>OX454335.1:43777323-46345066 GCA_949716465.1 Chalcosyrphus nemorum
ATCAGTACTGGTAGTACTGTAGTACTTGTACTTCAGTACTATGGTACTGGAGGCAGAGTAGTTAGCCACAAGAGAGGCAAAGTTGAGGTGGAACTCCACGTATACTTGCAATATTACAAGACGACTATCGCCATCCTTCGATAAAGCAAAGACTGGGAGACTTATGCTTAGGACAGAAGATCCTTCTGGGTATCATCACGGGCCATAAGACTCTGCGGTACCATAGGAACTCTGCATAGAATACGACGATGAAAAATACGTAGAAGACACCATCCACTTCTTTTGCCAATGCCCTGGACTCCAGCATTACAGAAACAAATTCCTGGGCAAATATATATCAGCCTCATCTACAATCTAGGAGAGCTCCCTGACCTAAACATTGACATGGCGCTGAACTTGCCTAGGAGAGCTCTCTAGTATTTTATGAAATATTGTAGGGGTTAAATGGACAAGGGAATACCTAAAACAATGGATGAGCACTGACCTGCTCTATGAAACCTATGAAACTCAAGTGTTTTGAATTTTTGAATTTAAACGGTTTTTATTAATGCGAAACAAGAAATACTTAAATGCTAGACAAAAACGCTTAAAACTAGCTTAAGTAACTTAACTAACTTAATATAACTTACTGGCTCTCTGCGAGCGCTCTAAGCTAAACTTAATGCTTATCCTATGTCTTTCGACCAACAAAACGAATACTAATATAATAATGTAACTATAAATTAACGATTGAAAAACTAAGAAAAAGCTTTGAGTATAAAAACTTAGTAGAGGAACAATTTTATTTAAAAACTTATATGCTACTTAAAAATAAAATAAACTTACGTAATACCTTAAAATAAAGTTAACTATATTTTTTTTTGGTAGCCAAGTGGCTTGTGTTTTTTTTTTATTTATGTTTTTTTTTGTTGCCAACGGGCGTTTTTTTTTTTTTTTTTTTTTTTTTTTTTTTTTTTTTTAATTTTACCCTAACCTAGAACTGAAGAATACTTAAAAACTATGCAAGCCGGCCAAGAGCATGTGAAAGACGCTTGGTGACCAACTAGCTGTATTATCCCTATCCGGGATCTATAGGAATCGACGACGGAGCTCGTTCTAAGAGCCACCAAAATTGTTGGTGCTGTCGCTCGACGTCTTTAATATCACGGATTGACACCGACCTACTAAATCGGAGACGCTCCTCAGCGCTCCGTACGACGTCACGCTCGTAGTTGAGCCGCCTATCCACAGTTTTTCGGCCTACGTGGAAGATTAATGGAACTGCCGCTCTATCCTGGATCAGACCTGCCTGATCATAATAGAGGAATGCCTCCGGGGGGACAAAGCCGCTAAATCGAACGCTCTCATGGTACATAATATTGGGGTAATAAGCCCCGGAGATCAGGTTATTCATCGAGGTCATTGCTCTTGCAATGTGCCTTCGAGTCATCTTGATTAGGAAATTGTCCACTCTTATCAGACTCGCTTTGTTGTAAAGGATCTCGTTGGAATAGAATTTTATGTACTGAGACTCTGGTGTTCTGTACAAGTGAAGGCAAGCCCGAAGACAGGCCCTCTCAAACACCCGAATCCTTTCCATCCTGCTTGCCCCTATGTTGAACCACACAGGACATCCATATGCGATCATGGGCCGAATAAGGGCCATGTAGCAGATTACCTTCACCCTTGCATCGAGTTGGCTGCTATAAAACAGTCTCTTTGTAAGAGCGAAAGCGCCTCGGGCTCTGGTTAGAGCAATATCTACATGTTTATTAAAATATAGATATTGGTCTAGCCAAATCCCCAGGTATCTGACTACATTTTGACATGCAAGTGGACGTCCGTGCTCTCCAACGATAGAGAACTTTCGCCAATTCTTCCTGGTATCCCAAGAGGCCCCGGACAACGGCGTTCTGAAAAGAATGGTTTCAGACTTCTGGAAGTTGATCTTCAACTTCCAGTCATCGCAATATCGCTGAATCTTATCGAAGTCACGCTGCAAGAGTGTTGCAATGACGTCAATCTTAGGTCCTGATCTGTACGCTATCAAATCGTCCGCGTACGCTATCACGTCTGGAAGAGATCCTATCAGATCAGCTGTGTAAATATTGAAAAGGATCGGCGAATTAACCGCCCCCTGTTGCAGACCATTTTTAATTTCGAACGTCCCAGTGGAAGTTACGCTGCCATTTTTCACAACGAACTTTCTACCAGTGAGCATATTAAGCCACATGTACAGTAGTGGTTTACTTATACCCAACCTACTCAACTTGTAAAAGAGCCCCTCCAACCATACGGTATCGAAGGCCTTTTCCAAGTCAATAAGGCAGGCACCCGTGAAACTCAAGTGTATGCTCGGCTCCATGCTGCGTAAGTTCCATTAAGAAGTAACTTCCTAGAATCTTCATTCTTCTCATGGAGATAGTGGGCGTATCCACAGTTGATGACAAGCAAATTCATTTACTTTTTCGTCTCTGTGGCTGCTGCAAACGATGCTATGAAGCATTGATACCGATGGTGCACTGCACTCTAATTATACCAGAGACACCTTACTCATAATTTTAACTATGATACGGACCTTCTCCTGCGATAGGCGGTGGTGCCAGCGTCTGGTATCCTTACAAGCTGCTCTATCTTCAGTGTCCATCTCAACCGTCCATTTTATTAAAGAATCATGGGATAGGCTTACAAAGCAATGAAAAGGTGCCCCAATTGATTAGCCCAGAAATTGTGTTCTTCGCTTTCCCATTCAATACGAAATACGTATTGCAAAAATCATTAAAACAACCTAGCTTGAGCATCCGCAAACAAACAGGAAGAAGGATATATGTATATTCAATTTGCGACCAAAACCATTACACCATACGTAAATTAGTAGTTTATTCCAATTTCTCGTGATTGTAATAAGCAATTAAGGCGTCTTTAATCAAGCGATTATCACAGCAGGGAGAATGTATTCGAAATCGATCTACCTAAGGGGCCTTGTGAGTATCCAAAGTATCATCTCTCATCCCCACTTGTACCGGCGCCGCCGCCAGCATAGTCTAGCCAACAGCCAGCCCTAGCAGGCGCTAAACCCATAATTCTTTTTTGGACAAATAATTCCATTGTGCCAATGCATTTATTGGTTTATGCCTTAATCCGATTAACTTCAAATAAATAAACATCCAATGGAGCTAGAGAGAATAGTAGCTCTCCATATACCCACAGCAGGGGGACACACCAATTTAAAATTATAATTTTGTGGGCGCTTACATCTCGCCACCTGAGATCACAGGTGACGATAGATACATAGAGATACATTGGAAATGTGTATGAGTTAGATAGATACATAGCTTCGATCCAGATGCGTTTCTAGTGCGTAATTAATTTTTTGGCAGTTATTCTAACAGCGGGTTTTTCCTTTTCCAATGATCCTTAAAAAAGCAACAAAATATTTATTACTATTTAATTTCTATTCGCTACTTCTGAAGTAATATTTGTTGACTTTGGCCATAGAAGTAGTTTCATTTTGATATGAAAATACATTTAATTGCTATTCGTAATGTTATTTCATGTAAAATGAATGGTCTGGCACACAACGGGAATTGATAGATTGCTTTTAACTGGAATTTCGTAAGGCCTTGTGAAATCATGTGTTTTTTTTTTTTTTTTTTGTTTTTTCTGATAAAAATTTCATTTTGTTTCTTAATTAAGAGAGAGAGAGTAACAATTTGCGAAGAATTAGTTCTCAGAAACAGTGGTGATCACTAAACAGTTAAAATCAAGCTCGTTTGACGAACTGCTTATGTAAAGATCGAGTCCTTGACAGATCAAAATAGAAGTGACGTTGCTATAAAACATAGAAACTTAGCTCCACTTCATAAAATTGGTGTAATAGCATGTCCAAGTTACCTATTAGTTTTTTCTTCAAAGGTCCTTAGAAAGATCAAATCAAATTAAAAAATAAAGAAAATGGGTTACACCACCAAACTCGCAGAAGAGTTTGAAATGTTGACAACTATCTTTCAAGCTAAATTCCCATTAAGTGATTCTATTTAAGTGCTAAACTTAAATATTTCTAGGAAAAATAGTATCTGTGCATCAAATAGCAGCCCATCAAACCTCGAGTTCGAAAAGTCTTATGAGACACCAAAGAGACCAGACGAGTTGAACTCACCTTAGGTAGCAGCATCAAGTGGAGATCTAGTTCAACCTCTAGCTGGCTAGTGAACACGCGTAAGGGTGCAAAACAAGTGGCCGCCTCTTTCGACCAAATCAAAATATACCCTTTTTACTGCTTTTTCTATCACTTTTTCAGGATCACGGGTGGTATAACCATGACAGACAGTGGACAATCTGTCACCAATATTCTTTGAGGTAATTGCCCTTTATTCGAAAACAAATTTAAATCATCCTTCAAAATGAGCCGCAAGATGGCTCCACCGACGCCAAAATGATAAGCGATTTGACAATACGACCCCTTTAACCACTACATCAGAACCTCGTGATGAACGACCCCCCCGCTGAACAGGATTTGACCAAAAGTCAGTGGTAGGGCCCACTTTATGATAGTAACTATTATTTAATAAATGATTGTTTGGTCTTCCTCGATGTTGACCACCGTTTTCTAGCTTTCGTCTAACAATACTCGAAATACAGGGTGGGCCAAATACAAGTTTTTTTTTTTTAAAAACAACAAAATGAACAAACTAATTTTTTTTTCATGTATTATGGCTTTGTTAGTGAGAGAAAAAATTTTCATTAATTATGGAACACAACGTCATTCAAGTGGCTGCTCGACTTGCTTCGCAATAGCGCATTCTGTCACTCCAATTTTCCAAGACCTTGTTGATGGTTTCAGGCTGTAGATCATGGATTGCTTAGATGATATTGGCCTCAAGTGCTTAAATCGTTTCCAGATTGTTGGCATAACATTGGCCTATCATGGTTCACCGCAAAAGAAGTCCGAAGGGGTCAAATCGCAGCTCTGAGGGTTGAGATTGTGCCATCCTGCAGGAACTAGATATCATTCAAATCCAGTAAAATTTTTGTAACAAAAGTCGGTTAACATGGCTCTTTAACGCCCACCGTTGACCAAAGCGTTGTTCTCAGCCTCATTTTCGAAGCCTCACACTCACGGCTACAGCAGTCATCTTCGTCGTCTGTGCGACGACGACGGGGACCATGAGTGTTGTCCATTAGCATACGAGCTTTTTGCACAAACTTTCGTACAGCAGTAGGTGCTTCATTTTGGCCATAACTTTATGTCAAAAAACGCATCATTGCAGCATCATTATGCAAAATGCTATATAGGACCACTTTCAAGGTCCACAGCTGGAAGTTCAACTTATCATTACCATTTCCAAACCCTCTATCTGTTGAGTACAGTATTAAATTCTGCTTAACAACATTCGCATTCCCTCCACGTAAAGTCCACCTACTACCACCTGCAGATGTGTACCTTGAAACTCATCATAATTGCATACCAATTGTCTCATTTATTGTCGACCACACAGCGTAATTTTTTTTCTCCCAATTGCCCGCCATTGGAAACTCAACCGACAATTGGAATTCCGATCCCATAATTCTGACGACCAACAATAAATTCATCATCAGTAAGTAATCTCATTAATTAATAAAAAAAAAATAAATAAATGTTCCTGTGCTTGTCATCGTTCCAACAGCGTCGTCCTCTCTGAACCAAATGTCATACATATGCCTACCTATCTGGGATTCATAATCATGATCTCGAATTCCATATAAAAATGATTGCATTTCAATAAAAATTGATCTTATTTCGTAACGAGTATACAGTTGTATGTGTTGCAGCGGGAAACCTAATTATGGTCTTGATGTCCCGAGGTGACTTGCAGTTCGAACTCTATGTGGCATGCCAAATGTGGCGATACACGACCGCACACATCCTCCATGGACACCCATTGAAACGAATTATTTACGATTCGATTGAGTTTTATATCAATACCCAGCGCGCGATTATTATTGCAATAAAGTCTTGCAAACTTGGTGGAGCCGCGATCAAAGAAGACAATAAGGACGGCGAAGATGCGACGCACTAACCAATGCTACTACATCATCATAAACGGACACTGTTATGATGTCCTGCTCACGAGAGATATTGTGATAAAAATTTATTGAATTTTGAATTCCATTCGGTTATGATTGTCCAAGGACAAAGCCTCCATGCTGGTTTGTATGGTTTGTATGGTTTGTATCTGCCATCCGACAGTGAGTGTGAGCGAAACTGCATCCGACTGCATAAAAACAAAAACAAAAACAGAAACGACTTGGGCCAACTGATCTTCCGATTCAGCGAAATCTCCTGCTGAGCTGGAGATGCTACTGGATTCCTTTGGCGGAACGTTTTGTGATTTATTTGCCTATGGCCGGAGGCAACGTTTTCTTATTACTTCTTCTGCGATTTTTCGCTCCTGCCGATGACATTTTCAACCCCTGTGAAGTGTGCTTGCGATTTGCTTCCCCCGCGGGTGTACGATTCTGGTTTCATTACGAATGCAGTCGTATAAAATCATCATTAATCAGAACTTTACGGGGGGTGGTTGGATGGAGAGTGGCCAACTTCATTGTCGGTCGGCTGTTCATAAATTAGGTTCTGCTAACCCACCTCCACCGGAGTACGGAGTACGGAGTACCGGTCATGCCAGGTAAGACTCCATGTATATGAATAAATGGCGAATTCAAAATGATTCCTGGTTGGCTGATTTTCCAAGTTACACCAGAGTGGTGGTGGTGTAAGGCTAACCAAGTCGACTTCTTCTTGGACTACAGACTTCTCCATGGACGACGACGACGACGATGGTAATCATAATGAATAGAGGGCACATAATCATTTTGTATGCCTTCATAACAGAAAAAAAAAGGAGGCACACAGTCGAAAATAAAGCCTGATTTGCATAAGTCCATTGTGTGTGCAAGCAAGCAAGGGGCAGCCGCGCAAAGGCGTGGTTCTTCACGGCGGGAGGCTTCATTTTAAATTGACTTGTCACACAGAAAACTCCGTCTCCTGGTTGTATGCGGATAGGTACATAGGTATAGTTTGCTAGTGTTTGAGAAATAAAAAGTATTCTCTCTCTTAAACTCATATCTAGAATATGCCTTTGGCCTTATCTACTCTCTGCGACTGGCATAATAATAAATTACACTAAGCAAGCAAAAAAACAGAAAAGCAAAGTTCCGCTCTGGTGGATTGTCGGTTCGGAGGTGGAAGCCTTTCGAAATTTTCATAAAACATCATTTGTCGAGACTTGTTATAAGAGTCATTGGCCTGACCCGAATGCTCTTGTTTTTCGTTCAGCCTTTTTGTGGTGTGAAATTATTTTTAATTTTATCACGGCCACCTGCTGTGATGTGGTGGTTAAGATGTTAATGTTCCCAATTAAGGTGTAAAATAACATGATACGGTTAATGGAAGAAATTCATTAACTATAGAATGAGGGGGAGTAACCTTAAGTAACTGTATCTACTTAGATATTTAACTTACATACAAAACAAAAATATTTATGTACATATATCGAGGTCATATCATTGTCAGTTTAAGGTTTGACTTGTTTTCGGCAAAGACTTGGGTAAAGAAGGGCTGCCGTGGCTCAGTGCTTAGTGCGTTGGACTTCTGCACAAGTTTTTTTCACGGACCCACCTCTTGCGAGCGTCTGACAAACATCCAAGAGTATTGACAGCCATGAGAAGTCTTCTCACAAGCTCTTTGCCCTTCAGATACTGCATAAAACTGTAGGTCTCTTCTGTGCGTGGAGAAATGTATACCATACACAACACGTACAGTGATGAGAATCCAGCTCATATACGTTCTGCTTAGCTTTTCCTTCAATAATTCTTAGTCTCAAAGTATACCTATAACGTCGGTACTTATCTGTTCATGTGGATTTTTATTCAAATCTCGAAAGAAAATCCATAAGTCACTACAAGACAGTATTTCACCAAACCTATTAGCAATTCCCATGACAGGGGCGACACACTGCACGAGGTAAAATATGCACCTTAACCCGAACCGTAAATACCACGACTGTGCCGCCATCACCGCATTGGATAGTTGGGAACAATTGTTTATCACAAATCGAAATACAAAACTGAAACATTTTCAAACAAATTCAGTCCATAGGGATCTGGATTTAGGCTCCAGAAAGTCACACTGCACAAACCATATTGCCCCACACACCCCCTCAGCGCTTAACCCTAAACCACCATGCCGATCGCTGTTGCTTCGTCGTTTGCAGAGCACCAACATTTGAGCTATGCAATCGCTGGACAAAATCAGTGAAACACAAAAAATAACAATCTTGCTAATTGGATGATTTTAGCATAAACAAATGTATTTTAGGACCATAAAGAATCCCAAACTGAGTCAGAGACAGTATCCGCGGCCGTATAAAGTCGCAGACTAGGAAAAAAGATATATACCCAGGAGCGCTCAGTTCTGTAGCCAGAGTAACACCAGAGAGGTACACATTGCTGATGGTGGTGGTTCCTTCTTATTTCTTATGCCCATAGCGATTTGAGTCTCCCAAACATATGGTCAACAGGAAAAAGAAGGTAAGAGAACGGTTAAAAGAAAGGAGCAAAAACAAAATTATCCTTCGGATGGTAATGGTTATATCAGAATCCAAAGTATTGAATCCCTTGTGATTTGGAAGCGTTGGGAATCGAAGGGTATGCAAATGGCTGCTTACCTGACTCGGCGGCGGCGATATGAATTTATGCTGCATGTAGGTTGGGGCAGACGTTAAAGTTTTGCTTATCCAATCGCTCCATCTTCTTATGTAGGACTATGTATACTTGTTTTTTTTTTTTTTTTTTATAAAAACTTTCAAAACAGACTGTTTCTTACTTTTGTGGAAACTGTTTAAAGTCCTTTTCTTATTTTGTGGCATTGAATGTGTACGTTTGTTTTGTTGATGGTGGCGGTGGGGGACTCGATAAATTGCTTGAGATATAAGACGTACTTGTTCACATTACAATTTGTAACAAGTCAATTAGTTGATCTCGGAAATAAGCAACAGAACAGCGTTCAGTGTTGCAAGTAAAACGAGTACTTCTTTCGATAAAAAAGAATCAACTGAAGCCACAGCTGAACAGCTAAACTCAAGTTCAGTGAAATTCGAACTCAAAGGGCATTTTTGGTAGTATTGCATATTTTTCAAAAGCAACCTACAAGGTGCACCACGTTTAGACTAACGAAATCATGGCTATAAGTGTCAATCAATCAGAAACTTTAACTTAAAGCTATGTTATTCGGCTCAACATAAGTTCAATTACCCGCTCACCGTTTTTTAATGGGGTTTGAGTGCTCCAGTAAACTTACCATATTCCTCGATCTTCCTCCACCAACTTCATCTCATCGAGGTTAGCCATTCACTACTTATGAATAAAATCCCGAATACTTAAACTTCTCCACTAATTTCCATGGGACTCCAATAAACAGGTGGACTACAAACGAATATCATTTCAGATTTTTCCTCCTTCCAACATTGTTACAGATGACTACTACCCTGGCAAGTGCACAATACAGTTAGTTTTGAGATTTAAAGATAATCAATCATCAGGTCAATAAGCTCAAACATCCAATCCATATGGATAGCCAAAATTTAGGCCGCTGAATACAACGTTCAGTGATCAAGTATATACCCTATAATGTCCGCCTTTATCGTAGTGAAACTAAATAATTCGCTCAGAAAGCGAACTGGAAAAATACAGTAAATTAAAAACGAATGCAAAAACCACATATATGGAGAGGATCCCAGTAATTTAGACATCAACCGCGGAGAAGAAATTGAAGGCTCCAAGGATTGAATAAAATCGCTTCACCTAAAATAGATGAATGCATTCAGAGAATGCTTGTGACTTCATGTGCCTCCAATGAATAGAGACCAATCAACAGAGTAAGACTGCAGTCTTTTCACTTACGGTTGTTGAAATAGATCGGTGCAATCATGACTTCAAAATGAATCATTGAAATCATTGAAGTTCATTCATATATTTTGCATAGACTCCAGGAGAATTCTATTCAAAAATTCTTGCGTTCTTCTATAGGTCTTATAGATCCGTCATTATCGATATTCCATTCAGGATTAAGTTGTCTTCTCCTTTAGGCGAGGTTTTGATCTTCAGTCGGAGAATCAAAACCCTTCCACAGTATTGCATTCTTACTGGTTCAACTGAGCTGGTCGCGTTCTATATTGGTGGGTTCTTTTATATGATGGCTTCCTTGAACCGTTGAACTTTTTCCGGATTAAGTAATCATCCATATCATAATTTTTGGATTACTTAAGCCCTTTTTAAGCCTACTACCAAAACAAGATGTGAAGGGCCCAACCCATAGAACATTCCCTTCAACGTTTACATTCAAGTTGACGTATTGCCAGATAGAGCAGTCCCACAGCTGATTGTCGAAGGCGATGACAGCTTCCCCACATTCCCCCTACCTAATATGCGTACTCTGTCTTAAGCGTGAACTTCAATATGTGAATGTATGAACTTAATTCTATGAATGATTATATTGTCAAAGGATCTACGAATGGAAAAAGTAGAAACCGTCGAAGTTCATCCATCCGTTGGTTACGATCCGCCTCCATAAGAATATAGGTCCGTTCGCGTACTTTTTGCACTAAAATTCGTAGATTATCAAATGTCGAAGAGTGGGGTTGAAATTCTCTCAAAGAGAGCTAAAATTACAAAAAAGTAAACGAACGGGTTGAAAAAGAAAATGCTGAAAATACACTGATATGAGAGACTTGACGGTTTTCACAAACCAGCCCAAAATTTTTTACTCTCTCGTGAGCGCTCTATTCTGCGACAAACTTCGAAAACTCTCCGTCCGCGAACAGCTTTTCGTAAAAATTTCTAAACTGTCGTAAAAATTCGCTGTTTTAGGAGGGTACGCGAACGGGTCTTATGTCTATTCTATCGAGCTGTCAGTTAAAAATGACATAACAACGGATCGACGGATTCTATGAATTGGGCGCTTTAAACTTCAAGAATTGCCAGACTTTGATTCCATTTCCCTCGAAATTAACAAGCAAATATTTAACGAAAAACACTTCCTAACTCAAAGTAATTTTTTTTTAAAAAAACCTTTAAATAATTTTTAAATTGAAACGTCAAATATTATCAGCTTTAATACACAAAGACGAATAGAGGAATTATTTTCTTACAACAAAAACGACTTATTACCGCCAAAAGAGTCATCTTTAAAATATAACTACCAACAGATCATCTTTAAAATAAATATTTGAATAAAAATGGCCGAGGATCTAAATGAGGAGCAAATTGCCGAATTCAAAGAGGCATTCTCACTATTTGATAAGGACGGTGATGGTACCATTACAACTAAGGAATTGGGAACTGTTATGCGATCATTGGGACAAAATCCAACCGAAGCTGAACTCCAGGACATGATAAACGAAGTCGATGCCGATGGAAATGGAACGATTGATTTTCCTGAATTCTTAACAATGATGGCACGTAAAATGAAGGACACTGATAGCGAGGAAGAAATAAGGGAAGCATTTCGAGTATTCGATAAGGATGGTGATGGTTTCATTTCCGCGGCCGAGCTACGCCATGTGATGACAAATCTAGGAGAGAAGCTAACCGACGAAGAAGTCGATGAAATGATTCGTGAAGCTGATATGGATGGTGATGGACAGGTTAATTATGAAGAATTTGTTACTATGATGACGTCCAAGTGAGCCGCAAAATTTCATGTCCAAATGTACGTAATTTGTACTTAAATTTATATCAAATAAAAATAAAATTAAAAAATTAAACGTCTTGAGCTCAGGTCAGACATCGTTATCAGACTTTGATGAGCGCGGAGTGAATTCAACAAGACTCCTTTTTTCATTGCTGTTATCTACTCTGTCCATTTTTGGTAAAGACCATCTGGCTGGTATTGTCTTCCCTGCAATATTGCTTGTCCAAGTTGATTTTTCAATTTGGGCTTATTTCACTTGGCCTTACATCCGGCATCCTGTAGACTGCACAATGTAACTATGTGGACATTGTATTACAGCTTTTGGCTGAGGAATGACGTATAAATTGAGGCTAAAGCATTTCTCTGAAACATTGCAGAGCTATATGATTTTATCCAGTGAACGATCCTTCTGATTTGGACCACCAAAGACCACCTTGGTGTCGCACTTGCTTACTGCTTTTTCAGCACTTGACGCAGGTAAGACGATATGTTGACTTTGAAGTTGACGTCGTTCTTCTTCCTTTTTCAACCGCGTCTCCATGTCATCATAATATGTGTTTTATCATATTTTTGAGAACGATTCAGGATTTATAATCATTTAGTTTATGTATAAACTTTCCTAATCATTCGTAAAGGTATTTTAGGTGAAAATTTATTTCTGTTATTCCCTACTAATTTATGCAACAAATTAAAATCGATTTTGCTTAATTTTGAATGTTTTATGCACCATTTGATATGACTGTGATTTTATAAGCAGATAACTTGGAAAACCAGTATGTATTTTAAGCAGACTTGCGAAAAAAGAAATTCCCACACCGACCACCAGACAGTGGGAGTACAATAGCATCTGTTATTTTGCAATAAATTGTAAAAAAAAAAACTGAAGTAATATGAATAGAAACACTTAATTAACAGTTTGGCAAGATAATCAATCGCAATCACAAAATGCATGGGAAATTTTGTCTATTTGGAGGAGTCACGATAGTTTCGATTTCCTTTCTAAAAAAAATGGCATTGGTTTCGTTTTCTTGCGCTTATAAGTTGATATCACTTACTTAAAAGAGACTGTGACTCACTATCGATTTCCATTTATCGTTGTCCTTTAAGTAGTTTGGACGGAAAGTGTTTGACGGATCACCACGCGGTGGCTAGATACTATTATCTCGGGCTAACCTAATACCACGATCCAAATTCCCTTGGAGACTGTATAACAAAGAGAGAAGCCTAAAATTTCAGGAAGATATCTATCTGTTGAAATGAGCCCCAAAAGGACGAGAGTTCAAGAACTTTTTTTTTACACAGATAGGAACAACTTGCAACAACGACCGACGTTTGTCGAAATAAATTAAGGCACACAAGTCTCGAAAAGATGATTCAGAATCTCGTTGGACTCGTTAGACTCATTGTAAAATCTGTCAAATCTGTTACATCTCATTGCTCCTTTCCTCCTTTATAATATTGCTAAACTTGTTCCGATCCCCTTGCGCTAATCTAAGTCTGACCCCTGTTAAGTTTTTTTGCTTTTTAATTTTTTTATTATTGAGGATGTGATTGCATATCAATATCAGATTTAGAGCCATCGTGAACTTAAACTCAAAACAACAGCCTAATACAAAACTCCAATAGACAGCAAATCCAAAACTACCAAAGACTTTATTAAAGTCCACCGAGTAGTTGAAAGAGAAAGAAACAAAATTGCCCCAACAAAAGTTAGCAAAAAATATTTCTCACACATGTCACACAATAGAGGCGCGCTTCGAGAGGCATTTGAGGGCATTCGGCATTTAAAATAATTACAACCCGCAGGACTAACTCTGGACCGCGAGCGAACCACCAAACCAAACCAAACCTAACACAACCAACTGGCCTGACTGTCCGAATGACTGACTGACGGCATAAACTGCACCGACATGACAGCCACGATCAAACATTTCATTTCCGGTTCACAAACAATATAATAGCCCGTTATTGTTTCATCTCGATAATTATCCAAAATTATTTAAATTTTTTTTTCACTCTCCTCCTTTGTAAGTATATAATGCTATACAGTGCTAGTGCGCGATAGCAAATTTTGCAAATTTTCATCGTGATCAACATCGCGAATGATCGTTCACACAGAGTTTGATCGCACCGTGGCGTGGCTTTGTTGGAGCTTGAAGCCGCACCATGGATGGGCAAGGGGACAGGCAGAACAAAGCAATTGGCAGTAAAAAATGTGAGCAAAACACTGAATAAAAGTTCAACTATAATCATCTTCATCGTAATCATATTGGAGACGTTTTCCGTACCTTTTGCTCGCACACTGCTCACGGTTATAGTGGTGGCTAACAAATAAATTGTATCTGCAAGATACAATTTTTAATACGGTCGATCTGACATTTAAATTATGTGAACAAGACAATTCTGTTCGCTGTTGGCTCGATGATCGCCAAAACCGAAAGCGCAAAATACCACCGATACTACAGATAGATACCGCGTTGATGCATCAACTCTACGATCATCGTCATCAGATACATTTACGGAACAATGCAAAACGGTTCAGGGGTTCAGGTCCAGTGTCCAGTGTGCGACCATCATCAACCGGCCAACTGGTGTATAGATGACGACGAATGAATTGTCCGAAATGGAGAAGGAAATATTCGAGATATTTTTGTGTTTACGAAAATATTTTAAATGGTTTGTTGTTATTGTTGGATTGGTTGCTTGAATTGTATGTTCGTTGTCGGAGATACATTGTGGGGGTACCTCTTGTACTGGGGGTATATTTAGGAGCTCATATCATCCAATGAATATGTCGGCCCTCAATTCAGTTTAATTTAAATGAAAATTATGTTTTCGGTGTGAAAATGTTTTCAAGCTTTTGGGATTGGACAATGGGACACGGTGCTGGAAGAGATGCAACTAAGTGGAACCACTGGTTAAGCAAATTACTGGAAATATTTATGTTTGACATTTTGTATCGGAATTTTATGGGAATAAACAAATTTCTCACCTTGTGCCTAGCTAAGCCTTATCTTGGCTGTCGACTTCAATTCTTAGTCTAAGCTCTGATTAATGACATTACTGAAGAACCCGCAGAATCAACTGTAACAATGACAGCGTGCTTGCCTTGACACTAAGTGTACTCAAATGGAGTTGGGACCTAAACTTCTAAGAGTAGCAACACTTGGAATATGACCAACTACCATTTCATTCGTACCATTCCGGACCTGGAAATCCTGGGTTTTTCAAGCTCCTGTCAAAGTAAAATTTCTTACATCGTGCACTTAAACATTCAAAAAGATCTACAACATATAAAATCTGACATCCGTTCCAGGACTATCAGTATATTCCTACAAGTATTAGCTCCAGCCAGAGACTAAAATTTGGTTCATCAGATATGTAACTACAAAGTAATCAACAATACCCACAGTCCCCTCTTAACGTAAGCAAATTTCCTTCCAATACCCTAGTTGCAGTGCAAATGTCCTTCTGGATGCTTGTCCTTCCTGTCTGGCCCTTTTTGGAGCACACACAGAAAATATTATTATTTTTTCCAAAAACAAAAAATCGATATCTTTCCCAGAAATCAGCTCATTAAAACAGATTTGACTCGTCGTCCAACTCGTACTGATCGTCACGCATATATACGACCGAAAATCACTTTTCCCGTACCGATGCTGAGCGTTCCATAAATAAAATCGAATGCAAGGAGTTCACATGGTGATGCCACGATACGCAAGCGCGAGGACATTCGCTACATACGACACAACATACGATGTTGTCCCCCCCCGTAAAACGACGACAACGGCGACGACCAGGACGACAATGTGTGATGTCAAATTGACAATGTCAAAAATATGGCCAGCTAACACTATCGATGGCATAAGTTATAAATCTCATATCAGATCCAAAAACGGTTGACACGAATATACGAGGCAGATATCTGTAGCAGGTAAACAAGCTGCCAGGCAAGCAGGCCACTCAGAGCATGGTTGCTGCTTCTGAGATGTTGCTGGACCACTACTGTTTGTTTGGAGAGGTGATGATGCTGTGTATCTGAATACTAAAGATACAAAATGCGGAATTGTGCTGCCGCATGGCTGTTGGCTGCAAATCGCTCGCCTACCGACAATCTGTTTCGCGCGCACTTTGCTTTATTTCGTTAAAGTATGCGATGACTGATCAAAACAAAACGAAAAGTGAAACTGATCAACTTCTTGAGACGTGAACAATGGGCCAACAATTGACAGCGATGCAATCAATCATAATCACTGATCTGTTCGCAGTACACGTAAATGCATCTGTATCTCTCTTAAGCACTTGAAATGCATAAATGTCAGAATTTTCATTTTAGAGAAATCACATAACTTTAAGTCGTAGGTACTTGGTCGCTTTGAGCTCCAGAAAAAAACTTTTGATAACAATTTTACACTATGGCTTAGAAGTAAGCGCCTTAAAATTAAAAGTACCTACAATATGAACCTAATAATGACTTCTAGATTAGAAATGCCGACGTCTACATCGTAACCCTATAAACTTCTATAAGCTACCAGGAAACTGGGAGATCTGTATTCTAGTCTTTGAAGGCTGAAGTTCTCTACTTGTAAATACCCAAATTTTTGATCTTGCTTACTTGTCCTTAACTAGTGACTGGGAGTGAACCTAGTAATTCAAATCTGACAACTAATTTAAACGATACGCAAACATGCAAGCTTTCAAGACTTCTTCTTGTAGAGCCTCGTTGTTGCTGACATTCCAAACAGGATCGGTTTTTGGAACTTCTCTCATCTTAGTTCCAAGTGCCCATCCATAAGACTGTCATAAGGCGCCTTTATGGACTGTCGTCTATACAGGTAGTGGACCCGCCTATAAAGCCGTTCGTATCTGAAAAATTCATCACCTAACGAAGAGAACTGTGATCTGTTCACAGTTGAAAATGTATAACAGCTTTAATAATTGTCTAACATATAAGTACTAGTGTTCCAATTACATTCTAAAAATTGTTTTACCAACAAATTTAGTGTTCACGCATCATCCCACATGTCGCTGTCAAATTTTAAAATACAAATGCCCTCCACAATGGCCAATTCGAAGTCTAAAACAAAACAATTATTCAACTTGTCCCTATAAAACTGTTGGCGTAAATAATTCGCGATCGGTGGCCCACATCGGGCGAACGCAAACACATTGAGGGCTTAACTATGGCGAACAATAAGAACATGCGCGCTCCTGGACGCGGCAACAACGTGTATTGCTTCCGTCAGATAATTGGGCCATTTATGCCGAAGAAGTCCGCCAATAAACCGAAGTAATTTTTCACCAATTACTCAGTGCGCAACAGCTTTTGTGTATCGCTGCTGGCAATTATTTCGTAACATCTGCGTCAAAAGGATTCCCAGTTTCGAGTGAATTCAATTGAACGTAATCTCGAATCGGGGGAGGACACATACACAGAACGGTCATCATAAATAATTCATAATCCTTGGGCAAAAGGTGTTAAGAGCCAACTAACCGAAGAAGATCGAAAACAGGACACACCACATGGTGACACCGAGTTATTTCTGTACTAATGTTAAACATATGATAAATTGTCCAAACAGGTGATAATTGTCGGCGAAAGAAGTCCAGAGGGGCTCAGCACGAAGTCTAAGAATCGGTGGAATGCAATGCGTGTGTTAATCAAGATATCACGTGGGTAAACGGACCGTTTTTGTGTCTGGTGTGGTGCTGCCCCACTGAGCGAAGAATATCATATCCTTTTGGACTTCTGTCTCCAGTTGTGAAGGGTCATAATTAATTTCGACTATATTTGTAAATGCGCGCGCACTCTGGACTTTTAATGCGCATTCACTTTGTAGCTTCTGGGCTTATGTGGGTATAACATTCGAATGTGTCATGTTTTCAGTCAACAATGAATTATTTTCCATTTATTTTTTTTCTTTTTAATACAAGGAAGATCCTTTTTTGCTTCGTGCCTGTTGAATTACATGATAAATTGGTCGCATATTTAACGCCAGTTTAATTCAATTGATTTATTACAAGGGCGTCGATGTGCATGTCCTTAAGTGAGATGTAATAAGATGTTTCTGATGGTTAAACACCTTAGGAAAAAAAGTAGGTAGTAGTTGATAATATTTTATTCTTGCACATGTCCTTAATGGGAGACAAATTGTTGATGCATCATTCAACTCAACGTAGGGGATTAAGTAAGGAATACATATTGATCCTCTGCGTGAACACAACAAAGCAAGTTCAGAGTTTAAATTTGTGTATATACATAAGCTTATTTTGCTTATTTTATCTTTATTTATTATTTATAAGATTATTCACTTTTGGGTCCATACGTAGAGAGCGGTTTCCTTGCGGACATTCCGTAAGGGTAAGAGAAGTGTGGGTTTAAACCTTTATCCCGCGCTTAAAGCGCTAACTACCCATGTAACTTCGGATCTGAATGCAGAGAGATATTTTAGCAAGGCGTTGAAGGTGTGCACATACATATCCGAGTAAACTATTGTCCTTAAGCCATATTCATATCCACTTCCATGGGTTACCAATTTTACTTTTTTAAAAAAAAAAGTTCGTCTACTTGTTCTGAAAAGTTCACTTCAAGCCTTGGTTAAACAATTTTACGACTCACTTACTTTGTACTGGGTGGGCCATCTAGCGGTTTCCTTTTAAATCATAGGTTATTTTGACACTGACAGCTGTTTCTCGTTCGAAATCTTAACAGAAGGTCTGTATCATACCTCCGCGGAACGAAATGAGTCACTTTACGCTTGAGTAACGTTGGCAAATATTGAAAACTTATTTCCAAAGTAATAGCCCAAACAGTGCGTTTTTTGAAAAGAAATATCGGCCGAATACCTGCTGTAGCCGTGCAGATACACGGAAGATTCGAAAATCAGGCTGGGAATAACGTTTCGGTCAACCGTGGACGTTTCAGAGCCATGTTAACGGACTTTTTTTTTAACTGAAATTGAAGACATGGATTTTGACGACATGCAACAATCGATATTTTGCGCACCAAATTCTCAAATCAATCGGCCGCCTCGGAGGTGCGATTTGTCCCTTTGGACTTTTTTTGTGGGGAATCGTGAAGGACCGATATTATGCTGACAATCCAAAAACGATTCACGCACTTAAGGCCGATATCATCCAAGTAATCCGTAAGCTTAAGCCCGACAACAACAAGGTCTTGGAGAATTGGAGCAATACTTGAAAAAAAAAAAATAATTTTGTTAATTTTATTATATTTAAAAAAAAAAACTTGTGATGGCCCACCCTGTATAAGAGTGTTCATTTGTACGGACTTAAGGAAGTGTTTTATTTTATTTAAGAAACATGTACACAATTTCAAATTTAAAAATGTAAAACTTCAATTTTAATGAAGCTTGACTTCAATTTTTTTCTATACTACCCTCCGATGTGATGGCAAAAAAACACTACACACATTCTCTTTTACCAAATGTGCAAAACAAACCGAAAAGCAAAAAATCGTTTTGCATGTTCTCCTTGATCATCTTCATCCACCTTCATCCAATTTAAATAAAATTCAACAAAACTAAATCACCAAAAAACCTAAATAATATGTTGACAGATCTGCATGTCCGCTTGCTTTACGATATGGTTCGAAAGATAAATCCTTCGATTGATCTGCATGCAACATGCGACGCAAAAGATCGACCAGAAGACAGTTTTTGTACGAGTTTGTCCTTCGCTAGGTCCCGCTGCTGGTGGAGACTATATCAATGATTGCACATGCAGATTTTTGAATTTCCAGAAAATTATTATTGAAGATGCGAAACGATGGAAAAGGTACACCTTGGAGAGGGAAGAATATACAAGAAAAAAAAATAATTTCTCTGAATGAGAATGGGACTCATTAGGGAGTTCCTTGTTACAGTTTATTTTTTTTATTTTGCATATCCTATGGATATATGTGAAATTTGAATACTGAGCTACTGATCTGTTGGCTGTGCGTTTAGTGTTGTGTGTGTGTTTGATGTCGTTTTTGTTGGGGGGTTCCTGTCAATTTGCATTGTATATTTATTAAGGGCAATTTAAACGGTTAAGGAGTTCTTAGGTAGTCATTATTTTATAGAAAATTTATTGGGTAAAGCTGAATCTGAATATTGATTTGATCGGATTGATAAGATATGCAACGAAAAAAGAGAAGGATTGATTAAGCGGAATTAACCTTCAAAAGTCAAAGATAATTTAAAACACATCTGTGTAAAAAGAAGTATTTCTCGGGGCACCCTATACATTTGAATTTTTAAAAATAGGAAATATTAGATTATGTTAAGTGAAGCTTACCCGAATTCGACTTAGATGGAGATACATACATATGTATGTGATTAAGACTCTTTCGTCGGAGTCCTTCTGGCCTGTTAAGGCCTCTAATTTTAAGCTTTTCTTCCGGGCGGGTCGCAGCTTCTTTTCATTAGAATGCCTTGCTCTAAATTTAGCTATAACATGAAAATGGTCAGAATGGACATTTGTCCCTTAAAGGGTACCTACACAAGACGATGCAAAGCCAGGCCTAAAAAACTTTGTGCAAAATGTCACCGTAATAGGACCTGCTGCAAAGTTGATTAGTCAGAAAACGTTTCTTAGCGTATTGGAGCCCCTGAGTATAAATTTTACATCATACTCCGGATCGGGGGCGTAGGAAGACCAAGAGGTCGTAGAATTTAAACTTGAGTCGATAGGGTCATGTGCTCATTTCATGTATGGAACAGATTTAAGCTCTTAGGAGTATGCAGAGTTCCAGATTGTTTTGTGAAATCAGACCTATCCTTCTTAAAATAGAGATAGACATCTTATAACAAGTACCTATATGTAGTTTTGTCGTGATTTGCTATTTCATGGATCTCGTGTGGATTCTTCGTTTTCCAAATGCAGCAATTTTGCTTGTTGACGGCGCCAGAGAGTATGAAATAGGCCTAGTCGGTAATCAAAATTAGCTTCCAAAAATCAGCTCCAATGTCAACGCATGACTGTTTGACGGTATTCCGAGCGACGACGTGGTTGGCAATATTCTTTGAGTAAATTGCACTTTATACGAAGACAAGTGCAAGTCATCCTTCAAAATGCGTCGCAAGGTAGTTCCACTGAAGCCAAAATACTGAGCGCGATGACGATACGACTCTTACTGCTTTGACCATGGGAACATCTTGAGCGTATATGAACGGCATGACGACAATCTCCAACAATTCCGTCCTCAACAAATTTCGACACCCGAAGAGTGTTGCCAGAAGGTGCTTGTGGGCCACGATATTTTCAACGATATGCACGTTTATTTAACACAACTGAAGGACTATTTTCAATTTTCTATTTGGACACTTTGTATCCATGTGAAACGATTCATGCTTTAAATTGTACTGAATTGACGTTTCAAAAACATGTCTACTCAAGTCAAACGGGTGATAAGTGTCAAAGTTATTTCATGTTTCCATGCAGACATAAAAAATGGTGCACACTGTATATAAACATACAAACAAAAATGCAGGTAGAACAAAACAGTTTGTTTTAAAAATACTCTAAATAAATCAATTTGCAAAAAACTCCATAAATTAAAAAAAAAAAAAATTAAATCCTTTCGACCACACCCAACATTTACCAATTTGTATATTTTTTGTTCAAAATTTATTTTCAATAACTTATAGCACTTTCATTTGCCACAGATGAATGTTTTCAAATTGATATTTTTAATATTTAAACATCCCACTCCATTCGCATAATTATAATATACATTTAAATGATAAATTGGCGCCCGGCAAAATTCTGATTAAAATTACAAACTCTTTTAATGAAAGTATTAATATTAGAGCATTGTGCGTGGATTGGTTTGGAGTAAGTGGCAGACATGACTACTACCTACTATTAATTCACGTTGTTGTATTTAAAATTACAACCCATGAAGGGTCGATGGATGTAGTTTTTTTTTATGGAAAAAATCATACTCACCCACTTAATTATTATTGCTGTGATTATTATTAATGTAAGTATTGGATTCATGCACATGCATATATTTTAATATGTTTTGCCGTGTGCATTATTGTGAAATTGTGCTGGTTTTTTTTTTTTGTAATTGTTAATTAAAATCATGTTCGATACAAATAGGCGATTATAACTACTGTGATGAATGAGATGCGGTTATCGCCTGTGTGGTTGGAAACAATAGTTTGAGTGCTGAAATTAAAGTGGTAGGTAGAGTGTATTAAAATTTATTTGTTGGTATGAACAGTGCGTACAAATACTTAATTTTTCTCCTTAAATCACTTTAACTTTGTGAAAAGGTAGATATAGCGGAGCAGGAATCATGGGTACACCAATAACTCTCAGGCAGAGGTTGCGTTTTCGTTTTTTTAATGAACACACGAGTTGCTTCAAACCATGTTCCACCTACTTCCAACTGACATCGTCAACAAAGAACTGGCTGCATCAACGGAATGTCCTTCACCATGAATCGCTAACAATCTTCACTCATGGCTCCAAAACCGAGGAAGGAGTCGGTGTTGGAATCCTTTCAAAAGATCTGGAAATACACCTCTATTTTAGGCTTCCTGACTACTGCAGCATTTTCAAGCCGAAGTTACCGCTATTCATTAAGCTGCGGCTGCGAGTTAATGCAGTATCAGTAATGGATATTATCATATATATTGACAGCCAGGCGGCTTCCAAATCCCTAAGATCCAGCCAAACGAGATTTAAGGCAGTGAAGGACTGCCGTGTATCTCTGAACGAGATATATAGTTGGATAGTACAACCTCACCCTCTGCTGGGTGCCGAGTCACTGTAATATTCCAGGGAATTGTGAAGCTGATGAATTGGCCCGACGAGGCTCCTCAGGTCTAAACAGCATAAGCTAACTACCATATCCATGTCGATGCGGTGAGAGAAGCCAACCATCGGTGGCAACAGCTCGACCTCTGTAGACTGGGCGTCCCCTACAAGGACTTCTGCAGAAGCTGTAGAGATGAAGAAGGAGAGGAGACGATCTAAATGATCTCAAGAATGCCTGTACGGTTAAGATTGGCTTCTTCATACTAAGGAGTACATGGTTTCCAGATTAAGAGGGTAACCTTACCTTACCTTACACATCGGCAGCACAATGGACCTACTCTTGTTCTAAGTGCATCCTCACCGAGGGCCACTTTCAACTAATCAACCAACCAACCGGTGTGTGGAAATAGCTCCGGACTTAGTAAGTAGTCTCCTATGAACATTTTTGTTAGAAGGGCAGTCAGTACCAGGACTCGAAAGGCCCATCCACAACCAAAGCTGACCACCGGCTTAAACCTTCTCTGAGTTCCTACCCAAATCTCACCAGATTAGAATACCACCAAGGAACTGGGGATGTGCAGAGGTTTTTTGACACTGACTCAATTCATTCTCAAAATAACTGATGAGGTTGTTGTTCAAGTCATCGTTCTAAGCTTGGATTCAGTTTTGACAGAATTGCTCTTAAGCGCGCAGTCAGTTTAATCGGATTCCTCCTTTCTGGATAGAACAAATCAGTGGTCCGGAGATGTAGGATTTTGCAATTCTTAAGTTTTTCCAACAATTCTATCACCTGTATTTGAGACACAGTTAGTTCATTGCTTCTTTGTATGCAAACAAAAAAAAGGAAGAACACAGAAAACGGATCTGGCCATCCGTCGTGGACCATCCCCCGCGTTTCATACGTTTCACATCCCATCTAAGCTATTGAAACTCAAATGTACATGGCTTCCAACACCTACATATCAAAGGATTTCCCAATCCAGTCCGATAATATCCTTATATGTCACAGAGAATAAAAAAATCTATCATTAGCCTCCCTCGCTCTAATTTTACGAATCCGGTTCTTAATCAATTCTTTAAACTGAAATATTTCCACAACATGCATTCCCTGGGGATACATACGAGTATTGTGTCATTTTTTACTCCCGAAGATCTATCTCCTTCCATCGGAGACTCAACCTCAAGAAATTCTAGAAATTAATTACTGTCCGATTGTTGATTCATAAGATCACACACCAACGAGGCCATTAAGCCACACGTTAATATCGCGTCCACTTCATCCTCGTCGTCTGTCTTCCGAGTACGACGACGACGACGACTACGTCCATCCGCAACAGATTTGGAGCAATAAAAAATATTTTCCATGTCCATTTGACCACAACTTACTGTGCCGCCATCGTCATCGCCGTAGTCGTAGTCGTCACCGCACGCCACTTGAGCCGCCGCTGTTGCTTCCTTCCTTTTCATAGCTGTTGGCTGCTGGTTGCTGGTTTTGCTCCTGCTGCTGTAACATAGTGATGAAGAAATTGTTCAACGCCACCACCACCACCGCCGCCGCCGCACAACGATAGACCTAGAAAAGTTACCTGCCATTAATTAGTCACTTGATTTATGAATTTTGCGATAGCACCAACAAATGTGGTACGTGGCCTTATATGCTCTGGCGGCCGAATAGTCATCGATCTGTTAGTTGCCGCTGCCGCCGCCGGCCGGGCTGCTGTTCTAATATATTGTATATGGGAGCACAGAGGGACCCGCGTGTACACACACGAGCGATAGGCCAGCGCCATCCTTAGCCATGTAAATATGATCTAGGCCGTTCATCTAAGTGGGAGGGTTGGCTTGGCAGTGTCTGCAAGATGGAGCCTGGAATGAGATGAATCTGTTGCTTTAATTCTGCGGGCGAGCATAATTCTTCATCATTGTGTTAATTGGAGTGTTATCCTAGTCGGCAGACTTTAGACTGAGCTTCTTCTGTGGAGGAATTGTGGTGGCTCATTTGGCGGCATGGTTCCTGCACAAAGTGAAGTCGATTTTTCCATTTTTAGAGATATATTTATTTTTAATAAATTATATGTGGGTTGTAAATCTTAAAGCTGAGAATTACACGACGACAGTGGGGTGGCAAAAGAAGGAACACGGATTAGGGTTTGGCACTGAGTAACATTGGAACTGATGCAAAGTAAAAAATCGCCAATTATCTTTGTTTGAGGAATTGGTTGCCCATTAGTCAGAAAGGAAATGAAAAAATTTAGTAAGCCTATACCAACACGAAGACGAAAGAAATACTGTGAATTATAAATGAAGTACAAACTCTTCAAGTCTCTCTAATTTGCTGTGTTTCATTACTGACTATTTTGTCCCATGTGATTCTCAGACCACTGCCTATAGCACTATTCTGAGTAACCGGGTTCCATTGCATCACGGAATTAGCTGTTGAACTATAAGTTTTTCGGAAAGTATCGGCTTTTTACTGCCACTTCTGTCCTCCTTTTTTGAGAGTTTCGCAGTTTAGCGAAACAATTGGAGTGCCAGATTTTTCCCCGTATTTCTGCCCTATGGAGTTAAATATGAAATTTGCTTTAAGAATATGGAAATCAAATGATCTAATGCTGGGTCATATCTGTCACTATGTACGTCAGTAATTGTCAGTATCGAATACAGTCTCTATGAAGCGTATTTGTTATAAGGCGAAATTTAGAAAACAAGTGAATTAGATCTAATGCTGAATCATATTTGTCACTATGTACGTCAGTAATTGTCAGTATCGAATACAGTCTCAATGAAACGTGTTTGGTATAAGTCGAAATTTAAGTTTCGTTTCGAGGTGTGAGCAGATCTGATCTTATTTTGGCTTCCTCCTGTTATTTCGACAACATTTTCTGTTCAATCGACGAGCATTTTATTGGTTCATTTATTTATTTCTGCATCATTTCTGACTGTCATTCTCATACCTGTTTTCTTAAAGTATGATGTTAGTAGTTGTAAACGTAATAGCGGATCGAAGGCATCAGGCAGCTACCTTTAAGCGTCCGCTTTTAATTTGCTGTCGACTGCTATTACAACGAAGAAAGTAGTGTATACATATGTACGTCTGTACGAATGTTCGCAAATTTTCATTCACAGCAACTTTTAGATCTAGTCGCAGCAACCTGTAATTTTCACTTGTCATTAAAATTGTCAATACTGTAAATGGTTAGTTCACTGTTCGCCATTCGCTAGTCGCTGAGCTGTGAATGTACTTTCTCAGAGATTAATTAAGCACTTTTTTTTTCAAATTACAAAACATAAAATGTGCTATAATTCTGCGAACTCGCCACCTATGAAAACCATCCCACCGATAGTCACCAAGGTGGCATGCAATATTTACATCGCACGACACTAATGAATCCTTCTGGTCCCGCCGCACCGATCCACCAGCCATGTTCGTCGTGCCCAGCACCAAATCCTATTAGTTACCCCTTTTACAATCTCCATTCTCATGCTTATCATGGAATTCATTTGCTGAAGTTCAGCGATAAGAACCTACACCACCAAGCAGCCAGCGCTGCGTTGCACTTTGCTGCTGCCCCCAGCTCCTGCTGCGACTAGCCAATAGCGTAGATAGCCTCTTAGCGGCATTACCTTCCTTCCCTTTTGCGATAGTTTGGTCTTCATTTTGAAAAATGTTGGTTTTTAGTTATTAATATGAAGAAAATGATCTTATCTTCTCGACAGTGCTCTTATTTATTGCCACCGTGTCGGCGGCGTCGGCGGCGCGTTGCTGTGTGGTAAGTAGTGCTGCTGCTGCTGCTGCGTGTTGGAGGAAGTACCTACTTACCTTCACCAACAACCAAAGACAGAATTGCATAAAATTACGAGCAAAGGAAACTTGCTAAATTGCAATAATGAAGAGAATGTGATTAGCATATTGCTGACTGGCAACTGACACAGGCTTTTGGGATTTTGTCATATTTTAAGAAAACTGTTGGTAAGAAAGGAAGTGTCTACGTTATTTGTGAGACCACACATGAAAGTGCATAAGTATGTACTCGTTTATTAGGAATAGTGACAGAATTTTAGCCCCATTTTTCGAAATTTAACAATCTACGAGTTTTAGTGTAAAATTACGCGAACGAACCTAATCTTCCATACGAGTTGTTCATTAACAAATACAAGTTCTGTTTGTTTAATTCATTAAAATTCGTACAAAAACGTACACAAATGTCCGCCTCATTGTTTTGTAAAGATAAAAATAAAAAATAAAATGCCAAAAAGGATGTTTCCGCCCGGGATCGAACCGGGGGCCTTCCGCGTGTTAGGCCGATGTGATAACCACTACACCACGGAAACACTTGCAATCAAATAACATTTGAATGATAATACTCGTAAGTAATGGAAAATTTGAATTTGGGATTATTCAGATCAGGCTTAGGTTAGATTGCAGTGGCCGGCTTTAAATGATACCGTAACATTTAGACCAATGTATTGCAGGTCCATAGTAATGCCACAGGATCTGTCAACAGATAGAGTGAAGTCGTACGTATGGTCTATGGTCCAGAATCTAGAAGCTGAAGCAAACAAAGTAGGGCTTAAAACAGTTCTACAGGAAGTCGAGAAAGTTAACAACTTTCTATACCTAGGAAGTGTGGTCTCGGCAAACCGTGGTGACACCGAAGTGGATGTGTGCAGCAGAAACGGTAAGGCCAAAGCTGCGTTCGGCATGCTGGAAAAACAATGTTATCAGCTTAAGAACCAAGATGCGACTGTTTCGCTCCAACGTAGAATCTGTACTGCTTTATGGGTGCAGTACGTGGAAAGTGGACACCATTAAAACACGCCGGCTGCAAGTCTTTGTAAACAAATGTATAAGATTCATCTTGAGGATCTTTTGGCCGAACCGTATCTACAACGAACAGCTTTATACGAGAACGGGCCAAGAACCTATCAACATTACAAGACGAAGGAGGAAGGGTCAGTGGATTGGACACACCCTACGGCGCGAAGACAATTCTATTGCGAAATAAGCTATGCAGTGGAATCCGCTTACCCAAGCAGGCAGAACAGCGGGACGCCCTAGGCAAACGTGGCGCAGCACAGTCGAGGAGGAATCGAGCTCTTTATAAATGAGTTGGAGAGGGCTCAAACGCGTTGCACAAGTACGAACAAGATGACGTGGGGGAGTTGCTGACGCCCTATGCCCCCCGAGAGGTTAAAGGACCCAAGTAAGGAAGTACACAGGTTATTCAGAAATCGTACGAGAGGAGCACCATCGTAATGTCGTGTCTTTTTATTTGTAATATCTTGTGCTGGCATCTATAGTACACCTGATGTGGTACAGTATGACCATCTGATATTCGTGATGCTTATCGCATCTTCTATGAAAAACTTTTTCTGAACCAAAAAGTGGCATATCCTGCGGAAATATGCCATCAGAACCCAAGCAAACAGAACAGGGGGATACACAAGGGATACATGATCCAAATTTTTGGCGAAAAAGTCGACCTCTTTAGAAGCAACTCAAACGCATTACAGAACTGTACAAGATGCCTCGCAGAAGAGTTTACCACATTAAAGATTTAGGGTCTTACAGCCTTTAGCATGTGTATTTTTGGATCGAAGCAGCATGACACATTTTAGTGGATTACGGAGCCATACCTCAAATTAAGCTTCAAAACTTCAACGAGGACTTTATTGCATTAGCAACATAAGGTGCTTCTAGTCTTAATAAAGCTGAATCTTTATCATGAATAATGAACTAGATTTCAGCTTGTAAGCACAATTTAGGTTCAAATGCTTCTTAGGCTAAGTCTGCGATCATCAACTTATTATCTCTGGACTTTAACTCATCTATTTCACACTATATGCTATATTAGCCATTCTATGATTGCACACATAATCACCTCTGAAGTAATCAACCCAGTCATTCTTAATATGTCTTGCAGACTATCTAAGACGATGCACGTCGTATCAAGGTCATTTGAATGTACATATGTGTGTCCCGTTTAATCGCTGAATAACCTACGTATCACCCATTGATCCGTTGCTCCTTATTAACAAATACTATAACCAATATGCTGCCAATTGCCCTAAACTTGTGCCGCGATAATACGATAAGCTTACAAGTTTCCTTTTAAGCCACACTACCCATTTTGTATCACAACACGACTTCACTTTGCAGATACCAAATCTACCAGTATCTCTCGGCACAGTGAATCTACAAAACGATATGACTTTGGCACTCAAAAGACACACAAGTCAAAAATCTGTCACCTCCAAAGACGAGTCAAATCCAGATAAACATACCAAGCCGTCGCGTCGTCAAGACTCACACAATGAAAGGAGAACAATCAGAAGAATAAATGAATATAAAGTTGCGCGTCGTCATATGATAGGATCTATCGTTCGCTTGTTACACTCACCCATGTTCGACACGATGCTCATGCATCCGCGCACCAGCAATCATATTTCTACACCTTGACTACATCAAACTGAAACAAAAAAGGATGCCAATTTATTCATTTATTCAATATTTTTCATCTTTTTTACTATTTTTTTGTATCTTTACTCCTCCTGTCCATACAAGTAGTGGTTGCATTATCCTTTCGCTTTGCATAAGAATTTTTACTAACTCTTGAACGTTTCGGCCATTTTTGGACGCATTGATGACGACGATGATCATCATCAACTTTCCGTTATGGGCAGCCTGATGTGCGCCGGTCGGCCTCTGGTGTTTCATAAATTTTTGAAGGACACACCGGCAATGCTGACTTGCGAAGTCTTTTGTTCCTGAAGTGTGATTCAGGTGCCACGACAAGAATACAAAAAACAAAAATCCCAGCATCCGCAGACAGAGCGTCTCTTGCTTGTTGTTGTTGTTGTTCTTATAAACAGACCAAGTGTTATTGTTTCGCACGAAGGTGCGCTTTTTGTGTAAATGGTGTGCCGCTGACGCAAGAAGAAGATCCTCTCTTAGCCAAATGCCACACCAAAAGGTGCGATAAACGGAATATCGCAGAATAATATTTATGATCGCAATGATATTTTTGCGGGCCGAGATGTTATTTATGTGATCGCGATTTGAGTGAGGATTCTTGTTGCTTGCGTTGTGTGTGAAGCTCCGAAGGGGATTCTGGAATTTGAAGAGGCATATTTTGAGGCATATTTCTCGCATCCGTTGAAGAATTTCTGCAGCCTGTTCTGTTTTTTTTTTTTTTTTTTTCTTTTATTGTTTTCTTCGATTTCCTGAGAAGGTGATGACAAATATTTTTGATATTTCTGTGGTGTCTTTTTGAATTTGCTTTTTCATATTGTAACATGCGGGAAAACCTGCAACAGGCTTCTGCACTTTACAGGAGAACTGTCAAATGCCATGCAGGAGGAACTCAACGCCCCCGCATTTATTCATTCATTGACAAACAAACGATAAATTTATTTGAAATTATAATTCGGTTTAACAAAAACACCTGTGCACCCGCAGGCGACGTGTCTTGTTTTTTAGAGGGTGTCTCTCTGTGTCACCCCCACGAATGGCAAATTGAAAAAAGAAATTAAAAATTTATTTTGAACGCCTGCCAGGGGATGATGATAGACTGACTACGAGTTGAGTGGTGGTGTTTTGTTGGTTTAAAAAAAAATATGTATAATAGAGCTAGACGGGAAATACTGTGCCCTAGGGCATACTTTTAAGGTTAGGGGCCAAACCACCACGCGCTTTGAGTGAAGTCAAGCAGCAACAAGTTATTGAGTCTGGCATATATGATTAAAGGAAAGTTTCCTAATTGAATTGAACGCCTGCAGTTGACAGACTTTAAGACAATTGGTAATAGTACTTTTGGGAATCTTTTTGCCGTCATTATAGTACTTTCTGCAATGTAGAACTATTGCATGGAAGTTAGAACCATTTGGCTAGACTGATTTGCTTTGAATTTTCATGAGATTTCGAAATCTAATCTAGTTGAATTCAGTCAGCCTTTTAATTGATTCCCCACAATGCATGACACGCCAATGGTAGTCCTGACCAAGATCTTATGTGGTTGCACTCTAAAAAGACACCAGCCACTGGTGAAATCGAGGATAATGTGACTACAATTCATTCCTCGTTCCAAGTCTGGTTGAAACCAGTCCGGAGTACCAGGAGAGTCATTTTGTATCATCGCAAGGTCATCAAGTTTTCAGTGTGACTATACCAAATGACAGTTCGTCTAGTCGGTAAATAGATTTTACTGTGCAGTGCGTCTACAGACGAACCTGTCGTAGTAGGAAAGGTTGCGAGACAGTATATTCTTTGGAGTTTGAGACAACAGAAATCCGTACCTATATATGCGTAAAAGTCTCTACCTCCAATCAAAAAGGGTAAGGGTAAAGATCCAGAGGACCCTTTTTTCCGTAAGCTCCTTGTGACACCAAAAGCACCTTTACACTGAAAGTTACTTTGAATCGACTTGTTTTGGGCCCGAGAATAGCCCTATCCAGAATCGAGATCGACTACTGTTTGAGTCCAATCGTTCATGATCATCTTACACCTAAAAACAACAACTTTTGTCTTAAGACTAATGGAAAACCCAAACCACATTTCTACGCAATCAGTTTTGGATCATATTTAAGATCATCAACGCGTTAACACGCTCAATTCTCAAGCTTGGACCAACAGGCATCATCTGCGTATGACTTCACGAAGGCGTTAGACCTATTAGGAATTGCAATTGCACAGAAAGGACACTGTAACTATGTAAGAAAATACTGGCAGGTAAAACGCACTTCAGTCTATTCGAGAGAATCGGCTCCTTATTATGAATGTTCGGGCCTTACCCTACTCAACTTCACTGTTGCATGACTAAAAAACGCCTGGGTTTTGATAAAAAGATCCAAGCCTTACTGTCTGAGGGATGGTCATTTTGTTGGGACAGTTGTATTGTAAAAGTGCTTTCTAGCTCATTTGCATAATGAATTCTCTCCTTTTTTTCATTGAAAATTCACCAAAAATATGTAACAAAATACCAAATCCACTAACAAAGTATCCTTTTTTTAATTTTATGAACATAGCCACGAACATACGTACATATATTTAGATGACAGCTTATGCCATTCTCATTACACCGATGTAACACTTACCATCTTGGGGATATAAACAATCAGCTGCCGATAGTCTGCTGCGGATTGCCCAAATGAACTGATTTTTTCAAAAAGCTTTCATTCTACAGATTTTTTTTACTTTTTGTTGATTTGCAATTATTTTGGGTCATACATATGGATTAATTTGAACGCATAGAGTCCCAATCCCAAATAAAAAGGTATATTATTGTTTACTGTTCATTCACTCATTCATCCTTTTGTCGATTTAATCTTGCAACATAAATTGAAGAGTAAAACATAGACAGTTCCATGAGATTTCCCTAAAGTCCTAAATTCTATGTTCATTATAATTAATCCAGTCCCACTGTCTCAACAACTTTAAAACGTAAATTCAATTTTAATCTTAAAGCGAACCTCTACATAGGTACCTACTCAGTTTTAGTTATAAAGTATCTATACACTCATACATAAATTATGACCTCCCGAAAGAAAAAAAATCGCACTCGCAAACTACAATGAACTTTTATACCCATAAAAGCACCTAGGAATTCAACCTTAAAGAAGGCGCCTTTCTCCCACATCTACAAACTACACTATCAAATGTCTCAGATACTATATCACCAAACTACACCTCGCATGCGATAAAATATGATACAAAAAAGGCGGAGCCTATTTCACCGGACTGAGCGAGAATTTCCCCTTCAATATTCTCTCTTCTCGTTTCCTTCCCCTCTTTTATTTGTTTTATTTTGCTGACCATTCGTTGCAGATTCACTGAGTTTTTTTCTTTTCGAACTTTGCGAATGGCCACGAATAGAGTGCTTTTATTGAGCTGAGTAGAAATTTGAGTGGTGAACGAATGAAGTTCGAATTTTGATGGTCACTCTCTCGTCCATCAAAAGTTACACAAAATCTTAATTAAACATCCAGTCTTCGGCTATATATCAATTCCATGATTTCACCGAATAAACAAGAAATTTTACGGCATTCCAAAGTCATTCATCCCCTTCCCTGCCAGACATCTTTCATGTCCATGTAGTAAGAATATTTTTATTTATTTATACTCAATGGCGGCAGCAATAAATTTTCTTCCACCAACAATGTCGCTCATAAATGAAACAATACCTCCATAGATACACACAAGTCTACTAATTAAGAAACATAGACACATAGTACTACACAGAGATGCACATTAATGCGGCGCGCACAACCACCCTAACATCTCCACCCACAATCGCTCTATCCACTGGCTTAAGGGTGGCAAACGGACAACAAAAACAAACCCAAAATGAGCTGGTATCCTCCATCCATTGACGTCGTCGGCGACATTATTTATAACTTCTAGGGGTGAATTTTTAATTATTATATTTCTTGTGTTGTGTGTATCCCTTTTTGAAGGCTTTCTCCGAATATCGAGTCGAAAGATACTTACTTAAGTAATTCAACCCACAGCATCTGCGTGTGTTTGGTGGTGTTATGAAAGAAAATAAAAATGTTCTTCATTTGAAGGGGGTCAACGGATGTTAAATGGGTTCTACTTGTATTGTGCGGTTCAAGGATGCAGAACTTCTTTTTCATCCCTTTTTTTTCTTATCGTTTTCAGAGGGTGTGGCTGTGTGTTTTATGCGACGAAGATAAAAATTCCCCAATACCCAGAAGTAATTATAAATGTCCTTTTATGCTTAGTTAAGCATTTTTTTCACAACAATTAGTTGCAGAATGGTACGAATGGACGTAATCATTTAATTATTGGTGTCCTTTGCGGCAAGAAGGAAGTGAGCCTTCCGATTTTATATAATGTGATAGATCTTTTCCGATTTTCAGTATTGGTACACAACCACTTAGTGTCGTGGAGATGAGTTGGCAACGCAGGGAACTACTATCGATAGATACCTTCCAGAGGACGTAAATTCTCGACTTGCAGCCATGAATACAGATCACTGGCTCATTTGTGTTTACGCGGCTAGACTGAGCATAACATTCAATAAACATTGTCGCGGTCCCAATATTGCTTGCGAGGCATACTTCCTGCGTCTACCTCCATATAAAGGAGGTACCAGATGAAAGCATTGCAAAGTTATCAATAACTTTCACAGTACCTAACCTTATTGATTTGTTCTGTATTTTTAAGGTTCGGAATAGGTCAAGGCTCAGCAGTTAGTGTCTTGAGACACAGTGCACAGGATTCAAGGTTAGAACCTTTAAAAATGTCAGCAAGTTTTTTTCACAGTTCCAACTCTTGCGAGCTCTGGCCCACATCGATGAGTTCTGCTACCAACTATTTACCTGTCAGTATTTACGTCAGAAAATGTCAGTAACAGAAGCGACATGTTGTTCGCGTACTTAGGCATTTGCTTTCGGCGGTAAGTACCACAACTGATTCTACGCCAGAGGAACTGTCACATGTTCTTGCACTAAACTGTATCCCATGAGAGTATGCTGAATTCGATTTTAAGGAAGCCGAGACCGCACTTCCCCGTTGCCTACTACGTCAGTGTTAAATTGAATCCCGCAGTTTGAAGTTCCAATGTCGTTTTCCATTGATTTTACTCAAGAATTTTCTTCTTCCAGATTTCAGTGGAATATACAAAAAAAAAAAAAGAAAAGCTCTCCCAGAAGATGCTTCTGAAGAGCCAATGGAACACGATCGCCAGTGTTTTTTCTCTTCAAAAAATAGCAAGAACACTTTTTGTCCAATGGAAAATAACAAAAGTTTTCAGTGCTTCCTCGTAATTTTCGTCTGTAAATCGTTTGATAGGTATCTTACAATTGTGGCACAACCTTTAAGGCTCAACCAGGCTCTAGAAGTTGCCATAACGACTTTCCTTTCAGTTTCGTCGAGTTTTCGTTCACTTTTGGGTCTTTTGGCTCAATACGTGGGGAGCGGTTTCATTTGCACATTTCAGATAGTGAAGTAATAGTGACTACATGGTGTGAGAGCCAGATCATAACGACATACGGCCAGGTTTCCGTATTGCAATTATAGATTTTGACAGAGCGGTAGTAGAATTTTCGCTCAATTAGGACGTTATCTATTAGCGCACGCTTAATGCAATGTATGGTTGGGCTTTTATTCGCAAGGCAATTTGGATTTAGCTTTAGAAACACTTTTCTGTATTAAATAAGCACCTGTCATGCGAAATAGGTATAGAGATCAAAAAGAAGTTTAGAAAAAAACATGTTGAATACCTACTTTCATTTAAGATATCTAATCTCCTAAATCGTCTGTTCGCTGTTGAAGCAAGAACACTTACTTATCATTCAATACAATTTAATTTTACTCCTCATTTTTACTGCCACATTGCACAATTCTTTCCATGTTTATGGTTTAGCTATTAATCAACGCCGACCTCATCCATGTCACCTCTCTCTCTTGCCGACTTTTTTACATTTTAAATTTATTTATCCGCTAATCTGCTCGAAATACAAAAAAAAAAAAAAAAAAACATAAAGATAGGTACATTACACAAGCATAAGTAAACGCTCCACTTTATTTAGTGTTCGGTCAAGCGGTGGGGGCTACACTGTAATCGTGCCTTAAAAAAATTAAAATTCCCAGCGCAAAACTTCGAAATGATTAAATTCCAAAAAAAATGGAAAAACTTTAGAGTAGATCAGCCCAGCCAGCGCTGAGAGGTAGAAAACCCCATAACTTAACAATTTCAATTCAACGCCACTATTTGCACCTTTGTTCCCATGATCTAACAGCAAATATGTGTATAAAATGAACGCTTTGCGGTTTATATGGCCAGAATTTTAAGTTAAAATGCTGTTTTTTTTATTTCTCGTGTTTAACTCTTTTGTGAATTAAATTCGAGCCTCATAAATAATTTTGCGTCAGTTAATAAAAATAAGAAATAAAAATAAAAATACTGGTCAAAGTGAAAGGCAGCCGCCGCCGTACACATCCTTTTCGGTTCAATCAGCATACTGGAGGCGAACTGGTTACTTGTAATTCTCTCAAAAGGCGCATAGGTGTATTGATGAAAAGGGGAGAATATGCACAAAGACTGGGCGACGCAAAGTGTCAGAGGGAGGAGATTACATCGCCTCAATGCCATTCACCATTCACAGAGTGACAAAATCAAAATGGGAATTAATCAGAAAAATATCCTTTTGGGAAAAGAGAGATACGCTTCCGGCCGCCGCCACCGCCAGTAGTGAAGGACTTTGTGCGTTTCGTCCACTCCATGTCCACACAACGTAATCCGTTCCTTTGGTTCAGTTGATGGATTTTCATATACATACATACTGTTGTTGCTTTTTGGATGCATTTTAGCGTAAATCCAACACCGGATCCAATTATGCGCCTCTCTTTTGTTCAGAAGGAATCGTTTACAAAAATTAATTGGAAAGTTTCAATGCGTTTGGTTGGGTTTTATATAAACCCAAAAAATAATTAAGTTTTTTCATGATTCAGAAGTGATTAATTTTTTTTTTAGGTAGGAAACATACATAGGTGTAGTAAGGGCTGATTTCAAGATAACGGATAGTCCAAGCAAGGATTTTTAAATCGTCAATCTAATTAAGTTTTGTGTCTTTCCTGTATTTGAATATTTTGTATGGCCACTCGCGATCATAAGTCTCATTTGCAGAACGTTTCCATAGCGCTTACTCCCTTAGGGAGCGCATTATGCTGCTTTATTTAAACACTTCAACCCTTAGGTTAGGTTAGGTTAAAAAGGGGTTCATCATAAAGACACTAGGCACCATAATAGGCTTGTGATCTCTCAAGCTTAATGATTTCCACTGATCTTTTGTGTTTGATCTTTGGCCACAGAGCTTTGGATACCCTATGCCTATCTGTATTAGTTCATCTGCGGTTGGCCAAGTTGTATATGCAGTTGGTGACAACGCACAGCGGTGCCCTGATACTGTGGGGTTCTCCGATGAGAGTTCCGTAGCTTTTTTGGTCAGTCAGTCAGTCAGTCAGCACATTCGTTACCCGCAATATCACAGTGTCCAGTTACCCAGCGTTGTATTAAGCGAGCCTCTGACTCAGGCTTAGATTTGATGACATAGGACTCTAGCGCTTTGAGCGCAGCCTGACTGTCAATGAAGATGGCGATATATTTATATTGATCCCATCTGAAGTAGTTCCGCAGCTCTGAGCACACCTGGAGCCTCGGCTTTGAAAACACTGCATTTGGAAAGTCCGGGAGTTTTAGAAAATTTCAAGGTTCAGTTCCCTCGTTGGTCTTAGACCCATCTGTAAAAATTACAATTTCATTCTGAAGATGAACTTCATTATTTTGCCAGTCTTCCCTGCAGTATCCCACTAATTTCGTATGGATTTTCGAAGTCTAAAAAACCTAAAATATCATCCAGTTTCTCATGAGAAAAGGGAAACGTGTTTCTAAGAATGGAACTATTCAGAACATGGAATGAAACCTTTATAGAACTACATTTTTGAAAAAAAAAGTTCAACTTCTATCATAGTTCTATAACAGGAACCATTTCAAAATTCAGTTAACACATGGAACAAGAAGAGAAATCACATTTTCGAAGCCCATATATATACTAATATAATAGTTTTCAGCAAAAAAATAAGTCCATGCTCGTTAAGTGGAAATCGAAAAAAAAAAAAAAAACACACCCTCCATCATAAGCCACCATAAATATTCATACCGCAATTAACTCCTTCGGCGCGAAATATCCGACAAAGTCAAAACAACTTCCTTGCCTGCCCAATTCCGTGTGCTCACTGAACCTTAAACTCAATTCAACAGTAATTATCGATTCAACCTACCAGAGTTTAAAAATCACAAGATAATAGCTATTGCACTCAAAACAAGCCTCCCCCCCCCCCCCCATTTCCATATACTCGTAAAGTCAAAACATTGAAAATCCAACTCAAGTCAAGCCGAAAGCCCGAAAACCCGTAAGGCATCTAAGATAGCACCCATCACCGCACCACAAATACCAACAACAATAATAACACCGAACTACTCGAACAATTGCCGGATCAGGATAAGGCAGTGGGGCAAAAATCCTTGAAGCAACTTAAATACCGGAAACAATTAATTCCACTTGAATTAACATATACATCCAGGAGCCAGGAGCCAGGAGGCAATTAAATTTTCTGTCTAAAATTACTTATTACACACGCAAGACATGACTTTCATCGCCTGATCCACCACCACTATATCTATACTCTCTGTATGTAGAGTACAGACAGACAGACAGACATTCATCCACCCACCGAGCCAGCACCTGGTATTCCCTTAAAATGTGGTTGGTAACCTATACCTCAGGCTCTTCACAATTCCAAAAGAAAATGATTGCAGTATAGGGTTGAGAAAGTTCTTAAGTGTATAGTCGATATCCCTTTTCATTATGAAAATTTTGATACTCTCTCACTCAAGGAGCTTCTTCCATTTCTACCATATCCCCCATTTATAAGTAAAGTTAATTATTTACGGACAAGCAAATCAAAATTACCTCACTCACCCACAACGAGTAAATCATGTAAACAAGTGACTTTCAGGCAAACTAGATAGATACTCTTCGTATCCAATGGCCGCCGCAACACGAAAGGACATAATCATCGACAGAGTTTTGCATACTAAAACAAGCCATGAAGGGTGATATCTTTGAAAATCGTATATTTTCCAAAGCACAAGGCAAATTAAGGGCAAAGATTAGAGTACGCGTGCCGACGTTTAGGCGTAACAAATTGCCGTCGACCTAGGTACCGCAGTAATTATCGGCAGCGCGATATGAAACCACTCGCGCCACAAGGATACAAACACTACCACCACCGTTTGTAGTTATTCAACTAGAACTATAACCCTTACTTCTGGCTTTAATTTAAAATTGAAGTAGGTTATGTGGAAACTCATACCTTCCTTTGGTTAATTTTTATAACTTTCATAATTGATGCGGAAAGTTAAGTGTTTGAGTTTCGTGCGAATTCGTACCACTACGGACAGGTTTACTACTGCAAATGTGATATCCTGGGAAAAAAAATGCAAAAACAAAGTTTCATTACACCCCTTTTGCGCTGAGATATTATCCTTGCGATTAAAACAGAAAATGTACATAGTTACTGCGAAACTGAAAGTGAAGACTTATGCGTGACCCAAAAACTCTTAGATCCTGTTCTATGGGTTTTGTTTTTAAAGAGTTTCCTTGAACTTTTATTCATGCCATTAAAAGTGAAGGAACTGCCAATCTTCACTCAACGTTATATTCCTATTTAAATTTTTAGTATTGAGTGCTGATAGATGGTAATACAAAAGATTCAAGTTTGGAGGTATATATAAGCATAAAGGATTGGTTAAAGGATCTGTGATTACTTAATAACCTAACCTAGAAATATTGTTCACAAGAGTAGATTGAAAAGGATTTAGGCACTAGTCGGAACTACTAGATAAACTTTCTAGATAACCTCTAAACGCATGAAAAAATATTAGCTCCAGTTATTACTTGTTTGAAATTATAGCCGTGTTTTATTGGAAAATGTATAACCAGTACTCAATAAAACGTCCATGCTCACTTTTATACTCACTTTTCATTTATACATGCAAAACGCCATTCGAATCTTAGATGGCGCTGATTCGATTGTAGACAACAACCATTAAGGACCAAATCCTACTACAAGCCATCTGTGAGTCAACTTTCTCTGCACTTTATATTCACTTTTGATTACTGACTGAATTATCTTCACTGTTCGTATTGTTTTTGCTTCGTGTGGACAAATTTACTGACGTTGCTATACACTTTCCAATAAAATACAGCTATCTTGAAATTATAAGCAATGTTTGGCTTTAGCGTTAGTTTTGAAATAACACAGGCTAATAGACCATCATCAACACAACGAACAAACAACATTGGACTCAAATTTGATTCGGCATAAAATGATCAACCTACGATCGAACTCATCAGCTCATGTACATACATATGTCGCTGGACAAATAGCAGAAGGAATAAAGGATTTCCAATACTTTTCTGTAAAGGCCTAAGAACCCTCAAGCAAACCTTTTAATATTACTTACTTACTTAAAAGGCTTCCAACACTTTACCTGAGACACGGCTGCCTTCCATCCTATTCGAACATATGTCACATATGTAACAACGTATTTCCTTGCCAGAATTCGGAGCTCAGAAAAGCAGTTCCAAGTGGCACAGAACATCGCGTGCTTTGGAGCGTTACGCGACACATCTGACCAAGTTTTGTGAGTATCCCGAATTGGACCGTAGCTTGGTAAGAGCTCAAGATGATGAATGCTGTCATAAGCGGTTTTAAAGTCGATGAAAAGCTATTGGGTTTCGACTGAAAATTCGTTGGTCTTTTCCAGGATTTGTCTCAGTGTGAAATTTTGGTCTATTTTCGAAGCATTTTAGACGTTCACACAATACGTTGAATAGTATCTTATATGCGACATTTAAAAGGTATGTATATGCGTCGGTGATTCTTGCAAGTCGAAGGATCGGCTTTTTTGACAATCCTTGTTTGTTGATTTGGTGCATGCACCCCACAGAGGCATCACCTTCGTATTTGATGAGCTCAGCTGGAAGCGCATCAGATCCAGCGGCTCTACCAACTCAGTGTAGAGCTGTGAAGTAAAATTTCTTCAATTTATTTCTTTTTTTTTCTATTGCTCCATCCTGGATAATGAAACGGTTCCGATAAGGAGTGGGACGATAGAAAAGTCTATGAGTCCCATCAAAGTGATTACTGAAATTGAAAACCCACTTTTAACACAATAATTTCATAAAACCATTAAACATTTGCAAAAAAGCATAAGTATATAACCAATAAAGCAATATTATTACACATTTTGATTTAAAAACAAACAAAAAATATAACACGCCAAACACATGAGAAAAAAAAAAACAATTTTAATTAAATCTCGACAAAAATCTCAAAAAAAAAAAAAAGAAAATAAAGTAATCGAAATAAATAAAATTTACATCGTCCTATATTTACAAATTTCATTCGAATTTTCCGTTAATTAAAAACCAATCAAATTTTAAGTCGTTTTTGTACATTCCATCTGTAGCTGTGTTGCTCTTTGAGTGAAAAATAATAAAAATTTAATCAATCGCCTGATTGACGACATGTCGATCAATTTGATTGTTACAGGACGGAAAGGAAGAATGCGATGGCACAAAAAAAAAATATTCAGTGCCCAGGATACACTGTGCATGGCGTTTATATTGCACAAATTGTGGTATGACGTGTATGAGTACTGTGTTTTGTTTTATTTATTCGCAAATCTTTGTTTGTATACAATGTCGTTTACATTTTACATTTTTATGAAAAAGGGAAATGAAGTATGCATGTTTCAGAATAAAATTTTAGACATCAAAATAATAGAGTTAAGGTGGGCTTTCATGGGACTCGAGTGGGTCGTTGGACTATTGCGCATTGAGCTCTAGATTCGAATTTCGCAAAATAAAATAAAGTTTTCTTCGGGTCCACCTCTTGCGACCACTCGGCAAACATTATTGTCTTCCCAAAAACCCTCTGCCCTTCAAGTACGACATGATTCTTTAGGTTCCATCCAAGACTTTACTATGAAGCGGTGAAGGCGATTGACGTCTATGTCAGCAAGTTCGCTGAAATTGTTGAAGAAATATTCATTTCAATGCAGCATGGCAGCTTCTATAGAAATCGTTCTAATCTAACTGCAGTGTCTTGTGATGACTGATACGAGATCTGTTTAGCTTTATTCAGTTATAGAAACACTTGATATCCAGGTTTGGCTAGATCTGCTTGGTTTTGGAGCAAGTGCCGCAGTTAGAAAACCTGCGGTTGCTAGCATTGATCGTATTTTGTTTCATTAAAAGAGGTGCTCTTTTTTTTGAATCATTTATCATTTAAGATGGTGATATCCATCGAATATTATATTATAATTCAGGCACGACAAGGTCTTCTTTATTGCTATTTTTTCCGCCTCTTCAATAGGAAGGCGGTAAGAGATCTTACAGTGTAGATCTTAGGATAATGCATCACTTCGGTTTTGAATCCGTTCGTATAGAAGCAGATTCATCTTTTACGAAACTCTCATTACCTTCCCAGATGGTTCAAAGGGGTATGTGAGTCTCGAAATTGTTATTGAATAAGAGTTAAAGGAGGATGCGGTTGGTATCTGACGGGCTGCAGTCTAATTGAAAACAGCCATTTGGAAGTCTTATTTATAAAAGGGTGCGGGTCTTATTTATTTATAATGCGGTCAACAGACAAAAAGAGCAAATGTGTAATATGAGGCTGAAGTCCCCATTTCATCCAAGTGTCTTCTTACAGCAGATATCTCCACTGAAACGTCATGCAATGTGTCCACCAAAAGTGAGAAAAAAATATCCTTTTAACAAACAAATGGAATTATTTTCCACTAAAGTTTAGCACAATGAGGCAAATATTTACGTTTCCAATTCAACCAATTTATGACATTTTTTGTCAGGATCAGTGCCATAAATACACAGAAGTCAAAATCGATCTTTGCAAGTCCGCAAAATATGAGCCAAAAGACTGTAAGCAAGTGATCAACTTACAGGATCTTGGCGTTCCTTTTGATATTTCTCAGTGTTCCCTTTTAAGTCCGTCTTTCATTCTTTATATCCATTCATTGAAAAAAGTAAAACACAAACCTCATTTTCTCCTTCGCTCTAAATGTTCAAACAAAAAGACAATTAATCACCATTCTATCATCTAAACAGACAGCTCTAGCACTAGCTCATTCTCGTGTCATTTTTCAATGTGACACTGACATAAAATGTCCATTTTATGACAACTAAATATGAGGATTTGACACATGTGGAGAATTTTCCACATGATATACCAATTATTGCCAGGGGATGATACAGCGAAAGAGGTGGAACGTTAAGGGGTGGAATGCGTAAAAATCAGAATTCATGTCGCATAATATCTAGGCTCTTATTAATCTGTGAACTGACATATGTTGAAACATGAATGTGTCATCGTTCACCATGAAGGTTGAAAATACCAGTTATCACTTAATCAAAGTACACTACAATGCCTTTGTTTATTTTCGATTTAAAAAAAAAAGTAAGCCCGTTTAGGGTGGGCATTGTATATTAGGCTTCTGTGTACATTTTTTCGCAATTACATTTTTCCACTTGAATAAAATTAAGGAGTCGCTTAGAGAATAAAACTGGATGATGATGTAACGATTGTAATTAAAAAAATCAAAGTAGTTGGCCTAGTCAGCATCATCTGTAACAACTTTTGAGACATAATGTCCTTTTCTCAAACAAAAGTTAAATAACCCTCCAGATACTTAGAACAGAAGCAACATGTCGTCAAGAAATTGACCCCAACATGTAGATAAATTCATATGTATGTAATCCTATCTGATGAATCAGGAAATGAACAGAAAAAAAGTGGGCTGCAACACCGGCCAACTGGCAACGGCATCTCGAGTGAAATAATTACCTCCTTTTAAATGATTAATTTTACCAAAGTAACCCTCGCCTTTTTGCAGATAGAACAACGGCTCGAGTTGTTGCAAAAATGTTTTGTAGTTTTTTTTTTTGCAATCTTCTCCCTTATAGATGAATTTCCATTTTGAGCTACCCTCTCATTGCTGTACGCGATGAGATTTTAAATGGCCAACAATAAAGTGAATCTATGATGATGATTTCCTGCTGTAGTTGAACACTTTGTTTGGAATCCCCTTGCTGCAGAGGATGTAGGGTGGAGCAGATGAATTCCGTTGCGAATTTTCAATTGCCCTTTTGCCAATATTGTTGTAACAGAGGTGGGGGTATTGTTTTAAAACATAAAAATTGCTCGACTAGTCATGAGTCATGACTATGTGAAAGAGGAATTAATTATAAACTTGAAGATTTGTATTACACCTAGGGTGAACGATAACTATGTATGTATAGAACGTTATTAACTTAGTAATCCGATAGTCCTTGTTAGGACGTTGGTTGTAGATACGAGTTGAGATATATATAGGTAATTTCTAAAGTGAGATGATTGTAGTTTTTTTGCTTGAATTTCCTAAAATTTGTTCTATTAACTCGATTTTGTCTGTCTGTTTTGATTGCTTTGATTTGCTTCAAACTTCATATCAGAGTGCTGAAGGGTCACAATTCGAAACAGATTCAAAATATTTGTTCTGATCCTTTTATTTACTTACATTTACATATGATTTCCACGCAAAAAGTTCTAACGTTTAACTATTCGTCCTTCCGAGAGAAATATTCGCAACGCGGTTGATAACTTCGAGTCGCCCGGTTCAGTGAACAATCCACCAACACTCGTACGTCAACGAAACACAAGATCTGTCCAAAATATCGCCACTGTCCGTGAGATAGTGCTGGTGCAATCCGGGGCAGTCCATTCCGCGCTACGGACAAGAACTCTATCGGCCAATCGGAGACTACAACTTGGCGACAAGTTTGAAGTGCCCAAGAAACTCAAACTAAATGACCATAAACAACGCCGCTCTCGCTGTTCGAAGTTGATCCTAATTTCAGTCGAAAAATCATATTCAACGACGGGGCCCATTTCTGGATAAATGGGTTCATCAAGAAGCGAAATTGTCGAATTTGACACGATAACAATCCACACGAGATCCACCAAATTGCTGTGCATCCAGAGAAAGGTGTGGACTGGCGGCATCATCGGTCCATACTTCTTTGAGAACGACGTTGGCCACACAATCCTATGGAATGGTAGTGAATAGTGATGCTTCATAATCAATGTCACAAGCGCTGAGTGATTGATAAATTAATGTTTAAATCATATTTGTAGCCAATATCGATGGGATAAATGGATTTGGAGCCTAAGTAATAAAACCTAATCTCTTTTGTATATTTTTGACTCATGGACATGCAAAATGAGGGAACAGTTTACGACATTCGTCCAAAATTCGTTAACAAATTAAAGCAATGTCTTCGGCTATAAATCCGACATGCTTTCTCCTCATATCTCATTCAAATCATATTAATTGTTTTCCATTTCAGTTGAAACGACATAAAACAATAAACTCTTTCGGCCAAAGTGCATTTCATTTGTCAACTTAACGAGTGCTCTTGAATAATATACATTACAAAAAAAAAAAAAAAACCAACTCATGCATTCAAGCGTATGCATCCACGTAGATGTCATTCGTGTTCCAAAAATAAGAATTGATTGCAGCAAAAGAAAGCAAATTCGCAAATATACAAAAAAAAAAAAAAAACGAAACAGGTTCGAAATAAAAATCGACAGAAAAATATACACAAAACATGAAACAACGAAAAACAACTGTCATTCTCAAATTGACAGATGAAAATCAACTCCCCGAATGAACATATTCAATTTGATCGAAACGATGTTTGCAAATAAATTGCAAAATTCAAAATCCGCTTCACATGCGATATGCAGTCATGCATCTAGCTACTAGCTCCACCAGCCACTCAGAAATCCTTCTGAATGCATCTGCTATACTAAAAATGTGCAAATAAAAGATACAAAAACACTGAACGGAACAACTACTCTACGGAGTATTGATATTTTTTCATCCTTTTTTGTGCATTTTGTTATTTTTCTGTAAGGATTTGCTGTAGCTATGCCTTTTTATTCAAATTTTTATTTCAATCCAGGAAACTGCTTGCATTTGTTATTGTGTTTAGGCTAGATTGGTTGAAGAGGCAAGGGGAGGAATGGGCCAGTATGAGGTGATAAAAATGAATGAATCAGTTGGGGTAGAAAAAAATTCAATATTGCTGGTATTTATTTTATTCGGGTGAGTACAGTATTTGAATTTTTTATGCTACTTGGCGCAGATATATACAAAGTTGTCAAATAAAATGCTTTCCATCCTAAGCTACAAATGTAAATGCGATCAATTGGCAGTGATTTTGTTTTTGCTTTTTTTTCGACGAGCCTGAGCATATTTTGGAATGGGGATCGAGAGGTTTCGAGATGATTGCTTTTGGAGGTATACATGCTACAGAGGGTCCTTTTTATACAACAAATTCTGGCGCTTAATAAACCAGCAAAAAGCATTTAAAGAAGGTGAAGGTATCTGTACTATTGTTTGCTACCAAGCTGTTTGAGGTTATGTACGAGCAAAAGGTAAAAACGAAGGAAAGATATCTGAACATATTTAAATATTTCAGAACGTTCCATAAACCTGACGTGGGTTTCCAACAGATTCTCGTTAATAATGGACTTAAGGACTCTTCAATCAGAAAAGCGCTAGATTTCTATACCTTTATCCTGCTATAGCAATGTTCCATGGTAATCTTAACACAACCCCCAACAATGTCAATTCGATTATTTATGCGTTGCTCTCAAATTACCTTCTTAAGTACCTATTTTCTATTCTAATATTTTCATGACAAAATTCTTGGCACTTTCCGTAAATCAATCCACAATTCTAGAAAAAGAAAATATACATATATTAATACTTCCTTTGAAACTTTAGGGAAATTACGAGTACCTCCACGAATCTACCTTTTCCGAGTATAAATCTACCCACAGTAAGCAAAAATCGGTAAGACATTCCGCAGCAGGACATGCTTCTTTTATTTATCCAATCCGCTTTTGAATGTCAATTCTTATTAAGGACTAAACACAATTGATTGATTTATTTTGCAATTATAATCATAGAATCAACCTTCAACCTACCCCGCTGAGGATTCTCCCCCATCCAAACGCAAAAAAAACCTAAAGCCCCTAGGAAAAAGTTTAAAATTCACAAAAGTCATTCCCCAACACACAAAAGATACGAAATTCCATGATCTTCGGGAGAGAGCATGAGACTTAATAAGCTGAATAATGTTTCATGTAGCTATGCAAAATTAGGGATGAAACACCACCGCCAACAGTGTCAAGAAACAATCAATGGAATGGGGCAACACAAAAAGTATCTTGTAGATAATTTATGTCCATTTCACTATTGATTTAATGCGTTTACAGGATGCTTAGCATTTCTAGCTTCTTATTACAAATTTGGGATTTTTTTTTTTATTATTTCTCTCCGAGGGTGGTTAGGTACGTGAAGCAACACCTTTTGACCCGTCGCCGTTGCGTCCTCCCCATGGCTACTGCAGGTTAATTTCAGATTCTGTTTTTGCTTTTCCAATTATTTTCTTTATTTCTTCAACATGAATCGAAAATCGTCAAATTGAGGGAATCTATCGGGGTGTCCTGCCAAAGGTGATGGTGTGGAGAGTGGTGGGAAGTGTAATTGTAATTTCATGGATTGAAAAGGTCACAGATGTCGTTTTGTTCGTCGTTGATTTCCCTAGCATATAATTGAACATCAAGTAATGTAATGGGTGATTGGTCAAGTGCGCGATGAAGGAGGAGAAGTTAAATACTTGACTGGATTCACCCTTAGATATTAGTATTTTAGGAAATATATCCTTTCCGTGTTGACGGATTTTTTTTTTTTTTTTTTGTATATTTTCACCCAAAATATTGTTGTTGGAGTTTTTACTTGATTAGATTTTGTGTATAAGTAACACGAGAATAGTTACGGCTTGTATGTTTATTTATACGAGTATATAGCTGCCATGAAATTGAGAATTTATTGGTCAAATGGGAGTCATTAACCACGTTCTGGAACGATTTGCCATTAAATGCAGCCAAGGGAATGGACAGCTTTTTTTCTATTTAGACTGCACTTCATTTTCAAAGTATGAAAACCAACAATTACACGCAGACTTGGACTTTTTTGGTATGAGACGCACTGGAGCTCTGATGATCTTGCATGACACTTGTCCTATGACCCTGGTCTTATGGATATGCCGTCTGAAGCTAACTCCAAGGCCTCAGTTGCGGTGCAAATATGAAGTCGACTTTCCAGGTATTCAGGACTGGCTGCCGCCCCCGTCTCTCGGCCAGGAATGGGGTATAGTCGTATTTTCACGGAGGGTTCCAAAACCGATCAAGGTTCGGGGGCTGGTGTATTTGTGTAAGACGATAGCACAAGACTGCAATACTCATTGGGTAAATATGACGGAGATTATTGCTATCCTAATGGCTACAAGTCACATTATTGGGAATAGGTGGAAGGATCGTAGTACCTGTGTCTGTAGTGACAGTCAACCTACGCTTAAAGCCTTGCTTAACCTTTTAATATTATCCAAAGTAGTCGGTGAAAGCAGATAGCTTTAAACTGTGTCGCAAGATTTAATTTATTGACTTTCATCAAATTGCCAGGTCACAGTGGTATCGCGGGAAATGAGATATCCGATGAGATTGCTAAACAAGGCTTAGAGGAGAGTTTCTCACGACCTGAACCTGCATCAACGTTCAGGCCTTCCATTGATGATTGGGTTTCTTATGAACACAATTTTGCGTGGCATGTCTCTGAAATCTTCCTGTCTCTCAGCACAAATCCGCTTACTCAGGATGGCAGGATACGTCAAATAGCATGAAGAAAGCATGCCAACTGGGAAAAAGTTGGGAAGAGCTGAGGAGCATTTCCAGAAACCGCACACGATGGCGCGTAGGCATTGTAGAGGCCCTAGGACCCACAAGGGGATACAGGCACTACTAGGGGGTCAACGCAATTGTTATAGTCATAACCCTCTTGCAAAATATATCTACTCATGGCTTCCAAGTAGTTCATGATTTGTACGGACATATTTGGCTGGATATTTCTGAAAATCCCTCCTCCCCTTTCGTAATAACCCAAAATCTTATGTTTTATAATCTCTGCGCCTAAAAATATGCCCATTTTTGCACTACTGCTGTCTAACGCGGACAGGCTACATGAAAAGAAAAATGAAGCGGAGAATAAAAATAAACATAAACAACCTCCCGGGGTGTTTGCAACCCCAAAGCGGTGTAAATTTTAAACCATAATTTGTTTAAAACACTCCGTCAGTACTACACTCAACGTTAAAGGCAAACAACGGAAAGTTGTTTTTCTTCCCCGCACCGACAGAACCAACATGTTGTCACACAATCACAGGGGACAATCGCGCACGATATTGCAATATTATCTCAATTTTGAACTTTACAGATTTTTTTTTTTCAAATTTCATTGGGGTGACAGGACAGCACGTTAAAAAAAAAAAATATATATAATGCATACATTTATATACACTGCAATAATGAATAAAATTGTACAAAATATACAGGGTGACAATATAAATGTTTGTTTGTTCAGCAGTCGTTCGTTCACTGAGTCCTTGCTGTTTTCCGTCGCCCTCAAGGGAATTTTTATTACACAATCGAAACGGTGGGGTGTAGTATGCATGAAGGATTGTCCCTTAAAAAAAAAACTGAATTGAGATTTTGAACAAAAAGAACTTGCTGTTGACAATATAGAACACACTTATCACGGATTTAACACTGAGGGTTGAAATATGAAAAAAACAAAACGTAACTTTAACAAATAAATAATAAATAATGGAAAACAAGTGGCAACTGTCAGAGGGACAGTAAAGTGTGAAATTATATCACAAAAGGACCTTGGAGAGATCTGTCAAAAAAAACCAAATCTGCAGGATTACCCAGTTAAGGCGATCTGATTTATTTATCTGTAAGTACATATTCCCAAAGGCGAAATGTCCAAAAGTGGATGTCTTATAAATTAATTTTCAAGAGTCGATTGTGCAAAATTTGTTTAGGCTATATTTAACTAAAGTGACTCATTTCGAGTGAAATTAAAGACGCGACAAGATATGCAAATACACTAGTGCGCTGCGTTGACACTTTGACCCTAATGAGATAATTTTATCGCACTGAAATGTATTTTATTCTTATAGACCATCCCGAAAGATTGCACATTGCTGCCGGTATATCACGTTCGACGTGTTGCGATGAAGAACGATCTTCTGTTAAAAGAATGTATTTTAAAATTATTATCGAATGAGAGAACCGAACCTCGAATGTGGAATACTTTGTTGCAGTGTGAGTGATATTTCAGGGGAATGACTAGAATTTGGCTTGGAATTATATGAAGGCATACAGAAGAGACTTTATAAATATTTTTAGAATTTAAGAAATTTTTTTGATTTTGTTGAATTTTGATTAAAACCTTGAGCCATCAAACAATTAATACATATTTGTATGTTTCATTGTAACGAAAAAATAGATAAGCAACATATAATCCACAGCAAATGGCTCGAGAGTCTAGTAGCCTAAAGACTTATGGAAGATAGGTATTGCAAAATGCAGGTAAATTGTTTAGAACGACATAGGCATTTTTTGTGAAGCTTTCTCATGATAGCGATACTCATGGATGTTTGTCAGATGCTCACAGGAGGTGGTGTATTACTAGTATTACCTGGAATTTAAATCTCGAATAACAAGTCCAAAGTGCTGTAACCACTGAGTTCCACCACCCACAATTTATAAAACTAATTCTTTATCACTCTATTTGCAAATATTGTCTATGATTTTCGCAAACATAATTATATTTATCGCTTAGACAAAAAAAAAAAGAAATCCCACACATGTAGGATATCCGCTTACAAAATATTTCCCCCATATCCTTTATCGGGTGTCTAAATACCAACACTTGGAATCTTCCCATTACGCAAAATCACATTACACTTAATCCCTTAATAACTCTTTTCCATAATTTCACCCTCGTTTTAATATTTTCCCTGTTTGTCATGGCTTAAGCCCCAAGGGTGGTTTTTCACCATAGCAATCTTGAGCGTTTGCCTTTTAAAACTCTCCATCCAGCAACGCGCCGCCGCTGCCAGGGTTAATAAGGCAAACGCAGTACGACCGGTGTCATATCGCAACTAATCCCCTGCATGGGTTACACGGCTCTCTAAGAGATTTTGAGAGGGTGTCGCTAGCTCATTTTAATAATTTCAGCAATTTCATGGGTTTTATATGTTAATTTCATTAAAAAGACATTTTTGCATATTGTTCAAGAGTTTAAGCGCTCTGCAGATGCTTTTGGTTGAAAGATTTCAATGGATGCGGGCGTCTCTGTAGCGATATGACATTCGGCCTGGAATCTTTTAAGGGGGAAATTAAAAAAAAAAAAGCTTTTAAATTTAACACTTGGGGTAGAACATACGCCTACAAGGAGATCAAAAGATTTTATGGATCAGAACAGAAGTAATTGGCTCTACTGTGTTTTATTTCAATTTTATGAGTTGGTAAATAATTATGAAATTAATCGAGTTCTTAGAGAGATTTAATTGAATTATAACAACTATTCATTTATTTAAGCAGTGATAATCCAAAAGATAAAATATACTCTATATATCCCTTAGGTGAATTCACATAATAAGTACCGGCACGCTACAACTCAATGACTTGACAAACTGACGAACGACAGCATCTCATCGATCATAGTATCTACAAGGACGTCTATGATGGCAACAATGATGATGACAAAATTTACATAATGAATTGAACGTTTAAGGGCACTTGTACGCCTGATGGAAACTCTTCAGAAGTTTCGAAAGTACCATTGAACCAAAAAGGGGTTGATTCAAGCAAACCGCCATGAATATTATTCAAATTTTATTCCATTACATTTAGTATCTAACGTACATAAGTGTGTATTGTAAAAGTCGTACAAACGTTTCGCTTTTTTTGTGTATTAAGTTCACGAATCTGCAACAAGATGAGACATTTCGTGATGATGAAGATTGATGATTCTTTTTATGAATTTTGAACTTGAAGAATCTTGGTAGACGTTCCTTATACTATTTTTTTTTTTTGGCATATTTTTTGTATTTTATAGGTATATCGGACAGTTTGTATACTACAAAGCAGAACTTTGTTAAACAAGTAATTCTTCTAAATATTCTGATGAAATGGTTGGATTTGTATAAAGTTGAAAAGGGTATTCCCACTGTCCCACCTAATAATCTATGTGGCATAATAGTCAATTTAAAAAGCACAAAATGTCGCATCATCAACTTCGTATGGTGTCCTCTTCCGAGCTGTGAACTAACGGTGAGCGTACGTCGAATCCGTCTACACTTAGAGATGCTCGAGCACAGCTGGGCGAACTTAAGCACTCATGTAGGACTGGATAAAGCATCTCTTGCTGAAATGACATATAGTGCGTCTCGGATGTCTAACAAGAGCTCTCAAAACCAGCTGGAAGGTGGATGAATTCTCTAGACGGAATCAGCGGCCGAATCTATGAACGGGAATCTAGGAGACATGATGGTTTGAATAAGGTATACAGAAAAGGCCGAGAAGTATTAAAGCTACTGCAAAAGATTCCACATGGGTTTGGCAAAACAATTGGGTTTAAGGTCATAACTCGACGAACCAAATGAATGCTATATAGAAGGATCATCTCATCAATTCTGCTTTATGGAACCAAGTGCTGGACCAAAGAAAGGTGAGAAATTATTGGACACTTTAGAGCAAAAAATATGGCAGATGGAGGAGAAGATACAACAGCAAACTCTATAAACTGTACAAAAAGGTAGATGTACTCTAAAAATCCAAGATACGCCGACTATATTGGCTCGGTAACATCGAACGAATGGACAACAAAGCTCCTGTCAAGAGGAGCCCCCTGGTTCGGGACGTCGTAGAAGACCGAACCTCCTGTACAAAGTCTAAGTTATCGCGGATGCCAGAAAACATGAGAGTAGCGTTCCTGGGACCGCAAAGAATGGAAAGCAGACCCTCTACTTGTAAGTAATTAAGTAAGCAAATTTTAGTTCGATTCTTTTTCCATACTTTCCCAGTCTCTATATTTTGTGCTGACATATGTAAATCAGTCATTCTGTTAGAATACTGACATTTACACATGACATCATCTTTATCAAGAACTTTAAGTTGTAAACCACACTTTTCAGCTAAACTCAAAATTCCCAAAAAACAGAACGAATTCTTCTTTATAATCACATGCAGCATAATCCCAACCGAAATAGCAGCTAATAACATATCCGAAAAATAAAACCCGGCTGTGCTTAATCCGTCAATCAAAATATTTATTAAAATGAACTGCACAATTTTATACCGGACTACAAAATTCCACTCCATTCATATAACAGCATAGCAATCCTTTTGACAGTTTTTGTCTAGACTCTTCTGATTCGATGAATGAAATTAATGAGTACAGTTCAACTCCTCACAGCATATCCCATATATCGAAATCGAAAACTACCAAAGAACCGGATGCAAATTGCAATCTTGTGTCAGAAAATTTCAAAATTTAAATCCAACATGGCAATTAGTTATGACATTTCTTCGAGAGTCTAGAGACCATAATTGTGCAACCGACACACATAAGTCGCAATTAATTTTGAGTCTGCGATGGTTTCAGGCGAATTTCTTTGGTTTTGCGGTTTGATGATTGCTGGTAGTCCAAAGCAACTCAACTAACCCGAGGACATATCAAGTTGTGATCTCAAGTGATGGCACACAATCATGTTGGCTACCAGATCCAGTATCTAAAATTATTTTTTCCACTCAAATTGACATGTCTACCAGTTGGGTGTGATCTCATTATGTGGCAATAGGACGAGAATTCCGTTTACGTTTGAGTTATTAGACGCGTACGATGGACAATAAAAAACAACCAACTTGATCTAAAGTGACAAGGTATGATCGCTTAGAATGCCTGTGTGCAGTAAACAGACTTTCGCACCTTATAAGCGCAGAATGCCAATCTACTCCATCCATCGACATTCGTCATCGTCATAGATTCTTTTTTATGCATCTCTGATCATTTGAAAGAAAATTCCACGCAAGAGATCATACACCTAGTAGCTGTGACCATTTTCGGGAACCAGAAGTCGCAAAACTTTTGATTGTTTAAATTGTTTGTTTACTCAAAGCAAATTAGCATTTCACGATGGGTACAACAAACCACACAAAGTCCGAGCGAGGTACCTTCGAGACCATCACACGTCGTGTCCTTTCTTCCAACAATTACGCTCCACGAAAACACACAGAGATTCGTGGCCCAAAGCGTGACCAGGGGAACCTTTTAGGTGATTTATATGGCTTTTATCGTATTTTATTGAAATGCATATTCGTTGCTCGGATGTCACATGAAGGAAGTTTATGATTTTCATAAGCGCATATATAATCGAACGAGTGCAAGAGATGTGTGATGTATAAAACAAGATCTCCGGCCATTGTATGTCATAAATTGTCTCACCGGCATAATTGCATCGTGCGATTCAACAGGCTACTTTCGCATGGAATGTGTATCTGTGTGGTGTTTGTAGTCATGGACAACTCTGTGCGATAGGCAGGAGCAGGAGCAACTGCATGCTTCTTATACATAGTGCAGCATCATTAATGCGTGTTGGGTGCTGGTTGATTTTTTTTTTTTTTTTCTCAAGTCTACCTTCTTTTGGAGTAATATTGTGTATGAGCTCGGCAACATCTGTAGCAATCGAGTGGCTTCCAATTACGATCGGATGCTTGTGGCTTAAAAATTAACTTGATAATTCTACAAGCATAAAGTGGAAGGAGTGTTTTATTTCTATGATTGTCAAATAGATATAGAATTCACCGCTCGATATACATATGAGTATCTTTTATCGATGACCCTAAGTTTGGAAAATAGATATCTCAGAGTGCTGAGCTTGCAAAATGTTAGCTTAATTAAAAAGATGAATATGATACCACCAATAACTCCAATAAATTCTGATGAGCTCCAACTATTCAACACATTATTGTAGGCATACAAAACGAGAAGATCACTTAAGCTAGTAAAACTTACTTGATCTGATTCAATGCATGCAATGTCACCTTCTGTCACCTTTCTTCATGCTGCCAGAATTCTGTCGTAAGAAACTGCGATTCATATACTTGTCTGGATGGTTTTAATATGGCTGCTTTGACAGGTACATACCCATGGGCCACTTGTGAGCAGTGACTTAGGGTCACTCGTCGTGTATTGACCTAACCTTAAAGAAGTGTTAAGATTTATCAGCGGTTTTGTTACCTAATGCCCTGTTCTTGATTCAATCTCATGAAGTTACCTTTCTAAAATTGATCCGCTCCGCTCCGATGTGGGAAGTGCATATTTGATTAGTATGAACTTATACATATGTATGATAAGCATTGAATTGAACATTTATACTAAGCTATTCATACTTCGGATCAAAGCGGATCAGATCATCAGTTTCAAACTCTAAAGTCAGACTTTCAGGTTAAAGTTATCATTTACCTTATGCGACCAAAAACAAAGCCCAGTTTAATCGAAATTCCGACTATATAAATTCCTCATAAACGAAAGTGTAAATTTTCAATTTCATTGTGTTTTCTTGTTCAGTCTTTTATTAATCTGGGAAACTTCTGCTCCCATGTTGATTTAAACCAGCCATTTTAAGCGACCTTGGTAAGGCCACATGGATGAAAATTTAATTGGTTTTTTAATAGGATTTGAGATATAAATGAACGGTGCAATGCTCAGAAGCAAAGGATACTAATTACCTGCTATTGAGCTTCCTCTAAAAACGAACAACGAATTCTAATAACCATTCCCAATTTGCTTCTGCTACCAATCCCCTGTTGCCTTAACCCCTCATCGAACAAGAAGTAATAACTTTTTACTGTGCCAGAAGATACTTGATGTTATGTACTGCTTCTGTGTAGCGCAAGTACCTACTGCGTGTTGAATGTTATGTCATATAGAATACCCTTAACGCTGCAAAAGATAAAATAAATTTTATTCTCACTCAACAACATACACTATTGTGCACATTCATAATTTTTTAGCTTGGTCCATCAGACGCAAAAAATGGCCTTTGCTCCTTCAACTGAGATTCAAGAAATGTCATAAAATATATTTTATGTTAGATTCCTGCTTGGACTCTCTTAAACAATTGAACAAAAAACAGGAAGAAGGAAAAGGAACAATTGATTTTCGGATTCCATTGTAAGCGTGCATCTTATGATCGGAGATGCCGACATTCATCTGTCAGATGACAGGCTGGCTCTTTGCATACGCAGATTGTTTGTGACTTTGGTTTTTCGTCTCTTACTGAGTGGCATGCAAGGTGACAGTTAAGTTGATATTGAAATGCCGTGGAACTCCAAGGTTTCGATGAACTTTAAGTATAAACATACGTTCGCAAACTCTTTTGCACTAAAATTCATAGATTGTCAAATTTCAAAAAGCTGGCGTAAAATTCTCTCAGAAAAAATCTTCGCAGTATGCTGTGTTGCCTTAGCCGGATCTCATTGAATTCTATCCTTATTCCCTTAAAAAAAAGGAAACAATTGCTGCTCAGTTTTGGAATTCGTTTTCCTCACTATTTGCTTGGTGTACAGGTTTATTAGAAGCAACGATGGTTGCGTTCAGGAGTCGAACCATGTTGCTTGTATAAAGACGTCACAACGAGCCTAATTTTAACGTGGCTTCAAGTTGAAACAATATTTTCATTTTTATATTTTATAAGAAGCTTTTGTGAGAAGTGAAAACAATTGTATTGGCAACACATCATTCAACTGACAACTGACCGTGCCGCTCCTATCAGCGCCTCTGTTTGTGTTATACATTCGCAACTGTCATCGATCGAAGGATAAAAATGACGAGGGATTTGTTCAACTAGGTAGTAACTCTTCCTTTGAATTCAACACATAATACCGCTGCGTTGTTGCACCACCACCGCAACAAATGACAGTCGTTCATCCTAAAATGGTACCACGGACAAAAGATGAAAGTAATATTTCGTACACATAATAAATTCAAAATTTATTGAATAGCAATTTAACAAAAAAACAAAAACCAAATTCAAATAATTCCACGATTCAATAGAACATAAAATACCTACATACATCGCCACATGGTCCATTGACAAAAAGCTGCTGTAAAAGAACACAACAGGAATAGAAGACAACGCCAAAGCAACAACAGGACTCAATTCTGCTGAACTTGTGATTGTAAAAATAAATTAGTGTTTGCATTTAATGAATTTATCGAAAACAATAAACTTGTAACCTGCTGTGAATTTCTAATGAAGATTGATCTTTGAGATATTATTTTACTATTGCGTTGCAGTCTTATAGTCTTGATTCCTTCGCAGGATAAGAACACCCTGATGTAATTGGTAATTTTAGCTATTATAATTTAGTTTTGATAATCGTTAATTCAATGATTAAAGCGGATCAATCCGCATCACGGGAAAGTCACGTTTCGATTGATTCTTTTTTTTATTATAATTAAACAAAGATGAGGGACGAATTCGTTTAATCCCCCGGGATATATAGGAGCACTTTTAGTCGTGAAAATAAATCAATTTTAACCTGATAAAATACGAAAAAGACAAAGCCTTCGGGGATTTTCATCGTGAACTCTTTTTTTTTTTTTCTTTGGAGTTGGTCTCACCACTTTTATAGATTTTTTTTGGTTTTCACATCCACCAATGTGTTTCCTTTTTCCATAAATAACCATAAAAACGAATCCAGGTTGTCATCTTTCAATGGCGAGCAGCACGTGTGCTTTGTCATTGCATATGGATGAGGGTGTGAAGATGCTAATCGCTTTAAGATATAGAAATGATAAACGTGTGACGCATGCACTCAGGGTATACATGACACGAGTAGGGTTAAATTAGGTTAAATATGATGTCGGCAGAATGTTTTAATACAATACAATAAAGATGGCTTTGTATATTCGAGTATTAGGAACAGACAGACATCATGGCATCAAGTTCAAAGTAAAGAGTACTAAGCGGAGTGATGACATATTATCAGGCGATTGGGTCATGAGAAGACCTTTTTGTTCATGTTACATTTTTGGAATAGGAACAGACATATGAGAAAGTCTTGCATTATCTAGAAATAAGAATTAACTCATAACTAAGCTCAAATAAAAAATTTTGGAAATTTATTTAATTATAATAGTCTGCCACGGAAAAAGAAAAGATTAAATATTAACCTTAGTACATTGGCATCTCCATTTTAGATGAACGAACGAAGAAAACAAACAACGCTGCTACTTTTGACCCGAAATGACAGATTTGTCGCTAACTAATCTAGTGGAGTAAAATGGAGTAGATTTTTGCAGATTCTAACGAGATAAAACCAATTAATGGCAGAGTTGCCAACACTTCGCTAATATTGCTGCTAGAATACTTTTGCTCCGGGATGACAGATTTGTCGTTAACGAATCTAGCGGCCTCTAGGACAAAATCTGTCATCTCGGTGCAAAAGTATTCTAGCAGCTAGATTAGCGGAGTTTTGGGAACTCGGCCTATGCTTCCATAAAACGTAGTAAATCAAGCAGCAAGTCAGTTCAAAGTAAAAGTACAAAAGAATATGTGCAGAACTGAACTGGCCATAAATGTACACATTTCTAAGTGGTTTGTCAAATTTTATGACTTTTGCGGAGAAGTACTTTTTAGTTCTAGCAGAGCATTTCACCTTCTAACGTGTTATAGCAATCTAGCAGCTAGCAAATTCCTTGCGTAGCGAACGCGCCCAATCTCAACATAACGTCAAACCAAAAAATATTAAAGTTTTTTGACAATTTTTATGGTTACACTCGGATTAGATTTACGTTGTTCTTTAATCTGCCTTCGTTTGTCTTAAGCACTGAACGGAGTCTATCCAGTATTATCTGGTAAATTGGGTAGTAAATCTTGTACTTATTTATTCATTTATTCCCACTACGGATCAGTTTATACATATACAACATACACTCTGTCCAACCATCTGTATAAAGTTATTGAGCAAGGTTTAGTTTAAAAAATTTCACTTAACAGCTCCTAATTTGGATTTGAATATAAAAAATATTCTTCCAAGGTAATACCGGCGAAATATTTGAAATTATAATGTCAATTTCGAAACACTCATTTAATAAAACAAAAAAAAAAAAAAAAATTATATTTCCAACATCTCATCGTAGGTACCTACATTCTTGTTTTTATTTATAATTTTCCCTCCACAATACTTTCACTAAGAACTAGAAAACAATATATTAGATGTGCAATAAATTAAATAAATAAAATAAGTTAGCGCCTCAGTATGATGGTATTAATTATATTTTAACAAATTCTTATATTATAAACGAGTACAATAAAATTAATATTAAATCTTAGCAATTTCAGTCGCCATTGTAGAAATAAATATATAAATATAAATAAATAAATAAATAAATTAAAATTACAATTCTTTGGTACGCTTAGCTGTGTCTGAAAGTAAATTGTACACATTTCTTACTTAAACTATCGGCATTGTCATCTATGGTTAGTGGTATTCATAATAATAACGATATGGGTCCACTCCCGCCGGAGCAGTTGCTGTATTTGTTGGTTTAGCCATCGGACGAACTACATAAGCATTACGCCTTAAAAGAAAAATACAATTAACGTCATGTTGCCATTTTCGTTCAATTTACTTACCTATTGTGATCTCCAGCATGTACCTGGAAGCTCGTCTCTTCTTGATGATCTTGCGAGAAGAGTTTCTTCAAGGCAATAATTCCAGCGATAGTCAGAGCCACTTTACTTATGACCAGTGCCTTTATGGCGATAGCGGCGAGAGCTTTTAATCCAATTGGTCCCGCAATACCCATTGCAGTGAGCAGTGCAGCTACTACGTATTTTACATGACCACTTCCTTTCTTCTTATCACCTCCGCCACCACCACCACCTTTACCACGTCCTTGACTCATATCGATCTTCATCACATGAGTTCGCAAGAATTGATCTGCTTTCTCTAGCAATGATCGATCCAGCTGTGATAGACTGTTCAACGTCCTGGCATCGGTTAATCCCACTAAGCTCTCCTTCTCGGTGGTGTTTTGTTTCTCCAGCACTAATCCATCAACGATCTTGATCGAATCTTGCTCCAAGGCCTTTGTTATAGCTACTAATGCTTTCTCCTTGAGACATCCCACAAAATCGTTCTTATCCTGACAATCGTCGTACACTTTACGAACAATCATGAACTCTGCTCCCAGCCAATTACTGCCTTTATCCGTATGTGTCGCAGCGTTACTTAGTGCGGCCACAATCACTGCCATCACCAGGAGTTCGAAAATCAATCGCAGTTGCATTGCGTTGATTGCGGGTAGCCGTGTGTATCTTGCAAATGTATATCCAATTCCGAACGGCTCTGCTGGTGATCGTCTACTACTGATCTTCATCATTGTGATAGCACTTTTATAAATACCTCTCGTTCATATTCAATGCTCTGCTTAATCTCATGCCATGCTCTGGCAAGATCACTGACTGAATCATTCGTTCGGAAAGATATAGCGTGCCATGTGGAATGGATGATCAGTAGTCAGTACGAAGCAAAAATCTTTGTAGCTTCATCAAAACATCTAACAGCTAAGAGCTGTGTCTGACATATTCTTCATTTGAAAATTTACGCCTGTTATAAGGCGCTTGCACTTTTGTTTTTTATTTGTACCTATTGAAACAGATGTTTATATGGCTGCGTTTAAATCGCAACAAAACCCAGGCTCGCACTGAATCTTGCGGAGAAATCTCTGACCGTTCTACCTTGCGTACCTAGTATCACACTTAGAATTTAGAACTTGAATAAAATTAGCAAACCAATTGCTTTTGAGTTTAATTACGAACAAGAATCCGTTGTTTTATCAACTTGACCGTGACCATTGCTATTACGAGATCTGCCCGCGAACAAGATGATGGTATTAGTGCTGGTGCTGATGGTGATGGTGTTGCGATCTTCCTTTAGATTCTGTCACGGAAGGTGCGTGATGAAGAGTGATTAAATAGCCGCTGCCGCGCCGGTGTAAAGCTGAACGAGTGTGGTTGCACATTTGGTGCAGTGGGTGAAATTGAATCGATTGTGTTAATTACTTATTAAAATCTCTTATGACTTTCATTTCTTGTGATCGAATTGACGAGCTGTGTCGCTGGTGAAAACATAAATACAGTGAACATAGCGAAAAAAATGCTACTGCGACAGAAGGAAAAATGCACTAAATACTTTGGAAAGTGAGTGTGAGACATCTGTGGTTCTCGTCTACCACTTGAGCGCTAAAGATCTAGAAACTTATTCACTAGTATGTCCTAAATCATCTTGTTAGCTATCATGTGTTATTATGCACACATTAATTTGCAACGTCGCTTTATCGAACTACATATAGGACCCATTAAACTAGCATTAGTCCTTTAATTCCTGGCGTTAAGATTACGAATATTACAAATTTAACTTTCCACTTTGCACCAAATCATCATCATTCCTTTTGTGTTATTTCTCCATCCACCATCAGTAGCAACTCTATATGCACTCCACTCCCCATTCCGACCAAATGAAATAACAATTTTCCAATAAAGCGACCAAAATCTGAACATATGATGATCATCGAGGTGATAACATCCTGTTGGGGAGCTATTCAAGCGAAAATAACAAATGCGACTAACTGACTGACAGTCATGTCCTTTTTCTCTTCCTTCCGCCTATGAGTGCAAATAATGTACAATTAGATCCGCCCTCTTGAGCACACAACCATCATTCCATTTAGTCGAATTGTTCAAAAAGGATAACATTGTAAACGTGAAGATTCATTCTTTGTCGAAGGGGGACATCATCATCATTGCATATACACAACACACCAATCTCATCAATAACGCTGATGGATGCTGTTCTGACGATTCTTATCAAATTTAATATCTAAAGGCGAGACAACGTACACCAAAACACTCAAGCTTTGCGAATTCTCATTTATAGAAGTATCTATAGGACATGCCCGTCCATTTATTTGTCTGACAGACAGACAACCGGCAAGTGGAGAGGGGCTACATACTACATACACATCTATTTTGACATGAACGAAATGAGTGTTTTCTGGTTTGAGTATTTGATTACTTTCGTCGTTATTAAAGTGGGAGAATGTCAACGAATGACATATAGACAATGTACAATACCAAGTGTAACTAGCATCACAATTAAAGGTATGGATGCTGAACTGGGGTAAATATGACTTCTAGGCATTGAATTGAACTAACCATAAATATTGAGGTGTTATATTTTTCAAAGAACTAGAATCTAAAATGTTCCAATGTCTGTATTCAGTAAAATTAATGATTCTTAAATATTAGCCAGTATATAATCTTCAACATACTTTTTGATTTCATGGTTTATATAACCCACCTCTTTAAGTAGGCCCACAAAAATGAATTAGGCTCCTTCGAATTGGAAAGGAGAATACTAAGTCTTTATACTTTTGGGAAGGGTTCGCGGTATGCGATACGTGAACCATAGATCAGGCTTATGCACAAAGGTCGTAAAAAAATCTCGCACATGATCCGTTTGTGCATGTTTATCCTCAAATATTAGGAAGGATGAATCTATGGAGCATGATTCTATACACCAAAGAAGAGGATATGATTGACCCAAGCCCAAAACTCTTAGAACACTCTTGCTCTTTCTACAGCAAAGCTATCAGTTCTTTTTATTTACCAAATATTTATACGGAAAATATGCTTCATTGCTTCTAACTAAGATATTGAGACATTGTCCTAGCAATGCTCTAGAGATTGCCAACTAAGCAGCATGTAGACGAATAGCCACAAATGTCCTTTATTTCTGTCAAAACTTCTTTTAAAAAAAAAAAAACGCACTGTTTGAGCTACACAGCACTCACTTTAGGAATAAGTTTTCAATATTACCCAACGTTGTTCAAGCGTAAAGCAACTCATTTCGTTCCGCGGAGGTAGAATACTGACTTTCTGTCAAGATTTCGAGCGGGAAACAGCTGTCAGTGTTAGAATAACCTATGATTTAAAAAGAAGCCGCTAGATGGTCCACCCTGTGTACTAAATATCGTCCCACGTATCTTCATCAGTAATTCAAACTATTTACTAGTGACGAACGTGCCAAGTCACAGAAATAATACCAGACAATGCTGTGAGCTCAGTAATGACGAGTTACTAGACGTTCGGTGCACCGATTCTGTTTATTGAAAAAGGCATGCGGATAGAATCGGACCTCGCTACCTTTTATTGGACAAACGTTAAATTTTTAAGGTACCGCCATCAATGCTTTCCCAATGAAGTTAAAGCATAGGGTTTACAAACTAGGTTCATACCGCCAAAAAAAATTACATGGCTTACAAGTTGTTTCTTCTAAGACATGGACCTGAATATCTATTCAAAAATGGTGTCACACCAATTCTATTTCGACTGTGTGCCGATAAAAGGGGGTGGAACTTATATTCTATTAGAAAATCATAACAATAAGGGTGCGCTTTTCCACCCCTGATTGCACAATGTTTAATAACTTTCATAACTTGGTGGTGCGCATACCAACAGAACGTTGTGTCCTTCCCGCCCAAAAGAAAATGGTGTCCTTTAGTGAGATTTCTTTCGAATTTTTCTTATTTCTTTTCAAGTTCGATAATAAAAACCATTTCACCTGGAAACTTTTTCCACTCTAACAAACCAAAAATCAAATTCTTATTCGCAAAATGGATTCAAAAAAAAAATGAAAAAACGGAAAATCAAAGAAAATCAAAGTTCTCTCAATGGAGGGGTTTTCTACTGCCATTATCTGGCTAGAGATTGTGTACCTTGGAGCAAAATTTCCAATTCAATATAAATTAAATCAGACGAGCGCACGAGAGATCCTCAGTCAAAACCACATTCTATACCCGAAATTAGAAGTTGCGGCCAAGAAGAATTCCACTCCCACCCCCACCCCCACCCACCATCACCCTAATCCCGAAGGGATTCCTTCTTTTTGATAAATTTCGCTCCTTTGTGTTATGAGTATAACTATAAGACCCTAGATGAAAACCTGAACTCACATACTCGTATTCGTATATGCTTTCAGATACAACGTACCTACTCCACCAACAACGACGAGGAGGACGACGACGCTCCATCCGACGAGTAAAAGTTTTGAAAAGCATTTTGTGGATAATTCAAAATGAAAATCCTGATAAGAATTTCTATCCCCACCATCTTTTGGAGATGATTTTTTTCATCTGGTAGGTATGTGCCTGCACCCTTCCTTTACATACATATATCGATCGAGGTATAGAATGGGGTTCTATAGTTTCCAGGGTAAATGTACATGTACTCATCGGTATAGTATATATGGAGAAAACTCTTGGAGCAAAGTTCTTTTCGACTAAAAAGATTCCAATGCACCCTCATTGTGCACGGAAAATTTTACCTTCATATCCCCCATTGAGGTTGAGGCTAATGCCAGGAGAGTATACCTGAAACTGATGGCCTCCATCAAATCCTGGTATTTGATAGAAAAGAAGAAAAAAAAAAGCACAAACCAACTCCAATGGGGTTGTTCGCCTTACCAATGCAAGTCATAGGTGCAGAACTATGAATTGGGCAACTATACCAAAGATGCCCTAAATGGCCAGTGAACAAGGGAGTGGGTTGCAGAGCTCCACGCCACCTCCAGAGTTGAACTAAACTCTAAAGAGCTCAAACCAAAGGAACGTGGTCAAAGGAATCAACAAACGGATTTTAAAGTTTGTGTTCGGCTTCTACACTATCTACCCAATTTTTCTCTCTTTCGTTTCGTTTCTCATCTTATTGTCGATGACGAGAAGCTTCTCCTCTGTTTTTTGTTGAAGACGAAGAGGCGTAGAGGCGTAGAGGTTAGGAAATTTTCTCTGTGGTATTTTATGTGATTATGGCTTCCTGCAGAGATGGAAGAATTTTAGTTGGATGCATCATCATGGGTATTAGACTAGGTACTGGTAGCAATTTGATGAAAAACTTCCCGGCAAAGATAAATGGGCTGAATAGCAGGTGAATAGTTTCTGGAAGAATTGCTTGAATGCTCTCTAAAATTCTGGATTTTCAATTTTCTAAGCGAAAGGAATTTTTGAAGACTGGGCCATCTCATATGCCCCATAGAACCAGGGCCAGCATTTTTAATTTTGACCTAAACAGGGTAGGTGATGGTAGAGATGTAAAGGGTTTTGGATTGAAATAGGGGCCTTGATTGTGGATGAAAAAGAAAAAGAACTGGAAAGAGGTAAAGATATTATTTTAGTTTAAGACTGCAGGTACTGAAAAAAGTGGAAAATGGAATTGAGGTTGAATGTAATATACAAATATGTATGTATATTGAAGCTACTAAATTGTGCATGAAAATGAAAAGGTATTAGAATTGGAATGAAGGAACTAAAATGCCAAATATAAATAAACTGATTCTTCCATTGATTGTTATTTAGGTAGATTTTATTCTCATGTATACATCATGGTAATTTAAATAATAATTACTTCCCTTTATCCAGTCTCTTTGGGCGGGCCTGGGAGCTTCTACAACATCCACGATCGACTCCGTGTGTATTATGAAAAAAATCTAGCTGAAGTGCTCCCTTTTTAACGGCCGTCTCTGACCGGCGCATAATCTCACGCCATAGCGCTCCATTTCCTTGTTAGGTCAACTAATCCACTGTCACATCCACCCTCTCGTGATAATCTTATGAAAATATGGAAACCTTCTTCTATTGACCTTTCATTTTATTAGTAATACAAGCGGACTATATGGTATCGAACTTGATTACACTACTCCAAACATCCATTTCGGCACAACCGGATCCACATGTGGTAAACTCAGACCTCTCAACACTCTGTCCTCGTTTGGGCAAAGGCTCTAGCGGGAAAGAAAACTAGGAAGGGTATATCATCTGTCTACAGACTCTGCGCTATAAGTGATTTTCGGATGATTTCGGATAAAGTTGTTTCTGTCATTCCCGAAATGAGTCCCATTGATATCCTGGTGGACAAGATGTTAAGGATTAGAAATAGTAAACGTAACAAAGATTAAGCTTCAATGGCTGCGTGGCAAGTTCGGTGGAACAGTAATTCAAAAAGCAGATGATCCGAACTTTAGAGGTCTGAACAAAGAGGGTCCATGGTTGCCATGCTACCGTAAATATTTACCCCAATTTGTTCACCATTTACCTGCATCGCTTTCCCTTCTCCCCACTTATTCGCGAATAGTTGCGCCCTGTGTGTCCTTCCCGCGACTCACCGACTACCCTTTTAGCATCAGATGTGAAGCAGTTTTATGGATGCTTGAGCAAATTTCCTGCTGATCGTTTCAGCTTAACTTTTGGGGCACTTTTGGCGCACTGTTGGCACATTTGTTTTGCATTGCAATTTTTCCAACTCCAGCGTTGTGTAATTGAATAGTCCTTGTCCTTCGAAGACTGATGTAAGAACTATTCCTATATGAGATAGTATGAGGATATTCTCAACTCGAAACTTCCCGCCTTTCAAAGCGTGAACTATTTAATTTTAAGCATGGAAATCTCTCAATATTTTTCCATAAATCCTCCTTCGATGAATAAAAGAACATTTCTTTGTAAAGAGGATTAACAAGACAATAAAACATTTAAGCTTCCTGTCGATTTTTCTCAAAGAAAAAGAAAATCACTATAAATTTAGAAATTCCACTCTTATACCAGGAAATCCCTTCGCCTGTGCCTGTATTATTCGCTCGGCTAGATGACAATGGTGTCATTCGTTTGACAGAGAGAGGGGTGCGCTTTTGCCGTCTCTCAAGTGGCAGAGTGTAAATTGAGACCATTGTCTGTTTCAGATTGATTTTTTCCTTTACTTATCATTAGGGATGAGATCAGCAAGAACAACCCCCGCCGTCACATAACTGAAAATATTTCCGTATCTGAAAGATGAAAAGTACATTAGCCAGCCAAAAAGGAAAGGGTGTCGGATGGCATGGATGGTGAATATCCTTTCTAATTTTTCCGGATCTCTGTGCAAACAACAAGTGAGTTTCTGGCAATTTGTCGTTGAAGCAAAGAGAAAAAAAAAACAGAAAGGTGGCATATGGGTGGAAAACAATACCAACAATTTTAGTGAAATAGATACTGTTTGGGAAAACGGTGGGTGCAGAGCTGCAAGGAGGACAAAGGACAACTAAATCATTTTTTCGGATGACGGCTCATCTTGGCAGGCGATGAAGAAGCCATATCTTCCCTTCTGTTCATGCTAAACTTTTCATTTTCGCTTGCATTCATTCTTTATTGTGGTGTTATATCGCCGCGTCGATTCGGTTCTTTGTTACATTGTAATACCATTATGGTTAAATTTTGGGATAAAATCTGTGGGTGTGTCCGTCGCCCGCTGGTGCGTTAATGATACTTTATTGAATCGCGAGAGTATTATGACAATTTGTTTCTGGTGGTGTTGCTGGTGTTGGAGATGATCATCAATTTAATTAACTCAAAGGGGGAACAAAGGATTCGATCATATTTGCCTTTAATTTGTCAAAGTGGTAATGGTTAACATCTGCCACATTCAAACCATGCATTTTCTGTGTATATACTCGTATAAAGTACTTTTTTAAGGAACAAGTGGTGAATGAAAGGTAAATAAAGACTGTTTATTTTTTTTTGTTGCAATATTAGAATGAAAGAGAAGTAAATAATCAATGTTGTAATCTTTTACAACTAATTAAAATAAGTACAAATAGAAGAGATTAAAAATAATAATATTTGAAAGCTTACTTTGCTACAATTTTGGTAGAATATATAAAGTAGAATCTATACCAGAGATGGTCCTAAGAACTAGCTCCCAATGGAGCTAACGTCCAATGATCGAAGTAGACTTTAGGCTAGCTGTTATTTCGTAGGTGTGAGTTCATAAGGAGTTAACTCTCTTCGGAAAGTGCTCGTGGAACTGTGGAGCAGTTGTTACCAACGGGTATCAAATTTTTAGGTCTGGTTATAGGCACAATAGTCTAGCAAAGTAAGCGAGAGTCTAAAAATAAGCACTAACGCGGATACTTTATTATTTTTCGTCGTACTGCACTAGCTTCCAACAAATCTAAGATCCGCCCTTCTCCATTACAGAAAAACCTAGGAGTATTTATTTTAAACTGTTTTTTATACAGGCATTGCAGGATGCGCTCTTATACCGTATTATGCATATACATACCATACACACCATACACACTACATTAAGAACTTTTCCTCAAGCTGTCATAGAACTCATAGTTGCTGTTTCCCACTTTTGCTTGAGTTACCAAGTGTAAATAAAAAGTACAAAACAAAAATTCCGACTTAGAAAACTGAAATGTCAGTGTTTTCCAGTACATTGTAGAGACAAGTTTTCAGTACACATAACATGAGAAAGTTCTTCCAAAAGATGCCTCCTCCCTTTTGTTCAAATAATGTTGCAAAAGTAAATTTACACAAAGTAAGATTCTTTTTTGCTCCTTTTCTTTGCTTTAGTATGAAAGAATATGGGATGAGATTCTGCGGGAACTTTTTCTAATAACTATGTTATCATTTCAGGTCTAGCAAAGTACAACCCACTAGATACCCCTTAACCTCAAAATATTGTATTTCTGACAAAAATAACTTTTTTATTGTGTTTGGGTTGAGCGAAAAGTTCGTCAAGTTCTTCAAAAACTTTATTAATTTTGAGTTGAAAGCACATTGTGCTAGAAACTTTGTACACCCCTCTTTTCTTTGGGGGCGTATTTGGCTTCTTTCTTGTCAACGAATTGTTATGAGTTCTTTTTAAAAGCTGAAATAATTTCAAAAAAGCAGTCCATTATGTACTATATACAAAAAATATCTAGTATATTGTATATATCACACTGAAAAACTCAAACCAATTAAAACAAAGAAATCGATTTATTATTCCTTTTTATGCTCCTAATGTGGTATCAAAATTATCTACCGCTCTTCTTCGAATATTTATTTCTATCTAATGCCCACTTTTAACCCACAGACACATTTCAGTCAGAAGAAAATATGCATTACCAACAACAGATTAGAGAGAATAATATATGTAAGTCCAGACAAACTCTCGCCCTCTTTGGGTATAACTTTTGGTTGAAGGACATGCACGTAATGAGAGCATTGTAGCAGTAGCAGAGAAAAGGGTATCACATTCATGGCAAACAGATAAATATATTCAACGAAAAGTTAGTCCAATTTGGGTTTCGGTCTGCGAACTTCCCAAATTGTGAAAAGAGAGGTGTTCTTGTACCTGTTCCTATGCACTGAATGTTTTCCTTTTAGTTGGTTTTCAGTTTCAGAATTTTACTACCAAACATGATAGTTTTCTAATATTTAAGGAGGATAAGACTCTTTAATTTTGGGAAATATTTGTTTAACATTCAATGATTTCTTCCATTTAGATTTGGCTGTCTAGCTTTCATCACAAACAGCTGGGGCTATTGGAGAACCCGCACGGGTGTCCTATCAACTTAGGGAAGTGAAACAGGTACATACATACATATATTGTGTTTTCTGGTGCATGGTCTAAGTTTAAATATAGAGCCCCAGATGTGTGTGCACTGTCTAAGAGACCGACGTCCTCCGAGCGGTGCATAGACCGCTTAGATCGATCTTCTGTACTATTTAAATGTCAAAATCAAATGTTAACTCGAATTGGATTTTTGTCACGAATTCAATAGATACTTACAGTATATTAAGTTAAAGGTTAAAACCTACTAAAAGCTTAGGCTTGCTTAAACCATTAAATCTTACAAAAAGGATAGATACACTTATTAAATTTTACCCGAAATAAACAACAATTTAGATTCTTCAGCAAAATATCCCTCCCGTAGGCTAATAATCAATAAAATCATACGCAAACAATCTGCATTCTTCAAATAATTCCAAATTACCAATGTTTCAAATTTGTTTAGCTCATAAATCCTGAAAAATTTTATTACAATCATATTAAGTTATTATTACGATCGAATATTGAAAACTAAACACACAAGCCCGCACAATAGTATAATGCATGCAAAAACGTGCTATTTTCTAATAAAACTGCGTGAACTCTCAGCAAAATTTACAATTCCACCACTGTTGCCATAAAAATTTCAAATAAACACACATATCCAGAATCCAAATCCATAAGATAAAGGCAATATTATAGACGCACTGAGCTCTATAATATTTCCATCTCGCCGCAAACGGCGAATAATTTCCACTGCATGTGTACACAAATCATAAAATTTTAAAAACTATATTTACACAACGAGAAGAAAAACAAAAAACGACCTGTTTATTGCCCATTATTATGAGGCTTTTTTTTAATTATCATATTTCTTGTAGGAACGGTTCTTTTTTTTTAATTTTTCCTTTTTTTGAATGGGGTGCGTACACCCTTTAGAATTCTTGGAATTTTATAGCCTAGGCAATGCTCTACGTGTATTTGTTTATCCCGCAGCTGATAGTTCGTTCTCTTTTCGTAAGAACAAAACGATCGTTAATAAATCTGTTAGCTACATACATACATACATGCGGTCAGGTTAATAATTCCGTATTCTTATGAATAAGAAAAAAAATTAAAAAAAAAAAACAAACCATAAAATCTATAGACTTCCAAAATACATGGGTATGATGATAATAAATTAATTTTATTTCAATAATGATGTTTATTCCATGTTGGGAAATTTGAAAAACAAAAATATTTTCAATTCAATTTTCAATAATTTATTGTTCTTATATTTACTTACTTACTTATGTCCTTTATTCGCTTGTGGGACCGAGGGCGTATACCATTTCTGGCAATATGCTTCAGTTATTCCAACTTCCGTTCCACCATCTCGACCGTTCTGTGCTATGTTTTCCTCGGGCCACCGGATTTTCTGCCATCCTGGTTTAATGGCTTCCATTGCATAGCATGGTTAGCTATGGAACTATCACCTGAACGGAACGTGTGCCCAATCTACTACCATTTCTGTCGTTGGATGTTCCTGACTATACATAGGTTCTCGACCCGTTCTCTGTTCAGAAACGTTTCTAACTTTCTTGTGATATTAATGGTCACTCTCCACGTGTTACATTTATATAACAGCACGGATATGACGTTCGAGCGAAACAGAACATATGTTCTCGTACATTGGACAACATACCGCTTTTGATTTGGAAATTCTGTTGGCTACATCCAGAACGGTTCCACCGTCTGTCAATACAGTACTTGAAAGTATACAGAAGATCCTCTACTCTCTCAGCCGGTTGTCCAGCAATGCATATTTGAGCTGATGAGGTTGCTTCCAGACTGATAGCTTTCGTCCTTGCCGTATTAATTTTCAGTTCGACGACACCTAGCTCTCTTTCCAGCTGTAATTTGGTTGAACTCCATCAGAGAGAATAAGCATACATAGTCAGTGTAGTAAATATGCATTAGTTGAGATGTAAGGGTCCATCGAATTCCTCCGTTTCCAGTCGTCAAAACTACACGAAGTACATCGCCAATCCCCGAAAGGAATAATATTGGTGAAAGAATGCAACCTTGGCTTAACCCAAGCTCTCGAATACCTCTGATAACCTTTCTGTGTGCAGGACGTGACATTTTAATTCAGCATACGTATTAGCTTTTATAAAAGCAATTTATCTAGAATACAAATAAACACCTGGTAACACTATCGAATGCCCTCTCAAATATTGTCACAATTTTTGAATTTAAGGCCCATAAGGTGTTGAGACTTAAGACGTTTACATTTAGAAGAGAATTTAGAAGTGAACATACGAGTATATGCCTTGACTGTTGTTGTAAGACAAGGGCATACACCGAACTTTAGAATCGCTTCCATGATGTAGAATTAGATCCTTGAAATAGAGCTAAACTCCGGCATATTAACTCAACTTTCAAACTGCGGGACTGAGTCTAAGTCAAGCTTAGGATTAATGACTACTTTCATAAAGTAGAAGTAGAATGCTTTAGGTACTTTCGATTATTAATTTATATGAGAATAGTGTATTTCTGCTAGGATTTATTCTACATGCATATGTAGAGTGTCGAGAACACTAAATACGAATATATGTACATCAAATATGACAACCTCAACCGCGTAAAGTTTTCGACTCACATACATGTAGTATGTATGTGCGTGGCTAGTGATGTGTCTAACTGCCTGGTCAAGAGACTTTCAACTTCCTACTTGGGGGTTGATTTCATACACATAAATCCACTTTTGTACATACAACCATATCGCATACGCTCGATTCCCGGCAACAATCTAACAAATGGCCAATACATAGCCGGACCAAACCCCACCGACCGACCTCCATATGATACACCATTCCTGAGCGAACAGGTGGTGTTGCTTCCACACATGATAAGGATGTATTAAAAAGGATCAGTGGGTGACTAGAGGAGGGCGGTAGTGGTCGATATGTACAATGTACAAAACATTGTTCACCGAGAGAGACAGCAGAAAGAAAGAGAGAGAGGTAAATGAAGGAAAATTAAGAACAAAGCTCGTAAATTTATTTTCTGCAAAAGTTTATTGCCTTCGCCGTAAAATATATTTATACTCGCGCGCACTTTAAGGACGATATATAGTATATGTAGTTGCTGGCTTTTTTTTTTTCTTGTTGGTGGATGGATATGAGCTTATACATATGAAAAATCATTTATTTGCTAGAGTTTTTGTTCATTCAATACCAGAAAGAGCAAAATTGTTGCTGCCATTAGAGAAGGAAAAAAAGGACGATGATGAAGAAGGAAACAGTATAGGGACGAGCAGGGAATACAATGAATTTTCAGGATAAGAATAGAATTGAACCCATGGTGGCAGTGTTTCTTTCTGCAGCGCACAAGGATAGAAAAACCGTTTACTAAATGAAATGGTTAAACATTTCCCCATGGTGGTGGTCGCCGGGGGGTTGGGGCCATTCCATTCGTATCGTGATAAATTGTAGTTTACTGTATTTGAAGTTTAGATTTGTTTTCTTTTCTTATGTATGGTTTATTTTCTACTACTATTATGATTATATCTGGGATAATATATCCTTGGAGTTTTTATGTTTCTGTTTTTTTTTTTTTTATAGAAATTCGTTACTGCTGTATTTATTATGGAAAATGTCTTGCAACTAGGATTATGTATTACATATTTACTTTGATTCACTTCAATTCAATTCCAGTTTTAAATTACCTTTCTGTGCACAAAATAGGAATCAATAATTTAAATACTTTTGAAACGACGTTAAAGATTAGAAGATGACACTAAAAGTGTTACCAGCATCGGCTGACGCGTGTCAAAGATTTTGACGCAATGCCGATTTGATTACTTCTAAAGAAATCGGGGGTGAAAAATGATAATTTAAGGGATTAAAACCGGATCTGACTCGTGACATTCTATTGTTAACTTTTTGGGGAACGTGTAATTTGATAGCGATTATGCGAATTAATTAATTGCAGTGAATAGTCTTGTAAAATATAGTTCTTACAATATGTAAAACCAGTGGGATATAAGATTCTCTTAAGTTTATTACAACTTTGAGGTACTTTCGATTATCACATTGAACAGAAGAATAACTATTTGAGCCCAATAATTACAATATACTTACAATAATACAAATTTATTTCGTTCTACTGCAATATGAACATAAAGAATATTAGTTATCTGTTTAACAATGTCAGTGAAAAAAAATTGAGATCAATACTTTTTGCCATTGTCAAAATGGTTCACTTGGACCATATAGCAATTTATCCATAGAGCCCAAGAACGTGTATAAATCTCATATCCAGCTCAAACTTGTTCTACTCATCCGAAGCTAAAAAGAAAAACGCTTCTTCTGAGGACAACCACACACAAAATGACGAATAAATTCTATTTCTTCGTCTTCCTGTTTGATTTGAATCTTCGTCTATTCAGCGTTTTCAGTTCTGGATCTATTCGTGTGGGTTAGTACCTAGTTAGGATCTAATAGTTAGTTTAGCCAGTGCGGAAACAGAGGTTTACATAAATATATGTATATTTGCGAGCAAATTTAGATATGTAGATCTTATTGATGTTCACTGCCTTAATAACTGCTTGACTCCAATAAAGATATTGATCACTCTTCTGTAAGGAATTTGTTTAATATTAGCCGCATCTTGCGATCAAGACAGTGTTAACTTTAAAAGAACGATTTGTATATAGTGGCTCCTTCCTTCTACACAGACTCCATACTACATTGAAACAAATCAAGAAACGAACTAGACTCTCGATAATACAACTGCATATGTAGGCTTGTACGGGTATGATCCTTCCAAACTATAAGTACATCGAAGACCTAAACTAGGACTTTCGCCATCAACTTTTCTTCCCCAATTGAATCCACCCACCGCAATAATACACAAAGATCTCCTCCACCATTCGGGAGTACATATTATCATCATCTTTATACATTCATTACAATAAACAAACGAAGAAAACGTGAGCTCCAACAACCAAGGAGAAGAGAGGGGAGAAAATAAATATATTCTCCGTATGCGAATGGCGTACGGGGTGTGATGTGATATTGCTTATCGTAAATTTTGATATCAAATTTTATTTTATTGTATCCCTGCCAACCCCCATTTAAGCTTTATGGATTTGATCTGCACGCCATTGGGTGGTACAGAGGACGATTTTTTTTTTTGTTTTGCTTTGCTCTTCCTTTCCACACTACCACCCACTAAGGCGCTTTCTTTCGTTTTTATTTTTTGCTTTCTTTATCTAAATTGATATTGTTTGCTTTGAGTATAGCAGCAGCGGCAGCAAGTGTGTGTGTGCGAGGATATGCTTTTATTTTATTTGTTATATTTTTATAAATAGAAGAAGGGATGGCTGTGAGATGAAGCGAGGATACACCTAGAAAATATGGGGGAGAAAAAAAAGTTTATGTATTTTTTTTTTCTTCTTCATCCACTCGTTTCATTTGCTCCTTTAGCTTGTGTTGGGTGTTCCTTTTTTTATCGGGATTATGGTGCAATTTTTTCCGCCATGTGCTATGATGGAACTATGAAGGACATAAAGGAGGATAAACGAAGCACCCATGGGTGGCCTCTTATATTTCCCTAGATTTTGATATGATATGAACGCCTGCGTCTTCGGCGGCGGCGGTGACAAGAGAGCGGTTGTGGGTGTCACTGTGTTGGTTGGCTGTGTGTTTCGGTTGTCAGTATTGTACTTTGTGGTGTTATCCTGGTTGCTATCGAGAAATGACGATTTTCAACTTGCGATAGATTCTCTTGTGTGCCGAGTTGTAGTCGTTTCGCTGTGAAAATGGATAATGGCATCAAGAAGGGGATGACGGTTTAATACAAAATGTTGATATGAAACATATTTATGTTTTCGAGTCTGCATGCGATGTCGTTTGTTGGGGAGTTTCCATTTGACTCGCAACCAGGCAGTTATGTCCTGGGAGGCGGGCGAGGATTTATCGAATTCAATATGGTGGAAAATTGTTTCGTTTATTTATTTGTTTCTTATTTTTATTGTTATTGCTTTTGAAGGGAATTTCCTTTCGTTTCGCCTTTAGGTCCTCCTTTTTCACTCTTTTCATGACTTTGCAGAGAAGATAAGCTTTCTGTATAGTTGTCATGTCTTGTCTTTGAAATGGTATTTGGATCGTGGAAGTAAGTGCTTGCATGTTATGATACAATTTATACTCGAGATTCAGATATTCTTAGTATGTACCTACTTCTTGTTTGTGATTAATTATGGTTCGTCTTTAAGGATTGTCGTTGGCATTTTTCAATTGAAAATGTCGACAATAAAGTAATTTTGGTCGTGTTCATGATTTTCTTTTATGCTAGATCCCGATGTCATTACTTAAAAAAGAATTTTGTGTTTTCAGAACCTTAATAAAATTTTGAGTTTGTTTTTCTATTTGGCGTACTTCATATACTTCAGTATGAATGGGTAATGTGTCGAAAATAGGCGTCAAATTTAGTCAGTAATAAAGCAAAGCCAAGCTTTAAAAATGCTGATGTAACCTGAAAGCTAAAAAAAGTAGGGTTAGATTAGGTTATAGTGGCTGCCCGCGCTCAGATACAGTTGAGCGCTAGCACACTTACTAGGACCACCACTACAGGAAAAACGGAAAAAAATTAATAAAACTTCGTTCTACCAAACATATAGTGAAGACTTAGAGAAGGGGGTTAAGCTGACACCCCATGGGTTTATCTGGAAAACCAGCCAGAGCTCTTTACAAAGTGCAGTGCATGTCTGACAGGTTTACCCGCCGAGTCACCAAGGTCATGAAAAAAGTATGTAGTGCCCAAGGTGGAGGTTCCTTTTTACGATAGGGCAGGGCAGTTACAGAGGATCAAAGATAACTTCATCTTCTTCCTCATCTCTACAGCTCATGCAGAAATCATTTGAAGGGAGGCTCAGACGTCTATCGTGCAGACTGATCAGAAAATGTCTTGTAAGGACATCAATGATGATACTTAGGTCCGAATTATTCAGAGTCATCAGTTAGTTTGAACACTTCTGGTTCAGGTTAGGCCAAAGTTCTCTTGATAATCTGAAGTAATACCTATTCTCCCAGAGCACGTTTACCCTCGTAATAGCACCCAGTTTGATCGTTATTTTACTCAATTGAGAGAGTTGTGCCATGTTTGACAATTACCTCCGCACAACAGTTCCCTGGAATAGCCCGTTGGCCTGGCACCCAACATAGGTGAATGTTATATTGCGGAAATCTAGAACGACCTTTGATGTGGTTGTGGATGATTCCAAAGTTCTGATTCAAAGTTCTGCTCATCTCTACAATTTGAAAGTCGTGCCGTAGTATGGTGAATGCACTACGCTTTAGTTCTGCAAAAACTATTGAGGATTACGTATTGTTAATTGTAGCATATAAGATGCCAACTGAAGAGTATCTTCTACAGACGAATAGGTTGGTTTAGAGTGTGACAAATCCTGAAGAAGGCCAGCGAAGCACCCTACAAATGGTATGTACTATGTATGCTCCAAAAAGTCAGGTCAGCTGTTTCTCTGTGAGTTCTGCCACAGATAGATCACTCTCTGTAACTAACTATATACTATGAAATTTTATTTAAGTCGAAATAAATGCTTGATATTTCTTTTTTGACGATAGCAAGACCTATTTTGATACCGTTATGTTTTATCTAAAGGGATTCTTGAATGCGGTATTGAATTGTATTTGTAAATTTTAACTTTAGACATGTACGAGTGTAGGTGTAACGCAACTTTTAAAGAAAATAATTTGTGTTATTAGCTGCTTTTTTAATTTTTGGCTATAAGCATGCAGCAGTATTTTGTCGGCATTCCCATCATACCCATGTAACCTTCTCCATGTTAGAACGAAAAAAAAACTGGTTATCCTTTTTATCGTCAGGGTGCTGTCACACCCACATTCCTTGTTCCATAAATCCGCTGTTGATTGGAGCTTGGTTTTTATATTCCATGCGGCCTGCCTGCCTGCCTGGCTTCATCCACAGCCACAGTGCTGTGCAAAACGGCACCCTTTCGGGTAATGAGTTTCCTCGTTTCTAGGAGGGGGAATAACGCGCTATTCTCTGTATTCCAACGTTGGCACTCAAACGCCTTCATAAAATAAAATGAAATCCTAGATTCATGGCCATAAGGAGAATGAGAGGATGCCGACAACAATTTTTATTCTGCGTTCTGTTTCTGTTTCTCCCTTTTCGTTTATGTGGAGGTCCGGGTACGCCTATACCCCACACAATCCGCTCAATATGCTGATATGAGCTCAAATGCACGAATGTGGATCCAATTTCATTTTTATTACAATCCAAATATACGATCGAGCGTTATAAAGAGCAAGTCGACAACAACACATTCTCCACATTCGTTGTCCTTAAACCACCATCTCGTTCCAGTTCCTCCGCACAGATATGATTTTATATTGCACGTATAAGAAAACACTTTGACTGCGTGTTTGGCTATGAATTGGATGGTTTCTATGTGTGCGTATATGGGATTATCTATAGGTACAGATATCCCTTGCCTTTTCGTAAATAAATGGCAACAAGGATCTGAACACATGAATTTTTATATTCGCCGATATCATCTGCATTTGTGCTTATTATAAATACGAAGGATAAGGCTATGTTGGGGTATTTTTTGGTCTTTCCATATGGCACTTATGTATCCTTTTTTGGCGCAGATAACGAAAACAACATATTTATGAGTATGGGGCTTTTGGCGGTAATGTTGGTTGGTCTTTGCACATGTTTGCAATATACGAACTTTATCTGGCTGTAATGAGCATCAATGTATACATACTTCTTATACTCGAATTGTTATTTCTTTTCTCTCGCTGGAAGGATTTGAAATAAAGACTTTTATGTTATTTTGAAAAATAAAACTTCGTAATAAAAAGGCCTTCATAGTTTCGGACTAAATGATAGGCGCGAATAGCTGTTCGAAAATTTTGCAATTCTACTACACTACACATATGCAAGAAAGAAACAGCAATGAAATTCGACTAGTCCTGTTTGAATATTAGTGATATACGTAATATACTCGTCATTAATGTATAAGAATAGGAGGACTATATTCTGCAAGACTGGTCCAAGAACAAAATGGTGCACAGTTCTTAAAAAATGAAGGCAATTGGGGAGAGCTGACACATTTCCAAATGATGGTGCATAGGCATGGTAGAGAAATTGAAACTCTCAAGGTCAAAAGGGTAAGTAAGGTTAAATACACCACGGTTATAGTTGCATCAGATATCAATGATACGTTTCCCATCAATGTTTCAGCAGCTTTCAAAGTTACCAGTGGCAGTCAACTGTCAAAATATTCAGTAAGGCTTGGGCAAATTTTTTTTACAATCTTTGAACGAGCCGAGCCGGGGATTCGACATAAATGGCGTGAATGTTGCTTCAAATTAAAGACAGAATCAGTTTTATATACATATGTATATATTACACCGTTGTTATCTTTAGCTCAGGTAAAATTTTCCTCTGTAAACTATTCCATTGCTTATTTTGGTCATTGTTTGCAAGAAAATATATATGTATACATATTTCATAAAAGTACTGATGAAAGCATTGTAGCTTTCTTCACTGACTCTGTGCTGCACAGTTCAGCACAGAAAACTACACGTTTTTGCGTTCAATGAGAACAAATATCGGCCAAATGTGTGCTTCTTTTGTTCAGTGAGTCTGTACTGCATAGTCCAGCACACGATTTTCTGCACCTACTTTTGAGGTCGAAAATATTCGTGAGAAGTGTCATAAACGTTCTGACTTATTGAACAAAAGGTTTTACTTTACTGTTCTAATCTGTTCTGATAGTTTTCACAAACTTCTGCTTTAGTCACTGTTAGGATAAATTTCAAATTTGCTGATACGACATCTACACAGAACTAGGGGTAATAAGCGGACGAGATATTATCCACCGGTTGATGTCCAAACTAAATTTACACACAGATTGGTCTGCCATCTATTGCGCAGTAGCAATCAAATTCCAAACTAACCCCAATCCTTTAATTTGGAACGGCGACATCTACCATTTGTAAGTGAAAATAAACGAAGAACTGTCACATCACCTAATAAAATGGTTATTTTTTAATGCTATTTTTGTTTAAATATTAAAAATACTTATGGAAAATCGACTTTATGTTTATCAAATAGGTAATAAATAGTAGAAATACGCCACAAAATTGTCGGGAAAATGTTCCATTACCATAAGAGCTTACCGGCAAGCAATGCTTCAGCATCATCTGTACATGACTTTGTTTATCTCTTGTCTTCCAATCGTAGTGCAGTTTAGCTATGAATTTCCTCGGCAATGATCCCGGTGCTGTACGATTCGGCAACTTTATCAACTATTACCAGTTTAACCCTGCCGAGGATCGTATAACTCTTCTCCCTAACAATGTGTGGTTGCCACCAGATGAGCAGAATATTCCAGATAAGCCATATTTCGTTCTAGATGTAGGATGTAATACAGGAGACATTACTCAGTCGCTTCTGAATTACCTGTCCCAACGAATCAAAAGGCCGATACACATACTCGGGGTTGATATAGACCCACTATTAATTAAGCGAGCAAAAGAGAATAACAAAAATCCCATCCAAATCGAACTAGAATGCGTGGACGTCATGAAGAACGAAGACTTTTTCGCGATAGAACAGTACCTGCAGTCTAAAAATACTAAAACATTCGACGCCGTTTGTTGCTTTTCAATTACAATGTGGATTCATCTAAACCACCATGATGATGGCTTGAGAGAATTTCTTAGAAAGTGCGCATCGGTAGCTGAACTTTTAGTTGTTGAACCACAACCATGGAAATGTTATCGGACGGCCGTGCGTCGCATGAAACGATCGGCAAAAGAGACCTTTCCCCATTTTCCCGAGCTTAAATGGAGGACCAGTATCGAAGATGAAATAGACAACTACTTAGAGACGTCTCTTAATCGGCGAAAAGTTCATGAAACAAGCCCGACTAAATGGATGAGGAAAATCTGCTTTTACCGATAAGGCGTAAGTCTTTACAGCTACTTTCAAAATACATTGTCAATATTTTAGAGCAAAATATAGATTTAACTTCATGTCCATGTTAGATTTGTTTTATTTTATTCCTGATTTGCTTGAGATTTTAGCTGATAATTGGTTGGTAGATATTCTATCTACCAAATGTGGAATTGACCCTCACTACATATTTGTAAATCTTTGTTATAAAAACGAATGAGTTAAGGAAATATGTATAAGACTGCAATTATGTTTCAGTTGTGATAATTGATAAAAGTGGCGACTGCAACTATGAAGAAAAGGCTTCACATATTGGAGTGGTGTATTGCTTTGAAAAGTGGTTTAGGAAAATAACGTACTTTCGGAGCCAGAAACGTATAAGCCGTTGACCAAACCACATTCTATCCTATACTGGTGTGCTGGCAAGGCTCGTCTCGAGTAATACCACTTTCTGCACACAAGATTTTATCAATAACAAATGCTACAATTTAATTTTAGACTACAATTTTTTCTTTAACTTTCTTTGTACATTTTACAAGATAAATTTATCATCGAAATGATTTATAATCAAAACTCTTTTTTTTTATATATAAACTTTGTAAAATACACTAATAGCGGAAGAATGCCGAGTGAGTTCGTTGAATGGGGTAGACCTGGGAGTTATCATTTTGCATCGAATACGGAGGGGGCTGGGGTCACAACGTGTGGGTTTAATTATTTTTTATTAAAAAAATAGTAATCGTCGTCTTGGGCTTGATTTCACCCAGCCACCTCCTCGCCAGAGAACTCCAGCTTGACATCAGAGGGCAAGCACTCAACGTCTACCTCATTCTCTTGGGTATTCAGTCGATTCAATGTCATCATCATGTCACCGGACTTGGGGCCTGCCATTAGGCCAGCAGCACTGTTGTCCACGACAACCGTTTCAGGCTTGATTTGCTGAAGCTGCTGGATGGTGACTGTTTGAGGAGGTTGGTGTTGCTGCGGTTGCGTATGCTGCTGCTGTGAACTCACAGCTATAGGCGCCTGCTGTATTATCACATGCTGCACTTGCTGCTGGATTTGTTTTGGCTGCTGCTGAGAGGTCTGTGGTGTCTGTTGCAATGGTTGCGCTTGAATAATATGCTGCACTTGGTTCGCTGGAATCTGTTTGGCCGGAATGCCAGCGTCCTCAAATGCTTTTTTCTTCAGCGTCTGTCGAATCTGTGATCTGCGAAATAAGAGCAAATATTGAGTGTTGTTGGTCAGTAGTTCACCCTCATTAGGATCAGATGAAGAAAGCAAATTATTATGAAAAAAAAGAAAGTGTTCTTACACTGTGCGGTTTTTTATTCGTAAGCTTATTTTACTTAGTTCTTCTGAGAAGCGGGTTATGGATGAATGCAACATTTCGATTTCTTCATCTGTCCATTTGCTCCTGAGCGTGATGATGGGTGGGAAAATCAAAAACACACAATTGTTAATTTTTCGTTTGAAAATTCAAAACTACTTCGTCGTTGTGGTATACTTACCCGGAGGGTGAATCAGAGCTGGGGTGCAACTGCATTGTAAGCTCTCCCAGGCGATTGAACGCCTGTCCTGCGGCTGTGAATATTTCTCCCACCTGTAAAGGAAACCAATGAAGATGGCTTAGTGGATATGTGGACAAGATTTTAAATTGGATGAGTTAACAATGGTCAGAGGTCTCTATACTTCGCCACGAAACGCTGAGTTGGGGGTTTCTTGGGAGGGTAGTGCAGATCATTTCTTGGACAATTTTGGTAGTGGAACATTTGGACGTGTGGGGAAACAACAAATTATACATTTTAGACTTACTTTTGTTGCAGAACCCATTATTTTTGTTGTGATTGTCGGACTAAGAAAGGCGGTCTTTTTGGAAATGTCAAAATATGGATGACGGACGAAGGAATTATGTTTGGGATTTTTTTTTTAGAGTTGGGAATTTTTGACTGGACAGCTGGTTTATGTATAAGATGGGATGTGTTCGTACAGTGCTTCGTTCGGTAAAATACATTAACATGTTGCAAAAAAATTCGTTCCAAGAATTTTAGTATTTTACTTGTGGTTTTCAAAACACAAAATAAATCAATTTTTATTTATCTAGAAAAGAGTGTGTTTCTTTTTTATCTTGATCTTAATTATAGTATTGCAAATGAAATTATTTTAGCAACGATTACGTAACCAAATGCAAAGATGAAAAGAATTAAATATATTGAAATTAAATAACAAATGTTTCACAAAAAAGAAAACAACTAACAACTAAATCTGCATATAAAAATTAGTATATATGAGTAACGTAATTCAAATAGATAATTTGACTAAAATACACATAAATTCAAACAACAGTTCTTTGATACTTTGATATCAAGAATTGAATACTTTACATAATAAAACTTATTAATGAGATTTGAATGCGAAACATATCATACATAAATGGAAAGAAAAAAAGAGAGGAAGAGACAAGACAATCTTTGTATTAGAAAATTCAGAATAAACTTTATTTTTGTTGTTTTCTTTTTGAATAAAAATTGTGTAAAGTTAAATATTGTACAAGATAATGTTTCAGTAGAAAGATAGAATGATTATATCTGATGTTTGTGCTGTAAATTGGGCAATAACCTAAGTAAATTACTTTATAACCATAAAATATTTTCTAAATATTAAAATCAAGTTAGGAAAGTGACAATTTACACAGTTTATTGAACATGCTCGATATTTTGCACATCAATTCTTTGAAATCATGAATAAAATACTGAACGATTTATCTCACAAAATATTGCTCGCTACTTATTGAGTCACCAAGGACAGGTATAAGTATAAAAACTATCGTAAAAAGAATACTTGCTTCAAACATACCGCTTCCGCTTATGTTTTTTTTTCTACAGCAAAATTTACATGTTGTGCGTGGTATACATTTTTGCAGTTTTATGCCGTATCCGACGGGCAGAGGAGTTTTGAGAAGATTTCTCATGATAGTTATAGGACTCTTGAATGTTTGTTAGACACTCGAAAGGGGTGGGCCCGTGAAAAAAAACTTCGATGGTATTTTGCTGGATTCGAACTTGGAAACTCTTGTGCAGAAGCCCAACGCACTAACCACAGAGCCACTTAAAACACTTACGCCTATCGCTTCGCTTACCTTATACAATTTAGCCTTTTTTCGATCTTGCAACAATTCATGGAATAAATAAATCAACATATACATATATCGAATTACCCCGTTTGGGATAATTTTTTATTTGTTATTGTTTTCTTTTTTTTATTTCATTGACAACAGTGAACCTAGGTGTGCTCTATATTGAATTGTTCTAATTTTTAGTTTACAGCAATTAGATGTAATATGCCCACAATCGTCAATTCGGCTCGCTCATTATTAATTTATTTACGTTTTTTTTTTGCACCTTAACCGACGACCAAGAGGTTGTCATCAGGGAACGTGTGAGTTGGGACTTCCAAGTTAAGAGGGGCGGGTCCCTTACGAATGCGACCAGAAGCGTCATAATGGGAGCCGTGGCATGGGCAGTAGTAGCCACCCCAGTCACCAGCATTAGCAATTGGTACACATCCTAAATGTGTGCACACACCAATGACCACAAGCCATTCTGGCCTTTGAACGCGTTGCTGAAACAAAAAAAAAAAACAAGTAATTAAATATTATTCCTTTCGGTATTACTCGAAATCGAAAAACGTACATCATCTGTTTGAGGATCACGAAGTTCGGCAAGCGAAACACCGCGTTCTGCGGAAATTTCGGTGGCTGTACGATGGCGAATGAACAGTGGCTTACCTCGCCACTTGAACGTCACATTCTTACCCTCTGGGATTTCAGAAAGCTTAACTTCAATCTTAGCCAAAGCCAACACATCAGCAGAGGCACTCATCGAGCTGACGAAATGCGTAACCAATGCTTTAGCACCATAGGCAGCTCCAACTGCGCCGGAACCGACCAACATATAGGTGAAAGCCTTGCGGCTCTCAGCGCTGTCATCCTTCCTGTTGGCCCGTTTAACACCATCGCGACGGTACGCCGAGAAATCTGGCACTTGCAAGTCGGTGTGGGCACATCGCACTTGGGTTGTGGCTATAAAACAGAAGTTTGCATTTAAAAACAACAATTTTGGATAATTACTCTGATGACAGTTCCAAGATAACCTCAAAAAATTACATAATGCCTGTGTAGTTGCGATTTTCTATGTGAATTTTGTCCGAATTATTATAAATTATGCAATTTCTTAAAGAATATCTTGAGCTCGGTTGTATATAATTACTTTGAAGACCAGTCTTGGCTACGAGAGTGGCCAGGGGAACGTCCTTGTTCACAGCATTGTTCACTACGACAGTTTTTTTCTCCGATGTCGAAAGAACGGTTGGCTTTAAGCTATTAGAAACGGCTTGGGTGGTTGCCCGCAAATATGCTCGAGATGCGGCGTTAATCATCTTTCAGAGAAGATAAATTAAAGATTTCGTTTACTATTACTTTGGAGTCGAAATTTAAGTGCGAGGACCCCTTTTTCTCGGTGGTCAGGATTTTTTCTCGTCAGAGCAGAAAAATGACATAAGAAGACGTCAGTTGAATCGATTGACGTTTTCTATGCTCATAAAACATGGCGGCCGAAAATACGAGATTTGAAGGAAAAACTGTTGAAATGCTTTTGGTATGTTGTTCTTTTATATTTTGTTATATTTCGACACAATTTAATATTATTTTTAAAAGAAATTTATTTAATGTAACGCAGCCAACAAGCACACGTGAAATGCAACTATAAAATGATAAATATTCTTCCTTATTTGTAATTTATAATGTATAATAAATTAAATAAGTGCGCTGTTTTATTAAAACCCACAAGGTTCGCGACCTTGATGAAATACGATATTACATGGTGTATATTTTAGCGGAAGTAGGGTAATTCATTCCGAATTGGTTCAAAACCAGGGTTCAAATGGTGCTAGCATTTATTTTAATGGTGTGGGAATATGATAATAACAAACCGGAAGTGGGTGAAAATATTAACTAAGTAACACCTAATCGTATGCAATATTAGTACAATATCCACCCGAAAATAGGTAGTAACATAAACTAAATAACTCCTACTCGTATGCAATAATATAATTAATATCAAACCGGAAATACATAGAAACATAAACTAAATAACTCCTATTCCTAGGCAATAAATAATGAGTTTTGTAAGATTATTATTAATACATATCGTAAGGAGTATAAGAAACCGGAAATAGGTAAAAGACCTAAACTAAATAGCTCCTACTTGTATGCAATAATATGATTATATCGAACCGGCAATAGGTAGAAACATAAACTAAATAACTCCTTTTCCTATGCAGTAAGTAAGATTATTATTTATACATATCGTAGGGAGATTTTGTAAACATACATAAGTTTGGTTTTGTAGTAGAGAGTTCGCTTATGAAAACTAACAAGACCAGTGTGTCTTCTGGAAAAGACCAGCAAGTTCAATTCAAAATTCACCAATTCTTTGGTGTTTAAAACTACATATGTACATTTGACAGCAAGACGGATCTCGACAAGAAGGCACAATTCCATGTGATTTCATAGCACGGAAGGTGCTATCTTGTTGGTGTACGCAAAATACATTGACATCATAGGTTAGGTACAACCATACAATCGTAAAAGCATTTCAAACCAATTGAAAATAGGCGAAACAATCAAAATTTGTATCAAAAGGGAAAAAAATAACTCTTTCTTAAGAAACATTCATTGCCCTCTGCGCGGCAAACGATCGTGAGCCATGTTATAAATATACAAAAATATTACAGAAAATATTCAAATTCAAACCCACGGATTTAAAATAATTATAATTAGTTAATAATTCTTCTTTAACTAATTAATTTCATGCGAATGACGAGACTATCGTATGTATGCGTATTTTTATTTTTCTCTACTGCTGACTTACTTTTTTCATACATATACATATTTAGATACATATGTTCATGTATGTATGTATATATATGGTTGTTTTGTTAAGTCTCATGTCGGTATGATGCTATTTATTGAAAAGATGTAATATAAATTCATAGATCTTACCATATTTCTCCAATATAATTGTCCACACAAATATTACATACATACATATGTCTGCTATATCCAATTCCCCAAATCAATACCTTATCAAATGTCTCTCTCTCTTTCTCACACCCACCAGGCTCCAATTCAAATTTTGTACATTCCTGCATTACATGCACATCAAGAGTATATAACGCACGTACTGTTCAAAGGGGGTGGGTATGCAATTCTTACCTCACCGTCACACAACACACAGCTATAGTCCTATGCTGAAAAATACTTCAACTTCCAATGATATAGAGTTCCAAAAGAGAGGAGATCGGGAGAAGGAATTCTTTCCTCCGCGGATGGATGAAGCTTTACCTTGTAAGTGGAACATTCACCAACAATAAGGGGATGGTTTAGGTCAGTCGAAAACTCCCATTGAAAATTATAAACATTTAAATTCTCTCCCCATCTGCCCACTAACGTACTTATGTACATACATATATATATGTATATTTAAATCGCACTTTCACTTTTACAGACCAACTGATAAGCGAATATGTTGTTCCTAGCCACCCGCTCGTCATTCCTGCATCCCTTTGGCAAGGGGAGAGGCAATAAACACGATGACAACGCATTGTGAGTTAGTTCTTACGCATTCTGTGTGTGCGTCTTCTTTTCATTTATTATATCTTTTTTTTTTTGAATTGCTCTGGGAGAGTGGTGGGTAGAAAATGTGGCATGTTGCAAGCAAATGCGCATGTTTCAGTTTGCATTTGCTGCTGGGCATCATGCAATTCTAATCATCATCCCCCAGTGGATTGTGTGCGTAAGCATGTGCATATGTACGAGTATAATGGTTTACATCGACAGATTCAGATAAAACGCAGGGAAGTGTAAAAAAGTGGAATATAAACAAGGAAAGTTCGAATATGGGTGAAATTCTTTGCTTCAAGCTGTGTAAAAGTAAAAAGTTTGGAGGCTGTAAATGTGATAAGAGTGCATACAAAGGACATTTTTACTAGAAAATTTGAATAAAAAATCAAAGCTTCAGGAAAGATGAATGATGACCCAAAACCTAAATTAAAGGAGGTAATTGGAAAACCGAAACAAGATCATTAGTCAATCGGAGTCCACGCAGCCAAGCTATGTTTTCTCCATAATGCTTGCTTGCGGTAGACACTCCAAGGACACCAATGACAAATTGGAACTTTCTCTGCAGCTGTCCAGACCTAGAGAATACCAGACAACTCACTTTAGGTAAGCCCTTCTTCGCAAATCTCAGCTTGATAACTAAAACGGAATGGAGACCCTCCGTTATCTAAATTCTACAGACAGGCAGGACTACGAAACAAACGGCTAAGATATAAGGATCACCATCTGCTGAGTACCGAGCCAATGTGATGTGCCGAAGAATTATGAAGCTGAACTGCCAATCATACATATCACCAACAAAATAGAGCACCGGTCATTTCTTATGCACTTGCCATGACTCTCTCTAGGTTTCTTTCAGTTTAGCTATAGCTACTCCTCAGTCGAAGTTTATATGACCAGGTCGCTAAAAGTGATGGGATTAGGAGACGCACGTAGCGGTTGACATAAGTATAAATAGTTGAAACTCAATCGCGGCAGAGTCCTTTGTACGTATATGTTCATAAAAATAAATGGGGTAACGTATAAATAATGGATACCTAAGTAAGACTCTTGCAGAACAAGCAATTAAATTAGTATTCTCTACGTTTAAGTCCTAGTCAATTGTAAATACAAATAGGAAATTTAGAAAATTCTGTCTTTTTCTTTTAAACAAAGGTTTGTAGGTATTTGTTTGTATTTTATCCCGGTTTGTGGCCAGCAAAAACTGGCTTCACCTAAATGTCTTTATATACAAAGCTATCTTAAAATTTAATCCCCATCCGCCTTCGCAAAAGTTCTTTACATGCCAACTCCAGCAGAAAAGTAGAGAAAAACAAAGTTGTCATTCGAATGAAAATTCAAAAACTTTTTGGAAGTTTCACTAGCGCAGAGCCATCATTCTATTTCCTTCAAGACCCCCTACTCCCCCTCAACTCACAACCCACTCCACTCGATTCGACAATGATCTACTTTCGAAACTACCATCCTGGTGGTGGTATCCCACTCCACGCATACAACTGGCGCAACGGACAATTTGCGAGAAAATAGCAAAAAAGGAAAAAAAAAAAAAAAAAAAAAGGAAAACCAAGCCAAACGAGTATCCCAGAAATGCGTGTAACAAACGAAGCACATCGACAGCCATTCATCCTACCCCACAAAAATTTATAAGAAGAAAGAAACCTATCCCCCCATCTCTACTCAAACCCTCTGCACTAACCCTACAAGCACAAGCCAAGGCACACCAACTGCCGCACATATATTTTCAATTTGAAGAAACGCACTGCCTCCTAATTCTATAAATCTAAAGGGGAAACGACGACGGAACAACGAAAGAAAGAAGAATTGACTACGAGGCTGTTTCCTGGCAACATCGTCAGATCCCTGTTGTTGTCGACGTCGTGGTCCTTGTCGTCGTCGTCGTCGTCTTCTCGTCCTAATACAGAAAGTAATTCCCGTGGCGCCACTGTTATTATCGGCGCGCAGCAATACAACACTATGATGTTGTGCTGTTTCCAAAACAACTCAAACCCACCGCCCCCTCCCCAGTTGGGTGGGTGGTATGTGCTATTGTAGGGAGGACCTCCTACAAACGAGCATAACTCACAGCCTTATCACCAGCGCATATACGCCCGCACGCACATAACTACTTCAGCTAGATATAGTAGCAAATGCAGTGGTACATAACGATAACATATATCCTGGTTGCTTCATCGCCCACCGTCACCACACAACCACTGTACAAAGTACATAGACGTGTCCCACTTTTCCACCCAACCTTCCCAGTGGATCACAAAAAAGTGCAAAGCTATTCGGAGGATAGTGTATGTGCAGCCGTTCATTCCTTGCAAAGCCAACGAAAGTGAAAGCGAGACAAGGACACGAGATATTGTCATTAATACCCTTTTGCGCTTTGCCAAGGACATTCGAGACATAAAAAAGTGAAAGCTTGCAATTCAGCCTCGGCATCGGCACGGCACTTAAAGATGTGGTGGTGATGGTGGGCAAGGGCGGTATGCACGTCTTGACTCTTGGCTCTCTTAAAGTGGTTCTCTTTCATTGTGATTGTCTTGGGGAGCTCTCCGCCGAAGTTTTTGCCTGCAAACTTACACAAACGCTTATGGTCAAGTGCAGTCCTTGGCAAAGACACTCATGTTGTTTTGTTTTTCGCTCCCTCTCGCACTTTCTCTGTGGTTCTCTGGATGCCACATCCTGTGAGACATGCGTACTCAATCACTTTCACACTCACATGTGCCCGAAGATTTCCCTGTTTTCGCTTTCGCTTTCTTCCGTAAAACGAAAAGCTCAATGGTAGTGGTTGCAAGGATCAAGGACGTTCAAGAAAGCAGCCATTTCTTTACCGTATCCCAGGATACATCTCCAATGATGGTGGCCTTATATCACTGTGTGGAGGGAAGGGGGTGGGGATAAGCGACGAGCGAATTATAAATTCTCGTAGATTTTTGCCGGTTGATGCTGCTGTCGCTGCTGTTGTTGTTGTTGTTGTTTTTGCTTCGGCTCCCTCTTTGGAAGATAGATGGATGGCATAGGGCGGATGTAAGTTGACGTTTGATGAAACAAACACACACACACATTGACATGATGTGCGTAGATGCCACTATGGCAGCTGGGATACTCTAATTGGAAAGAGGAGTTCGTACTTCAGGCTTGGTGCTTAGGGACGGATTCCGTTTGTGCACTCAAGAGCCCTGTCAGCAGCCGCAAAACTTTGAATCTCTATATACAAACATATATATGTATAAGGACTATGTACAACTATTTTGCCTCAGTGGCCTAATTAATTTTCTATTCGTGAAATTTCCAAAGTGTTAAGGAAATGCCGAGCTAGATAGATAGGTAGGAATGGTAAAGATCTGAGTTTAAATTAATGCAAATCCGCTACGTACGTCCGTTTCCCCCGTGCTTCGTCGGAAGTAGGGCGAACGAGTGCAAAAATAGTCAGCGGTTGTGAAGTCGAAATACGATGGAATGGATAATACAGAGTTATGTAAATTTTTCCATTGGAACTGGAGGGTGATCCGGGATTTTGCTCATTTGAGGTGAGTTGAAGCAATTAATGGTGCGAAACCTTATCAAGTCAGTGCAAGCTGTTGTAGTTAGAGTTTGATGATAACCTATTTTGATTATGTAATTTCAAATGCTCGACTTGCTCGAACTGGAAAGTTTTTAGTTTTGTTTATCCTGTCACAATGTACAAAATTTTGCTATTATTCCCGAGATTATGTGCGACACAAAGTACTGGTTTAGAGTGCTTAGTTAGTGGGTATTGTTTATTTATGCACATGTTTCGGCAGTGTTTTATTATGCGTGAAACAATTGGGCGATTTCATGTCTCCGGGGCACCAAGTTACCAAGAAACGTCATGTAGAACTCGGCGAAAAAAGATCTTGAGCCCCGATTTTTCGTTTTACGAGTACATTTGTGCTTGTTTCGGTGAGATTTATAAAGTTTTTCAAACTTTGGCAACCCGTTCCTTCACAGTATTTGTTTTTATTTTAATGGATTATCATTCCAGTGCAGTTGTTATGTTGATAGCTGTAAATCATAGATAACATATCTGCCTGTGGCCCATGTCCTATCATGGTCGGTCACAGGTATTTTCCCATTAACGCAGACTTCTAATAACTGGGTCAGAAACAAAGGACTGAGAGTGAACCCTTCAAAGACGGAGATTATTCTTTTCACTAAGAAGATATCAATCACTACCTTCAGACACCCAAATACTCACCAAAATCCAGAGCCGGCATACATGGATCGGAATCATGGGATCAATGCTTGGTTTATTATAGCAGTCTGGCAGCCAAAACTGCTATAAGATTGAAGGAAGGCCGATTTTGGTCATCAAGCTCTTATGGTGACGCCTTTCTGTCCCGATGGGAGGCTACCATCGTATTGACGGAAACTGATGACGGATGATAACATTTGAAAGCAGATTCAATTCAAGAATTCCTGACAGAATTTACTAGAAGAACTGGAGAACCAAGAAGAAAATGAAGTTGGCATTTTGTACCGACGGTTCTAAGATGGACAGTGGTACAGGAGCTAGAGTTTATTGTGAAGCCCTAGATATAAACCGCTCCGTTTAGAATAAACGACAACTGCAGCGTATTTCAAGCCGAAGTCACTACCATTACACAGGCTCTGGACTTTGCTATAATTAGGTCGAGGCTGCAAATCACTTTTAAACAAGATATTCAAAGCAAATACGGTGACCCTTAGTTGGGTACCAGCGCATATGCATATCGAAGGAAACGACAAGGCGGATAAGCTTGCTAGGAAAGGGTCGACGCTGCACATATCGCGGGCCTTTCCTTTTGTAGCAGCTCTAATCAGTTCCTAAGGAAAAAGGTACAAGATGAAGCCATCGCTCGTGAAAAGACGCTGGGTTAATCTGGACACTACGGCCTGGTCAATGGTGGAGCTGAAGCTGCAATAGAAAGCGCTGTCAAAAAATCATTCGCATAGGAAGCTGTGTACGAGAACAATGGCGAAGCACTGCACGAATGTTTTCCTGTCAAAAAACAGTTCCTTCTGAACTCACTTATCGTTCTATCACGGGCTTGATAATGGAAAACGAAAGATGTACTGATGATTCTTCTCATTAGACAGTTGACCTTCTAATCAGGGCAAAATGTTAGTTATTTTGGAAATATATGTGCAGACAAATTCTTGCATGCTAACTTAAAATTAGAGTGTATTCGGATATGTCCAACTGATTCGGTATCATTGCTTACTTACGATGCCGATGTACAGCACATGCTCTGTAGATACCAAATTGATGCCAAATTTGTTTGCTTTTCAGGCCTTAAATAGCCTAATGATCTCCAAATTTCCTTCGAATAGCCTTACGCTAATTTAGGTGACGTAAACTACAAAAATTTGTAAAGACCTCATGAGTAAACAAAGTAAAGAAGTTATAATTTAAATATCAAAGACTCAAATTATCATTTCATGATCATTCTTTGTTCAAAATATTACAATCTTAAACCTGATTTAAATTCGAGAAACAATCCATGTTAAGTTAACCTCTATATTCATAAAGTGTTTTCGTAGAAAAAACACATCACAAACAAGAAAATCTATAAATTTAAAAAAAAAAAAAAACTTTAATCCACCAAAGTACGTTATCCTGCCGCAAGGAGAGCACGCATGTACCCTATCCCTATGTATTTGCTCCATTGTTTGCGTTCCACCCTGCTTGAGCCGAAGTGCACATAGTGCCTATATCCTTCAAGCGATATCGCATGACTTCGCAGTGTGTTAACCGCATTTTTCCTTACAACCTCCTCCAGTATGAGGCTGATGATGGTTACACTTGGTGGTGACGGTGACAAAGGCGTGTGGAAAATTCGCCAACCATAGAAGGTAAGGCTTAAGCAAGAGTTCTACCAAAAACGAAATTTATATTTGTAGTGGTTGCCTGACATAATCTAGGTCTACAGAATATACACGCTTGTGGGTACATGCACGGCAAACATAGTAAACGAATTTATTCATCTGCTCTAAGATGCTGTGTTATCCTTGCCAAAGACGACGACGTTGTTGTACGTGCGTTGGTTTTCTTTTCGATTGCTTTTCCGACACCAAGGACTTCTGCAAATATCCCTTTTCGAGTGCCTGCAAAGTTCTATATAATGTATGTGCACTCAAAGAAAAAAGACGCAACTAACGCACAAAATTTCTGACAGGACAGAAAATCTAAAAAGTTTTTTTTTTCTTGTTCGCTTTCCTTTTCGATGAAAAGCCAATGTGGGGTATAATATGGTGAAGACGCACATAAGAAAAGGAAAGGCACTCGTTGTGTCTCCAGATTCCCCACATGAGTGTATCCCCATAGCTCCTGCTTATGACAAATGGCAAAATACCAATTTCCTTTTCTAGTATGCTCGAGTGGGAGTTCTTTTTTTTTTTTAAGAGGATTTCTTCTTCCTTGGTTTTCGTCCACCTCGTTGTTTCAATATCACACTTACTCGGCAGAATAGTAAAGGCCATCCTTGGTAGTGCATTTGATTGAAGAAAAAAAAAACGAGCTGAACGATGATATCTATCTCGACTTAGATCCGTTCGTAATGTATGCGAAGTTGGGGAGATTTTCTCTTTCACTTCATTTCTTTCTTCTTTATGTTCATTTGGATGCTTTTTTTCCAGGCAAAGGGGGACAGCATGGAAGAATCTAAATTGAATATGTAGTTCATTCTTTACCGGGGATGTTTTGGTATTTGGGTCAATTGGGTATTGCATACGTGCGTATGTATTTTTGGGCTTTATTTTAAGTACCTATCCAGGCATATTGATTTTTAAAGTTGAGCTTAAAAGAAGGAAGACTAAAATGTCCTGTTTCACATTCAATTTTATTCGAACTTTATAACACTTTCATTGCGTTTAAAGTTGGGGGAAATAGTGCTGGTGATACTGCACGTAGTGTGAATACCATGGTATAGTGAATACCGTAGAACGTATTTCGTACCAACTTTAATTTTCTTGTTATGTTCGAAGTCAAAAGTGGGGTTCGGCAAGGCTGAATACTTTCACCAATACTGTATCTATTGGTGATTAGCGATGTACTGAGTGCGGCCTTACCAACAGAAAATGGAGGAATTCGATGAACTCTTACATCTGAACTCAAACACCTTGACTACGCCGATGAGGTATGTTTACTGTCTCACAGAATAATGGACCTTCACCAAATGACAGCAAATGTGGAGAGGAAGCAAATGTCGTCGGGCTGAAAATCAACTCAGCAAAAACAAAACTGAACAGCCTGAACTTATCAACTCATAGATACATTGATGGACCAACGGTTGAGAGAGTAGAGAGTTTCTAATAGGGACCTTTGAAGTATTGTCTCGACCGACGGCGGAACCGAACTGGATATAACCAGCCGAATAGGCAAAGCAAAATCTGCGTTTTGCAGTAGATTGGTCACACTCTCCGAAAGCTAACTCTCCATAGTTAACCAAGCAATGTAATGGAACCCGCTTACTTAGGAAAGCAGGATACGCGGCGGTCCTAGGAGTACGTGACGCAGAACATTGGGAAGGAAGCACCGCAACTGGGAAAGAGTTGTGGAGAGGTAAGAGACACATTTCCAGAAACCGCACAAGATGGCACGTAAGGAGGCCCATTGTGTCCATTAGCGTGCGTTTTAGTGAATCTTTTTACTTTTAGTGAATCTCTTCTTATAATTCAGTAATATGTTATCTTAGACGATCAATTTCTAATTTTAGCTTCAAATTATTGATCCCTATTATCTATTCTTTCGATTCATTATCTTTCAGATACATCTTATTTACAACTTGCACACCCCTTCAAAACCATTTCATGCAATTGGTCTCCATGACCCAAATGCATTTGACAGATATCACATTATCTACACATCTCAAACTGTCCGTAAAGAAATAAAAGACAATCTTTCATCATTTCGTAATCATGCAAATTCGATTCAACCCTTAAATTAAAGTAAAATTTATGTAGGTACATATGTACTTCTATATGCGGAATAAATAGAATCCCAAAAACGTGCACCGAATGTACACACAAACACTGGAAGTGGAATGTATGTAAGTATATGGAATATATAAAACGAATTTGTTTCGTAGCATCCCTGTCGAGCGCTGACCTCCTTTTCCGGAATTCATTTTAATTACGTTGACTTTCACTTTCACTATTCGATTGAATCCTCCTCTACCAACGTGCGCTCATATTTCCTATTCCCAATCCAACAGCCCCCACCCCCGCCCTTTCGCTTTTGCTTTCGGTTTCTCTATTTCTCTTTCCACTTTTTGTTAATTAGTTCAAAGATGCGGCAACGAACGAATTTAATTTCGGGTTTTAAAATCATTCTCTCTCACTACACTTGCTGCCCCGCGCGCACGCAACTCGCATCCTTATTCTCATTCTCATCCTCATCCACATCCATGCCCATCTCCTTGTTCGCTGTGTGAATCCTCAACGTATTGTATCTAGGGAAAGTGATTAATACCGTGGAAAAGTTTTGTTCCGCACCCAGGGGGGTGTTAGCGGTGATGGTCGAAGGGGATGATGCTTTTGAGATGGTATACGACACCGCTCCACTGGAAAGCAAAAAGGAAAAGGAATACACAAGGCGTACAACAATTGTAATCAACTGCGATGTTCTAATTATGATGAAACCATGAATTGTAGCTGTGTGCGTCGTCCTTGTGCGGGGGCCTGAACTTATAGGGCTTTAAATATATATATATCCTACTTTGATGCGCCCACCCACAACACCATTGCGGCACCGAACCAATATCACATTTAAGGTACCATACAGCAGTAGGAAGCATCATCGGGAATTAGAAATTCCATCAAATTCGAACGCTCGACTCGTGCTTATTCCTCTTCGTTTCACTACCACCATTGGAAAAGATATAAATCAATAAAATCGTTGTACACCACTCGGTACCTAGATACACAGCCTAATAACAATGCGTAAAGGTGTACTATCCGTTCGTCCGCCGCCCGTAAGCCCGCATGTCCTTACTCTCACAGGATGCGAAGTGAGTGAAAGTACCTTTTCAGAGAAGGATGCTGAAGCTGAGGATATGGCAAGAAGTGCGAAACGTATGAGGGGTACGGTAGCGACGTGCTCAACGGGAAATGAAAGAAATCCCTGTGAGTTCAGCTTGCCAATGGTTTTTTGTATGCACACGCACTTGCTAACCAATACCATTAAGCTTCCATAAACGCTCCATGTAACACCCAACAACTACCCAAATAGAGAAGAGGGTTGCAGGATGGTGGATGGTGGATGAGAATGACTGTCGAGTGGGTGAGGCGACAGATGCAGGTAGGTTGTTATGTAGATACTTAGTGTTTCAGGTATTCGGGGCTCCCGGGTACGTTTTGAAAGTTTTCAACCCCGTAAACGTATTCGCAACAAAAATAGACGGGCCAGAAATTTTTTTTTATCAAATTTCTAGTGGAAGAAAGGGATAGAAATAAATACTGCATATACACTGATTTCCAAAAGTTTTCGATAAACTTCAGCTGTTAAAAAGTTTTAATTGTTTCTTTTTCATTAAAATAAGGTTAATCTTGAAGCAATCTTTGCTAAATAGAATGGATTCAAATTTCAATCTAAGTCGAACTTGGGTACTGAGTGTTCTAATTTAGGTTAGGTAGTGTTTTTACTCTAAAATTATGTACATATCAGAGAACTGCATGAATCCATTCATTTGCCGTTGTGAATCATTCACTAAAAATCGAGCCTTTCACATTCTAACAAACACAGACTGACAAATTGTGTCATAAATATCCAGAGATATTTGGCCAACTACGAGGAGGCGAAAACAACCAATCTACTGTACAGGACGCGTAAAGCCACAGTCAGAATAACAGCAGCCACCGGACATTGAAGAACTTGCAGCATACAAATTTGGTGCTTTAAAAAAAAACATACTTACAAATATTTTCAGAGAAAAAAGTAGTACAAACTAAAGACTTTTTTCATACTTGTTCTAAAGAGGCTACATTAAAGATCTTTTCTAGCTGTTTTCATAGTCTAAAGACACATCCTGTCTAAATTAAATTTAATCCGACCGGTGTGAAGACTTCTTATCACCAGTGTATACGTTGTATGCCTCTAGCGGAAAACAACACCACTCTATGTCACTCGCTTGCAATTTCACATGGTATTGGTGAGATTTGGAAAATGTGGGGTTATGGACGAATTTTAGTTCGTCTCTCATGACAATAAACCCCTCAGGCAGGGCTGTCCTAACTACGGGCCGGACGTTTAGAAAATACCTTACCTATGGATACTGCTGGCTGCGTATTTGCCATCTCGGAGAGTGCTCAGCCAGGATACGTAGGAGTAAACCACTCACACAGTCATCCAATCATAATGGGGGGGATGAGTGTTAATTGCAAGTACTCTACACGACACGAACGACAGCCGAGTATTGGAATTTTAAAAGAAGGGTTTCCCTTGTGTCCTCCCCGTATGCTTTTGTAGCCTGTATTCGTCCATGCGAAGCGGTGATATAGTGTTTTGATTTAGAGAGGCTTCCAAGTTCTCTGATTTTTTTTTTAACTTTCATTTATATTTTGAAAGTTTATCTTTTATGTGCGCTGTGAAAGCAGTTTTTACTTCTATTTTACGCTTTTTGTTTGACAACCCCCATACCCCATACTGGGTATTTTTTAAAGGGGGGGGCGACGACGAGGACGGACTGACGTTATTATGTAAGGGTAGACAAGGATATTTTATAGATTGGACACTGCTGGTATGACATGTGCGATGGTCGGCCCATCGTGTCTGTGCGTATGGATGTCGACGACGAATCATAGAGATAACGGCGTACAAACAGTGCGGCTGTTTGAAAGGACTCGTGCTATCTGATGGATTTTAATGGCAATTTTTGGAGATTTCATGTGTTTTTTGTATTTTTTTGTTAGTGAAGCGTAGGCCATGTTGAAACTGGCTGTTTGTTTGTCATTCGTAATGACATTATGGATGGGGTGCACAGAGGGAGGGAAGAGAGTAAATGAAAAGTCAAATAACACAGACGGTGTTTCGCAATAACTCATTGGTGCGCGTCGTGATGATACTGCAATTTGGAAATCGATAAATTGCAATTAATTTAATGGTCTTCTCGATGTGCGTAATTCATAAATAAATCATCCTTGTATAAGAGATGATTGTGGTACGGCACATGAATGATTTGAAGTCCCATGTACAATTGGTTTTATACATTATGACAGATAGATACCCGAATGCATATGGTTTAACCGTATAGTATCTGCATTGTATACAAGCATGATTTAACCGTATAGGTAAACACATAGGTACATATATTGATATATGTATAACTACATACAATCCTATCAAAAATAGCTTTAAATACTTCTTATAGGAATATGTTATTACAACGGAAGAGTTGTTATATGTCAAATAACAAGAATTGAAAATTGTAGAACTCTATTGGAGGCCCAAGTCCCAGCTACATACATATATCCATTAAATTTTTACAGTTGCAAAATCATTTTGTATATTTCAAACGGGAAAAAATACTGTGAATTAAAAACTAGTGCTATTCTCCCTAGTCAATTTGGACATCACCCATGGAGAAAAGAGGGTGAAACCTAATATCACCTGAATTTCAAATACCATTACACTAAGTCTTTCCTTTCCCTTGTTCTCTCTTCCCATTTGTTCGTCGTTTGTGTCCTGTTTATCAGTATAGGGAATACATACTTAGCTGAAGTTAAAGTTGCTGTCATTGTGAGGATACAGTAGTTATAAGCACATTTAGGCAATTGTGATACCGAATCTGACAGATAGTAAGACAAGCCAAATAAAATTTGACCGTAGCACCAAAACCGCCGAAATCATCAAAAAAAAGTGATCCTATATGAAACTCTTCTCCTAATTGTAATGTCCAATGATTTGGCACGTAACGCAATTATGCAATTATGCAATTTTACTTTAAGAAATCTGGCAATGATACCAATCGAGATTGAGTGGCTTGTAACATCAATTTACTTTGGAAAATTAATTCCGAAATTTTACTTTTCACAACATATTTTCAAATTTAAATTAAAGGTATGCCTATTTAGGCGGAAGAATAACTAATATCTATTGCAAACAATTTCGCATCAAATATGTGTGAATGGGTAAAAAAAAAATAAAGCACGTGATTACACGAGGTGAAATCATGAATGAACGATTGAATAAATAACACCTCTCAGGGATAGATAGGCAAATAGATAGATACATAATTTGCTACTTTGTTAATGCCGTATCGCTATCATTGAACGTGAACAAACTTTCAGACTTATAACAAATCTATAAAAATCCCACAGTAAAACCCCAGTAGTTCATATGCAAACAAAACTTCAGAAAACTAACCCAATTCCAAATACAATACTATTCTGATAAGATATAGTTTTTACAGTCTTCCTTAGACCCTGCTATACCGAACCTAGAACGATCGTAAAATTTTGACGCCCTTCTTTAGCATAGCATTTATGATTCCCCCTCTAGACAGACAGAGTTTCTTTTTTTCATTTTGCCTCGTCTATGATTGCTTTTATCACTTAGTCATCCAAAGTGTAATGCCTATTAGGTACAACCTAGCAATAATCTAAAATTGCTTCAAGTATCCGCAGCAACAAACGATTAATCAAGTGTCGGTCAGAAAACAATCTACAGAACTCCATGGTGAGAGCTTTTTTCTAGTTCTAACACTCAAACATTCACAATTTTTTTTTTGTTAGTGTTTTGTTATTCTCCTCATTCTTTTCGTAGTCTCAGGCCCCAAAACAACTAAACTTTTATTTTCTTCGATTCGCTCGCGCATAGATCTGCACCACACAAGCTTCAAGGTTAGAGGGTCACTGGCCTCAGTTTTAGTATCTCAATGCGCGAATGTAAAATGCTTCGTTGTTTGTGTTAATGGAGGTTTATTTCTTAAAAAAAAAATACAGACATTGTAAAAAAAAACTCTGTTTAGATCACCTAGAAACGCATACAGAGAGGAATTAGAAATTATTAGATTTTTGCGATTCTAATAAAACTGGCCAAACAGCGCGCGTAGACAGTGCTAGAGATTGTATTCAACTTGTCTATACATATGTATGTATATGTGTCGAGTATAGGCAATAAAAAAAACTCCTGCTTATATCCTCTGTTTATCTGAAGTAGTTGTGCGAGTATATGCTGCGAAATTAAATGCAAGAGGTAGTTAGAAAACTGCGTAGGTAGCTAGCCAAGGGACCACTCTAGAGAACTGGTTTCATGTCAATTTTTCCGTTTAGATTTGGGAATATTTCTATCCCATCTCTATTGCAGAACAGCAATCTATGTTTCATCTCAATGATAAATTAGATCATCAAATATGAGAAGAAAAAAAATTGAATTAAGTGAGCAGCAAAGAGCAGCAAACAACTCGATTAAAGATTTTTCCAATTTGAAAAAAAGGTTATTGCACTTTCAGCCACGAACCTGAACATACGATCAAAAAATAAAGCAAATAAAAATCAAGTATCTAGCGCGAATATTTCGTTTTTTTTTTTTTTTGTGTATGTGGGTAGATTGTTTGGTAGTTTTAGATACATGCCATGGTGTGGTGCAATGTGGTAAGGCCCCCGGCTACCCGGCCCACCGTTGGTAAGCTGCCGGCCGGCCGGCTTTTGGTGGCGTCGTCGTTGGAGTTCTCTCATAAGTTGCGCTTGTCAGGGCACTAAGAAGCTTTGCAATTGTATGAGATAAGCACGTCAAAGGAAGCCCAAATTTTGCGTGCTGTGTTTACAAGCATTTTTTTTTTTCTGTGGATGTTGTTTATTTATTCGCTTGTTTTTGCAATTCATTTTTTGGTGAACTTTTGCACACACTGATTACATAATAGCGAGAAAAAGAACAACGGGGGCATTAAACTTTGCATGCGCGCGATGCGATAACTCGAAAGGTGCGATCGGCAGGAGTGCAATGACTAGCGAAGAATTTATTTTATGTGTGGGTATACATTGTTTTTTTTTTTTTTTGGTTTTATGAAGATTATGAATCGGTTTTTTCCACTGAGGTTATTTGGTTGAAAGTGCGTCTAATAAAGATATGTAGGTCTTTGTTAGGTTTTTTTTTCGTGGAATAATTTTTATGAAGTTAAAAAGGGTAAGGGCAGAAAGGGTATACCGATAGATATTCTATGTTCCAATACTATGGCTTTCTTTGGATTAAGACTTAAAAGGCGTAGGTGTACCTACTTATAAACTGACTTTGCTTAAACTTTTCATGGCGTTTTTGTCATTGAAAGCAAGTTCACACTTCAGTGGGAAAGCACCGAAATAAGCGTCTTTGTTTGGACCTGTTGGTTCTTATTACATAATCTTGAATTTTGAATTAAATTAGTGTCAACAATTTTTTCCAATCTGGGCTTTATTTATGCATTGTACCAAAACCTGCATTTCTTAGAGTAACGCAAGGTATCAGCTGAACTTTTGACAAGCATCAATCGATACTAAAAATTAGAACAAGGCACCTACTTCGTGAGCGTTTTATTCTGGCCATAGATGAATTAAATTAGACAATCAACTTCGGGTCTCCCTCCCCCAAAACTAAAAACTACCCAAAAACAGATTTGTATTTTAAAGTTTCAGCAAAATCAAATGAGATTCGCTTGACAGCACAAGGGTGCGGCCATTTTGTGGAATGTGGATGCTGTTTGTACTTTTTGTTGTTGTTAAAGGAATCATAACCGGCAAAAAATTTTTTGGTCCAAGGGACAGAAGGAATGCACGACACATTTATAGTTATGTACGACTTGCTCACACGCAAGTTAACATATGTATATTTACAGATCCAACAAGAAAGTGTGCTGGCAAAAGAAATGCGAAGTGACTGTCTAATATAGTTCATCTATGATTTTGGGTTTACGAGCAAGAATTTGAATTTACTCAATCCCCTTATTTAATCATTGCTCAATCAAACCATTTGGATTTTTTCGAAACAATCAAAATCTCTTAATTTGCTTAAGCCAATTTCTCTTCAAGTGGACTCTCTGGCTATATAGTTAATAGTTGTGATCTAGTTCCAGATTAGGGAAATACCAAAATATTTTACGGTCCCACCTCTTCTAAGCATCTGACATATTTCAAATTACTGAGGAAAAATGTATATAATTTTTCGTATTCGTTTGTAATTCACAGATTTTTTTTAAATACATGTATAAGGTGCTTTCCAAGAAACTTTTGTATGTTATACTATACTAATAACTGTATAACTGTATACTATACAATGTATATGAACATATTTAAATACTGCCCTAATATTGAGGCGGAAATATGACCCTTTACATATGTACATACATATATAAATGTAATGTATGTAAATGCAGTTGAGAAATGCATTTTTTTCTTTGTGTATATGTATAAATATAGAATTTATTTTAATGCCATAACAATAATACTGCATTTCTGAGTACAAGTTAATTTTTCAACCATCTACCATCCATGCCTCTCTTTGGAAAAATAAAAAAACATTTCAATCAAACTAAAAAAGAGTCATAACAACAAATTGTGTGACCTTGAAAAGTTTTGTTTTTTTCTCTTAATTTCGCTTTTTTTATCTATTCGCAAATACTAAAAGAAGATAAAACAACAACAATAACAATAACACTTCACCAGAAAACTACTCTCTTTTTTTCATTTTCCAGTCAAATTTAAGTTTTATGTTCTACTCACGCTGACCTATAAAAATCAGACCAAACTGCGTGTCTAGTATGATTAAAACCTGGCTTAGGTTAATTAAATATCTTCACGTACCTACCTCTGATTTTTTTTTTGTTCTTCTGTTTTCTAAGGTAGTTCTGAAAAATGGACCCAAATCTGTTTTATAGAAAATGAAAAGGAATATATTTTGAAAGTGAATTCGTTTTGTTAAAATTTAAATATACATACTATATATTTTCATTTCTTTTAAATAGAATAAATCAATCGGAATTTAGGTGAAAGTTGTTTCCAGTTAGAAGAAACAAATAGAAAAGAAATCCAAAAAAAATTATTCCTGAACAGGAAAGTGTAATAACATTTTATTATCCCCAAAAGACCACGAACTATAAAAACGAAATACAATCGCATATGCAAATAAAAGCATTTATCAAGTAACCCCTGCGGTGGTGGTCAAAAGCAATTCACCCCTCCTTCTTCAATGTCGAATCCCCATTCTTATAACGCGCAAAGTTTCCAAGTTCTCTTCCATAAAAGATTAATATAAACAACTACTACTCATGTACTACTATAATGGTGGTGTGCTGCTATGTAGGCACAATACCAGTTCCTTCTACTTGCGTGACCTTCAAAATTTGAATTCGATCATTGCACCCTGCATTAGAACAAAGCAAACAAAAACGATACAAACTTCTCGAATTCAAATGACTTCAGTGCGTGCTAAGTTTCCAGAATATGAAGGTAGAGCGGGAGCTAGGGGAACGGATGGCTACGCGTCGGTGCGGCTTATAAAAATAACCAAAATAATGCCGCGTGTTGTCAACAAAATGAAAAAAACGTCCACTCCCCTAACCCCAACCACCCCCAATGTCATCGTTGAGTGAAATGGCATCAGTCCACTTCCCCACATTCATTTACGTGCGATCCCTCAAGTTGAGAAGCTTTTTGCTAGATAAATACCCTCAAAGCTTAAAAATGCGCGTGCAAATCAAATGCCCGCCAAGTCAACCAAAAAACAAAAAAAAAGAGCTTTAAAACAAAGCACCGACTTCGATTGCTGCCAGCAGCGTCAGCAGGCAAGAGCTTTCAACACGCACCACAGCATTGAAGTTTGCAAGAGTTCGATGCGCTGTGCCAACGCAAGTTTTCGTTTACCTTGAAAAAGTTCATTCGCCGAGCAACGCATGCGTATGTATCCGTGTTGATGATCGCGTAGCTTATAGGTGACGGCTGTGGGGTGGGTTGGGGTACTACTCGGTGAGCAATAGTGAGTGGAATAGAACTAATGTAAGCAAATGTTTTTTTTTTACTAGATTTTTACCTCTCGTCTGAAGTTAGTTGAATTTGTAGGAGAAGCAAGAAAATGAAAAAAATTTGCAAAAATATAAATTAGCAAACAATATGACTTGTGGATGGCTTAAAATGTTGTCATATTTCTAATATAAAGCCCCATATTCCCGAACGATAAACGATAAGCCGGGTTGCTATTCCGATAAGTTAAAAACCAATTACATATGTTCTTGTGTTAAACAGGCAAATATACGTAAAATTTATATAGACTAGACCACAAATATACCTGATCTCTCTGAAAAGAAACCAATAACAACTTTAGGCACAATGGTTCAGGGAGACTTTACTAATAAACAGAACCAACATGGCTCTGTGGAAGTTGATCAAGCAGGCAAAACAGTTCTCGAGAAAGCTTGACCATGAAAAGTTTAGAAAACGTACACGTTATAGCGTGCAGTATTTATATACATACATTCAGGTAAGGTATGTATATTTATTCTATGTAAAATTATGGCGTTAATGCTTTGAGAAATTATTTTCGTAAAATTCCTTAAGTCTTGTGTTTGATTTCTTATTTTCTCCCACCATATCGGCCATAACATTGCACAAATACAAAAATTAATGATCTTTAAACTTAACAAAAAAAAAACTATTAGTTTTTTTTTTTATAAAAAATACCAATTAAATGCGTATATGTATAGGAGTATGCGAAAAGTAAATTCGAAATCTAGGAGAACAACCAGGAGACATACTAGGTACATGCATTGGAAATTAACACGAATACAAGAGCAAACCAACAAAATCGCATACACTCATAAGGCCAGAGGACAAAGAGATGCCAAAACACCAGCTCTTGACGATGATAGTTCTGAGTTCTGACCCATCATGAAGAATAGCAATAGCAAATGTTAGGTACAATAAGAAGAATAGAATCAACTCATGGTAGGTATTTCTTATGTCATCGTGATCTTTTTAAAATACGCGTTTCCATTATGCAGAAGTGGGAACACATACGCATACAAACAGACTGACGATGGAGAGAGGTACTCGTACACATCGTAGGTGAATTAGAACAAGAATGTTTACTTTTCAAAAGAGGAGATTAGATTGGATCCTGTTTTTTTGTTTGTTTTGTGTTGTGAGGGTTCCTGTTTTTTGGATGAGGTAATGCTATCCACAAAAACAACGCATACCTATGCACATGTAGTCTTTTTTATCCTTTTGGCGAATAGTACCTATAAGATAATAATTGTTATATGTACATACCTATACGGTTTTCAATGCATCTAACTTTTCTATTCATGATCATTGGTCAATATTATTTAAGTTTTTAGATTTCATAACAATGTACCCAAAAAGTCTGATTTATTTTCCAAGAATCCTAATTTAGGCAATACAATTCAAATCCATAATTAATGTTATCCCTGTTTTGAGCTTCAGGGTGGAAGTCCGATTTATTAACCATTATTCGTACTAGTGTTGAACTTTGGCCTTTAGATTCCTGGTACGCCAACATTTCCAGGGTCCAGTCCAGTATAAATTTGATTTTACTTCTATGGCTCTTTTGCTGCCTAGTTATCGATAAAAGGTTTAATAGTTTCTTCTAGTATTGTAACATTCCAGCCTCGCAGGAGGCTATGGTTCGACAGACGAATTAAATCCGATATGATCAGCAAATGATGAGTCTTGATATGCCTTATATCCTCCTCATACCTACCTATACGTATTAATTTTACACATAAGAAGCTTTTCAACGCTGTGTACCCGGACCAATACTGTTTTTATTGGTGATTAGCAATGTGCTAAATGCGGCCTTATTAACAGGAAACGTAGGAATTCGATGCTAAAACACCAAGCTGCGACTGTTTCGTGCATATACCTATAGAATATGTCAAGGATTTTCTGACGAAAGTGTATTTCTAACGAACAGCCTTGTCAGAGAACGGATCAGGAACCTACGACCATGAAAGGATCGCAGTGGATTGGTCACACTCTGCGAAAGGGTGACAGGTGCATAGCTCACCAAGCGATGCAATGGAACCCACTTACTCAGAAAGGCAAGATACGCCCCCATGTCCTAAAAGTACATGGCGCAAAATAAAGCATGGCAGTTAGAAAAGAGTTAGGGAGAGGTCAGTCATATTTTCAGAAACCGCACACGATGGTCCGTATGAGAAATAGAGATGTATTTCAATAAACCAAACAATGAATGGTTTAGTCGTATACATTAGTTTAGAGGCCTTCTTCAAATTAGTATTTTTGAGATAATTTTCTCTATGCAATCAATAGATCGAGCATTTCCCAACATATGACATAAAAGACCGCTTTGACCAATATTTTGGTCACTTCTGACCATTATGAAATAGGTTTCTTTTTTTTCTGATTAATCTCCATATGCAGTCGAAGCAAATAAAGTAATCTTCTTTTCTTGTCGGCACTGAATTCTTTCAAATGTCACTACTCAAACGAGAATCTATCTAGAAAAAGATGAATGGGCAATAAATAAAAAAGAGAATTAAAAATAAAAATAAAGAGAATACAAAATTTTGGATCACAAAATACTCCCAAGAAATGGCATAAACATGCGTTAAAAACTTGTGCGTGTTGGTAAAATAGAATCGTTATTTTTTTAAACTTATTTTCATAGAATTCAAACAATTGTTAATGTGTTGGTAGTGTCACTGCGAAGTGGAGTTTGTGTTTTATATTTTGTTGTTTGGCACTATTGCCAAGGTTTCATTTCAATTTAATTGCATTTATTCATGTGGAAATTTAGACATGTTTTATACAGTCCCAACTATGTATGTAAGTGTGCAATGTTTTTTTGTAGAGGGATCAACGAAAATAAAATCACATGAATTTTGTTTGTTAGCATGATTCTAAATGACGCATTAAAGAACAAGTGGTATTAACTTGAAAGTAGTCAAGATCAAATAGTTCTAAGTAGATACTAGTACTTTATAAATTCATGTGGTAGGTATTTAGAAATTAATACTACCACTTAAAACTTTTTGATCCTCGAGAGGGTTTTGGTATGGGGACATCAATTTTGAGCTAAAATTTGCAAATACTGATTTGATGTTGGGAATTATATTCCAAGTTGTGTTAAGTTGCTAACTTCGGGTAGGTCTCTGGACAGTTAGTTGCATTGGCCTTATTCGGATCTCTTTACATTGACTGTGTGTAAGATGCATATATAACAGAAGAAGTAAGCGAACCTTTTGAATGTTATTCAAGATTTTACAAAATTTACGATAGACTGGCCAGGCAGATGGATAAATAGACAAACAGAGACACAAACCAAGGAGACATCACTGGAAGCAGAATGATTCCAATAAGTTCCCATCTCTAATGAAGTTTGAAGCCTTTCTATACAATGTACCTAGCCCCAAACAGAATGCATTATATAACTTTTATATTAGCATGATAAAAATTACAATTTCAGATAGTTTTGTTTTCATAAAAAAAACCATCAAAAGTTATTCAAATACTTTCAGAGGTTGAAAAACAAAAGCCAGTTTTATTCAAAATAAAACGTATCTCTCCAAATCGAAGATAGATTCGTAAATAAACAATTTAATGACAAGAATTGGCTGATATTCTAAAATTCAAATTCGTCGCTGGCACCTCCCTGTGTCTACGGCAGGATATTAAATTAGGCACCCACACACAGCCATGCACATGCGAAAAAACAACACACAATCCGCATTAGAATCTATTTGCACGCGTAGGAACATAAAGTCCTTGAACTGGGTCATCAACATTTCGGCACCGAAAACAGCAGTAGCAGCAGCACACAATCCAAGTGATGAACATTCAAATACATAGAAAACTAAGAGAATATTGTATAGGTATGTACAACACCACAGGGGGTGTGGGTGAGAGGGTTGACGGAATAGAACTTGTTTATTGCCTTGTGCTTTGCACATATCTTCTAAGCTTGCATGTGTTTGTTTGAGTTGAGCGATTGGGGTGGGAAATCCTAATATCTTATCTATGATCTAACCGGCCGATGATTAACCCACCATCTACAGAGCTGGCATGCAAAAATGCGTGAGCTGGCAAAAGCTCTAGTGACCCTTCATTCATTCAGAAGGGGAGAGTTCGGAATGAGGTCTCGATGACGCATCTATAGTGCGTTTATTATAAGTTAAGTATACATTAAAATTCGCATTTTTAGTGAACAATTCGTTTTTATAGTGTCAGCGCGAGTAGTGTGTGCAGGCTTCTTTTTATGTGCTCTTTTTGCCTAGGGAATAATCGTTAACTATATCATTGAAGTCATTAAAATATTATTTACATTTTGCACTTTAAGAACTTTCAAATTTAGACTTAAGTCCAAGGTTAAAATAATTTCGAGCAACGCATAAAGTTCAATAAAGGGCATTTGCAAAAATTAAAGTTGTTCGTTTGGGCTATTGACAAACATTTGCAGCTTCCTCGTGATAGTGACAGTCACCCTCTATGAACCACATCCATCCATATAGCAGCACGGATTCAACGTTGGAACGGAACGTGTCGTAGCTTGGTGTTTAAGCTAATTGCATTACTTCGCCAAACAGATGTAAGAGTCCATCGAATTCCTCCATTTCCTGCTGATGGGGCCGCATTCAGTATATCGCTAATCACCAATAAAAACAGTATTGGTAAAAGTATTCAGCCTTACTGAACCCCACTATGGGCTTCGAATTCCTCAAGCAGCATTCCCCTGTGCAAGAAGTGGCATGTGGACCATGAGGCCGCATGATGCCTTGCCTTGTCTTGATAATCGCTATTAGTTGATCAGGAATGCCTCTCCTGCGCAAGGCACGCCAAATAAACTTCCGATTGACACTATCAAACGCCTTTTCAAAATCTATGAACAGCAGCTGAAGTGATGATCGGTACTCAACACACTGCTCGATGATGATCCGCAAGGTGTTGATGTGGTTGATACAGGAAGATCTAGAGCGGACGCTTGCTTGCTCGGCGTCGAGTGTGTCTTCAAGATCTCTCATCTCATCGTCATGCGATACAGGGACTCAAGCTCGATCCTCCATGCTGCTGGAGTTGCTGCAATTCGAGCTCTTAGCTGTTTTCGTTCGTTGATCCTTCTCCAGGTATCTTCAAAAAGCCACGCCATATGATCTAATATATTCATTACTACAAGTAAGTTGATTAAAAACCACAAGAACTAAGAATAAATGAAACTGTTCACATCTGAATCAAAAATCGGTGTCAGAAAAATATTCTACACCAATTCTATAAATAATACTTCAAAACATAAAACATAAAAACCATTAAATACAAAACCTAGAAAAGTTTAAAAAAGTAGAAAGGCATTAATGATTATAAACAAATATAAATAGATATAGAATAACCTTAGCTTATCTCTTCTCATATTTTGGCTGACAATGAATCAAAAATATAAAGCCAAATTTATTTAGTTGTTTTTTCCGTCTCCGCGATAGGTTCTATGCGTTGTGACATGAGGTACTTACACGAAATGCGTAATCTTATCACATAAACATAGAAATAACAACAAAAATGTGAAACAAAAATTTTTGTTTTAATGACACACTAGTTCAAGGTATTCTATTTCTATAGTGTCGAAGAAAGCCACCAGTATTTGAAGTAATGTTACTTTTAAAATTTAGTTTTAAGGTATTAGTAGTATCCTTTAAAAATATTAAACAAAATCCTTAATGAAATTCAATGCGGGTATTTGATAAAATTCTTCATCAATGGTTTCGTCTTATTTGCTTTTACTAAACTTTTCCTTTCATCCCCGCGATGAGTACAATGAACTATGTATTCATAAATAATCGCACTAAAATATTTCGTGTGTGACATTTAAGCTATAAAGACAAATACTATATGAAACATGTATTTATATTTGTATATAAGTATGTATACACCTTGCTTCTAAATATAAATAATTTTTTATTTAACTACCGCACGAGAGGAAAATCGTGTGTAATTATGCGATTTTATTTAGAGTCTTCATTAAGTTTTTTTAAATTTATTTTTATAAATATACATATGTTGTATATTTTTTTTTATAAAATATTTCGCTTACTATCTGTCACTAATATTAACATTTTTGGTTTATTGTTAGACACATTGAAGTCTATTAAATTTATTAAGTGCCTTTGGAAGCTGATTCAATAAAAATTAAATATACATATGTACATACATATGTATAATAATTCATCTGACAAGCATGATGTAATGAAATGACATCGAAGACATTATATTTACAGTGTGGGAACATTTAAAATAAGAACAAATTGTGTTATTAATCAACCGGTGGAAGTATCCATATATTTTAACATTTCGATATCAAAACAAAATGTATATGACTTCTTTAGGTCTACGAAGGTTTTCTACTATGTTTCCTACCACTTTGATAATCATAAATTTTGACATATTAACATTAGTCATACATATGCCAGTCGTAAAAAAAATATTACATTAAGCCGTAAGTAACCAAATGGTCACCCGGTCTGCCCTTGATACAACGTTTAGCATTTGTATGAATAACTGGTGGAATGCGGTCCTGCCCGACAGGTTCTCTTACAGATTCCACCCCTCCACATAACTATTATGAAAACTGCAAGCTGCTAGTGCACTAACGCTACAGTTTCTGTGCAGCAATCCTTTCCCTCACTTATCTGGACACATGAAGATCCTAGAGAGAACTTCACTGCCGTCCTCTTCAGCAGTATGCTTCTCAGACATCATTTCTAAAAGAATCCATCTCTTACACTCTTTCAAGGTCGTAGTTCCGGAGTGAAGCTTCTTCTCTATCAAAAGAGACTGGAGTCATCGCAATCGAGCTCTGCATCAGAGAATGCATTAGAAGAAACTTCCATAGATCACGAATTATCAGATCCAACAAGCCAATTCTAAAAGCTCTCATGTGCTTCCCGGATAAGGTGTTCAGTCTTTGTTCCTTCATTTTGAACAATTCTATAGTTTACAAACAAACCAGGTAAATATGAATCTCAATAGATGGGAACGCCAAGAAATGCTGTCCTACTGGAAGTCATACCAAATAATTTGTTCGGACACGAGTGGCTTATTTTTTTAAGACACTGAAACAGTCCATCACATATTTTGCGTATGTGCAGGTTTACCGGTTTGTCTATTCCTTGTTACCCTTAAACAAAAAAAAAACACCATTAGCATCTCATACAGAGCCAAGGTCTAGCTTCTCATAACTTTACGTGTTGTGCGTGGTATATATTTCAGCACGTATAGAAGTCTAGTTGGTTTCTGTTTTATTCCCTATCCAAAAGGCACAAGGGCAAAGGGCTTTCTCATGAAAGTAATGATTTTGTATGTTTGTCAGACATTTGCAAGAGGTGGGCCTGTGAACAAAATTTGATGGTATTTTTCTGGATTCCAACTTGGGACCCTATGCAGAGTAGTCCAGCGCACTGACCACTGACTACGTCGTTTGTACAGGTACCACTATCAAACACTTGCTGCAACCTTTCGGGGATAGAGAATTACTTACAGAATTTAGACAAAATTTGTCAGAGAATAAGTCCTTCCTTTTGAGTTTCTGGATTGATCAAAGTCACAGGAACAAAATATTTTTTTAATGTCATTTAATGTAAATTCATTTTTATTTTGTAAGGACACTTCACTCTTCCTAAGAATTAAGTAGGTAGACTGATTAAAAAGCGAATAACCACTCCCAAGTCTTGATTATATCGAATATCCGACTTAAGAAAATTATTGAATCTATTTATAACATAGCTTTACTCTCAAAATCATAAGAATGATTCCAATTAACCGATTTATGTCCAAATATTTACAACGCTTTCGTAACAAATGGATACAAATGAAAATAAATTTTGATAATAAAACCCAAAATGTTGCGATTCTTATCTACCTAATTAATTGGCAATAAAAAGACGTAAACATCTTAATTAATGCTTACATTTTCAATAAGAATGTGCTACGGTTCACAAAAAAAAGGAGAAATAGTTTCAAAAATATGTCCTACCAAAGGAATTTGGTAATACCATCTGCCAAACCTCAGAAACAAATTCTCTATGCAAAAGAATCCTTCAACACTTTTCCAATCTCTTATCGGATACCGCAGCAGAGAAACCATGTAGCGTGTACCACGTAACAGCCATCAACGCTATGATTTATGTCCTTGCTCAAGTGAAAATCCTTAATGGGTAAAAATTTACACACAACAAGGTTGTACCTCTGTCCTTATCCAAGGTGGGGAGTGGTTTCGAAGCTGAAGCTAACATTTTTGAATACCTACTACTCCACCCAAAGTAGTCGATGGTGGAGTTGGTTGATGATGGTCACATCGCCAGCCAACTCCGAATCGACTTTGATTTCATGTAAGCATGAACTTTATTTTGTTTCCATTCTATTTATGGTACAATGAAGGAATCGCCGTCGGGCGTATACGCAATCTTATCGCCCCGCTATATCACGTGTACCTACAACTGCACAATAGTGTTGTATGGATAATGCGATTAGCTGAATGTCATTATTAACCCGATGCGATGGAGATGGATTGTGGTCAGTAACGCGAAAATGATTCAAATGGTGTCCTGGTGTCCTATCAAATCGGTGAACGAATATTAATTATATTCCTGGCACATGTGTGAGTGTGCGTTGCCACCCCCTCTTTAATTAATGTGTTTGGAATAAGTAGCGCGCGAATATGTGACATGAAGTAATTGCAGATGCGTAGCGTATCGCTATTAAATTCATTATTCATATTCTGATTTGTCTAATGTTGGATAATGTGTACACACCCTGTGATTACTAAATTATACAAACTTGCGCATGGTATTGGGGAAATAGCTATATGATAAAAGTCACTGCTGAAAAATTAGCATACCTGGTTAATTGGATTGAGATTTATACGCATTGAACATACTATCTTTCTCGAATGTGGCACCTTGATTTTTTTTTTTTTCTTATAAAAAAAAATTAATGATAGACTTTTTACAGGGACGGAGTTTATAGCTAGCAGGGAATTTGCGTTGAAAATTTGGCAAGTCGCTGTGCAAACCCGCGTCAAGATCAAGGTGTGAAACATTTCGGAGTTAGAAGCTAAATTAAACTAGTACTAGTAAACTAGTAGAACATTAGGCATAACAAATGAAGTGTCAGTTAACACGTCACACTTTCCCAAAAGATACAAATATAAATTCAACTCGAGAGGCTAAAATAGATACATACAACGAGTATATAGTTGTCCAAGAAAAGTGTAAGAGAGTCGATCGATTAAAAGTTCGTAAGATCATTTCGAGCTTCAAATGCAAAGCGTGATATTCGCCAAGAGGTTCTATTTCTGCCCCAAGGCAACCCTAAAGCTCACCTGCGAGTCTGATAAATATATAGGGTGACCAGATAAGAACGATAGGAAAATGAAGTAGGATCTGAAATCTTGTTCTCGAGCTCGAAGTGAATGAGAAAATGATCGAGTGATGTCAAGTCGCATGATCGCGCCAGCTAATTGATGAAGGCTCACCATAAGATGACCAAGTCGCCAAATTTCTTCTTCACAACTTCCAGTGTTGCGTCGCGTATATGGCATTGTTGGAAACACAGTTTACATTTATCAAATGCCACCGTGACATAAACCTTTGGTTAGGTCAATCTTTGTGGATGCATTGATGCTTGGTGGAACAGTTTTGAATTGTATTGTATTGCTTGTTAACATAGATACCTGCTGAGCCAAAAATGGACATTGTTTAAGAAGATGATTTTTGGCCAAAATATGGAACTCCAGACAATATTTACTGCGCCCAATTAGCGAACTTGAGGCGTTATCTCTAGTCGTCAACACAATTTTATACAGATGTAGGCCCAAATCCAACTGCAAAATAACCCGGCTTGACTTAAATTCAACTGATCGGTGCCTAATCGTCTTCTTCGAGACTGGCTATATTTTCTTCATTTCGCCAAAATCGCCAAGAAACCAAACAGTAACTAAGATCTCAAACTTTTTCGCTGAACTGAAACCATGATGATGACCGACACGTCATCGACACATATTAACAACTAAGCTGAAATTTCAATAGTATTTTTTTTTTTGCAAGCATGAAATTACTCATGATAAAATGGTAAATCTTATTTAATATTTCGACAGCTAAATTTTTTTGGTAACTTTGAAAGCTGCTTAAACATAACTATTGGAAAAAGTATTATTGCTATCTGGTCCCCCTTTAGCTGAGATAGTAGAGTTTACAGTTCAATATAGCATGATCCTGTGAATTCCAAGTAAGGTTTTAGGACTATGGCATTATGAATATAAAAAAAATGGTAGAGGAAATGATATAGGGTGTCCATGTCCTCATGTTAGAATACTTGATATACATATATTCACATGTTAACACCATGCATCGCAGGATTATTCAAACATTTCGCCATGAGGAAATAGTAAGTGGATATGTACAGTGGATAAACTAAACACACTTCTCTATTACAGAATCTCACAAAACCAGGAAGAAATACTTTTTGTTCACACGATTTCGATTATTTAATCAAAACTTTACATAACTGAAATCAATATGAAACATCACACCATGTAAAGGTCAATTTCACGACCTTGAAAGCTATTAACGGTGATTAGAAGATTAAACAGCCTATGTATAAGTAGTTACACATATGTAACGTATAGGTATATGAATTTACACAGCTGTAAGCTGTTTAAATATTCACATGTGTTTCGTTTCCCAATGCTGCATGTGCACCATACAACAAAATGCCTGATGTATAATTATTCTCGGTTCATTAACTGAGTTTGTATTAAAAATTCAAATTCGGAAAAGTGAAAAGCCTCTAGGAGCGTACAGTACCCCGCCGCCGCTCGCCGACGCCAATAATTCGTATGAATGTGTATAGGAAATGCGTAGGAACGAGCGGGGAAGCATGCTCCGAAACATGGCAACATTTATATAAACCAACAGAATCGGGTTATCGAAGCAGGAAGTAAAGTGTTTCCAACAACACACATTACACATGTAAAATGCGTTTGTGATAGCTTCAAGGGCACCAACAACGGCCGCCCTTTATTATTAGTTGGGCTTTTTTTTCTATTGTTGTTGTTCAGCCTGCAAGGTTAGACAAAGTAAAGCTTCCGCACGCATAAATTGCCGAATTTCAAGTTGTAAAATAGATGCAAACACAGTAAAGGGCGACTAGATTCAGATTGCTTTGAAGGGCTTTCATGGCAAAGAAATAAAAATTTTTAATTTGCATTTTGGTGAGAACTGGTTTCTGGCGGCTGTTCTAGCTGTGTAAGATCATTTTTCACTTTTGGATTCCGTAGATAAATTCAAAATAATCTTTAATATCGACACAATAGAACTTGTTCCGCATCGAATTGTTAATTATATCTTTAAATTAGCTAGACCTCCACCTCAGTATAAAGTTATTACCTAGTGCAAATGAGGATTGATTTACTTTGTTTGTTTCTTGGTTTACAACAGAATGATGACCAGCTCCAGTTTGTCTCGGATAAATCAACAACAGATGCAATCCAATAAATAAGGACAACCAACTGTCCTCTTTAATTTATACGCACCTCGTCCCTCCTGGTTTGATTCGAAGACTTTGCGGTCATAGCCATCTCAGCGCAGTTTTTTGACTAGGTCGATGTAGCTGTATAGATCGTATAGTTTGTCGTTGAATCTTCTCCTCTAAAACCCGTCGACACAAACGGGACCAAAAACCTTACGAAGTGCCCAAGGATATCTCCATCCGCTTTCAATAAAGTCTATGTTTCAGCGCCGTAAAGCAGGACTGGGATGGTCAGGGTCTTACATATACAGAGTCTCCTTAGTTCTTCGATATAGGGCTTTGCTGTTGAACTGCTTTATTAGTCCAAGAAAAAGCAGTTGGCAAGTGTTATTCTTCGCTTGATTTATGTGCTGGTATTATTGTTAGAGTTAATAGCAGAGCCAAGGAAGGCAAAGTTCTTCACTAGCTCGAAGTCGAAGCTGCCCACTGTGACGTTTTGTCCAATTCGTCGGTGTAGATTGTTCCTTCTTGTTGACAGCATATATGTATTTGGTTTTGCCCTCGTTTATCGCTAAATCTATTTCGGCCGCTTCTAATTGAATGCTTGGAAACGCACCGGTGACAGTCCACTAAGTTCTTCCAATTATGTCAATGTCGTCGTTGATAGATGGTGCCACTGGTGTTAGTTTGTGAATTCCGCACAATCCGCTCAAGTTTGATGTTAAAGAAGTCACATGACAGCGCATTACCTTGTTTAAAACCTTTTTTTGACATCGAAGGTATCAGTACGGTTGTTGATGGAGCAGCAATCGTTCTCCATCGTCATCCTGCACAAACGGACTAGACATGATGTCAAAACTAGACATGAATTTGTACAGTTCGTCCCTATGGATAATGTCATAGTCGGCCTTGAAATCGGTAAATACATACATAGATGATGAGTATCGAAGTTAACTTCTTGGGTTTTCTCCAGGATCTGTCGCAGTTTGCTGGTCAGGCTTTTGATAAAAGATTTCAGCGTTCACGCAGTATCGCAGAAGAGATCTTGTACGCAATGTTAAGGAGACTTATGCCTCTATAGTTGGCGTAATTGAAGGAGTCTCCTTTCTTGTGGATCGGGCAAACGATGCTGATGTTCCATTCATTAGGCATACATTCATCTGACCAGATCTTAGAGATGAGTTGGTGTCTGCTGTACACAGTATACCAGCAATCCAACAATCGACGCAAGGGACGCATCTAATATCTTGAATGTGTTCGAGGCGCAGACGTCGACTTTGAAAAAAAATCGCCAAATATTAGGCGAATGGAGGAGAAAGAAGATACAACCGCGAGCTCTATGAGCTGTACCATGATGTTGATGCAGCTTGCTAGAGACCGCAGATGATGGAAGGCAGCCATATCTCAGGCAGAGAATTTGCAGGGGTCTGGAGCCCTTTAGAGAAGTAAGTAAGTAAAATGCAACAATAAATCGTCGGCTCGATTGTAACAATGAATGCATTCGACTACACAGCAAATGCTTTATCCTACATGTGCTTACTTCCTGCCGCACATATTGACAAATAGGGTAGATGTAAAGTGCAAGGGTCCGTTTGATTCATCTACATAGCCTCGCACATACAGAAAGTAAGTATTATTTAGATATGTATAGGTACATAAATATTAAAAAAAAAAAAATAGATAAAAATAACACAGGTAGTTTTTTTTAAACATTTTTTTCCAGTATTGCTTAAGCGGCGTTTACACCCTAAGGGCAAAGTTATTTCAAGTGGGTCTTTACTTCGTTTCCTTCTTGACTTCTTCTTGTAAGAAGCTACTCACTCAATCTCCAGCTTAAGTTGATGTTGAACAAACTAATTACTTCATAAATAAAACTACCTACCAACAAAAAAAAAAACAACTAATTCTCTACATCTATGTTCGTTCCCATCAAAATAACCAAAAAATTAAAAAGAAAAAGAAAAAAACAACGCCTACATACTATTACATCTCGAGCGCACCGAAGCCACATACACAAAGCAAACTTTAAATTCCCCCAAGCTTTTTTGAAAAGCAATAAATTACTCTGCAGTAAAAAACAAGCCAAAAACTAAAAAAAAAAAAACAACACGTCAGTGGGGTGCAGAGCGACCGATACCATCACGAATTTGTGCGTATCGCATATGATCGCAAATCCAAAGTGATAGCTGCTATGTTTCGGCTGTCACTGTCGCTGCCCCAAGAGCCATGAACGTAACCTTGAAGTTTTATTTTAAAGATCATTTTAGTTTTTTTTCCTCTCTTTTAGATTTCAAATGCCACGATCCACGAAATTCAGAAAAAAAAAAACTTTTTCTTACATTTTTTACTGCGTTTGCAATAAAAAAACAAAAAAATGCGTAAAATTTGGGCAACGCATTAGTAGTTGTTCTGCTCGCGCGCACACACACGCATAGCAAATGTATTCGTTTTGTTGGTGCGATTTCACAATCACATGCGCCTGTATTCAGATAGCATTCCCAATCGTAAGCTCAAATGCCACAACAATAAATCGCATTATGAACTCATTTTTCGTTCGCTAACGAATGCGTAAGGTCGTCCGACCAACGCGCGTTATGACAACTGCACACTGGTTCTAGCACAATTTCATCAAAACACTCAGTTGGTTGCAATTGAACTTAAGCTTTGAAATTTTAAATTTTTCACTTGAAATTTTAATAAGCGGTAAATGCATCGCAAACATTGTTGCACATTTTTGGGCGTTGGCTTGACTGTAATTCCATTTATTTCCGCTACCCGATTGACCCACATTCTAGGATGCAAACCATTGCAACGATCGTGCTTGCAGTGGTGCAAGTATGCGCTTTTGCATTATTTCATTCGCATTACCGACGGGTGCTTGTCATTGATAATAAAAAGAGCTTTCATGCAATTGAGACGAAACAACAGAATATTAATGGAATTTTTTCGGTATTTTGAAACAATCAGAGACAGCTTGTCTTTATTAAAAAATGTTCACTCATTTTTTATTTAATAGATCATTACAAATTTGATGCAAAACACAAACCAGTCCGCCCATGATTAACGATCAGTAGTTAAATTGCGGTCTGGGTAATAAAAAACTAAACCTTGGCATTGACTCTAGGTGGTTTGTGAACTCTTCCACCAAATATGTATTATCATTGGCATTTTTTTTTTAAGTCACATACATTTGAATTTGATTTAGAGTCCTTATTCCAGGATAAGTCTTAATCTGTCCTAAAAACCCGCACAATGACAAATTACTAAAACAGACCACCTGAGTAAATATGGTGATTGTGTTATGTATCTATTAAGCTAATGAATGCTAATACAACACGACATATTCTGGCATAGGCCTAGCGATCGTAAATTAAATAGTTTTACGATTGAGTTGTAGGATGTCCTAAAATGTGGTCACTTCAATATTCAGATTTATTTCTTGATAAATGTTCATTTTATAAAGCCACATGGAGGATCAAATAAGCAATACGATCAGTTAGATTTGAAATGATTGCCAGTCATCATGTGTATGCTCTATGCTCTTCTCGAATCCAGTAGGAGGATCACAGAAGGCGTTCAGAGGGTTGGGTTTAGTCCAATCAGAATTCTATGGTCCAAAATTAGATGTTTTAACTTAACTGCCACAATAACTTACTTACTTATGTTCTGTATCCCCTTGTGTATGCTCTATGCTCTTTTTGAATCCAGTAGGAGGATCACATAAGGCGTTCAGAGGATTTGGGTTAGTCCAATTAGAGTTCTATGTTCCAAATTAGATGTTTTAACTCCACAATAACTTACTTACTTATGTCCGTCGTGTGGGGTTTCTGGAAATGTGTTTCAGCTCTCCCCAAACTTTTCCCCAGTTGCCGTGCTTCCTTCTCAACTGTTCTGCGCCACGTACTCCTAGAATCCTGTGTAAGCGTGTTCCATTGCATCACTTGGGTGACAGCTTTCGGAAAGTGTGACAAATCCACTGCCATATGTATGCTTGTGCCTAAAGTTTCATGACTCGTTCTCTGATAAGACTGTTCGTTAGAGATACGAATTGGCCTATTGACAAACGTTTGCAGCTTCCTCCTTGTAGTGGCGGTCATCCTCTAAGTACCACATCCTTATAGCAGCACGGACTCAACGTTAGAACGGAACAGTCGTAGCTGGGTGTTTAAGGTATTTTAAAACAATCAGAAACATTATCGATGAACAGCAGGTGAAGTCGTGATCAATACTCAACACACTGCTCGACGATGATCTGCAAGGTGCTGATGTAGTCGACACAGGAGGATCCAGATCGGAAACCTGGTTGTGTGGCTTCGATTGAATTTCGATTGAGGAGCATTTTGAATACACCAAAAAGTATGGACTGGACATGGCTGAATTGAATTGGCTGGTGGTGTGGTGGCTCAGTGATGGACTTGTGTGCATAGAGTTCCAGGTTCAAATCCCAGACATTTTGTCACTTCTTTCTCAAGAACCGTAAGACTGTAGGGCCCATTAAGACGTGTAAAAATGTATACCGCGCACACCACGTGTAGGTGCCTTTGCTCTCTATTATAAATTTTAAGTAAAGCAAAAATTGTTGTTTTCAAAAATATATGCCTATCATAACATACATATGTATGTGCAATATCTTTGGTGGTTCCAAATACATATTCGAATTTGTAGGTCCGACACTTCCGAAATGTGTCACAATCAAGTGAGCACTTAAACAAGCTTTTTTTATAAAACTTTTGGTGTTTTATATTATACAAGGAAAACTATAGAATATTTAGAATATTCTCACGGTGTCATGAACTAATCAGCACATCTTTCGATAAATGAATAAAGTTTTAGGTACTCTATTCACTCTGTCAATAGGAATGTACATATTTCTTTTAAATAGATAATAAAAACCTCTGCAAACTAAAAACATTCGTCTTTCTAAAGGCCACTACTATTAGACGCAACATAAATTACACCGACCTGTAATGCTATTTAGGCCTTTTCTGGTTCTACGCGTAAAAAAATTGATAGTCTCAAAAAAAAAAAAAAAAGTCGAATGACAATATGCTAATTCTCGAATCAAAAATTTAAAAACGAACATTTCTAACCATTACGCAATCCATTCTAACCCTGAGAACACAAGATGAATTCACATTCACAATACAAAAAATAAAAAAAAATAAAAAACAAAGAAAAAATTTTTGGTATTTAGCATTCATATGTAATAGTGTTGTAAATATACTACTTACAGCAACAAATATACATATCTATACTCGACCCTATACTATCTCTAACAAAATTTTACGGTTGAGTCTGATCACCTATTATCAATCTGCTTCTAGTATACATATGAATAGCAACAAATATTAGCGCATGCTTTTTTATTTTTTTTCGTATCTTTTTCTTGATTCTTTTTTTCTAAAGATTGCGTCTGTTGTAATGTGTAATTCTAAATGCGTGAGCTAACGAAGGGAAGGAAAAGTTCTGCAATGCATTTGTATTTGTAAACTGGATAGCCTTGAGATTTTTTTTTTTTTTTGTAGATACATAGTATATGTATAAAAATTTTGTGTATTCAATATACATAAGTTTTTGTGCATGTGAGTGGTGTTCTGAAGCGCGACATGCGTGAGATTCACGCAACGCATTGAGATTAGCTAAATGCTTTTCGTTACGTAATCATTTCTTCAGTTCCTTTATTTTCGTTTATCGTTTCTTTTATTGGGAATTTTTTATATGTATATTTTATTTTTGCAATCAACATGAGTTGCTAAGGAAAGACATTAGAAAAATTATAAAATAACTTGATTGAATGAAATCGATAGATTTTTAAAAGAATTAGCAACTAGGTTTAAGCGCAAATGGAACCATAATTAAGTAGACCGATCTACACCAAACAATTTTGATTTTTAGTACAGGTGCTACTGAAATATGTAGTTAATTCGTGAAAATGATCTAAACTGAATTTATGTCCATACTGGATAAAAAAAAAGGTCCAGACCGAGCATTTCAGCATTTCAGAAACGTTACTTAAAAGTTTTTTTTTTTTGTTTCAGTAAAGTTTCTGAAATGTTTCGCTCGGTCTGGACGCTTTGAGAAAAGTTGAAATGTTTCTCGTTGTCTTTTCGAAATGGGAATATAAGTCAGTTTTTCAAACTTCACGCGCATAATATTAGTGTTAAGTTTCAAGTTTTTGTGTTTCGGAACACAGCACAACCAGAAGAACTGAAATTCTAGTGTGATTATGTATCTGTTTTTTCCCAGTTGATTCACACGGTAGGAAGGTGGGGTAGGTGTCCTACCTCCCCTGTTATATTGAATGGTAGTAGACTCTGTGCTGACAACTCTCAATAGCTTTTGGTATGAGCCACACTGAAGCCTTTATGATGTTGTATGACACTAACCCTATACATACACCGAGGCTCCATTTGAGGCGCAAGAATAAGTTCAACTTTCATGGCATTTAGGACTAGCTTCGGCCAGAGTCTGAGCCAAGAATGTAGCCAAAGTAGAACAAGGTATGAGTGAATGAATGGAAAATTAGTAACAAATAAGATGGAATCAACAATTTTCAATGACTTGGTTCGACTATAGGGAGATGTGATATTCTCTGATTTCCTTAGCATTTGCATGTCCTACCGGTGCAGTGTCTTCCACGCGGTAGATCCTGCAGTATGTGATACTTGTCACTGTCGCTGGGTGGCTGGGTCTTCGCTCCAGGATGAGGGAAATGAGCAACCTGATAAACTAACAAGGCGGTGATTAAACATCACTGATAGTAGATCGCGGCGTAGCAGAACCGTGTCATACCCAGGGAGATGTGGCCAAATACTAAACATACAAATTATTAAACAGAAACCATGGAGAGTTTTGGCAATAAGTGTTACTGTCATTATTATTACTGTCAATGAAAAAGAAACAATTCTATACTTCCTTTGCAGATGTCCGGCTGTAGGCAGGTCCAGAGAGAGTTAACATGCTTTTGCATCAGACAGGTGACATTAGTTGTGCAGAGCGCCGTTTATGATTCAGCATGGTTTGCTGACACAACCATCATTTCACATTAATATTTTGTCCAATATATAAGAACATCATTCAGTACCTAGCCAGTACCATACAACATGGCTCTTAGAAGAGCGAAAAAGAACACGATGTTTAAAGGATTTCTTATGGGCAAGCTACCTCCTCCAATGTTGCCCGACGTTATGTGGTAAAATATTACTTATTACAATTTTGGAAACAAGTATGTCCCTTCAACGAATTTTTAAGCCTATACCAAAATCAGCAATTTCCAAATCACATTTCCGGGAAAGGCTCTTAACTGCGATTCCAAGCAAACTAAGCACGTAATGCAATCGTGCATTTTATCTGACGATTTCATATCTAACTCGAAGCGTGTAGCTATAGAAACCCATTGTAATCTCATCAGTTTCGTCTTTATCAAAAGCACGTGGTTGGATCACAGAATATCGTTACAAATCTATTTTACACTACTATCCCATGCTTTTGTTTGTATGTGCTCTTTCCTTTGTATTCACCATCATCGTTATTATGTGGCGACCAAAAATATTTGAACTTGAAAAATTTTTTTGATTACGAAATATTTTGTTGTTTCTGTTTTTTTCGTTTTTTTTTTTTTGTATTTTTAAAACGCAGGCCCTTCCACACCAGTGTGCCCGGCCCGCCACTCTTCTGTGACGGCCGCCCCCTTAATCATTATATCGATGATGATGACGCTCATGCTACTTATCGGCTAATAATAACAAAGCGTGTGCATAAAGCTGTAAAGTTGGCACTATTACAGCGAAAAAGCTTATGAACGCAGATAGAAAAAAACATCCAAATTAATCAAACTGTTAACAAGTTCCCCATTATTTCTATTCTAAAGTTAAGAAAAAAACAAAATTAACTTCTCATTGCCAAGAGATTTTGTAGGAGCATCATTGTGTAGGGCCATAGTACTTGCTCTACAACAAGTTGTAACCACATGAGCTGCGTGCATTTATAGTGGTATGAGTGGGCCTATTAAGACGATTACCTCATCGCATCAATTAATAAGAATACAGTCTGCTGGGGCTGCTGCCGATGATGATGATGACGATGATTGCATTTTGTTGTGTGCGTAAAAAAATGCGTAGAAAATGAATTCACAACAACAAAACAAGAATAAAATTTACATACACATCTTAATTGTTTTTTGTACAATAAAAGCAATCAGTGGATGGGAAGAATCGTCAAAATTCATGATTTTGATGCATCAGATAAAATATAATTTAATTGTTTACTATTTGTTAAAAAATAAACTACATACATAATGTACTGTACATATGGATGTTTATATATAAATAGATATGTATTCAGTTCTTGATTGAAGGTTTTTGTAAAAGTTAGGTTACAATTTAGTTTTCTAGTAAATTATGTCATCTCTGGGGTTCCAGGGCATAGCAATGTGTATGGAAACGAGCACGCCGATGAACTGACCAGTCAAGGCTCCTCACATCTCTCTCGGACATCTCCTCAACCTTTTCTAAAAAAAAAAAAAAAACAATTGCAGATGGACTTGGCTATCGATCTGTGCCACACCCAGAAATATGTGGTCAAGCTACAAGATGTCCAAAACAAATGATTTACTAAAGAAATTGCCCAAAAATATTGCCAGAACAACAGCGATTACGACCGGAAACTGTCGCAGTTACAACATTGCAACTGAAGAATAAACCGCCACCCACTTTATTTGCACTTGTCCAGCACTACTACAGAGTTAGTAAACTCTAGGAGAACACCTCTTCAACTCCCTTAAGGAGATCTCAGGAAAGAATATCAATCAACTACTCGTGTTCTTAAATTCTACAGTTGGATTACCAGACTCCTTACTAATAGACACTAATAAAAAGATCACTTGAGTTGTGGTTTCAAAACGGCACCTTGATGCTAATTGGGTTACACCATGTAACGAATGTGCCTTTAGACTGGCCAAAAAGCTGCGGAACTCCAATCGGAGAACGTCACCAGCAGCATCAGGGCACCGCTGTGTTTTGCCAAGTGAAATATCTCGAACTGCATACATAACTTGGCCAACCGCAGATGGACTTATATAGATGGGCATAGGGTAAGCTCTATGACCAGAGATCAACCACAAAAGATCAGAGGACTATGATTTGGGATCCTCTCTGGACATTGTCTTTAAAGAAGGCACGCCAGCGGGATAGGACTATCTGAATCTGATATTTGTAAATATTGTGAGGACCCACACTCCTCAGAGGATACTACGCACGTATTGTGTGAATGCGAGGGTATTCCTAGAAAGAGATTCTTACAACCAGAAAGGCACTTCTATAGCAGTCTGGAAGAGGAAGGTTCTTGTAACCAACCGAAGGATCTTTTCAACTTCTGTAAGGCAATCAATTGCTTGGGCGACTTGATTTAGGCTTTGGGTTTCGTTCTGCCATTTTAGACTCACTAAGGGTATCGCGATGCTCAAATATAAAATACTTACTTTATTGAATAAACTATCTGTCAGAACAACATGTTTCATAAATCGAAAACTATGTATAAAAACAATATGACCTATTATGCAATATTTAAAGTAGGAGCACGGGTTAGCTATTAAAAACAACTTATTTCAGTAATAAATTAGTTTTTTAACTATTATCCTATTTTTCGTTTCAATTTCTATTGAGAAAATAAAATTAAATCAATAAAATAATTACGCAAATAACTTTTCGGTTTTGTGCCGCCAATTTGAAACCCACAAAAGACTGTTTTCATGTTTTATTTAAACTCAAATAAAAATCAAATAAACACAATGCCTAAAATTGTCAGATGAAAGAATTCGAAGAAGCAAAAGAAGAACGAAACAACTTTGTCAAATTTTTATATCACTTTTATGCAAAATCTATGTTATTTTATATCTTTCCTTGTGTTCTTACACAAACTTTGACTACGGAGGGATGATAACAACCACCCCCCTACCCATCCGCCATCCGGTGTGGCATGGATTAACTGCGTTTTTATTTAAATTTTTTTTTTTGTTCGATGTAACAATAAACTCACCACAAAAATTGCTCGCCCTTGCAAATTAAGTACAACGGAGAGCCACTGTAGTTGGTTAATGGGATCTAACGCAAGGACATGCACGCAAAGGAAAGTAAAAGTAAATATACGCGCGTTCATAGCTTACTGCTTACATTGCACGCCACGCACTTGTTGTAATAAATTTAATGAACTTTCACTTTTTCGTTGTGTTTTCTGTGAAATTAACCAGCAGGATGTAGGCGGAGAATAGGTTTTTCCTTCTACTTATGATGAATTGCATGAAACAGCAGGTTTTTTTGTTTTGGTCAAGTTTGAACATTTGAAAAATTTGTTAACGTTTGTAACAGTGCTTAGCGTTTAAGGGAACTTAACAATGGAGTAATTGAAATTTGTAATAAAATTACACGAGTTTTTTTTTTTTTTTAATGCATTAAATAAAGTGAAAAAGTACCTTTTGATATTTTGGACAATGCTTCTGAGCTCAATGCCTGGCAGTTGGACAAGATCGTTAGAGACTAAGGAATGGAGTTGATATAGTTGCTTGTCCCGCATCCTATGTGCTTTGTAGATGTTATTTGATTCGCTCCAGGATTATTTTAGCTATTATTTAGCTTATCTGCAGCAGGGAGATACGCAGATACCTTTCTTTAGGAAGCTGGACGATCATTCCCTTCATCCAATACTTAGTCAGGAAAGTTCTGAGTTTCTCAAGCTTTTCCATTTTTAGAGAACAATAGCTCAGCCGATGTTGTTGGCGCTGCTCGTAAGAGCCCGGCGGAAATACCTTCAAGTCCTACCGCATTGTTGCTTTTTAGTGCCCTGATCGCGGCAGTGATCTCATCCTTACTGGGGGTCGAGGTACGTATTCGGTATTGTATCTCAGGCAGCTCTGTCTGATTTGGGACCATATCGCTGGGGAATACACGTTTCAAAACCGTGGATATAAGCTCCTTCCATCTCTTGAGCTGTTCCTTATCCGAACTATGCAAAGAGCCGTCTAGACTTTTCACCGGGTGTTGGATGAAGTTGCGACCATCAGCTCCTTTGTGATTCTATACACGGTCCTGCTGTTGCACCTGCGTGCAGCCTCCTCTGCTTCTGTAGCCAGCGAATCGGTGTAATTGCGCTACAATGTACGATAAGGGATGTTTCAGTTTGTCGATGTTAAACCTGGAAATTTTGGTGTCATCGCAAGATATTTGAACTACTCTGACTATGCCGGAAAGTACCTACTATAAGATGGTGATCTCGCACAATCCCCACATCTGATCCTCGTCTGTTTCGGACGTCCAGGAGACTACTTCTAAACCGTCAGCTGATAGCAAAGTGGTCAATATGATTGGATGTTGCTTTCCTGTCGTTAGAAACTCAACTCACTTTATGGCAGGACTTGTGCTCAAACATGGTGCGACCTATAACACGACGATTTTTCGCCGCTGCCATTCCGGTTGTCTATTCCATGCTTCCCGAGAACATGCTTGAGGCCTTCGTTGTCGCTTCCTACATTGGCATTCAAATCTCCCATCACTACAACAATCCCTGAGACATGGCCGCCTTTCGTTCTCTATGGTCCCCAAAAAGGCTGTTTTCAGTTGCGGAGACTAAGTTTTCTCATCTGGAAGCTGGGGGCTACAATTTGAAGATACTCCTAGCTTGAGGTCCACTCAATCAGAAGAGCTGTTTATAAGTTGCACAGAGTATCCAGCGTTACACAACGCATATGAATAAGATTTGACTTCATCCCGACTACCTCCATGAGATCTGATAAAGTTCAAAGAAAACCCCACCCTTTCCCTGACTTTCAGGTTCAAATTCGTTTATATAGTTTAGAGAGGAACTGATTTTTAAGTGACAACAAATTATTTAATGGATACAGCAGGGATCTCATTAAAAATGACACAATTTTCTGCATTTAAAATTCTCTATGTCAGCAGAAAGTTGCGTAAACTCTAAAGGGGTTGGAGCAAACTATAGAACCAAATTGAAAGTGTAGCGACAAATTTTAAACGTTATTCCTTCCATTTTGTATTTTGTTAGATTTGTTGGAAAATATTTAATTTGTATAATTTTCCAAATCAAATCTAGTTTTCTTTAGGACACGAATAGATTACGACGACCTAAAAACTACTCGTCCAAAGCAGGAAGAACAAAGTATTAACGACGTGTTATACAATAGTAATACATATCCATTAAATAAGGGTTGCTATTTCTTTGCGAAAAATTATATCATGTTATCGATTTTAGTAGACAATGTGATAAGTTTTGTCTCAGCCGATACAATGAGATTGATGAGCAAGTCACGTCCGATGAACAACAATCAACAGATGGGTCCAATCCATTCACTATTGCAATAAGGAAGTATTACCTTTCTAACGAAATGTTTTTTTTTTTTTTCTTTATATGCAAACATTTTTAGGGAAGTAAAGTGTAGCTTTTTCCCCTTTTCCAAATAATATTGTAACTTTGGGAGATTGGAAGAACTTCGGGTTTTGATTCTACCACAAATCTACCACACTTTGCTGAAAGATAAAGATTTTGATTGAATTTGCAATTTTAGTTTATTCAGCCAATCTCCTGAAACGGTAAATAACTTAACTAACAACTGAAGTTGTAAGCTCACAATAGCTATCTTGCTTGTTCATCTTACAAAAGTACTAAAATATCCGCAATAAGTCTCCTCGGTCCTTTCCGGTTGTCCTACTCCACCCATGACCACGCTGCTCTTCAGTTTATGGCTGGCATTTTCAACCTGGGCTTCGTCTTAAACTTGTTTCTAGAATTGGTGTTTCCTTATCGAATATAACAGTTCATATTTTACCGTTATATGTAGCGAATCAACTTTTGAATTACGAAAAATAGAAATAACCTACCCCATTTCTATGGGGCACCTTTTCCCGCCAAGCTTAAGGAAGTCTTACGAGTATTTTATAGAAGATCTGAAGCACATGATTTTTTTTTCGAAAAGTGGGCGGTGTAATGTATTTTGTTCCCTAGAATGGGTATTATTCTGAGAAAATGCCGTTTCATTTTATAAAAACGCCCAAAAAGTGAGCGTATCTAAAATAAGTTTAAAATCAGTGAAAGTGGTGAGTTTTTCAAAAAATGGGCGTGTCAGTATGCGGGTTTTGAAAATTTTTACCCTTGGTCTGCTGTCTGCATGCTTTTCCAAAGACGTCTTATTCAAAGTTTCATCGATCTAGGTCAAAATTTAAGGTTCAAAAACTGGTGTCAAACAGATGGATGGACTGATCATACTGATTATTTATGTATACACTTTCTTCAATCTTTGTCTTTGTTACGAACTATATTTCAATCTTAGGATGTGGTATAAATATAGGCAGAGCATTTTGATTGTACGCCAGCTTTGCCAGCCGCACTTATGGCGCAATATCCTCACGCGATCGATTGGTGTGATCATTTCAACATTTTCATTCCGAGATCTAATTTTTCCGCAAGTCCTTCAGTCCTTCAAGTCAGTTCCTTTTGCACCGAACAATGACCGTGTTTCATTTGGTTAACTTCGTCTTAAGGTGATTTATCATTTCGGACACTAATTTGTAGTTGCATCCTTTGGTAGTCGTGTGCATATGATAATACACACCAAAAAAATATACTGAATGGTATCCCCCATGGAAAAAATTGATATGTTTACACAATAATGAAAACCAATTATAGCTACTCCATCTATAAGTTATGATAATACTTACAACATTCCCAAATCAACAAGAATTCCATTCATATCCACATCACTAATTAAGATTACCCATAACTGCCAGTAGTCGTTTTAACATTATTCGCTTGTCACTGAACTGCTGCAGCACTTATACAAATTAACAATCCACAATTTTTAAAACCATTTCTCAATAAAAAAGAATGCGTATACATTTGACAAAGCAATTTTATCCGCGGAACAAAACTCTAACGTCGTCGCCGCCGCCCCAATGCCCAGCTCCCAATCCAATTCCAATTCCAAGGTCTAATGCCACCCATTCCAATCACTTTAATTAATTCACTGGTCGTTCGCCCAATGACCAACTGACTGTCGAAAATTGCTGTCAAAACTAAGTTGTAATGTCATTTTCACTGCTATACTTCTGGTGCCGCCAACGAAAAGTCAATTGACCAAATTTCCTCAGAAGGCCAGATAGCCTTCCCCCCGGCCCGGAACCACAGAGCCAGAGAACAAGAAAAGCCGACATAAATAACCGCAAAGACAGTGGGCCATAGAAAAATAATTTCCATCGAAGTAGAAAATTCACATTCGCACGGGTGTACGTGTGTGTGTGTGTGTGAACATAATAAGGACATAACATCCAGCCACCCACAATGTAACGCCAAAAACATCCTGCTTCCTATTTTGAACAGGCAATACTCTTTTTTTTTTATGTATTTTTGTGACATCGGTTCTGGCCGAGCGAAAAAGATCAACGAATGTCCTTATCAGTTTGACGGCGGCGGGCGGCGGCTTTGTGACGTCTAGCACAGTAGCATCATATCATGGGAGCAGAAGTAGCAGCAGTAGCAGTAGCAGTAGCAGAAGCATCCCATTAGAAAACAAAGACCGGAGCCCGGGAGAAAAAATTTGTCCAACAAAAATTATCAACCAAAAACGACAAGGGAAACAACATAACACAACACAACAACACATTAAGGACACACACAACTCGGAGACTAGGCGCGCAAGGAAGGACTCTATGACATAGTTACGCTACGCAAAGGCACAGGATTTTTATTGACTGCGAGATTTGTGTGGCGCCATCAGTCTTTTGCAAGTGCCTTTCAGCCTATATCCTTTATTTTGATGTTGTTTTTATTTTACTTTGGATTTTTTTTTTCTTTTTTTTTGCTGCTGAAGCTGTGTTGTCGTTTGCTGTTCGCACAAGGCACAGGATATAAAGGATATATTCAATTTAGTAGGCACATTCGCTGCTAGTGGAGTTCGAGAAGATTTTTTCTACTTTCTGTTCATATTTATGATAATGTCCTGCGTTAGTACTCGGGAATAGTTGTTTTTCGTAGCGTTTTTCCTTCGTTTGTATCGTCCTTTCGTATTATTCATTTTAGTTTTTTTTTTTTTTTCTGTTGTTGGTGGCCGCATCTATACTCGACGACGACGACGACGACGACAGTCATTTAGGTTCATTTGGAGAAAAGGAAACAACAGCCAGAAGTGAAATCTTCCATAGGGTGGTGGTGAGGCCAAAAGAGGGGGTAAAAAAAAACATCCAAAGCACTATCATATTTTGTCCTATTATCGGTTAAACTTTGGCTGTCATGTCATTGTGTTGTCCTTTGATTTTATTGCCTTCTTGAACTGATTTGATTTGTTGTAGTTGTTGCGATAAATAAAACTGAAAGTGACTCCTTGGAGAGAAGATTTCTTTCATTTTATTTCCTTTATTTTTTGGCTTAGAAATGAGAGAAGAAGGAATCAAAATATAAACACAACAACGCGATATGTAGGTGATCGTTAGAAGTTTTGTTGTTTTTTTTTTTTTTGAGGAAATTTCACATTCCGTTGCAATTGATTTTCTTTTATGTAACTTTCTGTGGTAAAAGGAAAGGATTTTGAGTATTTGTTTGTACTGGAATTAGTAATAGGGCTTATGGGGCCGCAATAGAGGCGACTTGAGTTTTAGAGCATACAACGATATTAAACTGTGTCAACTCAAGCAAAATACATAAACTTTGAGTGGTTATGACATGAAGGAAGTGAAAGGCTGAGTTAAGTCATTTCCTAAATCAAGTAGGTGCCGCCTACCTACTGCTAAGATCGGATGGGAATTTATATTCGAGGATTCTTATTACGATAGTTTATTTGGTCCAGTTTATAATCAAATAATATGATGGGTCTATAAAGCCTATGCTAAGAATAGAAAGTACTCTAGCATAGTGAAGCTCTTTGGAATATAGAGTTTATATGGCTTGACTTCCGTAGGATAGATACTTTTTAATGACAGTATTTCTTGGATGTTTGTCATGAGAAAACTTTGATGGTCCAACGCACTAACCACTGAGTCACGGCACACACTCAATCCCATTGCCAATACTAAAATAATTTTATTGGTATCCCGTGCTATGCGTTGGGCTGTTTTGCTGTCGGAGGCTAAGGTCTTGAAGAAACGGTTTCATCTCAACTAAAATACTTTAACTACCTTCCTTGACGACGTGTTTCTACTTCTCAAAAAGATTACAGACCTCTTGGGTGGGTAATACTGGAATCTCAGGATGTAAGATCTCCGATGAGATAGACTAGGCAGGAGTCTTTTAACCACCGGCAATTAAGCTAGGCCTTCTGCACCCTCTGTTAGAGCTTTTATTGACAAGAGAAAGATCACAGACTTCGTCCAAAAATCACGCTTCGATTCGGGAAAGCATACGTATGATAAAGTCCTGATGGGCTTCCAGCCAAACTTTGTAAGTACGTAGGTGACGCCTTGGAAGGGGCCATGCACAATGTTATTAATCAAGTAAGGGGGGAGGAGCGCGTATCCAAGGACTTGAGTATCAGCACTATATGCTTCATCTTCAAAAAAGGCCATCCTATGTCTTGTAAGAATTACCCTGTGAAATGTCACATATAAGATACGTATCATTCAAAAGCGTTGTCTGAACGTCTTAAGCCCAATGCTGCAGTCAAAGTCAATCTTCAAAAGACAGTTTTCAAGTTCGAGACGGTGGGCGAAGAGACCGAAAGCTCAAGTAGTCGTGGATGCCAAGAAACTTGGTCTTCACAATTGGAAGCAGCTTGTCCAGAACCGCAGGGGATGGAAGGCAGCTGTGACTCAGGCAGAGACTCTACAAGGGTCGGAAGCCCTGTAAGTAAGGAAGTAAGTATAACAGGATTGTGTATAGCACAAAACCCAATTAATTCAAAGACCCTTATCCAATTTGTTAAAAACAAATACGTCTTAATTTGAAGAGCTCCTAAAAGTTTAGTTTAAACATCTATCATTTCCACACAACTTCACGCTTGGCAAGAACAAATCATCAACCACAAGATGCGTGCAACTAATGCGATACTTAACCTGTAGCTGTTTCATGGCCCAAGGATCTTAGCACGCACCTCACAGCGGGTGCTACTTTTCAGGCTATTTCTAATTAAAACATAATTCATTCTCCCATGGTGTCCTCGTAAGAAATCATTTCTTCCAGCCATTTCATAGGGTTTTTTTTTCCACGATTTCGATCTGCCGCACTGCAGCGCCCGTGCGCCCCCGCCAACCCCCCATAGGACGAGCAATAAGCAGAAAAAAAGCGAACATAAAGAACAATAATTATCCCAACCAACAAGAAAGAAAGAAAAAAAAAATTATACAAGGAATGTTGAAAATGTTCATGTTCCCATGATTAATAACCAACTTCAGCAGGTTCGAGTGTATACGCACTAAAGTCGTCCTTATTCGTGGTAATTTCTGTTTTTTTCTCTCTTTGCTTCCATTCCGGAACCACCTACAGTGCGCTAGAGAAAAGGCGACCTCTAACTCCTCGAAAGGGTTGTGTATGTGTATCCACTCCTTGATGGCAAGCAGCGGGAAACCACAACAATAGTCTTTAATTTTAAGGACCGCAACCAGTGCGTCCCGCGCGCCAACCAATATTAGAAAGTTTAAGGAGAGAGGAAAAACTTTCGATGGTCATAAATATGCGTAACAACCTACCCACCATAGCCTGTCACCGAACTTAGCGTATAGGCTAAGGAATTTTTGGTACACTTGTGCGCGTGTTGAAATTATGCACGCGGACCCAGAATTGGTCCTAGAAACGCACAGCAGCAATAAAACGGCAAAATTTATGCGATTGACCTGAGAAAAAGTCCTTTCCACTGGCAAATTGTGTCCAAAGAACCAAAGAATTCTCAATTCGATGAATGTCAGCAAAAGATACGCGACGACGCGGTTTCAACTGATTCCGCACCCTTCAGGCGGTGGCGATGCCGCCCCCCGGGGGGTAAATTAAATTTATTTTTCTCTTTTCACAATCCCACTCCCATCGGGTAGTTAAAACAAAAAATATGTGTAACCCATAAATGTGAAATTACTCTATGAGTGGAGTTTAACTCATCGAAACTGACCGAGTGATGTTAATTTGAGATTCTTCATCCCCCAACCTATCCGCAATTATCAACCCTTAGTACACTCATACGTATGTAGGTACGTGTCGCGCGAATGATTTATTGGAATTTTCACTTTTATGCTAGTTTTATGGGTCACGCCCCTTTAATTTGTAATAACAATTCGTATGCAAATCTCTTTTTGTTCGAAAGTATTCTTCGAGTGATTTTTATGTGTGTGCTAGCGCTACTACGAGTAGTAGGTGGAGGCGTATGGGGGTAATGTTTGGGGGTTTGGTTACCTCTATTATTATTACTTAATTTTTTTTTTTTTTGATATTTTCCTTTCCTGTGGTTTTATGATCTGTAGCGAAAGGAGTGACAATGAATCAAGTGATTTAAAACGTAACGCGTAAAGGGTATAGTAGGTGGCGCCTTTTGAATTCTAAGCTTATATGCATAAAAAGCACATAAACCTGGGATGTTTGGCATACTTTTGTGTATCTATTGGTAAAGTGAGACTGAGAGTCGTCCTCCTTTGACTTTGACTACATATTTTCGGGAGTGTTGTATATGTTTCTATTTTGCTGATTTAATTTTGGATAGTGGCCTGAAATATGGATGTGCGTAATATTTGTAAGGGTTTGGCATGACATAACAGAGCAAATTAATGGTTGGTATTAGACTTCAGGCATACAAGCGAAATTATTTCATTTTTTTAAAGTTCAATGTAGTTCAAGTGCGGTTTCCTGTTTTTAAAAACTTTAAGCCTAATGAAGTTATGTTAATTTTTCAACGCCTACATTTTTTTTAAGGGAGATTGATTCATCCTCGACTGTTTTGCAAAAAGTTTGCCTATTTTTAGTTTTTAGTCTTTAAGTTCTTGGACTACTTACTTACTTAAAGGACTCCCGACCCTTGTAGAGTCTCTGCCTGAGACATCGTTGCCTTCCATCCTCTGCGGTCCCGAGCACACTGCTTCCAGTTGTGAAGACCAAGTTTTCTGGCATCCGCGACAGCTTGGTCTTTGTACCGGAGGTTCGGTCTTCTTCGCCGTTCTCGAACCTGGGGGCTGGGATTCGAAGATCCTCTTGGCTGGAGCATTGTTATCCATTCGCTCGATATGGCCGAGCCAATGTAGCAATGGACTACATCCACATCCTGGTACAGCTCATAGAGTTCGCGGTTGTACCTTCTCCTCCATTCGCCCTCCTCGCATAAGGGACCTAATATCAGACGGAGTATTTTTCGCTCGAAGGGGACCAATATTTGCTCAGATTTCTTACTTATCGTCCAGCACTCGGCTCCATACAGCAGGACTGGTAAGATGACCGTTCTATAGAGCATTAATTTGGTCTGTCGAGTTAGGAGTTTTTTAGGTTCTTGGATACTTGTTTTCTAATAAAGTGGCTGTTGGAGATACGATTGGGTGCAGAGATCCTCAAGGTGATACTTAAACTCTTATGTATTCACTAAGGTTTGCAGCTTGTCTGTTTGTTGACTGTATCCACCTTCTTCAGAGCTCTTCTAGTTCGACGCCACCGCGGTTAGCCAAGATTACACTTCCTAACTTAGTCCTATATCTCACGTCATTGTCATCTTTTTAGTGTTTCCTGTGTTTGAGTTGAGTTCATGTTGTCCACTCTGTTCGACACGGAAACCACTCAGCTTTCAGAGATAGGTCGTGCTAAGTTAGGTTAGGTTATGAGGGTGTGTGATGGAAAGAGAACTCATCACTTACATTCGAGTGGGGGAAAGGAAAATATGAAATACTGTGAGGTGGACATCTATCTTGGTGTCGTCGGTCTCCCAATATACTAGCGGGTGCTGTAAGTGTTAAGTATGTTCATTACCCGTGATTCTGCTGCCTCGAAAGTGCTGGACAAGAATCTTCGGCCTCTGGTTCGTTCTTATAAGACGGCACAGTGGCATAACCTGTGCTGCTTTCTTTTTATCTCTGCAGCTTCTGCATAAATCGCTGAGCTCTGCATTCGATTTGCGGAGCCATAGTTTCAGTGATTAGTCAAGTAAGCAAGTATGTTTTTATTTTCAATTTATTCAATAATAACCAGACAGCATTGGCCTCATTATCTATTATGTCATCATTACGGTAGCAGGATGAATGCATCAGGCTCATTGATGGACATAGCAGACACCAATCATCAATCTTCTGCCTTTGACTCGGTTGATCACAATATTTTTTGGGATAAAATTAATTTTTTAATGTAAACCGAGATCGATTAACCAACAAACCTCTGTAGCCGGCCCGGTTACAAACCGGCTCCCTCCAATTGTGCAAGCCAAGTTGGTTGACGTCCTCCTCCACCTATCTACCTCTAGCTCCTCTACTGCGTCGCCAAACGGTGTGGATTCGAAGACGTTCCTAGCTGGAACGTTGCGGTCTGTCTACTCTACATGACCTAGCCATCCTAGTCGCTGCATGCGAACTCTTTTGGCCTATTCGATTTCCTTGGATTGGGCGTATAATTCGGCGGTATATCTTTTTCTCCACTCACCAAAGATCACTCGAAACACTTTTCTCTTAAAATATCCAAAGGCATCCTCTTTCGATTTTGCCAAAATCCATGCCTCAGCGCTATAGGATGTTTAGTGTCTTATAAAGAGTTACCTGCTTTGCTACTCATTTACCGTCCTAGCTCATGCAAATACCGATTGGCAAGAATGATTCTTCATTTGATCTCCCCACTGGTGTCATTCACGGTGCTCGTCATAGACCCTAGGTAGACGAAGTCCTTTACTATTGTGGCATTCTGTCCCCCGCATTAAATTGATCGTACAAAAGATGTACTTCTCTTTAAACTTTTTTCTAATTTTCTTTTATATAAAAAAGTAAAGCATATAAAATGTACTAAATAAGTAAAAAACTCGACAATGAAAGCATCCGTTGTCGAATATGCCCTTCCCCTACAAAAATAGAATGTTATACACATCTACTATTCTTAGAAGAAGAAGCTTCTCTCTTAAGCAAGTTACTAATTGGCAATTGCCCCCATCGATCATTGCGTAGCCCTGGGGACAGATTATTCAATGAACACGGTGCTTCACACTGTTATAGATAGATGGTTGAATGATTAGATGAATGCAGACGCAAAATGTAAATTTAAACAAATAATTTACATTTCTAAACAGCATTCATTCGCTCGCGGGTGTATTGAAAGGGAAAACAACAAAATGGAAAAGCAAAATAAGCGGAAGGTCTGTCGGGCCCTTCTCGCCGCCTCTAATGAATGCGTTCGACTTTGGGTGCGTAAATGTGTGTACCGAGTCGACCATTATAACCGCCCAAACAAAAAAAAAAACACACACACACAACACATGCAAGTTGTTGAAGCTCCAATGTGCATTAAGGGAATACCGAAGACCGAACACAAGGGTATACGCAGTCAGTGTAAATTTATTATCAGGGTGCCTTCATTATCTGTGTGTAGGAATTTGTGGCTGTGTGCTCAATAAAAAATGTGTGCTACGCACCGTACGCATTGGAATCGGGGTCAGGAAATTAGGTCACAGTTAAATCAAATTTCGTTTAGCTTCTCTGTTCGTTCTTCTTTTTGTATGCACTTTTGGACTATTTTTTTGGTTGTTTTTTTTTTGACTGAGCTTCGTTATCGCGCGCAAGGGGACCAAAAATGGGGCCAACGCATTTGAGTGTAGTTTTATGGTGTGCGTTTTGAGTTTTATGAATGTGGGTGGAATGCGTGAAACGATGCGTAATTATGAAAGCCGAAAAGCAAAGCAAAGGCAGAAAAGTCTAAATTTACTCCAAAGGGATTGTTTATTTTTATATCTGAACATTTTTTCCGGCTCTTTTTGATTACTATTTGTGTTTTGTTTTCTTCAAATTCATTGCGTCATTGCATTGCGGCGCGAGTTCATCTATCGAAAGAATAGTGCGTAAGGGCGTAGCATGTTTAAATGTTGCGTAAGATCATCTATAATAGAGTGGAAACTAGAACGATGCAACTAAGAGAATTAGCTTTTAGGTGGAATTTGTGATTGATTAAAATTATTTGATTATATTCATAGCTTGAGATGTGTATCAATATGCAGGCCTAAATGTGCTCTGAGCTTAGCACAGTTGCAAATACTTTTTTGTTGGCATTTGACTAAACTTATGTCAACAATACCTGGCCGCCTTCTTGTTCGGAGTTGTCTTCGCGCCCTAGGGTGTGTCCAATTTTCTCCTTCGTATATTAATGTTTGTGGGTTCCTGGCCCGTTTTCGCATAAAGCTGTTCATTGGAGATGCTGTTCGGCCAAAATACCCTCAAAATGATTGTTAAACATTTATTAAGGAAGACCACCAGGTGCTGCACCCATTGAACACAACCGTCGCAACTTGGCTCAGAACATTACTTTTCCAGCTTTATGCGCTTCCCGATTCTGCTACACACAGTGCCACCACTGTTTGCAGAGACCACACATCCTAGATATAAAAAGTTGCCAACTTTATCGACTTCCTGCCTGGTAATGTTAAGTTGGGCGCTAGTATTTGAAATGCTGAGAGCTTTGGTTTTGGCTGTGTTAACCCCCCATTTCTATGCCTAGCTTTGGTTTTGGCTGTGTTAACCCCCCATTTCTATGCCTCAGTTTTTAGATTGTAGATGGAGGTTGATTATCCGGTTGAAAGGAGACAAACATCGTCAGAGTAGTCTTGGTGTTTAAGACATACGAGTTCCATAGTTTCCTTTAACAACCAAATACAACAGCGGTGACAGTATGCATCCTTGACGTACTCCACTTTGAGTTTTTAATGTTTCTGTCACCTTACCATTGTGCAAGACGTGACACTTGCTGCCCTCACACGTAGCCCTGATAATAGCTATGAGTTTTTCTGGGATACCTCTCCTGTCCAAGGCCAATCAAATAACATCTCTATTCAAGCTGTCAAATGCCTTCTCAAGGTCGATAAACAGCAGATGTAGCGGAGACCTGTACTACTCAACGCATTGATCCAGCATGAAAACCCGCCTGTTTGACGTCGAGCGTTGAATCTAAATGGTCCTTGATCCATTGTTTCGGAATACTCGGTACTGTGGCGAATTTTACTCTCCATCAGGGATGCCATTTTCCAATTTCGATGGGGAGTATTTTGGAAGTTAACAGCGTTAACAGTATTTTGTGCCTGAGGAGAGTACAGTAGTATAGTTTATGTTTACAACTATTTTTTCTGCTTACTTTTCCATTTCGTAGTTTACAAGACGCTTTAAAATTATCTTATCACTTTAAAGGACAGATACAAGACAAAGCCCATCACACACTGGAGCAATTTTGCCCTGGGGTAACCCCGAGTAAACTCTCCTAAATTGGCAGCTCGCAAAGAAAATAGAAAATTTATAAGTTTTACCCCGCCTTTCAACTGCTTCAACACTGGATGAAGATTGGCACTTGTTTCTTACTTTACACCTTCTCCCTCTTCTAAAAAGCCAGTCTTACCCCGGTGTAATTGCACCAGTTTGTGATGGCCCATTCAATGAAATAAAGGTGACAATATACTAAACACAATTAGAATTACTTCCTAATACTTCCTAATTGTGGAAAAAAATGAAATGTTTTAATGTGAGTAAAATCAGGACGAGGGGAGTACAGGAGTACAGTCTATAAGAAGGGAGTGCGAATACTCCCTTAGTAGTAGAATCCACAACCCTGCTCTCCATCTACCAAGCTGATCCTCATAAGAAATCAGAAGGTTACCGTCTAAACTCTTCACCGGATGTTGTTCAAAGTTTCGATATTATTCACCACTCCAGTAGAATACAATGCACTGCAATGCCTTATTTCAAATTGGAATCCAGCATACTTTTGTTCTATAATTTAAAAGAAATAGTAGTGAGTGTTTTTCAAAGCCACAGCTACTGAAATGATTCACGATTCCTACCAATTCAAAAGAAGGCGTGGGCAAAGATAAGCCGATAAGCTTCTGTCTAAAACTTTGTGACATTTGCCACTACTTGGTGGTACATATCTATTATACATAGATACGATTGCTATGACTTTTTATAAAAGTAATTATGCAAATCTAGATATAATTAATTTTATCTTCACATTCGCCAATAGTTTCTTCAAGGTTAGCTTATTTCCAACCGCAAAAATGGCGTTTCGCGTACTTTTATCACATGCAACATCATGTATGCACGCCAGAGGCGGTTTCCATGCAAAATGATTTTTTTGTTTCCCCTTGGTGTTTACTTTTACAATCTGGCAACAACCAACAGACGAATGGGAACCAAAAGCACATGGAGGTGGAGCACTCGATAGCACATACACCCGCTTGCAAATAAGTAACTTTATGCACTCGCAATGCACAGTCAAACACGTGTGGTCATACAATTTGCAAGTATAGTGTAACAAATACAAGCTCAATTGTTCGCTGTTTTGCAAGTATTGAGTCTCCAACCCTAATACATTTTTTACAGAGAAAACATTTTTACAACCACAGCAACTCAGCGCTGTAGTACACCAACCGCCTTTGTTGTAACCACAAATCTCAGCCGCAACATCCTTAAACAATGAACCATCCGATCATCCTTATTTAAACTGAAGTAGGACAAAAAGAGAGAAGCATACGTTTCTTCCCACTTTCAGTGCGGTACCTGTTTTGTAAATTTTGTGAATCCCTGTGGCCCTATTATCCGATAACTCTAGGTATGCTCTTGAAATTTTGTAAATTACAAATTCAAGAAAACACAAGGCGGCAAAAGGTTACATAGGTGAATGTCCTTCAAGCGTTGTTTTTAACCCTTTTTTATTTTTTTCCAGATTTTCCTTTCATTTTTTTCTTCTCTAATTCTCTTACCTTCTTTCAAGGAGTTTTGTGTTTATTACTGAAATCTCTTGTGGCCACTAATTATGCAAACAAATCGATGAGTAATTATCCAAACTGAAGGAAAGCATAATGAATTGTTTGAGGGATGATAATGGGGTCAGCGATGTGAAATTTTAAAATAAAGTCAATTAAAGTAGGATTGAGATGTTTGACAAAAATCCTTTTCCGTTTCTTTAGTGTAGCAACTTAAAAATACAATCTAAGACCTTCTAGCCGCAGAAAGGAACCATATACACCGAAGGAAGACAAAAGGACAAAAGTAGGGAAGCAATTAGCATCAGCTAAAACAAATGAAGTTTCCGACCAACGCTAGCAAGAACGCTGGAGCTCAGAAACGAGAGGAAGGTGGACGCCGAGGCTAATGAGATCCATTGCGAAAAAGCGGTGAAGTAAACTATTACCCTGCCCAATTTCTTACAGGGCATGGCTGCTTTAATCCCAATCTTTGTATGGATTTACATATATAGGATGGGGAAAATAAGAAGCTCAGCTTGCCAATATGGGGATGCGGCTATAGATGACGCAAACCTTACCTTTATCGAATGCATCAGATGGCAGACACAAAGACGTCAGCTGGAGGAAGAGATAGTCAACATCACCACTCAAAATATGGTTGCGTGTGAAGTTACTTGGGAGCGTTCTTGCGGCTATCCAGAAGCTGTACTGAGGGTGAAAAATATGGAACAAGACCTAGAACCAAGCCCGGCTTAACAAAGAGGTGAGAAGATCCTCAAGCCATAACCCGCGAATCGAGTAAACAGAAATGAAAAAGCCGGAAAAACGACACCACTCTGAAGGAATTCGAAAGCGGTTCCGGAATGATGTCAAGATGGTGTCAAGTAGAAAAAAGGTGTGAGTCCGATGGAAGAATGGTTGGAAATCTCACACTACTTAAAGCAGAGCGGGACTGCTTCTCGTGAACATAAGCTCACCCCCTTAGCAAAAAACAGAAAAAAGTTAAGAAGTTTAAGTCTCATTTGCGAAACTCAAAAGGCACAAAAAGCCAAGACTATATGTGTCTATGTATATTGGCTTGGCCACGCAGATTTTGCTTTGCCTATTCGGCTGGCTAAATAGACGATACTACAAAGGTCCACTATTGGAAACTCTCTACTCTCTCAACCGTTGGTCCAGCAGTGTATCTGCATATGAGTTGATGAGTTCAGTCCTAGGCTGATCATTTTTGTTTTTGCCGAGTTCATTTTCAGCCCAACAACGTCTGCTTCCCTCTCCACATTTGCTGTCATTTGGTGAAGGTCCATTATTCTCTGAGACAGAAGACATACATCAAAGTCCATCGAATTCTTCCATTTCCTGTTGATAAGGCTGCATTCAGCACATCGCTAATCACAAAAAAAAAAAGAATTGGTGAGAGTATGCAGCCTTGCAGAACCCCGAATTCCTCAGTAAAACTTTAAAGTTTAAAGATTTACAGATTAGATAACAACACAACCTTCTAAAAGTAGTACATATGTAGGCATGCCTAGTCTTTATAAACAGTTCTAAAGTCATATTCCAACAAACAAAAAATTCTCTTCTTCTTCACTCACATAGTAAATGTTATTATCCTCTCGTCTTTAAAACCGAAATTCCCAAGTGAATTCAGCCATTCAAATCGGATTAATGTTAGAAAAGTATAAAAAATGTATCGACCATGCTATCCCCAGGTTCAAAAAAACAAACAAATATCAGCATGGTTCGTGTTGCATTACTGTTGGTTCAGCAAAATTCCAATTCCACCCCTACAGATCGATGGCCTTCAAGCGTTTCAGTAGCCATACGTTAATTTGATTTTATTTGCAGAACTTTCTTCTGAATATTAACATCCGAGCCGACTGCAAATGCAGCAATACCACCAAATCACACAAACACAGACACACACACACTCAAACTTCAATTCAAAACAAAAACAAAGCAAATTCTTTCATCAGCCTCAGATACAGATACGACTAGCTATACCCGGGTCCTGTTTTGTTTTCTTAGAAAAATCCTCACTAGCACACTATATGAAAACTAATTCCGGAAATAGCAATCTAAGCAGAAAAAAAAAACTTATTTTTGCCTATTTTTTTTTCTCAAGCGCAGAGAATGATAGAGCAAAAAAAAAATAGAAGAAAAGAAAAACAACAAAATCAAACATAACACACAACATATACTTATGTGTATGTTCACATCTACTCGACATAGAACGAACGAAGGAGAGCAAGGCAAAAAAAAAACAAAAAAAATGGCACAAAAAACCTTGCTCCAGCAGAGATATACGACCTAGCAAAAATTCCAACCCTTGTCCCTCCGGAACGTACATACGTACATATCCCGGCGCATACATCCTTTGTGCCTGTTGGGGCCTATCCTATATTTTCAAAAAATACGAAAAAAAAAATCCCCAAAATGCCAATGTAGCTGCAGGGTGGCTGCAGAGGGGGTGTTACAACAAAACCCACCAGCACAGGCGGTGGCGGCGAGAAGCCTTAGTGTTTACTTTCGTTCTTCGTTATGTCTATCTATATGAGCTAGTCAACAGCCAAAATATAATAAATCAGCCACCCTTATGTCTCCAAGCTCGCTCTGGCACTGCCAATACAAGTGCAACCCCATAGTAAGAAAACAACAACAACAACAGCAATCAGAGTGCGTTTTTATTGTGTTTCTATTTCTCCTTTTGCCTGTATCTATCTAGGTATACATGCGTATTTCATAGATACAGAATGCCCAAAAAGTATATAAACGGTTTCGTTTCGTTTCATGCAATGTCCCTCTTTACCCCTTGGATGGAAGGTTTGGGGTTTTTTTTTTTCTTTGTCCCAAGACGGGGAAGAGAGTAAAAAAGTGCGTTTGTTGATTACCAAAACAGTGTTGATGATGATGCTGATTTTGTTGTTGCTTTGCTGCTAGAACCACCCACGTACAGGTTTCATCTTTCCCAAGAAGCAACCCGTAGAGAAGAGCTCTTATTTACTCGCAAAAAACAACAACTGGTAAATGCTTTTGTGTCAAGTTTGAAGTAACTAATAGAACCTTGGAGCAATAGATTGAATTTGTGTTATTTCCAGGGAATAGGTACCAACCTATCAGAGGAAGAAAACAAAACAGATCTACATATGTATCTGAAAATGTCCGATATATTACCACAGATAGATAGAGTTGGTGTCATACTTAAAACTCTAAAAACACAAAGTATGGGTCACTTTGGTGATCATTGCATAAAAATAAATGATCGCGCTGAGCCACCTTAATCTTTGAGCCGGCAGTGTTGAAGTAAGATCCTTTTTATACGCACGGAAATGCGCAAAGAGCACGAAGAGCGGTAGGAATCAAGTCATTATTCTTCTATCGGCCATTTAGGATTGATATAGCTTAGTTTTTGGGTCCATTTTAGAGTTAGTGTATGAAGGGCTGTGTAGTTACGATAAGTCAAAAACTACAGTGCAAGTCGGGTAGCATAAAGAAGGCTCCGTCGACGACCCATAGAATACGTTAACGTTGTAGTCCTTCCGTTGAACGTTGACGTTAAAGTTGAAGTATTGCCGGATAGAACAGTCTCACAGAATCAATCAAATCAATCAGCTGATTGTCAAAGGCGATGACCGTTTATTTACATTATCTCTCTTGCTTCCACCAAAGAAAATGCGTGTTCTCAATTTTGTAATGCGTGAACTTAAATGCAAGGGTTTTGAGCAGTTTCTGGAAATGTGCCTCAGCTCTGCCTAACTCTTTCCCAGTTGCTGTGCTTCCTTATCAACTGTCCTGCGACACGTACTCCTTGAACCGCCTGGACTCCTGCCGCCTGGGTAACCGGGTTCCATTGCATCGCTTGGTTAGCTATGGAGAGTGTGACCAATCCACTGCCACTTTCGTCGTTGTATGGTTGTGCCAATAGGTTCATGGCCCGTGCTCTGATAAAGCTGTTCGTTACAGATACGGATACGGACAAACACAAAGTAGGTGAGCATCCACATAGCTTCTGCAGAAGTCGTTTGCGTGCTTCCCAATTAGATAGTACCCAGTGATTATAACTATTGTGATGCCGATATGCATGTTGGTGAAAGAAATCAAATTCTTAGAGCGTTTTAATCCAGCTTAAGCCAAATTTATTTAGCTTATTAAATATAAGATTTCCTGACTAAATTTACTGGAAGAACTGGAGAACCAGAAGAAGAAAGAGGAGCTGGCGTTTTATGCCGACGGTTCTAAGATGGTTTATTGTGAAGCCCTATGAATTAACCACTCCTTTAGAATAAATAATGACTGCAGTGTCTTTCAAGCCAAAAAGGTACTGAAATTATACCCAAGAGTAATATCGTTGAAAAGACGATCGCTTCTATATAGACAACCAGGCAGCTATTAAGGCTTTAAACTCACCTGTAATTAGGCGTGTGAGAATCTGTAAATCACTCATAAACGGGATATTCAAAGCCAATGCGTTGGCCCTTTAGCTAGGTAGCAGGGAATATATTTGTCAAAGGATATGGGTTAGGAAACGAAAAGGCCATCGTTCGAGCAAACAGACGCTGGGTGCAACTGGAGACCGGGCTATGGCCGGGCTTTAGTAAGAAGAGATCAACAACTTTGGTTAGACTCAGACGTTATAACGGAAGGGGCGTTTCTAGCCTAATTGCCAGCTATTGTGCTATTGGCCTTCAGGCGCAGCGACTCGGTGTGCTGCATAGTGACTATTGTAGAAGTTGCAGGGACGAAAAAGAAGTTGAATCTGTTTGCCACCTGTTGGGTGATTCTCATGTCATATCCATACTGTTAAATTTTACAAAAATGGCCTACGGACTCTGCTTAGAAGCGAGACCCCACATAAGTTTAGGCAAATCGATCCTTTTGGCTGCAATCAAGAAAAGAGTCTAAACAGAATTGCCTGACTCGATTTTGTTTGATGTGCAGCTGTTTGAATTCTAACTTCAGAGTAAGATCGACTCCGTAATCTGCATACTAAGGGATTATGAAGACCATATACATACATATGTATGCATGTAGATATTTTTTTTTTTATAATTGGGTACCTATCACATTCTGATAGTACATACTTTTTACCTGATCTTGCTCACTTTCTTGCATTTCTAGCGTGAAATGCTTTTATTTAATTCGCCTGGAACTTTAAAATGTTTGCATTATCTCCTATTCTTACATCCGTATGTACCTACATACATATGTTCATATGTATACTTTGTATTACATGTTCTATTCTATTTTTGCATTGCTAATCCTAGAAAAACCGACCTAACACACCCTATATGCGCTGTAGGCTCTAAAACAAAAACATCCCGAGTTACCTTCTAAACAAGTTTTGTTCTATTTGGTTGTTGCTGTTTTTTGTCGTTTTGCTTTTTTTTTTTTTTTCAAGCACTTAAGAACAAGCAAAGTACACACAGATAGTCCATACAACCACACAGATACTCACTAACACATTTTTCCCCTTTTACACATAAGTGCGTTCAATTTTTTTTTTTTTTTTAATTCAAATTGGCAGCAGGCAGCGAACGAATTCTGCAATGGCGCTCGGGCTTTTCCAATAGGAAGCTACGCAATACACGCAGCACGCAAGCATACAATAGCAACCACTGAGGAGTGAGCGAGCTGGCACATATACCTACCTATATAACCCCAGCAGATAGTGAGCCCCAAAAATAGTGCGTGCTTTTAAGAAGTATATGTGCGTGGGCAATATCCCCTATCCCCATAGCACAGCACACAATCATAAAGCAGCGAGAGCGAAGCAAAAGCAACAAAAACACACAAATCACAAGAACTACTCTCAGTCTCACGCACCCGAAGCGGGTGCGAGGAGAAACAAAAAAAACATAGCCGTTCCGTTGCTGAAGTGGCACAAAAAGCTTCGCTCCGCTCTGATCCATCTCAGAATGAGATGAGAATGATGGAAGAAGAGAAGAAAAATTGCAAACGAAATATGTGTGCATGCATGCGGAGCTGCTGGCTTTTGCAGCAATATGGGTGTTCTGTTCAGCGTTGTCCCCTCTCTCTCTTGTGAATAAGTTTTTTTCTTTCAACGAATGCAAGAGAAAGATAGAGCTATAAAATGTTTGGTGCATGATTGTGTGGGTTCTGACCGGCTCGCCGGTTTGCCTATAATTTTTGATTGGAATAAAAATAAAGGAATGAGAGAACTTATTTTCCCACGCTCTCGCACGGCAATATACAAGAATACAAGGTCGAAATTTGATTTCTCTTAAAAAAAAAAGAACTTAGCTGAGGTTGCTCTCTTAGTTTCTGTTTGAATTTCGTAAGAGAATTGGTGCGAAAATGCGTTTTGAAGAGATGTTCTTGGTGTATTTCCTTTATTACACTCGAGGGGGTTGCTATCGGAAGCTATGGGGTAGGAGAAAAATGCAGAAAATTGGGTTAGGTGCGGTGTATACATACATACATTCATATAATGATATACAATAGGTATACTTATGAGTTTTTTTTTATTGCTCTAGTATAGAAAATGTACAGGAAACATTAAAATTGTCCTTCTTTGCTTTATGGGTGTCTACCTATCGACTTTGGTCAAGCGATAGAGCCAGGTTGTTGTTGTTGTGTACCTCTATAGAAAATCTCAACTATTTAAACATATGTATGTATATTTTCCTAGTCCCATACATATCAATTGAATCGAATTCATTCGGATAGCTCCGATTGTATCCTTTGAATCAAGCGAAAAAAAAAAGATACTGTGAATTATATCAGAATGTAAAGAAATAAGTAAGTTTAAGAAAAATACATAGCGAGGTACACAACCTTCTTCCCTTAATTTCTCCTCGTACTTGTACTTGTCAGCTATAAACTACATATTTTGGGTGGAAGTTTTGAAGACAAACGAACTCTAGATATCGTGGCCCATAGTAAGGTATTCCAGTTTACAACAAGACAAAGCCTTAACTATAAGTAGGTACGCAGTTAAGGCTACATTTTCTTGAGAACTAGGAGCGTAAAAAGCTGTGTATTATTGAGGCATTTATTCATGTGTTTCATGTCCAATATTCCTCTAAGGACACTCATACGGAACATTTTTTGCGATCTGTTCCTCCGTCCATGCTATTGCGGTTAACTTCACAGCCAATATTTTTTTCATATGACACAGGATTTAGATTTCATAAATAGGGCGCAAAAAGGCAGTCATAGAAACTGGTCTTCAAATTTTTTACTTCGGATCGAAGCGGATACATTCTCTAACAATATTCTGGACTACAATATACCTAGAACTCGAATTTAGTTCATGTTACAACGTTTCCAGCTGTTAAGGCTGACGTCGACAGATAAACAAATCTCGGCCTAAGCTTTTGGAAATATCGGCATTCATTTGCATGATTCAAAAGACAGTTGTTGTCTTAATCTTAATTCTGAACTGCTGAAGAGCGTTGCATAGGGTGTCTTATAGCCTCCGCTTAAAATGGTCAGATATCTACATTTTTAGACCATTTCATCCTAAAAACGTTGTCTCTACTTATGTAATGTACATACATATGTACATAGTAGGTTTTTGTATGTACGTCGTATGTAGTTACCTACAGGATTGCTTTCCTACGTGGGCACATCATAATTTCTAGCTCCATCCCCTCAATATTCAGAAGAAAAAAACATAAATCTCAACAATATTTGCATTACTCAATTTTTACATAATAATTTCATAAAATATTAATTTTTCCCCAAACATAAGATCCGAATTCATAGAAATATACCCACCCCTGAACTGAAAACCACCTCACCCCAAACTCAAAACCAAGAAAACAGAAATTCCAAGAGAAACTTTCAAAATCAAGGATCAACCACACGCATTTTTGTTCCCTCGCTCTCGCCGCATATCTCTTCGAACTCTATGCTTTACGCATAAAAATAAAACTTTTCTCTTTCTAAATATTTTCTTATGTCATCCCAACCAGCGTTACCTTTCGGCCCCTTTAGGGGCAAATCGCCCCTTTTTGGATGACACAGACCCTTGGACCCCCCTTTTCGAAAATCATCGATTTTTGACCCTTTTTGAAATATATGACCCTTTTTGGACCCTTTTTACTAATTTTTACAGAATTTACACATTAGTTTCTATTTTAACCATGTATTTGTTTCAATAATGTACATTTACTCACCCCATGAACATTTATGTAGTGAGTGTTTATCGTTTCGTATACCTACCTACTTCATTGATATTCATATTTCTCATATTTGGGACGATATCCCTTTGTTCCTATTCTTTGATGTTCTGTGCATTACATTGTGCATTGTTCTATCGACATTACTTGTTTTGGAAACTAAGGAATTAGAAGAGTGTCTTCCTACCCAAGTTTAATACAGAAGGTAAGGGACTCGATTACAAAGAATTAAATGTAAATACAGTCAAAATTGCTTATAAAGACATCGGTCATAACAACCAAATATTTCGGTCCTCCCTTGAAGGTCGTTATAACCGATTTTGATTGAATTGGAATCACAGCTGTATATTTCTTGTTCTTTTTTTATTTTTATAATTACTTTTTACTAAAAGGAACTGATTTAGTTATATTTTATTAATATATAAGCTTAACTTTGTTATTAACAAATGAATTACATGAAAATAAGGAAAACATTACTTGATTCGCCAAATTTGGTTCTTCGATTTTATATCAGACCCTTTTCCTTCGGCAGCGACCCTTTTTAGGACCCTTCCCGATATTTTTCAGAGGTAACACTGATCCCAACGCCAGTACCAATGCCAGTATCCCAGCGCAATGCGCCCAACCATGGCCTACGAAAAAAAAAATCCAATAAACACCTTACACAGATACTCGGTTAAATGTATTCGTATTTCATTATAAAATTCATCTCTTCTCTTCTCTTCGCTTAAAGGAGGCAAAAAAACAAAAAAAAAAACAAATCTACCCCTTTTCTTATAATGCTCCTTCTATACAACTGCATTTCACACGCAAATCTCAATAGGACAGTGTGTGTAAGCTTATGCAAAGTTGCCAGAAAAAAAAAAAAAAAACAGCCAGAAAACCAAACCAACCACACGAAGAGAACCATAAAAGAAAATTGAAAAATCAAAACCAATACCATCTCACGTTGCCAAAAATTTAGCCCGCGCGTACTCATACACTCATAGATCTGCACTTGCCAAATAAGCCGTGATGCTTAGATATTAGGAATAAAGGAAAAGAGAGGAAAAAAAACGAATTTGAATGTGTGAGTGGGCAATTCTTAGAATTTTGGAGCTTCACACTACTACAGCGCCGTTGCAAGCAACTACACGTGCAGCTTCAGTTCAATTTAGTTGGATTTTTTTCCTTCTTATTATTCTCTTTACCATTTTTTTTTGCTAGCACTTTGCTTCGATTCTTTGCATTTTGCTGGGAGCATCTAATGAGGGTTGCGTTGTTGTTTTTACTACGGTAAGGAAAGTGTACTGGCAGTGCATTTAGTACTAGGTATTGCCAATAGAAATCGAAACTGGTGTGGAATTTTTTTTGTTTTGTACTGCACTTGGATGAATGGATAATTAATATTGTATCCTGTGATAGGAGGGAAATAAAGTAGCTACAGTAAACTCTGTACTTATAGTGTATGCATGTTAATTTTGGAGTCAACAATATGATTTTAGGTGTCACACTGTATGAACCAGCATTTGTTGCATTTATTTGTTATTATTTATAGATTTGGTACACGTACAGTGTCCGGCATGAAAAGCAAGGATTGGAAAGAGTTGGTGCAATGGTATTTGAGATTTAGGTGCTCTTTGGCGATTTATTTCCATCCAAATTGACTGGGGAATTTTGTATTTCGTGCAACTCTGCATTCGTTCGTAGTTCACAATATTTTTATCACGATTGTCTTAAAATACAGCTCACTTACTTAAAGAGCTGCCATTTTCTGACTGTTTTTTGCCATCTTCGACAACTAAGTCTTTGTGCCGAAGGTTTGGTCTTCTTCGCTGTGTCGAACATGTGAGCTGCGATTCGAAGATTCTCTTGGCTGGAGCATTGTTGTCCATTCGCTCGATGTGGCCGAGCCAATGTAGTCGATGTATTTTGGCTACGTGCACATACTGGTGCAGCTTATAGAGTTCGCGGTTGTATCATCTTCTTCATTCGCCCTGATTGCATATGGGACCTATATAAAAAATACAGCACTAAGTGCTTTTCAAGCAAATTTTTTCAGTTTTGTTACTGTGAAAATTGAATAGATATGGATCATCTGGACAACATCTAAATCTGTGATTGCCAGCTGAGATCTAGTTCCTTAGTGAAGTTCCTTAGTTCGAGCTGAAGAAGAAGTGACATCAGAAAGAGACGTCGTACATACGTACATATGTTTGTGTATCCGATTTGATGCGACCTCGAAATAATAATTGAGAGAGCAATGTCGAGCTAGAAAATCAGTACGGATCCTTGCCGTGAGTTTGCTCAAAGGTACATATAATGTTTTGCATATTTTGTTGAGCTCGAAAGGTACAGGTCCAGCAAATGAAGATCTAACAAATTCCCAGCTTCTTTGCCGGGAATGTCTTTGTGTCCGGAGATCTACACTACTTTCATTTTATTTGCGCAGCAAGCTGCGAAAGAGTTGAAAACAGTTCCAAAAGTCAGCTTGAGCCAAGGTTTAAGGCCTTGAAAGATTTAAGAGGCTCTAGGTTATCCAACCGTGTATTTTTTTTTTGTGATCTTCTCATACATTTTCTGGCGCAAAGCATAGACTTCTGCGTAGGAGAAGGTAACAGATTATGCTACTGTAGTAAAGAAGGTGTAGTTCGGACAAAAATATATTCAATATACGAATTGAAAAAAGCTATTTCAAGAAATTTGAAGGGGTTATTAAGAAACTTATAATATTCCGATATGCATACACAAAAACACCGTATAATAGTTGCTGGACTGTGTTCTTTTAGAACATATGTACAAATGTCTTACAACCGTAGGTACAAAAATATTACCATAAGCATCCCACTTTTCTGAATACATAATTACTTATGTATTTACTTGCATAAATATGTACAAATGTGTAATGACAATATGCAAGCATTTGTACTTCGATCCAAATGCAGTCTTTTAAAAGTACCTACCTCAAACAGAACCTCAGCAACACTATCAAAAGTTTTCTATTCTCTAAATTTTCATCCTACCTAAACCACCCTCTTCACACAACACCCCTTCAACAGAAATAACAACAACAACAACAAAAATACATCATCCAACACCACCAAAATTCTGCTCTAAGGACAGTGTATAGCAAGAAGAAAAAACTAAAATTCGGCAAATTACCTAACACACCAGATCAGCTATAAGTTTTCTATGGTGTTCCTCGGCCTCCTTCATCTACACACTTCTACTCTCCCCTTATTTCTATCATGCCTAACAAAAACTGCACTCTTTCTGTGTGCGTGCGTAGAATGTATCCACACGTGCAATTCCTCATTCATTTCTATTCATCACAGTATTCCTCGCCCGTCGTCGTCGACGTTCATTCATTCGTTCGCACGCATTTCGCGCCATCGCCCCATCTTGGTCTATCGCATTTTTCTGTTTTTGTGTTTCTTTTTTTTTTCGGCAATATTGTTGTGTATTCCCAAACCCAAAATATTAGAAGAGAGAAAGAAACGTACAAAAATTTGCCAGAGGGTTGAATAACGTCTATAACCGTGTCGGTGAATTTACACACACACACATATAAATCCCTGAGTAAAGCGCAAAGCACAGCAGCAGCTCAACCACCGAACACGAATACCAAGAAAAAAAAAACAGCAGCATTCATAGCAGCAGCGGCAGCACTGAAGAGCATTCAACCACACAACGCAGGCAGGCAGGCTCGCAGTAGGCACACACAGTGGTAACTCTGGTTTGTGGGCCCCAAAAACGCAATTCACGAAATTCATGTTTGTCTATTCGGCCCTAGGTTTCGGAGGTGCTCGCAGCGCAGTAGTGTGCACTCGTCGTTGTCGTCGTCATTGTAACGTTTTACTTCTTTCCAAATAAAACCCAAAAATTTAAATATACACAAGAAAATTTCGAAAAAAAAAAAACAAATCTGAAAACAACAAATTGGCAATCACCGCGAAAATGTTATCGAATAAACAAAAAGAAATTAAGTGAAGATACAGATATCTTATTATTATTATTATTATTTTTTTCGTTGTTCGTTGGGTTTTTTGTTTTTGTATCGCACGGAGTATATACAAAAAAGAATCCGTTTCTTGCGCCCCCGTGGAATGAGTGAAACTATAGTGGATTGTTGTAATTTGGATGCATTTCACCCCTAATTTTGGAAATTTTTATCATTATCGTTTCGGGTGTTTTCTGTTTTCCTTTTATTCTGTTACCGTCGTGCAAGTGCGTGTAAATAATATAACACACAAAAAGAGAAGCAACAAAAAAATCAATAAAATCTTTTCAAGTGAAATGTTGATGAATTAATTAATAACTGCACTGCATTCAAAGAAATAATGGTGAGAACGAGGGAAATGTGAGAAAAAGTTTAAAAAAGGGTTCGTGGGGTGGTACCTAGTGCTAGTGGGAGTTTGTGCTATCACAGTGGCAATAAATGATATAAATTTTGCGGAAATATTTGGGCAACACGAAATATAATTGGATTACGTTTCTTTCTTGGATTTAAAATAAGATACTCGTAAAAAAAAAAAATTCACCTAGGATACCATAAGGATTACACTCAAAAAAATGAAATCATATCTTGCAGATACACACACCTAGTTTGTGTTCTGCTGCTGCTATTCCATTGGTACAAAGTAGATATATTCATCTGCAATGAGAAAGGAACAAGGAAAGGTACTCTACTCTAACTCTACTCTATCCATCCTCCAGCAATACACACACTCTCTCTCATTACGTAGTTGTGTAATTAAATTAAGTTTTTTTTTTTTTTTTTTGTGAGGTAAAAAGCTTTCTCACCTCTACTTTTCTCCCGGTACAACCGAGTTATGCGTGTTTGGCACACTCGTCATGTGCAGCGCAATTAGCAGGTACATAAATTTTATATTCCGCATCTCTACACACCACTTCTTGGTACTCTTTTTGGGAGGGCTATAATAAAAAAAAAAAGAACACAACTAGGAAGAAGAAATGAGTGTGGACTAACACGGATTCTTATAAGAAATTTGGCGGCATATTGCCTGTCCCATGAAAATTAAACTGAATTTTTATATTTTTTTTCCAACCCTAAGATCAATCATAAAGATTTCTTGGAAATTACTACTCCTTTTATAGCTTTTCATCAATAAATCCGCATAATTATTACACATTTTTTGAGAGTTTTTATTTACTTTTTTTTTTACTACCTACCTATTGCAGTTTTGAATACGAAAAGTCGCAGCTTCTAGGTATGGCATATACATATGTTTTGCGAATATAGGTACATCCGTGCTTATTTATATGTAGTAAAATTTGCTTACGAAAATATGACTACCAAAATACCTATTTAGTTGTGCAAGTTTTTTTTTTCAAAATTTTGGCAGTTCTACACACACCCTTAATTCAAATTTTCGTAGGTACATTTTTGGATTTAGTGCTTAGCACCCTGTCAACTACGTTGACATTGATGCTTTAAATGATGATGTTCAGTAAAAATATGGTCTTTACGACAATTTCGTTTATATATTGAGAACAAATAAAACTTCCACGGAAACAGAAATTTAGAAAATTTTAAGGAAAACGATTGAAATATGTTTCCTACCTACATGTGTTGCTGTATATATTTTTTTTTAAATAACCGTTATTTACGAATGTTATGCTAGATCCGTTCGCGCACTTTTTACACAAAAAATCGTAGATTATCTAATTTCAAAGGATGGGAGTAAAATTCCTCAGAAAGAACTAGAATTACGAAATAGTAAAGGCTGACCAAGGAAAAGTTGAAAATACATTAGTTTGACAGTTTTCACAAATAAGTCCAAAGAAATTGTTTGCACTAAAATTCGTAGCACGGGGAAATTTCTTACTCTCTCGTGAGCGCTCTCTTCTGTGAAAAACTACGAAATTTCTCCGTACGCGAACGTTCGTAAAAATTCGTGAAAATTCGCTGTTTTGGAAGGGACCTATTACTGCGACCGAGGACATCCCTGTCTTTTGATCTGATCGGTGTACCGACTCAGTGCTCTAACGACATATGAAACATCGTAAGCATATCATGAACCGGAAATGAAACGTAGTAAATTAAAAAGATCAGTTAACTTTTGCAAGGAATCATTAAGTTAATGTTCAGATTTATTTAAAAGAGAAGGATTCCCTTTTTAGTGCTATAATCCCTTTATTTGTCCTCTTAAATTCTAGATAAGATAAATGCGGTTAAATAATTCATGAACTCGTCTTAAGAAGACTTTTTCTGTTGGTTCAAATAAGTGATCCGAAAATGATGATCGTTTTTCTGTTGTTTTGTTTTGCACGAAATTTAGTACAAATATGCATTTATAACATTAACTTTAGTAATAAACTTGTCGATGTCGCATAGACAGAATACAAATTTGCACATGGCTACATGTTCACGTATGGCTGTTGGACATGTCCAAAGAAGACACGCGGGCAAGAGTAGCAATTTAGTGAAAGTGAAGTTGATTAACGATTTTTATAGCTAGCCAAGGGATGAAGACGAATATCTCTGCATAAGCCGCCTTGTGCAAATTGATAGGTAACATAGGTTCCATTCAAAACTGTCATCAATTGTTTAAAACTAGGACTATTTATTTAACACGGTTTACTATGAACTTGAACTTGCTGATTGACAACGATTGCTGATTGTGATTTGAATATTTTTACCCATTTAACTTGTTACCGGGCCATAAAACGTCGGAGAGCCTCTCTCTTACAGGCTTCCATTTATATAAAACCATAGATTTCAGCGTGATGGTGGAAATGCAAAAGCGGGTAGTGTATTCCAACATAAGTATGTTTTGAGGCTCAGCAAGGAAAGCTCGTCTCAAGGAAAGGTGTCTGCTTGTCCTTTTCGATTCAGTTTGTAACTAGTTTGTGAAATAGGCAACTGGTAACAAAATGGACCTATGCCACCATCACTAACGTCAAGTTTCACTTACTTTTCACTACGTCGTTTAAGATAGATACTACTTTGTGTATATCGCATTTCAAGTCCTTCTACGTTATTGAGCTCCTGTTAACAATCCCTATTATAAAGAAGGTGTAGCCTTATCCCTGCTGACAACATTTTTTACTAACAAATAGCTAGTTATTTGCTTTAAAGCTTCTTATCATTTGGTTAAGTACAATTCCTCCAATCTTTCCAAGAAGTCCTTCGAACTTGGAATTTCCTCTTCGCCCCGATAATACTGCATACAATATTAATTTTCATAGTTTTTACCTTTATCTTATCAACATTTTATTTGGTAAGGTTAGTGCTAAATTTTTTTTAAAGATAACACAAGTACATATGTGTATAAATATAACAATGTCGTTTGCAATTAAAAATACAAAAAAAAGTGTTTAGGTTGCATTAGTTCTTTTAATACCTAGAACTTTAACTAAATACTTAATTTGTATAACTAAACTCTCTGCGTAATCACTTAGATTGTGTACATTTGTATAGGTATACATACATAAAAAAAAAAAAACTAATTAAAAACTTCCAAAAAATGTAGGTTACTACGACGCCTGATAAAGAGTACGACAATCTCTATCATATTCATATATTCACACTAACCCAAGTCTATGTACAGAAAAAATAAATAATAATAATAAATTTCTCATAAGTATGGCAGCATAAGCGGCTCTCTAAATCACACCCCTTTCCCAATAAGCTTTGAGTTCACCATAGTACTCACTCCATAAGAGATAACAGAAACATAGAACAGCATAGATTCGTTATTTTTTTCTTGTTTTTTTTTTTTTTTTTTGTTCCCCGCTGAACACACTCACAAAACAGTTCTTATCAGCCCTTCATATTGCTTTTTACAAACGTGTCACTTTTATTATTTCATTTTCCTTGCTAAAGTAGTAATTATGTTGGTTTTATCTGCAATTAGATTTGCGGACCAACTCACAGACCTGGATGTTGGCCATTTACAAGTCAGAATTTGTGGGTCTTCATGAAATTGTAAAAAAAACATATAAAAATTGTTTAATAGTTTTTTGTTGTTATTTGCTTTTCATTGCAAACTTTTTTTTTTTTGGTTTAATTCAAGCACGCACTATCAGTAGTGAGATAATGCGATTATCTAAATGGGCAATAATATTTTGCAACACTACAGTCAACTCGGTGATCATAAATGCGTACTTTGTTATTGTTTTAGGTATTTTTTTTTTAAATATATTTTAAATATGTATAGATTTTTTTAAATTACGAGTAGTATTTATATCATGAACATGAAAATGTATGTGTAAGCTAGATATGAACACCTTCAACTCAAAGGACAATACTATACAGGGGAAGGTTGTTTTGAAGGCCACTTGCCCTTTATTTGATTACGATCAAAAGATAATGATTAAACTTTCAGTTGTGATTAAAGTTAGTTATTACTTATAAGAATAAAATGCGCCAACGACATGTTATTGCATGGTGTTCCGGCATTGACTTTCATTAATTGTATCTAATGTACATCGTCTGGTCTGTTTTGAAAGGCTTTGCTAAAGCCCTAAAATAAATTTGCAAATAAAAATTGGTTTTTATTTTATCATGTTCTTTGAATTTTTTTTAAATTTTAAAAAATTATAAAATTTTTTACATAAAAAGAAATATACCAACGAAAGCTTCGATTTAGGTGTAAATAATTTAAATTTGGTTTGTTCAAGGTCCCTTCGAAAAAATGACAGATATTTCTAAGTTCTATAGATAGCAATGCTCTACACCTATAATGTTTTATGACAGTTCAAAAAACATTTGACATTGACGGCATAAATTCTGATGATGCTTGGTTCTATGTGAATGAATTTCAAGGTTAAATAAATAATATGTAGTGTGTGTTTTGAAACTAGTTTCAACTAAGCACAGTATTATATCGAAAATGGGCCTTTTTAAGAGTAGATTTTTTGACAATTTGCCTTGTGTATTATATAAATTATATATGTGCATAAAATATTATCTGCCCTATTTTTAAGCTTTTAACTAGAACTGTAGAAGCAAATTAAAAATGCTTTTGTTATTTTAAGACAAATTTTAAAAATAATTTTCTTTCAGTTTTCGAATTTCAAACATTGCAATAGGTCTTACACTGAGCTAAAATAAATTTCGAAACCTGACAGGCTGCAATAGAATTAATACACTTTTACGGCAACTTTGATATGGAATTCGTATTTATTTGCTTCTGTGACTTTAATTATTCGTTACCTTTCCTTAACCTGCTCAGATAAATAATGAAAGTATGTACATAGATTTCAGTCATGCCCAAGGACCTGGTACTGATCCATTCCTTACAGCATAGAGAGCCAAAATGTAGCTTCTCATACCTATACGTATTCAATAGTTTTGTTTCGTATCCGAAGGGCAGAGGGCTTTTTAAAAGCTGAAATTAATTTTGAGGAACTGGTATCATTAGGCAAACCCATTTCAAGTATCCTTGTTAAAGTGCTCATTTATTGACAACTTCAACCAACAAATGATTAAATCAAAGTATTCACACTTAAATGTTTACCATATTCTTAAGCCGCTTCTTTAGACTGAAACAAATGTTTGGTTAAAAAACTTGTTAAAATTTAGTGAATCCGATCCCACATCGACTTCAACAAGAATAGCAACGTAATCCAACTGTGCATAGCAGCACAAGGAACCCCAAATACTTTCGCAAAGAATATTCAAAAAATGTTTCTAAAAACTAACGGTTTCTTTTTTTCTTTAGATTTTAGAAAAAATGAGCGCATCGAAGAGAACTCATATAAAAAACCCACAGTTTTTTTCTACATGAAACACTTCTAAAACATGATACTCAAAGTGAAGTGAACATTTCTTGAAACGTATGCTTTCAAAAAAAAAAAACTTATTTATTAAGGTTGTATAAATGTAAAAACAAATAAAATAAAAATCGAAATCATAAGTTATATATAAAACCTAAAACTTAACTTCTTAAAGTATGAACAAAATTATGTAACAAAACAAGTTTTAAAGTGAAAAATCGAAAAAAATAAATCTAATAAATGTAAATCAAAAAATAATCAATAAACTCATTCAACAAAAAAAAAAAGAAAAAATCTATTCTCTTTTTCATGTAAGGTTAAAATAATAATAATATTAAACAAAAAATTAAATAACAAAAGAAAAAATCGAGCAAAATTTAAGACTTTTTCATCCTAACCTAACAAAATTTATTAAAATCCAAAACAAAGTATAAACGGAGAAAATATAAAGTAGAAAAAATTTAATCCCCTAAGTAATTAATAAATTTTCAAAATTAATGGTTTGGAATCTATAACACCGCACTAAAAAAATATTATTACAGTGTTAATAAGTGCGTGTGAATATATATCAAAAATTTCGTTTCGGTTTATTTATTCGCAAAGTAAATACGTGTATCGAAACCCATTTCATAAAAAAAAATTAAATACATATATGTATTCGAGAAAAAAAATCAAATAAAATTATATAATCAATCAATTAAAAAAAAAAAAGTGAAAACTTTGAAGTTTATACAAAAATATAAAGTCAAAATAGTGACTAAGTGGTGAATTTTTTTTTCTTTGGAAAATTCAAAATTAGAAAAAAAAAGAATCAAAATTCTTATTAAATCAAACAACAACGTATGGATCAACGGTTTGGCTTAACTGAGAAAAAATTTTGAAGGTGAGCTAAAATTTTAAATATAATTAAATACCAAATATAAATATTGTTTTGAAAATTTGTTCGTCCAAAATTATACCATTTTAGGCTATATGTCCATAAAAATTTATAAATGCTAGATGACTTCGTTTATTACAATCATGCGAACTCCAAAGGCCGGAATATGATACACTGCAGGATCAGTAGTAGTACAAGTTATCCAATTATTTGGTACTACACTTGCCAATTTGTTTAGTGCGCCTTTGCCAGCCAGTTGCAGTTGGCTTTACGTTTTAAATGAACATTTCTGTACATACATACGTGTTTTTTGGCTCCTTTAAGATTGTATAGTAGATCTTGCACTTGAGAAGTACATAGTACGGCTCCTTGTCTAATTGTTTTTACCAAAGGCTCGTTTGTGGCTTAAAATTGACACGAATTGACTTTTTATAAACTGAAAAGTACATTTATAGTGTTTTTATCCAAATTTGCGTTTTGGTATTACCTCTTACCTCAGCCCTTAAAATAAACTTCAAACGCCAACCCAATGTTCGTCTAAAAACCAAGATTTTTTTTTACTACACATTAAAGAAAAAATATTACTTTTCACTCAAAGTGGCAATATTTTATAGAAAAAAAAAAAAAACTAAACCTAATAATTTCTAAAAAAAATAACATAATGTCAAAATTTGTCTCCCATGCGTGACCGACGAGTTGTTCAAAGCACAAACTATTTTTATACATATTAAATATTTGCATATAATTTTTATGTTGACAAAACGTATCTATCTATCATTTTTGTCAGTGTGTATATGTTTTTTTTTCTTTTTTATATCTTTCATTCTTATACCCGCATATAACGTGCATGTGTGTACACTAAATAATAAATAAAAACTAATTGAATAGAAATGACAAAGAAATTTGTTTTAACACACAACTTCAAGTCAGAAGTGCAAAATATTTTTTTTTTTAATGCAATAAAAAAAAAAAAGAAATAATAAAAAAATTTGTATGAACCTCTAGCATTACATCATACGCATTAAAAAAAGAAAAGAAATAAATATACTATAATAATAATCGCACACGCACAGATACAACTGCATGCGGAAAAGCTCTGTGCGTACGCACTCACGCATCTAAATAGTATAAATATAAAAAAAAAAAACTGAAAAACCTTGAATATTCTGGCGCACATAGCAGCAGCAGCGAGCCGCACAACCAAAAGTTTAGAGAGATATAAACCAAGTTAAGGGATTGCAAAACGAGGCCTATGCGCAGCAGCACCATACACACGCATACATTGGTACAAGTGCGTGTACGCATTTTCGCTTTGAATATGATTCGACAAACTTTTGACAGCTTACCAGCATTTGTTAGTGAGTGTTTTTTTGATTGACACTACTACACAGTGAGGGTTATGGGGTCTAAATGTCAGACTTGCGTTATACACTGAACCGCTTTACGCATCCGGGCAAGTGTAGCTCTGCATGCGCGCATAAATTGTCTCAGCCGATGAACTGTGTGCTGTGTCTGCCTATGGCTACACGCATCTAAGCTTTTTTTTTTCCATCTTCAAGAGCTTATATTCTTGGACGTATGCGTGAGGCGGAGACCTACGCATACACGCATTTTATGATTAGGCGAATAAAAAAAAACGTTTTGATTGTGCAAAGTTTTCATATAAATATATAGAAGCGATAATCAGGTTTCTATCTATCTCTATATATTTATTCAGTTTGTGTTTCTGTGGGATCTTACTGGGTTATGTTTTTTTTTTCGCACGTGTCCGCACACCAGACAAATGAGTTATTAAAATTACGAAAATGTTAGCGCTATGCCAAAATGGCACAAAAGCCCCCTTGGTTTCGGCCTCGGCCCACCACCGTCCGTCCATCCGTGTCTATAAATGACCCATGCATTTTATAGGTGTAGATACATAGTACATAGACATTTTTTGGCTAACTTTTTTGTTTGCCTATTGGGTGCTACACCCAGTCCTTATATGTGCAAAGCTTGCGCTTTGTTGCTAATATGTTGCATACACAGATAGAGGGAAATCAGTGTTAGCTCATAGATACAATGGCTGTCTGCTTCATTTTTGGGGTAATGCTGCCGGTCCTCATGCTATGCGTGACATATTTTTACCCGAAGGCTTCATACTCTCCACTGCCATGGTAATGCGTTTTAATTAATTAACGTGTCCAGCAGAGTGGCATGATAGAGAGTTTTTTTTGTCTTTATTACTGAGCTAGCTTTATGCACTGGTGGTTGGTTCTTTTGATGGCTTGACTGTAAGTTGCACTAAATGCGTTTATGTTTGAAAGAAAATTACCACGTGATGGGTTTATAGTAGTAGTGAATTGCTTTTGGAATTGGGGAAGACTAACATGTGCGTATGTTTAGCTACTGGTTGGGTATACAAAAAAAAAAAAAAAAAATTTAATTATGCGTAGCCTCGAATGTAGGTCACTGGATGTAATTTTTGTTCATGTTTTTTGTGACCAGTCGGTGGAAAAGGTTGTTGCATGCAGGCCCAGTGTAGATACTTACTTGATTGTCAAGTAATTTTGTCGTTAGCTGTATATAGATACATACGCATGTATGTACATATAATTGCATTCGAATAGAGGAAGTGGTAGACTGACTTTCTTGAGATTGTAAAGATAGAGACTAGTTTTAGAAGAAGGTTGAAGAAATAGAAAGACACAGATGCAAGGCAAAGTTAGGTATATCTTGTTTTCTAATGAGATATATCAATTAAGGTTTACGTGTAACAAAGCAACGTCTAAAGTAAGCTTAAAATGTCTTAGTATATGTATAAAGTTACGCATGTAGAATAGCAATGTATGTATCCATATCTCCATTTCATGATTTCGCTCACAAATATGGCATTTATTTTATAACGATAGTCACGATATTTATTTCGATTGTAACTTATACTACAATTAGCACTTCATAACACATAGTCTACATCTGCTCTCATGATTGGAGGTCTACACTCTTGACTAAGATTCATTGTCAACAATATTTATGGTAAATTAATCACAAGCATGCAAACAACTAAAAACCAGAAATCGATAATTATAAAGATAATTGCCAGAAAGTTTAGTTTATATTTTGCACCATTATGGAATTTAAAAGAGCCCTCAAAACATATTGAGACGCGTACATACGTGTTTTAAGTGAATAGTTGGTTTATTAACCGAAAAAGTACTTGAATGATCTGCTTGTAGATGAATAAAAAAAGTGCAAAAGCTAATTTTAATGTATTTTAAAATGTGTACTCTAACGTCCATACTAAGCGAGAGTTAGAGCCCTCTCTCGGCTGTTGCAAACCCCGATATTTCCGAACTTTGACAGGTGATTGCGGCCATACTGTTGCAGCTGTTGGATCTATCAAATTGACAGTCAATTACTTAGACTCCTTTCGAGAGGACTATTCGCTACGTGGTGGATAGATTCGAGTTGACCCGGTGAACAATCAGCCAACACCCGTTCGTCAACGAAACGCAAAATCTGCCAAAAATATCGCCGTTGTCCGTGATCCAGTAGGACTCGCGCCGTTCACAAGAACACGGCCTTTCGCAGGATACAAATTGGCGAATGACTTGGGGTTACACCCATACCAGATTCATCTGACCCAGGAGCTTATACTCATTGACAACGCTGTTTGTTCGCTGACTGTGCTCTTGAGCAGTTAGAAGTTGACCCTAATTTCAAAAATCATATTGAGCCATGAGGTCCATTTTTAGATGAATGGGTGCGTCAACAAGCAGAATTGTAGAATTTGGAATGATAACAATCTACACGGGACTCACCAAATTGCAATGCATCTAAAGAAAGTCACTGCGCGTCTAACTCTCCCTCTATTCGGAAGTCACATATGTACTTCTTTGAGAACGGCGCTGGCCAGGCCATCGCTGTTAACTTCGAGCGTTATCAGTCAATGATAAGCAATTTCTTTTGGCCTTAATTGGATGATATGGACACTGACGGCATATGGTTTAAACATGACGGCGCTACGTGCCACACAGCCCTTGAGCGCTTGCCATGGTAGACATTTTGCACAAGCGATTTCCAAACATGACTATCTCACGTGGAGGCGATGTGAATTTGGTCACCGAGATCGAGCGATTTGACCCCGTTGGACTTCTTCTTGTAGGGTTTTCTTAAGTCTCAGGGCTATGGCAGTAAACCACATACCACCACTGCCCTGAAAGCCAACATAATTCAAGTCATTGTTCAAATTCAGCCTGATCCATGCGCTAGAGTTATTGAAATTGGCTGTTTCGGATGCGTGCAACCAAGTAAAGCGGCGGCAGAAATTTGAATGATGTTTATATTCCATACATACAGTGTTGGCCAAAACTAAAGCAACTTAAACACAGACAACAAACACATGAGTAAAATTGCTTAAATGAAAATATATTCCTTAAAATTTTTATGTAGGAATGTAGTGGTTACATTCCAAAATTAGATTATGAAAAAAAAATCCATTTATTTATAACAAAAACAAAGAAAAAACAAATAATACTAAAATATGCCGATTTTCAGCTGGACAAAACTAAAGCAACTCCATACCAAAATTGTATTTATATTCAAATTCGTTGTGTTAAACTCAATATTTTAGTGCAAAAACATTATTTCAGATCACCGCTGCACACCTCCAAGGCATACCCTCCAAAATATTTTAAATTATGGAACTGGGGATATTATTCCATGCCTCCTTGACCTGAGTGAAAAGGCCCCCCTATTTCGATATGTATCTCGAACTATTCTCCGATCTACGATCTCCAAGAGGTTTTCTATAGCATAAAGTTCCGGAGAACTTTCCATAATCCAAAATTTTCTATCCTGAAACCAATTTTTTACAAGTATTGAGGTATGTTTAGGTGCGGTATACTGTGGAAGTACCCATTTCAAAGGCAACTCCTCTTCGACACGTGGCAGCATAACGCCTTACAGGATAGTTTTGTACACAAATCGGTTCATAATTCCATCTATTTTATGAATTGGGCCAATTCCATATCCATGGAAGCATCTCCGGACCATGACATAGCCTCCTCCAAGTTTGACCATACCCGTCGAATATCGAGAAGTAGGTGCTTCATTGCTGAGCCGTCAAAGACGTCGAAATAGAGCTGACTTCCTTTTAGACACTGTCCAGTTGATGTTGCCAGTTGTAAATTTGAATTAAGCCGTTCTGTTTTTGACCGAAATAAAAGGTTTCTTCACGACACTGAAAAATGGAAGACCACCATTCACTGCCCTTCGACGAATCGTTCTGGTGCGGAAATTCATGTTCAATTCGTATCTCAACTCTCAGATGACATGAATAGATTGCTCCTAATCTTTCTTATCACATATTTATCTTCCCAGTACGTCCTAACTCCTAGCCTGCCACCTCGATGAATCATTTTGACGGATTTGCTGGCCTTATAATATTTAATTAAACGACGTTTCACTGATTTATGAATATAATATAGCATAGATTTCCTTGTGTAATTCCATATTCAAAATCAGAATTCTTTTTTTGTCCGTTCAGAATACTATTCCTTGCCATTTTTACAAAATAAGTTAGAGCAGCTTTTTATGTCTTTTACACCAAAATTATACCCGAAAATCGTCCAATTTTTTCCTGTTTGTTCATTGGCAGCATTTCTATAGCAGTATATACTCAAAACAACGGTTAATTTTTGTTTTCCGTATCAGAAAATCGTTTTTGAAGAAAGAAACGAAAAGTTGCTTTAGTTTTGGCCAGCCCAAAATGGACTTCAATTCAGTTTTGTATTTATTGTTTTTTTAATTTACTCATAAGAGCGTTTATTGATTCTATATACTAATCTACAATATTCAGAGATATCGGGAAAAATAAATATAAAAATATTCTGGCTCATAAGCACTTGTCAAATCTTAAAACAATTGTGAGGTGTATTAGTTGCTTTAGTTTTGGCCAACACTGTAATGGCATACAGTGGCCATCTAATTAAATAAACAAAATTCAATGATAACTCACTCGCAGTTTGTTTTATTCAAATTTAAAGATAGGAAACCTTTAATGGAAAACCCTTTACAAAGGAAACTTTTATCCGATCTTATTCTGATCTCTATATTAAATCGATTGTTTCAAATAAAACTCAGCATTTGTCTGTGAGTATTATAGATTTTTACCTACGTGCTATGACGTACTGAAAAAAGGAATGAGGTCCTTCAAAGGTTATATACACCATTTTGTATCTCTTAACGTCAAAACCACAAATTAGCTTTCACCCTTTTCTCCTAATCACTTCAATATGCCAAAATGTTCGCCAAGTGTTTTCTTTTTCACAGAGTAACTTATGCTAACTGAGATTAGCCTTTTCGTTAGCAACTCACTGATTCCACATTGAATTATCCTTCAAAAATAAAACACAAATTATTTCAGGCAACTTCAACGAGGACACACATTTGTATAATACACTCGTCGTGCTGCCGCCTTCTTTTGCACTTTTGCATTTCATTTCAATCCTTTTTTGTTTCTGTTGTTTGTATTCCCTGTGCTGCACTTGTTTTTAATCCGTCTTCTGTTTTAATCACCAAAGGAGTGTGCCCCTATATGTGCTTACTCTAATTAAATTCATACAGGTGAACTGGCTAAGAAGTAAAAAAGAATGCCACTGCAGCAGCATGTGATGCATAGAATAGAAGAACAATGAGCGCATTCACTAAGGGCGAACCCTTCTTCTTCTTCTTCTTCTGGATTGACGTTCTGCCGCCGAATTTTGAATATTTTTTGACTGCCTTTGCGGTTGCCGGTCGGAATTGCTCTTGAATTTGTTACAATCGACTGGGTTCTGAAAAGGCCTCTCTAGATAAGATGCGCGGGGTTCTTCATTAATGTAATCTCAGTCTCGTCGTTCCCATTCTCGGTCCTCTTTGATGCATATGTACAAGTGCAGGCTTGGCGTTTTTTTTTTTTTTTTTAGTCCTCCCTCCCGGTAAAAGTGCAGCACGATGCTAATTAACATGTTTCGCTAGAGTAAGAGTACTTTAACCTTTTTTTTTGTTTTGTCTGTTGTACGAGAGTATATCATGCAAAAAGAGCTAAGAAGAATGAAGCACTGTGCCGAAAAATTGAGTGGGTGGTTTGGGTATGTTTTGGGGTATAGTGCGTCCGTTCTCCCGTCGTGTTGCCATCCAGCACAGTGGCTATGAACGGAATTGTTGCTATTTCAATCTAACGAATTAGTATTGTAGTCGCTGTTGCATGAAATTATATGCGATGCAATTACTTTTGTTGGGTAAAAAATTGTTACTTTGAACTCTTTTTTTTTGTTGGGCTTTTTTTCATATTTAAATGGAATCGTGGCTAAAGCGTAGTATATCAAAGTTACGGACTACGTGATGTCCCCGTGAATTCATTTGTGAAGCAAGTAACATGCAGTGGAGGTACGTTTGAAGTAGGAACGTTCTGGATCGTATTGCGCTTTAATTAGGAGTAATACAGGCGCTTTTTATTCGTCTTTGTTGAATTTACTTTGAAGTGCACTTCAATTATGCTGCCCAGATGAATAGGACAACAATGCACAAGGGGAGCTTTCAAATGAGAAAAAATATGTTTGTATTTTTGTTTGATAAATGTATAGAAATGGGCTGTTCTTCATATGTACTTGTACCATGAGATTGGTTGTCAGCCTTAGCTCAGAATTTCTTTTAAGTACAAAATTATTTTACTATTAAGGCATAGTCTTTGTCACCTTACAGTCTATTTTGTTATAATATTCAGTAGTTTATATAAAGAGTTTGCTATTTAGCTTTGAGTGAAATAAATTGGCTATCATCGACTGATGGTCTCGCCAACGTTGGTCTCAAAAGAGAATGGACCCATGATGCCGCCAGTTCATAATCCACACCAAACAATGACTTTCTCTGGATGCCTTGAATACCTCCTGGATCGTCAGCATCCTAAACTTAACAATTTAGCTTGTTGACGGATCCATTCATCCAGAAATAAGCCTCGTCGCTGAATATAATTTTTCGAGCGAAATCAGAGTCGACTTCGAACTGCTCGAGAGCCCAGTCAGCGAACAAAAATTGTTGTCTATGGTCATTTGAGCTCCTAAGTCAGTTGAATCTTGTATGGGTGTAGGACCAAGTCATTCGCCAATTTGTAGTCTGCAAAATCCCGAGTTCTTATGCGTGGCGAGGAGTTGACTGCCTTAGATTCTTCGCACACTCTGCGTTTCGTGGACGTACGGCTGTTGGCAGATGGTTAACTTAGTCGATCAGAATATATTTACCATTATAGCGACCGTGAAATGGGCGAAGCACTGGAAAAGGTGCTCGAACAGAAGGTCCACTTTCATAAAACATTTTTATCACTGGCACATGTTGTTTAACGCTATAACTCTTCATGATAATTTGGCAAGACAGACTTTATAAATGACAGCCAATTTGACAGATGTAGATTCAACAGTATGGCCGCAATCATCTGTCAAAATTCGAAAATACCTGTTGGAAAACCCTTTACAAGGATCGGTCGAAGTGTTTGATTTCTTTAGACCCCGACATTTGTTTTATTTCGTCTCTCTAGGACCGATTCATATTCGTTTGCGATGTCAGCTGTGATTTGATAACTTGAGATATCTTGCAGTGCTGCATACAACATACATATGTCCTGGTTCCTTAAAAGCCGCATGTTTCAAGTGTTTGTAAAATGCCTACAGCTGTCTTAAAAAGTGCAGTGTGACTGAACTACTTTTATTCCTTTAAACGTTTAAACCTTTCTTTTGTCATAAATCTAGCTGCAAAGTTGCACATGTAAACAATTCACAAACAAAGATATCTACTTCCAACGAAGCGTTAAAACAAACAAACAAACAATTTAAATTCAATTCGCACTAGTATAGTTCCCCTCGAACAAAATGAATGAATTGACTTTTGTACCTATCTTAGCCATCTGAAATGTTGGTATTTCTCAACAATTAAAATGTAATAAAAGAAACATCCAAGCGGAAGACGTCTTTTTCGTTGCTGTCGTTGTCGCTGTCGTCGTGGTTGTTGGCTTCAACAGACCTCAGGCAACAAATTGCATAGTGTGATTTTTAACCAATTGATTCGAAAAGAAATCTAAATGAGATTCATTAGCCGCCTTGGGCGCTACACAACGCAGTCCCTTTTTTTTGGTATATGACTACCACCGCGTGTATCTACGCAAACGTTGTCGTTTCCCATTGCAATCACAGCACCGAAAAAAAAAACTAAAAAAAAAAAACTTTCGAAAACTTTCCCATCATGCAAACAGAAATACAAACATTTTGTGTTTTTTCTTCCACCGGAAAACTGCGCCATTGTTTGTCGTGCTGATTGTATGTTGTGTATGTACACAGTTGCATTAGTTAAACTGAACCCTTTGCTTCCTCCAAAAGCCAAAAGCCCAATGTGTGATGTTGTATTAAACTTGCGCATGCATGCAGTAGGAGAAGAGACAAAAAAAAAAAACATTGAATTAAAATTCAGGCTACAAAACCACTGCAGCGACCACTATTCCATCTACTAAATAGGTATCACCATTCACCAGTCTAAAGCACAAAGAGGTAGCATCTTTTTTTTTTCTCCGAAAAAAGGCTTTGTATCTTTCTTTCTATGCACCGCGTGTGTTTACACACATTCTGCGGTTGGTAATTTTTGGAGGTTTTTGTGTTGTTTCGCCTTGAAAGTCTTGACGTGTGTTAAGAGGTTTTTTTTCTGAAATTGAGCAATACCTACTGACGGCTTAGATACAAATTTACATGCAGAAGATGCACTAAAAGCCGCGCGCACTGAATGGTTGTATGCAGTTCAAGTGAGACGTATGGATTTCACCTTAAAAGCTCTTACGATTGGGGGATTTTTAGGTGATGATGACCCCCAAAGATGTTACTTTGATTTAGTAATTAACGGTGTATTTGATATCTGAAGGTTTGTACACGCACATCTTGTAATTTTTGTCACGGATTGGAGCACTTGCATATGAAATTATAATAATGAGAATGGTTAAAAGGCAAACACGCAAGATGAACAGATGTCAACGGTAATAGAGGTTCTGGTTCTGGGAAATGTAAATTCTAATGAGGCATTTGTGAAGTCCAAAATGAACGCGAACTATATACATTTGTACATATATATATTTAAGACACTAAAGTTGCTACTAAAAATTGATAAGCGAAATGAAATGCAAATTTTGCATTTCTGAAAGAAGTGTAGACTGCGCCATCTTTTGTGTCAATATGTAAGCAATGAATAACTTTGACAGTTTTTGAAACGTCAATTCAGTACAATTTTAACCATGAATTGCCTCACATCGAAATAACGCGCCCAAATACTGACGAATAGTCGTGCAGTTGTGTTAATCTAAGATCCATATGGTCGTAAACATCGAGACCAACAAGCACCGTTTGACCACACTATTCAGCACAGTGAAAGATGGTCGACATGCCGCTCATCAACGCCTAAGACATTCTAATGAACTGGTTAAAGCGGAAAGAAAGAGTGTTGCCAAAACCCACATGTGTCAGCGTTTTGTCGTCAGTGGAACCATCTTGCGACGCATTTGTTTCCTTATAAAGTTCAATTCAAAGAATATTACCGACAGATCAGATCGTCCACGTCACATGGAATACGGTCCAACAGTCGAACGAATGGTTGACACTGAACCCGATTTTTGAAAGCAAATTTTGATAACCGGGCCATTTCACACTCTGGCGCCGTTGACAAGCGGAATCGCCACATTTGGAGAACGGAGGATCACATAGTTGTTCCCTCACCAAAAACATGGCTGAAACATGGTTTCGCAACCATTGGTTCTAACCCCTAGAAACATGGTTCCTAGATACGTACATCCCAGGTGACCTAGTCGGCCATCTGTGGATACTTAACTTAATTCCTAAAAGAGACATGTTCTGCACAATACCAGACATAATTGTCAGGCAGGACCATCAGGACATTGCTTTGGCAGGTTATTTGAGGGTGAAATGCTGGATTGGAGCTTCGACACTGAAATCAAGAAGTCCGGTTTGGTTCAGTGACGGAATGAAAATGAGTTCTGGAGTAGAAGCTGGGGTATTTGAAGTCAAAACAAAGTTTTCGGTACCACTGTGTTTCAGGCTGAATTACATGCCATAGAGATCTTCGCCAAACCTAATCTTCTTAAGGAAGTAAAAGGCGCCAAATAGCACATAGGGCATTATCGTCTAATCTTATGCACTCTAAATCTGTTAAATGCGAATCCCTTGCGAAGCTCAAGAAGGTAAAACTCGGCTAGGTTCCTGGATACCAAAGGATTGTGAGTCATGGACTCTAAATCTGTTAAATGCGAATCCCTTGCGAAGCTCAAGAAGGTAAGACTCGGCTGGGTCCCTGAATACAAAAGGACTGTGAATCAGCCACAATGCTGATTAAAGAATGTAAAAACAAACTTCGTCTAGACCACTGGGCTAAAGAGCCAGGTCTTAGAAAGTCCAAGAGATTGATCAAGCCGAATTCCTAGAAGAGAATCCTTAACATGGATAAGGAAAGCCTTAGGAAGATAGCGAGTTTCCTGAATGGGCACTGAGATACAACAAGAAGAACCTACGTCAGGCAAAAGAATATTGATTTTGCCTAGAGGAGAATGAAACATCAAGACAAGTAGAGGCGATAATTACGACAGAATCACACACATGTATCAGTGCACATCAGAGGTGCAGAGTCCATCGAACCACCTCACAACTATTATAAACAATGTTGGTGAAATATGCAGCCTTTTCGTACTTCACTTTGAACTTCGAATTCATTTGATAACATTTCCTTGTGCCTAGTTTTAGATGAGGTTAATGTCGCCGATGCATCTTGTACACCAGTAAATCCTAGGCTCTTGTCAAAGAGGTTTAAATAAATAAATGTATCATATGTATATGTCATCGTATCTGTATCTACATATGTATTAATTTTTAATGAAACAAATCGCATAATAGATAACAAGAACTGCGCACCTTACTTCCCTATCAACACGTTCCAGATATCACACATCCATTCATTAGTGACCTTGCATTTTGTTTTTCACGCTAAAATACCTATTTTTTATTTTTTTTATCGACAGAACAAAGTACATACATAGATACAAACATTATTTTTGTTTACTCACATGCCGCCCCGTTGCAGAAATGTGTCCTAAATATTTACGTCTAAGCAAAATTAATAACACCCCAAAAAATATAATGATGATAATGATATAATAAACTCAATAAATATGTACTCATCTAATACATACATGCACACGGTTTTTTTTTTTTTTTTGGTCATGAATAAGGGAGAAAAAAATGTCATAAAGACGTCGGAATAACTCAGGAAAACACAACTGACGTAACATCTCTGCCAAAATTAACCTAATTTTTGAAATTTACCTTGTGTACACCCCTCTGATAGAAGTGTGATTGCGATTAGTTGCATTAAGTGCGAGAAATTTCGCGTGCTGTTTATTTTTTGGCAAACCGTTATCATGTGATTGATAGCCGGTGAGCAATGGAACATTTTAGCTGCAGTTTATTACTTATCACGTTTATATGAATCATTTTATTTTTTTTTAAAACTCATAATGTATCTCTGTTCTTTTTTTTCTTTGCAGGTAAGCGAGAGTCGAATAATTTCATTCTGGGCAGAAGAGGTAACAAAAATTTTGTTAATTAAAATATTTATCTATGAAATTTAATTACATTCCATGAAACACATGAATTCTATATATGTATCTCATTGCATTCAAGGGTTTCTGCTTTCAGCCATTTTCTAGGTACATCCCTTTCTGTCTAGAGTAATTTGCAACTTACGCTTGCATCGTCTCTAAAGTGAGATTCCCTTGATGAGTCAATAGTGAGTGCATAATGGTATCTATCCAACCAACCATCTATGTATGTGTTCAGCCATCCATTCGTCTGCTGCCACTTTTTACGAGTGTGTCCTTGTGTGTGCTGTGAGAGAAAGCCGGAAGTAGACTTTTAGCAGGAAACAAAAATAACGAGGTAACTTGGTAGATATACATACAACGAAAGAGGGGGTGAATCGCATTTAAACAAACACACCACCACCAAAATACTTCCAACATTGTGGGGTGGTTCTTCCAAGCAATAAATGACGTTAAAAGTCATCATCAGCAACACATAGCATAGCCTCTGCAATAAACTGCTAGCAGACTATGTGGAGGCAATGCAGATCCCGACCGGGACACATTCACAACCACTACCCCCGGTGCCGGTGAATTGAAATACGATGTTGAAAGTGTCTAGTATTGCAGCTGGCGAAGAAGACTCTCCCGCCAATTTTGCCACCATTATCAACTTTCAACCTTGTCTATGGAGAGCTTCTGCAGCATTGACTCTTCGCTAGTTGCACATCTCCACTTAAGTGGGCCCCAAAACTTTTGCCTGCAAGCTACACAACAAAATGAGTGTGATTGGGTGGGTGGGTGGGTGTATACTGGTTAGTCATTGCAGTAGATTTTGCAACACACCCCGCGGTTAAAGTTTTTGCTTTCTCTTTTTCTCATTCTACTTGAGTTTTGCAAACGACAACGATGTCCTTATCCAACCTACCTACGCCATATAGCACAGAGCCGGGCTAGGCAGCACCCGATTCATTGCCATGAGGAGCATTGGAAGCATTTTCAGCATGTGGGGGATGAGGATAGAAATGACTCTGCGGCGCATGTAGATATGATGACGTTACCCTTTTTGGTATATTTTCTAAATTTAGCTTGCAACAACGACGACGACGACGATGGTGACTACGAGGACGGCACGGCACGACAAACGAGAGTGAAAGTTTTCCTCCTGTTTACCCAAAGGAGAACCCTTATCTGTATGTAGTTGTTGCATGGCGCCGCCTGGCGAGCATTGATTTTTCACTCACACAGAGAGAAATGCATTCATCACCAAACCCATGCAAGGGGTTGTTTGGTTTGCTTAAACCCTAGCCAACTGGGGTACGAATGAAAATAAAATAAAAGATATCTACATATATAAAAAGGAAGAGGAAGTTGTGCAGTCGGGAAAAAATAATTCAACTGCTTGATTATTAGAGTGGGTGATGGGGGTAGTTTTATACATACATGTAGATAGAGAGAGAGAGACAGGGTTGAATTTATATGTGTGTAGGGCTGTTTTTTTTTTCCCAACCTTTATCTATAAATCCTTGATATGACCATCAGACACAGCAGACATGCTTTGCATGCAAAAGAAAACGAAAGTAAAAGTTGGCGCTGAAAGGAAAAAAAACGCAGAAAAAAAAAAAACACAAAAATAAAATAAATTCGATATGAAAATTCCTTCCAACTTCTCTGTAAATGCATGCACTTACTAGGTATACGTACTTCTTTTAGGAAAATTCAAGAGGTTGGAATTGAATTTGGAAGGAAGCGGAGACGTGTTTTTTCGTCCGATGCAGATATTTTTCTCTTTTTTTTTTCTTGATTTGGTAATTTCCTTATTTAAGCGCTGCTTTCGTTTTGCTAGCGTTCCCTTTTTGCTGTGTTAAGTGATTTTGTGTTGGGAAGTTGGTAGTTTTTCAATCTTTTACTGTTATATGCGTCATGCGGTTGGATTTTTCTGGAATGAGTGATCTTGAAGCCTTAAATTTGAAAGAAGTAGGTGCAACTTTAAGCAGTACAGATATAAGTAAGACTAAGTTCGTGGAACTACAAAGCTTCACAAAAGATCGATACTCAGATTTCTTCTCCTTCGAAATGAGTGGTCATACTTGGAGTCGGATTTGAATCTTCAGAATATTTTATTTGTTTTCCTGAGTAGGTAGAACTTTTAGCTATATCACGAACTGCATATAAAACTTGGTCAACCGCAGGTGGGCATCCAAAGCTCTGTGATCAACCACAAAAGATCAGTGGAAATGATTAAGCTAGGGAGATCACAAGTCAGGACTCTCGACATTGTCTTTTAGAAGCTCTGTGATCAACCACAAAAGATCAGTGGAAATCATTAAGCTAGAGAGATCACAAGTCAGAACTATTATTGGGATCCTCTCTGGACATTGTCTTTTAAAAGGCACGCCAGCAATATAGGACTGTCTGAATCTGATATTTGTAGATATTGTGAGGACTTACACTCCTCAGAGGATATTACGCACAAATTGTGTGAATGCGAGGGTATTTTTAGAAAGAGATTTTTACATCTAGGGGCTCCTTCAAATATGGTATAAATCTGTATCTACATATGAAGGATCACAGCTCTCCCACTTTACTGTTATCTTACTGATCCGCTTCTGGAGTTTGCCTGCTTAACCTCAGGAAGTAACAGAAGGCTTCCCAGTTACGGATCACTCCGTCACTGAGGCCAGTAAAACTTTGTCAGTTGTTTTTTTCGTTAAATTAATAAAAAATTAATAAAAAAAATATATTCTTACAACTGTGCGTGTTGTGTAGAGTGTACATATCTGCACGTATAGAAAGGACCCATAGTTGCATGCTCTATCGCAAGGACAGAGGGTTTTTTTGAAAGGCTCTAAAAAGTTCAAGAGTGAACCCACATCAAACTACCTTTGCAGCACAGACTTTTTAGTAAAAGGAATAAAATGCAACTCCAGAGAGAAACCACCAGGTCTTTCTTTCCTCCTTTTCAATCTTCTTCGTCAGTTTGCACACAATCAATGGACAGCTACTTACTTCGCAGTATAATTTATTGCACGTCACACTTGCTGCAATGTCGCAATTCACAAATTTAACGAAAGATAAAAAAAAAACACACAAATGTGTTGGAGTGAAAAAAAGTAAATCTCTTGCAAAGTTATTTTGGTTGCTTGCATTACATATATCTTTTTTTTTTGTTTCGATTTTGGTCTCTCTCCCCCTCTTTCTATACTCGAAAAGGCTTTTTGTTTTCTTTTTATCTTTCTTTGCACAAATAACCTTGAAAATTTCCATATCCAAACATTTAATAAGAGAAATAAAATAAAAAAAGTGGAAACAGCATTTCAATATTCCATCGAAAGCGGTGTGAATAAGAAGCCCAAAAAGCAGATGAAACACTCTTGAACTTGAACTTGTGAGTAAATTCAAAACATTACTGTTGCTTACACTTCTGATGGTGATTATATACTTTTTTTGTAATATCAAAAAAAGGCATTGTTTGTTGTTTTTTGTTGGTAAATCTGTACGTATATAAAAAAATGCAACGAAATTTCAATTGACGGCGGTCAAGAATTTTAAGAAGAATTGTTGTTCTCGTCTGGAAATGCCATTGCAATGAGTCGATCATATGGATCTCGGAATGGCATTATTACGACGTAAATCGCAATCAGTCTTGCAATGCGATGCAGATGTTTTGAGTTAAATTCATAAACAAGGATGACACCCTATAAAATGATTCGAATAACTTTGACGCAAAAGGAGTGGAAAACGAATATTATGAAAAGCTATCTTCTAGCAATGATCGATAATGTAGTGTATAGTAATCCATTCAACAAACTGATATAAAAAATGTGCACGACTGGATCGTACGTACTTGCACCTATATGCTGTTAGTTGGATGTGCACAAATTTAAAAAAAAAAAAAAAAAATTAAAAAAAATTGGATAAGTTTAAATGCCACATTTTGTTAAACATTAAATCTGGGCCACATTTCGATTTTTATGGAAATCCATTGTGTTTTAGCCGAGAAATAGCCATATTTCTAAAACCAGTTAATAAGAAAAGTACCGTTATACGTACTTTTAGCCAAAAACGTGGTACGCCATGTTATAGCATTTTGCTAGACTAACTCAAATATGAAATTTAATCAAAATCGTTAGAGCCGTTTTCGAGAAAATCATGTTTTTGTAAAATTGGCCCTAAGTAAAGTACCGTTAATAATAGGGCTAGAACGAAAATTCCAATTTCCCCTCTGGAGAATACACAACAGACCACAGATATGAAGTTTGAAGGAAATCGGTCCACCCGTTTGGGCTGTAGTCGAGCGTACATACATACAGAGTGACGGACAGACAGACAGACAGACAGAATCGGCAGACCTACTTTTTCGAGCTTCTCTATCATCGTAATGTCAGAATTCATTGTTATCTCGAGTTCGAATTTTTGCACGAATCCAATACTTGCCCTATATTATAGGTGCAAGTAAAAACTTCGATAGCAAGAAAGCTTGGTCCAAAAAGTCGTAAAGCATGCCATGTACTATGCACATAAAGTGTGGGCCATCTAGTGGTGCCTTTTGAAATCATAGGTTATTTTTACACTGACAGCTTTTTCCCGCTCAAAAAAGGTGAAAAGGGTGGGCCATCTAGTGGTGTCTGTTTAAATTATAGGTTATTTTGACACTGGCAGTTGTTTCCCGCTGGAAATCTTGACAGAAAGTCAGTATCATGCCTCCACGGAACGAAATTAGTCGCTTTACGCTTGAACAAAGTTGGAAAATATTGAAAATTTATGTCCAAAGTTTGATCACACCTTCACTGTCAAAAGTATTCAATAGCATTTAGTGTTAACTTTGTACTAAATAATTTGGTGACATAGAGTAAAGCTCCGTTTTTCTGAGAATGATACTTGGATTACTTCTGTTCTTAACGAGCAAAATTTTGATCATGTAAGAGAATTGCTATAAGCGAAAGTGATTAATACTAAATTGTGTGCATAGAATTCAATGTTACTCATATCGGTTACAAGTTTTAATTTAACCTCCAATTATTACTAAGCCATACTATCATATTGATTTGTTTATAAATATTGAATTAGTAACAAATATCTTTCAATCTGCATACATCTTTTGTGTTGTGTAAAGCAAGTTTTTCAAAGTATCAATGTTCGCTCAAGAGTCTAATCTTTTTAAGCGCTTTAACAATTGCATAAATAGCTATAGCTCAATTTGTCCGTTTGTGCTTGGATAAAGGAATTATTAATATTTATTTTTAAAGCCCAATTGCACAATTGTCATAATTGACGTCACTCAAGTAGGTTACGTGATTTTCCTCAAACTCCAGCTTAAAACTATACACCATATCCGGATGCAAATAATCACATAAAAAATACTAACTAATTAAATCATATTTACAACCATTCAAGCACAACCTATGACCATTAAGAACACAGCGATCTGGTCTTTTTATTTTCTCTAAAAAATTTTTGTATTTCCTTACAAAAAATTGAGAAAAAAAAAGTAAAAATGAAATTTCAATAATTCAAACATCATTAATTGACATAATATACAGTAAATGTTTACAAGTCTCCATTCAGTATTTAACGAGGAGAAATAAAAAAATAAACACACTTAAATATATTTCATTTTAGACAGTGAATCAAAGAATCGAGCATTCAAAAGTAATTCATAATTTAGATGATACTTAAAAAAAAGTTAAATAAACTTGATTTAAACTTTATATAAATGAAATAAATTATAAAGTCCAAGAGTTTTACTTTTCATTTAATTTATTTGTGTAGACTTCGAAAAAGGTTTAAAAATATTAATTTCTTCAAATTTTGAACTACTGGACTGTCAGTTTTTAATTAAATTAATAAATTTTTAAAACAATTGTATAAAATGAAAAATTGTGTCTTAAAATAAAAAGAAAAATAATTTTTGAAAATACAATTGTGTCCACTCTGTTTTGGAATATTTTCCCCTTGTACAAAAATTTGTTTGGCTAATAGTATACGCAATCAGTTTTAGGAAGCATAAGATGTGAGAAAAAAATAAACAAGTAAATATCGTGACATTGAATAGCTTGCGGTTTTGTTGCAGTTTCGTTTATTCTTATGTATGTATTTTATTTTATTTTGTTCTCTATATATTTTTTTTTTCGCCATCAGTTCCGCGCATTTAATGTACACTCACTTTTTTAGCGGTTAGGTCATGCTTTATATTGAATTTGGACAAATGTATGCGCATATGCATAGAAAGAGTAAAATAATGCATAGTTATACAAAAAGTGTTTGTTTTTTTTTCGCCAAATGAGATGTTATTTTTGGTTTTTCAGCAGACGATGAACGAACGGAGCAGCTGAAAAATATCATCAAATGACGTATTTCAACAAGTCACTGGCAATCACGAGAATGCATAAGTAATGTCAATTAAAGTAATAAATTTTCTAAGTTTTGAATAAATAAAACAAAAAATGCGCAGGTTTTTTTTGTGGTTGTGGGACGTACATATGTAGTTTTAATGAATTGAATGCGGATAACACTAGAATAGGAAATATTGTTGAGTAATTTTGTGTTATATAAGTTTGTTATTTGTCTGTAATTCTGTTTGAGTGCCTGTAGATGGAGATTAGTAATACTTGTAAAATTAACATGCATACATAGGTATTTTCTGTAAAAAGCACAGACAAAAAAATTGGTGTAAGAGTTACACCCACTAAATGGGCGTGTTTTAGATGTGATAGATTTTGTCTTCCCAAAGTTCTTCTCAGTGATTTAGTTTTGTAAAGGTCTTTAAAAAAAAACTCTTTTATTAGCGATAATTTACTTTCACATTTTACATTTTGTTTTTCAAAATCAAATAATTTGCTAGAATAGCATTTATTGTAATCCAACAGCAGTGCGAAAAAATACTATGAATCATAATTGAATGCAAAAATCACTTACTATTCTCCGTAAAAATTTGGACACCATCCACGGAGAGTAAAAATTGAAATCTAATACACAGGTATCAGTCAAATTTGTCTCAACAACTGTATGCTATCGCTTTTTTTTACTTCTAATTTCTCCGACTGAATATCAGTTTAAGGGTATTTGTAACCCCTTAAAAGTGAGCTGATTACTGAAGTAAAAAAAGCACTCCTGTTGAAATGACATTTTCTAACATTAATAGAAGTGACTACCAATAATAATCGATTCCGCACAGGGATGCCAAAATTTAGCAATGAATGGAATAGAGCACTTCCCTCTTTTAACATCCCTGTGCTGTCAATTCAAAGGAGTTTTCTTTTACCGCATCTGTTCCTGCCTCATCTGTCAAATCAAAGAAAAAATATCGACATCTATTTTAGCAACTAGCTAAAACGGTAATGTCGTCAGTAGAGGCTTAAACCTTATCAACATTCTACTGGCGCTGTCTATTGTGCATACTGATCACCTTATTACAGACGTCATCTTATGTGATGAAAAAGGAACCATAAAAGTTAAATCTAGACGTAAATACCTAATCAGCTAATAATATAAAAAATTTTGCTGACTAACCGCAAATTTCAATAACTGCATAATTTTTCCACCGAATCAAAATGTGTGTGTTTTTTTTTTCTACCCCGAACTGTGAAACAACAAACTTCCTAATGTCAGCCACCACCACTAAAAATTTCGACCGAAAAATAAGGCAAACACAAAAACCAAAACAAGAGCACAATGTGTACAATTGTTCGGAGTGCTGCAAAAAATAAATAGAAAAAAAAAAACTGCTAAAAAATATTAACAAAACAAAATAAATAATAAAATAAGGAGAAAGACATCGAAGCAAAAGAGGCAAAACAGTCAAAAAAAAACATAGACCGAATGGCTAAATTTATTCCATGATTGCATATTCGAATAGGGTGAGAGCGCGGTGACGCGACGCGCAAAGCTTGTAAGTGGGACACTTGTGTGCAAGCGATTTCTTGATTAGGCAGAGTCCGTCAAAAAAAAAAAAATCGCAATGGCACACACGCTATCCTGCATGGTAATAACAAAAATGTCACAACTTCAATGTCATTCATGCTCACATATACACATGCAAAAGATACAAAATATAATACACCACCCTCGAGTAGATTTAGAGAGCTTAAATGTGTACATCGGGCAGCTACCAGCACCATCAGCCGATAGCGCATATGAAGCGCGAAATTTGTCGCATATTTTGGCAGAAATTTTTGCACAAAATTTACGGGGGAGGAAGCGGCGATATACATGACATGTGCAATGCGCGCGCGAAATCACCTCTCTCTTTCTGCTGTTTGTTGAGTGGGAGTGTGTGTGTGTGTTCGCAAATTTGCGAATTTTTAAACACACACTCGTTAAAATTTGCCGGCGAAAGAAACCCCAAAAGGGAATTGGCGAAAAAGTTAAATTCCAAAAGAAAAACCAAATAAAAAGGCCACACGACGACACGATCGCTAGTGTTGTTTCATTGGCTTCGAAATCACCAGCACGATCATCACCGCTCGGCTACAGAAGGCGCAATAAATTTATTGCGAATTGCATGCGCCGCGCGCTGTACAATAAGAGATAGATTGCACTCAAGGTCATTCTGATGGTGCGCTCCGCCAATAGTAGTGGTCTCTGAGATTATATTGGCGCAGTGGCAGCGACGGCGTGCGGCGCAATTCCCGATGACGCCGTCGCCGCCGCCGCTGTCCGTCACATTTCGCCAGTGTATGCGAGTGGTAGTGAAATTTAATTTTTTTCTGATTCGTGATCTCGTCGGCAAAAAAGGAAATGGAAATAAAAGCCAATTGAATGAGTAAATATTTTTGCAAAACACTATAGAGTGTGTAGTGTAGTGTTGTGTTGCACTTCTGTGTGTGAGTCAATGGGTGCGCTCTCGCAAGTCATCGGTACTAGTGGATCTCTATAGTTTAGTGTGTTGTTTATTGAATTCAAATTAAGAGCTGCTCATGAGCAGTGATACTTTATCAGATAGCGACCAATGAATGCACTGCGTTGTAGTTATTGAATTTAATTGCACTAATAGCTAATCGAAGCGAGTAGGTATACTGTGTGCGCGCTTATTTTTATTCGTCATGAGTACTATTGCACAGATGTAGTACTTGGCAAACCTATAGCCGCAGCTATATAAGAGTGTTTGCCTACTCATCGAGCATGCAACTCTAGGAGTGGCTGTTTTTTTTTTTTCTTAGAAATGGTGGCTTTCAGTTCTTGTTGAGGCAAGCTATTGTCAGACTCCTAGAACAGTGATTCTGAATCTTTTGCCACCTACGGTACAGCGGTATTATTGCGAGTTTCTTCTACTAAATAAATTAAGTGTATTGTATTGTTAATATTTACACAGTTGCTTGTTCGCGGGCAGTTTATTTTTAGAAAATAGAAAAATTTTACCTGTCTGCATACTTTTTGTGCGTTGAATGTTCCTAAAGCCATTTTTTACTAACTAATTGTACCTACCTACCAAAAAAAAAAAAAACTGAAAATCAAAATATTTTTATCAGCAATTAGTTTTCCGCTCTATTAAAAGTTCTTCCACTCAGTGCTACGTAACAATTAACACTGTCGACGAGACAAACAAATTGTCTTTCGAGACGCCTTATATAAGATTATAGTTTTCGGAGACATGATAAGGAAGATCATTTCCGGATTACGTAGGCATTTCCAGACTGTTTGTATGTTTTTTTTTTTTGGGAAAAAAGTGCGCCAAACTTATAGGTATGTGAATCTGTTAGAAGAGATATTGTTATGAATACGTCAATTTTAAATATAAACTGTCTCAAAGCATGGAACTATTTTTAATCGTCAAGCTATAGAAGAATTGTGTAATGTGTAGGAATAAGGACGTTGTCTATCTTCTAATCGTGTAAAGGTGAGTAATCTTACACAGCATATTCTGACTGCCATTTCCGCAAGAAACCGTAATTTTTAATTTTTAAAGTTTGAAACTTAGGTGATATTAAATTCGTATCAATAAGTTCTTACTTTTTGGTTGGTGTACAAACTAATCGGGTGTAATTCCTTGCAGTTTTTGTGTTAATTTGCAAATGTCATATACATGGTAGGAAGTCAATTATTTCAGACGATATGGTATAAAATATCAATCAAATGACCGCTCTTACTCTATTCACTGGTACATGTGTATGCATTCTTTTGTCGTCCTTCGTTTTCTTATATCTTAAAATATAATCCGCAGATCAAACAACAAATTAACAAATAGAAGTTACCGCGGTAGGACTTAAATTTCAAAATTAATAAATTTTGAAAGAACAACATAGGTACATGTGCGTACGACTTAGTCCTGCACATATCCATAATCTTACTCTCAAAAATTGGGTGTGGCAGTTTATACATCTTGTTTAAAAGAAAAGGGCCACATATTTGGTTCAAGAAGATCTTAAAAGCGAGTTTGATTTGAAAACCTCTTATATTTTTAGGAAAAATTTACGAAAATAAATTCACAAAGGATAAAATCCGTAAACAAAAAGCTAAGTTACATGCATATGTACATATTATACTGCATGAGTAATGTAAATGTTGTCGAGTTTTTTCTGAAATGATTGAAAAAGTAGCGTTTTTTGAAATTGTAACACTACAAAATGTAAAACCGAAATGGACATACTGACAAACGGACATGGACAGGGCCCAATCGACTCAGCTGGGCCGATTATGCCGATTATTATTTGATCAACAATACCAAACTATGTGTAAAATGTAATACATATGTACCTATGTATTTAATGTGGTATCTACACTAGAAAAAACGCAATAATAATCAAATGCTTATTTAAAAAATGCAACAATGTAAAACCTGATAAAATGCAAACATCATCAGTTAATTTAGTTAATTTGCTTATTATTTTTTTACTTACATTACAACTTCATGCAGTTCCTATAAAATCACTCTATCTATCTTTCTAAAAATTAATTACCAAAAAATATCAAATGTCAATACTAAATCAACCGAAACACCAACTGTCAGTTGAACCAAAAAAGCAAGCCACTCAGCAACACAGATCCCTTTTGCTTGCAATACAAATACGTAGAATAGCAGCGATCGCGTTCTCACGATATTGCATAATAATAATTGCATCTGTGTGTTGTACTCTCCATCTCGAACAGTGTGTTTGTTTGCCTTCCACCGCCGCCACCCCTTGCCACCCACTACTTGCATTTGTGTGCATGATTTCTTGGCTTTTGTTGCGAGTTATTCTCTTTCTCTGGCTCTGGCTGTGCTCACAAATAAAAATAAATACTTATTGGAATTTATGAAATAAATTATTCTGTCGGTAGCGCAGTCAACGTCGACGCCACTCACTTGGTATGGTGTTCACCACTCTCACTCATGTGTGAGTTGTTTTATTATATTTCTTCCTTTGCAGGTGTATATGTGTGCCGAAAACAAGGTCAAATGCAATTTTGTGTTCTTCCCGTGCCTGGTATTCTTTTTTAGCGTTGTTTATCGGGATCTTGGAGCATATCTCCTCACTCTCTGGTGGGATTTCAGCGAAACTGAATCAAAAGCATGTGCTTTGCGTTTGTGTGTGCATTTTTGGGGTCTCTTCTTCTAAGGATTTTTCTAATTTGTGTACACATTTTGAGTGCGGAAATTTTTCGTCGTTTTGCTTTTTCATCTTTTTTTTCTTTTTAATTTTTTTTCCTTTTTATTTTGTTTTCTTTTGGAATAAACAAAAATTCTCAGAATTTCGCTATGTGTGAGTTAGCTGGAGAATTTGGCTTTAAAAAAGAACAAAAATCCTTGAGTTGTTATTTTCGGAGTTTGGACTTTTACTTTGAAGTGAGAGAGAGCGAGATTTCTGATCTAGCGGAGAGTTTTTAGTTTGGCGGGGGGAAAGGGGTTTGTTTACCTCAAAAGAGATATCTGAGCTCTGGGGTTGGGAGGGATTGTTTCGCAATTTCATATAGGTATTTATATGTATTTCTAAAAAAATTGAAATTTTCTTTTTTTAAATTTTCATCGATGAAAACAAAAAAAGAAAATTTTCACTTTCAGGTACTTAGGTAGGTACTTAACGATGTTTATTTTGACTTTATAAAAAAATTGTGTTGATAGGTATAAAGGATATGTAATAGTAGATACCTACCTATACCTAAATTGGCGCCCAACAAAATGACAAAGAGTCATTTTTTGCCACAAGAATGATAAACGTTAATGGAAACCTTAACGAAGGATAGAGGTAGGTCAAACCCTGTTCCGCAATCTTTTTTTAACTTCTCCAGATCTCGATAAGACCTAGTGCCTAACGCCGAAAGCATTTGAGTTGAGAGATATCTTGCATTCACGCGATGAGTTGTGAAAGGGTTGAGCAATACTTATGTACCAACATATGAACAAACTTTAAGCACAGCTTGGATGTAATTAGTGGATACATATATTTAAAGTTGCAAACAGAATATGCCTTGAAACTGTCAATCTCGGAAGTGCCAGAACTGGGCAGTACATTTGACAGACTATCTATACTTTAGACATTTGTACACACGCTCTTTTTATTAGAGTCTTTTTCTAAAAGTTTTTCACATAATTGTGACATTTTTGGCCAAATTTGGCAAAATTGCAAGTGTACACGTTGTACGAAGATAAATCGAAAGAGTACTTAAACTTGCAAGATCTGAAAAGTCAGATGAAATAAAAAAAATCTCACACGAAATGCAAGTACATATATTCAATAAATTTATGTACATATGTGAATCTCAGAATATGCAAGTTCTTATTTGATAAACTTACTTTGCGTGGCCTAATGCGGCCGTTTTCAAATGGCCGAAATTCGCCATTTAGAAGTCTTAAATTAAAAAAAAAAATGCATCATCCCGCCCTAAATGTCCTTCCATGAATACTGTTATTTGACGTATTCACAAAAAATTCCGTCACCTCTCCATCTCCCGATCATTCGAACTGATCCCACGTATCGTGCGCTGACAACTAAAACTGGTCGAACCAGAATCTTTCTCCTTACACCCTCATTGATTATGGCGAATTCAATGCCCACAGAGATAAGAGTATAAAGTGAAAAAAAAGTCTCATATGCACTCAAGTGCAAACTTTGGGGTGTGGTATAATCTTCCCACTAAACCACACGCAAGTAACTCAAAAGAATAAAAAAATATTTTTTACTTGCTTTTATGGTTCTTTCTGGAGTTCTCATATTACTTTGGTAGGAAACTCCATTTTCTGGTGGGGATATAGGCTATTCAACACAGTTGCAGCGCTTGGGCACCGATTTGTAAAATGGAGGCTTTGGGGCATGTTCGTTGCGTTTAAACATTTTTTGCGATCATTCTTATAATAATGTTGGTGCAAATAAAAGCACAGATATAAAGAGACTAACTAAATTTGATTCGTTGCGGCGAATTGAAATGAACTGCAATGTGTGTGCGTTTTATGGTTATTTTTAGAAATTGCATATAAACTGTGCAATTGTGTAGGTAGCCAATAAAATTGCAGTCAAGAGAGTATAGAGTGTAATCGTTTTATTCTGGAGTGTGTTGGGGTAGATACTCGACATTTCAAAATGGAGATCTTTTGGAGCAACCGTTTGAAAATTCAAATGTTCTATGGAATGTCTGCTTTGCTTTAGAAGTTGTTAAAAAAATAATGTATTCAAGATTGCACGGCTTAGGAGGGAAAGGATAAGCAAATTATTTGACACTAGCTATTGCCTTCAGTATGTATTATAGGATACAGTTTTCGGTCCAAAAATTAATGGCGTCATCAGAACCATCTCAACTGCTGTCTTCGAAGTTCTCAGGCATTTAACTAGGCCTGTGTGGAAAGGAAACTGTTGCAAAGAGTGGTTTACGTTCGAGATAATCAATCGATCAATCCAGGCCTTAAAGCAGGACAATAGGTCCAAAGGAATATTACGACTTTCTCGTCATCCTTTAGTTTCATGTTAAAATCTTAGGTATTTTAGGCTCATATTGCACTTAAAAATTTTGTTGAACGATCTTTACCGTTTACTGCTGCAAAATAAGGTCATTCAATTGCCTTACATTCACAGTGATGGATCCGTTATTTAAATATCAATAAGATAAGTAGAAGAATACAGTTTTATTAATATAAATTCCAAACCGGAAGTAAATAACCCCATCGATTATTGTACTAATCTGAGATACATATCTATTCCATTTGTCAAAAGAAAAAAAGCTGAGTAAAAGAGGGAAATTCTCAAAGCAAACCATTTTTACCCATTATCCTTATCACAGAGAATCCATCCATCCATCCATTCGTCCACGTTTATCCTAAACCACTTCATTTACTTCAAAATGAAATTTTCATCCCCCATTCCTGAATCGGCTTTAGCCTTTTTTTTTTTAGTATCATTCCGCGGAACCACCCGGCTGCTGCTGCTGCTGTTGTCCTCCTGTCATTTTGTTCCATAGAAAACATAAAAAAAAAAAAGAAGAAAAACGACAACGACGACGGCCAGAAATCAGGCTAATTAGCTTGTGAAGGAAGCCTGTGAAAGTTTTGCTTTTAGAGGCCTTGGCAGTCATCAAAATTGAAATTCAACCTTTCTCTCTCTCTCTCTCTCTGTTTCCCTCTCTCGCCTTTTCGTTTTATTAATCCTTAATCCTTAGTGCGCCTTAACAACGGTAGTAGTAGTATGTAGTATGATGACGAACACCCCTTACATTTACGCCCTCCTTCCGCTTTGTGCTCTCTCATCGTCCTTTTATTGTTGTAGCACTTCAGGATGTTTGACAGCTAACAGCAGAATCATTTTTCCTGTACGTGGATGCAATTCAATCTGGTATCTGACAGATACACCTATACAGACACATACGTAAACTATAGAGTTAGAAGAGGGTTGATGTGATTATAAAAAAAAAAAAAAACTGAATAGCACGTGCTGCTACGAGGCTGATTATTATAATTCACCATTTGAAGCACAGTTGCTGTGGCGACGCAACATCCCCTGCACTTCGTTGCACAAAATAACATGTCCAAACTGCAAACCCTGTACCAAAACAGGAAAATGAAAATCCTTCTCACCCCATGACGCATATGGAATGCGCAATGCACAATCAGAGAATGAACTATGCACCGTTGCGCTTTATAAAAAGGGTAGTTCTCCTTGCACGGCACGGTGTGTATATTTAGAAAAAAAAGGGTGCATTTTCTCCATAGTCCATTGCATAAGTAATTTGTGCAAAAGATGGACTAGGGAAAAATCAATAAAAATGTGTATTATGGTGCTCCCCTGGAAGCTACATAAAGAAAGAAGGAACAAACAAAAAAAAAAAAAAAACTAGTTTTTCAATACACACCCAACATCTGTGTATGCAACACCAATACATCACTGAGCACACCCCCATTGTGCGTGCATTTAATGGTGGCCGTGGCCCCTCAGCATACGCAGTCGCCGTATGCAAATATACGCATTACTCACTCAACGCATACACATCTCTTCCTTCAACCCTTACGTACGGTTTTCCTCTTTTTTTTGGTTTTTGTTTTTTTTGAGGAGCAGACGCATTGCATTGACATGCGTTCAGTCGTCCATTAAAATCGCGGATTAATGCCAAGACATGCATACAAAACACAAAAAGGGGACAGATTGTTTTTTTTGGATTCGATCTGTAATAAAATGCTAAGAAAACAAAACGCAATGCTGAAGGTGATAAGGACGGCGATGGCGAGCGAAAAATAAGGGTGAGTTTACTTAATTCCTCCCAGCAAAGCGGGCGAACAAAAAAAAAAAAAAACAAAAAAACAAGAGCAGAAGCAATTTGTTTTATTTTCTACTTCAAGGAAAAGAAGCCGTAAAACGCACTCTACTACCCAAGTAAATTCCCATAAGATGAGAGCGCACACACTCTTCCAAATAAGGATACGCAAGCAAGTATGTGTGTCAAGTGTGTGCACTACATATTTTTTTTTTTTCTTCTGAGGTGGGTGTGAGTTGAGGGGTTACTTTTTGGTGCGTTGCTGTCACCACGGACAGTTATTGAAATGATAAATTGCCTAAAAATTTATTCTCTATATGAGGCGGCTATACATATGTACATATGTATAAAGTAGGTGCCCCTTTTTCTTTTAAAAAGAAGTGTTGAAAAAAAAGAGTGCAGTATGTTGAGATTGGTGGAATTCTTGGGGGGTAAACGAGTGAAAGAAGGCGACGTATGGCGTATAGGTGAACGGAATTTTATTACTTTTCTTGAAATGAGCTTTTTATTGGTAGTACTGGTAGAGAATTGATTTAAGCTACGTTTTTCACAGGAATTTTATTGCTTACTAGCTATAAATCGTCTTGAAGTGGGTTTTGCAGATCCTTGATAGTTGGTAAATGTAGTTATGAGTATTAGTGACGGACGTTTTACGAGGTGTTGTAGTCATTCGCAGTTAACCCATCAATAAGAAAGTCCTTTATACGCAATGTCAATCGATGACCCAATAAACCAGCGAAAGATGGGCAGATCTAAAAAGTCATAGGAAAGAAAGTCATCTTATCAGTAACAAAATTATCCAGGATCGAAGGGCTTTTCAATATTTTTCGAGGCTGTAGGAGACTTGTGATCCCTCTAGATTCCGATAATTCCGCCATTGGCAAAAAGGAAGAACTAAATGGAACCTCTTTTAGAATTACACCTAAACAAATTGATTTCGAGTTCAACGTTTTGGTTAAAAATATTTAAAATATGGCAGCGAATGAGTATGGCGCTAACGCGCTGAATTATAATGATCTGCACGCCAAAGACTACATAGCCGAATAAGAAGTAATTGTGTGGCCTGAAATCGTTCAATTTTGGAGTCCAATCCAGTGGTCCATTTAGCGATATAATGTTGTAGTCGATTGACACCATCCTGCTGGAACCACAGAGCCATAAAAGGCCATGAAGCTGAAGTCATACAGCGATAGAAATAATCGATAGAATAAATCAAACAGTACACTTTTTTGCGTGTGATTAAGTCTCATGAGTTCCTTAAGAAAGTTTACTTCCAGCCGTTCAAGCTGTTTGCGAACTCCTGATGTATAGTTAGCTCCTTTTAACAGCTGGAATTTATATCAGTCCAAATGTTGCGCTCAACTCTGGACTGACAATTTTTGATTGTTTAAAACTTACCACAGAGTGTCTTCTGCATGACTTTGGCTTTGAAAATAATCACAAAATCTTCAGTAATTTTCAGAAAAAGTAGAAAAATTATAGGTCCGTTCGCGTACTTTTTGCACTAAAATTCGTAGATTATCAAATTTCGATGAGTGGGGTAAAATTCTCTCAGAGAGAGCTAAAATTACGAAAAAGTAAACGAACGGGTCGAACAAGAAAAAGTTGCAAACACACTGGTTTGACAGCTTTCATAAACCAGCCCACAGAAATTTTTTGCACTAAAATTCGTAGCATGGGGAAATTTCTTACTCTCTCGTGAGCGCTCTCTTCTGCGAAAAACTACGTAAATTCTCCGTACGCGAACAGCTTTTTGTAAATATTCGTAAATTTTAGTAAAAATTCGCTGTTTTAGGAGGGTACGCGAACGGACCTATAAGTTCATGATTTGTCAAAGATTAGTGGACGTAAATGTCAAGGAACTGTCAGAAGTGACAGCACGGTTTGAAAGTTATCCCAAAGATACATATATCAGTAGAAAAATACCTTTTTTTTCAAATTTTTGTAGTATGGAGTTAAATATTTGTAAAATTTTATTCTATTATTTATGTAAGTTATTTGTGTATCCTAATTTTTATACCAACTATAGATTTTCTCTCAAACGATAACTAATAACATTTTTGTTTTCGTTTCAGGTAAATTTTATAAAGAAAAAGATTCGTAAGTACAACACATTCGCATAAAGTTGAATTAAAATTTCAGTTTTTCTCACCATAAGGTTAAATTTTTGAATTTTGATAAATTAGTAATGAATGAGATTAGTTAAGGGTAAGCATATGAAAACTACAGATTTACACGAAATTCTTGATAAATAACTTAAAATTTATTGTGTTTTACGACTGAGGTTGCCTATGAATGTAAGTACATAAGTTGAGGATAATACCTACGGCAATGAGTCACAAATGATTTGAAAGCTCAAAACAAAATCAGACCATAACTGAAACCATAATATTTGCAGTTTTCGAATAGACTATTCGGCTACTCAAAATGTATTGTGTTGGTTAGTTTTCAGAACACAGAAGGCGAAAATGTCTTTTCGGCTATTTCATATCTAACTGACGAGGATGGAGTATTGAAGCAGAGTTTTTTATTTTTAGTGTCAATTTTAATTCCGTCCAAAAAAAATTCTAAATCTACGAACCAGACACTGACAGAATCTTTCACGTAATTTTACAATAACTTCGAAAAACTTTGTTAGATTAGTATGTAACTTTTCATTTCCATTGTAAAGGGCCACGCCCTCCTCTTAGCGGCATTTTTCGTACTTGATTTTTCTGTTCGGGTACTTTTTTGATTTCTTTTATAGTTCCATGGCCTTTAGTCCGTTGCAATATTAAATGTGTTAACTGTCCGGCTACTAGTCCACCATTTACCTTATGTACCAATATTTATCAAAAATGATAACTTTAAAGGTTTTGTTTCCTACAATTTATTTCGAATTAATTTTAAGAGACAACAATTTTCACTTGCGGATGCCTTGGGCTCCTGCAGAGAATGTCTAACATCAGAATTCAAAAGGGTTTCTGCAGAAATAGCAAAGAGAATCCCTTGAAACTGTAAGGACAAGCGTTGATTAATTGAAAATAATTTCCTAGTGATAAATTCAGAGTGAGAAGAGAACACAGACGGTTAAGATTTTGTCATCATACAACGGCACCGCCGAAAAGATCAAATCCTTTAAAAAAAACAATAAGGAAACTATATCAGTTAAGCAACTGTGATGCTATGTACATACAAATGTATATAACTGGTTGAATATGTACGTGGATTATGCAACGTTTGTGGTTTTATTTTAACCTCACTCTTATCCTCGGTTTTATCCTCATTTGGCTCCCCTCAGGCAGTACAGTATGTATAACAGCCGTCATTCTTAAATTGCACAAGACCAAGAAGAAGACGAAATTCCCCTGTGACACTGTGACAGCAAAAATGTCCCAGAGAATAAATAGAAAGGCACATAATCCCCGGAAAAGGATACAGCATAAAGTCTGTTAGTACATGAGAGAGTGTGTGCGTGTGTGTGTGTGTTGGCATTCGAAACGCTCGCGTTGCACGAAAATTGCGATACCAACTGCCTTACGAGTGTCGTCGGTCGGTTGGGGGAGGGTTGGGGGGGAGGGGGTTAGTAAAGCGCTGAAAATGCTGTACAATGACGTAAGCGAAAATGGCCTACAGCAGGAAAATATAAGCAAACGGTAGTTGCCATTGCATGCAACCCCATTCCACACGCATACACATCGACGTAAAGAGTCGTTCTCCAGTTTCCTTTTGTGTATCCTGGCATGTTTTACGTTGAACCTTGAAGCTCTTGTGCCTGGACATAGTCGTTCGGGGAAATAATTCATTGGAACCACCGCCGCCGCCGCCAGTGGTGGGGGAGGGTTGCGTTTTTTGTCCGCTCTCTCTCTCTCTGTTTGTATGGTTTCTGCAGGGCATTTCTTGAAGCGACCCTGGGGTTTGTTGGAGAGATCCTCTGTCGTTGTGGCCCATAGCCCGTTAAAACAACGATAACATCGCCACTCTGAAGTTTATATATACGTATAAGTATGTGTGTATATTTTTTCTGTACTTGAACATCATTTGAAAATTCTGTGGTAGTTGGTTGGCGGTTGGACAAGTTTAATTTGCGCGCCACTGACATGAGAATCCGCTGAGAGAGGGTGGTAAACGTGGGCTTAGATGACTTATACTTCCTCCTTGTATAAATTTAAAGAAGAGCAAGTACCCAGAGATAAAAAATCAAGCAGTAAATGTGAGAAGAATTTGGCCGTAACGACTTATAGTGTACGCCGTACTTTGTGGAATCTATAGTTTTAAACGCAAAAAAATATTAAGGTCACTCTGGTCCAAGATCTGAAAGAAGTGAAATCTGAGTAGAAATCGAAGCCTTTTCGAATTTACAGCCTTGGTCTTCTTGTCAAGCCTGATCTTTTGATGGTCAATGTATATTTCCATCCTGAACATTATTTGAAGATCCTTATCTTATACGACAGGTTATGAGGAGAGAAGCCTATCATTATTACGTCAGAATGGTAGTTTTATGAAAATTTGCTTCGCATTAAAATGCACCCAATACATACCTATGCATGAACATATACTTATCCTAATTCTCTTATTATTTTTGTTGTAACGCCGTGCCATTTAAAATCTCTTAAGAAGAGAAAATCGAAACGTTTAACTTTTACTTTCATATCAATCGTATGCCCGCACCTGAACCTTAAACCACCCCTGTCTTTGACTCTGTTATCATCAGCCACCCCTCAGTCCTCATCCAGACCAAAGCGCCAAACAAAAGACAGAAACTTTTAATAATTTCCTTGCGTAACCTTGCAACAAGAATGAAGAAAGTGAATAAGAAAAAAAAAAGTCTTCCTTTTAGTCACTGTTTACTTGGAAACCATGCACAAGTTTCATTCTTATCCCACACATACATGCAGATACGGTTACTAGGATTTTCACTTTCACTTTACGTCAGTGTGGCCTTGTGTTCATATATTTTTTTTTCTTTTCTCTTATAAGAAGCTCTCTTTTTGGTGGTGTTTCATATCGGTTTTTTTTTCACACTTTCTTATGTTGTTTTTGTTCTGAGAAGGATTCATATTGACACCACGTGGGTTACCACAGAGCCAGGAGGACACAAGGCGCATACATAGAAGAGAAAATGAAAATAAAATAAAAAAAAAGAAAAAGGAAGATGAAGAAAATATAAATACACCGTTATCTTTATTAGCTCCACTCACGCAAATTGCATGAGAGGGGTCATGGAGGGAAAGCACAAAACAAAGAAAGAATGCGAATGAACACACAAAAGCCTGGATAACATCATAACAATAACAAAGTGTTTGAGGAACGGAAAAAGGAGTTGAATTTAGGACGCGTCGCGTTGAGTGGTTTTTTTATTATTCTTTTCTGAGAAGGTGGTGGTGGTGGTGGTGGTGGTGTTGATTGTGGGTGGAGTATATAGGAGGAGAAAAAGTGAAAGTGCGAATCGTGCTGGTAGAAGTGAGCGGCTTTGCATTTTCACCTTGTTTCAATGTAATCTCCTTGGTTAGCTATTACAATTGGGTGCGTTTGATGTTTTGTTTTTAATATAGAGTCGGTGTAGGTATGTAGTATGCTTGGATGACAGATAAGGACGTGTGCATGTCGCTATTTTGAGAATTATTTCGACTTAATGTGTTCTACAGTCGGTTTTATTAGGATCCTTGTCAGACTTGCATTTACACGCAAAGGTCAGGTGAAGACAACTTTTTTTCCATTTCATATAAAACTAAACAAAAAGGGCTACGTAAATACCTACATATGAATGTACCTATGTAGAATTTTTGTACAAGCAATATTAAGTTTTAAAAGCGTTTAAGACAGTGCAGTAATCCTATTACTGAGACTGCACTAACACTCTACCCAGACTTCAACCCGAATCACGGTACAATCTTCACGTGAAGGCTAGACTCAAGGAGAGGAAATCAATTCTACGTCCGCCGAGTCAAAAAAGTCCAGGCCAAAAGCGTTGTGATCTTCTCGTAAGAACCAGATATTGCTAGGTGCATAAAGCTTATCACCCATTCAAGTGTTTTGAAAGCGCAATCGGAGAGATCTGTCAGGAATAAATAATTTACAATAACGGTAAACGTTGACCAGAGAAGCTCATTACCTGAGCTCGAAACAGGGCGATCCACACATACATATGTAAGAGCGTTTATGCTGGTCGATGTGGAGGGACTTAGGCCGATTACCAATAAAGCAATGTTGTACTACACAGAACATTCAAACCTCCAAACATCACCTATGTTTGTACGAATCCTTACGAGACACAAGTCAATTTGATAGGATTAGAGTGAAGTTACACTTAACCCAATATTTAGCCACATTCCTAACGCATTATAATGATATCCAATTGGTATAAGATGTAGTCTTTAGGAACCTGATTCATGAGGAGTTATAATGGACCTAGACTAGCCTTAGAGCGGTTGTACCTCATATAGTATGCCATGTGTTTAAATGATTAGTTTTCACACCTTTCTGCTTCTCATCCTTAAAAGCGTCAAGTCAAACAAAAACGACCACCCTTCGCTAAATCCTTTGCAAAAGCCAGTGCCTATGTACATTAATGCGGCAAACTGATTTCACTCACCACGTTGCACGAAATGTAATAAAAATGTCTGCGAAATTCTTTCCGCATAGTCCTACTAATTTCCTGTTAAACTTTCATTTTCACGTTCACTATCTGTCAGGCAATCTTCAGCGCTAAACTTCCTGGAAACTCCTCTATTACCTACTTGTACACAACATGCACAACCAAGCTCCTGTTTAATTGCACATTTTCCAAGAATAACAAACATGCGCCATCATTGCCAACCTCTGCGAAAAAAAAACAAACAAATTTTAATTGGATTTAGTTCCTTGCCATGGGGATGAGATTGTTCAAAAATAGTAGCAGAAAATAAAATAAGCTTCTAGAGGACTTCATTAGCGCTCTGCCTCGAATCATATTGTCTGGCAATTAGTAGAAAAAATAAAAAAGAATTTCTTTGCTAAAAATTCCATTAACAGAAAAAAAAACAACACTGACCCACCCTTGCGATACGGCAAGGCACATTTCTTTTGCCGTTGATTAAATACCTCGTTAGCATGCAATTCAATCGTTAAGTGTTGCGCCTGAGATTTTCTTCATCGATTACATTATTGCGGAAGAAGGGGGGATAGACCGCGCTGCGACTGTCCAGCGAAAGTAAAAGTGAAATATCGCAAAAATTAAGGGAAAAACGAATATTCTTCTGCAACAACCCTTAGAGACAGGACGAGGCTGGTTGATATTTGCTATTTTGTGATTTGTTTGCTAGCAATTTTTTTTTGTGTTGTATTCTCTCCTTTTTCCTGTTCGTATCAATAGGCATATGTATGGAAATGACGTCTACATTTACGCCAGGTAAAAACCAATCAAGAACATCAATAAAAGGACGACGTCCATCAACATCCTTTGGCCATTGAAGTTCGTGTGGTAGTAGCTGCTGCGACGATAGCCACGGCTGTCACTCAACGATAAATGGTCAATGGACAAAAGTCCCGACATTGTAAAAGAGAGAATCGAATAACAGAAGTCGGGAGATGCCTTGGTTCACCGATAAAAAATAAAAAAAAAATATTATGACAAGGAGCATGGGTTATTGGAAATCAGAATTCTACCGCCCACAAAATTATTCAAAAGCTATCAAGGAGTGTTTGTTTTTTTTTTAACTTTCATGCGTCTGAAAATGGCCACCACCATATTTTTCACACTCCCAAGTTCGAAAGGAAAAAAAAATCTCAAAACGAAAGAATAATATCGACAGTTAAATTGAAAACGCGTCCTACTACCAACAATTGGTCCTCTACTCCTTCCTCGTGCCTCACTTCTTTTGTGTCCAGTCCATAGGGGGCGCAAAATAATAATAATTTCTCTCTTGACATTATATTTTTTTTTTTTTCTCTCTCTCCTTTTTCGGACTAGACCTGTTATGAGCTGTGATCGTGAATAACAAAGGAAAAACAAAACATCCTTCGTATCCCACTTCCCCATAGATGGCAACCACCTAACCCCACAGGGACTCATTGAATATAAAAATCTCATAAAAATGTGCGTATATTAGGAGCACAAAAAAAAAAAAAAAAAAACACAATACATAGGTATTTGATTTTGCTAAGGACATTATGGAAAAAAAGGACTTCCAATGTATCTAAGCTTTTAAGGGTTAAATATTTGGAAGAAAAACAATATTAAAATATTTAAAATTATTCTAATTAAACTCGACGTGGAAATATGTATTTATATTTCTTGTTTTCACAAGTAGAAGCACTCAAATTCAATTCATTCATCCCCTTGGTTGTCTTGAAGGCACTGCTAGCACGCGAAAAACTCATCAAATACTTGGCTGAACGATATCACTGTTCGCTCCACAACGACGACGACGACGACGGCGATGGACGACTACCCTAATGCTCAAAATTGCACAAAAAACCGAATCATATTCCCTATCTCTATGAGGGAAAAAGGATATCAGGAAAAAAATTCATAATTTTTACACAAACACTGCCAGACTCATCCTCGAAGAATTTGTCATATATGTGAGTCCATCTGCATGCGGAAAAAAAGGATTCGCAGAATTTTGTACTTATACACGGGGGGGCGGTAGCAGGTACGTGTGGGGTACATGTGAGGATGCGAGAATAGAAGAAAAAAAATCGTTTATTACTTACTCGCATCCTGCATCCTGGGTAGCTTTCGATTTTTTGCTTTTTCAATCCCTTTTTTCGTTGGCACTGTATTGGCTGCTGCCCCACAACAGTTTTTTCCTGTTCTGTCCATCGCAAGGATTTTTTTTTTCACATTTACTCGCGAGTACGGCCCATATCGCCAGTTTGCATGCATGGTGGACGGCATCCATTTTTGGTGCTACGGTAAAAAGTAAAGAAAATAAAAGAAATGAAATACACCAGCAGCAGAAGCAATAGAATCCTTTTTACCTCTCCCACCCTGCTCTTCCTTTCAAACAATAAAACGGGAAGGACTAGGAAGAAGCAAAACAAAAAAAAAACAAAAATGTATCGAGAAGCACTGTTTACGCTGTAGCTAATGCTTTGACTATATATTTGTATGACCAGCTTGAAGTCGTTATTAACATTCACATCCTGACGGGGCTACTGGTAGAAAAGAAAAAAAAACGAAAATAAAATGCCAAATAAGCTACAAACTAGGAACGAACTACGTCTGTTATTATGGCAAATTCCTCTTATGTAGTAGCTAGGCTATTTTACTCAAAGTCTAGTAAATATGTGTATAACAATCTTCTTTGACGATCTCTGCCATTGAACCATTGAAATCAAACTTGCATAAAAGACAAAAGGAATCGTTTTTGTTCTTTTTTGTCCTTTTTCGAAGTAAGGACATTTGACTTCAATATGTAAGTTCTTTTTAAATTTCATTTATTAGGTTTTATTAAGTTTAGTGGTGGTTGAGGGTTTTTCCTTGAAATTATCTTTTTCTTGTGGTAGAGAAATTATTTTAGGTAGAAAGGTGTCACTATCCACTTAGACCAACAATTCGGGTCAATTGTGCCCAATCTAAATAAAATGTGAAATGCAAAAGAGAAATTATACAATCAGCGTGCGATTTCGAATCATAAAATATAGTTCTTCCACATAAAGTTTGGCACTCATTTTGAACATAGGCAACATCGACCAAATTATGACATTCTATCAGAAAAGAATCTACGCGTTCATAATGTAGGAAGGTGGGTTAGAAAAATATGAACAAGACCATTGGACCCGATACTGACATTTACTGACATAAATAGTGACATATATGTCAGTCGTGTGAACCCATATTTTACATAATTTGAAATGGAGAAAAATGCGGGGTTAAAACTTTTACAAAATGTCCCCAAAAATGGGGAACTTAACATAGAAAATCTGCCATCACACGTAAGCAACAAAGCAGCGGTCTCTTTTACAAGTCAGATGTGAAATCTACTGAATAGAACACAATGGTTATCATATCTTCATTAATTTCGACTAAATAAACTCCACACCAAGTGTCTTTTATTCTTATTGCGCAATCACTGTTACAACATTCACCGTTATCAAAAACCACAAAATAAAACAAACAAAATGCAGGAATGTCCCTCACTTGTACATGAAAGCTACATGATTGCGATAATGATCGTACAATTACAGTGAAGACTCCCCATACGCCTTTTCCCCATATGATGGTTTGCGGTGATCTTCATTGTTCCCTTAACAGACTAGATTTAAGCCTTCTTCTTTTGACTTTCTTATTCTTCTTTTACTCCTCCTTCTATTTCAATTTTCAGTTAATAAGAACAAGTAATGACATATAACAAAGGAAAAACCTGAATAATGATTCCGCACTTTTTCGCCTCTCTCTTTGGCGCTAGACGGTTGTTAGGTAATTTAACATGCAAGATGCGATCAGTTTACATGGTTAGCCCCCCAAAACTACTTAAGATGCATGCAACTTGCGTTAATTTGTTTTCTTTGTTAACCATGACACTTTTCTTTACTTTTTTTTTTCATATAAAGTCAACTAGAACTTGATGGATAGGGTTGAGAAGAAAATAGACGCATGATCGTCATGCGTTTTGCGTTTGCATAGGCTTGGTTGGGAATATGTTTGCATGTTTTTTGTGGAAGGTACATGCGTTTTTTAATTATTTAGAGTTTCACAAAAGTTCAGAGGGAGCTCAGGTGCATCAGAAAAATAAATAAGGCGCCATAGTGACGGGGGTAACGAAGCGATACTTAGAATGACACATCATGAGTAGTCTGAAAGGCTTGTAATACTTATGACATGTAAGTGCTTGTAGAGGATCGTTTGTATCTTTGATTTCGGACTTAAAAATTGTTGAAGGGATCCTGTTAAACGATCGAGTAGCAAACTTGGGGATCAGTAAGAGAGGAGTAAGATCACTCGTTTCAGAAAAGTTCAGACAGAATTTAAAGATGCAAAAAACAATAAATAATAGTGCTTTTCTGCAACATTGTGGACTGTACTGTATACTCGATTCCTATGACTGCTGCTGAGTGATCTTTTAGTTCAAATGATTTGAGAGCTGATCTTTAACTTACTTTGTTGTTGATCAGGACTTTAACAAACAACAAAGTAAAGGGGGTGACATATTTTCCACAAAATTTTGTGAATTCCATGAACTTTAAAGAGCTTCGATATAGCAATTCATTATTATTCTCTTCTAAAAGTTTCACCATTCCGTTTGTACCAAAAAAAACGAAATGTCTACTCGTATCTCCTGAGTAAGTTGTGCACCGTTGCATTAAATTTCAAGCCGATGTCCATCCATCCATTCATGCGTTTAAATTTTATTCATCCTTTTGCAAAATGGAAAAAGAAAAAAAAAAGAATTTTATTCCAGCCTGGAGACAGTCGTCGACAAACTCCCCAACAGTTAGATAACGATCATAACGATACAGCAAATGGGAAAATTTGAAAATTCAATAAAAATTCAAACTTGATTTACTAATCAAGTGCTGTGCATGTACGGCATGAGCTTGGTGGGATTCATATGTGTTTGGCTCTCGACGAATAGGGTTAAATTCATTTGTTTCATTCCGCAATGACTGGTAGCTGGAGGAGGCTGGGGCACACTGCGGGGGTAAATGATTCATCCTCTGCGTCGAATGAGGCTCTGTTCCGCCAGTTGGCGGCACAGCACAGGCAAATAAGAGAATAAAAATGCCTATCCTGATCCTGGAATCGATTCCGCTGGCTTAATCGAACACCAAAAACCACTCTGCCCTGTCTCTGTTGCCCTATCTCGTGAAGCAACTGTGTAGGGTGTACAATCAGCATCCCCATGCGACATTTGACGATATACGTTGGCTCGTTCCATCCACCAAAAAAACGGTATATAATATGATTTTTTTTTTTACCGAGGAAATCCAATGATGTCCGCTTGGACGGATTTTGACAGATCTACACGTTCAACCCTTTTTCTTTCAGGGGGTGGCTGGGTACTTTTTTTTTTGTTATTTCTCTTTCACATCATATCGGGGGGTTGGGAAAGTCTGTGTTATGACTTGGCGCATAAATATTTTTTCATTCCATCAAAAGGGGTAGTTTGCAAATACATTCTTTATTTTTGTCCTTCGTTTTGTTTTTAATTTTTAGTAGGCAATCGTTTATTACCATACACACACAGCTTGTCTGTTTTTTATTATTTGCTTTTTTTTTCTGGCAAAAGTCCATTGATGGCAGTTGGAGGATTTCACATTCGATAGCCATCAATAGGTGTTTTATATTTTTTTTTTCTCCGTCGATACATCCTTTTTGTTTTAGTTTGATACAGAAAGAGAGAGAGAGAGTTTTTTGGTAATTTTTGTTGTTCAAACGTTTGGTATCGTCCTTCGAACTTCAACTACCCATGACATTTAAGTTGGCATCCCTCAAAATATCACATCGGTCGCTGAAGTGGTGGCATGTTATAACTCTTCATTTATGATGAAAATATATTGTACATACGTATGTATATATGCATGTGAATAGCTACGTGCAATGTATGGGGATACATATGTAGCATTGTACTCGGTTTGAAGCGAGCATTACCTGTCTACCATTCTGACATTTGATTGAGATTTGTTATCGAGCCATCAATGGGCTAGAAGGAGATTTCAGCTTTTATGCTAGAGGCCTTAGGAAGCATATTTGGTCATTCCAGGAGGCTGTTTTTAGGGACTAATTCAAGCTCAAGACCTGTTTAAAGACGACGCAGTAGTTTTCAGTATTCAACATTGTTATGAGACCAATTTTTAATAATTTGAAATCGAATGAGGGATCAATGGAGCTCATACTTGAATGAGAAATTTGAAGCCAACACACTAAATTTATTTGAAGAAAATACGTGCTGCAAAAACATTTACAATTCCAGTCTCATCCTCATGCAGTTAAGTTTCAAAGAACTACATCAAAAACAAAAGCAGGAGCTTAGTGGTACGTCGGACTGGTAACTCTGATTAACAATGTTCGACTCTCTAAAACACCAAATTACACCTCACCTCTTTCGATAGTCAAAATAAAAACCATCCAAAAGTATTACTGTCATGATAAAGCTTCTTACTGAGCCTTTGGTTATGACATAAAATGTACCTACACAACATTCTGGTTGGTGACCTTAGCCAATGATAAAAAAATTCTGTTTTGTTGCCCTAGTAGTATTCAAAAAATATTCTTGGAGAGATAAACCTTACCTTATTACCTTCTACTTAGACAAGTAGTAAGTAGAGTGTTCTAAAAAAAGGTGGGAATGTCCTTGATGGGAGAAAGAGTCTTGCTCAATTTGATCATCGTTCCTCCCATTAGCATCAGTCACCCAAGCACCATTCATCTGGATAGCGAATAAAACATTTTGGCATTTCGAAAGGCTTATATCTAAAAATGATGTCCATCATATTTTTTTTTGATAAGGAAACCAAATCAAATTGGAAACTCTTGGTCCGGTTGAGTAGCAAAAGCCCACACCCACCCCGTAATTAAAATAACTCATGGAAAAATCTAAAAATTCCACACTAACCAATAACCATACTGAACTATTTTCCAAAAACGGAAAAAAAACAAGGATTCATTAAGTCGATTAACCCAATGTATCCCTTCGCTCCCGCACATCCTATTGAAAAGTCCCACAAAGTAGTATATCTGGTAAACTTCAAACTGTAGGTATTCTGTGGCTTATATTTCGCATTTCGGCATTTCTAATGGGGCAATATATAAAGGATGAACATTACTGTAAGCATTTAGGTAACCGTGTAACCTAGTAAAAGTTATTTTTATATAAATACCCGAAAAACATGAAAGGGCATAACACAAAAACAGAACAGAAGAGCGCACCGAAGAAAATTTTCCTCCTTGATGAATTTGTCGTATATATCCTTTAACCATATTGAATGCGTTGCTCTCGCTACCACTACCGCTGCCACCGCTAACTACTGAGGACAACCAAATATTTTTGTGTGCTCTAAAAGTTTCTTGGAAATATACACTTAAAAGATATCCCTTTTTGCTCTACTACCTACCTACCACCCCTTGGGATCGAACGAACGGTGAGTGTTGGGTGGTGGGTGGTAGGTTGCTTTTAGGTTTTTGTCTTATCAATTTGTGTATATCCTGTGTGAGTATGTACCATTTTAAAGGGAAAATATCAACGTTGCGTTGCTATCACCCCGTATGTCGTTGTCGTTGTTGTCCTTGTCGTAGTGCTTCTTCATCATTCAAAAGGATAAGAAGCACTTTAGTTGTTCACTTTCATCCTTTTTTTATTTTTTTTTCGTTCTTTATTCTTTGTTGCTTCGATGATTCAACTAAAAATAAACTGAAGAAAGAAGGAAACGAAGGCATCCCCATCGCATTTACTTACACAAGCAGAAGAAAGTAAAATGTATTCTTCCTTCCACGTTTACTTATAACAGAAGAGCACTAACCAGCAGGAGCAGCAGCAGCAGCAGCAACAGCAGAGCACCAAGAGGAGTGAGGATTCTCTTTTAGGTAAAATGTGCGTGTACCTTTCAATGCACAAGCAATAGCAATTCGTCAGCAGGTTCTCGACAAGGGATGAGAGAATACTATACGTTAGGGGGGTGGGGGGTGGTTCTGGTTCTGGTTAAAGACGGTGGGTGGTGGTGGTGGTGATGGGATGGTGGATGGAATTCGCGTGGTGTGCTTTTCTACTATTTTCATCCTCAAAGATGTTATAGAAAGTGAGAGTCCTGTTGAAACTTTAATAAGCAAACGGAACTCTGTAGGGAGGTGTACAACTTTTGACACACTGGGAATACTCATACACATACAAAGGCAAGGCACATCTACTACAATATACAGAGACAGGAAACCACCCCCTAGCCCGTACTCAGATTGCGTGAAAAATTCGTAGAATTGCAAACGTAACGAAGGAAAACTTTCAAGTTGTTTTCCTTTACGCATTTTCCTTTTTCGCATTTCTACTGCCGTTGCCGTTGCCGCTGCCGTCGCATCTATGTATCTCTACTCTACGTCTTTAAATTCGATAATACACTGAACAGTTGTTGTTGGGTGAACAATGGTGGTGGTGGTGGTGGGAGAGATGGTGTTCGCAGTTTTCGGATAGATGGGGGTTGGCATTGGTTTGGTTTTCCTTTTGGGAGCTCTCTGTGTGTCAGTGTACAGAAAAAGTGACACGAGGAGAGAAATTGCTTTTGTTGTGCGCGCCAGTGTGTTGCAACAGCATTATTATGCTATAGGTTTGACGGGGGGTGGTGCGGGTTTTATTTTCTTTGGCAACTGTGTTATTCAGCAAAGAGGACGAAGACGTAGAACGAAAAATAACATACAGAGAATAGAATGGAGAACGAAAAGTGAAAGTTTTCCCTCGTCCGTCTTATGTAACACAAGGATCGAGCAAAGGAAGCATTTTCCTTTCGAGTTTTCTTCTTCTTGTATTTATTTTCTATTTTTTTTTTTTTCGTTTTGTGAAAGTGAAAGTGAATTCAAGCGAAAGTGAAAGCAAGGGGCTGGGAGCGCAGTGCCAGCGGTGGGGTGTTGTTCTTGTTCAGCTGTAACATGACAACCAGTGGTGTGGTATGGTGCGTTTCAGTTGCCTTGAGTTCTTCTCTTGGTTTTTCTATCTGAATTAATTTTCTAAGAAGAATTAAAGTACAAGAAGAAGAAAATTTTCCCAAGGGGGATGAGAGATGAATACAGAGAAAGACAGAGAGAGAGAAAGAGAGGACAAGTGGTAGGGGAATGGTATTCACATGGTGCAAGCACTGGGGGTTGTTAAGAAATTGGGACAAATATATTTTTTTGTTTTTTTTTTCGTCATCGTTGTCGTTTCCTTTTGGGAAAGTGAATTTTGCCTTGATAACTCAGAGCACAGTTGCATATAAATGTGTGCGTGTGTATGTGTACATGGGCTATGTAGTAGGGAGAGAAAAACTTATGAAAACTTTAGTCCTTACGCACTGAGGAAAGAAGGAATTCTACGTAGGGAAAATTGATGTTTAGAGGGTTGGAACTTTTAGAATTTTAGAATGGACAACTGATGGATGATGGGCGGTTGGGTTTGGGTGGTTTGGGTTGGCTAGAAATTGGAACTTTGCGGGGGTAGTTGACAGTGAGAACTTCAAAGGCACCCATCCGACTGATGGTTAGCGGGTGGTGGGTGGAGAGATATTGTGGTGGTTGTAACACCAGAGAGAAGGATGGTGGAATTGAAAATGTAGCACTTGGCACTTGAAGAAGAAGAAAGTTTTTGACGGTTTAAATTTCTTAGTTTTACTTCTGGTGCTGAAAAGTTCCTTTGAAATTTTATAATTTCCTGCTGGCGATGATGGACGAAGAAAATGTTGTAAAAGTAAAACTTTTTTATTTTTTCCTCTTGTAGGCCATGCTACATTTTACAAAATTTTACAGCGATGCGTACATAGAAAACTTTGTAGATTGTTAGTAATTTACTTGAGTGGGTGTGTTTTACTGTTTGAAATTTTGTTTTTTTACGTGCGATTTTTTTTTCCAAGCGAATGGGTGTAGTAATTGTGGAGACGGAAGGTTAAAAGGAGTTAATTGATTAGTACCAGTGAATTGTGTAACCATTCAGGCAGAGAAGTTTTCCACGTGCTGAACAGGAAAGATATTTGAACACCATAAGGGACTGTATTACAGTTTGAACTGCTTTTGTACTGTTAAGTGAGGAAGTTTGCATTAACTTGGGATATCATATGCAGGTGTATATAAGGGTATAAGGAAGTAGTAATTAAGACAAAATTTTATTTGATCTCATACGGAGTAGGTAATCGATTAGTGAAGATTGGGGAATAAATTTTAATTCTCCTGGGGTTATGGTGACACTTTTTACAAGTATGTATTCATATCTAAAAAAAGAACTGAAAGTATCCTATTGGCCCGAACCTACCTATCTTTATCTGTAATCTACTTTCTAGTAAAAAAAAAGAATTCAAAATCGATATTTCCGAGCTCTGATTCCAACAAGACGTCACAGTTCTAGGTGAGTTACAAGCAACGTAACGCTCTTAGTTGTGAAAGAGAAATTTGACGACTTGACGTTGACGCCACTCGAATATTTTCTATGGGGCTACGTAAAATCGTTAATTCTACAAATAATGCCATAAATGTGGCTTCAGAATAAATCTGGAATCAATTTTATATCTTACACCGTTGTTGTTTTATTAAAATTGTCTTTCCTATCGTTCTTATCTGGTCACCTTATTGATCAGTAGGGTCCGATTTTCGTTTTTAAGCTCAGGAACCTAAAAGATCTCGAATTTTACTTTTTTCCAAACTACAGCTTAGCAACTGAATGGTATTTAATTTTTACATACAATCTTAAATTTATTTATTTGCTGTTTTAATTTTGTTTAAATAAATGAGCAAAGAATGTCAATTATTGCAAACAATAAAGTTGCTGTGTATGTACCTACCTATGAAATTAATTCTTCTAATCGCCTTTAGGTTTCTGAAATCGAGACATTTTCAACAAATAAAAATCGTTGGTAGTTAAATAATACAAAAATAGATTTTTATTCTTATGATCGCCCACGCCTTTTTTTTAGTTTCCATTTGGTAACTAACATGAGATGAATCTTTTAATTATCCTTGCAGATGTTTAGTTTGTTAATTAATCTTTTATTTTCATGAAATATTTATGTATATTCGATGGTGATGAATACTGTCTGTCTGTCTGCCTTTTAAAGAAAATTTAAATGATGCCGTTGACCATTAGTGACCTTCAACATTTTGGTAATCTGTTTTCGGTTTATGCTAATCATTGTAATTTAATTATGTTTTTTTTTTTTATAATAGTTTCAAGAGCAAATTTGAGATAACTGCTTACCCTATTCACACGAACATACATAGTTCTTATAGATTAAAGAATTCCTTGAAAGAAAAAGCCCTATTATCAGAAAATGCAATGTTTCACAAATTTTAATGACGAAGTTTCTCAGTTTATTTCCTTAAAAATCTTTAATGACCAAAAGCTTATTTACTGCATTATGATTAAGCCGAACTATTTTATTCTCAAATGTTAAATATTATTTACTGCAGAATTATGCAAAACAATAATATTTGTCATATTTTTATGGCATCTAATAAATAGTTTTAGTTTTTGGTAGAAATCAGTTGTGATTAAAATGTATGACCTTTCAAATGCGTCATAACACTTTTTTTTCGATTGGAAAACGATTTGTTTTTTCGTGAATTTAATGCTGTGTACAAAATAAGAATAATTTTAAATGTTTTTTCACGTAAAATATCAGTATGCAACAACGGTATGCAGGCTTAATAAGTTGCTATAGTGTATAGTATTTTTTTTTTAGAATACAATGGGATTAAAATTATTATGTCCTTTCAAGCAGGGATGCCGTTCTCGAAGTTTATAGGGGAGTATTTTAAAAGTTTACAGAGCAGTATTTTGTGTCTGAGGAGAGTACAGGAGTAAAGTCTGCATTTACACTTTTTTTTCTTCAATTCTACTCGCGGGAGTATCTCTTACTCTCATTACACAATGGATGAATGTAAAAGGCTGTATACAAGTTCTGACTTTCAATGTAGTAGTATCTTTTTTTCAACCCAAAATTGACAACTTGTGTATGTATTAGTTTTACCCCTGTTCAACTGCTTCAATACTGGATGAAGATTTTATCCCGTTTCTTACTTCACACTTCATCCCTCTCTCTCTCTCTCTCTCTCTCTCTCTCTCTCTCTCACACTCTCTATTGTAAAGTCAGTTTTACCCCGGAGTAATTGCACCAGTGTATGATGGTCCATTCAATGAAATAAGAGTGACAATGTACTAAAATGTTTTAAAAGGAGGGGAGTACGGTGAGAAGATATAACGAATGTTCCCTTATTAGTACTTTCGGCAAGCCTGCTTTCCAGCCAGACCATTGCTATAAAATTAGTAAGTTACATACATATTTGTACAGTAGACGATAGTTTTACTTTGTTTTGTGCTTATTATAAGTCATTTTTACGAACATACTTTTTTGTATATTTTAAGACAATAATCTAAGAATTAATTTTTGATAGTAAAACTAACCACTTCTTTGACATTGTCACATGCTAATTCAGCCAACAAATAAAAGTCTAAAATGTCATCTGAATAACGAGTTCTTTGACACTACACCCTTTCCACTTAAAACAAAAAAGTAGTCATTTTTAATGCGTGGTCTAAAAATTTTAACTATGAAATCATTGAAAACTTTTTTTTAAACAAAAAAATGCGAGTCCATTATAAAACAGCATTATGAACTTGTTCACAAAAAATAATGTTTGAAATTAACATAAGCATTCGAGACTAGACTATTAAGACACTAAGTGCGTTAATATATCGCCTATCTTTCTGTTTGTTATTCAGGACAAGTTTCAGGGGCCGGAATATGCGTGCAGCTCCTCAAAAAAAACAAACTTTAAATAAAAATGTATATATTTAAAAAAAAAAAATGACAGACTATAACACGTTGACAACGCATCGATTGCGTAAACCCACTCGGCACTCGGTTTATTATTCTTTTAATTAGTTGCCAGTGGATAATCAAAATGCAAAATTTTACCATCCGTCTGTGTTTAGGAATACCTACTCAAAATTGTGTATATCTACTACATACCAGCAAATGTTTGTAGCATGTTTGAAAAAATACAAAAAAAAAAACTACACTTAATTTCAAGGTGAATTTCAAGGCAATCTGTTCTACGCATTCTCTACGCATATAAATTCACTCGACAATAGCCAGATAAATTACTACATGTTTCTTTCCTTGTTTCTCTTTAGAAAATAGAAGAAAAAAAAATCGCACTTTGATAGGGAATGTTGTGAGTACTAAAAAAAAAAAAAAGTTTGAAACATACTTAAGTACCGTACCCATTCCGACACACTACAACTAAACGTCGAACAATGCCAATTGAGGGCTCACATTTTGTTCCCTATTGCAGCAAGTTGTCTCACTCTAACTCCAATTTAACCTCTGTCTTGTTTGAACTAATATTAAGCTAGCTGAAGGGCAAAATGATTACGCACAGAGCTCACAACCTATGTATACGCACTACCGCATTTCGTTGTCGTCGGCGGCGCGGCGGTGCGTGGAAAAAAACGTTTGGATCATTTAAATTGATAGGCACTTTGGCTATTCGCCCGCTTGCAGTGCGTGCGTTTCGGTTACACAAGTGAAACGAGTATGACAGTTGCTGCTTGTGGTATTGGTGTTAGGTTTAGTTTTTTTTTTTTGTTTTTTCGTGGCCCACCGCCCTCTGCTGTCGGTTTGCATTACGCTTCCGTCATTGCATTTTGTGAAAACCGAAACAAAATTCAAATGAGTTCCTAACGCGGTTTTTTTGGTGTAGACTTGACCTAAATAACGATTGTGTCACGTAGAAAAGACTGAAAATAAAATTTGGAACACTAGTGCAGTTGCTGCGCGTTGTCATTTGCTGTAGCACGCTATGGTGTCATGTGCTAGGAGTTAGTTGCTAATTGACTTTTGGAGCTTGTTTTCGGTTGGTTTGGCGCGGTGGTGTTTTTTTTTCGATTTTTTTTTTTTTTTTGTTGACCCCCCCTTTTATCATTGTAATACGTCAATGTGACGTAGTGATTAGTGTGCAGCATTTCCGCTTGGGTACTACTTGGCGGCGGCAGCAATCGAGGATGAAATAGAGTTTAGGTGATATATCGTATTTGTTTGTGAGTTGACTCTTGCAAATGTACACAAGTTTCTGTTTGTCTTTTTGATTTTATGTTGGGAAAAGAGATGTTGTCTATGACTATCAAATTTCGAATTTCTCGAGATGAGAAAGTAGGAGCTTTGTTGTGTAAATAGGCTCGCGTTTTTATTTTTTGGTTTGCCAATGGTCTTTTGATTGAATTTGTTGACTTTATTACTTGCTTTTCACTCTCAATTCAAGCTACAGTAAGAGTTAACCTTGACAAATAAGACAGTCGAGTTCCGGTTTTTGGATGCTTGATAGATAACTTAACAAATCTCTCTGCAATCTGAGGATGGATACTACATCCTCATTGTCACAGTTTTTTTTATTTGCTGCAATCCATGCTCTAAACTCGCACCATCCATCAATCTGCAATAAAAGTAAGTCCAAAACACTTACAGCTTATTTGCTCTACGCCTTCGTTTCCGAAGAGAAAATTAAATTTCCTTTCTTAAAATCTGCGCCACTCAATGCACAATTAAATTCAAAGTAAAGCTCCTTGAAAAAAAAGGAACTCAGAAAGAGAAAACAAAAAAAGTAAAAAAAAAAGGAAACAAATAAAATGTCTTAAGCTCCCCAAAGTGTCCCAATCAACATGTTGAAGAATCATAAAACAACCCTTTTCGTGCGATTAAAAGATATTTAAGGACATTAAAGCGTAATAAAAATCACTTCTTCTTCCTATTGTCCTCCTTCCTTTCTTCCTTCTTTTCTACCCCTCTTTTGGAATCTGTGCGTTTGAAAAAGTAAATCCACACACATACAATCTCCTCCCACTCAACATGAGAATGTCCTACATTCAATATTCTTCCTTTCAGATACAAAGAAAGAAGAAAAAAGGGAATAGTAAAAAGAGGCCTCAACAATTTGAACGAGTTTAATGTCCATTTAAATTAACTCAACGAAAGAAGGAAAAAAATATAAATAAAATATCCTTTCCCACCAATCTCTCTCTATTTTTTTTTTACGAGATATTCTCCTGTCGTAATAAATAGATCTCTAATTATCCTGAAAGTGTTCAAAAACAGTGCATTCGCGCACCGTGAGTAGATCATATTCTAAAAAAGGTAATAGTGACGTCGCGTCGTAGTCAATCGTTCTCATGCAAATTGTCGGTGGCAACCTCGTGCACAGTACGAGTAGGACATACAACATACATAAATAAGGGGCACTTTCAAATACCTTGGTAGTACTCTACATTATTCTATTTGGGTCGAGGTGAAAATCCCTCTCGACAATGCGTGTACAGAACAAGAAAACGCATAAGTATCATCGTCTTCCGTTGAATACCTATTTCATATCCTTTTTTGTAAGCTGTGTTGTGCAAGACTTTATTCGTGATGCAATACAGGAGCTTCCTATTATTAGAATTCAATCGAACAGAAGTCGTTTACCTCACCCCTAGTGTCTAAAGCCGGATTTTTTTGTTGTTTCATTTCTTGCAGAACGCCTGCAGTGATTTCAGTTAGCTTGCTCATAGCAACAAGTCCTTCATCTAAGTCGCATGCAAGTTTTTTTTTTCTTTTATTTTGTTGGAAAACATTTGCAAAACGATACGAACATTTGCATTGCGTAATTGCGTTGAATTTAGATCCTGTTTACATGCATCAGGACCCCTTTTTATTTGAACTTCCTTTGTCCCCTTACTGAAGGTATAGGTACCTATACCGCGTTTTTTTTCTTATTCGTTTTCTTTTACTTTTTTTTTTGTTCATTTTATTCTTTGAAATTACAAAATAAACGTGTTCTACTTGATGCGTTGTAGTTTTCGTCTCGCATCCTGTGAATACACACACACCCATACATGGACATGTGATAGATTTGTGCGTATTTAATTTTTGAAAGACACATTTTTATTGCGATCATTCGAAAACAATTAAAAATCCGAATTCAATGGACGATTATTCAGTGCATTGTTCGTGAGGATTATTTACACGCAGTTTGATGCTTAAGTGTTATGGTTGTTGTTGAGTGTAACTACGTTGCATGAACATCGAATTAGAAGGTGACGTCACTGTGTGTATGTATAAAATGTCATGGAGTGTATTTTTTAGATGACTTATTAATGCGTTAATGAATATGTCATTTGCCTTGAAGGATGTACAAGGGTACGGTGATTTTTTACAATGTTAAATTACTTTATTAGCTGTAGGAGGTCAATTTAATTGTTCAAACTTTGGGGTAAAAGCGAACAAGTAAAATGGAAGATTGCTAGAAGGTGTACACAATTGGAGTTTGACAGAATCATCTCCTATTTCCGTTTAAGCGAATCCCGGGTAATTTGGGCAGAAACCTCGACTACAAATTCATCAAATTACATATATCTTAGGACACATTACACTTGGTGAAGTTCTCAATCCGAGAAGAAGGGTAACGAAGTCCTGGACTTTGAAACAGCAATCCACGCAGATGGCTCAAAAATTGAGTGCTCATTTGGTACCAACAAGCTGAAAATATGATGATCTAGTCTAAATACCTTTTGCTGAATATACTGACCAAGTAGTGTCAGTATGAGCTTTAGCAACAACGCTTCCAATTATTGAATTCCTTTCATTTGCATTCCGTGTGTCGTCTAAGGGACAGCCCTTAAATTGTCCCCACCTGTAGATTTTCAGCCATAGGGTAGATCAGGCAACACAAACTAAGCACACCTCTCTTTGATGATCTATCATCAATATCTAGACAAAGGGGCTAAGAAGGCATTTCCGATTTTGAAAGAGGGTGGAGTTGGGTGATATAGCAGAAGAAGATATGTCACCCTTCACATACATTTTTGTTCTTCGTTAAACCTTCCCTTTTTCTTCCTATTACTTCCTGAATCACGATGTTCATACGTACATGCATATATTTCCCATCAAGCAACGTCAAGGTTTTACCAAATCTGATACTAAAAGAGCGCATCCTATGTCTAGTTGAGTTCTTTTATTTACTGCTACCTATACCCAGGAAAAGTTTTTTCACGGCCCTACCTCTTCCGAGTGTCTGACAAACATTCAAGAGTATTACTGTCATGAGAGAGCTTCTCAAAACCCCTCTGCCCTTCGGATACGGCATAAAACTCTAGGTCCCAGGAAGTTAGGCTCCACTTAGTTGTAGACAATTCTAAAATTATCCGATATTAAAAGTTAGTCTTTATAACTTTGTTAAAATACAAGTCATTGCCTCATTCCTTTTTTTTTTTAAAGAAACACGGCAACACCTTCTAGATCACCTTTATTTTATTTGGTCCAATACAGACAATGTCCAATATGTTATTGCAGTCCCAACATAAGAATAAAGAAAAAAGGAATAAAAAAGATAACCATCGAGGCGCAGTGAGGTGAAGGAAACAGAAGATTCAGATATATGTATGTAGAGAAAGATTCCATCATCATGCGGATGCGTTTTCCGCGAATTTGTCTAATCGAGAGAAGAAATAGAATTCTTATTTTCGGACTTGTGCATTTTTGTATATTTTTTTGTGACTGGTTTCGTTTTAATGATATTCTGCTTCTAGTATTTAATTCATACGAATTTCAAGTCATAGGATATACCGAAAAAAAAAAAAGTTATATGTTTAGCTTGCAGATTTTGGACAAAATTCCCGGTAAAAGATCGCAACATCATCATGCGCTTTGATGCGCGCGATCTGTCAAATTGTATTAGCGCCATAGTAGGTATTATGCCCTTTGGTTTTGTAGGGACAGCTATAGGGTGTAGTAAGGACGAAATGGACTCTTTGTTGGAACTTTTTGGGGCTGAAAAATAAGGAAATTGGTGGCCTTACATATGTATTTGTGCTTGCTTATGAAAAAATAGAAATTCAGTACGATTTTGCACAATTAGAAAGGACTCACAGTAAAGTAAGATTCCTACTGCGAATCATATTATCGGCTAAAGAAGAAGGGACCTAGAGTTTCACAATGTATCCTTAGATGTTTGTCTCATCTGTTATCGAAATGATAGTTCCAATTAGGTATAAAGTCAGTGTTAAGGTATAGAGTACCTATTCACACATTAACAATACATAATTACTGTTAAAATTGTGTGTTTCACACCAGACCTTGACTTTATTTTCCCACGATACCTACCTAGTCTAGCTAACACGCTATTTAACTAATAATCGCAACAATCCACCTTCTTGAAACTTTTAGGTAGCCTGCCACAACAAACGAAGCAATTACAAAATTCAACTTATAATCGGTGCACAGCACAGCACCACTTAAGCTCATTTCTCAAGTGACTCGTGTGTGTTGGCTTAAATGCACACGTTTTCGAGATTTCATTGCTGCCATTTAAATATCACCTTGCATTTCATTGAATGCCGTCGCCGTCGTCTGGTATTAATTTGCTTATGCATCATTCATTCACACAAACTACGCATCATCAATTATAGTATCTATAAAAACCACTTACTATCTATCGTCACCCGAGAGATGTAGTTTTTTTTTTTAAATTTATCATATCCAAAATTAAAACTAGTATCTGTTTACGATATCGAATGGAATAAATACAAATAATGATGATGACCTTGACAAGAAAAAATGTTGATTCATCTTATGTGTGATGCATTTTATGCGCTGCTACCTTTTCTTCGGCGCTACCTATAAAACAGCATTTCGATCGTTTAGATACTTCTGTCTGTCGGTGTTACTGTCAATGTGGTTTGTTTGTTGAACGAGTTAAGTCGCGCCGCATATGTAGTTTGTCAGGGTCAAGCAAAAACAAAACACAAGATACATTTTGTCATCGTTTAGACCCAAAACGAGTCATTTAACGGAATTGAAGGTACCACCATAATCACAAAAAGTAGCAAAGAAATTGAAAAACAAAGCAAACGGTATAATAAAAATGTGGGTTTGACTCTGTCCGATGATGATGACCAAACGATGACGAAGACAGACCTCACCATTTTGACCATTTGTTCCTGTCTTTGAATGCAACCGACGACGGACAACAGCCAAAACAAACGGAATAAATGCGAATAAAGGCAAAAAAAAAACAATAAGAATAATTCCACAACGGGCCGAATGGCCACAAGGACAAAATATTAACCGTGCAGCTCTTTCTACGCGTGCGTATAACCCATTAAATGGCATACGGTTAGGATAGGCTAAAAACAACAACAAAAAAACAGAATATCAACCGAAAAGATGCACACAAAAATGTTAAAGAAAAAAAAGCCGAAACAAAAAACGTAACAAATCGATAAATAATTTCCAGGAAATCCCTCACTAATGTGAAACTTGATCGTTCTTTGTGCATAGTTTCACATTTTGTTAGGTTTATTTAGGTTTTTTTTCCCCTCTTGCTGTGTTATCCTGTTTCTTCTTCACTAGCAGTTTCAATTAGGAATGTCATTTAATATGTTAATTTGAATTGTGTCAACTTTTGAAGACTTGTAAACGTAATCTTCACGTAAAAAAATTAAAGAACTAGGACATGTAATTCAAACTAATTCTAATCAATAGAATAAAATAAATTTGTCCAAGTTCATAAAAATTAAGGTAGAAGTGCAAAATTGGCTGTGAACTGAGTCGATTCGTGTCTATTTCTTTCCGCAAAATATGTTACTCGGCAGCTTGTTTATGTGCCTCATTCACTTTGCCGACTCGTTTCACTTTATCCAATACAGTCTCTTAACAGTGTCCTTTTATTGCAAACAGATTGGAATAATTAAGAAATACTTGTAGAAAAAGGAAGTGGGGTAAAAGATCGAAGCACAATGGCAACACTATACAGCTGATCCATTCCTCACCTTAGAACATGACTACCAGTTAACAAAAACCGACTCCCTACTGAATGCGCATACCAGCTGAAGGATAGTGTTGACCACTGCCAAAAACAGCAAAGCAATTCTAACAGGATCGGACATCTAACACAAAAGGACAACAACTAGTCAACGGCGGTGTTCGTTATGAAAATTGACGAGCTTAAAGTCTGATCCTAAAATTTGTCTCCATCTTCTCCCCTTCTACCATACCAATCAAGTCAAAGGGTATAGTATTTTTTTTTTTTTTTTTTATTGTTGGGTATCCAACCATTTATCCATTGATTCCGCGATCCTTCATCTTCTTCCTTCTGCGCGTCTGCGTTTGTATAATATGTCCTCGACCATAATGCATCTATCAGCATCGCGGCTATTTGTGGCCCAGAATTCCAGGAATTGAATTGATGATGTTACTTCTTTTAGAGATCTTCAGCGATTTATGTCTAAACAAAAAAAAAATAATGAAAAAAAAAAAAAAAAAAACGAAGAAACTTTCGGAAATGCCTTTTGTGAAATTAGATCACAGTTGTGTCTCAAATTACCTCGTCTTTCTAACATCGGTTTTTATTTTCTTTTTAGGACATCAACAATTCGTAGTTAATTTAATGCTACTTCACTTTCTCACACAGATAAATGCACTTAGTAGTCTTTAATTTAATTTTCACATTGTTTTTTTTTTTGCTTTGAATTTTTATTCATTTTAGTTTTTCTTTGTATCGTTGCAGGAATTTTCTTGCGGTTTATTAGCTGAAAAATCGTCATCAAGAATTAAGAGAAATACAATACAGGAAAAAAGGGGAAAAAGAAACAAAAACATTTTTAAATGCGAACAAAGCTCGAATCGAAAAGAGGAAGGAAAAAAGGAAAATTCCGTTTGGCATATACGAAAATTGCAACAATTACCGAAAAAATACATTTGGATATAAAAAATTCTAGATTGGAAAGGATTCTGAGGAGATATTCTTGAAGAAATATACACGATTAAAAAGGAAAGGATACCTGAAAACTATTTAAAAAAAAAAAAACTAAAACACTCTGAGAAGGATTGTTAATATCAATACAACAACCCCTCTTCCATAAAACAATTAAGACCCACCAATTAGAGCTATTTTTATTTTGTTTATACCTATACTAATACCAATCCGGAGATTTTTGGCATAAATTTTGGATTATTATTAATTTTTAATTGGACAACACTGCATAAACATAGAACACACACAAAATGGATCCACAACAGCAGTTTTGTTTAAAATGGAACAGTTACTCGTCGAATTTGGCAATGACATTTTCAAATTTATTCAAATCTGATTTATTGGCCGATGTGACGTTGTCTTGTAATGGTAAGTCTTTTAAAAATACCTATTTTAAATTAAAGTGTTTATTGCTTACCTGTGATGGTTTCTTTTTTACTTCCACTCAATATTGAAATGGCTTTGACAGGATTGTGAAGTTTTCTTAGATTACAGGAGACTACTTGATTGGAGAATTTTTATAACTTAGAAAGTTTAAAGTTAGATGGTGTTTTGAAGTAAAGAGTTTTGAATACAAAATCGGACTACTTACTTACTTACTTAAAGAGCTCTGACAAAATCTGACTATGATGTAGTGTATTCAAACTTTAAATATGGTTTAAATGGGTGTTTTGACAGAGCTATGAGCTGTGTGTTCTTTTAAGGAACATTGAGTGAATAAAGACGGCGAGAACTACTAATTTCTGTCCTTTATTTCTTAGCTATGTACGCGTACTCGTCAGGTTGGAGCATAAGCAGATTTATAGCTTTCCGGGCATAAGGGTGGGCGCGGTGTATTGGTAGGGTATTCGGTCATTGAACCGAACCTCTGTTCGGTGTCCCATTCCCAGTCATATCCATTCAATCCAAAAATACAAATTTCATGTATTTCAACACGAACGCGAAAAAAATACTGTGAATTGGGAACGAAGACAAAAATTCACATACAACTCTCCACAGACAATTTGGACCCCAACCAGCCTGAGTTCCATATACCATTGCACGAACTCTTTCCTATCCCTTCTTCTCTTTTCCAATTTGTTCATCGCCGGGGTCCTGTTTCGTAGTATAGTTAAGCTTATTGGTTCATGACCCATTCTCTGAAGATGCTGGCTTCGTAACTAAGATATTACGTAAGAACACCATCGTGTTCAGGTCTCTAGTGATAGAAGGATTACATTTGAGGGGTGACATTCATGTAGTAGGAATAGTCGCTCTTTTTCCCCAAATTTTGGATAGCGTTCCAAATATAGGCTGAGTTCATTTATGCAAAAAAAAACATGCAACTTTGCAGAAAAAACTGTATTATTTACGCAGAAGTTTTGCACAATTGCGTTCATGTTTTGCACATTAGCAACAGAATTAATTTTGGTCGATTATCCTTTGAGGGAGAAGCCTCCTCCTTTCCTGCGTAAGACTCGTCAAATAAGTTACTGATAAATACTATCAAGTGCCATTGACAAACAGCAGATGAAGTGATATTTAACGTCCTGCTTGATGATGTGTTGATGTGGTCGTTTTTAAGTCATCCTGCATTGTTGACTAATTCGTATAAAAGGTTGTCATGCGAAGTCCTTGTCATAGCAGCTTTTCTATCAACCTGACCCTGCCTGCAATATTCTTTCAATAACATGCAAATGAAGTGTCCTTCAATTCAATCTATCAACATCGTTTTCTCATCCCTTCAAACTTTAACAAAATAATATTGAATTGAATAATATATGTACATCCAACTGACCTAAATTCCAAAGTCTCCCCATCTCTAATTACATAATGACCCAATTTGGTAAATAGCTTCCTTCCTCTGTATCGCACCCTTTTCTTGAACTCATCCCAATTATATATGGGAGAAAAAAAAAGCAACGAGGAAACAAACGGAAGTATAAAAATCTTCCTTTTTTTTGTGGCCTTGCCCTTAAAGAAAAAGGAATATCAATAGAAAAAGAAACGAAAAAAAAAAGTGTTTCTCCTTCTCCCACCAGACAATCGCGCGCTCGCACCCACAATAAAGCAACAACAAAAGGAGACAAAAATACAATAAAATTAAGACACAAGGTTGGAAGTTGGAAGTTGGAAGAAGGTGCCTTCTTCGTTCGCTTATATGAGAGCCACCACAATCGAGCGAGTCGCTCTCTCTTAGTATCATTGGTGTTAAGTAATCTTCGTCCCGTTTTATTTTATGGCATTTTTACCATCATCATCGTTGTGTCGCTGTCGTCGTTTTCGCACTTTGGCGGTCGTTTCATTCAATTCATGGTCGCGCGCGTACCAAAAAACCAGACATGGATTTACACATCTGTTTTGCAGATGGGCCGCCGGAGGGTGTGTCTCACCACCCACTTAAGAAAATGGAACGTGCCATGCTTCCTTTTATTTATTTGTATTTTTTTTTCCCCCACAACATCCATCGTCCACCGCCCATCTCCACCCACACATTATACATATCTCAGAACGCATGCATACATACTTTTACTTTTTTTTTTTTTTGTAAGTTTCGTAAGGAATGGAAATAAATAATCATAAGTCTTTGCCTAGCAATGGGATATGTCTTGTTGTCATCAAATATTGTTGTCGTGACATTTTTCTCTGGAGCGTGCAAGGGATAAAGCGAGACTGCGTCTGTAAAAATAAGAATGTGAACTTTATGTCCTTAAATATATGTTTTTGATGGAAAGGTAATTCATTATATTTTTAGTTGCACATACTTGTGTACAAATATAAATAAAATTATGTACCTACTGTACACATATCTGTATCGAGCAGTAATATGGGAGCTATTGGAAACCACTCGTCAGATATTCCTTTAAGCTATGATAAGAGCCATGTTGACTTGCTTTGGTGGATGTTTTCAAAACTCGAGGTTTCAGCGAAACCTACTTCTCCTTGATTACACTCTACTCTACTCTACTCTACTCTACTCTACTCTACTCTACTCTACTCTACTCTACTCTACTCTACTCTACTCTACTCTACTCTACTCTACTCTACTCTACTCTACTCTACTCTACTCTACTCTACTCTACTCTACTCTACTCTACTCTACTCTACTCTACTCTACTCTACTCTACTCTACTCTACTCTACTCTACTCTACTCTACTCTACTCTACTCTACTCTACTCTACTCTACTCTACTCTACTCTACTCTACTCTACTCTACTCTACTCTACTCTACTCTACTCTACTCTACTCTACTCTACTCTACTCTACTCTACTCTACTCTACTCTACTCTACTCTACTCTACTCTACTCTACTCTACTCTACTCTACTCTACTCTACTCTACTCTACTCTACTCTACTCTACTCTACTCTACTCTACTCTACTCTACTCTACTCTACTCTACTCTACTCTACTCTACTCTACTCTACTCTACTCTACTCTACTCTACTCTACTCTACTCTACTCTACTCTACTCTACTCTACTCTACTCTACTCTACTCTACTCTACTCTACTCTACTCTACTCTACTCTACTCTACTCTACTCTACTCTACTCTACTCTACTCTACTCTACTCTACTCTACTCTACTCTACTCTACTCTACTCTACTCTACTCTACTCTACTCTACTCTACTCTACTCTACTCTACTCTACTCTACTCTACTCTACTCTACTCTACTCTACTCTACTCTACTCTACTCTACTCTACTCTACTCTACTCTACTCTACTCTACTCTACTCTACTCTACTCTACTCTACTCTACTCTACTCTACTCTACTCTACTCTACTCTACTCTACTCTACTCTACTCTACTCTACTCTACTCTACTCTACTCTACTCTACTCTACTCTACTCTACTCTACTCTACTCTACTCTACTCTACTCTACTCTACTCTACTCTACTCTACTCTACTCTACTCTACTCTACTCTACTCTACTCTACTCTACTCTACTCTACTCTACTCTACTCTACTCTACTCTACTCTACTCTACTCTACTCTACTCTACTCTACTCTACTCTACTCTACTCTACTCTACTCTACTCTACTCTACTCTACTCTACTCTACTCTACTCTACTCTACTCTACTCTACTCTACTCTACTCTACTCTACTCTACTCTACTCTACTCTACTCTACTCTACTCTACTCTACTCTACTCTACTCTACTCTACTCTACTCTACTCTACTCTACTCTACTCTACTCTACTCTACTCTACTCTACTCTACTCTACTCTACTCTACTCTACTCTACTCTACTCTACTCTACTCTACTCTACTCTACTCTACTCTACTCTACTCTACTCTACTCTACTCTACTCTACTCTACTCTACTCTACTCTACTCTACTCTACTCTACTCTACTCTACTCTACTCTACTCTACTCTACTCTACTCTACTCTACTCTACTCTACTCTACTCTACTCTACTCTACTCTACTCTACTCTACTCTACTCTACTCTACTCTACTCTACTCTACTCTACTCTACTCTACTCTACTCTACTCTACTCTACTCTACTCTACTCTACTCTACTCTACTCTACTCTACTCTACTCTACTCTACTCTACTCTACTCTACTCTACTCTACTCTACTCTACTCTACTCTACTCTACTCTACTCTACTCTACTCTACTCTACTCTACTCTACTCTACTCTACTCTACTCTACTCTACTCTACTCTACTCTACTCTACTCTACTCTACTCTACTCTACTCTACTCTACTCTACTCTACTCTACTCTACTCTACTCTACTCTACTCTACTCTACTCTACTCTACTCTACTCTACTCTACTCTACTCTACTCTACTCTACTCTACTCTACTCTACTCTACTCTACTCTACTCTACTCTACTCTACTCTACTCTACTCTACTCTACTCTACTCTACTCTACTCTACTCTACTCTACTCTACTCTACTCTACTCTACTCTACTCTACTCTACTCTACTCTACTCTACTCTACTCTACTCTACTCTACTCTACTCTACTCTACGAAATGATGAAAGTTCTTTCCTTTAGAAAGAATAGGAATAGGACTTTAGGTCCTGTCATACAAAATATTATGTAGAGGACTAGTAAGGGGATTTCGTATGAAACGACTGATATACGAGTATGTACATGGTTGGGAAGGGATGGCCATTTACCCTTCCATCAGAAAGTCTTCAAATGATTTCCGATTAATCGTCTTAGTTTGAGTGGCGGGAGCAAGTATAAAGGATATTGCGCCAAGCGGAGATGAAGCCAAGCGGAGATGAAGCTGGACCTTCTGGTCTAGGTTTACACTGAAACTGTAAACAGAGAAAGAGAAATACAAACTAGTACTGTTCCTTTGATTTGGTGCCTCCTACAATTCAAAACCAAATAATTAAAATCCAAGAAATACTCTAATAAATATTCACGTTTTACTAAATACTCTACCTTATCGACCTTTGTAACATTTTCATAATTTTCTTGCGTGTGTAAAAATTCGAATGCCACTGACCGACTAATGAAGGACCGACCCTTCTCTTACACAAAACTACTGAAATTGGGATTATACTGTAGTGAAAGGGAGCTTATTCGGGATGACCAACATAAGATTATCCTCTTCTCATAATGGAGCATGAAAGTGGGTGGATAGATAGACTTATGCCCCTACCCATTATTACCATACATCTAATTTGCCACCACTTACACCAGAAAGAACTCCTTACTTCTTTTATATGGGGCTAAAAGCGTGTCAAACAACCCATACAGGACGACACGACGTGTCCTCATTTATGTGTGTCTACGATCGCTACGCATAATGTGTGGCGGCTTAACTTTTAGGGGTACGGACGATATATTATTTTTTCTTCTTCAACCAACTCTGGTTCTGTTCTGTTTTATTTTTTATTTTTTTCCTGTTTTCGGGATTCCTTTCCCATTCAAGTTTATTCATTTTCTTAGATTACAACCGGTGTGTGTTGTGTGATGTGCTTCTGTGTTATTCCGTTCGACGACCTTACTCACTCCGATTTCATAATCAGAATGAAGAAGCACAAATCGACAAAGGACTGAAATGGTAATGGGAGGGGGGGCGCACGCGGTAAGAAAAGGCGACGAAGACGGCAAAAGAATATAAAAAAAAAACAGAAACTCCAAATATATATAAAAATAAAAATAAAAGACGGCACAAAAGCAAAAAAAAAGGAACACAAAAAAAAATTTAGTAGGGCCTTTTGCACACCCGTGTGTACTACCACTACGTTACGTATACGCAGTACCATTTATTATATCATTAAAAAAATGATGATGATGTTGATGACGATGATAATGTTTTTGGTTCTTTGGGTTGTTGGGTTATTGGGCGCACTTTTGAAGCAAGGAATTGTTGAATTTTTTTTCGTTCTCTGCCGGGGTATCCCTCCTGATAGCGAACGCTCTCTCTTTACTCTTTTCGGCGACGGTAGTGGTGGGTGGTGGTACGCAATGGGTCTGGTGGAAGTTCAATGTCCTTGCTAGATAATTTATGTATGTTTATGTTTTGTTTTCCTGTCTTTGGCGCTTTTCCCCGGGCACCCTTCCTCCCTCTCTCATATACAGGTCTTGTATTTTTCTTTTTCTTTGATGGTGTCTGTTGTGTTGCCTTATCACTTCACTCAAAGGAGAGAAATTTTGATTTCTTTTCTACCGTCGTCGTCGTCGTTTGGGTGGGTGGGTTGTTTGATGATTGGGGGTGGTTTTACGAGTGTTGTTTTATTTTTATTATACATATATACATATATATTTGATATGTCTGATGACTCTCAGCGCCGCACAGAGTTTATCTGTTTTGCTTTCATTCATTGAATTTATTCAAACAAGGTGGATTTGGTCTTATTGCCAACATTATGAGACCTTTTTCTTCGTTTGTGGCGGCGGCGGCGACGGTGACGGTGACGGCGGCATGTTCCGCACGAGAAAGGAATACGATACTGTGTATACTGTATTATGTATTCTAAATGAACGTATGGTTTTACGAGTATATGCGGTTTTTTCTTGAATCAATATTTTGCGCGTTTGTAGGTGGCAGTTTGGGTGTATTGATTTTTTTTTTTCTGGCACTTAGTCTACTAAGTCTTATTTGACGCGACCCATGTTTGTGCGTATTGTGGGGTTTGTTGATTATTATGATTGACTTAGGTCAGGTATGTTGTGAAGATGTTTCCAAGAAGACTGATTTTCCGTATATCTGCCTTGCAAGTACGAATACTGAATCATATCTGCTGCATATATGGTTCACTAAACTTAATAATTAATCACTTAAAAGAAAAACCAACTCTACATATGGCTAATGTTACCCAACCTAACTACTGTTACTATTTTATTTTTTGTTATCTCCTCTACATACTTCTTAGATGCAAGTCTATGGTTTAGACAAAAAAAACCTAGATTCTGATAAGCTCATATATTTTTGATAGGACGGTCTAAAACAGATGCAACTTTAGAGCCTTTTACTAACAATAAGCATGCTACTATTTTTGTATTCGAGAACTCTCGCGGAATTTTCAAGAAAGCGTCCTAATCAAACTTAACTAAATACCGCTAATTTTATGCCGTATCGTATGGTATATGTCATAGACGAATTAAATTAGACAGTCAACTTCATGTCATTTGACTCATTCGCTCTGCAAGCTAAAATCCGCTGTATTTTGTTATTGTATTATGACGTTCAAGCGATTTCAAACTCATTGACTCATTCGCTCTGCAAGCTAAAATCCGCTGTATTTTGTTATTGTATTATGACGTTCAAGCGATTTCAAATGCGAGCTCACAAAAGCCACACACACAATCAAAAAAGCTAGCTGCTTTTTTGACATCTGACGAGTGGACTGTCTAGTTTAGTTCGTTTATGGTAGAAGTGTTCGCGAAAAGCTTTCTACTGACAGTTCTACTTCTGTTTTGTTTGCCTGTCATACGTTATAAAGCGGTCTGGATATAAAAGAAGAAATCTGGTACATTTGCAATGTTACTAGAATAGTTCGAATATAAACCGAAAAGTGTTCTTACGTATGTATGTGCATTGAAATAGCTTCAAACTGGTCCCTCAGTTAACAAATAATGAATAAGAAATAACGATACATCTTCATTCATAGTCCTTGAAACAGAAGAGTAGAGTAAACACAAAAAAGGATTTTAAAAGATAGGATTAGATACTAAATATTCTATCATATTCACTATTGCCACAAATAATACTCTGAAAAGTTGTTTAAATAAAACTTACCATCTATATACCTAACATCGTCACAAGAGCAACCTAGATTTTCATGGAAATCAAGGATCATGTTACCATTAGTAACTTCCATAAAAGCCACTATATTACAGTCTTATCAAAACAAATGATTATGAAAGGCTTTAATACAAAACGAACACGATGATGATGAGTGCTCATTATGATACTCTCTCAAGGATTTATATCCTTTTTTGGCTTTTTTTTTCTCCTGTGTTCATTGGAATAGATACTATGGATACTGTATGAACCTAAGAATAATACAATTCTGGGATTAACATAGCAAAGGACAGGAAATTATATTGTTGTAAGAAAAACCGGACAAAGGGGTGTCCTTATATAATCCGATGAGTCATAGAGAGTGCATTATTATTAACTAACAGCTGACTCAAGTTACGAGCTTTGACATTGGCTAAAGCCAATTTGCAGTCATGGCAACTGAATGCTGGATGGTATTGGAAGATTTCCCCATTACTCTGGGTGAAATCAGAAGAAGTTATTTTAAGGTTGTTGCTAGAATTTGAAGATGTAGTATGAAGAGATGGAAAAACTCACCGAAAGTTGTACACCAGGAGAGTATATATAGGGGTTTGATGAGATTTTGTTTTTCAATGTCCGAAAGCGACTTTTTTTTAAGTTCAAACGAGTCTCTCTCTCTCTTCATAAATGATCCCATTCATCTGAAATATATAAATTGGGAAAACCGCAGGCTTGTCTTTTTTTTTGAAGAAGAAAAATTAATCTTTCCCTTTTGATTGATCATACATGGCAGTCATTTGCTAACCGCATAACACTAATACCCAGACATCTAGCCATTTTCATTACGCGCTTGATAGGCTTCGTCGTCCCTCAACCAATGATTTCATCTCCACGTATCTATACCTTCAAGTTTATCCACCGCTGCCTGACTAAATTCTTTGGCAAAGAAATTCAAAAACAATCGCTTAGGTTATGGACAACCCATCTACCTTTGCAAAATGCCTGCAAGGACTGACGCGAGAGATTTGGTTTTCCTCGTGCAAAAAATAGGAAAGGATATACCAAAAGGGTTGAGTTAAAGTGTCCTGTCTACTGGCTGGGTGGTTGTATATCTACCATTTTGTTTGAATTTTTATCTTCTCTGGTGTTTTTTTTTTTTTTGTTCCACGCTCGGTGGTGAGTGAATGATGCGTGTACAGCGACACTAGAAGCATTTCGCATTTCATACTTGTTTCCGTAGAGTTGTTGTCGTCGTAGTCGTCGTCGTCGTCGTCGTCGTCCAATCGCACAAAACCAGAAACGTATGAGTTGACATAACAAAAGCCAGTATCAGCCCTTTTGACGGAAGCAGACTTGGACGGTTCAACATAACTCCAGTAGCAGCAACAAAAAAAGATATTCAAAGGATGACTGGTAGTCCTTCTTTTCTTTTTTTTTTGTTTTTTTCGTTTTGCTACCTTTCGCCTATATGCTAGTATTATACGATACATTTATCAGAAGAGAGGACTATTCAAGTCCTTTGGCGATTTCTGGTAAAATCAATCAAAAAATGTTCCTTGATTAAAATTGGTATGAGTAGGTGTTTCAACAAGAGATTTGTTTATAATGTTTCTGTTTTTTTTTTTTTTTTTTTGCATTTGTTAGTAGGGTAGGGTTTGTTTCTTTTATTTTGTTGTTACACCGTCTTCAACAGTTAACGTGATCCCTAGCATACTCTGTTGGCAACATATTGTTTTGTCCTACCAAAACAATGAATATTAACGATTGTTTTTTATTTTTTTTTTTTTCTATCGAAAAATCTAAAAACAAAATTTAACCATGGACGAAAAAAGTGTTAATATCCTCTTTAATTTTAATTCTTGAGGACGTTTGCACATATCAAGGGGGTGGTCGGGTACAAGGGAGTATTTAATATTCATATGTCCTGAGGGCGACATTTTTGTAATCATTTTGCAATTTTGTTTGCCTTTTTGTTTTGTTTTAATTATAATAACTTTTTCTTCTTAAGAGCAGTGAAAACGCATTGAAAATATTTGATTTTAGCCATCTTAGCTGGGTTTTGTTTGTGAAAATAATGTGCAATGATTTCACTTCGTTAGTTAAGAAAGGGTTGCCGACACTTTGCAAAGGGATTGATGAAAGCCAAAGAGAATAGAAAACCTTTAAACGAAAAGGACAGTGCATTTAAAGAAGTATGCTCTTTCCTTTCATGCTTTTAATTTACTTATTTTTTTTTTCAATTTTTGTGGTAAGGACAATGCTGGAGCAGTTCAATTATGGAGAATCTGATAGATACACTCTTTCTTTTTTAAAACTAGCTGAACTTGGAATTCTATTTCAAATGACGAAAATCTCTGTATAAATAAACACGTTAGCTCTCGAGTCTTTCATCACAAATGTCGTATAGGTATACCGAATGTCGTATATTGATACGCTGATAATACGATTTGTTCTTCAATGGTTGTTGTCTACAATCATATTCAGCGCCATCTTAAATGTCATTTTGAAGATAAAAAGGAGAACTGAATATAAAAGTGAGTATGGACGTTTTATTAAGAACTGGGTATACACTTTCCAATAAAACACGGCAAAAGTAACTTTAAGTTCTTTTAGTCGGCCACTCCAACAACGAATTTAATTTGATTGTCAATAGAAAAAACCCCAACGAATTAGTAAAACAATACCATCTCTCTTTATTTTGTAAATATTTCCAAACAGCAGGTAGGTACTATATCCAATAATATTTTTGCAAAGGACCCATACGGCAGAGTGATACGACGAATCTCGTACCTCCGCACATGATGTGTTTGTAAACAAATAATAAAGTATCCACATCTCTTCTCCACTCTTTTTGGTAACGAATTTCCTCACTGTATTTCGTCATATTGACAAAAATGAAAATTCATCCTTTCGTAAAGGATCAACATTTTCATTGTAAAACAAACGTATGTACCATTTGTTTTTTTTTTTTTTTGTGTTCATGAAAAAAATTGTGTATTGGAAAATATGAGATATGTAAAGCCTACTATTGATGTATACAGTTGCTCATACACACATATGCAACTCATGTATATTCATAAAAACGGTAGTAAAGGACAAAAACAATCAAAACAAAAATTTATTTTTTTTTACGTTGTGATGTTGGCCAGACAAACCCATTTACTTTGACGGATTAAAACGAAATGTGTGTACGGATAATGTGTAGGTACACATTCTACGAAAGGTAGCTGAATGAACGAGACATACGATAGCGGATCGTATTTATAAATTCATGAGGTGGTAGGTAACATTTTTTTTCCGGGCTATCATACAAAAAAAAATCGTTTTATTTGAAATAGTAATGAAATTTTAGAAATTTCGCATTCGAAATCGTTCTCACTTTAATTTATTTTTGAGAAGAAGACTTTTTCATTTTTGAACTTCTTTACTGTACGTTCTATAGGGAAGCTCAACTCTTCCTTTCCGTTGTGCATTATGTGCTCCTTGTACCGCCGCATGTTTGGCCATTCTAATTTTTTGGTTTACATATCAGCTGTGAACCTGTTACATTCCAATTCGTTCTTCTGTTCCTTGACGATATGTTGATCCTTAGAATATTGTGCAGCCACCTTTAAACGGTTAGAGAAAACAAGATGATCTGTCTGTCCAATTTCACTTCATCTTCATATCTTCGCTGTGTATCATCCTATCAGTCCCTAAAATATATGTGTTACAAACTGAATCTAGCCAGGTATATATAAATGTTAATAAGTATGTAAGTCACTGATAACATAAGTTTCAAAAACGATTATGCACGTACATACATACAGCAAATTATTTGCTGCCTCACAATTGCTAATGATCAAATCTGAGTTCGTTTGAATTCAAAATCAAAATTTCTAAAATACTCACAAAAGTTTAGACGTCACACAATTTTCGGCTGGCATTGAACCCAATCTACTTCCTATATACGCAACTCGAGTACATACAGATATGCACTCTGAATCTTTTGCAGACTTTCAAAAGCCTTTCGTTCAAAGTGATAACAAACTGATTTGTTTTTTGAACCAACACGCAACCATTATGTTTACCAAAAAACTAACGTCAATAACATTTATATTTTTTTTTATAATACCAACAAAAAAAAAAAAGAAGTGAAATCGCATTAACAGAATAACATCAGATATATCACATTCACAGTGAATCAATCAAGCATTAAAAACAAAACGAAAAAAATAAGTTCTGTTCGACTGTATACATGCACGCGTGTTATATTAATAGAGTTATAAAAAAATAAATTTTGTGCATTTCCCAAAACAAAATGCGTCATAGTTTATTCTTATTTCGTTATTATTTTTTATTTCTTTCTTTATTTTTTTTGCAACAACAATTTGGACCGACATTTTTATGATTTTCATTTCTTTGAAGAAGTGGCTTAGAGGCGCTTAAAACATTATCTCCAACTACATATTTGATAATGAAAAAGAAAAAAACAAACACATTTTCTTGATAACTTACGCGCTATCTAAAGCATAAATAAAACTTATTGTTAATAATTTATAAAAGATTATTTAACAGGAAAAAAAACAAATTGGATCGGTGCCAAACATTTGTCGTACTGGAATAAGTTGCAATAGTTGGACAACGTAATTGAATAATAAAAACAAAAAGAACATTTTTAAAGATATTTTTAAAAGAATTAAAAATGACCTTTAAGAACATTCAGTGATTTTTGTTTACGATGCATCAAATTCTTTCTATAAACTGGTTGACTAGTGATAAGATAGTGGGGAATTATTTTGTTATGATAAGTTTTGAAGCACAAGCTTCTAAAAATATGAAAAATGCTTAAAAATAAATCAAGAAAAGTACTAGCCATAGAATGCAGTCTTATATCTAATGTTAGAGTCTTCGAACTTTCTAAAATTTGAATCCTTATTTAGTTATGGCGGATGCATATTGTACTGCGTTGTCTTATAAGTTCGTTTGGTATTTAGCCCTGGTAAGAGTCAATGTCGGTTATACAGACTTAGAGCTGATTTATCGACCGTCCTTGCTAAACCTTTAAAATTCAGATTGTATGATATTTGACGTTTTTTTTCACAATTTTGCCTAAATAGGTCCGTTCGCGTACTTTTTGCACTAAAATTCGTAGATTATCAATATTCGAAGAGTGGGGGTCAAATTCTCTTAGACAGATATAAAATTACGAAAAAGTAAACGAACGGGTTGAACAAGAAAAAGTTCATAATACACTGATTTGACAGTTTTCACAAACCAGCCCACAGAAATTTCTTGAAATAAAATTCGTAGCATGGGAAACTTCTTACTCTCTCGTGAGCGCTCTCTCCTGTGAAAAACTACGAAAACTCTACGTACGCGAACAGCCTTTCGTAAAAATTCGTAAATTTTCGTAAAAATTCACTGTTTTCGGAGGGTACGCGAACGGACCTAATATTTCGAAAAAGATAAGACATCTGTAGAAGTTTGTCGAATGATATGAAATACATTTTGAGAACGAGAAGTTAGTTTTTTTTCGGCAGATTTTAGTTTGAATGATAAAAATCAAGCTGGAGGACCTTTTGAGTGCCTAATTGATATCACGACCACTAATCAAAATAACCAGTTTTTTTTTTTTTTTTTTTGTTTTTTTAATATTTCTCATGCCAATGAGCAGCTAAAAAGGGCTTCTTAAAACGTGCCTCTTCTGTGTAAGTTTTCAATGTTAGAAAAAGATTTGAATTAATACATCTTTCAATACATTGAATAACCCAAAAATAACTGAATCAATTTATAAACAATACATTTTCTTCTAGTGGGTGTACTATTTCTTAATAAACAAAAGAGAATACCTTAAGAGCTTTGTGTGCAAAAAAAAAAAAAAAAAACAGAAAAAAGATACGAAACAATAAGGAAACCATGTAGAAAGGAGTTGCTCTAGTAACAAATTCGAAAGGAGCATCTTGAAAAGAAAGAGATTGCTGAACAAATACAAAACAAAAGTTTTGATGCCATTGAAATGATTTTACGGATAACTTCGTATTGTGATCTATGAAAATTCGTAAAAAAAAAATTGTGGGAAAAAAAGAGGATACCATTTTTTTTTTTTAATATTTCGTGGTTAGGTGTACCAGTGATTTATTTGAAAACTTTTTTTTATTTATTTATTTATATTTTTGACTTAAGTTCAAAGATTTTTTCCTGATTTATATTCTTGCTATTGAAACAAGGAACCAAGAAATGGTATCCAATATGAGGATTTTGTGGGTTTGATTTAAATTTAAGGACATCCATTCACTTGAAAAAAAATTGTTTCTTGAAGATATTTTTAGGAATTTTTTAATACATATATGTAGTAAGGAACAAAGCAATTTTATAGGTACAGTTTTTTCCAAATACTTTGGGACTCACATACATAGTTCATCTAGGATATTGTTCATCTGAAGGCAGCCCCACTATTGGGATTTGATCCTTCTCAAGTTTTAGTTTTGTGGGAGCAATGAGTTATTATATAACAGGAAGACCCCCTGTTTAACTTCATCAGTATGCAACCTTCTGATAACTAACACTGCTGATGTTCTGCAAACTGTACATACAAACATTGTATTCTTTTTTCTCCAAGCAAGCTGATTATACAATTTACTTAACCAATTCGTAGAAAATGCAACCCTGAATTTACGTCTATATGCAGAAAAACACAAATGACTAAGAAGCAAAAAACGTAGAATCACTTTATTTGGGGCCTGCAAATTTTTCGAAAAAAAAACTCCCGTGTGGATCCATCCATCTACACAAGTGTACCTCACACATGCACCTTATCTCATTTGTTACCCCATCCGACGAAATAAAAAAAAAATGAATTGAACACCAAATAAGTCAATTAGAGTCTAACAGCATATACCATTGGTTATAATGCGCAACACTAATAGTATGTGCTAAGTTTATGCCTGTATGCGTTCGATTAGACAACCAAATGCGCCCTGGAAATACAGCAGCAGACAAAAAACACAACGTCAGCATCTTACCCTAAAAATGTTTTCTGCTGCTTTTTTTTTTTTTTTTAGCTAATTACTACGCGCAACTTATATGCGGAAATAGCGCATACACGCGCTGTCGCAAACGCTGGCATTTGTTTAAACAAATGACGCGCTTCATTAGGTTTTCATCTTTTGATTTTTTTTTTTACTTTTTGCTATGGAAATATACATAGATACTTTTCTTTTTCACGCTTTTGCTTATGATTTTTGGTTATCTGTACAGTTAGCTTTTTGATTTTCTATACACATGTGCATAATATTATTAGTTTTATCTATGTGTGCGGTCTATGCTGCTCAAAAAGTGTATTTTTTTTCGGTTGTTTGTCCTATTTTTATAATATTTTTTTTTTTTTTCTTTTGGTTAAGCAACAAAAGTAGGTCACAAATACATTGAGAAAGAATGCGCGAAAAATACAGCGCACTATCGGTTTACTAAATTCTACATTTTGAGTTTTTTTTTTTGAAAAAAAGAATAATAAAAATATTGCAATTGTTATCTTTGGATAGGAAGTTTTTTTTTTATAGAGTGAAGCATATGGAAAAACATATACCTAGTATCTATGTAAAACAAGATGTTCTCATAAAAAAATATGATTGCAAAAATCAGAAGGTTGAAATGTTTATTAAACCAATACTGGGCGGGAATAAGCTAATATAGATATGCCTTATGAAATAATAATTATTTTTTTATATCTAACCTCTACCGAATTCTTCCTCAATTACTTTTCTATATCATGCACTAATTGGAACGTTTCCTGCCGTCCTAAGTTAAAAAGGACGTATCTTCAAAAAATGTGACCAATCCGTTGTTACTTTCGTCTTTTTCTGACCAGCTTAATTGCTTAAAAAACAATCTGATTAAAAACTATGGAAAGACCTATTTTTTACCGTGTATTGGTATGGTTAGCACCTACAGCGGAAACGTTTTTCGCTTATTATACGAGAAGTCGCGTTCTCAAGTTCCAAAAATATTCACATCAGCTTCCTCAATTATAAGAAAATAGCTGCGAATTTTAAATTACTGTGAATTATGATCAAATGGAAAAATCCTTAATAATTCTCAAAAAAAAAACTTTTAGCTTCCCTTCTTCTTTTCCAATTTTGTATGTACTTTCCCTGCTCCTTTTTTAATGCAAACATGATGCAACTATTAAATAAAAATAACAAGTATACGCCCAAGGCAACTATTCCGTAAGATTATAACTTGACTTCGCTTCGTACAGGTGGAGAATACTTTATGAGGCGCTGCAACGCCTTCGAGAAGATGGCAAGGACAAGGAAGCATTTCATTCGTTTATATTTTTTGTTTTATATAGAAACTGACAGAAGAAAATTAATTCTGCATGTTGGATACTTTTTTGCAATTGAACTATAAAAAATGTTTTAAATTGTTTAATTTATTTACAAAAAATACAAACAATACAAGACGATACCAGTTCCCACCAGTGTTGCCACAATGATACCAAAGTATCAAAAGTGATACTTTTTAATCTTAATTTCGACGTGATACTTCGATTTCTGTAAAATGTCTATTTTGATACTTTTCAATTCGGACAACAAATTACTATAATATGCCAGGTTTTTTCGGTAATTTTTTTGATAATTTACTTAAACATTCTTGTAGTCGACTTGGCGACTGTTTGGAAAAGACTTGAGAATATTCGTGTTATTTTGGGCATTATAGCTTGTTTTCATTTTTGTAATATTAACAAAATAATAATAATAGCATTATTACTCAAAATTCCTATTATGATACCTTTTGATACTTTTCTTCTGTCCGCAGAGATACTTTTTTCCAAACTCTTGCGGCAACACTGGTTCCCACATCGGGGCAGTATGCAGTTGCCCAAATTTGAGAAAATGGATTTATCAATTTTATTCCCATTGCATAGGGTTATTCGTTTGTTCAACGACATACTAACAATGGACAAATGGCAAATTACGGCAACGAAATGCCCACTAAAATTTTGTTGCCATATTTCCGGTGGAGATGCTGGGCTACCTATCGGTCAAATGATGCCGTCTTGATGTTAAGGAATTCTGTCGTCAAAATCATACACGGAATCGGTCCAATTCTTATAACGAAGCGTCTATAATGATGTTTTGAACGTAGTACTTAAAAACCAATTCCATAAAGTTAATCTATCCGATTGGAATATCCTTCTCCATAATAGAGTGCATTTTGAAGAATTCCTTAAGGAAAAACCTTATTACATAAAACTCCATTAACTCCATTAAAGTAGTCTGATCGGCCTTTAGCAAGAAGAGATCATCAACTCTGGTTCTGAGGTAATTACCGGCCATTGTGTCATGGACTCGGTGTACTGCATAATGACTATTGTAGAAGCTGCAGAGACGAAGAAGAAATTGAATCTATTCGTCACCTGCTGTGTGACTGTCCTGTCCTATCTGTTAGAAGAAAGAGAACTCTTGGCAATCATTTCTTCCTGGAGCTGGAGGACTTGGGCAATATTGAGCTGGTGGATATCCTGAGATATATATGACTATCTGGATGGTTCTAACAGTGGACTCTATTACAGCGTTCCCGGGGTTAAATGATTGGGCACAATGTACCCGAATTGTGGGTCTAAGTGAGCAGTGACTTTCTGACCAAACCCAACCTAAGTAGTCTGATAGAAACAGAGGAAACAAAAATCGTAGAAACAATTTCATATTTTTCTATTAAAATTTCTTCAACCCTTTCTCAATCTCCAATCTGACTTCAAACTGAAACAATTACGTACAAATTAGACATATCAGTCTTGTTGACAACGGGGTAAGTGATATGTATGCGTATAAATCCGATTAAGGATTAACACATTATATTTTCGTAGTCTGCTCCAGTAAACTGGAAAACTCTTCCTTTTCACCTTCGTTTTACCGAGAAGAAAAAAACAGAAAAAGGAATACCCCAAATTAACTTAAGGCGACCTGCGACTTAACTTTCAACCCCATTAAACGTACTATCACACGATTCTCGTTTTTTTTTTTCGACAGAAAATTCTTACGAATCCTTAACGTACCACCCACCCCTGCCTGTTCGACTTCAATCACTCCACCAAAGAAAAGTGTAATAACAATAATAATAAAATTGACGAAAGCGAGTTATGAGGAGAAAGTGGCAGCTTTTCAGCTGATATGGAAAGAGGACGAAAAAGTCAAAAAAAAAGTGTGTTTTGAAGTGTTTTTCGTCTTCCGCTTTTCCCAGTTGAAAGACCTTGAACCCAACCAAGGAAAACGTCAAAGTGTATGTAAAGGTATATAATTTTGAATGAAAATATTATATGTATGTACTTTTATATGTATGTACAGTACATTCAAACACCATTACTGCTGCTTTGGAATATTAATGTACAAGTAAAATATATATACTCGTACCTGTGAAGCCTGGAAAAAATCTTTTTTAAGAAATCAAGAAAAAAAGAGATTGATTTTTACGTTCCTTTCTTGTTTTTTGGTGGGTAAAACAGTTTGAAGCACTTGTTGTGCTTTCTTCTTAAACGTGGCTGGATGAAAGGAGAAAAAAAAAAAGAGACTGAAATGACAGGTTGACAGTGAGTCGAACAGCTGACAGGTGTTCATTTCGAAGATTGTGTGTGTGGGGTGAGAAGGTTTTCTTTAGATGGTTTGTAGAAGGAATTTGTACATCCTTTCAATGGTTTGTAGAAGCAATTCGTACACTGTTGAAGGACGTTACAGAGATCAAGATAAAATAGTTCAAAAAGAACGAGCTTTGTTGGAGTAATTAATACTGTACACTGACGAATAGAATTTATATTGAGCTGGATTTATATTAAGGGACGCATGCCAAGCCTATTCAAGGTTTTATTTTCCTTTTTTTTTTATCAAAATTCAAGAGTCAATCAGACTTAAAAATAATAGCCCATATGCAGTCCATAGAGAGGTCCAATGACAGATCTAAAAGCCAACCATAAGGCACATCAATGGGATTGACCTTATGTCAAAACTGAACGAAATGCTCACTCAATTTCTTCCAACCGCTCTTTTTGTCCATAGTAAGCTTTAAGGAAATTTCTAAACTTAACGAAAAAGGACAAAAAATTTAAGGAACATATATGAGTTAAATAAACTAAAATTATTCCACCTTACAATGGATGTGATAAAGATCCATGTGACAGCTGTCAAATTTCTATAACAAATTTTCCATTTCATTTTGCTGGTGTTCATCTAGGTCGATTATGGTTGAGCCTTTAATCTAATTTTAGAACCAAAAGTAAAAAAATATGAATCATTTAATTTACAAAAAAAAAAAAAAATATGTATAACTGCTGAACTCATCCTTTTATTCTTTTCATTACAGGAACAGTATTTAAGGCACACAAACTGATATTGGCAGCATGTTCGAAAAAATTCGCAGAACTATTCGAAACAACACCTACAAATGGTCAATGCGTTGTCATACTGGAGGCCACATCACCAGATAATATGGCCGCACTATTAGAATTTATGTACAAAGGTGAGGTGCATGTATCACAAGAGGCTCTAAATAGTTTTCTCAAATCAGCGGAAAATTTACAAGTGAGTTGGTATTTTGACGACTTTTTCCAATGGAACATTATTTAAACTTGCTTTCATTTTGTGTAGGTAAAAGGTCTATCAACAGAACATGGTAGACTTGCAGCGGCACAGGCACAACAACACGAAACAGCACCCCTTGAATCTCCATCGGGAAGGCGAAATATTCGCAACAGTTTAAGTGGTAATGGTGGTGGTGCTGGTGTTGGAGGTGGTGGAGGCGGCGGCGGCGGTGGCGGCGGCGGAGGTGGAAGTGGAAGTGGAGGGAATGGAAGTGGTAATAATAATGCATCAGGCGGTTCATTGGGATTAGGAAGTTTAAAACAGGAATGCGATTCCCTAATGCATCCGAGTAGCTCAACATTGGGCGGAATTTCACCCTACCTGCCACAAATGTACAGACCGATGTCGTTTGAGCCACCGCGAAAACGTGCCCTCCGCAGTCCGTACGCCGAGCAAGAAGTACGCGGCAGTGTGCTACGAGATGGATCTAAAAATAGTTCGGACAGTGCAAGCCCTATCAATAAGCCGTACAGACCGTCGAGCAGTGCATCATCAACGGCACCAACGGAAGCGGACACAATGCAATCAGAAAGAGCTTCGCCTCAGTCAAGGTAAATGGGTCGCTTTAAATTTATTACTAAAAGCATTTTAATTTATTTCCCAAAAAAACCAAAAAAAAAAAATCTTTCTAGTCGATATGAGAACCATAGTCCGAGTACAACAGCCGGCAATGGTAATGCGGCCAGCAGTGCCGGCGCTGGTATTGGTTGCTTAGATCGGCCGGTGAAAACTGAACGCAATAATGGTAGTACAAATGAGGCTAACGAAGATGAAAAGGATGACCGCGATTTAAATGATGTAAGGATAGATTGCGAAAATACGAGTAGTTTTGCGTTAAAGGTATCCTTTTTTTGTTGTTACATTGTATATCCTTTTCGGCAATTAAAAGTTTTGTGTTCTTGTGATTGTATTGGTTACTTATTATGGTTAAGAAATGCACCTTTAGCGCAAAACTTATCAAAATCAATTTAAATTTTTTTATTACATTATACATCTTTATTGCAATTAATTTTTATGAATAAAACAATTGTCACTGTTAGAATGGAGCTGAGGACTTACGAGTGAAAATGGAAAATATAAGCTATTCACCTCCACCACCGCCCACATCGAATACAACGCCGACTACGCCATCTGCTATGCTGGATCTAAAGAATGCAACTGATAGTGCACTGGCCGGTGGACTTGCTGCATCGATTGCTCCTGCTGATATGTTGAACGTTTGGAATGCTACAAAATTGAATAATAAGAATAGTGGAATGGTAAACACAGCTGATGGTGAGTTTCAAAATTTAATACAAAAACAAAGTTTGTTTTTCTATTTGTTTGCAAAAATAACACGCATAACGTGTACAACTGCGAGAAGCCTAGTAGATTGTTTTTTTCTCTGAAAAACTATATAAAAAACTACACAATCCCTGTGGCTTTTTAGATGATACGATACTATCATGCCATTAAATTGAATATTGTCTTCTAATCGTAGAACTTATCCATTCTCTCATCATATAAATTCTACGATTATAAGAAATTTAGTACAACTTCTTGTATTCTCCAGTCTACAAGCCTATGGCCGAGCTCCCAACAGTTCGCTAATCTTGCTGCTAGAATACTTTTGTAACTGAATGACAGATTTTATCCTAGAGGCCGCTAGATTCGTTAGCGACAAATCTGTCATCTCGGTGCAAAATTATTCTAGCAGCCAGATTAGCGAAGTGTAGGGAACTCGGTCTTAAAAATTAAACAGAATGGAGATATCCAGGGTGGTGAAACTGAACGTCTTGGCCCAACAAAATACTTATTGTCTGTAAATTATCTGTTATGGGATTTCTTTTAGTAAAAAAGTCCTCGTTATATGATTTTTACTTGTCATAAAACCAATGTAGTACCTCGTGATGAAATTGAATGCAGTTAAATTTTGCTTCGATTCTTTAACTATTTTACGAGTGCTAGTTTAAAGATCCATCCACTCATTGGACATCAAATCATTTCATTTTATTCTTTCGATAAAACCTAATGATGCTCCACTTTATTACTACATTTTGTACTATTTCCATGAGAAAAAATAAACTACGCTTCTACTTTATTTTTATTTTTATTTGATTTCTCTATATTAAATAGCTGCATAGAAATATCCAATGTATTGATTGATTCTAATACTTTTAAACAAGTTATAATTTCCTTTATTAACCTGTTTTCTTTTAACCTCACCTCAAATTGGCATTAATAAGTTATTATTTCTAAAACAACAAAATCCCCCATCCATCCACCTACAGGAAAGAAACTAAAGTGCCTGTACTGTGATCGTTTATATGGATACGAGACAAATTTGCGCGCCCACATCCGACAACGTCATCAAGGTATTCGCGTACCGTGTCCATTCTGTTCGAGAACATTTACCCGCAACAATACAGTAAGGCGGCATATTGCACGAGAACATAAACAGGAAATCGGTATTGATCAGATACCCCAACCGAATCATACGCAATAGGCATCGGTTCAACCATTGGGGTACAAACAACAACACCGTAAGATCCTTAAGGGTCGCAATTAAAAACTGTGCGACATCCGTTTTTTCTAAAACACAAACAACAAATACATAGAAAAAAAGGACAAAGCAGTACCAATTTGAGAGATCTTCAAAGAATACAACTATAACGCCCTTTAGAGAGCTGTACAAAACAAAAAAATTAAAAAAAAGAAGAAAGAAAAAAAAACCTGTAAAATTAGAAAGAAAAGTTTGTTACCATTTTCCTTCAAAGCAAGCCTACTACTACTACTTTTAATTCATCTTATGTGGAGTTTCATTGTTTTAAGACAACTTATGCCTAGTAAAATATTTATTTTAATAATTGTATCAGTTGACTGGAAAATGAATGAGGAGAAAAAAACAAAAAACAAAAACCTTACAAGAAAGAAGTTTTAAGTAAAACAACAATCCAACTGCAATAGAAAATAATTAAAAGAAAAAAATAATGATAATAGATAAACAATATTAATATTTTTTGTTATAAAATGCAATGCAACCTCTATTAATTTGTTTCCTGTTATTTAAATAAATAATTAATTCAATTTAAAATCCGACTGAAAGTAGTTTTCAGGGTGCTATATGATAAACAAAATAAATAAAAAGCAAAGAAGTACATATGTATAAAAAGTATTTGTTTTTTTATACATCAAAGAAGTAAAGGAAATATTCATTTACTTTCTTATAACTTCTTTGCATAGAATTATAAAAAAAAAAGAAAACCAACAAAAAGTGAAATTTACAATACAAGATGATATACATGATATAGCAAAGAAAAAAAAAACTTAAATAAAATAGTTGCAATTAGTAACAAGACAAATAAAATATAAAAACAAAAAACAAATACAACTACAAGTCTGAACGTTTTTGACTGGTCTCAATATATACAAAACAAAAATAGTAAGAAATAATAGTTTAATTAACAATGCAATAGAAAAACCAACAAACAAATAGTACCTCTTGTCTCTTTGTTTGCGCTCTCCCTCTCTCTACAAGTAAACATATACATAAATGAAATAGAATATACAGTAATATTTACACATATTTACATGAAATATACATATTTATATAATATATATATATATTTTTCTCCTGTTGATATTTTTTTTAAATGTATTTCTCTTTTACAATAGTATAAAATAGCTGATAAATAAATTGTTTTACAAAAACAAATACTAACTAATGAAACAAAAAAAAAAAAAACAAAATCAAATCAAAACTAAGTTTATTTATTCTTGTGTTTTAATCATCGCGCTCTCATCCTTATCACCACCACCCCCCATAGCTAGCAACAGTTTAGATACCAAGATACACATTGAAAATATAAATATTAAGAGATAGTATTCCTCTTCAATTTTTACTTAAAAAAGAAGTCTAAACAGATACATCTATATATATATATACCTTACCACCACAAGTGTCATTAACGAAACAAATAAATATTATTTCATATAAAAAAACATAAAAAAATTAAAAATATTAATATAAAAATAAATCTTGAAATGTTTTAAATTTGTGGGAAATCTACACATTGCGGTGTGACTTAATCTCAATCTCAAATTCCATCTATTGAGTTGATTTATTTAAATTCTAAATCTCGAACAACGCTATCGAGGATTTGTAACAAAATTTATTTTATTTGGGCTGTACTCTGACCTTATTTTTAGAAGCCCTCTCAGAACAAAATAAAAGGACTATCTGCTCTTAAAATTAACTTTGAACCTTATTTTTTAATATTAATCTTTAGGCGTGGAAAAATAACGCTCATATCACTAAGCAAAGTTTTCAACGTTGTCACAAACGTTACTACAAGTCCCTACAATGCTTAAATATTCAATAAATTTCCATTTTGTTTGTTAAATTAAAACATATTTTGCAACAGTCACATCATCTCTTACATTTATATAGTATCAGTCCCATGATAAATAAACATTTGTCTAACTAAAATAAAAAAATAATCATATATAATTTCATAACAAATAAATATTTATATATATATAAAAAAATAGTGAACAAAAGTACCTGCAATCTAATTTTAAAATAATTATCTTAAACATATACATTTATATATTAATACGTAAATCTTTTTTTTTAAAACTATATAAGAAAACTATAATAACAACGTAAAAAGGAAATGATATATATATATATATTTTGCTAATAAAAATAGAAACAGTTTTTAACTTTATCGCGACGTACAAATATAAAAGTGCTTATTACTATATAAAGAAATGCATATTTTATATCTACCTTCTGCCCTACCCTACTCACTCAAGAAATAATTTTGTTTTTTTTTTTTTTTCTATAAAATCTCGTTTTAATTAGTTCTATATAAGTTCTCTGGATTAAAAACAAGTAAACAAAAGTTCCGTAACTATACGCACAATTCAATTTTTCGATTTTGTTTTATTATATTTTTTTGTTTCCAATAATCTAAATAATAAAAAAGAAACGGGTGCCTCAATTTAATATAAATACTAATAAAAGAAAAATAAATAACGCAAAAAAATATTTACACAGGATAAAAATTAACTCTAAACGTTGTTAACACAAAAAATAAAAAAAATATCAATCCATGCCACACAGCCTTCGAAATAAGACAAACAAACAATAGTCCAACCTTTCAAAAACGTTCCGGAGAAATATACCTACCACAAGCCAAATTGCCAATAATATAATAATAGTTTTTTTTTTGCAAATTTCAATTATCAAAATTACACCTTTGAAACGATTTTCCAGGACAATCATTAAAACAAATTCAAAATTTCAAACATTGGTTATTAATTTTATTTGAAAGGTTTTTCCAAAAAAGGTTGCAAACAAATTAACACAATCCAAATAAGAAATGTAAACAAAAAGTTTCACACAATAGTTAATGATGTAAAAAAGAAAGAAAAATAATAATAATTATTATTAATTAATTTAATTAAGAAATAGTTAAAAATATACGCAAATAGTTGATATTGTTTTAAGTTTCTGAAACCATAAGCCTTTAAAAAAGAGAATTATAAAAAGAAAAAAAACTACTGAAACAGCCGCATACAATAGAAGTTGACGAAGAAATGGGTGTTTCACAACTAAAAAAAAATATACAGGGTGATACAAGCAACTACATATATATAACAATAGATACAGTGATTTTAATTTGTTAGCCAAAATATTGATATAATTTTCAGATGTCATTCGCATAAAGTTAAACAGATTCCGAAAAGAATGTTAATAATGTTAAATGCAGTTGAAACAAGTTGAAAAAAGAAAAAAAAAAAAAAAACATAAGAAAAACAAACACAACCAACCCCAGTTTATTTCTGTGATCAGCTCAGCAAGGAATATTCTATGAAATAAATTCCTTGCGAGCAAACCATACCATAATTAAATATTAACTTAAAAAATATATATATTTAAAAAAATAAATAAAAAAAAAATAGTTATTAAACTAATTAAAAATTAAATTGATTTCGAATGTAATATCTAAATCAATACAATTTTTGATTGAAAAAGAAACTAAAACATTTAATTATAATTTGTAAAAACAAAAAGGGAATAAAGCAAAAAGAAAATATGTAACAAAATTTTAAGGATGTACTACAAAAACAGAGAAATGATCTTTTATTTTTATTTAAATCTTATTTAAGAGATACGGAAATATATATTAGAGATTGAGGGCTTGAGTCCGTTTTTGTGCCTGATTAAGTTTTGTATTCGATTTTTTCCTTTTTCTTTTACATTCACATTTCTCATCATGGAGTCTGAATTACATTTTTTTTTTTTAACTTGTGTTTTGTGAATGTGAAAGAGGAAAAAGTATTAAAGATATATTTTTTTTGCTTCCCTTGTGTTTTTGTTTTGTTTTTTAATACTACTTTTTATAATATGATACTAAAACAAATGGAAAAAGGAACTACAATAGGAACTCATATACCTCAGAATTATAATACTTTCTTTATGTTGTTATACAAATTTTAATTTATTTTCTAAAATCAAATATAAGAACCAAACTGTATACATTTTACTGATGAAAGACAGAACTGCAATAGTAACTGAACTACCTCAATAGCCAATAGGAACTTTGTTTTTTTGTTTTGATACATATTTCATATATTTTGTTATTTTTTTTTTCCTAACAGAATGCCTATTTTTTTATAAGCAAATAATTTACAGTGATTTTCTTTTTAATATTCTATTAAAAAGTAATTGACAAGAATAAACTCAACATCCAACCAGAAAAATAAAATTCAAAAACATTGAAATAAAAAAAGAAAACTAAATAAAATAAAATCTAAGTAAAATGGTGACAAAGAAGGAAAACATAAAAATATTTCCAAAAATTAAAATTTGTAAATAAAAACAAAAAAACTGAAAAAAAAAAAATAATTTTACATTTAGGCTATTCTATCCCATGTTTCTTAAGTAAATATCTAAGGGAAAATTAATATGAATAACAAGTTTTTTTTTATAAAAATATGTGTAACATTTAATAAATAAAAAAAGAAAATGAACCTTTCGTAGAAATCACTTACATTATATATGTATGTACTATTTAGGCTACAAAAAAATATTTACAAAACTTATAAAAGAAACACAATTAAAAATTATATGTTTGGATATACGATTTAAGAAAAAAAATTCTCTTCAAAAGAAACTATAAAATACAACATTTTTTAAAGTAAAGTAAAAATTAAAAATTAAATTTTAGAGTAAAAATTAAAGAAAAAATTAAATTAAAGGAAAAATATGTAAACAAAAATTTGGGTAACTAAAGATAAAAGGTGTAAAAAATTATTCATAAAAAAGTTTTTAGATAGGTTTTTGTAAATATTCACAAAATTACATTATTCTTCTAAAGTAAAAGAATAATTAACTAAAAAGAAAACACAAAAAAAAATCTGGTGGGAAAAATATTCGTAAAAAGTAAAACAAATTTGTAGTTTGGTAAATATATACAGATGATTCATTCGAGATTTGAGGTAAGATTTGCATTATAAAACTTAATCCCTTAAAACAAATGATTTCATTGCTGTATGTAATACAAAGAAATTATTTAAAAAAAAAATTAAATTCTATAACATATACATACGTTTGTAATACTAAATAAAAGATGCATGCATAATATATTCACACATAATTTAGACAACTTTTTGGACTAAAGTTAAGAATATAAGAAAGTGAAAAAAAAAAAAAAAACTAAAAATTCAAAAATTAAACTTCAATCAGATCGATAGAAAAATTTTATAATTTCGGATTTTATATAAATATGTATTCAAAATTTTATGAGATAGCCCAAAAGTGAAAAACCGAATTAAGGTAGAAATTAAATACTAACCAAATTAATGAGAAAACAAAACAGTTTAGGCGTAAATGTATAGAAAACAAAATTGTAAGCAAAATTATAAATATGCAACAAAAAGAAGGTATGTACGAAAATTTTAAAAATTTAGGCAAAATTTAATGCAAAAAATTCTTTAAGAAATAAGTCACTGAATAAAAAAAAAAAAAACAAAAAAAAAATAATTTCTTTGTAAAAACTAAATTAACGTAGTAATTGTAAAACAAAAATTACAATGAAGATGTCGCCATTTTGCATTTATATATAAAAATAAAAAAAAAAACAAGAAAAAGAATCAGGAAAAATATTGCATAATAAAATATTGAGTAATATTAATTTATTTTGTAAAAATGAAATAATAAGTTATCTTTTGTTATACGTATCCTTGTGTCCTAAATTTTTATTTTTGACGTATTCATGAGAATTATAGTTTTGTTTTTTTTTTTTTTTTTTTTTTGAAATACATATGCTTTTAAGTTAAGGGTCTCATTTGAATATGTAACTTTTTTATTTTCCTGTAAATCTAGAACGTACGTAAAAAAGTATGAACATGCATATTATATATAAATATATATTTTTTTGTTATAAATTAATGTTGTTAATTATGTTTGTTAGATTTCTTTAAACATAAAAAGAAAAGAAATAATGTACTTATTTTTCTAGCATTTATCAGTTTTTTTTTTATTAATTTCCCAGTAAATATAAATTACGCAGGTTTGCACAGAAATTAAAAGAAAGCATAAAATAAAATTTCATTGCCTCTTAAAACGTAAAGAAAATATAATTATAACTATTTAAAGAAAAAAAAACTCAACTAGTCAGATGTGCAACACACTCAGGTACAATAGAATGTAAAGTGAAAACAAACAAATGGAAAAGTAAATATTTTTCAAAATAAAAAAATGGTTTAATAGAAAAAAGAGAAGAATTAAAATAGTTACTGTACAATTTTTTGTAATTAAGTTTAATTTAAGTTGTAATGCAACAGAAAAATTTAAAAAAGTCTTTGTTAAAATGGCAAAAAAAACTACGAGAAGAATAAAATTAAATAAAATCAGTCCTCTTCTTTTATTATAGAGAAAAATACACGTTGGTGTATGATTCTAATTCGTTTTGTATAATAATTTGTTTCAATTCGTTCTAACTTCAAGCAATTATTTTTTTGTTTTCGTTGTAATTACTTTTATATATATTTTTGTAAATTTGTATAGTGAAGAAAAAAAGAGTTCATACATAAGTACACTACTAAAGAATTAAAAACAGAAAAAAAAAAATGTATATTTTTTGTGAAAATGAATAAGTCGAAAATGTTATAAACAATTGAGTTTTATTTTAGTTTTTTTTTAATTGATTTTAGTTCTAATGATTTATTTTTTTTTGTTGTAATAATTACATTAAAAGGAATTCTATTTTGTTCAGTTATAAACTGTTTTTATTTTTATTATAATTAATATATATATATATTTTTAATGAATATAAAAATGTGAAAGAAAAATAAAAGCTTTCAATTTGGAACGTATGATTTCATTATGTTTTTTTGTATTTTATTTGTATTCTGCTTTTTGATTATAATTTTTGGTAAATACATATTAACGCTAGATCTCAATAGAAAGGAAGTGCCGATGGTAAACACATAAATTGAAGTTATCAATGCAATGTTTCAATAGTCTTTCGGATCATGCTCAAAAGAAATAGCCATTAGCGCTGTATGTGGAAGAAACTAATTCGGAATTTGTCTTGGTTTTGTGATAACAAATAAATATTGGGCTAAATCACCACTTACAACATATGAGTGGATATATTATCCATCGATTTGAATTGAGATGTTTCAAAATTGATGCAAAACAAAACAAAGGACGACTACAAAATAAGTTTTGATTTATGTCCAGAGTTTTTCAAGTGGGCTGCCACTCAAATGCAGCTAAAAGTTGTTACCCGAACTATTTTGACCTGAAGAGTTGCAATGTTTGAGATGGGGTACCTAGTAAACTAGTAAATATGAATTCTGAATGCTTTTGTATCTTGCGGTTGGTTGAACAAAATGAGACATATGAGATTCAATCTGCATTTTTAAATGTTCGCTAGGGTTATAAATTTCGGTTTCAACTAAAGTACTTCAACATTTGTAATTGTTATTAGGTCGTGACCCGAGGAATAAGAGTGATTGTATTATCTAGTATACGTATGAGCTTTAGTGAAGATAACCTGTACCAGTTTACATGGTCTAAAGTAAATCATATAGGTAGGAAGAGTGCCGAATGGTCCACAGAAAGTAGAAATCCACCTACTGGAAAAATACATTACATATTTTCTATAACTCTAAATCAAATTGATCCTTATGAAGTCAACATTCGTAACACAATCACGAGCACGACTGTTAAATCCAATGGATGCGATGCAAATTTTTATTTCCTTGTGGAAGAGATAGCGTCGGAATGATGGAGTGTTGAATATTCTTACAGTGCGAGCCAAAATCCCTTATATTAAACATCCCTTGCACATAGTCTTTGAAGCCCAAACATACATACAGATTTTTGTGGTGCGTAAAAGTTTTTCTTTATGCTATTTTGTGGTCCGACCAAACTTGAAAGGAGATCGGGTTAATAAAAATATTTAGAAATATTTTTTTTAACCTTTTCCTATTCTGAGACTTCTTTAAATATGAGTGCCGAACCTCTTAGTAAGGCCTTCTAGAGTTTTAGAATTATTTTTCATTAAATACACTATCGCCAGTGCACGGTGGTTCGTTGTGTGTTTTCTAGAATTATATACCGAAGTAAGTTTTTCTGGAATAATATGATAAGATTTAAACATACTTTTTGCTATACTTATAAAAGCTAAACAGAAGACTTACTCAGACGTCGCCACAGGCAAATATTCCGCTAAAATTTTACATCGGATTCAGAACGTCAAAGTTTGTCAAAAGTGCAGAAAGGCGTTTTTAATAATGAAAATATTTTGCTGACAGTCAACTGGTAACTGGCATTGTTATTATGTAAAATATCTCAAATTAAAGGTTGGATTCAATAATCAACGGGCTGATACTTCTACAGTGTATTATAAAATATATTTATATTGAGTTACATAACAAAATTTCAATAGTTTGAATGCTACATTGTATATTTATATTTTTACAGTATTGCTTATTGTTTTGTTTTTATTTTATTACTTTGTTTGTTTAATTTTATGTATAATTCGTTTTTATTTTAACTTTTTTCATGACTATATTAAAGCGTATGTTCTACTACACAGGAAAAATTAAACAACAAATTATAAAATAACATTTTGTTAATCTTGTTTCTTGTATTACTTTTAATTAAGAAAACCACTTTATAAGAACTATGAAATACGTATACTAAAACTTTAAAAATTATAATGTATATAAAATAAAAAGGAAAAAAATTAGGCTAAGATACTAAAACAGTTCAGAACAATACATAAATATATAATTTTACATTGAATTTAAATCGTTTCCCAAAAAAGTTTTCTATTTATTTTTCTTAAAAATATATTTTTTGATAAATGCTTCTTTATATATTGGAATAAATCCTATGTCAAAATTATTATACAATGACATTGTTCGTATATTGGTGTTGCATGAAGCATAAAAAAAGAAAAAAAAAAACATGACGTAACATAAATACATTGTAAAAGATAAATGTTTGTAATATATGCAAAATACCATCATTCAAAAGAAATTAAAAAAGAAAAAAAAAAAACAAAAAAACAAACGAAGTACAAATTAAATTAAAACAAAAAATGTAAAAGCAAATTTTTCGGAGTACAAAATTTTCAGGGATACCTTAAACTTTTCGGAGCAAAATTTCATAAAAAACTAAAAAAAAACAAAAAAAAATTGTCTAAATTAAAACAGCTTACTGCTGTGCCAACCAGAATTTCATAAGTAACAAGAAAAAAAAAATAATAATAATAAAATAAAAAAAGTTAATGTTTATATATAAATCGACATTACTGTACAAATTTATTTCGGTATACTGAAAATGTTGGGATTGCATATATTTAAAAATAATAATAAAAAAACAGACACTAAAATTTACAATATTAAAGAAAAATAATTAGACGATAAGAAAAATTACAAATTTAATGTTTGACAGACTTAAGAAATTTCGGGAAAAGGATATACGTAAAATTTATTACACTTTTAGTTTTTTTTTTAAACAAATTATTAATTTAGTGCAATATTTCAGTTAAAATTTGTATTAGCTAAAAAATAATAGTTGGAATTTTTAGTTCTTATGTATTGTTTTTATCTTTTTTTTAAGTATGATGAATGGGGAAAAATTTAACTGTTCTGAACTGAAAAAAGAAGAATTACTTACAATAAATGTGCGTGAAAAGAAAATTTAAAATTTTCAAATATTTGAAATGTCAAAATGAGATTTTCTTTTACTAGTTGAAATTTCTAAGTTATTTTTGTTTCGTTAAAGATATTTAAAAAATCCAGGTTGGGACATAAAGGCTTGAAAGGACCTAAAGGAAAGTAGTAATTATGTTCTTATGATTGGTTAATTCTTTGCAGAATGGTTGCAATCTGTTTTCTATCATCTAAGCTGACATCTTCGGAATCATCTCCTTTTTCATCTACAGAACTGTATTCAAATAAATCAGCTCATAAATTCTACTGAAAAATCTTAAACCTTCACGAGAATAATAATTTTTCTTCGTGTTACATTTTATTGATCGTTTGATACAAATTTAGCACGAATTAAGATACAGTACAGTCTTAGGAATATAATGACTACTTCTATACGTCTGAGCCTCTTATGTCAGTTATTTCTTAATCAGGAGTAAGGAAACCTTCACTTCATAGGACTAACAACTTCCATTTGCATTTTTAATCGTTATCTCAGGGCTTTAAGACTCCAAGAAAATATTTACATAGACGTAAGATCTAATTAAGAGTAAAAAATAAAGACCATCAATTATTATTCAAATCTCAGGAAAAAATTACTATTAAGTGCAATAAAAACCAAACGACTGCATTTAGTATCCTTAAGATTGTGAATTTTTTTTAAAGAAACAAAAACAATTTTTTAAACATAAAACCAAAATTTTTACTTGAGTCTTAATCTGCCACAAGAAAAAAAAATAAAAGTAAAACTACCAACAAAATGCAAATAGTAATAAAATAATAAAAAAAAAACAAACATCTCAAAAAATCCTTCTTCGATTGTAAATTTGTACCCCTTTTTACTTTATTCTAATATCTAACACAAAATAACAAAAGAAGAAATAAACAAATAGTAAAAATATATAATTATATCTGTGATTTTACCTTATTATAAATGTATTTTAAATATACATTATTTATTATTGCAAATGAGAAAGAAAAAAATATATAAGTATAAAAAAAAATGTGCAGAAAATAAATTGTTTTAGGTTTTAAACACAATCAAGGAAAAAAAAACCTACAATTTAAAAATAGCAACAAACACAACATTTGGGAAAATTATTCAAATTTTTAAATAAATGAGTTACAAAGAAAAGCCACAATGCAATACATATAACTTTTCCTTAAAGAAAATTTTAAATCGTATTTAGTTAAAAATTAAAGTCTGACGATTTATTTAGATTTCATTATTATTATATTTAACTCCAGGAAATTATAATTCATTTTTTTTAAAAGAATAGATTCACATTTTTTACATACGGAAAGAGAAAAGAACAAAAAATCAATTATTTATAATTATCATCAATTTTAAGTGTATGATTATGATTATATGATTAATGAAAAGAAAGTATAAAAAAAAAAAAATATAAAATAATTTACGGAAATTGAAGTTTTGAAAATAATGGAATGATTAAAGAAAACCTTTTGACATTAAGAAAGTGTAACGGAAAAAAAGAAACAAAAATAATTTAAATTAATTATTAAGATAAGAAATTATTGATAATTATTATGATTATTATTAATTATTATTATTATGTAAACCGTAATTTGATGGACAAAAATAACAGAACAGAAAAATTCACTGAAATAAAAATAAATTTAATTTGTTGCTAAAAAAAGCTGTGTTTTTATTATAATTATCTTCATGTGTTCCGCCGGTTGTTAATCAATAATTTGTACTGTACTTTTACCAAAGACCCATCGTATGACATTTAAAAAAAAAAAAAACAAAATGAGTACGTTCACCGACGTAAGACCCCATGCCATATTGAACCAGCGTCAACATGGTCACGTACATTGGCCGCGATGCCGAATGACCCATAAGACCGTTCGCTGTCGTATATTAGTACTAAGGATAACTTAACTACCCGCTTTTATCTCTCAAATATGAGAAAAAAGGCAAATACATTTAAATTTCTCGTACTCGTTTTTTGTGAATTGTTTTCGAGTGAATCGGGCACATGAATGTAGTCATTCGCGACTTGGCTCGCGTGTAGTTACGAAACGCTTATGTTCGTACTGTATTATTCACGAATAACTACATATGTTCATTCACACGTAAAAAATCGATTGGGGAAAGGGTAGCATTTGAAATAACCGTATAGGAGAAAAATTCGAATCGAATAGCGTCCTGTGAACGAACCTTTCTCTCATAAATTTCTGTATCCAACTTAATCTTTAGTTTACACAACACACAGAAGTATAATATCTACTAGAGTTGTAACAACAATCTAAAAACAAAAATATTCCAACCAAATCTGTGTTCATTTACCCTACTTTCAACAGTTACTCTAGTGGCAATTAGAAATACCAACTAACAACCTTAGACACGAACCAAAAGCAGCAGAAAAAACCAATGCTCAGTCAAACAAACCTCGCCTTCCAGTGGTATAATATACCGGCTGGAACCAAATGTTTTGTTTGTAAACTTGGTAAACTGTCAAATGCGCCCCCATCACGAATATAAACGAAAACAAAACAACAAAATCTTCCATTCATTTCTCGGCCTTCCAATAGAATTCCGTTCTTTACGCTTGTCAAACGTTTGAGTACTTTCTACGCGTCAGCAACGCTAGCTACAGTGAGAAAACGACAGAAAAAAAAGAAAACGAAACAAATTTAATCGGACGCAAATTACTGCCAAAATATTAATTGGAAATAATAATTGTTTTATATTTGTGAAAATCCCATATAAAAAATCCTTTAATTTTTTCCTGGTTACTTGTGATTCATTTCTCCAGTTTTGATTCGAAAATACCCCCTTTCCATTGAGTTTGCAGTTTTAGTTCTTCATTCCCTTTCGCTTCTCGTTTCTATTTTTTTTCGCGAGTGCCCAACCCCATTCTCATCGAGTAGAGAAAAAAAAATTGAAAAAAAAAACCCTCCAAACAGCGAAGCTGCTTTTGATAGGGACACCACTCTCCCGTATGATCCTTTCGCAATTGCTGCAGTGCTCCTTTTTCTATGACAATTACATCCAGAGCCAGCAAAGTTTTAATCAACTTCTCGCCCAGTTTCCATTCTTCGATCGGGCGCATCTCTATCGGACTCTAACAACAATGTCGACAGCATTCCTGACTGCAATCGCTGTTATCCTGTGCATTCTCTTTAGGATATTGAATGTAAACAGCCAGCCATTGAAGCCGAGTGTTTGGTGCTTGGACGAGACGTTTCTCGATTGCATTTATAAGATTGCACCCGTTCTACGAGAGCCGTAAGTATACATTTTATTGGATATTTTTACTACCATTTGAGCTTAGAAGAAGAAGCCGCATAGATGTAGTGAAGGTAGTTGTTCCCATTTCGGATGGGTTTCACTGGACTCAGTGTATGGTGTAGTCTTCTGCTATTTGGGGCATAACCTCTAAAACAAACCTGGTTACAGGAAAGTACATGCACAAGAATCTATAAATTTCGGCACGAGGTTTCGTTTGCTTCTAGAACTATTTTTCGGTTATCTAACGTTTTTTTGTTATTGTTAAATGTATGTATGAGATTATGTTATTGTTTACAGAGAAAATAAGAGGGCTCCCACCTCTATACAAAGTACTCAAAATTTTCCATACACACGATGAAATACTGAATCAAAACTCACTATGTGTCTCCCTATTGTTGCGTTGACTGCCAAGCGCTCGCTTAGTTTATTTACTCGACAAAATTTGTAGGCAAAACAATCCGAACTTTAATCAAATTTATTGTGACTAATCGCAATGTACAGCTAAGAAAACAGAGATTATGAAACCGATGAAGTTCACGGTCAGTATTTTCTATATATCAATTTGTTGTTTGGAAAGTAAAGCGAATGATGTCAGAAAGAGATTTACCTTTATGGTTTTTCATAGCTACAAATTGTTTGTATGAATTTGGTACAGATTACTTTGCAAAAGAGAATCGCCATCTGTGCAAAGTCTTAGTACTTAACTTAACACTTATGGTCTTAGTCATGTTCCAATTGGAATATGTATGTATTCCCAAAAGCTTACTGCCAACGACTTGACCGAATAGGACCTAGACTAGAGGATCATTGTTGACTGCCTTTTCTGTAATTTGATTCTTGTTTACCTCTTTAACATTTACGTTTATATGTATAGGCCATACTTTGTATCATTTAAATTCTTACAATTGTCCAATAGACATTTTCTCACAGCAGCACTTTACAGTCTCACCTAAGTATACATAAATTTCTGCACGACCAGATGGGAGCCACAGTTTAATACTGTATTCGAAGAGTAGAGGACATACTCAGACGTTCGCAAGATGCCGCCAAAAACGTTGATGGCATTTTCCTGGATTTGAACTTGAAACCCTATGCACAGAAGTTTAACTACACACTGAGCCGCGTTTCCCACAGTTACCGTTCAATGCAGACCTTAAGTATAATATTGTCTGCACCCGCGACTCTTTATTTCCAGCTTATAAACTTTGACTAACTGAATATCGATAGCTTTAAAATGATGCTGCTGGTGATAACGATTTCAAATACATATTAACTGCTCGTAGAGCTTGTATCTAAACTCGCGTACACAATGCGCTGTGGCTATGGCAGTAGTCATAGTAGCAGTTGCTTTTTTGCTTGAAAGGGAAGTAAGACCTTAAGCCTAACCTAAGAAGGTCTTAAGTTCTACTCAGGTATACTCGGCAGGACGCCCAACATAATACACGATCCAACTAGTATTCACAATTATAACCATTATTACAATTACATCGTTTATAGAGGTACAAGATCCAAAACTTCATTAAAAATATACATAAAATAATAAATAACATTTAAATCAATAAATTGTAAAAAAACTATCCATCTTGCGAAGTATATCCGATAGCTCCTTCATAAAGAAGGAAACATAGCTCTTGAATAGTACCCGCCTTAAATTAGTGTGTAAATTTTGTTGAAAGCATCCCGAACCCCATTACTTTTTCCTTGAAAGGCAACTAGAAATAGAACTTGATTGCCTAATTACGACACATAGCAAGTGACATAAAAAAGTGTTCTGTACACTTTGCCAATTATATCTTCTTTTTTTGTTTAATTTAAGCACGACCACGCACAACACCTACCAACATCTATTTTGTCACAAAATGGACAACGTTTTTTTTTATGACTTTTTCTAGAAAGTCCGTGAGGGGAGAAATAAATGAAATAAAAATGTGGAGCTGGAAGATTTTGCATACAAAAAAAAAACTTTAGAATTCAATTTTTCCTGAATTCTGATCTAATTCTTTCCTGTCACTACTCTCTGGCAGTATGACCATACATTTAAAGTGTATATAGAAATAACGACGCCTACAATGTTGCATTCCAAAGAAAGCACTCAAGTTAGAAACCATTGTGATATTTGTGTACAAATAAATCTTGGCGCATTGTAGTCTTGGCGACGACGACTAGGTAAGGCTTTAGATCAATTTAAGTCGACATACATACATACACAAGAATTTCTACAATTTATACTCATCGCATTGTTAAAAGGAACAAAATAGCTCATATAAATAAATTGAAGAGAGTCAAATTCTGCGGAAACCCCTAAACGATTATACCTACATATGTACATCCTCCTACACACAGTTTAATAGCAGGTCGAACACGACAGAATTAAATAGACAACAAACAAGTGAATGAAATTTATCAATCACAAGCTCAAGTGAAGTTAGGAGACTTGTTTTAGACGATTGGACCAATCACAAACCAAATGATGTTCAGTGGTATTTAGTTGGCACCGAACGATTTGCATAGAATAAGAACTATATTAATTGCGTGGGAGTGTGACTCAGAAAAATTCCATTGGTGGCGCTAAACTAGCACATTTCCTTCACTTGAAGAAAATCCATCTGATTTACCCCATTTCTACAATTACTTAATGGGTACAAGGAGGAACGCATTAAAACTGCAGTAGATGTAGCGAGTAGCTTATAAACGTGTATGTTCTATTTGTAGTCTCTTGTTTCTATCTTAAAATAGACTGGTAAATTTGAATTTAGTCCAAACGAACGAGTATGTTTCTATTTATTTGCATTGTTGAAATGCACAACTGTTTTAGATTTAGCTGGATATCTATATACACTCAACTTTTTCGAACAACTAATAGTTAATTTTAATTGAAGCAGGAAGCAATAAGTCATGCACCAGGCAACAAGAACCAGGGCTCATAAAAGCTGTAAAAATAATTTTGTTCACCTAGCTTTAGAACTCATGTAATGCTAACAATTGAAATTTACTAGAATCTCTATCAAATTAAATTCCAGCATATCACTGACAACCCTGACCTAGCTACGCTGTTATCAAGAGATGAAAATTCATGTAATATCTATGTAAATTGCCATGTTTATAGTTATTACTAAATTACTAAATTGCATGCATTGAATAAATGTCTCTAATGTTTCTCCAATTAAATTAATATTTCCAGAAAATTGCTTTTTGCTGGATTTTCCACTCAATTATTTTCGCTGCTGTTATCTTATCATCAAAATTATCTATTTTAACAGCTGTTCCCAGTGACTGTACGAACTTTATAATTTCACATTTAGTCGTACAAAGTGCCCTCTTATTTATTGAAGAATGTTGACTTAAAATTATTGAGCAGTTTGTTGGAGTTTTGTATTTTTAGTTAATCATTTGTTAACAACTATTGCTTTGCTGTCCTAAGGAATATTGAATCAGACGAAAGAGAGTTTTATTTAGAAAATACAAACGCAATTGGAAAATTGCACTTTCCTTTTAAAAGCAACTTAGCTGCAATCAAAGATAAGTAATAATCTTTTCCCAAGTATGAGCTAAAATTTCAGTAATCAGACAATTTTTTAATTACTCACTATCTCGATGAAAATTCCACTTTATTGAATAATAAATTTCTTATCGGCGGTCGCAACAAGTTGAAAAATTATTTATAATAATGTCTCAAGTGTGCAATTTGTAGAAAATTATATAATCAACTTTGATGCGTAACAGGTTCTCGGTGTTTGTCAATAGATGGCTCCAGCTTAAAGTGCTTTCATTGATCAAGTTAAAGCCAAGAGACCTTTTGAAATAGTCTTAAAATTAATGACAGACACTAACAACATTTTGAATGAATTTGAAATAGGTGAGCAACGAACGCCTTAACCTATCTGTACGAGTATGCATGCTAGAAAAGTCAGTGAGAATGTTCTCAAACATTCTTAGTACTTATTTCCGTTAATGAATGCTTTTACTGTTCTTTAACGGTACACCTTTAAGCACCCATTTAAGAGTTAGTATAAAAAGATTTTAATACCATAACAAATAAGTAGTGCAAAAAAAAAAAAACGAACAAAACATTCCGCCACTCCATGATGTGCTGATACCACAATATTCTGTCAACAGGCTAGAAGCATTACGTCAGCGTGAACGGTTGCCAGTTTATTTGCGTCGTAAGTTATTAGCGAACTTTAACCACTTTCATAAGAATATAGTGTGAGTCAGAATTTTGTCATCATTTCTCGTCTCTACTCGTACAAATATGAAGGCTCTTAGGTTTCCCCTTGTTGTCATCTGTTGTTAAATGAGACTTTTCAGATTTTCCTTTCATATAATTGATCAATAGATTGCAGAGTGAGTGGTCATCGAGAGATGACATACCTAAAATAAATATTGTTTTTCTAGATTTCTTATCCTTGAAAGCAAGTTGACTCTTCACTTGGAATGGAATTAATACAGATAACTGTCTGTCAACAGTCTAGCCATCTAGATTGTTGTTAAAAACCTTTTCTATTCTAGACGATTATAATGAGAATTGTAAACAATTTATTTTATTTTCGTCACCATATGGGAACTTTCACAAATAATAATAATCAGCCCATTGTAAATGTATTGTGTGGAATGAGTGAAAAACCTCGTTTTTGTGCGCAGTGCATTGATATGATGGAGGGCATTGGCATAAGGACGATTCAATGTTTAGGAAAACTTTTTTTTTTTTTGTTTTGGATTGAGGGTTATGTAAAGATTGCTTTGTAATTAAAGTCTTATTGACTTGAGAGGGAATTTCGTCGACTTGTTTTGTTGTAAATAAGAGTTTACTTGCATAAGCTGAGATTTTAATCGTCAGATAGTCTATGGGATTTTCCAAGTACTGCATAATACATAGGTTTTGTTTTGGAGCACATTACGATAAGATTTTCTTAGAAATCGGGCTTAGAAATTGCATGCCTAGGAGCAGTTTTAAAACTTAGCATGAGAATGTGATTGCTAGAAATGAGTTTTCCCGAGTTGCATTTTTTTCAGTTTACGTAATCTTTCTAAAGGCAAGTATCTAGCAACAATCCTTGCTTCAAAACTCAAATGAAAGTGAAGAAAAACAAGCAAAGTATGAATGTACATATGCATGGAAGATAGTTGTCGGTAAATCAGGAAATTTCGCCCGTCTATAGTCCACTAGGTTTAGTATACTGCAATCGCAAAAAGTATTCTTGAAATACAATAGATAAAAGTCCTACAAAGTCACTTGGTAAAGCGAATATCCCAAATCGTTTTTTCTTAGATATTTTCAATTTCAAATATCCGGAAATACTAGCTGTGTTCGTCTTTTGCTTCTGATTCAGCTAAAAGGTTGCCTGCGCCTTCATGGAATTTGTGAATTAGTTAAAGGATTGAGTTACCGCTTCATGTCGATCGGTAAAAAATCGTATCGCAAAAATAAACATGCGAAGGCTACAATCCGCCTGGCGCCGATCGTGTGATACCCTATCCCTTTCCTATACACAGCCATATGTACATATGTATGTACTATGCATGTTTCCATGCCCACTAAAAACTTGAATAAAATTGTATTTTTTTTTTCTTTATAAAATTACACCAAAACATTTTTTTTTTTTACAAAAAGTGGGCGTGGTAGTGGGCGAATTTTTAAAATATTTGAACATATCCTCAAGTCTGCTTTGAAGAATTGATATTCTTTGATTGAAATCGAAGGAAAACAGTTTTTTTTTTTAGAAAACCGCCCCTAAAAAGTGGGCGTGACCATATACATTCTATAGACATTTTGTAGAGTAAGTGCATACCTAAATATTTGCTTAAGTAAGTTTTTTCGAGTTTCATATAAAATTACTGAAAAAAGTGTTTTTTGTTTTCGAAAAGTGGGCGTGTCAGTAGGCGGATTATAAAAATGCTTACGCTTGTATTGCTTACTTTTGCTAGGACCTCGTATACAAAATTTTATCAACATAGCTCAAAATTTAAGGCCCAGAAACTGATGCCACGGACGGACGGACCTTTAAATAGTGTATAACAAGATAACTCACAACTCAAGAGTTTTTAGAAATTTGCGGCGACGACCTTCATCAACTCAAATTTCTTCAATTTTTAATATATGTACATATTTCCTTTTAAAAATCTACTTGTTTATTACATATATAAACTTATTTACAAGCTAATTAGAGTAGGTACTTGCTCCCCATGGCAACACCCTGCGGCTTACCGGGGCAACTGAAGGTGAAATTATCATTCAATCTTAATCATTATATTTCAAACACCGAAATATGTATGACTCGAATATTACACAGAAGAAATAATAAACAAACTGATGGGACACACATTTTGAGTAACAGGAAATACTTTTGTGCGTATATTCCTTTCGTGGTGTTGGCGTTTTAAATACTTTGCTTTGATTAATAATCACACGAAAACATTCGTGTTTGTTGGTGTTTGTGTGCTTTTTCCATCTATTTTCGCAAAACATAAACAATGCTATAGTTTTGTTTGTTTACACTGACAAACACCTGCTGTAGGGGCGAACTTAAGGCAGGCAATAATCTGTTAGACCGGCCGGCATTTAATTAAGAGAAAAACTTTCGTGTGTATCTATGAATTGAATTTAAATTTGCTGGGCTATTTTTTTTTTCGTATTACAAGTGGGAGGATGTTAAATTATTTTGAAGGCTAATTTATACGTTTTCGTGTTCCCTTTGTTAACCTTCAGTCTAAACATGCAATTGCATAAGGGTGTGGTTTATAGGAGGGAACCATTCAATCTCATTGAATATTTCAGCACAAAAAACCACTGCAATGACATATACAGTATCCTTGCCAACTCATCAGCTATGTATGCTTTGAATATCGCATTATCGAGAAACATTTCTACAGGTAAACAGGGCCAAAGAAAAAGGTATTAAAATCGATAGTCCAGTAGTCGAAAACAACACGAGTATATGTATGTAATGGGTGTCCCTGCGTAGAAAAGAATTGTGGTAGGGCACAGTCCATCCATATGTTCGAATACAAACAATTTTCTCACAAAACTCATCAATATTCTATCGAAATGTCGAGCCATTATTGATGAGAGAAATGACATTGTTGAAATACCTTGGCAATATATTATTTCACGGTGAAGTTGGTTGGTATATTAGAAGGACGGACGACTACCACACAAAAAAAAAGTCTAATTACAAGGTGCACAGGATATTTTTTGTTCCTTTTATCCTTCAACCTATGTAACTAAGTGTTCCCATAGGTTTTACTAAATGTATGTATACGCGATAATCTGAATTACACCACAATGCGGGGTAGGGCATTGAGTCATTAAGAAGATAAGCCAAATTGGTATGTGTCAGTTTTATAGAATGGTCTAGCGATTGGGGAATCAGATAGTCGTCTATGGTTCCGTTGGAAATTGCAATTAAATTTAATCAAGTTGAACTTAGGAATACAGATAGAGAAATTTGCTTGTGGTTTATTTATTTTCCCAGTGAATCGTCTTCGCTTAGCTTTATATGTATGTGTCTGTTGACCTGTTGGGAATACACAAAGGAACTGTTGTGGTCGGTTATACTTTTCCTTCTATCTGAACTCTAAGTATGCAATAGATACCAGAATGTATAAATCGGTCTTGTGTTGCTAACACCCACCCAGTCATTAGATACTATGCGTGATTGGAATAAGAAAGCCACCATACCATGTGGATGCGTCTCATAGAAATTTGCATTTAATTATGAACACCTGTCGCTTTGAATGTCGATTTCCCCCCGGTAGGATATGGCTATACCCACAGTGCTTTATGTTGTTAAATAATTAACGTATCTTGTTGCTGATGCAATCATCTTCATTTATTTATCATATAGTTTTGTATTGACGTTGAGACAGCAGCCTTGGATGTCCTTAAAGACGGTTTCTGTTTCAGCCACCTGTATAAAACATAGTAATCGATTTGTTTGTGTTAAATCATAGTATTTAATCTATCGCTACGCTAGGGTCCATGGTACTTGCACTCAAGACAAGGTGACGACGGGTCACTTAAAATTCGAGGTTTTTTAACATCTTGCTGAAACCTTTTTTTTTTTTGTGGTGGCTTACTGGCTTTGGACTGTTGTTTCGTGTTCGATTCCCCGAAAATATCAACCATATTCTTTTTTATGGTTCTCTGACAAACCTCTACCCTTCGGTTGTGACATAAAATTGTAGGCAACTATTGCAGCTGATAGTCCTACATATTTCGCAGTTATTGTAGTACATAATTAAAAGCATGTTTCTCAACTCTATGGAATCGAATTACATCGAGGCAGATTACCCAGGAAGTGCACTTGTTGCTTCACACAATAATTTCCTTTATGTGTTTTTGGTACGCCTCGGTGAATTTCTGAGAAACTACGCATTGGATTCGGTTGAATAAGCTTTCAATAGAACTAGATAATGGTAAGAAATCCGCAAAACAATTGACATAAAGTTGACAAGTGTTGCAATTCCGCATGGTTTCTGGTGGACTGACTTTAATTTTGCATTATTATGTATTGGCCCATGACACGTATAAGAAAACAAAGACAACATTTATTTGTGCAAAAATATGACAACATCTTCGCCGCCTTGATAAGGCATGACTTGAGGTAGTGGTATCACATGATTTGTTCTAGGTATACTGTAAATTGATCCATTTTTGTTTTATGTGTCTTCTACTCTCCCTGTAGTTATGTATGTTTTATATTTGCTTTTTTATGCCAATTCAACAAATTAACTAGACTTGGGATTATTGGTTTAAAGTGCATCAGTTTACCAAAGTAAGGAACATTATCTGGGTTGACAGATGACATTTCGTTCGTGTGTGTTCAGAAATAATCATAAAACCAGAAGATACAACCCATCAAAATTAGATTACAATCTGTAGACTTTTTGCTCTACAATCTATTAAGTTTGGAGGTCCAATCATCATCAGGCAGCTTTGCCGCCAGTTCTACTCATGGCGAATTCACAGATGAGACGATTCAGTTCCAAAGCACAGAGAAAAATTCATCTGTGCTCTTCCAATGAATTTCGTTTTGTTGTTGTTGCTGACAATAAAAACATTGTGGTCATTCTGCCATCAGTCGTCATTCATATATGTACATATACAAGTATTATCATCGTTCATAAGTGGAAATTCAACGTGATGCCACTTTAGATGGGTCACGTTTAAAATAACATGAGATAGCCATCAATTCCCATGGATACAGCGAATTCTCAACGCGAGTGGAATTGCCCTAATTAGGATTGCCTTACCTCTTTCTATACGAAGACGGAGATGTTCCTTTTTCTTACAAGATACCTACTCCTTTCTTTCAGTAAATATAACCCCAATCCATGTTGTTTGGGGCTTAAAAGCTGCTGTGTCACATTGCGTGCTTCTGGCTATTTGCTGTCACATAGGAGAAATATACGTAAATTGTTTTCTGCGTGATTAGTCGGCTGACGAGTATACACTTTCCTTCAAGTGCATTTTAATAGTAATAGCAATCGCGAACTGTGCTATGTCGCACAGTAAAATGCCGCACTAGGCCTAGTCGTACATTTGCATGCGAAATATTTTAATTAACTTGTGGTGGTGGTTTGGGCTCTGTTCCAATGGTGAAATTGAAAATATGATGGCTGTCGGTTGACGAATTGTATTTTGTTAATACAATTAGGTATATGTTGTATTAATGCACCTGATTTGTAGCTTTTAATTGAGGAATTGATATAGTGCAATTGTAGTAGTTATTATTACAATTTCGACGAGATATGATTATGGTTTCTGCGTTTTATTAACTGTAGCAATTGCAGTACGTCGAGGTTATGAATTAAAATTGCGTAAAGTGAGAAACATAATCAACATTTGGCTGAATATGCACGCAGATGTAAACCCACGAATACACACGATCTTATGAGCCAACACACAATAAACCCAGCGTCGATTTGTTTAGTTTTCGGTCACTTTCGGAAACATTACCGAACATTAGGGAGAGCGCTCTCAGCCGCTCATTGCATATGCGTTTTTGACAGTTGGTACAAATTTCCCACCCTTCTGTGTTTACATTAGTGTTTTCTTTCATATTTGCTTATATTTTATATTTGGAAATGTTCGAATGAATAGTTCTTTCATTCTTGTTCTATTAAATTTCTGCTTCTGTCAATTTTTTACGAGAAAATTGAAAACTAAAAACCAACAACGAGAGAGAAAAAAATTGTAGGTTGTGTTAACAGCTGGCTATGGTTGGAAATGACAGAACATAAGGAAACATTTCGGTCAGTTATGACATTAGCTTATGCTTCCCTATGTTGATTATGTTCAGCCCTTAAGTCCTTATAGCTGTTAAGTCTTAGAATGTATGTATGTTTGTTTTTTGATTCTAGATATTTGACAAGCTGACACCTTTTAGACAACCTCTTAACCACGCAAACAGTTACAGCTTGGTTCTAATACTGAGAATTTTGATTCTCCCGACTTCGGGATTCTAACGTAGTTGAAGATATTCTGCGGTTACGTAAAGCGGGCACCTACAATTTTGGTTCAGCAATCCTGTCACACTGACTTGCACCTATTCACCTCTATCCGGAATGATATTTTCCCCAAAATGTTTCCTATTTTCACAAAATATGTAAGTTTCGTGAACAAGAAATTCCGTCAAAAAAATAAATATCTATGGGGAAAAAATCACAGCACATCCCCCGAATTATTCCGCTGTTATGCTTTGGAAGTTTTTCTGGGAAATATTTGTATATATTTCTTGTTTATCTCCAATTGCTTTTTTTTTTTGTGAAAGAAAGTAACTTTGACTGCCTTCTATCGAAAGTTTCGACTGGGTCTTTGAAAACATTTGCTTAATTTCAAGGGAGAGAAAAGGATTGCGATGAAAATTCACAACAGGTGAATTTGGTTCCCAAGACCAAAATGTATTCAGGAGAAACATTTTTCCTTCAAAATATTTCATTTAAAAAGCTTCGCATAATTGATGGTAGTAATATTAAAAAGTCTCTTCACAATATGAATATTGTGTTGCTACCGCTTTAAGGGTCGTTCAAATTTAATGTTCAAATACAAATTCTACGAATCCACAATTATTTGGAATACAACTCCTATATTTCCCACCCAATTTTACAATATACTCTTGTTGTGTCGACAATAAAGAAAATCAATTGAAACTCTTGAAGCAATAAGAGGATTTAAACATTTTTGTAGATATGATTCATTTAAAAATTGAAAACAAATAACTTCGTATGCATTACTAAAAAAAATCAATTTCAATTCATTGTAAAACTTTCGAAGTATGTAATATTATTCGAAGCTTAGAACCCTCTTTAGGCACTAAATATCCAATCAACTTTCTTGTATCGATATATAAATCTCAAATATATACATAAGTTACATTTGGATACGTCAGGACGAATAACATTTGCTGTCATTTCATTACAAGATAATTGATTTTGAGTTTCTTCTTTCGAGAATAGAGCACTTAAAGTGCTTTCGCTCTCCCTGCCATGAATGAAAGAAACCTTTTATCTTTAAAAATTAATTAGGAAGGACGCATGCAAAAGATTTTGTATTTAGGGGACATTAGGTTATTAGGGTATGTATGTCGTATGATAGGGACCTTTTAAAGGTATTTACATTTTTATGTAAAATGTCTTGCGTTACAAAGGTAAAATCTTGGAGCTTAGCCTAGTGTATGAACTCGTATGACATCGACAAGTACGGGATAAAATCGATAAAAAAAAACAAAAATGGGAAAGCATCCGTTATCTGCAGGAAAACATGCTGAAAATTAACGGCCCTCTGGAACCAGGCGTGATAAAAAATACTTCTATACGTTAAATATGCAAATTAGGGAACTTAGTTGCTTTTGATGTTCAGTAATATACATAAATGACTGCAAGAAGAAGGCTTTCCTAAAATTTGATATACATGCATACCCATAAAAGAGCACAAATAGTACAGAGATTGACAATTTGACATACAAACTAAAAAGTAATGTTTTACAGACTTCATTCTATTAATCGAGTTACTATCACCAAAATGTTTTGTTTACATGATATTCCCTCAAAAGATTAGCAAGGGGCAAGGGTCTTTTATACGTAATGTCGTCATTCCAGCCTAATCTACACCGTTGATGGTACTGATAATTAGACAGCCAAAATACTTAGAAATAGTAAAAAGTAGGAAATTAAGTGACACACACAAACTTTGATACTAAGCGAGTTAAATATAAAATGTTTCTTTTTTTCTTACAAGATTACGATTTTATTTTTTGAGGAAAAATTTCAGATTTTTTCTAAATCTTGTGTTTATAATCTACACAAAGTTGGGTTCCCATCCAACAATAAAAATAATAGTCAACATTTTATGAAGCGCTTTTCGCTAGTTAAAGTTATGTGTGTTATTAAATTGACTGATAGTTCGTTGGTTGTTTTTTGGGGGTACAAAAAAATTACTCCTTTCTGACCAACACATACGAATGTATAGATTTGGCCAATAAACTTTTTGTATACTAGGTATAACAATTCAGCATTAGTATCCATAACATTTAATGATGACGAATCGTGTAATAAAATGTTGTGTATAAAATAAAAACGACTGCACCCCAAAGGAAAGGTAACAACATGGTTGTAATAAAATGTAATTTACTAAGCCAACTTCGTAGTAACTTATTGTGTGTACAAAAAAACTCACATTTTTGGCCATAAAGTTTCTAAAACAGGGTGTTTTAGTGAGAAAATTGAGTGATGATCTCCGACATTTGTTACTTTTATTACTAAATGTGATCTGATATCACAAATTCGCATTGCCTATTTGTGAAATTACACTATTAGTAAGAATTAACAGTTTATAAAAACAATGTTTTGTTGGCAACGTTCCACCAGTAGTCAATGGGATGAACAAATAGCAAGAATGCAACATTAATCAATTGTTTATTACAAGAATGCATTTACCAAATTAAACAATACACAAAACACAATGGGAAATTGCAATTGTCATCGTCCAACTGAATTACTAATGTACTCCAGAGTACACTTGAATTTCAAAATGCAATAAACAGGGAGTCCTGCTCCTGCCGCCGCCCAACTTCTTGGCAATGCAGCCAAAATAAAATGAAAAATATCTTAAATATTAAATGCAATTGTTGCGCGTACACAATGTGCATGTGTGTGTCGAAGGTCAAGGCAAAATTGATCTGTTTTGATGGCCAGCTAAAAGGCTTCCCCTTTTTTGTTTTTTCAGAATTATACATATCTTTTACTCAATAGATTGTACTATTTGATATCTACGTTCAAAGACAAGAAGGAAGCTATTATCTTTTTTGCATGAATGGGTATTAATGGATGAAATATTGATTTTCAGGCAAGGATGTGGCCATGTTTACTACATTGCATGTGTAGTTTTTTTTTTTTTTGTGGTATGCGTAGGTCGTGGAATGATAGGAGATATATACATCTGAATGTGGAATTGTATATCTGTATTTAGTATCTTTCTGGATCAGAGACAAATTGTAAGGAGTAAGTAGGTTACGTGATGTATGCATATGTACATTCGTATACACTTATATTGTTGATATGGTAATGACGTTCGGTAATATTTATAGGGGCTTATACTTACTTACTTGAATCCTTTAACCCCTCGGGGGGCATAGGGCGTCTACAACGCCTGCGCGCCATCTTGTTCGTAGTTCTGCAACGCGTTTAAGCTCTCTCCAGCTCATTCCCAAAGTGCTCGATTCCTTCTCCTGGACTGTTCTGCGCCACGTTGCCTAGGGCGTCTCGCTGTTCTGCCTGCCTGAGTGAGCGGATTCCACTGCATAGCGTATTTCGCAATGGAATTGTCTTCGCGCCGTAGTGTGTCCAATCCACTGCCACTTTCTCCTTCGTATTGTAATGTTTATAGGTTCCTGGCCCGTTCTCTTATAAAGCTGTTCATTGGAGATACGGTTCGGCCAAAAGATCCTCAGGATGACTCTTAAACATTTGTTTACAAAGACTTGCAGCCGGCGCGTGTTAATGGTGTCCACTTTCCAAGTACTGCACACATAAAGCAGTACCGATTCTACGTTGGAGCGAAACAGTCGCAACTTGGTTCTTAAGCTGATGACATTGCTTTTCCAGATGGTGGACAGCATGCCGAACGCAGCTTTGGCCTTCCCGATTCTGTTGCACACATCCAGTTCGGTGGCACCACGATTTCCCGAGACCACACTTCCTAGGTATAGAAAGTTAACTAGTATGCTGCGAAAGTGGAGTATAGGCTGTGGTTGAATAGTATTTTTGATTGCGCTAGTGGTGCTTAAGCATGAAAGTCTTCCCGTATTGATTGGTTCCCTCAGATTGCTTAGACTTGGCATCCATAAGTTGTGAATAAGTATGAATATGTTTTTTTTATTAGTTTTATAGCTACATTTTTTTGTCTTGTTTAGTATACTTTGCTTATTTTTGAACACTGTTGCTGTCAGCGCTGTAAAAGAATGCAATCATTTCGGAATGCATTCATTCAAAAAACAAAAATATTGGAAAAAATGATTGCTAAATTATGACTTCATAATGAATGGTGATTTATAATTTCTTACTTGACAGCTGTCAATGCGCCCTTATAGTTTTTGTGCAGTGTCTCATTGGTTAATGCTTTAGAATAGTGTGCATAGGATTCCAAGTTTAAATGCAGAAAAATACTATCAACATCCAAGAGTATAACTGTCATGAGAAAGCATTTTACAACCGAAGAAACACAATCAAATGAGTAAGTAGTTAAATTCAGTGAGTTAGCAATGCACCGCTGGCGTTACAGCCTACCATAATTTACATTTTACATATCTATCTTCTATATTAAATCATCAACGAGACAACAAACCACAACATCAAGTGAACTATGATGTAATTAATTCTCTATTATATATATATTTCTTAACACTGTTTTAAACACGAAACGACGATGTTCTTAATTACTGCTAAAATGTACACTCAATGGCTTTCAAGGCTTCCACCTAACACCTTTCAAGATTTACTTCAGTTTGAAACATTTATATTCGCAATGACATCATTAAACGTGCTACCTCTTTTGAGATGAGATTCGCCGCCTGAATTGGCATAAAGTGGTTTTAACCTTCGTGAGCATCGGTGGTTCAGTGGTAGAATGCTCGCCTGCCACGCGGGCGGCCCGGGTTCGATTCCCGGCCGATGCATATGATTTTTTTTATTTGTTTTTTGCCTAACTTAGAGATACAGAATGATGTATTAAACTATCAGGTATTAATATACACGAATTTCCCGATAGCCACCAATAAATAAATCATTAGCTCATTCGTTTATCTGACAAGTTTGTACTTTGGACTTGGGCACATGTTCTTCTGATATGAGTCGAAAAGTTTTCCTTTATTTGTGTGTAAACCCTTGTCGATTGCTGTCTATACGATTCATCGGATTATCTCCGAAGTAGAACCATCACAATCAAATTTATTTATAGATTTACATGTAAATCTAAATTGAGAGAGTGAACTATAAACGAACAATTTCGCTACTCTGTAGATAGTGATTTGTTGAAGTTTTCCTATATAGCATTCGAATGACATAGATTTGTGTAATTTAGATTGCAAACTTATAAAATGATAAGCAAAAGAGAATATACAATCTGCCTTTCATTAAGAATAAAATATTTTCAACACGTGCCTTCACTTAAAGCATCTGAATGGCACATAGATGGTAAAAGATACACAGAGAGGCCCCAAGATAAGCAAGACGTTGTTCATCAGTTTGCTATTTATGCATTTTTAAAATGCCACAGATACTTGTGTATACTGTTTTTTTTTTTTATTCCAAAATAAAAATAACTAAAAACAAACGAAGAGGCGAATAGAATGAAAAGTGATTGGGGCATTGACCGACGACAGTGCCTTTAGTTGGAAAAGCAAACTTGTATCCGCTAATATAAACAAGAAAGCACAACAAATAAAGTTACATATTCATAATTGTGTAGTAATCGTTGTCGGCTTTTTTATTCGATGCCGGGTGACGTTGGGGCGAATCAATTTGAATTTTAATGCGAAATATTGTAAACAAATTACAATTAATTGGTAGTAACAAATTAGATTCATTTCACACCGAATGGGTCTATTTTTACTTGCACCGTTACGTAGTATAGGGCATGTTTTGGATTCGTGAAAATTTTCGATCTCGGGATTTTGATAAATCCTGATATTACCTTTATAGAGAAGCCGAAAAATGTGGGTCTGAAAATTCTGTCTGTCTGTTTGTCTGTCAGCGAGGCTACAGCCTAAACGGGTAAGCGGATTTCGATGAAACTTCATATCATATTTAATAACGGTACTTTACTTATAGCCAAATTGGTAAAAAACCGATTTGCTGGAAAACGGCCATACCGGTTTTGTTTAAACTTTATGCTGAATCGAGTTTAGATGAGGCCGGATTCACTATACTAAATGATTCGAAAAGATGTCCTTCGAATCCAAACTGTTGGCATTCATTAAGTTTTTTCGAATAAAATACCATTGACTACGTTTAAAAATGTATTGCCATCTAATAGAGTCAATTTGTTAGTGCCCCTTGTCCTCTAAGGTTGCTGTTATCCTGACAAATGACTAAGTAGAACCTACGATTCAAATGAGGGAGCCAAAAAAGAAAATAGCATTCTTAAGGCGTGCCACACTCTCATTACCATGAATCCTAGGATACCCCATTAACATCCGAAAACACGAGATGTTCTCGCATGTTCGCCTACGCCTACGCCTTAAAGTATTTTTTTTTTATAGTATCAAAGCCTCAATAATGGAGGCGACTACACATAAACACATCTAACGAAATATTTAAAATAATTTTTTGTCCTTTCCAGATATGTGCCAACGCGAATATGGGGCTTTAGCGGTCATGTTCAAACGGTTCTTCACAGCATTGTGGGTCGTGTAAAGTGCCCATGGCCATTGGGTGAACGGGTCTATCTGTCGCTCTTCGATGATTCAACGTTGACCTATGATCTCTATCAACCATTGAATGAACACGAAGGTGAGTTATTCGATTTAAATATAAAACCTGAGTAGAGTCCTTAGACAGACAGACTCAAGAGGGGTGGTGTTTTGGTAGGCAAATACAAAATGCTGAGGTGTGGCATTCGCGCATTTAGAAAAACTGTCACGCTTAGGGCTGAAGTATGACACATGGAACAAGGCCATTGGTATGATTGTAATCAGCTTTGGCCCAATCAAAGTAATTGAGTGGCGGTTGACAATTGTAAATGTTTATTGTTTGTTGTTTTATTGATTGTAATTAATGTTAAGGGATGTTCTATTTGTAACTGACAACTAAATATTACTGTTTTTATTTTTAGATGATATCACTGTAGCAATTTGTCCTGGAATTGGAAACTCATCAGAAAGTGTTTACATTCGCACATTTGTTCACTACGCACAATGTCATGGCTACCGTTGTGCAGTCTTAAATCATATCGGAGCATTGCCCAGTGTTCAAGTCACATCATCACGCATATTTACATATGGTAAGTTTTTGTCTTGTCTTTTGAAAAAAAATGTTTATTGGAATTTTTTGTGATTTTAGGACACACTGATGACTTCTCAGCAATGGTTGAGAATTTGCACAAAAAATATCCGTCCACGCATATAATCGCTGTAGGTTTCAGTCTAGGTGGTAATTTAATAACAAAATATATGGGTGAGAAGACAATAACGAGACCGAAGACTGTCATTGGTGGAATATCGATATGTCAAGGATACAATGCTGTTGAGTAAGTTTTTCTTTGATTTAATGTTTATACTCTTAAAAATAATTAAAATGTATTTGTTTTTAGGGGTACAAGGTGGTTACTTAATTGGCAAAACTTCCGTCGTTTCTACTTGTATGTGATGACAGAAAATGTTAAGAATATTATTCTAAAGCATAGACATGTTCTCCTCTCGGATGAGGTTAAGACTCGTTTTGGCCTTAATGAGAGGGAAATTATTGCTGCTGCAACACTGCCCGAACTTGACGAAGCATACACTAGACGAGTTCATAATTTCCCATCAACACAAGATCTCTACAAATGGAGTTCTTCACTTAACTATTTAAATGATATAGAAAAACCGATGATATTTATCAATGCTAAGGACGATCCTTTGGTGCCGGAAGAGTTATTGATACCAATTAAAGATCATGCACGTAAGTACACTTACTCGATTTAAAGTCCCATCAAATTGGGAGCCTATTCGAGATATTGATTCTTGTAGTGAAATTAGTTCTAGAACTGAACCATTAAATATGAGAGTTGAAATATTACGTATGTGATAAGAGAGTAGGTGCCGTGGCTAGTGCGTCGGACTACTGCGCAAGGGGTTCTAAGTTCGAATCCAGAAAATTACCATCTTTTTGAAGGGCCGACCTCTGGCGAGTATCTGACAAACATTCAAGAGTATTTCTGTCATGAGAAAGCTTCTCAAAAACCCTTCTGCCCTTCTGATACGGCATAAAACTGTAGGTCCCTTCTGTACGTACAGAAATGTATACCACGCACAATATGTATAGCTGTGAGAAGCTAGGCCTTGTCCCTCTATGGGCTGCTTGCGGCCTAATACATATTTATTTTGATAAGAAACATCTTATATGAGGTATTAAATATGAGAGATATATGAAACACCAGTTTATAAAAATGATTACTGTTTTTTATTACTCTTGGTTCTTGCTGCTTCGAATGCGCCAATCTTCTTTCTTTCCTTCATTCTATTCAATAATTTTTATGGAACAGCACCAAATGCCTTCCAATTTTTCTTAAACCATAATTAAATCTAGGGTATAGCGACGAATAGTATAAAAGTATAACATGACGAATTTTCTTTTATATAATAAAAAGCATCTGGTCACCATGGAAATATTTTGCAAACATAAAGAACCAAAGTCACTTTAGGGTGTGATAACAGTAACAGCAGTCGTGGCCGAGCGGTTAAGGCGTCTGACTAGAAATCAGATTCCCTCTGGGAGCGTAGGTTCGAATCCTACCGACTGCGAAGCTCCAAGTTTTTTTTTTTTTTTTTTTTTTAGCAAACCCGTCTTGGGGTGTACTCGTAAACGATTTAGGAATCAGAACTAGTTTATTTTCTGTTCTGTTGTCTAAACTACATACATACGCATATATACCTTTCTCTCTTGTTTACCTTAAATTGACCACGCTACGATTGCTGACAGAGCTATCTTAAACGCACTTAGCTTAGTTTAGCTCAAACCTTGTACTGAATTGCCACCTACAGATCTAGTAACACTATCTTTGGCAGATAAGTTTATCAGAATTCTAATAATGAATTTGTGCGTCGGATTTCCCATGTAAGGTAACAAAAAGAAAGATGGTGTTTTGTACACACATGCGGGACCAGGAAATGCCTGACAAAATGATTGCGTTATTGTGTAATAACTATGCTGATTCATTCCGTTTACCTCAATTTATGCTCTGGACGAGAACGTAGAACCTGAGTACGGAGGCACAGTCGCTTCATAATGGTTTGCAATGCACACTCACCCGCTTTTCGAATCTAATCTCGTGTTTCCTTTTTTAAGTATTTGTAAAAAAAATCTAGACTACTTGTACAGTGTATAAGTGTGAACATATTCCCATTTCTATGAATTTTACTTCAGGACCTCACGCTCTTTGCGGTGAATAATTTTGATTTTTATTTGTTCACCATATCGATCGTTTAGTGTAGTTTGTTTTAAGGATAAGTGCTTGCAAAAAAGTTATCTTTACTTACCTTTATTGCAATATCAATATCGATTATTCTTTGCTTTCGGACAATTCATTCTCTTTTTCTTTTTGAGGAGATATACTTGTATATGTATACAAATAATTAAATTTTACACTTATAACTTTAATAACAAATTTTATATCTCGATTTATAGTTTCACGCAACCAAACTGCTTATGTCGAACTAGCCCACGGTGGACATCTAGGTTTCTATGAAGGAGGATTGATCTATCCAAATCCTGTTACATGGCTGGACCGCACACTAGTCGCCATGATCGGCTCGATTGTGATGGTACATTCTGATCCGACATCAAAGAAGATCTCTATTTAAATTTGGTAAAATCCGAAACAAATGCAGAACACGTAAACACATGAAAACATAAACACACAATAAATTTAAATGAATCAAAAAAAGAGTTTGAAAAACGCTGTTTAAAAAAAATGGATTTTTGTATACATTTTTATTAAAAAGAAACAATACACATATTTCGACTAAAAAGTAGTTTATACAGACAAAAAAAAAACATACTAAACAAAAATGTTTTATTGATTAAAACAACAAATTAAATATATCTTAAATGTGTAATTGTTGTTATAAACAATATAATGAAATGCATAATTCTTTGCCACATGAACAAGTGACGGCCGTCAATTGTTTGTGTTTGAATTTCTTTATTTGTTTAAATCACTGAATTGTAAGAACAATAAAAGAGTATAAAACACATTACGCTCAATGAATTAACAAATTTATTTATAGATGTGAGAATTTGTCTATCAAAAAGCGCAAATATTGAATTTGAAAAACAAAACAAAAAACGATGTATGTATTTATACATATATTTAACTATTTATGATAAAAATAAATGTGTGTAAACATTAAATAATAAGAAAAATAATAACACTACATGCCGACATCATCTTATGTATGAATTTTTATAATACGTTTTTTTTTTTTTTTTTTGTACTGAAGCTAAACTGAAAAAAAAAAAAACATTAACACATAAATTTCCACTATGTTAAGGTCTTACCTATTTTATAGTAAATCATGTACTTAGTAGATACGAAACTAATTTTGCTTGTGAGACTAGATTTATCGTTTGATACTCTGCGCGCATTTGAGCAAAACAAGAAGGATGCAAGCCATTGAAAAGAGGCTACACTATTTGAATTAGGACAGTTCTACGTGCTAAAAAAAAAAGTATATGCATATTAATATCTCATATCATTTCTAATTGGAAATATACATTTTTCTTTGCAGAGTATTCTTAGAATATAATTACTAATTTTTAATTTAAATTAAATTTTAATATTGTTTTCGATTCCTATAATTGAATTTATTTGAAGTACTTTGGTCTCAGTGTCGCCCTTAAAAGGTTTTCACACTTTCTACTGCTTTAAGAAAATGTAAATATTAATGACAATGTCATTCGCTATAACCTTGCTTGACAACAAAATTTATTATTATTATTTTTTTTAACTTAAAGGCCGACAATCTTATCCCAAGTTGTTAATACATCTGGCTATGCAGGGTAACTCTGTAGTGCGTTTTAAACAAAACAAAATTAAATTAATTCAGTTTTCTAAATTATAAACTGTCAGTAATTTCGATATCGTTCATGTTCGCATTAAAATATATATACCGCCAAGTTTTCAAATCCAAGAAACAAATTTAATCGGGTCTTTGTTATAGAGAAGTTGTAAATTTTGTTTCTTAGAAAAATACATATGTTTGTAAGTGACATTAAATTATATAGGCATGCATTTCGAACAGGAATTATGTATTTTAATTTTGTATTAAAGAAAGAAAAAAAGAAAACTAAGAAAAAAAATCGTCTCATACCAAAATTTATAATGAATATTCTTTTTGTTAAGAAAATAAGTTCGTTATGTTGTCGTTCGACTGTGATTTATATTAAAAATAAAACTATTTGATTACAAAATTTAAAGAACACAAACTAAAAGGAAAACAATTAAAGTAAATGTATACAAATGTTTATCAGCTTGTGTATGTATTTAATATGAGAAATTTAATACAACAAAATAAATATTAAATGTACTATATGTCCAATTTATGAGAAGATTTTATAAAATCTCTTTGTATTTTAAAGCAGAGATCTTATGTATGTATGTATATGACATGTTGTTTCATTGATTGACAAACATGAACAACATTTTTTGTATGTATATGTATTATTGATACATTAATATGTAGTAAATATATTGCAAACTGTTTTTTTTTTTTTTTTTTGATTAACTATTATAGTAAATCAGAGGCAATGTAACAAAAAAATAATTGAGAAGTAATTTATATATTAATAAAATGCTGTTTGATATGATATGTAGTCAATCGGTTTTTATTTATTCTACGCATTACCGCTCTTGTGTAATTTTAAGCTCGGAGAATGTGATTGGGAGTCATCCCAATTCCTTAACGCGAATATGACCGTCGAATCCGACCATAGTGTTTTGAGACTGCAGTGTTAAAGTTTTTTAAAGTTTGCATCAGGGTTTGATGCTGCTGTTTCATAAAAACTCGCTGCATATTTTTTCTGCCATTTCTTTAGACACAATTCTATCCTATTACAAGTTTTCTATCTGATCCTATTACTATTTACGCCGCTAAGGATTACTAATTCATAAAAGTACATATCCCTTTTATTTCATTTCAAATATCCAAATCTACATTGGTCCTTGAAAACGATTGTTTAGTTTAAATTTTACTGATTTCTTGAATAATAGTTTAGTAGAAGACAAAGTACTTTAGTGATAACCTCACGGTTGAAAGAGCAAGGGCAAAAAGTGAACAGTTGTAGTTCCAAGTCTTCTTATATTGACAAATGGCATCATTTTGTTGCTCATATTCCCTTAGGCACATCTATAATTTAAAAATTTATCTGCCTAACAGCTTTAGAAGTCACTCTATATTCGGTTCTATCGTGAACTAAAATTTCCCCAAAATTTTCCGAAATAAAAAAAAAAGTAAAATATCTAGAATTCTGAGTGAAAGATATTCCGTGGGATTTGCCCATTGCCTCGATTTTAAAGCACGGATCCGTACATTCAAATGAAAAAAAATTGAGTGCTATATACCTCCATTTCCAATTGGTCTTTCCCTTTTTCCCTTAATCTCTGTAATTTCAGTATGAAAGGTATTGAAAGAGTAATGTATATAAATACAATCATTTGGCTAATTTATTTTCATAGCGTTTGTATTTATTTAATTTAAATTTCTGAAAGCCCATACTGGTAATACTTTTACGTTCTTTGTTTTGCTCAGTTTTCTCTTTTAGCCTTATTATTCAGACGGTTTATGTCTTCAATAGATTGTACTGGTAAGGTAGTTTACGATTGAGGTATTTGCTTATTTCATCTTGGAAATCAACCGGATGGTTCGGGACATAGATGATATACAATATAAACTGAGGACAGTATGAGCTTATCACATATTGGAACCGTACGTAATAGAGCACAATTAGCTCAATTTCAAACAGTGGCGTCTGCAAACACTTTAACGTGTGAAATAATAATAACAATGTAGGTCCAAGACGTCTGAGATGGGGCCGACCGTCTGCCAGGCGCATTTGTTTACTTACTTTTTAGACAGGATAAGGTTTCCAAGTTGCGTATTTTGGTATTTTTGAAATAAGAACTTTATAATCTTTGTAGTGGTATCCAACTCTTTTGGTTATCAATCGAGCGATTTACACTTGATCCATTAGCTTTAGAGATATAACTAACTGCTTAAAGAAAACAATGTTCCTTAATAATTTTGTTTAATTTATATAAAATTTCATTTCTTTATTTCAATATACACAAAGTTGGTATTTACAATATGTACAAAATTTCATAAACAATATTGATTCATTTTTGTTAATTTAATTATTTTATCTATACTTATGTATCTAGTTATTTTACATTTAATATTTCTTTTCTACAGGAACGAATTTATTAACTACTGTAATAATTTACATCCTTATTCAAGTGTGTATTTATACATATAAAATGTATATGATATCAAATAACCAAGCAAGTTTTTTTTGTAGTTCTGAGCAGATCGAAACTCGTATTTAGTAATAAGTTAAGTACAAAACAAAACTTGTTTGGTTATCTAATTAAAAAATCTAAATATAATTTTATTAAAAAAGACAAACAAAAAGTCATTCAATATCCTGTCAGGCCCTTTAAAACAATTTAAGGGGTGCATTAATAAGCACATTTCAATTTATTTAACACAAGTGAGACTGACTCCTTGCTAATAGATATAAATGTTTGTATTTTCTAGCAATCTACCAACATATGTGACCGACCCCTTTAAATTGTCCTAAATATACAATTTGAAAATCCTAGTTATTAGTATCGTTTCCGCATATTTTTTTTTGTACAAATGATGTTATTTACAATATTCCTATGGTATGTCTACTATTATATCGTTATTAATATTTAAAAGGTTGAATGAACTGAAATAAACTGGGAACTGATATGAGTTCAACAAATGCTGAGTGAGTCACTTTGTTTATTGTATCTACATACTTATGTGTTAGGTTTAGTTTAGTTCAGTTTATTTTATTCGCTTCTTTTAAAATTAAGAGTTACTGTCTGGTTTTAATTTAAGTCATACATAAGTTTTTCAGCATTATTCGGTTCCTCACAGTCAAAAGATGCCATCATTAGTTCTGTAAATAAAAAAAATGGTATTGGTTAGATTTTAAAATCCAAAAAATGGGTCATATGAAATTATCACTAAAAGCTTACAGACTTCGCTAAAAATGAAAATGAAAATCTAAGTTTTCTTGTTAAACTTATTTACTCTGGAAACCAAGGTATAATTAGAAAAAGTTTGCTGCTTCTACCGAATCAGTTCCAAAAAAATCCTTATAACTTGAACGAAAACCAATTTCTAAAAATGTTTCAAAGAAATATTCTTGGAATGGTAATTTTGTTCCTCATCGAGTTATCATGAAATGTACCAGCAGTTTACTGTTTCAAAAATCATGTCATGGACAGAAAACCTAATTCAATATTTCACCGAATTTGACCTTAAAACCTTATGTGCGTAACTGTTTTATCCATTGGTTTGAAATGGTACTTTCGTGGAAGAGAAAATTTAGTGGCGATTTGCTGACATTTTGGACGGATTTCTCAGGAATTTTGAGTCCAAATTTTAACAGGCTGATAAAGATCTTTAGTGAATAGTAAAGGTTGTTAATAAAAGCAAAATCTGCATCAGGAAAACGCATAGAGAGCGCAAAGCATGGCAAGGGAACAAAAAACAAAACTCTCAACTTTAGTAGAAAAGCTGCTCGAACAAAGTTTTGTTTCAATTAGTCTCTCGATACAAAACTGTCAGTTATAGAGAAAAGTTTCGAATTACAATTATTTTTCTTTTCTAAGGTGGGTCCTGACAAGGCAAAACATTTCAATAAACGTTTCTGAAAAGTTTCCTATGTTTCTGAAATGTTTTTCTCAGTGTGGACGCTTCGTGAAATGTTTCTCGTTTACCATTTGAAATGGGAGAATATTTTTGTTTCTCAAGCTTTACGTGCAGATAATTGATGTTAGATTCAAAATGTTTACAATTTTGCAATTGTTTTTTGCTTTTGTTTTCTTTGCAAGGACCTCATGTAGAAAATTTCATCGGCCTAACTCAAAATTTAAGGCCAAAAAACAAGTGAATTTAAAGTATTTTCGTACATTGTGGGTATGTGTACATATATACATATATATGACTAAATAGATGGATGTTAAAGTCCTACTTTCAACTAGCGTGTTGTTTGAAACTCTATTCCATTCTCCGAAAATCCCACCAGAGGACATCGATTTAATTAGAATTTTTTCCTCGATTTAAATAAATAAGCTACTATCTTTAAATACCCTTTCAACCAGTGCAAACAATATTACCCACATCAATAGAACAGATATAGGTAGACAGACGCGTATTAATGTTTCATGGCAAGCAGAAAAAGTCATGACTAAAAAAAAAATTCTTAACAAAAGTTTTTTCAACCTATCTATGTGGAGACATGGTCACTTTGTGCCAAAAGCAAACGTAAAAGCTGCTGCAAAAAAAAGGTAAAATTGATGGCAGAACTTCCCTGCTACCTCTTTTTTATCCTTCCTCTTCTGCTATTGAGGAAAAGGATGCTGGGAGTCAAAAGAGGACCGACAAAACTGAAACTCAATTCAGCTGTATGACAAAAGTGTCTGAAAGCATCGAGATAAAAATATTTTCTGACGCTCATTTTATTGTCTTTTGTTCATCGCCATCGCCATCGCTGTCGTTGTCGTCGACGTCGTCGTCGTCGTCCTGTCCACGACGATGGCTGTGTTCTGTGAAATATCGAAAATTGCCAACCAAGAGATCTCTTTCACTGAAATACCATTTCGCGGAATCAGCAGTGAATGGGGTATGACAAGCCCGGAAGGGATGACGGCCGGGTTGACCACACGTACCCCAGGATACCTTTACCACTTTTTTTTTTGTTTGTTTTTAAATCAAGAGACTGCCACACCCAGGTCCATTCTGCAACTGCGATATGAAGGAAATATCATATATTCGTTGCTCATATCGTGAAAAGGAATATGTTTCCATATGTCCAATTAAATTGTTCCAATTACAGTACCTATTTCAAATAAACCATTTTCTATTAGAAAGATTTTCCTTACTTATTTTCAGTGGACAAAGTGGAGAGGATTTTCTTCCTTAATTTCGAGATGTGCACAAAAATAAAGGAGAAGTGTGAAATGTAGTGTTAGAATGCTTAAGGGTTGATTCCTTGGGTTAATTTTCTAGTGCTGCTGTGGCATAAGAGAATATAATCGATTTTTCTAGAAGTACGCATGAGTTGACTTTCCTACGAAAAACTAATTTTGAAAGTTACCTTAAGCAACTAATTACGAAAGTTTATGTCGGTGGTTTTTCTGTATAAACACTTCTAAAGCGGACTTTATCCATCCACCATGAATGAGAGTTGATTTTTCTTATTTTTTTTTTCCCCCCGTGAAACGAACCAAGCAATCTTTCCTAAGCGGATTATCATCTTAGGCTGATATAGTCTCCTGTTTATTTATGCATACGTGGAATTAGAAGAAGAGTAGGTACATCTGTTTTATAAAAAAATTCTGGATACAAGTTGTAAAACGAAAATTCTACAATTGGATTGAGCTTACAGGATGTAAAGGTATTTTTTTAAGACCAATGGAAAATAAAATTTTATATATAATTAGGAAAAAATTAATACCAATGCCCAATTTTTAATTTATGCCTAAATGTTCTTTACATAGATATACATGTCCACATCAGAACTGGTATTTAATTTGAGGAAAAATAGGATGCCTACATAGTGCTGATGGGCGGTAACATCTGCTTTAATTTACTGTGAGCATACCGGAAGTTACCATCCCAGTTCAGACTGACATATGCCAACTTTGTTGATGATCTTAGAATCACTGGATCTTTAAATTACTGGCAACTAATTTTGAGTTGCGAGAGAGGAGTATCGGACCATAAGAAGGGAAGAAAAGAGAATCCTGCGTAACAAAAAGGGACCACGCAGTTTCACAGTTCAAGGATATCGAAGAGTCTTGTGAGCGCAACAACATCCGGCAATTTTATTGGAAAACCAAGCAGCTGGCAGCTGGCTACCAACCTGGAACTCAGGCTCTACGAAATACATAGTGCTGATGGGTGACTAGGCAACCTAGTCACCGACGCATAGGGAATTGTTGATGTGTTTAAACAACACTACCAGCAAGAAGAGAACCCACCTACAGTGTACACTACCAATCAAGCATTGAAGAAGTCAATGTAGCCATCAGGAAATTGAAGAACCACAAAGCCGCTGGCTGTGGTGGGCTTCCGGCTGAACTCTTTAAATACGTACGTGATGTCTTGGTAGGGTGTATGCATCAAGTCATCAACCAAGTATGGGTGAACGCATGCTCGACGACTGGAATATCAGCTCTTTATGCCCCATCCTATGTCTTGTAAGAACTACCGAGGCATATCCCTGTTAAATGTCACATAAAAGATCCCATCCAACGTATTGTGTGATTGTCTAAAACCTTTCTGTAACACACTAATCGGTACGTACCAGTGTGGCTTCCGGCCCGGCAGATCGGCAATAGACCACATTTTCACACTCAGCCAAATACCCAGGAAAAGTCCAACGAATTTCATAGCGAAATTCACCACCTTTTCATCGACTTAGCTCAACCAGGCGATGGCCCAATTTGGGATACCATCAAAACTTATCCAAATGTGTCGCATAACGCATGTGCATGTGCAACTTGGAAACAACGATTCTGAGCTCTTCTAAACACTGTCATGTGATTTCTTCGCACTATCTTTTACAAATCCGTCCAGCTGCTGTGATACGCATATTGACATCATCGGAAGATCCCGGTAAGCCGTCGTAGAGGCGCTTACGGCAATTGATGAGCAGGCGCAACGAGTTGGTCTTGATACTTCGTCGCTCTCAGGTTCGAGATGGAGAAGAAGACCAGGTTGTTGCGGATGCCAGAAAACTTGGTCTTCACAACTGGAAGCAGCGTACCCGGAACCGCAAAGGATGGAAGGCAAGGATATCTCAGGCAGAAACTCTACAAGGGTCGGGACTCGGGAGCACTTTAAGTAAGTAAGTAAGTAATTTTGATGATGGATACCAACTAAGTACTACATATACTATACATAATTATCAATGTATCTGTTTTCTTCGCGAAGAAATACATTATTCACTTATGAAACTTCCATCACTTTCATAATTAATAATAAAACAGAAAACTTTCCACTTCCTAGATATAAAGTCTCTCAAGAGAATAATTACGTAGATACAAAACAACTTGCCAAAACAACTTCTCACATAGCGAATAAACTGAAATCTATCAATCCAAGGTGATACCTATTCACAAAGTTTGCAATTCCAAAATTCACATCTAGCATTGACACATTTCAGTTCACTCGACTCACACAGCAACAAAAAAAAAAAAACTTTCTCTGTTTCTAAATAATTAGTCATCTCAAATGGTATGTCGTTATTCTCGAAATAGAATTGAATCATCAAATTAAGTAGATTGATTATTCCATGCCCCACGCCCCTTCCTTCTGAGGGGGCAACCCCGATTGAACTATCATCACAGGAGGATTAATTCTACCATTTGTCTCGATTCTAGAATCGGGTAAAAAAAAAAAAAGAAAATCCAAGTACCATTATCGACTTACAAAAAAACAAAAAAAAAAAAATAAATAAAAGAAAGAAAAAGAGCGGCAAAACGTAATCAAAGCTGGAGTCCGCCTTCCTTGTAAATTTCCATCATCAAAGCCCAACCCATTCCCTCCCAATCGCGCAAGTAATAAAACGAAAGCCAATTCCAAACGCCTATGTTCTTCTTCGTCTAGTACATCTTAATCTATGGCCATTTGGCAAATTCAAGGAAAACTTTTCGATTGCACATCAATGAATAATTTCATGGGTCATCAACTCGAATGGAGGAGGACAAATCTGATGCTGTGCTCTACTCTACGACTCGACTACCCATCAACATTGGCAACATCATTCGAAGCCCTAATATCAATATCAAACAATGATGGTAGGTAGGTAGGTATTTCGAACCTTCACAACAACGAGACAACGACGACGGACAAAGGAATTGATTAGGTCTCTCTCTTTGAAATGATGAAAGTTTCTCGATGAGGTACTTCTTGTCCGTGCTACTGATGCTGTTGTGTTCTACAGCCAACAACGACATCGACGTGTCTATTTCAGATTCTTGTCGATGTATCCGTATCTCTGTATTGGTTAGAGATATCATAATCAATAGCAGCTCATAGATACAATTACTAAATGCGTCAGTTTGATTTGTTATAGCATAAAAGCATTGAGCTATATTGAATCCTCTGAGCTGGAATGATTCGCCTCTGATCTTCGTATTTACAGGGCAGACCAACCACATCCATGGAAATCTATCTTAATCAGCAATCGAACTGTTTTGCGTATTTATCTTTATGTGCGGCGCGGCGGCGGCTGGATTTTGTTAATTTTGAAGCCTCAATTTCAATTTCAGTCTGGGTGGTGAAAGGCTTTCTGCACTTCATCATAAGCTTACCACACATTTCCTGCAGAGAGTCATATATCATCTGGAATATTCTCAAACTCACATGAGATATGACTGCATAAAGGTGAAATGCTGTTCAAATTCAAGTGAACCTCTCATTCGTTTACTACGCAGAGGTAGCAAAAGGTTGAAACACCTGCTGATTCATAAGTTGATTTTAGCCATAATTTAAAAATGGAACATAAATTCATGGATATGTTGCTGAGGGAGTAAACCTCCTCTTCGCTCCAAGTGCCTGTATACGAAAAAAGGACGATATTTTTTTTTTGCCCATTTTTGTAATGAATCTATTACTCACCCCTGGCAGAGCTGGCGTCGACAATTTATTGGTATCAAGTGTGAAGGTTATTTATTGGAGATTTTTTTCCGTATCCTATGTTGTCCCAAAATGGATCATATTTGTTTGTGATTTTCTGGCCTTATGGTTTAATGACATTATTACGAGTGTCATAAATCAGACGCAGTTGGAAAGGTCCGAAAATGATGTAAGACTATAATTGTGTCATTAAATTATTTTTCCAAGCGTTATTGACCAAAGACCGAGGGAAGTATGTAACACTCATAAGTATTGTATTGGAAAGTTGTTATTGAAGGTTGGTCAAGTAATAAACCAAAAAGGGGCCAAAATAATAAGGCGAAACGGTAAGATATATGAACATTGGGCCCCTAAAATTATTGCTCAACACACTTATCTACTTGAGATACTTTGGAGAAGTTGTTTATGTGTTTAAAAGCAATCCGTGTCTTTCATTTGGATTTGAAGTGGAACATAGTATGTTTTAGGGCTCTAAAATATTTTTTCAAATATCTCTCAAGCTTTAGGCAGCCCTTGTGAAATTTTCTTCAATTTGTCACAACTAAGAAAAAAAAAATTTGTTCTCAAAAGATACCCACGAAATAAAATTACTAGCCATCATCTTGTAGGTTAGGCTAGTTTACAAAGGGGTTAGGAGTTCACCATGAAGAGACTGGGTACAATAATGGGCCCATCTCGATCCGCCTAATGAGTCTAAAATGGCAGAACGAAACCTAAAGCCTTAATCAAGTCGCCCAAGCAATTGATTGCCCTGCAGAAGTTGAGAAGGTCCTTCGGTTCGTTACAAGAACCTACCTCTTCCAGACTGCTAAAGAAGTGCCTTCCTAAATGTAAAAAGCCTTGTAAGGACTCCCACATAATATATGGATAATGGATGAATGAGTTGGACTATTGTGCATGGGGTACCGAGCTCGAATCCTGGAAGATAGCATCAAAGTTGCAGCATCTAACAAACATCTAAGAATATTTAATCCCAACAAAACCCCTGTCCCTTTTGGATACGACCTAAAACTGTATGACCTTCACACTGCTATAGATCCAGGAGAAAATCCAAGAAGTCAACATCGATACTCATCATTTCTTTATCGATTTCAAGGTAGCCTATGACAGCATCCATATGGACGAAATGTAAAAATCCATGTCTAGGTTTGACGTCTCTGCCAAACTTGTACGTTTGTGCAGGATGACGATGGAGAACGCTCGCTGCTCCATCAAGGTTGGTAATGGCCGTACTGAGACCTTCGATGTCAAAAAAGACAAGGTGATGTACTGTCATGTGACTTCTTTAACATCATACTTGAGCGCATTGTGTGGAATTCGCAAACCAACACCAGTGGCACAGTCTACCAAAATCTTGCATACACTGACGATATTGACATATTTGAAAGAACTCAGCGGGCTGTCACCGGTGCGTTTACAAACATTGAATCAGAAGCAGCCAAGAGGGGTATAGTACATGCTGTCAACAAGAAGGGACAATCAACACCGACGAATTGGACAAAACGTCACAGAGGACAGCTAAAACGTCGAGGTAGTAAAGGACTCTGTCTACCTTGTCTCTGCTATTAACTCTGACAAGAATATCAGCGCAGAATCAAGCGAAGAATAACACTTGCCAACCGCTGTTTTTTGGGCTAATAAGGCCCTATCTCGAAGAACTAAGGATACTCTGTATAAGACCCTGACCATCTCAGTCCTGCTTTATGGCGCTGAAACATGGACTTTATTGAAAGCGAATGAAGATATCCTTGGTCGCTCCGAGAGAAAAGTTCTTCGTAAGATTTTTGGTCCCATTTGCGAGTTTTGGAGGAGAAGATTCAACGAGCCGTACAGCGACATTTACCTAGTCAAAAAAACTGCGCATTGGACGTTTGAAATGGCTAGGACATGTAGAGCGAATGAACAACAACGCAGAGTCATCGAATCAAACCCGCAGGGACGACACAGTAGAGGAACTCCTCGCCGCAGGTGGTACGTACAAGTTATTGGTTGAGGCCTGAACTGTAGCGACATACAAGAAGAAGAGATTCTGTACGTGCAAAAATGTACGTTCGGTTGTGAGAAGCTGGCCCTTTGTTATGAGCTGCAGGTGTAATATTTACTTTATTCTTACAGTAAGTTTCAGCTCTCTATGTCAACTGATTCAAAAGTTTGAAGACGACTGGGACTGACGGATAGACGGACTGATAGAGACCGTATTAAGTCCATAAGAGTTCCGCCTTTCATTTTGAAAGGCCGCTTTACTTAATAACAGACTAGATTGATATTGGAGTTGGCCTAAATCGCCAAATATATTAGTCCTATACACGTATGGCCATAACAAGATTCCCCACCATTTAGATTTTAGCCCTTAGCTATGCGGCCAAGCAATAAGTAAAGTTTTGTTTCATAAAACTTTAATAAACTCACGTAAGCCACTAAAAAGCTTTACAAACTCCTAAGAGGATTTTAAAGGCAAACTTCATAGAAAAGCGTGTTAGGGTCTTGAGTTATTCAACGACTCCTGTAAATTCTATTACTTTGACCCCTGTAAATTGGAGAATTCCCTGAAATTCTTGAAACCATCATCAAATCCAATTAATGAACAAATTTGAAGTGCACGTCGCGAGGAAAAAAAAGAAAGAAAAAAAGTCTCGTTAAATCATAATCTACTGACAAAGAAGGATAATTAAATACTCTTCACCTCGTCCTGACACAGTGGAGTCATTTGCATCGTCGTCATCCCGTCCCTGTGAGCTGGGAGCTGGGAGCTGGGAGTCATGCAAAGTTAATTTAATTTCAAAGTAAAATACAATTAGCACCTTCTCTCTGGCATGTTGTCTACATCACACTTGTACATTCATTCTCTCCACTTGAACTTATACTCACCCTGCACTCGGGGTACTACCATACAATTGCATAAATTCAGAAGACACCTAAATGGAAACGGTTACGACGTAGCGGCGGTAATCCTTAACCTGTGTTCAAATTAAGGCAACATAGGGATTTTAATATATTCTTGAAACTCTTTAACACACCCACTAGCGCCACTAGCGCAACTGTTCGCCTTCATTTTCATCCACTTAAGCGAGCAATTAAAATATATCCAACCCCCCCTAGCAATTTTCACAACCCTTAACTACTATGCTACCTACTGTTATTGTTTGTGTTTGTGTCGTCCTTTCTGCCTTTACGTTTCTCAGTCACAGTTCTGTTTTGTAAGCAGCATTCCAGCGCGATGAGTATTAATGTAAAAACTTTCGCAGTGTATCTAACGCGCGCACTGTTTTTCGTTGTTGTCATCCTTGTCGTCGTCCTCAACAAGTACAGTGTGACAATCTATTTCTTTGCAGTGGGAGGCGACTTTAAGTGCACTGCTAAGGAGGGTATCCAACTGAGAATTTCCATTCAATTTAATAGGTCAAATGAACGTTAATGCTCTAAAGTCAGCAGTAGCAATAGCAACATCCTGCAAAGCATGTTGAATCCTGAAGAATGTTACCCATGTGTATAGTTTTTACTGCCCTGGTCCTTGGCGAGTAGCAGTCTATGTACTCGTATATCTAGGAACTCTTAAGAAGAAGCGCCGATCTAAGCGATTATGTCCGGCCGAATTTGCACTTCTTCTTTGTGTGTGCGTTTATGTATGTTGGAACGGGTGTTTATTTGAATAGCTTGTGAAATTTTCCACGATGTAAGTTCAAATTGAGCGTACCAACACACTCCACTCAGTCAGTTTACAGATACTATTCCCCTTCCGTTTTTGTGTAAAATAGTTTCAAGCATCCATACAGCTGCCAGCCTGCTCTTAAGTTCCTTTGGGAATATCTCTCCTCGGATGTGCTTTAACGTCCCGTCTAAGCTTCTGGCCTTTAACCTATTCTCCAATTGTTTTAAGTGCACTCATTGTTGTGCATTGTTTACACAGCAAGTTCAATTCTTGTTTAGTGTTTCGTATTATCTCCTGCAGCAGGGAAGCAGCTATCTCCGGTAGCTTACATTCTCTATGTGGTATGGTGTGCCTCTGCATCCTGCTATAGATGAGAATATACAGAAAAATAAACGGAAAATTGTGGAGGGATAACTTGAAAGAGGTTACCATTTTCTATGGATACCTTGGGGGCATAAAGTCGCAGCCTTATTATAAATGCAATCGCAGTTTAGTCAGTCCTTTTGCCTTTCGCTATAGCAATAGGGCGGTGGCGTGGCGGGTAACTTCAGGGCAAAGTGAATTCATTGTCAGGATGTTACAGGAGGGGAGTGTGGTGCTGGTGAGAGGATCTTCTTCATGGTTTGTTGGTTGTGCTTTAGAATGAGTGGGGTTATAAAACCAGTCCAGTAAAACGTTTTAATTTGTCTCGTTGGAAGCTATATCTGCTGTGGTGGTAGTTTTGGGTTTTTAATGAATTGAGAAGGAGAAGAAAGCTTTTTTTGTTTTTTTTTTGCTTTTTTTAAAGAGCTGAATTTACGAGCTAAAGTTTTACTGCTTTTGTAATGTTCCATAGAAAAAAAAAATTATAAATTATTTAAAAGTTTTAAGGGACTTGGGGAAAAAAAAGTTTCATATTTAAAAAGGAAGGAAGTTGAAATGGAAACGCTATTTTTTTTCTGGCTTGTCTTCTTTACGGGTGTTATAGATGAGGAAACCTTTAAGCCAATTATGGTAGAATCCGGTTATTCACCTCGATGGTTTGTGTTTAAAAAGTGTATTCATAAAATATTTAGTGGGCGCAAATGTTTAAGTAAGAAACCCTTGAGAAAGTTGATTATTCAGCATAATTTAGGAAAAGTTAGACGAAAAATGATAGTTAAACAGTAGAAAGCTGTAATTCGAAAGATGCGTAGATTTTGAGTACATTTGATATGCTTAAGTTTAGCTTTTCAGAACCACTTATGTTCAATTAGAAACATGTGCAACATAGAGACGGCGTAGATCAACCTCTACAATTTTACACGGCCACTAAAATATTTTCATTTTATTTTTACAATTTGGACAACCAAGATGTCGTCAAAGTTTTTATCACTTCGTCTTTTTTTTTTTTAAATTTCTATGAGGTTTTCTTAAGATGAGCTTGTATTTCAGAGCTCGGTTCGGTCTGTTTTTATCACTTCGTCTTTTTTTAAAAATTTCTATGAGGTTTTCTTAAGATGAGCTTGTATTTCAGAGCTCCGTTCGGTCTGTAGTACATACTACCCAGATTTTCCGGTGTAAATTTGAGACTTAGATGCACACCATCAAACGACAACAAACAGGTAGTAAATTGCCTTTTTTTTGTTCTATTTTGTTTCTTTTCGTATTCTCCAAGATTCGAACCTTGAACGTCATCATCCACTGAACCACCGCACCCACATTGTGTAAAGAATATAAGCAAGTACCGACCCTTGCGGAACGTCATTGATTTTTATGTTTAAGTTTTTATTATACCCTATCCTAAGGGTATATTAAGTTTGATACATAGTTTGTAACATAGAGAAATATTGAAGATAGACCACATAAAGTATATATATAAATGATCAGGATCACTAGCCGAGTCGATTGAGCTATGTCCGTCCGTCCGTCTGTCACCTGTTTTTGGGCCTTAAATTTTGAGCTAGGACAATGAAATTTTGTATACGAAGTCCTTGTATATCGGGACAGAACAAGTGTAAAATTTTTTAAAATCCGCCCACTGTCACGCCCACTTTTAAAAAAAATCACCTTTTTTCACTATTTTCATATGAAACTCGAAAAAACTTACTTGATCAAATATGTAGATATCCAATAAATCTACAAATTGTCTATACATTGTATATGGCCACGCCCACTTTTTAGGGGCGTTTACTTCAAAAATTATTTTTCGAGTAAAAATATAAGTTTATAGGGCAAAATAGAAAATTTTGTGAATACATTTTCCACCGCCCACTGAAACGACCAAATGAGATAGGGATAGGGTATCATATGATCCGCTCCAGGCGGATTGTAGCACTGGTTTTTCTTTTATTTTGCCATGTTTGGAGCATTTACGTGGGGCACAAAAGGATTGAGGTTTTCTTTTTGTCGACTCTTTAAAAATAATTTCGGGATTATTTCAATTAAATGCAAACCCGTAACAGAAAGTGGGTACTTTGCGTGTGTATAAAGTATTACTTTCAATCTTTTTACTCTCATTGGTACAAAAACGAGTGCAAATTCTAATACATATAAATTATCAGAGGATATACGAATTTTACTACAGCAGCCGTATATCATGGAACAAAAAACCAACTCAGTGTTGTAATGTAATGTCCAGGAAACACGAATATCTTGGAGTTTTTGCCATTACTGTTGTCGCTTGACCATTTTCGATTTTGCTTTTTCTCGTAAGTTTTCCCTCATTCTTTTTATATAAGTTTCAGTACTCTGCAATATTCTGTCAGAAGCGACGTAGCGGGCAAAATGTCATCCCTTAACGTGACCACAACTAAAGGGTGGAATTTGAAAACATTTAAACCTCTGAAGAAGTTTTCAACCACCAGCCAGTAGTCCTGGGAATGAAAGTTGTTTGTACTGCCATAGGAAATGTCTTTCAATACAATCTTGCAAAAAAAAAAAAAAACCAACCAACAATAAGTTCGAAAAGATTGTATTTCAAGGATATACTCGCTAGAGTCTGACATAGCCAGAGATACGGAAGAAGATATCTTTGAGGAACTTCTATTTTTCTTCCATTCGAATGAATTACAGCGTTGTTTTGCCCAAAAACTTGAGGTCGATATATCGTTGCAGCTGCAAATACTGAGATACAGATACGAAGTATGTGCAATCAAAAACAACAAACGAAACCATTAGGGACAAGCTAGCTCAGAGAGTTTTCCTTCGCATCGGTTACCCGAGGTGAGTGAGCAAACACGAACTGCCATGAAGAAAAAGAAAGATGATATCGTACTTTGTACCCTTCGGGGAGTTTGGAGGGAATTTCCGGATAGTTGTGGGAGTTGTTTCTTTTCTTTCGTATATCACTACCACGTCCTGTTCGATTTTTTTTGTTCCTTTTCCACTTTGGCATTGGGATTCGTTTCGTTTGCAGCGTGAGCCCCAGATGGGCATGATTGCATTTAGCCATAAGCGAAAAATCCAAGCAACATAAATCACTGATGATTCAACGTTCTGGCTTGGATCGGGTTTTCTTTGTAAGAAAATCGCTGAGCAGTTGAACATCTGAAACGTCGAAATTGGTACCAAAGAAGGCTTTATACAAAAAAAGAAAAGTAAAATACTCCACATCTTCCTTACAAGTGCAATGGCACACAAAAAAAAATACAGCGTTCTCTTTCTCTTCAAAATGATATTAGGTGCTACTGTAAGAGTAGAACCTATGTACTCCCATATCCTTTCCGTTTTTCGTTTCGTTTTACCAGCAGCATTGTGTAGGAAATTAAAAATCGGAATCTACGAATCGGGGAAATTTTTTGTCGGTGAATAAGTGAACAGGTAAAGGAACTGAAAAAAAAAACAAATTGCCAAATGCTTGTGCAAGGATATCGCTTCACATTGTAAGACAAAAAAAAAAAAAAAAGAAGTAGGACATGAAAAACGAATCAGACTGAAGGATCATGAAAGTTTTACTTGCATTTTACTTTTTCCAGGCAAGAGAATCCCAAGATAGAGGAGAAATGATTTGCATTTCATCGAAATAAATCTGGGTTATACGAGAGATGTCTATATTCCACAATTTAAATTGAGCACTAAATCCACGATTTACTTTTTTCAGGTGGCATTATGTGGTTTCTTTTTTTATTTTAAATTGCTGAGGAAATAATTTTCCTTTTTAACTTTGGAAATACTTAGATGCTGTAGAGGTTATTCCATTCAATGGAAATTTTGACCTTAACATATTTGTGACCTATTTTGTTTGTATAGGATGTCCTTGACTTTGGATTAAGTGATGGAAAATGTTCAGAGATTGTTTATCAATTGATAGTTGGGTATATGAACTCTCAGGTACAACTTTGTGGATCACTTTCAAACAGCCCTCTATTGAATAGTTTTCTAAAAACTTGCATGAAATTGTAAATATAAAAGTTTTTGCCAGTTTTCTACAAATTGTCTTGAAAGATAATTTTAATACAAATTTCCAACCTGACGTTTTGGTATTTAAAGTACATATTTGTATGCCACCCAACTATATCTTCATGGAGTGATCCAACTGACATCGTCAGCAAACAACTGGCTGCCTGATCAGCAATAAGATTGAGAAGTTCCAATCAATGGTAGAAGCAACACACTCGAAACGCCAGAATACTATCGATGCATCGCCATCTTCTGAAGGTCACCGACCACTTGCCCACTGAACACAACTTCAACATGGGCTTAGTACCCAATAGAACTGAATGGACACAACAGCATGTCCTTCACCATGAATCGCTGACAAACTTTACGGATGGCTCCAAAACGGAGGAAGAAATCGGTGCTGAAATCTTTTCAAAAGACCTGGACATCCACCTCTCCTTCAGCCTTCCTAACTATTGCAGCGTTTTTCAAATCGAAGTAGCCGATTGGCTGGCGGTTAATGCAGTGTCAGTATCGGATATTGTCATATACATCGACAGTCAGGCGGCCATCAAATCACTCCGATCCAGCATAACGAGATCCAGGGCAGTGAAGGACTGCCGCGTACGAACGAGATAGTTGGACAGTACAACCTCACCCTCTGCTGGGTGTTGGGTCACTGTAACATACCAGGGAATCGTGAAGCTAACCTTATCCATGTCGATACGGTGAGAGAAGCCAACCATTGTCATTTAAAAAACTGCAATAGATGAACTCATATTTCATATTTCGAACTAGTATTTTGGGATCAGTAACTTTCTTTCACATCAACCCATTTTTTACAGGAACAACTACTTATGAAGCTTTAACTTTTTCATTACCCCTTTACAAAACACTAAATAAAATGAAATAGATGAAAATGTATATAAAAAGAAAAGTCAACCCTAAATTCAACTTTTTTCACTGAAGGTTGTATACATATGTATATATAAACCAACATATTCATGCATACAATTTGGAAAGTCCAACTTTATCGATAAATGTGATTCTCTAAACTTTGTTACGAATTATGTGTTGTGTGTCCTCTGAAAGTTCACACGTTCTTTTTTAAATGAAACCAAAGATAAAAATAAATGACTTAAAGTTTAGTTTTATTTTGCTGTAACCAAAATAGAGTGAAATATTTTCCTATTTTGTCTCTCGTTAGTTTGGAAATTTGTCTACAGTTTAGCTATACTGTTGGTTGCTATAGATTCTATTAAATTTATTTTTGTAGCCTTTATTTATAGGTTAAGAAGAATATGCATAAGCGGGTGATGTAACAGTGCTATCTGTAGACTCACGTTATGGGTCGACATATCACGTCTTGCACAGAGGTAGACTGTCTGAGGAATTCGAAGACCAAAGTGGGGTTCGGCAAAGCTGCATACTTTCACCAATTCTGTTTTTATTGGTGAGTAGCGATGTACTGAATGCGGCCTTATCAACAGGAAATAAAGGAATTCGACGGGCCCTTACATCTGAAGTCAAACCCCTCTACTACGCCGGTGATGTATGCCTACTGCCTCACAGAATAATGGACATTCACCAAATGACAGCAAATGTGAAGAGGGAAGCAGACGTCGTTGGGCTGAAAATTAACTCGGCAAAATTAAAAATGATCAGCCTAGGACAGAACTCTTGGACTAAAATATGCAATTCTGGACAAACGGTTGAAAGAGTAGAGAGTTTCCCGTAGGGAGTATTGTCTCAACCGATTGCGGAACCGAACTGGATATAATCAGCCGAATAGGGAAAGCAAAATCTGCGTTGAATCTGTGCTGCTATATGGATGTGGTACTTAGATTGTGACCACCACTATCACGAGGAAGCTGCAAACGTTTTTCAATAGGTGTCTACTCTACATCTCAAGGATATTCTGGCCAAACCGTATCTCTAACGAACAGCTTTATCAGAGAACGGGCCATGGACCTATAAGCACAACCAAACGATGACGAAGGATCCATAGATAACCAAGCTCTGCAATGAAAGACGCTTACTCAGGATGGTAGGATACGCGACGGTCTTAGGAGTACCTGGCGCAGAGCTGTTGAGAAGGAAGCACGGCAACTGGGAAAAAGTTGTGGAGAGCTAATGCACATTTCCAGAAATCGCACACGATAGCGCGTAGGCGTTCTATAGGTCCTATGACCCATAATGGGATACAGGACATAAGTAAGTAATATCAAGTGGCCAACCCTAAACAAACGCAATTTTATTTGCAGTTTGTGATCCTCAGTAACTTATCGGTCCAGGTAAACTCTTGAACCACTATTGTTTAAGGTACACACCTTGCTTTTTTTTCGTTTGGTACCTTTGGCGTTTGAGGAATTCAAATCTCTCTAGATGAAAATATCAAATCAAAGAGAAACCAACAATCAATCGAAATTCAAAAAAAAAAAAAAAAAAAAAAATTAAATAGAGAACCAATCAACCTCAAGTACGTACAAATATTTGATGTGCCTATGTGAAGCATACATATGTATTGGATATTATTAAAAGAATGCCTCTCCACATCAAACGGAATCGGAAAGTCCATACGTTTTCAAATAATCAATTTACATTTGAAGTTGATTCGCCCAGTCAATGGGGATACTCTCCGTCCGGTATGAATCAAATCACTGTATTATGCTAACGATTGCTACACTCTCCTTTCTCCCCAGAGGTGGAGAGATCAATTCAATCCAACATCTGCTCACCTGCATACTAAACCCATCAATTGCAAATTGAAAGGTTTATCTGCTCCATTGAACTAAAGGCATTCCCGCATGCAGACACACGCAAACCCCCATACCCCCAGCGAGACTAAGGGAGTACCTCCTACCAGTGACCAGTGGAAAAATAAAATTGAAAATTTTACTGGGTCAATTTTATGGCGAATTACATTCGTCGAAGAGCTTAAAGATGCACGAATGAACAACTTGAATTCACACACTGAAACCGAGGGGGTGGACTCGCTCGCCGCTCCCTCCACTAGGGAACATGAATTACAACCACTGATTCGAGATTTATGGAGTTTCTTGTAGAACAGAAGCAGAACTCAATCGTGGTGTATTATAAATTATTTCCGAACGATACTTAATATCTAGAGACTTGCAAGTGTGTAATATTTTTAAGTTTCATTCTGATTGCAAGGAATTTATGTGATTTATATCGTTTTTCTGTTCCACATACGCCACCGATTCTGAAGCTTTCACTTAATTTCATCGAAGAATTTAACGTCATGTGTGTAAGGGCAAATATTTACGCCAAAACCTTTACTGGTTTTTATGTTAAGTCTAATCACGCACCAAAGTTACATTCCATCAGAAGTGATTTGCCTGTCGATGATGGTATAACTTTTGCCCTAATGCTCCAACAAATATGCTTAAAGAAATGTTTACTTAAAAACTATATGATGGAGTTGAAAAACTTGTCAAAAGTTTCGAGCCTTTCTTTAGCAAGGATGCATAGTTCACGTATCGTTAAGTTGGAAACTTTGAAATAGTTTACTTTTCACACTCATTATGAGGTTAAGAAATTTTGTATGGAAATTTATGAAAGGGTAGGTGGTACTAGGGTAGAACTGATCGATTTAAAGTACTACGTATATATATTTTTTGAGTTATTGATTTTCGTTAGGACATAAATGGTATTAAAATTTTTTGGGTGGTTTTTATGTATATAGGGAAGTCCATGCGCTCTTCTAAAGTCTGTAACTCGGGAACTACTAGGTGGATTTGGATGAAACTAAAAATTTGAGCCAATAATAGTATCAAAATGACCTTCTGTAAAAATTATTTAGATAAGATGAAAACTGGGGGAGATACTGTGAGGTAACTAGATACCCCATTTTATTATTTTTTCTCATAAAATGTATTAGATACAGGAATTTTCGTATTTTTCTACACAAAATTCTACGTATCTCCTTTTTTTTTTATATTTTTACGACTTATGGTCTGGCCGCTAGGGTGAGGGGGACAACAATTTTCAAATGTTTGGCAATCTTTTTCGTTCAACAAATTTTGTCAGAAAAAAATATTTCCTACATATATGGAGCACTTGCTAAATTTTCTTTAATTTGATATGCCACATGATGGGGAACAAAATAAAATTTGTTTGCCCTTCATACAAGGTGCCCAAGGGCTCCCAAAATGAAATTCATTGCCGCTATCTTGTGCGGGCTTCCACATAATGTATACATAGCGAAAGTTTCAGCTCTCTATATCTAACGGTTCTAAAGTTACAGGGCTGTGACAGACTGACGGACAGACGGACAGATAGACTCCGTATCAAACCCATAAGTGTTCCATCTTTCCTTTTAAAGTCCGGAACACTAAAAAAGAAGGCCCACGAGGGTGTTCTTGTATTGGTACTTGTACTCGAAACTTAGGTATCGGTGTACAATCGGATTAAAGGATAGTTGGGTGTGATTTTTGCATTTGTTTATAATTCACAGCATTTTTTATATTCAAATAGACTTTCTTCTGTTTTTTGGAAACAGAATGGGACTTGACCGAATACACAACCACATCATTTCCTTTAACGCTCAAGACCATTCATTCAACAGTTTGCAACAAAGGACCTATAAATGCAACAGACATTCGATAAAAGAAAAAATAATCCCCCAGATTAAGGACCTTTTCAATTTTATTTGTTTTATTGTTTTCTCAAATACCCATTGTTTTTTTCTTTCTAAATCTCGCATCAGCAATGAAAACCTCTTTAACGCTAACTCTACACACAGCCACTGTCAATTTGTCCGGCTTACAAAAGTAAGAATGTTTGTGAACTTTTTAGCTCTCAGTTCCCCCAATCCCACTTCGATTCAACGAACTTAAGACTCTAAAACTTCGATAATCCTTTCACCAAATGCACTATTTCATCCCCAGTAGGAAAACAAACTCTTCTTTTATTTTTTGTTTCTCTTCGTTATCACATTCCATCTTCTCGAATTTACAAATTCAATTTAACTTCAGATATTTTCGACTTATTCCCATCATCGGGAAAACTTTAACGGATTCAAACGCATACACATAACCCGGTTGGGAGCGAAAAAAAAAACTGCCAACTCCCTTTACTTCTTGAAACTTGTGGGATTTTTTTTTAGTGCACAGAAGCTAAAAATTCGACGAGTATGGAGTAAATTTTGAAAGTTTCTTGACATAAGATAGATATGTTTGCTCGGAGTTCATATGGTCTTAGGTGACAAGGATTTGTTGTGGGAATCTTACGGAAATGGAAAGTTTTTCCTCATAGTTATGACCAAAAAGGACACTGTTTTTTGCAGTGCTAGCTAGTGTGTCCTATCGATTGATTGAAGTTCTGGGTTCTTGCTGTGCCACGAAATGCACTTTTAAGGACGATCGATTCTGGTACAGAAACCACTGGAAGGAGGAAGTAAACAACAAGATGACAGTTTTGTTATGTAAACTTTTGACCAGCACTACTGCCACCTCTATGAACATCATTAATAATCGAGTCAACGCTGTCCAAGGGAGAAATGTTGAAGTTTACGGACAAGTCAGTCTACGTTGCTTTTTGCAGCGTCCTCGACGGAGAGGATGTAAAAAGACATCAACATAAGTTACAAAGGAGTTTTATTTTTTCGTTTTTTTTTTGCTTAGAATTTCCTTGATGCAATAAATTCATTCTCTTTGATGTCCTGTGCTTAATTTTTCTTATTCTCGTAGAAACCACATGTGGCTTCGTAAATAAAAAGTTTGACATGAATTATTATGCGTTCTCTGATGGAGAACGGATTTTGTTTTTTTTTTTTTTGCACACAAAAGTAAAATAATCTAAGGATATAGAGATTATATCGCATCTTAGGGATACACTATGAAATATTAAAGTGAATTTGTTTCTAACGAAAATGAGGGCACAATGAGGCAGTGAATATTTTCTATAAAAAGAGAGTACATTTGCACTCATTATTTATTTGGAAAACGGTTTAAAAAAAAAGAAGAAAGATGCCATGACTGAATCCAAAAGAATATGGACAGAAATGCCTAGAAGTTTTTTTTTGGGTTGTAAAAGAATGCAATCTTTTAGGAATGTATTCCGTGATTTCTCCCCAAAGACTGCAAATGAAAGAGTTCATTCAATTGACTTCACCTCTGGGCTCGGACTTCAAAAACTAATTCACTATTCATTTTGAAGGGTATGACTGAATTAAATTCTTGTGACTGCACTGCATTTTTTGAGGTCGTACTGAAGTCACAAGCATTCATTTGAATTCTTAGCATTCATTTGAAGTCTTTAAGACTTCACAAAATACTTCAAGACTTCATACAAATTGATGGCAGTCTTTAAGACTTCACACTAATTTCTTTGAAGTCTTTGATTTTTTTTATGGTCGAAATGACTTCAAAAAGATAGTGAAGTTTTGAAGACTGCAAAGAAATTAGAGTGAAGTCTGAAAGACTGCCATCAATTTGCATGAAGTCTTTTGTGAAGTCATAAAGACTTCAAGTGAATGCTAGTGACTTCAGTGTGACTTCAAAGAATTCAATTCAGTCACAAAGATTTAATTCGTAGGACTTCAAATCTCTGATTTGGTTAAAATGATTGGTTCAATCATATCCTTCAAAATGAATGGTGATTTATTTTTTGAAGTCCGAGTCCAAGGGTGAAGTCATGAATTCAAAATCAAAAGTAAGCATTCTGTTGACTTCAATCCTCAAAAGATTTAATTCTTTTACATCTCTGCTTCTAGATCGTAAAGGATTCTATGTGCTTTGCTTATATATTTAAATCCTTTTAATAAAGTGTTAATCCACCAAATATTTTCTAACTGGTTAAGGAATTAAGCAACGCCTTAAGTCCAGCTTGACTGTCACTGCAGACAACTATACTACGACATTTACACTTCTCCTGGTCCTAATAATGTAGCTTGCGGCTATTAGGAAAGGAGATGTGCTTGATCGGTGAATATTTCAGTCCTGTGTTGTCACATTCCACAATAATGTGGATTTTTCATCAACTCTTGGCTTCATACATGGCTGCTATGTGACAGCAGATTATTTGAACATTGTAAGAAGGTAACTCTCCCCCAAGTGGGTAAACTGTGAATCCTCCCTGCTTTAACATGCTATTGGGACATCCATTGGTGTGAATTTTCTAATAAAGAACTACTCAAATATACTCTCAACAAAACCAGAAGGTCCTCGCAACAGGTCAGTCTTCTCAACCTACTTTTAAACACCGCTAAAATTATTCCATAACTAGATTATGGTCATCCCATAGCACTTACTCTTCCCACAGTTAATGTTCTGATAACACGGCTTAACCAAATTCAACTTCATTAAAGTCTAATCAGAAGTTTTTTATTGCATCATCTCAGAATCTGCAAGCTACACTCCCACAAATATCACCTACACTTTTCAAACTTACATTATTTGAGGGGTTTTCAACTTTCTTGCCAGCAACTGAGTTGTAGAGAGAAAAAATATGAACATTATGTTGACTCACACATCCCAAAAGAAACAAACCACAATCATCATCACCTTCCACCCACTTTGTGCCTCCACACACACAAATGCTAAAGAGAACTCAACAATAAAACTAATTGCAATGTAATTAGCAACAATAGGGAATTCAGTCTACTCAGCCGAAGACTATGGTTTCTTTTTCTGTTCTGTTCTGATTGTGTGTGCAGCAGAGGGATCCTGCTCCGGAACGAAGTGCATAACACAATTACAACCCCAGGGAAATCGTGTTTGCAGCAAGTAAATAAAGTGCAATTAAACAAAAAATATAAACACAAACTGCAACAGAAGAGTAAAAACAGCCAACAATGAGCTTTCTTTGTATCCATCACCCCCTCCGTTTATCTCGAGCTCCATCGGTTATGAGAGAAAGTATATCACATCCTTACTCTCACTACGACTTTTCACAGTTCAGGGGGGTTGAATCTAGTTTTTGTTTTTTTTTTTTGTTCACTTCTTGATTGCCTCTGCTGCGAATAGGAAGACTATCTGAAACTAGTCCCAACAAAATGTGCTTCGGTATGCGGTAATTATGTAACAAATTCCCTAATTAAAGTTCTATTCATTGGATAAGGAAACAATAAAAGGCGGCATGGCCTGGGTCTGGCCCTTCTCGAAACGCTGAGATCTTCTTTTCACAAATAAACGATAAAGTTTTGTGCTTTAATTTGCCGAAATCATCTTTATCAATCTGTAATAAAATTTAATTACCAAAAAGAGACAGAGCGAGATAGAGAGAATGAAATTAAAATCAAAAGACAAAGTTTTAATTTGGTGCAACATCAAGTTGTTACGCGAGAGAATTTAATTTAAAGGAACAGCAATTGTGCTTCGAGCGAATTAAGGAGACAAACCAGGAACAGAGAAAAGGACAAGAAAAAAAAAACGAAAGATACAAATCTTAGAAAGGCGGCAAAACACCATCATCGCTAATCTGTAAAGATTTTCTGGTGAATTAAAATATTTTTCGTTTTTTTTTTTTTTTTGTCCTTCTTTTGAAAGACGAAGGACTGTGTGCTTGTCCTTTTTTCCTTTTGTCGCGCCGCGACGACAAACTTTGTGGTTAAAGTATTTGCATAGTATTTGTGTCGTTTAGGCGTCGCAGTTACTGTTCGCCGTACATTCAATGAGAACCTGGCGAGCGCCAAGGGTGGGGAAATTAGATTCCGCTCTTTTTTTTATCAATTTTCTTGTGATAAGTGAAAAAGTTTTCCGCTTAAGAAAGAACAAAATATATATGTATGTATTCGTTTGCTGGTTATGAATTTTCGTTGACAGAGAAAGTCTTTGTTCCTTAGAAATAGTTTTCCTCCTCCTCCTGTGGATTTTTTTTTCCTTAATTTTTGAGTGCGGTTTCTATGGCTGTAGTTTATTAAGTAATTGCATTTTTTGTTGGTTGAAAACTCTGCGAGTGAAATGTGGAACAAGGACGCAATATTGTTTTCGAATTTCGGTGGGAATCTAGGTCAATGATAGGTGGTAGTTCAAGAGTTATTCATTTTTTATTTATCATCCTGTATGAATTAGAAGAACAAAAAAATTTGCACAGAAATATATTTAGAACTTGAACAAACTTTTGTTAAAATTTCACAATCAAAGTTTAAGTTCTTAAAAATATGTGAAATGTTGAATTTTCGAATACGATTAGGAAACTGCGAAAAGTATTTATCAATCGAGGTTTTTGAAAAGCGCAAATCAAAATGATTAAATACGAACTAGGACGGACTGAAAATCAGCTTGTGTGTTACAGGCCACTTGGTGTGTCATTGGTTGTGACCAGTCCTTTTAGAGCAATGGTTTCCAACCTTTTCCACCGTGTGCGCCCACATGTCAAAATGAAAAGTTTCATGCCCCAAAATAGGACCAATTTCTGTTGTTGCATATTCTTTTTTGCAGAAAATTAAGTAAATAAAGGTTTTCCAATAAGGATTTCCTAACTTAAACATATGACTGCAGCCACATTGTTTAAAATACATCTATCAAATTTAACCTGTTTTATTAAATCTGCTTTGCCATATTAACACAAAGAGACATAATGTTCAACAACATGTACAAATGATTGAATTCCTTAATGTAAGTGGCTCTTCTGTGCGAACAAAATTTCTTGCAGTTCGCCCATTTTACGGTCGCCATGATCGTCTTTCCGAGAGGACTATTCGCAAAGTAGGGGATAAATTGAAGAAGACTGGTTCAGTCAACAATCGACAAAATGCAAGATCTTCGGAAGATATGAACCTTGAATCCTCAATTGCACGCCACGCACAAGAACTCGGCGTATCGCAGACCACAAATTGGCGAAAACAAAAAATCATATTCAGCGACGAGGTCCATTTCTAGATTAATGGATGTGTAGACATAAACATTAGTTATAAATGGTGCCCTTGCCCTCCCGTTAGAGCCTCGCCCCACCGATTGGGAACCACTGTTCTAGGGTGTGGACACTCCGTTGAGAATCGTGCATATGAATTCAAACCTGACTGAGTATATTCCATCTATTCTATTGGAAGCAACTGGAAACTGTGGATTGTTCCATAGTTTTATCTCACTAAAATCAATCTTATCTTCGTATCCTACATAGTTTAAAAGGAATAATTATATCTTCATGCTTTGGTGTCCTTCAAAGAGATGGAAATGTTCATAAATCATTATTTAATTGTCATCATTTTCATACAATTATTTTAATTGCATCTAGCAAGCAATTTCAAACGCATTTCCTTTCTCCTCTTGTGATTATCCTAACACATCGTAAAGCTGTCTTTTTTTGCTCTATATTATTACTTTTTCGTGCGGAACGTATAAACCATTGCGGAGTACCATATGCCAGGCGCGTTACGTTCTTTTTTTTCCCGCCCCTTCAAAATGAATAAATATCTCTTTTTGCACTTAAGAGAGACGATGCTACTCGTTGTGCTTTGTTGATGTAACTACCACTATTTGAAGGACGACCATAAACCTCAAACAGTTTTACGTAATTAAATTAATAACACATTACGCAGTAATTATGTGGCATCGTAATTTCCCATTTCATAGTTTGCTTTGGAAGAGCATAAATTCTTCCTTAAATATCCATTAAAGTTAGCCACATCCTTGGGCAGAAGGATTTCTTCGTTGATGTTGTGTCTTTCTGAAAAGTATGTCGCGGCTTTAGTTTCTTTCTTTCAACAGTGAAACTGTTGGATGATAGGCTTCCATGAGTTAAGTAAATCCTTTTAGAATTGATCCAGGATAAGTTGCATTGTGCGCCTCAAGCTTTAGCACTAAGTTGTATTGTTGCACAGAGTCTGGTGGGTATTTTTAAATGACTTTGTTGTAGGTATATCCATTTTTTATTAATCACACTTGTACGTGTACTTTCACAAAGATTCTATTTTACGACTGTGTAAATAATAAAACATGGGAAAAAAAATGGAAGGGAACGGTCCTCTTTTCTCTGGCGTGCCAGCAGCGGGATAATCTACCGACTTTAATGTTTGTTCCTCTGTCGTCTGTTTGTACACATCGAGCAAACAACAAAGGAATAGCGCAGCAGTTGTACTATAGCCTGCAACAGCAAGATGCTACAAAATATTAGTATACGAGTAGAACAGGACTCCACTTCGTCGTCGTTGAAGCCACAGCAAGCGAAACAGAATGAATAACATTATGGAGACTATTAGTTGCCTTAAAGGATTATTCAACAGTGAACAGGAGGTTATATGTATTCTACATCGGTGGAACTTATAGACCAAGAGAGAGAGTGCTAAAAACAACAACAAAAAAAAAAAGGAAAAGAAGAATAAGCACACTTCTAGAACAAGGATCATATTACGGAAGTTTATGAACTGATTTCATACTTCGTTAAGTTCCTTATTGCAGTCAATGACAACAACGGTGACGGAAATATGGTGGCAGTGTTAAGACAATGCGGCCCACTTCTACGAGTATGACTGTGCGAAATAAAGAGGCAAGGATAACAGGCCGCCCCGCCCATACAAATGGGATATTCATAGTGTACGCAATGGTAAACAACACGTTCTCTTCCTAACTCGTTCTTCTTATTATACGCGAAATTATTTTCAATGTTTTATATGCCATGTGACAGACAGGACTTCTTCCTATAAGTGTGCGACACCCACCCACCCACCGACTAAAGTAGGGGCGTCGCAGCACGAGATGTGGTTAAAAAGAAATAGAAACCATTTCGCTTGAAGAAACACTTTTATATTATTTTATGTCTGTATTTCAGTTTTGCGTATTCCTTTTTTTTTTTTGTTTTTTTTGAGTGGCATCAGATCCTTGCGGGTGGTATGTCCTCTGCCTTCGATGTTGGATATGTGTTTGCGTTTGCATGCGTTTCCTTATTTGATTTATCTGTGACAATTGAGTTCCTTCCTACACTCAGCTGTTGTTTTTTTCCTTCTTTTCATTTTTTATTTATTTTAAGTAAGAAGCTGTGAAAGGATTATGGATAAGTAGGAGGATATGACGGTGCACGCCTTGCTTATGGCAACGGGTTAAATGACAAGGAAAATCCAAAGATGAGAAAATACGGATTACACGAAAGGGTAATGCTAAGAAGTAAATCTTTATCCTTCTTTCTATATTCACGCACCATAACGCGTGGAATATGTTTTTGAGATATGGATATGCAAAGGAGCACTTCTTGAATCACTTGATCAATACGTATTGACTTAAAGGGTGTTATTTTTTTTCTTTTTGTATTCGATGTGAGTCAATGTGGTTAGACATTTTGATTGGCTGCTTAAAGGAGGCTTTACTAACTTAAGTATTATCCTTGTGAAGAAATATGAGATGGCTTCGTGTAATCTTTAGTGATGGCATTTTGCCGATAGGGATATTCAGATTATAATGGAAGTGTCAAGGGCGTATGTTTTGTTTTTTAGAAAAAGTTTACTTAATAGCTTAAGTTTTCAATATAACATTTTATTCTGAAGAATGAGGAGCTCTAGCGATCCAGTTTACATGGAACCAAGTTCGCATAGTAAGTATGACGAAATTTCAGTGTCACCAAAAGCTATGTTGCTAAAAATGATAGATTGCTTTGAAAGATATTCATGCGAACTTTCGGATTGGAAAGCAGATAATTCGATCTAAGGAATCGCTGAAGAACCTTTGGAGTCATGCTCGAAAATAGGCTATGCTTCAAAGTCCACGTCGAGTATGCAAGTAAGAAGGCATTGCAGATACAAGCGGCACTCTCCCGAATGCTCCCGAATATCGGCGGACCGGGATATGTACGAAAGATCCTGCTGTCCAGAACAGTCAGCTCGGTGCTCCTTTATGCTTCCCCAGTATAGGCAGGCGACAAATGTATCAGCTTACGCGCACTCAGAGTAGTCAGCAGCTTTCGAACAATTTCCGAAGAGGAAGCTTACATATTAGATGGAGTGGTCCCAATCGACATCCTTGCGAATGAAATGCAAAGAGTGTAGGTACCTTAGGCAACCCTCGAACTGGCAAAAAGCAAAAAGGATCAAGGAAGAGGAAAGGACAGTTTTGGCATCGCTGTGGTAAACCAGGTGGGATAACTCTGCTGAAGGCAGATGGACCCACAAACTCATTCCTAACATAGACACATGGTCGAAGAGATATGAACTGTAACTATCATCTTACACAGTTCCTGTCTGGACATGAAAGTTATCGGAAATACCTCCATAGATTAGACACAATAGTTTACCCCTGGCCCAGAATGTCCAAGTGAGGAGGAGGACGCGGAACAAGTAGTGTCTTAATGCTGATGCTTTGCAGAGTTCAGAGAAAACCTGGCATGTCCAGAAAATCTTATAAGCCACATTACGAGATCAGAAGGCGAGTGAATGCAAGATCTGCTTATTCATACTGTGTCTGCAAAACGCCCTGCAAAGAGCAGAAGACCTAAGAAGAGCCCTAGAGCCGGACTTAGATAATATGGCATATTCCCGCGGGGAGAGTGATCGAAGTGTGAATGGTGTGTGTTTAGTACTTGGGCTACTAGTATCTATGAAGATTAAACATCCTTGGTGAAACAGTTTTGTATGAACAACACCAATAGATTGATTGTGTATGTGTACATGTGTAGTGTATGGCCCCCTATGAATTGTTTCCTATTTAGAATTGAGCTTCACTCCTCTTTAAGCACTTAAGAACCCAGCATTTCCCTAGATTGACTGAAACTCCATTACTATCGCATCAATTATATCTAGAACCCTCTGGCCGTAAGCACAGACGGTCTCTTGGGTTAGATTTCGACACACGAATGGGGATATCTATATATATCTAGGTTAAAAAAAAAAACCCACCACACTTTCGGTCGAGATATGGAAAACTAACTGATCAGACATAAATTATGTCCTTGATTTATATTCCATTAAAAATATGCTTCTAACACAAAAAAATAATAAAATTCATGGAATATCATTATCTGTAGAATTTTCCGCCGCAAATGTCCCTTTGGCACAAAAAAAGGGTCACATTCCTTTGACTTGAGATGAAGTTTTCTTAGAAAAATATGATAAAAATATGACACAAAACGAAGGACGATTTTTCTTTATTTAATTTTAAAGCTCTTTTGACCTTCGCCCCTTTTTGCATATAAAACAAAATGAAATTGATAAAACATAAACACGCCCGAATATCTTCACTCTAATTTTTGATTTTCCAAGGATCATTTTTGTGAAAGAACCCTAATTAAATATTCCTTTCCGTTCGTCGTCGTACCAAAATTAAGCTAGCACTCATTTAATTCTTAATTAAAACGATTAATGCTACTTGAATTTAAAAAAAGAAACCATAAGCTCCAAGGTCGAATTAAATATGATTGCATCCATTTCCCGCCGAGCATTAAGAGGAGGCCATAAGGAAGGGCAAATATCCTTAAGGTTTTCCCAGTTATGCATGCAAGAGAGAACCAGAAAAGTCGGAGTAAGAAGTATCAAGGTCATCATTTTAAGAGATTGTCTTCAAATTATAATTTTTTTTATGTCAGATATAAATGAATGTTAGATAAATATTTGCCAGTGGAAGGATGCGAGAAAGTAAAGAGATAAATTTGAAATCAACCAACCAACCCGCCTGCCTGCATTTATTCAACGTTTTTACAGGACTCTATTCCTTTGTTGTTGGGGTAGGTGTGGGTGGTATGGGTCGCTACTTCCTATGGTGGCTTTCATTCTCTGAGGGACTCATCTTCATGATGATGATGATGATGATGGAGAAAAACAAACTCAACCGCATATTGCACTGAATTTCAGCCCATCCCCAATCCGCACCTAGAGCTACCACACAGATTATCTTGTGTTCAGGATCGTTAAATTCCACTTTATGCTCTTTGGAGGTTCTTTTACGTTTTTTTTTTTTTTTGTTTTTTTTTTTTTCTTTTCACTGCCTGACACTTCCTTCCCCGCTGGGTATCCTTCTTTCCTTTTTTTTTTAACTCTTTGCTGTACCTTTTTGTACTCAAAGTTGAAAGAAGAAGATGAACGAAGCACATTTGTTTTTGCATGCTTCTTTTTTTAACGGTTTTGTTTCCGTTAAAAGCAGTGTGTTGTGAAAGAAGTGCTTAACTCTTATAGAAGGTGCGCCATAAGTTTTGAGGACTGTTAGCTTTGTTAATTTATTTGAACAATGAAATTTAGTTGTGTAGGTATATGAATAAGTTGCATTAAAGAAAAGACTCTTAACGTCTTGTTTAAAGATAAGTTTGCATTAACCAATTTAGAAACCATTTGGCTTCTTCGAAATCGGTTGTTGGATAGATTTATTGTTATAAGGAGTATGTACAGCTTTTAATTTAATTAGAATGAAGGGCCTTTCGAACCTTACTTTTACTGGCGGTAAAAAGTTGCTACTAAATATCGTAAAAGTCCAAACATCGATGGATGAAGTCCTTGTTTGGCAAATTAGGCGAATACTTGTACATATATACTGCAATTAGAATACAATTGCTAGAAGGGAAGGTCTAAACTATTCGCGATATTGTAGTCAAAAAATAATCGCCTGGTTTACCTACAGGCTGAAGGCGGAATCTGAAATAGGTCATGGTCTCGATATATGTACATGTGCCAGAGTTTTCTTAACAAAAGCTTATGCTACTGATATCTGCTCTGATACCGGGGCACTATATTGTATTGTTTTTAGATACTCTGGTAGCGCTTACAACATTCGTGAGCGTATCGTTCAACTTTGCGGAATTGAAGTTAATAAAATGCAACTAAGATGCAGGACTCAGAGATGCCGTGGCTCAGTGGTTAGTGCGTTGGACAAGTGCGCAAGGGGTTCCGAGTTCGAATCCAAGAGTATTTACTGTCATGAGAAAGCCTCTCAAAACCCCCCCTGCCCTTCGGATACGGCATAAAACTGTAGGTCCCGTCTGTACGTACAGAAATGTATACCACGCACAATACGTACAGCTGTGAGAAGCTAGGCCTTGGCCCTCTATGGGCTGCTTACGACCTAATATTTATTTATTTATTTTAAGATGCAGGACAATTTGTTGCCAGATATATCAGGAAACGTCAAAATACATTCAAAATCGGTGGTAATTTTGCTCTTATGGGAGCAACGATCAAATCGATCGAAGACTACCGTTTATATTAGTTTGTCTATGGTCAACTGATTAACGACTGGGAACACAAATTGCGTTTGGTTGAGTACTATTAAGGACATACTTATCTTCAAAAGGGATATAGTATGTTAATTGTTCTACACTTTACAAACGATCTTTTAGATCACAGTTTTAGTCATTTAGCTAAGGGTTATACCATCGCTCGATAGGTTTACGACTAAGATATTTAGCAAATATTCAACCCATTTGAGAGATTCGTTTGATCGTATTTTTTCTTTGTATCGTAAGTGTAAGATTTGTGTCCCCTTCTTTCTATCTGGTCCATGAAACTTAAAGTTTGGATATCCCTGTTATGAGCGTTGACAGGTATGTCCAGCAAATCATTTTTGCTTTAGTTATCACGTCCGTAGGTCTTGGATCAATACGACTGGAGAAGCTCGAAAAAGTGGGTCAGCCGATTGTAGGTTACATTGGCGATCTAAAGAAATTGGGTATGAAACGAAACCGAAATTCAAATTTAAAGCTCCAAATATATATGATCCTTCAAGCTCAAAATAACCTTACCCCAGAATACAATTGATAACTTTCCATTCTGTACCAAATACAATAAATTTGAAAACTTTCCCAGCTCAACTCATTTCATTTAATGTTTGTGTAAGTAATCCACCGAGACTAAGGGGTTAAAAGCAAAACCAAAATATCATGGCTATTATCTTCCAACCAATCAAATATCCCATCAGCCAAGGATCATCATTGGGACAAAATTTATTCGATATCCTATAAATATATACCATCACTTAAATCCTAACTGCCATCCTTTAATCAACTCACTCTTCTCGAACATTCAATTCATTTCCTCCGTCTAATTGCTGACCATGATAATAAAATACGCGAATCAAATACAAAATACAATCCATACTCCTGTATATCCTGTGAAAACAGTAAAACTTTTATGTCTCACATCAATTTTCACACAGATGACCTATCATTATCTGTGACATCAAAAACAAAAACAAAAACAAAAACCTTATACCGTATATCAGACACAAAAGAGCTTTAATCTCTAAGTTTTTCCGCTCTTAATTGTGTGATAAACTCGGGGAAATGTAATAAGGACACAAAAAGGATCGGACAATCGTTTCCAACGCTGATTGCTTTTACCACATACAGAGCGAAAGAATACAATACATATATATCATGGGCCCTCCGGTGACCAAAATCCAAATGAGTCACACTATGAAGTAAAAAGGAAAACAATAATGGAGTGCCACTCCGTTTCACACTACCACCACTTGAAGTAGTATGTGTGTATATCTTGTAAAAACATCACGTTCTATATTCATTTATCATAACCGAGACAATTGTGAAAGTTTCCTTCTTCGAGGGCAATATGCTTTTCAAACACAACAATGAATGAGTATCTATGTAAGGATACATACATATATCAAGGGCAGAAAGGATATAATGGAATTTTCATTGATTTCAATTAAAAGTTACTCTTGAAAGAGGAAACACAGAGATAGAACTAAAAACCACTGGTAAAAGTCCACAGCTATGCAGCAGTCAAGGCTATAACGGCGGAATATACGAGTGCTTATTCAAGGCCATCATTCAAGGAACGTGATTCGCTTAAGAAAAGGACATTTCATGCAGGGAGTCTTTTACATATTAAAGTTATTGTATCAAAACATATTAGTTCTCAGATAGCTTTTTAGTGCGCATCCTTCTTATGATTTTACGAGGTACCATATCATCGTAGTAAGTCGTATTTAGGAAGTGCTGTCGGTTTTCTGTTTATACAAGTAGACAGGTAAAATAATGGACACCGGTGTAGGATCCGGAATATGCAGATCTATACGACTCCTAGACCACAGCAGTGTTTTTCAAGCAGAGGTCCTGGCTGTGACAACAGACGGCAGGAGATATTACCGCCAGAAGATAATACCTTCTTTATCGACAGCAAAGAAGCCATCCAAGCAATTAGCGCCACAGAAATAAAATCCAAGCTTGTGAAGTGCTATAACGAAGAGCTTAAGGTTTTTCGAACACAGCACAATGTTCTGATCTGCTGGGTCCATGGACATGAGTGCGACTCGGGAAATCAAAAGGCAGATGAATTAGCAAGAGAAGCTTCATCGGACCCTCTAGAACTGACTGACCTCTTCATAAGTACCCCACCCTGCGTTCTTATGCTTGAAGCAGGAATGGAATATTTTGGAAACTTGTAAAACAATTACATTTAACAAACCAAGGACCAAAATACTTATGCGCAGGGATGATCACGCTCCATGCTTGTGGGGATCCTCACGGGTTACAACACTTTGCGGTACCTCTTAAAGAAACTGCGTAGTACGGACGAAGAACTCTGCATAGGATGCGGCGATGAGGAGGATGTAGAGGACACCACCAACTTCCTCTGACAGTGCCCAGAAAGAGTTCAGAATATTACTGTGCCCATGTGGTTTCGAAGTCCAGTCCAGGAGTTTTATGCAATGTTCTATTATATAGATCTAGGGGTAGTCATCTGAAGGAGATGACCGCAGATTGACAGTCTGTCTACTGGCAATTGTCTGACTCATTCGCATGTGCTACTGTTATGAGAAAGTTACTCAAACCTTTTCTGATCCTTAGGGTATTAAATATTCGTGCGAAAATCTATAGCAGTTGCTCGAACCTATGCCTTACTGCTTTATAAGCTGCCTGTGCTTACAATTTTTAGATTTTTAAGGAAAGATTTCGTGGCACCCTCCATTAAAAGCACATAATTCTAATTGAATAGTAAAGTAATATAATGTGAAAGGGGCGTGGTAGCGTGGCCTTACAACTAAAAACGCGCTGGTTCAAATTATTCGCCATACATAAACTTTTCTTAAACCAAAATTGCATGCGAATCGTAAAGTATATAAAAAGATCTTGCTTTATTGTCGGTGTGCCACTGTGATTGTCCCAGTTTGCCGTTCTGATACAGTGGGCCACTCTGCTAGAAATTAATAAATCAATCAAGCTTGACACTACAATATAGTGTTCCAGTGCATATGCATAAATTCCTCGAAACGGAAATGTGTATAAATTTACGAATTTAACCAACACAAATACCAATAACTAAGGAAATTTTAATTTAAAATTAACAATAAAATTAAGAAACAAATGCAATAAAAGTGGTCAGTCGTGTAGTCACAACTGACGCATCAATCTACAGCATCGTGTATGTACAATAATGAGGTGCTAGCAAGCGCACTACTGACATTTAAACAAGAATGTAAATTGAAAATGTAATACCAATGCAAATTGGTAAATGAAATGGAACATAAATTTTAAAGGAGCGCAATTAAATTATAATGTGTGTGTTACATTTCCCGAAGTGGGATGGCATATAGTTGACTTTGAGTTATATACACGCGTATATATGTTTGGTTTTAATTCACTTAGGGGTTCGTTGGGGCGTATTAACACCGTGGTCTCAATGCCACGCACACACTGTTTGAACTTTAGTAGTAACACATACAATCGATTTACTGTTCATTTCCACTGAATGACTAAATTATTGATCCTTCCGTGTTCATTAAAGTGAACACACATACAAAAAAGCAAACAAAAAAAAAAAAAAGATCGACCCACTTGGTATGGGTTTGGTGGTTACAATAAACAGAAGCCAACCTTAATTCGTCGTTTTGTATCCCCCAGGGAGATGGGTTTAAATTGTGTATTTCCTTTTATGTGTTACACAAAAGACTGTGCCATGTGTGGCTGTTTGGCTGTTTGACTTTTGAATATTTGGCAGAATTTAATTAAACAAATAATTTACCTTATTGAAATGTAGGAAACAGATTGCTTTAGGGTTTCTATGGTATCCTTGCATACACACACACATTCATTGCCAACTGATACGAGCTATTGGTACGGAGGTGGGTAACATAAAATTGATACATATCTGAAAATATGCGTGAGTGGATACAATTTAAAATGTTAAATTTATAATATTGCTGCACAAAATGTGAAGTAACCAAGACAACAATACACTGCGAATCCTTTATCTAAAAATGAGGAAAACAAAACCATCAACAGCTTCACATGTTCTACACGTATCTTTTCCGGATCCTTCTAACAAAGTGTAGCTATTCGAATGGTTCGTTTTAGTTTCTGACCTCCTGCAGGATTTGTATTGCATAACTTCCATTGGTCTTTCTCACTTTCATTTTTTTTTGTGCTCTAGTGTACTTTTTAATAAAGTTTTGTCTACGAGTATCTGTGTACAGCGAACGAAATAAATAGCAAAAGCAAGAATAAAACTGCAAAAAAAAGAAAAAAAAAAAAAAAATCCCTTAATTGAGGTCAGAATGGATGTGGATATCACATCGCAAGGTTGAATTACAGCACACGTATGTATACACATGGACAATGAGTGTTCGGCTGAAGTTGAAGAGGATTCCATTTGATACCAAATACTCGTAGCAGCTGCCCCATGATAGTGTAGTTGAAATAAACACAACAAATTGGGTTCCATTTCTTGTTGCTTATGGAGAAAATTGGAGAGTTTTATTTTTGTTGAGAAATATCTAATGAAAGGTAATATGTGATACTAATCTTGAAGGAAGATGTTTTTGCTACACAAAGCCTTGGATAATGCGTGGTTGGCAAACTCATCAGGGCCTTAGAACTAATAGTAAAAAGGACAAATTTAGAGGGTCTAGAACCCTGTTCAAACCAGTAACCGTCCAGACCTCTTTCACAAATTTGTGGACAGACATAATGAGCCAAGATCCACCGATTTCGTTTCCCATAGATGCACGGTGACCGTACGACATGCGTGACGATCGTTTACTGTCCCGCGACACTCAACGACGAATAGTGTTGCCAGACGATGCTTGTTGGCCACGATATTTTCGAAGCGCTTGAGAGCTGCTCACAGCATGTGTGCTTCCACCTTCAAGGAAGTGTAGACTTAACGGCACAAAATACTTCTTTTCACAAAATACTGATAGGATAATGGTAAATACTGAAGTAGTACCTATACATTAATGTCTAAACTGTGTATGGTATGGTTTAATAACTTCAAGCTGCAGGGTGTTATCAGATTCTTTAGCCCTGTGTCTGGCCTATCTAGGCAGTTACTTTCTCTGGATAGTACCTAGTGGCACTTGTAATTTGCCGATTCCATTGGCCGTATTTATTCACTTAAAAAATGCTCCAAAATTACCTCTCTTACCGTCATGTATCCTTTAAGCTTCTCGCTCAAGTTTTAATTAACCAAAGAACGGCCTTTCTAACAATACAATTCCCCATTCAATTAGACACACATGAGAAATTCGAATTCATGAAATAACTCCTTAATATCGGCAATTTTCCACCAAGCAGAACCCAACGACGCTTATCAATTGCTCACCAATACTACTGCGTTACAAGCAACAGAAACTCCTTATGAACTAGGAGAGGACAACACATGAGAAAAGGACTCACTGAATCGAACATGGAATAAATGCATACATCCGTACCAAGAGGAGTACATTGTTTCAAATGTATACATAGATAGAATACAAAACTCACCGGATTCATTTAGTGTAGACGTCTTCTGCATGTGCCGACAAAAGGCTTCGTATTCACCAGGTGTTGTTCCAGGCGATGGTGGTGCCTTTACTGCGTTCATGTGCTTTGTAAATGCTCCAGCTATGGCTGCCATCCGATCGAATGCAGTTACGTTGATGTGACCATTCGGCAATCTACGTGTGTATAAAGAAAAAGAAGAACATATACAAATGATACACACGTGCACACAAATAAAAAATTAGAAAATAAACTATGGAAAAGAGAACAGGACCCTTCTCAGGACAGGCTTTGGATTGTCCATCCAGAGAGGGAATAGCTAGGTATTTCTTTTGTATTTGGGGATTTCATATGCCCACAATTGAAATACAAACACCTGTATCGTACCATAGGGAGATCTGAAATTATGAGCTATGCAATAGATTTCTCCTCAATTCACCTGGGGAAGATTAAATTGTTCTAGTATGTGGTAATTGTATGCGAAGATAAATTGTCTTCAATTACAGTGAGGATTGAGTGGGGAATCTTAGAAATTTCTTACCACTTTTTGAGTGTGAAGGAGAGAAAATAAGGAAGATGGAACGTGATGTGAAATTCCTTACAAGATTCTGCGTTCGTTTTTGTGCAATTCATGGTTGATTGTATCTTGCATCTGTGGTAAAAGGATACCCAATACTCAGGGGATACATATGCCACACGGTATGGAACTTATGGTATGTGACTTGGACGAGATGGTCAAATGAAAGTTACTTTAAAACGTGATCTGAACAAATGTGGTATCTACGAAGTGTAAAATTATATAATTTAGAATACACGGCATCAGATAGCAGGAGAGAACAAGAATGAATCGACCTACATAATTCAATTTTAAATGGTACTCACTGCAGTAGGAAGGATGTTGGTAGATAATATTCTGGTCCTTAGAGAAGTTATCTTTGCTTAATTAAAGTTAGTAAAACGATGAGGTTAATTTATGCAAAGTGGGTGCCGTGGCTCAGTGGTTAGTGCGTCGGTCTACTGCGCAAGGGGTTCTAAGTTCGAATCCAGAAGAATACCATCATAAGTTTTTTTCACGGCCTCACCTCTTCCGAGTGTCTGACAAACATTCAAGAGTATAACTGTCATGTGAAAGCATAAACGGCATAAAACTGTAGGTCCCTTCTGTACGTACAGAAATTTATACTACCTATGCACAATATGCACAGTTGTGAGAAGCTAGGCCTCGGCCTTCTATGGGTTGCCTACGGCTTAATTTTTTTTTTGTTTTATTTGATGCAAAGGTCAATTTAATGGCTTTTAAATTTTGAGAATTCTGCTGAAACACAGCAAGCAGTCCCATACATCTCCGTCTCCACATGTCATCCTTGTCGTATGTGATGAAGAATATGTCAATATGGAACTGTTCTCAAGCCGAGAAAATCAATCCTAAAATTGTTGGATCAGTTTCGATGGGATGCTAATTGTTTAGCTCAATACGATGGCCCTTATAGTTGATAGAAAGTATAAGGTTCAGCGTGAAACGTCTTGGACTTCAGCACAACAAGATCAGATGAACTGTCTACCATTGGTAGACTCTGTGTAGATCCGTCACATTTGCAGGTATCAAGGTTGTGGTGATCGAAATTGGTTTGAGGTGAAAGAAGCAAACCATGAATACATTTCCATAAAAAGGGAGAAACAACGTCCATGAATTTGAACAACAAGCTTGTTATATAAATTTTGACAAGAATACTTCATCAAAAATGCTATGGGGGATTAGCATACTAATGGCCCTTCCCCAACAACTAAAAACTATAATATGTCGCTCCAACAAGTTGTCCTCAGATCACATATGTATGGCTTGTGAAGTAATCAAATTTTGGATCTGGGCCAGAAACAATGTATACAATATTCATAGAATTAGTTCAAACATGAAATTTAAGGAAACATTTCAAAACACAGTATTTTTTAAGTTGGGTATAAGTTGGCATTTTTGTCCAAAAATGTGAAATACAATCTTATTGGGCTTTACTAATGTAGACTTCGTGTGCAATTTAACCGAAATTCTTTGAGCCGTTTTCGAGCCAATTTTAGTTTTGTTAGTTGGCTTTACGTAAAGTACCGTTATAAGCAGTTTTGACCAAAAATATGCTACCTATGTCATATTTCAGGACTCCACAAACTTAGTTCAAATATCAAATTAGGACGAAAACGTTAGAGCCGTTTATAAGGGAAAGGAGATTTTGCTAAGTAGACTGTAAGCAAAATACAATTCTTAACAATTTTGGCCAGTCTAAATATGAAATTTAAAGAAAATCATTGGAGCCGATTTTTGGTCAAAAATTTCAGAGCCATTATTCAAACTTCGGATTTTATAATTTAGTGCGAAAATTTGTAATGAAATCGGCGTTTTCAAGAAAATGATAATTTAGCCAAATTGGCCATTATATAAATTTTTATATAAAAATTTGGTACGCCATGTTGCATTAGTCCCTGTACTGTTGCTAAAGCTTTGATAAGGAATTTTTTTTGTCATTTGATTGGAGTTTAATATCGGATTTAGTCAAAATTTTTAGAATGATTTTCGAGAAAATCTTATTTTGGTAAAATTGGCAAAGTACCGTTAATATAAAAACTAAAATTTCAATTTGGCAACGAGGGATAAGCCCACGGATTCTAGACATGAAGTTTGATAAAGATCCGTCCACCTGTTTAGCTTTATTACTTTATTTTTCGACTTCTTTATAACGGTGATTTCGAAATCCATCAAAATCTGAGAATCGAAAATCTGGACGAATTAATTCGGCACAAGTAAAAATAAATTGCCCACTCGACTCACGAAATTGCTCAGAACTCTCCATTAAACCTAATTAAAGGTTTTTTCTTTGTTTTAATAGAAAACTACCATAACCATAATTGAATCTATAAGCCATCAACGCGTAAATCTACCTTTAACACAGGATTGCTATGCTTGTTACCTCGTCAGAGTGTTGTTTTCTCCCATTTGTCTTCCTTAATGAGCATCTCAAGTATTCTCTTTGCTGATTTATACGTTCAAACACCCAAGCACGCATACAATATTAGGGATAAGAGAACTAAGGGCTTATTTCTTACCTCCAAGAAACACCTGCCATCATTCATCCTATGCGCGCACCAATCTTTTTGTTTTGTTTTTGTGGACGCTTTTGCTCCGTCAAAGTTTTGTGTTCCAACGTTCGTGTTCGTTTATTTTTTATGCATGTACCTAGGATGTTTTAACAAAGCATACCTTGTATTGCATTCCTGCCATTAATGCGGAGGCCTTGTGATTTACGAAAGTGCACAATGGTGTTGTGCTTATCAAAAAGGATTAAATAAGGAAATTTCTTGGAGTTTGCTGTTTTTCTTTATAGAAAATAGTAAAGGGCCAATGCAAAGAACACGGAGGCAGCAGTGCCAACAGCATAGATTTACGAGGATAATGAGAAAGAAAAATGGAACAAACAATAAGGGCTTAACAACATCGATGGTAGTATGACGGATTCACATGGGTACAAAACTTTTGCCGAGTCACCTTACAAGGAAATTCCTTCGCTTCGCAACCATTTTCTGTTCGAGGCGGTTGAAGGTATATTCGCCAAACAAAGAAAGTGGGTGTGCAAGCAAGGATCTGGGAGAAATTAAAAAAAAAAAAAAACTCGAACATTGGGTACAAACTTATAATTAGTTAAGTTTTATGCAGAAACTGGTTGAGTAAACTCTCACTATGAAACAACGTGTTAAACCCCTGGAGTGCTAATGAGTTCATTAAAGTTGAAACGAATACACTTGCATTCGAGCGTGTTCGCACGCAAAGCGAATTTTACAAAGAAAATTGGATGCGTCTCCTCTCAAATGGGCAGACATGAAGAGTATACTAGTTAATATTGAAGTAATATTGTAGGTTATGAAAAGAAACTGTGTAACAGGGTTGAAAATATAAGGACAAAACGGCAGAAACTACCAAGAAATTTATTATAGTTTCTTGAAATGTTGCTTGGTTCCAAAGCAAATTTTGCACTTGACGAGCATCAAAAACATCTGGGCAGAAAAATGTCCACACTTAGGTAAGACAGCAGCATTACCAAGGACCTGATGGTTGGCCGCTGCTCCGACGATCATCCAGTGAAGGGCTTATACTTTTGTCGGATGAAGATCAGTTCAAGAGATGGCTTAAAACCGATTATTCGCTAGGAATAAACACCCAAGTCAGAAGTAAGTATCGTTCATGACCCCAAATAAGGATGGATTCTAAGTAATGAAAAGTAAGATGGTGGATTGTCTTGGAGGAGCGCTAACTGCATCTAGCCTGAGCTACTTTTCCCACTTCTTGTTCCTGCATAGAGGAAGACTATCTGAGCAATTCAAACTTCTAATTAGGTTAAGGATACTAATGTCGTATTCTTGTCAAAGACACAAATGAGCAGCCTACAGAGTTTGCAATACCTTTGGAATATTGTCTCAATCGGTAACTGAATATAGTGGAATCGGAAAAGCATAGACGAACTAAATTGGACAGTTTACTTAGGGTCGTTTGGCAGTTTCATCTCCAAGCTAAGAATCACTTAGAAACGCATTTGTTTTTTGACATTTCAGCTAAATTAAATGAGACCTCTCCCGTACAAGTACAGTTTTGGATGACTCATTTGACTGCGGCCATTTCATAGATGCTCTGTGTACAATTTGTTGTTGCTCTGAATTCATTGAAGTCCTTTTGAAGTAACTAGCATTCATTCATCAACATCATTCTCTGGAAGTCTTTGAAGTCTTTAAAGTCAGTGAAGTCATCTGAAGTCATTGAAGTCATTGAAATTATTTGAAATCATTGAAGTCGTTTGAAGTCATCTAAAGTCATTGAAGTCTTAACCAATATAAAAAATATCAATGACTACAGTCAGCTTCAATGACTTCAAAAACTTCAATTGAATGCAGTGATTGCTAATGACTTAAAGGTGACTTGCTGAATGTATAGCAATCAAAATCATTGCAATTTACAGCCCTGGCCCTTAGTGCTTTCTTTTTGCGAATTAAAACCAATTGTTTAGTGACAAGTTGCCATAATTTTCAATTAAATAATGATACTGACTTTATTGCCCTCAACCATCCCCTAAGCAGAGAAATAAAATCTAGGCATTGTTTTAGTGACAAATGGACTATGTGCTCAGAGGGTAGCTTCTTGTGCCCACAAGTGATTAAGAAGATTTAGTGGCATTGGCAATACTAAATCTGGTGTTTAAGAAGCAATTTATTGCAAAATGATTTGTATTGATATATAACGGTTGGACTTTTTCAGCTGGTAAAGTGGTTGGTACAAGTGGAAAGAAAAACGTGTCCATGGTTGTTAAAAATTGTTCAAATGGAGCACGAGGAAACCCTAGTTAGGAGTATATACATATGTATCTAATCTATGCTACTTTTGCTGAAAGTGGTGAGTGGTGAGCTCCGCGAATGACACCAGGAGGATATCAAACGGAGAATAAGAGTGATTCTAATCGGTTTTTCAATGGGCTAAGAAGGCAATTGAGTAACAAAGCCCTATCTCGAACTACTAAGGTAAATCCTTAATCAACCCAGTCCTGCTGTATGGCGCAGAGGCATGGAGTTTGAAAAAATCGGATAAGGATACCCTTGGGTATTTTGAGAGAAAAAGTCTGCATAGACGAGAAGGTGAGTGGCGAAGAAGATATAATGCCCAACTATACGGCCTACATAACTATATCGACTTGGTCAGAAGAGTTCGCATGCAGCGACTAAGATGGCTGGGTCATGTTGAGCGGATGGAGCCCAACGTTCCAGCGAAGAATGTCTTCGAAACCACCCCCGATGGACGACGGACAGTAGAGGATGACGTCGTTGTAAGTGGCGCAAACAAATGAAAGGAGACCTTAACCAATTTGGCGTGCGCAACTGAAGAGAGCTGGCTTGTAACCGGGTTGGCTGGAAACGTTTGTTGGCTGAGGCCCAGGTCCACCCCGGACTGTAGCGCCACCTAAAAAAGTAAGTTTTGCAGAAAGTTTATGAACGGTGGGGCACCACGTTTGGTGGGCTGCTGTAAGCAAAATCGCATAAAAAAGGTACAACAACACTGCGTGGGAATTACTGGAGCTTTGAGGTCATGTCCCACTGATGCTTCACTTGATCCCTCTTGATCTCCGCATTAAAGTGATATGCGGCTCAGGGAATCTGTCTGCTGAACCACTCTAATGACAGCCAAACTGCTACCAAAGCTAATGTGCGGAATCCAAATTGCTGGAGCAATGCTGTTTTGAAACAAATCAACATTACTCTCGGCATTCATTCTTTCACCATAAAAACAAAACAATTTGAGTTTTTAAGTGACAATGAAAATACCTACTCTAATTTAAGAAAGTGTCTTCTGAGGCATTCGTAACCTACCAACTTTTGAAGAATTCATCTAATCCTAGTTCTTTCAGTTTGTCTTTCCCTAAATAGCTCTACATTCTGAGAATCTAAAATCTAGAATCAGTGAATTGCACTTACGTGAGAAGAGTAACTTCCATCGAAATTAAAAAAAAAAAACACTCAAAAAGGGCAAAGTTTTTAGATGAACTTTAATGCTTCGAGAGAGCTCCCCTACGTACGGAACGTACTTTTACTTTTACTTCTAAGAACAGTCAATTGTCTTCCAATCTTTTGTGTTCATTTTCCCTTTGCACACATGCTGTAAATAAAATGACTACGCTCCTAAAACTTATTTTGAAAATAAAGCCCGATAATAGTAAATCCCCCCAGGGCCAAGGTTTTCACAAACCAATATACAATTTCTTTGCCCACTCCATTAATGAACACCCACCATCGCACACACAGATCCTTTCCAATACAGGGGCAGGGCGGCTCTGCGTTTTTTTACGACATATTATCGGATCGTAAAAATTGTCCGCTCTACTGTTTGCGCCATCGAAATTGTCCCGGGGATCTTATTTTTTATGTTTATTTCTTCATTTCATTTTTTTTTTTTATCATAATTTGACGAAAGGAAGAAGAAAAAATTGCGTATAATACACAAGAAACCAAAGAACAATAACATCGTCATCTGGTTTAATACAAGGACGACGAATTGTGTAAAGGATTCTTTTCTTTGTTCTACAGCCATTCATATACAGCTGACTGATGAGGGGGTGAAACAATTTTATGTCCTTTCACTCTGTTGGCCTGATTCTACCCGACGTAGACGTCCAACAACACGCTTGATTGGCTTCATCCATTTGTCCGATTGAGCAAATATTGAATACAATTGTACTCAGGGTATAACCAAACCACCCACCTACTATACTATAAGAAGTGTTCGCTTAACATTGGGATGAGAGAGCACTCGCCATTGTGGTGGCGGATTGCAGAGGTAAAGTCTGTAAAATTAGATTTTGATTGATCCTTGTGTATCGTATGATTTTACGACGACGACGACGACGACGTTTATATGTTGTTTAGGCGCATTGTTCCGGTAACTTTGGTCGGTCTAGTGCACGGATACAATAGGTACTCTATAGCCACTACAAAGTAAAGGCATTTTCATTACTTTTAAAAGGATTACTTCTTTGTTTGTCTAGTCTTTCAGACTAATGAAGGTTATTAAATCAATACGAGTTTAGCATCAAATTAAAACCATTTGCATAAATTTAAGCCAATTCTCGACATCATTGATGCGGTTTTACTGATTATATAACCAATGATCTGATTTATCGATGAAACGTGTTCGTACTCCAAAACATTTAGAATATAATTTGAAAAGTAATTGCAATTCATTCTGACAAAAACCTTTATCACCGTGTTCGATTTAAATGAGATATTTTCAAATGGTTCATGTCTACGTGGGTATATGTATGTATATTGGTAAATTATTGTAGTGGCTTGTAGCTTGTGAATGCGAAACCAACATTATTCGTTAACCAATTTCAGTTCAGTGGGTTACGTGTTAGTTTATTGCGAAATAATGCTGCCAATTGAAGTATGAATGTACGGTAAGTGGTTTAGCTTTAAATCGAGTGGTTACGTTAATTTGATTTGCAATAAAAAAATAAAAACAAGAATATAATATACAAGGAGTTATTATAATTGCTACTCAACATAAAGAATTTATCTTTGAAGTGACACTTATAACCGTAGACGAACTAAATTAGACAGTCAACTTCGGGGCGTTTGACGCATTCGCTCACCCAAGTCAAAATCCTCTAGATTTTGTCATTGTATTCTGACGTTCAAGAGAAATCAAATGCGATCTCACAAGATTCACACACACACAATTAAAAAATCTAGCAGGTTTTTTGACATCTATGGTCGCAGCCATTTTGTACATACAATTTGTTCTTGTTAATGGAATTACAACCTGCAAAAAATAAATAAATAAACAGTGCAATTTAGGCTCCTCTATTTTTAGCACTAAGGGGCAGTGCAAGTTCGAGCTGACTGTCTAGTTCAGTTCGTCAATGGTTACAATTTGGCTTGGGAGTGCTAATTCTAGGCATTAATTTGGTATTTTACGGAAAAGTTAATTTAGACGTGTTGACGTGTTGAAGTTAAAAACATTTTGAACTGAAGCAGAGGGGACATTAGAGAATGATGTGAAGCTTTTGTTAAAGAACTCAAGTCTCAGCCGAGCTATGGCTAGACATTCGCACAATATGTGGTGGGCTATTTAGTGTCATCAATACATAGACGATACGTGTCCGATTGGACATGGTCCATTTTCTTGAGATGGTAATTGAGAGAGCAATGTCCAGTTAGGACGTCAGTGATTTTCTTGACTTTGTATTTGCTCATGGAGAGGATGTCTTTTGTTCTCTTTGTCAAGAAGTTGATGTATTGTTTGGCATGTCTTAAGCCAGTTTGAGAGTTCCAGTAGGAGAGCGATTCTTGTCGTTCCAATCTGCTGAGCTCCATTCTGATTTCACTAGTTTGTGGGCCACAAAAGGGTTCAGGACCAATGAAAGGAGCCTGAGCACCTTGTCTGGCAAGCTCATCGGTGGCTTCATTGCCAGGGATGCCTTTGTGTCCAGGGATCTAAGTTAGTGTGATATTATTGTGTGCAGCAAGCTGCAAGATGGATTGGAGTTAAGAGCCTTGAGTGCTGCTTGACTGTCTGAATGAATGTTGGTATGAGATCTACGGATGTTTCTTCTAATGCATTCTCTGAAACAGAGCTCGATAGCGAGGACCTCTGCTTGAAAGATTGTGGTTGATTGTCCTAGAGGAATAAATAATTTTTTTCTTTGGACCAGATATTCCAGCTCCAAACCCACTCGACGTTTGATGTTTAAGATGTCTACTTTCATGTTTTAAAGATGTAGACTGACAGCAACATTAGTTACATATGTAAGTCCAATTTTATAACACAACCCTCTATAAGCAAGTAATAATTTGTGGTTTCTTTAAAAACTCCCTAACTGGCGCCCAACTGGTCCGCAATGCAGGGCATTTTTAGAACCAACTTCACTGCGTCATAATCGAATCGTCGTCACATAACCTAGCACCTATCCAATCCCAAAGTTAAGCATATATATTATAAAACAATAAAATACTGCGGGCATTCCGAATTTCGTGTACCCATTGCTCGGAAATGACCATTCCCAGGAGCAAAATACTCATCGCAACACATCCTATATAAAATCCAATAAATCCGCCGAACGGCCGGCGTATAGCTATAAATCCTATCCCCAACCGATCACAATTCGCACCACTTTAGCGAACTCTTAAAGGAAATGCGCCATCAAATTGAGGTCCACCATCAAGAGTTACAATCTCGAATGTTCAATTTTCTTTGGTCATTCGCAAAAAAGGAAGGAAACCCACTTTGGCTTCGTTAAGGACATTCCCCACAACAAAGAAGGAATGGTAAAAGAAGAGAAAGCAAAAAAGAATCAAATCAAGGATACACAAAACAATATATGAACTTACCTCTGCAGGCAATCCTCACGTCCTGATATCGCCAGCTTAACTATATCCGCAAACACGGGTATGACCACCCAATCGTTTGGTTTCGTTGCTTTTCTTTCCGATGGTGCGGATGTTGTTGTTACTGCTGTTGGTGGTGGTACCGCTGTCGTTGCCGCTGTTACTGTTGCCGTCGATGATGATGATACTGACGATGATGCCGATGTTGTTGTCGCTGCGCTAGATGTAGATGATACGACCACCACAACGGCCGCAGGATCAGTCTTTTGATTTTCATTTAAGACGATTGCTTGTTTTGTCCACAAATCTACGTATCCTTCGGCATGTCGTTGCATACAATCCAATTGCTGGCATGTCGATGATAACTTACTCCACTAAACATAATACCGTCATCGTCGTATGTTGGTTGTATTCAAGGAATGTTGTACGAGTATTTCAGGTCGACCGACGATGGTGATGTCCATTTCCATTTCCAAGAAAGAAAAAAAGGAAAAATCTACACATGTAGTAACAATACCAAAAACGAGAAGAACCAACCACCCGTAGAAAAGTACCAGGACAATACATAAACAAGGATTGTAACAGCAATACTGAGAGCTTCGCTGTTGTCGTTTTTTTTTTTTTTTTGGGATAGAATTCGATTCTCCTTGATAAGCAGAATCAAACAGGATGTGTGTGAGTTTTTTTTTTTTGTTTTTGTTTTTCCAACAAACACAGAATGTTAATGCCAATGACAACATACACAGCCAGTGAGTGGATGGATGGGGTCGTCGTCCCACCCATTGTTAGATTGAGGATAATAAATCCTTAATGGAGATTGTAATTCAGATTTTATGACATGCTAAATGCCATGAAATCTATCGACATTCTCGGGTTGGAGTTTTATTGAAATTATATTATTATATTTCTCTGTTTGTCCTGGATTAGTGGGGGGGGAGGTGGAGAGGTTTGAATTACATCTCCTGGAATTATGTGGGTTTGCGTAAATCGGGACCAAATGTCAAGCCGGCCAGAAATATACATATATAAAATAAAAGCAATTTAACGATCCTTAGTCAATTATTTGTTTTAAGGAGACGTAATTATGTGCGCTTGTGGTATACCGTTGAGTAGACAGATTCAATAATGAATGCAAACGCTGGATTCTATGGCATTATGAGTTTTATTTTAAGATACTACTGTCTGTGGGCTATTAATTCTATTTTATCGCGGTCGTCGGTTTCGTTTTTTTCATCTGATTCCTTTAATTGTAAAAAATAATTGTGTATAATTACTGTGCAATAAAAGGATAGCAAAAAAAAAGGAGGCAGCAGCACAGTATACAGATGGTGCTATTTTGGAAACGGTTTTATCTATCATAATTATGTTGTGACAGGAAACATAGGAGAAGGGAGCGATGTAGGCGAGCTAGCATTTGGGTCAATCTGCTTTTAATTCAGTTGTGCGTTTTGGGCGTGGGTAAATGTTTTATATTGTCTAATAGGATTTGATGGGAATTGAGTGGGAAGATGGTTGGTTGAATTTTGTTTTAAAATGCGGATTCAATTAGGTTTAATTGCTTTTGCGTCATATTTTCATTAGAAACAAAAAAATCCGCGCGGCTGTAAACAAATTGAGAGATAAAGGTCGAACACTGAGTGCTAAAATTGTTATGGCTAAAGTGGTAGTAAATAGAATTAAACAATTTATTTTTACATTATTTAATGAACTAAAAATGTTCATGAGCTGGGATATAAACTGAGTAAATGGTAGGAAAAGTAGCTTACTACTGGCTTAAATGTAAATGCGCCTGAAAGGCCATACTTGTGCACAGCTCGTAAAATAAGGATATTAACTAAATGTAATTTTAGAGAGGTTTATGAAACACGTGTATGGTAGAACAGGCTTATTTGAAAACAGTTTTGTGGAGTCAAACACAATGGGCTTAGTTCTTACCGTCTTTATATAGACCACTGTGCATGCTGGGCACAGTAGTAAAAGTGCTAGAGAAAATAATTCGCGTCAGACTGGACCAGTACACCGAAGGACTCTCCAACTTACAATATGGTCTCCGAAAGCAACGAAGCAATACCCATGAAATACAAGCTGATTGCAAGATAGCACGCGAAGCCATATCGGGGACCATATGGAAAGGAGGACAAAAAAGCAGTACAGCCGCAAGAAAGTTGAGTGCTCGAGTCGAAGCCTTACGTAAAGTATCAATACTCCTATTGCATGACAATAGGCTCAACTTTAAGGAGCACCTAGCTCGCCTACTTGCGACGGTTAGAAAGTCAATCCTCATGTATGAAGCCCCCATATGGGAACCGGATGCACAGAAGAGCATTTATCAAAATTTGCTCCGCATGCAGTGTAAGACTGCCAGAAACACTCTAGAAAGATATATTGGGAATGCGATAACGCCTAATAGGGTTCCTGCTATCAAGAAGAGAAGCCGACAGCATTATTAGAAGCATTATGCAGGAGCTACGGCGGGAAAATCAAACACAGAGAGCCGATGATGAAGAAAGTCCTTCAACATTCAACGACTACAGAGGCTTTCCTTTGACAGTCGAACATGCAAGGAAATCGATCACGTGCTGTGTAACTTTCGTGGGGCAATCATCAACTCTGACCACAATCTTATTGCAGCTAAACTCAGAGTCCAACTGTCCAACAAAAAGAAGCGGCGAGTAGCCAAGAAGAAGAAGATCAACGTTGGACGCCTTACCTCGTTTTAAGGGCCAGAGAAAGTCCTGTAAGAGCTACTGAAGCATATCCTATTCGACGTATTGTGGGAACGTCTAAAAACCCTTTTGCAGCACACTAATCGACACGCACTGGTATGGCTTCCGACAAACCATGGAAAAGACCAACGAATTTCAACTCGAAAGCCATTACCTTTTCATCGATGTTAATGCCATCTATGACATCATTCATCGTCTCGAGCTCTCCCAGGCGATGGCCTAGTTCGGGATACCATTAAAACTTATCCAGATATGCCTTGTAGGGGGAAGAACTCGCGTAGATCTATGGAACTTGATGCACGGAAGGCACTATCTTTTACAAATCTGTCTAACTGCTGGGATACGCTGATAGCTATAATTTCGAGGTATGCAGTTAATGAGTTCACTTGCTCACAGCTTTGTGGGAATCCACAGTTAGTTACTCTAGCAAATCGTAGCTCCTTTGGCCTTGGAAAACAACTGGGTTCAAAAGCAATCTCTATAGAACGGTCATCTTCCCAGTTTTTCTCTATTTTATCGAATGATGGACGACAAGTAAGAAAGTTGAGCAAATATTGGGCACTTTCGATGCGTGGAGGGGAAATGAAGGAGAAGATACAATCGCGATGTGGATGTAGTCCAAAAAGCCAATTACATTGACTCGGCCATAGCAAGCGAATGTACAACAATGCTCCAGGAAAGAGAGTTTTTGAATCACAAACCACATTTTCGAATCGGTGAAGAATATCGAACCTCCAATACAAAGACGCACTATAGTCCTTAGCACACATAGGCTTCAACAATGGTCATTACCCAAGTACAAAGTTGATTGAGCTCACTTTTTCGTCTCCGAGTCATTTCATGTTCTTTATTGTATCTTCTTCTGTACTCTCGGTCTATATATGAAGGACAAAGTCGCCACATCTTCTCATAGCTGAACAGCTACATTTTACAGTGAACTAAGGATGAGCATATGGTGAGCTCAATCATCTAAACCGGTCTACCTCTCTCCCCTCGCGTAGAACTAGTGCATTTCTAAGTGTGTCTACAGTCAAAACAGTTTAGACTAATGACAAATTTAAAATATCAAGATAGCTACTCATAAAGAATTACTACTTACTCGACAAGAATTTTCGTACTTAAAATTATTTTATAAGTAAATTACAGCGCCACTTCTACAAATCGATAGTTTCAATTTGAAATTTACTACCTCCAGTGCTAGAGATCAAGACGAAATGCAATAAACTCAAATCAAAGGATACTAAAATAAAAATAAAGTGTAAAAAGAAAAAAAGAAGAAGAAAATCCAATAAAATTGTCCACTGTATCCAATCGGATGCAGGATAACAATGGTCTTGTTGATTTCCGACAGGCAATGCAATTTTTCCCCCCTCAACTGCTTCCTACTTTGTTTTTCCTTCAACTGTAAGGGCTGGGCTGTCCAGGACTGCCCAATAAAATTAATCGAATCACAGGGTAACACAGGCTAGTGATGTATATGTATGAGGATTGCATGAACCGAAGCGTGATTCAATCAATCCTTTCAACACCCAACAACACGTCGTCGATAAAAATGTGCACTCAAATAAAACGGAATGCAAATGAATCTTTCGATTCACTATTCCTTCGCTTCACTAGCGAAGCGATGTGAGATTTTATGGTTTTAACGATTTTATTCATTCATTCTTCTGTCTGCGGCCAATAGACTAGTAAATGAGGAAACGATATAATTGAAAAGGATACGATTCAACGTTGTTCCGTTTAACAAAAACAAAAAAAAAAAAATGAAAACGCTTTTTTTTGTTTTATTATTATCCAACATCCATCTCAATTTGTCTCTCCGTATGTATCTACAATCATAAATCCTCACATCCAATTTAATGTACAGGTAGTTGTAAAACGAAACCGAAATTTACATATCAACCGTTGAGACGGAAGTAAAGGAAATTAAATTAGAGGCATAGTACCATACTCATATCCCTTAGGAAAAAAAAAAAAAGAAATTGAAATTGGTTTTCCAGGATATTGCTTGACAATGGAAGAGAAAGACATAGAAAAAATCTCTGTTAAGTGGATCGCACGTGTGTGATACCCTATAAGGTTTTGTAATAAAACTCTTTAGTAACATGGATACATACATACATACATATAGCTCTGTTTAGGCCCGTGTTTATTTTGAAGACAAAAGATAAAGGCTCGATTAAAATATCTTACGAACTTTTTAAAGGGTGCCCTGTCAAGGCTAAAGTGTTAAGTTTGGCAGTCAGGTAGCCTTAAAATCTTTAGAATCGTCCACAATTAGGTCGTACTAGCTTGCCGGTCATCTTGATGGAGATCTCTTATAAATATAACATTCATCTCTGTTGGGTGCCAGGCCACAACTTGATACAACCCTTCCAATAGGGGCTGACAAAATTGGGGTATATATGCCAATAGCCACTTGATGCTATTAGGATGGCCAAATCTGAGAGCCTTGGCCTAACTTTAAAAATAAATATTCAAACGAACTGATGGCTCTGAGTCCTTCGAGCCTGAGCATCATTATCGATGCCCTTAAGAGAGATTGTGTTGTTTGATTGGTCTACACGTTAGACGTAGCCTCCATTCAAAAGTTTTTTTCAGACTCTGCAGGGATTAGAAGGATGAGGAAACTATCCCCGTCTTCTCTGTATCTGTCTCCAGTAAAGCTTCCACCTGCGGTCTAAATTCTTTTATAACCCTTGGGTAATGTGAAAACAACTTATGACGCTGAAAAATGGGGCCCTCAAGGTAAGGCTTGCACAGGGCGCTCAATGGACTCGGGCCGGCACTGCTTATCAGACATTTGCTTCACTTTGTCGAGAACCGGTTGGATCTCCTGATAACCTCATAGGTTGTCAGCTTTCTCTATGCTCCTTCTCTGCCTGTTTGCATGCAATATACTTAAGTATAGTATAGTCCTTAGTACACTAGTGCACAATGCTATATAAAGATGATGTACAGCTGCCGTATGAAGTATGAAGGACTCTGTGTCGAAAGTAGATTGATGTGATTATCCTCCTCCAAATATCTCAGTACATCACGCAAGGTTGCACACTGTGCTCTACGATCTCTGGGTACGTCCACTTTCCAGAAATTAGCCAAGGCTTACGCCGGCTGCCATACGAACTTCTAAGGGTGAGAACTGCAGGAGACCCAGTAGTTTTTTTTAATGGATGATCATTTTTACTGTGCCCTGGTCATTACAGATACAAAATCTGAGACTGAAATCAAAGTCAAAAGCAATCCACATGAGGAAAGCGCTTCCAAATGAATAATTTCAGTCCCTAAATATATTTAAAATTATATGTACTCCCTTGTAAAATATTGAATACATTTTTTAAATTATTTTCTACATAAAATTGAAAGGTGCACAAAGGTGCATACAATTATATTCGAATGTACTGCATTTTATCATTCATTTTTGTTGGTACTTCATGTAAACAAAAACCACCTATCCACACAGAAAGTCAATTAAAAAAGTATACAAAAAAAATAGAGAACTAAAATTATTGAAATTTTATTGATTTGAAAAATTCATGGAACTGAAACCGTAGAAAAAAAATTCACTATTTTTTAAACCATCTAAAGCTGCCACATCCACATGACATAGCAAAGTTATAGTTTTAAAAAAAAATGTATACAACCAGAAATGGTAGGAAGTTCTGAAAAAAATTTGATGGTATGTATGTAGATACAAAACTATCCGGTACATGTAGAGATTGTGGATTTTAGATCCCCGCAACGTTGCTTTCGTTCCCATATTGGCTTACCGTTGAATGAGTGAATTGTAAAAAAGTACAAAAAAAAATTTTCCAATATGGTGAACAAAATTTCGTCAAATTCTTTGATCTATTTGACAGTACCGGCAGTGCAAAGAGATGATAGAAGTCGGTAGGCAGACAATTTTGTGTTGGATGAGGGAAAAAAATGTATTGAAAACTGTTAAGAAATGAATAGCGCAAACCAAGGGATTGCCAAAGCCAATAAATTGATTTTTAGATTTTTGGAAGCGGATTCAATTGAAAAAGAGCAATGACAGCAGTATGAAGAATGGGAAACGTGGTTGAGATTGAAAATACTTTTTGGTCAGATTTGTTACCATGATAGTCTTGCGAGTCTCATATTTTTTAAGCACATAATCGAACAAGTAAAGGAGATTATAGAGTCCATAACCCAATGTGTGTAAGTTTAGTCACCCCATGGATCACAGTCAAATAAATATCACCAAGACTTTCCACCACTTCAAGGAGTTAGGGGTTCTGTTTGGTAGTCAGTTGGACCAGGGTTTGGATTCTTATAAAAAATTAATCAAGTCTGTCCGAAAGTTAGGTAAGGCGAGGCTAGGTTTGGCTTCTGAAATTTTGAATTTTGCATAAAAATCTAGGCATCATAGTAGGTTCCCAGGGTGAACAAAAAGAGCAGAAAACCTTTCATCAAATTCTTGAGTTGGTTCCATGAATCTACCTCTTCTAGCTTGCCAGACAAAGCAGTTCCTAAATATGTTTATCTATTTTTAGGACTGCCTTCACACTTGCCCAAAACGTGCGTAATATCCTCTGGTACGTGTACATCATCCCAGTGCACGTGCATAATCTGTTTACGGTAGTCATAGACTACTGAACTGCTGTACTTTATCAGGATGCAATGTCCACAGAGTGTTTCCTAGCATACTCCTGATTTGATATACTCAGCTTTATAGTTTTGGTCATAGAGTCGTAATTAAGCGCAGCCTGACTATCAACAAAGATGGCTTTGACACTAGAATGTCAGCCTGAAAAACACTGCATAAGTCAGTGAGTCTTGGAGCTGTTTCTATGTTCATATCTTTTGAAGAAATGCCCAAACCTTTCCGCACGTTGTTTTGGTCAAAATGATAGTCGCTCCCTGAAGATGAACTTTAGTGCTATACCAATCTTGCCTATTGGGATACTCACCTTCGTACGGTGTATCGAAGTCTCACGCTAGTAATTGCATTTGTAAGTGGAGAGCTGTGGCACGCAGGGTGCCCGTGATGGCTATAATGGCTTAACTTTTTATTTTGCGTTGGAAGGTGGGGATCTTTCAAAGACGAAATTGAGTCCGTACGCAGTAACAGTGTGGGATTTCCACCCACTAAGCCCACCTACCTTTCTACCTCTGATCCTCGCCGCATTTCATCGCGAGGGGAGACTTCATCCTTATATATTCGGCTCGTTCATATTGGAAGCTACCTGCGCTGCGTTCTGTTGTCTTTCCTGTCTTCTTTGCTTCTTCTAGTGTGCTGAGCATCACTCCGATGAAATTCTCTGCGGTTAAGTTCACACCCAGTTTGTTCTGTGGAACATTATGTGTTCCTCGTTTTCCACTGCTTCTGAGCACGTTGGACAATAAGGGTTGTTTATGCCCAAATCTGTGGAGGTATGCACTGAAACATCCATGAACAGTAAGCATCTTCGTCTGGTAGATGTTCAGCTCTCTAAGTTTCCTATTGATCCAAAGGCCGATATTGGGGATCAATCTTTGAATCCATCTACCTTTGTCGGAATAGCTCCTTCTATCTTGCCATTCTTTCATGTTTGTTCTTCCTGGTAATTCATCATTACTTCGCCTCTTTGCTCTTGGTATCATTGATCTTTTGGCCCGATATTTTTATGCGTCTCCCTTAAAGATGAGGTCTATAGGCATCATTCCAGCCACTACACTACTCTAGTATGAGGTTCTTTGGACGGCACTACATACTCTGTTTAATGGTTCTATCCTTATTCTGTATGATTTGGTGCTCATCGTCGTCTGCATGATTCTTGCCCCTGGCAATAGCTAATCTTTGTACCACTGCCAACATATACCTTATGTATTTACTTGTCAAGGCTGCCATTGTGACATTCAGCACGAACTCGTCAGGCATGGGACAACTGCGTCATACTACATGTACACTACTAATCAATCGCAGGTGGTTGAACTTGCTCCATTACCAAGCAGGTCTGGTCTAAGCTGGTTGTCAAGCGCTCCTAGAACCATAGTAGATGTTATCACAGTAAACTGCATTATAGGGAAGCTCGCAACTAAGATGGGCCTCTTTTCAAACGTTTTTCTAGAAGATACATGGACGAGAAGGAGGAGAAGGGGAATATACCTCATCTTCAGTGCAGCTGCCATGATCTCTCGATTCGAAGGAAAGTGCATTTAGGTGAATATTTCTTCGACAAAGTGCACTTGCTGACCTAGACGTCGATCGTCTCAACGCTAGTGAGCTCCTGCTGGTTTTAATAGGTGGACTAAGAATATTCGATCCGATCGGTGTAGTCAGCCAATCTAAGTTAACCCATTGCCTAGTCATAGTCTTCTATTATACAATAATCCCATGAGTATTGGTCTGCATACATTTGATACACCTTAACTAGTTGCATGCCTCATTTCGTCCCTGCTATTCTGCTTAGTTTCCAACTTAGTTCACAGTCTAACCATTCTGCGGATTGCCTATCAACACAGCTAAAAGTCATATTAAAAATTGGCTGAAAAGCAAAGGCGCACCATTACTGGATGGATACTGAAGGCAGTCTAAACTTTTTATCTTCCTCCAACTCAACAAGAGTCTGATTCGTATTGCCACAGGTTTCCTCACAGGACAATCAACCACAATGCCAATATACTCGTATTATGCTTAATCCGAAATAGAAAGCTGTGTCGCACGAGTAAGACTATCATGTGTGCATCGAAGTACTGCAGTGACGCTGCTGGCCCGCGCCATAAAAACACACAAGTGTGCACTGGCCCTAAGTCAAACTTAATTTAAATATATCCAGTATCACTTCCTCTCCAACGTTAGTGCAGAAATATCGATCAAAATATGCTAAGCTATCGAGGTCCCTCGCCAAAACTTTTCAATAAAATTCCAAATAAACTTAATCGCAATCTTTATCCGAAATTATTGCCCCCTTAAACTGTCGATATAATTTAAAATGCTATCACCCTCCCAATTAAATAGTTAAGCTTTTTTCCCACCACTACATTGCTGAAGAAAATTATCTTTGAAATTTTATTACCGTTATGCGCCATCACGTACTTGGTTTTCATTATAATCAACGAACACAACTATCTCATAGTCTACCCCCAATAGCATTCATTTTGTCTGTGATTATTTCATTGCGAACAAATTTAATTCATCCCCAATGAATTCCAAATGAGTGCAATATCGCCAACCAACTGGGGTTAGATATCTGGGAGGGAGTGTTCTCTTTTTTAAGGATGTGAAAAGGATGCTAAAGACCTAGCGCTTTAAGATTAAGTTTTTCCATTTCCTATACCATCCAGTGCGTGAGCGAAACCATTAACTTATCGATATTGACAAGCCTTGCGAGTATCCAAATTGCAATCTAGCTTAGGTGTTCCCGTAAATTGCGTGATATCCTTTCAAATAAATTTGCAGCATCAAAAAAAGTAATGTTACTCTTTACTCACGGATTTATGGGTAAGGGAAATGATTTAAATTCTTTACGAATACTATTTTTTTTTTCTTTTTTGCTTGCTACCTTCTAACTGTACTGTGAGAGAGAGAGAGTAAAGAGTGGAATAAATAATATTTTAAGCTTCGAAGGATTTAAAGTTTAGGTACTCTTTTGCCGGCACGAAAAGTAGAGGGTGTGATGGTAAACTATATAAATTTGCGAATTTTATGAAGGTGTTTCATTTCCGCTTTCTAAGCACGTAAGGAAAATCTGAAATTATTTTTCAAATAAACGAATGAAATATAATTTATACGAGTTGTGGGAAGAAGAAGAGAAAGTTCCTCCTGCTGGATGGGCTATCACGTAGAGATGTTATAATTTTAATGATATATTACTTCTTTATTGTTCGTCAAGAAGTTAAGTGTATTTAATGAAAAAATTAATAAACTGTTTAGCTGAAGAGATCTGCAAATAGTTGGGTTGTAAAAATCTTTAGTAGAGTCAAACTGTAACAGTCCTTTAACCTCCATCGATTTTTATTTCGATTCACACAAATGCACAATATCAGGCGAATCCGAGTGAATGTATTGCATTGTCCTCTAGAATGAAGTGCGGGATCACCACCTTGTGGTAGCTATTCTCCGACTAACTGCTGCAGTTCGAAGATCTTGCGATGACGCCAAAATTCCCAGGACCATCTTTAGGAAGGTGTCGAAACAATAAGCAGCTCACTGCCTGTAACCATTCCAGATCATTGGTGTGCTGTAAAAATGTTCTTGCATCTGATGTTGAAAGAGTTGTTGGTCGATCGCAGGGAAGACATAGTACATAGCTTTTTGAGGATACCTGGTGGCTGATCGACGAACGATAATAGCTGAAAGCTCGCATAGCCCATCAGCAGAATCGAGCTGGAGTCCCTATATCGCATGAAAATTAAGGAAGTACAGCGAGGCGTACGACGTGACAATCGCAACTACACCAATGTGCTTGCTACAGAAGCAGAGGAGGCTGCAGGCAGGTGTGGTAGCAGGACCGTCTATAGAATAACAAAGGATCTGACAGGTGGTCGCAACTTCAGCCAACACCCGGTGATGGCTCTTTGCTTAGTTCAGATGAGGAACAGCTCAAGAGATGGAAGGAGCATATATCCACAGTTTAGTGTATTCGCATGCGATATGCTTCCAAAATCAGACAGAGCTGCCCGGCGTCCAAAATTCCCGAATACGTACCACGACCCCCAGTAAGGATGAGAGCACTGCCGCGGTCAAGATACTAAAAAACAACAAGACGGTAGGATTTGACGGTATTCCCGCAGGGTTCTTACGAGCAGGCCCAACAACGTCGGTTGAGGTACTGATCGCTCTAACTGGAAGAGCTTGGGAAGCTGAGAACTTTCCTGACGAGTGGAAGAAGGGAATGATCGTTAAGCTTCACAAGTGCGAAAACTGGAGAGGTATCTGCGTGCTGTAGCTAAGATAATCCTTGTGCGAATCAGACAACACCTAGAAAACACACTGGATGCCAAACAAGCAGGCTTCCGCTCTGGATTCTCCTGCATCGACCACATCAACACCCTGCGGATTATCATAGAGCAGTGCGTTGAATATCGATCGCCACTCCACCTGTTCATTGATTTTGAGAAGGCTTTCGAAAGTGTCTCTAGAGTTTGTTTGGCGTGCCTTACGCAGGAGAGATATCCCAGATAAATTAATTGCTATTATCAAGGCTACGTATGCTGGCTCAAAATGTCTCGTCCTGCACAGGGGAAGGCTGTCAGAGGAATTCGGGATCGTAAATGGGGTAAGACAGGGTTGCATTCTTTCACCAATTCTATTCCTTTTGGTGATTGGCGATGTGCTTCGTGCAGCTCTGTCGACGGGAAGGGGAGGAATTTGATGGACTCTTACCTCTCAACTGAAGCATATTGACTACGCTGATGATGTATGTTTACTTTTTCATAGAATTATGGATCTTCACCTAATGACAGCTGATGTGGAGCTGGTAGGCGTAGGAGAGAGGTAGGCGTCGTCGGGCTGTAAATAAGTAAGTTATTGGCCTCATTAAGCCCTTGCTATGATTCAGTACTGCCCTTGTCATGTGCTGCAGCACTTTCTTGTACATATTTTCTGTCAGCTTCTTCCGTTAAACGTACTCATGCAGTAGCCAAGGTTTGTGACGACTTTGTTCCTAATGATGTTGCGAGATTCGTTCCACTATTTGGATGGTGGATTTATGGTGAAGTAATCTTTGTAGGCTCTAGCTAATGCGGCATCCAACGTTAAACCTCTTCTCCTAGGCGACTTATAGCTCCTTATATTGGGACATACTTCGCAGTCCTTTTTGAATTTGTTAGCTGTACTCATACTGCCTGTTCATCTAATGGATAGTTCATTTTATAACCTTGCAAAAGCAAGCATTTGTAGACCGGTCTACCTAGTATAATGACTATTACCGCTCCCAATGGCCAACTATGTTCCGAGGTAACGCATCCATAAAGACTAATTTCTAAAAGTGCAATCCAATTTGGTATTCACCTAAAAATATTTACCATCACTCTAGACACAAGTTTACAGCCATTACATCAATTCCGAAAATACCACTCAGTCTGGTCACCATGAGTGTGGCAATAAATTTTCCAACGGACATCGGTAACTTACACTTTGGCCTATGTCCTGCCGCTCAGACCAAATGTCGGGTTGTTCCAAGTCAGAGAGGTCGTAGTCGCCATCGTCGGGATGCAGGTTAAAACAGATACCACAGCTATGCTATAAATCAATATCGACAATATCGAGTTATGGCTTCGAATGGAGGAACTTACAGGAAGGATACCAACAAAAAAAAAAACCTTAATATCTTCTCTCTCTTACAGTTAGAAGGGATGGATGGTAGGAAAAACATTTTCTCAGAATTTAGTAGATGAAAATTCACTTTATTCAGGTTATGCGCCAAACGAAAGATAAAGGTCTCCTCAGAGCATTTGGAATGCGCTTTCGTTTCACCAAAGGCCCTAGAGAGACTCCTCTTTTGCGGGGGATATGCCTCGCAAATGAACTAGTGCAACATGCACTATACAACACACACATGTCAAGAAGAAAAAGGGTTACGTTTAAATAGAATTCAAAGGAGACGAATGAGTGTATAGAAAATTCAAAACATTTTGTCTGCAAGAGAGTCTGGTGGAACATAAAATGATACCCGTTTGGATAAAAGTTGTACATATGCACTTGTGGGAGTTGTGGGAGTATGTATGGTATGGTACTTACCGTAACTTTGAGTCGAGCTATCGGTGGTGATTCGAGAGTTTCCAAAATTGCTGTTGCGCTATTGTAGTTACCGACTAAAAGGCAATACTGGGCGACCCCACTCCACAGTTCGACGATTTTCTTGCGTTCACGGATGCTATTACACTGAAGTATGTATCGTTGGTATCAGTTTTTGAATGTGGTATCCGGCAACAGCAAAGAGTGCATGCAGCGTGTAATGGTATGAAAGTAAAGAAAATACTCATATAAGTAAATATACATATATAGGACGTGTGTGTACCCATTTAAGGAAGGGGCAATATAGAAGGAGTTTCGTATGATGGCAGGTAATGGAAAGGAACCGGAAGGAAACGATATAGCAATTTAAGGAGTTTTACGGCTGGTAAAGTTGCACTTTTTATCCAAATGGTACCTAAGAGGGTTACGTAAATTAACATTAAAGCTTGACTGCTTTAAGCACGGATAGAGGATTGTAATAGCAACATAAGTAGTCTTGTAATGTTTCGTAAAGGATCTGGAAATTAAAAAGGAGGATATACTTATAAAGGTTCATTTGGAACTACTTAAGGTGCATGATGATAGTCTTTATTGTGCAGTTTTTAGATCATTATAACATTTTTTCAAAACCCTTATACTGAGTTTTTATATATTGCAGCTTGAATTTATGAAAAAAGAAAGCCAAAAGGAAGTCATCTCCTATCCAGGTGTCATTTTGAAAATGTTCACCTTCTTCTGTGATATGGCTTCATTGAGTCTACTGAAGGCTAACGACCAATATTGGAGGACCAAAGCAGCCTATTAGAAGCCTACTTGCGACAGTTACCAAGTGAATCCCCATGTATGCAGCCCCCATATGGGAATCGGCTATTGAATCAGAATAGCAGCATGCATGCAGAATAGAGACAACGACGAAAGAAGCACCATCAGACCGGCCGGTGGACTTACAAACTGCTGCCAAACATCGAAGAGTGGACCACAAGAAAACACGGTTCTTAACAGGGTACCTTCACAAATACAATATCGCAGATGACCCTTTCTGCCGGTACTGTGAAGCGAAAGTCCAAAACACGGAACACACAAGAAGTATGAGACTACGAGAAACACTCTAGAAAGACAGATTGGGAATGCGGTAAACTCAATGAGCCTAATAAGGTTCCTGCTATCAAGAAAAGAAACTTGGGAAATCTCTGACAGGATTATGCAGGAACTACGACGAGAAAATCAAACACCGAGAGCCGAAGAAGAAGAGAACACTGCTCTCCTGACAGGACGTTAAGACCTGCCCCTACGAAGGAATGCCTTGATCGGCTGTACCGTAGGGGGCAACAGGACAGGTTTGGGGTGCGGTGGGTAAGCTCGTAAACATGCTGGGACATGGAGTCGGGCATAACTTCGTAGCACCGGCTGCGAGTATAAATAAGCACATCGCTTCCAGCGCATAAAGAAAAAGAAGAGCTGAATCGAATGGTATACATAACTTATTTTTGGACTTAGCACGAAGTCATCGACGTCCTGGATTGCTTTTGCAAGTTCCACATCAGTTGCTTTTCTATTTCAACCTAAACATTGGGTGGAACGACTTCACAGATTCATCGATAGCCATAGGACACGAAAAGGTAGAAGCACATTGAGACAGCAACATCAACTCTGACAACCGTGGGGAAAGTTTTAGATCCAATCTCCAATGGAACAGAACAGATTGACTACAGCAACAGCAACAGCAACTTAAACGTTAGACCTAAGTCTTAAATCTACTGTTGAAGTTGAAGTTATTGTTGGTGTTACCGTGCTCAGTCTGTTGTGTTGCATTGAAAAACACGTTGTATGCTGTTGTCGTTGCTGTGTGTAAAGTATTTCACACTACAGCATCGGACTTTTTGTGTATTCTGTTGAAGTTGCTGCTGCCTGTTGCTGTGTCAATGTCTTCTACTATAATGGTTACCACATTCGTTATTTTCATAAAATGGTTAAGGTCCATGCAATTAATATCGATCTCCAATAAATCGTTGGACTATAGTGTTACGAGGCTGTTAACGATACTCTTCGCAGAAAATCCTTTCCAAGTATAAGGGCATCAAACATCCAATTAGCGTGTACAATGTGATATGTAACAGTCTGTTTGGTCCAATCAATTGTCATGTCAATGGTACATGTTGCTATAAAACTTCGTAGTATTTTTCTGGTGTTTTTCATACACGAAACATCCAATACTCACTGCAACAGATTTGCTTACAATTAAAACTTGAGTTTCGCTATCTACGAGTGAAATGTAACCACTTTCTGCTTAATTTCGATTGATCCTCTCCTTCCACCACCACAACGTTACTTTTTCTTTTTCTACTTGGATAGTGACAAACTGTGTTTTATTCGAAAGTGTATAGCCAGAAAAGTAAGCGAAAAGTGAAGATTAATTAGTCAGTAACCAAAAGTGAACATAAAGTGTGGACATAGTGAAGTCGAATCATAGATGGCGTAGGTTCCAATTGTAGACAACAACCAGTAATTGCTTTGCGCTGATAGTACGACTTGTGAATTAATGGTTGTTGTCTACAATGCGATTCAGCGCCATCTAGGGTTCGAATGTCATTTTCAAGATAAAAATGAGAAGTAAATATAAAAGTGAGTATGGAGGTGCTGGCTATACACTCTTCAATAAAACATGGCTACAATTTAAACATTGCAGACGTTTTTTTTAATTTTCGATCGGGAACAACTGCTCTTCTGATCGTTGTCTTTGAACATAGTAAAGGTATGAATTTCATTTTAAATTTCGCGCTATTATGCTCGCAGCAGTTGGGCACCAGAAGGCAATTATGTCATGTTGACAACCCAACGCCATCTATCGTAAAATGTAGAAAATGCTAATAAATCGTATTGTTGTAATGGTATTAAGTTTCAATATTTATTCTGGTGAAGTCAAATGACTTGAGAGTTTCGTATGTGATTTTCGCATTCGCTTATAGTTCACAGTACTTTTTCCATATTGAAATATATTAAGTACTCTCCAAGGTCATGTAGCATAACCAGTATTCGTACTCTCTTCTTATAGACTGTACTCCCGTATTCCCCTCGTCCTGATTTTACTCCCTTTAAAACATCTTGATTTCTTTCCACAAAATAGTATTAGAAAATAACTCTAAATGTGTTTAGTTTATTGTCACCTTTCTTCCATTAAATGGGCCATCACAAGTTGGTGCAATTTCCCCGGGTTAAGACTGGCTTATTAGAAGAGGAAGATGAGGTGTAAAGTAAGAAAAAGGGTAAAATCTTCATCCAGTGTTGAAGCAGTTGAAAGGCGGGGTAAAACTTATACATTTTCTCTTTTCCTTGCGAGCTGTCAATTTAGGAGAATTTACTTTGGGTTACCCCAAATTGCTTCAGTGTGTGATGAGCTTCGTCTTGTATCGGTCCTTGAAAGTGATGATATAATTTTAAACTGTCTTGTAAGCTGCGAAATGGAAAGGTAAGTAGAAAAAGAGCTTATAACACAAACTATACTCCGGTACTCCCCTCAGGCACAAAATACTCCTCTGTAAACTTTTAAAATACTCCCCTTTGAAATTGGAAAACGGCATCCCTGAGCATAACACTGCTAGACATTTTTGTCGTGGATAGGCTATGACTTAGAACAATGTCAATGATTTGTAAATGATTTAGACAAAATACCAGAGCTGTTATCCGTGAAATTCTATAGCAATTTCATCAAAACTAATTAGGCAATTGAATATTGTTTTTCGCATAAAATCGAACATGAGATACTTATTAAGCAGTGTCAGTCCTTAATTTCTCAGTAAATATGCCTTTGAGGGGGATCGAATCAAAGGCATTGCTCAAAACAATTTATTTGATTATCGTTAACACTCCTAGAAGACTCGTTTCAAATTGATTTTCATCAGTCAAATTTGTGTCTGTGTCCCATCAATAAACAATGTCAAATCTGCATATCTATCTTAAGCTAGAAAACAATATGCTCACAGATCAAAGAACCAAGTTCAAATTTATCTAGTTGTGGTTTTTCCAAACGCATTCAGATGTCAGCTGAGCTGACAAGTTCAAAACTACACTGCAGAAACTACTAATTTAGTTTCCTTTTAATTAACCACAAGGCATGGCTGAGTTTCCAATTTTCGACCTTTTGCAAATTCACTGCACAAATAACAAAACAAATTAAGTCCTTTTCTGGGTCGAAATTCTTCTCTGATGCTCAACCGAAATGCCAATTTTCGCTTGATTGCAACTAATCCAATCAATTCGTTTATTTAAATGTGAGCATAGCTAGGGTCTACCTATATACTTTCACATAAAAGAACATCTATCCCTAGATGTACACATGGACTTAGCGAAAGCATCACAATTCATGTCTTTTTCATCACGAATGGATACGAGTCTCTGTATGTCTACTTGTTTGTCTGCAATGTTTTAAAGAAAATAAAGCAAATCAGTAAACACATATGTTTGCCAACTGAAGACAACAACAACACCAACAAGGATGTGGTAATGCGAAATCCACAATATTCACCGCCAACATTATCTTCTCTAAAAACCCCCTATGCAGCAGCAGCAGCAGCAGCAGGACTTTTAGCATCAACGTCCTGAGAGTTTTGTAAGTTGTCTGAAATTTTACTCATGTTAGAAACGACTACGACCATCAGGTTCAACTGATGATGTGAATTTACGTGCTAGTACACATTTTACAGGATATATGCATATGTTGGATGTATTTGGACGAGAGTAGAGTAATAATTCACATTCAGGATTAGGCAAGGATGTGCTTGGATGTTCGCTCTCTGCGAGAGAGAGAGAGAATAAATTTAATTTACTTACCTGAAGAATTTCATTGCATACAAATAAGCGTAAACGAGCTGACCATTCCAGATATGTTTCCAGATTGCAGGTCTTTTTTGGATCCTGTACACCAGGTGGACCACCTGATGTTGATGGTTGGTCCCATTTTTTGGACTGAAAATAGTGTACACAAGCAAAAGAGGATTAAGCATACATGCGAAAGAGGAAATCAGTTTAACAATTTATTTAACTTAGGTGGTGGTGCCTTTCTTTCGGTACAAAGACGGGCAATGTTTAGAGTTATCTTAGAAAATGTTATTAAGCTACTGATTGTCCTATATTATTGTTTATATAACCCAATATCAAAATTTAATGGAAATACTGTGAAAAAATCGTGGAGATGTCCACACCACCAGCTGCTTGCCATATAGCACCGTCCTGCTGAAAATAAACCTCTTCCAAGTTAGCCAGCCTACATCCAGGAGAACCATGTCACGTTAAATTGTGTTCATTAAAAATCCAAACACCAATAAACGCCTTGATCGTTGATGCAGGGAGACCTAACGCATGTCGGGTCGTGGAAAATTCTCCTCTGAACCTTGTCTAGCACTCTCAGCGGATATCTTATTTCCTGTGATACCGGTGTGACCTGGCGCCTAGATGAGAGTCGATAAGTTGAATCTTGCAACACATTTCAAAGCACTTTTGCATTCACCAACTAATTTGGATGAGGTCAAATGGCTTAGCAAGCCCATAAGCGCAGCTTAATTGTCACTAGAGACAGAGATACTACGTCTCTTCCACCTATTCCTAAGATCTCCGTCTGGAAGACAGAGGCATGTAATGCAGTCTTGTGTTGTTCCCCTCCACAAACCAACCCCTGATCCTTGAACGGGTTTGGAACCATCTGTGAAAATACGGCTACACTCCATAGCTGGCTCAGAGGCTGGTCCTAGTAACATAGTCTAGTCCTTAAGACCAGGAAATTTGACCTCATACTTTCGCCGTAAGTAAAGCCTTGAAGTCATAGCATCAGACGGGATATTCACAAGATCAGAGTCATAGGATAGGTGTCGTGCTAGATCATCGAAGCTTCAGTACGGGTCATACCAAAAGCCACCTCGTCTGAATCTAAAAATAGCTCTTTACGAACATCCTATGACATAAGTACCAAGAGGAGGGAGATTCAGCTGGCACACTCCTTATTTGAGTGATGTATTCATTGACCATTAATTGAATGAGCTTGGAAGTTCTGCAGCGCATCGTTCTGCATTGAACTCATGCTGCAAATCATAAGACACTTAGGGTATTCTACATTGAAAGTTTTTCCCTCTTTAATGATACACTCCTTAAATGTTAAGAAAATATTTTTCCTCTAAATCCTCTTCCACTCCTCCATTATTTCCAAAATTATCCCCACTAAACGCCTAAGTGTTGAAATACACTGTCATCCCTTGTCTTACCTCAGGGCAAAGCAAATGATTAAATATTCTACAGTTCCTAGGATTAGATTTCCTAAAAAAAAGAACGCTTCTCATGAATTATTTAATAAGCGCAACACTTATCGCACATATGCATTCACTTCAGATGAGCGCTTTAATAATCCAACATTATTCAACCTCCCCCCTCTCTCACATCCATCTCTCTACTAAATTGTTATTTGCCCTCCTTAAATAGCTAAAATTATTCAGGATAAACTTTGCCATGAGTGTTGGAAGGATAGTTCTCTGAGAGAGAGAGAGAGAGAGAAAAAAAAAAGCATCACTACAACTGCAACAGGATACGAACTCAACAGACTTTTGAAACTTCACTTTTCAAGGAACATGCAATGGATGACTGGCAAAACACAAAAACAAGGCAAAATGGCATATGTAGCCGTGTAAAGAAGTTGTAACTAAAAAAAAAAATGTACGGTCATGACTCGTGCAACACTAGAGTGGAGCAATTTTCGGTTCTGAAAAAAAAAACAACAAGTGAAACTCAGAAGAACAGAAGAAAGTTTAATTAAATCCTTTGCTGTAACACATCTGATCCTTAGCTGGATAACTTTACTACGAACTGGAATTGTACATTCTGCATGGTTGGTTGTTATACTCCTGCAGCCATGCCGGTATTTTCTTCTTCTTCTTCTTTTGTTCTGTTATTAATTGTGAAAAATAAGTTCATATCCAGTAGAGTAATGGTTATTTGTAGGAAATTTACGACAGTGGTTACGAGGAGCAAATAACAAGACAGCAATGTGTTAAATTTTTAAAGGAGTATGTAATTTAAGATGACAAATCAATGGAAGAGGCTTGGTCTTGCTGGGTATCTATTTTGGAGCAAATACGATTAGTATTCTAGTTATGTAAAAAAAATAAAAAAAGATCCCTTCCCTGAGTTCGAGAGAAGGACGAGCTCTTATTTATTTGCATTTCTCGGACTAAAAGGTTTGTAGCATTGCGTCTCACTTACGACGACAAAAGGAGCCCAAGGAGCAGGTGGAGCAGAACAGTTGAGAAGGAAGCATGGCAACTGGGAAAGAGTGGCATTTTAGAAGCCCTAGCCCTGATTGCATTCACTTAGTTTAAGTCTCTGAAGTCAGTGATTGAATTCACTTAGTTGAAGCCGCTTGAAGTCACTAGCATTCACTGATTGCATTCAGTTGATTGAAGTCAGTAATTCGATTTACTTAGTTGAAGTCGCTTGAAGTCACTGGCATTCACTGATTGCATTCAGTTGATTAAAGTAAGTTGAAGTCAGTGATTGCATTCACTTAGAGTCAATAGCATTCGCCGATTGCATTTAGTTGATTGAAGTCAGTTGAAGTCAGTGATTGCATTCACTTATGTGAAATCACTTAGGGTCACTAGTATTTACTGATTGCATTCAGTTGATTGAAATAAGTTGAAGCCAGTGATTGCATTACTTATGCGAAATCACTTAGGGTCACTAGCATTCAGTTGATTAAAGTCAGTTGAAGTCAGTGATTTCATTCACTTAGTTGAAGTCTCTGAAGTCAGTGATTGCATTCACTTAGTTGAAGCCGCTTGAAGTCACTAGCATTCATTGATTGCATTCAGTTGATTGAAGTCAGTAATTCGATTTACTTAGTTAAAGTCGCTTGAAGTCACTGGCATTCACTGATTGCATTCAAATGATTGAAGTAAGTTGAAGTCAATGATTGCATTCACTTATGCGAAATCACTTAGGGTCACTAGCATTCAGTTGATTAAAGTCAGTTGAAGTCAGTGATTTCATTCACTTAGTTGAAGTCATTGGAAGTCTTTTAAGGCTTTAAATACAGCCCTGGAACATCTGCTCATTTAATTGTTTAATTTAGAATTTTGCATAGATATCTAGCTGCGAAGAAGTACAACTATGTTGCATTCATTAAAAAAATCTGCAACATAAAATAGACCAGGACTAATAGGGAGTGGGGGTGTTAAGATTTCGTTTTATAAAAATAAAGTCATTCTTCTCATATCATTCACTACACATACATCAATCGCATTAGCAAATTAGTTCTAGCTAAATATGTACGTCCCCTACTTTTTGTCTTGCGTTAAATGAAAGTCTTCAAACGAATCACTTATCGTTCTGGCACAATTCTCTGAAACAATAACAACAGAGCGAGAGCACCCATAGACATGACTCAACTAGGCCGTTCTGTTATTGTTACACAATAGCTCATACCCACTTCACCCCAATTGGAGTGACAAATTCTCAACCATTGCTCCAAATTCCTTGGGGGCAATTGATACTCTCATGTTTATTCACTTATCTCCTCAGTCTCCTCGCACTCGCACGGCAAATAAATAACAATAAACAAACAAATTAGACAAACATACACGCAGCAAAGGAGCAGGAGTCTCCCTCTATGACACACACACACTTTCGTTTCATTGTCGTCCTGCTAAGCACTCTCGCTCTCTCTCTATTGTTAACGAGCTTTTCCTCAGCTTCAATTCCATTTCGTAGCTATTGTTAGACAAACAAAAACCGAACCAGGCCAAAGGAATTCAAGCAAAACGTAGCAAAATAAAAAAGAATAAAAAAAAGATTTAAATTCCATTATAAATTCCATTTTGGGAGGAAAACGGGCCACCGGTACCGTACCGTCTCCCCTAACCTGCCGCAAAAGCCTACCTACAACTCGCTCTCAGGATGTTAACATCTCAACACATTATACAAAATTTGTCGAGGTAGGTACCCAACCTAACAACGAGTACGAGTAGGTATATCTTCAATCAGTTACCCTCCCCCTCTACAGGATAAAACCAATACAAAGGAATTAATTTCGTTGTTTTGCCTGTCGCAGCACAACAAAAGCCAAACGAATGCGAACGAATGTGTGTGCTACATCGGTTTCTACTTACAACCGCCGACTCCCGCTGGAGTTGGGGTTGGTGGTAAGTGTGCCGATTCGATACCGTTCTAGTTTTTTTTCCACATAGAAACGCTTATGTAAGCAGAACCACCACGTCACCACCCGCCGCGACAAATTACATTTCCCCAAGCGAAGGCGAATAACATTTTAATTCTGGGAAAATGATTTTCACTTCCTATTCGGAGTCGAATCACATTAAATTAAAGTCGAAAAGGGATCAATTGCATGTGGGTGCCAGTGCCGCGCCGCCCGTCGGGAGTGTTTGTATGCTCCCCTTAAATAGGCACTTATAATGAGGGGTGGTGCTGTGGGGGTAGGTATGATTTTCTGTTTATTTTCGGGACTAAATTGAAATGTTTTGCAATGCGTGGGACGTGCGACGAGTGTAGATGAGGCATTTTTAGAAATTAATATCATTATTGTTGCGTGCATGGATGGTGCTCCTCCCCCCCGGTCGTTCTCACACACGCACTGAATGTATCGTGACTTGTGATCCTCTTGCAGACGAGTACATAAATATTATTGTGTTGTGTTAGACGAACTGATTTGGTTGATAACCTAATTGTTAGCAATTTGGGAGAACGATGTAATGTCACTCTAATGGGTTAATTGAGTTTACTTTGTTATAATGGGTAATATGCGATTGAGTTATCAAAATAAAAGAGATGTTTCTAATGTTACCAGGCAGCGATTGAGGCGATGCAATAATTTGGTTGTAAGGCTAAACTGCAGAGATCCGCGTTTCTAGGTACAACGGGGGCCGTGAACTTCAGTAACTCCCAAACTTCGCTGGAGCACCCAGACATCAACTTGTCCTTTCACTCTATAAACTTTCTCGTCTTCTTAATGAATTCGAGTAGGCGCTTCAGTGACAAGGAGCTTACAGTAAAAAACTCACCACATCCGCACCTAGAATCTGCAGCCTGATACGAACAAAGGCATGGGAAATGTTCCGCAGTGTCGTCATCCTCTACACAGGCGTTGCAGACCGATGTTCCACTTAAGCCAATCATATAAAGATGCTTAGCAAAAGAGAAGTGCCGCATAAGAACGCCAAGAAGTTGTCTGCAGTCTTTTCTGCTGAGAGACAACAAGCGTCCGTTTAGTCAGCCTACATGTAGAAGAGACATGAAACATACAATTGTGTTTATAAGAGATCCAATCATCTGTGGATGCCCTGATCGTTGATGCAGGAAGATCTAACGCTGGTTAAGGTCCTAAGAAACCCACGATACCAGTGTGACCTGGCACCCAGATGAAAGGCAATAAATTGAATTTTGCGACACAGTTCAAAGCTCTCTTGCATTCACCAACTAGTTTGGATGAGGTTAAAGGACTAAGCAAGGTCTTAAGCGCAGCTTGACTGTCACTACAAAAATGCTCATGGTTAGATTCCCAACCAGCGAGGAGCCGGAATGAGGCATGACGAATGAGGGTCGATGGCGGAGATATTCCCCGAATCCCTAAAAATCTCTTCATCCTACCGGCTTCCAGATTTGTACAGCGGCTTACTGGATGAAGTGGATGAGTCTTGCAAATCTTCTCACCTTTCAGCCCCTTCTAAGTGGCTATTATACCTGCCACTACATCTTCGAAGCTGGTAGAAACAGTGCAAATAGGAGCTCTCCTAATTAGCTCATAGGTTCAAAATGATACTTTTTTGGGTGCCAGGTCTCAGCCACCTTGATGCTTCCGGTATGGAGTCTATCTTTCTGATTGGGGATGTTTCCAATTTTGTTTAAGCTATCTTATACCGATGAATTTATTGAATGGCCTTTGTTTTGTTGTTAGACAAGTTGCCAATATTTTCCAAAAATAAATCTCTTAGGCTTCGCTTCCAAACAAAAGTGCTGAGTCTTCCTTTGAGTGTCAGTTGCCATAACCTCGGCTTAGATCATCTGTGCTTGGGAGCATTCCTCAGTGCTTCGCCTGATTTTGAACCATTTCAAATGACTTTTTGTGTGGTTTTTTAGATTACAACAATTTTGAGACACTTAAAGCTCTCAAAGAGCATATTCGTCAAGAATGCGAGTACCTAACGCCGGAAGTTCTGGTAAGAGAGATGGAAAATGGCGGCGGTCACTTAATCGATCTCATTTTCTCCACTTCTGTCCAGAACATAACCCAAAATCTATCCCTATGATAAGTTATACAAAAAAGAAGTCAACATCAGTGTACCTATAGTCTATGAATCTTTAAATGCCCCAAAATTAAATTGCCAACACCAGAATCGAATTAAGAAAACATTTTTCTAGTTCCACTTCTAACATGGTATGGGACGATAGAATCATCCACCCTCTACCGTCTACAGATTACTGTTTGGCACGTAATTTCCATCAAAAACTAATTGTGTCTACACCTACGTTAACAACTTACTTGTTTATCCAAAAGCACATTATTGCTACATTGTAGAAATTCTTCAGGTCCAACGTGTTTCGCTAGCTTCCTTTCGATTCGACATAAAATTTGTGCGTAATGTGATGCAGTTGGGCAGTCTATTGAATCTGTCTGAAAGAAAGATTCTATTAGTCACCTCAACATATACAGAAAAAGTAAACAAACAACAACAACAATGAAATCCCCCATTAATCACTTGTTTAGGAAGAGGGGCCAACTAACCTTGTCGGTATTACTCTGACAAGCACGTAAATCTCCTTCGTGTTTTTCTAATTCAGTCAGGCGTTTTAACAAGGCACTCAATATTTCCGAAACTAACTCCTCTAATCCAGTATTAGAACATCTGTTGGGACACCAGATAAAAAACACATTTTAGGTTAATCCACTAAAGAAGAAAACAAAAACTTACCTTGAAACGATATGTTTAACATGACTCATGATCCGTTCATCGCGGAAATCGTATGGGAATCGATGTGTCCATTCGGCTAGTAATGCGACTAACGTGTCTAAGGATTCACTATCAGGTACAGAGGATAACAGTTTACCCAATAACTCGTGCGGACGCATAAACAAACGTGACGACAATAAAAATGAGAAAACAAACTCCTGCAAAAGAGAACGAAAGGACATAACGTTTTGAAAACATGTTTAACTCATACACACACAGAAAATGGAATATAAATTCGATTAGCCCACTACAAAACACAATCAGTCAGATGACTTTTATTGGAGATGATGTGGGATTTGTAGGGGTATTAATTATTTTATCACTTAATAAGGGATGATTGCCAAAAAAAGAAGAAAAAAAAAAGAATGTTCCAACAGATTACCCGTGGCCAGAAATAGATTGGCCTGGCCCATATCTACCCCAGGACCAGAACAAGGAAGCTTATGAGACCAGATGGGAAAGATTATAAGCGCTATATGCTCATTAAAGTCATTCCGTACACACACAGAGCGAGCCAGTGGTTGAACGGCGGCGACGGCTGTTAACGAGGGTTGGGGTGTCACTTTGAGGACTCCAGTCGACCAGCACATCCGTATCCGTTTCCGGCAACCTCTGCCGCAACCGAAAGACGACGACAACGACAACGACGACAACGTCTCTCTGAAGATTCATTATCATTAAGTAGAAAATGGATTTTGTGTGTACCTCCGCAGCACCAGCAAGTCCGGTAGCTCCAGAGAGACGGGTCTACCAAGTTTGGTCATCGTTGTCTGTGCCTGATTGTTAATGATGGCACAATCGGATGATTCTTAATTTCGTATCTCACAAATCTGTTTTAATGTCCCCTTGGGTTTGAGGAGATTCTGTATACCTTCTTTTTTTTTTTTTTTTGTTCCCCTTTGTCAATCTTGTGATGTAACTAGATGATGGTTGATGTTTGAGTGGGTCAAGTACTCAATAATGCTGACGTACTCAGGTGAAGGTACTTTTTTTTTCTCAGCCTCTTTAATGAATTTCAGATTCTTCCTGCTGATTGTCATTTAATCCTGCCGACGCGGAGGACAAAAGCCTTAGGTGAAATGAATTCAGGAATTGACCTTCGTTGATTTGGGTATTCTTTTAAATAAGGATTTTATTGTTTTTCCCGTTATTTGTATGATTAAATTGAGATGGGATGCGATGATTATTTTAAATGCAAAATGCTTCTTGCTTAAAGGATGATGATGATGGATTGTAACGTAGGGTATGAGTGACTTTAACAGGTTTTATGACTGTAGAGTGCTGGCAAATATTGTGTACACTCTATCTGCTTAAATCGTCCTTTTCCTGTGAGAAAAAATGAGAACAAATCTCATTTTTATTGCCATAAATTAGAAATGCTAAGTTTGAAGATATCCAAAGCACGTTTCAGGATTCCATTTCATTGAATAGAGCATTGATAAACATTGTCCAAAGCTGGATTTTATTTAGCTGATTAAGCTTTTTGATATTACTGGATTCCTAGGTCCTCGTCGTCACCTAGAACCTGAGGGGTTTCCTAAGCCTGGACCTCAACCAGTAAGCCTCTCCACTTAGCTCGTTCTTTAGCTAATTGCCTCCAGTTGCATTCTCCAAGTTGGTCGAGGTCCGTGTTGGATGCGAAGACTCTGCAGGACGGAGCGTTGATGTCCATTCGCCCTACATGTCCTAGCCATCTTAGACGCATTGAACGCGCGGTTTTTTTTTCATTAGGTCGATTTCGCTGTACAGCTTGTTCGACGTTAAATCTTCTCCTCCAAAACCCGTCGACGCAAATCTTCGCTTTCAATAAAGTCCTTGTTTCAGCGCCGTAAAGCAGGACTCGAATCATCAGAGTCTTATACAAAGTCTCCTTAGTTCATCGAGATAGGGCTTTACTGTTGAACTGCCTTATTAGCCCAAAAAAACAGCAATTGCCAGTTGTTATTTTTCGCTTGATTTCTGCGTTGGTATTATTGTTAGAGTTAATAGCAGAGCCAAGGTAGACAATGTCCTTTAGTACCTCGAAGTTGATTGTCCCTTCTTGTTGACAACATATATGTACTTGGTTTTTGTTTTGGCCATCGTCATCCTGTAAAAGTGGACAAGTTTGGCAGAGACGTCAAAACTAGGCATGGCTTTATACAGTTCGTCCCTATAGATGCAGTCATAGGCTGGCGAAGAACTGGCGTATCGGGTTCATAGCCATGTGATATCTGCTTGCCTTTTCAATAGATTTTCGGGTTTTTATTGGTACGCGAAACTTTTGCTTGATTTCTCCTTTTTTTTTGAAGCATTTTCAATAACACTAGAGCAACGTCATACGTCAACTGCTTTGTGTCTTTCTCAATGTCCAGCTGACATTTTTTCCTCTCATCTTCCTTCTTTTTATTAGAGGAAAGGATACGCACACATTCTTACTGCCTATGAAGCTATTTCTAGCAAGGATTATAAATTCCAAAAATAAAGTGCTTTTGTTTAAACCCACTCTAATCAGAATTAAATTCAAGCAAGACCGTTGCTTTATAAATAATGCGTCACGATTGATGTCCTTCCACTACTTCCTTCGTCTTTTTTTTTCAATTTTAGAAATCAAATACAATCCACTGAGGTTGTAATTTACTTTGCCAATGAAATTCCCATTTGATGTTTGTGCCGTGTTGTCCTTTTTTTGATTCCTGACTTACTCTGTCACTCTGCTTGACATGCCGAAATCCTAATCGAATTCTAAATGACATACTGGGGGCTTAATCGAATGAAATGGTTTCGTCGTGGGTAAGAAGGTCCTTTTTGCACATACCTTTTCCTAAGAAGGCTTTTTTTTTCAATATTTAAAACCCACTACCTTGTAGCGAAATACTTTTAATCCTATTAGTTTGATATGATGTTTTTTTTTTTTGGCTCTGTCCATCTGTGTGGCAGGAAATTTTGTAATCTTCCAAAAAGGATCCAGTCAATAATTTAGAAATTGCAAACTGATCCTTTTTTTTTGCGGATGGTATCCTGTGTTACTTTCCGGTGACCCTTCGGTCTGTATCTTTATAGGAACTGCCATATAATTGGAACTCACTTTAAGAACCAATCTCTCTGCAATGCCTGGAGTATAGGCGTTTTTGACAACCCCAAGGTTTTTTGTTTTTCCCCACTGCACAAGTTTAATTGGCTCCTGGCTAGAGACAACTTCATCCTGTTCTATGAAATTGTATTCGCTTTTGTCTTGTTTAAAGAAAATAAAAAATAAATGAAAAGGATGGCTGGCAGGCATGAACAAAAAAAAACTGTGTTCCATGGAAATCCATGCATGGTGGAGAATTTTAATTAAATTTACTGGAACTAGATCAAAACATCACTTAAATGAATGCATGTATACATATGCAGAGTATCTCAGTGAAGTGATGAAAGCCCAGCCTTGGCTGATGCTGATTGTTCAACACTGCTATCCGGAAGGGATACAGAAAAAAAAAAAATTGAATAAAAAGTGTGTGTTAATTTTATCTGAATTTTTATTCATACCATAGATGGATTAAAAAACATCTGTATTGGGAGTGCACATACACCCTGTGTTTAGCCTTTTATATGTATGGATTCTCTTTCACTGGGATTACTACTTTAATATATGATAAGGACCGAAATACACATACCAAATGTGAAATGTATGAGTACAAGTAACATTTTGGTTGAGTCAAAACTTGAATTGAAAATTGCATTAATTGAAAAGCCCAGGCGAAGTACTCGTCCCGATTGAATAGACCGTAATGAGGTTTATCGCGAATGCGAATGATAATTTAGCATATAAATGCTTTTGACATTTATTATTCTGAATAAATTTTTCTACAAAGGCTTCAATCAGCTTGTAGTTTTTTCAACGTAGTGCCGCCTGAAATTTTTTTGTACCAAAAGTTGGGGAAATAAAATTTTGCAAAGTAGGAAGACACGCTGAAGCAAGGATTTAAATAGAGTTAGGAGTTGAAAAGTTGACATTGCTTGGACACACGGGAGAATGGGTGAATATTTATCGTAATCCATTATTCATTTTACAATTTGACGGAATGCTATGTGCTCAAATATTTGGATTTTAATTTTTCAAGTTTGTTACGAAATTTGGTACCGAATTACATTTGGTGAGGTGAACGGCTAATGAAGTAGTATTGAAATTGTGTGATTGCAGCTTCTCATACATGACCGTGTAGTTTGTGTGACTACTGCGCATGGAGTTCCAAATTTGAATCCAGAAAATATCATTAACCAGCTCCTGCGAGCATTTGACAGACATGCAGGAGTCTTATGGTGATTATGAAGGCTTCTAAAAAGTTCGCTTCGGATATGGAATAAACTGTAGATCCTTTGTGAGTGGGCGGAAATGTATACCATGCACAAAACGTGGAGTTATGAGCCTTGACCCATTGCTACCTATAATCACCTGCTCAAATTTAAAGCTATAAGGAAGGCCAATGCCTGGGCTCATTGCCCACTTAGGATCTCGAGAGAACTCTGGCCTAACCTTAACCAGAAACGTTCAAAAGAACTGTTGACTCTGAAGCGTCCAGACCTGAGCACCATCATCGGTGTCCTCACGGAACACTGCCTAATCGGCCTACACGCTAGACGTCTAGTCCTTCTATCTAACGATTTCTGTCGGAGTTGCAAGCACGAGGAGGAAGAAGAAACGATTCCTCATCTTCTCTGCCACTGCCATGCCTAAGCGTCAAGAAGAAACCTCCACCTGGGGTACTTCTTCTTAAAAGTTCCGGTTGGTTCTCCTGATCCAGTGGCAAAACCTCTTCTAAGTGTAATTGTGTCTGATAATCTATTTGTACTGGTCCTCTGTCTCTCATTGTAGTGTCGTGGTTTATGGTAATTGGCTGTGATTATTGCAGATCCGGTGGAATCACAATGGGCCTTTTAGGCGCTAGCTGTCACGCTAACCTAACCTAACCGAGCCTTGACCCGGTATAGACTGCTTAAGGCTAGTATTCATTTTATTATGTGGTACCTGGAGGGTGACCGTCACTATCAGGAGGAAGCATTAGAAATGGGTGCATGAATAGGTGCCTACGCTACATCTTAAGGATATTCTGGCCAAACCCTACCTCTAATGGGCAGCTTTATCAGAGAACGCCCTATGAAACTATAGGCACAACCATATGGCGACGAAAGTTGCAGTGGATTGGTCGCACTCCCCGAAAGGGTGTCAGATCCATAGCTAAACAAGCGATGCAATGGAACCCGCTTACTTACGTGGCGTAGAACAACCTGTCCTGTGAAGGAAGCATGGCAATTGGGAAAGAGTGGGGAAGAGCTGAGCAACATTTCCAGAAACCGGACACGATGTCACAGGGGCATTATAGAGGCCCTAGGACTCACAAGGGGATACAGGACATAAGTAAAGTAAGAAAGACATAAGAGGAATACGGCTTAGTTTTTACTCACATCTGAGGGATTATGGATCTGTGTCAGACTTTAATATGCGTCAATGCCTGGAGAGACCCATGCAATCTTCCTGTGATTGACTTTTGCATATCGAGAAAAACTATTGTACATTCTTTCAAATAGTCAGGCAAAGGAGCAAAGGTCTTAACCCTACTTATTTGGCAGAGTGAAAGCTTAGCTATTGGCTCACATATAACAGCCTTAAATTAGCTTTTGTTGCACAAGTTTTCGAATGAAATTTATGGGCAGACAGCCTGGCGAAAGGGAGCCACCTTGTTGTGGTCGTGAATAAGAATAGGGCAAATAAATTGTTTGAACACTTCAAAGAAGATTATGTGCTTGTGTTTGGCATTGTTTAAGGAAAATACCTTGTAATACCATGAAGCCTTTTGCAATGCACATTCAATGTTTCGACTAATGCCCAATAAAATATCTGCAAAAAAGTCATTCTAACCCAAGGATTCACGTACCTGTACTTAACCTCACTATTTCATGTTTATCTCGTTCTCTTAATTTTATTGCTTCCGGCGATTTATAGCTGAGCGGCAATATTTTATTCATAGCATAAGAGCAGGTACTTTGCTTAGCAGTTCCAAGGACTCTGCTGTATCACACTTGGCAGTTGAACGAATGTTATGTAGATGTTATAAAATATTTAAAAAAAAGCTTCTTTTCCACCTTAATTTGTCTTGAGGGTACAATGCTTACAATGAAGGACATTTGCTTGTCTTCCCTACGAATGCATATATCATGGCTTCTTGTCACTAGCTTAATAATTCAATAAAACACCTCCACTGCAATGTTCTATTCCATAATACATTGTATCACATATTGTTTATAATTATGGGGCCTAAAAGCGGTCTGCTTACCACAAGAATCCTGCCTCCTACATCTGTAATCCCCTCTTAAGAAGCAAAATTCCATATAAGACACTAAATTCGCCCTCAAAAACACCTGCCAGCGTCCGAAATTACACTTTCAAATATTCAGAAAACTAATTACACTCCAATAGCTCCAATGCGTGGGGGCTCAGTAGTATGAAAGGGTTAAAAAGGGTCTCATTAATTTCACAAGAGCTCTTCCTTTGGGACTCTGTAAATCATGACGAAGGGGTTTCACCACTCATCCACAAAACCAAATACACATGCATACATAAAATAAAAGTGATGAACGAAAACGTAAAAACAAAAAAACCTAAAACCCAAACCCCCCTCTTACCTTATCCAACTCGTCGACATTCTTTGGTACTAATATATCCACGAGGGATTCCAGCGGTCCAGAAACAATTTTCCCATTCACGTACATAATGCCACCTGATCCGAGGACCGAATTCTGCAAAAAGAAAAACAAAACAGCATAAGATATAGATACATACAACAACAATGATTATGATGAACAATGTGCGTGTTTTCGTAATGAAAAACTTGAAAACCCAGGCATTATTCCTGGAGCCCTTTTCAATAAGTATCAAAGGGGGTTGCATCAACACCCACATGGGGGTAACCATGACGAAAGGTATATTATACCGGGTAACCTGTAATCACTGATGAAGGTCTACGTTAAATAATTACAGAGTAGCAAATATGACAGGCAACTCATGTGTGAATTGCTGATACCTTGGGGGGTGAAGGCTGCTTAGGTGGTTGGAAAAGAGATTGAATTGGATGACATTGAATGGAAGCATGTCGAAGAAGACCTCAACCTCCCCTCCCCCCCCCCCCTTTATCAATGTAGCCGACATAGAATCCAAATCATTCATCGTCGCCGACGTTGAGTCATTTGAAAGGTTTTTCGTTGCACGAAATTGAGAAATTTTTCCTCTGGCATACAGGACATGTTTTTAATGAGGTACACCTCAAGCTCTACGTTTGCATCGCGCAACTATTAACGTAGCCCGTATAACAGTGGGTGTTTTTGCAACCTTCATAGTCGGATGAAGGACTAGAACTCGGAAAATGAAAATCTTACTCAATGTGACATTTTTTGTGTAAAATGACATAGTACCTGGGGGGCTTACATATGGATTAAGTATTAGGATGTGTCATGTGCTGCTCACCGACGGCATACCTGCCTAGAAGTTTGCATATGTAAGCATCCTGACTGGGATTGATTGTTTTGCCAGCAGAATGAAGGAGGTTCGGTTAGTTCCGTGGGTGTACTCGTATAGTGGAAAATGGGTGTTACACTATAATTTGGGCGGGATTAAACTTAATTAATTTCAATGTGAGAGGATTTCCATTTTAATTATAAATGGATTGGTATAGGTTCGGTGATAGCTGAATGCCAGATACTTCTTATATGGAAATGAGACACGAGTATTTGGAAATGAAATTTGTACTTTACTGATTAAAAAGTGTCTATAATTAAGTCTATTATTCAATTATGGAGCTATAGAGACATATGTTCAAAATAGGTCATTTGCTTGAACTGAATTTGTGTTGACTTATAAAAATGTTTGACTCCAGTCGGTGAGATTGTCTAGCTTCTAGGATAAAACAGTGAGAGCTTCCAACTTCTTCCCGTTCTGCCTACTTGCAGGATTGTGTGTTCGAAGTTTTGACGCGTTGCAGAACAACGAACAAGATGGCGCGCAGGCGTTGTTGACGCCCTATGCCCCCCCGAGTGGTTAAAGGACTCAAGTAAGTAAGTAAGTTACCATCCGCCACCACGTAAGTCATGTCCGATTCCTCTGTATCACCCAACTGCTTTACCTATTATCTACCATTTCTAGCATTCTTATAAACTATTTGATGCCGGAACCATGCTTTTAATCTCAATTTATTTGTTGACATACTCCTGGTCAGGAACCCTCCTTTTCCTTTTCTCTTGTTCTATCGCTGGATCTTCAACAGGTTATTGCAGGCTATCTTTCTCTTTCTCGTCATATTTGATAGCCAACTTGTCTATAGTTGCTTGATCCATTAATTTACGAAGAGTTGAATCTCCTGAACGCGCATCCTCAACCCCGTCAATACTAAACTTGGCACTCCTCCAAGGGGTATTATTCAGGACCTGTAGCCCATTAAGGTTGTTCCTCGATCCCATACTATTCTCTTAGGATTACCAAAGGTCATGGACTGTTTCTTGAGATTTTTGATTACCTCGTTGTGGCCACTGCTCCTTACTGGGTATAACCAAATAAGGTGGAGATACTGTATGAACCTACAAGCTTTGTCGGTCCAATGTCGTCGAATGTTGTCAGGTGTCCTTCCTTCCGTTCAGCTTTCAATTGAGAAATGATGCAGCTTTTCCAAACTTGTCATATGGAATGTTTTTTTCCCCATGTCCCGCTTGTAGATGGTTGATAAATGTTCCTGCTGGTGTACCATGTTAATCACCTTATGCTCCATTGACTAAATACTTTTACAACAGCTTTCAGATAGTCATCAAGCGACTTCTCCCAGAATCTTCCTCACTGCTCTTAGCCAAATGTCTTAATGCAGTATTTTAATGACTGCGCAATCATCTAACAGAAAACCCTTCTAAGAGTGTCACCCTGATTCAGCTTCGCCCCCAACTAATGCTGAATTTCACTGTCAGGGACATAAATTAAATTTAGTGCAGCAAACTGCAGGAGAGGTTGGAGACAGTTCCAGACTAGGTTTCACTCAAAGTTAAAGGATCTGAGAGCCGTGAGAACTGCTTGAAAATATATTAATATGTGAGAGCTGGATAGCGAGGACCTCTGCTTGAAAGATTGTGGTTGCTTGTCCTAAAGGAATAGATGATTTGTAGTTTGCACCAGAGATTCCAGCTCCCGACCCACTCGACATCTTCGCTCCGTCAGCATACCAATCCAATGAGGAGGATGTTTGGTGGATTTGCTGAGCAATTCCTCAAAAACTATTCAAATAAGTAAGTAACATTAAATTTGAAGCACAATACCTATCTCGAGTCGATTATTGAAAAAAATATCTCTAAATTCAGAGGACTCTTAATTTTCTTCCAGATTTCTAAATCATTTTATTGTCAAGACATCTAGTAAAATAGTAAATAACTTTTGTGAGAAAGCAACAATGATTCAAGCCATTTCCATAATGTAACCACTCGAGATGCTAACCTTTCTCTGAATCCGTTTTTATTACCGAAAGTATATAACTATCCACTCGGTCAGTTGTGAACAACAAAAACCTTTATAATAAAATTAAATCCATAATTACAGCTATAAATTTGTAGGAACAACACAAAATCACTTACTATACCTAGTGGTATCCGCTCTGATTCGTAAAAAGAAGATTGCGTACACTATTGTCCCCCCCCCAGAGACATAAAAAACAATTTTACGAGCACTAAACAACCGCAAACAAAGGTTCGCAGTTTTAATACTACGAGTAGTATGGATACATTTTGAGAAGAAATGAAAGAAATTCTCTATTTTACTACTAATTTGAAAAACCCTAGGTTATAAATGAAAATTTATTCATCAACAATTTTGCTAATTAAATTAATGTACCGAAATGTACGCTAATTAAAATTTTCTAACACACATTTTGTATGTATTGTATAATAATTCATAGTAATTTGGATGTTTAGCAACAGTTTAACCAAACAATTTATATCTGTGGTGCAATAGTTTATAGCTTAGGGGTTGCCTTTGAGTGAAGTATTTTAGGAATTTACTTAAGTGTTTTTGTGGTGAGCTCTTTGCGGTGGATTTTTATTGTAATTTCTCTTGGGTTTTTGGAACTACACTAAAGGGTATTCGTAGCCAAATCTAGAGAAATGACACGAGTGTTGACACAAATTTGAATAGTGTGGGATTTTGTGCATGAAATGCTAAACACAACTTAATTGGATGTATCAGCTACAAAGGTAGAAAATCTGTTGTGTCTTATCGTTTGTCCTTTTCTTTGTTGTTTTTGTGGCAGTTTTTACTCTAAGAATTAGAGCACTCCTTAGTTATCTCCATTAATTTTATTTCACCTGTGGAATTCACCATTTATTTCACCATGCATGATTGTAGCTAAGCGACGAGCCAAGAATCTTTTCAGTGTTTGTCTTGGATTGTCGATTGATATTAACTATTCCAAAGAGAGCTGAACATTGTTTCTTTGACATGAAGACTCCCTCGAATCGTAGAACCTCTTATTCAAACAAATTACTTACTTAAAGGGCTACCGACTCTTGTAGGGTCCCTGCATGAGGCATCGTTGCCTTCCATCCTCTGAGGTCCCGGGCACGCTGCTTCCAGTTATGAAGACCAAGTTTTCTGTTATCCGTGACAGCTTGGTCTTTGTACCGGAGGTTCGGTCTACTTCGCCGTCTCGAACCTAGGGGCTGGGATTCGAAGATCCTCTTGTTCCGAGGTAGGTGAACTCCTTAACTACCTCAAAATTGTAGTTATCAACAGTGACGTTCTGCCCAATGTTTTGGGTAGATCAATTTTTGTTTGTTGATAACAAATACTTCGTTTTGTCCTCATTCACTTCAAGACCAACTCGTTTCGCCTGCTCATCAATAGCCGTAAATGCCTCTGCGACGGCTTGTCGGGATTTTCCGATGATGTCAATATCGTCTGGGTATCCCAGCAGTTGGACGGATTTGTGAAAGATAGTGCCTTCCGTGTTGACACCTGCGCACTATCTGCTCCAACACGATATTGAACAAATCACATGACAGCGAATCTCCTTGCCTGAATCCGGTGCACGTTTGGAAGAGCTCCGAAGAGTTCTTTCCAAGTTGCACAGAGCATCGCGTGTCTTATTCAAACAAGCTGTGTCATTCTTATGTTGCCTTGCGAAGCACATCACAGATGTTGTACATTGTGACTTCCTGATTCTTGGAGCTTATTTAGGATAGCAATGTTGGTGATGGAAGCAACAATGTCTCTCGGTGGGCTGGTTGATATTTATTCTGTTTCAAGGTAGAATTTATCTAAGTGACGATGGCGTGTTCTGCTCAAGCAGTCATGGTCACATACGATACTTATGTTAGTTCTGTTGATTCTCCGTTGGACATTCTGCATAAATTGTCTTGTGCTATCCCCATTGCTATGAGATCTTTTCAACTCCACAATGTCCTGTAAAGAAGGCGAATATGACAACTAAGTTGTTTCCTTTTTTTAGGAGAGGAGTTTGGCTTGTTTGTTACCTTTAGTTTCCATCCAGTAATGGAGCGGTTCTTCTTTTAGCCAATTTTCAGCAATCAGCTGATAAGGAATCCATAAAATTGTCTAGTCATCATGAATGTAGATGTTGATCCTATTCTGGGTGGTTGATCAGCTACTTCGTTTCCTTCAAAACTGCTGGGAACAGGTTTACAAACTTTGTAGTTTGTGTAGTCCTTTTTTGAGTCTTTTGCCACCATACTGATGCTCCGTACGTGACAATTGGACTTGCTATCGTTGTGTAGATCCATAGCCTAATTTTACGGCTTAGACTCTAGTTTCTGCCAAAGAAGACTTTCGCTGGTTCATAATACGATCCTGGCTTTTTCTATGGCTTTTGTTAGATGAGAATTCCAACAAAATTTTTCGTCTAAATCCGAGATATTTGACCTCCTTTGAGAATTAGGGTGTTTGTTTTAGGGTTGACGTTAAGGCCAACATTATGGCACCAGATAGCCACAAGGCTTAGGATGTAAGGCTTTTACAGCTTTTGGTTATACATATAATCCCAAGCAAAATTTGTTCTAAGAATGTTTGTTTATGAGGAAAAGTACAAGTTGTGGAGTACCTTTTTGGAGAAGAGCGGGTAAAATTCCGTCTTCTACTGGGGCTTTGAATGGAAAAAATAAAAATTTCTTTAGATCTCTGTGAGTCTTCCCTGGTTGGTCTTCCGATCCTTCTCTGGGAAGAGTATTCTGGTGAGATTAAAGTAGTGATGTAGTTTATAAAATTTGTATAGGCTAAGAGCTGTAGCATCTGTCGACCGTTTTCTGCATCTCTATCCAGTTTCTTGATTGAACCTACATATTTGATAAGTGTGCTCTTTTGAGAAAATCCTGTGGACGCGTGAGAGACTCTTTCACAAGCTTTTCCATGATTCTCTTTGACTATTCTTATTTCTAGATGATATTTAGGTTAGGTTAGGTAGATGGGTGCCCTGTGACCAGAAGATCACTGCTCACTTAGACCCACAAGTCGGGTCCATTGTGCCCAATCATTTAACCCGGTGAACGCTGTAATAAGGTCCGCTGTTAGAACCACCCAGATAGTAATCTAATTCTCAGGAGGTCCAACAGCTCTACATAGCCTAAGTCCTCCAGCTCCGAGAAGAAATTACTGCCAAGAGTTCTCTTTCTTCTAACAGATAGGGCAGGACAGCCACACAACAGGTGACGAATAGATTTGATTTCTTCTTCGTCTCTGCAGCTTCTACAATAGTCATTATGCAGCACACCGAGTCTCTCTGTGTGAAGGGCAATGACATAATGGCCGGTAATTTCGCCAGAAACGACCCGAGCTCTATGACGACTGAGTTTAACCAGAGTTGATAATCTATTCTTGCTAAAGGCCGGCCATAGAGCTCTAGCCGTTACGCATGTATCCAGATGAACCCAGCGTCTTTTTGCACGATCGATGGCGGCGTCGACCCTTTCCTAGCAAGCTCATCCGCCTTCTCGATATCCATATGCCCTAGTACCCAACTGAGGGTCACCGTATTGGCTCTGAATATCTCTTTTAAAAGTGATTTGCAGGTTCTCACTAGCCTCGGCCGAATAGCAGAGTCCAAAACCTTAATGGCTGCCTGGCTGTCTAATAATATTTAGTTAACACTTCCGAGTAAGAAGGCCAACCTTCATTACATCAATTGTAAATCAGTTCAGTGAAATAATATGAGTGTCAATTTGGCACTTGCAACATTGATATATAGGCCAAACTTCGAATATAATGTCTGTTGGTTAGTCCTTAAAGAGAAAATGTTTCTTCTAGTCCTTAATGTGCATAAAATTAAATTTAAATCAGTAATTGAATGATATCGTTATGTAACTAGAAGCTAATTGCAATTAAATTTATCATTTTATACCCAAAATCAATTAATTTTTTTATATAAAGCAATGTCAACATACATAACAGTTAAACAGCACATAATCAATATAATTAGATTTGTAATGCATACCTCATAATTGACAACCTGAGCCTGTGGGTAAGTTATTTTCGGTCTGTCATATTGTACAATCTCGTCCGCATTTAGATCGCTGCAACTCTTTACTGTTTTAAAAGTTGAAACCTGCAATAGATACATACATATATAGAAGTTGCTGCAGGATATATGTATTTATTATCGTTTGAATGGTTGAATTTGGGAGGATATTATGTTATGCGCCACACATACGTACGACCATTAGGAATATGATTTGTGAATTATATCAGTACTACCGATTGAATGGCTAACGATATGCAACTCTGCATAAAGTTACATAAATTGATATTATTTTGGTGCAGCCATCAACTCGAGCGTATGCTCTTTAACATAAATGACGTAGATAAAATGGTATTAGTTATTGTGTATCCTCTGTGATGTGCAATGATATAGGATGGAATAGCAAGCAATATATTCTGCAAATTCAAACAAACCCACGTATGTATATTCAAACTATGGACTTTGTAATTTTTTTATGGGAGAACCACCGGAAATGGCCAACAGCAGTCTCCAAGGCACCAACGCCTGTATCACACATTAGTCCATAAATATTAAGCAATCTATGTCACAATCAATTAACCTTGTTCAAAAATTCATTGGTTTCACAAATACCCAGCCACACTTCTGGAGTAGGTACCTACCATTGGACCACAGCTAACATTTCTATCTGCACTCATACCGAGAGTAACACAGAGTTTTTGGCTTTTTATGAGTTTGTATTTTTTTGTTTTTTTTTTTTTCGGGTGAATATGTGGCCCTACTGACATATTTAGCCCCCGGGATGTAAGTCGTAAATCGTACCATGGTCAAAAAGTTCACTTGTACTAATCCACTTCAAAGTTTTTGCGCGTACTCTCAAAGAGAAAAAAAAACGAAAACAGACCAACCGACGGACGGACGGACCATTGGGATGTAGAACTAGAACACCGGAATAAAAAAGTTGAAAATATTTTTCTAAGCGAAAAAAACAAGTAGGAGAATAAAAAGGACATGCAGCGGAATACATAGCCCTTGCTGCATTATTACTTTACACAGATCTGAATTCAAAACTTCCGGCCTGGAGGTATCCGCCGCCGTGCCTGGATAGAGAAAGTTACATTGTTATTTGAATGGCAAACATGTTATGCGCTTGTAGCGCGCAATTATAGTTTGAGGGTGGAATCCCGAAGGACGTGGTATGTGTAGTTTCTCCCCCCTTCTCTCGAGGCGGGTAAGTACTTTATGTTGATGTTTGTGTTTTTTTTTTTTTTTTTTTTTGCAGTGTACTCTATGGTTTAACATGGCTTACATTTCCTGAGAGAATTTTACAAAAAAAAAAAAGGATGAGAAAACCTCCGCAATGATGAAGTATCTTAGTGCGCTTTGAGTGGAAATAATTATTTAAAAACGGGTGCTTTTAGGTTTTTTTCTGCTTTTCTACATACATCCGCTGAGTTTTTGAGTAGAAAAAAAAAATCGAGTGCAAACACAGAACAGCGAAAGTATACGCATATGTGAAAAATTTGTAATTAAATTTTTATTTCAATTTGGGCTATGGAAAATGTATTTCAACGACGAAGGATGCAATGTGGTTATTCATTTGGAGTACTGTTCAGGATATGCTCATAGGAGGAATCTGTTTGAAATAATAGACCTACATATGTATGTATGCATATTTATATTTTAAACTATCGATTTATGCCTGAAAGGAAAGTGATCAGGAAGAATTTATAAGCGAACTGAGAGTGACTTTACCCTCATTTCCACAGGATCCCTCATCGTATAGGCTTCTATGCATGTTGGACATAATGGTCTTGAAAAGCTAAAGCATTACCTGCTGCAATGAAGCTTTCAAGATGGTACAGGACTGACTAGTAAGCATGGACCTATGACTAGCAGATGAAAGGACGGAGGTAGTACCTAATTATGAGCAGCAGAGGGATTATGGAGACCAGAGTTGAAGTACCTTGGTGTTACTATGGATACAAGGTTAACTTTTAAGCAACATGTGCAACACACACCGCAGAAGGTAGTAAGAGCAACGTTTGCCCTGGCAAGGATCATGCTCATGCCAAATATTGGAGAATCTACACAGAAGAATAGACTACTCTTGGTAAGAGTGTCGACGACGATGATGATGCCCAAATGTGGGTTGGGACAATGAGTACCAAATCATGTAGTTGAAAAGCAATTTACAGAATCAATGAATTGAGAGAATGCAGCGTTTTCCAAACAACCCTATACGACGACTTCTCGTTAGAAGTATCGTGCCAACAGGACAAAGATGATAACAGCAATGAGTCCAAGTGATACTCAAGTACCAGCAAGAATAAACTTGGAAGATTGGCAAGATAGACGCAACTCTTCTGAAGGAAGATGGACGCAGAGATTGATCCTCAATATAGATTTTTGAATCAATAGGATTTATGGAGAGCTGTACTTCTACCTGACGTAGACGGTCATCGATCAAGGATGTTTCAGATCATTACTCCAAAGTTTTGAGCATTACAACCAACCCTTATTGTTCAACGTGCACAGAAGCGTTGAAAAACGTGGAACACATAATATTCCACTGTCCAGGATATCTATCATAAAAGCCTTAACCTGTTGGCGAACAGACTGGGTGTGAACTTAACCCCAAGGAATATAATAAGACTGATGCTGACAGCGTAAGATCAGTGATCCTGTGGCTACTATCATGAAGAAGGAACGTTGGCAGGAGTGACAACGGAATATAATGGCAGTACCTCAAGAATCAGTAGTCGAAGGGAAGGTGGGTTAGTGGGTGGAAATCTCACAATGGTACAGAGTACGGGCTCGGTTTTATCTTTGAAAGATTGGGAAATGCAGATGGCAAAGAAAGCCTGTATAGCTTGCTATGCTGGCACCAAACCTTCGGTTCGAAGGTGTTCTTATGTGTTCTTACTCCCTCTACAAGGAAAACTCTTCTTCAACAACTTAGAAAAGTGGGAAGTTAGAAGTAAGAAGCTTCCTTTTAGCCACAGGGTAGATTTGAAGAATCCAGTTTTTCTTTCATCCCTGTAGGTTAACACCTTATATCTGACATCTTCTGCCTGCCATCGTGGAGGCTTTAAGACCCTCAATGGGATAGAAGACATAACCGTAGTGAAGCATCTTTTGCGGGCTTCGACGAGTACTCTATGTTCCAACAATTTGGCTCACAGAGCACAAGCCATAATGCTGTGAAAGTATGATGGTCCCACAGATACCGCATTGATTCCATAAATGATCGCGTTTTCTTTTTCAAGTTCTAAGCACTAAAAGGATTTACTTTGTCCTGCATTTAATTTAATTTCAATGGAAATTGGAAAATACATATAAAAATGCAATGTGAAACTCAAACCGAATAGAGTAATCCAAATTGCAACGAATTCCATTTAAAATTTTATCCCTCTTTTCGATACTGTACGTGTTACATATATCCACTTGTTAATGTAAACTAAAACGACTTTCCAACGAAATATAATTAATAAAATAAAAACCTCACACAAAGCATTTGAAAGCCAATGAAATAGCACAGATCTACAGATACAAGGACGTTTGCTCTGCATTTGAGCTAAAAGTTTCTATGGGACCCACTCTCGTTCTGTTTTTTTTTTGTTCCAGTGCCATGGAATAAAAATGTTACGCCATCAATTCATTTTTATCTCTCCGTGGATTTGGGAACAAAAAAGGATTTACTTAATAAAGTTTAATAATAATTTTTTTTTTACTATTTTATTGAAGGGACTCACTTCGATTTAAATGAATTATTTAAGAGATCATAATTCTGAATCCTTAATTGGCTCGCAGCTTGAAGTTCTTTGGTCTTTTGTTGATTGGCAATATAGCCGCATAAGTAAACTGATCGTTTTCCAATTAGTAATTTGAGAAGTTTCCGGGTACCAGCCGCAAGGATTCTAATTAAAACACATTTCATGCAAGACCTGGCAAATCAGTTTGCAATTAAAACGCAGCACGGTAAGTCTGTAGTAGTCACCGGCACAAGTTTCACCACCTAATCGAGGGTTTGATTGGTATTAGTTGAGTATGCTTTTGGAAATGAATGTATTCGTGCAGCTGAGAAATGTCATCGGGGAACAAATGCGAAAGGTATTTTGGTTCAATTAATGAGCACGACTGAACGCTCTTCGAAGAAAGTTTTCGAAGCTGCAGTCAAATGGTTTTCTAAACGACAAAAGGGGAGGTGTGAGTGAGGAAAAATTGAAACCTGTATAGCGGTAATTTGTGCACTCAATGTTTCTAGCAATTAAACGAAGAGAAGTCTACTGAGCACAAAGGAAGTGGAGGGCCAATTAAGCGATTTATGTATGAATTGTCGTATTATCTCTATGGAGATTGCTTTGAGGGTTTGTGATAGACTGATTCTAATTTCTGATGAGATAATTGGTGATGACGATGAGTTGTCAAAACTGTGGCTTGATGGTGAATGAACAAAATTGAATTGATTGTAATGCTCAAGGCTGGGTACCTGGACACTGTGATAATGAGGGGAACGAATATGCCGATAGACTGGCCAAAGGAGCTGCGGAACTCCTATCGGAGAACGTCACCAGCAGCATCAGGCCACCGCTGTGCATATACAACATGGCCAACCGCAGATGGACTAACATAGATGGGCATAGGGTATCCAAAGATCAACCACAAAAGATCAGTGGAAATCATTAAGCTGGGGAGATCACAAGTTAGGACTATGATTGGGATCCTCTCTGGTAGGACTATCTGAATCTGATATTTGTAGATATTATGAGGACCTACACTCCTCAGAGGATATTACGCACATATTATGTGAATGCGAGGGTATATTTCTAGAAAGAGACTTTTCAATCTAGGTAGGCACTTCTTTAGCAGTCTGGAAGAGGTAGTATTTTGTAACCAACCGAAGGACCTACTCAACTTCTGCAGGGCGACGATTTAGGCTTTAGGTTTCGTTCTGCCACTTTAGATTCACTAAGGAATCGGGATGGGCCCATTATGGTGCCCAGTGTCCTTGAGATGAACTCATAAGCCCTTTATAACCTAAACCTAAAAGGCTACAAGGATTTCAGTGACAGTTGATTGGTCACAATTTCCAAAAAGGTGTCCTCTGAGAAGCTCTTGGTACAGATCGATCTATAAAGACTCACGTAAGCTGGAGAAGACTTTGAAAGAACTGACTTACGTAAACATTGTACATGAACCCATTCGGCATTATTAAAACGTCACTCTGACGTGTTAACATTCATTTACAAAAGTGCCCAAAGTCTTGTAAAAGGATTTCTAAATGTCATAAATTAAAATTTAATATTTACACGCATAAAACACAGCTAGATCCCTTAAGCAGAACCCATTACTTTTCCTCCTAGACATATCCTTATTCAAAATTCATTCAATCAATCATTTATGTATCTCAAACTGTTATCCTTCAGAAATAGAGAGAAGCAGAGAACTCAAGATATGTATTCAAGCTAAATGGAAATGTCATGTAATGAACAGACAAATCTCCAACTATAAACTACTTTCTTATCCTCAATTCAAGCATTCCCACCCCCACCCACACACACAGTTTAATCGTACATACATACATTCATAAGAAGTAGAAAATTCATGAGATATCTTCTGCAAGAATACTGTCAGAACTATGACAAGTATGTCGAAACTCTGTACAGTCAGAGTCAGAATTTAAAGACAATTTTGGAGCTTAAAGTCATGATTTTTATTTTCAATAAGAAACTACGGAAATGAACTTATGAACATACTATTTTATGCAATGAAAATTTTAAGTATATCCTTGTCAATTAGATTTTGAGAAAAACCCTTACCACTGTACCTTTAGTTATGACTTTGACTGTACGCTCGTTTACAACAGAAGGGCACACATAAAGCTCATCCTTTGTCTTTCTCAGATTGTTTCCCATTCGTTCCATTCGTTCCATTTTCCTGTTTGACATCTATCTAATGGGCTAAGTTTTGAAGGAATATATATGACATAAATTTATGTGCGAGATAATTTCTATTCGTCCTCAAAATCCCTATACAAGGAGAGGAACATTTGTGTGCACTTCACGCTTACTGGGACAGAAGATCTTTTTGTTGTGTTTGCTTATACGCACGCACGAAAACGAAATGGTATTTGACATGTCGGAAAAGTTTAGAATTCCATCGTTCATGCTGAATTAAAATTTTACAGTTCATAAACGTATTCCTGAATGAGTACGTGATGTATGTTCCTCTGGGTGAGATTGGGTCCTTCAGTGATTCTCTTTAACTATGAATATGTAGGCCGACAAAGCCCACAAACTTAAAGAAAGCCTTCAAGAAAAGGATGTATAAGTCTCAAGTCTTGAAAAGGTGGGATGTGATAAATTACACGTTTTGAGTGGGAAATCAACTGCGTCTTCACTCAAAATAGAAAGAATATTCCATCCCTTTGCAGTTTGTCGAAAACAATCATCTGAAATGTGCTTTGTTAGACAGTCTATATTTAGAATAGAATAAAAACTTCTTCTAAATTTACTGACCTTGAGAAAACGGAGAAAATCGATTATGGTAATAAAATTCCAAAAATAGTCGAGCATTGTTTCATTTCGCCATAAATTCACTCAACAGACTATAAATTTCAAACTCTATAGAATAAGCTGAGGGATCTTTTTTATTCAAATCCATGAACCCACACCCAGCTTAAGCATCCTTTTGGAAACCATAAAAAAAAAGTTTTTTTTTTACTTTTTTTCTTCACATTCATTAAAAACATTTCACGTGCCGATCAGGACGAGACAAATGACAGCTTAAGAAGAGTCTTGGAACTATTTTGATTTATGTTTGTGAACATATCCTGGAATTTATATATCATACAAATGCGCTACTCAATTATTCCGCACTGTGATTTCCCATGCGGTTCCATATAATGGAAATGGAAAACTTAGTTCGAGGAGTTTGTTGGGAAGAGTGAGAGCTATGCATCATCAATTGCAATTTGTCAAAATGCCAGACTATACAGAATACCGCGGAAGGAGTATCTATTTTATTCTTTTAGGTTTTTTACTGACAAGAATTACGGATGAGATGTATATTTTTAATAAATCATGCTTTTTCTACTCTGAATGAAAAACGATAAGAAAGAGTAAATATTTATTAATGATACTTTATTCAGAAGACCCTGTTTGAGGTACTTTATCACACATGATTAAGTACTTCAGTGCGGTGAAGAAGAAGAGTTTTAATGGGATAGGCGACTGTTTTGTGTGGGACAAAAGGAATAGGCTTAACAGTAATACTTCTGAGATACTTAATTTAACGTGGGGAGTTTTAAGTGTGCTAAAATAAATCGTGATCTGTTGGGATGGCAAATAAGTTAGCTATAATATAGATGGAATCACACCGCGAAATTGTGTGCAAAATGCTTCATTTGGTGAACTCCTAGCTGTATTAAAAGTCCTGCGGGGCCCTCGAACCCACAGACTGTACCTTTCGACAACTCCTTACGCCCTTGCCTCGTAGTAGAATCACAGTCGGTGCTGGGAATATGGAAAAACTACTTCTGCAGGCTGTATGTTTAACGGTGAGGAAGATCAACACCCCGTTGTCCGGCAGAATTCATCATTCAACATTGACGATGATAGGAAAAATCTTCGCGCACCTGACCTAAGAGAAGTAAGGATAGCAAGATTAAGCCGAAATCTAACAAAGCTGCTAGATCTGGATCCGGCAGACCTTTTCAAGGCAACTAGGGATAAACTGGTAGAGAGCATACACCAACTCATCACTAAGATCTGGTCAGATGAATGTATGCCTGATGAATGGAACCTCAGCATCGTGTGGCCGATCCAAAAGAAAGGAGACCATCTGAACTGTGCCAACTATAGAGGCATAAGTTAGCTCAACATTGCGTACAAGATCTTTTCTGCGATATCTACTGTGTGAACGCCTGAAACCTTTTATCAACAGTCTGATTGGCCCCTATCAATGCGGTTTCTTCGAAATGCGACAGATCCTGCAGAAAATTCAAGAAGTCATCATCGGTACTCATCACCTATCACAACATTCTTAGGGACGAACTATATAGAGCCATGTCTAGTTTTGACATCCCCGCTAAACATGTCCGTTTGTGCAGGATGGCGATGGTAAAACCAAGTATATGCTGTCAACAAGAAAGGACAATTAACAACGATGAATTGGACAAAACCAAACAATGGGCAACTACAACTTCGAGGTAGTAAAGGACTTTGTCTACCTTGGCTCTGCTATTAACTTGAATAATAAAACCGGCGCAGAAATCAAGCGAAGAATAACCCTTGCCAACCGCTTTGGCTAGGCAATTTAACAGTAATGCCCTATCTCGGAGAACTAAGGAGACTCTGCATAAGACTCTGATGATTTGAGTCCTGCTTTACGGTGCTGAAACATGGACTTTATTGAAAGCGAATAAAGATATCCTTGGCCGCCTCTTACCAGTTTTGGAGGGGAAGATTCAACGACAAAATTTACGAGCTATACAGCGACATTGACTTAGTCGAAAAACTGTGCATTGGACGTTTGATATGGCTAGGACATGTAGAGCGAATGGACAACAACGTTCCGGCTCGCATGGTCTTCCAATCAAACTCGGAGGGACGACGCAGTAGAGGGCTTTTTCGGCGCATGTGGCACGAACAACTTGGAGTGCGCAACTGGAGGCAATTAGCTAAAGACCGAGCTAAGTGGACGTTCTTATTAATTGAGTCCCATGATATATATATTTTATTCTCTTTAAGTGGTGTCCAAATTGATTGAGGGGAATTGTATATGATCTTTTGCATTCGTTCTTAATTCATAGTATTTTTTCTTTCAAGTTCATGTTGTAAGGTTCTAGAACTCGAGAAACAGAAATTGGAGAGGAGACTAAGTTTCTAGGATACATTACTTTATCATGATCTGTACGGGGTTAATGTGGTAGTCTACTCATTAAATACGGCACAAGACTGTATGTCCCTTTTGTACGTGCTGAAATGTATACCACGCACAGCACGCACAGTTGTGAGAAGCAAGATATTTTTTATTTTAAAATGTTTAAGTGGTTAATGCAGAAGGATGTAGTGTGAAAGCCTTCATGCAGTCGAAATAAATGCTCCACAACTAGCAGAGTTGGGGAGACTAGTAACTAGAGTTGGAAATAGCGAAAAATTTGAGAAGATAACAAGAAACCCCCTTCGTAGTTTTCAATAAATTTTTTCAATAATTTACCTAGATAAAGTTCATCATATGAGGTCAACGAAGTTAAAAACCTTGATATTTGAGCTTAAAAACTTCTCAACTCAATATGTAAGGCAAAACACAAATGTATTTTAATCTAATAGTAAAATAGTTCGTTCATTTTGAGTTAAACTTTCGCGAGAAATCTATTCCTGGGTACCATAAGAATCACTGGAGTAAAAATAGAATAGAGAATTGTAACTGAGTTTTCTTTTTATTAAATGTGTTTTGCCCCAAAGCAAAAAGATACCTTTTTCTTATTTTTCTCGGGCAAGACATTATTTTTCTTATTGTTTTCCATTTTATTAGAAAAAAAGGGTTTCTCGGACATAAAAACGTGCGAAATATATATATATTTTGTTTCTGTCTTGCATTCACTTTCAAAACAATACAATCCAATCCATTATTGTATGGTATGGGCTAGCATTTTTTTCGTCTTTAACAAAGGGCGGAAAAAAAATTATTAAAATAGAAGGACAATTGTCCTTAAAGCTTAAATTCATTCAAGTGAATTTCTTAAAGAAATTAAAACTGGTAATTTAGAATAATGAATGCTTTTGTCTTGCGAACCGTAAATTTAAGTTTAATGGAACTTTTAATTTTAACGAGTTAAGGGAGCAATAACTGGTCTTAAGTGGTAGGTGCATGTACCATTTAAAGTTGACCCAAGGACATTCAATTCAACTTTAGCTTCTTCCTACCTTGTACTTGACTAAATTTAAATAAATTCAACAAAACAAACTTTGTAGACTGTAGTTAAGTTTACCTATTGAAGTGGAAAACTTTCATCAAAACACGTAAGGATTTCTATTTGCTTAAGTTCGATTCAAATAGTATGTATGATCAACAAGCTCATTGCTATTCTTCGTTCACAGAATAAATATACTTTTCCATTCAATAGCCTCCCCCCATTTTGTTCTCAGGTCTTGTCTACTCCATTGATATTCTCTTAAGGATGTGAATTTTGAACTAAACCCTATCTGTGAACGACGTGCGAATTTTATTTAAATTGAGAAGATTTTCTGTTTAAAAATCACTTAAGTGCACTTGATGGGCTTGCGAAAGGATGCTACTAGGACGCTGCCTTACAATGGATGCGGAATTCCTTCAAATCAAGTGGAAAGAAACTTTGTAATGAAGTATTTAATTTCTTTCTTCAAAAGATATATTTAGCCGTTGAATGTGAAACAATATTGTGTGCCTTTTTGGACGTAAGTTCTTGCTTACCCCCTCGCAACTTCATGAATGAGAAAACTTGAAAGGGAGCAATATTGCTTGCGCGTCCACTAAAGAATATTATAGTCTACGATGCAGCAGTTGGAGCCAACACAAAATTGATGTCGTAACTTTGTTGCTAGCTATATCCTTTGCACTTGTAAATAAATTCACTTTGAAGTGTTTAAGAGGAATGGAAACATAGTATGTAGCTGTAAGCTAGACTGGAACCGATGAAGATTCCCCAACTCTAATAATAGTATTAAGGTAGTTCGAAAAGCTTAAAAAGTTTTCCTCCAGTCAGCTCTAAGGAGTGCGCACCCTTGATGGTGTTTAAGGACTTTCCTTAGAAAATCTATGTACCCGGTGGTGCAGAGTGAAGATACCACAGTTTTTGCCATTCTGTTTGACAGGATGTTCTGGTAGGCTGGTGTTATTCGGGCTCATGGGAGTTATTTAAGTATTCTGCTTGCTAATAGTTTGGGGAAAACGATGGACGTCGTCGGTGGTAATGATTTTAGTCATTTTAGATGAGTGCGACATCGATACGAGAGTGAAGTTTAACAAAAAGTAAAAAGAAAAATATTGGAGATACATGCTTTGCTGATGACTTGGTAGCATTAAATCAGAAAGAGTTCAGGGTCTTTTGTTGAAACTCTTTACAAGGGCTTCTAATCTAATTAGTGAATCCTTTTTTCTACCTACGAGTATATACATATCTATACATATACTGATGTATTAATTATGTTTATGAAGAATTTGGTAATGAATAGATAATTTCTATGGTTTCTTTAACAGATACTTAGGATTTGTCTAACGATGGTACAAAGTTAAACAGGAATGTGCCGAATTTGCAAGGAAGATATTTATAATCCGATGAACAGGGAACATAATTTTCATGTTCATTAAAGGAGGGCATAGTAATTTAGGAACTGTCTATTGCTCGCAATCAAATGATAATATAGGATGACCAGATAAGAATGACTGGTAGCGCTGTCTTCTTCCTCATTTCGAAAGAAATAAAGTCAAATGATGCCCAGAGTCCGCTATAAATCAGCCATATTTGTGGATACTGTTCGCTCCAATAATGGCAATTTTGTTTGTTGAAATAGCCGCTGAGCTGAAAATGCGACTCGTCGAGAAGATGATTTTCTGGCCATATCCGGATCACTGGCCAACATTTCCAGAGCCAAATTCCGGCTTAAGTTCCTGCGGCAGTACCATCTTATATGGATGTAGACCCAAATCTAACCTCAAAATAAGCCGAGTTGGCTCTCTGGCGAACCGATGCTTCTGGGTCTTCTTTGATATTGTGTGACGGCGGGTATGTTTTCTTCATTTGATACCATTGTCTGTCCAGTCGGTGGTTTAAGGTTCAAGAGAGTACACGCACGCTCAAACTTTTCCACGATGACGATCGACCTTACGGCGAAGTTCCCGTTGCGTATTTATAACCCAGGCGCATGTTTGGGAAGCGTAAAACAACGAAACATTTCTGATTGATCGAGAGATTTAATTTTGACTGCAAAGTGAAGCCTTTCTTTTGAAGTAGTCGACTGGATTTGAAGGTAAGAAAATTCTCCGTACCTTTTAAGTCAATGTGCAAATTGTCAAAAATAGTTCGTCGTTCCATATGTTAGGCCTTACCTCAAAAAGTAGGCTTAGAATTTGGAACATACCAAATGCATGATGAAATAGCGAATCTTATTGTTTTGACGTGTCATTATCAATTTTGACAGCTGCTGAAACACAAGAATTGGAAAAAGTATCATTGCTATCTGTGTAAAGTGCCAGGCAGGGGAGCAGATTCTTTAAAGCAGACTTTTTATAAGGATCTAAAAATTAGGGAATAGGTCCTGCTATGGATTCATGTTATAAGCAAAGTGCTGGAAAAAACTAGGCATGTCGTGTTCTTACAAATTTGGATATTATATTAAAGACCTCAGACTGGTGTCAGGACAAGAGTTCGGCCATGAAAACGGGCAAAAAAACTTCGTTGCGACACATGTCAGGCAAGTAAAATGTCTAGTAATCCTGAGCAGCAAGCTTAGCGAAAGCTTTTACTGGAGGTACAGGCTATTAGTCGGGAAAAATTAAGGTTCCAAAATTGTATTCACTATTTTGAAATATAGTTTCTCAAATTTTCGGTGTTGAAAATATTGCCAGAGAAGTAGCAAAATATTAAATAGACCATGTTTCAATTTTTGCTTGATTCTTCTAAAACTTCTTACGTGTATATGATCAAATTTATAAACACAATCTAAGAAAAAACCCAAAGATGAAAATTCAAAGATAAAGAACAAAAGTGGCAACACTCAGACAATCAATTGATACAAGTCTTTACTTTTCAATCCATTTCGTATTGAGGTAGTCGAGAATATTTCCCATTTGAGGGTTTTCCTCAGACCAGAGTCCAGATTCAGACGTACTCGTACATAAGAGATGTTGAAAAGGGTTGAGTACTCTTGAGAGATGGTCAATGGTTATGCTTGCTTTAATGGAATTATTATAAAGGTAAAGAATGAGTTAAGAAAAAAGTTCTTTGTGTGTGCAGTATGGCACTTTTGTTAATGTTTTTTTATAAGACCTGATTCGTGAACTCTTATACTCGTCATTAATTAGAAATGAGAATGTTACAGATCTACTTGTTCCTGTACTTTGTCTGGTTCTTTGCCAGAGTGCTGCTTCTTGATTTTTGCGAAAATGTCTGGTGTTTTTGAAATTTGTTTCAAAGAGAAGGTAGAATCTTAAAAGATTAAGAAAACACAAGCATCAACCTTTTTTAATGCACATTATTTTCGATTTACAGCCAACGGCGGCGGCAGCAAGTAAATCCCAACACACAATTTAAGATTACTTTTATGTTTGGCAATATTCTACAAAAGCACTCGTACACTGTTGCTGACTTACACGTCACAAATTTTAATATGCAGTTTGCATGTGTTTTTGTATAAATTGCAAGGATGTTGGAATATCAAAACAAAAATCCCATTTAAAATTTGCAAATCTGTCATAACTTGCTGTGCACAAGCATACAGTACCACCCTGTGAGAGCTCGTCGTCATCAAAGGGGAGCCAAGCCAATGTACAGAAGCTACGCATTTCGGGAAAAAAAGTTCTTTTTAAAATATCGTTCCTCTGCTCACGTTGTTTGGCAAAAACAGCAAGTGGTGTATAACGACTATTTGACATCAACGGAATTTCAATGAGCCATCGATTTTCTTCTCTTTTGAAAGAGTCAGGTGTACCTACCACCTACCCTACATTTACTTACGAGACCGACCGACCGTGTTCCATGTTTTCATTGGTAAGGTAGCACCAATCTACAAGCACTTTGCGATGTGGTCGAAATGGTTCTATGTCATAAAATCTTTTTGCGGGAAATTCCCTTTTAATTTCCACGTGCTTCACAATGATTTGAGTTTCCTCTGTGTTTTCTTTGTGCTCCTTTCCGATCCAATGGTGGCCAATTGGTTCTGGGGGTGGGTGGGTGGTCGTGGAAGATGAACTTGGGGTTGGTCGCGTAAGGGAAATATTTGCACCCGTCTTGGTCCTTTTTTTTTTTTGATGTTCTCTTTCTCTCTTGACTGAGATTCTTGAAAATATTTTACATGTTTTTTGTTCCTTTCTTTAACGTCCTTCAGTGGGTTTTTGTTTTTTTTTCATCTTTTTTTGTTCATTTTGCCTTCACCATGATTCTAGGTTTTATAATGGACCCCAGTTCAACTGTTGGCAGGTGCTTTGGTTCGGCAGAGATAGTGCTTTAAGAATAATTTACTGTGGAGTGTGGTTAGTCGGCATGTGGGATGGGATGAGATAGCATAGCCTGAGATCCTTTTGATCTCTCCTAAATAAACTCGGCAGGTGAAGGTTTATTTTGTTGGTTTTGATGAAGACTGGTGTGAATTTTATGAGCGAATTGCTTAAGGGGAAGATTTGAGCAATTTTTAAAGGTTTTTCATTCCTTTCGCGCTATTATGTGAGGCAGATGTTTGAATGGGGCAAAAAGGATATGAAGTAGGTCAATAGTTTTCGGATGGAAGGCGCTGTGGGTTTGGTTTTCTTTTCACATAAAATTATCCTTGTAATTGAGGTGTAAATGTCAGGTTCTATTTTTTTCTTTTCGTGCCGCATCGATGGATAACAGTATGTGGGAGGGAATATTTTGAAATGTTAATGACATTCGAGGGAGGTCCTTTTTTTTCTGGCGAAATACAAGTTGATTTCTTCGTTTTAATGGGAATAGGTGCTGTAAAGGTGGCTTTTAGAATGTTATGTGATTGTGCGTTTATGCCTTTATGAGGTGTAAAGGATAATATACATAATTCCTTAAATAGATGAACTTTTAATGGAGGAAACACAAAGGTTGTGTTCTATAACGAGAAGGCTTTAGTTACGCACGACAAGTTGGATAAAGGTATGAGTTTTCTTGTAATAGAGAGCCTGCTTTTTCCTTTCGTTTAGTGCCTGATCTAACGGAAAGAACTTAGGACAATTTTAGGGCTTAAAATCCGTACTTATATCTATCAGCCTACAACGTAAGATATATCAACGTTCCTAGGACTCAAACCATAGAATAGAATCCGTCGATTCGTTGTTCCGTCGTTCCGTTCAACGTTGACATTTAAGTTGACGTATTGCCGGATAGAACAGACACATAGAGTCCGTCACATCAATCAGCTGATTGTCAAAGGCGATGACTGTTTCCCTACTCTCTCTCTCTCTCTGCTTGCACCAATGAGAATGCGTACTCTCAATTTTCTTATACGTGAACCTCAATATGCGAGTGTGTGAACTTAAATCTGTGAATGTGTATACTGTCAACGGATCGACAGATGGGAAAAGTAGAAACTAAACCTATGAGTTATGAGTCGCTTCCTATAGGAATGAGTGTATTCTATCGAGCTGTCAGTTAAAAGCGATGGAATAAGGGATCGGCGGGTTCTATGGGTTGGGCACTTACAAGCACAATGGACCAACTACTGGTCTAAGTGCATCCTCATCGAGGGCCGGTTTCAACCAACCATGGGTTGGGCACTGAACACGAGTCTCAGGCCTGCCATCCTCTTGCAATCCGCTCTTCCATTCGTCCATTTGAAAAAACTATTTGTCTGAAAATAACACACCAACAGAAGGAGCTCTATAGAAAATGGATAGGGTATCGTACGATCCGCTCCAGAGAGTTTGTAGCTTTTCCATATGTTTTTATCTTGATTCCTTTTTCTAAAATGTTCAACAACTCCTGAATCTATCTCGTGGGCATACACCAAAAATGTTACCGAAAACGCTTAAACAGCTTGATAGTCATTTATATGCTAATCGCGTGTACTATCAGTAAATGTTTCTGTCATACAAACAGCCATTCCCAAAAGGAAACGTCATATAAATGAATACATGCAAAATGCGCCAACAAAATTAGCTGTGTGTATCCTGTACCGAGACACCACATCTATGTCCTTAAATTCCTTTATCGTACATGCATACTGAATTTATCCGGTCAAACAATACACAATACAGAGGTTGAAAATTGAGTCCTTGGCTCAAATCCAAGGATCCTTAACGACTTTTACTTTTTCTCGCCAAGTGACTGTGGTCACCACATGGTATTTTAATTTCAAATTAAGACTGCAATTCACGGTGGCTTTTTGTCCTCCGATTGGCCTCACTTAAGCTGTAAGTGGAGGAAAAAAAAAAATACAAAAATCTCGGTCAAAGGACAACAAACAGATTCAACTGTCGGTGACTTTGTGAAAGTGAAAATATGCTCATAGTCTTCCATTCAATCCCATTTGCGTTTGTTTGCTTTTCGCATTCGCAAATATTTATCTGGTAGTCGAGGCAAACAAGCGGCAGGAAGAGGATAAATAAATGCAAATAAGGACACGGCAGCTTCCTCCGTACAAAACACTTAGAAGGAAACGATGATGCCCGTAAAATAAACCGAAGATTGGTTCGCAAAATGATGCCACAGAGAAAAAAAAACTAAAATGGAATACTGCAAGTCCTTTGAATGCAAATATCAATGAGGGAAGAGGAGAAATCACAAAACGACGACGACGACGACGTCGTCTAAGGAGTGTGGTTTTCATTTCTTATTTCTGTGAAAGGAAATGGAAAAGTTTCTCAATAGTTCCTTGCAAGGTAGTTGATCAAAGCACAAAATGTGTCGAATGTTCGAAAATTGAAATTTCGTCTCCATCCTATTTGGTTAATAGACATCCAACGACGTTGAGATTGTCCCATTTAAAATTTATAGCATACACTTTTGAGTGGATGCACGAGAGGCAAAAATAGACAACAAGCTGAACGAATTCAAGTCAGAGAATGTCCTCATTTCAGCTTCTTAATATTTTAATGGAAAGTACTTCAATTGTATATCATACATACAACTATAAAGCGCACGAAGAGGGAAAAGTGAAACAGAAATGAGGATGCAAATGCGAAATGCACACTATATTTCCGTACTTAAAAATTCTCTCAAGGCAAAACTCCCACACTCATGACGTCGTCCTTCCATCACTCACAGTTGTCGACGTCATTCTACTCATACACATGAGATGTGCCGCCTTCAAGGTGGTACATGCATGCATTCATATGTGCTGAGCATTATGCAGGATATTTTTCGATTTTTAGAAAGTTTTCGAAATTAATTTCATAAAGTTTTTTTGGGGCTTTTTTTCTTTCTTTTTTGTGTTGACGATGGTTTATTGGATTCTATTTGTTTTAGAGTGTCGAGCGAGAGAGAGAACACTAAGTTTTTGGATTTATTATTTCGAAATTAAGTACATGAAGCATGCTAAAGCATATGCATATCATCATTCATTTGAATGCTATGCATTTCATATGAACATCTGAGATATTTAATGTACAAGGAATAAATTTCCAGTTGACAATGATAGAAGATATTCTCTAGTGATGAGTGCACTTAAAATGATGATTTTAGAAATTGTAGTTTTCTTGTGAGAATGTGCAATGAAATAATGTTGATTTTGTATTAAGGATACATTTGAAGCTATTAGTAGGAAATAACAATTTGTCTCTTCTTGTGTTAATTAATTTTATTTCCAATTATGTTAATATGGTTCTGGGCATGTGAATGCTAAATGCTCAGATCGCAGATATTATCTATGATTTAATGAATTGAGTGGACAATCCACAAAAGCGATGTTTCAATTGATGTTAACGCAAATAGCTTGATTTTCATTATGTTTCGAATGAAGTTTTGACCAAGCAATTCTTCTAGCAAATAACTAATTCTTCATCATAAATTTTTTTTCTCCATTATGTCTTGAATCCCCTTGTAGGTCCTAGGGCCTCTATAACGCCTACGTGCTATTGTTTGCGGTTTCTGGAAATGTCCCACAGCTCTCCTCAACTCTTTTCCAGTTACCGTGCTTCCTTCTCAACTTTTCTGCGCCACATACTCCAAGGACTGTCGCGTATCCTGCCATCCTAGTTAAGCGGGTTCAATTGCATCTCTTGGTTAGCTATGGACCTGTCACCCATTCGGAGAGAGTGACCAATCCACTACCATTTTCTTTGTCGTATTGTGGTGCCCATAGGTTCATTGTCCGTTCTCTGTTAAAGCTGTTTTTTTAGAAATACGGTTTCTTCATCAAAGCATAGTCTGAATGGGGTTATGCTCCTCAAATGAAAACTATAGTAAAGCGATCTATGCAAAAGCTACGTAGACAAGGGTGAACATTCAACGTCTGCTGTACTAGCCACTAGCAATGCACTGCAACCATCTTTAAGTCTGAAGGACAAAACAGTAGACCACAGCCTTATTGGGTATGGTGGGTATATCAATCTTAGATCTTGCGCAACAGATCCCACTCCACACTGCTGGGAGTTTTGTTAGAGTACCTCCGTTTTTTTTTGGTTCGAAAGTGGATAGATCTTAGGCCCTGGCTGTCTATAGTCCAGCTTCCCTTAGACTTAGTGCAGACTGCCAAGAAAGTAGGTCTCTGCGTGCTATTGGCATTAGCAGCAGTCCCACTCTATATCCACGGAGGCTTCCGGAGTAGAGTAGTACAGTGTTAATCCAATATTTCAAGCCTATATCGCATGAACTCATGCTCTAATTGAAGGAATCTGGCGTTCTAAAGTCCTTCATATTCCAGAAATCAATCTTGATCCGGGTACGATAGCCAAAGATCGTCAAGGTGTTATCAGTCCTTATCCGAGGCAGTGTGTCAGTGTCCGTAGAGGGCTGGTTTCGGTAACGCGGATTGCCCAGAGGGCCCAGGTCACCTTATAATAAGACCCTAGATAATTAACCACTTGCAATTTTGGCCTACATGTATAAGGATCTGTACATACATGCAGTTACCTGGGGACCACCATAAGGAGGTGAAGCAAGTACTACATTATGAACTTGATTGTTGCTCTACTGGCCCAATTCAGGTTTTGGACAGTCAGTAGTTTCAATTGCCAAGTTTTATTCCTGATTCAGTGTTCCAAATATTCCTATTTGCTTCTTCTAGTTCAAGAGAAATCGTAAATATTTACGCTAACAAATGTTGATGGGGAATATTGTTATCCATATTACTAGTGATGTCAAATATTTTAAGAGGGTAGTTTTTTTTACAACCATACTCCTCCTACCTCATTTAATATTACAATGCATAATATCGTTCAATCATTGGCAAATTTTAAATCAATATATATTTTAAATATTTTATGCTTCAAATTTAAGTGAAAATCTATTGTACATCAAAATGTATCTAATATTTTCAAATAAAATAATACCTTTACTATCCACCAACTAATTAATTATCCAACTGGCCATAAAGTTGACATAAATTACATCTACTATTTATCCAACCGCTGAAAACAACGGTTTCCTTCAATAAAACATTCAACCCTAATCCATCCAAAAAAATACAAAAAAAAAACATGTTCACATTAATCCCCTGTCTACTGCTTTAGCTTAATTACACCATAATGAATTAATGAGACCTAAAATGTCGCCATAATTTCCCCAATGCAAATGATTTATTATTTTATAATACTCACAACGGTTGGTTGTACGTTTTTTTTTTTTTTTTAACTTCGCGCAAACACTTCTGCTATTAGCACTACCCACTAGAACCGCTAATTACATTGATCTAAAAAAAAAAAATCCAATATGTACTCTCAAAGTACTTAATGGTTTTGATTTGTTACATATCAATTCTTCTGTCACTGAACAAGTATACCATTTAAAAGGACTATTTTCAGCCATTTCGAAAAAAAACGATAAATTTTCTACAAGCACTCAACGGCTCTTAACTGTTGTGCGTGGACATTAATTACAAAAAAAAAAAAAAAAAACGGCCACATTTGAAACCGCGTATTGAAAATTTAATTTACTATTGCGGTGACAGGATGTGAAAATAAAGGAAAGGCAAACAAATTAAGGCTACATCAAGCCAATTAATAGCTTTAAATACGAGTAAAGCAAATTACTTTTTATTCACGCAATTTATCAACGAATAACTTATGTAAGTACGTTATTATTTCCAATTGGTAACATTGGGCTCTGGTTAAATTTTTTTTTGATTTTTAAATGAATCCGAGGGCTGAGCTTAACTTACGAAAAAAATTATGCAAATGAACCTACCGAGCTGGTCCTGATCACCAGAAAAAAAAGAACTCCCTGACTTTAATCTTCCAACGTTAAGAGATAGGTATCCCCCTTATCGTCGCAAATAGCGCAAAATATGTATTTGGTCCTGAAGCTTGACTAAGCAAGCTCCTTTGGAGACAAAACAACTCGTGCCAGGAAATCCGTAGCTTCTCTATACATTTGCAAAAAGTCAGTACCTGGTAATAAAATCGATACTCATGTACGGAGAACTGGTCTGCTAGCCTGCCCTGGAGAAGACTTCAAATCGAATGCTAATGGAAATAACTCACCGATTTGCTTGTCTTATTAGAACTGGCGCACTGAGAGAACTATGCTCCATCTACTTTTAACTGACATCGTCGGCAAAAAACTGGCTGCCTGCTCAGCAATAAGACTGAGAAGTTTCAGCAATCGAAGGAACAACACACTGGACACGCCAGAATACTATCGGTGAATTGCCATCTTCCAAAGGTCACCGACCACTTGTCCACTGAGCACAACTTCAACATGGGTTATACCCAGTAGAACTGAATGGACACAACAGGATGCCCTTCACCATGGAGTGCTGACATTCATATACATCGACAGCCAGGCGGCCATCAAATCTGTCTTTCCTTTCCAGGTCCGGAACACTAAAAACTAATGGAACTTGAACAGTTTCTTCTGCGGAAACTCTGAAACTCTTCATGGAATTACACTTCTCAGCATGCAGCCACGTTAATACGGAATGAGCTAGTTCTACAGACTGGCTGAGCATCATAAATATTATCACGGAGGTTAAAATCTCCTGGGCAATAAACAGCTTCTGACCATAAAAAGCACCTGGCCTTGACGGCATTATGTCAATTTTGCTGCACAATTCGAAGGACCCACCCACAATGAATCGGAATCGGAGACATGAATCTCGGAAGAATTTCAGTGTCGTGAATCAGTGAATCAACTTGAACCTATTAGTCTGTTTTCGTTGGTTTTGAACTAAGGCGATCAACAAAATCACTATACAAATTGGCATTATCTCCTCCTTGCCATGGCCAATATCCGGCCATGAATAAGAGTGAGTGGCAAGGAGAGGGTTAATGTGGTCACGTATGCGGGTTACGTGGTTATTCTTGTACCGAGAAAGTTCTACTCCACAATAAGTCAAACTATGGAGAGTGTTCTGAATGAGGTATCTTCATGAGCCACGAGCAATTAAGTGAATTCAGAAATGATGCAATTTATTACACAAACTAAGACTCCGGACTTCATCCTCTCCAAATTGAATACTTAGGAACAGTTTTTTTTTTTCAGTTGGAGACTTAATATTGAACAGGACTGGGTTAAGAGTATTCTATGCTTTCAATGGATTCGATGCCATCTTTCAAGCGCTCAATACTAGCTTCCAGTGATGGTTTCAAATTTATAATTAACCGCGAAAGCCTCATGGACTTGTTTTGACTACGAATCCTTTTCTCATATATCACCGGCCTCCCAAATGCTTCCAAATAGAAAAGCCCATTTCGAATTCTTCCCCACAAAGCTGAAAGATAAAGCCCAGTTTTGGTCTGGTACCCTTAACACCATTTTGCATATTAAATAAAACGTTTCGTAGGATGTCTTCTCCAAATGCCACATTGACCCAAAAACTACTACCATTACCACTCCATGAAATGAAATTCAATTAACTATGAATTATTATATTATTAAAAGTTTTAATTTAATATCACATTATAGTGGATACCCGAAATACATAAATGACATTACTAAGAACCGAAAAAGTAAATAATTGTCAAATATCAGATGTGACAGAGTCAGATGGTGGTTCCATTACCCGAACGCCATTAGCAAGCAGTTATTGCTATGCATTAATAAAAAAGAAAAAAAAAATATGTCACAACAATTTTAATTACAATTCTGATTGTGTTTACTTTGAGGCGTTGACACGACAATTATGAAACAGCTGATACAACATTTGTTTACGAGGGAAAAGTGTTACCTACTTGAAAAATTAAATTAAGTCCCTTCATGCAAGCGCATATGCGTGATATTAATGGAATATGAGTCGGTGTGTTGCAATATTTATTATTTACTTACGAAGTTTTATAAAATAAAATAAATGTTGTAATAAAATTGGATAGCAATTTTTTTTTTTTATATTTAAAGGGCTTAAACTAATTTAGCGATTTTATTTGGTATATGAAACCATTTTTTATTTTTTAAAACAACTCGTGCAAAAAGTCGATATGAATATGTCCCACGGCCGTGTGTTAAGTTGGTGGTGTGCAAAATAAGACAGTTATGCATACGTATGCAATTTTTCCATTCGTTTGTAATTCGCTGTAATTTTTACAGCATTCGTGTTAAAATACACAAGTGCTTTGCAATGGTATTATTAAGTTTTTGTAATGGCAATTTGAACATAATATATGAGCGGGCAAAAAGTAAGGATGGCTCAATATGATATCGTGTTGGCATTAACCGGATACATTCAAATGTCATTACTAAAAATGCTGAAGACCTTATCCTGAAGACTACTTATTACACTGTGCTCAATTTTATATGCTTTAAAACTTGGAACTTCAAAGCGAAAAAGAAGCTGCAGGTCGCCTAGAAAAAGAAACAAAGAGCACCGGTGCACCCGTGAACACTAGCAGTGATTAAAAGCTGAGCATCTGAGTCTGAGTCTTGCAGTGCTGTCAAAACTTTGACGCTTGAAGCTAAAGAAAATAGGGTGAAACAGACTATTTAGTTTACAAATCCTGATTTGACTTATGTTTTTATATTTTGTTAATATTATGGTAAGATAAATGTCAAACTTGAAGTTAAAGATAACTCAACTTCACTATGTACGACTCTGACTCAGATGTACATCATAGACAAACTAATACCGGTGGTCGTCTTTACATCCCTCTGCCTTTGAATAAATGTAAACGAACGAACGTGTGAACAAGACATAAATATAAGACCAATCCTTTCTTTCTTTGTTAGCAGACTGTCATTGAATTAACAATAACAGAACCATAGAACAAAATGGCTGCGCTTGTAAAAACTACCGCCGATTAAGAATGTGTGCGTGAACTCTGATTTGATTTTACCGGTAACGTCACTACACATTCACAGTCGGTGGTAGTTATTAGTTTGAGGGAGCTAAACGTCAATTCGACCGGAGACGACAATCTATATTAGTTTGGTTATGATGCACATTTATATATGGCTTACGGCTTTCTATACATTTAATAGTTTGACAGATTCCGACTCAGATGCAGATGTACATTCTGGTATGCTTAAGAATGTGTGTGTTAGCTTGCATTTGAATTGAAAGCAGCTTAAGACAACTGCCGTTGAGATAAAAACAAAGCTTGTGAAGAACTTAGGGCTTTTGGTATGCAGCACAAGGTTGAACTCGGCTGTCAAACTGGCAAGAGGTGACTCAACATCGACCACAGAATCAAATCACCCATGCGTGTACATCCTGCCTTGTGTTCTTAAACTTGCAGCAGGGAAAAAATCCACGGGAGGGGTAGATCACAGGTGAAAATAGATAGAGGCCTGTGTGGTTGTTAGGAAACTATGGCCTGCGTTTGATAAATCAAGAACCGAGAGACTTGTTAGGAAAGATAGGTAATTTATATCCCCCCTGGTGGGTACCATTACAGGGCATAACACTCTGCGGTATCATATGAGAAAACTACGAAGGACTGAAGAGGAGCTCTGCAGGGGCTGTGGCGATAAAGAACTTAGAAGTTGCCACTGTCCCGGGCTCCAACCTATAAGACATAAGTTCCTGAGGAGACAGTTCTTCAATGGACTCTATGTGGAAATTCATCAAACCCACTGTTTGGCCAAGTGCCAAGCCGATGGAAGATGTCTATCTATTATAGTTAGCCTCCGGTTATACGTGGCGGTCCGAGTGATACATGACGCCGAACAGATGAAGAGAAAGGACGACAACTGAGAAAAATTTAGCACAGGCGCCAGTAAGGAACATAAGAAAATAAGTGAATCTCTTTTTTTTTTTTAATGTGTCTAATGTCACCATAAGAGAACTTTTGAAGCTGATTCTTAAATGATTAACTGCCACAGATGAGTAGATTCAAAAACAATTTTAGAGAATACTTAGTCGATTAAATGACCTGTTAGCTCGACGGAACAAATACTGAACAACTTTATCGCAATAGATAGATCTAAAAAAAAAAAGTTGCCAATGCCATTAGGGTCATTAAGCTAAGTACTTTGCTTAATGGTCTTGATTTACATTTTCAATTTTTTGCCCATTGGCTGAAGTTGTCTGGAATTATTCTATTTATTATTTTATACGACGCAGTACGCTTATAAAATGATTGGTTGAAAATATACAAATGCCCTTGTCATTGGATTACCATGCGACTTTTTTTTCTGATTTAAAACACTTACCATTGTCGTTGGCTGCCAATATGCAGCGACAAAGCGCATACGTTCGGCTCATTCATCAAATGAATACTTCATTACTTGCTACCCATTAATCTTTTCAATTACATGATAGCACACACGTTACCAGCGGTAATAAGTACCAAAAGTACACCAGTTCAACTGAGTAGCATTAAGGAAAACCCTTAATTAAGAATTTTACTATCGATAAAGTAGGATGGTTTTTAATCTTCACATCTCTACGGCAACTTGGAAGCTTTTATCTTTTTTTTTTGTTGTATGCTGTTTGTACTTTTAATAGCTGCGTAAAGATACATATTGTTAAAATAAATTTAATTACAATCCTTCATTTGAATTCACGTTGCTTCTTCTTTACAGGATTGAATTCATTCATTTGGTATAAAGCCTTAACCATATAACATTACACAATTAATGTTTAAATTAATTCAACTGAAATGGAAAAAAAAATTTAAATAAATAAGGAAGAAGGACTTACCTCTTGACATCCAAAATCCATATCTATGGTATTATCGGTATCGTGCATCTGGACGAATGCATCGAATTTGTCACGGTCGCGTTGTCCTCTGGATTTTTGCAGCACCGTCTGCTTGCATCGTGTCCCGCAGGCGATTGCCGATATCTTACTAGCATAATAGTACATAGCCATGTGTCACGATTTTTTATTAATCCTGCTCATTTGTTAGTGTAGACAATTGGTTATCTAAGGAACTGAACCCGCATTGTCTAATCGTCCCGTTGGCAATACACCTGTTCAGAAGCTTTTAATACTTCCTTATAAACGATAGTTTTTCCTTCTTGTGCCACCGAACGGTTAAAATCCTTCCCTAGACGACAAGAAGTATCTGCCAGTGTTTGTTTTTATCCGTATCTTTTAGACTTTCGGTGAAACGTTTCGTCATAATGGCATTTTCGTTTATTTGGTTTTCTTATACTAGTTCCTTGTGTATAGATATTTTCTATTTTTACTATGATTTAACGGTATGTGAGGGCGTTATCGTAGACGATAACTATCTGTGATGGCACGTCGTTCGATGACATCGATTTATAACTGTTAAAGTTTTGTGGGTCCTTATATGATGAAAAGTATGATACTTGTGATGATCCTGTAAAGAAAGAGAGAGAGAGGAAAAAAAAGAAAAGAATCAAAATGTGTTTCACAAGACTGAACGGTGTAAAGGACGTGTGTGTGTGTGTGTGTAGGAATCCTTTCCGCACGGCTATTGCTATAAATCACACTGAACGAATAGCACCGTTGGGAGCAATTTTCTAGTCCATAATAGAGGTAGTTCTATTGGGTTAAATTGGGCATTTAATAGAACAATGTACGATGGTATTCGAGGACCAAAGACGACCGTTCTTTTCGTACTCCTTTGCAAATCAGAATTGCTGCTGATTCAAGAAGTGTCATGGTGAAAAGAAAAAGAGCGTAGGGATGTTGGATTTATGAATTCGTCCTTTTGGAATGGTGCGATGTAAATAAAAGATTGGTTTCGGATATGAGGGACCTTTTTTTTTTTTGGTTAATGTATATTAGGCACGTTTTTAGAAGGATGGAAATGAGCTATCTATTGGGTTTCACCCAGCGATAGGAAACAGAATTTAAATTGAAAGAATTTAGTTGAGAAAGGTCGGCGACAGAGGTTGGGATATGATATGACCTGGATATATTGTAAATATGACATGTAATCGACTGGAAAGGTCCTTAAGATTGGAATCTTATTTGGTATTTATTGCGTGAAGATTTTGCTACTCTGTGTCGCAGTAAATTGAGTAATGAATACCCATTGGATTTTGTGCTCAAAAATATTGAAGTAATAGAGGTTTTGTGTTTGAAGCTCTTATTTCCGTCGAGCTAATGTGAATTCTTCAATCAACGAGCGAATGTGATTGCACACTAACCACGCAATCACTTTACTCAACGGAAAGGATATCAATTTCAAAGGTTTTTCTTCAATAATAAAATATAAAATAAAGGCTTACGGTAAGAGGATATGGCAGAAGGCAAAGTGTTCTATAATACACCTCCTCTTTGAACTTCTGCCAAAACGTTATTGCAACAATCTCACATAATAATTCACCCCTCCAACAGAAAGACCCAGCAAATAATACTTTATTGTTTGTTAATGTGAATTCTTAACAGCAAAATCTCAGCATTGAAAATAGAAATAACAATAAATTATAAGGAAAACAAAAGGTTCTATTGTGGTTGAATGGGATACATAAAAGTACTTTTTACGAGGCTTTAACTGCAGAACAAACAAAAGATCCTCCATTTTACTGTAAAGGAATGGATTTTTAAAGAGATTTGAAGAAATTTTCTAGATTATGCCTAAGCACTTTCAGGCCTAAATAATTCAATATGAATCCATCAGGCAGTTTCGTTTTGTTTAAAGTATTTTATTAAATACAATAAATTATGGCGTTTGTTTTGTAAAATATTATAATGTGAGTCCAAACTTTGGTATAGAATTTTTTTGCTACCACTGTTGGTCGTGGAGTTGTATTTATTTATTTTTTACATCCTTTAGCAGTAAACGATTGTAAACTGTGAGTTATTTAATTTTTCAAGTCCTGAGCAGTCCTATTTGGTTCTTATTCTGGTTCAAACAATTGTAATTTGGAAAAGGTAAAAACCGTTAAGCCACATTGTTGCTATTTCTAGCTTTAACAATGAGTGCTAAAAATTGTGTATCAAAACTTATGGCATGACTAGGTAATATAGTGAAATCTTCTCCCCCACTATTGACATGTTCTCAACTGACATCAAAGGAACGTCAATGCATCCAGAATCCATCAGACCATCTTCATCCCTGTATGAACCTTTGACTCCAATTACTTACTTTATATACTAATCCCACATCCGGTCTTACTGAGGTGAGTCATCTTCTGCTGAGTCCAATTTCAAATCGCTTTCGTCGTCGTATAACCATATCTTCATTTAGTCACCTGATGATGAGGTTCTGTTAGGGCCCTCAGGGTTTTCTACTTTTTGAACATTATAACACTCATTGTGCTTAATTTTGGTGACTTAATATGGTCCAAGAAAATAGGAGTGCACTTTAAGTCCTGGTCCAAATTGAGTGCGCTGGATTGCGACTAAGTCCTTTACTGCGTATTTTTATACTGCTTTGCGATTTTTACTATTTTTTTGTTCTCTGGCTGGATTTGACTAATTTTGTGCCTTGCTTCTACTCTAAGTTCTAATCTCCTGTCCTCGAATTCACATCTTCCAGCAGTTATATTGCCAAGACATTTCGCAGAGCAGCTTGTGAGGTTAACCCGATTGGTTTCCGTCTCTTAAGCTACGAGTCTTAATCTACGTAGGTAGCAATCTGTTGCATGCAGAACCTTTTTATCGTTATCCAATATGGGTCTACCATACCCGATGACACAACCTATGATGCTAATGGCATTCGAGCTTTATGGACACATCTTCAGAAATACATTAATAAATTGTGGGTGGCGATGGAGAATGGAACACTTACAACTTCTGCGTTTTCTTCATTCCAATAAGCTATGGGCATATTACATATTTAAGAGTGGCGATGTTGTGTTTGTGACAGATTCTGAGAAGTTGGCTACTTTAGTAGAGGTTTTTCGAGTTCGAGACGGACATACAAAGGCCTGTGAAATTCCAGGACTCGACAACCTATTCAATTGTTCTACAACATGGAGATTCTTGCATTTGTACTACCCAGAGAATATTGGCTTACTTGATTTGACCTGCTTCGTTGATTTTGGCCAGGGTTTTCTATTTATATTTATAGCTATTTATTACATCACCTCTGGATGTTGCTTACACGAATAGAAAGAAAGAACAATTATGAAGATGGAACACTTACATATGTATGTCCTTAATTTGGTGCCTGTCAGTCAATCTGTCATAGCCTTGAATTTATTTACTTTACATTTTTCTTCTTCCTCAGGATGGGACACTCCGAACTATTTTTCTAATCATATATTATCTTCTGGAGCTTAATTCCATCAGGTACTCCTTGGAGTTGCCCAGATTTTTATATATGTATAAAATGAGTTCTTGTTAGGATATAGTGCAGATTGTGTTGTGAATTTTGGTAGGTAGGCAGGAGTGGTTGTATCAGCAGACCTAGCCGATACATAATTGGCATAAAAAGTGCCATTTTATTGCTACGCACTCATGTAATCAGAACTGATGTGGACTGGCGTGAAACCTAATGGAGATAGTAAGAAGAGAAGCCCTTATTCAAATCCGCCCCGTTGAATAGATGAAGTAAATCAAGTCCCCAATGCGTATCTCTGCTTACTCTGTTAGGGTTTTAAAAAAGGGTTGACCTAAAGTGAACGATTGTTTCCTGTTCGGTGGTGATATTGCCGCTGCGGCAATGGTCATTAAACCTAATGCCAATTCTGGCCAGTGACCAGTACTGATGGAAATAATACTTTCAATACCGAGACGGTTTCTATCTAATATTCGTTCTGTCTAAAAAAGACACCACTCTGCAACCCCCACCAACTTGCATCGACCTTCGATAGGTAGTGCGCGAAGGTTCTTCCCCTGATGACACCAAGTGGGACGTAACCCATTGCTGCTAGGGAACAATTAATCGCAGAATACCTCCTCGCTAGCTCGTCTGCTCGTTCATTGCCCTCGATGTTGCTGTGAACCGGCACCCTAAGAAGACAAATAATGAACCTATGAGCTAACGTGGAGAGTTCCTTCTTGAACTGTCGTACCAACCTAGAAGTGGCAGATAATCGCCTGGCTGTCGATAAGGATGGCTAGTATTTGAAGGTGAGGGTATTAGATTGAGTAGTCGGCACGCCTCACGTACAGCAAGTACTCCAGCCAGGAAGCCGGTAGGAAGTAAAGATTTTGAGGGCTTTGCAGTGAGTTGTGAATTTAGTCGAAATTGTCTCTACTGTTTTTCTAGAAATTATGGCTAGATTTCTTTAAAGATATGTTTGCAAGTAATGATGTCTGTGTTTGAACAAAAAAATGCCCTCATGGCATAATTTCCTGCATGTTCTATGGAAGTGCAAATCTTGTAAAATTTATTACATGCGTACTGCAATGCCAGTCATGTTATCCTAGTGAAATTGCATACGTATTCAGTCGTGATACACGTCCATCCCTAATAAATAACACGGAACCCTGCGGCGGCGGCGGCGTGAGAATGAATTCCTTCCCTTAAAAGCCCCCAATGCAAATGGGGTCAACTACAATTTCATTAAATTAACATTACTCGTAAATATCGGTTAGTTATGCATAAACAAGAGATTGGATATTTGTTTTCATTTAGCTGAATTAATCATTAGAGTACCACAACCACCCATCTATACGTATGTATGTAAGCAAATGAAATAATGGACACCGAGTGAAATATAGTAAAAGTCTCTGCATAACACACTGTTTGTAACATATCACATGAACTTTTATGAGGACGAACATAAGGCTGAGTTATAATTGTCATTATAAATTCATTACATCCACTTGTTCGTCCATAAAATGTGTTTTACAAATTGCATAACTCTAGCACAGTGGTCGTAAAGTACATCAGGCATTGTTTGCATTGCCAACTGCCAGAGCAAGTTGGATAGTATGTTCTCATTATTGGACTTAATTTCCACTGGTGTATGTATTTTCGGGAGCAGATGTAACTGTAAATTCCTAGAGACATAGACTTGAAACAATGGAATGAAGGACAATGTTCACAGACTAGAGTTAGAGTAGCGTATTCATCAACGTGTATAAAATGTCCCAGGATATTTATGTCTCTTTTGATAATGGTTCAAGTGTCATTAAACTTTCGAAGTTAGTAAGGAGATGGTATCCTTTTAAATGATAGTGTTTCATTTGTGAGTATTTGCTTAAAATGTTGATGGGACTTAATAAGACGTACATTGTGTGAAATGCCACATAATACTTTGCCGAACTTCGACTTAAAACTCGAATGCGTGGAAGGTTACTGTAACTTACACATGACATGTATGCCCTTGTGGGTCCTTGGACCTTGCCCACGCGCTCTTGGTGCGATTTCTGGAAATCTCCCTAAGCTCACCCCAACTTTGTCACAGTTGCCGTGCTTCCTTTTCAACAGTTCTGCGCCACGTACTGCTAGGTCCTATGGACCTGAGAGGTTTGACCAATCCACTACCACTTTCGTCGTCGTATGACTGTGCCTATAGGTCCATGGTTCGTTCTCTGATAAAGCTGTTCGTTAGAGATATGGTTTGGCCAGACTATCCTTAAGATGTAGCGCAGGCACCTATTGATAAACGTTTGCAGCTTCCTCGTGATAGTGGCGGTCAATCTCCAGATACCACATCCACATAGCTTCATGGATTCAACGTTGGAACGGAACAGTCGTAGTTTGGTGCTTAAGCAAATTGTTATTTTTAAGCCCAACGATGTCTGCTTCGGACTCCACAGTTGCTGTCATTTGCTGAAGGTCCTTTATTTTGTGAGTCTTTAGGCATACATCGCCGTCGTAGTCGAGGTGTTTGAGTTCAGCAGTTAGAATCCAACGAATTCCTCCATTTCCAGTTGATAAGGCCGCATTAAGCACATCACTAATCACCAATAGAAACAGTATTGGTGAAAGAATGCAGCCTTGCTGAGCCCCACTTTGGACTTCAAATTCATCAGACAGCCTACCTTTATGCAAGACAGAACATGTCGCTGTAGGATACTCATTTAATCTACCAAAGTTTGTTAAACTACATTTTGCTGATGCTATGGAGTACAGTGCCCAAGCCCGAAAGGATATTTGTTGGCTTTAAGTTTCGAGAAGGTTAAAAGTGTTCGTGATTGTGCCATCGTAAACAGTAAAATTATTTAACCTCAAAGTGTACTATGACTTAGCACTCTAGATAGAACATTAATTTTGCTATTGCTTAACATTTTCATTTCACCGTAAATTTACCTCAGTCAAATACAAGAACTTTTTATGACATTGCTTGTTTTACCGATTCCTAAACAGGAGCAACCACAAAACACGACAATGACATGACAGGAAATTTCCACCCATAAAATGTCCATTTCACATTTCACATCCTTCCAGCTAAGTAATCGCTTAGCTCAGAGGCGCCACAACACGTATACACTTAATATATGATGTCTCATCAACGCTAATCATTTATGTATATCCTCCATCAAAGGCATAACCACATATCATCGTGGCATCACACTGATCCTTAATCTTTTTGTATTTATTTCCCCCAATTTAATCTCGGGCGAAAATGAAAGACATAAACTGTCTGAAATTGGAACAATGCTTTGCCCCGCCCAAGAGGTGATGCAGGTCACAAAATAAAAATACAACTAATTCCGCCATCATTAAAAGGACCACTGAGAGTAGTCCTACCTACGCCTGTCCGTGATCAGGGGGCTTCGCCAAAATCCAAAAGCCAATTGATGGCTGTCACACCGCCCGGATCGAAGATTAAACCACAATTCCATGAAATGAGGAAAAATCCTATTTAGTCCTTCAAAGCATCTCACACTACGGCCAGCAGGACTCTTCACGGATTTCCTATATATAATGCTTTTTGTTGTTGCTTTTCTTTCGGCCTTGTGACGATGGTGAAATTGACACTTGTGACACATTGCCGACATGGAAATCATCATTGTCATTTGAAGGGAATTTTGTCACCGCTGCTGCTGTATAACATTATCCTTGGAGTATTTTTTGATGTTACCTCATTATAATTTATAGATGAGCTGAAGAAAATCGATATCCAGGGTGTGACACATGTTATCCATTTATTTTATCCTGTTTATTTGCATGTCATTGCCTTCTCTATGAGTTTGTATTCCAGATTAAAGTTGGACGATTATTTTTTTTTTTTTCGGTCGGTTGTATCTCTGTGCCTTGAAGTGTTCTCTTTACGGATTGTCACATGGGGATAATTCACATAGAGTCCTGACGCAAATTAAGTTCGTTATACCACAGAGGATTGTGAATGTCAATAGAGAAAGTTTTTTTCCTTTTTTTTGGAAAAGAAATCAACTTTTATCGAAGAGGTGGAAGGAAGATTTTTTTTTTGTGGTATGAAAAAAGAAAGAGTATTCGAAATGTCCTGCCGGGATATTTAACCGGCTTGGCAATCGATTGTTTTTATTGATAGGGATATGAAAGTTGGCTAAGAAGATTACCATTTAGGCTGGCAGAGACTTGTTGTTTATGGGGTGTTTATAATTTGCTACATAGACATTAATGTTTGAAAGATTAAGGAACTGCTGGATAAGAGATTACGAACGCGCTGACAGTGAAACTCGTTGTCAAGGTTATAACTATTCATAAACAAATAGCGGAGATATTTTATGTCGCATTAAGTGGTACTGGGTTGGATTAAAAGTTTCAATGAAGTCAGTACAAATTAGAATTAAAGTTGACATTGCGTGTTCATGGTTCTTAATCCTCTCGTAGGATGCTAAGCCTGTTAGGTAGGGAGTCTCGTGTTGGGCTAATTTATTTACAAATTTTCAAATGACCATGTGCTAAAATGTATTTAAATATTGCTTTTCGAATTCCATCAGAAAAGGATTAAGAATCAAACGGCTTATCGAGGAATTACGTAAAATAGGAGTTGCTGCAACTTTTTGAATGTTGGCAAATAAAGCTTCTAAAGGGTGACCTCCAACTAACAAACAACTGGCTGCCTGCTCAGCAATAAGACTGAGAAGTCCTAAACAATGGAAGGAACAACACACTGGACACGCCATCTTCCAAAGGTCAGCGTCCTCTTGCCCTCTGAACACAACTTTAACGTTGGCTACAAATGCTTAGTACCCAATAGAACTCAATGGACACAACAGGATGTCGTTCACCATGAATCACTGACAATCTTCACGGATGGCTCTGTGACCGAAGAAGCAGTCGGTGCTAGAATCTTTTTAAAAGACCTGGACATCCACCTCTTCTTCAGCCTTCCTGACTACTGCAGCGTTTTTCAAGCCGAAGTCACCGCTATTCGTCAAGCAGCCGACTGGCTGGCGGTTAATGCAGTATCAGTATCGGATATTGTCATATACATCGACAGCCAGGCGGCCATCAAATCCCTCGGATCCAGCACAACGAGATCCAAGGCAGTGAAAGACTGCCGCGTATCTCTGAACGAGATAGTTAGAAAGTACAACCTCACCCTCTGCTGGGTGCCGGGACACTTTAACATACCAGGGATTTATGAAGCTGATTGATTGATTGGCCCGACGAGGCTCCTTAGGTCTAAACAGCATAAAAGTCACCGACATCGAGGCGCCAACGTCTTATGCTAAATACCTTATCCATGCCGATGCCACGAGACAAGCTAAACATCGGTGGCAACAGCTGTACCACTGCTATACTGCAAGGCTGCTTTGGCCCATGCTTAACAAAACCATGTCTATTGAACCTCTGAAACACAAGAGAAGAAGCCTCTCTAAAATCGTAAACTGACTGACCAAAGACTGGGCATCCCCTACAGTAACTTGCGGAGAAGCTGTAGAGATGAAGAAGAAGAGGAGATCATCAGTCATTGATCTAGTCGATCTCAGCAACGTCTGTAAGGCTAAGATTGGCTCCTTCATATTGAGAAGTAAATGGTTCCCAGAGTAAAAGGGTGACCCACCCACAATTCACATTGGCAGCACAATGGACCTATTCTTGGTCTTAGTGCATCCTCACCGAGAACCGGTCTCAAAAAACCAACCAACCAACCAATTTCCTCATCGTAGTGACTGAACTATAATCTTGGACAATCCTTTATTCTAAATGAATATAACTAATCGACTAATAGATCTCTGAAATTCTTCACTATTACATCAAATTTCGTTCTTGATACACCCTCATCTCTTAGGGATATATTAGACCAATTCAACATTCAAGCTGGGTGCCAAGCTGCAAGGATATTTCAAAGAGCTGCAATACAAATAGACAAAACGTAGCTCGACCTTAGAAACTCTTATTTATACTAGATGCTATAGGAAATTCAAGGCTCTCTGTACACAATTTGAACTCATTTTATCAAGCCGTTCTCACTTGAGCATCATAGGACACATCTGGCGAATAGGCAATTCTTCTAATGACTTCAACAGGAGCTACAGAGACGAAGAAGATCACGAAATGGTTCCCCATCATCTATCTATCTACCTGCGTGAAGATGACTTAAGATGACTTCATTGACTTCAAAGGCTTCAAGTGAATAAATGCTGTTGATTTCAATGAATGCAGAGCAATAAATTCTGACTTCAAAATCATTCCTACAACGTGACTCCAAAATGAATAGTGATTAATTTTTTTCAAGATAAAGTCTTATTGAAGTCATTGAATTGAAACAAATCTGTGTGAATTCCAAGAATGACTTCAATGATTGAATTCCAAAATGATTGCATTCTTTTACAGTCCGGCTGCTGATGACATAGTCCTTCTAGCTGTAGCAGTCCCCCTTTCGCATTAATTGTTGCGAATAGCATTTCGCAGTATTAAAAGGACGAAATAAGGAAATAGTCAACTGGAAATTGACAAATCATTAAGTAAACCTCAATTGACTTTTTGTTTCAGCCCTTTAAACCAAGAAAACAAATTACATTTTCAGCATAACATCATAAATAACAGCAGCCTCAGTGATGATCAAATACCACGGTTGTAGGCAGATAACACAAGATCCTGTTTGCATAGTCACAGTTTGTCTTTGCGACCCCACTTGATTCTTTTTATTCAAATCAAACGACAAATTTGGTTTTAAAAGTCCTAACTAGAGTGTTGTCCCACTTACCTCTTGTAATACAATAAATAGAAAATTCTATTCCGACTCGAAAGTTCTTAAAAAAATGTTTGAATTTTGTTTTCTCGAATCGCATGAAGCAAAGGATTTGTTTTCCTGTGTCCCATTGTTGGAACAATACCGGCATGAGTTGAGAGAAGCAAATATAGCATACATGCATACGAGTATATAGGAACTCATATAGAATTGAACAAGGAATGGCAAGGATTCGTTTGTTTTTTATTCTTTTACTTTCTTCCGAGTTACAGGATGTTATTTTGTTAAAGAAAACTCAGTTTATTCAGACTTCCTTTTGTCAAAACTGAAAGCGAATGAAGGTTCTAGTTTTGAATATTGAAAAGTATTTTTTTTTTTTGAGGAGGTTCCTTTCTCTTGGATGAACACAAATAAAATTTGCGGAGGATGTTTTTACACGTTTGTTTGAGAAAATTCAATACACACACAGTATAGTGCTTACATTTGAATATAAGGAACAATATACTTATATTTTGACTGTAAAAGGAAACCCAGATACAAGGATATAACTAAGCCATTAACCCAACAGATTATGACTGGCAAAATAGATAGATCGGTTTTGAGACACCCTGTGTCCGGTCTATTTTAAGAACACAATTTGCATGGGAGTCTTTAAAATCTCTTCCATTTCACCTCAATGCCTCTAAATGAGAAAATTACCCAAGGAACCCTGATCTGTTCGTAGTTGTCCTGGTTCTTTCTCCTCCGAAGGATAATAATATTTTCGAGTAGCTACCCTCTTCGTTACATAAATGTATGCATTGGAATCTCCCTACGGAAGAGAAGAGACCGCTCAGTGGGCATGATAATCATAATAATGGTAATAAAATTGACATTCTGATATCGCATTCAAATTCAAATCATGTAATGATTATTTCAATTTTGTAGAGAGAGAGAGAGTGAGAGACAGAGAGCGAAGTCCTTTAGTTGCTTGGTGGCGTCATCAAAGGCGCATAAAACAAATTGATTGATATATGTACGTGTGTAAGCGAGAGAGTGATTGAAAATCGATGTCCTGGCAACAACTGTCTGAGACATTCGATTTGTTCGATAATAGAAAATGATTTTTTGTTTGTTCCCATTCAACAAGGATAAATATCCCTTTTTTTTTGGGGGTGAAATAAATTTCTCTATCCTAAACAAAATGATTATGACATGTGTTCACGTATATATATATTGTATTTTTGTGAAATAAAATCTTTTTTCTGAATCAAGTGGTAGTAGGTGTTGGTGGAGCACAGTGGGTGCTGATGGATACGGTGGGAGTGGCGATGTGTAGTGTGTTTTTGTTTTGACATAGTTCTTAAATAATGTTCTTAGTATAATTTAATGTACTTGTTTTGGTTTTTGGGGAGGAAACATAAAATATTATCGACACCACACGTTTCGGGAGATAAGGGAGAATTATTTTATTTCCTGGCTATTTGAAATGATTTTGTTTTTGCGAAGCTCACAAAAGTAGGCAGGAGTCGTTAATATTTTCAATCTGATATTTAGTTGTGGCTTGATTGTTTTCTGTTCCGGAAATGCTGTCAATTTTGTGATTAGCTTGACAGGCACCAATAGACTGAGAGGGCGTTTTGTTTGACAGGAAATGAAGGGAAATTTGTGAATTGTGTGGGTAGCCTAATAGAATAATTTCCAGTTAATGTGAATCGTGTACGAATCTTTGCAATATGCTTCAGCTCTCTTCAACTCTTTTTAAGTTGACGTGTTCCCTTTTCTACTGTTTTGCTTCACATATTGCACCTCTTTTTTGGAAAGAGTAAGCAATCTAGTGCTGCTTTTGATGAAAGTCCTTAAGATACTAGCAACTTTCCCCTAATAGTAGCAATTACTATATATAGCAGCTACGGATCTGGATCTCTGGATATTCAGTTTGTGTCTGGCATTGGTTGACACAAAACTCCCAAGCTGTTGGAGATTCCCTATTCACTCTTTCTACGAAGACCTCAATCTAACTTGGGGACACATTTCTGTCGAATACTCGGTTTCAATTTGAAGCCAAGTCCGCATCTGGTAGACCAGTGCTAGAGACGCTGATACTCAAGATCTGATCCCTTATCGTTCGTCGATCTTTCTCGAAGTATCCTCGGAGATCCACGCCCTATTCCTTCTCTTGAAGTGGAAACGGTTCTCATATCATACCAATGATCTTGTATATCGTTGGTGGCGGGCAGTGAGCCTCTGATTCTATCCATTCGACTTGAAAGATAGAACTTCTCTTAGTTATTTAAAAGGATCTTTGAATGGCAGCAGTGCGTAGCTGGATAGTGATCTCGCATCAACTCCATATCCCCTCCTTGCTCGTTTCGAACGACTAACAGCTTATATCTAAAACGATCATGCCAGAAAGTTTTTTGCCTGTCAGTTGATACCCTACTGACTGTTTGGCAGGTTTAACCTGTGACAAGGTAGTTTTAACTAAAGAGTTACAGTTGGGGGTTGCATTAAAAACAGCTGCCAAGTGGTTGTAGACAGTCCTTTTTCTTTCTCGCAACGTATTCTAGTTAAATTATTATGTGGCTGCCAGAAAAATAGGCTTCTGAGTGCTGTGGATACATATGTATCTATACACAAGTTGTCTTTTGAATAGTAGAGTCTTACGCGTCGAGGATAAGTCACATGACGAGATCAGAAAACGAATGATCGGAGATCTACTCATTCATAAGTGCATATAGGAAGTGTGTGTGCAGAACACCAAGCAAAGAGCAAAAGCCCTAAGAGGAGCCCAAGAGGCCCAAGAGGCTGACTGTTACCCAACCTCGCAAAGCAATACCTAACGGAAGTCCTGGAGTGAGAGCGGTTGAAGTGTGTAGGGTGTGCGCTTCGTACGCAGGCTTATTCCTGGCATCGATTATTCAGGTTTGCAAGTCGTGCATTCTGATTACACTCCGGCTACTAGTACTTATGAAGATTACAAATCTTTGGCGCTGCAACTCATTGAAATTCCTTGAAAACCTAGCCGCTTTAAGTCTTAAATATTGTCTCTAAGCTGTATCTTGAAAGGTGTACCAAACTTATCATCATCATTTAAGGAGGACACTTCCAAGGCAAATGTTTTCCCTTTTATTTGACTTTAAACGAAAGCCCTAAACATATACAGAATCTGAATTTTATTACACCATTAAAGTCATACAAAACAAGGACATTAGCAATTTACCCTTCTTCTTCTGAAAATTCCTATTTGTTCTGATTTTAAAGGCACTTCTCTCAGTGACGCTATTTCGACTGGTAACCCCAGAACAATTTAAACTCCGTATCACATTTTGCAAACATTAAAGTGATTTAAAACAACAATTTAAGTCATTCCGTCTGCTGTTGGCTTAACATGTTTTACAACTCATTTCCCCTTTGGTAATTGATGACAACTCATCACTACACCCAACAACTACCCAGACCACCCTTTTATTTTTTTTTGTTGGTGTTGTTGTTCAAAAGACTTGTCATTCAAACTCATCTAAATCAACATCTGTTCAGACAATGGCATCTCTTCTCTCACCGTCATCGTCGTCGGTATCTTTCTACCATCGTCCTCGTCGTCGTCGTCGTCCTTACTGTCATTGTGCTCCATCTGCCTGGAAGCATTTTGAAAATTTGACAGAGTCAACGAGGAACACTTTGTATATGTACGAATGCGAATGTATATGTGGATAGTCCTTAAATGGGGGGAAATACACAAAAAACATCCGCATTGGGATCAGATCAACAAATGCGAACTGACATTAATTTTCCTTTCCTTTTTCTCGGAACTCGAAATAACCGGAGGATACAAAGCTTAAAAAACATTCAAGCAACCCACTAACCAAGCCACCCCCACCCAACCGCTTAACCATTTCATTCGCACCACATCACATTTGTTGGCAATGGAACAAGTAAAACTACAACCGGGGAGGGGGGGCTGAAACATCAACAAGGGTTCTACCAGCTACCAGATATATATTAGAAAACTATGACTGAACGGGAACGCAAATAAAAAGGACTTTTACTCGTACATGCGAAGTTTGCCGTCAGTCATACAATGTCGTTGGTGGCTACCAACTCGCCTCTTTCTAACGCCATGTTGGACCAGATACTTTTGCATATATTTTTTTTTTTTTTTTACACCAAACCCCCCATCGCCCAGTTAATACTTTGTCCATCGGCTGTTTACAACGCCTCCAACCAGAAAAAAAAAATACCAAGGATTTTAATGTATATTTTTTTTCCTCACACGCTGTTCGTCCTGATGGTGCAATAGATTTTTGTAGTATGGCACTCCAGGCCCCTATCATGGTGGTTGGTTCCCTGTCAAGGAACTTTACAATGTCAAACTCCATGCAAGTTGGAAATTTATGTAATTAATTGGAACAGTGAAAAATGTCATTAGTGTTGGATGTCTAATATTCAAACTGTGGCGGTAGCAGATACCTTACAATCTATCAATGCATTGTGCATTTGGTGGGCACAAAAGCCGTGGTATATTTTGTCCTTTGGGCTCGCAAAATTGCATATTAAAATTTCGTTAGTCAGCCTGCAGCAACCAGAGAGAGAGAGATAATTATTGTGAAAACTCATGATGGCAGTTGGTTTCGAGTGTTGACAGATAATTGACGTCCGCTAGAGCAAATATCGGTATCATGCCACACGCAGAGTTATTGGTTTCGCGCTACAGAAACGTGTGCTCATTTTGGAACTCATTTAAGCTTCATTTGATTTTTAATTAGAATGAAATTCTGTGTCCATGAGTGGAAGCTTTGTGGCAGAACTTAAGGGTTTGCCTAAAACGACAAGTGGACATTCAGCGTGCCAACTATGGAATTATTGTTTTAATAAGTACGTTGCGATGCAGTATGTATTCCGGTTTTAGAAAAACCATGATGCAAGGTAAAGAATGGGCAACTAATTCAGGGCTGTAAGAGAATGCAATCATTTCGGAAGTCATCCTTAGAATGCACATGGATTTGTCTCGTTTCAATGAGTTCAATAATGAAATCAACTTCAAAATTATAAGTCACCATTTATTTTGAAGTCATGATTTGGAGTCATCAGAAGGCATTCAAGTCCTTGAAGGTTTTCTATGCTAGTGGATAAAGCTTTATTAGGATAACCATATGTATCACGCGTAATAACCATTCCCCTCCTCTAAACTAGATGGTCAGCCACTTTCACTTTTGTCAAAAACTACAGAAAAATAACAATTTCTATGGCACAATCTTGAACCAAAGACTTTATAAAGAACAACGTGTTTAGAACGTACAAACTTTTCACATATTATATCTGAAGGTCTGTACAGACGTAGGTTGACAGAGGAATTCGAGATCCAAAGGTTGCATTCTTTCACCAATTCTATTCCTTTTGGTGATTGGCAAATATGCATTGCTGGGCAACCGACAGAGAGAGTAGACGATTGCCTGTAACAGAATCTCCAAAGCGAAATCTAGCGTTCGTTATGTTCTCCAAGGTATCGCGAAACAATGCAATGAGCTTAAACACCAAGCTGAGACTGCTCCCCTCCAACGTCTTATCCGTGCTGTTATAGGGATATACCACGTGGAAAGCGACCATGAGCATCACAAGAAAGTTACAAATGTTGGTTTACTGGTCCCTGTGTAACATCCTAAGGACTTTCTGGCCCATCCGTATAGGTGTAACAGAGGACCTAGGTCCCACAAGGGAATACAGGAGGTAAGTATATATCTGAAGGACTCCAGTCATAGATAGCTGCATGGAGGTACATAGTCACAGTTGAGAATCCAATTCCTGCCTATGAAGCTGTCTTTTGGTGACCTTTTTTTGAACAAGAAATACACCATCAAAAGACTAAAGAGAGTTTAGAGGTAATAGGCCAATGAATTTAATGTGTGTGGTTCACACTTCAGATGAGCAAAACAATACGAACTGTGATTTAGCCATGGAAAATCGCATGCTAATCACTGCTAAAAGCGATTGAATGACACATTTAACATTCAAAATCATAATTTTATTTACTGCTGAGCGGTGGACAACTCCTAACTGCTGCTACTAATGCTACTTTTCAAGGGGAGTATGGAAGCAGAAGAAGCAGCGGCGAGGTGCGACAGCAGAACAGTTTATATAATCACTAAAGAGCTCATAGGTGGCTCTATTCGACAGCCAGTGAAAGGCTTAGACGTTTCGTTGCTAATATCGAATGAGTATCAACTGAAGAGATGGAAGGAGCATTTTGCTTTGGTTCTAAACAGAGTATTCGCCAGCAATATGCACCCAATTCAGACTGAAGTGGCCGTAGAAAGAAATTTCCAAGGTCGCACCACAACCTCCAGTAAGGAAGAAATTATTACCGCGATCAATGCATTGAAAACTAACAAGGCGGTAGGATCTGCGGAGCTATTTCAAAATGCGTCAACGGCATCAGTCGAGGTACTGTTCCCACTTGTCAGAAGAACATGAGAAGCAGAGAGTTTTCCGGATGAGTGGAAGAAAGGAATGATAGTCAAGCTTCCTAAGAAAGGCAACCTACTACAGTGCGAAAACTGGAAAGGTTTCTGCGTACTGCCTGCTGTGGCAAAGATAATAGCTAGAATAATCCTTGAAGACACACTCGACGCCGAACAAGCAGGTTTCAACAAGCATCAACACCTTGTGGATCATCATGGAGCAGTGTGTTGATTATCGATCACCACTTCACCTGCTGTTCATCGATTGTGAAAGGCGTTTGATAGTGTCGTTGTAGAGGCCCTATGACCCACAAGGGATACAGGGCATAAGTTTCAAGATGATTTAGTTACTTAGATCAAACTGACTGTCTGTGTGCTGAATTCTTCTGCGCACCGGTTCCTTGTTTTGTTCAGTCGCTGAGAGTAAGGTATCAGATTGGTTGCCTATGAAGGACATATGTATAAAATGATTAAGAGTGTTTTAGCTTTTTTTTACCAGAATTATTTACAAGGAATATAGATGCATTATGTGAAAAATAAGTGTGTGTGAGAATGTTTTCTTTTTGCCTCAATGCGATGATTTTTCACACTCGCAATCGCAGTTTATTTTCACTGTGATCAAAGAGTTATCATCATTGCTTGAACAGTGATCGTAAAATGGCTACTTTGCTTAGCTCTGGTTCATATGATTTGGATTTGGAACGAACCACCAAATATTACCTATTTGGAGTAATAAGTAGGTAAGTATTTTACAGATTTTGTTTTCTCCTTGTTAAGCCCCATACATATGTATGTACATATATCCAATTATTACAGTCAGTAGCTTCAAGCACTCAATCAACATTCAACCAAATGAAAGTAGCAATAGCAACAATTCCATTAACTTGCCTCTTCACTTGCTTTACATTTTTTTCTTAAAAGTTTACAATTCTTGTAATTTATCTCACATCCTTCTACACACACACACCTATATCAGCACTAAGCAATGTGACACAATTTGATGTCATCCCATCCCTACTACGTACTACAACGAAACGTTTGGTGTTAGTACTCGTAATTACTTACGAAATGAACGCACAAAATATCTTCAGGCACAGTATATACGAAATAGATACATTTTTCGAACACGAAACTACAGAAATGAGGAATTGAAAAAACAAGTTTATTCTCTCGTATATGTATGTATGTATGGTGTAAATGAAACTGCCAAAGCATTGTAGTAGTCATATGAATGGTTTCTGTCTAGCGGCGATTTCGGTTTTGAAAACTCGTTAAAAAATAATGATTATCCTTAAGGGACGGCAGATTAAAATGGAATTAGAGTGAGAGGGGAAGAAAGCTTTTTCCAAAGATTTAATTTTCTTCTTTCGTTTTTCTTTTTGCTGGTAGTGTGTACACTTTAAATACACTTTTAAGGATGAAAGAAAAAAAAAAACTGCTGTAGTTAATGGAAGTATGGTGTGTTAAGGATAGTTAATTTTACGGTTCATTTGGTTTGACGAAATTTTTTTTTTTTTTATTTGTGTAGCTGTTGTATCCACATGGATACATACAAGAGCAAGAGAGTGGTCCTTATCTTTGAAAGTTTTTCGTTTTTCTTTTTGTATTTTGCTTTTAGGTGAATAATAGATCACTTGGCCTTTTTACTGATTCCGGTGATTATAAACTCGCATGACTTTCCGATTAGGTTCACTGGAGATGTAGACATTCTCTTGATGTTTAAATTTAAAGGCTTTCTTCTTTTTTCGTTGATTAAACCTGACTAATGTATTTTGAAATTTGTTAGAGGCTTGTATTAACTTTTCGGAAGAGAATAATGGATAGCATTAATTATGTCTAATTACTTTAAAAAGCGCCTCGCGGCCTTGAACGCAAGGAGTTAAGAGACAATAATCATTCTTTGTTGGGATGGATCCTGCTTTGTTTAGATCATCAACAAGTTTGATGATTCGAGGTCCTACGCTTCTACTTCCCCATTATATCATGGGCGAATGCATATATTCTCGGAATTCTCGGTATGCACAGTGCTCCGCCCACGATAAGTTGAGCCTTGTACCATAGGTTCTGTCTCATTCGGCCTCTCCTACCTGAGGACTGCGTTTCAAAGATCTTCTTGGTTGTAGCGTCCTTGACAATTCGCTTGATGTGGCCAAGTCATATAGCTGATGTGTGTTTGCTTTTTGGACTATATAAAGATTATAATTGGCAGTTGTACCTTTTCCTTTATTATCCTTTTTCGTATATGAAAGTGCCTAATATATGCTCTACTTCTCGTCTACTACTTGGCACCAAGGGTTTGTCCTAGTACTTGTATTTTCTTCAATTATCAGCTAACGTGAGCTATCACATCCTACGAATCTTTACCCCTAGGCCTCATTTTCAACAGTTTGGACTCGTTTTGCCTGTTTTTACCCCTCTTCAACGCCAGCTTGCCAGAATCTTTGGATGACATCAATATCGTTCGTCTATTTGAACTGCTAGATTGATTTGTGAAATATAGTACCGCACCTGTCCCATACAGTATTTGCTTCAAAACGATATTGGCAAAGTCATATAAGAAAAAAAGGGTTCTAAGTTGTACTGAAAAGCATGTGCCTTCCAGTACTTGCCGACGAATTTGCTTCACATTTGCCTGGTAGAGCTCAAGATGAGAGGAATGTCAATAACCTAAACATGCCTCTTTCGACATGTACACTCTTAATCAGAGAAAATGCGATTAGCGCCACTAACGGCAGTTGGTCGACCTGCACCACGTGCCAAGCAGATCCGGCCAAACCTGGATTTAAACTGCTCCTACGACCTAATAAAGCTAAATAGATCTCATATTAGTGCCATAGCAGGTGCCATCAAAGGAGAAGGAAAGGACGCAACTAGAATGAGTCCCTTTGTAGAAGCTGCATGAACGAAGAGGAGCAGCAGACTATAGCTCACTTTCTGCGCAGCTGCCTTGCTCCCTCAATCTTAAGGAAGTTGCATGTGGGTGAATCCTTTTTGGACAATTTAGGCGAACTTGCGGATTTAGTTCTTGAGTTCTTGATAATTTTAAAGGGTAGACTAAGGACATTCGATCCTTTCGGTATCACAATTAGCCTTTCTGGCCTCAGAGTGACGGCAGTCAGCAGATCTAACCTAACCTAGCCTAAGCTATTGTGTTTCAAAGAAGAAGATAAATAAATTAGTCATAAGCAGCGTATAGAGGGCCAAGGCTTTGTGTGGTTTATATCCCTACACATATGTATATAAGAGACCCTTAGTTGTACATGTTTTACCGTGATAAATTGATTGGCATTTTCAGGGATTCACACATTAGTCCAACGAGCTAATCACCAGGTCACGACACCCACTCTTCAAATGGAGCTGGAAACCATTAAACATTTATGAGATGGTCGCTACAAGTTTTTGAGTTGTACATAAATAAAGTTTTGTCCTTCGAAAAAAAAAAAAAAAAAAAATTGAATTAAATTTACCCTCACTGTGCGGACTATAGTCCCAAGATCTTAAAGCTTTCTCGTACACCCTGAAATTCCATTAAAAACTTTAGGATTTTTTTTTCTGTTTGAAGAAAGAAAGATGAAAAATCTCGTACTCAATTAATATGCCCGGAGGTTCACTATTAGCATCCCTTAGATTCTAATTCCTTGTTCAATGATTGGTGAACAAATTGAAAAAAAGAAAAGTTCTCGTCCCTTAACTTTAAACACAAATCACGTCCTATAATGGGTATTTCCTAGTATCCCCTTGGATCCTGTGACAACATTCTTCCTCCAGTAGCAAAGAAGAAAATATCAAGCTGTGAAAATCACTTTTCGTCCAATGGTGTATCGAAATAAGAATGAGAAAAGAAAAAAAAAATGTAACAGATGAAAGGACGTCGAACATCTTAAAAATGTAGGTATGTCGTGTGAGAGGAAAATACACTACCTTTCACACGCAATGTATCTACTCTATTTTTGATACAGCAGGACGTGTTTAAGATGAACTTTAACTTTAACTTGCCAATGGGGCCTGCTTTCAGCTTAAATGGCTTTGAACTTTCATGTCTTATTTGCTTTGACTTTATTGAGAAATTAATAGAATTTCTGACGTTTATTGATATTAATCAACTTAGGGATTAAGAAGGGAGAAAATTTCACAACACACAGACAGAGACAATGCTAGTGAAAGACGATTATCGAAAATGATATTACTAAAATGTGTGTGTGTAGTGTGGCAATAAGGATGAGCAATAGTAAGGTTCACTTAGTGTTGTGCCGCACAAAGCATACAAAACATTCTGATGGTTACACAAAGGAATTGTATGCTCCCGCAGATTAACCACAATCTATGTACCATCTTTCACTTGCATAAATTTGCTCTCTCTCTCTATGTGGAGTCATAACCGATGACGACGCCACAATACCGCGCATTTTCAGATGCACGCCACGCATCTTCTCTTATAATCCAACAATGAAAATTAATTACGTTTCCCCCAAGCACACGCTCATTAAAGGATTATACTGCCATTGCACAAAAGGATTGCTAATTAAAATTTAATAAAAGGCGAGTAATAATGAAAACAATAAACAACGCCAATCTTTGGTAAATCATGATCTTTAATATCGACCAACTGAATAACAGTATACAATCAAGAATTATCTACTTTTTTTTTTGTCAAATTAAACAAAATAAAAGAATTTAAATGAAAGTCATGTGCGCGCGTGAAATTAAAACACCTCGACAAAAATTCACGGACTTGGCGACATAAAAATATTTAAAATAAATAAAAAAAAAATATCCAAAAAAATATCGAGTTATGAGAAGGGATGAGCCAGGACGATTTAAACGTGAAGCGTCCATGCGTGAATTGAGATAAAATGCAGTTGATATAACAAAAAAAATAAAATAATAATAAATACGAGTGTACAGGAATTAAATTAAAAGAGAACAAAAAAAAAGCGCAACCACTCGTTTTGTTTTGTGATGTCCTTGCTGTACCCTGCTGCGTGTTGATGTTTTGTGTTCCTTTTCGTTTTTTTTTGGACAAATTAAAAAGTTTTGGGACCGCTTTTTGGACCATTGTTGTTTGATGATGAAAACTTGTTATGGGGTGTGAGGCAAATTTATGTGGGAAACTTTTTTTTCTTCTCGTTTTTTTCTGTGTAAATTGAAAAGGGATGTTTGTGTTCAGTTGTTACGAACCTTGATGAAATATTAGGGGCAAAAGGTGGCATAGGATGTGTATTTAAGTGAAAAATATCCAGCAATTGTGTAGTTCGAATGGACAAATACCATTGCGGATGTTTGCTGGTTGTAGTGGCCAAAGGCAGTTTCTATTTATTTTCAATTGTGATAGTAGAGCAAGTTAAAGCTGTTTTTTCTGTGTCCTATGTTCCAATAAGTTGTAGATATCCACTCAGAGTATTTTTAAAGTAAAATTCACTTAAATCTTTGAAGTGCCTAAGATATTCCTCGTCGAGATGTTGTCTTTTTCTTGCCATTTCCCTCAAGAGAATTCAAAAGGTAAAATCAAAAACCTTGTATGTAAGGTTACTCTCAGAACAAACAATCCAGAAAACTAATCAATTAAATCTGATTTTTGTTTTAATTTCTCATGGAAAATAAATATTTGTGAGAAGGTGCTCATAATGTGACTTCCTGTTTTCAAAGTAACAAGGCTACCGACTTGAGACTATTGCTACAAGGAAGTTGGATAGAAAAAGTGTATACAATACATTTTTCTTGTCCTGTTCAACTTTATTAATATAGGTAGTTACCTTAATGGACGTTGTACAAAATAAATAGCCGAAGGGCCCACTTAAATTGACCTACCCTCGCACGTTTCATCGTACAATATTTAACAACCTGGGCATCCAAGGCGAACATCTTTAAAATGAGATCTCTTTGAACCTTCCACAATGTTTTCTTGTTCCTCTGTGCCTTGTTACCTGGGAGAACAAATTTTGCAGGACAATATCCGCTGGGTTTTGAAGTTTTTTGTACTTCACATCTACTCTCAGAGTATTGCTCTATTGAATTTCATGAGATGGCAACAAACCTTTTATATAACACTCGTATACATAGATAGATATCCATTATTGGGGAAATTTTGAAAAAATCCTCATTTCGTAATCGAGTTTTCCCCATGTTTTTCTGCATTTTAATTCCGTATAAAAAATATGCAATTTTCTTTACAAACACCGAAGTCAACTGATTTGGGTTTAATGCAGGACTTACACGACTGACACATCTGTCAGTACCTATGTCAGTAAATTCCAGTATGTGATAAACGGTCTTTTATTTGTCATAACTCGTTCATTCTTTTCGAACAAAATGTCATAAATTAGTCTCCATTGTTTTTGTATAAAATGTGTTGCCATATTTTCATGTGGAGGAACAACTAAGGCACCATACTTGTACCATGTCCAATCTACTTAATAAAGGTTGCAATTTTCTACATCAAGCGGTTCTCACTGAAAGACACTGTATTGATTCAGACCGACAACTATCCAATAGCACAACTACTCGTATCAGGAGAAAGCCTTTCAAAAGATCTTTCTGCCACAGCACATACAATTGTGGGAAGCTATTTCTATAGGCTGCTACCGGCCTAACAGTCAATCAATTTCTAATAAGCTGCTCTCTCTAACAACCATCCTAAGGAAATTATGAAGTTGAGGATTATGAGGCCTGGAATATAATTGACTAGGGTCCCAAGTTACTGAATTCTTTTCTAGTAAAGCAAAGAGCGGGGCATGAGAAGAATTTCTCCACATGTTACAACATTCTCTGTATCCCATATTCCTATGGCTAGAACTTCCATTTGGAAGCCACTGCAATGGTTAAAAACCTTTAGTGGCAGTGCTAATCTGGGCTTGGATTAGTGAATACCCGAGCCTAGTATGCTTCGATCAAAATTTACTTAGGTACTTACTTAACGCGTTTCCGACCCTGGTAGAGTCTCTGCCTGAGTCATCACTGCCTTCATGCTCTGAATTCTGCGCTTTCTGGCATACACGATAACTTAGTCATTGTACCGGAGGTTCGGGCTTCTTCGCTGTCTCGAACTTGGAGGCTGTGATTCAAAGATTCTCTTGGCTGGAGCGTTGTTGTCCATTGGCTCGACATAACCGAACCAATGTAGTCGGCGTTGCATTTATGGTCTATCTGTTTGCCCGGTCCTCTCTTGTAAGACGGTCTGTATTGACTTTTATTTGAATCATACCTGTCCGATGGGCCACCATGTTCCAGTTGAGGACCTTAAGAAAGTGATCCATAACACCTTTTAACTATTTCTTGTTGGTAAAAAATCATGACTCAGTAGCCATGTATTATTCTGACTACTAAGAGGAGAATCGAGGTTTGAATATGAGAGAACTATACTATGATTCATGAATCCTCTCGTGAATGCATTTGTAATTAGAAGATGATGATGAGGATGACAAAGCTAATCAAATCGCATCTACCCTCCAACTCATTCATATTTTGATCCCTTTTATTGGTACAAAAATTTATGTACATATACTTTTTTGATGGTTGTTGAACTCTTTTTGTTTAATATGGAACCAATGTCAGTCAGTAGTTTCCTGCCTAGCAAGTGCTAGCTTTTAAAGTGGTTTCATTCAACAATCAATAGAGTCTATGTGCGTGGCCAAAGTTGCCTTCAAATGAACGTCATTTCCACGAACTACACTAAAAAACTACTTTTCTCTTTTCTTCTCACTAAAAAAGAATACACCTTTCTTGTCAGACGTTCATGGGAAGGAAAGTGTGGACTCGCACTATGACTTTTAAAGTTGCAGAAACGCCTTAAACTGAATATTTTTACACTTTTGAAAGTACAAAAAATGCACCATGCAATAAGGAGTACTGTTCAATAAAGACGTTAGTGTTAAAAACTAAGTTAATTACTTGTCTATCTTAAGAAAGAACTCGTACTTTTCTCAACGTAATTGTCTTATTCTAAAGCGTCTGATTAAGGTATTGCTTCAATGCACCATACTTTACAAAACCCAGTGGTTGAGATTATGTAATCACAGATTAAAATGTCTCATCTTAAACTTGAGTCAGAAATGTGCCTGGTGGATTCTTCCATTCTTCCTGCGGCAATTGATACAGGTTGAGTGCTATTCGAAATAATAAATTAATAGGGCACGTGCCTTCAAATTTACATTGAGCAATTCAATTTTTTCTTTTGTCTACCATTTATTTATTCAAGTGAAATTATAGCCGCGTAATCTGCATAATTTAGGAATCCAATTCATTTTGACTGACAAAAGTCAACCTCTGATTTATATTTATCCCCCGAGCCGTTCCCCCCAATAACAATCAATTACCCCTATTTAAAGAAAAACAAACAATAAACAATTTTCATTACAAAATCGCTTATTTTAGAAAAGAGCATTCCCAAGAATTATTCACAGCACAGCACAGGACTTTAAGAACTTATTTCCATTAATTGATTAGCTTCAAAAAGGAGAACACAAAATAAAACACATTTAGGCAGTACTCTGCCTCTATCACTATAACGCGAAAGGAATTGTTTACGAATAAATAGAAACACAATAATCATTTAAATTGAAAAACAAATTTTTTGCGTTCACTTGTGGAAATGGTAAAACGATTCACAAACTTGTTTTGAAGGTTCCTATGTTGATTTTCTTCTCAGTTTTTTTTTCGCTCGTGTTTTATGCAAGGAAGAGGAAATTGTTGAAAAGTTGATGATGGGTTCTAATGCCGGTTAAGTGATTTCACTTTCCCAACTGTTTTATTTTTCGCCTGAAGGAAAGAGCTGCTTTTTTTTTTGCTCCTTCACACAATTATTGAATTGCTCAGAGAAATGCGTAAAAAAAAGAAGAAGACGAGGGTTTCCCAAAGGATACCAATCAGTCGTGTGGTTTCGGAATATTAATTAATTTGAAGGAAATACTTGGAAACATATTATTATTTTCTTCCATTGATTTGTGGTTTTTTGGTGCGTATACGTTTAATATTTTTTTTTTTTTTTTAATGAGAGATAAATGGTTAATTATTGACTTTTGAACATTAAAGGCACATCGGGGGCTGGAATTAAATTAGCGTGTATACCTGTCATTTATAATTTGAATAAAAATTCTTATGAAAATGACTGTGGGGCGGATGGAGTTCTGAAGAAAATTACTCTTTTAAAGGTTATACGCTTCATTGAGCATTTCAGGTTCAATTTTTTTAATTACGATTCTTTGTTTATTTATTCTTATTGTTTGTGTGTCAGGATCTTTGAATGTACAAAATTCTTTGGAACATTTATATATTCGAACTTACTAAATATAGGAATGTAGGTATGTGTGTTTTACTATGTCAATGGACGGGCTCTGAACATGTGTGTGGTAAAAATAATAATTTAAATGAGAGCCTTACTACAGGCATTGAGCTGAACAAGGCTGACGGGAGAGGTCTAAATTTGTAGCGTCACAAATGTAAATGTGCGTAATGTGTAAATGTGAAAAATCACCGTTGAAAACTGAAAAGATAAAGTTCACAACTGGGCCGTATGTGCTTGCACCTTTATGCTGTTAGTAAAAAACTCATTAATCTAAAACTCAAAAAAAGGAAACATGTTTTAATGCCACAGTTCACCACTTATTAAACGAGCAATAGCTTGCAGAAATGGCTAACAAGCAAAGTACCGTTACATGTGTTTGAAACCTTGACCAACTCAAATATGTAAATTAATCAAAATCGTTAGATCTGTTTTCGAGAAAATCGAATTTTTGTTAAATTGACCTTAAAGAAAGTACCGTTAAGCGAATAAGTTCAACTGTTAAGCCATGCGAACATACAAACATACATTATATGTACATATGTTCAGCACAGGCAGACCTAATTTTTCGAGCTTGTCTATCATCGTAATGTCCGAATTGATTGTTATCTCGAATTCGAATTTTTTAAAGAATCCAATACATGTCCTTTATTAGGTTAGGTACTAACCAGAGACGTGCAGCAAGTAGCCCGTTTTGTCGAAAACCATTCGAAATATTCACTGCATTTCACGTGTCATTCACAAGAAGTATAAAACGAATCTTAAACGAGCTTCTATTCACATTCATTCCAAGAAATGAGTATCTACCCTTACATTTTGTTGTCCGGCACTGTATTTGGAAAAAGGCAGTGAATGCTTGGATTGGTGCGTGCATTGCTTTTTGTTTTTCCTTTTTTCCTGTTATTTGTTGCTTGTACTTGCAGTATTTTGGCTTTTCTACCTACTTTTTAAACACAAAAAAGGCTCGTGAATCAGTTGTACATTTCACTGCCTTTCTGACTCAAAGATTCATGAATATCAACACCATGCTGATTCGTTTTCATTTTGTTTCGGAAAGTGAACCCCGTAATCGTTTCCGACATAATTCATACTCGCTTGTTTTCTATGTGCGTGAGACTGTGAATGGCTCACTTTTTAGCGAATGATTCACAATGGCAAATGAATGGATTCATGCAGTTCTCATACATACACAGGGATATATGAAGTTACATATTCCAGGCGAAACTTTTCATAGATCGTGAAGAAACTGTTTTTTTGTTATGTCTTTTCAACACATACAAGTCACACAACAGCATACTGCTTTTTAAATTCTGATCCTTTCAGTCAGTGGCTATAAAAAGTCACATGAGTATCAAAAATGTTCGCCCACACAATCGGAATTTCTCCTTAATAAATCAAGTGCTTCCTTCTCATTGAGGGAGAATTTTGAGATTTCTTGTCCACTTTTTTAAACAACTTTGAAGCATTGAGTGATCATCACGTATGTATTGGTCCTACCCCTTCTAAAAGTTCATATATGAACTTCACGCTACCTCACACCCTGAATTAAAATATTATCCTTACTCACATTAAATTTAAAGGGAAAAAAACTAAAAAAAATAAATCTTCGAGACAATTTTAAAAAGAAAGGCTTAAGCTGGCTTAATATAAAATGTTATCCTTCTACATGATAAAGTCAGCCATAGGCTATAAGACATACGCTTTGAGTTTATTTTTACCTTTCACTTTTTTTTTTTGTCATGATAAGTAAGGAAAAATCCTTTTTTTCAAATCGCAGACAAAAAATTGTCTCCTTAAGCTGAAGACAAGAGCTAAGTAAGCAATTTATGACGAATCGTATTATACGGTATTAATGCTCTGAGGTATCCTTGAACATGAAACCGTAAGTAAAAAAAAGTAGATTCCCTTCAAAAGTATTTGAAATCGTCATAACAATTCGGAGATTTATTTTCTTTAGAATCCTTTGAATGGTCTTGTAATGACTTTTGCTTCTTATTTACCCTAATAAATAAGAAAAGTTAAATACATTTTTTGGAAAGTAGGTGTAAAGTAGCTTGAGTATTTTTTGTCACTGGTTATGTGTATGTGAGTTCTTCGAAAAAGGAGTGCTGATATGTTAGCAGATGGGATTGGAAATAAATTTATTAAATGAAATTTTCCACAAATTTGTTAAATCCAAAAAAAAGTAAAAAGTGCTACCTAAGAGGCAAAAATAAATTTTCTCTACATACTTTGGTGTAAAAACATTTTTCCTTTTTGTGAAATCAACATGCACTTGTGCATTTTGCAGGAGTTAAATCCATTGGATTAAAAAAAATATATAGTTTCCCCCTCATGCACATTGCAATCAAGTGTTTTACTATTCATTGCATTCGATTGTGTTACAAAAAAAAAAAAAACAAATATAAAGCCATCATCCTATTAACTTTACTATGGAAACATTCACTTCAGAAATGTCGCTGCTTTCAGTCAATTGAATACAATCGACAATTTTGGTATTTATTTGCTATTTTTTTACGCGTCCACTGTTTTTAAACTCAACAAAAAGTTCGATGAGTGGTGACATAACTGTGTAAAAACGAGTGCAAAAATGCACAATAATTTGTTATCCTTCCTTCGGACTAATGGTCAAAGTGTTTTCATTAAAAATAAAGTTTTTTTGTTTCCCCACAGCCGGTGTGCCTTTTTTCCATTTTGTTTTTTTCTGGACTATAAATATTATAGTGCCAAAAGCAGGGAAAAACTTTATTTGAAACTACAAAATTGTTTCCAATAGATCGTATAATTTTAATCACTTGGGGCTGTGCTAAAGATTGTAGCATTCTTTGTGCAGTCCTCAACTGAAAATAGTGAATATAAATGGCCGAAATGGAAATCGTGATTCATTAGAGGTACCTTTCTGGCTTTAAATTTTTTGACAGATAGGGGATGATTCGTGTTGATTTGTTATAATATTTTTGTTTAATATTGTTTGACATTTTACCATAAAGAGAGTGAGCTTGACACAGGGTAAAAAATCATTCAGTTGTAAAGCGAGGAACTTAGAGCAACCTATTGTCGACATAATCATGCAAACGCACTATTCGCTATACCCAATTTTAGTTTTTAGACAAAAGGCGACCATATAGAGCGCATCCAGCACATAGTGAAGAAAATATTGGAGCGGTAGCTGAGGGTGAGGAATAGAAATGATTGGACGCGTCATCAAAAATTGAAAATTGTTCGAACTGCAGTTACGGCCAATATTTTAAAATATTAATTTACAAAGAATAAATGCCAAGAATAGTTCTTTTATTAGATAGGAAAAATAATCCAGTTGATTTCAGAATTTTTAATTTTTTTTACTTTTGAAAAAAGTACCTTCAAATGAATAACTATTTATTATCTTTGACATACACTCTGCAACACAGAAAAGGTAAACAAAAGTACATACTTTCTTATATTTTGATTTTTTTTTTTATATTTTGCTAAATTTTTGAATTGTTTTTCTTATGTTTTGTCTATTGTACCAGGGCTTATAACTGATTTTGTGTCCCATGCGATGCCTACAACAAAATAAACTCAAGCTGACTTCGCCCTTCGTTTGGTGGCAAAGATTAGTTCCATCTTATGCTTGTGTTTCTATTTATTTTGAGCTCAGTCTATGTCCTTTCGTGTCTACTATCTGAGAACTAACCGCTTGTTCATTTTTCATAACGAAACCACTAAATGTCTCATTAGATTTTATGCTTATGGTTGGCATGCCACCCCACCAGTTCTAATTGCTTCAGACATTTTATGGCCTAATTTAAAGAAATATAAAATTCTAATAGTCGCAGACAGGAAAGAACCGAAACAATACTATGGCCATAAAATCAAGACGTTAACACCACCTTAAAAAGATTACAGCTTTAACGAGTTTTTTTTAATTTTTTTATTTTTAATGACATAAGTACCTAATATAACTCTCAGGTGCTTTGGAGTTCAGTCAAGGAAAAGTAATGCATTGAGCATTTATAGCACACTACCCTCCTGTTGGCCATCAGTTTAAATGATCTATTACACTCAACCCGTTTGCAGGACCTTTACGCACTTTTTTTTTTGTTCGAATATTGTTTGGGTGTACGTTTTTATTTGTGTTTGTTGGGTTGTTGCTCGTGAGGCCAACCTAACACTAAATATCGATGCGGAAAATCTGTGCCAGTCATAAATCAATCGGTACGGTTCCCGATTCGGGATTTGATTTTTGGTTAGCCCCAAAATCGGGAGCGAAGGCCGATTTATATTCTGTAAGAGGAATATGGAATGTTACAAAAACTGGTCTCTAAACGTTATTAATGGAATTTGTCTGTTGACTGTGCCCGCAGGAGTTGCCAACAAAACAGAGAGCAAAAAAAAAGGATTATACATATGTATGTTCAAAAATCGTTTTCGTGGAATGGTCAATGATTAATGAGGTTCGATATGAGTGAAATGTGGCATTTGATTGCGGAGGGATTTGAAATTAATTATTTATTTGTTTTGCCATTGGTATTATAAAATGTTTAATTAAATATATTTCTGCTCTTGACAGGTGTATGTATGTGTGTTGTGGATTTAAAGTTGCAGTTGGTTGTTGTTAGGTTATTAGGTAGAACTCAATTTATTTCATAATTTAATTGAATCATAATAAATACTTATGCATATTTAATGCTATTATTAGTTTTTACGCTTGAAATATTTGATTTAGGGTGGAGATGTAATTATTATGGAATTAATTAATTGAATATTATTATGGGGAATATTTGTGCATAGCGCTGAAGTGGAATGCGAACTAAATTAATCGTTTAATTTAAATACTTGTTTATAGAAAGTCAGCTTAAAAATTAAAATTTGTTGAGGCAATAAATAAAACAATGCAGGGTTTATGTGCATTATAACATTCTTACCTAAAATGTGAACGTGACGTTGTACCTTTAATGTTTTATAAGTGTGTAATTGAATTATTGAAATCAATAAAAGTCAGGGAGCAGTACATTTTTGTTGTACATTTTTAATTACATTTATTACAAAAGCAATTAATTAGATAAGCTAAATCATATTATATACGTTTTGAAACTAACTTCAGTGTAAGCTTATTAGAAATATTTGACGAGCCCTGATTTTCGCTGTCGATTTGGTAGATTAACATTTTCTTTCAATAGAAGGTATCGTAAGCTTCCCTATTTCGGATAATTTCCTCACTGAGACCAATTAAATGCTGGTGTTCTTGAATTTGTGTGAACCAGTTGTTTTTTTCGTCTTCTTTTTTTTCGCGATTGTGTAGAAACTTTTATTGATTTTGCCTTTTTATGGGAATCGAATGACTTTCAAGTTTTGGAACTTCTTTTGCTATCAAGCCTTGTAACTCGTCTTCATATACCCTCATACTTTTTGTGCATTATCCAATATTATGAACCTACACTTAAGAGGGTCTCTATCATCGTAATGTCAGAATTAATATTTATCAAAATTTTTTCTCGAATCCAATACTTGCCTTATATTATACATGTAAATAGAAATACATAGTATAGCCGAAGCCACAAACTTTATTCCAATAGTCTTGTGGCTAGGAAATTTAAAAAAAAATAAATAGAGGAAAGAGGAACTGACCTGACAAACTACTGTGTATTACCTGCAATGAGTAATGAACTAAAGCTAATAACTGCACTCAAAACTTGTGGAAATTCCTTGTGTTTAAGCCTTACTTCAAGTAAGCTCTTAAGCTTTTGAATCAGTTGATCAATTACAAATCTTACGTAAACTTAAAAGAGATTTTAGATTTTCCTCGTCCACTGTGAGCATCCATTGCAGCAAAGTTTTGTCGCAATCACTAATGGAGTTCCCCACAGATCTATTTTAGGACCTTTACTGTTCAGTCTTTTCATAAATGACCTGCCGCATCGCGGTCAAAATAATAGTAGTGGAAGTTAAAATCAATTTATAAGAACTATTTGTTCCTTTGTTGTTTCTAGACAAATTTAGTGGTCAAACGAAGTCAAATTGTTTTGTGTGGTAAAAAGAGGATCTCGTCTATACGTAAGAAGGCCTTGGAAAACAAAATACAGCCTCAATTTACAACAAAATCAATAAAACATGAAGGACCCAGCATTATGGCTTGGGCATGTTTTTCTTTTTATGGTCTTAGCTCCATCTACCGAATCGACAAAGTTAATTTTATATCGTCCAAATTTTAAAGGAAACCATGTTACCATATGCTGAGGTGGAAATACCACTAATATTAGTCCTTAAACAGGACAATCACCCAAAGAATATCAGCAAACTTACTAAGCAGTGGTTTCAGACTAACAGGGTGAACGTAATGCAATGACCTGGACAGTCCCAAACCTCAACCTGATTGACAATCTTTGGTGCAATGTCAAAAAGGATGTTGCTGGAACCATCTTACAGTAATGAATTTTGGGCTGCTGTAGAACAGTCATGGAGGTCAGAATCAGTAGAAACGTGCTGCAGTTATTATTAGTATTAATTGTATGCAAGAAATACGATCATGACATAAATTTGAACTAAATTTGAATTTTTGTTACATTTAGAAAAAGATATTCAGTGTACTACTATTATTTTGACCGCAGCTGTATGTATGCTGACGATGTGGACCTTTACGTTAGTTGCAGGTTATGACTTATAGTAGATGGTGCATTTTGGATGCATTTTTGAATGGTTAGAGAAAAATCGCTTCCGGTTAAATCCAACTCAATCCAAATGCTTAGTCGTTTTTAAAAATGAGCTCGATTTAAGCTACTTTCCCTCCATTTTTCTCGGTGGAAGCCGAATTGAATTCTTTAACAAGATCGGCGTATGGTTCAACAGAACCCTCACTTGGGATGTTCATGTTCGTTCAGTGATTGGACGAGTTTATGGTTCGTCTCCAATAATGCGTCTAAATTATAATAAATCAATCCTTGGGTGTACTTAATATTGGTATTTTGATTATTGTAGTCCAAAGTTTTTGTGGGAAATCATAAAAACGGGAGAACTTAAACCTCTATAAATATCTAAACTTGTCATTCTCTTCACGTTTGCTTGTACTTATCAATCACAGGTTTTAATGTTTGAGTTCAGTGAGTCAATTTTTCGTTTACACCATTCGTCTATTAATTTGTGGTCTATGCCTGCGGATTGTAGTTTTGAGAACAGAGTATAAAATATGTCCATTATGACACAAAAAATATATTAAATGACTGTCCTCTAAAATAAAGGCCTGTTAAAATATAAACTAGGTTAAATTTAATGAACAAACGTCCTTTTCATAGTTACTGACTCTTAATCCTATTACATCAAGGAAAACCTCGAAAAAAATTGACAACTTACGAGTCTTTTGCTATCAATTTTGAAAGCAAAAAAAAATGTTCTATGACAGCAACACTAAAATCTCGTTCTTGATACTGACAATCAATTAACTGCTTAGCCTCACTTGTCAAATGTCAACACTTCACAGTAAGAAATTTCACAAAAAAAAATCCTGATTTCATCGAGAATGTTTACAACAGGAAATCACATACAAAATTGAGACAAAATGTTTGGCAAGAAAAAATTAGCACATGCAATCAATCAGACATGTCAATCAATGACTGATGATAATATGGCCCGTCTATTCTTTGTGTAATACAATTCGTGTATATTGCAATTAAATTAATAAAATTTAATTAGAAAAAAAGGAAAACCATTAAAAGTATTGAGGGTATTCACAGTTAGTAAATGGGTCAGAGGCTGTTCCACAAAACTTGTTGTTCATAAACAGAAGAATTTATTCGCATGAGACTGATAGCTTGAAAATTGAAGAAGCTTTATAGGGAAGGTAGTTTCAATTAAAATCCTAATGTGTTTTTGTGCCTTTATTGTACGTAAATATTAAAGTAAAAAAAATAATTTCTCTATCTCCTAATGTCAGATTGATTGCTACCTCGGGTTACCTTTACCTAAGTTGCCTAAGTTGCACATATTAAGTTGCAAGTGAAAATAGAATAAACCTATTCCCTTAAAATAAATTTCGAAACAAATATGCCAATCAAAATGACGGCAAAAACTCCATACCAGAATGTAAGTTTAATTATAAGGAATGCATAACACAACATCTGTGAAGGGATATCAAATTTGCAAAATTTTCTTTCGTCAGATTTCTGTGACATACGTGTACCGACTTCAATAATTTTCTTAACCATATTTCATGTCATTCTATCTTTGTGTTGTTTTTGCTTTCAAAACATAAATCTACACCCTGAATTCTTTTCAGCACCAAAAGTTGGAACAGAGTGTGTATGACTTGTGACAATTTAAGCCATGTGTCAAATGACACCGAAATATTTGAGAAACCTTTTGCATTGTCAAATTAAAGACCCCTTATCGTGCAACGGACTTAAATTTAATTAAAATTTGTGTAGGAGTTTCTGAGTTGTGTGAACCCGGAATATATTTGAAATATTTGGAAACTCCATGCGGCATATTTGAGACTATTGATGATTTGTAAACAGAAAGGTAAATATGAGTTTTACAAAAAGGACTTCTGCAGCCAAATGGTTGCAATTGTTTGTTGGTAAATATATGTATATGTATGTATGTATATTGATCATGGAATGCATTGTTCAAGGTTCAATAAAACATCAAATAAAGTGCCTGTATTCTGGTATATCATAACGAACTATGTATACCTATGAGCTATAAGTGTAAAAACGTTTTTTTTTTCTTCTATATTTCATTGCTTAAAATGCAAACCAAACTCAAACATTTTCGAGAGAAAAGACCTGGAAGGCCTGTGTACCTGACATCCAGAGTAGGTACCTCAGGCTTACAACACGCCGTTCCCGTTTGGGCAATGCTACTGGGAAAAGAGAACGACGTTATTGTCGTTCTCGAACTGTTTCTGATGAAGCTGATTTGGTCATAACCGGAATAACCTATTGACATCCTTGCAGACGAGATGATGAGATTCTAGATCTACAAGGTCAACTAGAGCCAATAGTAATAAAGAGAAACATGGAGGAAGAAACGTCAGTTTCGATGACTGAAAGCTCAGTTGGATAACACTCTAACAATATCTACACCGGCGTAGACACTTTATTTCACACTTTTACCCAGGATGTCCAGATCTACAAGAAGATATGGACCACACTGTATTCTACAGCACACGATTCATGGAATGCACAATCAATCTTTGGAGCCCGGAGAGCCTTATGGAGCCTATGTTAAGCTCAGAGGAACAGACAGAATAGGGAGACCTGTTTTTCGAGGTTTTCAGTCAGGTTCTATCACGAGTGCACTACTTGCTATATTGGTGCAAGTGCAAGTAAAAAATTGTGGACAAAAGGGCAAACTTTGTAAAATGTGTACTTGAAATGCAAAATTTTATAGTGTCCATTCTATTGCCGGTTCCTTTAAAAAATTGACGACAGGAAATTTTCGGTTCAAAGGAGGGAGAAAACTTAAAAACTCAAAATGCTAACAATATTTTTGGCATCAAATTAAGGAACGAATTTCCATGAGTAGTGCAAATCTATTTTACGAAAGCTTCAGTAGATATTTGAAATATTCAAAAATTTACGAGCACAGTTCAATTGTATTATCTAGATCCTAGATCTAGCTTCGATTTAGGTAGCGTTGCAGCATTGCAACATTTCTGGTCAAATTTAAGTGATTAATCCAATTCGCCTCATATATCCATAAATATCATTTTGTGTCAAAAAAGATATAAACCCCATTTAGAGCTGCTAATTCCCAAAAACCGGTGGCGTATACGTAATATTTAACAACCATTTGTCTACTCAACAATACACAATTTTGATATAGCCCTCGTTTTTTTACTCGTTTTGTGTTGACAATCACTTTATTTTACACAACAGTTTTGTGTACACAAGCGAGTATATTTGCATTCCATCAATTACTCGGATGCTCAAATAATATACATGATTTACGATTTTAACATCAAGAATCAAATCCGCAGAGTGATATTGAAAAATTACCTCGAAACGAATAACCATTTGGCAGTAGCAACTTCATAAATCATCCAATTTATCTGCGACCACAAGCGTAAAAACCATTAAACAGGGTGTAAATTTCAATATAACACACACAAACAACAAAGACTATAATACCATCCTCCTCTATCACAATTTATCATAGAATTGAGCACTCAATTACCGCGAAGCAATCAACGCCGTTTTTTTTCCTTTTTTACAAATTGTGTACATTCACTTTGATCAAGTAATGATTTTCTTTTATTTTTGCTTTTATAGCTGCCACTAGTAATTAAAATTAAAGGAGCGTAACGACAACTACTTGAATCGAGATGAAGAGTGTATGTATTGGATTGCACTTTCGAACGCTCTCATCATAACGACGAATGTCGTGTCGTTTTTTTTTTTTTTTTTACTCCCAACCGTTAATAAGTGGATAGGGATCTCGTTTCACTTTGGGAAAATAAAATAAATAAATTCGTTTTACAGGAGAGGAAGAAAAAAATCGTGTTGATCTTCCATTTGGGACATACACAGGGGGCAACGAAGAAAGAATGCTTCACCACCCACTTCTCATCACAGCTTCTTCACTTTTCCATTCGCTTTTATTATGCACCCATTTAGAACACAAAATGTGAAACCTTGAGAGAAAAGTTTCGGAAATTTTTCGCCATGTCACATTGGGCTACACCATAATCATCCCCCAAGCTCCAGCGTCATCATGAATTCTGTTACATCGCCCCCCCTCCGAACCCCATAGGGGAAAACGACATGTAATCGAAAAACGAGAAAAAAAAAAAAAAAACACGCCACCGAATACGACGAAATACAGATAACGATGCTTATGATGGAATCGCTAAAAAATTAAAAGTATCTCCTCCCCGTACGACGAAAACGACAACGACAACGATGACGACAGTTTCGATATCCCGACAGAGAGGCTAGAATTGCATCTTCCCATTCAGACACAACACCGATCGAATTGAATACTCGAAAAAGACTGACAAGTTTGTCTTATCAAATCGATGAAGTTCAAAGGAAAACGCTTCATGCAATACCGTTAGGGGTAGTCCCGAATGAACTGTGGATACCATTGGCATGCGCATCTAAGAAGAATGTTTCGCAACATGTTGCAAACAGAATCTTACTTACCTCAATAATAACTTGAGTACATACCTACCTACGCGACACAAGGATATCCTTATAACCATTAAGTAGGCGAGTTGTTTTCGTTTTCTTTTTTACATTTTTTATATTTCTTTTTTTTTTTTGTGTTCCTTTCCACCCCAGCAATAACAATAATTGCTGAGAAAATCGTGCTCTTCTTTCCGTTTCATTAAAGAATTAACTTAATAACTCGGCTAAGCGCGACGAGAAGGGCACACACAAGATGTTTGAAGGATGCTTGCTGTTGAGGAAGGGCACAAGCACAACAAAAGGAAAAAAAAAAAAAAAAGAATGAAATTATATTTGCGACCACACAGATGTGAACGAATTTCTCACCGAGAGAGAGAGAGAGAAAGAGATTATTTTGTGTGGTTTTAAGGACAGCCAGCATACACCTTGTTTATTTCAAGGCGATAAGATAAGACTGGTTAGTGGTAGTCTGTCTGTTTGATGGTGTCAGGTGCTTAAATGTGCCGTATTGTGTGCTTTATTATTTTATTTGCCCATTGTCTGAATCCATTGGATGAGATTGACTTTAAGATGTTATATTTTTCTTTTTATTTCAGCTACTTTCAGCTGAGAAGGATGCTGCTGGTGGGCTGGAGAATGGCGCAGTATATGGGCGTTTAATATTCATTGAGACTTTTTCAATGGAGTTGTGATACTACGTGCGTTTTAGGAGCAACATATTTTGTTCGAATCGATGGAATGTGTTATTTTGGTATTCAAATAAGTAAATTTTTAGAAGCCCTCTGATACGTAGTCGTATAATCTGCGGCGCTATAAATAATCTTAGAGAAAATAAAGAACCTCGCTGACATTTACATCTTTATTGAAAAATTGGATATGATACCTACATATACATGATATACCTAAGAAAATTTCAGTAGAAGGGCCAAGGATTAATGTTTAACATTTGATTTGCTTCGAGGTTTATAAGTATGTTCTTAGATCCCATTTCAGATACTTCCTTCCTAGCGTTTAGCATAGCTTTGATGAAGTTGCTTAAAAGTGGCTACCAGCTAAGAAACGCCAGCATATTTACGAGTAGACTACTCATAGGCCATAAGTCAATTTTATGAGAGTACGTTAGGTATGTGGGTGAAATTGTTGACGGAAAGTGTCACGATTGTGAGTCCATTGTGCCCAACAAATTTGGATGGGAACGTGTACTTATTCGACCTCTAAACTAAACTAGCCAAAAAAGTGTGCAAATCTCAAGATTTTGTTGAGCTTTAGTTTTCCTGGATCATTCAGTTCCACGCAGAACGCTCTCACGACACTAACGACTGTTCGTATATCCCAGAGACCTAGTTTTATAAAATTAAAAAATTTCCCTCTGTCATACACGGGCCATAGGGATTTGGCTGTAGCACATGTGTCTAATCGACTCCACAAGACATTTATACAAATTCAACGGCAGCCTTAAGAATAAGTCAGTCCGCGAACTGGATATGAAATGCGACAGGGTACTCGACCATCCTTGGCAGATTCTTTGGCCATATACCTACGACGGACTACATCACGCTTTACTTGAACTGACTTCTCAATAAGCAACCCGCCCTGCGTTTTCAGGCTTGAAGCGGGGAAACTGGCTACGAGAGGGGGGAAACTGAGATGGATTTCCCTAGAATCTTGCTAAACCGCAAAACAATTATGGCCAACATTTGATAAAGCAAGAAACGAGAGACTTATATTCAAGGACAGTCGTTCACTGTGTGGTACCACTTGAAAAAACTGCGTCGTACGGAGGAAGAACTCTGCAGAGGATGCGGCGATGAGTATAATGAAGAGGACACCACCCTATGCCAGTGGAACTGGACTCCTACATTCCAGGTCCAAGCTCCTTGGCAACCACTTCTTCCATGATAGCTCCAACGCAAATACTGACATATTATTGAACTTCATCAGATCATCAGGATAGTTTGTATATATAGGAAACCAGTAAGTACAACCATAGGTCTAATCGATACCTCCTGTGCAATGTGCTAAGCAGTGCATTGACCTTAGGGAGAGTCTGCGAAGAGCTTAGATGCGACCCTTCCCAGGCCAATTCATTCACCCTCTCATTGCTGGGGATCTCCATGTGGCATCCAAAAGACTCTTAGCAACTGAACTACCGTCCAGTCTTTTGGTGCATATCTGTACGAGCTTGAATCGTATCGATGCCGACTGTAACGCTAACGTTTAAACTTGTTTTATTGCAGCAACTTCAGCCTAAAAAACACTACAACTAACCTTAAGTCTGAAGGATTGATTTCTATCCTACATCCGTCTTGGATCCATCGGTATAGATATCAAGTTTCTATGTCCCATTCCTTCCTCCTGGGAATTCTGATAGAGAGTCTCTGGACAGAGCTCGAAAGTGGTATAATATAGACGGTTTTCGTCCGGAGTCTTGATATATTCCATTCAGCATTGAGGCATGTCTATCCATTCATCCAGACGTTAGTCAGAAGATTCAGTATTGTTTCGAGTGTTGCTATTTGTGTCGATCTCATCGATCCCGTCACCGCGAGATATCCTGCGCGTTGAATCTTTGCAGGAATATCAACTGGATAGTTCTTCTCAATCCCCTTCCCACCAGACAGTTGAATCATAGGTTAATATAATTCTTACCACCTCAGGGTATAACCAGTATACCAACAATGCTTTTTAACTTTACCTTGCCGCTGGGCTTAACTCAACTCATATCTCCAAAGGACCATAATATGAAAAGTTATCCTTTTCGCATACCTACATAAACTTTGCTAATTAAACATCACTTAGACTACAATCCCATCAATCTTCTGAATCTTTTACATGCAAACAAAATGTATAATAAAACAAATTACTGCCTATCCTTAAAAACTTTCAAGTAATATCTTATACATGGAATAGGTATGTATGTCGGACTATTCCAATTAAATTGATAATAATCGGAAAGCTATTCAAAAAGATAATCTGTGAAAACTTGCTGATGAATCCTTTACAAACGATATATCTACCCACGGGACGTTGCTAGATCTCTGTCTTGCTCTTTCTCTTTTTCTGAAAGTCTAAGGGACGAACTTTTCTTCCAGTTCGTCTTATCAATTTGATTTAATAACGCATCATATTGTGTGGCAAATACGATTACCACAAGGTAATTGATTAAGTTTACAAAACTTTCTACAAACATCCGTATGAATGTCCAGTTGGGGATGCGATAAGTAACGTAAAAGTTGTCCTTAAGAAGGATGAAAACTTGATGGGACCGATTACGAGTTGGAGGATGTATGGGCTATGGATGTGTTTTGGGGATAAGTGCCTCAAATATTTTCTTACCTCAATATTGGAAATACTTATTGTAGTTGGGCTATCGTTATAGAAAGAATGTATGTAGTCTTGTCTTTTATATTACATTCAGTTTCTTGTTGCTGTTTACGGCGACAATGCGGCTGGGTATGTTACTTGATATCCCACTTAAGGAATCCGCTTCCTGCGTTGACCAGTTTTTACCAGAATGATTTAAATTATTGCGATGGCTAGAATGATCAACGGGCGTTATTCTCACCAGAAAGCATATGTATAACCGAGAAAGCAAGAAACTGGTTCACTATAGGCGTATTCTCATCTTTCAAGGATATGCTGGCTACTTTATGTTCTTTCTACGGACACTTCAGTCTGTCTCTGGCAAATAGTCGGTTTAGAACCGAAGCAAAATGCTAATTCCATCTCTTTAGTTGATCTCATCCGAGAGCAACGAACCATCTAAGCCTTTCACTGGGTGTTGAGTAGAGTTTTGGCCACCTATAAGGTCTTTGGTTCTGCTGTCGCACCTCGTTGCTGCTTCCTCTGCTTTTGTAGGCTGCCCATTGATGTAATTGCGCTTGTCATGTCTCGCGCTTCATTTATCTCATCTTCATGCGATATAGGAACTCTAGCTCGATCGAGTTGCTGCAATTCGATCTCTTAGGTTAGTTTCGTTCGTTGATTCTTCTCCACGTATCTTCAGAAAACCACGCCTTATGGCTTCCCTGCGATAGACCGACAATCCTTTTAGCACCTATGTGAAAACAGTTTTTACAGCACACCAATGGTCTTGGATGGTGGCGGGCAGTGAGCTGCTGATTGTGGTCCCTTAATTCTTGGCGCACTGTGGGAACTCTCAGTTGGTATCGGAGAGTAGCTATCATAAGATGATGACAAAGTAGAAGTGCCTTGTGTTATTCTCTATGGTTGATGTCCAAATTGACTGGAGAAAGTTGGATGCGATTTTTGCATTCTTTTATAATTCACAGTAGGTATGTCTTTCGAATATTTCCATGTATAAAACTATTTTCAACCTCATTGGGCCGCTCAAACGTCGGTACAGCCACAGCTAGTACTAAATAAATGCGTCCAAATTTGAGCATGCAGCATTTTAATTTCGACTCTTTTTTGAATAAATTTGAACGAAATCCTTAAATCAATCACTGAATATTAGAATTCATGTTTAAAGTGCACCTACATATGTTAAAATTACACCCACAAGGATATCAAATAAATTTGCACAACCAAGCATGCAGCACAAGGATTGAAGAATAATTAATACGAATATGTCTACTGTAAGAAGAAAAACTCCAAAAGAACAGATATTTCCCCCACTTATCCTCATTTCTACCGTTAATTAAAAAAATCTCACAGATACACGTATCTATCCGTACATCAAGCGTTTCAGTCTAATTACACCGCATCTTTGTTATTAATTCAAAAGTTTCCCTAAGTAAATACCAATGGGGTAACTAAGCCACAACATGCATCCCTTTTCATTGAATATGGCAAACATAATTGGAATAATATTCCAAATGAAAACAAACATATAGCATGTGTATCCTGCTTGTTAAAAAGGCCCAGAAGCATTTAACAAAAGAAACGCGCCAGCAAACAGAAACCAATTTCTACAAATTAATTTAATTCCGATGCTCTTTCCTTTAAGTTGCCTTTTCGTCGTCTTCGTCGTCGTCGTCGTCGTCGTCGGTTCGGTTTTCACTTTTCGTCAAAAGAAAAAGTGAATGGCAAATAAACAGAAGCGAAAGAAGAACAAAATTCCCATCAATAATAGATTTGTGTAGCCTTCTTGTAGATTTATCCTTTGTGAGTTTTTTCTTTTTTTTTTTTCTATATTTTTTTACATATCCTCTCATCGATGTTGAATTCAATTAGGGTCCTCACAGGAGAAGAGAAAAGAAGTGCCATTAAAAAGAAAAAGATACAGCAGCAGAAGGAAAAAAGTATTTGCTTGAGTCTTAGATTTTATGCCGCATAAGAGAAGGTTTCTATGGGAAAGGGGCAATTTATCTTCTAAATTAGCTGAGCAATCATATAAAGTGCCATTGGTGAAGATTCGCTCAGGATTGCCTTTAAAATCTCCGCAATCAGCTTATAACGGTGGAATGGGAACCATCTAATTTATTTTATAAAAAAAAAAAATATTTTTTTTTTACAATTTTGCACTTTTATTGTTTGATGCAATAAAAGGACTGTGAAAATTGAATTCATTTAGAAGAGGATGTACATTAAGGATACAAATTTCTATTTTCAGCTAATAGCTTTTTTAGTTCTTTTGGCCAGTTTTTCAGCGCGAGATCATCTTAATCTCGCCAACGACATCTACCGAGCTACTGTTCCCACTTGTCGGGAGAACATGGGAAGCCGAGAGGTTTCCGGAAGAGTGGAAGAAGGGTTTGAATGATCGACAAGCTCCCTAAAAACAGCCAACCTGGAAAAGAATTTGCGTGCTGCTTGTTGTGGCTGGAATCATCCTGGAGCGAATCGAGGAAGACACACTCGACGCCGAACAAGCAGGTTGCCGATCTGAATCCTTCTGTTCGACTGTGCTGAATATTGATCACCACTTCACCTGCTGTTCATCGATTTTAAAAAGGGGTTTGATAGTGTCAGCAGGAAATTTATTTGGCGTACCTTGCGTAGGAGAGGCAGCCTAGGACCGAACTCATCAACTCATACTGCGTTTGGCATGCAATCCAATGGAGAAGCGATGTAATTAGTAGATCCAACGTTGAATCCATGCTGCTATGTGGATGTGGTACCTGGAGCGCGACCGTCACTATCACAAGAAAGCTGTAAACGTTTGTCAATAGGTGTCTACGTTACATCTTAAGGATATTCTGGCCATACCGTATCGAACAACTTTGTCAGAGAACGGGCCATGAACAAAAGTGGCAGTGGATTGGTCACACTCTCCAAAAGGGTGACAGTTGTCATGGCGCGAAACAGTGGACAAGGAAGCTCAGGAACTGGGAAAGAGTTGGGGAGAGCTAAGATCCAGAAGTAACAGACGATGGCGCGTAGGCATTGTAGAGGCCCTATTACTCACAAGGGTATACAACAATTTTATTTAAAATCCGTAACTCAAAAGACCAAATTAATACTCTTAGTTGCAGTCAACGATAATTAAGAAACCAAAGTAAATATTGAGTACCTTCATATAAACTCAATATAGTACTCAAACCTCATTGACACATGTCAGACACTCATTCAATTGCTGCCATCAATACAGTCAAATAAGTCTGCCGTCACATAATAATATTGGTGTCCCTGAATCCCTTGCATTTGAAGCCTTACGCAACCGGAGTCATTCCAGTTCACTCCTAATGGGCTTAATACTGCTAATACAATCTGCTTTCAAAGCATTATAGTATTTTCAACAAGCTGCGTAATAAATTACTTGTCACCATGGCAGCCAGGCCATTACTCTAATGCCCTTTCAATATGGCTCATTTTGGTAGCAAGGATTGCAGTTGAAATCCACAAATAATTGGCGTTTTATAAAAGGCCCAACGCATAGGTATGCATTATCGATGAACACAGGTCAAATTAGTTAATGCAATGTGTTGCATTCTCCGTAATCGCATTATCCCCGAAGTCGTAATTAAATTATTGCACTATTAGATATTAAAAACAAGTAAAAATTGACATTACTTAAGAAAATTAAAATTTCTCAGAGACCAATGTTGCATCACCTCACCACCATACATGTCCTAGCTTGCTTTGCCTTTTTTAATTCATTTAAAAACTTTGGTCTTTGTCTTTGGTTTCGTTGAAATTTTCTAAGAGAACTCTTCGTTAATCATGAAAGTGCACATGTATGCCTTGAGACATCCTCAATTCTAACTTTGTATTATTAAATACCCTTTGCTGGGGCTACCACATACGCATTCACAATTCCGTGTAAAGTTTTTAATCAGTTTTTAGCCATGTTAATCAGTCGTCTGTGAGAATATCTTAGTTCAACTTGAAATGAATAAGTTATTTTAAGAATGAACAAATCATGAACCCAAAGGGCAGTAAGAAAGTAGTATCCTTAGCGGATCCAATGACAAAGTTTCCAACTGCATTCGGACAAAGTTCCACTCTCTTGCGGTACATTTATTATTAATCATAATAACGATGTGACCAAACGTTATAGCGGTTGATAGGAGTAGTAGTAGTCGTAGGTGTTGTACAGAATTTTGTGGCTTGGAATATCTTGAAGTTGCAGGAGGCCAACCGTTGTGCTCTTTTCTTGCGTGAGCCCACCAGCTGTGATGTTTGCATGGCACAGATTCGAAGCCGGGTGCATAATGGATTGCCTGCATTCGTTACAGAAGGAAGCCAGCAGGTATGAACCAACTTTGGCATAAATTATGAATTGAATATGGTCGAGATTGGGTGATATTAACAATGCAACCACAGGCAGATGCTGATGGTATGGCGAGGCGAGCAACATCTGAAATGTTGATAAGCCATCAATAATTCTCTCACGAGTGATAGATGACCAGGATGTGTGATCTGAAATGGGGAATACTAATTATTGTTACAGCATGTGCGCGTTCAGTATCTATTTACCTATCTATGAGTGGGTTTTGAATGAATCAATGGGATACAAAGATTGTGTTTATGTACGTGTGTTGATTTGTTCCTTATTTCAAAGATCAATATATTGATTCTCAAGTTCGTCATAGATTCACATACATGGTGAGTCAGTAGATTATTTTTATCATCTATGGGCAATAATACTTGTGTCAGGTTGTGGTCATCGAACCCTTACGGCCATGCCTCCATTCTCCAGTGGGGCGGCTAATGAATCGACAGAAATTGGTCACCGAAGCTAGCTTTCGAAAGACTACAAGATTTCCTGACAGAATTTACTAGAAGAAGTGAAGAACTAAGAAGAAAAGAGAGCTGGTGTTTTATACCAATGGATATTAGGAATAAACCACTCCTTTAAAGTAAATATCGACAGCCCCAATCAGTTCCTTACAAAGGAAAATAGAAGATGAAGCCACAGAACGAGTAAACAGATATCTGGAGACTTGCGTAACAACCAGGGCGCTATGCCTGCAAGAAGAGATCATCCTTTCTGGTAAAACTTAGCCTTGCCATAAGGGTTCCTGCTGAGGGACTTCGTGTGCTGAATAGCGACTATTGTAAGAGTGGCAGGGATGAAGAAGGAGTCCAATCTGTTCGATACTTGTTGTATGATTGTCCTATCCTGTGTGTCCAAAGAGAGAGTTTCTTCTCAGAGCTTAGGTAGTTTAAAGCCGTTGGACTTCCTGACATCTGGACTTATGGTTTACAGCATTTTGCTGGGTTTAATGGTTCGGCACAATGGACCCGAACTATTGGTGGAAGTGAACAGTGACACTTTTGGCACAGGGCCATCCAATTGATCTCCTTAACCTAAACTAGACAAACTGGATTGCTAAACCATTCATTGTGTTTTGAGCCAATGGTTTCGAGGCTTAATTCAATTCCAAGAATGCTTTTTGAGGTTCTTCTCTTCTAAAACATGAATTAATCATAAAAATCCTTTCAAGGTTTAGGCATGGAGTGTGTCTTCTACCCTTAGTAACAAGTTATGAAGGTCCTTGGAATTCAGTGAACATCTTCTCCTTTAAACATGAAACCTGTATTAAAATTTAAAGTTTGAAAGTGATTCATCGAACGAGGAGGTTCCTTCAATCGATTCTGATACTAGAATTGCAAAATGTGCTTCGCACAGCTAGACTCCATTCAGAGACAACCGGAACCCGGAGAAGTATTTATTTTTAATTTACATATGCTCTATATTAAATAGAAACCTGTTAAAATATTTCACCCAAAAACCCGAGGAGGCAAAGCGTTGAACAATTTCGTTTTGGCCAATATCACTTGATTCGTCTCCACAGGACATTATAACATATCCCATCGGTGTACGCAGTGGTCGCAAATAATTTCAAATGAAATAATAATAGTAGGGTTCACATCTAAGTAAACATAGCATAAATCCGGTCATATAATAAGAAACATTTATCCTTCCGGTCGTATATCTAAATATACATCGTTTCCTTCGGTCCCATCCCACCCTCTCATCCTGGTGAAAGGATAAACCATTTCTGCAATTTAACTCGCATTGAGTGACATATGTTTTCATGTCACGTCTCATTTTGCGACCATAAGGATGAGGAGAATGTTTAAGAGTTTGCCACTACCATATCCAGCTTATGCTTGAGGGAGCTAGGCTAAAACTCAAGTGTTATGTGAATGACCAAATGTACGAGTATGTGTATGTTTTGTTTCAAGTGTATTATCCATCCTGCAAGCATTGAATATTCAGTTAGGTTTGTCAACTGTCTACTCTCCCTGTCAAAACATCAAGGACATACATATACATTACTTGAAATTACTGTTGCCCCGCTAAATTCAAACCCTTAAACGCCTTAAAGTTAATCCACTACAATCATGATCCTTGGGTAGGACGAGGGTGTAGGCGCCTTGACCGTAAGCTCCTTCTATAAAATGATTACTATCTCTTTAAATTGGGGTATCTGTCTTGTATCTCTCCGACAACAAAGTTTTGGATATGTGTTGTAATTAAGTAAAGGTACCTGAGTGGTTGTGTTCGGTTGATGAGGGAGGTAACGGTACGTTATGCTTTACAGTTCGTTGGATTTGTTGTAAATGATGCAAATCCATCAGTTGAATTAAATAACGAATGGAAGGAACTCTTTAAGATGAAAAGCATCTAATGACCTTTAAAGAGCACACATCAAAGACTGTCTATAGTGTCATCGCTCTTTGTGTGTCACCAGAGTTTAAAGGGAGGAAGAAATCAAATCCTGTAAATTGAATCGAAATCATAAATCGTTTCACCCCAATGCTGCGAAGTAAAACATTTATTCGATTAGAAAAAAGAAGAGGAAAAATATCGAATTCACTGTCTGTCGCTTTGTGGATTTTATGATTTCATCATTTCACTTAAAGATTTGCTGATACCATCAGAACAGTTCTCAACTTGGGTCTCTGTGGAAGATACATAGATACGGATGGCTATGGTGAATGGAATTGTATTGATTTTCTTTTATCTGGTTGGCAAAGATCAACACTGAAGAGGAGATTTTCTGGAAGGTCTCTTGTAAATTTATGTGAATTATAAAGAGAGTGGTACTACTGTCAATGTTGTAAGTTGGTCCTGATCTCCTATCAATAAATCCCATTAAAGATTAAATCGTATAAACAAAGGCTCTCTTGAGCACGAATTCGTCGTTTCATGTAATTTCGACCAAAAAGGTAATTATATTTCGGTGCCACGAAAGGCAGCCTGAGGAAGCTGTACCAAGGATGTGCTAATTGTATATCATGCGTTGTAATTGAGGCCTGAAAAATGATGCAAATCATGTAGATATGATTAATGGTATACGGGACTCATTGAACTTGAAAAAAGTTGCCAAGAATTTTTATTTATTACTTCTTGAGTTCCAGCTCCCACATCCCATAGTCGTGAAGTAATTTTGCCTATTGGTTGGTGACGAAGAACTAACATTGACAGCACTCACGACATCCAGAACTAGATCTGCCGCCTGACATGATACAAAGCCTTTGATCATTTTGGAACCATCCGTGAAAATACGACGCTGGCAGTAGCCAGTGCTGAAAACCTAGATAAGTCGACCTCATACTTTCGCCGCAACTGAAGCCTCGGAGTCATAGCACCAGGCATGCATAAGTGGCGTGCACGAACATCAAAAGCCACCACGTCTAAGTCTGTGGATAGCTTTTAGGGAACAACCCCTGATATAGTAAGTATTAAGAGGAGGGAGATTTAGCAGTGCATCTATAGCAGAGCCCGGAGTACTGGGAAAGGCTCCCGTGCACCCTACGTGTATCTACGAGAAAGACCCTTCCACCAAACAACCGACGCATCAGCCGGAAATGTTCTTATCATAGGCACATAGATCTAGAGGATCCTTTTCGGATCAGAAAACTGAGAGCGATTTGGATGTTTTTGTTTCAACATGTTTCAACCAGAGAAGCTTCTTATCCAGAATAACTCCTAGATATTTGACTTCAACTGCGAGCGAGATGGTGACACTTTTTAGTACTGGCTGTGTCAGAAGATCCTCCTTCTTCTGAAGAGAACAACTTTCGTCTTGAGAGAATTGACAGAAAGTCCATTCCTAGTACACCATTCATCGATCATGCCTGAGACTATATGCACATTTGTACAGACAATTCTTAGGCATGTGTACAGCGACGTCATCTGCATATGCCTGCGCGTAGATGACAGAACTATAGAGAGTTGTCAGCAGAGAGTCCACCACCATGCACCATAATAGGAAAGACAAGACACCACCCTGTGGACAGCCCTTATTTACCCCAGACAGAACATATTGGCCACACACCGCGTCCACCACCAATGTCCTATTCATCAGCATTGCCATTATCCACAAAACTTATGTTTCATGAACACCAGCACTAGTAGGAGATAACAGTCTTCAAACCTATCACGCCAAATAAATACTTTTGAAATCGAAGAAGGATTCAATGTTGATCTGTAGAGTGCTGATGCGATCGAAAGTGTTCTTGCTCGGTATGGAATGTGCCTCAAAAGTATTCTTCTAGGTAGCTATAAAAGGCAACAAACCTCAACTGTTTTTTATGAACTTTCTTAGGATACTTACTTACTTGGGTGGACCTGGACCTCAACCAACAAACCTCTCCATACAAACCGGTTCAGTTGCGCACGCCAAGTTGGTTGAGGTGCCCCTCCACTTGTTTGCGCCACCTACCGCTGGAACGTTGAACTCCATCGGCTATCATGACATGACCCAGCTATCTTATCATCATAGGCAACTTTAAAATCAATAAAGTGGTGGTGTGTATCAATTAGGACCTTCCGGGCCTAAAACCTTACTGATAAGGACCTATCAAGATGTTGACTCAAGGATTTCCTCTTTACCTCTGGACTTGGGTGATACTGAAATACCAAATAAAAAACATTTGAAACCAAAATTAAATGTTTCCTGTCGCAGGTAATGGTTGCCTGCATTTAGAAGCTACAATTGCGAAACAGAAACTGGTAACACCTCTCAACATACACCAAGAAAATTGTAGGTTTTAATGCCGGACTTAGAAGCCAATTCCAACTTTTATGTGTGAAGATATCGGAAGGCCTCAATACTCGAGGCCATAATAAAACTCCGCACCGAAACATAACAGGATGATTATTTCATACGTTTTACAAATGTTGTTTTTCCAAGGACGCCTTTAAAATTTTAAGCCCATACAAATTAAGATACCTTCGCAAATTATATTTCAGCTTCATCATGCTCAATGTTAAATGGAGAAACGTGTTTAATATTTTTTTCTTTCCATCCAATCTACAAATGATAATTATAATTTAATGACTTAGTACTTTAGTGAGCATAAAATAAAAGTTTTACTTAAAAAGTTTATGGCTAGCAGTGCAGACATACATTTTTATTACCCTCCCGACCTGATGGCCATAATAATTTAAAAAAGAAGAAAAAAAATTAAGAATGAAGCATCATTTCTTTTATTCTCCGCAGTTTGAAGAGTTTTAAGATTAATTTCCATTCAGAGGGTCGTTCATATGGTTGCTGAGAGAACGTGATTGATAATTTTCACTTTGCTAGCTTTGAAGAGCTACCTTTAGGAGTGTATATAGCAGAGCCGTAAAAATTGTAAAACTTAAATTTCATCCATCCCTCGGGTCATGGTACAGCCGAAGGAATCCTGCTTTTCGAATATCCTTAAGAATATACCGGTGTGGGAGTTGAGATTTAGTGTCTTCAGCTTTAATTGCAATTTTGTATGTTATTCATTCATTTGTATGTTTTAGACCAACAATTTATGGAAGAATTACTTCCATTAGTTAGATTAGGTTAGAGTGGTTGCTAGCACTCAGATACAGATGAGCATTAGCTCACTTAAGGGGGTTAAGCTGATGAGTCAAGAAAACCAACAGGAGCTTTTGATAAGGTATAGAATGTGGCTGCTGCCTAGACTCGTCAGGTCACCAAGGTCCTCGAAAAAATAGGATCCCAAGTGGAGGTTCATTCTTGACACAAAAGCAGGGCAGGATGAGGGTTGGTTTCCTCCTCCAGAAATCAATTGAGGGGAGGCCTAAACGTCTGGCATGTAGGCCGATCAGACAATGTCCTCTGAGTACACCTACAATTTAAAGCCGTATCAAAAGAGCAGAGGGTTTTTAGAAGCCTTCTTAGGGCAACAATACTATTAGATGTTTTTCAGATGCTCTAAAGAGTTCGGACCATGAAAAAACTTCTAGGATGCGACTCATCACTGAGTCATAAGTTCACGACTGGGGTATTAAAAAACAAAAATTGTTTAAATAAACCTGCCGCCATTGATCTTCCTACATTTGGCCATGCTATAGGGCGCAGGCCAGAAATTATACGGAATATGGTCAGCTGTATTCGGAATACTGTCCAAGACTTGGCAAAGAAATACCCTGACACAAGTACCATGCCAGTGTCATCCAAGTAAAGATTTTGGCCTTTATAATATTCAATCTTTTTAATACCTTGATTTGTGGGTACATGGCTCAGTGATTAGTTCCATGTTCGTTCAAGGGGTTCCATGTTCGAATCACAGCCCCACATCTTGCAAGCGTCTGACAATCATAAAAGAGTAGGTATAACCGTCATGAGAAGGCTTGTTAAAACTCCTCTGCTCTCATGTAGCAGAGAAGAATACCTAGTTCGTTTTCTGGAACCTTGAACAAGAGGGTATTACTAACAGCCGACGTAGATGCTGATGTACTAAACAGCGAAGGTTTGGTGGCGGCTCTAAAAGAGCAAGTGGTACCACTGTACTTGTCCGAATCGGTTCTTCAAAGAACAACTTTGCTTAAGAATGGGCGAAAAGCCTATAGACAACAAGAGATAGTGTCAGTGGGCTTTACATACCGTAATCACTGGGAATTACTGGGAATATATATATATATACGCCCTGGCCATAAGGGCGTCCCGGGAAATGAAAAGGCAGAATCAGCAAGAAAACCTTCATCGGACCCACTAGAACTGACTGACCTCTATATAAGTACCGCGCCCTGTGTTCTCAGACTTGAAACAGTGAAACTGTTAACAAGAGAGGCGAACATGAAATGGAATTCCCTAGAAACTTGCAAAACAAACATAAACATTGATAAAGCTAGGACAGAGAGACTTATATGCAAGAACAGACGATCACTGTCCATGCTAGCGGGGATCATTACGGATCATACAACAGTCTGCGGTACCACTGGAAGAAATTACGTCTTACGGAGGAAGAACTATGCAGAGGATGCGGTGAGACCACCCACTTCCTTCGCCAGTATCCTAGACTCCAACAGTCCAGGAACAAGCAAACACTTCTTCCAAAATCTAGGAGAACTCTCCAACTCAAACACTGATATGATATTCATCTTCATCAGATCATCGGGGTGGTTTGTACTCGTATATAGTGGAAATTAGTAAGTTCAACCTTAAATAGTTTTTTGCAGACATTATATGGGTTAAATGGGCAAGGGGAACTCTTGTCTACCCCCTTTCTCCTCCTCCTTTGCTATTATTTACTCTATCCTTAATTGAATTCATTGAATTTATTCTTCACAACTACTCTAAATAAGCTTCGCTACTCCATTCGACTCCATATACTTGTAAGCCAATAACAAATCAATTTCAAGACAAAAAAATGTAGGTCAATCTGAATTCCTTCCAAAATTAAGTCCATAAAAATAGAAAAGTGAAAAAACTGCGCCTCCACGCACATATAAATTTAAAGTGGAACAATCGAAGTACACTGCAGCTCACCAACATGCGGTTACCGGGTAAAACTTTCACCCTCCAATAACAAATTTATGATTTTGACAAATTTCCGTTGAGAAACTTCCGTCTGACTTTTCTCCTGCCACATGATGGCCTACACACAATTCCAGCCAAAGAGCCAAGTATTTCATTCCTCCAAAGAAACCCTTTACATCCGACATTTGAGACCTTGGAACGAGTTTCAGCAGGTTGATGCTAACCATCGGATAAATTGCCTAAAAAACTTTGACAATGGATGAAATTATTCGTAAAGTTGTACGTACCGTAATTTCCTCTCAGTGAACAGGGTGGCGTGGCGATGTCGTCGTCGTCGTCGTCGTCACAAGAGCTACAAGCAAAGCTTATGAATTCTAAATGCATTGCTGGGGAGGTGGTTTCATTCTTCGTCGGTGTCGCAGTTATGCGCCAGTGTTTTTTGGCAAAAAAAAACACAAACTTTCTCACTACCCCGTAGAAAATCCTTTTGTTTTCTTGTAGCCTAGCAATATGTTTCGCGCAGCCAATATCAGCAGAGAGAGAGGCAAAGGGCTGACTAAATTTAAATGCAAGCCGGAAGTTGCGCGAGAATGAAATGAAAATTTTGCTCGGCGTTCTTGAAATTATTTCAGTCGTCACAAAGTTAGTTTGAGAGCGCATCATGGATTTGAACTTTATTGTTTGTAAGTGGAAAATCTGGTTGCACAGTATATTTGGATTGACAAAGCGGTTTGAATTCTTTGCAAAGAAAATAGGAAACTTAATAACAGCACACTCGTTTTGAGGAAATATATTGATTTCCTCTTTTTGTTTTTTTTAAAAAAGATTCTTAAAACAAAGTTTTGAATAAATTTAATTTGAATATGGATAATTGATTTTTTTTTTTCCATTTTATCCTTTAAAAAATATTATTCTGTTGTTATTCTTTTTTTCAGAAATAATAATAAATTAGGCAACTGAGAGGAGGACCTTTCGCATTAGTGCTCCGGACTTTTTTTTTTTAAACTGGCTCCTAATTTTATATTGTCTCTAAATAGTAGCTAAGCTAGCCACAATAGAGGCAAATTTAGAGTGAAGCTCTAGAGAAAAGTGCGATATTACAACAGTAAGAGTATGTCCATCCTTGGACAAAGCAAGAACCGAGAAACCACATAAAAGAAATGTGTCAGACGGGCGAAAACTCTGCAGAGGATTCGGCGATGGCGAAAGTATACGCATACCAAAGGGGATATGAATACCCTTATACTGATGATTCAGGGCATGGGCATAAAATACGGCATAAAACTGTAGGTCCCTTCTGTACATGCAGAAATGTATACCACACACAACATGTACAGTTGTGAGAAGCTAGGTCTTGGCCCTCTGTGGGCTGCTTACGGCCTGATATTTTTTTTTTTTCTCTTCTTATTCCGCTTTTGGTGTTTAATGTTCCCGCCGTACCTCCTGTATAATGCTTGCAATAATCCTGTCAGTGATATCCCAAGCTTCTCTTCCTGATGGCTTGAACCCTATTAGGCTCCTTGGGGTTACCGCATTCCCAACCTCTCTTTCTAGAATGTTCCTCGCAGTCACAGAGAGTTTTTACACTCCACAGGGACGTGTTCCGCGTTTTGGACTTTCCCTTCATAGTACCGGCAGAAAGGGTCATCTGCGATTTTGTTTTTGTGAAGGTACTCGCGAAAGTTTCCATGTCCTGTTAAGAATTGAGTGAGGTAGAAGTTTACCTCCCCGCGTTTTCTTGTGGTCCACTCTTCGATGTTTGGCAGCAGTTTGTAGGTCCACCGGCTGTTTACGTGCTCCATCGTCATTGCCATTCTACCTTTGCAGTCGCTCTGATGACGCTTCTTTCCTCGATGTCGCTTTTCTGCATTCATGCCGCTTCTGACTTCTAGGTCGATAGGCATTCGCCTTGCTATTACATTAATTGCATCCCTCTATCCCCCTATCCAGAGAGATGCTCTTCTGTGTACCGAATCTATACCCCTGTATGAGTTTGAGGCTGTACCCGATTCCAATATGGGGGCTGAGTACATGAGGATTCACTTGCCGCAAGTAGACTTCTTATAGGCGGCTTCGGTCCTCCAATACCACCCGATTTGCCCTGACGCTTGTATGGGCTAGGTGGTCTCTAAAGTTGAGCCTATGGTCAAGCAATACTCCTAGGTACTTTATGTAAGGCTTTAACTGGATAGTGTCTATGCATGTTGGCTTGATGTTTGAAGGCTATAATGATGAGGAAGCACAGAGCCTGGAAGTTCGTTCCGTATACGTGTTCCTCGGCTAATAAATGAATCCCTGTACTTGATACTGAAAAACTACCCTTTTAGTAAACATTTCGTTCAACTCAAACCACTGATTCATCAGCTTCTCCTGATACTGATATAAAAGTCTACATAAGGCCTTTTGAAATATTCCATCTCAAGTTTAGTGACTGAAAACGTCGGTGGGCTTTCGTTTAGAAAGAATTCATTGACTCATTGAGTACATATATATGTGTTCCATAGACCTTATCCTCAGTCGTGCTTAAGAGCCAATGTCTAGGAAGAATACTCATCACTATTCTAATTTTTGATCTATTTAGATTTAGAATTGTTCACGATCTAGCTCCAGCCATAAGCCTTGTACACCAACTAATTCATTTTAGGGAACAGCTTTAGAGTTACCTCTGTCTATTCACAGATGGAATTTGAGCTTCTATAAAATAAAATTAAATATTAGGCTATAAGCTGCCCATAGAGGGCCAAGGCCTAGCTTCTCACAGCTGTACGTATTGTGCGTTGTATACATTTCTGTACGTACAGAAGGGACCTACAGTTTTATGCCGTATCCTAAGGGCAGGGGGGTTTTTGAGAAGCTTTCTCATGACAGTAAATACTCTTGGATGTTACTTTGGTGGTAATTTCCAGGATTCGGACTCGGAACCGTTTCTTGAGCTTCTATATGCAAAACAATTGAACGATAATTCTGCGAAATTAGTTACCGAAAAATCGCACCAATTCGTAGGTATAAAATTCGTCACAATATTTGAAACCAATTGTACATACTTTTTTGAAAACAATTGTTTTTCTCAAGCACAAACACTTGTTTTTAATTTTTGGAAATTCATAACATTCAAAGCAAACTCAATTTGTATTCTCCCACTTTGACAGCAAGTACTCAAAGGTCAAGAACTCAAAGTCAATAAGTTATCAAAAGTCTGCCTATGACAGAGTTCGCACTTAATTTCAGTCTATGCGATGGAACTTTTCCTAGTAATTCCCTTGAGATTATGCCAACCCTAACCTTATGACAACATCGAAGAGTAAATTTGTTGTTTCAAAGTTTCTTGTTCACCCATCGTACACATCCGCCTACACACATACTCGTTGACGTATTCAATCTTGAATGAAACAAATTCCCAAATGTGTTGTATAAACCGCTCTTCACGTGCCACTTCAGACACGCAAACACACACGTGAACTCTTGTATCATCATCAATATCATCCTTGCAAAAAAAAAAAAAAAAATCTCTTTTAATATAACCAAAGAAATAAATTACGGTCTGGAAAATTGACAACATGTTGATGTTGTCGATGAGATTTCAATTGGGTCTCGTGTTTGGTCGTCCAAGGGACATAAAAATGGCAGCACCACATCCCCACGAACCAAAAAAACAAAAAAAGAAACACTCACACACATTGTCCTTCCAGGTATAGAGCGAGTGGATACCACATCCTGTCATTCCCAATGAAGTGATATAAAACATTCACCCGAAGCAAAATCGAAAGTAAATTTGTTATATACATCGGGACCGGACGGGGTTAAAAAAAAAAAGGTCAACATTTCATTTGTTTGTGCGGAATCTCATTCTTTTAGTTTTTTATTCTTTGACCCTTTTTTTTGTTTTGTTGTTTAAGTATCGCCCTGTGGTCATTATAAAAAGATTTATCTCAAGCAACCGGAAAAAATAGGAAGAAGGAAATTAACAACAGATTTACCTAGACCCAAAGGAATTGAAAAGGGGAAATAGAACTTTACGGTTCTAGATTCTCAGCTGGCAGGATTCGGTTTCGGTCGGGTACAAGAAGTGTGTGTAGAAACCTTCGAAGAAGCGTGGGGGATCAAAATGTGTCACAGTTGCTAGATAGGCAGTGGGTAACATGTTGGGATTAGTGTTGTACATGATGTTAATATGATAGGACTTATCATTGTTAGCAGTTGAGACTTGTTCGATTAGATCGGAAAGCCTTTTTAGCCGCATCCTTCCAGAAAAGTTAGAAAAGGGTTCCCGAAGCTATACAACTCAATTTGGGTTTAATTTCTTTGACTGGGTAAAATCCATCATGATTGATTCAATAAACCGAGATTTCGGTTAAGGTAATAAATATGTCCTTATATTTCATCTTGGAAAATCCCCTTTATGATCCTTATTTATCATCTGTGAAGAGAGTAAATGCGCTGTAAGTGATTTTTTGGAAAATATGCTCTGGGATATGATTATCTTCGGAGAACATTAATTGTTAAAGTTATTCGAATGGGGTGCTTAAAGGGTTGGGAGTACTTCTCAGTTCTTATGTTTTATTTATGGCGCACTTAGAAAGATTTTGTATTGAAATATATATTCTCAAAGAAAGCAGTTAAGGAAATTTAAAGTTCTACTGGTGAAAGTGAAATCCGAAATCTAGACAATCGGTGGCATACTAAAATTGTGTTAAGATATTCTAAATTTTGTAATAGAAATATTCGTGAACACAAGTTAAACTGTTTCCAACAATCTTGCTCTATTTTCGTATGTTTGACAGATTTTAATAATGACAGTGAGCTATGCTCTATGCGTGAGCTTCCGTATTAGCACTTTCGTTTGCACATTTTCGCACTACCTTATCAGCATTTCCGTATCTGCACTAGCTGATCCATACTTCCTACATACGTTCGAGTATCCTGTAGTGGGCTCACGTAAAGAAGCTTACATTTAATTTAGGTTAGCGTGGTTGGTAGCACCCAGATACAGATGAGCACTAGCTCGCTTAGGCCTAAAAAGAAGGCCCATTGTGGTACCACTGGATCTACAAACCAACACAGAACTACTACCACTACGAGGACAGAATAAAGGAGGCTTTAAACAAACAGAGACAGTTAGTAGAGAGTTAAGCTCAGGAAAATTATCAGGAGCTTTTGGTAAAGCCTAGAATGATTGGTAGACCCATCAGGTCTCCAAGATCATGGAAGAAATAGGATCCCAAGTGGAGGTTCCTTCTTGATGCGAGAGAAGATGAGGGATCGTTTCCTTCTTTTCCTCGCAACTCCTGCAGAAATCTTTTTAAGAGAGCACTAAACGTCTTGCCTGTTCGGCAATGTCTTGCGAGAACACCGATAATGATGCTCAGTTCTATGTATGTTCGCCAGAAATCTGATTGGACCAGAAGATCTTTAGGTCAAAAACCCCTTTCACCTGCCGTGTGCTACTAATGATCACTCTGCAACTGCTCCATCTACATAACTAAACAGACTCAACGTTTGATCGGAACTGACTCAGCTTGGTGTTTATGCGATTGAATTCCTGCTCCAGATTCTGCATCCCAAATGCTGATTTTGCTTTCATTTTAGCTGTCAGAACTTTTCCGATCAATTATAATGTACATCCCGAAGGTCCTGTACAGGATGACAGTAACATTCAAAATAATCGTGCTTGTCATAATTAAATTTAGTTTCAAAACCTTCTGCTGTTGAAGTAGGAATGATTGGTATCCCTCGGATTGGTACTGGTCGTATTGGAATCTTTACTTAAAACACCTCTGTTTGGAACTTACATTGACATAATCGGAGGAACAGCAAGGATGGGTTTAGCGGACGAAATATATGCTGTCTACAAAAAAGGACACTCAACATCGGCGTCTTGGACAGAATGCCACAATAGACAGATATAATTTTGAAGTAGTAAAGGACTTTGTCTCTATGGGCTGAGAAGAACAACAACAAAGCCCTATCTCGAACTACTAAGGTAACTCTTTATAAGACACTAATCGTCCCAGTCCTGCTGCATGGCGCAGAAGCATGGACTTAGACAAAATCAGATGAAGATGCGCTTGGTTATTTTGAGAGAAAAGTTCTTCGAGTGATTTTTGGCCTCGTGTGCATAGAAACTGAGTGGCGAATACAAGGACATCGACTTGCTTAGAAGAGTTCGTATGAAGTGACGAAGATAGCTGGCTCATGTAGAGCGGATGGAAGTCAACGTATTAGAGAGGAATTAGAACTACTTGGCGTGTGCAACTGGAGGGAACTGGCTCGCATCCGGGTTGGCTGAAGAGGTTCATTGGTTGAGACCCAGGTCCACCCCGGACTGCAGCGCCACCTTAGTAACTAGCAAGATGATCTTTTAACAGTATTGTACTTCCATTAAAGTACTAGGTTAAAAAAGTAACCGAGTAGAAGTATGTATATAACTCTGAATTCGAAAACTGATTACTTGTAGTCCTTAACACTTTGGATTTTTCTTGACTATATCATATGTTACTTATTGCAAAAGCACTAATCTCACGTTACTTAAACAGAATCCTCTTTCGCTGGAAGTTTTTTTGGCAAACTTTTATGAATTCAAACTCTTTTTTTTTTGTCCTTACAATGCGCTCGTTTACGCGCAAGGATTTATGTTTAGTACAATTGCTTCCATTTCTCATTAGTTTTATATTCACTTACATACCCAGAAACTGAATGTCTTCACAATTTTTCATATAGTCTCCCATACAACTCCTTTATTCCGCACGTGTAATACCTCTTAATCAAGAAACAAATAAAGATAACTTCCAGTTACTCTTAGACTTTGGTCTTCTTTTACATTTCCATTTGTAAGCTTACATCTCTCATTATTATGTTCGAAACAATATGCCGCAATAAGCCGTTTCCTTCCTCCAAAAAAAATATGTACATATATAGACTGCCTTTACTTCTTATTATGTAAAATAGTTGTACTAAGACTAGTTCTACCGAAAAACCAAAGAAAAAAAAAAAAAAAAAAACCCACAAATTCACATCACGTCCGAAATAAGAAAATTTGATTTATGCGAACACAAAATGTTGTCAATATTCCGAGCAGCAGCAGACATGCTGTTCGTGTCCTTTTACAAAGATAAATGAAACTTATCGAAATATAGTCTGCCATACTTGTGCTCGTTCGTCCTCATATTTACTCACCCTTATCAACTGTCCGGATAAGGAAGTACACAACCGGAAAATATTGAAATAAAGCAGACATTTTATTAACTCACTCGTACAACTTGTACAGTCGACTAGGAGGAGGATGGCATTTCAGGAGGTCGCTTCGGAGGGAACACATTAATAAGAAAAATCAATTCAATTCAATTTCACTCAGATGTACGAGTATACTCGGGGTGAAATTAATGGAAGTAAGATCTATTTTAAATGGACTTCAATTTTCATAAAACAGTCGTATAGCCTAGCCCCATCTACCAAGAACGTTCGCGATGGAAAATCCACTTCACAAATTATCATGAAAATTTTCTCGGATTCTCATTATGTTCAATTTACTTTGAAAGGTAATAAATTTTGCTCCTTCCTGCGGTAAATATTCGCCCGGGCCGTCTTCTAAGTGTGTTCCCTTTTCAATTTCTTTGTGGGGCTTCTCTCTGTTTTGTTATCCTGTATACCACTGGAGTGTCTGATCCTTATGTTTATCTTACCCTCATCTTGCGGTGGTCGGCATAAACTTAAAAAAAAGGGAAAGCATTTTTTTTTCTTTACTTTTATCTTACACCAAAGACGTTTATACGATGACGACGCAGCGATGGAGACGACACAGCGAATATGAACATGGAAGCAAATTGTCGAAAATTATGTTAATTCATAAGCTGGAGCTGTAGCTAGACGACTGTGCCACACCACGCTGCTAACATGACACCGGAGGATAATGATAAGAGATAGGATGTACGTACGTTTCCGTTTTCACGCCACCTCGTGGATGTGTGTTGGAGGCGAGATTCCCATGTGCGTTACGCGCTCTCAAATGGTAGTGTGCGGCTCCGGATGTTGGTTTTTATCAAACGTGTCTCTGGTGAAAAATTTACTCTCCTGTCTGTTGGTCGTGGTAACAGGTCAAGTCGGCTACCTTTGGGAGAGAACGGTGTCCCAATTAGAGGTTTTTTTTTTCGGTGCCCAAGAACCAAGGAAATAGAGACATTTCGAAGTCATTAATTTTAATGGCGATTTAATGGAGCGAAGCTGTTGGTATGTAGGTACTGCATATTGGTGTAATTTAGACATTTCTAGGAGATTGTGCTTATTTGATGTTTAGAGTGGTGTAATTTTTAGCACAGCTACAACAGTTTAATGGATAATATGTGCTAAAAGTATCGCTTAATCACTCAAGTGGAAAAAATTAATTGGTTTGGTAGATGTACCGTACATAAAAATAGATAGCTCCTACCATAATGTATTTCATTTTTGGCTTAATTTACCAAGTAAAAATAGAACAACGATGTCGGTGAGATAAAGATATTCTGTAGATGTGTCAAGGATCTATGATATACTTAATAAATATGATATGATACGTGCCTGTTATTACTTTCTAAGTAAGGTTTTTCTAGTTTTGGTATCTACTCGAGAGACTTCTAAACCTTCATATCAGGTAAAAATATATTCGAATCTCAGTATTCAAACCTTTACGGGCTACGGTGTATTGCTAGTGTATTCGGTCATTAAATGAAAGGTTCGGTGCTCAAGTCTCAGCCCCACTCATTCAATGTTCATAGTAACAAAAATTATACTATTCTCTTAGTGTATTTCAACGTGAACTCGAAAAAATACTCTGAACTACGAACGAATGCAAAAATATCATATACAACTCTCCGCAGTCAGTTTGGACACCACCCATATCGGCCAGACCGCTCCATTTTCAATATGTTCCGTTGCTCTCAATCTCAACATTCTTGAGTTCTGAATTTGTTTGCGCTGCGTAGTTATTAGTTCAGTTCTTTGATTTGCTAACTTTTGCTAGTTTTTAGTGTTCCGGACCTTAAAAGGAAAGACGGAATACTTATGGGTTTGATACGGTGTCTGTCTGTCCGTCTTGTTTTAAGGACCTTTTGCAATATGCTATAAGGTTCTCTTTGATGCGCGAAAATACCATACACAATGTGGTAGGGAAAGTAGAATCAAACTCCTTCGCTCCTGCTGCCTTTGTGGACTTCGTGCGCTAAACAACTTTAACAGGATTGCTAATTGACCTTGTTCAATTAACACTAGATACATAAATTTCACCCTTGGTTGCAGCTCAACTAGGAAACATGATATTAGGGAATCTCTTCAGCGGCAAAGCTGTAAAAGAATGCAATCATTTTTGAATATAATTCATTGGAATGCTTCGAAAATGATTTAATTCATTGACTTCAATAAAGACTTCAGATTTCAAAAAAAAGATTACCATTCCTTTTGAAGCCATAACTTCGGCAATCTATTTTAGCATTCAGAATGATGAAGTCAGAAAGAATGCAATCTTTTTGAATGCCCTGCATTGTTTGAAGTTACTAGCATTGACTGATTGCATTTAGTTCCTTAAAGTCAGTGGAAGTCAGTGATTTCATTGTCTGCGCTGCCTTCAAAGACTTCAAATTGTTGATTGCATTCTTTCTGACTTCACCATTCTGAATGCAAAAAATGATTGCTGCAGTCATGGGATGGAATCGGTCCTTAAAAGAGATCACAAATAGACTGATAACAGACGACTTATTGTGAACTCCGCCTAAATTTACAGGAGCGAAGCTGTCCATTTCGGATTAAGCAAAATATCTTGCTATTGTATTAACCGTAAGTTAAAGCATTCGCTATGCAAGGCTCTCCTCGTTTGTAGGAGGATAGCAGATAAGGAATAGAGTCTGGTACCAGTTAGGTATATCCTGCAAACTAAGCTAATCAGACCCGAACTCATGACATAGCTTTCGTATGAATGAAGATTATGCCTATCATTTTCGTCATAAAATCGTTTTACAGTACACAATAGGTCCGTTCGCGTACTTTTTGCACTAAAATTCTTCAAGACTATCAAATTTCGAAGAGTGGGAGTAAAATTCTCTCAGAGAGAGCTAAAATTACGAAAAAGTAAACGAAAAAAAGAAGAAGTTGAAAATACACTGGTTTGACAGCTTTGACAGTTTTCATAAAGCAGCCCACAGTAATTTCTTGCACTAAAATTCGTAGCATCCTCATGCTCCAATTTCTCTCTCTGAGCGCTCTCTTCTGCAAAAAAAACTACGAAAATTCTCAGCTTTTCGTAAAAATTCGCTGTTTTAGGAGGGTACGCGAACGGACCTAATGTAGGCGATATTTTTGGCAGCGTGTATATAAAAAAAGAACAACAATAACTCTACAATCGAACACGTTCTCTTTCTGGCTACTTTACAAAAACATAGCAGCCTGCTGTCACGCGAAAGAGTCTGGCGTCATTGTGCATTGTTTCATACATTTGTATTGATTGAAACGATTTTTTGACAACTCGCGCTAGACTCGCCTCACTCTCGCCTCGTTTTATCGCGGCATTGTGAATCGGGCATCATCCTATTTCAAAATGAGTATTTTAAATGTCATTTTTTGAACGACAGATTGACGAATTCTATGGGTCGGGATCTTCCGCTTGGACACAAAAACTTAAGTTAGGTTATTCAGTCCACGACCCAAGGTGGAGAAGAAAAGTTACGCAAGTAATATAAAATATAAAATATTTTTATACAAATAAAGTTCACTTAAAAAATAATTAATTCAAATTTAAATAAATAAAATTCTGTCAATAAAAGAATAAATAAATCCAATTCAAAGGCAAAGCTTACCAATCGAACATAAAAATTATTAATTTAAATCAGATGAATGTAATTAAAAAAAAAACTATTCAAATTTTGACATGCATCTCTGATTTATTATTAAATTTAAAATAACTAAGCCGACAAATAAAAAAAATCCAAACTGCTGTATCCGTTTACAAAAGCTGATTTAATACTTTTTAATTTCCTTTGTAGAGATCTTTTGCACAAAGGATACAAGCACTGCATGGGCTTAAAATTCAATAAATTTCCCAATCAAATACATTTACACTCGGCCATATAGATATAAATGTATCTAACGAATTGAATATTTATTATAAGCCAACCATCGGTGCTATAGTGTTATCGGATTCAAGCTCTGGGTAATCGAATCTATGTAATTTTAATTATGGCCTTCCGATAATCAAAATACAAATAATAGAAACTAAATGTCGGTCTGGTATTAGGTTCAATAACCAGCGGATATGTTGCTTTGATTCAATTTACCTGCTAACACCGTTCTACATTGGTAAGCGGATGATGCCATTTGAGAGGCAAAAAAAAAAAATCCCTATGGCAGATATTTCAGGAGCTAGCTTATTTGGGTTTGCATTCAACCTGAGCAGTTCATTTAACTCGTTAAAATACGGCATAACGTTTCAAGGGGTTGTTGCCACTCAAACCTGGCTAACGTGAACCGTCATCAAATTAACGTTTATCAATAAGTGAACGGATGAAAATATAAACAGGATTACCGGGACCCAGCCATAGGGCAATGAATTTCAATAAATATTTGAAAACCCATCCGGCATTTGCATACTGTACTCAAGCGAAGCAAAAGCGCAATTCTAGTATTTGGCAAACCATCAACCGGACCTATCCTCTGGCTCACAACTCTCTCGCTCTCTCTTCAGTGTAACCGCCACTGGGTCCAGATAGTATTGCATGTAGAAATGAAATTATCAGTATTGGACATAAATAATTCAACAAACCAAATGGATAATCATATCGGGACACGTGTGGTTGGCCCGCTTTTGAGTTGAGCATCTTTTATTAGTTTAGTCACTCAAAAGAAGAGTCAATCAAACTTCCTCGTACGAGTATGCATCCAGAAGTGACTTTTATTCAAAAAAACAAAAGACCAAGTATCTTAAGCACGCACAAGAAACTTTTATACGATGCATCCGATGTCCTGTCCACGTGTAAGGTTTTATGCTGTAATGAAAGTAAACATATGTATGTAGGCGGTAGAGGGAAGGATCAACGTAACAGAAAACAGTAAGTAGCTTCTTGTCTCTCTGAAAAACAAAAACAACTGCTCCTGGGCATACACACCTATTCGAAGCACGGATACAGATATGAGTCCTTTGGATCTGTTCACACTCTCGTGTATATTATCGCTCCTGTGTTGGTACCTGGAAATTATTACTTCCCTTATTGCAAAAGGGAGAATGGTTTATTCGAACATAAACTTCTTTGGTAATGCATTTCCATTAAAAGCACATTATATTTGGTATGATACTTAAATTAATTTCAAGCGCACCCACAATATGCTGCACCCCCAATGGAATTTTGGCTTTATCATCTATACTATGGCATATCTCTGCGGATCGTATAGGAATTATTTTTCCATATAAGTGAGATTAAAATTAGAATACTTGTAGGGATTCAGTTTCAGTGGCTAATGTTAATGAGGGTTAAAGAGAAAAATCATTAAAACGCACCACTTCGGAGATCTCATAAAGATAGCTTACATACATGCTCACAGATTAATGGATGTGAGAAGAGGGGGTTTTTCGTTGTTGAAATGATTTAGAGAAGTTGCTTCGATGTGGCATGACTTTCATCCGGGGTACTTAATTAAAAGTTTTGCCTTGTTGTAAATTTAACTGAGGTTATTAAATTGCAGTCGAAATTCCACTCAATTCTGATAATATTTTTGTACTTCCTTATGCATTGAAATAATCTGTTCAAATGTACATTTTTAAGCCCTATCCTAAGGGTATAGTTTGACACATAGTTTGTAACATAGAGACTATAGGAGCTAAACCCAATAAACTTCAGCCTTATATGTATATTCGGTTTGTTCGTATTGGCAGCTATCTGCACTGCGTTTCGTTGTCTTACTACTTTCCAGGCTTCTGATGTCCTAACCATAAGTCCGATGATGTTCTCTGTTATGTTGACACCCAGTCTGTTCATTAACAGGAAACACTCTCTCAAGATATCGTGGACAGTGGAATATTATGTGCTCCGCGTTTTCCACTGCTTCTGGACAAGGGTTGTTCATGTCCAAATCTGTGCAGGTATGCTCTGAAACATCCGTGACTAGTAAGCATCTGCGTCAGGTAGAAGTTCAGCTCTCTATGTTGATGCAAATGCCGATATTGGGGATCAATATTTGAATCCATCTACTTTTATCGGATGAGTTCCATCTATCTTGCCATTCTTCCAGGGTTGTTCTTCGTGAAATTTCATTATCACTTCGACTCGTTGCTGTTGGTATCGTTGATCTGTTGGCTCAACAAAGAGGTCTATAGGCACCATTCCAGCCACTACACACGTCGCGTCGTATGAGGTTGCCCGGAAGGCACTACATACTCTCCCTGCATTGATTTTGTTTATCCCTATTCTGTATGATTTAGTGATCATCGCATTGGGTCATATTTGGGAGCCATAGAGCATCATTGGTGTCCTCCAATATTTGGCATGATCCTTGCCTGAGCAGACATTATCCTCGCTGCCTTCTCCGCTGTGTGTTGTAGATGTTGTTTAAAAGTTAGCTTTGCGTCTATAGTAACACCAAGGAACTTCAATTCTGGCTTAGACACTATAGAGTGTTCGCCCGGCGTTACTCTTACAGTCTCCATATCTCGTCTGCGACTTTGGCCACTACAACTATCGCTATATTGTCAGCGAAGCCAATTTTTTTTCGAGTCCCTCGGGATTCGAAGTTCGAGGACCTTGTCGTTTATAAGATTCTACAGTAGAGAGCCTAGTACGAAGCTCTGGAGAACACAGCCTGTGACGTCGTATTGCCTTATACGGGCTTCGGTGTCGAAGTGCAGTTTTCTATTTGTAAAATAATCCGTCATTATTTTTTGCAGGTAGTCCGGTACTCTCTTGACGGTAAGTGCTTGGAGAATGTTGCCCCAATTTGCGATGTTAAGAGCGTTTTTAACATCCAGCGCTGTACCTTTTTTTTGCTCTATTTATCACTTTGTCGATGGCGTCGATCATGGCACGTGTCTTACGGAAATCATACTGGCGAGGCCTCCTGCTTTGTCGATTTCACTCTCGAGCCTGTCATTTATTATGCACTCCAGCATTTTATACATTGTGTCCAACATGCAGAGAAGTATGTATATGAATGATTAACATCTCTAGTCGAGTTGATTAAGCAATATCTGTCCGTCCGTTTCTCTGGCAACAGGTTTTGAGGCTTGAGCTAGATTGATGAAATTTTCTGTACAACATCCTTGGAAAAGGAAACAACACAAGTGTAAACAATTCAATATTCGTCCACTGAAACGCCCACTTTCTGAAAAATTCGTATTTGAAGTAATTTTATCAGATATTTAGTAAAAATTTTCTTAAGCAATGATATTGGTGGAAGAAGGAACTATGTATATAAGAAAGAGATAGAGTATCAGATCATATTTAAAGGGATAGTAGGATTTTTTTAAATTTAAGTACGCTTCTACTGTAGATACACCAACTTGAAGAAGGCATCTAAACTGGAGTAAGTCACCCAAATTGTGCTATTAAAAAGGGGCTGAAAGACTTGATAGGGTTCACCATTGTTTGGTATTACAAGAACTTCTATGTGTCTACTTTCAATACTATTGAAGAACCATGTGGCAATCAGAACAGCAACTTCTACTTCGATAGGCACTATGAACTGTTGATAGTGTTAATGCTTCTAAAGTAGTGGTAGACACATAGCTCTCTACGCTGATGGGTCCAAAATGTATACGGACGTAGGTTCTGGTATTTCAGGTCGGTCAATCAGGCTCCCAGGCTACAGCAGTGTCTTCCAAGCGGAGGTTTTGGCAGTGACAACAACGGCCCATGAGTCTGCCGTAATAACAATACCTTCTATAATGACAACCAGGGTGCTATAAAAGCAATTTCTGTCGTTCAGATAAAATCAAACCTTGTGAAGTGATGATGCAAACCACTCAAGGCTCATGGTATGCAGCACAAGCGTGAACTCAGCTGGATCCGTAGACACGAAGGAATACAGGGAAACGAAAAGGTTGACGAACTAGCAAGAGAATGAACCAAATCACCGATTTGTGTACATCACCCCCTTGTGCTCTAAAACTTGCAGCAGGGAAAAAACCCATGAGAGAGGCAGATCACTGATGAAAATACACAGAGACCTGTGTTGTTACAAGGAAACTATGGCCTGCGTTTGTTAAATGAAGAACAGAGAGGCTTGTTAGGCGAGATAGGAAAGCCATTTACACCTGAGAAAACTACGAAGGACTGAAGAGAAGCAAGAAGTTATTGAGTACACTCCCCACTCCTTTTGCCACTGTCCCGGGCTCCAACATATAAGACATAAGTTCCTGAGGAGACATTTCTTCGACCATTTAGAAGAACTCTCCAGCCCATCAATGGACTCTAAATGGTAAGGGTTTTCCGGGTAAGGATTATCATAAACCCCGCATTATGAGCATCACAATGGGACATCAGGGATATGTCTTGACTTATACTATATAATGTACTATGTTGCCTATCATCAAAGAAATATCCAATACATATTGCACTAAGGGTGAATATGCATACATATGCCTATTTTTGATATTGTTGTGCCTACTCTCTTTTCCTATACATACATAGGTGTATTCCATTCGCGTAATTCACTCTCATAGAGTCCAAAATTTCACTCTCCATCTCGCGTTGGTTAAATTTTAGTGATGTTCATACATATGTAGGTACGTGCCAATCTAAATGCAATATTCTGAACAAATATGCTGCTTACATGGACTATAACCGGGTGGAGGAAAAATAATGCAAATGTTTCGTCCTGGGTATGGAAATGCATTGATTGAATTTCTCCTCTCTGAATTCAAAATATGTATAACAATCTGCACTCTAGAAATACTCTCAATAATCACGTACGTAGAATCGTTTAACAGCCGAGAGATGGTGGAATGTGAATCTGTTGCATTCCACCTTTTTGGATTATCCTGTTGTATTCCTTAAACCAGTTATATAATGTATGAATCTCCTGTAAATCTTTATTCGAAACCGAATCCGCTAGACTCCTTGATCGAATGTCTAGCTTGAGTTTTGGTTTGTGGAATGCTGAAAGATGGTTCCTTGCAAGAATTCTGAGAAAAAAAAAACATAATAGCATTTAAGATGGATGGTGGATGGACATACAATCATTGAGTGGGAAGTATGGTGATGACCAGTTGGCCTAGACTTGGTGAGCTCCTATACAAACCAGAACGATAAACTTCAAAATAAAACAATGAATCTTAAAATGACATACAATTCTATCCACTACTCATAGAGACAAAATATTGGCACCTTGTACCAGCTGAGTTTCAAATTTCAAATTCCACTACACCGACTCTCTCCTGTTAGTTTTTCTTTATTTTTGTCTCTCCACCAATCGTTCAACAAAACCAGCGCCATGGCCCTTTGTCTCATTGTTCCTTCTTTACGCTTCCAATCTTCCAAACGCAGTTTGATCTGCCCGGACATTATGACGGATCTCCCTTGATTTCATCATGAGATCTTTTAGGATCCCCGGGCTTCGTAGATTTGCTATGCCGCTTGTGAAGCGTCTACATTGGAACACAACGTGCTCCGTGTCTTCTTCCTATTCTGGGAATTATGGGGTAAAGGGCTCAAATCTGTGAAGGTATGTATATTCCATAGCCACCATGCCCAGACAGAAACTGCCTAAGAAAGATGATTATTACAGTCCTCGTGGGCTTTTTTGTCCAAGTTTCAATGTTGGGAATCGGCTTGTGGGGCCTTCTTCCTTTGATGGTCGTACCTGCCTTGCTGCAGATGGTGCTCTTCCTTCCTCCTTTACCCTCTTGGTAAGCCTGGTATCTAGTCTATTCGCGATAAGGCTTATGTAAATTGGGACCATCCCAGCTGTAACACAGGCTGCTTCGTCCGAATTTGTTCGGAAACCACAAATTTTCCGATTATGTAAAGCCTATAACTAAGCTCCTTTATACTAAGGAGTTCCCACCACCCACCTTTACACATCGGCAGCACAAAGGACCAACTACTGGTCTAAGTGCATCCTCACCGAGGGTCGGTTTCAACCAAGCAGACGAATGCTTCCTTTTCTTCGTTGAGAATGCCGCGACCCAAACAAGGGCAGCATACAAAAGGATGGAACTGACAAATCTGGATAGAAGAATTCACCTCTTGAATCCAGGCAAGAAAGCACTGCTTGCCATTGTGATGCATTTTTGTACTTTGTACGAGTATTTCAGCCTGTTCAGTCGAGTATGCCTCTTTAGACAGGATTTAAAGTTCCCAACCCGAAAACTTCCATATTCCACTGCCTTTTTGCTTCAGTTTTGTGGTCATTCAAGGCAGACGGGATCCAATTTTTGATCCTGGCGACTGCTTCATCCGTAGTGGACTTTATCTCGTGTCTAAAAACTTGAGTGCTTGCTAAAGCAACATATTTTCGAATTTCCTTTTTGAATAAGTTCGAGGTCTTGCTATTTTTGTAGACAAAAAGTAAAAACATATTTCTTTATAACTTCCAGACGGCATAAGTCAAGTAACCATAAACCCTGAAGCCCTTAACCCTCCGAATCCACATTTGTATGTGTGTCATTGCGTGTAAATCCAATATCCTATCTGCAACAACGAGAGAAGCAAAACTTATTAAATTTCCCAAACAAATACAAATAGATTTATTCAGGAACTTTCTCGAGTGCCATCCTTTTTGTGTAGATATCCTGCTTAGAAATGCAAGTATTTCTATCCACCCGTCATAAATTGTAATATATACATATAAACCACAGTCATAGTGTTCTTCCCCTTTCACCGAAACATATGCAACAACAGTGGTAAGATTAGAAAGAAAGAAAGAAAGAAAAAAAATCAAAATAACATCATCGCATAGTCACAGGAGTACACTTGAAAACACAGGTAATAACAAAAACACTCATCACAGAGCCCAGCAATTCTCTCATTCCACTGCACATCGCCGCTCACCGTTCACCTAGTATCCTTGTCAACGTTGTCATTTCACACGACAAGGGTCCTCAAAATGTTGCAATAAAAATGCAAAACATATGATTACCTCTTGCAACTACCCTGCCACTTCACAAATACACAAAGCAAGACACCCACTTCACAGTTAAATTCAGAAAAATATACATATGTATGTATATATGAAAACGCAGAATAAAGGATACGTCGTCGGGAGGAAATTGCTTTTTCCCTTTGTCTACTAACAATCACCCCAGGCATTCTGGCAGAGTTGTTTTCGGTGATAACAAAACGCGCCGAGCAGCAGCGCAATCCTTTTTACCAGTATAAACATGACAATCAAAAGGGAAACCAACAGAAAAACTACCACAGGAACAACAACAAAAAAAACAACAAGAAAAATCTAAAAAGGATCCTCCGTTCTCTCACGGGAATATATTTGCAACAAAAATGCTAGGGACACGAAATGACTTCTGCATCAGCCACTCCACTCTCACTCTGACGGTTATGGTGATGCCCAGTGCCATGATTTATGCGGCGCGGTTAAACTTGGCACTTTTAACTGAAGTTAGCACTGGCACATCTCCGAAAGGCAGGTGGCGACACAATGTCCCTCGAGAGAGAGAAGTAGTGGTTGACACGGGATGTTAACCGGAAGGATTCTTTGCATTTACATTCGGTTCATGTGTTATTTATTTTAATTAGCATTCCAACTCCACCAGCAGGAGGTAGGTATATGGTCCTTTGCATGTAAATACGGATCATAGGACTGTTAATTCTAGGATACATATATATTTTTTGTCGACACAGACGAAGAATTCTCTATCAAAGGGGAAATCCTTTCGCGAAATTTATGCAAGCCTACATTAACATAAGCTTACTTCCCTCTTACTTACTCCGGGATCATCCGCTATTCCTTCACATCATTTACCGCATAATTCTTACCTTTTTGTAAATACCACCTCTTCTCTTGGAATGAATATCTCCTGAATCAGATAACCAATGAAGTGTTGACATCCTTTGCGCGAATAGGTAGGTACTCCTCGAAGAAGTAATTGGTATGTTTGCTGAAAAAGGGGGGACAAAGACAGGATAGAGATTCAGGAAACACACACACAGCAAAAAAGGCGTAAAATAAATTAGTTTCATGCACACACTGGTTAAGTGAAAAAGTGAATCCGAAATTTGCGTCGCGGCAACAACGGTGGTGGCTTCCTGTCTCGTTCCTATGGGGGGATACGTTGTGTCTACGAATATATTTTTGTTTGGAATGCGACACGCAGGAAATGAGCACGGGGTAAAAAAAAACACCATTCAAGGAGAAGTCAAGCAGCCTTGATGTCTTTGGCATAGGTAATTCCATTAAAATCCGGTTGTGATGGCACTGGCACTGGCAACCCAGGAAAAGAGGCCACAATAAAAGGCAACATCACACCGGTGTTAAGTGCGAGAATAATTGAAAACGTGATGAGATGGAAGTCTTGAAAGAGGACACAGCATAAGAGAAGGAGCTATAAAAAATAGAGGTTGCTGAATAATGGGGACCAACTTAAGGATCTAATTTTAACTGTGGGTTTTTAGGGGTTTTTGTTTGTCTCCTGAAGATTTAGGGACATTGCTTGGGGGTTGGCCACGTGATTTTGTGTATCTAGGATATTCTGCATAAATTTTTCTTTTCTTTTTTTTTTTGTTTGAATTTCTGAATGAATTGGGTTCTTGTAAGATAGGCGAGACAACAGGTCTTTCAATAGACAGAGAAAAAAAAACATAAAGAAAAAGGATCAAAGCGTTTTAGCCTTGAAGGAAAATGAGTTATGCAAGGATGGAATTTTTTTCATATCCAAAACAGGACTGTGTATCATATTCTAATTAATCATAGGACTCAGTTAAATTTTGTAAATTTGTACAAAGGAAATTGACTTTTAGTACCTGGAGCATATTTGACAAGTTGATTGGGTCTTCATTCAAATGCCAAAAGGACTTTAGGCCCTCCTTAACCTGATTGAGGCCAGACATCTTCATTTAGTCACAGGCCATCATTAGTGAAATAAGATTAATCCGATCGACGGCTTCAAAGCGGACATTGGATACTATGAAACCATGATCAGTTTCCCTCCCAAACCAGAGCCTTTTAAGCCGAGACCTTAACAGTGATTACAGCAGTCCTTGGGTAGGAAAAACTGGGGAAAAGCCACGAATGTTGTGTCACAAGAAATCATGACCCACATTTCATAAAGCAATAACCAAAAGCCTTGCTTGGAAATAACACGACTTGTCTCAGCTCCTTATGTCTCATCTTCCAAAAAGGTGAAGCTATGTCTTGTAAGAACTACCAAGGGATATCCCTGTTAAATATAAGGTCCTATCCAAAGTATTGTGCGAACGTTTTAAGCCTTTCGCCAAGTAACAGTTTGACTTCAGATCGACGAATAGACCAAATTTTCACACTCAGACAAATCCTGGAAAAAACCAATGAACTTTAAGCCGAAACCCACAACCTCTTCATCGACTTTAAAGCTGCCTATGACAGTATTCAGCTCTACCAGGCGATGGCCCAATTCGGGATACCGACAAAACCTATCCAGACGATGGTCTGTGCAACTTGGAAACAACTCTTTGGAGCACTTCCAAACGTGCACCGGATTTCAGCAAGGAGATGGGCTGTCATGTGACTTCTTCACTATCGTGTTGGAGCAGATGGTGCGCAGAGGACGGAAACCACTATCTTTCAGAAATCCGTTCAACTGCTGGGATACGCAGACGCATATTAAGATCATCAGAAGATCCCAGCAGGCCATCGTAGAGGCGTTTTCGGCAATTGGGAGCTGCGGCTTTTGCTGAGAGCTTATAGAGCACCTTGATGCTCTTGCTCTCCTAGTCTATGGAAGACGGAGGGCTGTGTGTTTGGATCCAGCATAAGAACTGTAGTTCTTTGGGAAGTTGCATCTTTTTTAGGACTCCTTTTGTTGGTAGCTCTCTGGTGATCTTTGCAGAATTAAGCTCTTCCGGTAGGGGTACTCACCGCTAATAGCGTTTTCTCCATTTAGATTGTTTGTTGTTATCATTTCTATTGGGTCCCCACTCATAGCCGATATCAATGCTCGGATGTGTAGTCATTCAGCGATCCCATAGTTGTCTATGCATGCAATACCCTTTTGGGGTTATTTGTCAGAGCCGGATCGGTGCTACCCAGGAATGTTACATCTGGACGTACACCACCAACTTAACGGCGACGAAGTATTGAACGTACTTGGAGGACGGACAAGGTTTTCACTGGACGAGGTTGGCTTATAGCATTAGCCTGAAACCCCACATATCAAATATATTGAAACGTTTCTCCAGTTTGGAATAATTACGAGCTTACTGGGATCAGTCGTAATGTCTAGGACGGCGGTGATTTTAAGGTACATACTTCTAAGTAGGTTTCAATGACTGTTACCAGCGGAACTATGGTTTCCCACGCTGCCACTTCCTTGCCCGAAGGCCAGGAGATGGCTTAGCACATAGTTGAAGACGGTGCCGGTGACTCGTCTTGTTGCAGAAAGTTCGCAGGGGTTCCTGTGGCCTTTTCAGCTGCGCCCTCCTTATTTGCCGCTCTTTGACGGGGACTTCTCATAGGTTATTCACATCTAACTAGCATAGCTGGAGGCCTACTAGTATCCGCCACCTGTGACCCCCACAATAGCCTGAGCTTAGCCCTGCGGTTATTTGCTAGCTATTGGAAGTCTAACATTATGTGTGTTATGTTTAACTACGACTTTGGTGGTCAGAGGGACGATAGAACGGGGCGACGAATAATTTGGCAGGTCCTATTAATAGCCTTTTGTAGAAGGTTGTCTGGAATTACGTGTGAAAGAACCCAGTAGGATTTTTGAGCTCATCGTTGCAACGCTTTGACTTTATCTCTGCGCACGAGATGACATAAGAGCAACAAGGACCCACTGGGTTGCTGATGTTCACCTTAGTTATTTGGAAGGATGATCGAGTAATATGATACACATTCTGACATTCAAGTTCACAATCAATGTCAATATGTCGAATACACAAGAATTTGTGTAACCATTTATAACGAAAACATTGAGAATGCACGTACAAGTGCGTCTTAACGTCTCCATCGATTGGAATAACTTCAGACAGACAAGGACTCTTAAGTGCCAATAGAACAAGAACATGCATCACTACTGCCCGGCGAAAAATAAAATAGCTACTCTTTCATTTTATATGAAATTCCAATCGACTTCATTTAGGATGTATGTAAATATCTATAGAAGCAGCAGGGGATTTCAATCATATATTATCTACATCACAGAGAATGAATAGAACCCGAGGGGGAAGAACAAGACAAAAGGAGCAAAACTGAAGAAAATCACCCATAAAATCGTTGGATAACATTGTGACGTATTCACGAGGCGTGAAAAATCGTTTTGTTATTTCTTGAAACAAACAGCGAGCGCCGCCCACACCATCTAGCCAGACTATGCCGCACTCACGTTCTTCGCCGCATCATATATCCGTGCCCTACAGCCAATTTATTCATTCGAAATACGTGCATAACATCGGTAAATATGAGCAATCAATCTGCCATGAGTAACTTAGAGAATTTTTCAGCATCATCCATGAAATCCTCGTCCCTGTGTTAAACCAGGTAATCGATTCATATATGTATTTGTATTTGTATGGTGAACAAATTTAAGGACGTTACATTAAAGCACCTCAGCTAAAGGATGTGAAAATTACGGCAATTTCTTTTACACGTATTTGAAGGCGCTGTCAAAGGTAACGTTTTGTCTTTCACAATGACTTCCGACCATTTAAGACACCTGTCACTCAAAAAACGACGAGGCATAGGTAGTTGCTTTAAGAGAGAGAATATGCTCCATTTCGACAACACTGGTGTTAGTTCGTTAGGAAGCGAAGCATCCTTGTTGAGGAAAAATAACACCCTGCATGGGTTCTTGTGTGTGTGTGTGTAGTATTTTCTTTTAAGTCCTCTTCAGTTGTCGAATGGAATTGAGTTTGGAAATTACACTCTCTAAATGGGCTGTCGAAACGTCAGCAAAGGTATTTCCTATCCTAGATATTCAATTTCATTTTGTCTATCGAAGAAAGCATATGAAACTGAAGTGAGCAAAGGAGCAGCAGAAGCACACAGAAGCGAAAAGTAATGGAAACTCTTGCCGAGTGACATAGACTGTGACATTTGGTAGCGAAATAGATTTCAGCTGTTGGCTGGCTGGCTGGCTGGCTGACTGGGCGAAATGAAGGAAATGGAATTATTTGATATGTGGTTTTAATTTTTATGTCATCGGGCAAATCAACAATTGTATTCTCGATATTTGGAATGGGACAGCCTCTGTGATGGGTCAGACAACAATAGGAACATGGTTTTACAGTCTAAAAATAGATCAGTGCGTTTACTTTAATAAAAATAAGGAATGCTATTGCAAGTAGGTCTTGTCGCTTTTTAATTGTGGAAAGCATATCCTTTAAAGAGACTTACTCTTTTTCTGAGTTGAAAATGCAGTTCGAGGTGAACCTAGGGCTCAATCAACAAGCCTCTCCACTTAGGTTGGCCTTTAGGTACTGAACTTGTACGCGGCACCTGCAACGAGTAGGCCCTTTACTGCGTTGGCCCTACAGGTTAGGTTCGACGACTCTGCGGGCCTGGGCATTAGTGTCCATTGGCTCTAAATGTAATAGCCATCTAAGACGTGAAATGCGCAGTTCTTTTACCAGGTCGATGTCGATTTACAGCTCGTAAGTTTCGTCGTTGAATCTTCTCCTCAAAAATTCGTAAGCAGGGATATCATCATTCGCTTTCAATAAAGTCCATGTTTCAGCGCCGTAGAGCAGTACACGAATAATCAGAGTCTTATACAAAGTCTCCTTAGTTCTTTGAGATAGGACTTTACTGTTGAATTGCCTTATTAGATTGAATAAATAGCGGTTGGCAAGGGTTAGTATTCATTTGATCTGTGCGCTGGTATCATTGTGAGAGGTAGACAAAGTCACTCACTCCCTCGAAGTTGTAGCTGACCACTGCGATGTAATGTCCAAATCATGGGTGTTGATTGTCCCTTCTTGCTGACAAGTATGTAATTGGTTTTGCCCTCTCATACACATAGGTGAACACATTGTAATACTTGAGGATCTGTCACCATGACTAAAATGCCGAAGGCGTTACCTTTGTGAAGTGACGATTTGACGTGAGTATCTTCACTCCTTTGAAAAGTGCAATTTAAGTGATTAATATCGCACACTGCGTCGAACTTAATCTCCCCATAAATAAAGTAGATGGGCTCCAGGCGTTTGTCTGACAGTTGTTGACAATTTAAAAATGAAATGGTAGTGTCACGTGCGCGTCGTAACCCCACCGCCACTCCGTATATCAACAACCGGAAGACAGGTGCCACATCTAGGGTATTCTCTGGAACTACATCGCGACTAAAGGCAACTAAACAGTGTTGACCCATGCCACATTTTCTAATTCTCTTTGGATACATAAAAAGTTGCTTTGATCTGAGTGTGACATAGTAAATATCTTTAACCGGACAAACATTCTTACTAGGCGGAATTATTAACTGGATTAGGAGCATGACAACCCTAGGTAGGTAGGTAGACAGAGTGGTGGTTCAGAGAAGAACCCAATTAGTGCTAAAGTGCACCGTTTTGATACGTTTAAGAAGGCTGTTATTGGTTGTAATTATATAGAGCTAAACCCAATCCATGGAGTTTAAAGAAAGAAAGAGGTCTCCAATTTTTAGTTCTACTATTTTGCTGAGATCGTTGAAGAAGGGCTTGCCAATCATAGTCAGACTGGTCCTTGACACGGCCGGACACATACAGAGGAAATGATACAATGATTCTCTCTCATTAGTATCCCTACAGCTTCTATAGAAGGAGTTATATGGAATACCAAGCCGACAGCTACAATTCTAGCGATATCAAGTCTAAATATGCTAAATAGCTCGGTTGACAACCCTCCTACTTTACGCTGTTTATACTGATCCCACAGGGGTTTGTAGAATCTTACAATTTTAAAGATTTGCTTGCAAAAATTGTCCCTTACGACGTAGTTACCAAGCCCAGACTCCATCACCTTCACAAAGAGCTGATCAGATAAACCAATAGGAAACCATAAACTCAAATAACCACATTTATATCGAAACCAAAATCTGCAAGTTAAGCCAAATAATCATTCCTTTTTCCTTTATGTTAAATGGTATACTCAATTATAATGTAATTTACCTTTCTTCTTGTGTTTTTTCTATTCCATATGTCTACCTATAATCCCCACAGGATAAAGGGCTCTATACTGGCCACCTGCCAACCTGTTTAGCCCACTTCAAAAAAAAAAAGAGTCTCCACCAAAACCATCCAACAAATCTGCATACAATCAACCTAATTTTTTTGTCCGCCTGCTTCCAAAAAGGTCAACAACCACTTTTCATGTACGGCCCCACAGACTAAAGGAGCTGCTCTGGAATTATTTAAGTTGCTGCCAAAATCTGTGACTGCCTTTAAGGGGAGCTCTCTGTTTACACTCAAAGTAGCTAAGTGTAAGAGGAGTTAAAGTGCATATTTTCATCCACCAGCCGGGTTGGCCCTGAATGTATTTCGTTGTCGTGCCTTTCTCTAGTTAGCGGGCCTGCTTTTATTTATGTTCAGACCCTTTTTTATAATTAGGCTTAAATTATGAGAAAATTTTGAAGCAGTGAAGTAGCACGTATGTTGTTCCTTTGAACTCCAAAATTGTCCCTTAGACGTCCAGCCCCAAATGAGCAAAAAAAATAAATTGGCCTTATTTGACCTCGATTTATTGATATTATAAATTAACATGCCAGAGGTCTGAGTACTTTAATGCCTTAGCATGGAACGAGATTTGAATTTTTTATCAAACAGTGAATAGTTTCCCAAACTTCGTTCTGTAAGTTGGGGTGTGTTTTTTTGAAAAGGGGAGTCAGTAAATTGTGGAAGGAAATTTTCTCCTGATGGGGAAAGGGAAGGGAAATTTTCTCCGTCATCTCTAAAATGACCCGTGGAGGGTAAGTTACAGATATCAATACAAAATGTGGTTTACACTTTTTTACAGAGGAGGGGAATGAATTTGAGGTAGGTTCATAGGACCTATTGGTTGTGACAAGGAGAAGATGAATTTATTTTATGTAAAGCGTTTTCTAATACGGTCTTGACAACTTTGAATTTAGTTTGTGAACGCACTCTTCCACTAATCATCAAACTGTTACTGTCAGTTTCTTCAGTAAACTCAACATTTTCATTATGGTTAAGTACACGAATGAGTAACGTCTACAAATTATAAAAATTTTCTATCGAAATTCCGAGTCGGTGATCGCAACTCTAAGAGCGTTAACTCCAACTTTCGGTCGTAATTCTCGCCCTAGTAGACAGGCAATAAAAAGTTTAGTGCAAAAATTTGAGTCTACACATTCGTTGTGTGATGTTGCCGTGTCAGGGAGACAACGGGTTGGTCGAAAATATCGCTGCCGTTCAGGCATCCGCAGAAAACGATCCAAATCAGTCAATTCCACGGCGTTCTCAAGAATTGGGCATCGCTCAGACCACATTATGGCGTATTTTACGTAAGGATCTTGGTTTAAACCGATAAAAGATCATGCTGACTCAAGAATTGAAGCCGATGAACCATTTGAAGCGACGTACGTTCTCCGATTGGGTTCTGGAGAAGATGCGCCAAGATGATGAATTTCATCGCAAAATCATCTTCCGAAGCTCATTTTTGGCTCAATGGGTTCGTCAATAAGCAAAATATGCGTTATTGGTCGGGTGAAAATCCACATGTGCTTCATAAATCACCACTTTATCCACTTGGGCCATATTTTTTTCGTCGACGACAACGATCGTCACGTTACTGTGAATGGTCAGTATTATCGCGCCATAATTACTGATTATTTTTGGCCCGAATTGGAAGATATGGACTTGGATGACATGTGGTTTCAACAGGACGGTGCCACAAGCCACACAGCACACGTTACAATCGATTTATTGAAGAGTAAGTATGGTGAGCGTGTTATCTCAGGAAATGAGCCAGACATTGGTTAGAAAAAGCTTAGAGCGAACATTGAACTCGAAATACCAGTCGTTTCGGCCGAAATGAATTAGTTTGTTGTTGTCAGCCAACTTGCAGCGTACTGTCACAGCATGGGAAAACCTGGCAATACTGCCAAATCTAACAATCGTCTGAACATAACTATAGGCTAGTATTGTCATTTTCCCCACATCGCTTTCTTATCCTGTCGTGGTGGGGCTGGGTAGTGACCATCGATACTCTTGAGCTAAGCCTGGAATGGATCCAGGGAAGGTCAGAGGGGAGGTACTGAAACTAAACGGCAAGCAAAAGAACGTATATATAAAGAAGTAGCAAAAACACAACATCTAAACAAACATGGAGAGTACAAAATGAAATAAGCAATCACGGATACAACCAAGAGTCGGCAGAAGCCACGGCTGTCGGTAAGGGCTTGGCCCCAATAGGTGATAAGTCGCCAGTGCTTATAACTTTGACGCTCGAAAACATAGTAGCCAGCTTTGAGTTACACCATTTCTTTGCTGAAGCTGAACCTATAAGGGAAGAATCGGTGCTTACTGCTCACAAAGAGAGATACAAAGACGGTAAAGCGCCCTACAGAAAAAGGACGGAGCCCAGTAGAGGAAGCATTAGCCGAATACCCCGGTACTAATATTCAAATCGATATCTGCTCGAACAGCAAAGCAGCAATAAGCGCCATTACAAACCCCTTATCGAAATCACGACTAGTAATGGAGTGCAAAATCAAAATCCATCTCACGTGGGTACCGGAGCATGAAGGTATACCGGGCAACGAGAAGGCAGATGAGTTGGCAAAGGAAGGAGCTAGCAACATTAATCCTCTGACAACTATTATAACCATAATAAATACTCAGATAAGACAGGAATTCAATGAATACTGGGCGAATCTAAGTACCTACATGCAAAGTGGCCAGATCTGTAATAAACAACATAACTGAGTCTGATGGCGGAACTAAGTACAGATCACATTAATCTCAACAAACATTCATTCAGACTCGGACTATCTGATACAATAGCCTGTGCTAACTGTGAGGAGGAGAAAGAAGATATAGAACACTTCCTCTGCAAATTCTGAACGAATGTTAGTACAACTCACCCATGTCCCTCAATTACCCGTATACTCTTCCAACATATAGATTTCTGACAATATTGTCAAATGTGGCAACTGCCAACCTTAAGAAGGGATCCTGGGTACAAAAAACTATTCAAATTTTAGGCAAATATTAAGTCATTTATTATGGACTCTTTGTTTCAAACTTTAACATGAAAACTGCTACACTCCGCCTGGGGCGAATCGTGTCATACCCTATCCCTTTCCTATATACAGACATAAATATATAGCCTTTTCAACAAAAAACTCGAATAAAAAAAAGCTTATTTCAAAAAGTGGGCGTGCTAGTGGGCGGATAATGGAAGTATTTTAACATGTATTCGAGTCTGCTTCTAAGAATTGTTATTATTTGATTGAAATCGAAGATAAACTGTTCTTTTGAAAAATCGCCCCAAAAAAGTGAGAGTGGCCATATACAACATATGGGAGATCTGTAGAGTAAGTGAATATCTACACATTTGCTTAAGTAAGTTTTTTTCGAGCTTCATATAAAAAAAGTGAAAAAAGTGTTTTTTTTTTTTTGCAAAAGTGGGCGTGACAGTTTGCGGATTTTAAAAATGTTTACACTTGTATTACTTACTTCTACAAGGACCTCGTAAACAAAATTTCATCAACATAGCTCAAAATTTAAGTCCCAAAAACTGGTGACATACGGACGGACGGACATGTCTTAATCGACTCGGCTACTGATGCTGATCAATTATATAATATACTTTGTTGGATCTATCTATCTATATGTTACAAACTATAGAGGTAGGGTATAATTAAGTTTTGATTGTTTCAAGCTTCAAACTTACGTTAAAAATTCTTTGCTATTTTTTTCGATTGGGTATACAAACATTTACCACTGTGTAATGGTGGCGTATACTTAACATTTGACAACTTTAATTTATTTCCTAAACTTTTATCATTTCTGCACTTTTTTCGTCTATTTGTCATTTCCATGAATACCCATTCAAATTATAATATGTTCCCTCGTTCATATGCACTTGAAATATTTTAAAATTAGTCCTCAAGAGGATAGAGTGAAAACATACTACTAGAGGCAAGAGTTAAATGAAAATTTACTTCAATGACTACTTGCTTCCATCAATTAATCTCGATACTGCTTGGAGAAATGTACAAAGTCATTGACCTCATTTCTAAGCTGCACTAAAGATTTATACACAGGCGGTCATGAACCTCAATAAAACATGATGGGGGGCACGTGGAGTGGAAAATAAATAGGTTTAGCACGTGAGGCTTTTCTCAAACCTTTCATGCAAAGGAATTTCCTCAGTGTCAATGTGTTACACAATAGTTCGCCGTCTTTGTACCTAATTTGATTTTTCCAGCCATTCAACTTCAGTCTCGTCGTTTTCATAGCATTTCTCAGTTGTTAACTCCTAAAACTGTTTACTACTCTTCAATTTTTGCGCAATTTCACTGGACGGACGACAAATCCTCAATATCGAACTAACATAGCCTCAAGCCTGTGTAACTGTGTGTATACAAAACGCTTTATTGCATTATTCCACAACACGGCTGTGTATTACTTTGCGAAACGAAACGAAATCACTTAACATCGCCCTTGAGCAGATGACGTTTAGGAGGAAAATGTTCGCTCCAATTGATTGACGACCACCATAAAACTTCAATACGAGAGCGAGTAGAGCGAGTACCGGTCCTTTGTACCGGATGACATTGGCGAAAAGGAAATCTTCTGTCCGACTGGCCATCTGGGTCGAGGACAATCGAAGCAATTTCCCTCGATATAGCATTAATGCCACGAGAATGGAATTATTGTTCAACTTCAATTCGATACGAGAACGAGAGTCGAGAGTCGAGACTGAGGGAAAATCAATTTGCATTCGCTCTCTTTCCTGTTCTTTTTCTCGCTCGCTCTCTCTCTGGTTCAATTAAGGAGAACAAGAAGTACTTGAAAATTTCCTCGGCTAATCAGTAGATTGCTAGGAAACATGCAAAAGGAAATTTTTTTCGATTCGATATGGTTGGCAAGTGGAGTGGGACGAAGGAAGAAGGAACAAAGGGCGTCACCGGTTCTGGAGCGATGAATAACTTTTGTTCCTGGGGGTGAATCCTCTTGGCGAAAACTCTTTTACGGTATTCGGTGAAAACAAATTGCCCGTCTGAAAGTAATTTGCCCCCGCTCTAGCTTCAATAGCCCACTTTAGTGTGTGCGTTGCGGTCTTACTGTGTAACTGACCGCAATAAATTCTCCCTAGAGAAACTATTGTTTGGCCGACGAGTACGTGGATGGCGACTAGGTACTGTCGTCATATGAATGAGTGGGGGGAAAGGGATTTCCTTTTTCTATGTCCAACAATTACAATTCTGTTGGCCAGACTTGCATAGATGAAAAGCTATGAGTGTAGCGCGTGGTGGTGGCCCTATTATAGTGGGTGAAATTTTCCAGAAAAACATCGGCCTATATACGAGTATGAGAAAGACCAAGGGATTATTGTGGCTCTTTTGTTCATATTGTTGAACTTTTTGTTCTACTTTTGTTTTGTTGGTTGTCCTTTGAAGGGTCCTGTAGATTGAATACCATGCGTAAATAGGGTCGAGGTGATGCCATATCCTTTGGGGGGGTTTGGTTAATAGAGTGAGAAATGTTTCCGGTCGACGGTGCATGTTAGACCAAAGTGCCGTTATTATTTTGTGTCGAATTCGCTGTTATTTTGGACATTTACAATTTGGAGAGTAAAAGTGGCTTTAAAGAGAAAGGATATTGATTTTTTTTTTCTTAACATACTCACTTCAGTCACTTGACACGACAGATGGGATTTCCATTCACAAGTTGTGAATTAATGGCGTATACCTCATTTGTCATGAAGAAAGGTAAATGGAAAAGAAGTAGAATTTATTTTTTTTAGACATCAATTTCATTTGAAATTCTAAATTTCAATTTGATCGGGTGTATTTGTACTGTGAAGGCACTTGATCTAATGTCTTCTTCTTTTTTCTCTGTGGACGCAGCTTTCAAAGCACCTATTGTAGAGACGGGAGCTGAAGTTCGTTAAGCCGTTCCAGTGCTGTGTTTTGTATAGTTTTTTGCCACCATACTGGTGCTACATATCTGCAAATCCATCTTGCTACAGCTGCATAGACCCATAGTGTTGCCCTAGGCTTTACTTACTTAGTTAGGTCCTTTAACCCCTTGGGGGGCATAGGGCGTCAACAACGCCTGCACGCTATCTGCTTCGTACTTCTGCAACACGTTTGAACTCTCTCTAACTCATTCCTAAAGAGCTGAATTAATCCACGACTGTTCTGCGCCACGTTTGCCTAGGACGCCCCGATATTCTGCGGATTCCATTGCATGGCGTATTTCGCAATGGAGATGTCTTCGCGCCGTATGGTGTGTCCAATCCACTGCCTCAGCTTCTGGATTCTGGACCAAAAGATGGGGGTCCATTATCTCACGTGAAAGTAGACAAACATCGTCAGACTAGTATAAATGTTTAAGGTAAGATGTCACAGTCCAGTGAATTCCATTGTTTCCTTCCATCAATGCTGCACGGAGAACATCACTGATAACCACTAAAAATAACAGCGGTGACAGTATGCATCCTTGACGTACTCCGCTTTGGAGATCAAATTCTTGGGACACCTTTGCCATTGCAGGACGTGACACTTACTGCCTTCATACGTAGCCTTGATAATGGCTATGAGTTTTTCTGGTATACCTCTCCTGCGTAATGCCAACCAGATAGCATCTCTATTCAAGCTGTGGAAGGCCTTTTCGAAGTCGATAAACAGCAGATGTAGTGGAAATCTGTATTCAACGCATTGCTCGATTATGATCCGTAAGGTGTTAATGCAGGAGGATCCAGCAGGAAAGCCTGCCTGTTTTAGGATTTAGGCCGCAATTTTTGCATGTAAAACTGTTGCTGGTCCATAATAAGATCCTGGTTTTGGCTCTTATAAGGTGAGAGTTCCTGGTCATCATCGAGGCTTAAATGGAGGTACTTAACATCCTATTGTTTCACCGCAGAGTTTGGTGAATATTGCTTTTTAGGATTGATGTTAAGGTCAACCTTTTGACACCAGTAAGCAACTAGATTTAATGCTCTCTCTCATGTTGATGCAGAGTGTTATGAAGAGATACGCAGATGTTTTCCGTTGCTTGTAACAGTCAACATAATTGAATTTTCACTTGTAGTCCTGCCAGGTCGATCTCTTCCTTTCGAATCTTTCTATGTCCCCCTCAATCTGATCTGCTACACGTGCTATTATAAAAGTATACCCACCATCAGACGCATTGTTCATAACCGCATACTATCTACCGATGTGTCATAAGAAAAAAGATACATAATATATTAGAAACAAAAAAAGTGAAAATTAATTTATCTTCATGTCCCCCACCAGGATTCCTCTTCCAGTTTACATTACACATTTCAATGGCAGCAATGGTATCCTCTTTTTGGCAGCCACTGGCTTTTACTTAACGAACAGTAAACGTAACCAAACCCATGTATTATACTCCAGGCATTCATATCCTCAACTCACACAAGACTGATAATAGATAATGTAGAAATGTATAGTAGTATCTGTGTGAAAACACGAACCTAACCCGAATATATAACTTATTATTGCTGGCTCTTTGGAAACAGAATAACAGATGTAATATGTGTTGTTGCCAAGAAGTGTATTCAAAAAGCTGACTGCAGCATTTCGATGTTTTTTGGCAGCAGGTCAGGAAATCCACAAATGAAATCCTTTTTTGGTGTTCCAGTATTAAGTTTTTGTTTCGAGAGAAATCTATTAGCACACCATTACGGCGATGATGCTTGTTGATTCATAGTTATGGGTATTTGAAAGTTTTGCCAACCACTAGGCATTTGCGTTGTGCGGCGCAACACGTAGCGGAGAGTTTTCGAAGTAATCGTTTGTTTTGAAAACACTATAAGGCGATTGGCATTTAAATCATAAGTATTCAAAATTTTAAGTGGCTTTTTACTGTTGGTGTTTAGTACTAGGCTAAATTTGGACTTTGGATTTGATTTAGCAGAAAGAAGACAAGAAGAACTAAAGACTTAAAAATAAATGTATGGTCGCAGATTGGGTAGAGTCTTCAAAAATGACAGACAAATCAGACTGAAATCACTTAGGAGCTCTGATGGTATCTTTACTGAGGCAAGGCTTTTGCTGGAGACTCATTTTTCGAGAAATCTGATAACGACAAGGTCCTCTCACGAGCGCCAAGTTCGAGTCTAGTCGGAAAACCCGGCGAAGCTGGTATGTTGCATCTGCATTTTCACTGCTGGACTTGCACTGGGATATATCCCTACTTCTTGGCGTATAGTTAGAGTAGCTTTTACACCAAATATTGGTCAGAATGACTATTCGCTCGTTAAATACTTCAGACCTATCAGTCTGGCTTCCTTCCTACTAAAAAGTATTGAAAGTCTTACTTACTGAGACTCACGTGCGGAGGGTTGCTCTTCGAATACATCCTCTATCGGAAACGCAACACGCCTACCAGCTAGGTAAATCCTGTTTAAGTGCGCTGCAAAATCTAGTCTCCAGAATTGATGGCGCTCTTCAAAGGAAAGAATTTGCTATTGGGATTTTCATTGACATAGAGGGGTAGATAAGGGCTCTACAAAGGGTACATGGCAGTTGGAAAGACATGGAGCTTGTCACCGAAAAAGGTGCTCTGGATCTATAGGCTATGATAAGACCATTTCTGGCATATGCGTCGGTTGTTTGTTGGAAGGGAACAGAACAGTTTGTCTCGGGTGCCCGGGAGCCCTTCCGAGTACTACGGGCTCAGCTCTAGATGCACTGCTGAATCTCCCTCCCCTTGATACTTATATCATCTGGTCTTCGCTAAAAGCTATTCACAGACTCAGAAGTGGTGGCTTCTGGTAAGAGACGTACTGAAGCTTTGATGATTTTGTTCGACACTTATCCTATGACTCCGGTCTCATGCTGTCTGATGCTTTGTATCCGAGGTTTTAGTTGTGGCGAAAATATGAGGTTGACTTTCCAGGTGACTAGTTATCACCAGCGTCTGAGCCAGGAGTGGAGTGTAGTCGTATTTACACAAATGGTTCCAAAATCGATCAAGGATCAGGGGCTCGTGTATTTGTGGACGACGATAACACAAGACTGCAATACTCATTGGGTAACCATGCCTCTGCCTTCCCATTGTTGGAAATAGGTGGAAGGGCCGCAGTATCTTGCCCTGTAGTGACAGCCAAACTGAGCTTCAGACCTTGCTCAACACTTTAACCTCATCCGAACTAGTTGGTGAATGCAAGAGAGCTTTAAACTGTGTCGCTAGATTCAATTTATAGACTCCCATCGGGGTGCCAGGCCACACTGGTATCGCGGGAAATGAGATATCCGATGAGATTGCTAGACAAGGCTCAGAGGAGAGTCTCTCATGATCAGAATCTGCGTTAGGTCTTCCTGCATCAGCGGTCAGGGCTTCCATAGATGATTGGGTTTCTTATGAACACAATTGTGCGTGGCATGACTATCCTGGATGCTCTCAGACGTTAGTGAGAAATCCGCGGCATTCTTGCTGTCTCTCAGCAGAAAATACTGCAGACAACTAATTAGCGTTCTTACGGGCCACTTCGCTTTTGCTATGCATCTTAATATGATTGGCTTAAGTAAAACATCTGTTGATGACGAGACCGCGGAATACTTCCTATGTAGTTATCCTGCCTTTGCTCGTATTTGCTCGCTGCAGATTCTAGAAAGCTTCTCAAAAATTACCTCCTCCCCTCGGACACGCTCAATATTTATTTATAATTCTCTGAGTGAAAACACATTCAAAAGAGTACAACACATATTCATTAAGAAAATTTATCAATGAAATAGTGCACTAGCCTCTAAGATGTCCTTACACCTGTTAAAAAAAGAAAGAACGTGTGAAGATGGGAGGCAAAAGAAAAAAGACAAAAAGGAACTATTTTTCTCTGGCGGCAGTAAACTTTCATCTCTGCCTCAGGCTCGGTGAAAACAAATTCATCATGCTTATCTGGCGGCATGCCAATTTAACTTGGAAACTACGAGTATGCATGCCTCACACGCTGCATGTGTGTTTGTGTTTTCCACATAACAATTGATGTCCTGCTTCTGATGGTCTCTGATGGTCTTGTCTGCCTTGATCACCTCGTCTGCCTTTCTCCGTATGTGTGTGTGTGTATTTGTGCATTATTTTGACACAATGCGTTTTCAAATTTACATGCTAATGAATAGGGTGCAGGCAGATTGCTGCCAACATCCATCCAGGACGAAGATTGCAGCATAGATTGTGGCGAACCTGCTGGGTTGTGGGTACACTACTAGGTGTCCTTGTAATGAAAACATATTGAAATTTTATATTTTTTTTTGCTGACTATCCTTATGTTTATCCAGTTGAATATCAAATTTAATTTCGCATTGTTTATCCCAGAAGCGAGGTAGAAGGTTACAAGGCAAAAATAATGAATATACATATATTTATGTAGAGCAAACAATATAAAACAAACCGTGTATACGTTTACATAAATAATGAAACAAAGGCCGGTTTTCTGTGTCAGAAATTTAATTAGGTTTCATAGATTAAAGTGTCGTAATAGATTTATGGTGCACCATCGACTGTGAATGGATTTAAATGAATGATGTTTGGGGTTCACCCCCGCAAGCAATGTGATGCCCAAGGACGATCATTGACATGTGAAATTAATTATTGCAATTCAAACATATAACAACAAAAGATTCCAAGAAGAAACACTTTTGCGTTCGATTGTGTGTGAAACTAAGCTGTCACTTGAATGTTTTTCTAATACAAGGAATTTGAACTGAAGCTTTAGATCTTAACCACTCACAACTGAAGGAGCGAAAGAAGGGCTTATTGTATTTTATTTGTACAAACATAAACGATACTACAACTTTGTACCCTAAAATATAGAGTGACTCCCAGAAGTGACGAAGAGCTTACAATGACAGCATTCACCACATCCGCAGCTGGAATCTGCAGCCTGATACGAGCAAAGGCAGGACAATCACATAGGAAGTGCTCCGCAGTGTCGTCATCCTCTCCACAGACAGATGTTTTACTTAAGCCAATCATACTAGGATGCTTAGCAAAAGCGAAGTGCCCCGTAAGAACGCCATTAAGTTGTCTGCAGTCTTTTCTGCTGAGAGACAGCAAGAATGCCCCGGATTTCGCACTAAAGCCTGGGACCCTTTAGTGAGCCTTCGTCCAGGAGAGTCATTGCACGCACAATTGTGTTCATAAGAAGCCCAACAACAACAGGAAGACCAAACGCAGAATCGGGTCCTGAGAAACTCTCCTCTGAGCCTTGTCTAGCAATCTCATCGGATATCTCATTTCCCGCGATACCAGTGTGACCTGGCACCCAGATGAGAGTCTATAAATTGAAGCTTGCGACACAGTTTAAAGCTCTCTTGCATTCACCAACTAGTTTGGATAAGGTTAAGGGATTGAGTAAGGCCTTAAGCTCAGTTTGACTGTCACTACAGGGCAAGATACTGCGGCCCTTCCACCTATTTCCAACAATGGGAAGGCAGAGGCATGGTTACCCAATGAGTATTGCAGTCTTGTGTTATCGTCGTCCACAAATACACGAGCCCCTGATCCTTGATCGATTTTGGAACCATTTGTGTAAATACGACTACACTCCTGGCACAGACGCTGGTGATAACCAGTCACCTGGAAAGTCAACCTCATATTTTCGCCACAACTAAAGCCACGGAGACAAAGCATCAGATGGCATATCCCTAAGACCAGGGTCATAGGACAAGAGTCGAGCAAGATCATCAAAGCTTCAGTACGTCTCATACCAGAAGCCGAAGACCAGATGAAATAAGTATCAAGGGGAGGGAGATTCAGCAGTGCATCTAGAGCAGAGCCCGGACTACTGGGAAAGGCTCCCGTGCACCCGAGCATCCTTGGCTTGCAAGAGGTTAAAATACATTGATGGTATTTTCTGGGACTCAAACTCGGAATCCTATCCACAGAAGTCCAAGGCACTAGCAAAGCCAGAAGTCTACACTTCAAAGCAGGCCCTATAACAAGACAGTACTAACAATGGGACGAAATAGTAGTTGCTGGAGTAAGGAAAAGGCTCAGAACGAAATTCACGTTTAAAGCAAGAGAACGCCTTTAAGCTTTTTTAATTCACAAAAAGTCATTCCTTATGTTTCTTAAATAAATTCCTTACAAGGACCTACAAGTTAATCTATATATACATATTTTATCATCATGACCTGACACTTTAGCATGTTGCTCATTCGTTATGGTCTTGTTCTCTGCTATCATATTCTTACAGGCTCTTGTTCTTTTCACATTTCACCCATGTTGGAGGACACCTCTTTCGGTCCTTTTTTTTTTAAATATTGCCTTGATCTTCATCTCATGAAACATGAATCTCCATTTGTAGTTCCACTACATACACACATGCAGGTACTTATTCTTGTTTAACTTGGCGATAGGAGAGAGAGGTTTTCATTTCCTTGTTCGTTGCAGTGTCCTGAAGAAATGGAATTGCACTTGTAAATGGAATTTGAGAACGAATGAGTTTTTGTTGAATTTTACAAGCGCATAGAGATGTCATACTTCATGCCTTTCGGAGAAGCATACTCGTATATCATAAAAGGTTAAACTAAGTAAAAGATATGTATGTGCAAAGACTGAAAAAATAAATGGATACAGTATGAGAATAGACGGATGACTGGTTTTTCGAGGAAGTTGACCCTATAGCTCTTGAAATGAATGGCGCCTGATTCCAGTCAGTGTGTTTTCATAGCGTTAAATTGATGTCAGGGTCTTAAAGGAGCCTTTTGCATGACGGATGCTCCCTCAAACTGAAGTTGTAGATTACTATTTCCATTGCTAGCCGAATGGTGCATTTGTTCATCGTGAGCCTTTAATATCTATTGATGCTGCCACAACTGCCCATCTCCATCAGTAGTCGCTCATTGAAATTTAGGTGAAGTACTTCGTTGCATTCAAACGGGAAGGGTGAGGACCTGTATGGCGATTGATCGGGAAACTACTGACCTGGATTGGACCAGTAGCGCAACAATCAAGTTCGTGATGTAGTGCTTGCCTTACCTCCTCGTGGTGTCCCTGGGTAACTACATGTATAAATCCTTATATGCCTAGACTAGGTAACCTGGGCCAATAATCCGCGTTACCGCAACCAGCCCGCTATGGAAACCGACACAATGCCTCGGATAAGGACTGATAACACGTTGAAGACCTTTGGCTATAGTACCCGGACCAAGATTGGTTTCTGGAATATGAAGACGCTCCTTGACCTTCAGAGTGAAGGACCTCAGAACGCCAGATTCCTTGAATTGGAGCATGAGTTCATGCGATGTAGGCTGGACATATTGGAAGTAAGCGAGATAAGATGGTTAGATGCGGGTGAGTACCAATCCCCAACGCATAACACTGTATTACTCTACTCCGGAAGACTAACCGGAAGCGCCATGGATATGGAGTTGGACTGCTATTACCTACAGCACGCAGAGGCTTAAATTCCTGGCAGCCGCTCGGTGATAGGATTTTAATGGCCAGATTCCAGACGAGAGTACTTCGCGTCACCATAATACAGTATGATGGTTCGTCCGAGGAAGAAAAGGAGACCGTCTGCTACCAGTTGGGAGCTGTTCATAATGCAATACCCATCGGCGATATTGTGATTGTGATGGGAGTCCTGAATGCCATGGTAAGCAGTGACGAATGGCTCAAACATGTTATGGGACGACACGGATTAGGCAAGGTTTTTTTTTGACTTTTGAAACATAAATCCTATTTCCATAGGTGGCACCATGTTTAAGCACAAAGTCTGCCATAAAATGAGTTGGGTGTCAACTGACAGGCAAGCAACCTACAAAGTGACCATTCTGCCATCAGCTGCCGTTTTAGGAGTAGTCCTCAAGACGTCCGAAACAGACGAGGTGACAGGCATGCTGCCGTTCTCCTCCCGTTATGCACTGCTGCCGTTCGAGACCTAACGACACAGGATCCCTAAGACCTCTACAGTGCCCAGCTCCATCGTGTGCGGTATTAAATTTTGAAATGTTCTTCAGTTTTCGAGAGGTTCACCTAAACATACACATTTTTTTTTAAAAAAATAGTCAAGCGCCTATTATTTTTTACTTTGTTTAGTTGTTGACATATAATCTTCTCATCAACTACATCTCGTCCACTTACTCCAATAAACTGATCCCTTTTGCTGTGCTTGTCGCTGTGCAAATAAATCCCAAGAAACACTTATCTTAAGCAAACTGCTCTGAATATTGTTTGCAGAGTTGGCCCACACGGAGACCTAAGACATCAAAAATTATTTTCCAACTTTATTTTCCCTTATTCAAACAAAATTATACCCCAGAGTGAAATGTGTTCTTATTTCAAGAATTCGGAAGAAGCCATGACTGGAGTAAAAATGCACACGAGCAACCTTTCGCACACATCTTCATCCACTTGGCACACTGCTTCTGCATGAAAGGATAATGCGTGTTCAATATCTATTTTTAGAGCAATAGATACACATAAACATTGTGTTGATTGTTATCCGCCTTTTGAACTGCGTCAATTGATTTGGTATGTCATTCAGTTGAAATTTTCTTTGCAATGTTCACCTGAAGGAAGAATACTCGTACTATCGCACAATGATGCTGTTGAGCTACAATAATTTATATTTTGTTGCACAGTGCCTTTTCTATCTTGATGTTTACTCGACTCGTTTCTCAGTTTTATTTATTCAACAGGCACGAGCAGAGACTATTTCTCTGCAGTTCACTTCTAAATATAAATCGAGACGAGAAAAAGTTGGGCACCTAGCAAGGATTCACGTATTTACAATCAGCAGATATACATTTATGATGTTGAGTTGAAATATTTTATTTATTTCGATGAACAGTTTCCTGTAGGTAAATTCAAGGCGCATGATAGTGGAACGGTCTTTGTGCTTTGTTTGGAAGGATCAAATCCTACATCCGTCCTCGTTTGGGTATTGTTGCTTTTGATTTAGAGTTGGTGTCACAACAAAATTGAAAAATATCAAAAATAATGGTAAGTCCTGAGTTGTGCATTTTCTTACAGTTACTGAAACCTTTCCGTAGAAGCAAAGGCCAAGTATACTTCCTTTACTAATATCCTTTATCTCCTTGTAGTTCGTAGGGCCCCTACATGCCTACGCGTCATCGTGTGCGGTTTCTGGAAATGCGCCTCAGCTCTCCCCAACTCTGTTCCAGTTGCTGTGCTTCCTCCTCAACTGCTCTGCCCCATGAACTCCTAGGAGCGCCACGTATCTATTCATCCTGAGTAAGCGTTTTCCATTGAATCGCATGGTTAGCTACGCTGTCATCCTTTTGGAGTGTGTTACCTCAACTTTTGGTTTGCCTATTCGGCTGGCTGTATCCAGTTCAGTTCCGCCATCTGTTGAGACAATACTCCCAAAGTATTGGAAACTCTCTACTCTCCCAACCAATGCCTATAGTATTGGTGAAAGTATGCAGCCTTGCTGAGCCCCACTTTGGATTTTGAATTCCTCAGGCAGCCTTTCTCTGTGCAAAACGTCACTTGTGGGTCTTTCATAAGCGAAGGGCTCCTTTTGCGGTTGCACCCATGGTTAAGGAGTTTGACTAAATATTCCTTGAAACTCAATTCACAATGGCCTGTTATTAGCAACACCCCAAGAAGGCTATAGTGTTTGTCATACAAATTAAATCTGACCACCCTCTCACATAAAATTCCATAGAAACTACTTCTTTTCTTTTTAAAATCTAATTACAAAATTCCTCGCTCTAGCGAAAATGTTTCACGTTGCTATTAAAATAATGACTCATGAAGAAAATCACAATGAATAGAGTCTGCTGGACCCAAAGGTCCTTGCTTAGCAGCTCCACAAACACTGGTGGATAAAATCCGCATGCACTTACAAAAGAAGAATCCTCCAAAACAACTCGCAAAATTTAGTTGCTCGCCAGTCATCCACACTACACCCTTAGCTTCTAGCTGCACTCTGATTCATTTGAAGGAAAATTAAAGTTAACACAAAAATAAAATAAAATAAAAAAAAAAATCCCATAATTAAATCTTTCGGTTGTATTCTATAAACGGAAGGAAAAACTTTCCAACTGCACTCTCGTAGTTAAGGGTTCTCTTTATTATTTTTTTTTTTTTTTTACTCTTTACGGAGCTCATGGTTCACTGTTGTAATGCCTCGAAGAGTGCATTTAAACTTCATCCACCCACAAAGTGGCGGGGGATGAAATTTACTTAAAAGGAACATCATCAGGTCCGGGTGCAGTAATTATTTGAACTTGTAAGAAATTTTAAAGTTTCCCCGGTATCCGATTATATTGTATTATTCATGAGCTGGTTTTGGGTTTTTTTTTTTTTTTTGAAGAAATTTCTTTGGAAAATTTATGAAAATATTTTTATAATTGGATTTTTTACTTTTGTTGTTCAGATTTTTAAATGGAAAGACAGAACAATAAAAAGTTTGAAACCATGTCTGTGAGTCTGTCTACCCAGAGTCTTTTTAACTGTTTGACGTAGAGAGCTGCATTGTGTGAAATCCCGCAACCAGATGGCAGTGTAGGTCTTTTTACAGCTCAGCGAACTGCAAATACGAACGAGCGAATGTTCGCAAATTTTGACATTTCATTCGAAGTAACTTTTTTATTTAGCAATCTTACTTGTCGTTTCTCAAAGAAAGAGATATTGTGAGGTTAAACTTTCACGAATTTGTTGCTCATGCGAATGTAGGTGGAACAAAATTTGACAGTTGGCAAGAAACATTTGCTTATTCGCGGGAAAATCAGCGAGTGCATGATTAATATTGGCTTTCATTAGTGATAATGCAAACCTAGGAGGGAGTTAAAAAAAAAAAAACCCCGGAACGCTACTATCGTAACACTAATGGTGTTGGCTGACCGGAAAGTGAAGTTGCGCGAGCTTGCAGAAACCACAAAGATTAGTACTGAGCGCACACGTCATATTTTGGGCAATATTTTGCATATGAAAAACTTTTCCTACCGCTGGGTGCCGCGCATGCTCACTCCTGACCAAAAACACGAACGCGAGAGTACTTCAAAAGAGTGTTTGGACGTCGATTGGTAACTATTGAAGAAACCTGGATCCACTATTACACACCAGAGAACAGAATGAGTACCCGGCACGAGTGCTCCGAAGCGGCCGAGAGAGACTCAATGGGTCGAATGCCAAACACGTCAACAACAATCAGCTGTCAAAACAAAGCTAAAGACAGTATCGCACTGAAATTTGACATGTCTCCCTAATCATGAACGGACTTCAAGGCCCCATAACCTTTTTTGCAGTAGCAGCGCATTCTGGCGGTCAAGGAGGTTACTTTTCACTCCACCTAGTATTATGGCTTCCGATCATTGTAAGGTCCCTGCCTGAGACAAGGCTGCTTTCCATTCTCCGGGTACACGAAGACCAAGTTTTCTGGCATCGGCGACAACTTGGTCTTTCTACCGGAGGTTCGGTCTTCCTCGCCGTCTCGAAGCTGGAGGCTGGGATTCGAAGATCCTCTTGGCTGGAGTTGTCCATTTGCACGATGTGCTCGAGCCAATGTAGTCTGCGTATCTTAGTAGACTCATAGAGTTCGCTGTTGTATCTGCTCCTCCATTCGCCCTCCTTCTTCTATCTAATATCCGACGAAGTCTTTTTCGCTTGATGGTGCCCAATATTTGCTCAGCTTTCTTACTTACCATCCAGCACTTAGCTCCATAAAGGAAGACTGGTAAGATGACGTTCTGTAGAGCATTTATTCGGTCCGTCGAGTTAGGAGTTTTGAACCCAGTTGAAGTAGCAACTTCGTCTTCGTCTTGACGGCTTGCCGGGATCTTCCGATGATGTCAATATCGTCTGCGTATCCCAGCAGTTGGGCGGATTTGTGAAAGATAGTGCCTTCCGTGTTGACACCTGCCCTGCGCACTGTCTGCTCCAACACGATACTGAGGAAATCACATGACAGCGCATCTCCTTGCCTGAATCCAGTGCATATTTGAAAGAGCTCGGAAAAGTTGTTTCCAAATTGCACAGAGAATTGCGTGTTTTCCAGCGTTACGCGCCACATCTGGATAAATTTTGTCGGTATCCTTAATTTGGCCATCGCCTGGTAGAGCTCAAGATGATGAAAGCTGATATAGGAGGTTTCAAAGTCGATGAAAAGGTGGTGGGTTTCGACTTGAAATTCGATAGTCTTTTCCAGGATTTGTCTGAGTGTGAAAGCTTGGTCTATTGTCCATCTGCCATCTGAAGCCACACTGGTACCTGCCGATTAGTGTGCTGCAGAAGTGTTTTAGACGTTCACACAATACGTTGGATAGGACATAGGATCACCTTTTTTGAAGATGGAGCTGGTACTCCAATGCGTCTTGCCTATCGAAAAGAAATCAAGGACTTTTACATTAACGCACTCCGTTGTGTGCATTTGCAAGTTATAAATTCCAAGAAATTCGTTGGACAGAGCAAAGTTTGGAGCAAGAAAAATCATTCAAAATCCCCTAGGATATTTTTTGCTTCAACGCTTACAACCTTCAACTCTGATTCCGTAATCTGTTTATCATCAAGGATACACCGCGCGTAACAGTCTCATCTCTTCTGCAAATTAATTAAAGATCGTCCAGGCAACATTCAAATCCGTAAACATTAAACCATTGGTGTCTTAATTATTGCTCTTCATTATTGTTCCACTTTTCAATTTAATATTCAAATTAAAAGAAAATGCTGTAAAGATACATAAAGCAAGGACGAGAACAAAAATTGAGGGCGCTAACAAAAGTACAAGCAAAAAAAAAAAAACATATCCTCTTTTTTGTCTGACTTTATCAATTAGAAGGGAAATTTCCATCTCCTGCTATTGCTTCTCTTTTTTTTAATTCAGTTTCAATTAGCATAATCATTTTTTATTTCTTGTAAAAAAAAAAAGAAAAATACTTAATTAAATGCCTTAATTACAAACAATCTGCTGCTGTCCGGTAATCCGCCGGAGTGCTCCTTGTTGCTAAGTTGAACAATACTGTCGGGGCCAAAGCCAATATAGCCTAGGAATTGTTCAATCGATGTTTTTTGCCAGAAGGACATTGTTTACGACTGAGACTTGGAGTGCATCATTCCAATTTCTTTTTCTAATGATTAAGTGTGGAAGAGGAGAGAATCGATTGGAAATCGCAAGTGAAACAAAGAGCGGATGTCAAAAGTGCAATTAGCTCACAATTACTGAAGTGTAATGGTGGTGTGCTAGAGTCCTGGCTGCGGGATACGGATAAGGCAATTCGTCTTTGTCTGTCAAGGCCTGCCAGGGGCTGATTATATTCTGTGCGGGACAGCTCATTGTTAAGAGCAATTATGCCTAGGCGCGCACACCTTGTCGAAGGGTTATGCATGTACATATATCATCTGTGGAGTTTAATTACAATTTAGGTATTACAAGCGTTTGTGTGTTGGTCAACAAGGATCTACCTGTCGACTGATGTGGTTTTGGCTACCATCGATGCTGGGTATAATAAGTGCATTAATCTTCAAACATAATGTATGCATGTAGGACTGATTAGTGGATCGCTACAAATGAGAATTCGTGGTCTTGGGTAAGATTAGTTGAGGGAGCATGGACTAAATCATCTAAGCCGTAAAGCATATCCCTAAATCTAATTACGTAGCTTTGTTGGTGTGCGACTAAGCGAACTTAACAATGAGGGGTTTTAGGGTAAAATAATAATTGATCGGGATTCTGTTTTAGTGAACCAGCTAAGTCTCCAGAGTTTTCGGGATAACTCGAAGAAGGGAACAATCGTCAAGCTCACTAAAAAGGCAAGGGCGAAAACTGGAGAGGTATCCACGTGCTGTGGCCAAGATGATAGTTAAAATCATCTTGAAGCTTATCAAAGAACACCTCGAAGAAGAACCCGACGCCAAATAAGCACGTTTCCACCCTGCGGATCATCATCGAGTAGTACGTTGAGTATTGATCGCCACCAGTGCGATGGGAACCACTCCAACTACGGGTCTTGAGGCTATTCTCAACCTGCCTCCACTAGACATTTACACGAGATCAGCGGCAGCCATCAGTGTTTAAGAATAAGTCAGACCGAATGCTGGAAGTCAAGTACGATAGGGCATGCGACCATCCTTGGCAGATTTTTCGGCTATGCAGGCAGGCTACACTACGCCTTACCTTGCCTTCAAAATACCATTTACCTCAGCTTATCCTAGCAGAGAAGAGTGGAAAGACAACCGCATACCAACTGTCGATCAAAAATGGACACCGGTGTAAGATCCGGAATCTTCTCCGAATCACTGGGTATATCCAGATCTCTACGACTCCCAGACCACAGCAGTGTTTTCCAAGCGGAGGTCCTGGGAGTGACAACAGTCACCCGTCAGAAGGTATTAACTTCCTTATCGACAGCCAGGCACCTATCAAAGCAATTACCGCCTTAGACATAGAATCCAAGCTTGTGAAGTGCTGTCGCGAAGAGCTTAAGGTTCTTGGAAACACAGCACAAGGCTCTACTTGGCTGGGTCCCTCTTGAACTGACCGACCTCTCCGTAGGCACTCCGCACTGCGCTCTCAGGTTTAAAGCAGGGGAACTGGCCATTAGAGAGGCGAACTTGAGATGGAAGTGCCTGGATACTCGCAAAATTGCAAAACAACTATGGCCAACCTTTGACAAGGCAAGGACCGAGAGAATTATTCGCAAGGACAGTCGAAACCAGTTCGACAGACAGACGGTTGAGAGAGTAGAGAGTTTCTAATACCTTGAGAGTATTGCCTCAACCGGTGGCGAAACCGTTGTACTGCTCCTTGAATCCGTGTCTCTATAAGGATGTGGTACCTGGAGAGTGACCGCCACTATCACGAGGAACGTTCGTTAAGGATTTTCCGGCCAAATCGTATCTCTAAAGGACTACCATACGACTACGAAAGTTGTTGTGGATTGGTCACACTCTCCGACAGGGTGACAGGTCCATAGCTAACCAAGCGATGCAATGGAACCCATTTAACCTAGTTTATTGTGTCTTTTTCTTTACTTAGTTTCAAATAAACTTCTCCCTTTAGGTAATATGAATGTGGAATGCATAATTTTATGCAAAAGTTAATATTACTTACGTCCTCTATCCCAGATTTGTGAAACTCATTATTCACTTCAATGTCACAAAAGTCTAGACAGGACGATACCATTTCATTTAGATTATATCATATTTCTTCTAAAAATTGTGTCTTATTAAGCAACTACTATGCAAACGAGAAAAACTATCGACACTTAGCAGCAACGTTATGGGAATACAAGTTTTATTAAATTGGATATAAAAGCTATGGACTCACAAATGTTCATTAACTAACCATTGATCCGTCGAATCAGAGAAAAAATGTATTCACTTTATCTACTCCCCATGAGCCAATCGAACTGAATCAATCTCTCATAAGCATATTAAAGTGTTTTTAGCAAGTTCACTTTGTCTCATTGTCATTCAAATCACACATTACCATAGCACGAAGGGGAAAGGACTAAAAATAACAGAAAAAAAGGAAAGCATGTTTCCCTAAAACAAGAATCCAAAAGTTATGATAAATTTACTCAATGCATGGTCATCGACCATGTCATTATGGTCCTTATGAAATATTCATGAGGCCACCAAGCGCCTCGTAAAGTATCCTCGCTCGCACAACTCCTCGGTCCTCATCTCTCGGTGGGTTCATCGTTGTGTCGTTGTGAGATGTGAACACAAACGCTGGAGCAATTCTTCCCATTCCTGGAAGTTCTTCTGCTCCTTCCCCTCCATCTCCAGAATATTTATATTTTCTGACAGCGTAAAATATCAATAAAATATGTCATGGCTTGTTATGTTATCCTTTGGCGCACATCATACGTAAACTGACATAAAAGAAAATGGCTGGATACTGCGGAGTTATTCGAAATACAACATATACATGCACCAAGGATGGAAATCAATGTACGAGGGTAGATTATTGTGTGCAAATGGGGCGAACGAAAGAATCCTTACGAAGAGTGATCTCATTTGGTCACAAACACACAGTGGGTCCTTCATTTTTGATTAACGACTTCTCGTTCGGTGGCAAATTATCACACACACACACTTGGTGTAATAATCATGTGCCCAATCTCAAAACGGATAAAGGGTAATTAATATTTTCATTATGATTCAAGGACTCACGCAGCAAATGTCAAATTAATTTCACCCCCCCCAATTCCATTGGACGATGGTGACATCGATAAAGCTAAACACACCTGTAATTTGTTTTTGGTCCTTATGAGCAAATAACATGGCGCGGTTATGGACAAAAAGGACTAATGAGGGTCAATGTTCTTCGAGTGTGTGTGTGTGTGTGCTTGTGGAGTGCGGAGTGGACTCGCCGATGGTATACCACAGAACTAACCTCACAGTATGTGCTCTGTGCGATAATGAAATGTGCGAATAAGTGTGGATATTTAGATGGGTGGATGCTTGGATGGTTTTCGGTTTCCTACTTGCATGAGATGATAGCTATAACGAATTAGAAAGAGAGGGAATGGCTGCGAGTGGATAGGAAGGCAGGTCGTGGTGCTCTGTTTTATTTTGCTAAATGGTTGAACGCTCCAGGAAGTTCGCTTAGACAATTATGACGACATTAATGAAGGATATTTATTTTGCGTTGAAATTAAAGCAGACGGTGTGTGCTCCCGGTGAAAACAACGAAAAGCAGTTGGCAAAAAGCGGAAATGTGGGAAATGTGAAACATAAGTGCAGAAATGAAAAATGTTCTGCCAGTTGTATGTACATAGTAGGTAGGTACTTTTGGACTACCTACTTTTGTTTAAATTGTGTAATTAGCATTTTTTTTTTTGTTATAGTGAAAGTCATTTGTCATAATGCTTGTGCAAGGAGTGTCAACAACAAGTTGCAAATGGTTGGTCAGTATATAGGTATACATATGTTTACTTTGATGGAGAACAGAGGTGAAAGTTTGAAAAGAGATTTCAGCTAAAAACTAGGTCGCACTGGTAAAGTATATTTGGTTACTAGAAATAAATATACGACTGATTTAGAGTGTCCAATGATCTACACAAGACGTAGCAACTCCATGGCTGATACCGATTTTCAAGGGTGGCATTATAAATATTCAAATTCCCGCCTAACTTAAGGAGATACATAAGTAAGAGTGGTCCTTATTCAGTAGAGGAATATACCCAGCCATGAAAACATGGCAAATTTTGGATCAATTAGCTTGAACTCCTTTGTTCTAAAGATCTTGAAATGGAAGAATGCTAGCGCGAATACCTCAAAAGAAGATCAACGAAGATTCTAAAGGAATACACCTTCCCTTCCTTTCTAGACATTGAGGCTCAAGCCTTTTTTCCTTTTATGCTAAGCATATGTCTAGGTTATCAGTGATGAAAGGAAACTATGGACTATGATATCTCACCTTAAACAGCTAGTCTAAGCTGACGATGTTTGTCTACTTTCACATCGAATAATGGACCTCCATCTTATGGTCCAGAATCTAGAAGCTGAGGCAAACATAGTGAGCACTTTCAATACCAGCGCCCAACTTAACATTGCCGGGAAGTTGGGAACGTTGACAACTTTCTATACCATGGTGGCAGCACACTGGATGTGTCCAAACTTGCGTTTGGAATGCTTTCCACCACCTGGAAAAGCAATGTTATCATCCTAAGGGCTAAGCTGCGATTGCTCCGCTCAAATGTAGAATCTGTGTTGCTTTATGGGTATCTCCAACGAACAGCTTTATATTACAACGCGCCAGGAACTATACGAAGGAGAAAGTGGCAGTGGATTGGACACACCATACGGTGCGAAGACAACTCCATTGCAAAATCCGCCATGCAGTATATTATTTGAAATTCAGGTCGAACTAGTTTCAATATTTATTCCTCTTTGGGTGGTGTCCAAAATGTCTGAGGCATTTTATATATAAATTTTGCATTCGTTTGTAATTCACAATATTTTTCGGCGTTCATGGTGAAATATCCTAAGTGCTTTCCGAGCGAACTGTCTAATTTGGGACTGAAGGGCACCTCTCATTTAAGACCGAATAAAGTACCACTACATCGTGGCCATCCAAAATCCTTTTACTAACATACACACTGTACCTATCCCCGACTCCAATATTGTATCCAATTGGGTCTAATATTATTTTATAATTTTTGGCCATGATTTCCTCGAGATTTTGTGCAAGGTACTGTCCGTCCAGAGAATATTGGTTTTCCTAAAAGCATCCAGACTGAGCAGGGATATATCGAGGATCTCACCATAGGATTTAAAGGGTGGAGATCAGTTTAGAAAATTTATTATAGTTCAGCCCTACAGTCCGTGTATGCCTGGCATCCAGCATGCTCGTATGTGAATCTCCGCAAGGGAAAGGGACAATTTAAACCGACCTTTGATGTAGTGATGGACCACACTAGGATCTTAATAGTCACAGGACTATCCGTGCGTGAAACTTTGCATATATTGCATTATACTTAAGCCCGAATGGAGCTTCCCCGATTGCTATTATTTCTGCTGCGAAAGAAAGCCACGATGATCAAGGAGGCGGAAGGAGATTTCTAAGTTAAGCTCATTGGAGAAAACACCCACCATAAGACTTAGTTTATCTTGTATCCATCTGTATAGAAGTGTAGAAGTGTATTGAATCATTATCTACATACTAATGGTATCTAAGATCAATGATCCCGATCTGTCCCAAAGAATGCGATAGTTTGACCAGAATCTGAGCTTGAATTTAGTGTCGTTTGTGAAACTATATTCACAAGCAGTAGAGAAGTGGCTGAGATTGTAGTTCAATACCCAAGAGCACTAGGTGGAGTACACTACTTATCGGTTCTCAATGTGCCACATACGTAGACAGACACCAATCAAGTTACATACGTATCATGAAATAAGTCAAAAGGTTGGATACGACAAAATAGAAGTTTGAAATTAACAAATAGATCAGCTTAACTCAACCAGATTTAAGAATCTAAAACATATAAGAACAGTCCCCAAGAAAAATTGACAGATAACATCAAAAACCAGCCGCAAACATGCTTTGAGTCGGCTGTATCCCCTATTAGAAGTAAGATCCCACCATTTAGCTATCAGTACGCTTCATCAATATTCCTATCAATACTAAAACCAACCGATTTAAATTAATATGCATATCCTTTTTCGGGATTCGATACAAACACATATCTTACACATAATGCCGCATAATACCTTAATCTCAATTTGCTTATCCTACAACTTATTTCCTATTCACATTACTTCCATTTGAATACGCCACCGCCTTAAGAAGGTACAAGCACCTAAATACATCGTGAGAAACACGTCTTACACACATGACTCGAAATTAATTTCCGTGATAACGGCTCTCTTCATCTTAAGTAAGCGCGCATAGGCTTAAGTAGTGAATGTAAAATGTGTAATCTTTAGGTATTTTGTTGACGACTTGTTCCAACAGCTTCTTCCAAAAAAGGGAGTCACTTGAACTCTTAAACGTTTCGCAAGGACGTGCGAGGAAATATTTGAAATCCTTCGACACGTAGATAATTATATGTACATAAGTATCAGAGCGAAAATGCCAGCCTCATGTCCTTGCTCTTTCGCCAGATTTGGATACCTAGCCTTGTGTGTTGGTTTTATAATTTGCTTAGATCCATTAGCGTTAAGGTAATTTTCAATGAAAAATTCATTAGAACAATCTCCATTAGCATAATCCAAGGACTTAAATTTTGCTCCTGCAACTAGCTACTACTAGTAGTGGATTAATGCACTTTGGAGTGGATTCATAATTATTCTGCGAATTATATCGATGGCTGTTGGATGAAGATGATGAAGTTTATAACAAAAATAAGATAAGTCTTTTATTTGCTCTTAATTGAAGAATAGATACATAATTAGGTAACCACTGTGTTATTGTTCTCGGAGGCTTGCTAATGAGGTTGCTTGTTGATAAAATAAGGACACCACAATGTCTGTGTGTGTGCGTGTATAAACGTCGTATGGTTTGCGGTTATTTTCACCACAAAAATTAGTTTTTTTTTTTTTGTTTCCTTGGTTAAACTTCGTAAGGAAACCGCATATGTTTATTCGTAGTGAGAGAGACTAATAATAAGGCAAGCATTCAGCATAATAATTGAGTTGATTATCTACCTCACAAGAGCAAGGGAATTTCTGTATTACTGTGTAAACGTCTTTAATAAATTGGTTAAAGGACTTTAAGTAAGAAAATGTACTCTTATGGACTTATTGAGAAGTTAAAACACCTTCCCAGGACTTCTTCTAATCATAATTACTCGCAAGCTGCATGATTTGAGGATTTTTTGACCACAGTTTCTCCAACCTATAAATAAAGGTATTTGAGAACACTACTGTGCACAGGATGCTGTTGAATCTGCTTACCCAGGCAGGAAGAACAGTGATACACCCAAGGCATACCTGGCAAGGTCCAAGACTCAGAGGGTGGCATGCATCGGAAGCATGGTATCAATGAGGACAACACCGACGGCGGATATGGAAACCATGCTTAGTTTCATTCCACTAGACCAAAAACTGTGAGAAGGCCAATTGTGGTCATCGATCCCTTACGATCACGCCTCCATTCTGTCCCGATGGAAAGCTACCAATGGATTGATGGAAACAGATCACATAAACCTGATGATAACATTCGAAAGGAGATTCGATACAAGAGTTCCTGACAGAGAGCAGAAAAAGGAGCTGACGTTCTAAACCCACGGATCTAAGTGGTACAATAGCCGGACTTTATTGTGAAGCCCTAGGAATAAATCGCTCCTTTAGAACAAATGACGACTGCAGTGTCTTTCAAGTCGAAGTCACTTCCAAAACACAGGCTGCTGAAATTATACGCGTGAGTAACCGTCTATATATATAGCCATTAAGGCCCTGGACTCTGCTATAGTTAGGTCTAGGCTTGTGAGACCCTGCAAAGCACTTTTAATCGAGATATCCAGAGCCAGTTCGATGACCCCCAGTTGGTTACCGGGGCATGAGGATGTTGAAGGAAATGAAAAGGCGGATGAGCTTTCTAGCAAAGTTGCACATATCGCGGATCCTACCTTTTGTAGCAGCTCCAATCAGTTCCAGATAAAGCCATCGGCCGTGCAAACAGATGCTGGCCTTTAGAAAGAAAAGATCATTAACTCTAATCAAACTAAGTCGTCATAACGCAGGGGTAGTTTCTGGCGTAATTACCGGTCATTGGCCTTCACGGAGAAGGACTCAGGGTTCAGCATAATGACTATTGTAGAAGCTAGAGTGACGTTGAAGAAATCGACACCTGCTGTGTGACCGTCCTGCCCTGTCCGTCAGAAGAAAGAGAACTCTTGGCAGTCATTTCTTCTCGGAGCTGGAGGATTTAGCCACCATTAAGCTGTTGGACCTCCTTAGATTCATATTACTATCTGTGTTACAGCGAAATTTAATTACAGCACAGGTTAACTCATTGGACCCGAACTGCTGGTCTAAGTGAGCAGTGGCTTTCCTGTCACAAGGCACCCATCTACCTAGCCCAACCTGCCCAAGACATCAAGTAAATTTGGCACGAAGAAGTTGCCGTTCCATAGTAAAACATTTAAATTCAATAAATCGTATATCAATTGGCAAATTAAATTTAAAATCCACTGCCACATTTACCCACAAAAGCACCTATCATCGATCGAATCGTATTGTAAATTATTGACAGCATGCAGATTTATTCGATGGCAATTTTGCCTCGGCGCGGCGGCTTCCGCATCCTTTTCTCGTTTTCGCTAAATGTGCTGATGTGGAAAAATCATTGCACTGTATGTGTTGATTTAAGACCTCGTTCAGGATCCGATGGTGAGCATTTTCTATTCGAATGCATTTGAAATGTGTTCCGGTGGTGGTGGTAGCACTCTTCTTCCCCTATACTCAATCGGCGGTAATTAAATGGTTTTGGTTTCGCGCTGCTTTTAGTATTTTAACTGGAGCATGTGACTCTTGGGAAGGAGCACAAGGCTGTGTTGTGCCGAACACGTAGAACTAATGCATTCGATTAGTGTTTAATGCACAAAAGCAGCGAAAAGAGTGAATGAAAAGGAACAAAAAAAAAAAGAAAGGAGTGTATAGATCCAATGCATTAGCCAACGTTCTTTTGGACAAATTATTCGGATGCTAGTTTTCCAATACCAACGAGTAATTATTCATGAGAACAAGTGTAGATTACAAGCGAGTATTCTCATCTCTTTGTGTGTGTGGTGAATGTGAAGGGTACCTACTTTTTTTTACTTGTTCTTTGTGGAGTGACTGAAAAAATCCAATTAATTGGTCGCAAATTAAAAGCGAATGAAATGTGTGCGGCTTGCTACAATTGACCTTTGACGGAATTGTATTATTTTTACGCTTAACAGATTAACACTGACGAGTGGTCCTTATACACATCAGTACCTACAAGGAGCTGATTTTTAACCCAATAGCCATCGCCCTTCTGTGACTCTGCATGTGAATTAAATGTATGTGATTGTTAATAGTAATAAGTAGACGACTAGTGAAGAGCAGAAGTGATCGAAGTAGCATTTTGCGATTCAAGTACAAGGCGCGCAACTAACTTCTCGCTGTTTGTCAATAGATGGCTCCAGCGGTAAATGGTCGATTTTGACATATTCAAAACGTCATGAACCCAACTTAGACATATGGTAAGCAAACCGTAGAACACGACAGCTGAACCGCATCGAGAGCTCCAAAAAGTTCACGTGCCGTGATTGGTTCCTCTGCTTCAAAGACGGTGATTTCGATGTTGCCGACCGTCCATGTGAATAAAGAACAATATCCTTCGAAGGCGGTGAACTGCAAGCATTGCTCAATGAGGATCCATGCCAAACTCTTTAAACCCAACGAAACCATCACTAGGGAACGGAATCGGCTTTAATTGATGCCATTGAGCTGAGAACAGCGCACTGGCCTGAGAGCCGTTTTAGCTAGATTCCACTCTAGCTTACAGAGGTAACAGAATACTAAAACCGTCAGCTCACAACAAGATTATCCATTCGATTACTAAGTAATTAAGACCTTACTAGACTCGGCTTTTTGCTCTCACGATGTCACTCCCTGGAGTGCGTGGTACTTATTTCTGGACGACACCAACTCAGCAAATGACACAAAGCGTTCGCAGGGTTTTTGAGCCGTTTTCAGACTCACCCTCATTCTCTGTCGCTTACGGTTGGCTATTCGTAGCTATCCTTCTTTCTGGAGGCCGTTCGACGATCCGCCACCTGTCGACCCCCTTGGTAGCCTAAGCTCAGCGCTAAGCAGAGCCCCAGGGTCTTCAGCTTCTTCGGTAGGGGCTTCTACACATATTAGACTGATGTTTTGGAATGTGGTTCTGATGCGGATTACAGCCAGTCGATCACTCGTAGATCATAGTCCGTGAAGGTTCCGGGTCAATTTGTCAAATGAGGGGGATTGTTGTCAATATCCGAGGCTTGTGTTTCTCTCTCATAACTCATAACTACACACAACCACAACCTCGAGGGCCAGTTCCATGGGTTTTAGCCCTTTGGACGAAGGGCCGGTTCGAGAACCAACATCAGTATCTCATTTCGGAGGTATGAGCGTTGCCGTTGACCCATTTTGGGTTCATCTGCCACCATCTCTATTCCATAATCCTGATAAAGTCATGGAATTACAGACCTGAGCTTCGAATATGTCGAAGTAGCTCATGTAAGGCCGTTGATTCCATTTAGAGAATTCTTTCGCCTTCTATCCTCTTTCTGAGGGCTCTTGTTAGACTTCTAAGACGCATTACTCGTCCAGGTCAACAGGAGATCCCTCGTCCGGTCCTACAAGAGTACTGAAGTTTAACCAGATGTGCAGGTCTACACAAGCGTAGACGGATTTGGCATACGCTACTATGTAACTATCCAGAGGGCACCACGAGGAGGTGATGATGCGACATTTTGCCCTCTAAAGGTATGCCCCAATGTTTTTAGGTTCCACTACATTTTTTTTAAAAATGCCATTTAAATTAGAACTCCAAATGTCAGTGTATTTATTAAACACACATCTCAAGACTTATATATCATTACATTTCAACATAAACCAAACATTGTGTTAAACGTGACAACAAAACAAAACACATCGTTAAGCCAAACAAATATTCGAGAACAAAAGCATATAGTAGCAGTATACATCAAAATCCATGCATATATACAGCACACACTGATTAAACTCACTTACAACAAGATACCAAAGGAGTTTCAACCACGAAACTTTGGTTATCCATTGTTTGGTTTATTCAGGAATTTCTCCTTCCTAAGCCACATCCTCACCTCATATGTGCAACCAAACAACTATACATCCGGCGTCGTCGTCGTCCAACAAATGCAACCAATAAATCTGTAATCAGATTTTGTAATCACCAAGTTCTTTCCTAGTATCCAGGATCCACTCTCCACCCAATGGGGGGTGGTTTAGCAACCCCCTTCCTTCACATCTATGAGAACAGCAGAAACACACGTGCATTGTGTATTAGTATCTTGAAGACGATTGATTATTTATTGCCTGTCAATTAAAACCGAACAAGGGTGCAACTGGGTAGAATCTATGACCTGGTTAAGGATTCCGTAATGATTTTGTTACATTATCTTGTTTTCGTTAGATTGCTGTCATAGTTTTGACATAACGTCGTTTTTTTTTTTTTTGCTTTTTGAATTTTAAATTCTAACACGGAAGGAAGTTGGGGAAAAAAGTTATTTATTACCTCTGGGGAAAAGTTTACTTTGCAGTAGTAGTTGTTTTTTTGGAATAAATACACAGTTACTTTCACAGGATAGGAAAAATATCTGACTATTGTTTGGAATTTTTTATCGATCGCTATAAATTTTTTTTGGGGGGAAGGGGGGGTTGTTTTTGAATAGATATTTCATGCAATTTCGATTTTTCTATTGTTTTCTCTGAATTTTCAGAAGGTCAGAGGATACGTATTGAAATTGTGTTTGCACCTAGATGTGCATAATTTCTCGATCCTTGTTCACTTTAATAGAAATTTTGTAGTTAATCTGTGTGATAAATGTGTTGGATCAATTTTCGTTCTTGAATGCGATTAGCTCCAGGCGATTGACTTTACACAGAGACTAAATCTAACTATAATGCTATTGTCCTCTTAATCGGTATTTGTAGGTACCTTTTGTCTTTGAGTTATGAACCCAAGCACACCTCACACAGATAACTTTCATAAAGTTATTAAGCAAAACATTTATTCTGCAGGCTCTAGACAGCTCTGTAGTCATCAGCAAATGGCATAGACACAGAGTAACAAGACATGATTGAATGCCTTTTAAATGCAGTCCTAATCAGTAATTGATAGTTTAATCGGATTTATTGGTAAGTTATCATTTGGCTCATAATGATGCACACAAACACAAAAGAAGTACCAACTGCACAATGAATATTTAAGCTCCCATTTGGAGGTCATTAGAAGGATGCAAAATGGTAATGCACATAAGGAGGAGACTGGGTAAGTTGTAATTCATGCTCTGTTCGGAGAGTCTGTCGCTTAACTTATAACCTTGGGAATAATTTATGAATTTCGGGAAAGATTTATGGGGGAGAAGAAAGTTTCAATTCGATGATAATTATTTTATGAGCCTAAGGAACAGAGAAAGGACCTGAACTGTAAATATGTTGTAGAAGGGTTGACTATTGTTGCAGCATGTGTAGGTGGAATGATTCATACAAAGGACTAGGGAATTATTGATTAGAGTCCCAACATTCGACGTAAGACAAAGCAAACAAACAGACATTATAATTATTATATAATATTTTGCATTGCGACCTAGTGGTCTATTGTGCCTCCTGCTAACACCTTGGAGAGGTTTGTACCTTGTTTGAGTTCCCCTTTGTATTACAATTTCCTTGGAATTTGAGGGTGACATACTTTTACTAAGTCTTGGCGGGAATTCCCTTAGAGATGACCCTCCAGACTAGAGTCTTTTAGAATACTCAGAATGAGAAGTCGATCTATAGTTGGCATATCCTCCGCTGATATTTGGTGCTGTCATTGTCCCTCCAGAGCCTGATTAATTGCTTTTATTTGTTATGCCCAGTTTCCACCTGTTAGGAAACCAGTTAGGATTCTTAGGTTATTATTGCTAAGGCAGATGCAAGCTTCGAGTCTTTTCTGGTTGTTGCATTCCAGTAGTTTCTTAGCTTGTCTTTCGCAGTCGTCTTTTCTATCTTCCTGGATTTTGTGCGTAAAGTGTGCTCTCCTCTTCCGCAGAATGGTTCAGGGCCAGTGAAGGCTATGCAGCTCGGGCATGTCCAGGGATCCAGTAGAGTGTAACCATGTTATTTGTACCTAGTTCATTCAGTTTTTGAAGGCATTCCCATACGAGCTTTGATTAAATGACGTAGGAAAGGAATCAACCGCTTTAGCAGCTACCTACTGTTTCTGTGATTGGACGTGCCTCTCTATTGCGCATATTACAGCTAGAAAGATGCTGGTACTCTTGCCTATGGGCTTCGAAATGCTTCGTCCTTGTCGCAAATACTATTGAATCTGTTCCTTCATCGGTTCTCGAGCCGTGTGTGTACTACTTTATTGTGTGGCTCTTAGTCTATTTTCCATTTTCCAACTTGGATCAATCTGCGTACCATATTTTCTGGTTTGTTGGCGAGGCCTAGAAGTATTGGAACCTCTGTTACCACATTCTCGGTAGTAGGAAATGTGAACTTCAGGTTTGTTGATCTCCCCTTGAGATTATTCACGCCACGTATGGCAAGGATCTTATCACGGCATTCGTCTATCTGAGTTGGATTCGAAGATTAGGGTGACAGGTCCATAGCTAACCAAGCGATACAATGGAACCCTCTTACTCAAGAGAGCAGGATACGTGAGTGTCTTAGGAGTACGTGGCACAGTGCAGTTGAGAAGGAAGAACGGCAACTGGGAAAGAGTTGGGGTGAGCTGAGCCACATTTCCAGAAATCGTAGGCATTGTAGTGGCGCTAGCACACACAAGGGGATACAGGACATAAGTAAGAGTAAGATTCAGCTGATTAATGCATCATTTTCAGAGTTGATAGCAAGGCCAAAGCTATCTTAACGTTGTGACATTCTGTCTAATTATTTGATGTAAGTTGTATCTTCTTGTCGACAGCATGTACATCAGTTGAAAAGACTAAAAGACTGTTCTTCCTGCGACTTTTGTTTGCAGAGCTTATGAGTAGTTGTCGCCGCATCTTAACCTTTGAACATTGGGATATTGGAAAACACAGCAACCGAATACTGTCACCTACTTCAATGGCTCAGTGGTGGAGCTCATTGTGGTTGAGTCTTCTCCCATTTTATAGATCCTCACCATTCTGTCCTCTAATATCCCATTGACTTAGTCATTTCGATCTGCAAACTATAGATTTCCAGCTTTCAAAGTTTTATTACAGGTTCTTAAGCCACCAATTTGAAATTGGTAAATTCAAATCCTTCCAATTATGTGGCAATGAATGCTGTTTTGCATTTATGATCATTTAATTTTCTTGTAATCTTCATCGTACAACGTTGAAGAAGCCAATTTATACCTAAATCTTTGTCCGTTGGCAAATCCTTAATAAAAATTTAATCCATTCCAACCTCTCATATCAGTTGAGGAGATCACAAATCCCGTTGTCCCAACAACGAAACGGATTAACCTTCTCATTTCTATGCAGATGTCCTTTTAAAAATCAATTTTCCAATAGAGTTCGCCGTCAACCTGGTGGGCGGTGGATGCTAGGATGATGCTTTTAAGTAATTCCTTTCAATTTACATTTACTGGCCGCTGTCCCGTGTCCCGTTGGAGAAAGTGTCCGCCTTAAAAACAAACACACACACAGAGAGAGACAAATCTTTTAGGTCTGTTGGGTTGTCATAAAAATTCACTATTCTCCTAAGCATCCTTGTTGATCCTTTAGTTTTGTTGACAAACATCGACGAAAGTGAAAAACCAAACGAAGAAATTGAAAACGTTTATCTCCTTTACACCGTCTTTACCCTTTTTTCCCTTTATTCTATTACGGTCACCATTACAGGGTTCATTTTCTTGAATATTGTCAACGGTACGGTACGGTGGTGGACCCCCAATGAATTGTTCTCATCGATACAGATTTTTAGTCCTCAATCAAAATGTTAAGTAGAGTCGATAACAATAATGACAATAGCCATTCGCCCCTTAATAATCCATCCAGAGGGCAGAACAACCATCGAAGTATGTACAGCAAAGGGCAGAAAAGCACACATAAGAGCACACACACACGCACACATAATCCACCCCTCAATGGTTTACCAACATAAAATGTCAAAGTTTACGAGATTTTTGGTTAAAATTTTGCGGTGACTTCTCTTGAACTAGGAGCAGTAGCCTGACAATGCTTGGTTGTTGTTCGGTATGGGTATGGGTATGAGGGTTGGGGTTTTGTTGAAGATGGGCTGGGGGATATTTGTATGTGACCTCTCTGTGTACAGAGGACTTTTTGGGTGCTTGTTGATAAACGTGATCCTTATTACTTTCGATTGGATATGTTGTGTGCGCCATAAGTGCCGTATGAATGAGATTTTTTGGTTGCAGCATCAGCTATGGGAAGGACATGAATGAGAATGAGCTAGACATCATAAAGATGACCATTAGTTTGGATGTGTGCTTCATGTTTTTACGGAACTCAGTGACGGTTGTTGAGCATGATGAAGGCTTATGTCAACCCATGGCAAGGAGCATAAATGACTTGCATATGATGCAAGAGATGAAGGGACTTGATATTAATAGCAGCAATCTGTTGAGTACCGTAATGGGGATTTATGAAGTTCTAAATAACCCGTGGCTATATGAGTTTAGAGAGTTTTATCTACTCTTGGAGTTTGTCCTTTTTTAGATGAAAGAATGTGGTGTTTTATGTATTTGCACATAAACATTTCTGTATCTATATATACTAATAGTGGTTGATTACTAAGGGGAAGTAGTTTTATAGCCGTGAAAGGACTTTAAAGAAATTTGTTCCCAAAAATATTTTGCACGAATATTTTAAATTAATATTCCTTCATGATTTTTCTTGTTTAAATGTTTCTAACAACGAGCTTTGGAGCGCTATCTGCTTGCGGAAATAGGTTTATATTAGTTGTCAAGCTCGTCAAAATATACTTAAAACTTCCCTCTATTTTCGGAATTATGCTTTTCAACTGTTCTAAATGTACTTGCAAGAATGTGGAACGTATTCCATCCCCTAACTTCAAAAAATCACCAAGACTTTTCATGGTGTATTTCTGAGATAGCTTGGATTCGAAAGCTTTATATGATGAAAAATTCAATAGAGGGCGTTGTCAAGTATAACAGTGGGTAAAACTTCTGATAGGTGGAGAACCTTTTACCAATGCCTTTAGTTGGTTGGAGTAGGTATCAATCTCTAGATGCTCCAACCTATAAACTTTTGAACTATGTATAATTTTTTTCAAAAATCATTCAAAAATTTTTCACTTCTTTGTAGTGAATGTCACTGTAAAACACTAGCAATGAACTAATCCTTCAGAATAAATGACGATGTGAGTGGCTCTTAAGTCGAAATTATGCCCAAAACGATTACATGCTACTGAGCCAGGGGCGGAATCCTCTAAGCTGATAGTTGATAGTCAAAGTTGATAATCAGTCTCTGTTAGCTCTCCGTAAAACGATCACAAAAATTTATTTAAAACTTGGTAGCACAGTTTTTCGGAATGTCATTTTCTTGTCTGTGTGATTTATTAAACAAAAAAAATGTACATGTGTAATGAAAATATTATTTATATTGAATGAAGTTTAGAAAAATTAGTTTGCAGTTAGATCATCTCCATGTCCCGGATTCGTACAGGTTCTCTTCTCGGTGTGGTTATGCGATGCGCCGAATGTGACTGACTTTGAGGATTATAAACCGCTCGTTCCGGAAGAGGCACATTGTGTGAATAGCAAATATTGTGTAGGGCAGCACAAACGTTAACAATTTCAGCTACCCTTGACGGTGCATATCTACATTTTCTTTCGTCGAGTATTATACGCCATCGACCTAACAAAAAAGAAGCATAGAATGATGGTAGACGATGTTTATAGCATACCAACTTTTTAACTGCCCAATACAGCGTTCAAGAATTCTGCTGGCCTTAGAATGGACTATGTGAAATTGAGTCTCAGGTGAACTTTCTTCAGCGCTATCCTATATTTTTCAAGGAAAATTACTTTGGTTGATTCCGTCGGGACAAAGTTAATGAATATTGGACACAATTTTGACTGCATTTTCTTAATAACAATAACACTATCACTTCTAGGATAGTACTTTGCCCCATTGGTGCAAACCAGTCAGCACCAACTTGCCCGTTGGTAACCTCCACCACCAAGTAAATTTAGTGTTGTAGTCAGTTGCAGAATTGGTGGTATATATGAGCCCCGTGTTCCATTTGATATGTGTAACAGCCGCAAGACATACATAAAAGCTTCCTTTGTCAATCGAGCATTTTTTTAAAAATCTAAATAAAAAAATATATGTATGCATTGGTTGGTACCTTCTTGCATTGGATTTGGAAGGTCCAAAATATTTGAGTTTTTTCTCAAATTACAGGGAAGCAGTCGTACATTCGAATTATTATCATTTGTGCTATAAAATAATTGCAAAGAGGTAAGCATTTTCGTAGCACTTCGCAAATTACACTAATAAATGTAAAACACAGATGAAAATGACACCTAAATAGCTATCACACAAAAACGATAGAAAAAATGTGATAATCACGGTGATTGTCACCTTAGAGAGAGCAAAAGCGATGATTGTGATAGTCAACAATCAACTATCAGCTTAGGGGATTCCGCCCCAGGCAGTTGTTAAACGTGAGTACCTGCATATCACTTTAGAAAATTCAGAGCCCATTCGATGACCTTCTGCTGGATACCAAGCCATGTGAATATACTCATACAAACATATCTATGAAGTTGATAACAAAAGGACTAATTAGGAAATGGTTTAAATGTTTTTGAGAAGTTCGTTAGCAAAAATGCTGCCATACAAAAATACTACAAACAAATGTCGCTTTTATTAGTTACTTCCCGCAGATCTGGAGGACTTGAGCAAAATTGAGTTGTTAAGTGATTCATAATTCTATAGGGGTGGTGCCAACGTGGAAGGTTTTCTTTACAGTGTTTTCGGGCAAAAAATGTTTTTAAGAAAGTCTTGGTTCCATAGCCTTAAGAGAAAAAAAGAGCGTTGAACTTTAGTTTCCACGGAAAGAAATAAAAGAACACCAGGTTGAACTTCAATACTTAGGGTCACATTCTCGATACCATAATCCTGAGCTTATAATGTTTAATACTATTATTTGTATAAGAAAAATGAGCTTCTACAGCTTCTGGCTGGTGCATAACCAAACTCTTTTTGTTCATGGGCCAACACTTGCTTGTCTGTTAGGGGAGAGGATGAAAGTTGACTTAATTTTGTCAAGCTACTTGTTTTGTTCATATAATTTCAAATTTATTTAAGGCTCAAAAAAGTTAATGAAAGTTGCAATAGAGGAGACTCAAACCAAATGGTATGAAACATGACTAGGACAATCGGTAATGTAGTTCTTGGAATTAACGACTTTTATCCATTGGCTTTCTGCGCAGACTCCATTTCAATTAGAATTGTTTCTTCTCAAGTTTTTTTGCTTTCCAAATTTTCTGAGAAAACAAACTATTTTCTTTAACCAAATAAATAAAAGTGTAACTCTTTCTAACTTTCATATGCTTTGTGTGCAAAATTCAATTTATTGACAATATCGTGTAAGAGCTTCAAGATAACAAACATAATGTACGTACGTACGTTACGTATGTATATATGGACAGGTGGCGCAAAAGTCATCACTCTATCGAAAGATGCTATAATTTTTGCAAATGGCGGCAAATATCAAATCTAGATTGACATTTGCGTTTATGTTCTGATTTGAACTAATTATTGTATTCTGCTCCACGATACCCTTGAAAGTATTTAAACATCCATGTACAGAAGGTTAACTTCCTTGGTACAAAGCAATTAATTCAGGTAAGTATTAACCGTCAAATAAAACCATGAACTATATATTTGGATCAAGGTTTCCCAGTCTAGCCAGTCAGTAGTTACCAGTGTTCCATTTGGATGATATGATATTCAGCCGAGTCATTTTATTTTTCAGTTAGCATCCTTCATTTGGACAATCCAAAGTAGGCTATCGGCAGCTGAATTTGTGCATCCCTACGTAAGTAGGTGTGATTTGTCTATGTTCTTGTGTTATAACCCTTTTTATGTTTCTTTCACCGTTTTCTTTAAACTTTCAGCTCCGTACATAAGTAGATATGTTCATCAATGTAAATTTAAAACACAATGCTAACCCAAGTAAGTTAGAACTGTCACTAGCCGTGTTTCTTCACAGCAGAAGAGTGGACGGCTAGGAATTGTATGGTTCCTCATCAACAGATGGAGCTGAGTGCTATTCCTTTATTTATGTACATACATATGTATCTATGTATATACTTCCAAATGAAAAATATTATTTTAAATCTTTATTTGGCATCATTTTTTTACTTGAAAACTTTCAATTAAGAACGCGATGGAAAGTTACATCAGAAAGCATTCAACAGGAGGAGCTTTCAATTCTTTAAAGTGTCAAGTTTCTTTTGTTTTCCCGCTACTGGTCTGAATGTCGCTTCTGATTCAGTTTCCTTAGCATTCATCCCAAGAACATTCAATAAAAAAAAAAAACAAAGCACGTGGCTGAGTAAGTCCTTCTCATAAATATAAAACAAAACCAAATAAATATTGAATGATAAATTCCAATAAACGTTGTCACCGTACTTTGTCCATTCATAGGACATTGAAAACTTCAGCATTACTTTGATAATTTATTGACATTGCCATTGGAACAAACTCCCCCACTTGGTAATCTATTATGGCAGAGTTAAATAACTCCTTTCGGTTGTAATGCCACCCGGGGGCTACTACAATTCGCCTGGGCACCGCTGGACTTTACCGCCCGAAATTGTATTCGAACTTTTATTTATAGCCGCTTAAACGATCGATTGCCCCTTTATTTTGTGTCCCTCAAATGAATATAACTCTTTTGGTTGTTTCATATTTCACGATTAATTTCTTAGCTGTCTCTATTACAGATGATTCAAATTACCCAACCGAAAAAGTAATGGATACTGTCCGCACACAGAGACAAATTACAGTTTTATCACCCTTATCTGTTGTTGTCCTTTTTAGTGCTGGTCTTCTTTTGATTTAGGCCCAAGCACAGGGAATTCACAAGGGATTTTCCCTTTGGTTCTAGTCGTTTTTTTTTCTCGCCTTAGCCATGGATATTATTATTATGTAACAACATTGGGCGTTATCCTTTCAGGGTAATTTGCTGTAATGTCTGATGTTCATAACAGTGTTTTTCCGCCCTGCCAAGGACGAACAAAACACAAAAAAAAAAACAAAAAAAAATGTGTTTGACGTTTCTTTTACGAGCTTAAGATTGGTTATGACACCGAGAGACCAAGAACGAAGTGAAGTGAGTGAATTAAAGTCAAATGGAGGTGTGAAATTTCGTCGCAACAGGATGTTGGCTTGATGTTGTTACACTGTTGTGTGAGTAATAATACTTGAGTTGTTCTGTGGTTTCGTTTACATGATGTTAAGTGCTAGAGAATGGTGTAGGTAGGGGATTATTGTAGATAGAGGAACAAATGCAATGATTATGAGGAGGAAGAAAGCGTGTGCCAAATTATCTTTTTTTTCTGTTTTTTTATCTTCTTATTAAGAAAGTTGCAATGACGCGAAAGACATTCTTCTTGTTAAGTCCAATGTTCTTTCGAAGATCCATTAGAATTGGGTTTGCAGTTTTAACGTGATGAGTGCCACATTCAGTTTATTTGCCACAAGAGACTGCACTCAGATCATTTGCTTGTTGCAGCTAAATTAAGAATCCAACTATACAACGATCAGAAGCTGCGAGTCGACCAGAAGCTTAACGTGTCTGAAGAAGCCAGAGCCTACAAAGACCGCCTGAAAGAAGAACTCTCTGCAGTGCGTGAATGCCAACAGCCAGTGGATCGAATACAGCATCATCGTAAAGCAGATAGTGGTGACTATGCCTGTCTATCAACCACCATCATTGAGAAGTTTTTATGATGATAATGAGTGCATCCAATGGAGCCCAAGGCTAGAATAGTGAGAAAGGAATACAGAGAATTCCGCGTAAGGAATTTAGATCACGTAGCATCTTAGCAGTGCTCCAAACCATGCTCCACTTACTTCCAACTGACAACGTCAGCAAACAACTGGCAACTGGCAAACCACAATGAGATTGAGAAACTCCAAACAATGGAAGGAACAACACACTGGACACGCCAAGGACACCGAACATTTGCCTACTGAACACAACTTCAACATGGGCTACAAATGCTTAACACAGAATGGACACAACAAGATGTCCTTCATGAATCGCTGACAATCTTTACGGATGGCTCTAAAACCGAGAAGTCGGTGCTGGAATCTTTTCAAAAGTCCAGGACATTCACCTCTCCTTCAGCCTTCTTAACTACTGCAGAGTTTTCCAAGCCGAAGTCACCGCTATTAGTCAAGCAGCCGACTGGCTGGCGATTAATGCAGTATCAGTATCGGATATTATCATATACATCGACAGCTAGGTGGCCATCAAATCCCTCGGGTACAGCATTACGAGATTCAAGGTGGCACTACGAGATTCAGTGAAGGACTGTCACGTATCTCTGAACGACAACGTTGAACAGTACAGCCTCACCCTCTGCTGGGTGCCGGGCCACTGTGACATACCAGGGAATTGTGAAGCTGACGAATTAGCCCGACGAGGCTCCTCAGGTCTAAACAACATAAGGGTCACCGACATCGAGGCACCAACGTCTTATGCTAAGTACCTTATCCATGCCGATGCGGTGAAAGAAGCCAATCATCGGTGGCCACTGTAACACTGTAAGGTTGTTCTGGCCAACGCTAAATAAAACCAGGTCCGTTGGACTTCTGAAACACAAGAGAGGAACCCACCCCAAAATCCTAAACACCCTCACCGGACACTGTGCTATAGGAAGGCATGTCCAAAGACTGGGCATCCACTACAATGACTCCTGAAGAAGCTGAAGAGATGAAGAAGAAGAGGAGACATTACATTAGAAAGGCCAAATTAGGTGAATTCCTGTTCAACGACTTAAACGATCTCAGCGCTCACAGAGTAAGAGGGTGAGCCATTCTTGGTCTAAGTGCATCCTCACCGAGGACCGGTTTCAACCAACCAACCAACACAATAACTCTTAATTCATCATAACAATTTATAAATAACTGAAAGATACACCACCGACGAAAGATACACGAAAAGTTAAAGAAAATAATTTGTTTACCCTCCACCTACAGCTGAAAGTATGATATCAATTCTCCTCATGGAGAATATACTCGGAAAGGAAAGCCTATAAATGTCTGTCTGACTTGTTTCTAGGACTTTTCATTCTTTATCTTTTGTCTTCTGCTAAAATAGCAGCAATAACACCATTCAAATGGACGTTTTCACTGGGAATTTCGGTGCAGTTGTTCCATAAGAATTTTCATTCATCCTTTCTGGCACCTGGCCCAATGCACAGACAGAGCACGATGTTGTATTGCAATTGAATAAATTTATTATAACTCATAAGGTATAAACATTTATTATTTATTGGTGAATACATACCTTGGACAGTGCCCGGAATAGGTTAACATCAGCAAGAAATCATTTATACATTTTTCAAAAGCAAAAAGCCATCAGTTGGGAGGTTGGGATGTCTGCAAGAAGGATAAACTGAAGGGAGTATTGGGAGAGTAAGCCTGTTTCGAATAGAGGGTGATGAATAGTTGTTTATTGTATTCATATTAAAGAAGAGAATGTACCATAGGTATTTGAGAACTATTAATAGTTTAAAAAAAAAACTTAACCTTAAGGATGTAGACTAGATGGTCTATACATTTCACTCTCGACATCAAAAAGGCATCCCAGTTTATCCTCCTAGATCGACCACACAAATAGATAGATTCACCGCAGGAAAGCTTATATGGTGTCAAAGGATTTTGAAATCTAAAATGGAGTACACTAGGGCTGCAGACTGTCAACATTATTTTAGACAAATGTTTTCCAAAAGACAACAAATGACAAATGTTGTCCAAAAGAGTAGTAAGGTTATGGAGCTGCTGAAAAATGTATTGTATGTAGCTCAAACGTATCACAGAACTCCGAATAAGATGACTCACAGTCGTTGTTGACGACCTTTGAAGCCTGAGTTCAATGAACTTAATTATAGTCCTCAGCCTCCTAATGTGTTGAGATATGCCGACCTGATATCTTCATGAATGGTATCACTCAATAGTGTTCTCTTAATTCTGGGAATCGCGCCGTCATAAAGTACCACATGGAAAGGGGAACATCTAAAACTTCTTCAGGGTTCTAGACCTTCGAGACCAATTTAGTTTTGCCAGATCTAGAAATAAAGAACCTGTCGAAGAGGACTAAGATTAAAGGTCAATAGTAAGTGAATTTTTGGGCGGGTATCAAAAACAGGCCTAAGTGACTTTTCCTTTTTGTTAGTGATCCCGACCTTAAAAGGAAAGACAGAAAACTTATTTATTATTTTTAGAAAGGAGTTACGAAACCAAGGATTTGCAGATGAGAGCGGGATCAACGATGTACCTTAGAGTCAAGGTAAAGAAAAGGAAAGAAAAGGCTGCCGTAGACGGAGCCACATGGGCCGTTGTGATCGGATCCTCCCATTAAAACCAGAAAGAACTAACTATGAAGAGGCCGTCGATTTCGCCTTAATTGTCGAAGAAGTGTCAACCTAAATGTACTTTCCTTCAAAGGTGCAGTATAGTCTTCTTTTCTTCTTCGTTCATTCAGCTTCTACAAAACTCTTTTGAAAGGACACCCAATCTAGTTCCGTCCGCCGTATCTTGTTACGAGGATTGTTACGAGAGAATTGTGCCATGCCTGGCGAGTTCGGCAATTAAGAGCAGTTTTGGAATTGAAGGTGACAGGCTATAAGGATTTAATCGCGGCTTGAGTATAAGTAAAGATAGTGATATCCCTTGAGGATCATACTTCAGCCACGATAAGGCCTTCTTTATCCTATTATTTCCACCTTAAACCCGTTATAGTGATAAAGGAGGCGGAAGGTGATTTACGACTTCCCTCTACTATCGTTTTTGTCTTGCATTGGACATTTCATTACCATTCCAGTTCGTTCTTGGGAGAATGAAGGTCTTGAAATTTTTGTTGAATAGGAGTTTGAAGATTACTTAGACCGCGATCTTATCCTCGTAACTATACTAACACCATTGTCGACCATTAAAAACCTCCTTCTTCTGGAAAGGAAATCTAATGATGATGACAGAATTCACAGATTCAAGCATATTTTTGACATGTACACTAGGTCCGTTCACGTACTCTCCCAAAATAGCGAATTTCTACGAAAAGCTGTTCGCGTACTTTTCGCAGAAGAGAGCGCTCACAAGAGAGTAAGAAATTACCCCATGTTACGACTTTTAGTGCAAAACATTTCTGTGGCTGGCTTATGAAAACTGTCAAGCCAGTGTATTTTCAACTTTTTATTGTTCAACCCGTTCGTAATTTTACCCCCAATCTTTGAAATTTGATAATCTACGAATTTTAATGCAAAAATTACGCGAACGGACCTATTATAGGATTCAAATATGCAACACGTGACTTGGTTATACTCATTTCTTATTTATGTATATAATAAATTTCGCTCTCTTTTAATCCGATTGCGTTAACCCTAAATTAAAATTTAATCACACCCAAGAAAGTCAAAATTCCCTCTTGAAAAATTCATGCCACTAGTTGGTTCCACTTTAACTGAATAGTTTCAACTTTTGTAGAAACAGGATAACTCCCACTAGAATTGCCCTCAGAGCAGACCTGAGATGAACCTAATGTTTATTCCGTGTAAAGTGTCGCTCCTTTCGGCAATCTTGGGTAAATGAAATCACTTATTTATGCTTTCTTTTTCAAAATAAATCAATTTAATCAGCAGTGTAAATAGAACGCTGTTTCACACGTGTCGAAGGATTTCATGGGAAACATTTTTTTTTTTTAAAGGAATGGCAAAGTGCAAACGTGTGCAGTAACCTTTTTTTTTTTTTCTTCCGAGGGGCAAAATAAATAAAAGTAAAATGAAAACTCCTCCAAGATACGAGTATACTCATCTAAATGTCAAGAAAAGGAAACATAGGAATAGAATAGATACATTTCGAATGCAAACAAGACCCTAATATTTCGTAATTGCCCTAATGAATACTTCGTCCTGATTTTGGATGAATTTGATCTTATCGTTTATTTAATAGCTTGGGGGTGAGTAAGGTAAGTAAAAGTCGTGGGTAATCTTTGTTTGTAATCCTACTCGTAAGCACAAAATTAGTGAAGTATGCATTCGATTCCTTTTTCCGCTTTTATTTGCCGTTTGGCGTCCTATTCCTTTTATAAATGAAATATCCTAATGGATAAATAGATGATTCTGGAGGACCATTTAGGCATCAGCGGATTTGAAATTTGATTAACTGACAAGGGTCTTTGATACTTGATTAAGGGATACAATTTTTTTTCTTTTTTATATTTTTGAATCAATACAAAACTATAAGACCAAGAGACTATGACACCATTCAATGTTGTAACTTAACCCTGGAAGTGAAAAATCCATCTAATAAATGTCATTCTAAATTTCTATCGCCATGAAAAACAAAGAAACGCGATTTTAATATCCCCCTTTTGCTTTTTAAAGAAAAAAAAGCAGAAATGCACAAGCGCAAATAGAAAAGTCCATAATCCCTAAAGGACTTTCTAAAGGGATTTACGGATAGTTGAAAATCAACCAACCGCGCTGTGGAAGTTAACTTAAACCACCATCTGTACAGGGTTGTAAACCACTTCAACTGTGGACGACGAGGACGAAGTGAGGGACAAAGGATAAGAAATAAACGTCCTTTGTTGGTGACGATGATGACGATGATGACGCTGACATAGGGTCATTATCACTAACAAAAGTTTTACCATTACAGGAAGAAAAAAAAAAAAAAAAAACGAAAGGACGTCAACTTTACATGTATACCTTTCTCAAGAACATTTTTATGGGTTTCAATCTTCCCTACAATAGCATTGGAATAATAATATATCCTTCGAGAGTTGAAAAGGAAGCTTTTGCATAGAAAAATGATAAGTAAACAAAAGATAGACGTAAACTGACCATTTCAGATGAAATTGTGTAAGCCAATGAGGGAGGTAATTAAATTATGAAAGCTGTTCCTTCAGGATGTCTCAATTATGGACAATGTCTACTATACTCTCATCAGACAGGACGATAAATAGTCTGTCTCAAACAATTTGCATTTTCCATCTACCAATTGAAATTATTAAAGAACTAAAATTCCTTTCGCAGGTCTAAAATATGATTTAGAAAATGACAAAACTTTTAGTTTTCTTTAGCCAAATTTCATGCAACAGAATCGAAAAAACAGGCTAAAACAAACTTTCTCTGCGAGAAAAGGAGGTGAATTCCCTGGATGAATGTTCCAAAGTGTTAGGGTGCCGTTCAAATAGTAAGCTCGAAAGCTAACAAAGAAGAATAAAGTAAAATAGAAAAAATATCGAATTCAATCTCAAAAAAAAAGAAAACTTTTAATTAGTTTGAACAAAATGAAAAGATTTCCCTCGACTTTGACTTTGGTATTCTTTCCCCAAAGACGCACAAGACAATGAAGGATAATTAACAAAAAAAAAAACAAAATAAAAACTTTTTTACCACAACTGCCTTAAAAAAATGTTGAATTGAAGAAAAATAATTGAACTTTAATCTTGCGTTTAAATTTAAAAGCTTATGGCTCCTTTGAACTTTGAGGGGAAAAAATCAAAGGCGACTTTATTTTTCTTAGAAATATTTATTAAGATTTAAGAACCTATTAAAAGCCGTGTTTTATTGGAAGGTGTGTGGCCAGTTCAGTAAATTTTTCCACACAAAGCAAAGCCAAAATGAAAAGTGAAGCTCAATTAGTCAGTAACCAAAAGTGGACATGAAGTGTGGAGAAAGTCGAATCATAGATGGCGTGGACTCCAATTGTAGACAACAACCATTAATTGTTGTACGCTGATAGTACGATTTGTTCGTTAATGGTTGTTGTCTATCATTGGCGCCATTTAAGATTCAAATGTCATTTTGCAAGTATCAATGAAAAGTGAGTATGGAAGTTTTGTTGAGGACTGGCTATACACTCCATTAAAACACGTCTATGATTTCGACTTCGCAGGGCTGGTTAGCAATTATGCTATGTTCTCTGACTCTCCCTCTAAGACCCTTCTTAGGGCTTCTGCTCTTCGCAGGGCGTTTTGCGCACACAGTATCAATGAGCAAATCTCCATCCACTCACGTTCTGATCTCGTCATGTGGTTTATGAGATTTTTTGGACTTGGCAGGATTCCTCTAACCTCTGCAAAACGTCTGCAGTAAAACACTATATGCTGCGTGTCCTTCTCCTAATTTGCACATTCTGAGCACTGGGGTGAACTATCGTGTCCAAATCTATGGAGGTATTTCCGATAACCGCCATGTCCGGACATGAACTGTGTTAGATGGTAGTTACAGTTCCCCTTCGGTCTCTTTGTACATGTGTCTATGCTGGGAAAGAGGGTCCATCTGCCTTGAGCAGAGTTATCCCATCTCGTTTGCCACAGCGATACCGAGACTGTCCTTTGCTCATTCTTGATTCTTTTTGCTTCTTGCCAGTTCGAGAATCGCCTAAGGTACACTCTTTGCATTTCATTCGCAAGGATGTCGTTTTAAACCATTTCAGCTTATACGTAACCTGCCTCGTCGGAAATTGTCCGAAAGCCGCTGATTACTCTGTTTGCGCCGAGCCTGTAAGCTGATGAAAGCTTTTTCCTGCATACGTTTGTCGCCAGTGCCCCTTCCCATATCGCAAAAGCATGAATGAGGACCGAGCTGACTGTTTTGGACTGCAGGATCCTTCGTGCGTGTCTAGGTCGGTTAATGTTCGGTAGCATTCGGGAGAGCGCCGCCTGGCGTTTTTAGCATCAAGCGTGACTACTGCGCAGTATCTCTTCGTTCCTCCTCGCCGCCTTTATGGCATCTACGGTAGAGCGCAATTTCTTGAAGAAACAGGTGGAGTGTAGTCTATTTGGTCATTTGGTTCGGTGCCCAAGTCCCAAGAAGACGAAAAAATACTGTGAATCGGGAGCAAATGCGAAAAAACATATACAACTCTCCTAAGTCAATTTGGACATCCAGGTAGAATAGAGGTCAAAACTTGATTTCTGTGTTGCCAGTCAATAACGCAATCTTTCGACAGCACACGTACTGTTCGAAAGTGTTGTTTTAGACACTGCATTGTGAAATGGGGCACCGTCCTGAGCTAACATCTACCGCGATCAATTTCCATAGACAGTTTCACCTTCTCTGGAGAAAAAGGGCACAATGATAGTTTTGGCGTAAGCCCCGGCCCAAACAGTCTCTTTTTGGTCATGTCATGTCTCGTCGCGTCGGTTCATTAAAACCGAACAAGATTTTTGTTTACCGACTCTTATGTATATTTTGCACTGCTCAAAGGAGGTCCTTGAGCTCCAATTGAAGAAGTTGCAAGTACCCTTCCAGCAAAACCTAATTATAACTTAAACTTTGAAGAGAATGTATCCTTTCTATCAAAGCAAGGCAAACATATGAAGACAGATACATATGTATGTACGTACTCATACAAGGTGACATTTTCATTCAAAACGAGGAGGCATCTCTGATATGAAGAACTGCCACTCAAGAGCTTCAGTTTAATGAAAGACTCAGAACCAACTCTGTCCGAGGCAGTCATTAAACTGATGATGATTGCATCCATATGATTGATTGTATGGTGAACACTTTTTTCTTCTGACACATGCGCACTCATATAAAACAAAACTATAAGGATGTAGTTTTCAGTTGGATTGATATGCACTTCTTCTTCTTCTGCATTGATATGCACTATTGCATGAAATTTCAACATCTTATTCAGCATTCGTGATCTGCAATCAAGACGTCTGACGTTCTTTTCTTTAGTTGCAATAAGCACAAGTACCTTAACACCACCAACCTGCTCTAATTGTTCTAGATACCTTCTTTAAAAATTCTCCCCAGTCTAGTCGTTTATCTTCTATCTGCTACTCTAAATAATCGATTTTCTACATCCTTTTTAGGTCCTCGACTCGAATGGGGCATTAAACTTTGAAGTGAAGAAAACCGGGTTTCTTAATTTCTAATTCAGATTGTCGTCGTCGTCGTCATCGTCGTCGTTGTAGTCTCTCAATTTTCATCAGCCCTAATGGATTGGAAAGGCGCACACATTCGTTAAGCACCAACCAATGGAAGCGCATTAATTTAATTACGAAGCCACACATACACATCGCAAACGCGCGCGTTTGAATCTCAATCGTTCCAATTCGATTAAAGATTAAAGGACTCTGACTTGACTGGATTTCTATGGCTGTACGTGATGTCAAAGTATTACGTGTGACAAGCATGTGCACTTTACGTTTATATCGCTCGTATGGGACATGTATCGGGGAGAATAAGTCTAATTTATGATTTATTGCCTCCAGGCAGCAGCAAATTGAAATAATTATACGATGTGTTTACAACTAAACTTTGTTGAACTGATTTTGATATGAAATCGAAGAAAAAGGATATAATAGGGATGAGAATTATATGAGTACATGTACATACATATAATGGTGTTTCAATTTAGCGTTTTTAAAGTTTAAATTTGGATAACAGAAACTGTGAATACGTAACATTTTCTTGGTGCCAATTTCATGCAATTAGGCCAAAAGAAATGAGTTTCCATCGACCGGTAGCGTTTGCTGTTGACGGTAATGGCCTGTCCAACGTCATCCTTAAAGGAGCATACTTCTACTAGTTTTGTCCTGTATCCCAACAATGTGCCTCAGCACTCCCCAAGTGTTTCCCAGTTGACGTGCTTCCTTCTCCACTGTTCTGCGCCACGTGCTCTTGGGACCGCCGTGTGTCCTGCCATCCTGGGTAAGCGGGTTCCATTGAATCGATTGGTTAGCTATAGAGCTGTCATCTTTCGGTGACCGTGGCCATTCCACTGCCAATTTCATCGTCGTATGGTTGTGCCTATAGCTTCATGGCCCGTACTCTAATAAAGCTGTTCGTTGGAGATACGGCCAGAATATCCTTAAGATATAGCGCAGACAACTGTAGGTCCCACATTGATATAGTAGCACGGATTCAATCTTGGAACGGAACAGTCGTAGCTTGGTGTTAAGGCTAGTTGCATTACTTTGCCAAACTGTGGATAGCATCCTTATGCAGATTTTGCTTTCCCTTTTCGGTTGGCTACATCCAGTTCCGCCATCGTATTGGAACTATCGGTATCGGTCCCAGGCTGATTATTTTTGGTTTTGCTGAGTTAATTCCCATCCCAACAACGTCTGCTTAGCTCTCCACATTTGCTGTCACATCATCGGGGTAGTCGAGGTGCTTGAGTTCAGATGAAAGAGTCCATCGAATTCCTCCATTTCCTGTTGATAAGGCCGCATTGAGCACATCACTAATCACCAATAAAAGCAGTATTGGTGAAAGTATGCCGCCTTGCAGAACACCATATTGGACTTCGAAGTCCTCAGACAGTCTTCCTTTATGTAAGACGTGACATGTGAACCCATCATATGTAGCCTTTATAATTTCAATTAATTTATCAATAATGCCTCTCCTGCACAAGGCACGACAAATAAATTCCCGATTGACTATCAAACACCTTTTCAAAATCGATGAACAGCAGGTGAAGTGGTGATCCATATTCAACGCATTGCTCAATAATGTTCCGCAGGATGTTGATGTGGTCAACACAGAAGGATCCAGAGCGGAAACCTCCTTGTTCGGCGTCGAGGTGTTCTTTGATTCGCTCCAAGATGACTCTAGCTATTATCTTGGCCACAGCAGGCAGCACGCTACGATATCTAGTTGGACTGCTGAAAGGATCTTGAACTACTAGGTATACGTATGACTTTTCCGTCCAACTTCCATAGCGGCCAACGATTAACTGAAACAATTCAGAGAACGAAAATAATAACCAACTATTCATCTTATATCTGGCATGATGAATACACTTAAGGCCACGTTATGACCACACAAAGTCCTGCACAAGAATGACAATCTTGTTGAACAATAACAGTAAAACAGCGGTACCTCTTAAAAACAAAAGAATCATCAAAATAGCCAGCAACTTATCATTTCTACTCCCTTCCACCTCGAACCTAACCTTTTGTCTGACAATAAAGAGCAAACACTTTCACAATTTTTTTTTCCCCCCTCATAGTGTTGAACATTGCAATCAAAACATCAGACGAGCGAGAACAGAAAAAAAAAACACAGTATCTAAGGACATTCGTAGGACAGTAGAAAGGATACTTTCGGTATGAAAAATGCGAGCAACAACTCTATGTGAAACGTTCAAATGGAATTGCTTCATATTAATCATTTTAAAGTGAAACATGAAACGATTTTTCTGTATCACACATGTGCACATACATATGAGTAGTATGGGCTATCCTTTTCGACGACCCACCAGTCTATGGCTCATATTATAACACACATGGTTTGAGTTTGATTTTTCATGCGTCCTATGGTACCTAAACGAGCTTCGTAGCTCTAACTAACTAGCGAGTAGTATATTTTTTTTTCCTCCCCTTCTCTATACCTAGCTATGTGTGCATGTGTGTGGGGTGTCCTGTTGGATTGTTTTGTACAGTAGGACCTTTAGTCGATTCGTCTGGTGGCGTTTCATTTCGTTTGCTTAACTTGGAGCAGAACGTGTGAATTTGAGGTTGAGTGGTGCACAAGAAAACAAATTGTTGGTCATTTAGATAAATGGACAGGGCCTCAACTAGATAGGATTTGTTTCATTTCATTTTTGTCTTATTTCCTTTTAACAGCGATGCGAGATGAATGGACGAGAAGTAAGATTAATGTCTAACTTGGTATTTTCCGGTTGTATGTTCTTTTTTTTTTTTTTGCCTAGTTGTCTGCGATGACAACCAACATGAATCAAAGGATACTTTTCGAAAAGTAGATCCTATTTAGTTATGTGCTTTCTTATTTGACATTGAATTATTGAAAGAATTGATCGTGGGCAAAAGCGAAAGAGGAGACACAGAAAGAGTCAGGTATGAACTTTAAAATTGAATGGGAAAACAAACTTTGTTTGTACAAGTTTACAAACACTGTTTGTTTTGTTCCAAGTGCGAATGGAATCACGTAGAAGGATATTCCATTTAAAGAAGTGCATTAGAAAAGTTTAGATGCAATTGGTAAATTAGGAGAAAACATACGTACATCTTTTCTCACAGTTGAAAGTACCTAGTTGAAAGGTTTTGGATTAAGGTAGCTACCTTTTGTTTTTTCTATTCTGTGGTTATACATAAATACATATGTATATGTGGATAAGGTGGATTTATCAATGTTGGTTGGGACTTTCATGTTTTTTTTCCTATCTTTGTCTATACATACATAAAGGTTGAGCAGCTAGTATTGATACTGTTTTTAATGGGTATATTTCAGCAGCTGTCAAAGATGCCAATGACATTTAGCTGTCAAAATATTTATTAGGATTTGCCATTTGATCATGCATCATTTCACGTTTGCTAAAAATGCAGAAATTTGTTCATTCAGTTGTAAGTACCTACGTAATGTGAATTTCGTCGTTTAGCCAGTCATCATCATGCCTTCAGGGAGCAGCCAATTCGTCGCACCGTAGAATAGTTTGAGCCTTAGTGCACTCTTTTGGACCTTAAGCCACCTACCAAGTAAAGATTCGTGCAAAATACGGAAAATATAGCTGACGTAGCGAACAGTATCGAGGAAGACCTAGGAATCTCGATTCGTTGCCGATCAACTGAACTGGGTACCGCCGGATTGGAGCTATATAAGCTAATGGTTACGCAAGAATTGAATCAAAGCGACCATAGACAACGCTGTGACTTCGCTGATTGAGCGCTGTAAAAGAAAAAAAAATCATCTTCTCGGAAGAATCCCATTTTCGGATCAGCGGCTATAAGCAAAGTTGCAACGAACACAATCCACAAGTGTACGACCTGGCATAAATGCATCCACAAAGATTATGGTTTGGCGGAATTATTGAACCTAAGAAAGAGACATCGTCAATCGCCTATGTATAGAGCGATGTGAACCGACTTCCTGTAGCCAGACCTCAACAACATCGGTATATTCGAGGTATGGCGCTATAGGCCATTCAAGTGACGCAACGCTCGAAGATTTGAGGGAGAAATTTGGCGACTGGCGCGATCATGCAACTTGACACCAGTCAATTATTTTCGCTGGAGCTATGTGAAGTCCTAACCTAAGTCTACTCTAAAAAGCTATGTCTACGTCTACTGATGATTCAGGGTACGGGCATTTAGAAAAAGGGGGAAGAGGAACAGAGGAGGTACCTGTGCCCGTTAGCTTTAAATATTTGAAGGCTTTAATGATGAGGAAACACAGAGCCTGGAAGTTCACAATGTTTCTATGACCTATAAGTCTTAATGCACGCTTCTGAATCCTATCGAGTAAGTACAAAATGGTCTTGGGTGCACCTGACCAGATTTAGGAGGATGTATGCCTTATATATTGAAGCCAAATCTGTCGGGGTAAAGTATTTTCTGCAGCGCTTAAGGAATCCTAGACATTGTGCTGCATTTTTGGCGACCCATTTGATTATGCTGTCAAGATCGAAATTTAATGAGTTTAACATACGTTGACGTTCCTCTTCTATGGCCGAAGAACAGGGACGTGAGTTGGGAAACGAATATGAAAAACTGAGGGTACTGTCATCTGCTAAGGAATGGTAGCAGACAAGAGGTCATTTATAAAAATGAGAAAAAGAGCTGGAGACAGAACTGAGCTCTGGCGAACACCAGCATTTATGTGGTGGATATCAGACTCGAAGCTATCCAATACAACTTGTATTGAACGGGGCGTTCATAATCCGCATTTTCGACAAAAGGGCTTGATGCCAAACTCTGTCAAACGCTTCGGCCTTTTTATCTTTTGACTGCTGTTGTTTTGCATATTATCTTCATGTTTGTTCTACAAAAGTGTTTATTTGGTCCCTTGGTGATACAGTGAAGCTTTGTGTCAGCACCTAACTGAAAAACAAAAAGACATTTATTAGGATATTGAAACATTCAATTTGGTCACAAGAAAAGTTCATAAACTCTTTAATTATCATTTAATGTAAAGAATCAACTGTATGCCCGATAAATTACGCTTCAATCGAAATTGCAGAAATACCACTGAAATGTATACAAATATTTGCTTAATATCTTTTCGTCTGCACATATGGTCAGGACTTATTGCCGCCCAAAAACACTCATTGCCAACAATTTCTACAACAGCTGTCGCAGCACCAATAATATTTACCCTCACATCCATGCCGGTAGATGTATGTATAGGTATACCCCTGGTGTATTAACTTTACGCTTTTTAACTCTGAGCTATTCAAAGTTCTCATAGAACACTTATTATGGCAGATTAAAAAAATTATTGGTTGACTTAGCGTTCATATTAAGTTTTCATTTGATGGATTTTATTTTATTTAAAACACATGAATCGAAATTAAGATAAACCAAGCATAGAGCTCATTTAAAGCGTGAAATATGGATGCGAATTTATCGTCGTCGTCGTCGTCGTCTTAAATTATACTGAACTAATTAAACCGATTAGGGAATTCAATTGCTCGGGGCGTACAATTTCACAGTTGCATTAGTTATTGGAATAATTAGTAATATTTAGCTAAAGGACAGGTTTGCCTCCTGTTCAATTGGATAATTGGCTGTTTGGACTAATTTATTTGAATTGATTTTCCAGTCCATTGAAATAAGTGGAGTTAGCAATTTTCCTGTCAGTTTCACATCAAACCATTTTCTTCGAAAATCTGGCCCAGACAAGGATGGACTTAAGCCTAAGGGATGAAAATGATAATTTTGCAAGTCATTTGTAATAATTCGAGTATGTATTTTATTTTGGGTTGTAAAATACAACAAATCGGAACATTTTTAAACTTATAGATTTTTGAACTTTCACAGGTGTTTGCGGCCATATATTTGAAGATACATCTGTCAAATTGGCTGTCATTCGTTTAGTCTGTTTTGCCAAACCAACATGAAGAGTTATAGCGTTCAACGACATGTCCAAATGATTAAATTACTTTATGAAAATGGGTGTTTAATTGTCCATCCGAGAGGACTATTAGCTGAATTCAAGTCAACCGGTTCAGTGAACTACCCATACGACAAAAATATCACCGCTTTTCGTGAGAGTGTGCCGGAGAATCCGAGGAGATGCAAATGAACTTGGCCTACACCCGTATAAGATTCAACTGACCCAGAAGCTAAAGGATAATGACCATAGTCAAATGACTGAGCTCATGAGCATTTGGAAATTGACCCCAATTTTTGTCGGGAAATCATATTCAGCAAGGAATATTGCTTAAAGCTTAAACAATAAGTCACGACTGTTTCCAGCTGCAAACGTTTGTCAATAGGTGTCTACGCTACATCTTAAGAATATTCTGGTCAAACTGTATCTTTAACGAACAGCTTTATCACAGAACGAGCCATGAATCTATAGGTACAACTATATGACGACGTAAGTGGCAGTGGATTTGTCACACTCTCCGAAAGGGTGTCAGATTTATAACTAAGCAAGCGATGCAATGGAACCCGCTTACTCAAGACGGCAGGATACGCGGCAGTCTTAGGAGTACGTGGCGCAGAACAAACTATTCTGCAAAGGAAGCACGGCAAATGGGAAAGAGTTGGGAAGAGCTCAGCAACATTTCCAGTAATCGCACATGATGGCGCGTAGGTAGAGGCCCTAGGACCCACAAGCGAATACAGGGCATAAGTAGATAAACCAAAAATTCACCTTAAGAGTTATGAGCTCATTTTGTTCCTTATGGCCTCTGAGGCTAGAATTACATTTACCACATCCCTTCATCTGTTGTATAAAGCTTAGAAATGAAAACATTTCACACATTATAATTTGATGTAGGTCCATGCCAACAAAATAAATCGCACTAAACTATTTTACCTATTTATTTACAGACCCATGTGGTCTGGAAGAAAACAACTCTATTGGTTTGCAGGTTAATTGATTTTGAGGCCTGGCGTCACTGCATAAGTACAGCGTGTAATTTTCAAACTGTTTCCATTACTCAACACGTTATTCTCATCCATCCGTATCCCATTACGTACTAAAAACACCCAACATAGATACACAGATACACGGTAGCTTCACCTAATTGATACTAATTGCATTGTGTAAGCAAATTCCTAACGTTTAACCGAAATTTACCTTGCAACCAAAAACCACACTAATAAAGTATCGGGTCGAGTTTATAATTGTTGTTATTAGACAAGAGTCCTGACATGGTGCCATAGAATCTTACATATGATACATCCAACACATCCTTTGGCTTACATGTTTAGTCATCATCATCATCATGTTAGGCTATTCCTTTGAATTCAAATGTAGAGGAGACTCCGAACTTCACAGAAATTAATTAATGACTTTTTGGGTGAAGAACAAATTATGGTGAAGAGAATTTATCTTCTGGAGAGCGAGATATACATTTCTCTAGCTAGGAGGATTAAATAGCGAAAAGTGGTTTTGGTTTTTGGTTTTCTTGTAATTGAAACCTATTTTCACTTTGATGGCTTCATTGTGCATTTCTCCTTATTTTGTTTTTTTTTTTGGTATCCTTGTGAATCAAATTACTTCACTTTAGGGTGATCTAGGTTAAGGTAGGCAAAAGAATACCTAACACTTGTGTGTGAAGTTTAACCGGTGTTTAGCTGGGCGTATAAGGATCAAATTTATCTTCGTAAATCAAATGGACATTTTGTGTGCGACGTCTCCATCATTATCTAATATTACAACTTTTTATGGTTGTACTGGCAAAGGACCACGACCAGAAGATAATTCCCAACAATTCTTCATTGCGAATGCAATGTGCCTTGACGTGTCCTTCTTGATATTCGCCACCGTGAAGGAGGTATTAATGTTTAAGCACCATGAAGTGCTATATGATGAGCAATCGTCATCCTGAGTTCGTGACGTGACACACAATGAGTCCATAGTACACATATCTTGAGTACTCTGTTATACTTGTGAGGACATTTTTAGGATTATATATCCCAACCAAAAACGAAGAAAAGGACAATAATAAAAAGTAATTTACAATCCCACAAAAATGATTATACCTTAAATCTTTAGTGTGCGAAAGGAAAGGAAAAGTCCTGCAGAATTGTTGTTATATTTTTGTGGTCTAATCTCTCACGTACATGAGGAGCAGGCAGAAAGGTGTTATTGGATATAATGGCTTTTGGGGAGGGAATTTTTCGCCTTAGGTAAAACTATAGTGACCATTATACACTGGCAGTACAAATGGGTAAATAACAACAACAGCAACTACGACTCATGTGGATTTAAGTTAGGTCACCCAAGTGACTGTATCCGTGTCGGTACCAAAAGGTGTGCTATGTCGGATTGGTGGATGGGTAGATTACTACGTGATATATGAAGCGAGAAAAGGTATCGTGACATGGCATAAAGATTAAATTAGATTTTTATTTCTTCTCTCTTATTTTTTTTTTAAGTTGTTTTGATAAATTTTTAGCCATTTTTAGTGTGTGGCAGGAGAGATAAACCAAAAATATATTTCACCATTCATTACACACTGACTTTTAATTAGCTATTAGGGTTTATTGAACGTAAAGTTACTCCTTGGAATGTGAAATCTGCAAATAATTTATTGTTCATTAATAATTTTTTGTTTTTGATAAGGAATAACTTTTTTCCCCCTATTGATGGACGTGAACGGAGAAATTGTTAAAAAAAAAAACAATTTTGTGTACGTCATAAATCAAATTAGTTTTGGTGAAGGATATTGGAGAAAATACACAAGAAGTTGGTCCTAAAAAATTATATAAAAATTTAAGTACATTTTTGAACCATTTTAGTTTAATTTTCGAACACCGATAACTACTTACCAGGACTATAAAAGAATGCATTCATTTTGAAGTCAAAGTTCAAATTCAAATTAGATGCCATTTGTGGAAAATTTTCTTCCTAATTTCATTTTTTTCTTTAAGTACAGAAATACAAACAAGTTTTTTGCGTAAATTCAGAATCAGAATGCGAAAAAGCATAAGTTTCCAGGAGATAGGATTTCTACGTTCATCATAAAGACACTAGGCACCATAAGTCTAAAATGTCAGAAACAAACCTAAATCCTAAATCATGTCGCCATAGCATTTGTTGCACTGCAGAAAGTGAGTAGGTCCTTCTTTTGGATACAAAACCCTACCTCTTCCAGACTGCTAAAGAAGTGCTTTTCTAGATTTAAAACTCTTTCTAGAAATACCCTCGCATTCACACAAGATGTGCGTAATGTCCTTTCAGGAGTGTAGGTCCTCACAATATCTACAAATATGAGCTTCAGATAGTCCTAATCTACCAGCGTGCCTTTTTGAAAGACAATGTCCAGAGAGGATCCCAATCAGAGTCCTAACTTGTGTTCTCCCTAACTTAGTGATTTCCACTGATCTTTTGTGGTTGATCTCTGGCCACAGAGCTCTTGATACCCTATGTCCATCTATGTTAGTCCATCTGCGGTTGGCCAAGTTTTGTATGCAGTGTTCTGATGTTGGTGGTGATGGTCTTTGATGGGAATTCCGCAGCCTTAGTGTCACAGTGTCCAGGTGCCCAGGATAATCTTGCGCGATGCTGCGTGCATAATGCCTTGAGCATTGCGCGACAATCACTCACTGACTAGTTCATATTAAATGACATAGGACTCTAGCACTCTGTGCGCAGCCTGACTGTCAATGAAGATAGCGTTATCCTTACCGGATATTGATCCCATCTCAAGTAGTTCCGCAGCTCTGTTGGGTTATGATGATCGAGTGAGTTTCCTCAATGAGTCTTCCTTTGTTCGCTATGTTAACAGATGAGCACTATCTCACTTGAGCCTAAAAAGAAAGCCCATCGTGCTACAAACAACACAGAACTACTACTGCGAAGACAGAATAAAGGAGGCTATAAATAAAGAGAGATACGTAGTAGGGGGTTAAGCTGATAAGTCAGGAAAATCAAGCGGAGCTTATGAAAAGGCGTAGAAGGTGAATGATGGAACCAAGATCATCGAAGAAATTGGATGCCAAGTGGAGGTTCCTTCTTTACGCGAGAACAGGGCAGTTACAGAGAAGATGAGGGATCGTTTGAAGAGAAGCCTAAACGACTGGCATGCAGGCCGATCAGGCAGTGTTCTGTCAGGACACCTATAATGTTGTTCAGGTCTGAACGCTTCTGGTTAAGGTTGGTTCAAAGGTCCCTAGATATTCTGAGTGGCGTCCAAAACTCATACAGCAATAGGTTTTCATATTTACTCTTCATCGGTGTTGTCCAAGTTTTTACGGAGAATTCAGTGTGACTTTGGCATAAAGAATTAGGCTTCTCTGTTACCATTAGTTTTTTCCTAGTAATGTGACCTTTTTCTCTTAGCCAATTTTTAAAACACTTTTCTGCTGCACCTACTTACTTCCTTACTTATGTCCTATATCTCTTTGTGGGCTTCTATAACGTTTCTTGAAATGTGCTTCAGCTCTCTCCAACTCATTTCCAGTTGTCGTGCGTTCTTCTCAATTGTTCTGCGCCATCTATTGCTGAGTTTTCCGTGTATCCTGCCATTCTGTCATTTGGTGAAGGTCCGTGTCTGTAAGTCTCTGAGATAGTAGCACTCGCAGTTTTAGCCTACACGTAGAAGGATTCATATGTGCATGCTATTGCCCTGGCTAAGGCAAGCAGTACATTAAACTGAGGAAGAATTCAACAGTTTACATTACGATATTAAAATTTCTGAAACTTATTTTCTTTTAAGTAACTCACGAAAGACAATTCATACACAATTCCTTATAATTTAGGAATCATTGAAATATGCGAATTCATCCTCGATGCAGAAGGGAAACTTTTACAAAAGTTCAATCGAAATTGCTACACTAGTTGCTGAATTAGTTTTAGTGCAAGCACACTACACACACACGCAAAACTTTGCAAATTGAAATTTCAAAAATTTTCTCAAGTTCTAAAATTGCCGTACGTGTGATATCATCATGTTGAACAGTAAAGATCTTTATCGTCTGCATACAAATCTAAAATTTCAAAAAAAAAAAAAAAAACCTACTTTGCTCGTGTGCTCTCTCTTGTCTATGGGAAAATTTCTCAGCTAAACACTTCAAAACTTCGAAGGCACGAACTGAATGCGAAATGAATACGCTTTTCGATAAATCAAATAAGAAAATTATCTCATAGCTTAAATCATTTGTGTGAAATAGATTTGCCAATATAATTGAAGCTTTATTTCAATGGAAATCGTGTGGGGTGCTGGAATAAGTAGATTTGACAAAGATTTAGATACGAGAATTCGCTCGAAAAGAAATGGAGGAAATAATCCTGAAAATTGATGATTCTCAAATGAATTGAGAATAAAATTACCAAGATAAAATAGAATAATGGATAATTTGTACACTGCTTTAGGAAGAAAAGTTAAATTTACTTTGGGTTCAAAACTTTGTTTGAATATAAGCAAATTTTCGGCCATAAGAGGTCAATACCTGGCTTAACACTTCTTTGCCTTATACGGGTATATGCGAATATTCCTTCATGACTTTTGGGGGACCTGTGGTTTTATGTGGCATGCGAAGGGCAGAGAGTTTGAAAGACACTTTCCCATCGCCAGATAAACCTTGATGAACTTTTTAGCATCTAATTCGAACCTTGAAATCCATCCACTGTTGTTCAAACTACTGACTTCTACTCCACTACAACTTCAGATAAGCCTTTTTTCCCTGACCTTAGCAATAGGCGATGTTGTTATGGATATACTCTGCTCAGAGGTCTGTTGATCCACTATGATTCCCTGTTTTATTGGGGTAACATGCTTCATTTGGTTCCATTTCTTGAGTTGCATGTCCTGAGTTGAAATAACATCTACTCTAGATGTAACGTATCATGTTCCCGAGTGGGCCTTCCAAGAGATCTTCCAGTTCTCTGAATAATCTGCTCCCCATGTAGCGAACCCTGATGGGTTTGGAAGTTGAAGAATTCACATACCAGATCTAGTTTTTTCTGTGTCATGATAGTTTCTGCAGGAGTCTGGTTAGCTGATGTCTAGCCTGGTGGGCAGTATCCAATTAGTACACCTATCATGAGGTTGATTTCTTTTTTGTTCAATAACAAGAGGTTTTTGGTCCTTTTATCTTCCAAATTTTCTAATTTGGCCATAAGCTACAAGGTATGATACAGTCGTCCAGAAGTTGTTGATCTTATCCATCGATTTCTGATCTATTTTAGTAAATCAAAAGGGGTGACTACTTGTGTCTGAGTAGTTTCTTCATTTAACGCTGACCCTTTTCCTTCAACATGTTCGTCCGCTGTTTCGTTTCCTTCTTTATAACTATGTGCGTGGATCCAGCAGAGAGTGAATTCATGGCTTTTGCATATTCTATATATCCTTAATCGTCATTCGGACACTGCTTTGATGCGATGAGTACGATGTCCAGTTCTTTGAGCGCGGGCGCGGACTGTCCACGAAGATTATAAACCTAGATGGGTTAAATTTCATTGTGTGTATGGTCTTTGCTTAGGCTAACACTTCGGTTTGAAGGATACTACAGTCATTTGGGAGCTTGTAAGAGTCATAGTTGTTGAGTGACTCACAGAAACCTCCAGTGCCGACTCCTATATCCAATTTTGACCGGTCTATATACAATTGGAAGTCCTGTGCACTGGTTAGTGAATTGGGATGTAAAGTATTCCGTCGAGATCAGTTGATCTGTATCTTTGAAGTAAAGATCAGTGTCCATATAAGTTTTGCCTCCATGTTCTTGAATGTCTCAGACGACTCGTGCCTCGGCAGCTGTGCTTCTCCCAGGGAGAAAATTGAGAATCATGTCCAGTTCTGCCTGAGCTGTAGATCCTTCTGCTCCTACTATGCTTTGCGCTATGCTTACACCTGCTAATCGATGTACCTTCGTAAGATGAGAAGGTTAGCTCTATCTATTGCATTCCATCACACGATTGTTTCGTAGACAAGTTTTGGTCCTACCATTGGTCCACTCATGTTGATTGCCCAATGTTCGGAATGTTCTTTTGAACCGAAGAGATTAACGTTGCTATTGTTCCATACTACAACGATGTTTTCCGATGTCCTTCAATTTTGATTTCTTTCATATCTTCTTCGAGGTCCTTTGGAAATATTATTCCTTGGCATCAAAACTCATAAACAGTGGAAGGCAGAAAAGTAGGTAGATACATATGTATGTAGTAGGTATTGTATGCATTTTCATGCTCTTCTGTTCATCTCGTAGAGGACTACATAAATATTCGGTCAAGGTCTAGCTGCTTATAGTTGGACACATTGTACGCTGTTTGAAGATCAGAGGTTTTTTATACTCCTTTTTTGATTTTCAGATGCTCGCAAGAAATGGAAATATTAAATATTTTTGATTTCAACCTTCAACCTATTTGCGTGCTTTTGTGACAATCCGAAAAAAAATTATTGGAATTTTCTATAATTTCTTATCTTTTTGTCTTGAAACCTCGGATCTCTATCCCAATTTTAGAAATATGAGAACATGGTATGACGAAAATTTCTCTTTTAGTATATTCTATTCCAATTCAGTTGAGAGCAAGAAGTTTGAACATATGCATATTTTGTTGACAGCATGTCATAACACTAAAGTCCTACGTATCACCTTGAGGATATGCAACTTCAGCTGCGGATAAGTTGCTGCAGATTGTCCAAATCAACCGCTGGCTGCGGATGTTTTTTTTTTGAGAATGTTACAAAAAAGGAGTTTGTTGTTTTAGCACAACACAACTTTTCGGAAACTCCATCTACATTTTTTGTCTCAAGTTCAACGATATTCCTTGCAGAATTAAAATTTTGCAAATGTTGCTCTCAATTATAATTTATTTATCGACTTTATTTATAACCCTTTTTGACTTCTTATTCAAATTATTAATTTGAATCCTATCTTCTATTCTTCAAACTTCTTCCTAATTCATAGCTTTATCTATATACTGTATACTCCTACGATCTGTTAATTAACAAAGTCACTCCCTCTCTTGGGAATAGGGAGAAAAAGGCTTGGGAAACTTTTTATCGTACAAGGAAAAGAAGCGCCGCCAGCTAGATAAAATAAAATATCAAGAAAAAAAGTTACTTACCTAAAGGCACGGAAATGGGGTATAAAATACATAAATTGCAAAAGAGCTTGGAGTCTAATAAATGTATAAAATAACAGGTACCATCAATAACCATCAGTATACACATATCACTTACACTCTTTTATTGTATACTAATTTCACTATAAGATCTACTCTTGGGTACTTCTGGCTACCAAATCCTTCCTAATCGGAATGGGTTGGGTGAGCATGATAGGATGTTCGTTCGAGGAGCATTCGAGCAGCCAGTCATTAATAGCAGAATAATAAATAAAATCATATTGAAAACGCAAAGTTTCTCGGTGGAATTTAAGACCTCAAACTAAATTGAAAAGAAAACGAAGTCGAATCAAGACATGTCTAATTGGCACTAAACTAAACATGGGGGCTTAAACCTAAGGTGGTGTATTGGTAGTGCTCTGCGGAGGTAAGAGCTAGTTTAGCCTATGGTTCAATTGTCTGGTGGAAGGCCCTTGAGAAGAAATGTCACCGGATGCCTGAGAAAGATCAACACCAATAGTGGCACTGGAAATAGTACAGAATCTTCTTCCACTTGATATTCAATGCGGGAGCTGTGTGTTTAGGACTGCACTGATACTACGAGCATCTGGTTTATGGGGGACAAAGCCTTTTAGTCATGCCTCCAGCCGTCAAACCGATGGAGATTCCGGACAGAAACGGCCTATATTATAGCATTTCCTGTTCCCAGACGGGGGGAAAGGGATCTATACAACTAAATACAAAATCGATCATTAAGTGTTTTTTTGTGTTTTTCAGGCTGAAGTTGCTGCAATAACCCAAGCTGCGGATATGATTATTGAGCAAAATATTTCAGGATCAAATAATCAGCATCTATGTTGACAGTCACGCATCTTGATGATGACTCAGTAACCAATACGGCGACCCTCTGTTGGGTGCCATCGGCAGGCCACATGGAGATTCCTGGCAGTGAGAAGGCGGATGAACTGGCCAGAAAAGGGTCACATCTAAGATCTTCGTGAGTCCTTCCTGATTTCATTACACCACTTAGCACTTCGCAGAGGGAAATGTAGATGGTGAGTCCTGCGAGAAAGCTAATAAACGATGGTTTCGATTAGACACATGCGCTACAGCCAAATCGTTATGGTCCGTCTATAATGAAAGGAGATCTGCTAATGTCATAAAATAGGGACATATGAACAATTATTAACGTCGTACTGCGTAGTAGGCAATAGTGCAGCACGTCTAGCTATAACCCATAACCCATTTCTGTAGAAGTTAAAGGGCCGAAGAGGGAAATAGAATTCCTTCGTCGCCTACTGTGTGACTGTCTATCATTGGCCTTCTTTTTGGAGCTAGATGATCTAGCAAATATAGAGCTCAAAAACTCCTGAGATTCATACACATATCTGGGTGATTTCGTTGAACTGTCGAACAAATTTAGGTTCTCCTCAAGTCTTTTGGGCCCAATGTACTCGTAGTGGTCTAATCGAGCAGTTGACACATTCTGTCTATCTTATTGTCTTCGGTCTATAAAAAAAATAAAAAATTTAAGAAGGACATAAGTGATCGCTAGTACAATAAAAGTACCTAAATGCTTGTAGTTTCTGAGCAGAGATGTTTTAATCTTTCGAATCTTCATTGCTGTAGGAAAAACCGAAAGCAAAATCATGACAAACAGCTTTCCATGACCAATTCCTTTCATCAAATATGCATAACGAAATATCCTCTACTAAAAAAAAAAGTGTGAGTAGCTAGTGTTCATTATTGTCAACTACGTTCAATATCTGTTCGGGTATCTCCCTTTTATTTTCTCTCAGGACATACATACTCGTATGTATATTTTGTTGGAACTTTTTTTCTCGTATTTGTCACTAATATTCCGCACACATGTTGTCGTGTTTCCAATTAGCGCTCCAATTAGTTAATTGCTAATTGCCAAGTGTTGCGCTTAGAATATTTTTCATTTTCACCCATGAGCACGGTGCATCAGCGATTATACCCTCGAGTGAAACAACTTTAGTGTTATCGCAAGCAAACATCGATATTCTCGCGTCGAATGGTGCTACTATTATGAATTATTATGAAATATTGAACGAGAGTGCACACTTGGTTGATAGGTGTGAATAGATTGGTGCTATTAAATCGGGAATTTTTTTTCAGCTTAAATTTTGAATAAAAGTCTGTTGTTATTTTGAACATATTGTTGGTGAAACAGAAGGACTAATAAAGGATTTTTTTCGCTATTAGTGAACCGTTGTAATGATTTTTAAAATGTTTTACATAAATAATACAATTGAATGTGCTGTGGAAATCACAGTATAGGAATAGGTACCAAGGTGGCTTTTACAAGTGAAAAATGAAAGTGAATCCTTTTATGGCCAAAACAAGCTCAACACCTGGATAAAGGCAGTAAATTGTACCCGACATTGATTGCCTGCAGACGGGTGGCAGTAGATTAAGTGAATAGAGGTCCGGTGAAGCTCGAAGTTGGACAGTGACATATCCTTCCATTGAATAGCATGGAAAATGTTTTTTCTGAGACTCAAGTCTTACTTTTGATGACTGAGCTCTACCTTATTGTTTGCTCAATTTGTAGGAGCCAATTTGCATACGAACCCGAGCTAAAGCTATGAAGTGTGAGGCGTGAGTCTGACCGAAAGAATTTTTGAGACGACCTACTGCTTTGAATGAATGCTCATACTGAAGGCAGTTAAATGCCAAAGTCGTTCAGTGCAAGAAATGGCAGTAAGGAATCGAAGACCTATCTGCGCACAGATTCTTAGTGAGTCAGTAATAGTTTCGCAAACAACTCGTTGAGTATATCAGGCAGCTTAAGGTCCTTTCGATATGTGAGGATTGGTCTTTAGTTCTTTTCCATGCCACAGAAATTTGATTGGGCCATAAGCAGCTACAAAAGGTCAATGAGAATCTTTTCATATCGTGTCGTGAGCATATACTTTGTTCAAAGGCCTGATAGTTCGGCACAGTTTCTCAAAAGGTGGAGCCGTAAGAAAACTTGTTGTATTTTTTGGGACGCACACCTTTGATATAGTAGTCCAACGCACTAACAATGGACCTACGCTGGCCTCATGTCAAACCTATCTTCTTTTCAAAATTTTATAATGTACTCATGGATGTCGTGATGATTACTTCAGCCATTTTGGACCGTCAGCTGTTGTTTCCCAGTCGTTTTTATAAGTTATGAAATCTGGATTTACCACCATACTCATGAGATGAAAGAAAATCCAAAACAGTTGCACATTACGTGCTTATATGTCCAAATTCATGACCGAATCCAAATTCTACAAATTGCTTGATCACCGACCAAATTCACCAGACCTACGTTTTGCTTGGAGGACAGAGATTTACACAGGATGAAGTCATCTCTTTTATGAAGCAAGACCGCTATACTATCGATTCTGGTTTATCGAACCCTAATGGCCACGCATTCATTCCATCCCGATGGGAAGCTACTAGTGGATCGATGGAAACCGATTAAATGAAGCAGATGCCAGTATTTAAAAGGAGATTCAAAATAAGAATTCCTGACAGAATTCACTGAAAGAACTGGAGAACCAAGAAGAAAAAGGAGTTGGCGTTCTATGTATACTGACGGCTCTAAGATGGACATCGGTACAGGAGCTGGAATTTATTCTGAAGCCCTAGGAATAAACCATTCTTTAAGTATACACGACGTCTGCAGCGTCTGTCGTTGGAAAGACGATCACTGCCTATATAAACAGGCAGGCTGTCATTAAGGCTCTAGTCTCTGCTCTCGTTCCTGAAATAATTACCGGCCACTATACCATAGGCCTTCACCTAGTACTTCAGTATGCTGCATAATGACTCTAGTAGAAGTTTCAGTGACAAAGAGGAAGTAGAATCTGTTCGTCACCTATTGTTTGATTGTACTGCTTAAAAGGAATAAGAACTCTTGGTAGTCATTTCTTCTCAGAGCTATAGGACTTGAGCTGATAGACTTACTTAAAGGGCTCCCGACCCTTGTAGAGTCCCTGCCTGAGACATCGTTGCCTTCCATCCTCTGCGGTCCCGAGCACGCTGCTTCCAGTTGTGAAGACCAAGTTTTCTGGCATCCGCGACAGCTTGGTCTTTGTACAGGAGGTTCGGTCTTTTTCGCTGCCTCGAACCTGGGGACTGGGATTCGAAGATTCTCTTGGCTGGAGCATTATTGTGCATTCGCTCGATGTGGCCGGGCCAATGTATTCTGCGAACTGATAGACCTCTTGAGATATTTGTCACTATCTGGGAGGTTCTAATAGTGAGCTTTCTCAGCGTTACCAGGGCTCAATCATTGGGCACAATGGACCCGAATTGCTAGTCCAAGTAAGCAGTGACTGCCTAACCTAACTTGACCTACAAACCAAGATGCCAACTATTGTATTTTATTTATAGCATAGCTAAGCAAAGTGTATCCATGTGAAATTGTGTTCAAAAATAAGTTTAAATAAGTACTCGCTTCAACCTTAGACCCGAAACTTCTTAGACTAGTGTGTGGAGATAGGACTATTTAACTTTCAAAACTATTCAACGATTATTTGTGCACAATTTGTAAAAATCCAACTTTAACTTTCAAACTTACAGTCAAGCCAATGAATGTGATACCATAAAGTCCTGCATAATACTTCTTTACTTCAAAGTATCGACAAAGGGTAACACACCCTGCTGAAAGGAGGTCGGTATAAAAAACCGAACTCATAAACCCAAAAATACACACACAAGGAGCACATATTTTTTCAAAGGACTGATATACCCACATAAGCTCCCACAAAAACAACATTATCGTTTTCAACGTGTTCAAATGGACCAACACAAAACAGGACGCAATCTCATCGCTATTTCGCCGATAAAGGTGCTCGCGTATCACGCCAGTTCTTTTTTGTTGTTGTTTGTTTTTCTTGCAAACAAAAAAGTATTGAATGGTCCTGTCGCGGGCAAATAATAAAAGCATATTGCAGCTGCTCCATTTGCCTTCTTGCCAGTGAACTCGTCGGGGAAAGCACATTGGAGATACCAATTTTTAGGACTATGAAGGGCTGCCTTTTTTTTTGATTTTTTATTTAATCCAATGTTCATTTCATTCGGTACCTGGAGGATTAAGGGAATTTAATTTAGTTGGATGGGATTTTTTCCCTCCTGTGTATATAGTTCTCCTTTTTTTTTGGGGTTAAGCAAAGTTTATTTTAAATATTCTCAGATACTGTATATTTTTGTTTTTATTGAGCACTTGAAACTTTTGAAAATTGTAACAAAATAAACTTGAGAAACATCCTTACGGTAAAAATAAGCCAAATAAATCGATTAAAATAGAAAATGCGAAAAATTACGTCTGAAATCAATGAGTATCTATTTCTTATTGAAGGAGGATATACGAGGATAAAAATATATTTTTCATTGTCTTGGTTGGGTTTCTCTCAGGTAAGTTCAAAGAAAACCTAGAAGACATTGATGAAATTGGAAAAGTCTGGTTGAAAAGATGTCAAATATTTGTATGTATTTCTATTCCAGTCAATGAAGCAATGAATGAAAAGAGATAAAGGAAGACGTAATATCTTTGCTCATTCGCTGTCAATTTTAAGAAACAAAATTGCGTATTGACATATGTAAGACTTCATAAAAGTAATTCTAGTAGTAGACGTGCTCCTTTGTTTGTCATTATGGTAGAACCGGCAGCATGGATTATATTATCAATTTTTCCCCATATATTTCCCAAGAAAAGGTCTGGAACATTGAATTCAGCACAAACCTTAAGGTTTACCCCGAGAGTAACGTTGATTTTTAGTAAACGACTGTAACTTGTCATAAGCGAACTAAATAATTGGCAACAAACATAAGGGCTTACAGTCAACCCAACCAAGACCGTCATCATATCCCTCACAAGGAGGAATGTAAGCCCTTAGGATTAATCACTAAACAGTGAACAAGTTGATTTTTCGAAAGAAACTAAATACTTTGGGGTAACTCTAAACCATGAGTTGAATGGAAGCGTCACATAGACAGAACCAATAAAAAGGCGACAAGGGGCTTCTGGGCCTGCTCTAGGCATTTAGCAAAACATGAGGACTAAAACTTACTATTAAGACTCAGTTAATCCTATGCATCGCTAGTTGATGGCCAACCAAATGGTCACCCGGTTTGTCAGTCTCCTAGACCTTCTACCCCTCCACAGAACCATTATGAAGACTGCAGCTGATAATAGCCTAAAGCTTCAGCTTTTATACAACAATTTTGTCTCTAACTTAACTGGACATATGAAGATCCTAGAAGGAATTCCACTGCTATCATCTCCAGAAGTATACTTCTTAAATTTCATGCCTTTCAAGGCAGTAATTCCGGACTAAAGCTCATGGAACAATCATCAAATCCCTCAAACATCTACATACTTCAACATTTTCTGATGCCCAGATGCTTCGAAAATTTCGAAAAGACTGGTGCTGGAATCTCTATCTATTCCTCTAGGACACTTAACTACTATCTTTTAGGCAGATGTCTGTGTCAGAGAAGAAACCTCCGTACTTACTTACTTATGTCCTGCATCCCTTTGTGGGTCCTAGGGCCTCTACAAGGCCTACACGCCATCGTGTGTGATTTCTAGAAATGCCAACTCATTCCTAGTTGCCGTGCTTCCTTCTCAACTCTTCTAGGCCACGTACTCCTAGGACGTCCAACTAAGTCATCTCTTAAAATTTTACTATTTCAGTGGATGGACGTGTTAAACATTTGAAGTGATTACCGTTTATATGATAAAAGATAATTGGAATTTTTACAACCTAGATGCATGTAACTGGAATAAAGATTGTCGATTCGATTTGTTCCTTCAAGTGGTGTACCACTCTTTTGCGCTCCGCCATTAAAATCATTTACTTGGAAAAATCCCAACCATCATATAGTTCCACTAATTTCATTTTAAACACGACTGTATCAACAACATAAGTACAATCTTCCTGATGAGGTGAACCAAGTGCAAGAATGACCAGACACGATCCGCAACATTTTAAGCAAACAATTACGAGCTGTGAAATCCAATTAAAATTATTTGAACACAGAAATCATTGTAACGAAGGTTTTTGCAGCCAGCGCAGGTGAGTCAGGACGATAGTGTTCCAGTTGAAAATGCTTCTAATGGCTTCTAACCGGCTTACCCGGTCACCGATAGGAAAAAGGACTTTCAAAGTGTGCCTTTTGATTTGCATATGCAATGCTGAGCTGATATCTGTCCATATATTGGGAAAATGCTGACCAAATGACTTTTTGGTTAATGAAAAAGCCCTTTAGAGATATTGATTAAAATTTTACGTTCATACTCGTGTTGGATGTGTAGAACTTTTTCGGTAAGCATAAGCTGCCAATTAATATAAATGGAACTTTACTTTTATCCTGCAGACCGGTTTAGTGCACAAAATTGCTTGCAGATTGAAATACAAAGTGCAGTTCGTATGCATTTAATTTAATCATTTAAAAACTAGTATCTGTTATTTTCACTTATGCATGCTTATGTTTTCTTTCTTTTTCTGACGGAACTCTTGTATTTTTCACCCAAATTGTGGCAGTTAACGTACCAAAAATATCCTATTTGACCCATCGAATCACCTTACATTAATTACTAAAAATTCCTACAACTCCTGAGGACATCCTACAAGCCTTCACAAATCTTTCCAATTGTAATCAAGGAAAACACAAAATGATTTCATCCCGAAGTGACCAGGTTTGATGCGAGCAAACTCTATAAGCATTGGTAAATCCCTTGAGCTTTGGCGCCTACTATATGCACTCAACCATAATTGGCGAATCCCTTTTTCAGTCACAGCCACAGCGACAGATCTATTTTGACATAAGTGTTTCCTTAGGCGTAGGCCCAATTTTAAGGTTGATTTCGATTTTCAATGCGAGAAAATCCATCAAAATATGGACTTGTATATGGGCTACCATCATCCTGAGCACATGACTGCATTCTGGTTTAAAATCTCCTCGGCTATTTTGGATTGAAATGCAAAATATTTCATTTACGTTACTAACAATAACCGGTCGGTCTTCTTGACTTGGCCAACAGAGAGAGAGAGAGAGAGAGAGAAGACCCCAAACATTTTCACAAAATGCCAACCTACTGTCCTGAAAATTTAGCCACAGGCATTGGTAACTGAAGCTGTATCAGCCAAAATAATTTTACCCTTAAGAGGTTTTCTCTAAAAGACACACATGTTTGTGTGTGTGTGTGTGTGTATGTATACACAAAATACCGTTAGGTAAGTGAAATTGTGTCAGAAGTCTGGAAAATGCCACAAATCTGCACAATCAAGCTAAAATGCAAGCAAATTTATTCCTTCGTGTCTCCCTGGTTTTTGCAAAGTGCTCGTGGGCGAATTGCCTGCTTCTGCTTGCTTCTGAAATTAAGTGCTACGCCTGGTACCGGTAGAGGAGGCAAAAATTGTCCTGGTTTTCTCAGTAGAGCAAAATTGGACTCTCTCTCTCTCTGATGAGTGGTGTAGGATGCTTGTCGTTTGCCGGAATGTGGAGAGAACACTATTCAGAAGACACAATCACGTTAACCGAACTATATAACGTAAAGTGATTGTTGCTGACGTTATCCTGGTAGCGCCATGGTAAAATGGATGAAGGTCATCTATGGCAAAATTAAATTCATTTAGAATTTATAAGGAAATGCAGATTAAGCATATTTTACTGCTCTGCGTGGTGTGAGAGAATACAAATCAAAATTAGGCCAATAGCAAGAGGTTTTGATCCACAAATTGACTGAAGTTTTGTCCTTAATTGAATCAGAAGTAGCGGATTACTAACCATAAAAATTGAATGAAGAATATGATAGAACTTATAGAGTTCATACCAGTGTCATCTGAAGAATCCGGTGGGGTATATCGGCATCTTAGGCAGACTGCCAAAATAGACGGTACCTTTGAGTCCAGGGACCCAAATTAGAGTGATTTTATTGTGCGCAATAAGCAGAGCTTGGAAACATTTCCATACGACAACGAAACTGTGGATTGGTCACACTCTCACCAAGCGATGCAATGGAACCCGCTTACTCAGGATGGCATACTCCTAGGCCTACGTGGCGGAGAAATCGGCATTGTAGAGGCCTTAAAACATACAAAGGGATACAGGACATACATAAGTAAAGTAAGTATTCCGAAGAACATTATGGATCTTGTGAAATTCGAATGCAGCTTCTTTAGCATACATTAGCATTCGCTTCTAGGATATTCACAAATCCGTCCAACTGCTGGGATACGCAGACGGTATTGACATCATCGGAAGATCCCGGCAAGCCGTCGTAGAGGCATTTACGGCTATTGATGAGCAGGCGAAACGAGTTGGTCTTGAAGTTCTACAGAACGCTCATTTTACCAGTCCTGCTGTATGGAGCCGAGTGCTGGACGATAAGTAAGAAAGCTGAGCAAATATTGGGCACCATCGAGCGTAAAATACTCCGTCGGATATTTGGTCCCCTATGCGAGGAGGGCGAATGGAGGAGAAGGTACAACCGCGAACTCTATGAGCTCTACCAGGATGTGGATGTAGTCCAAAAAGCAAGATACGCGGACTACATTGGCTCGGCCACATCGAGCGAATGGACAACAATGCTCCAGCCAAGAGGATCTTCGAATCCCAGCCCCCAGGTTCGAGACGGCGAAGAAGACCGAACCTCAGGTACAAAGACCAAGTTGTCGCGGATGCCAGAAAACTTGGCCTAGGAAGCAGTGTGCTCGGGACCGCAGAGGATGGAAGGCAACGATGTCTCAGTCAGGGACTCTACAAGGGTCGGGAGCCCTTTAAGTAAGTAAGTTCTAGGATTTGAAATGGCTACAGAGTACATTTTCCTCATTGTTCTTGCCAGACTCTATCAACTTTTGTAATTTACTGACCCTTTCCTCTTGCATATATTTAAAAATAAAATTAAATTAAATTTCTTAAATTGAATTGCATTTCAGAATTTATTTTGTGAAGCAAAGGATCTTCCTTTCAAAATCTTCTCCTTTCGGTAATTGCCTTAATACGAAGCATGAAATTGAAAACTCTCACACGGCAGTTTCCTGCCACGTGGAATGCCATCCTTCCATACTCGCATCTAACGGTTTATGAAAACAAAATGAAAGAAAACGTGCTTAATTGATATGCAAATGGAACAATGTTTCCATCATTATTGCTCAAACTTTGCAAGACAAAAATTAAAATGTTAAAAAAGAGAAAAAAAGAAAATATCCTGTCAAGTGGTGAGTTTGAGTTCTCCATTCTTCACACCATCCTTTGCTCCATTGTGTTATCATACGAACAACAACAACATTCTCTTTGTCATTTTTAGACATCATAGCGAATTTATAATGACACAAAGCTCTTCCATCTCGCTTTTTTCATTGTCATCATGCGGAACTCCTTAGTAGCAGCAACGAACGAATGCTAGCTCAGTTCCTTTGGCATGTTTTTGAAGCCGGAAATTATGGCGGTGTTGCAAAAATAAGAACAACAATATTGCCAACGACCGACGACACGCTTACAGTCTTCACAGCTTTAGAGGACATTTCACCTACTACTACTACCGCTACGTGCCTTCTTCCATATTCATACAGTGCACCTAGCGCTATGAGTGTACATTTCCTCTGAATGTTCCTGAATGCTCATTCAGCTTGTTCCATCTCTCCGTGGGGTTACGTTCATACCCGCACATGAATTTAATTATTTGTGAAAGGGTGTTGAAGTTAAAGGATTTCACAGTCCTTTTCAGCATTCGCTAAGGTTTTAAATTTCCTTTTTTTTTTTTCTGTCCCTCTGTATGCATACATATACAGCTTTCATGTTTTATGAAATTAACGGACGATGTTGTCTACAAAAAAAATGCGGATTAAGATTTTCAGGAAACTGTCCTCAACATAAAGTGCAAAAGGATATCTACTATCCGTACTCCTTTCTTTTAATATTTTATTACTTTGCATTGATAATATTTACTAAATAAACCAGTTCCTTTGTCAGATGAGATGTGTATAGTAATTCCAAGTCAAAGAAGGACTCAAAGCCTTAGAATACAGTAATTTGAAAATCTAAACCGAAATTTTGTTAGGTGTTGCTGGCCAAGAAGGAGGAAATTGCATTTCAGAGAAACTCATGTACAGTTTAATTGGACTTGGTGAGAGCTCATGAATCTGAATAGAAATATAAATTAAGTTAAAATATGTACAACAGGTCCTTTGATGTCCATTTTGTAATGCAAATGACAAAATTGAATCCTTTCTCATTGTGAAGCTAATGTATGTACATAACAAGTGCTTGCATTTTATATCCTTTCTTGGGTAGTAGACAAAAATGTAAATATGCATTGGTGTGTAGAAAAAAAAACAACAGCAGGAGTTGTGAACGGCTTCCTAGATTGTAAGCCTATGCATTAATTATCCTGACACAACTTGTTGGGGAAAAAAGTGCTTTTGAAGAAGATCAAATGAAAGAACTCATAACGTACTCATGGAACCTTTAACCTTTAAGACATCCGGATGGATACAAAACTAGGAGCAAACATTTCACGTGCGATTTCGAAGGGCGTCTTGCCAGTCATGGTTAAGGTGAAAGGTTTTGCATGATTTGGGGTAAGAAATCCTTGATTGCTGGTACACAAAATCCTTGACAGACTCGACAGAGGATTGGGTAGTTTTTTTTTCGACTGTTTAAATTAAAAGATACGGAAATGTTATGAATTCAACACGTCAGCTGTCTGTCATTACATTGTAACAGACAGATTTACTTTTCAGGTCGTACATATGTTTCACGGTGACCCATCAATGACTGGCAAAAATATTACCCTTTTGTTTTTCATCATATTTTGGAGAATCTCTCAAACAGAAAACTACGGAATAGATACTTCCCACCACTTTAAGATTGAAGTTGAACTTAAATAATAAGAAATTAGGTCCTTAGGTTAGTTAGGTTCCTTCTGTAGAATATGTGCCATAACTAGTAGACACAGCACTGGTCTGGTGGCCTGCCCTGGAGAAGATCTCCAATCGAATGCTAATGGAGTTGCTTGTCCCAGTATTTCTAGTGCACTGACAACCTCTCTGCTGCACCTGCTCCAACTGATATCGTCAACAAACAACTGGCTGCCTGCTCAGCAATAAGACTTAGAAGTTCCAAACAATGGAAGGGACAAAACACTGGGCACGTCAGTGTATCGATGCATCGCCATCTTCCCTTGGTCACTGACCACTTACCCACTGAACACAACTTCAACATGGGCTACAAATTCTTAATAGCCAATAGAACTAAATGGACACAACCATAAATCGCTGACAATCTTTACAGATGGCTCCAAAACCGAAGAAGGAGACGATGCTGCTCAAGCAGCCGATTTGCTGGCTGTTAAAGCACTATCGGATACTGTCATATAGATCGACAGCCAGGCGAACATCAAATCTATCGGATCCAACATAACGAGATCCAACATAACGAGATCCAACATAACGAGATCCAAGGCATACCCTAAGACTGGGCATCCCCTATAATGACTTCTGAAGAACCTCCTATGCACGTGCCCCTCACTCGCCAATATTAGAAAGGCTCAGGAAAAGATCTCACCAACGCCTGCACGACTAAGATTGGATACTTCATACTAAGGAGTAAATTGTTCTCAGAGTAAGATGGTCACCCTATTTCATCCACTTACAACCGCTTACTACAGCAGAAAAGGATATGTTCAAGAGATTGATTGACATTATAAGCTGTACTTTCTACTCTTTTTGTCTTTGGCGTTAGAGAGAAATTTCTTTGCCTTCGATATTTCTTCCATTGTTCTCGTTCTGTTGGCACTTATTGTTGTGCCCCTTGGCTATTTAGGGATCCCAGTTTCTTCACTGGCTATCGTTTAAGCTCGCTCTGGTATTTGCTCCTTCTTCTTTTCTTTGCACTCCGAAAGTCGCGTAGCTGTATGTCACTTTTTGGAGGAAGCTAGAGTGCGTATTGTTCCCTCCTTAGTGGAATGTGGAACATAGCTATTGCCTTGGGGATCCACACGGCTTTTTGGATCATACAAAGCCACAATTATATAACTGACCAGCACTTCAGGACCCTTCTCGGATAATTATTGAATTTTTCTTATTGATTTGTGTTTGCCATGAGTAATAGAGTCCGTCTGTCCAGAAATCCACAGTACACAGATAAGAATAGCTAATCCAGAAGACACTACTCCGTTCTCGAGTTAGGTATTTATGAAATGGGCCCTCAGCTAGGTTCTTCCTCGGCAGGAGTTGTATTACACCTTAATTCAGCCCACCAGCTGGGAGGAGAGGAAAGGAAAATGGAAGATGTAAAGGATAACCAAGGTGAAAGGTAAAAGAGATGACTGTCTAAGCTTTGTGTCTCATCTGCAGTGAAGTAGCCGAGACTCAGTGATCTCTACAAGACCCTAGACCACTTTGGGTTTTATAGTCATGTAGGGAAAGCTCAAGTCCCAACTAAATCTATAAAATTTTCATGGTAACAAAATTCAGAAAGACTAGCGCGGAAAACTGTGCAAACTGTGAACTACAAACGAAATCAAGAATCACATATAAATTCTTCTGAGTAGTAAGGATGCCAACCCTCTTCTATTTCGTCTTTCTCTTTCCCTCTCCCTGTGACCTGTATATCAGTGCAAGTGTAAGTGTTAGTTCTGCATATTCAAAGTGATTCTTGTTTGTCTACTTAATAGCAAACTCATGAACTGGAGCGGAAGCATTGTGGGCAGTGTATTGGATCGGAGCGTGTCGGGTTGGAGTGAGTAGAACACATTCTGTACGGCTAGGCTGCAGCCTAGCTTCTCTCTCTATCTTTATGTCAGATTTGGTTTATATCTTGAGCTCAAATATATTTGGCAAAAACAATAGTGCAATCTGCACAATTCATCCGGAGCTTAGCACAATGCAAGCAAAGTATCTGCGTCGGTAAATATAGTTTACAATATATCACAACGTATCTATGATTATGATATCCTTCCACTTCAATATATTGTTATATGCATTGCTTAACATCGATACCATACAATAAGCTGTACAGTTTTTTTCACAATCACAACCCACCCATTATGTAGTAGGTTCTACCGACTTCCTTTAAGTGTTCCCTCTTCTACGTCAGCTTTAAGAATATGTTACCTAAAAGATTTAATATTCGTAAAGTATGATTTGCCTTTCAATTGTTTACAAAACACAATACGACTCTCTACGTCGTTGGCAAAATCCCATCCACATTACAACTTTCATTAGAAAATTCTATCTCCCCGCAGTAGGAGAAACACGAAGCGGGAGTGTAGCTATATAGAAACTATTTCCGACAATCCTCGCTCGTTGTGCCTGCCAAGCCCAAGCCCATTGTTTGTCGCTGCCTTTGTCAAATTTTATGCGAAATAAGGCAAATATTTGTTATTGTCTGTACATTGTCAGCCGATGTGAATAACCCGAATTCCATAATGGTTCCATCCATGCGAGCCAAATGACGAATGGGATGGGGGGTGGGTGGGTCCTAGTACAATCAACAAAGACAAGCAAATTTTCGCTTTTTTTCTTCTTTTTTTTCCCTCTGTAAACATTAATAAATGACATCTGAAAGTTAATGTCTACCCGATAGACGCGTTTTTGGTGTCAATTTTGTGCTTCTGTACTTGAACATATCTATATGTATGTATACGCCAAGATGTCCTTGTTGGACGTTTATATTAAATTAAGTCTTTAATAAAAGAAAGAGTTGTCAGGGTTTGATATCCAAAACGATAAAGGACTCTTGTCTGAGTATGACGACTTGAAAATATGTAATCTAAAAATGTTCGATTTTCTTTCTGAAACGAGGACAATGTATTAGTATATTGGTGTTGCGAATCAGTCGAAATTCATTTCCTTTCGCGTTAGCAACGTTGACACTTTTGTTGTTCCAAAGAATTATTTGTCTGTCGGAGGATAATTTAATATATAATTTTCTTTTGTAAATTTAAGCTGAAATTGAACTATTTTCTACCATTTTGGGAAAAAGCCATAGTCTGGCTATATTTTTAAGCACCATTCATACATTTATAATGGAAATGGCTGCCTCGGATTCCCTGACAGTGCTTCAAGTGGTCGTAATTCTGGCAACCCTCTCAAATGTTGGCCTCAGCTCATCGAAAATAGTTGGTGTGTTAGGGTAGACTAAGAACTTGATGCAGCGGCACTTGAATACGGCGGTCAATTGATGAACGCTCAGTCGCCAAATTTCTGCTTAACATATTTGAGCTGTCATTACTTATAGGGCATGTAGCGCCTTTAACGTTGGCCGAAAGTGGGTTTACATTACTCTATATATGAGACCATTGACGGTAACTTTGTCTCCTTCCTCATTTTTGGAAGAAATAAGGGCCGATGTTGCCACACTAAACAGTCAATTTTTGTGAGTACATAAATCCTTGGTCTAAAACTCGCAGATTTTTTGTAGTAGTTTTGCTTGTCAACAAATCCACTGAGGCAGAATGGGCCCAATTAGTGAACTTACGGCGTTATCTATGTTCATCTGGCTTCAATTCTTGCGTCTGCACAATTTATATGAATGCAGGCCCAAACCCAGGAGTCATGTTGGCCCTCTAGCGGTTCCCCTGAACAACCTACTCAAAGCTATTGAGTCTAGAAAAGATATTCAGCTTAACGAGAAACATAAGCTCAAAAAGTTGTGGCTTCTTCACAGCGACTACCATGTATATAAAAGGGAAGAGTTCCTAATGATCTGTCAGGAGCAATTTTACCCTGGGGTAACCTAGTATCGATTACTCTAATTGCTCTGGATGAAAAAAGGGGGGGTAAAATTCAACCGACAATGTCAATATAGTGTTTTTTTTTCACCTCGAAATGGACAACTTGTTCAACTGCTTCAACACTGGATGAAGATTTTACCCCGTTTCTTACTTCACACTTCATCTCTCTCTTCTATAAGGTCAGTTTTACCCCGGGGTAATTGCACCACTGTGTGATGGAATAAGACTGACAATGTACTAGAACGATTTAGAGGGAGTAAAATCTAGACGAGGGGAGTAGGAATACTCCCTTAGTAGTACCTTTGGTAACCCTGATTGTGAGGATCTGCACGCCTTGGAGGATATTAAGCACATACTGAGCGAATGTAAGCGCCCTCACTTAGAAATAGATTCCTTCGTCTAGACAGGTAGTTCTTTAGTCATCTGAAAGAAATAGCTTCCTGTAGCCAACCCAAGGACCTACTCAATTACTGCAGGACAATTAAATGCTTGGGTAATATTGTTGTGGACAAACATCGTGGTATTTGCAAACTCTAATTTTTCCCAGAGATATTTTGAACAATCTCCAACCAGTACACCATTCCGTAATCAATCGAATGCATTATTTAAGCCTAAAGTGACAGCAAGAAATCTGCTCTAAATAATCTAGGCCTCATTACATATTCTTCCAAGTTCAAACATTTTGCCGTAGAATCTTTTTGTCCCATTTTGAGCAATTATAACAGAACATTTTCTCTGAAACACCCACTTTGCATTAAAAAGATTTTGATTAATTACCAAACTCAAACACACTATACCCTATCTTAAATTGTCTCTCCACAAAGCTTCTATTCCTTTCACACAAAAAGCCCCCTCCCCCCCCACACAGAACGATTCTCTGTCCACAGTCGGCATCACACCACACCAATTGCAATCATTCACTCTCCCATTCATAAGAAAAGATAATATTATTATGTGTGTGTATGAATGAACTTACTAAATCACTGGGTGCCATTTAAGCACAAGATAAAGAGGCTGCAGAGACAAAAGCCTCGGCACACAAAAAAAAGCAAAAAAAAAAATTATATCCTTCAAATAAATCCACAATTTATCATGATGAGCGAGAGAAAGTGTCCTTTCATTATGAAAATGGAAATTGTCGGCAATTTTGGTGAATAACAAAAAAAAAAAAAAAAGTGAACACATACTCGCGTCACAATTGTGGAAGGATCCAACTAAAAGCTTAAAAAGCAGTAGCGGCAGTTTTCAAGCACAATGCCCATTTTCCCACTCAAAGGTTGTTCATGACAGCAAATAACAAACTCATAAAAAAAAGAAGATACCCTTTTGTTGAAGGGTATGTAAAGGATGTAATGTTATAAAGTAAACCGCGAGACTCTAGACGAATGTCGAAGTAAAGGAATTCATGCACTTTATTTGAGGGATTCCCATTCTTGCATACTTTCGAAAAATATGATGAATAACAGAATTTCAGGATGCAGTCATACAATCTACTCAGTTTTCAGATCCAGATTTAGGGAGAAAAGAAAAAAAAAAAAAACAATTTCTTCCTCTCTTGACATGCCGATGCATAACAGTGAAGATTAAGTCCTCGCACAGTGTAGGTTTGACGAAACTTTTTTTCGTCAAGTTCATAGAAAAACTGTGGTAAAGAGCGCAGCTGTGGTGTAATTCTTACCATGCTTTGGAATTTCTCATAAAAAATACTCGACACTGAGTCTGAGAGACTGACCAACCCTAAGATTCTGTAGAATTCGACGGAGAGAAAGCGTTTCACTTGCCCCACATTTTCTTTCCAGTTTTGGGTGTGTAAAATTGTAAAAAGCTCTTGTCAACGAAATTCACCTCTATTGAGCAATTGTGGTGAAAATTTCCATTTCAATGTTTTGGGAAATTCTTATTCATCCTCTGTACCGGAATTTGAGGAAATTTGTCCTTTGTGCTCTGTGAAATGTTAGTATCTGTCGAGTACTCCCATGCTGTAGGTTAGGAATGTATTCGATAAAAAAAAGTCCGACAAAATGTTGACTGAAAAAAAAAACATCTATTGTTTGGTAAACTTTAATCTGAATACACATGTACACTTGTATGTTTAAATGCAGAAAAATGGCAAATAGTTTGTTGCAGACGCATGAAATGTTGCCTCTGTCCCTTCTGAGTGGATATCGTTTCTCAGCCCAGCTTCTTTCTAGATTGTGTGGCATTCAGCTAAGCCAGAAGTATATCATCTGTGATGGGAGGTTGCGATAGGCCACAGTTTATTGATATTGGTCTCCAAGGCACCGTCTCAGAGGCATTGCATTACAAAGCATGAGAGGCTATCTTACCGTAACTACACATGCCCTTGAATTACTTCTGTCTCAGCTAATAAATAATATGAAATACCTGATGTACATTATGTTTAATACTATATATGTATTATGGTATACTTCACCATGAATCGCTGACTATCTTCACGGATGGCTCCAAAACCGAGGAAGGAGTCGGTGCTGCAATCTTTCTAAAAGATCTGGACATCCACCTCTCCTTCAGCCTTCCTAATTACTGCAGCGTTTCCAAGCCAAAGTCAGTGTATTCGTCGAGCAGCTGACTGGCTGTTGTCATCGACAGCAAGGCAGACATCACATCTCTCGGCTCCAGCACAACGAGATCCAAGGCAGTGAAAGACTGCAGCCTATCTCTGAACTAGATAGTTGGACAGTAAAACCTCTCCCTCTGCTGGGTGCCGGGTCACTATAACATACCAGGGTATTGTGAAGCTGACAAATTGGCCTGACGAGGTTCTTTAGGTCTAACATTGAGGCGCCGACGTCTTATGCTAAATACCTTATCCATGCCGATGAGGTGAGAGAAGCCAACCATCAGTGGCAACAGCTCGGCCACTGTATCACTGCAAGGCTGCTCTGGCACACGCTAAATAAAACCAGGTCCATCGGACTTTTGAAACACAAGAGAGGAACCCTATCCCAAATCGTAAACACTCTCACCGGACACTGTGCTATAGGAGGGCAAGTCCAAAGACTGGGTATCCCCTACAATGACTTCTGCAGAAGCTGTAGAGATGAAGAAGAAGAGGAGAACTCGCCAGCATTTAAAAGGCCACATTAGGTGAATTCCTGTTCAACGATCTAAACGACCTCAGAAACGCCTGCACCTCTAAGATTGGCTCCTTCATATTGAGAAGTAAATGCTTCCCAGAGTAAGAGGGTGACCTTACACATCGGCGGCACATCTTGGTCTAAGTGCATCCTCACCAAGGGCCGGTTTCAACCTACCAACCAACCATATATGTATCTAATTGAGTTGCAAATAAACACAAACATTTCCAATCATTGATAGTTGTTGCAGTTTCTATTTTGCATCGCAAAAGTATGTATTTCTTGGAGCAATTAAGTTTTTTTTGAGAAGTTTTACATGCAATCGCGTCGAATGTTTCTAAAGTTCTCAACTCTTAAAACTATCCTTTCAATAGCTTCAACCGTAACATTCACCATTAAAAAGGAAAAAGTTTTCCAGAAATATAAATATATACTTTACCAAAATAGTACCACCCCACACGTCATACGTCAGGAAGAGCGAAATATTTTAATAAATTCCCTTCGCCCACATATTCCTCACTGTTTATTCAGGTTACAAGGTAGGGTTGTCGTTAGTCAGGAACTAAAAAACTAAATAAATAATTTGATCAACATTAACTGTAGGCAAATAGCTTCTTATGAATATTAAAAGGCACCTACTCATTTAACATAAAAACATCTGAGTGTTTGTCTGTTCATCATGCTCAAGATCGAATCTTGACCTTTACGTTAAAATTCCTTTCGTCATTTAAGGAGTAATTATGAAATTGCGTTGCCGTTTGTTTCAAAGAAAGAGGACATGGGGGTGTCTACGTTCTATGAAATTGGAAATGTGTTTATTTCGTATAATCACTGATTCGAAATGTTTGAAGATTCTAATGACAAAAAAATGTAAAACCTGGAAGACTGTTCTACATGCATACATGTCGACCAGAGTCAACAGAGTCTAAACTCAGGAGTACGGCCGAAGTTGGGCTGGAGGGGGAACTGAGGAGTTATGACTTTCGGGGCACACTTGGAAATTTTATTTAGAATGTGTAGGTGATCTATAAAGAACCGACGACTTGACTGCATTCGGTGAGATGTTCTCCTTCTTGCTCGACGTGGTTCCTGTTCCAAAGATCTTATCGGCAAGACTTCTCTTCTAATATTCCACCTGCAGCTGTAAGTAGTCATTCAGCTTCTTGTGCTGAGCCAAACTCGCTTCACTCTTGATGTCCATTTGGAGGTAGTAGTTCGGCCTCTAGGCCAATGTGCCATTCAGTTCCTCCAGCCTTAAGTCCGTGGCTGAACCCAAACTGACTAGAATCCATTAATTTGGAGGATAATATGGCACTCGGCTATGGCCGTTGCCTTATAAAAACAACTGATGCATGTTTAAAGCAAGAGTGGGTCACCCATGGCTCTATCATACAAACCAGCAAACCAATCTTTATGGACCTTTGGAAGCTATTTTATACATACAATTGACAGAAGACCCATGTTTCATTGGAAATGGATGGGAAGACTGGGTTGCAGTCGAAGGCATTCGGAGTCTGAATACTAGTGACTTGCTCTCTTAGTCATGCATCGTTAAACGTATGTTGTTCTACCTTGGATTAGGGATTAAACTACAGAAGTTTAATCTTCTCCGCTTACTAGCAAACAATAAACTGCAGCCAAGCACTAAGGCCAGCCGATAGTCTTCTTGCAGCAGTAAGTCTTCTTGCGATGGATTCTCATAAAAGATCGTCCAAAAACCTTGGCTTAAGAGTCCGCACCATCAGCATTAGAGCTCAGCTATGAGTAGTTCGTCAAAGATCGTCCAAAAACCTTGGCTTAAGAGTCCGCACCATCAGCCTTAGAGCTTAGCTGTGAGCAGTTCGTCAAAGATCGTCCAAAAACCTTGGCTTAAAAGTCCGCACCATCAGCCTTAGAGTTCAGCTTGCAGTAGTTTGTCAAAGATCGTCCAAAAACCTTGGCTTAAGAGTCGGCACCATCAGCCTTAGAGCTCAGCTGACAGTAGTTCGACTAAGATCGTCCAAATATACGTTGATGCAAAATCACCAAACGATTATGGGTTACAATTCTGATGACGCTGGACATAAAAAATACTTTTAACTCCGCAAAATGGCCTTTTATATGAAAATCAATCGCTGAACATCATGCACGATAGGATCCTGCGACTAGCGTTGCTATAAGTAGTTTTAGACCATAAAAAGAGTTTGTATTATTAACCAGTCGAAATTCAGTAGAATACGTTAATGTTGGGCTTGGAAATCAAAACATTATACCTAAGGAAGCAGTAAAACGCTTAGAAATAATAAGCGACAATAGACTCTGATTGAAAGTATATGAGGAATTCGCGAGCAAAACTGTCTTTGCTGCAAGCATGAATTTCTTTTAACATTGAGAGGCCCAGAAGGATTCTGATCAGTCCTCAGTTTTACTATACGCCGCCCTCGTTTGGGCAAGGCATTACCAATGGCTGCTAATGAGAAATAAATGAGAAGAATGTTATGGTCGGTGTTATTTCCAGGGTTATATGATTGGACACAAGGGAGCAGTGACTTTCTTGTCACAAGGTACTCATTTACCTAACCTAACCTATATTCGGCTTACAGACTTTCTCCACTAAGGACTTTGAGTTGTGCAACTCGTCCAGGCGCCATGCTTTGGATAAAAGCGATACTGATGAAAATGGCATTGGTAGTGGACGCGGATTGTGGCCAATATGTACTATCTGGGCTAAATAAGGGCTGTTCACAGGGTGGTGTCTTGTCTTCCCTATTACGGTGCATGATTGTGGACTCTCTGCTGACAACTCTAAATAGTTCTGACATCTACGCACAGGCATATGCAGATGATGTCGTCGTGCTCCCTGTTGGTACATGCCCAAGAACTGTCTGCGCTAATATGCAGGCGGACTTGATCGATGATCGATGAGTAGTGTACAAGGAATGCGCTTTCGGTCAATCCCCTCAAATCATAAATTGTTCTCTTCTCAAGAACGAGGATCATGACCGGTCTGACTCAGCCAAATATCTAGGAGATATCATGTTAAATCAAAAACATCCAAGTCGCTCTTAGTTTTCTGGCAGTGAAAGGGGCCTGTCACCAAAAAAGGTCCTCTGGATCTATACGGCTATTATAAGACCATTTCTGGTTTATGCGTCGGTTGTTTGGTGGGAGGTCAGGAATGGAGTGTAGTCGTATTTTCACGGATGGATCCAAAACCGATCAAGGATCAGGGGCCGGTGTATTTGTAGAAGATGATAACAGAAGACTGCAATACTAAATGGGTAAGCATGTCTCTGTCTTCCAGAAGAAGATTTTTGCAATCCTAATGGCTGCAAGTCACATCGCTAGGAATAGATGGAAGTGTCGTGGTATCTGTGTCTGTAGTGACAGTCAAGCTACCCTTTAACCTCATCCAAATTATGAAATGCAAGAGAGCTCTAAACTGTGTCGCAAGATTCAATTTATTGACTCCCATCTGGGTGCTCGGATGTGATGAGTGCTGACAAGTTGTTTTTTAAAAAGCGAAGCTTTTCCTATCCCGGAAAAAAAACTTACTTAAGTGTCGTCCAGCAGCTATCTAAACTGTATTGATAGTTGACGAACGTGTTCCCATTGTGGTATAAGCCATGAACATTATCTATATAAAAGGCATTCATACCTCCTTTGCCTTAAACTACTTAAATAAAAAATCAAAACAACTTAGCGAAAATGCAAATCTGCAAATTCTAAGGATTTCTTTTTATGGTGTCGAATATATTTTTTTCCTTTGATACTGCCAGCGAAAATCGGATTAAGTAGTAAATTCAAATAAATATATCTACACTTTCGCAAGCGATTATTATTCGCCTAAATCTGAACATTTCATCGATAATGACGGCGAATTATAGTCCGGATAAAGGGAAGAGATTTTGCTCTGCAAGCGTTTTCTGAGCAAAAATTTTGTGTATTCAAAAAAAGTGACTAACTTATGGAAATTTTCAATGGGGACAAAATGCCATACATACTTACATAGTTTGCCCCAAGATCCATCCCGACGAGGAATCTTTCCAAGCACAGCTTAAACCACAACAATTTTGTACATGGCATTTTCCCTTCTGATGGGAAAAAAAAATTCAAAATTAAAAGAACTGCAACGCTGCCTAGGGTCTCATTCTCAATACACCTTCTTTCATGATAAATTTCATAGAGGAGAGCAGGTATACGCCATCGCATACACCTACTTCGTCACTCGTGTAAAGCAACACACTGATTTACCAACTTTTGCGCCACATTTTGCGTTACCCATAGAAACCGCAACAGCATATTAATCAGTGACTTAAATAACTTTCATTTTGGAGTAAATGAGTTAATGAAGTTCCCTGCCAGTGGGAGGAGGAAATGTGGTCGCCATTGAGGTACACCAATCTCTGCAATTTACGGGGCTACATTAACACCTGTGCATAATTGAAACCTTTGTACCTTAAGGGGTAACCGCACTGTCTGGCTTACACCACCAACCAATTTCTCACTATTATGTATATCAACTGTATCTTTTGTTACGATCTGTTCCTTTACAGTTGAGTATTAATTAATTTTCAATTAAGATTTCCTGTTACAAGATTTGCATTGCATTTGCATTTTGCACTTTACTATAAAGAGGAGGTTGCCTTTATCGGATGGATAGTACTATGTAAGTGAAATAGTTTAGGGATTTTTTTAGATTCCGGACGGTTCTGACGGTTTAGGGAACTGTTTTTATAGAAGTTTTTAATTCTGCGTGTCCGCATCTCTCTGCTATCATCGATTGCTAGATTAAAGCTTTGAAAGTGCGAAACTCAAATTTGAGTAAAAGAACCAGACTCGAAAGACAGTCGAGATCCGTGGAACCTGAAGGTAGTAAGCTTAGACAGAGATACGCAATACTTAAAGTTATACATTGCTCCTCCTCGTGGACATGTTTGGCGTTTTGACGTGTTTGACTTTCACTTTGACTCCCTCAGGCAGCGATAGTAGCAGAATTCCGTCGTACATGATGTTCCATAGGAGAGGTCCAAGAACCGATCCCTGCGGAACTCCTGTAGAAACGTTGCAGAGTATAACGCCATCATCAGTGCGATATCTAAGCTTCCTGTTGCTGAAGAATTCTGTGACTATCCTTAGCAGGTAATATGGTCCATTTTTGATAGGAACCTCCTTCTAAATGACCAATTTTGCCGAGTTGAACTTGTTTTTACTTCGAAGGTGACTACTGCGCAGTATCTCTTCGTTCCTCTTCGCCCGTACAGGTGGTCTGAGAAGCCATCATTTTTCTCCTCCACCGCAATCAGCCTGACGAATATGATACGTTCCAGGATCTTTCCCAGTGTATCAAATAGCCATATTGAACGATATGATGATGAGTCTCCGGGCGGCTTGTTTTGCAGCTTCCATGGTGTGGGGAAAATCCCTTCCTCTAAGCACCTTTGCATCGTTTCGAAAAAGATGTCCGGCCTCAACCTAATAGCACCCTTGAGGCAGTCATTTGGGATACCATCCGGTCTAAAGGGTCTATGTTAGCTTCTTTGTACTTACTTACTTAAAGGGCTCCCGACCCTTGTAGAGGACCTGCCTGAGACATCGTTCCCTTCCATTCTCTGCGGTCCCGAGCACGCTGCTTCCAGTTGTGAAGACCAAGTTTTCTGGCATCCGCGACAGCTTGGTCTTTGTACCGGAGGTTCGGTCTTCTTCGCCGTCTCGAACCTGGGGGCTGGGATTCGAAGATCCTCTTGGCTGGAGCATTGTTGTCCATTCGTTCGATGTAGCCGAGCCAATGTAGTCTGCGTATCTTGGCTTTTTGGACTACATTCACATCCTGGTACAGCTCATAGAGTTCGCGGTTGTACCTTCTCCTCCATTCGCCCTCCTCGCATAGGGGACCTAATATCCGACGGAGTATTTTTCGCTCGAAGGTGCCCAATATTTGCTCAGCTTTCTAACTTATCGTTCAGCACTCGGCTCCATACAGCAGGACTGGTAAGATGAGCGTTCTGTAGAGCATTAATTTGGTCCGTCGAGTTAGGAGTTTTGAACCCAGTTGTTTCGCCAAACCGAAGTAGCAGCGGTTTGCTAGGGTTATTCTTCGTCGGATCTCTACAAGGGTGTCATTTCTAGGATTAATATTTGTTCCGAGGTAGGTGAACTCCTTTACTACCTCGAAATTATAGCTATCAACAGTGACGTTCTGCCCAATGTTTTGGACAGATAAATTTTTGTTTGTTGATAACATATACTTTGTCTTGTCCTTCAAACCCTGATGAAGTCATGGAAATTCTTACAGACCTGAGCTTCGAATATGTCGAAGTAGCTCATGTAAGGTTTTCGCCAAAACCGTCCATGGATTCCGCCGTTGATTCCATCTAGAGAATTCATCCGCCTTCTATCCTCCTTCTGAGGGCTCTTGTTAGACTTCTGAGACGTGATACTCGTTCAGGTCAACAAGAGATGCCTCGTCCGGTCCTACATGTGTGTTAAAGTTCACCCAGATGTGCTCGCGCAGGTCCGAGTGTTTAACTACACATGCGTAGACGGATTTGGCATACGCTCATCGTTAGTTCACTACTGTGTAGCTATCCAGAGGGCACCACGAGGAGGTGATGATGCGACATTTTACCCTCCTTAGCTTCTTTGTAGAGTGGCTTAAAGTTCCTTGACTTGCTTTCCTTAATGGCCCTTTCCAGTTTACATCTCGCCAGTTTGAAGGTGGTTAGCCGTTCTGGAAAGTCTGGTCTGCCTCTGGAACTCTGGGATCTACGTCGTGCTTGTAGGCACTTCGCTCTAAGCTTTTGTATCTCGTCGGTCCAGCAGTAGGGTCGTTAAATGCTTGTATTCAAAGCTCTTTGTCCTATCTATTGTAAATTTGGCTCATGCTCTACCAACTCCACGATAAGCATCTCAAGTTGTCAAGACACAACCCACAAGATCCTAGAACTTACTCTCTACTCAATCTTGAAGAGGTTTCTGGTATATCAAAGGGAAAATATTGAACTTGTGGACATCGTTTCAATGGGCAAGAAATAACCTTCTCCTCTTTGGGCAATACAGTGGCTTAAGACTGACTTGAGTGTGGCATGGAGTACTTCTCATTGCCTAACCCATTCTAGGCTCACAAATTTTAACGATTGCAAGAATGCAGTCACAGTTAATTTTTATTCCGTCGTATAAAAATTGGCATTCATTTTTAAAAAACCTTTTTCAAAGTGAACAGCGTTCTAGGAAAGATTATAGTCCACATTAAACTAAACTCTTGAATAGCTTTTGTCATTTAACTAAATAACCCGCCAACACTGGAAATTAATGCTACTTTGCAACCTCATTGATAAATTACAAGAAGCTTCTTATTCGTTCCTTAGCAATATTATTTTCTATGAATTTTACTTTTCCTAGAAAGGAGAAATGGAGTAAGTCATTAGCATTAATAATTGCCCGAAGGACTAAGAGACAAACAGAAAAAAAAAAAAGTGCCTACTAGCCGCACAGTGGTTGTTATAACTGAGTGCCTGATACCTACGGAATTGAATCTGAATAAAATTTTAAGCAGCAACGAAGAAAGGCTTCCTCCGCTTTAATGCTTCAATAAATCGTAATCCTAATTAACTTGGACACTTAATTAAGACTCCCTATTAAGTATGACAAAGAAGTATAAAAGAAAAACATACTCGTTGCTCCAAATTATTTCTGAATAATGGGAGTAATTGCATTCAAAAGCGGAGTGCATTCCTTTAATTGATCTCGAAATTATATTTTATTTAATCCAACATAACGCTTTAATTTAAAGTTAATATTTTGCACGTTGAATGAATAATTTTCGTAGAAGGAGTAGAGTCCCGTACAATAGCATTCTGGAGGAAATTTTTAAATAATTTTTCTTTCATGTATTTTTCGGACGCCACCTGTTATAAAAGGTGATTCATTTGGAAGTACTTTTTTGTCAATGGTTTTTTGACAGATGACGCATGAATTGTGTTAAATCATATTTTGTTCAATATCGTTTGACATCTTAAGTTTTAAAGACTAAAGGCCCACCCCAAAAAGATCTGTCGATTCGTTGTTCCGTCATTCCGTTGAACGCTGTCCTTCAAATTGACGTATTACCGGATAGAAAGAACATTCCCATAGAAGCCTTCACTTCAATCAGCTGATTGTCAAGGGCGATGACAGTTTCTCTACATTCTCTCTCGGATTCCGCCAATGAAAATGCGTACTCTCAATTTTCTTATACGTGAACTTCAATATGTGAATGTGTGAACTTAATACTATCAACGGATCGACGGATGAAAAGAGTGGAAAGGAAACCTACTTGACCCGTCGAAGTTCATCCATCCATTGGTTATGCGCTGCCTCTCATAAGAATGTGTATATTCTATCCAGCTGTCAGTTGAATACGACGGAACAACGGATCGACGGATTCTATGAGTTGGTATTTTACTTAAATCAACGTTCAACGAAGAATGTGTGCATTTCACTTATAGCAACTTGTGATTCAGTGGAGAGGCACATTTCTGGCTTAAAGAATTGCCAAGTCATGTAGACAGAACAACGGTTTGGTATGGTTTATAGGCTGGTTGAACCATCGGTTTATATTTAAGAACATGCTTTACCGCGCCATGATTATGGACTATTTGCTCAAACTAAAGCCTGTGAGTTCTGGTACATTTGGTAACAACAAGATGGCTTCTAGGTCCTGAACTAGATGTATTACTTGCCACACAGCCAATAAAACTATGGCTTCATTGAGAGAACAGTTCGGTCAAAATTCAAGCCGGGAACGATGCCACTAAAAATGATCGGAAACATCATGGAAAATTGGAACTTCAGAATGGACCACGGTTAATCCTCGTATACAATTGACTTGAAAAACTCAAAGAAAGATGTTTGGAGCAGTCGATTCGGGCCACAGGGAGATATAAGGCGACCCAGGAATACAGCCTTCAAACCGTCCATTACAGCATGCTCTTGGTGTGCGGTTGGACCTTTGTTTTGGCACCGCATGGCCTACAGTGTCAATGCATTAATCTATGGTAGTTAAATCTCATTGATCACTCTTGTTCCGTGCTGTCCACGACGCGGCGTCTTTAGAAATGTGAAACCCAATGACACAACTTTAAGTGGATGTAATGTTTCCTGATGAATGGTATGTGGATTCTCAAATATTGTACCTCTTTACTTATCCGTTAAGATGGAAATGAATATTTTCGTTTCTGATTGAATTTCGGTGAGGTTTAGGAGAGACTATCCATAGTTTAGACACCATTGACAGTCTAGTCCACAGGTAGTAGCTGATGGACTGTCTGGACTATATAAGAGAACTCTTTTACTAAAATGCTCTACAGAGCCACATGTACATGTACGTGTAGTGGTAAATTGAGTGGCACGAGCACGATATTGACGGCTCATCCACGACATCTTCAGTCAGAGTGGCAATATTCTCATCGGAACGTGTTATTCCATTCTCTTCTGAGCTGCTAGCTGCTAAGTGACTCAGTGCTTGACTGCCGTTCGCTGGGATACGTATCTGCGCCAAAATTTCTAACTATTAGCTACGTCACTAGTACGAAACAATAGTCACTTGTATCTAGTTGGGTACAAGCATTTCGTGGCTTGTTGACGTACATTCTACACATGTTTACTTCACAAACATCAAATCAAACTAACAATTTCAAACTACCTCAAAGTTGTAGTAATCATCGGTGTAAGGTTTCGGGATAGTCTATATTCCCTTCTAAACAGCTGTTTGTATGATTCATAGGGTTCCAAGTGCCATTCACTAAAAAAATCAATTTCAAATATATTTCCAAGTAGAAGAAAAAAAAAACAAACTCAGCTTCAAGTACGTCTTACTCATCTACCCGCTGATACTTTTTATTTTACAATTGGTTACGACCAAAAGAAGGAAGACATCCAATCCATTGAATACCAAAAAACACACAAAAGTATTAGCGGTAATAAATCACTACTGCGATCGATAAGACGGTTTCCTTCCTGTGAAAAGTTCTAAGTGAAATTCACGTCTATTTAAATAGAAAACGAACAAAATGCTTTCGCTTTCGTTACATATGCATCAGGAGCAGCAGCAGCTCCACTAGCCCAAGCGCACACAGCCACTCTCATGCTGAGAACAAAGCCATGATATCTCGCAATTTTTCATTCCTTCAACTGACATAGCGAACTGGAGCTTCCGTCGTAGTTTTTTTTTCCTTTTCTACTTGAACCCAGGAGCTATTTCTATCACACGTAGGTACGAGTATCTGGTATTGAATTCTGCTTGAGTTGAGGAAGAAAAGTGAAGAAAAGTTTTGAGATTCTGCGTTCTTCTGAGTCCTCACGGGACAAATGGGCTTAGTAAAAAAGAAAAAGCAAATGTTGTACCCTGCCTATACCAAAATGTAATGCAATATCATCGCCTTAAGTAATCCTTTTTTTGTAATATTAACTACAGCATGGACAGATGTACCATTACTTTAAAAAAAAATTAAATTATTCACATATCCGCTGCACCAGTATACCGGGTTGGTCAGAGGATACTTATCATTGGCCATCAGTCCAGAACGACATTTTTAAAATTAAAAAGATGAAAAAAAAAATGAAACTCTTTCATTTCATTTTTATAAAGTATAATCTTTCAAACCTTCATCAGTATTGATCCCTTATATGTGATAAAATATTAAATATCTTTGAGGCTTATATCGATTCCGTTATCATCGAATCCTATCAATTCCCTTTTTTTCACAAAAAAAAACGAGTCCTCACTATATGATGGATTTAATACTGATAAAGCAGTTTATTTGTACATGAGATGCAAAATACATACAATGTCCTTGGGAGGCAAAAGAAAAAAACCCGATATGCTCCATATCACATATGCAAACATAATAGACTTCAATAGAATCCTTTTATTTGATATGCGAATAAAAATTCGATCGATACCCAGAAAACCCATAGATTGAGTACTTGTCTAAGAATAAATAGAGCATGCTCTTCATGACAAATGTAGAGGAGACGTTCTTCTGCTTTGTGTGTATGTGTGTACTGCCTTTACAAGGAGCCTAGTATTTTAGGTATTATTTTCTCTTGGAAAATTTGCAACTTAAGATGCTTAAAAAAATATTCCAATAAATTAGATTCTTATGAAAACTTTAATTCCACTTATAAGGCTCATAATTCTGGGGATGAATATTCTTTTAAAAGTATGCGTTAAGAGGTTTATGGTTTAACTCTGAACTATTTATCCTTTCGTGCTAAGATAGTTTTAAAAAGTTGGATTTTTTTTTTCTTTTATGAAAAAGGGTTAAGTACGCAATTAGTTTGAAAAGAAATATAGATAGTGAGATTGGTGCCCTTTTTGGTCCATAGTCGTGACAGAAAAGTTGCAAATATTGTAGAAACCAACGAAATCATGTCATTCATTCCAATCAAAGTCTGAGTCCTTTATAGGATATAGATTTCTGGATTATAGTTGCTGCAAACTATTCGAATGTAAGCCGTTTAACAGGAAAATAATTTCCAAAATAAAGCAGGGATGCCGTTTTCCAAATTCGAAGGGGAGTACTACTTATTTTAGAAGTTAACAGAGGAGTATTGTTTGTTTTTTAAACTTTTTTCTACTTCTGCAAAACAGCAAATGAAATACTCATGTCACACAAATTTTAACAGCTTGTGTATGTTAAAGTTTTACTCCGCTTCAACACTGTATGATAATTTTGCCCTGTGTCTTAATTTACACTTCATTTTCCTCTTGTATGAAGTCAGTTTTACCCCGGTGTAATTGATCCAGTGTGTGATGGCCCATTCAATGGAATAAGGGTGGAAAAATATTGAATACAATTAGAGCTACATGCTTCCAAGATATTATACGAACAAAAAAATTCACAATAATATTTTTTAGGAATATGTGGGTGCCGTGGCGCAGTGGTTAGTGCGTTGGACTACTGCGCAAGTGGTTCCAAGTTCGAATCCGATATTTATTTTTTATTTTTTAGAAAAAATCAAACTGTCTTAAAGAGAGTAAGAAAAGGACAAGGGGAGTACGGGCGTACAATCAATATCTACAATCTATCTGACTACAAGTAGGTAACTCCTTTATTTATCTAACCCATTGACTATAAGAAATGATACAATGTGAAGGGAAAGGAATCGATTGGTCCCTTAAAACATACATGAGCAAGTTTTTGAATACAATATCAATCAAGTGGCAGCCTTTACTGACCAAAGATTAATGTGACTTTTTGCTGCGGTTGTCATCATTTTTTCGAGCTTCTGGGACGGTATCGTAATGATTTCGACACAAATATTTGCTTTGAGTTTTCCAATGCAGGCCTATAGTTTGCTTTCAAATATCCCCATAGAAAGAAGTCCAGAGGGATTAAATCTAATTCGCCTTCTCTGAAGAGGTGATTTTGGCGCAAACGCCGGTTTTTCTAAGCCTGTACTCGAGAAGAGGAGCGAAATTCCGAATCACTTACCTTGGGTACCGAAAAAACGGATTTTCCACTCAAAAACCCAAAATTTTAAATGCGATTTCTCGTTAAACTAACAATTTTACATTGCCTATGATAGCGTGTATAGACAAGTGCCATGTCTAGTCCTGGCATCACTATCAGGCTCATGTGACTGTGCAGAATGATAACGAAGAATTCCCTCTGTTTCATCAAAGTCGATAAGAACATCACCGAAAAGTTCGAAGTTAGGAAAGGTCCTAAACAGGGTGACGAGCTATCATACGAACTCTAACGGCGGCGTTTTGGTGCCTGAGTAGACAGATAGAGTTTCTAGGAATTAAAGGACCTATTTGCCTATTTTGAGAGAAAAATTATTCGAGTGATCTTTGGTTCTGTCTGCATGGACAGCGTGTGAAGAAGAAGATACAATGTCGGACTATACGGCCTATACAAGGACATCGACTTGGCCAGAAGAGTTCGTATACAGTATGATCGCTGGGTCATGGAGACCGGTTAAAGAACAATGTTCCAGCTAAGCACATCTTCGAATCCACAGAGGATCCGATAGAGGACGACCTCGTGGTAGGTGGCAGAAACAAGTAGAGCATTACTCCGATGATATTTTCTGCGGCTAAGTCCACACACGATATGCGATATCGCGGACAATGGAACATTATGTGCTCTGCATTTTCCACTGCTTCTGTGCACGTTTGACAATAAGGGTAGTCTTCATGCCCAAATCTGTGGAGGTATGCTTCTGAAACATTCATGACCAGTAATCAAGTGCGTCAGGTAGAAGTTCAGCTTTCCAAGTCCATCTTTCTTGCCATTCTTCCAGGTTTGTTATTCGTGGTAATTCATTCTTACTTCGTCTCGTTGCTGTTGGTATCGTTGATCTGTAGGCATTATATTTTCATGCCTCATCACCTCATCGTATGTAGGTTGTTCGGAAAGCACTTCTGTATACTGCTTCTATTCTTATTCTGTATGATTTGGTGCTGAACGCATCGGCCCATATTTGTCTTTTCCTTTGTTTAAGTCCTCCTCCGTTGTTCTCGCTCCTCTTCAAAAGGAGTTTGGCCACTACAACGACCACTATATCGTCGTTGTAGCCGGGCTTGCTGGAAAAGTATGTATGTTGGTTGAGGCCGAGGTCCACTCCGGACTGCAGCTTCATACCAAAAATTCAAATCGCCTTTTTAGCCTTAAATGGGTCGTGAAAGTCTTTACGATTAGTTTACTCTCATAAAAAATAAGAATCTTTTAATACCGGATATAACCATTATCATTTTTCTTATCCTTTAATGAGTTGTAGTTAAAAAAAGAAAATTAATGACATGCAATATAATATCGTAGCGTCCTTAAATTAAGAATCCTTCTGAATGCAATTGCACTTGCTTCAGTTTTATTCCTTCGTAGTTAAGCAAGTGCATAAATAAAAACTTAACAAATATATAACTATATGTGTACATATGTACAAACATAAACTTCTGAATTTTATTCATATTTATCACCATAGATAGAGCTTTGCACGGTCGCATTCTCAGCACACAGGACCTCTTTGGACAGGCCCACCCACGGCACACATTCAATAGCAACATCATTACGGCGCCAAGTTGAATGACACCGGACTGAATGGAAAACTTAATATCCGGAAATGTATAGTATCTGTCGGCTGTATTTTCCGTGTATAGCCACAATTGAATTCTCGCACTTAATGCCACAGAAGTGTGTTTTTGTTTACCACTGTGTGTTGATGTAATATCCTGCTTTTACGGTTTTTTTCTTCGTTCGACATATAATCTGTGGATATTAATGATGCTATGGTTATTAGACGATAAACAATTAATGTTCTCACTGGTGCACACACACACAATCCAGTCGGGCAAATTGAGATAGATTTTCCTTTTAGCAGAAAATAAAAAAATGCATATAAAAATACAGTGCGACGTCACAGCTGGATACACATCTGCTAATCAACATCAGGATGGGCGCTTTGACAGATGGAGATAGAGGGAGGGGGTTAACTTGATTGAAATGGGTAAAATCGGTACGTGACCCACTTGCATAATTTAGCTGCACTTAAAATCGCTAGCTATTTCGTATCTATGGGTACGCACGTACACATCGTGAAACTACTCGTAGACTCGTAGTCGGTGTGCACAATTGTGGGAAATCGCTATTTTCAAATGGAAGGACATCACTCCCTGCCGAGTTGAGAGTTGGTAGCACGTTTAAAATGGGTCAGTGAGGATATAGCACGGCGCGCCGTGCGTTGTTGTATTGATTTGGCGAGAGAGCCAACGTACGAAATGGAAAATTTATGGTTGGTCAATTATTAAAAACGTTTTAAAGGTAATTGTAAATGGATGGTATTGGGATCTGATAACTGGGTCTTTCATCCTATTCTATGTAAATTTCATAATGGTAACAAGTTGGCCTGTAGATAGGCTCCGTGTTATTTTACTGAGAGTGATTTAATGGCAGTTCCAGATGCCATTGTATTGCTATTGTTTAATAGATAGCTATAAGATCCAAGCAAAGAAAGGGTTCATAAAAAGGATGAAGTCGCCATTCAATACAAAAGAATTGGGAATTTCTCCCTGAAATGGATGATCTTTGTACCAGTCATGTGGCCATTTATGCAAAGAGTGATCAGATAGCAATAAGGTTTCATCAGCTGTCAACATCACCGGTGAGATGTCAAAATTTTCAGTAAGTTTAGCCCTTTCATCTCGCATCCCTGGGCCAGTATCAAACAAAGTCCAGAAATATCAATTCGGCGCTGATCAACTAAATTAGGCATCACCAGAAAGCCAACCAGTTGGATTTTGGTTTACATCCATATAAGATCACGGTGGAGCAAGATTTGAAGCCGGACGACTATAGAAAACAAAACACCGTGATTGGATGCTGGAAATTTTGGTCGAAGATCTGGACCTAGGCCTTAACTCATCTTCTTGGAGAAGGCCCAATTTTCAAGTGTCCGATCAACCATCACTGGATACACAAAGATTGACTGCTTGGTGGCATGGCGGCATTTCCGGACCTTATTTCTTTCGAAATGTGAAAGGAGAGGCCGTTACCTTCAATAGTCTGAGGTACAGAGCAATATGAACCGATTTTCTGTGGTTAGAGCTCGATCGCTGCCGCTCTCATGCGACTTGACACTACTCGATTATTTTTCTGGAGATACTTCTTCTTCTTGTGTGGCGCTACAGTTCGGCGTGAACCTGGGCGTCAACCAATAAGCCTCTCTACTTAGCTTGGTTTTTAACTAATTGCAACCAGTTGCGCACTTTAAGTTGGTCGAAAGTCCGTTTCACCTTGGACGCACCATATGCGGCGAGGAGGCCCTCTATTGCGTCGTCCTTCTGGGATTGATTCGAAGATTCCGCTGGCCGAAGGGTTGTTGTCTATTCTCTTTACATGTCCTACCCCTCTCAGATGTCAAAAGAGCAGTCGATGTCGCTGTACAGCTCGTATAGTTCGTGGTTGAATCTTTTCCCCCAAAACCCGTCGACGCAAACGGGAACGAAAATCTTATGAAGAATTTTTCTCTCGAAGTGACCAAGGATACCTTCATCCGCTTTCAATAAAGTCCACGTTTCAGCGCCGTAAAGCAGGACTAGAATGATCAGAGTCTTATACAGAATCTCTTAGTTCTTCAAGATAGGGCTTTGCTGTTGAATTGCCTTATTAGCGGTTGCCAAGTCTTATTCTTCGCTGGTATGATTGTTAGAGTTAATAGCAGAGCCAAGGTAGACAAAGTCCTTTACTACCTCGAAGTTGTAGCTGCGCACTGTGATGCTATGCCCAATTCGTACAGTTCGTCCCTATGGATGCTGTCACAGGAGGCCTTGAAATCGATAAAGAGATAAGGAGAATCGATGTTGACTTCTTGGGTTTTCTCCAGGATCTGTCGCAGTGTGAAGATTTGATCGAGAGTCGACTTACCTGGCCTGAAACCACACAGATAGGGACCAATCTGGCTGTTGGTAAAAGGTTTCAAGCGTTCACACAGTATCGCAGAAAAGATCTTGTACGCAATTTTGAGGAGACTTTATCCTCTATAGTTGGCGCAGTTGAAAGGGTCTCCTTTATTGCGAAATTCGCTAATGATCCTAAGATTCCATTCATCAGGCATACATTCATCTAACCGGATTTAAGAAATGAGTTGGTGTAGGCTCTCTATCAGTTCATCCCCAGCTGTCTCGAAAAGTTCGGCCGCTAATCCGTCAGATCCAGCAGCTTTGTTAGATTTCAACTTGAATATAGCTATCCTCACTTCACTTAGGTCAGATGGATGAAGATTTTGCCTATCATCGTCAATGTTGAATGGGGCATTCTTCCTGATAACGGGGTATAGTCTGCAGAAGTAGTTTTCCCATATTCCCACCACCGACTATGATTCGGATTAGCGAGACATTACTGTGTTCCAATGTTTGGAACTGGAGCTCAAGTTTCGTATTCCCGAAAATACGAAGGAGTTTTTTAAGACCCCACCTCTAGAGAGGTAGACATTTCCTTAAAAATCCTCTGCCGACCGGAAATTTTCAGCCTTTTTTGCCTCCTTACAGCCTCAAACTGTCTCAAACCATAAGAAGGCAAACGAAACTTTAGAGGTTTTGTACTTCAGCCAACGACTAAAACCCAAAAGTAAATTATTTCAAAATCAACTCAATCAAAAAGGCTATAATACTAGCACCTAAACTGAAGTTTTTAACACCTTTGAAAATAGTTTTTGTCACACCGATAACTCAAGGATAAATCAATAAAATTTTAAGGTTCACGCCAGACCCATAATCCTTTCTCTATTTTCACTGCTGCTGTGTAACCCATTTCAAAGGCAATACATACAATATTATCGGTGACATAAGTTTTTATTTCGCACATGTTGCCATTAAATACACCACGGGGAGCAATATCTTTAGAAATTTTGGTACTGAATATGCCCTGGCAATATGTATTGGTCTTAAATCATCAAAGTTCCTAACGACATTCCTATGTATATATTTTATAGCATCGCACAAAGAGCACCAAGTTAAAAGAACAAAATACTCGTACAAATATATATTAACCAAAAGAGCTTTGTGCTACCAATGCTACCAATGAGGTGATTTGTCTTTAGAATAAATTTCTTTTAAATTTATTGAATTGCTTACATTCTTTATGTCTCACAAATCGACACTGAAAATATTTTATTTTTTATTTTTTGCCTTTTGTAGGGACACTTTTGTGTTTCTCCTTTTGTGTATGTTTGAAATACTGGATTCATTAAAATAGAAGAAAAATGTTTCCATAGAGAATAAATAGTACGAAAATTGTGAATTTTTAAAGTTGACGAATTATAACAAACTTTAAGAATTTTGAGTATATTTTTGTCCACAACCAGATTGTAAGATATGAATAGCCTTATGCTGGATCTACACCATAATTCGTCAGAATTTACGTCAAAAAATGTCGGTAAATGTCTATAATGTGTAAGCGGTCTCTTATTCTCAGATATATGGACTACTGCGCAAGGGGTTCCAAGCTCGAATCCAGACAAATACCATCAAAAGTTTTTTCACGGCCCCACCTCATCCGAGTATCTGACAAACGTTCAAGAGTACAACTGTCATGAGAAAGCTTCTTAAAACCCCGTTGTCCTTCGGATACGGCATGAAAATGTAGGTTCCTTCTGTACATGTAGAAATGCATACTACGCACAACATGTACAGTTATAAGAAGCTAGGCCTTGGCCCTCTGTTCGTCAGAAGTTACGTCAGAAAATGTCAGTAAAGATCAGTAAACGTCAATATTGGTGCCATGACATAAAGCCTAATACAAAATAGGTACAAAACGTAATTTTTGACTTACTAATTGCACTTTCAAAAGTCCATCAAGAGCTCCTGAACCACTGTTCATCTTAGAAGAGTCTGTATAGAATGCCAACTTCTTATTCTCCTTGGTTCTCCAGTTCTTTCAATTCTTGCATTGATTCTTCTTTCGAATGTAAGCATCGGGTTCGATCAGTTTCCTTCAATCCATTGGTAGCCTCCCATTGAGGGAATGGAGGCGTGGCCGTAAGAGTTTGATGACCACAATCGGCCTTCCCTCAATCTTATAACAGTTTTGACAATAAATGTCCAGCGGTATGAAAGTAAGCATGGTTTTGGTGAGGTTTGAAAGCTGATAATGCTTCTCAAGTACCGTCCACCATACTAGTGAACTATATGTAAGAATGAGTCCTACAGCCGCCGTGTATATCCAGTATACCATAGTTGGTCTGAGGCCCCACGTATTGCTGTAAGACTTCCTGCAAGAGTAGATAGCTATGCTTGCATTTTTGATGCGTTCAGCATTGTCTTCCTTCCAGTTTTGGAATCTAAAATCACACTCCAAACTCGAGATATTTAGCTCAACGACGCCGATATTAGGAGGTCTGAAAGGGAGAATTGATCTCTTCCTTGTGAAAAGGATAATCGCCGTCTTTGAGGGGTTCATTCCTAATCTTTTGCTTCTGACCCAGTTATCCACTTAGAGTCTTTCACTAAAAACTTCCCCGAAACCAGGTTAACCACATCGTAGGCATAGGCCGCCAACATTACTAGGATCTCATTCACTACTAGGAGCAATATCAGCGGAAAAAAAACTCCGCCTAGGAGTGTTTCTCTGCAAACTCTTCTCCGGATAGGTTTGTTTCCTTGCATCGAGAAGATCATCCTTGACTTGAGCATAAGTGCAATCCAATTGTAAAGGCGGGGGTTTAGGTGAGCTCTGTGCAGGCTATTCAGAATCGCGTCGGAGCTGACGTTGTTGAACGACCCTTCAACGAGTTACTCACTCAGATTATTATCATGATGACCAAGATTCAACAGGTCGTTGTTCAGAAGGGACGTCGCATTCATGAACTAACCGCCATGGTTCAGAAGTGTTTTGTGTTTGACGTTAGGTGTATTGAATGACACTCGCGGTCCTTGCACCATTGCTTAGGCTGAATTATTTCCGAAGTATTGGCTATGCGTTGTGCGTGCAATGGTGGTGCTCCATTCTATCATGGAGTCAGACGCTAAGGGTTTCAAAGTTGGTGTTTCCAGTGTGCAAAGTGGATGAAATTCTTTGTCTGATGATCCATTCGAAGACCCAAGAAGTATCACCACACAAGAAACAAGACTGAAACAAGATTGATACCAAGGAGCCCCTATCAGATAATAGGTCTGTCGTCGAGCCTAAGGAAGTGAAGATCTACTCTCCAGAGATGGAAAATAAAATCAAGCCATCAACAAAGCCCTTGAATGAGGTTGTAGAGCCAGCTAAGGGCCACTTAACACTATTTTAGCAGTACTCAATCGCTGTTGGAACTGTCGTTGGAAATTTTGTACTTTGCACAACTCTAAAGTATAAAACAGTTTACTAAGTTTAATAGGAAATTTAACTGCCTTTTGGAATCATTTTTTCAATTAAGGAATTACACCAAGTCTTACCTCTTTCTCTTACTTCCTGAATCATCCTTTATAGTATATAGTCAGTCTTTTAACGCAAACAATAGGTGGATCGTCGAATTATATTAGTTTAAGGTTCCTTTTCAAAATAATCTTTAAATAATTGCCATTTAAGGTATGCTTACATACATATGTATATTCAAAGTGTATACACAACTACAATCTACAACATAACCTTTATAGATATTTCAAACTTCACACACGTGTTAGATACATACAGTATATTTTCAACATTTGAATGTACGAGCAGGTATCTTCGGTCTTAATCCCTAATAGAATATTAATATCATTTGCCAGGCAAACGTTTGAGCAGGAAATTGACTAATTAATACGGAAAAGCGAAATTGTCACGCTACAATCACGCACAATTAAGTTATAAGTTGTTCAACTGAAGACATGCAAGTTACACGTACGAATATTCCGTAGTCCATGTCCTGACTAGAATTCAAACTGTCAGTAACCAGAGAATGAGAGGTAGGTAACTTTGTGCAAACAATATTTCTACCAATTAAACAAGAATTACAAGGAAATACTCGTAAGTATACTCCATTTGGGGTGTGGAGCAAATTTCAATGTGACAGCATAAGATTGACATTAATTGCATAGTTACACGAATAAAGGATATTACACTGTACCTATAGATATGTTTAGTCATTGAAAAGGGTTCAAATGAAGTGTTGGCAGCAATAGTATTCGACATTCTACTAGAGTCAGTAAATTTTCAATACCATAATGATATCCCCATTAGAAATATAGCACTATTTGCCGTCCTAATTGAATTTTAAATGATAACGGCATCGATTACTAAACAAACAAAAAAAAACAAAACCCACATCATGATAACGGCTCTATATCCCTGGTGGTCAATTAATTTCTAATTGAAAACACATATCCAATGGTGATTCATTGCCATGTAAGCCAACAATATGTGCCAGAGAGCCATTAGTGTGATTACGGATTTCTATGATTTCACAATCAATTAACAAAATGAGAAACTGCTCGAATGTACCACATTAACAGTCAATTCTAAGCAACTATCTTAGTACTTTCATGCAGTCTATTGTGTATGGAATCTTGGGTAAAAACTAGAGCAATCGAAGGAAGTCTTTACAGGCGTGAGGTTACTTGTGTTAAGGAGGATGTATCTTCTATTGGCTATGGTCGGTAAAATAAAACCGCCATAAAAGCATTGCCATTTGGAAGAAAAGATTCAAGCATTGTTGGACAAATGGTTAGGAGAAAGTCTCTAATACCTGTCTCGATGGCAGAGCCAGCAAAGCATTCCACGCCATGTAATGGAATCCAGTTACTCAGATTGGCTGGATGTGTGGTAGGACCAAAGTACTTGTAGCCGAATATCCAAAGAAGATGCACGACAACAGCTAAGAGAAGGAAAAACGCAGCTTTACTGCCAGAAACTGCATACGATGACGTATAGACATTGCAGAGGTTCTAAGATACACAAAGAGATACCTATAGGACAATTTTACTCACTTACTTAGGTCCTTTAAACCCTCGGCTGGCATACAACGTCAACCACGCCTGCGCGGCATCCTGTTCGTACTTCTGCAACGGACTTGAGCTCTTTTCAATACTTTCCTAAAGAGCTCGAATCCTCCTGGACGGTTCTGCGCCACGTTTACCTTGGGCGTCCCGCTATCCTTCCTGCTTGGGATTCCACTGTATGGCGTATTTTGTAATGGGCCGAAGGGTGTGTCCAATCCACTGCCACTTTCTCCTTCGTATAATAATGTTTATAGGTTCCTAACCCGTTCTCATATCAAGCTGTTCGTTGGCCAAAAAATCGTTAAGATGGTTCTTAAACATATATTTAAGACGACTTGCTGTGTACACCTTCCAGGTGCTGCACCCATAAAGCAGTACCGATTCTACGTTGGAGCGAAACAGTCGTAGCTTGGTCCTTAAGCTGATAACATTGCTGGACAGCATGCCGAACGCAGCTTTGGCCTTCCCGATTCTGCTGCACACATTCTGACCACACTTCCTAGATTTTCTATATCTAATCAACTTTCTCGACTTACTGTCCACCAATGTTGGGATGCGCGCTGCTATTAGAAGTGCTCAAGGCTATTGTTTTGACTGTGCTAATTTTTAGCCCCACTTTGTTAGCCTCAACTTCTAGATTCTAGACCATAAGATGGAGGTCCATTATCCGATGTGAAGGTAGACAAACACCCTCAGCGTAGTCTATGTCATAGTCCAGCGAATTCCATGGTTTTCTTCCGTCAATGCTGCACGGAGAACATCACTGATAACCACTACAAATAACAGCGGTGACAGTATGCATCCTTGACGTACTCCGCTTTGAACTTCAAATTCTTCGGACACCTTACCATTGTGCAAAACGTGACACTTACTGCCCTCATAATGGGTATGGGTTTTTCTGGGATACCTCTCCTGTGTAAGGCCAACCAAATAGCATCTCTATTCAAGCTGTCGAAAGCCTTTTCGATGTCGATAACAGCAGATGTAGTGGAGACCTGTCCTCAACGCATTGCTCGATTATGATCCTTAAGGTGTTAATGTAGTCGATGCAGGAAGATCCAGCGCGAAAGCATGCCTGTGGGACAAAACCAAATAAGTTTCAGAGAGTTTCCGGCATCCGGAACAAATCTCCCTTACCATGCGGTAGATGTCCACTTAATGTCCTTCTTTAGCATTTTTTTCCTTTCAAGGTGTCTACATAAATTTTTTTTTTTAAAGGTAAGGAAACCTTTTGCATCTAAAACAATTTCACACTGGTTAGCCATATTAAATGCTTTCCCAAAGATTCCTCTTTGGTCTTTCCAAAACATCAATAACAATCACTCTTACAAAATAAGTACCTTCCTCCATTGGCACATTACACCCCAGCCACCGATTCATAATTTGCCAATCTATTATACATTCTAATTTACCTGGAAATTATTGCCAATCGAGAAAATTATTTGAAATTATCTCCCCGAGAATACGGTGTCGGAATACGAAAGTGTGCCCTGGTGATAATATCGATCTCCTACCCAAAGACAAGAAGGCTACCTTGAGCATTGCCCCACAGGAGCAATAAATATAATTGTTCATATAAATATCACTTGATGGCAAATAATGTAAACGACAGGTATTCTTATTGATGATATTGCGGTGCGTATTAGTGTGAACGAAAATGCGTTTTGAATATTAAGTTTCTACTTCCATCGATGGGATGACATAGTGTCAATGATTCCTCAATTTGAAGTTTGTTCATTAGACGGTTAACAGACATTGCGAGGGGAGTTGGTTGGGGGAAAATTGAAGGTGAACAATTTGAAGTATTATCGTGATTGTGCTTTTCAAAAATATAAGCAGACCAAAAAAATAACCCCAGAACTTTGGGTCAGCGTTGCGGAAAGTACACACTAAGGGAGTATTGGTACTCCCATCTCATCGATTGTACTCCCCTTGTCCTGATTTAACACCCTTTAAAACATTTTAGAACATTGTTACATTACATACTCATTGTTGTATTGAATGAGCCATCACATACTGGTGCAGTTACCCCGGAGTAAAACTGACTTTATAGAAGAGAGAGATGAAGTGTGAACGAAGAGAGGGGGTAAAATCTTCATCCAAATTTGAAGCAGTTGAACAGCGGGCTAAAACTTATACATAAACAAGTTGTCAAGTCGGTTCATATATAGAGAATTTTACCCCGCATTATTCATCCAGTGAGGGTAAAAGATACCCCAGCGTTACTCCGGGGTAAAATTGAAAGTGCGTCTTATAAACTGCCTGAAATTGAGCGTATAGAAGTTTCATATATTGTTCAACAAATGGTACATGCAAATTTCAACTCAAATACCTCTTCTCAGACAAGCATCCCCCCCATTGAAAATACCATATGACGTATATCTAGTTTTTCAAAAGCGGTAGACACTAGAATCATGTACCTCTTAACACTCTAGTTTACATACAAATTTAATAAATTCCTCTTCAGCTAGATACATACATCCACCGTTCGTAATTTTCGTCTACTTTTTGCTGTCGATTTTTCAGCATGATATAATCTACTACGTGCATGATAAGGAATATAAACTCCATTCTATAAAAGTGAATAAGAAGAAGATGGAAGATGTTATATCAAAATTTTCAGTGCCCAGAGCAAATTGAACTTTATCGAACTCGGAAAGTACATTTTTCACACCGGTAATAAATGTTTGCGAGCAAAATTAAAAGTTTCTTATACCTTGTGGCCGACAGAGTTTATTGTTCAGTTTTGAACTGCATTCCTTGAAGTTTTTAAAACGCGCAGGTAGAATGGAAAAAAAAAGATAATATATTGAATTTAGTTATAAAAAACTTCCTTCGAAGTAGAATCGTAATTCTTTTTTACTTCCATTCATCCATCTGTAGTGCATTTGATAAAACAAAAAAACTAACTTTTATTATATTGGCGTACGAAGTTAAGAAGAGGGTCAGAAATATGTACAGCTGTGCTTAAAATAATAGTAGTGTAGTGTGCTCTAGAAAATGAAAAAATGGACTTTAAATGGCAGAAAATGATTAATTATATGAATTACGAAAGACACTGGTGAGACATCGCAACTTGCGAACACACCCGCGATGACACTAGTTTTTTCGACATTCCCTGCGAGCAATATTCTCCTTCCGAATATGAACTTCATTCTATAAATTGATATAAATAAAGTAGAGATCGTATTAGATTACAATGCAAAGCACTTATGATAAGTAATTTGTCGTGAATCCCAATCCCTTTAACCAAAAATGTCTTAGGTCCTTGACTTGCATGCTTGGGGTCATTATCCTGCTAGCACACCCATTTTAAAGGCATCGGATAGCATCGAACTGTTAAAAATGTCTACATCTATTGTTTTTTGTCTATATACGAAAACCATGCCCAAAACAATATTTTTGACCCTCCATGTCTTAATGTCCTTACAGTATATTTGTGGCGATATTCCGTTTTGGGCAGACGACAAGCATACTGCACGGTACCAGTTGCCTTAAAGAGAACAAATTTACTTTCCCTTGTCGACAATATATTGTGTCATATTTCCACCAGCATTTTCCGCAGACTTTTTGCATGTAAGTCTTAGTCTATTCCCGAGTCTCATGAGAAATCGGATGATACGTTAGGTTTTCTGGACTTTGATACTCCATAGGAAGTTGCGTATCCCAGCAGGGAGGACTGTGAAAACGATAAAGTTCCTCTTCAGAAAAAAATTGCCATTTTTAATAGCTTGGTCTAAGAACAATGAGGGAACTGGCTCAGGTATATATTCTAAAGATCTGAACCTTGAAATATTTCTAAAACTTCTGGACTCATGCAATGTGTTCCAAGCCGATGTTCTAGCCGTGCTCAAAGCTGCAGAACTACTTGAGATGGCTCTATATCCGACAAGGATATTGCCATCTTCATTGTCAATCAGGCTGCGCTCAAAGCTCAAGCAAAGCAGTCAAGGATTGCTCAAGGTATTGCTCAAGGCATTATGCACGCAGAATCGCATAAGATTATGCTGGGTACCTGGACACTGTGCTGATTGACTGGCCAAAAAAGTTGCGGAACTGCCATCGGAGAACTTCACCAACAGCATCAGGGCACCGCTGTGTTTTGTCAAGAGAAGTATCACCAAATGCATACATAACTTGGCCAACCGTAGATGGACTAATACAGATGTGAATAGAGTATCTGTGGCCAGAGATCAACCACAAAATATCAATGGAAATCACTAAGCTAGCGAGATCACAAGTTAGGACTATGATTGGGATCCTCTCTACACATTGTCTTTTAAAAAGGCACGCCAGCAGGATAGGACTATCTGAAACAGATATTTGCAGATATTGTGAGGACTTACACCCTTCAGAGGATATCACGCACATTTTTATATCTAGGAAGGCACTTCATTAGCAGTTTGGAAGAGGTATGTTCTTGTGACCAACTGAATGAGTTCAACATAAAACACTAGCCCATCGTCTTAAATGTTGCCACAGCATTTGGTTGCCCTGAATGAGTTAAGGAAGTCCTTCGGTTGGTTACATGAGCCTACTTCTTCTAGACTACTAAGAGAATACCTGCCTAGATGTAAGACTCTATTTCAAGAAGTGCCCTCGCGTATAGATCAACATACAAATATCTGATTCTGATAGCGTTCCTTTGCAGAAGACAAAGTCCAGAGAAGATACCGATCACAGTTCCTAATTGTGTTCTAGTCCCTCATCAAACTTGCTTTAAATTTTACAGTAAATTGGTTTGGCAAAGCTATTCAACTAGTTTCTTCAAAAAACCTTAAATCAAATTTCCACGTGAAAACAAGCTGACAGTCTCATTAGTGTTTCATTGTGGTACGCACTTCTATTATTTTGACCGCAACTGGGAGTGTGACCCAACCACATGTAATGCCCTTTTTTTTTAGCATCAAATAATGTGGTCACTCCTTTGTATGAGAGCAAACAAAACACTCGGTTACTATGGCAATCTTAGCCTTGCCCTACATTTTGTCCCCAAGGACAACAGACAAACCACAAATAACGACAAACAGAATTTGTTTCTGTTTATCTCATATTCGAACATCTTTTGCGGAGGAAACAAATACAATTCATAGTCACTATATTGCATTTATTTCACAGAATTATCGATTTGAATCCTAGCAGAGAAAGAGGAAAACATATTAGTGTTTTGGCAAAAAAGGACTGCGCGAAATATATTTCCATTCATATGTTCGTATCCATTCGATTTAAAACTCTGCATATCCGTGGTTATTTATGCAAATTCATTTAATCGACGTCGTTGAGTTCAATTTTCGCCAATGTATCTAAATTCAACATGGTATTTTGAATCCTTATAAACTATAGTTATCATTGTGAGCTCGAAAATTTATTGAAATAAGTTTTACTGTCGATTTGAACAAAAAATGTCTCAATTGTATTTGAAATCAATCACATACTAAAATTCTAATCATATTTTGCAACATGCTGCCTATGGTATGTTGCAAATGACCTAGTCCTTCTTGTTTGTTTCTGGATAAAAAAGTAATAGAGTTGGAAGAGCAAATTTGTCGCTCTAGGATGGCACCGTTTTCTAAAATTCGGTCGCCGCACTCAGGTCAGAACTCCCCATTTAACCCATCTGCGAAAAAATACTTGAAATAGTACTTACTCGTTCCCAGTATATACAAACCATCGTGATGATCTAATGAAGTTCAATAGGATGTCAGTGTTTTTGTTGGAGAGTTCTAATAGATGCTGAAAGAAGCGCTTGTCAAGAAGTGGTATCCTCTACATCCTCCTCATTGCCGCATCCCCTGCAGAGTTATTTCTCCGTTCGACGCAGTTTCTTTAAGTGGTACAGCAGAATCTTGTGACCCGTGAAGATCCCCACAAGTATGGACAATCATCAATTTTCTCCTTGCTTTGACAAATGTTGGCCCTAATTGTTTTGCAAGTTTTAGAAGAATTCCATCTCAGGTTCGCCTCTCTCGTGGGCATTTTCCCTGCTTCAAGCTGGAGAACGCAGGGCGAGGTACCTACTTATGGAGAGGTCTGTCAGTTCAAGTGGGTCCCATGAGATGAAGCTTTTCTTGCTAATTCATCAGCCTAGCGACCCAGCAGAGCAGAACCTTGTGCTGTGTTCCAAGAACCTTAAGCTCTTCGCGACGCACTTCACAAGCTTGGATTCTATGTCTAAGGCGGTAATTGCTTCGATAGGTGCCTGGCTGTCGATTAAGAAGGTAATACCATCTGGCGGTATTGTTCTTACGGCAGACTTACGGGCGGCTATTGTCACTGCCAGGACCTCCGCTTGGAAAACACTGCTGTGGTCATCATTTGGTATGAGGCTGCTTTTCCGCTCTTCTCTGCTAGGACAAGCTGAAGTAAATGGCATTTCGATATCAAAGTAAGGCGTGATGTAGTCTGTCGTAGGTGCATGGTCAAAAAATCTGCCAAGGATGGTCGAGTGCCATGTCGCCTTTGCCTTCCAGTTCACGGTTTGACTTATTCTTAAGGCACTAATGGCTGCCGTTGATTTCGTATAAATATCTAGTGGAGGCAGGTAGAGAATAGTCTCAAGGCCTACAGTTGAGGAGAAAATCTTGTTGCAGAGCCGCGCCGCTTGCAGCATTCGCGTGTAGGCGTATACATCCATGTGTTTTCTAAATAGTCTGTGGAGCAAAATTCGACACGTGTGCTTCTAGCAATAGAGGCATATGTATAGTATGAGACAAAAAAAATCCTAGGTATGTCTTATAATATAGAAGAATTAATAAACAAAAAAAAAAACTCCATAAAAAGGACCAAATTTATCGGCGATTTTCGTGAAAGCGACACAAACCAGCAAGGATACTCCTTATTCGACGCTCACTGTCTATTCTGCTTGTGTGTATTCCTTTTGATGCTCTTCCCGACTTGATTTCTTACCTTTTCACCAAAACTAAATTGAACACATCCACATTCAGCATCTTGACTACTTCTCTTACTCCTTGTCATCGCTTACATGTAATACGGATCCACGTTCTTCTTACTTTTTCTTTTTTTTTTAAATTACATCCAATACGATTTTATTACCAACAATCAATTTCTCGGTAATATTCCCTCCAGCAAACAGTAGTCGAAGCAGGAAAGTACTATGGGAGTAATAATGCCTAAACACCGAAAACGCCTTTAGTCCTGTGCATGGGTGTTATTGATCGATTTTCTCCATCCCATCCGTATGTCCTCGGCATTTTCGTTTGGCCTCTCTCTCTCTTTCTCTTTTGTTTGGGCTGTCTAATATTTTACAAATTTCTACCTTCGGCTACTCTGCTGGGTGTATAAATTTGTCCTTACACGCTATTCAGTCGAACATGTTGTTCAATATATCCTGTCACTGGCAATAACGGTAATAATCATTATTGATGCCTAAACGCATGGCGGCGGCGGCCGGTGGTAGGGAGTCTGGGAAACAAATTTTCCGATTTATAGAGAAATGCTATGGAATTTTTTCTCGGTTGTTGTTCTTTTTTTTTTTTGCGCAAGGACAATCATTGCCACCCACCAGTCGCCACTAAACCCAAAACCCGGTATACTCGTATATTTTCCCTTAGGAGGTGAACAAAAGCGGGTATTAATAATGTTCGCTTTTACGCTCGAACGAATACCGAAGGATAACGCAAAAAGTACCATCGGAATCAGTATAAAACCGGAATCCGATTATTGGACAGTTGAAGCGTACTGAACGGACACACGCATTATCAGTGCGCGTGCAGAATGAGTAATCGTTTAATAAAATTTCCGCGTTAATTGGTATACGCTACGCACTACGTAAAGTGAGGTTGGGAAATCACGAACTCAATCCTCAATATACGTGATGTGGTACATCAAAAAAAAAAAACCAGGAGAACTATGTAGTACATGAAAAAAAAAAAGTACGTACACCATAAACCAGAGCGAGGACACACTGGTGTCATAACAATATGAATTTAATTAAATGAATTTGAAAAGGAGGAATTGTATTTTATCCGCTCTTGACAATGCAGCTGATTGTGATATGTTTGCCTTTCAGTTGATCGACTCGTTTTAAAGAGCTCTCATGGACTTCTGCATAACAAATAGGTAAACATGAATTTTTTGACGCTAATCCAATGGATATTAAGCTTTTAATAGATTTAAATAGCTTATTAAAGTGCCGTTGTTGTTAAATTTAAATTAATTATTTTATTTGTGAACCGAGAAGTGGGAAGGGGTTGAAACCGTTATGCGGTGTGTCGTATAAAATACTGATTAAATTTGAAGTAATTTTATATTAATTAACTATGGCTAGGGTTATCAAATTCTATTAATGGTAATAATTTTGTTCAAAATTCCATTCCGTCAGATTTTGAGTGCACACACATTTTTAAAAGCCTTTAAGTGAAGGAACTACTAAACACTTAAGAATTTTTCATATAAAAGGTTTTTCAATAAAGATTTCCAAACTTTGATAGATGTTTGCGGCCATATTGTTGAAGCTACATCCGTCTTATTCGATGTCGTTTATTAAGTATGTCCTGTCAAATCAACAGGGAGACTTATAGCGTTCAATAACATGTGAAAATGATAAAATTGTTTATGAATGTGGGTCACCTTTTCGAGCACCCTTTCGCGGGCTTCTCCTTTTTACGATCGCCATAACCGAATAGACTATACACAACCTGATGGATACATTTAAATTGGCCGGTTCAGCAAATAATCTGACAACACCCGCACATCAACGGAACACAAGATCTGCCAAAAATATCGCAGCTGTCCGTGAGACAGTCAATACCGCTCCGCGCACAAGAACTTGGCCTTTCGCAGACAATAACTTGTCGACTTCAGCGTCATGACTTGGACCTACACCCGTACAAGATTCAATTGACCCAGGAGCTTAAAGATAATGACCATAGTCAACGCCAACGCTGACTGATCTGTCAAGCGCTTGGATGTTGACTACAATTTTGAGGTCCGTTTCTGAATGAATTGGCTCGACAACAAGCAAAATTATCCAATTTGGGACGATAACTCTCTACACGAGATCCACTAACATGCAATGCATCAACAGAAGGTCACTGTTTGGACTGTAGACGTTGGCCAGGATATTACCGTGAACGGCTAGCGCTATCGGTCGATGACTATTATTTCGCAAATACAAGTCTTTTTAGCATTGGGAAGAACATTTGGTTGAGGTTCTAGGGTCTAAAATCACCACACAGTGTAGTCATTTGAGTCCTAGACTAGTAGAGTCATAAGGTGCTTCTATTTTGATTGATTGCTAAGATATCGCACTGATTATGGCGTTAAACTCTACAACGTTTCTACAAGAGTTCCACAAGGATTGGTACTAGGTCATGTACGACGGAGTTCTGCGACTATGGCTGTCATCAGCTTACAGTCACTGTGCAATCAGAGTAATCAAATTCTTTCGAGGCAGCTTGCGTATTAGCTGGAATGGTCCCGATCGACATCCATGCGAATGAAATGCAAAAAGTATACCCTAGGCGACCCTCGAACTGGCAAGAAGCAACACAGATCTAGGAAGAGGAAAGGACAGTCTCGGCATTGCTGGTAGTAGGATAACTCTGATAAGGCAGGTGGACCCACAAACTCATTCCTAACATTAACACATGGAGAAAGGGGGAACTGTAACTACACTGTTCCTGTCCGGACATAGCGGTTATCGGAAATACCTTCACAGATTTGCACACGATAGTTCACCCCAGTGCCCAGAATTTCCTCATGAGGAGAAGGTCGCAGAAAATGTAGTGTTTTACTGCAGACGGTTGACAGAGATTAGAGGAATCTTGCCAAGTCCAGAAAATCTCATAAGCCACATGACGAGATCAGAAGGCGAGTGGATGGAGATCTGCTCATTTATACTGTGTGTCCAAAGAGCAGAAGCTCTCAGAAAAGTCCTAGAGGCAGACTCAAAGAATTTAGCATAATCGCTAACCAGCCTCGCAAAGTAATACCTACCGACCAGTCCCTCGGGGAGAGTGGTCGAAGTGTGAGTGGTGTGTGTTTAGCACAGAGGCGTATTCCCGACATCGATTATTCGGGTTCGCGAATCGTGCATGCGTGTAGCACCCGGGCTGCTAGTATCTATGAAGATAACACAGCCCTGGAGCAACCTAAATAAATATGGCGAAATTGTTTTATAGAACGTACGCTGATGAAACATGTTACGAAAGGCTAGCAAGCTCCTGACATTATCTTCCTTATGTGATACCTAATGAAGTATGACACTGACTTCCTGTCAATATTTCGAGCGGGAAGCAGCTGTCAATGTCAAAGTAACCTATGAGTTAAAAAGAAACCACTAGATGGCCGTTTAGTCTACGTTTCCATAAAGTTACGCACAATAATTAAGTAGTAAATCTCTTAAAATTTCAAGAAACTCTAACATACTATTTGTAAAGTAAAATTCAGCTTTTAAGTAAAACTTACGCAACTTTTCTTAATGCAACTCTCTATTGATGTTCACTGGCCCTCCTTGTTAACTTTGTCCTGAAAAAATATGATAAAAGCTTTCCGCCATAAATTCCCCGATAGTGTCTGTTGCACCACACTGCTTGCTTGTAATTCATGTGGATGGAGTCGAGCTACATGCAAAATGTTAAAGTTCAGATCATCAATCTGAAAATATGCTTCTAAAACTTTTTTTTGTATATTATATGCTAGCTAATTCTCGTTCAAACCTCGCAGTACTATCTGAAGTTTGTAAAACATATCGAAGTGGTGCCGTTTTAGGGATAACTCGTAATGGGTGCTGGTAATTAAAACTAACCAACAAAGTGGTGTTCAGTTCATCCAACGTCCCCAATTAGCATAACATTGGAAAGAAGAAATTAATTGCTAATTGGTCATCGAAATTACGGACTATACCACAGTGATCCTTTGAGGGTCGATTGAACAAAAACCAGCAATGTGTGTAGTCAATGCGAGAGTGCGGCAAAATTTTCATTAATCTGTGGAATTACAGTTCATTGAATTTTACTAAATAATGTACGAATCGAATGGAAGCAATTTTGTGCTACATAGCTAATTAGAAATCTATGCTAAACTCTTATCTGGACGCAGATTTAATTTTCGAATGCAGAAACATGAATTTTGTGAAATTTGTTGGGTTTTCGGTACTGCCTCAATGAAATGAAAACACTGCATTACCTACACCAAGAAACAAAAAACCCAATCGAAACGATGCCGTAAACACCAGGGTTGCCACTGTCAAGAAACGGTATCTTCATAGATTATATTATCTTCGCAGAAATAAAACACAAAAAATCGTTATTTTCAAATCTTAAAACTAAAAACTCTCGTAAAGCTTAGAAAATCAGCTTACTCCTTATGAGCGCTTCAGTTCAGTAAAGCACACCAGAGCTGTGAGTATTTGGCAAAATAAGTTGTATTTGAGTTTAGTTTTAGAAAATAGGTAAATTTAAAAAAAAATTTCATATAAAAATACTGAATGGAAATAAATTTTTCAAAAAGTGGGCGTGTCGCGGAATTAAAAAATTTTTACATCTGCATTGCTTACTTTTACAAGGACCTTAGCTCAAAATTTAAGTGCCCAAAAACTGGTGACTCACGGACTGACGGACGGATAGACAGAGGGATGGACGGATAGACGAGAAGACGGACGGATAAACGGAAACACGGATAAACTCACTCAATCGACTTGTCGAGTGATGCTAACCATTTATACATACATATATACATATGTGGCCGCTTAAGTCACTCAAAAAGAGATTCACATGTAAGAGAGATTTACCTGCTTTCAATACTACACTGGGAAACTTTTTTGAATGGATGTTAAAGTCAGAAAAACCCACCGCGTACCATTCAAGAGCGGAGTAACTCTATTGCCATTGTTAGCATGCGGTAATCCTTTTATTGCTTAGGTTAAAAAAGTTACCTACCAGAAGCAATTGCAGGCAATATTTTACTTGCTGGCATCGTTTTTTCTGTACCATTTTAGAACGTAATGATATTTTAAACCATTTATTGCTTACATTGAAAAAAGGTACCAAATGGTAGGAAATGGTTTTTCTTTCTGAACCATTTGAAAACCTAAGGATATTTTAATCCGTTTATTGCTTGTGTTTTTTTTGTGAAAAAAAGGTTTCTGAAATATTTCGCCCAGTCTGGAGCAACCTTAAGATCTTATGGTTTTTTCTATTTGAGTTTTTTTGCCCTATTTTGACTAAAAATTGGTACAACGCTCTCTCTCAAAAGCTCTAATGGTGCAAAAAACTGATTTCTTCTCAATCCATCCTCCACTTGGCAATACCACATACATATGTACATATGTATGCATTTGGAAAAAACTTCTTCCCAAACCCTAAGTTTTAGGGGACAAAACTGTAATAATAAGTTCAAATTTTGAATAAAAGCACACTCAATCCACAGATGTGGTTGTGAACTAATTTCATAAAAACTGGGTACTTATGTACATGTATGTAAACTGCATGATATTTTTAAGCAATAAACGGATTAAAATGTCATCAAAAAGATCGAAAATATTTTTTAGGTAGACAGTTCACTAGTTGTCTATTTGTATGAATGAAAAAGTTATGTTTCCGAAACATAAGTAATAAACGGATTAAAATGTCATCAAAGAGTTCGAAAATATTTTTTAAATTTAAGCACAGGTAGACAGTTCACTAGTTGTCTATTTCTATGTATGAAGATTATATGTTTCGGAGACAAAACCGTTCATCCACCCCCTTGCATATATCTGTTAGATGCAGTTTCTAAAGTTTTGGGGTTTTCCAAAAATTCTGTCCGGAATATCAGGTATTTTATTCTGACATTAAAACTCGCAAGTGCATGATCTACATACTGGATTAAAATGCACTTATGGGAAAAAACATTTCTGGCATATCTTCCGGTACCTTTTTCACCGTAAGCAATAAAAGGATTACCGGATGCTAACAACGGCAGTGGAGTTACTCCGCTCTTGAATGGTGCGCGCTGTGGGTTTTTCTGACTTTAAGATTCATTCAAAAATTTGTTCCCAGTGTTCAAAGCAGGTATCTCTCTCTTACCTGTGAATCTTTATGAATGAAAAATTGAATCTAACCTCACATCCGTTCGCTGCAATTGAAAATGGCGGAATAAGTCTTGATTTAATTGTATGTACGTACTCCCATAAATGGGCCACGTTCCTCGTACAGGATATCAGTTTTATCTCAAACCGAGGAGAGAACACATCCAGAATCTGCCTTAGTGCCTCATATAAATCCAAAACCACAGTCAAATCAATTTATAACTCTGAGGAGAACGCATCTAGTAGACCTAACTTATTTTAAAGAGTGATATTTATATTTCATAGTGAAAGTGAAAAATCAAATCATAACGATGGCTTCAACAAAGTTTAGATCAAATTTCTCTATTCGTTCCATCCTCGATGATAACTCCAGCAATGGCACGAACAGCGACTGTGAGAACGCTCAGAGTGACGATCAGCTTATAGACGTCGAAGGGCTAGACGAGGAAATGCCAAGTTCGAGTAGAAGCAGCACTAGCAGCGAAGACGGTTCAGATATTAAACCGCCTTACACGTACAGCGCATTGATATTCATGGCCATCCGCAGCAGTCCAAAAAAGCTCCTCACTTTAAACGAGATCTGTACCTGGATTCAGGGGAATTTCGCTTTTTATAGAAACAGCACAATCAATTGGCAAAATTCAATTCGACATAACTTGAGCATTAGTAAATTGTTTGTGAAGGTGCCCCGTCCCATGGACGACCCAGGACGGGGCAATTACTGGTCACTCTGCCCATCAGTCAAGGAAGCTACCATCGGAGAAGACACCGGTCGAGTTAGAGTGCCAGACCCAGTAACTGCGGATCAACATCCATACCAACCCCATCAACAACAGTACCAGCCACAAATTCGAACAACGCCCTATCATGTGTATTTTCCAACACCTAGAGAACTGATGGCCTTGGAGCAGGCTGCTCAGCAACAGCAAAACATGTGGAATGAGTACCAAGGACAGATGGCTCAGAATTATGCTCCCTTCCCGAATCCCGATAACCAAATGCAGTAAAACTTTATTTCAAAAGCTTAATCCAAAGAATTATATAATTTGAAGAAAAGATTGTACATATATATCTTTGAAATTTAAGTTTTATTGCAAGGAACAATAACAAATAAAATATGAATTATAATGCAGGCAAATGTACTTGGTTCTTATTTAAGTTTATTTGTAGCACTTTTTTTCAAGTTCACGGTGGCACTTGGATTTATTGCCAGCAGGTGGCGTTATAACTTTGAAATTGTGATCCAAAACCTTGGGCAAACGAGGAAGTGTGCATTCATTCTTATCTACATTTAAAGATAGCAGTTCATCTAGTCAAATATTCAGAGAGAGAGCTTCAGATACAGCATTTTAAATTTGTCTAATGTCAGGTAATTCATTTCGTGGTTTGAATTTGGTAGCACTGACATTTGGCACCTTCTGAATTCAGCTGTCATTTGAAGTGTCATAATATTAGCTAAATATTTGGCATTTACGATATGGAGTCGTTTTATAACCGAAAAATGCGTTAAAGTTGTGAAAACTTACTACAAACATGGTGATTTAAACAACATTTTCGCCAGTGATGAGGCATATTTCGCACTCGGTGGTAAGATAAAATTGCCGTATATTGGGCTCAGGAAACCCACCAGTAATCGAAGAGGTGCCATTGCATCTAGACAAAGTGACTGCTTCGTGTGCTCTATGGTCGAAATGTGTCCTTGGTCCGTACTTCTTCGAAGAGACGGTTACAGTCGATTCGGAGCGATATGGTCGAATGATAACTGATGGTTTTGGCCGACGATTAAAGATCATGACTTTGACGATTGATTCCAAAAAAACGGAGCAACAAACCACACAACACGACCAATTATGGCTTTATTGCAGCAGAAGTTTCCTGATCACTCATGATCATTCACGTTTTGGCGACATCAATTTGCCACCAAGATCATGCGATTTGACACAGTTAGTTTCTTTTTCTGTGGAACTAAGCAGGAGACCGTGTTTACGTGAACAATCTCCGAACTCTAGATGCATTAAAAACCAACATTACTCAAGTTATGTAATGAGATAAAGCCCGAAATGTGCGAAAAAGTGGTTAAAAATTACCTCAAAACAATCGCATGATGTGAATCTTCCCGAGAAGGATATTTGAATGATATTGTTTTTTACACTAAATGGCAAAGTCAAAACTTTATAGTGAATTAAAATTTTTATCAAAAATGTATCGCTGTGTGTGTTTTCTTCAGCTTTACTTTCGAAACCGAAAAATGAATAACCCTATATATTCGGTCTGACATAATAGCATGTGACATAAAGAAATATTGAAGACAAATTTTTATTTAATTTTTGTCAATTAAGTCACGTCCATTAGTCAATGAACGGCCAAAGATTTTAATAACAAAATTTTTAGTCGTCCTGTACCAAAATGTTTGGCAGGAGCCGATTTAATGTTCCGCCAAACTATGCCACTTGTAGTTTAGAACTTTTTCTATAATTCCCAATGTATACGTTGTTCAAAAAAAGTTCTGAAATAGGACAAGCCGTTCTCTATAATTCCTCATAATCTGGAAAATCTTTTCTATCGGGTATTTACATGAAAATTTCAAACCCAAAGATAATGGTATTGTCATTCCAATTACCTTGGAAAATCCCATTACAAGTCAACATTTAATGTGTGTGCCTTGCCTGCTGTCCCTTCGTCCTTTGTTGGACAAAAGCTCACAGCATGTAACAAAGCATAAAGACAATTTACAATCCTTTCAACTGACCACATGAATGCAACTAGGTGGATATAGTACATCTACTCCTTTTGTCAGTGTGCTCCTGCCAGATATAAACCAATATAATTTCCAAGACAAAATTCCCCATTGGGCGCATAATGGATTGCAAGCAAGGATAACACACTTTCTTCGTTCGAATAAGTGAAGATATAGAATAGACCGTGTGTGTCCCATAGACTGGACTCTCATGCATATAATCAGAAAGTATTTTAAGCTATTTTTTAGTCCTTTATACAGAAATTTCCTCCATCCTTCTTCGGTCATTTTTCTCAACTTCAATTTTTGGTGGGGTTTTTTTTTTTTTTTTTTGTATTTGTCCTTCTGTGTGGAGGTACTTTTATTGAAACTCGATTATGTGTGCTTTCATGGATGTCCTCAGCATATGAATATGAATTACATCAGTGTGCATGGCCAAGACATCACGACAAAGTGGTTTTGAAATAGGAAATGGGATTTTGTAGATTTTAAATGGGAATAAGGTAATGTATATGATGTGGACAAGCAAGAGGATGCAAATCGAAATTATCTTATAAGGAAGAGAGATAAAGCAGAGACAAGGATTTACAGATATACATTTGTAATTTATATTTTAATGTGTATTTTGACGGATCTTAGGAAATGTTGAGAGATTTGAGCTATCCAATCTATGGATAAGCTAAAGGATATCTTAAAATGGAATTTCTTTATCGTTTTCTATATAAGCTGTCTCTGATTTTTAAGGCCTAGCTTACACCACTGTTCGTGTAGTGCGTTGTATACATTTCTGCACGTACAGAATCGGCCTACAGTTTTATTCCAAAATACTAATGGGGGATTCTTTGAAAAGCTTTCTGATAATCGTAATAATATTGAACGTTTGTCAAATGCTCGGAAAATGTGAAGCCCTGAAAAAACTTCGAATGCATTTTCCTGGATTCGAACTTGAAACCCCATGCTCTATAGAGGGGTTGATATCGTTGTAGCTAGTGCCCAGGCTACAAAAAGGTCTAGGGTCTATGTGCGTAGATTCCGAGCCAGCACAAGCTCATCGGTAGATTAGTTGCCCACAATCCTCTGGTGTCCAAGGACCGAGTTGATCCTTACCTTGTTATGTTTGGCAAGAGATTGGAGTGCATCGTAGCAGCATTTGACAGCTCTGGAATCTATTATTATATTACTTCCGTTCAGTACCAAAGCTCTTGAGGTCTCAGAAGGCCATTATTCGTCTCGGTGGTACGATCTATCGAAGAAGCATTGACCATACTAAGAGTTGGGATTTGAATCGCGTTGGTAAAGAAGAGAGTCACTAATTTTATAGGTAACGACGCAGTTGGCTGTGCAGTAGATGGACACCGATGTTTAAGCCCAGAGATCTTGCTATCCAAATCGTACCCTAGGCTATATGGTGAGCACCGTGAATTACACCAGTCAGCGGGGATTCCGAATGAAGAACCACTCTTGCCAATTGGTTTTTCTATGGGCTAAGACGGCAATTCATCTTCCCAGTCCTGGTGCATGATCCAGAGGCATGAACTGTGACAAAATCGGGCAATGATGCTCTTGGTTATTTTGAGAGAACAGTTCTTCGAGCGATCTTTGGTCCAATCTGCATAGATAGCGATACAATGGAGAATAAGATACAATGGCGAACTATATTTCCTACACAAGAACATCGACTTGTCTAGAACAAGTTAGATTCCGGCTAACAATCCCTCCAGAGGGATGGCGCAGTAAAAAACGGAGTTGACTCGTTACCGGGCTGGCTGAAGGGTTTGTTGGTTGAGGCCCACGTACAGCCCGCTCTGTAGCGCCACCTTAACGAAATGAAACGAAATGTTGGCTCAAAACTATACAGTAGCGCCACCTAAGCAACTAACTCTAACTCTAGAATCCATTTTCGACCCATTGTTGAACCAGACCAGACTTCTAAGGTCCAATGGTGAAACACTCAAATAACCTAACGAAGGAATATTGCCTGACAATAATTAGAACATGTATCTTCCAGAAATTAAATTGAATGTCCTTAGAGTGTCCCTGTAAGTTATCTGCTTTATACCTATAATCTATCTTCAGTTTGATGGCATTTTCTCGCAGATGGAGATTGGTACCTAAGGCTGTTAGGCTGGTTAAAGCTTTCAGAGTCTCAGGGTAGGTATACCTGGGATGGAAGGTTAGGGTATGCTACGATCCCTTCTAGACAGATTGCATTACTTCTATGTACATATTTTTAATAGCATGTTCTTTTTTAACACTCTTCCTGTGCTTCATCCTTTTCAATAATTTGAAATGTTATCCGCTCGGGTCATGCCCTCAATTTAGTGTCTCTTGCAAATAGAATCTACAACAGTTCAGTTAACCCATCCACCTTATGGCAATGTTTCCTTTATGCTTTGACTAGAAAAAGGAAAAAGTTTCCCTTTTTTTGCAAAAATGACGGCAAAGCCCATTCAAGGATTTTATTGTACACATACACACATATGTATGCACATGTATGTTGTAAGCTTAATGCTTGCTCAAATGCATTTGTTTACGGATGTAATGGCATGGAAAAAGTCTCATTCAATGCCAGAGAGTACAAGTACTTCGCACTTCATTCCTTGAATGTAAGTCCTTAGCACAGCAGCCAGCAGCAGCAGGACGAAGAGTGCTTTACACTTTCTTTGCTTGATATCCCATTTGCTAAGTTTGTTGCATGTAAATACATATTTAATTGAAATAAATGTCAAATAGTTGTTTCCTGTTTAATGAAGAAGCTATGATTTATTTTTTTTTTTTTTTTATTCTCTTTTGTTTGGTATTCTTACCGTTAGATTCTTTTAATTTACCGTAATGAAGGACTTTTTAAGTGTGCGGTACTGTAACATTGACAATGTGTATTTAATATTTCTTTTTTCCGGTAAACAACATGACATGCAGGTGCAGCTTATGTTTATGTTTGCGATTGCATCGATTGGTATTGGTATAAAATATGTTAATTATTTCACATGTGCGGTTATGTGTGAAAAGTTTTATGCATTATTCATCATCCAACTGACAGTTAATGAACTAAATCTCATTAAAATAATTTTATTTAATATGTGTGCCATATTAAAGCAATTTTAGTGATTACTTTATTAATCTTAATCAAACGATGCTTTAAAAATGTTCACTGATGTTGAAAAATTAATTATTTATATCGCTGTTTCGAGGAATATTTGAATACAAGTCTGTCAATATTGGCGCCAAGTTGAGAAAATCAAAAAATCAAAAAGAAAAATCAGACAAAGAACCTGAAAGTGCTTGTTCCATTGGATTTTTCTATGATCTTGCGAACATAACTCACGATTTGAACGATAGCCTTACGAAAAAATCAGCGTTGCGATCACTATTTTCGTACACGCTAGTCTCTGAATAAAATTTTGTGGTTCCACGTTGAAGGATAGGTGGCGCTAGGCCCTAGAAAGTTTCTGTGATGTTTGAATTCGACAGGTGGCGCTGTAAACAAATGATTTTTTTTTTAATATAACCAGTTTTTGAGGGTTTAGTTGTGAGCTGGTTCCATCAAATTTTGTACACGAGATCCGTGCAAAAGTAAATAAAATGGAACTAAGGTTGCACTATAGTTAAAAGCCAACATTTCGCTTCGCTTCGTTTCGTTTAGTTGGCGCTACAATGCGGGTTGGACGTGGGCCTCAACCAACAGACCCTTCCAGCCAGCCCGGTTTCGAGTCAACTCCGTTCTCAATCGCACCATCCATACGGGGTGGATTGTTAGCCGGAACTTTAGGCTCCATCCGCTTTACATTACCCAACCATCTTCTAGATAAGTTGAATTCCTTGTGTAGGACATATAGCTCTGCATTGTACCTTATTCTCCATTGTATAGCTGTCTAAGCTGATTGGACCAAAGATCACTCAAAGAACTGTTCTCTCAAAATAACCAAGGGCGTCCTTACCCGATTTTGTCGAAGTTCGTGCCTTACCCCAGGACTGGTATGATGAACTGCCTTCTAAGCCCATAGAAACACCGATTGGCAAGAGTGGTTCTTCGTTGGATATAGGATATAGCCTAGGGAGACAAGGTCTTTTACCTCAATATCTGTCTATTGTTGCGGTCTGTCCAAGATGCCAATGATGAGACAAGTGCGTCCAGTTTTGCAAGCCAAGTTTTTGCAGGTAGGGCCAGCTCACTGTTCTGCAAGGCTTATCCGCCTTAGATTGCAAGATCTCTGGGCTAAGTATCGGTATCCATCTACTATACTGCGCCGTGTCCTATAGAGTTAGTTACTCTCTCCTTCACCAACTCGATTCAAATCCCACTTTTAAATGGTCAATGCACCTGCGATAGATTGTACTACCGAAATGAAGAAGAATGGCCTTCAGAGACTTCAGGACCTTTGGTACTGAACGAAATCAGTGTTAAATGGGTGTAAATTTTTGCCCGATGTTCCATAGTTTCAGAAGGTACAAGAAACATTTCAGGGACACATGTTCCAAAACACTACGAGCTCCGCTTTTTGGAAGGGTCAACCACGAATCACTTGCTTGCCAAAAAAAAAACCCAACGCCAAAAACATCCTACACACAACCTACAAAACGTGTAGGCAAAAGAAACCGTCAATTATCTGGCCACCACCTATAATCCCACTAAGAACCGTTAGTTCCATATCTTAGAGCTTAGGCATATCACCTCCTACATTGCCTACAAGGTAGATTACATTGCTGACCATTTAATTCATACATTCTTGTCGCCAGGACATTCGAATTGTGTTGGTGCTTTTCTCTTTAGTTTCTCCTCTCAGTTCAGTGACCTTGCTATCGAGTGGTGTCAATAAAAATTGATTTGGATCAACTTGTGTTTGTGGACGATAAGACCAGCAAATTGAAATTTCAACACTCTCACACACACAATGCGTTTGTGTATTTTTCAATACGCTTTTCCCATCAATCTTAAAAAATTAGCACACTCTGTGGGACAGGATACACCTAACTCGTTAAGGAAACACTAAAACCAACCTCATACCTAACCATTGGAAATTTTTAAACCATTTCATACGTTATCCTCCAAAGACCATTCATTTAATGGAACCAGTTTGCAGATGCGGTATATAGCAGGTATATCCTCAAAGGAGAACAGAAAAAAATATCGAACGTTCAGTCTTTCATTTGCTACCCAAAACCCAGAGTATCCTTGATTTGTGTGCCCATCAACGAGTGATAAAATGTGCAGTCATCGAAGCGGAAACAAAGTCAACGAGAATACGACGACATTTAATTAAAAAAAATAAATCAATACTTAAGTGTATACTCTAAGGATGCTCGCAGGAATCATTCTGCACACTTGATGGGAATAGAAAGCTTAAAGCGAAACCACCATGAACGTACCGCATCAATGCATATCCTGGTTACGATTTCATTTCTCTTGGCGCGGTGTGATGGTAGTTGGTTTTCAATTCCAATCGATGATTGGATGCCCCCCTACTCCTACCCATCTTTACCTGGCATCATCGCACCTCGTCGCTGCCAGTCAACTGGAAAACATCTGTAACCATGATGATGAGTAGGAGCAGAAACTGTTGGGTGCTGTTGAAATGTTGTTTTTATTCGTCAAAGGAAGAGTTGAGCTTGAAAACGTGTTCATGACAGTGGTTCGTCTAGGTACACTTGTAACTAAAAGTTTTTTTTTTTTCTTCTTCTCGTCTTTGTGAATATAATGACACACGTTTGTCACTGTATTTAAAACTTGATTTAAAGCAACTCTGTTTGCGAATTTATTCACAAGAAACTTGTATTTAATATGCTTAGCATGCCATCTATCACTAATTACCAATAATAATAGTATGGGTGAAAGAATGCAGCCGTGCGGTACCCCATTTTGGGTTTTGGACTTTGACAGCTTTCGCAACTTCCTGCAGCTTTTTCTGCTTCACGTCGCAGCCTAAGCGTCACTTCCCTCATTTTCATGCGATATCAAGACTCCAGCACGCTACTCATTGCTACAACTCCAGCTCGAAGCAGTTTTCCTTCATCGATCCCTCTTTAGGTATCCTCGGAAAGACACGCCCTTTAACATAGTACAACACTTTCGTCCAATCATATCCTAAACAAAGAATAACGTATTTTTTCTTGAAAAATCCTTCAAATACTTTTCATCCACTCTGTAAATATTTGTTATGTGCAATCATAGAATCTCACAAAGAAATTATTCGCACCTGAAAGGACAAAACCCTCACACGCATTCGACTTGCAGAGGTTAACGCTTTCAGGAGAATTCACATTGTTTGACCCGTTCCAATCCAAGAGGATGATTCTACAAATTTCAATATGGCGACGACGCTAGCCCATCATCGACCGCATCAATCGTCAATCGAAAATCATTTCCATGCGATTAGATAAATTAATTAAATTCGCTTCACATTAAATGGATAGCCTTTAACGGCTACACCAGGAAAAGGGATGGCACCGACACGTCAGCCCAGCGATAGCTGTAGGGAAATCAACGAATTTCCAGTGGTTGCCTGGCTTTAGGGTTGTAGTGGTTCTTTTTTTTTCTCAATATGACCACCAGATATAGCTGCTGAAGTTTCCCAAAAACAAAAATTACAAAAAGGAAGGAAGGAACCAAGTTAAGTTAAAACCCAGAAACGGACGGGTTTATGAAAATCGATTTAATTATCTTTAACGCACATTCGGTTTCAAAGGATATGGTCGCCAACGGTTTGTTGATTTAATTAAGTAATTTTTGGCGAATCGAACTTCGAATCATGGCGGATTATTTTGAGGAATGTTCAGTACCTACGTCGGTCGTCCCTTCGAAAAAAAGTGGTTAAAGTAATTTAAAACGAACAATAATTGGCTTGTATCCTGCTTCGGAAGTACATTTTTGTATGGATCCCTTTTTTTATGCGTAATAAATAGCCGGTAATCACTTAATCCCAGAAGGATGTATACACGCATGATGTAATGACCAGGAAGGGGATAAATTGTGGTAACGAAGCAACCGTTTAATGGAATTCATGAGATCTGATGAATTTATTAAACGACACGTCAAGTAGGCATTGGTTGCATACATGAAAATCCGTGTAAGGACATAGCAAAGCGAAGTCTGCAGCTCAAGCAGCAGGGAGGATCGAGCTGGAGTCTTGATACCGCATGAAGATGAGAGAAGTGCAGCGTAGCGTGGGACATGACAAGCGCAATTACACGGAAGCAGAAGAAGCAGCAGCCAGGTGCGACAGCAGAACCTTTTTTAGAATTACCAAAGAGCTTATAGGTGGCCGAAGCTCTACTCAACACCCAGTGAAAGGCTCAGACGGTTCGTTGCTAATACCGGATGAGGATCAACTCAAAAGATGGAAGGAGCATTTTGCTTCAGTTCTAAACCAAGTATTCGCCAGCAAGTCAAAATAAAGTGTCCGTAGAAAGAAATTCCCGAATTCGCACCACAACCCCCCAGTAAGGATGAGGTTATTACCGCAATCAAAGCATTGAAAACGAAGAAGGCGGCAGGACTTGACGGCAAACCTGCGGAGCTATTTCAAGCTGCACCAATGGCATCAGTCGTTTCGTACTGTTTCCACTTGTCGGGAAAATATGGGAAGCCAAGAGTTTTCCGAATGATTGGAAGAAAGGAACGATCTTCAAGCTCCCTAAAAAAATCGAATGCAGTGCGAAAATTGGAAAGGTATCTGCGTGCTGCCTTCTGTTGTCAAGATAATAGCTAGAAGCATCCACACTCAACACCAAACAAGCAGATTTTTGCTCTAGATCCTCCTGAGTGCACAGAGGAAGGCTGTCTGAGGAATTCAAAGTCCAAAGTGGGGTTCGGCAAGGCTTAATACTTTCACCAGAAACACCAATGCATGACCAAAAAGTGACTGTTTGAGCTCGCCATTGCGCCAAACCCATCATCGGGCCGCTTTTCGTCAGAGAAGGAGAAGCAGTTGATGGAAATCGATATCGATATCGGTCTGTTGTCTGCCCACATAATATTCGGGATTGTTACTGGTTTCAACAAAACAGTGGGTCATGCCACTCTGCAAATCAAACAATGTAATTTCTACAATGAAAATTCCCTGAAAGAGTGCTGGAAAAAATGGCGACCCAAATCTCCAGATATGATCCCCATCTGGACTTCTCTTTCTGGGGTTATTTGGAAAGCAAAGTGCCCGCTAGCAACCCTCAGACCTTTGACTTGGTGAACGTAAACTTTCAGGCCAAAAACATAGTCTTACCACGCGATATGCTCGAAAAAGTGATGGTTAACGCAGTAAAAAGCTCCCATTTTTTTGGCCAGTAGAGGCGGCCACTCGATTGATGTTGTATCCAAAAACTAGTCCAAAAATATTGTAAAATTCAAGTTAAATAAAAGTTTTTTTTTAAATATTCTGGTATCGACATAAAAGATCGCAAACCCTGTACATGGTTAGCATGACTATACAAGTTGCTGGGATTGATTAGAAAGTTTTTAAGGCACACTACTTAGTTCTTACGCATCTGATACCTGAAACTGTGCGTAGAATAACGCAAAAATTGCAGGAAACCCAAAAGCCTTTAATTCCAATTAAAATCTTTTACAGTGAAAAATTACAATGTACACCTCGTGTACATTTAATTCAAGTTATATTTTATGTAGATATAATTTTAATAGGTAATCCACATCTGTGCCTGCACAACAATAGGTAGCACACAAAAAAAAAAGAGTAATGAAATCAACATTATTAAATTAAATTTAAGCAAAAAATTTAATTTCTGCAAATATTTTTACGTCCACCGGCGCTGGGACGGGCTACCCATTGCAGAGCTCTGCCTGACCGTCCAAAAATATATATTTTAATGAAACGTTGCTGATGTATTTTTCAGTTGGATGGATGAGTGCTATAATGCGCTTCGTTCTTGCTTGCTTTTCATTTGTTTGTATATCCTTTTTAGGCCTTTTTCGATTAATAAATGAAAAGAAATGCTGAAATTAGCCTGTTCCAGTGGCTGCAGAACCATGAATCAATTTGCCAAATGCGTTTCACTGCCGAACTACGGTCTATAGTATGTAGATATAGCTGCAATACTTTAACCATTTCTGTTTCTGCTCTTTTGGATAAAAATAAAAGGAACTGGACTCTTGACTATAAGAGTTTTCTGTTTATATAGGAGCATTATTCTCAGCTGAATGGGCTCAAGCTCTGAATAGGACTAATCACTGCGTCGAGGAGAAGGATGAAACGGATTTATGGCCCTTTGCTGTGGTTACAATTATAATATTAAAATACCTCGTCTTTGGTATTGTGGGCTGTTTGCTAAAATTTACCCTTGGTTTTGAAAAATAACAATATATACGTATACATGTACAGCAGGCAGCAAGGACCTGGTTTTAATTAGGGAGAGTAATTCCTTTTTAGTATATTTTATTTCATTTTGCAGAAATAAATATATCTATGATGATGTAGGTATTGGCTATCCTCTGTTAAAGTCTTAGGACGATTCCATTTCAATATAATAGACTTCTTACTAACTTACTTATGTCCTGTATCACCTTGAGGGTCCGCGCCATATCATATGCAGTTTCTGGAAATGTGCCTCAGCTCTGTCCGACTCTTTCGCCGCTGCCGTACTTCCTTCTCAACTATTCTGCGCCACGTACTCCTAGGACCGCCGCGTATCCTGCCATTACGAGTACCTAAGCAGTTTCCATAGCATTGCGTGGTTAGCTATGGATCTATCAGCCTTTCGGAAAGTGTAACCAACCGAATGCCACTTTCGTCATCGTATGGATATCCTGGCCCATTATGTTACATTCCTAGCCCATTCTCTGATATAACGTTCGATAGATATGCATTTTGACTAGAAAATCCTAGAGGTGTTGCTTCCTCGTGATTCGCTAATCACCAATAAAAGCAGTATTGATGAAAGTATGCAGCCTTGCGGGACCCGATGTTAGACTTCCAATTCCTCAGAGAGCCAAAAATTGATGAACAGCAGGTGAAGCGGTGATCGATATTCAACACATTCCTCGATGAAGATCCACGAAGTGTTGATGTGGTCGACACAGAAGGATCCACATATAAGTTCTGCTGTCGACAATCGCGGCCAGCGCGTTGATGTGATTGCACTTGTCACGTCTCATGCTACGCTGCGTTTCTTTCATAAAAGATGGAGCACCTTGTACATACATATGTATCTATTGAGTCTATCTTACAATTTTAATGGTTTTAGAGATAGCTTGTGGTGACTATAATATTGTTGAACAGCAACAATCTTTGAATAAATTTTGCCTTACAGCAGATCAGAGAGAGCAACTAGCTTAAGATTTTATTTTTTATAATTTCAATTGCTTTAGCTACTACTGCTAGTTATTTTTAAGAGGCAATAAAATCCGCGGGAAATAATTTCAAATATCCTAGCCTGGAATCTTAAACAATTTCGTGTCGTGACTAAAAACCAAATCGAAAATAGAATAAAAAAAAACAAGAGAGCCAATGATAATAATAAAAAAAAGAAGAGAGAAAGCATAAAAATAGACATTCTCACAAACATTCTAAAGATCGTAAATGAAACAACTTCTATAACCAATAATAACAACCCTTAGGTGACCTTTAGGGCTGTTGTCATTTATGGCATCCCTTCAAACATTGTAGCTAGTTTCTTTTTATTTGGTCGAGAGATTTTTATTTTTATTTCAACAATACGTCACGTCGTATCCATAAAATTGATTAACGTTTCTGTCTGTGTATTTGTCGGCCTTTTGGAGGGACCAAAGTTTAATTTAATCTTCCTTTAGTCCCGACCGTCCCCCTCCCTACATACATACATAAGCCTATGCGCACCGAACAATAAATGAAAAAAGCAATGCCAAAAGAAAGTGGCAAGGCAAAAAGAAAAAACATCTCCAACAACAAGAATGGCAGCAAAATCCTTAAACTAAATCGAATTTCAGGATAATTCAATTTTCCTGCTACGCCAGACTATGCGTTGAAAAACACCAACAAAAAAATACCAAAAAAAAAAAAAAAAATAGAAATAAATTTTAAAGTGGAAGGCGGAAATTCCTTTAGAACTACTCTAGCATCTGCATAAGCCGTTTTGAATGAAGTTTGTTTTGAATATGTCAATCACATAAAATTTTAATGCCGCCCAGATGTAGCTGCAGGATTATTCTATGCCGCAACGTGTAATTGGATTTGTCTGTGCCTTGCTCTCTCTCTCTCGTTTTATTGTCCTGTTTTTACTTTTTTTTGAAATCCAAAGACTTATTCCCCCTTAGGGTGACACGATGTTTATACTTCGAGTGCACTCGAGAACATTGCCAGGTGTGAAGGACGATCATCAACAGTCTGGGAGAGCTTTCTTTAAACTAATTTTCCATCCCTTCCTACACAGATGTAGTGTAGGTGTAGGAAGAAAATTAAACCACACAGGATGCTGTAGGTGAAATATTTAATACACCTCTGAAAGTAGTGTAAACATTTTTATTTGTACGAGCTGAGTGACTGACATGTCTGCATCTTTGCACATGTTACACACTTTATGCGGAGGGAATTTCTTTTAGTTTTTATCTATCTGAACAGTGTTAAGCAGTCTTCAGCTGAGAGAGAAACCCCTACAAAGCCACAAAGATGTGGCTTGAAATTGATAACAAAGGGATCATAAGGTTTAAGTTTTATGAATACAAAATGAGCACAGTAATGGCGGTTGCCTCGTTTTCGAATACCAACGCGACGACGACGGTATGCGGTAATTTATGGAGATATGCGTTTGACTTAAATTTGCAAGCTCTTTAGTGGTTAATATTTGAAAGGAAAAATGTATAAGCTTTCAGCTGACAATAGCAAATGCACTTTGAATTTTCAAGTTACGAGTAGGTACATATGTATATGACGATGAAAGGAAGTCCTTGACACTTGCTACGGTGTTTTGTACAAACGGTTGGGGAGTTGTTCTTCTTCACTATTAAGACAGTATGTAGATGCAGACTTAGTATGTAGATTTGTATCTTTTGAGACAAATTAACTTGGATCTAGGTAGATCTATCTATTGATTAAATCACCACTGTAGCTATTTGATTAAAAAATATCCCCTTTACAATAAATAAAGTAAAGAGTGGGCCATCTAGTGGTTTCTTTTTAAATCATAGGACAGCTGTTTCCCGCTCGAAATCTTGACAGAAAGTGGGTATCAAACCTCCGCAGGACGAAATGAGCCGTTTTGCGTTTAAACATCGTTTGGAGAGTGTAGCCCAAACAGTGCGTTTTTTAAAAAGAATTTTGGCCGATATGAAGCATTCACCGCGCCTGCTGTATGGAATTTTGTGTAAAAAGTTCGTGAGACTATGGCACTAGACAACGCTCATAGTACGGTGTGCACAGACGTGAATGCGGCTGCTGTAGCCGAGAGTGTGAGACTCAATTCACGAACATCCACTTCTTTGAAAATGAGGCAGGGAACAACTTTTCGGTCAACGGTGGACTTTTTTTTTTACTAAAATTGAAGACATGGACTTGGACGACCTATGGTTCATGCATGATGGCGCGGCATGCCACACAGCCTATGCCACAATCGATCTTTTGTGCTACAAATTCCCAAATCATCTTCTTGGCGATGTCAATTGGCTGTCTCGGAGCTGCGATTTGATCCCTTTGGATCCCTTTGTTATGGAGAACCGTGAAGGACCGATATTATGTCAACAATCCGGAAACGATTTAAGCACTTAAGGCCAACATCATCCAAGCAATCCATGAGCTACAGCCTGAAACCATCAACAAGGTCTTGGGAAATGGAGAGAATGCGCTACTGCGAAGCCAGACGATGTAGCCACTTGAACGACCTGAAGACCAAGTTTTCTGGCATCCGCGACAGCTTGGTCTTTGTACCGGTCTTCTTCTCCGTCTCGAATTTGGGGGCTGTGATTGGAATTTCCTCTTGGCTGAAGCATTGTTGTCCATTCGCTTGATGTGGCCGAGCCAACGTAGACTGCGTATCTTAGCTTTTTGGACTACATCCACAGCCTGGTACAGGTCATAGAGTTCATTGTTGTATCTTCTCCTCCATTCGTCCTTCTCGCATAAGGGACTAAATATCCGACTTTAGCCCTTTTCGTTGGAAAGTGCCCAATATTTGCTCAGCTTTCTTACTTATCGTCCAGCACTCGGGCCCATACAGCAAGACTGGCATGATGAGCATTCTATAGATCAGTAATTTGGCTTTGGGTAGGTTGCCCCAACATCAACATGATTTTGAAGAAGTCACACAACAGCGCATCTCCTTGCCGAAGGCTCAGAAGTGCTGTTTCCAAGTTGCACAACGCATCGCGTGCTTTTTAGCATTACGCGACAATTCTGAATAAGTTTTGACGGTATACAGAATTGGGCCAACGGCCGATAGAGCTCAAGACGATGACGGAGGCTTTAAAGTCGATGAAACGGTGGGTTTGGACTTGAAATTTGTTGGTCTTTTGCAGGAATTGTTTGACTGTACAATTTTGGTCTATTGTCTATCTGCCGGGCCAGAAGGCACACTGGAACGTTCCGATTAGCGTGTTAGAGATGCTTTCCATAGGATCTTATATGCGACATTTACCTACCTAGGATTTTTACAAGACATAGGATCGCCTCTTTTGAAGATGAGGCATATAGAGCTGATAGTCCAGTAGTTGGGCATGCGTTTGTCCACCCATACTCGATTGATGACTTAGTACATGTCATCAATCACATCCGTTCAGCTTAAAGTCCATCAGAACTACCGGCTTTGTTGGTCTTCCATTTTTTGATGGCCTTCAATACTGGGTGGGGACGTTGGTCCTTCATTGATTGGAGGTGGGTTCTCTTCCTGCTGGAAGTGTTGCTTAGACACATCAACAATACCCTGTGCTTCGATGTTGCTTTCGCTATTTCGAAGAGCCTGCGTTCCGGGTTTCAAGCTGGCTACCAGCTGCTTGACTTTCCGATAAAAATGCCAGATTTTGTTGCGCTTGCGAGACTCCTCGATATCCTTGAGCTGAGCCGTTTTGATTTTTACGCAGGGAGTACTGTCGCAATAGATAGTAGTGCGTGATGGTAATTAACTTGACCCCTTTACGAGCTCCTTATAGTCTGACTTATCTCCATTTTCGAATTAAAGCATACCATCCCCTAACCCTAACTTTCTAGTCGAGTTTATAAAATTTTAAACTCAATTCAAATCATCTGTCAAAAATACGAACAAAGTCAATTTGCCTAAAGTATCACAACCCTTTGTCATGTATAGAACTGTTAACAATTCTTCTTCCTTTCAATGGAGAACTGTAAATATTTCTCTATATTTCCCCATGTGTGTGTGTGTGTATACTCATTGAACAAGTAAAAGGATAAAAGAAAAAAAAACCTTAACATCCTATTTGCATCTCAATGACATGATGAACAAGGGAAACTCTAATAAAAAAAAATTATTTCGAATCCAGACGGTTGCGGAACTATTGGGAAATATGTTGCAACCGTTAAGGAAACTGCCATTTACTTCGCCCACTTTTCAAGTTCCTTGCCATGGGGATGAAGATGAAGTTGATGGTTCCTTTTATGTAAATGTTGTTGCAAATACCGCACAAAAGAATATGTTGTTGGCATTGTTGCTTCTCATTCTCTGTTGTTTGGCATTATTCTTGTTCTCAGTCTTCGTGCTCAACACGTTTAACATTTTATTTTTATCCTGCGGCAAATAGAGTAAGCTCCTTTCCCCATACAACAGTCTATGTTCCTTAAGAAGGATGCTGACAGAAACATGCCCAAGTCAAAGGTGGTATACAAGAAAGTTAACCCCAAAAACCGATTGCCTGATGTCAATCATTCTGGTGGGGAGTATTTTCAAATTTATTTTTAATTTAGGATACATTCTGGAGAACTGATTTTCATTAAAGAATCTAATTTCGACAATTGCCCATCCATTTGTAGGAGAAATTATCACATTTTCTTTTATGCAATAGGATACAAAAGGATCCTGTTTGTTTCTATATGTACATCTGGATGTAATTACTTAACGTGTTCAAATTTCCATCACAGGTGTTCCTGGTGCGTGTGTGTGTAATAGCATCGAAAAGAACACTCTGCTATGCGAGATAACATTCAAATTAAAATTTCATAAAGGCGGGAGTTAGAAGCATACACGGGCATCCGTTTTATCGGATTAAGCTAACAAGAATCACTTCACCTAAATAATGGCAACAGCTGTTGTTATTAATTTCTTTGCTCTCGCTTCCGGAAAATCATTCTGCTTTACTACCCCCGCCCTTTACATCGGTCGTCCTTTTAATAGTAGATACATATTAACTGGCATTTCAATCGAATCACATACACAGAGAGAGAGAGAGAGAGAGAATAGCATGTGCGTGCTTGAGAACGCACTCGTACGCTTCAGTAAATCCTTTATGAGATAAACGAATAAAGACTGCAGCAGTGTGTGCTTGTTTTATTCGGCGAATAAGCTTTATCCTGACAGGAACAGCTACAGCTGAACTATCAGCTGCACGAGCACTCACACAAAGCAATCGTAAATCTAATTTAAAAGAATTTAATTGCAATTGTACGAGAGTTGTGGCGGGTGGGGTTGGGGTGACTGTGTCCATCAAATGGAGGCCAGTAGTAGCTAGTCGGTTTAATGTTTGTTTTTAAATAATAATTACTTATTTTAATTTGTGTGTACATAGTAGTTTTCTCTTTCTGTTATTATGTATGCACATCGGAAAATATTATTTGTTTGTTTGCATTATAGCTAGTAGAAGTGGAAAATTAAATTAAATTTGTAATGTTCATTGGAAAATAAATGCAGCTCCCCGCTCCCTCTGGTGACTAAGGTATAAAAGAAATATAAAGCCACAAGCAGCCCCTAGAGGGCCAAGCAAAAGCTTCTCACGACTGTACGTGTTGTGGGTGATATATATTTGTACACGTACGGAAGGGACCTACAGTTTTATGCCGTCTTCGAAGGGCAGAGGGGCTTTGAGAAGCCTTCTCTTGAATGTTTGTCAGACACTAGTAAGAGGCCGTGAAAAAACTTTTTCCATGATTCGAACTTGGAACCCCTTACGCAGTACGTTAACACACTACCACAGAGCCACAGGACCCACACTGATAACACTGATAATGATGCTCAGGTTAATCTAGCGCTTCTGGTTAAGGTTAGACCAAAGCTCTTTAGAAACTCTTTAAGGACATTGCTCCCATAGAATGTTGGCCTTCCTTATAGCGTCCAATTTGACCAGATGTTTACAAGTTGCAATTGGAATCCCCGTCCTTACGGATTCAAGCTATCTAGCTGTGCCTCTTATTCTGTATTTTCCATCACCTTTTGGAGCATCATGGGCGGTATACATAGAGTTGCGTTCGACACGAATGTCTGCCTTGAGCTCGTCAATGGTCTAAGGCTTGTTGACGCATGATTTGCTTTTCGAATACCTCTACGAAAAGAAGTGCGGAGGGGTCCACACTGGACATATTAATGCCCAGTCAATGTTCCTACTTTTTGACAACACACGTCCAGGGAAATTTCGATGATTTTGGCGCGAATGCTGGCCAGTAAATCAGTTTTTGGGCATGCAATAGTGGTTCATGGATCTCGTCTGGATTCTGAATTTCGTGATTCTCCGTGACGTGAAATTAGGCATATAGTTGGTCATAAAAACTTGCTTCCAAATATCAGGTTCAGTGTCAACAATTCAAGCGACTGCTTGAACGTATCCCAAGCGACGTGAAGGTGGTTCCACTGACACCAAAGTTTCGAGCGCGGAGTCGACACATTTGGGTTCTTGGCAACACTCTCTCTAACCGCTTCGACCAGTTCATTAGAATGTCTTGAGTGTTGATGAACGTCATATCGACGATCTTCTCCTGTCCCTGTCCCCTTAACAAAATTTGATACCAAACAACGAATACTGTTGTCAGATGGTACTTGTTTTCCACGATATTTTCGACGATATGCGCGTTGAGTTAACATAACTAAACGACTAGGTATTTTCAGCGTCATTATTTTGGCGCATTGTTTTAGAATTGACTTCTCAAAACATATCTAATCAGATCATTCGGTTGATAAATGTCAAAGTTATACAATGTTGCCATACCGACATAAAAGATGGCGCACCCTAAAATTAATTCGTTGAAGCCGAGGTATAGACAACATTTTATAGTTTTATTGTTTATATTAGTTTTTAAGAAAATTGCCCTGAGTTTCATGGCAGTTAGAAGCTCTATCTGTTTCACAGTCACTATAATTAATTTGTTAAATAAAATTTCTATTTAACTGCAGCCAAATGTATGATTTATATGTTCACTTTACACGTCTATTTAATACGCGCTCCGCCGAATGTATTTAGAATCCTTGTACATTGATACTCAGTGTTCGGACTTTACTGCAATTGCAGTAGATCTACTGCGATTTTGAAAAATATTAAAAATCTGCTGCGCCACTGCGCTCGACTTGCAATCTACTGCGATTTTTGAAATGTGAAAACCTTTGAAAATTTGATGTTTTCTAGATGAAAAACGTAACACAATCTAGAAAAACATAAATTTATTGATGCAAAAGAACTGAATTTAACTGAAAATAAATCAGTTATTAAAAATTTTATAAAAAATTAATTTCGTACAAAGATTTGTGGTTTGATTTACTTTAAACTATTCAATTTAAAATTGTTTTAACCTTATTTTGTCGTAAAAAAATATATGTTTATAAATGTAAACCCCATTATTGTTGTATTTTTTGCAACAAAAACAAATCTGCTGCGGAAAATATGGATCTGCTGCACTTTTTGTAAGAATCTACTGCTAAATTTTATTATTGAAGTCCGAACCCTGTTGATACTTCTTCACTATTCCCATAAAACAACAGTCAATACCCACTTTCATAAATCATGTTTCAAAAGGTGGATGATTTCGTTGAGGTTACTTGGTACATTGTACTGCAAATCAATTGCATGGCCCATAGATCTATACCATAGGAGAATACTACGTTCCTCTTAATGAATCGATATCAAGTTTGAAACTTCTGTTTGGTTTGAAATTTAATTGGATTCTGTTGAGATGAGTTTTCGAAATACCTTACATCGTTTGCTCTTAATACGAAAATGAAAATGAGAAAAGTTTCAATGCAAGCCAATAGCTCGTTCGTAGATCTATCATCAGTCGGTATTTCAGCCCTGTCTTGAATAAAAATTCGCCTGAAATGTTTTAATGATCAAAAAATAAAATTTTCCTTAAGAAAAATAAGCAAGATATAGAATTTTGGCTCTGAATTCTTAATACGTCCTTAAAAAAATTTGACCTGATGCAAAAGTCGTTATTTCAACTGCCTTCTAGTTTTGCATTGCCACTAATAGAAGGCAATATTAATCATTTCATACAATGTACAATTATTAACGGTACCTCGAAAAGTCCTTTCGCGTACTTATTTTTTGAAAAATAGAAATTGAATTAAACAGCAGCAAGAGGCGAGAATTGAAGGAGTTCGGAGAACTCGAGAACTATTTGAAGAATTTGGATGAAATTTGAAATTTTTAGCAAAATGTAGTGTCTCAATGACGCGGTATAATTATTTCTTAGGATTAAATAGGAAGAAGCAAAGATACAGTGGGGTGACTTAAAACCTTTATTTTTTTTAATTTTTCTCAGAAACTATGTAAGATTTAAGAATTTTCATATTTACTTCACAATCAACACAAAATTCTATGTATTTCCAATTTTTTTATCATATGTTTAGCACTTAGGGTGTGGCCGCTAGGGGGGACAGCGTTTTTCAAATGTTTGTCAAGATTTTTCTTTCAACAAATTTTGTCAGGAAAAAAAAAGTCTTACATACATGGAGCCATTGAAAAATTCCCTTTAATTTGATGTGCAACATGATGAGAAGAAAAATATATTTTTTTTGCCCTTCATAAAAGGTGCCCCAAAAAGTGTAATGTATACCTTCATAGCTCTCTACATCTAGCGATTATATAGGGTTATATAGACCCCGTATCAAGCCCATAAGTGTTCAGTCTTTCTTTTTATACCCTATCCTAAGGGTATATTAAGTTTGATACATAGTTTGTAATATAGAGAAATATTGAAGATAGACCACATCAAGTATATATATAAATGAACAGCATCAGTAGCCGAGTCGATTAAGCCATGTCCGTCCGTCCGTCCGTCCGTCTGTCAGTCCGTCCGTTGTCCGTATGTCACCAGTTTTTGGGCTTTAAATTTTTAGTTAAATTGATGAAATTTTGTATAAGAGGTCTTTGGAAAAGTAAGCAATAAAGTGTAGAAATTTTTAAAATCCACCCACTGACACGCCCACTTTTCAAAAATATCACCTTTTTTCACTATTTTCATATGAAACTCGAAAAAACTTACTTGAGCAAATATGTAGATATCCAATTAATCTACAAATCGTCTATACATTGTATATGGCCACGCCCACTTTTTAGGGGCGTTTACTTCAAAAATTAATTTTCGAGTAAAACAATTAGTTTATAGGGCAAGATAGAAAATTTTGTGAGTACATCTTCCACCGCCCACTGAAACGACCAAATAAGATAGGGATAGGGTATCATACGATTCGCTCTAGTTTTTTTTTAAAAAACATATTAATTTTCCCCTCTTAATTTTTATAATTTTTTTGTTTTTATTTATAAAGCTTTCAATGATAATAAAAATAAATGCAAAAATAATTAATATTATTTTTAAAAATCGCTTTTCATCATAATTTGTAAATAAAAATTCCATGCAACAAAAAATTATTCAAATTGTGGAACCAATATGTAACAAAACATAGTATAAAAATTAAATTTCAATGAGGATAATTCAGGTCAGCTGAGCACATCAAAAAAAAATTGCATTTCATGCTTTTAACAGAATATCTGTGTATCTGTATGACGACGCACACAATTCAGTCAGTAGTTTGGAAATGGAATAGCCATAGACTTGTGATTGATATGCTGTTATTAATATTGCACGAGTACTAATTTATAGGATGATTGCAGTCGGGGTAGTGAAATTAATTATGGTGTGCGGATGTAATAATAGATTTTGGGGCTACGCATCGATAATCGATGTGAGTTTTGCTTTGCATAGACTGGCTAAAACTATTTAGCTGAATAGTAACTCAAATAAATCATTTAATTTATGTCAATGGTTATCAACTATCCACTTGAAGTGAAATGGTAAATCAATATTATGAGGACGTGTTGTGCTATTGTATGTATCTTGTTTTAGTGCTCCGGATCTTAAAAAGGGAAAGCGAACACAAGGCAGTATCTCTATGTTTGTCCGTCAGATTGTTATAACATCTGAATAGTTTGACGTAAGGAACTCAGAGGGAGTAAGAACTTTGGGAAGGCTTTTTTGGGGCGAGGGTTCCATGATTAAGACTTATGGGTATTCGCTACAACCCTTGACTTTTGGCAAGTCCACGCCTGAGTTTCAGTCTCCTCGGCTTTCAGCTTAGTTCGGGCAGTGAAGACTATCTCTTCGAGATTTTGCGGGGATGAAATGAATGATGGAATAGTCCTTTTTGCTACCAGTGATGTACTGTATCCCCTTGTGGGTCCTAGGCAATCTACAATGCCTACGCGCCACAGTGTGTGGTTTCTGGAAATGTGCCTCAGCTATCCACTAACTCGTTCCCAGTTGCGGTGCTTCTTTCTCAAGTGGTCTGGAGCATATACTCCTAGAAACGCCGCGTATCCTGCCATCATCAGTGCCTAAGCGCGTTCTATTCCATCGCTTGGTTAGCTATGTACCTCTCACCCTTTCGGAGAGTGTGACCAATCCACTGGCACTTTCGTCGTCGTATGGTTGTGCTTATAGGTTCCTGCCCCGTTCTCTGATAAAGCTTTTCGTTAGATATGCGTTTTGGCCAGGAAATTCTAAAAAGCACCAATAAATGAACCTTTGCAACTTCCTCGTCACAAAGGCGATTACTCGCCAGGTATCACATCCATATAGCAGCACGGATTCAATGTTGGAGTGGATGAGTCACTTTGCCAAACTGTGGATAGCATCCCAATCATTTCGCTCCGGCTATCCGGTTGATACAATACTCTTAAGTTATTGGAAACTCTCTAGATACTCTCTCAACCTGTCCAGCAATCCTTGTTCGGTCCTAGGCTGATCATTTTTGTTTCAATTTCCAACCCAACGACGTCTGCTCCACTCTCCACATTTGCTGTCATTTAGAAAAGTTTTCCCACAATATGTTACCAAAGCAAAACTTTTACCCTCACCCACTTACAAATTTCCTCCCTTTTGCACTCAATTGCCACCAATATATAGGACAAAACTATATATATGATCCACATTTTGGCCCCCCCTATAATGGTATGCACATCATCGACATAATTACATATTAACCGTTTTATGATTAACCTTCCTGCTACTTAATTCGATACATGTGCTACTAACTAGCGCACATTTTGGTATAGATATTCCTCCTGTCGTTATCTGTGCCATATAATTGTATTCCATTCTGTAATTTACCGAATTCGAGAGGGACCTACTAATTCCGACTGATTGCCCCAACCAAATGGCAACCACAAGCCAATACACGAGTAGATACCGTAGCAAATCCATAACGACCGAACTGCAGCTACATAAATTTTGCTAACATCTGACCGCAGATGTCAACATTTGGTTTGCAATTAGTCCATCTACGCCGACTGATTGATAAATTAACACAATTTAAATCACAACATAAAACCTAATCCTCCAATTACTGATGCTTAATCATCGAGTGCATTATTAAGGGCCACCACCCCCCCTCTCTAGGGGGCGGAAGCAGTTAATTGATGAATTAATATTGTACTTTACAATCGGTTGATAAATTACCAACCAAAACTGGGCACACAATAGAGGGTCCTTTTGTAAATTGCCGAGACTTGCCGAGGTGTGGTGCTTGTTCATATGGACTGAAGGATTTGTCACCCACAAGGCGTAACCACAAGATGGATTATTAGAGGGCAAGAACCACATATGATGAAATATTACTTTAAATGGGTATAAATGATATTTTTTTCATTTTAAATCAAACAGGGGGGTATGATGACTTTGATTGAAGTAATGTTTGTAGAGGAATGTGACAGGATATTATTATGACAAGTAGATACACAATTTGTCTAAAGAGTTATGTATGAGTTCATCATAAAGACACAAGGCACCACTGTGATCTCTTTAGTGAGTCTAAAATGGCAGAACGAAACCGAAGGCATGAATTAAGTCACCCAAGAAATTGATTGCCTTCCAGAAGTTGAGAAGGTCCTTCGGTTGGATGCAAGAACCTACCTCTTTCAGACTGCTAAGGAAGTACCTTTATAGATGTGAAAATCTATTTCTTCAAATAGCTTCAGATAGCACTCCTGCCGGCGTGCCTTTTTAAATGAGAGAGAATCCCAATCAGACTCCTAACTTGTGATCTCCCTAGCTTACTGATTTCCACGGATCTTTTGTTGTTGATCTCTGGCGACAGTGCTCTGGATACCCTATTAGTGGATCTACGCTTGGCCAAGTTGTGTATACAGTTGGTGATATTTCTCTTAACAAAACTTAGCGGTGCCCTTGTGCTGTTGATGACGTTCCTTGATTGGAGTGCCGCAGCTTTTTTGGCCAGTCTATCGGCACATTCGTTACCCTCAATATCGCAGTGTCCAGGTACCCAGCATAATCTTACGCATCTTAAGCATTGTAAGTTTCCATCTCATGAAATATCTTGCCTTCTAAATGACCTGATTGGCAACAACGCTCCACAGGGGATCTTATGGTATACCTGCCAGAGAAATGAAACCAAAGTATTCACGGTGAATGCAGAGTAGTTGCCCTTGATATCTCAAAATCTTTCAACAGAGTGTGGCATAGTGCCCACCTAAGCAAAATCGAAGAGAACGGTATCGATAGCATATATATGTCCCCAGTGCTCAGTTCTTTCTCCAAAACTGTTTTTAATATTAATTAACAATCTTCTCTCTCTTATACGCAATCCAATCCATTCCTTAGTGGATGACAGTACTCTGGAATTCGCTTATTCCTTGGCAACTTGACGACATAGGCTGTATTTATAGCCAACCGTATTCGCGTCGCGCGACAGCCTAAGACCTCAAGCTGTGGGGGTCGCAATATTCCCTCCAGACTATGTTCTGCAGAGATTTAAGGTCAAAGCACGTCGTCACCTAACTCTCTTTCATTTCCCACCAACTTATAACCTCCGATACCCATTCCATCTCTGGTTTTATAACATTAAAGGACTTTAGTCTAGAATTTGCGATGACCTCCGCATTCGTCTTCAGTTCAGCATCAGTCTTCAGTTCTTTAAGTGAAACTTTAAGCTAAGGAAACAGGGAGATGTCGCCGTGGAAAAAAAACAGCTGAATTGTTAGTTCAAAGTGAGGAAGCAATAATAAAGCTGACCAACTTTCGAACAAAAAATAATTCATCGGACCTTAGGTCCCTTATTCGAGGAGAAAGAATGGAGAGGAAGATACAACCGCGGCCTCCATGAGCTGCACCAAGATGTGGATTTAGTCTAAAAAGCCAAAATACACCGACTAGATTGACTCGGTCAGATCGAGCGAATAGACAACAATGCTTCAGTGAGTAGGACCTTTGAATCACAGCCCCCAGGTTAAAGACTGCGAAGATAACTGAATATCCGGTGTAAAGACTAAGTTGGCAGAAAACTTGGTCTTCACAAGTAGAAGCAGAGTGGCCAGAATCGCAGGGAGCGGACGGCAGCTGTGTCTTAGGCAGAGATGCTACAAGGATCGGTAGCCCTTAAAGAAGAAGAAGAACATGGCTTGACCTAAAAACTTATCTGATGTCACCTCACTTCCGCTCAATCGGTCTTAAGCTTCATCAATGAGCTAGATTTAAGCTAGTTGCCAGATACAACTCATTAGATTTTCTACGCAACGGCGACAGATATTACCCACAACTCTTCAGTAGCCAGTGCTCAGGCTTCACCAGAATCCATAAAGGACGAGTATCGAAAAGAAATAAATAAAATTTACTGCTTCAATTGCCTGCACGCTCTCGAAATAGCAACAAAATCGAATGTCTCTAGTTCATGACAAAAGTTTTCAAACCCCATAGCGTACTTGATTTTGCCTTATTTCCTCCGTACCATGCATGACAAACTAGCAAAATGAATTAGAAACGCTATGCCACTTCTAAATTTAGATGTCACGAAAATTTTCAATTACATTTTCGCTGACAGACAAATGAATAACGATGTGCAAGTGAAGTAAAACCAAAGTTGTACCGACACGAAACAAAGACAATACTCAGCGCGAACAAGACACAAACTCAACACAAAGCAAAAAAAAATCCTTAAGAAATAAAAATGAAGCTGTAGAACGGTTGAATAAATATCCGCAAATATAATTATGATAAACGGATAGAAATTTGCATAAAGTGTCACTTGAACGTGTATGTGTTTCCTGCAAAGTACTACATAGATACACTTAAACGTTGGGTTGTGCGAATGAAATTTATTGCACTTCACTACATCTGAGACAGTAGCAATTATCCTCGCTTGTTTTTTGTGCTGTTTAAAACATTTTCCGATTGAGAATGTGTTTTTTTTTGTTTTTGTACTCGAAAATGTACACTGGATGGAGCCTTGAAGTTGTCTTTGCTGAAAATGTAATTCGCAGAAATTAGGATTAATGATATTCGCATTCGCGCAAAATAAATGGAATTGCGTTTATTCATAAGCATAAATATCTACGTTTATCTTTTTAATGGAATATGTAAATTTGTTGTCTTGCTTCTAAGTGGGAAGATCTACGTTTTTTTGGGATTTTCTATAAGTTGATAGCGTCAGATTGAGTTGCGAGAAGGAGAGTGTCCTCTCGCAACCAAACAGGAAGTCTTAAGTACACACATCTATATAATAAATTAACAAGACAAAAAGTTCATGGCTGCAATGTGAAAACGCCGCACGCCGCCCACTTGCGAAAATCTTTGTAGATATTTCTAAAAAAAAAAAACTCCAAAAAGCTTAAGGGACATTCCACTTAATAGTGTTACGTTGTGGTTCACAAACAGTTTCCACAGTAAACAATTTTGAACTCTCACCATCGCATCACATCGCCTAGAGAAGAAAATAGGAGAAAAGAGCAGACGGTTTTTCTCATCGAAGCGATGGAGAGAAGAATCCTTCAGAAATCCTCTTTTCCAATATGTACACGTATCTCTATCGATTGGTAGTGCAATGTTCTTAGGAGGAAAAACTTTATCCACACCTATTTCTTTTGTACGTAGTACTTTCTTTTTTGACAAGAAAATGAAAAATTGCAGTTTATTCTTTTAGTTTGGCCAGCGTAAAAGCGAGAAGAAAGAATGATAACCAACAAAAAGGATGAAGGAATAATAATACTTGGTGGCTACTTCATGGTCGATCATCAATTTAAGAGCTGTCAATTGGTCGAACATTTATGATTAACAGTGGCCAACGAAGATATAGCTTTTGGTTGACGTGCTATCCTCAGCTGGCTGGAACTTGAAATATCCTTAATAAGCGATGAGTATGTATGGCGGGTACTACTGTTTAAAGTTTTTCCTTCTTCGGTGGTTTTTCACTTATTTATTTTTATTTTTTTTTTGTAGCATCATAATTTATTAAATTAGTTAGAAGTTGGGTGTGAAAGTTATTATCGTGATAGATCAAATGCATGTACAAGCTCCTAAGCTATAGAGTTAAGAAGAATCCTGGAACTCCTTTTGATTTTGACGAATTGACTCATTAATGTCGGTTTTTATGCTACGAAAAGTAATCAGGACCTTAGAACGGTTGTTGGGACTGTTAGCAACCCTTTTGGCCAAGAATTAAAGGACAATAAGAACACACAGTGTTGGAGCAGATAGTGCTCAGGGCAGAAGAGAAAGAAATCCATGCAGTAGCTGGCATAAGCTAGCCTTCGTAGAGACGTAGATGTTTAACTGGCTTGGACTACATATCCAGAAGATTGCCTGTTTAAAGGGTTCGCGACGCTTGTCTCTGCCTGAGAAATGTCTACCTCCCATCCTCTGCGATTTTGGCCTGTCCACTCTGCTTCTACTTGTGAAGACCAAGTTTTCTCTCAACTTAGTCTTTACACCGGATATTCAGTTTTATTCGCAGTCTTGAACCTGGGGGCTGTGATTCAAAGGTCCTACTGGCTGAAGGATTGTTGTCTATTCGCTCGATCTGATCGAGTCAATCTAGTCGGTGTATTTTGGCTTCATAGACTACATCCACATCTTGGTGCAGCTCATGGAGCCCGCGGTTATATCTTTTCCTGCACTCTTCCTCCTCGAATAAGCGACCTAAGATCCAATGAATTATTTTTTGCTTGAAAGTGTCCAATAATTGCTAAGCTTTCTTACCTATCGCCCAGCAGTAGGCGCCATAAATCAGAAATATTGAGATGAACATCAATATGGTTCGTCGAATTAGCTGTTTCGTACCCAGTTGTTTTGCCAAACCAAAGTAGCAGCGGTATTCTATGCTTAACTGCCTTGAAATTATGGTTATCAACTGTGACGTTCTGTTCTATTTTGTCTTGTCCTCATTCCATTTTCCTCGGCTCTGTAATTGCCCTAAGCGTCTCTATGATGGCTTGCCGCGATCTTCCAATGATGTCAATCTCGTCTGCATAACCAAGCACTTGGACAGATTTGTGAAAGGTACTGCCTTCTGTGTTGACACCTATCAGCTCCAACACGATATTGAATAAGTCACATGACAGCACATCTCCTTGCCTGAATCCGGTGCACGCTTGGAAGAGCTCTGAAGAGTTGTTTCCAAGTTGCACAGACCAGCGTTACGTGACACATCTGGATAAGTTTTAACACCTGGTAGAGCTCGAGACGATGCGGGAACTTTTGGTAGAAGGTATGGTATGTTAATTCTTGTACAATGAGTGCATATGGCGAAATAATTACTTGGTCATGGGTCATGAGACTGGACCATGGGGTGCCAGATGCGAAGGTTTTTGGGGAATTTCTTGAGTTCTTTTACAAAAATATGGCAACAGTTTTGAACAAAATCAATATCAACCAAATTATGACATTCTATCAGAAAAGAATCAGAATTTAGTCGATTCTGACATTTAATGACGTTAAGTGACATACGAAGTGGGGAATTTCCTCAAAAATATCACAAAGAATTGAGGAAAATTATAACTGAGAAGTATCAAAATCGTTGCTTTCAGAAAGCTAGAAGTGAGTAACTGAAATCGTTCAAGGAAGCGCAATGCTTCTTCATGTGTTATGACAGGAGTAAGAACCTTTTTTTTCGTCTGCCCTTCAACTTGGTGAACAACTTTTTAAGCCACTTATGTTGGACACTTTATTGGCAAATTTGTGATCAGATTTAGTACGCAAAACATATTCTATAGTCTGCAAAGACCGGAACATACTCGCGTACTAAAGAACACATGTAGATGCCTTAAATTATAACTGTGTCACTGCCGCTGGTGCCATTCCATGCCTTTAAGCAGCTTATGTACTACTTATCATCCGTCGAGGCAAAATCTCTTTCCTTGTTAATTTCAAAATAATTTTATGAAAACTTTTATTTTTTTTTTTGTTTTTTTGTTATTTTTTCCGCATCATACTTCTGAGGTATTAGAACTTCTCTTCATAGATTTTTATGGACCAAAAATTTCTGCTGCCATGTGCCACTTAACACACCTTTATAATGACACTCATTGAAACTAATGTACTGAATCTGGAAGCGAGAGCGAGAGCTTTGTTTGAAGAGCGAATGACAACGAAGAACAACGAACAATAAACTTTAATGTGCGACATCTTCCTTTGTATTTTTTTTTTTTATTCAAATGTAAATTGGCACTTATACCTAGGCACTGAGCTCGAAAGCAGCAAGATATTGAGGGTGAGGGTGGTTTATCTAAGTTTTTTTTTTTCTTTATCTCAAAGATACTCTCTGCGTATCCCGGAGGTGGAAAGGAATCATTCTAAGAAAATTTGCAATAGAAAACTTAAAACAAAGAATATGCCGTCAAAGCATTTTTTTTTTGTTTAAGGAAAAAACTTATTTCATAACGAGCCGCACAAGTTAGATTATATTTCTTTATTTTTTCGAATGTTTTTATGTGCACATTGCATTCTGTGTTGCCGCTGAATGGAATCGAGTTTCCAATTTTATTTGTTCAATTGGTTTCCGCGACTGCTGTTGGTAGTTTGTTTTGATATCCTAGTTCATATACACAGTATGCATCTGTACATTTTAAATCGGATTTCGAACAAAAAAGGGGAACACTTGCATCTTGCATTTGAGTTATCCTTGCTTTAAAGGATATAGCTATAAGAAAAGTTGTGAGAAAGTTAGCTCTTGGTTCATACTTGTCACGATATAACAGTTTATATTTGCGTGATAAGAAAATGAATTTGAAAATATATTAATAAATTTAGTGTTTCTACTTATCCCTGAGTATCGAACGGTGAAGCTGTTTAAATTCCTTTAAGTACGAACTTTTCTCATATTACTGCCAAGATATGTCTTTAACTAGCTCAATGTACAACTAGACTACTCTACTACAACAAATTGTACACAAAGCATTTAAAAAATGGCCGCACCCTTGTGCTGTCAACCGATTTTGTTGAAACGTCAAAACACAGATGTGTTTTTGGGTGGATTTCCGCTTGGGGAAGAGAACCTGTCAAACGACCCGAAGTTGACTTAAGACGCAGTCGTACCTAGTCATGGGAATACCTACACATAATTTGTGTACTGCACCCATAATGAATTTTCGCTCAGTTTCGTCTTTCAGTTTAGTTATGACATCAGCTAACGCATGCCTAATGCAATCATGGTTGACCAACTTTTAACTCTTCTGGCTCAACGAGTTTGACAGCGGAAAAAAAAAACCAAAAGAAAATGGATGAGTGTACATGTAAAAGGCTCCTATTAATCATTTTGACAGATATAATTGACGTCATTACTATCGACACAGCGAATTGTGTTCGTGCAGTAAGAGTGATCGTATCGTATAGTTTATGAGAGTTGTGGCTGTGCGAAATTATTTTGATCAGCTTTGCTATGTTAACTACAGCCGTGTTTTATTCGAAAGTGTATGGCCAGTAGCAGTAGTGTGGGTGCCATGGCGCAGTGGTTAGTACGTTGGATTACTAGGCAAGGGGTTCCAAGTTCGAGTCCAGAAAAATACCATCAATATTTTTTTCACGGTCAAATAGAAAGCTTTTCAAAACCCCTCTGCCCTTCGGATACGACATAAAACTGTAGGTCCCTTCTGTATGTGCAGAAATATATTACACGCAACACATGTACAGTTGTGAGAAGTTAGGCTGCTTACGGCCTGATATTTATTTTTTTTATAGCCAGTAGCCACGTCAGTCAATTTTTCCACACAAAGCAAAAACAAAACGACAAGTGAAGATAATTTAGTCAGTAATCAAAAGTTAACATAAAGTATGGAGGAAGTTGGAACATAGATGGCGTAGCCTCTAATTGTAGACAACAACCATTCATTGTAAAGTGAGTATGAACATTTTATTAAGAACTGGCTATACACTTTCCAATAAAACAGGGCTTATCTATTTAAGCAATAATCCGTCTGGTGCTAAAATTTCCAGAATCTGGGACTGTGCAGAAGGTAGCTGAATCCATGGATCCTAGTCCAAGCCAAATGAAAGCATTGTTGTTGTAGGAATGAGTGAAGAACTAAACTCTAGACTTATTTATGTGCAGAGAGAAGAACTCTCCTTCAATTTGCATTTTTTGAATAATTTATTGTAGAGCTCTTTTTGTTCAACAATATTTTGCAGAAATATTTTTAAAACCAGCTCATAGCTTAATGCTCTTAAAATTGGCTTTCCATTTCCAACGCACATTTAGTCACAATGGAAAAAAAAAATTAATCCTGCAAAACAAAACTAACATCAACCACAACAAACCACATTCTTTCATTATGCCCGCACGCAACCACACGAAATTCAATCTTTTTCCCCGCTCATATACAAAACACACGAAAATAAATCAAAACCAAAACCGATAGTGCTTAACCTAAAAACAGCAAAGAATTTAGTTACCAGCAATAGCTCACAATAGACTTATAAAATACATAAAAAAAATCATTTTGCCTCCGAAAATGAACACATTAACTCCTATATTCCCAACCCTCGTGGAGGCGCCCCACCAGGCACTCCCCTCTTGACGAATTGTTGTTGCATGCAGTTCCTGCGGCACAGCTATCAGCGAACGAAAATTACGGATCGGCACGCAAATTCTGATGAAAAATGCAAAATATTTATTGGCCTACAAAAATTTAAGCCAAATTAACTAGAACGGGGTAAACGTAGTTTATCTGACCATAAAAAAAAATTCTAATCCTTCCACAATGAGAGAGGAGCACACGTCAATGGAAGGATCTAAAACAGGAAACGAGAAAAAATTAGGGTACGCGGTTGCTAATAATAATCATAAAGTTGTGTAAAATGGACGGGAGATAACAAACTACCATAAATCATCAAATGGCATGACCTCATTTCATTACTCATTGTTTCCTTGTTCCGCATGCCTCTCAAGAAAGTGTCAGAAAAGAAAAATGGATTTATGGCCAAAGTCTAGGAAAAAAAAAAATAAGCACGCATGACTAAAATTTAGGGATGCAGATGAGGATGAGGATGAGGATGAGGATGAGGATGAGGATGAGGATGAGGATGAGGATGAGGATGAGGATGAGGATGAGGATGAGGATGAGGATGAGGATGAGGATGAGGATGAGGATGAGGATGAGGATGAGGATGAGGATGAGGATGAGGATGAGGATGAGGATGAGGATGAGGATGAGGATGAGGATGAGGATGAGGATGAGGATGAGGATGAGGATGAGGATGAGGATGAGGATGAGGATGAGGATGAGGATGAGGATGAGGATGAGGATGAGGATGAGGATGAGGATGAGGATGAGGATGAGGATGAGGATGAGGATGAGGATGAGGATGAGGATGAGGATGAGGATGAGGATGAGGATGAGGATGAGGATGAGGATGAGGATGAGGATGAGGATGAGGATGAGGATGAGGATGAGGATGAGGATCAGACAAACTCTGTTGCTTGAAATCGAAAGGGTTAAAAAATTTCTTATGACAGCTGACAGCTAATAACAAAACAGAGGGCGCTGAAGTCGAGTTTGCGATATCTATGATCAAAAGCTAAAGGGGTTTTCAATATGGATTTCCCAACTTTAACATATGATTGCGACTATATTGTTTATACTACATATATGAAATTTAATCTGTTTTATTAAATCTGTTTTGCCAAATTAATAAAAATAGTCATAATGTTCAACGACATGTGCAAATGATTGTATTGCAACGCAAGATACTCCGAAAATATTGCCGCTTAACGTGAGAGTGTGCAGGAGAGTCCAAGGCAGTCAATTACACTCTGCCTTTGGCACACCACAATTTGGCGAATTTTGCGTCATGACTTGCTCCTACAATCATACCAGATTCAACTGACCCAGGACCTCAAAGTAAATGTAAAATGACCAAAGAAATCGCCGTTTATCCGTTGGCGGTGCTCCACTTGTCACGTCGTGCCCTGCGCTGCCTCTCTCTCATCTCCAAGCGGTACACCTTTTTAGTTACTCTCATCTATTACCTTCTATTTAGCGAAGACATAGCTCTGGAATACAATTAAAAAGAAATGGAAACTCTATTACATGAGGTCCGCTTCGCACTAAAGCGAAGTGCGTACGATTTTAGCTTCAAACAAATTTTCCAAATTAGAATCTCTTTCTTTTTCCATACAAACAGGACAAAAAAAAAGATAATAGCTAATAATTCAGGGAATTTGAAAAAGATTTAAATTTATGTAATTTCACTAAATAAAAACACAAGCCATTGAACTCAAAACAGAACAGGAGAAATTTAGCAAAGGCGTTTGTGCTTTAATTCTTTCATGTCCCATGAGAACATTTCCTTGGCACGTGTATACACTCTGTTTGCTTCAGCGGAGGGTAGTAAAAATAATAAAAAAAAAAAAAAAAAACGAAAATAATAACCATAGAGAGGCAGAAGAGTGGCTTTATGAAATAAATTTTCCAGAAATCAGTTTGCACGAGTTGCTTCAATATTTATTTGTACGAGATCCATATTCATTTCATTCATTAATTTTTTTTCTCCTTTTTTGAATTTTCCATGAGGTGTATTTACATCGGAATAAGACAATTACCACAAGCGGACGATTAAATCAGGACGAAACTTAATTGATCAGTTAGAAATGTTAATTATCCATTTATTTGAATTAAGAGAAGCCTCATCAATTACTCAAACTGGGATAAGGTGTACTACAGTAGGTCGTTTTGATTTCCACGAATAGGTTAGCAAGTATATTAGTGCCAGGACACAAGGGACACTACTGATAGTCCAAGGTAGCCTGTACAATGGTAGTAGTATAATTGTTTCCTTCTATTATTAGATCGGTTACGTATCGAGTCAAGGTGTTACCTTGTACGTTATAGTGGTTATCCGTCATCCAATTAAGGGAAAGCGGGGCTGAATTCGAAAGAAAACGAAAACGAAAGAGAATTCTTTCAAAGTGATGCTTACTCTTTGGGATTTAAAGACTAGCCAAGGCCAATTGATCAATATTTACTCACGTGATATCGATTGATGTTCTGAGACTTAATACAACACCTGGCATGAAATTACTGCTTTTCAATGCTATGCAAGACACCTCATATGTATCGCTTTCAATAGAGTGCTAATTGGAAAAAGCTCTACGAGTTGCTTGTCTCAATACTGGGAACCGCTCCCATCGCAGCGCTCAAAACCATGCCCCACCTACTTCCCACTGACATCGTCAGCAAACAACTGGCTGCCTGCTCAGCAATAAGACTGAGAAGTTCCAAACAATGGAAGCAACAACACACTGGACAGGTCAGAATACCATCGATGTATGCCTATGTGTGTAAGGGCCACCGACCACTTGCCCACTGAGCACAATTTCAACATCAGGTACAAATGCTTAGTACCCAATAGAACTGAATGGACACAACAATTGGGTAGGATTTAACAGGATGTCCTTCACCAAGAATCGCTGAAAACATTTACGGATGGCTCCAAACCCGAGGAAGGAGTCGGTGCTGGAATCTTTTCAAAAGACCTTCCTGATTACTGCAGCGTTTTCCTAGCCGAAGTCACTGCCATTCGTCAAGCAGCTGACTGGCTGGCGGATAGGAAGGACTGCCGCGTATCTCTGAACGAAATAGTTTCACAGAACATCGTCACCGTAACATACCAGGGAGTTGTGAAGCTGAGGAATTGGCCCGACTAGGCTCCTCAGGTATAAGCAGCATAAGCGTACCTTATCCATGCCGATGCGGTGAGAAAAGCCAACCATCGGCGGTAACAGCTCCGCCACTATAACACTGCAAGTCTTCTCTGGCCCACGCTAAATAAAACCAGGTTCATCGGACTTCTGAAACAAAAGAGAGGAACCCGACGGCAAAATCGCTAACACCCTCACCAAACATTGTGCTATAGGAAGGCATTCCCTACAATGACTTCTGTAGAAGCTGTAGAGATTAAGAAGAAGATTAGACAATCAGTCACCTCCTATGCACGTGCCCCGCAGTCGCCAACGTTAGAAAGGCCACATAAGGTGAATTCCTGTTCAACAATCTCAGCAACGTCTTCACGGCTAAGATTGGCTTCTTCCTACTAAGGAGTTTATAGTTCCCAGAGAAAGAGGGTGACCCACCCACCTCATACATCGGCAACACAATGGACCTATTCTTGGTCTAAGAACATCCTCATCGAGGGCCGGTTTCAACCAACCAACCAATTGCGAACAATACTACTGGTCCAAGACAAGCTAGCTAACTACTGGGATGCTAAATTTGTGGCTTGCATCTGTGGGAGCATATACGAAACTGGGCTTCACAAATGAAGGCCTTTGCCTTCGTGTTAGCTTATGTTCCAAAAACAGAAAATATGCCAACCATAATAAGCCAACCCACTTCTCATTCTCAGATTCTTAAAAGAAACTCGTCTGGAGAGAGAGCTCTAAGGGGGAAGCTCTAATTCTAACTTAGGCACCTCTTTAGGGTGTTAATAGGAAGCACAATAGACAACTACCTCATGGGAACAACTACTAAGCATTTAAGGCTTTACAGGTAAGTATGCGGCGTAAACTGTTCATGTTAGCAGTGCTCCGGGCTTTTGATTGCCTTCATCTAGTTTCATATCAGCTTTTTAAAGAGTGATTCATTTAGAGGTTCTTTATGTAAAGAAACAAAAATTGCAAAGAAACTCAATTTTATCGGATTATCTTTATCATTAACCAAAAGAGTGATTTCTGACATTTATTTTTTAAGGATTTTTTTTCCAAATGTTGACAGAAACTCATTCATTCTTCTTCATTTAGTCTTGGAGTTTAAGTTAAGCTTTCTGTACAGCTGAGGCCATTACATTGGCTTTTAACTGCCACACTAAACATCTATAATGATCCACATTTTTTTTTTCTTTTTTTCCGGGCGGCATTCCAGTGATCATTCACAATCTTCTGCATTTAAGTCAAGGAGCATTCGAATTTTTGGCGCCTGTCAATAAGGCACCAGTTTATTTTGATAGAGTTTGAAGAGTTTCTGTTGATCAAGCTATATGAAAGAGTTCTTAAAAAAGTCGGCTGCATATCTATTTCTGTCGTTTAGGGTAGAATTTCTGAAAGGGACACTAACTGCTATGTCATCTGTATCATCGTGTGTGGCCGAATTTTTAGTTTAGAACTGAAAAAGAAGCTGAAGTCCATTAACCCCTTACTACGTACTACCTATCATACCGACATCATCTTCCCAAAAGATGCAGGTCCTATAAGCCCTTTCTTAGTCATTTGTCGTCCCTTTGTACAGCACAGGTCCCTAAATGTTTCTGCCTACGCTAACTGATTAGTCTAGAACTCAAAATGCCCTTACTATGTTCCTTGAAAAATTGGTTTCTTATTACCCATACGACCGGCTGTAAGAAGAAGAATATTTCGTTTCTTATTCGCTAAAATGGCACAACTTGTTAGATACCTTCCAATATATTCGTTTAACTTAATTTTATGTAAAAAGTTCTCTTATTCTCTTGTGAGTTTCCTTTTCGCTGTATAAAAGTTCAAAAGTATCACATTAACTTTTCCCATCAGTTACTTGGCTACAAATCAGCTTGAGAATTTCTTTCAATCTCTTTCTACTACTTTATTCTCTTCACACGTGTATTCTCTGCTTTCGAAGAAGAAGATGGCAAAAACAAAAAAAAAAAATGTGTTGTTGTCATGACGCGCGATAGGGATTCCTTCCTTTCTCAATAGTGTTAAGAGGTGACAGGAAATACTTTCATTAAACAATTTCAAACTTTTCGAAATCAAGAAGAAGCAAATTTTGTTTTTTTTTTTTTTGTCCCAATAACCCATCGCATCAGGATTTTGCTCTTATACTCAGTATTCGACATCCTTGCAATTTCTATCGATATAGTTGAAGTATCTCACTGGAGAAAAGTTTATCTTCACGTCGTTTTCCATTAAAAAAATAAAAAAAATAAAAAAATGAAAAATTGCAGTTTCGTCTTGAAATCCAATCGAACGCACTTGAGGTTATAAAAACAAAAAAAAAAAAATATATTTGAAAACGCCAGCCATGGTATGAAGAGAGGAAAAACAGAAGTACTTGGTGGATACTTTGTGGTCGATGATCTATAATGGAACTGTCAATTGTGCTGACATTTATGATTAACAGTTGTGAAGCGCGCAGCTGTTTGCAAAGTCTTCAATATCCTTCAACTTGGAAGAGAGATTTACTTCTGTAGCCAGCGATATAGATAGTACGTGTTGGGTGTACGCTTTTCTAAAAATAACACTTGATACGTTCAACCAATGTTTGTTAGTTCCCTTGGAGTATGTTTCATTAGTCCTTTGGAAAAAAGACTTTGACCTTGTTCGACGTAATCAATAGATTTGGCAACCAGCAGAGGTACCTTTTCTTGCAACTGATCCTTGCCGCATTTGTCAGATAAATGCTTAATTCCAGTTACATACATTGCAGATAAAATGTTGAACAGCAAGATAAATATTATTTTAGAAGAGAGAATGCAAATTTGTCTAGTCATGTAGATGCTAAGGAATATTTCTTATTCTCTTTGAAATGATCAATGTCTGTTGTGTTTTGTCATGACCTACTTCTGGTTTTCAATATTTTTGTTCTTGAAGTTATCTTAATGCAACTGTTCTTGAGATCTAGACCAGTCATATATGGGCTGCCAAGAAAAAGTTGTTTCCTCCTACCAGAAGAAAATCGAAAACTCATTCAATTTCCATTATGTCTGCAAAATACCTTTCGCCGAAGGTCGCATTTCATTTGTACGGATGTATTTATTTGAATATCTGTGTTTTTACTTGCACCGATACGTAGTATAGGGCAAGTTTTGGATTCGTGAAAAAATTCGACCTCGAGATAACAATGAATTCTGACATTACGATGATAGAGAAGCTCGAAAAAGTGGGTCTGCCAATTCTGTCTGTCTGTCTGTCTGTCTGTCTGTCGGTCTGTCTGTCTGTCTGTCTGTCTGTCTGTGTGTATGTACGCTGGACTGCAGCCTAAACGGCTGGACCGATTTGCTTCAAACTTCATATCTGAGCTCTGTAGGGTCGCAATTCCAGGCGAAATCGGAATTTTTGTTCTAGCCCCGTTATTAACGGTACTTTACTTAGGGCCAATTTCACAAAAAGACGATTTTCTCGAAAACGGCTCTAACGATTTTGATTAAATTTCATATTCGAGTTTGTCTAGACAAATGCTATAAGATGGCGTACCACGTTTTTGGCTAAAAATACGTATAACGGTACTTTTCTTATTAACTGATTTTAGAAACATGGCTATTTCTCGGCTAAAACTCAATGGATTTTTATCAAAATCGAAATGTGGGCAGGATTAAATGTTTAATAAAATGTGGCATTTAAACTTATGCAAAATTTTTAGAAATATTTTTTCAAAATTTTTTTTTTTTTTTAAATTGATGCATTTCTAACTAACAGCATATAGGTGCAAGTACGTACGACCCAGTCGTGCACATTTTTTTTTTTGCATATGAATTGGGAAAAAATGAAGAAAGTTCAAGGTTGGCTTGGTACTTAACCGGAAAGGAAACTAGAATAAGCCAGCTTCAGAAGATAGTGAGGTTTGTTATATTGGATGGCATTGATGTGCAAAATAAGAAACAGAGAGAAGCACATTTTCATCTGTATAATCCTTAAAATCGCCTTAAGGCTTTTAGCTTTATTTAGGTAGTACATAAGGAGTTTGAGTCACTGAATTATAAAAAGTGTATAACATTTCAATGACAGGCGAGCTTTTGGTTTTTAAGCATAAGCATAACAACTGCCATAAGGTCAGTTGGATCACAACTTTTAGGCAACAAAGCAGATTGATTACATGGCGGTCAGCTGCTTTAGAAATTGTTCCTTTGATGTCGAAAACAGACACAACGGACAAGAAGGAGATTACCAAGTTTTACTATTTCATATAGGCCCTTATACAGCGTAACTCAACAAGAAACCGCTCAACCTTGATAAATAGTATTACCAACGAAAGGTTCAGGTATTCCCAACTGAGTCAATACTTTAATAACCATGTGCCTCTCGAGGACCTTTTTTGTGTCCACCTGGCTCTGCTCTAGATGGACCTTTCTCCTTTTGATACTTGTATCATGCGATACGCTATTGAAGCAATTGGTCCTCTTAGACGGAAGGAATTCTGGTATCATCTAAACTGGGATCTTGATGGACTTGCTCGACATGTATCTTACGACTCAATGAACTCAGAACTTCACAGCGAAAATATAAAGTCTAATTCTTAGTGTTCAGGAATGGTTTCGGCTAAAATCGGGGCTAGGAATTTAATGCAGTCTATTCATTGGTGGCTCCAAGGGTTTGGCTCCCGTTGAGTGCAACAACATTAGTCTTCTCTGCTCTTTAGACAAAGATGAATTCTTGGGAAATGATATCGCCATTCAAGGCTCAAGGAAAATTTATCAGGACCTGTACCTACGTACAATCTTCCAGTATCATTGATTAGGTCTTCTATTGACGATTGTATCAGGCTCACTCCCTGACGTCTGTTAGAAATCAGCCACAATTCTTGACAATAGAAAGGACTCCAGACAACTTATTGAAGTCATGCTACTCTTGCTAAACATCTCAAAAGAGAGTAAAACCGAGCTAGAAACTTAATAGCGGGTGAAAAAGAAAGAAGTACTGCCCAGTATGAGACGTCACATACGTGAGTACGAGGGTTGGAGAAGCAGCTTACAAATATGACGAAAGGGCTGGATATATAGCATCACCATAGAGCTCATTGATAGTCAGGACTCCATGCAGTGAAAAATTTAGATGGTAACTTTCGTGCAAACAGAAACTGGGTTCATCTGGTTACATGCGGAATGGCCAGAACAGGCCTTTAGCAAGAAAAGGTTATCAACTCTGGTCAAACTCAGTCGTCATAACGCGCGAGTTGTTTCATGCAGACCGACTCGGTGGGCTGCATAATGACTATTGCAGAAGCACTATCCGATAGAAGAAAGAGAACTATTGGCAATCATTTCTTCTCGCAGCTGGAGGATTTAGCCAACATTTTGCTGATGGACCTCCAGAGATTCATATCATATCTAATAGCAGACTTTCCTTTACAGCGTTCCCAGGGTTAAACGATTGGGCGCAATGGGCTCGAATTGTTTGTCTAAGTGAGGAGTGACTTTCCTGTCACAATGGACCCATTCACCTTACCTAACCCAATGATTATGAGGAGCAGAACACTTGAGGAAGAATTAAGTTCTTTAGAAATAATTTGAAGGCAGCTTACACACGTTGTGGAACTCCCAACAAGATACCACGGAGGTGTTCCTACCTATGCTCTATGGAGTTCCAGTTTCAGCATGATATTCACTAAGGGCTGTTCTGAAGACGTGTTGGTGTTTATCAAGGATTGAACTAGAGGTCACAACTAGAGGTTCCAATTTGAATGTATACCCTAGTTATATTCCTCAATTAAATGAACCAATATCAAATGACATTATGGACTAGTTCTCATAGTTCACTTGCCTTTTTTGAACTAAGTCGTTCATAAACTCGAAAAAACTTAATGTTGATATGGCAACCCTGATCCAGAAAGGTTCCATCTAAACCCCTTCTAATCATCTCTTAAAATCAATGAACCACACAGGCTCTTGTATACAAATTTTACCTCAAAATAAAATTCGCTACTTAGAAAGCAAGAGCTGAATGAATTCTTAAGGACATTCCTTGCCACTTGCTTTTTTCATTTAAACTTTTGTTTGCTTTTTATTTCTCGTTTTCGGTTTCTTAATATCTTTAAAAATTTACGACATTGGCTAATGGTTCATAAACCATTTAGATTAAACGAATGAATAATTCCACAAAGCAGAAGGCTTTTCCCCGGATAGTGGACCAATTATTATGGTTCTCTTAAAAGTCCTTAAGGCACTGATAAAAATACTTTTGAGTATAAAATTTATTCATTGAATTATTTTTATGTGAATTTAATTTCACCGCATGAGCATTGGGACCAGTAAACTTTTATTACAATGTTTTGTTCACAAGAGACCAATAAAAGGAAGTGTTTACAGTACAAATGCATCTAAAACGTTTTCCTAAAAAAGGATTTCATATCCAATTTGCTGATAAATCATTTTAAATGAGAGAATCATTTAACCAAGACAACAGCAGCTATCCACAAAATTAATAACCTCTGCCTTAACTCATCAGTCAGCTAAAGGGGGATTATTACAAATTCCATTCACGTATCCATTTTCATTTCCAATTCAATAATTTTATAATGTTGTCCATTTTGGGGGCTAATCCACGTTTCACAACCCATCCGTGGGTAGCCGGGGTAACTATTTAAATCAAAATTTCATCAAAATCTAATTCGTCTGGCTGGCTGGTTGGCACACAAAACGACAACGATTATGCCCCGAAACCCATTACTCCAAACACAGAGAACTCGCTTAATCCTTTTAAATTACAATTATTATCATCAGCAAGGCGAACATCCCTTTTGTAGGTATCTATCTATGTATCTGTCGGGTTGAATCCAAATTCTCTCTAACCCCGGATGAAGGGTATAAACGGAGGAAAGAAAAAAAAAAACACACTCAATTAAAACGATGATTACCAATTATGTGAATGAAAGTAGAGGAAACTTATTAAACAACCCCTCATCCCCCCATAAAAGGGAAGTTAAACAAAGAACAAAGAGCTCCTTTGTGGTGATGTCCAAAATCACGTTGAAAATATACAAAAATCTAAGCTCGTGCTGGGGGTGGGGGTGAATTTTCGCGGAAACGCATTTAAGGCATGATCCTTGCTTTTATCTGCCTTTATCTATATTTTAGCCGCAAATTATACATTCTTGCGGTGACCCTTGGTGGAAGTTATATCAACCTAATTCTAGAATGGAGTACAAAGCTTTTCACGACGACGACGACGACGACGGTGGGTACAGGAGGACGAACAAGAGCAACTGGAAAACCATTACGGAAATTTTAATTATTTTAATCTAAGGATTAAATGATTTCACCACAGGCCTTAAGTTCTAAGTTTTAGGATTGCGTTTCGGACAGAGGCAGACGCAATGACTGAAGGAGTATCTACTCGTATCTATCTAGTTCTTGTGCTTTCCTAGTTTTGTGATTATATTAAACGAAACAAGCAGCCTTTTGGTAATTAAAACTTCCTCATGGGTTAGCTGTGCAGAGTATAAAGTGTCCTTTTTTATGTCACTCTTTTGAGGGAAAGAAAATGTTTCCTGTTTGTCTACCGGACGTTTCTGTTTAAGTGTCAGTTTTGGGGTTTCACTTTTTTTTTTTTTTTTCATCTTTTCTCTTTTCTGTGTATTAATCTTCCTTTCTGTTGGTGATAATTAAAAAGGCTATTCAGTTTATTATTAGATTGCTATCAACTCATCATTATTACATGAACAATAGTCTTTCTTTATTTTCTCAAGTTTCCATCAAGAATGTGAGAGAGAGAGAAAATAAAAATTTAAATTACTTGACAATTACTTTGAAGGCGCCGCGCCGTGCCATCCAAGAGGAGTAAATTGAAAAAGTGCAGATGAATCTTAAACAAGAAACTTAAGGTGCTAGGAGATATACGTTTTTTTGTAGATGATGATATACTTTAAAGAATATATACAGAGGAGGAATATTGACAAGAATAATTTCCAGGCGGATGTCTTGATTGTGACAACAGCAGCCTCCTGAGGGTATTACCTTCTTTACTAACTACGCAGCACAAAATTGAACTCTGCTGGGTTCTCGGACATGAAGGAATAGGAGAAAATGAGAGGGCTGACGAACTGGCAAGAGGTGGCTCAGTATCGACCACAGAAGCAACACATCTGTGGATATGTCCTTGGGGTTACTATTGTTTAAAGAGGAAATAAAGCCACGAGAGAGGCAGAAAATAGATGATACTTTGGCCCAAACTAGACAACTCAAGAACCGAGAGTCTTGTTCGAAGAGAGCCACGATCGCAGGGCACATTACTCTGCGATATCATATGACAAAGCTAAGACTGATAGAGCAGGAGATCTGTAGATGTTGTTCTGATGAGGAAGCTATTGCGGTCATAACCTACTTTCTTTGCTACTGCTGCTGAATGGAAACATACTTCCAGACAGGACATGAAGAAAAAAAGCTGCACTACAAGACAACAGCAGCGAGGTACGTGTATTGGACCAAAAGAGAGAAAAAAAAGAGAAGCAGGTTTCAAACTAAAGGAGGCCGAAGAGTCTTACGAGCACAACAACAGCCAAAAGGCTGGCAAATGTCTTCAGATCCTTAACGCAGGCTCTTAAAATAGCAAACCTTCTCACCAAGCGGAACACTTTTAGCAGGGGCTTAAAGAGCAATAAATGCAGAGGGTGATAGCGCAAGAAAAGAGCATACCTCTAGGTGATGAACTAACACCCTCAGCATTCATGTGACGTGGTGACATCGAGCGAATAGAGAACAACGCTCCAGGTAAGGAGTTCTTCGATTCACAGACCTAAATTCAGGAAGGTAAAAAGAATCAAGACAGAATGAGTTAAGTGTTGCGGCTGGGGTTCTTCACAATTGGAAGCAGTGTGATCAGCATTGCAGATCATGGTGGACAATCGTGTGTCATTAAAATACCCTCCAAGGTCCAAAGGATATCTTTAGATCTTTAAGTAAGTTATTATGTTTCCATGTGCTTGCTAAAATCCTTAATCTTTCCTTTGCACATGCGAAGAGGCCTCAAAGATCCAGCAATCCTTAACATATCTTACCAAGTTCTTTTTCTGGTTGTCTTTTGTTTTCTAAAGCTGGCAATCTTGCCAGAATGCTATGAGAAATATATCAGCCCTGTACTTTCATTCTAGTTTCCAACGAGAACCAGGCCTAGTTCCAGCTTCTCAAGTTTCAGCTGTCAATTCAGCTATAGAACTTAATGAAGTTAGATTCTAATAAACTGTCCATAAATATTGCAAACAAAATGACTATTAGTTCTTCTGAATAAAAGTCCTGGTGAGAATATAAAACCTTTCGAAAATGTTCATAATTTTATTTCTATATTGTGTGAAATGTATCTCCGTCATGAGTTGTTGCTGAAGCCAAGATTTAAATTCAAATGAAGGACAGGTCATAAGCCTATCTGTTGCTCTTTCAAAAGAATCCTTCAAAGCATTATTTGTACATGAATCACTTCAAATTTCGTCGATGATTAAATTAAAAAAGGAATACACATTCAAGAATGTTTATAATTTATTAAAATACCAGACGAGTTATTTTGATTGCAACACCAAGGCCAACAAAAGCTTATTTTATTTATGGAAAAATCTCATATTTTCTTCAAATTTATTATTTAGCATTAAACCTGTAATTTAAGTAAATTATTAAAACAAAACAAAAAATGAAAGTAAAATCATCGCGGCGTCAAATGATTAATTTCGTCTAGACTTTGATGTTCGTTCGAAATGTTATTAAGTTGGGAAATAAAGTGTACAGCTATGGTGTATGGTTACTTGCACATATAAGGTTCAAATTGAAAATCCTTTTGAACACATATTCTGACAGCAGGAGGAGGTGTAAGTCATTACAGGATGGATTTAAGAGAATGTGCTTATAGTAGCTAAAAGGTAACCGAATTTTCCTTATATTAAAAAATTCATGTTAAAATACAAAAATGTTAGTAGTTTTTTAGAACATGCTTTAAATGCACATATTACAGTTTTGAAATACGAGTTCTTAAATGAATAAGAAGATATACATATGCACCATTACTGGACGGAAACGGAAGGTAACAAACAAGCTTTCAAACTTTTCATGCCAACTCCTCTCCTAAAAAAAACGAAACAATTCCGTCAACTTAATAGGAGTCAGATTTGCATTGTCACAGGACTCCTCACTGGACCCTGTCAAGTGAAAAAACATCTCATGGCCATAGGGATAGAACCAGACAATATATGCGGTACTATGTCACTGTGGATGAGTTTTACCTTGAAGCAGAAGATATTACTGCTAGCTCCCTCAAAGGGGTAGTTGACTTCATAGTCAATACTGGGATACTGAATGAGCTCTAGAATGAAGAAGTCACAATAGGCTCATAGAGGCCGCAGTGACAAGGTGACTAGTTCCCACCTTAACCTACAATCTACAAGATGGCGTAACTTGTCAAAAATATGTTAGTGGTATATGCTTTGACAGATGCCCGTTAAAATCGTAGCCAATTTGGACGTTTAATTGTTGTTTACTTGTCGTTTCTCTCAATGTAAAAGTGAAAGAAATAAAGTGAAATTCTTGCATTTAAAAGGCAATACGCATGTGCAAATTAAATTCTATTTGGACGTTGTTTCTAGAGATTCTATGCCATTATTTAAATTAAATTTACAGTTTTGGCGGTAAAAAAGCATGCGGGACGTCCAAAAACTACGACAACATCGGACATGTTCAGCAAATGGTACAGAGCTGTCAGGCATACATTGACTGAAGAATTAAACATGCTTAAGTTATCCGTGCATTGGGTGCTGAGCTTGCTTACTTTGGTGCAACAGTGCATCCCAATACAAATTTCCAAGGCCCTATTGAAGAGGTTTAGGGAAGAGGAAATTGGAAATTTAGATAAAAGTACATTTAAAACAGTTCACAGCAAAATAATAAACCAGTTCTGGAAAAGCGATGACAGATTGCAAAAGTTAAAGAGCTATGCTCTATGATCTAGAAAAATATACATCAACTTGAAAGGAGCTTATGTTGAAAATAAAAGAATAAATATTAGACTGTAAGCAGCTGAGATTCGAACCTGGAACCCTTTGCACAGTAGCCCAACGCAGTTACTAGTGAGTCATGATGGAAATATTCGTTGCTATGTTAGGCTCAAAACTTTTCAGACTATCCTCGTATATGCAGAATTTTAATCCGCATACATATGTCAATTAATCTTTGAGTACAATCTTTCTAATATGTGAAAGACAAATCCTTAACCTTTTTTGCTCTTCTAAAATTGATCTTAAAGGAGAGAATCATTTTTTCTGGCTTTGCAGTTTGCAACCGAAAAGGCTATCACAGAAGGACAGAACACCTTCGGCCATAATAATTAGCCCATCATTCATTTAAATCTTTAAGGATCCACTATTTTCACGAAAAAAGTATGTGCCCCTTATTAATGAGCATGTGCTGTGCATGTGTATTAGCATGTCAAAAGCCATTAGCTGCTCGTTTCGGAATGATTTGAAATTTTTTCCTAATGCACGTTTACCAACATAGTTACTGGATATTGGATTGTACATGTACATGTTGTCCTTTGTGCTTGAAAAAGTGAAAAGAGTACTGCATAATGAATGATTAGCAATAATACTTGAAAAATACTTTCTGTGCCTTATCCTGAGGGTGTATTAAGTTTGACACATACTTTGGAACGTATTAATATTGAAGCCAACAAAATTATGTGTATGTTCACTAGCCGAGTCGGTTGACCATTCCGCCCGTCTGTCATCAGTTCTTGCGCCATCAATTTAAAGCTAGATGGATGGAATTTTTTGTATCAGGTCCTTGAAAAAAGTAATCAGTACAAGTGCAAGCAATTTCAAAATTCTCCAACCAAAACTTGTGGATTGCAGACACTCACTTTACTTTACAAATGGTCCATACATTATGTGTGACCACACCCACTTTTTTAGACATTTCTCTTTAAAATTTTTTTTTAAATACAGGATATGTTTAAAAATGCTAAAAATTTGTACACTTTTCGAAAAAAAATAATTTTAAGCAAAAGTAGGTATGTTGCCTAAAGAAGGACCTTTATAGGAAAGGGATAATGTATAATGCGATTCGTTCTAGGTGGATTGTAGCATTCCTTTTTATTGTGCTATATATGTATGTTACTTAAAATTTACAAAGAAATGTGGTTGAGTGAGATATGTCCGTATGTATGTACTTCCAAATAAGTACTGGAATAGGATAGGTAAAGGGAATGTTGCTATTGAAAATATTTTGATAGTCGTTCATGAAAGTCTGCTCCATAAAAGTCGGTTCCTTCTAGTTGAATGAGCTTGGCAGGTTCATAAAGATGGAATATAGTCCCTTTCTCTCCTCCATCCATGCACCTTCTACCAGGGAATACAAATCTAATGGCGGAGTTCCTTTGACGCAGTTTCCCGTGATGACACCAACTGTAGAACTGGTGTAAGATCTGTTTAGTTTTATAAAGCTGTTAGAGCGATTGAGATCCAGCTAAGACCGAGTTTGCTTAGTCAAGGAGTATGTGGACTACATACCTGCAGTAGCGTTAATGGCATTATGTTTGAGTTTGACTAGAAGTTTACACGTAGCAAGTGGCATCCTGAGATTCCCATTTTCCGGTAGAATACTCTATCGCCACGCCTAGCGAGTCCTACGGTTGTGCAGTGCAATTACCCTGAATATCACAGTGGCCCGGAACTCATACATGGTGGACTGTGAATTATTAAGCCATCATATGTGTTGAAGGACATGTGACAGTTCTGAAATTAAATGTGACAGAATACAGCGATTTAAGCGTAGCTTGACTGTCAATAAAAATAGTAATATCTCACCTTCTTTATTGCCATTCCTTTCGTCTGTACGAGATCTTGCTGGTTGGACTTTGGGAGAGTACACTTTCTTGCGATGCGACACCTTCAAGTCAATCAGTTGTGGCAAATGGAAGAGGAGAAAAAATCCATAGGATCTTTAGTTTGTAATAAAAATTCGGTCTACATTCCATGTTAGACAGTAGCAGCTCAAGAACCATACCAAATTCACTGTCACTCCTTGTGAATAGGGTGGTCGCTCGAGAGTAACTTGAAGTAGGTTCACCAGATGCGACATCTAAGATCAACTTGCGAATGACCTTACACTTTTCGTTCATATATCCAAAATATTTGAAACCAACCATTATAGAGATTCATTTCGTTTATTTAAACAGAATGGATTTTTTTACATACGAGTAACAGAAGGAACAATAATCCTCCTCTATAAGCAACCATTGCGTCTATTATTTAGTTTGCTACTTTCCTGTTTACACTACCATTATCATTACTTAATTTTGAGTCCATCGTAAAGTAAACATATCCATGATAGTAACTCATGACGGCGGCAGTAAAAACTCTCATCATCATTTTCATCTAGTGTACCATCAAAGCAATTTTATCATAACGAAGGGCTTATCGTACTCTTGGCAAAGTGCAGCGCATTCCTTTTATGTTGTGACAGCTATCCCGGTTTTTTTTTTTATTATTATTTGTAACTCTATATATCACTAGTTCAACCGCATATCCTTCAGGTTAGGTCGCCGCATACTCTAAAAGGAGCGAGGGGAAAAAAGAGGAATCCTTTTTAGCAGAGCTCTATTAGTGTGAATTACACCCTCCGCGGTGAATTTTTATTTGTGTCCATTTTCCATTCTTTACCAACCGTGTCAGGAGTAGAATTTCATCCACTAGGGATCATTCTTCTGGTCTAATGGCTCAAAAAATTGCAACATTCATTTGCTAGTAGGTGCTTTGAATTACACTTCAGACTTTGTAAAAGTGAGTGAAGGCGAGGTTAGATGTATGCAGTTGCATTTCTAATAAGGATAATGTATCTATATCCTAGCTCTTAGTAATTTGAATAATTCATTTTGTTTGTAGGAGAAAGAAGTCCCCTTAAAATGTGACTGGCATTTGACCCCATTCGTTGGGTTAGATAGGGTTTGACATTTGCTCACTGTCTCCTTGTCATTAAATTTATTTTGGACACATATCCCGGCGACAAAACTGGGTCAGTGTTTCTTCATCGCTACTACAAATGATATACAATGGCTTTAACGTCAATAATAAAAGAAACATTTTTTATTGCATTCATGGATATAAAATGACGATGGCATCATCGTGCAGACATTTATTGCCCATTTATAACTACACGAGTTTTATTTTATTTTGTTTTTTTTTTTTTTTTATCACGGTCACAAGGAGGATTATATTCAAAAGGGCTGATGTCCTTGGTTGTTGGTTTGCGGTGGGGGGGGGGGGGGGGGGGGAAATCATGTTGAATCTGGACATGAATATTCCACCAAGTTAGTGGTGGCGGTCGGTGGAGGCATTGTGCAAGACAAATGTTTGTGTAAAAGAGTGTGCTGATGGTGAAGTGGAAAAATGACTGGGATAAGAATTCTGTGAAAATTATTTTCGTCCTGGAAATTATGTAAATATATTATACGCATACATTCGGTTGTGATTGTTCCTCCCTTCGTTTAATTGTTAATTAACGGTCTTTGGGGAGAATAATTGAATCCTTGGGCGCATAGTGAAGCAGTCATTCTCCTGCTGGCATAATCAATTATCTAGGATTTGTATAATTCTGCTTCAACGTTCAACGTTTTTGAGAAGCATACGAGTATCGGTATGAAAGGATGATCGAGGATGAGAAAACTCCATCATGATCCCTGGTTTTTTTAATTTGAATACTGCACTACGACACCGACGACGGGATAAGGCAGTATAAGGTAGCAGGCTGTGTCCTATAGGGCTGCGTACTAGGTCCATTACTGTGGAATCCTTTGTACGACGACGACGTCCTCAAACTTCGAATCCCGATATCGCGAAAAGGAATGACTTTGCCGACGATATAGCAATTGTTGTAGTAGCCAAACTTGCTGAAGAGTTAGAACATGATTGCAACGAAGACAGGGATGATACAGGACGGCCTAGAAAGTATGCAGTTACGACTAGTAGAGGAAAAGATGGAGGAAGTACTCATCAGTAGGAGACAGGCTATGGAGACTGTAAGAATGACCGTGGGCGATCGCGTTGTAGTTTCTAAACCAGAATTGAAGTATCTTGGAGATATAGATGAAAGGTTAACTTTAAAGCAACATCTGCAACAAGAACAACAACTGTCCAATTGGCGAGTATAATGCAAAACATCGGAGAACCTAGACAAAAGAAAAGACTATTCTTAGCAAGAGTTGCGTCGTCGATGATGCTCTAGATCTCTAGGGGCCATGCGAACCAAGTCATACAGTAGAAAGATAGAAGCAGTATACAGAATCAATGCATTGAGAGTATGCAGTGTCTTCCGGAAAGCCTCATACGTTACGGAGTACATAGTGGTTGGAATGGCACAAGTAAACTTTTTCTTTAAAGAAGACACATGGAAATATCATGCCAACAGCAACAAGACTAAGTGATGATGAAGTACCACGAAGAACAAACCTGGAAGAATGGAAAGATCTGGAAGAATGGAAAGATGGAAAGGTTTTCTGACAAAGATGGACACAGAGACTGAAGCCCAATATAAAAACCTTTGGATCAATGGTAAACATGGAAAACTGATTCTCTACGCTACGAAGGTCATGGATGGTGCAGGGCATACCTCGACAGCTTTGGGCATGAAGATACCCCTAATTGTCCAATGTGAACAGAAGCAGTGAAAAAGTTGAAGGACATAATATTCCACTGTTCACGATATCATGAAGACCGTAACCTGTTGGCGAACAGACTGGGTGTCAACTTAACCCCAGAGAACATCATCAGAATGATGCTTAACCGTGGCTACCATCATGAAGGCAGAGCAAATAGCAGCCAATATTAATAAGCCGACTATATAAGGCTGAAGGCTCCGTACACTATGAAATGCTTGACGGCATAGACGAAACTTCAAGGATATTGTACCCGCAAAGACATCCTCTAAACTTATAGGACAGTGCAAAAAGGAACTTGCCCCACTGTTTAGTGTCTACTGCTGTTTCATTTGTGGTAACGAGGAAGCTGGGGAACAAGAGGGAAATCTGGTCACCATAGATCCCTGGCGAAGGTGATAAACGTTTCCACAAGGCCAGCCCCTTGGCGCATTTTCTACTAAAGCCCAGTTCTAGGTAGATGGCGTGGGGCAAATGTGTTCTATGTGTCAGATGTGGCTCTCATATATGTAACTGGCACAACACAGGCTTTCAGACCTCATATCAGAGCTTGTCTCTTACCACCTACGCGGAACACAGTATCCAGAGGTGCATATACACCTGAGACCATAAACTTCTTACAAAACTAAACACTTGACAGACTTTGAGATTGAACGACGTTGTTTTAGGCCCCATCGTCGTTCTTGGCTTTAGATGAACGTTTGTATAAAAAAATGTTACCCATTGTCGTGCTGAAAGACTCTATTGCATCAACTAGATCCTTGCCCAAGGTTCCATTGCATTTGAATTTCTCCTTTCTGCAAAAACTATCACGATCCTAAGTAATTTTCAACTCAAACATTTTAAATTACATTGACTTAAATATCTGAGCAACCTGAAATCACTTTTCCTTCACAACCTATCAACCAGCATAGTGAAAGAGCTCAAAAAGTATCCTTTTAATGTATTCAAAAACATAAACTCAAGCGTCTTCCACTGAATGGAGTCAAAAGTCATTCGTTATTGATGCCGTTGTTCATTTTCCCTACCAACCACCAGCCCATAGCTGTCGCGCATTGTATATAGGTAGAACCCCCACAAGTATCTGTATCCTACTTTGCATGAACAAAGTTCACCCACTCTAGAATACATACTAAAGATACTTGGACCGAATTCATTGTGAGCACAATTTTCTTTAGTTCACAAGGCGGAGGCGGGTTTTTGTGTGCTTCTATTGTGCTCATTCAAGACAAAATTGATTAGGTCCTTCATGTCGTCCAGGAGCGCTTGACGATGGGTCATGGCATACAAGTCTCTTTAGTACCATGTATTTAAATTCAATTCAGGTGGAGTAACTGGGTAAACTCAATAGCTCTATGCCTGACCCCCGTGCTGGAGTGCACAAGAAGTGGAATGTCTCGGTTGTAGGCTTGGGGTGTGGGAGTCCTCAAAGTGCTTTCTCATTCAGGTTAAGAAGGTACGCTCCTGCTAGCACTCTAATTCGGTTTCGTCGTATTCAGTCAAAATTAAGTTGAAATTTATACTGAAAGTAGTTTGATGCTTAAATACACACGGTAAATTTTGAATGCAAAGTCAAATGGGAGGAATAACTATGTAAGCCATAATGAGGAAGGACATTCTGTTTACATATTTTGTATATGTCGTTCCAAAATCATTTCCAATCAGTGGATGGAGACACTCTACTTCGATTTCAATCTGTGTGGTAAAAGAAATCCTATTCTCTTCGTCTGAACTGAAGGAGCATCACTTTTGCAGACATTTTGAATTACTGGTAATTGCGCAGTTCAAGGAATAGCTGTCTTTTGCTGGCAATCAACAAAATCTCCTTGCCACCAATTAGAAAACTTTTTCCGCACTTGGTGGGTTTTGTTTTTCTTCTTATCGGAAGAAAAACTTGTTATCAAGTGAAAAAGTGCTCCTGGCTGAAAGGAGTTGCTTCCATATTTCTACGAATATCCCTCGGCAGAATTCACTGTCACTTTTGCTTTTTTTTTTGCGATATTGAATGAGATATTTGTTTTATGCGCATACAGGAAGCATTTGGAAGAAAGTCTTATTGTTACTTATAGGTCCCAAGAAATGGAGGGGAATTTGATTTTTACTGTTTTGTATTTCGTTCAAGGACCAGATAATACTCATTTTGAGACTGTTAAGAGTATGCAACAGAAATTATTACGTCGTTCTTTAAGATTTTACAAAAGTACTTAGGTTATGTAGGTTAGGTTTGCGGGTTGGTAGCAGAATAGAAATACTTCCGCCGCACTCAGGTCAGAACTGACCTATTGTGTCACCCATAGGGGGTAGAGAAGTGTACCCCTTGCCCATTTAACCCATACAATATCTGCAAGAAACTACTTAAAGTTGTACTTACTCTCATTTCCAATATATACAAACCATCCTGATGAAGTTCTATAGATCCTGGAAGAAGTGCTTACCAAGGAGCTTGTTCCTGGAGTGTTAGAGTTCAGGGCACTGGCAGAGGAAGTGGATGGTGTTCTCTGCAGACTTCTTCCTCCGTACGACGAAATTGAGTGATACCGCAGAGTGTTGTGACCCGTGAGGATGCCCACAAGCATGCACAGTGATCCTCTATTCTTGCATATAAGTCTCCCTGTCCTTGCTTTATCAAAAGTTGGCCATAGTAGTCTCAGGGGTACCTCTCTCGTGGCCAGTTTCCCTGCTTCAAGCCTGAAGTACCACTTATAAATATGTCACTCAGTTCTAGTGGTTCCGATTCATCTGCCTTTTCAATTCGCGGGACGCCCTCATGCCCAGGGACCCAACAGAGCAGAACCTGCTTTGCATTTCACAAGCTTGGGTTTTATTTCTGTGGCGGTAATTGCTTAGATAACTGCCTGGCTGTCCTTCTGGCAGTATTGTTCTTAAAGCAGACTCACGGACGGCTGTTATCACTGAAAGGACCTCCGCTTGGAAAACACTGCTGTGGTCTGGGAGTCGTATAGATCTGGATATTCCCAATGATTTGGGGAAGATTCCGGATCCTACAACGGTGTCCAATTTGAACTTTCTGTGGGATACGGCTGTTTTTCCACTCTTCTCTGTAAGGGTAAGCTGCGGTAAATGGCATCTAAAAGTCAATGTAAAGCGTGATGTGGTCCGTCGCGGGTGCATGGCCAAAAGATCTGCCAAAGATGGTCGAGTGCCCGTTGCATTGGACTTCTAGCTCGCGGTCTGACTTATTCTTAAGGCACTAAAGGCTGCCGATGATTTCGTATAAATATCTAGCGGCGGCTGGTTGAGAATCGGCTCAAGGTCTGCAGTTGGAGTAGTTCTTATCGCACTGGTAGCAACAAAGCACGCTAGTCTTTGTTTTTTGGTGAGAGCCGTCAGGAAGGTGGCCACCATACGAGGCTGCCGTAGGTCAGGATGGGTCTTATGATAGCCATGTATATTCAGAGAATTGTTTGAGGAGAAGGTCACTTTTTGTTGTCGGGGATACGAGTGTGATGAGTTTAGTGCGTTTGAAGGAATTTATGGCAGGTTTTGACTGTCCCCATCTCCTTGATTGCTTCTTAGATTATCCTTTTCAGTTAATAGGAGTTCGGGATTGTTATAGTCAGTGGGTACTTATTAGACACTGTTGTGTTTGTAACATCATAATCCTGGATTCCAACCTATGCCAGAGTTAGGTTGTTCTTGGAGTTGATAATGTTTGTGTTGTTCATTAAAACAGGCACTTATTTAGCCTTCTACGTAGTCCATTTCCGACTCAACTTGGGCGATGGCAATACCTTTTTCGATAGCCGATAGCTCAGTCAGGTAATTGCCGGCTAATTTCGGAAGGAGTCTTTGATTAATTATTTTGGTGTCTCCGTTTCTCTAGAGTTTTTGTCCTTATACGGGCAATTGGTATACACATATCGGACTGCATTCGAAGAGATAATCAATTCCTGATGAGAGTACCTACTACTAAAAACTCGATGGACCAAGCTCGAGAAACACCAATCGCCCCTATTTTGTGCCACAAGCAGGATTTCTCCAACCAAACGGGCCAAAATTCGACTCAATTTCTTCCAAACACTCTACTTGCTCTTAATTAATTTCAAAGGAAAAAATAAAAACGAAAATAAAAAAAAATATTTGCTTGTGGGGGCTGTCAAATTTTTCCTACTGAACGTTACACCTTCAAACCCACCGAAGTTGACGAAACTCAACGAAACTAAGCATATACCCATTATGGCTATGCAGTACGTTACATTATGCTGATTGGCGTAAGACATCTAAGAACCACTATTCCTTACACCCAGTCTCCACGAGACATAATTTCAGTCAAGACTCAAGTCGTGACATTAATATGTCTCGTGTAGACCGAACTTTTACGGACTTGACTTGCAGTCGGACATCGAAAACAGCCTTTTTGTCTTGTCATCTCTGTGGACATCAAACCTAACTGAAATTTGACATTTGAAGTTTGGCGGTCGTTTTTTATAAGAAAAAACATTTGTTGTGATTTATAAGTGCTTTCCACAGACGTGCAAAGATTTTTGATTTTCACAAAACAGAAACAATAAGTTTGTTGATTTTTTAAAAGGAAGTGAGCTTGTTTTGCTATTGACGACATGTTGAAAAATGAAAAATCATAACAAAATTTGCCTATCCAATAAAATAAATAAAATAATAAATAGTGTTATGAACGGCTACACTAAATTTGACCATCCTGAGACAGACATCCATTGCAATGTTTTATTTATGAAATCAAAAAAGTTTACTTCTCGTTTGTGATTACTGAAACTTGAAATAAAAATCCGAAATCCAATAAAAAGCAAAATGATTAGGAAATTAATAAACCATTTCCTTTCGGCCCGAAAACAAAAAGAAGAATATTGGTGTACGTAGCATCCTTTTTCGATCGATCTTCTCAAATCGCAGATTTCTCAATTGTAAGAATATATATGTATGTATGTATAAATTATATTAAAAATCCAATACTCAAGGCAAAATGCCTCGGTGGGGGGGTTGTGTACTAAAAATCGAAATAATCATTATCGCAGAACGAAAATTTGCAATATAGCTGGATGCGTAATTCTTGGCTCCATAAAATTAATACCAATCAATACGACAACGGGCTCGGGCGCACACCTACTTTCAGATCAAATATCTGAAGATATCCTAATAAGCAAATGTGACCTTAAGCCATATGGCGACAATAAGCAAATTTTCAATTTATTCAATTCTATTTACCGATGACGATGTCGTCGACGACAATTAACTCGAGGCACAGTACTGTGTATCGGATTCGGTTCGGTTAGGATCGACGACGACGACGACGACGACAGATGGAATGGAAATGGGATTGAAAGCAAACACCCTTCGTGCTTATTTAAATATTTGTCAATAAATATTGAAATTGATTTTCTAGATGAGATTCAACCAATTCGAGCATACATACTCGCACACAAAGTGTATATAGAGAATTTTTGGAAATTAGTGTACTGTACAGTACAGTCGTGCAAAAGGGTGTTCCTTTTCAATTTGAAATGTCTGCAACAAACTCTTCAATTTTAATTCATTGTTTCGGAAAGGTAAGCAAATTATAACAAACCTTTAATCAATCTAATCATGTGGGGAGAATATTTTTAAACCACCATTGATGGGTGTTGGCAACAGCCACCGTCAAAGTAAAGCAAATTAGCCTAATAAACTGTTAACTGCATTTCAAACGTATAATTTGAACATCCTTTATCCGGTCTCGTGTGGGTGCGCGTGCTGCAAGCTAAAAATAAAAGGATACACCTTTATCTGATTTGTTTTAATTAAAACCCAGTCAATTCTACGCGGGTGGGAGTGTCTGATTGACATTAGCTAATTTAATCGCCTCACGTGTCTAATTCGAATACAATTAAGTGACATGATTGAATAACAGAAATTTGTACCGCTCCAATGTAAATTGCATGCAGTAAATAAAACATGCATGTCTTTCTTTTGTTTGATTTGTTGCTGACCTTTGCGTTGAGAGATGTGTGAATTAAAACTCATTTCAAAGCAAATATGTTTACAAATTGTCAATTGATTTGTTCGTCCTTTGTATCTACTATCTACTGGGTGATAAAAAAAAAAAAAACCTACATATGCAAACGATTTAAATTAGTAATCGTCCTTGGAGATTCCTACTTAGCAAAACGACTTGCATGCACACGATGATGGTGTTAAGGGTGGAGTTTTATACGACAAGCCAAACTCAAGGACTTGAATAAAAAACTTTTTCACAGAAACTCATTAAAAATTTGCATAATTAATTTAAGGAACTCATTTCCCACTCTTGTTGTTCCCATAACTGCTGTGCTTTATATTTAAGAAGGTGTTTTCTAGGAAGAAGTTGACGTAAAAATTGATAATTATTATAGGTAGGTACCTACTAAAGGTAACTTATTCTTAAGCATGCGGTTTAATAATTGAAAAATCAGACTACAAACGAAGGCAAAGGCAAAAATTAACTGTGTTCTTTGAAATTTTCAATATGCTTGCCGAAAGGTTTGAATAAGTTGCTTAAAATAAGAGTATTTTGTGGTGTGTTACATTTACAACTGAACAGGCTCTCCAAATCTCTAGAGTCGAAAAAGATGTCATGGATGGTAGCACTAAGTATCGCTGGAGTATTTTCTTGGACCAAAACTGTGATATAAAACAGCCCGAAGAATAAAAGTATACTGTATTGATCGTGCCTTGTTTCAGCTACGCCCCTGTTCCATTGAAAAAAGCGGAGAGCAGAAAAGATTGCTCTGGAAAAAGGAGTAGAATCCGAACGCTCTGAGCGTTGAGATATTCCAACCGATGGTGGAGGCTACATCACGGATCAACTAGTTACATGAAAAACCAGATCTTAAGAGGAATGGCGAGGATATTTGATGCTTCTGTGTCACCGAAGATAGCTAACTTGCAGCTGGTAGTATAAGAATTCCTGAGTACACAGGAGCCATGGGGAGTTCCATAAAATAATCAATCGACGAAACTTAAAAACTTAAATAAAGAATTCTTATGCAACAAAGCCGTGAAAGTCCTTGGTCCTATCACGCGATCATGATCAAGCTCTGTTCGCACTGTTTGTCAAAAACTAGGTCGCTGTGCTTTCACGCAAATCTGGACGATGAACGTTGCTTTCAAAGGAACAGCCATTTGGCACCCATAGATATCTGGAGATGTATTCAACACTATTCGATAAACAGTTAAGGAAACAAAGACTGGCTGACTCCTACCAAGAAAAATTAAGCCAGCACAGGATTCCTCTAATAATTACTGACTGGAGAGAGGGCAATCATATGATTTTCCATTAGACACATTCTGCGAGCGACACTCTCGGTAAATTCAGGACTATTGTGATGGAAGGAAGAGGATGGAATGGTTGGTGTAAGCAGTATTACGCAATTGTCACGATGGATGTCAAAGTGCCTTTGGCATTTCAAACTAAGTAAAAATATATTCTATGTGCAAGGACAATGGCTAGACTGGGCGGGATCATAGCAAATATCGGAGGAGCAAGGCTGAAGAAAAGGCTGTTTTCATCGAGAATGTTGATGGTGCTCTAGGGCCTCCAAAAATGAATTAACACCAAGAAAATATAATATACGACAGAAGGAAGGGTGAATCAACCCATATGAAGCAATCTCGTTCCAGTAAACAGGCCCGTTTTTTATTAGTTCACTATATCGAGCGCCTACTGTATTGCATTTTCCACGATAGTATGAAGAACGCCACCTGTAGTGGAACTGTAGAACGACAAAGAACCCACCAATTCACAGAAGGGAACGAAATATCACTAAAGTTCCTCACCACTCATTATTGGCATTGAAGAAGAGTGGAGGAGTCATCCCCATAACTTTCTACGTCATGTTCTCCTTGTGCTTGTCCCTCTTATCTTATATGGTCCGGCATTGCGGCACAACCCTCCCAACGCATCATCCTGATATCAGCTCAGCCACATGTAGCTTTTGTTATAAGTAGCATTTGGAACCATACATTATGGCCCTTTCACTTTGACCGGCATTCTTCATTCCCACAAAATACCTGATATCTTCTTCCACTTCATCCATCCAGTGATAATGCGATGGTCTATGTCCTCGTCGATGTCTTTAAAGACTACTGATCCTTGATACTTGAAGTGTGTGACTTCTTTTAGTGGATATCTGTCGAAGTAGACGGAGTCTGTTAGCGTTGGTCGGATAAGTTATGCTGCATATATTCAGCATCCTGCATAATTGATGCGCATCGTAGGCGTTGTAGAGGCCCTAAGACCCACAAGGTAATATAGGAGACAACTGAGTAGGTATAATTGATGCGCAGGCTCCGAGATTCCAGAGCATTCGGCCATTCGTCCAGCATATTTCGAACGTCTTTGCTCATCAAGACAACATCATCTGCGTATAGAATGTTCCAGGCCGTTCAATTTGAGCAGTGAGATAAGTCATGCCGATATTGAACAGCAGTAGGCGGGGCACTGAACCTTGGTCAACTACCATACCAATTTCGAACTCTCTGCTTGTCCTTTTACACTAGTTGAGACGCGCGCCGTTATGCATATCCTTGATGATTTCTATGTGTGCTTTGGAGTACGCTGCGACGATCGTATGAACTGCCATATAAGATCTCGTGGGACATTCTCAAGAGCCTTTTCGAGATCTGTTAAAGTAGAATCCAGACTCTGCTTCTTCCATAATTCAGAGTTAACTTATGATGGGCTTTATAGTTAAATACATAAGGATGTATCATTCATATACCACTAACTATACATTAACTTCATTAACTTTAGAAAAAATACTTTTGTTATACACAAATAGATACATCTATTTTCAGATTTGAAAGGCATAACTATACACCGAATTTGTTTTCCATTTGTACCCTGAGGTGGTGGAAATGTTATTCCTATCTTAGGTAGAAATTTCAGTGCAAAAAGCCTCCATAATAACACTTGTAGGCTTTAGTATTTGACCTGAAGTGAATAAAGACTAACAATGCCCACTATCAACTGATGGAATACATCTCAAAGGGCATAAATAGAACAATAATATTTTATTTTTGTTGTACCTCCAGGCATTAGAGAGCATCACTCTGCCAGCACGGTCATCTAACCATTGTACAGCAGCGAAGCATGGGATTGCAATAGATCTCCTCCAAAGTCCATTTTCAATAAAATAGTTCCATTGTATGCAAACATAAGCTAGCACACTCAATACTGCTGATGGACATGAAATAAAGGGAATTTCGCAGTCCTGCAGCGAATTTACAAACTATTGAAATTTTGGTGTCGGGTGAATATCCTACTTTACATTTATGTAGTTGTGAGTTGAATGCGAGATAGTGTTTCTCCATCAACTGATGTTTTATCACTCCATAGGAAGGATGAAAGTCAACTAGTTGATCATTATCGACATCGTGAAAATTACATATTCGAATACCCCTTTCGAAAAATAGCAGCCATTGGCTGTATGATATACTTATGGGCTTTCTAGCTGGGCCTTGGATAGCCTATAACCTTTGGCCAATAAATGCGTTTAGAGAAAAACGCATGCGATTTGGTTCAGTGGCTTGGTAAGTCATGGAGGGCAATCAAATCAAATATTATGTAGTTTGCATTGTGGCATGATGAACCAAGTATAAATGTTCAGAGATAAGCTCTAGACGAGTATACAACATCTGAACACTAATAGATCAACTAATTGAATCAATAATGATGCGAGGGACACAATGTTTGTATGTGTATATGTACAGGATGGGCCAAATACAAGTTTCTTTTTAAAAATGAACTCCATTTCCATTTCAAATTCAGTAAAAGAATATCGTTGACCGGAACGTTGTTCCCAGCCTCGTCAACGTCCAATGATGCCACCACTCCACAATCCGCATTAAACTGTCACTCTTTGTGGTTGCATTGGATTCTCGCCCAGATGCGCAAATTTCGTTTGTTATTGTAGCCGTTCCTCGTCCGTAAAGACGATTTTTCACCCAAAATCCAATTCAAGTTCCTCTAAGGTCCAAACTATGAAGCTGAGTCGATTGGACCTTGAAAGAGATTAATCCGAGATCTTTGTTATATGTATACTTCTACAGTGGAGGGAAGTAAGGGTGATCCCCTACCCAAGGTGGAAAAAGCTAGCCATACTATGGCAAAGGCGCATACGTCTGTCGTCTTTCCAACCTAAGGAGTGTGGTTATATTTGCAAATCCTTGCATGCTTACCTTAAGCTTAAAGGGAGATTAGTAGAAACGGCTTTACATGAATCGAATCTAGCATTCACTTTAGGGACTTCGCACAAGGGAAGAGCTATAAGACGAGCTCTGGAACTTGCAAAATGCTCAACACATTCTACATAAATTCAACCCTGAGTTGCAGCTCCATTCTACCAGAGGCACTCTCAATTCTCCTCGCTTTTCTGGATCCTAGCAATTAACGAGAAGCTGCGTATCGCAGCAGTGAAGATAAGCTAAGTGACCTTCAGAATGGGATTACCATTTTTTACAAATCCGTCTAAGACCAATGAGGCAACGAAGTCAGGAGTTTATTTAAAAGACATTAACTAAGAAACGTGTCCAAGACTGCCGGACCTATGAAGTGTTTTCCAGGCCGAGGTTCCAGCCATGCTCAAAACTGCGGAATTACTTGAGATGGTATCATCTTCTTTGACAGACAGGCTGCGCTCAAAACGCTAGAGTCTTTTGTCATAAAATCTGAGCTCTATCAGTGATTGCCAAGCGTTAGACTATGCTTGATGCCTGAACACCATGATATTGAAGGCAACTAATGCGCCTATAGACTTGCCAATAGAGCTGCGGAACTCCAATCATGTATGAAGAAATTGTGTCGTATGGAGGAGGATCTGGCGATGAGGAGGATGTAGAGAACACCACCCAATTTCTCCGTCAGTGCTCTGGACTTCAACATTTTAGGTACAAGCTTCTTGGCAAACACTTCTTCCAAGATCTAGGAGAACACTCCAACGCAAACATTGACATGCTATTGAAGTTCATTAGATCATCAGGATGGTTTGTTTATACTGGAAATGAGTAAGTTAATTAGGCAAGGGGAAAACTTCTCTATTGGTGACATGGGTCAGTTCTGACCTGAGTGCGGTGGAGGTTTTTCTATTCTTCTGCCAACCTGCAAACCTAGTCTAACCTATCGCCATTAGGAAACGCTGTATGCTGCCAGGGGAAGTATTCTCTATACTATATAGAACAAGCCTAACCACAAATGTGCTAATCTGAAAGGACATAGGATGTTCAAAGTCTTTGGCCAGAGGTTAACCGAAAGAGATCAGTGGATAGTATGCTGGGTAGACCACAAACCTGGGCTATGGTTGGTATCCTCTCTGGACGGACCAGCTTCTAAAGAAGCACCCCAGTAGATTTGATATTATCAGAATCGGATATTTGTAGGTTTTGCGAGGACCCAACGCCTTGGAGGATACTGGTCATGTACCAAGCGAGTGTGAGGGCGGCAGTTCTAGAAATAGACTTTGCTTTCGCCTTCACAATATCACACATTTCCCATTAAATTCATATGAAATCTCTAAATTAAAACGCTTATTCACAAATATTTTATTAGATCATTTAGTTAAGTCAATTCGCACTTGCCGCCGCCGCGCCGCGCCGCTTACGGTATTATTTACATTTTCCCCCGCAAAAATTGATAGCTGTCAAAAATTGTTTAGGGCACACCATTCACCGAAATGCAAATTTCTTAATAGTCGCCCGCGCGCCGTCTGGCTTTAGGTATCACTTTGCCTTCAATTATAATAATTTTGAGGAATTTCACTTAAGAGAGTTAAATTTTCTTAAGAAATTAATTCAGACAGTTTCTGGCAGCTCATATTGTGTGTGCGTGTGTGTGTGCAAAACTTGCGTCTCTGGTATTTACGATATAAATTTCTATTTATTCGACAACTTCATGGCCCTCTGGCAGTTAGACTTACTATGTACTTTATGGGGAAAGCATTATATTTGCAATAATCTTTTGGTCCTGGCCTGGAACTGGGAACTGGGATACAGTAGAGTTCATTTTATTGGCATCCTTTTGGTTGCCACCGCCGCGCCGCCCGCCCCCTCAAAGGGGAGGGAAAAGAAATGTTCACATTGTTTGAAATAAGTCAGATTCAATCAATGGATTGGAAAAAAGGAAGGAAGGGCTGCGTAATCAGCCCGCAGTAAAAATAGAACCTTTGGATTACGACCGCAGGAAGGAAATATAATCAATTTCCCGTCGTCTTCGTCGTCATCGTCGTCGTTGTATTCGTCGATTTTGTTTTGTTAAACCTTTTGTTTGGTTTTGGCATCATTCAGGGATAAGAACGGGACGGATAAGAAGGAATTGTGTAATTTAAAATGGTAACGATTCGCTGAATGAACAAATTGTTTTTTGCGAATTTTATGATGAAAGGCTTACATTTCTTTTTTTATACCATCGACATAGTATTTATTTAGTGAGCAACAGAGGGATCGTTCTATTGTTTGTTCAATATAAATTAAATGATTCAAAACTTATACAAAACTGGATCTATTCAAGTGGAGATGACTGTAAAGCATCACAGTCAGTACTACAGGAAATATAAATGAATTAACTTTGCAGTCTTTGTCATTATCATCGAAGTGGTGTAATGAAATGAAATTGTGTCAATATGTTTTCCCGGTATTCATATATTTGTAAGGAAAATATGAAAATATGGTTAATTAATGTCCTTTTGGCGGATGATATGGTCTGGCTTTTGATGAAAAGCAAAATTTAAATAAAAATTAAATAATGATTGCCCTGAAATGAGATTTTTTATTTCAACATTAATTATTGCATTCGGTTAATCGCATTATGGACTAATAAAATGTATTTTAATGTAACAACAAGAATTTTTACTTTTCATTTAAATTAACACAACTTCGATAGGCCGGGAATGAAATAAAAAAAAAATGGAACTCGTTCGAATTGATGAGAAATGTGAACTGAAGTGTGATTAATCCTTTTGAAAATGATCACTAGAGAATGCAGAACGTATGTAAGTGAAGCCAAGTATTGAAACGAAATACTTAACTATAAAAAAAAGTTATCGACATACTTAGTGCCCAGCGACACTTGCCCTCCCATGATCGGTAGCTCACGCGTTTTGTGCGTGGTATACATATCTGCACGCACAGAAGGACCTACAGTTTTATTCCTTATTCGAGGGGCAGAGAGTTTTTCTTATAAGTTTTCTCATGAGAGCAATACTCTTGGTTGTTTTTCAGGCTCTCATAAGAGGTAGCAAGGAGAAAAAACTTTGGGTGTAGTTTCCTGGTTTTGAACCTAGAACCCCATGCATAGTAGTACAACACTGAGCCTCGACACACACCAAATCTGGAAAAGGCAGCGTTTAGTACTTATTAGTACGCAAAGGATAAGAAGATCCAGATACTCCATCGGCGTACAGACCTCTAAGTATGCTGGACACAGAAGGGAAGCTGTTGGAAAAGCTGTGGAAACCAAGACAGCAGCGATACAGTGGACAGCAGGGGACTTGTCCAGAAGACAGCACGGTTTAAGGAAAGGTCACTCTATGATCGGAGGAATTGAAGAAATGGTAAGGGCTGCTCTAATGGCTCAACAGGGCAACCACTATTCAAGAAAAGTCGTTTTGTTAGCAATTTTGGAGAGACATGCTCAATGCGCTCGAAAATACCTTCCATATCCCAAAGTATCTCTTCTTGATGATAAACGACTACCTTAAGGACCGAGAGCTTTTGTACGACACCGCAGAAGGCCCTCGGAGAAAGGAAGTCACCGCTGGTTCAGCACAGAGCTCGATACTAGGACCCAAACTCTGAAACAACAGATGAATGCATTCTTCATATGGAAATGCCCAAAGACATTTTCCTGTTAGGATATTCACACGATATCGCAGACACCGATATCGCGCAAAGAAAGCTCAAAGATGCTATGAGTCGTGTGCATTTCTGGATGGAAGAACATGTTCTTAGTCTAGCTTCAGAAAAGACGGAGATGGTGCTGTTGACTAAGAAGAGAATCCCAACTTTTTTCTAAGTTGGCTCTCTAAATACGAAGCTCACTTTCTGGCAACAGATAGGATCTGCATCGGAGCGAGCAACGAAGGTCACAATGTCGCTGAGCAGATTAATGGGAAACGTAGGTGGCTTTTTAATGGCAATAGCTCATGCAATACTCCTGTATGGGTGTGAGATATGGGCCGACATACTTCGACAAGAAAAAATACAGGATATGCGCCAAGAAAAATATAGGATAGCCGCAGTACAGAGACGCGATGCACTACGTGTCCGAACCAGCCGTTCTCGTATTCGCAGGAGTGATTCCTATTTGATATCCTGGCAGGGAGGAAGTATGTCCACGACAACAAGGCAGCAATTGGAGTAAGCAATTGGAAAGGGCGCACGAAATATCAGTGGCAAGAGAGATGGAGCACGAAGAGCAGAGGACGATGGACCGCGAGGCTGATAAGAAGTATCACCGAATGGAAGGGACGTAAACATTGTGAAATAAATGACTACGTCACGCGGTTTCTCACCGGACGTGGTTGCTTCGACTCCTACCTAGTATAAGATGGAGACAAAAGAGAGCACAGCATGCCAGTTAAGTGACTCTCAATTCGACGATGCGATGCTTCTTCTTTTTCTTCTTCGTCGTCTTCCCCTGTTGCCGTTAAGCATGGGTGTAGCCTCTGTTAATCCAGGATCTCTTCACTTCAATCAGCGACTTCTCTCATTTGTGTCCTATGACTTGGATTCGCTGTTCCCATGTGTTTCCGGTTACTTGAAATTCGAACATTAGTTTAGGTATCATCGTCTCTTCCATTCTTAGTATGTGACCGAACCAGTTCAGCTTTTTTTCCACTTGGGTAATAATCGACTTCTTTTGTTCAATCTCTTCTCTCAGTATATCGTTTCTTATTCTATCGCTCCTAGGAGGAGTTACAACCTTGTTATTAAACACCAGGGTTCAGCTGGCCTGGCAAATATCAAAGGGCTCACAATGGCGAATATTGGCTACCTTTCGTACGGGCCTTAACACGGTAGGATCCCACTGTCTTGTGAAGAACGGAAACTGCAAAGGCTAAGGGAGGATATCCTAAAAGAAAAGGGGAAGGATACCACAAACCGTCACTCGTTGGTCTAATTACCTACTAGGGAGATAAACTGCTTCAAAGTCAAAATAATAGCCTCGGAATGGACAGATAGAGAGCTTCTGTGATCAAACTATGATGATTTAAAAACATCTAAGTCTCTCGCAGTTTTCCGGTATTGTACATGAGTTTTTTTTATCGCCAACTGCATAACAACTTGGCCAACCGCAGATGGACTTATACAGATGGACATAGGGTATCCAAAGCTCTGTGGACAGAGATCAACCACAAAAGATCAGTAGAAATCATTAAGCTAGGGAGATCACAAGTTAGGACTCTGATTAGGATCCTCTCTAGACATTGTCTTTAAAGAAGGCACGCCAGCAGGATAGGACTATCTGAATCTGATATTTGTAGATATTTTTAGGACCTACACTTCTCGGAAGATATTACGCACATATTGTATGAATGCGAGGGTATTTCTAGAAAGAGATTTATACATCTAGGAAGCCACTTCTTTAGCAGGAAGAGGTAGGTTCTTGTAACCAACCGAAGGACATTTTCCACTTCTGCAGGGCAATCAATTGCTTGGGCGATTTGATTCAGGTTATAGGTTTTGTTCTGCCATTATGGTGCCTAGTGTCTTTATGAAGAACTCATAACCCTTTTATAACCTAACCTAACCTAAATGAGTTTTTTGTAACACTGGGGTGCATTTGGTTCATTTGGAAAGGTTTGCTTAATTAATAGAATAGCTCGGATAAGATGCTTTTTAGAATGTGACTTGCTTATTTGTTGGAAGGGCTGAACCTTTTAACTACTTCCAATCCCAATTCGTAAATGCAAAAGCTCTCTGCACTTTATAGCGAAATTAAATTCCCTGAGCTGTGACCCAGTTCTTATGGGATTGTAGCTTAGAGGATATATTCTCAATCCGCGCTCAGTGTTCCTGAATCGTTAGTCAGAACTTCTTTTGACGATTGGATTTGTTATGATTATGAATATTGAATTGTGGACTGATCAAGCTGTCTTAGAAAAGTAAGAGGTTTTAGCTGTCTTCCTAAATATCTCAAATTTAACGAAGCCTCAACGTGGGGTTATTATGAAGAAGCCTTTTCTGTGAGTGTCCTGTCCATTGTGGTAGACTTGTGGTCCTCATCACTGAACCTCATTCTCGGCTTCATTATAAGATTAAATAGTTTTAATAAAATGGAGCCTTAAGGAAGAATTCCCTGGCAATAAAAACCGTAATTATGCTGTCTCAGTATTGCAGAGCATAACTGATCTTGTAGTCAAGTTTCCTCTGTTCGATTATAGCTCCCAACGTATCCCCCTTGACCCATATGACAAAAGTATATAAATATGGAAATATTTATTGCATTTCACTTTAAGCACTTCACATGGACTATTTATTTACTAAAGTATTTTATAATTTTTACCCTTAAGTGGCTCATTCTATTTTTATGGCTGACAGAATATATATTTACAATGTAAACACTGTGTTGTTAATTGCAATAATGAAATCTGCCTAAATTCCGCATAATTCCTTCGCATATCCTCTTTTTGTCGGTCACACTTTAAATTTAATTAACAAATCCATAATATACTTTTTGATGAACTGGTTTTGTACAGTTTTTAATGAGTTTTATTTTGTGGCAGCTTATCTCTGGTCAGTCACAGCTATGAGATATGAGATGGACATTCTGACCGATACAGTGTTTGGATTAACGAGCTGACATGAGTATCTGATTCAACTTTTATGTGACCGTTAATTTAATTAACCAATATCATTGTTTATTAGAGTAAATATGTTAATTTTTTCATTCAATTGACGACAGAAGGAACTCCTTTTTTTTATTACCACTTTTGGATAATCAAAGGACAGTATTTTATGTCATGCCAACAACTATGACTACTTGGTGATGGGACAGTAAAGAAGACTATATCTGCTAAGCTAACTGGGTAAACTTGGCTTAGTACCTAAATCAAATTTCCTTGCTATTTACTTGGGTTCATTGCAAAAGTTTTCAAACAAACTACTGCAGCCCTAAGCCAATTAACACAATATTCTTCCTTTCGCAAAGTTTGTTCGTTGTTGTTGTTCTTCTTCTTCTTCTTGTCAGACAGAACGATTCTATTAGCAGTAGTATTGTCTTTTGGTGGGGAAAGTTGTGTGCCTCTTTACATACATATTGTTGGTTGGATGCGAGGGGGTGACAAGGACGTTTTTGTGATTTTCGTTAAAACATTTATACCACAATGTTGAGGCTGGATAATGAAAAGTCGACGATATTCGCTGTTTGGTTTTATGGCCATAAATGCAATTAGAAAAAGTTTGCTTTTGTAGTTTTGACACGCTGGGTTTCCAATTGATATTTATACCCTATAGCATTGCCTGGAGGAATAATTATGGCTTTGGTTATGAAGGGGGACTTCTTTTCTTTAACCACTTTGAGCTGCTTGACATCCACGCTCATAAAATTTCGATACATGTTTAGACAATTCATTATCCTGTTAAGATTAAAGAAGCATCTAAGCAGGTGTGCCATAAGATGAAGTTGCGCCATTGAAGAATCTTTGTCTATGAAGGAAATCGCCTCATGCTCGTGCCTTCGAAAATACAATTCCACTCAAGCTGCTGCGGATGCTAAGGGTATTGACTCGCAGACCTTTAGATGGATACGTTCCATGCTTATCGTAGAATTATCACTGCCAAACTTCATCACTATTCGTTAAAACAACCAAAGGTTGTCCGGAAGCAGGTGTACTATCAACCTTGCTGTGGTCCATTGTGATGGACTAACTTCTAAACGACCTCAAAAATTCTGCATTTGCAACACAAGGCTACGCTAAGAAATCCGCATTAAAGATCAAATGCAACGTGCCCTAAGCAAGGTTAGCAACTGGTGCCAATCAGAAGGGCTTACGGTCAATCCAACCAAGACCCATTCACTAGAAGAAGAAATCTCAACCTCCAAATCTTAACACTAAACAGTGTCCAAATCAATTTCTCAAAAGAAATATCTTGGAGTAACTCTAGACCATAAGCTGAACTGGAAGCCTCACATAGACAGAACCACTGAAAAGGCGACTAAGGCTTTCTGGGCTTCCTCTAGGCTTTTCGGCAAAACATGGGGGTTAAAACCAAGAATAATCCACGGGACTTACCCCACAATCATAACTCCGATAATCACCTACGCATCGCTAGTATGATGGGAAATGGCTTACCAAACCGTCACACGGTCTGCCCTCGAAAGAATACAACGAACGCTTAGCTTGCGTAGGAATTACGGGTGCAATGTGCTCCTGCCCGACAGCTGCATTAGAGGTTCTGTTAGACCTTCCACCCCTCCACATAACTATTATGAAGACTGTAGTTGCTAGTGCACTGAAGCTTCAACTACTATGCAACAATTCTGTCAGTCACAATAGGCTCATAGAGGCCGCAGTGGATGATGAGTTCCCACCTCAACTTACAATGCAACAATTCCTCTCGAGCACATGAAAAACATTGAAAGGATTCCTCAGCTACTCAATCCAGCAGTATGTCTCTCAGACTTTATGTCCAAGAGAATCAATCCCCATCATCCCTTTGAGGTCGCTATCGCAATCCGGAACTCCTGAGAAAATCAGCAAATCCCCCAAACATCCTCCTCATTGGACTGGTATACTGATGGATCGAAGATGTCGAGTGGGTCTGAAGCTGGAATCTCTGGTCCAAACTACTAATTATCTTTTCCTTTAGGACAATCTTTCAAGCAGAGGTCCTCGCTATCGAGCTCTGGGTCAGAGAATGCATTAGAAGAAATCTCCATAGATCACGTATTCAGATAGCCAGGCAGCTCTCAAGGCCCTTAGCTCCTTCAACTTTGAGTCAAAGCTAGCCTAGAACTGTCTCCAACCCATCTTATAGCTCGCATACAATAAAGTCACACTAATTTGGGTCCTTGGAAACAGGGGCATCCCTGACAAAGAAGGCGCTGATGAGCTTGCCCCGACAAGGTACTCAGGCTCCCTTCATTGGTCCTCAACCTTTTTGTGGCCTACAAACTAACCATTTAAGGGTGGAACTCAGTAGAAGGGAACGCCAAGAATCGCTCTCCCAATGGAACCCTCAAACTGGATTAAGACATTCAATACATCGACTTCTCAAAAAAGAGGACCAAAGACATCATCTCCAAGTACCTTAACAAAGGCTTCACATCAGTCTCTGATGTCTCCTCTGCTTCAGTTCAGCTTCATAAATGAACTAGACTTCAGCTAGACCTCAGAACAATTAGTTATATTCAATATTGTTAGGGAATAGCACAAAAGATCTCCCTAGGTCGAAGAGCTTCATAGGCTTATCGCCTTCTCTTGTCCCTTGCTATCCTTAAGAATCGATGAACCACTGAGGAGCATTACTTATAATTGGGTCATCACTACGAACACTCTCTACTGAACCGAATAAACTTCACAGTGATGCCAATGTGTATATACAAAAGCATTGATATCAAGCAACATGTTGCTAAGCAGCAGCTCTCCTCTAGGCAGTTGGTTACTGTTTTTGTTTTACGTGTAAAATTTGCCTCTACTGCCTAAAGGGGTAGCAACAAAACGCGTCTACTGTCCTTGCTGACAAATGACGATATCACAAATCTCTAAAGCGGAGTGTGAGTAAATTAAAGGAAAATTTAAAGAAAATTAAACCGAAATAATTTTCCTATCTATGTATCTATGCTATTTGCATACATTTAAAACATCATTCTAATTTAATTAATATACACTTTCGCTATACGCATCCGCACCCCTCTAAAATAGCATCCTTGTTGATATATTATTTTGTTCATAATCTACTCCATAATCTTCAAAGGAAATTACATTCTTCTTAACTGTCTTAGCAGGATTCGCTAAAAGTAATCTTAAAGTTAAACGTTTTTCTCACTCCCTCGTGTCCTGATATAGTACATAGTTACCTACATATATATTTTCGACTCTTGATTATTATTTATCTTACAGTTCAAGAGGGAAGTTTACTATGGTCGGTGGTAAAACAAAACAAAACAAAAAAAAAAGGAAAAGAAATCTCCGCCGGTAAGTCAGTCATCTACGAAATATGGTAGATGAAATTTATTCCTTCTTCGTCACAACGTTCTGTTTTAAAAATTATTTTTACTTTTTACAAGTGGTTTAATTAAAAAGTGTTTTGCATTCAAATTACTGTCGAGAGGAGGAATGGAGGAAGATTCCAGATTTTTTATCGTGTCGCTAATGAATTTAGGTCAAGGCATTGAGTAATAAAGTGTCCTTAGGGTAATAAAAATCCTTTCTCGAATAGAATTTAATTACACTGATTTATCGTCATATTTTTGATGAAATATGTAGTCACTTAGGACGACGACAAGTGTTATGCATATGGATGACGGCTCTTCCGAGCAGATGTTACATTAAATGCAGAAATGGAAGGAGTAAGATGCTGTAGTGTTTGATATGTCATTTTGTATGGCTTAAACACATGCAACATGAGCTGAACGATATCCTTTGTTAAAGATCGATATAAATGTCTAAAATTCTCCATCAACTAGGTATGTTTCTACGAGTGAATCAGTGTGTCTATTTGTCTGTTAGTCCTTTTACATCCTTTTAACTTAAACATATTTCCAAAACTGCGACTTCAAATGAAGCATTATCGAAAATTTTGTTAGATTTTTCTGAGGACAACGTTTAATTCTTATGATTCGATGAGTTGTACACAGAGTTCACCCATGGTGTAGTATCTACTCATAATGCTAAATGGTTTTCCATTAAGGGTTTCCTATCTTTATATTTGAATAAATGCAACTGTGAGTGAGACATTATTGATATATTTTGTTTGCTTAAAAGGCCTATGTATGCCATTATGTACGACATATAAAATCACTCCAATATTTGCCACGGCTTTGTTAGGTGGCGTACATCCGAGACGTCAAATTTGTCATGAGTTTAGCGCATAAATCAGGCAAAATTTGACCAATGACATTGATTATGTCGGCTCTCAGGGAAGTGAAGGCATGCAAGTTATTGGCATAGCCCTATGACTTAAGAAAACTCTACAAGAAGAAGTTTAACGTGGTCAAATCGCACGAACCCGGTGGCCAATTCACGTCGCCTCCGCGTGAGATAATCATGTTCGGAAATAGCTCGTGCAAATGTCCATTGAGGCACGGGCTGTGTAAGACGTAGTCCTGTGCGGTTGAAACTATATGACGTCGGTGTCCATATCATCCAATTGGAGTAAAAATTGGTTACCATCAACCGATCGCACTTGTCGATGACGGAGATGCCCTGGGCAACGTCACAGTAGAATGGGCCGATGATGCCCCAGTCCAAATCCACATCAAACATTGACTTTCTCTGGATGAATTGCCATAAGGTGGATTGCGTGTGGATTGTTATCGTCCCAAAGACGGCGAATTTATTGACGTACCCATTCATCCAGAAATGGGCCACCTTGTTGAAGATAATTTTCTGACCAAAACAGGGGTCAACTACCAAATGCTTGAAAGCGCAGTCAACAAACAAACGATGTTGCCTATATTCTTAAACTTTTGAATCCTTTACGTGTGTAGGCCCAAGTCATGAAACAAAATTTGCCAAGTTGTGGTCTATGAAAGACCGAACACTTGTTTGCGGCGCGGAATTGACTGCCTCGGATTCTCCTGCACACTCTAACAGGCAGTGACGATATTTTTAGCAGATCTTGCGTTTTGTTGACGAACGAGTGTTGGCGGATTGTTCACTGAAACGGTGGCCTTGAATTTATCCCTTGAGTTGCGAATAATCCTCTCAGAAGGACGATTATGGCGACTGTAAAATGGAAGAAGCGTGCGAAACCTTGCTCAAACAGAAAACCCACTTTTATAAGTCAATCATATGCACATAAAAATTTATTCCCTTTTTTTAATTTGGCAGAACAAATTTAATAAATGGCTGTAAATTTGACAGATGTAGTGCCAACAATATGTTCCCAATCACCTGTCAAAGCTTTGAAATCCCTATTGGAAAACCCTTTAGTTAATTGCTATTGAATACCCAGCCTTTCATTTGAACTGTGTACTTCTCAATCGATGCTGTGGTCCAATGGATAGAGTGCATACAACTGTGTATGGGCATCAAGGATCGAAGGGTAAGTACACATATGTTGACCTTATCGACAAAAGCTTTTTGTTACTCCAAGAGTATTAAAGGTTTTCAAGAGCAAAGGAATGAAAATGTAGGCCCATACATTGGCTTCTTTCCTTCGAAGACAATTCACTGTAAAGTAGGACTAATTGCAGAATAAAACAAACGCCCGGCAGTGGTAATGTAAGTACTTCTTCGAAATGCAAAGCACTCTGACACTGAAGTTAGTGGTAAGCCATCCGGTTCCTTTCATCGCACAGTAGAGCAGAGAAATGAGGCACACCACAGCAGGATTTAAACCACGTTAATTGCATCTTGTACTGGGTTATTGCTTATCTGCATTTTTTTTTCTTTACATGTAAACGGATGAATGCATTCAATTTGTGCTCATGGTTTTGTACAGTCTTAGAGTAAGTTGTGTTCCCATTTCCCTTGCTTTCCTAACGTCAGTAATATTACCTTTTATTTTACTGAGAACTACTGTGACAGATGCTAAGAAATGTAAAGTATGTCGTCGTAATGGCACTCCTTGAACTGCATGGCCGCCTTGCATTAATGCTCCTGGTTTAATTACTGGTTAAAAGTTTTTTCTTTTAAATCAAAATGTGTGGAGTTGGAGTACTCTGGCGAGAGCAAAAGAGCCCAGACGCGTTATTATTTTTAGCAGTAGGGGAACTAGTAATTATTTTTGGGTATTAAACGCCGCTGTTGGCAAGGAATTTTAAGACAGCCAAAGAACTTGAGAAATAAATTGCGAGCTATGTTTGTTAAAGTCAAGGGTAATGTGCAAGTTCTATTATTTTTCGATGACAATTGAAATACAATACCAACACCAGTGGTTCAAAAGTCAACTGGTTCCATACTCCGATTATAATTACATAATTGGAAGAGCTCTAGGGATACCCTGTATAGGACCTTGATCATCCAAGCTGACAGCTTACCGGCCGAACTATTCAAGGCAGCTGGGGATGAACTGATAGAGAGCAACCAACTCTAAAATCTGGTCAGATGAATGTATGCTTGAATGGAAGCATCGTTTGCCCGATCCACAAGAAAGGAGACCCCCTCAACTGTACCAACTATAGAGGCATAAGTCTCCTCAGCAAATACACCAGCCATTAAATCTATACACTGCGATAGATTCTGGAGAAAAACCTAGAAGTCAAGATCGAAACTCATCATCTCTTAATCAATTTTTTTTTGTATAAGGCCATATCTAGTTTTTACATCCCTGCCAAACTTGTCCGTTTGTGCAGGATGACGATGGAGAACGCTCCCTGCTTCATCAAAGTCGGTAAGACCATACTGAGACCTTCGGTGTCAAAAAAGATTTTAGACAATGTGATGCGCCGTCATGTAACATTTTTAACATCATACTTGAGCGGATTGTGCGGAATTCACAAATCGATACCAGTGTCACTAGCTATCCAAAGTCCGTACAACGGCCTGCATATACCGACTACCTATAATATTACATAATTGGAACAGTTTAGCGGACTCTCACTGGTACGTTTGTAAACATTTAATCAGAAATGGCCAAAATGGGCTTAGCGATAAAGAAGGCCAAGTAGGTACATGCTGTCAACAAGAAGGGACAATCAACACCGACAGTGGACAGATACAACTTCGAGGTAGTAAGGAACTTTGGCTACCTTGACTCTGCTATTAACTCATACAATGATACCAGAGCAGGCTACTAAGGCAATTCAACAGTATAGCTCTCTTTCGAAGAACTAAGGAGACTTTGTATGAGACCCTGATCATCCTAGCCGGCACAACATGGGCTACATAGAAGCTTTATTTAAAACAGAGATATGCTTGGTCACTTCGAGAGAAAATTTGTTTGTAAGATATTCGGTCACGTTTGCGTTGACGGATTCCGGAGGAGAACAGCGAACTCCAATCCATATGGACCTAGTCTAAAAACTGCATATTGGACGTCTGAGATGGCTAGGACATGTAGAGCGAATAGACAGCAACGCTTCGGTCCATACAGTCCTTGATTATAATATTCATATAGAGGGCCTCCATGTCATAGGTGTTGCATCCAAGTTCAAAGGGACACCAACTAAATTTGAGTGGCCAACGGAAGGCAATTAGCTAAAGACTGAGATAATTGGAGAGGCTCCTTAGTTCGTCTCGAAATGTAGTGCCATCTAAGTAAATAAGTAAATTTAGAGATAGCAGATCTTGCAGTGGTAGTGGATTGGATACACCCACGGCGCGGTGCAAAGACAAATGCATTGTGAAATACGCCATGCAGTAGAACCCGCTCACCCAAGCAGGAAGAACAGCGGAACGCCCAAGGCAAACATGACGCAGAACAGTCGAGGAGGAATCGAGTTCTTTAGGAATGAGTTGGAGAGAGCTCAAACGCATTGCAGATATACGAACAAGATAGCGCGCAGGTGTTGTTGACGCCCTATGCCCCCCGAGCTGGTAAAGGACCAAGCTTTATAGCCAGTAAGGTACTGTCTACAAGCAGACTTATGGTAATGGTGGATTTCAACGTCAAAGTACTGGTAGGTAGTGACAACAATATGCTTGTCTGCTGGTGATAATTGAAAGTCTTCGATGCAAGAGTGACTATTGTGAAATTCTGCAATACAAGCATTGGATACAAGAACCCAACACAGCCTCGGTTTTAGAAGTTGGGTCATAGATACTGAATACAGACGAGTAGCTAACATTAGTCACGACTGTATCAGGCATAGGACAATGTAGAATATCTTTGATGACCATTGCAGAGCTGTAATATACATATATTTCTGGGATAGCTACATTTGCCGATAAAAAGTAGAAACAGTACGGTGGCTTTTGGCAGAGTCCTAGAAATAGATCCATGGGCGTACATCAACCAAACTTCACTAGCCAAATATGATGTAAAAAAGAAGGAAGGGCATGTGATAAGGGATTCGATTCACTTGCTTTAAGGGCTAAAGATATAGCAAGGACTTCATTGAGAAAGATTATAACACAACCAAGCCAGAGCTCCAAGTAACATCCAAAAAAGAGTATTGACTTTGACCTTCTGATTTTGGATGAGGAGCATAACTGTCTCCAAATGCTATCCAAAATCAGCTTAAGTGCAATGCTGCCACTGTTCTGGTCCACATGGATATTACTAAAACCCGTAAGCTGCGGAACTCCTAAAAGAATTGTTTAGTCGAACTTGGGACACAACAGTACAGTCGAGCAGGCAGCTCCGTCGTATTGCAGACATTCGCTCTCGAAGAATTAGAGAACTTATAAAACAAATTAGGCACAAATATTTGAACAATTGAGTTCTTTGTCGCCTTTCCTTACTTGAGAATCTATAATTGCATTTTGTGAAGTTTCATCATCCCTTGCATCCTTGTGTTTCCAAATGGCTTAGTGGATTTAGATAAGCGGACTATCCTGCCATTTTATACTGAAAACTTACGTAAACGTGTCTAGACTCCATTCATTAACTTTGCAACATTCCTGTACATGTTCACTGTTTGCGAAATTGTCTGTCACGCTTAGTACCGTTTGAACATCCTGGCACATTATACACACATACATACATAGATAGACAACAGAAAGTGCAGCAATTTAAATACAAACCATGTAGTTATACAGTAGATACCTTTTTGTCCCATTAGAAATTATTACTCCCAAAAGGATAAAGTTCATTGGCAGTTCGATCGGTTTTTTTTTTGCCAAACGTTAGACAGCTTTGATTGAAAATTCAATTACGATTTCATTCAATTAATGTTTCTGTTTGCAGTTTCCCCATTCAGCTTTTGAAAAACCCCACAGCCAGACACTGAGTTTAATTAAACTTTGCCGTATTCAGAAAATTTCAAAAGCTAAATCGGTTTATGACTCCGACTGTCTGTCACGGTTGAGTATCAACATAAGTATATTGAAATAGTTAGAAACGCTATAATTAACCGCAACACAACATTTTAATATTGTGTTTAAATCGCACGACGTGGCTGATGAAAAAATGAATTCGTATAAAGAAGCAGCACCATCGTCAGGAGTCTGTTGAAAATTCAATTTGTAAAGTGAAAAATCAATCGAACCATATCCTGATTGAATTTTAAATCAGAGCTCTCTCTCTCTGTCTCTCTTGGTATATGGCAACACCACCCTCAATTCCAATTAACCAACCCTATCATACATCGGTGATTCAGTTGGTGTTGCTCCAATGGACATCGTTAGCCATTTGGTTGGTTTGGTGCTCGTATCCGTAGACAAAGTTCAGTTTTTTTCCTGGAAATATACTGTTCAAATCAATTTAATTGATTTGACTTTATTAGCTTACGGCACTAACTAGAGTTTGAGAAGTTCAATGCAACGACTAATTGAGATCATAAAACAATTTTTGAAATAATGATTGCCTTTTTGCTGGTACCTAAGCCAAATCACGTAGTTAATCATTAAAGTAGCTGTGTAGCTCAGAATGGGCTTAATATCCATTGAAACTATTGTCTTATCTACTCGTACTTCCCTGCGAAGGACAAAACGTAATAACACAAACTAAACGTAGCATGACGTGCTACAGCATCCCTTCACAAATACCCAAGCAATGTGGGCGTACTCTGTACAAAAGCCGAATGTACAAAATTACCCAAAAACACATTTTGAAAAATCCTAGACAAGGACTATGAACGTTAAAGTCAACTGCCCTTGAAAAGTTGTCATCAAATAATGCTGCACAATGAGGTGCTGGCTAGTACGATGGCCATAAAAGGAGGAGTAGAAGGGAATCTGACTGGAGTCATGTAAGTCTCCATGGGACTGGCTGTTCCATAATTTGGGTTATGTCGACATGGGAAGGAAAGATTATCAGTACGTACCAGAGGCAAAGTGGTATTATGCAAAATTTTAGAAAACACTTTTATTGTCATTTTCCCAAAGGTAAACCTCTCTTAGTTGTCAATTGGGTTTTGAGTGAAATTAGGTCGAAGAGTTTCTCCTGAAACTAAATCAACTACTAAGATACATAGCTATCCTCTGTTCAGGTATTTTGATCCCTTAAAGCAATAAATCTCATAAAAACCTTTAGTGAGATTCAAAAAAAAATTCCTCACATGCTAAAGTATGTCATTCAAAAGCGTCAGAAATCGATCCATGTCAACACTCTAAGTTGAATCCAATAATCTTCCCCTAATGAATTATGCAGTGTAATGGGGATTTAAATAAAAGTCAGATATAAATGTCACATCTTCATTTATCACGTCAATATTGTACGTGCGATATGTCATTGACAGTTTGATGTGGGAAAATTGATGAATAATGGTGACAGAGAAATTTTTCAAAGGCACTCTGAAACAACAACATGTACGGATTTCTCATTTAATATTTAAGTACAAATCAAAATGAGATTTGTGAACTGTAGATTTGTATATAATTTTATTATTTTAAATTTAGTCCGTACTACTAAATGGTTTGGGGACCTGTAAGGCAATTGAAACTACTGACTGTTTAAAACGTGGATCGATCCAGTAGTGCAACAATCAAGTTCGTAATGTAGAGCTTGTTTTACCTCCTCGTGGTGGTCCCTGGGCAACTACGTGTATAAATCCTTATAGATGTAGGTCAAAATTGCAAGTGCGAGATTGTCTAGGGTCTTATGCTTGGACTAGGTAACCTGGGCCAGCAATTCGCGTTACCGAAAACTGCGAAAGCTACGGAAGCCGATACAATGCCTCGGATAAGAACTGATAACACGTTGATGACCTTTAGCTATCATCCTCGGACAAAGATTGGTTCTGGAATGTGAAGACGGTCCTTGACTCTCAGAGTGAAGGACATCAGAACGCCTTCAATTGGAGCATGAGAGATAAGATGGTTAGATGAGTGTGAGTACCAATCCCCAATCCGTAACACTATATTACTATACTCCGGAAGACCAACCGAAAACCCCGGTGGATATGGAGTTTGACTGCTGTTAACACCTACAGCACGCAGAGGCGTCGTATCACCATTATACAGTGTTACGCCCCCACGGATGGTTCGTCTAAGGAAGGAATGGAGATCCGCTACAACCAGTTGGAAGCTGTTCATAATGCAACACCCAATGGCGACATTGTCATTTTTATGGGGAACCTGAATGCCAAGGTAGGCAGCGACAACGAAGGGCTCAAACATGTTATGGGACGACACGGGCTAGGCAACCGCAATGACAACGGCGGAAGGTTTGTTTTGCAACGCAAAAGGTGGCATCATGTTTGAGCACAAGGCCTGTCATAAAATGGGTTGGGTGTCAACTAACAGGCTCTAAAACCAACTCTATAATCTAACATCTCCTCAAGAGGGTTCAAAAAGGGATTTCTTAGAGTCCGTTGTCTGGCCCTGGGTAGTGCAGGCAATCGTGAAACTATCGAACCGAATTCTTCACAAAAACATATGTTAAGCCACGTCGTCCTTATCAAAAGGCGAGCTTGAGTCAGGAATTAACAACCATTGGCAAATATGGTCTCTGCAACAAGAGCGAGGTCTAGATTGTCAAGATCCGTAAAGTTGCTCGAAAGTTATTGACTCTTGACGAAGAGGAAGAAAAAAAATCTTCCCAAGGTAACGCTTTGCTCCGTTGTTGGGTGCCTATCGGTGGGGTGGATGAGTCCGCTATAGGACATCCCGAACTGAAAACACCTATCTCAATCCATGTAGAGATAGTCCCTTAACTCTTGTGGCACTAAGGGGTCTCCTGGTCGGTCGATGTCGAACCTTTTTGTTCGAATTACTGGAGTGCGTAACTGGGGAGTTGCTAGTGTTAGAGGCTAAAAAATGGTGCCAATTCCAAATTCCCACCGAGGACTAACCTCAGAGAAACTAGACATTTGCCTTCTTGAAGCAAATCAGTTGAGCTGCTTGGACTGTAATTGTTCTTAACGTTCTTAACATTTTCTATAGTTCTCGTAGTGTGCTCCATGGGGTGGCCAAGATCAAGACTAGAGTCATCCTGGAGCGAATCAAAGAACACCTCAAAAACACACTCAACGCCTAAAAAAAAAACAGCTCTGGATCTACCATGCAAATCATCATCGAGCAATGCGCCACTTCACCTGCTGTTTAACATATGTATAATAACCTTTACCAAAGGACAGCAAATGTGGAGAAGGAAGAAGACGTCGTTATAGCCAGCCAAACAGGTAAAGCAAAATCTGCGTTTGGGATGCTTTCCACAGTTTGGCGAAGTACTGCAATTAGCTTAAACACCAAACTAAAACTGTTCCGTTCCAACGTTGAATTCGTGCTGCCTTATGGATGTGGTACCTGGAGAGTGGCCGTCACTATTACAAGGTAGCTGCAAGCGTTTGCCAATAGGTGCCTGCGCTACATCTTAAGGATATTCTGGCCAAACCATATCTTTAACGAACAGCTTTATCAGAGAACAGGCCATGAACCTATAAGCACAACCATACCACGACGCAAGTGGCAGTGGATTGGTCACACTCTCTGAAAGGGTGACAGATCTATAGTTAACCAAGCGATGCAATGGGACTCGCTTACCCAGGATGGCAGGATACGCGGTGGCAGAAAGTTGAAAAGAAATCACAGCGCCTGAGAAAGAGTTGGGGAGAGCTGAGGCTCATTTCCAGAAATTGAACACGATGAAGGCCTAGGACCCACAAGGGGATACACAGGACCAAAGTAAGTTGCTGTATAATCGCATACTTCTCAGAATTACCTAATCTTGGAATGAACATCATACCAAAACCTTAATGTAATGCAATGTGCATCATGTGAAGTGTCACATTGATTAATCTGTCAACTGTAATGTTGGGCACAAATGTCAGTATGCAAAATGGAATATATTCGTATTTAAAAGTCATTGAGTATTTGGGTAGACATCATTTTCATGCATGATTCCACAATGAATTAAATTTGCAATAATTCTTTGGTTTTATGTTTCAGTTCTCAGAAAACTGCGGACACACACACAATTGACTTTGCCCATGCCTTAGAAATGCATTCGGTTTGGGAGATAATGTATCTTATTGTTAGCTCCAGTGCAATTATATACATTCCCTTTATTCTACTTGAGTAGGCATTGTGGATTGTGGTTTTACATACAATAACCTAAATGCAGTATAGACCACTCTTCTTGGAATAAGAATTGTATTTATGGCAAAATATTTGCTGATACTTGCTCTCAGGACAATCAGATAAGGTTTGCAATTAAATGTCTTGGATTTATTGAATTAATTTATCCATTCATAAGGCATTTAGTTCATAGAATTGAAGGAGTAACATAATATTTTTGTTTAGCTTGAAGATTTTCTAATGAAAGAAGCCCTGAGTACATCTAATGTATGAGCTGTTCGTGACTTTCGTTTAGTCTATTTTTAGAAGAATGATTTTTAAATTTTCCTAAGTGAATCGCTCCTCGTACGTATCCACTCATTTCGAAGAAGATTTATTACCCACAACCACTTCTCCCCATCCCTAGGGAAAGCCACGTAGCACAAGATGAAAAAGCAAAACATTGTAAAATATTCCACGTATTTGGAAATTTTATTGGAAAAAAAGTGCCAATTCCTTAATGTCTAATATACTGATTTTGAGGTTATACAAGAAAATTTGCATACTTGTTAAGCTGTTGTGAATTTTAATATAAATTATGACGACTGCGCTGAGATAAACGTATCCACCTATCGTCGTATCCAGAAGCGTGGTTTTTTTTTACTTCTTAACTTTAGACAGAGGGAGGACTTGGTTGAATGTTATTTTCAAAGGAATATGGATAAAACTGGATAAGATCCTCTGAACTGCGGTCAGGTTGTGAGGGTGTCTGAAGTAAAGGGAACTCATCACTCGGAGACACTAAAGGTCAATTGTACTTGCCCTTTTTAGTGGAGTGGGAAGGGAATATAATGGTGTCGGTCTCCTTTTTAACCAACGCATTATCCGTGACTCCACTGCCTCTGCAGTGCTAGAGAAGAATCTGTGGCATAGGATTCAAAGGCTTTATTCTTACAAGGCGGGCCAGTGGTACAGAATGTGTTGGATTGACTCTACCTCCTGTTCGTCTCCAAAACTTCTGCATAAATCACTGGATTGTGCCTTCCATCTGGGGAGAATAGTTCCAATGACGCAGTGTCCTTGATTACTCTACTGACAGTGCAAATGGAGGCTATATCCATTATAAGTTGGGCCTTTGTAAGAACAGTCCTCTCTGGATGACCAGGGGGCGCTAGACTCTTTCTCTAGTATGTCACTAATGATACTATTGGGGGAAGTATGGATTTGTCAGCCTCACTGATCAGTGCGTCTACACTTTTCTCGACTGCTTTTTGTTTGAAAGTTTGACTTTGAAGCCACTACATAGATTGTTATAGCCAACGGACTATCCTCTATTGATACGGCTGCTTTCTCTGTTGCCAGTCTTTCAGTTTGGAAGACACTATATGTAGGTCTGAAAGATTCCTGTTTTTGTACTGCAACTACAGAGCTATATGTAAGACGCATATAAGATCCTGTCTGCCGTATTATGTGTCCGCCTAAAACCGATCGTTAACAAGCTGAAAGCTTCTTATTTGTGCTCTTTTGGGCCCGGAAAGTCCACCATTGTCCACCTTGGCATCCCTGCCAACCTCATTGAACTGTGCGGAATGACAATGAAGAACTCCCATTGCTCCATTGAAGTTGGTTCGAACATCACCGAATTGATGTCAGGAAAGGTCCCAGACAAGATGTCGCTTACGCCAATCATATTGACATCATCGGAAGAACTCAGTAGGCCATCACTGGGGAATTTACGAGCATTGAGATCGAAGCAGGCAAAATGTATAATGTCTACAAAAAAAAAAAAAAAAAAACTTCGGCGTTTTGGACAGAATGCCACAATAGAGAGATATAATTTCGAGGTAGTAACAGACTTTGTCTACCTACTCTCCATAGTGAGCTCTGCCCATGACACCAGTAGAGATCAAACGAAGAATCACTCCTGTCAATCGGTAATAAATAAAGTAATAAAGACTTATCTCGTAACTCCTTATAAAATAATAATCATCCCAATCCTGATGTAGCTATGGCACAGAGGCATGGACTTTTACAAGATCGGATGAGGTTGTCCTTGGTAATTTTGAAAGGAAGTTTCTTTTTAGTGATCTTTGTCTACATAGATGGCGAGTGGAAAAGAAGATACAACTATACGGCCTATAGAAGGATATCAACTTGGTCAGAAGAGGACTAATACAGCAACTAAGATAGCTGGGTCATGTAGATCGGATTGGGCCTAACGTTCCAGCTAAGAACGTCCTCTAATCGAAACCGGACGGACGGCGGAATAGATGATTACCCTGTGGCGCAGGCCAGTGGATGGGAAGCTCAATCAAAATATCGTGCGCAGCTTAAGGAAGCTGACTGGTTGAGGCCCAGGTCAACTCCAGACCGTAGTCCTACCTAAGTAAGTATCACAGGATAATCATCAAGACTTCAAAAAACTCCCGACAAGCTTTAATTTGGAGAAATAATTTAATATTAATTTAAAGCTTTAATACAGTCACCTACTCGTAATTTCGGTGTCTGTTGATAAATAATTCAAACGCAAACAAATATGTATATCCACTCGACCTCAAATTAAACCCAACAAAGTAGGTGAACTAGTATATATACATATGAATGTATATTTTGTTGAGGGAAAATAATCGCTCTAATTTATAGCCTCATCCCGATGGATGTTCGGAAGAACTGGATTTTATTTACATGAATTAATTACTTTATTTGAAAATAAATAACACAAACTAAGACCATTATTTGGAAGCTAGCGAACCAGTAAATAGTTCAAATGCCCAATTAGTTAAAGCCGGATTGCTACAATTAAATTCGGATTTTGGATTAGTTTACTGTCAGTAAATATGAAATTGATTTTCAATTTAATTTCATTAGATCTCATTGATTGTGGGTAATGATGGATAGATTGACTTTAAAAACAAGTTTTTTTTTTGTTTTGAATTTAAAATTGAGTTCCATTCATGCAAGTACATGACATGTATCTCATAATCGTACAATGTGTGGAGATAAAGCTAAAATGTGTGACTATCGACGCTTTTCGATCACACAAAATTGTGAAAGGAAAAAATGTATCTGTGAAGCATTTAACCAATTTTTCACTTTGAACATCCATATCGTAACCATTTACGATGCAATTTACTTTTATTTTACAGCTTTTTTTTGGTTTTTTGCGTGTGCGCTTTTTTGCGAGCGAAATAGGGTCTTGGTCTCTTCGAATGAAGACATAAGATTCACTTTCTTTGGTTTTATCTTTATCAGCACGTTAGACTGCTTCGAAAAGAATGTATATTCAACTTGCACGAGCATGTAATGTGGATATGTCTTCTCTTTTTTTTCAAACGTACAGGGTGCGCCATCTTTTAAGTCGGCATGGAAACATTGAATAACTTTGACATTTATAAATCGATTGACGTGAGTAGACATTTTGTTTTTGAAACGTCAAATCAGTGTGGAAAAGTGACACTGTATACTGAAAATAGTCGTAAGTCAACGTGCATATCGTCCAAAATATCGTGGCCAACAAGCACCGTATGGCAACACTATTCATCGCTTGTTATCGAGTTTTGTTAAGCACTGTGTACAGTGGGAGATCATAGAGATGTGGTTCAAGACGCCCAGGATCGATCCAATGAACTGGTTGAAGTGGTAAGAGGGTTTCATATCGTAAATTAGTTCAGCATTTTGAGCGTCAAAGAAAACACCTTGCAGCGCATTTTGAAGGAGGATTTGCATTTATTTCGGTATGAAGTGCAATTGACTCAAATAATACTGCCGACAGACTTGCCATGTCGCTTGAAATATGGCCAAACAGTCACTCGGAAGATTGACAGTCGACTTGATTTTTGAAGGCAAATTTTGATGATTTGGATAACGGAGTATCCACACGAGATTCATGAAATACCACTGCATGGCCAAAATATGACATTGACGAGCTCAACGCTCAAATTTCGTGCCAAAACCACGACCTCTCCGGATACTCGAAAAAGTGATGGAAAATGCAGCAAAAGAAGCACATTTTGTTTTGATCAATAGAGGCCGCCACCTGAAAGATGTCGTAAAGAAATTGTAACGGACCAAATATTGAAATTGGTTAAGAGGTATTCAAAAGATGGCGCACCCTGTACACCCTCCAATTGAGTAGGGATATGACTTTAGTTCGTCTGACCCGATAAGTTAAGATGAGTTACCTAATCTATATTTCTTACGATATAATTGGAAAATATTAGTAATTCATCCCAGGAGCATGTATAGCGCGCTCCAACTTCATAATTAAAACAGGACTTTACCACTTTTTCTTATTTTTTCCTTTATTTAACAGAAGTTCAAGGAAAAAAGAAAAGAAAAAAAAAAAAAAGTTAATTACTTCAAGCAGTTTTTTGCTACACACTATGACATGAAAGAGTATAAAGAAAACTATTTAAATTAAAAGAAAAATCGTAGACATTTTCTCGACCTCTTTTTCTCTGTTTTGTACTTGACAGCACCGGGGAAACATTGCTTTCTTCCTTGAACATATTGCGCCTCAGGATAGTGAAACAATGTCAAGAAAGAAAAAAAAACCTTAAAGCAACAATATAAATAACATATTCCTTTATGTATAGTATTTACCGTACACCCAGTAAGTACCTTCTAACAGTGAGAGAAACAAAAAGGGAACAGGCAACTTCCTACTTGGTAATAACGAGTTCCTTAAGAATTCCACAGTCAATTGCAAATGCAAATCTTCCCCTTGCACGTTTTTGCTTTTGTTCATTTTATGTTGGACGGTTCATTTGTTTTTGATTTGAAGTTAATGATAAGTGCAACTTTTGATTGCATAGGTGACTTAACAATGTGAACGAAACATTGGTATTGTATATCAAGGCAAAGCTAAGGAAAAGGATATTGATAGCGGATGGAGAGTTCGGGCAATAAGTACTATCAGTAGTAAATAGAGCTATCACTGGACTCCCTACAACACTGAATAGTTGTTACATCTACATATGCTCCGGAATACGCACATGATGTACCCGTGCTTTCTCTCGATTCATGTTTGAGTACACTGAGTGTGCCTTATGGCCTTAGACATGCGAATGCACTATGCGAATGGTGTATCAGGCTTTTAGTCAGTCATCGAAAGTTGTTCTTTTTGGCGAGAAGAAAGATATGACTTATACAGTACTAAAAGATGTCATAGTCCCGATCTCAGATGAAGTCAAATGTCTTGGAGTGATCCCAGCTGATAGGCAGCTTTTCTGGTCAAAATACATTGAATCCAAACATCAAAATTTGGACAGAAATAGGGCATATCACCAGACTATCGATCTTTACAGCCATACAGCTACAAGCCAAGCATATGGGTCGTTCTTTGATGGAAAGAGACTTCTCGTAAATACGCGGCTGACTCTTGAGATATACCTATTCCATGAGTATATTTCCAGCTGCCACGTAAGATCGAGAATCCTGGTACTCAAAATTGTCTTTGGCCAAAGCTAGGTCTTGAGTATAATACACAGATATCTTCAAAACCGATCAGAATTAAGGGCCAGGCTTCTTTGTGGAATCCGACAGAAAAGAATTGAATCTTTGAACCATCAAAAACGAAGGGAGGTTCTCCTGTTTCATGAACGATATTCATGAAAGTCAAGTTGGACTGAAGGCCTTGACTGATCCCATAAGCACATTCAAAACATGTAATTGGTGAACGCATGAATTCTCCGAGCAGAGTCGCAAGAGTCACTTCAAAAACTCTTCTTTCGGTTCCACGTCATACTGAAATCGCGGGAAAGGATATTTCCGATGAGGTTGCTGGCCGAGTCTTTATCTTACGTCAGGGCTTCCATTGAACATTAGGCTTTTTATCTACACAATTGTACGTAGGATGTCTTTCCCTGCTTTAGTTAAAACAAACTTAGTTCATTTCGGTCATTGGGAATTAGCGTCATTAGGTGCTAGTACGAAGGGCCGTGAGCTATAAGTGATGTCTCTCAAAATAACTAAAATAAGCAGAGATTCACATCTCTGAACGAGATATTTGGACAGCACATCCTCTCCCTCTGCTGGGTACTTATGCTAAATTCCTTATCCATGCCAATATGGTGAGAGAAGAAATCATCATCGGTGGCAACAGCTCGACCATTGTAACACTGCAAGGCTGCTTTGGCCCATGCTTGATAAAAATAGGTTCATCGTACATTTGAAACACAAGAGAGCAACCCTCTCCAAAATCGTAAACATCCTCAAGGGACACTGTGCTATAGGAAGGCAATACCTTCTGCAGAAGGTGTAGAGATGAAGAAGAAGAGGAGACCCTCAGCCACATCCTATGCACGTGCCCCGCACTCGCCAGCGGGGAAAGACTAGATTAGGTGAATACCTGTTCAACGATCTAAACGATCTCAGTAACGCCTGGACAGCTGAGATTGGCTCCTTCGTATTAAGGAGTAAATGGTTCCCAGAGTAAGAGAGTGACCCACCCACCACCCAGTGGACCTATTCTTGGTCTTAATGCATCCTCACCGAGGGCCGGTTTCAACCAACCAAGCACAGAGCCTTATGAAATCCGTCACAAGTTGTACACAAAGTATATTTTCCACTTGACAGCTGTCACGAAGAGATACCTTTGTTTATATTTACGAAGCAAGCCTTTACCAGTTGAAATTGTATTCCTCCAAGCTCCTTCTCTCAGCCCTGATCTCTCAACTCACTATTTATTCAACTGCTTACCTCCTTGCTTGAATTGCGTTTATTTTTAATTTGCTAACGATTATCGTATGACGTGTATAATTTTATTATCTCAAACCTTTCCGCTAGCTTGTCTACTTTAAAAGTTCCTTCATTCGCATAAAGTGGATAGATAAATTGAAATAAAAATGTCTCTAATTACAAATGTACTCCCGGCGCATGTTAGTCAAAAGTATTCGTCCTCATGTTTGACATTCCCTTTATAACTTCATAAAAATAGGACATGTTATTATTTCCAAGTAATAAATTTGAAGGGTGTTCATTGGAGCATGAACCATAATAACATATACAGGCATTCGACAAAAAAAGAGAACGTCCTCCCCAATGTCATAAATTACCAAAATAAAAAAAAAAAAAAGATTAAAAAAAAAAGAAAACTGAGAACACATCAGAAGTGGTGATGTAAGAAATCCTTGCAACTTTTCGTTCTTCCTTTCCATACAAATAAACGTGTGCGTGTGTGTGCAGAGCATATATCTTGTTGAAAATTTCAAGCTGTCATTTAAATACTTTGATGTCATGCAAATCAAAGAGTGATGTATGACATTCATTAATGGCATCCATTAAGTGTGATGTTTCGAGTAAGTGTGTGCAAGCGATAGGGGGAAAAGAATAGGACGTTGAAGTGCAATTAACACATTAATTAAATTTTTGTCTTACATGCAAAATTTCATTAGTACCTAGTATAATCAAAGAGATTTTTTTTTTCCTTTTTCTTTATCTTTTTTAATTGTGTTTACTTTGCAAAGTGTGTGCTCTACAATAGAAAGAATGAGGAGGAACGATTTATGATCCTGTAGAATTATTTTACTATCAAATACTTGTCCTTAAAAGGGAATTCTAAGTAATAGCTACTTACATAATTATTCTGGAAAAGTTTGTCCAACAGTTTAGTTTTATAATTATTTACATTACATTACGGCTTAGTTCGCCAACATTAGCCGAATATGCGCTCACGTTCCACACGAGGAGATGAAAGATGCGACAAAGGATGACTTCTATCAGCTCTTGGACAAGACATTTGAGCAATGCCCTAGCCATGACGTTAAAATTGTCCTAGGTCCTAGCTAGGAAAGGAGGACTTCCTTAGGAGCCTGGTCGAAAAGCACAGCCTGAACGAAACCACATCCGACAGCGAATTCAGAATGGACGATTTCACAGCGGGACGGAACGTTGTTGTAGGTAGTACGCGATTCCCACGTCTCGATATCCACAAGGGGACATGGCTCTCTTTTGATCAAAAAACTGTCAACCAGATCGGCCACATTGCGATCGACGCAAGGCACACCTTCAGTAACTGGGTGTTCGGGCTTTCCGAGGAGCCAACGTGGACTCGGATCATTACCTAGTTTTAGCCAAGGTACGGATACGGAACCGAAATCAGCGAAAAACTACGAGGAAGTTTGACGTCGGACGGCTACAATCGCAAGAGACTGCCAGGGCCTTTGCCGATCGACTCTCCTTCAATTTCAATCCCAGTCCTATGCCAGCAGCGGCAAACGTGGAAGACTAGTGGCAACATAGACAACAAGATGCAGCCACTGATCTACTGGGTTTCACCCGACCACCACAACGATACCCCTGTTTTGACGAGGATGCCGGCAAGCACATGCAGCCAAACAGGAGGCACACAAAGCGCGCTACACAGAAGGGCTAGAGCTGCTCGCGAGCTCTACGAGCAGGAAGAAAAGAGGAACGGCGACTTCCAAAAAAAAGGAGCTTGAGAAGCGCTTGATCGAGGAGATTGAAGGACTCTACCTCAGGAATGGTGTTTGAAAATTCTACTAAAAGGTAAAGAAAACATGCCTGGTCTTTAAAGCCGGAACAGAAGCCTGCAGGGACGAAAATGGCAACAATATAGTGGAATCTCAGTCGGTGCTGATGATATGGAAGGAACACTTATGCAGACTGTTAAACGGCGATGACCAATGCAGAATGATCCATTAAAAAAATACAGTGAATTATGAACGAATTCAAAAATCTAAAATTGTTTTGTTTGGCGGCTGCCAGCTAAGAAACGCCAACACACTTTGGGCTGATTGTAGGTCCATTGTGATATCTACCACGAAACTTGGATCAATCACCACCACATTTTTGAGCTCTACGAGGCTTGCCTGCCTAGTAAACAGTGCCCATAGATGACACCTATTGTGGTGCCGATATGCAACCTGTTGAGAGAAAATAAATTCTTAGAACTTTTAACATCCAGCTTAGTCCAAATTTTTTTTGTTCGGGAGTTCCCATTCTGGCGAGTTCATCTGCCATACAGACCATTAAATGTCCATGTGCTACGGCACTCAATACAGGTGAATATGAAACTACTTGGCCATCTCCCTGAGACACGATCAGCAGTCTCAAATCAAGGGACTCAATGGCAACTTGGCTGTCTGAAAAGGTACGGATATCAGAGTTTTTTTAAGCCTCCGGAAGTCACTTGAGTTCTTTACGCAATGGTTCTTTACTAGGATCCCTTATGCTATATGCCTTAGATCTTGCAGCAACCTGTGAAATTAGTCTGAAGGTTTCAATATTGAGCTAGCTAAGGTACGTAGCTCAATCACTCTCTTTGGCTCAGTTTTAGTTATTATTTGCCTGTAATACCCTTGTGACCAGGATGATCAGATGGTTAGTAAACGATACCAAGATAGTAAATTTTCAAAACTGTAGAGCTTAGGAGCCTCAAGGCTTAAGGCTTTAAGTGCCCTATGAGAGGTCATTGTTACTTGACATTGATGTTTCTTTTGCCCAATAAATTGATGATAAACTGCTACCAATATCTCTCACTAATTTTTCATGAGGGTCCCGGCAGTAGGATGCCCTGTTATTGACTTCAACTCACCATTATGAATCGCTTAACAACTCCAGGTCAGATGTCTTGTCATTGGAAGCCATTTTAAGGGCACTTGTACTACGTGCCTAAACCATCGAAACATAAATCGTTCTATTTAGAGAATAAGACTGTCAATATCGAGAGCTTCGAGTATACTAACAACGTTTTACGTATTGACAACTCGTCCATGGTAATTCCAGATGCTCTCTGGCTGCCTGTTTAAGCCTCATTAAACAAAACAAATTTCGACGTCGGAAAGTAACCTAGAATGCGCTTCAGTCATGAAGTGCTTACAGCAAAAGCATTCATCACATAAGCATTCCAGCCTGACAGAGAAAAAGGCACGATATTTACAGATGAAGTGCAGTATTGTCGCCTTCTGCAGAAGTGTCAGATATTGATGTTTCCTTTTAAGCCAAACCAAGTTGCATCCTAAGAGAAAAATGTTCCATAAAAATGAGAAATTTGGGCCACCAGTTCGGGTCCATTGTACTAAATGTGAGAACAGATTGTCTGCAGCCCTTTTTCTGAGAATGTTTCCGAGACGTTTCTCTGCCTCGTGAGTTGACAGCATAAGTCCGACAGAAGTGACATTTTTTATATAGAAAAGCATGCAACGGCTAAACAGCTCCTAAACCAGAGTCAAGCAAAGTACATTGTACATATGTAACTATTTTCTATCCATGAATTCTTTGTAGTATCACTTTTGGAAGTTATCATTTAAGTTATCTCTTACTGACTGTCATGACCTGGAGTTAAAGCAAAGTCCAAAGGAAAACCCAAATTTTCTAAAAATAGCTTGCGGCGGTAGCTTAACAATCTTCAACACTGAATGAGTTCTAAAGCTGACAACTATTTTTAGCAACACATATTCATATGATTTGATAAGATTTCATTCATTTCAATAATCTGAAACTAACCTCGAAACTATTCTATTTTGGGACAATTTACCACAGCTGAATCAATCAATTTACAATTACGGGGATTACCCCCACAATCGAGACTACTTCAAGCGGAAAATATGACCCGAAATGGAAATATCCTTCCATATTAATCAAACCATAAAAGGAAATATCTCTTTGGATCTAAATAGATGAGGGTTATTAGAAATGTCAATCACGAACCCTCTTCCGTCTCAGTAGACTTGTAGTTCAACCCTATTTTGTTTAGTCTGAGGTGGCAAACCTCAGTTTTGTAAATTTAACGGGATGTAGAGTATAGTTGGTTTTTTGTGTTCTAAAATATGCAATTACTGGTTGCACAGTAACAAGGTATACATCTGTAGAGAAATTGACTTAATTAATGTCCAATGGGTTCAATCATTCCACAATTATGTTTGTATCTTTAAATTGAGTTTTGAGTGGATGCTTAGCAAAATTGTTCTCTTGGCCGTGGGACTGTTAGGTATTACTTCGCGGGCGTGGTCTATTGTGTCTTTTTGTCGCTTTGGCCCTTTTTAATGATTCCAATCGACGCAGCTCAATCTGCACTGTTGGTTTGATGGAACAGACCTCCAACAAGTCGTCTTCTGACATCATCTTTTGGTCTGTTAGGTCTGTTAGATTCGCCATGCCACTTGTAAAGCGTCTGCAATGGAATGGTATTTTCAATAGCCACTATTCCCAGACAGTTAATGCGCAGGATGATAGGAGTGTAATCCCCATAAGCTTGTGCCTCCATCTACCTTAAGTAGTCTGTTCCCACGTGGTTTTCCAGAGTGCTCTTATTTCCTCTTTTACCCTCCTGGTAACTCCTGTTGGTTCTCGATGAAAACCCTTTGCATGTTGATAGAGACTATCTCAGCTATAACATAGGCTGCTTCGTCCGAAATTGTTCCGATACTGCTACATAATTGCACAAAGCCTGGAAGTAGACGACAGTTTCCTCGTTATTTCGTTGAGAGTGCTGCCACCCAAACAAAAACCACTTTGGATAACAGAATTCTCATTGCGTATCCAGGTCCTCCGATATTGGGCAGCACCCGAGAAAGCACTGCCTGCATCTGTGACGCATTTTTGGTAGAATACTCGTCATTTACCTACTTTAAATTTTAGCCTGCTTTCGAACATGACTCCTAGGTATTTTGGTGCCTCTTTAGAACGAATTGTGTAGTTCCTGACCCGAAAACTTCCACAGTCTTTCTGCTGGTTACTAGGACAGCTTTTGACAGCTCAGTTAGTTCAAGGCCGGCCGAGTCAAGCCAATATTTAATCCTGGAGACTGCTTCATTCGTGGCGGACTCTAAATCGTGGATATGCTTTGCCACAGTCACAACAGCGATATCGTAAACGAAACCGATCTCCTTAACCTTTTGCGGTAGCATTAGGCGCAAAACACCGTCGTACACAATATTCCACAAAAGAAGTCCAAGGTCTGAACCCTGCGGAGTTCCCGCTGTGATTTTTTTGTAATTTTTTTAAGAAGCTAGTCCTCTTGGTAAGTTACTTCGTGAACATTTTTAGTAGATAATCTGGGGCACTCACTCTAGCGACCGCAGATGCTGGCAGTCTATTGTACATGTTGTTGGGGCTTGAAATTTGAACGTGGTCGATGCAATTACTTAGTCGAGATGCGAGTGTAGAAACAACAACGACAAAATCGTAGTCTTTTATGAATTGACAGAATGAATATCACCGGGCCAAGATGGCTACCTTGTGGGACTCCAGACGAGGCTCTACTTCCTTGCAATCCTTCAATGCTCTCAGGGTTCTGATTTAGAATTCTGTAAAGTTTTGCTTTGTAGACATCCTAAAATTAGATAAAGTTACCGTCCTATCAAAATATAACCGTTTCTTGCTACTTTTGTAAAGAAAAGTGGTTTTCTATTCCACGTTCAAACCTCAAAGTAGCCGCACATATTTAACTTGCACACAATCCAGTAAGAATTCTCCTCCCAAATAACGTATTCCAATTTTGATTACCCAAGCAAGTGCTTCATCCATTGACACAACCACCATTTTATACCTACTCTAAGGATATACTTTGCCATCCTTTTAGCTCTCAACCCTTATCCTCTATATAATCATAATGTTTTATATCTTCGTTTTTAAGTTGCAATTGGCACAAGTTTGCAATTTTACGGTCACTTTGTTTCTGTTTATCCACAACCTTTAGTAGGTTTTCGTGTAAAATCTATTCGTAGTCCGTATCGAAATTGTTTTTGTGCCACTACCGTTAGTATAAACAGTTTTACTTAAGAGAGAGAATAACTGCAGTTCCTTCTTTTACGACCCCATAAATTCGTTCAACACAGTACTGTACTTAGCAAAATATACACATACTTTGCAACACTTTGAGGGCAAAGTTTTATGCGGTACGAACATCGAAAATATACGATTGAATATAAACAATCGATAATCGATAACATTCACGGAAATTCCTTCTTATTTATCGTTTTCCTCGTGAATAACTTCTAGTTCTGTTTTTTGAAATCAAAATTTAATTTCAGTTTATTCATATGTCAGTCGATAGATACATAGGTTGAATGCATTTGGGAAAATGCTGAGCTTTTATGGCGTTCCTAGTATAAAATTTAAAACACTCAAACTGGTCCGAAAACTATGTTCTTCGAGTTTGAGTTTATGACTTTTTTGAAATGAGAGTTTGGAGTTTGAAATGCGTTTTTTAGCAATTCGATTGCGCATACCTTATGGATTTTAATTGCCCTTTATGTAGAAAATTATTTCATCTGTTTGCAGACGACTAATTGAAAACTAGGTTCCTTTGAAGAGCGGCGTCTTCTAGCACATGCCCACTGACATCCAATTAATTTAATGACATGCAAACTTGGTGCACACGCATTCGTCTGATTAATATTTTCTGTGAGTGGGTTTTTAACTTTTTTCTAACGAAGCAAAGGATTCTTAAAATACACCAGGAGCAGATTATTCAAGCCGTATATGTAAATATACTCGTACACATGCTAAACTTCAAAGTGCTGTTAATTTTCATTTGCTGACATCACGTGTTGGCATTTAATGAATCTAATAACCGCAATTAACATCTTTCTTGTTCATGCATCGTTTGTTATTTTATCAGAAACAAGAAGGGTAAAGGTAAAGCGATGGGGTCTTTAAGGATACTCGCAACGGATGCATTCTTACGTGCTAAACCACCGCCCTCCAAACCTGTCCTGTTGACCCCTACGATACGGCCGATCTAGGCATTCCTTCGTAGGGCCAGGTTTTAAGGTCCTGTCTTCTTTTTTATGTTGCAGGGCTCTGTTCTACTTCGGCTCTTGGTGTTTGATTTCCTTGCCGCGCCGTAGCTCCTGCATGATGCTTGCAATGATGATGTCGACGGTTTTCCAAGCTTCTCTTATTGATGAACCTCACTAGGCTCCTTGGGGTTACCGCATTCCCAATCTGTCTTTCTATAGTGTTTCTCGCAGTCTCATACTTTTTACACTCTACAAGGACGTGTTAGGCGTTTTGGACTTTCCCTTCGCAGTACCGGCAGAAAGGGTCACCCGAAAGGTCCACTCTTCGACGTTTGGCAGCAGTTTGTAGGTCCACCGGACATTTTCTGGTGTTGCCATTCTACTTTTGCAGTCGCTCTGGTTGTGCTTCTTTCCTCGTAGTCGCTATTCTGAAGGCTTGCTGCTATTCTGATCTCTAGGTCGATAGGCATTCGCGCTGCTATTACATTAATTGCATCCCCCGATACTGTCCTGTATGTGGAGCATATTCTGAGAGATGCTCTTCTGGGAACCGAGATTATCCCCCTTATGTATAACCTTATGGCTGTAACTGGTTCCAATATGGGGACTGCTTCTAATAGCTTCTTATGCTTTGGTCCTCCAATATTGGGCATTAGCCTGGATGTTACCCGATTTGCTTTCATGATTGTGTAAGCTAGGTGCTCTCTAAAGTTGAGCCTATGGTCAAGCAATACTCCCAGGTACTCTATGTAAGGCTTGCACTCGATAGTGTGTTGGCCTACCTCTATTGTCAGACGCTGAACTTTCTTGCGGCCTCCGTTTTCTGTTCTGTCAATTCCAGGCTTGATGAAGGGAGCTACGTTTTCACGTCTTTATATTATCCACTAAAAATTGGTCTAGTGCAAGGCAAGGCCCCCGTCTGTTCGGCTACGGAATGTAAGAATTTCGAGATCGATTTTGAAGCTCATTTCAAACCAGCCAATGTCTCAAGGACCCGTATACTTACATGGATTCCCGTGGATTTTACTATGGAATATCTTTAAAACTGAGTCCAATTTCAGCTGGTGAAACCCGCATTAGACTTTTAGTTTTAAGGAAGCCTTGTTTTCCAAAAAGTTTGTGCTTGCAAATCCCTTTCGATCGACACAGTACAGCCCACAAATCATGTCCATTCAATAACTTTGTAATTACAAATCTACCTTAAATTTCATAAAATAACTTGAACTTATCCACATGCCACTTTAAATGCAACTACTGCAGGTTTTAGTACACTTGACAAACTTCCAAAGAAGAAGATAATCTGTAGAAATTTCAATAACCTTCTGTCATATCAGTTTAACATTACAAACAGTGCACTTGAGCTTTACTTCAAAACAACAAACAATGCAAGAGCTACTCAAAGAAAACCCCCAGACTTGTTTCAATTGCCCTTTAGAGTGCCACTATAGAAAATACCACTACGTATCTACTTTAAACTATCAAATACAGTAGTTTTGCAGTTCTTTGGTATACTTAAACAAGGATACTCACTTGAAATGAGAACAATTATGGGAATGGGAAAAAATGTTGTCACTTTTGCCGGCGGAACCAGAAGAATTGTGACAATGTAGATGATGTATATTAGCCATAAGTTTGGAAGCACTTTGCTTAGTGAAAGCTTCAATAAATAGTTTATGGAATCTTATACATATTTAGGAAAGAACAGGACTAAAAGTAACAGGAAAAGGATTGAGACTCGCGTCAGGGAGAAAAGCAAAAAAATCCTCTGAACTTCAATTGTACCAGTAATGCCAGGTATTAGGAACTTCCTCTAAAAACAGAGGAAAAGAAATTGTTTACAAATTTTAATTGACACAGCTAATTACATTTCGGGCCAATTCTGGGACACCTTGTGAAAAATGTCAAAAATTCCAATTTTTAAAAAAAAATCCTAAAGACTCTAATTTGAAAGGTACTGATTTAAAGTTAGAGTCTTTAAGCAAACACATTGAATATTTTGGAAATAAGCTGTATTATCTACGCTTCATTCACACCACATACTGACAAATTCAATAATGACAAATAATGTCAGAATTTCTGAATCGAAAAATGACGCAAAACGAAAAATTTAAAAGTTGTCTTGGGCATTAGAATACATTTAAATATATAGCGACACATTTCAAACAAAACCAACGTCAACAAAATTATGACATTCTGTCTGGAAGACTGAAGGCACTTTTTTTGTCATTATATGGAAAAATTTATTGGCTTCTCAGTAAAGCCAGCAACACTTGAGTAGTGAAACGCTAAGCTAAAATTATTACTTATTAAAATTTCTCATTTCATTCCGATTGTATCCTTTTGACATTGACTTTGAAGTTAAAATATTGCTCTCCAAGTTGAAAGTTGATCAGCCTCACATTAAGTTAAAAGTTTCTATTCTCTCCTACTTTTAGCAAATATTAGGTCCGTTCGCGTACCCTCCTAAAACAGCGAATTTTCACGAAAATTTTCACGAAAACCTGTTCGCGTACGGAGAATTTTCGTGGTTTTTTGCAGAAGAGAGCACTCACGAGAGAGTAAAAAATTTCCCCATGCTACGAATTTTAGTGCAAGAAATTTCCTTGGGCTGGTTTGTGAAAACTGTCAAATCTGTCTGATCAGTGTACTTTAAGCATTTTCTTGTTCAACCCGTTCGTTTACTTTTTGGTAATTTTAGTATTCTTTAAGAGAATTTCACCCCCACTCTTTGAAATTTGACAATCTACGAATTTTAGTGCAAAAAGTACGCGAACGGACCTATTATTCAAAGTTCCATTGGCATTTGCACATTTCGAAGTATCGAACGGTCTAATTCGCCCATGATTTAGAACCGTTTTCGTTTCTGACGAGAAGACTCTCCTGAAAATCCGCATTAATTTTGCATTTCACTAAAAGTTGAAAGTGTACACATGTGCCAATCGGATGACAATAGCAATTACACTATCTACTAGGTACCTTCGATAGCGTCCACGTCGATTGTACTCGTCGTAGTTTGCCTCATTTCAATTGGGTTGGTGGTGTGTTAGCCTGTGCCCTTTACTGATTTGAGGTTGAAATTTGTGTGTTTCTCCCTAAAATTTGCTCAAACAATAGATCTCCCTGGAGAAATTTCAAATTCATTCCAATTGCTATCTATTTACCTATGTGTTCGGAACAACGCAGTTTGTGTCTGTTTTATATCAACGACTGAACAACGTACACAACGCTGACACAATCTGCGTAGAGCAATCAACAAATCGTAGTACTAATGAACTTGTTCACATGGTTGACTGAATGCCTCCTGAATTCCGGAAGGATTGAATTCCATTTGTATTGATTGTGAAAATGTGCTAATGTTTGAATATGTACTGTGAGTTGGGCTTAAGGTACAGATAAAGGATGCAAGTAAAATTGTTGTTTAGAACATAGTGAAGGGCTTATTTTTTGAAACAGTTTCTAAAGTACAGCGCGTGGGGTTCCAGGTTCGAAACCAAGAAAAGACTATTAACGTTGTTTCAGGATCCCACCTCTTGGGAGCATCTTGCGAAGTTTCTCAAAAGCCTTTCGAACTTCGGATAAGGTGGGGTCTTGGCCTTAAGAGATGTATGCTTACTGTTTTACAGAATAGTGGACCTTCACTAAATCACAGCAAATGTGGAGAGGGAAGGAGACGTTGTTGGGCAGAAAATTAACTCGGCTAACAAAAACTATCAGCACTGCTGGATGAACGGTTGAGGGAGTAGGGAGTTTCCAATACCTTGGGAGTATTGTCTCAGCCGGTAGCGGAACCGAACTGACAGTTCAAACTCAGGTTCCCTGTTTTCATTTCTGAATGTTGTGCTTTGTCTGCCAGAATTCGCCCATTAAGATGACAAGGATTCTGTTTCAGCACTCAACTTTTTGCGAGTTCTATTGGAGGGTGTCTCCAGAGTGCAAAGAAGGGTATTCTCGCATTTCCTCGGAATTTGTTGAATTCCTGAATTAAGGCCTGCTTTCTTCTTAGGTCAGGTGGGACCATCTTGCAAAGCATGGGAAGCCATTCAACTGGGGTTAGTCTTAGGGTGCCAGATATTAAGCTCATGGTGGTGTTCAATTCGGAGTCGATCTTGTTGGTGTGGCAACTATTTAGCCAAACTGAGGCTCCATATTCTGCAGCTGAATAAACCAGCGAGAGAGCAGAGGTGCGCTGGCAGTTGGCAGAGGCACTCCAGGAGGTACATACCAGTTTTGGATCACTTTTTTCCTTGTCTTTATTTTTTGCGAGACTTTGGTTAGATGTGGTTTATATGTCAGAGTTCGGGCTCACCTTAGACTTATCCAGATATTTTGGAGTGAAGTTGTGTCTTAGATATACACCATCAAAACTACACCATTAGAACTCATAGTTCTCTTCGGGTATCTCTATAATTGCGGTGGAAACACGGATCTCAGTTTTGGCTGAGCATGGTTGTATGCGCCAATTCTTGCAGTATGCCAGAAAGTGGTTCAGGTCAGATGTCGCTACGTGTTCCAGGGTTTGTCATTGAGGAAGACATGGAATAGGATCTGCAGGAGCTTGTATGGGAGACCTTTTTTTCCCACACTGTGTCATAGGTTGCTGTTAGATCTACACTGTCAAGAGTTGGTCGGTGCAGCTTCTAAACTTCCTGAAACCTGCTTGCTCGTCCGTCATGGCTTTTTGAATATATCGCCTATTCGGTTCAGGATTATGCGTTCATGCAGTTTTAGGCCGACTGATAGGAGAGCAATTGGGCGGTAGCTGCGTGGGCTTAATTGGCTTGAGGAGCGCGATGACCTATGATTTTTTGAACGACGTGAAACTCAGAAGCCGCTTATTGCAGCAGGCGGTCCAGAGAGACACTCATCTGTCCACCTCTAGAGTTACACACAGCTAAAGACTACTCGTGACCGTGAGTGATTGCGCTGGGTGGGAAAACTGTAGCCTTAGCCTTAAATGTTTCTTAAAGAACTTTAAGAGTCAGATTTTCCCTTTACTTCATGCAAAGGATTCCCTTCCTTACATCTCAGATCTGACTAAAGTTTTCATCACGAAAATTCCCTGAACTGAAACAAATTGGTTGGAAATTGATTTGGAATTGCCTTATTCTTCAAGGTATGCACAACACACTCGCCGCAAAACAGACAGTCACCAGAAGTGCTTCGAAACGTTTTTCCAATTTTACATCAACAACGCACACACCAGATGAGAGCAAACTTCAATTTTTAAAAACAAACATCAGTCCTCTACTCTACACATATCGTTCATCTTTTGACTTTTCGGCCATACATCAATGTCTCGTCCCCTCTTGAAGGGAAGATGCAAAATTGTGGTCCACATGCACCATCGTGACGTGACAGATGACATATAGAGAAGAAGTCAAGAGATAACTTTGGCTCCCAAGGATATCCATGATGCTTGCAAGAGGATATTTTGTTTCTTTGTATCGAAACAACTGACGATGGAAGGCCAAGTTAGACATTTCAACATCCGTGGCATCAAAACATTTTCTTTCGTCAACTGGAGAACAACAAACTGTTAGCTGAAGGAGGACGAAACGACGACGAATAGTACAAATAGTAGCTAGAAGAAAGGAAAAAAAAATCCTGTTAACAATAAAATCAAAACTTTTGCAATAAATTCCCATCTCAATGGTAGATTTACATAAGTGGTAAAAGGAACTTTGTGCACATACCCTGCGGACGGTATGTGAGAAAGTTTTGTTTCTTTTCATTTTTTTCTGTTTCACGAATTGTTTTGCATTTTTCTGTTTTTTTTTTTTTTTTCTTCTGCTGGTCTCCTGTGCCTGTTATCATGATTATCCTGGCCGCGCCGCCAAGAAACACACGATGGAGCAAAAACCTCAGGTGAACTTTTAGTTCTCATGTGGGAATTACAATTTTCCGTACTCATGTTGGGAGTTTGGCTTTCGGGCTTTACGTGTACTACCGGGGAAAAATTTTTATTTTTCGGAGAAGAAAATCTACATGAGAGGTTTTTCGGCGAAAACTTCCAGTCAAGTAAGTTCGACATGATGTGTGTTTTTTTTTTTTGGTATTAGAATAATTTTAATGATAAAACTTTTATACATCTGTGGCTTTTATTTGTTTCATCGTTATTTGCGGATTATGTGGGATAGGTGACTGTTTTGTGTCAGATTTATGTGAAACAATTGAGATTCATGCAATTCAAGGGGCAGAGTGACACAAATTCGAATAGTACGGGGTGTTCAGAGAAAGTTGAGCTGGCTACTCAGTCAAGGAGTTCTGTGTTCTGGAACTGACTTGTAAGTCGACATTTCTTCGCCCCAAATTAGTTGGACACATGAAAATCATTCAAAGAATTCCTCTGCTATCCAATCCAACAGAATGTCTCTCAGACTTCATTCCCAAAAGAATCCATCGCCATGACCCCTTTGAGGTCGATATCCCAATCCGGAGCTTGTGGGACAATCAGAAAATCTTCCTTATTAGATTGGAACACTGACGGATCAAAAATGTCGAGTGGGTCTGGAGCTGAAATCTTTGTTCCAAACTACAAATTACCTATTCCTCTAGGACTAGCAACCACAATCAGAGAATGCATTAGAGAATGCATTAGAAGAAACCTCCTTTTAATATATTTTCAGATAGCCAGGCAGCTTCCAAGGCTATCAGCTCCTTTAACTTTGAGTCAAAGCTAGTCTGGAACTGTCTCCAATCCCTCTTTCACTACACTAATTTGGGTCACTGAAAACAGGGGCATCACTGTCAATGAAGCCGCTGATGAGCTTGCCAGAAAAAGTGCTCTTGCTCCATTCGTTGGTCCGGAACCTTTCTGTGACCTAAAAACTAACCAAATAAGGATAGAGCTCAGCAGATGGGAACGCCAAGAACCGCTCTCCCACTGGAACGCTTAAACACCACATCATATTCTCAGAAAAAAGAACAAGAGATATCCTCTCCATGAGCAAATACAAAGTCAACAAAATCACTGGCTTCCTAAGTTGGCATCGCTCTCTGATCTATCATCTCAAGAAAATGGACCGTGTCGCTTATGTCTTAAAGGCCCTGAAACAGCCCACCACATATTGTGCGAATGACCAGCCATAGCTCGGCTGAGACCTAAGTATTTTAACAAAGGTTTCACATCACCTATGATGTCTCCTTGGCTTCAGCTCAAACTCTCTTCAGCTTCATAAATAAGCTAGACTTCAGCTAGACCACACAAAGTCCAACTATGTATACACAACCCTGTTAGGGAATGGCACAAAAGATCTATCTTGGTCGAAGTGCTTCATATAGGCCTATCGCCTTCGCCTTCGTCCATCAACATCCTCAAAATGAAGAATCAGTAGAACATGTCAGTCACTGAGTCTGATTGAGCAGAGCAGGCCATCGTTAGGTAAATTCTACCTCGACGACGCTCAGAGATATTGTTGTTTTCATCACAAAAAGTAATATCCTGAATGAGGTTTCAAAATGAGGAAGTCACAGTTCCCTCCTCAAGCTCCTACAAACCACAATCTAAAAGGTGGGCCATCTAGAGGTTTATTTTTAAACCATAAGTTATTTTGACACTGACAGCTGTTTCCCGCTCGAAATCTTGACGGAAAGTCAGTGTTTCATTCCTCCGCGGAACGAAATGAGTCGCTTTACGCTTGAGCAACTTTGGGAAACATTGAATACTTAGTTCCAAAGTGAGTGCTGTGTAGCCCAAACAGTGCGTTAAGAAGGTTTGGAGGAAATGAAGCACTCACCGCGCCTGCTGTACGCAAGTTTGTGCAAAAAGTTCGTGAGACTGGTATGCTAGTGGAGAACACTCATAGTCCCCGTTGTCGTACGGTGCGCATAGATGAGAATGTGACTACTGTAGCCGAGAGTGTGACAGCTCAACATTTCACGTACTAACCTAAGGTCAATTCTGCACAAAGACCACGTATTTTTCGCTTAAAAGGTTCAATTGACTCAACAGTTGAAGGCGCACGACGATCTACCACGATATCGCTTCGCTTTTTTTTCTGTGGGGAACCGTGAAACAACTTAAGGTCAATATCATCCAAGTAATCAGTGAGCTACAACCCGAAACCATCAAGAAGGTCTTGAAGAATTGCAGTGACAGAATGCCCTACTGCGAAGCCAGTCGAGGCAACCACTTGAACGACATTCTATTTCATAATTAATGACAATATTTGCTCTTACTGATAAAATCATAATCCGAGGAAAAAATTATGTATTGTTCATTTTATTGCATTTTTAAAAAGAAACCTCTAGATGAACCACCCTTCATATAGAGAATCAAAATGCGTTCCAAAATGCTGTTCCAACCCTTCATTGCAGAATGCTGAATCGTGTTGTGTTGATTTTCTGTTATGATACTAAAAACAAATACTTTCGTTTGACTAATTTTCAATCCAAGTCAACTGCTTCGCTTTGAAATCACTCCGGACACGTATTGACTACCATATCACTTTTCACTAGTTCATCATTAAAGATTTATTCTAACCAACGCAAAATACCCTGAAAAAAAAAGGAAAATATCACTATTTACTCTTCTGATTGCGGAGAACAACCCTTGAAACGATATACACATAACTGTGTGAGCCACAACATGACTGTAATCCCTTAAAATGTGTGGTAAAGTCCTTCCTCGCTCCCCGACTACTCTTAACGAATGTGTGCTCAAAATCAAGTAATTGAATTACATTTTCATATTTACAAATAAACTATCTATAAATATGTTATCCTTGTCACAGGACCAGTTCATTTGTATGTACATCTTCACCAAAAAAAAAACCCTGAACACTTTGCCAGGATAATCATATATTCCATGACTCTAAACACTGTTCGTGTATTTTTTTTTTCGGTTGCCCCCCCCCCCCCCCCCTTTGACAACATTCATCAAATATTTCTGTGGTATAGACGCTTCAAGCGCTGAGTATGAGGAGTTGTTTTTCCCAAAATCCTGAAGATTTTTATCCTATTTTTGTTTGTTTCTCCTTCGACATTGTAACATGATACGTAGTACGCAATGTGTGCGTACATAGGTACGAGTATGTGTACGGCAACCTTCCAAGGATGTTTATTATTTTCTGCTTCTATCCACAGTCAAATGTTTTTTTATGAACTTATAACTTAATATATACACGCTGACGCTATATAAATAGACATGTAGACAATCTTATAAAAGGTCTATTCGCCGCCATTAAATCACAACTCTGTGTGCTATGTATAGAGGATACTGAAATGAAAATCAGTATATAAGGCAATTTATTAAAGAAAATAGGATTTATAGCTTCGTATTCGATTAGATAAGTAAGGCGACGACTTGCTTATTGTCGCCAAAAGACATAAATACGAGTATATGCCTCTAGCTACACCTGATAGTGAGCTTTCGAATTTTCTGTTTACGATAATGACAAACACCTCGGTTGGGTACTTAACCGAAACACGCAAATCGTTTAAAATGTTAAAAACTATCATCACGCAACGTAAGCTGACTTAATTCTCTATTTATTTTGTCTTCTATTACTGGCAAATGTTCGTGGCTTATAAAAGCACTCAATTAAAATGGTAATTGCTTTCCTTGCGTGTAAAATCGTAGATAAGTAGATTCAACTCAATTGTAAACAAAAGTGTAGATATCTTATGTATATGGAATACCCCACAAGCCCTTGTCTTAAGTTTTGTTCGAAAAGAGCACCCATATTTTGTTTGCTTTTAACTTTCCTGGAAACGTCTAACCTCAAATAGTATATCTTGTGGGGATAGAGACGGCACTTGAATCGATTTTGTTTTACAAAATTTTTTAACTTTAAGTTGCTGTCTTATAATTTGGTACGCAGTAAGTTCTTTTGAATTTAAGAACGGTTTAGAGGACATTTAAGATGCATCCTCTCTCAGGATTAATATGCATCCTCCGAAGCTCGTTTGCAAGATATTCTAATTTCACTCTAATCGTTTCAAATCGACTTGCATTTAATAAAGAGTGGGGACAGACACGTTTCCAAGATGATCATGTAGTTAGGAGTGTTGGCAAGAAGATGAAATAACCTTTTGCTACTACTGTTTCACATATTATTGTATGTCCCAAATTTCATTGCTACTGTGGGTATGGCTATTACAAATCAAATTTCATACCAAATTACGAAATGTTACTCTCCAAACAATTTCGTTACTCGCGTTATTTCATTATTTTGCATAAACTGTATGCCAAGCATACACAAATGAATAACGTTATCTAAGAAGTAACGTCACTCAATCGCTTCTAACTAAAGTAACGATATTTTGGTAACGAATACACGAACCTTCTGTAACGTATATAAACGAATATTCATTTAGTCGTTACTTTTACAGCACTTAGTCTGGGGTATATTTTTATTGGTGAAACATATGCTCCATGTTTCGTTTACTGCAGTTTTGGTTTTAGTGCGTTTTTTTCTCCAAGATACGTCTCCATGCTTGAATTGAGCTCTCCACTATATTTAAAGTCCTTCACTATAAGAGGGGACTCAATTTGCACCCTTGCCTTGTTCCTGATCTTGCATGGAACCACTCTAATATATACCTTTCATTCTAAGCCTTCATAAACTGTTCTGTTCACGTTCCATGAGATCCTGCCGGTTTCCTATTGTATAGCTCATGTCCCAAACACTTTCAGATACGTCATTCTCGAGTTGAAAAGCTCAAGTGTGACATATTGAAGGACGCAGCTACTGACTTTAGAGTTCAGCAACTCCTTCAAGTTCGGACAGGATGTTCGGACTTGATTTTCATTCTTTATTTCGTATAAATAATTTAATGTCTCAACAACTCCTCCAACTTAAGATAAATCGGTAGCCAGATTCCGTAGTATCTTGCAAATTTAGGATGCTGCTATGACCATGACCTCTTAGCCATAAGTAGCCTATATAGGACTAAAGCCTTGTGCATGGTAAACATTTGGAATGTTTAGCATAGATTTTATGTCACATCCCAAAAGCGAATGGTTTTTACCAGACACTCGCAAGGTTTGGGGCTTTGATAAACGTTGATAGTATTTTCCGGGATTCGAACCTGGAACGTCGATCACAGTAGTCCAGTGCAGAGACCACTGACCTCCAGAACCCTTAGACTGACATGATAATGTCCAAAGGTCTATTCGAAAAAGGGTCAAGATTCAGTGTAGCATGTCTGATGATGGAAATACTTTGGTTCGTCTTGCTGCGGCTAAGGGGACAAACTGTTTACTCTTGGCTAATCCATGATGTATGTACTAGTGCCGGTGTCTACTGCGAGTCCCGAAATACAAATCGATCCTTCAGACTTAAGGACAATTTTAGTGTCTTCTAAGCTGAAGTTGCTGCAATAAAACAAGCTGCGGATATGATTATCGAGGACAACATTGCAGGATAAATAATCAGCATCTACGTCGACAGTCAAGCAGCTATCAAAACGTTGCTGTCAGCATTGGTACGATCCAAGCTCGTGAAAACGAGCATCGAAAGACTGGACGATATCGAAAAGGCCAATAACGTGGCCCTATGTTGGGTGCCTGGCCATAGCCAGCACACCGCTTAGCACACTGCACAGAGACATAGACAGTGAGACAGTATCATACAATTGTGTTGATTAGATGGGCCGTCTGCGATAAAAAGAGATCGGCTAATCTCACAAAACTAAGTCTCAGGGATATACGAACGGTCGTAAGCGTCGTGGCAGGGCACTGCTTGATAGACAATCGTCCTGAAGGGCTAGGTATACCCCATAATGACTTCTGTAGAATTTGTAGGGATGAATGGGAAATAGAACCTACTGTGTGACTATCCAGAATTGGCCGTGAAAACGAAAGATACTATAGGAAGTTATTTCCTTACGGAGCTGGATGATCTAGGAAACATAGAGCTCACCAAACTTCTGTGATTCATACAAGTATCTGGATGGTTTAGCTGATCCGTCTACTGGGTTTAGGTTCCCATCAATCTTTAAGCATAATGGACTCTAAGTGAGTCGTTGACACCTGTGCCCACCTTTTTACCTAGCCTAACCTGCTCTTGGCTACATTCTAGATCTGGCTGACTGATGAGGAGCCAATGTCTGGAACCCTCATTACGTTTGTTCATTTTTCATTTTCAATGTTTTTTTTTTTTAAATGTTTTGCCCCACTAGAAGGTCCGGGGTTCGTCCTGATAGAGCCGATGTGCCCGGACTATTGCTTTGGCTGCTCATCGATAGAGACCGCACTAGTATATACGCCCAATGGCTTCAGTCGGATTTTAGAGGTTTTGCTCCCACTCTTAAGAGACCACAGCGCACTATAAGAACGTGGGTGGAAATTCTTTCCCCTGAAGAGTGTGTCCTTGCATTCGTACATAATATGGCTTTTCTCATCAGTCCTACTAGAGCAATCAGATATAAAAGCCATAAATTATCATCCCGTCTTAATTCTAAATATAGCACACGGAAGGCGTATGTAGAAAGTCTCCTGATGCTACTCTTCAAAGAACTGGACATCAAACGGACGTCAGAAACATGCAACCTTCTAGATGCCGTGTACTACATGCTTTAAATACAAATTTAAGGATCCTTCCATTTCGTTCAAGCTACTACCAGGAAAATCAACTCCTTCCAATGACATAAGTAAGTATGTACACACAGATTCAATCCAAGCCATTACTTGCAGTACCTTTCTCACAAAATTTAACTTAATATTAACTAAACTTAATGAAATATCTCTTAGACTTCTGTTTAAACTTTTTTTTTTTTTTTTTGCAAAGCGAAAGTGCCAGCACGTCCCTGTGAGGCTTTTGTCAAGAAAAACTTTTCCTTAAGTTTTACCAGAGAAGGGACTTAATGCAAACACTTTAAGTTTAAGGAGATAATCAAAAAAACTTGTCACAACTTCAGTGACCCTTTCCTATTATCCTTGTAGCTTATTTATATTTCCATCACAAACCCGGGTTTCTTACTTTCCTCTTCCTCTCTCTCTTTCAGTGGAGAAAAATTAACTAAACGAATAATCCACTTGGAAGAGTTAAAAGGGAAAAGCTCCAATCCAAACAAGATTACTCAACACATAAGCTGTGTCCTGTGCCACCACCTTTTGGATAATAACATTAGATTAACGCTGTCGATTTCAAAATGAATTCCTCGACGACGACGACGACGACATTGCCAATTCAATTTAATTGTTGATCCTGCTGCTGCTGCCGACTCCTGGAATGTTTAAGTATATGTAATTCTTAAAAAGAAAATTCCATTAATTTTCAAAATCCTGTGTGCGTATGTATATTTCTCTTTTGTTGTTTCGTACAAAAGAGTTCAGGTGTGACACATAAAAATAAAATACGCTCCCGCCGACAAAAACAGAACAAAGAATAAAGCAACAAGAAAAAAAAAACGCAATGAAAACAATAAAATTATTGTTCCTCCCCAAAGTCATTCCGCCAAAAAAAAAGGAGAGAGAGAAAAAAAATGAAAGCAATTTAAAGGAATAAATATGAAGACGTTGAGAAGAACTTTTCTCAACGAAACAACACAAGAAAAGGTGAAAGTTGAGAAAAGAAAGGACATTAAATTAAATAAACGCAATAAAGGAACCTCGACCACCTGCTCAGTTGGAGGAGGACTTTTTTCTTCAATGGTTTAGTGGGTGGTGAGTCTCACCAACCCAACACAAAGTGTTTGTGCGAAATGAGTTAAACCCCTGAAAACAAAACCGAATTCAGGTAAGAAAACAAGTGTCAGATAGGCCCCAGAGAATATCCCCATCACCTTGTTCACCAAAAAAACAGAAACACACGAAACATTCCAAGGCAGGCGTGTTAAGTTTACTGGCAATATCCTTTTCAGTAAGAAAAACACGAACGGATGTACAAACAAACACTTTGGATCCGATATGAGTTCAATTTGCGCCTTCTTTTTTCCTGCGTGTACATGGTGCGTCAGGATAAGCCGGTTGTGCACAGGATTAGGACATGCCACTTGTGTTTGTATACTTTCATTAGCCGGCTGGAGGAATGGCAGAGAGTTTGTTCCTGGCTGCTTGGTCGTTGGCAAAAGAACAACTTTTTTTCGTTCCGAATCTCTCCACCAAGCGGTTCGGTTCGTATGTGTGGGAAGAAGGATCCCTTCTTCTTTCTTGTAAGGATACAAAAAACGCAAGCGGCGGCGGATTAAATTTACGCTAGGGGATTTCTGGCATCATCTTTTGTTGAATTTGTTTTATTTTTACCTTCTTATTGCGGACTTTTCTCTTTCATTCTTATGTCGCTGCTTTCAAGATGGGATTTTGTACCTACACACCTAAATGGCAGTCTCCTGGCAGTACTTTTATTGCACACGTAATGTCGAATTAGAGTTCTTAAACTTTTGAATTTAATGTGTTTCCGTTGATGGATTTTTTTTCTTTCTTTCTTTCTTTTGTTTTGTTTTTTTATGGCCACTTTATGGTCATAAGAATGATTGGTTGAATCGATAAGGAATGAATGTATCCTTCAATTAGCAATTCAAATATGTTTAGATGCTGAATGATGACAAAGGCCAATGACACTAAAAACTGAAGAAGTTCACAATTTGAGGGTAAATTTATGTAACGGGGCTTATAATATTTAATGAATTCAAAATAAAACCGTAACTTTGTAAGTAAGCAGTGCTTTGCTGAGTAGCAACAACAGTAGGCACGTTTTTTTGGAACCATGCTAGCTAGTAGTTGCCTGTAGCCGTTGTCTCTTGGTTTTTAGTGCATTTCCTTTTCTAAAACACTTGTTGCCGGCGTTCCAACTAATCACATGTGTCAACTCAAAATTCATTCAATGCACCCTCCTCAGCTCAATCCTTTCTGCTTACGCTGCCAATCTCAGCATCTGTCTGCAGAACTAAGTCTAAGGCCAAGTGTCCTGATTTGGCTAGCTTTGATAGTGCCTCCAGTTTATTGCCCTATGAGAGTAAACTGCCATCTGTCCATCAGTCTGCCACAGCCCTGTAAGTTTTGAACCGTTCAACATAGAGAGCTGTAACTTTCTTCTTTCTTGTGTGGCGCTACAGTTCAAGGAGAACCTGGGCCTCAACCAACAAGCTTTTCCATTCAACTCGATTTTCAGCTAATTGCCTCCAGTTGCGCATTTCAAGTTGGTTGAGGTCCCATTCAAATTATACGACCTGCGGCGAGGAGGTCTTTACTGCGTCGTCACTTTGGGTTTGATTCGAAGACTCTGCGGGCCGGAGTGTTGTTGTCCGTTCGCTCTACTTGTCCCAGCCATCTCAGATGTCATATGCGCAGTTTTTTGACTAGGTCGATGTCGCTGTACAGCTCGTATAGTTCGTCGTTGAATTCTCTCCGCCAAAACTCGTCGACGCAAACGGGACCGAAAATCTTAGGAAGAATTTTTCTCTCAAAGCGGCCAAGGATATCTTCATCCGCTTTCAATAAAGTCGATGTTTCAGCGCCATAAAGCAGGACTGGAATGATCAGGGTCTTATACAGAGTCTTCTTAGTTGTTCGAAATAGGGCTTTACTCTTGAATTGACTTATTAGTTCTTCGAGATAGGACTTTACTGTTGAACTGCCTTATTAGCTCAAAAAAACAGCGGTTGGCAAGTATTATTCTTCGCTTGATTACTGCGTTGGTATTATTGTTTGAGTTAAGAGCAGAGCCAAGGTAGACAAAGTCCTTTACAACTCCAAGTTGTAGCTGCCCACTGTGACGTCCGGACAAGTTTGCCAGGGATGTCAAAACTAGACATGGCTTTATACAGTTCATCCCAATAGATACTGTCATAGGCGGCATTGAAATCGATAAAGAGATGATGAGTATCGACGTTGACTTCTTGGGCTTTCTCCAGCATCTGCCGCAGTATGAAGATTTGATGCATGATGGATTTACTTGGCCTGAAACCGCACTGACAGGGGCCAATCAGGCAGTTGATAGACAGCTCTTAACACAGAAAAACTCAGCGGTATCTTGGACACTTCATGCTCTTTATTCCCAGGACACACCAGCGGTTTTAGCTACTTTTTCGGCGAAGGTGGTATTCTAAATTTAACAGCTGACTTCACCTAAAAAATCCTTTGTAAACAATCGTGGTTCCTTATTACACTAAATCGTGGATCTTTTACTAAACCTCCAACTTCAAGTAGATATCTTCTCGCAAAATCTGTTTTAATTTGTTTGCCTTACAGCTTTTGTTTATTTTCGCCAAATGAAAACTATTTTAACTGTTGTAAGATCCTGCTTCTCGTATTTACCAACAAAAACGACAATAAGGATTATTACCATTCAGTAGAACAGCAGCTGGTACCAACTTTTTTTGTTTTACAATCTCAATGATATTAGTTCTAACAAGGATTCTAATTTTCGAATTCTGCCAATGCTGCTGCTGCTGCTGTGTGCCTCACCCTTTGCCAAACAAAAATAGAAGTGTTATTGTGTGAATTATTAATTAAGTTCTGAGACTACTGTTTTAAGCATTTGTAGCTATGATAAATGAACACGCATTGAACTTTCGAGAAAGTCAAATAAACATGTATTTGAGTAGGTAGTTGTGTGTGGCATATGGAAACTTGAGTCGAAGGCGTTCCTGGGAAGTTGCAGCCGAAAAGGGATATACTTATGTACCTACATACAAAATGATTTCGCATAATTAAATGACTGACGTTGATAACAAGTTCGGCAAAGTTCGGTGAGTGAAATATTTAATTATTCCGGAAATTGTTGCGAAACGTGCAGAATTTTCGTAGAGTTTTGGAACTTCATTTGAATGCTTTTATATTGTTATCATATTAACTTTTCTATAGAATAATACCGTGCTTATTGAATACCGGAAACCGGATTCTTAGAGAAATAAATTAAATTAGAACAAAAGTAAAACACACGTCAATAAATTGTTTTATCTTAGTTTTTGGTTAGGTCCGAGTGGAAGGCTAAAAGAACTCCAGCTAGCCTTGAACCCATTGTGATGCCACAGAACTCAGTATTTTCCAAATAACTACTGGTCGAATCAACAGGAGCTTAATATGTAGAGGTGGCTCACTGAACAGTACTTGAGCAAAAATGTCAGCTTGCCATGCTTAAGGCAGTAATATGGTAGCTAAAACTGCTGAAAGACTTAGGGAGCAGACAGATTGTGGTAATCGGCCACGCCTCCATTCTCTCTCTCGATGCGATCGACTGATCACACGAGTCTGATATCAGCATTCGACAGGATATTCAATATAAGAATTTCTGACAGAATTTAGCACAACCGAGAAGAAAAAGGAGTTGGCGTTCTCTCCGATGGTTCTAAGATGGGCATTGGTACGCGAGCGCTAGGATTGAACCACTCCCTTAGAATAAATGGCGACTAAAGCGTCCCTCTAGCCGAGTTTACAGTTATCATACAGATTGCATGAGTAATAGCTCTGGAAAGACGACCACTGTCACCAGGCTTTGGAATCTTCTGTAATTATGTAGGTCGAGGCTTGTGAGAGTTATTGCTAACAAGCAACTATTAAATGAGATATCCAGAGTCAATGCAGTGATCCTCAACTGGGTAGTAGAACATATGGATATCGAAGGAAACGAAAAGGCTGATGAGATTCGCTATCGCTAGAGAAGGGTAAACCCTGTACATATCCTTTAGCCGTATCCCCAATCAGTTCCTTCCGGAAGATAGTAGAAGATGAAGCCTCCGGTCGAGCAAAAATACTCTGGGGGCTTTTGAAGACTTGCGTTTCTGGCATATTTACCGCCCATTGTGTGACTATTGTAAAAGTTGCAGGGACGAAGAAGAAGTCGAATCTGTTCATCAATGTCCCGCACAAGTCCACAGAAGAATGAGAACTCTTGGTAGTCATTTCTAACCGGAGCTGGAGGAATTGTACAATGCTGAACTGATGGACTTTCTGAGATTCATATCATTATTTGGGACTTGTAACCTTATATCCAATGCCGCTGTTTGAGTGGTGGCCAAGGCTTCAATAAATCAGGTGCATGCTGATTTTTGCACACAGTAAAGTCAGTATAGATCTAACTGACCGGTTTTAATTATGACGAGTATCTTAAGACAACTCGTTACAAAACTATCTAAGGTGTAGAGTTCTCACTATGCAATAAAGGCGCGATAAAATGGCATAGTCTCAGAGTTACACTTGTTCATAGGTGCATGTATACTTCAGCCCCAACCCCTTAATTTGTATTGTATCCATCTGAATACCAGGCATGTGAATCACTGGCAAATAATGGTTTTTACTGTTCTCAGTTCATGCGGTCTAGAAATGTAACCTTGAAGTTTTGACTGAAGTTGTATTTAGGTAGACATCTGTCTGTGATTTTAATTTAAAGTAATTAATATTTTCTAAGTTCTAGTTCAATATCTGGATGAATTAACTTAGAATTAGGTTCATCTTCTGCTATGAGCATAAAGGTCTTAAGCATAGTGTCTCCCTTTATGTGGAGATGAAGTGGTGGTAGGTCGGGAAGCGCTGCAGTAGGAGTAGTTTTCATTGCACCTGTAGTACATACACAAGCTAGTCCTTGCTGTGTATTAAGCCTGTACTATGTAGTTCTTTGTTGCGTCTTTTGCCACCGTATTGGTGCTCGGTAATTGATAATTGATTTTGCAATCGCCGTGTAAATCCATAGCCACAAGGTTTAATGCCCTCTGGAGGAGATTTGAAATGGTCTCTTCGAATTTGCCTCTAACAAGTATTGCAATATCGTCTTCGTAACCTTTGACATAAAAACTTTCATCACTGTTTTTTTTTCAGGAGTTCATTAACTACATAAAAGTGGGGAAAGGACTCCCCCCTGTGGGCAACCTTTCGTTGTTGCCTTGTGAGGTGTTTATTATTCTGTCTACACATTCAGTGATGCCCAAATAACATCAGTGGGAACCTCTTGCCTCGACAGTAGCTACGGTGTTGGAAATTAAAAGACAAATAAACCTTGAATGTAAATCGATACTATTCTCACTTTTTTTTAGATTCAAGCCAATCATAGAATATGTAACTTAATTAATTAGTTGGCAGCATTTCAGTATACACTCAGGCAAAATGTGAAACTAGAAAGTGAGTTTCGTTTCGTTTACACACGTGAATAACTTAGATAATAATTAAAAGCAAATACAGACTCATATTCAAATTTAATTAAAATATTCCTCACAAACTCACTGTCCATCAACTGTCAATTCAAATGCCAAAGTTCAAAACCAATATTTGAAAAGTCTACCTCTGAACGTTCGTTCCCATTCTACGAGTGTATCCGTCAAATTCTATTTTAGCTATTCAACAAATCCTGAAATAGCAGGAAACTTTCATCTCCACAATATCCTTTCGGCACTTATAGCTTAATTAATGAATTTTTCAATTTTATTATCGACATAAAATAATTTAATGATCGTAATTAGTTAGCATAGCGCCAATTATTTTATGCACAAAAGGCAAATTGCTTCCACGTATCGATTTAATTTATGGCCTATTAAGCCGGTACGAAGTCTGACACCGTGCTGTTGTAGCTCTTTTTTTGTTGGTAACAATTAAACACTCCCCTCTGACGCGTTTGGTATCGACAAAAGCAGCCTCGAGCAGTAGTAGCGTCCTTCCTCCGCTGATTCTACCTAATAGTAGCGCGCGGGCGGCGGGAGATGATGCTCATTACGCCTGAATGAAAAATCCTTGCCATTTACGGGCAATTTATTAAACAATCTTAGTTAATTGAATTTTTAATTTTTACAATGTGCAAGGAAAATATGGTATTACCATCAGGGATACACGTCGTAACATAAATATTCACACAAATGGAAAGATACACAAAAAAAAAGATGCGGCCTTTTAAATTCGTTTAATGGGCGAAAGCATCATTTACACAAGGTGGGTGGGTTGAGGGTGGTTGGTCCTGGCTGAATAATTTTTGAGACTTTGACCCCCCCGTTAAAAGGTGTTTAATGTATTTGAAACACGTATCTTCAAGCTGCTTTTTGAAGTAATTAATAAGTCATTAAAAGGTACTTTGTAATGCAATCGTGTTTTCGGAACTCTTTTTTGGGGCGGGAATCTAGTTACATACAATTTTAACCGGAAACAAGGTGCTAAGATACTTTTAATGACAGAAAGGATTCTCATACATACGAGTAAGTATGTGTCACCCCCACATGATGTTGACTGACTAAACATCAGATTGCTGGTTGATCGATTCCGTTTTTTGTTTTGTTTGTTTTGATGGCGATTACCCCACTCAGGGTTAACCTTATCATCATCTGAACTTTAAGTAATCCCACCTCTAGGTTGTACATACGTAGGCTCCACACACAGTGTGACCTGTGAAGCTTTAATCTCAGTCATTTGCCATGACAAATTTCATCAGCCACCCCGGAATAACTTGAGGGCACAGAATGATTCGAATCTGATGACTTGCTAGTTGAAATGGCCAATGGCTATATATCCTCCCTGATCCAATTGACAGTGTGTTGCCATTTGGATTGATATTTCGTGGAAAATATAAGCAATTTAATAAATGAGTAATCTTGAATGTGGGCCATCATCACAGTTACGTAATGTGAAAGGAAACTTTTCTCTCTGTTTATAGTCTCGACCAACAAAAAATAAAGGACTGATAATTTTTCATTATCGCAAATTGAAGGAAATAAGAAAGCTGAAATGACATTTGAAGGATCTTTGCCAGAAGTGATATGAAAACACACACAAAATTAGAACTAAGAATGAGAGTAGAGTAAGGTAATGGGAGGCTAAGTAGGTTGCAAATAAAGCCAGGATGTCAAAGTGATTTAGATAAATTGATATGAAAGGACTTGCAGTGACTTAAAAGCCAGTAGAGACTTTCAAAACTGCTACATCCTTCGATGATTCGGTTTTCCACTAATTGCCTAAAGTAACATCATCCTGCAGGCAATACTACAATGCTACAGGCCTAAGACAAGCTAAGAAACTACTGCGAAACTAGGTATAAAAAATGAATGAGTCAAGTGAGACTTCGGAGCGACTCGTAGAACCCACAAAAGGTTGAAATATCTGCAGAGAATATGCCAACCTTGAACTCACTTCTCACTCTTAGATTCTTAAAAGAAACTGGTCCAGGGAGAGAGATCTAATGGGAATTATTCTCATCTAAGCTAAGTAAGAGTGCACATCCGTCAAATACAAATTCAAAGTAGTTTCTTAGGTTATCTTAAGCCTGTAGGTTCTTTCCCTGTCTTCTTTTTCCGTTTCCTGATTTTTTCCCTAATTCCGAAGAATGGTTCAGGTCCAGTAAAGGACTCTGCGGCTCCTTGTCTTGCCAAGGCGTTCGCTTCTTTGTTACCTTTGATGCCGATGTGTCCAAGGATCCAGTAGACTGTGACCTTGTTGTTCATGCCTAGTTCATTAAGATTTTGAAGACATTTCCATACAAGCTTTGATTTGATGATATAGGGATCAAGCTCTGATACTTTTGTCCATGGGTTCTGAAGGTTTCTTTCTTGGCCCAAACACTCCTGCACCCGTTTCTTCCTCGGTTCTCGAACCGTCTGTGTGTCTGTGTTTATTAAGTGGTTCCTTAGTCCATATATTGTACATTCATTGCTCCACTTAATTTTGTTACTCAGCTTAATGCAAAAGTTTTTCACAAAGTTTAATTTCCTTAAACAGTGTCATCCCTGGGGACCCAAGTTTCTTGAGAAGCACGTCATATTTTCTTGAACCAATGCACTTCTCCCTTCCAATGCTTTCTTTAGCCTATCCTTAGGATTGTCCGTTTTGCAATGTTGCTCCACTGCAAGGTGGAGCGCCGTGAGTTCTAGGAGTACTTCTATAGCTGCGTTTGGACACGTTCGCATGGCTTCAAACAATGCGAGGCACACCAGTCTTTGCACTTTAGTGAGTGACTCCCTCGTTGTGACCAGGCATTACTCAAATTGTCCTTAATGTTAATATGAACACTTTATTAGTAATTTTTGTATTTTGAAAAGTCATAATTGAAATCAAAGGACCGGACTATGAAAAGCATTCTCAAACAGAAGAGGAGGAGGATTTCTAAAGGATTTATTTTTTATTTTTATTTCATTTGCTTATGTGTATAAAAGTAGACAAACTGAACCATAGTACCTATAAACCATTGATTTGAGAGACGAAAAACGAAAAACACCCAATCAACTTCGTGATTGACACTTCCCTTTATATGTACGTTTATTGCACTGACGTACTTTAGAAGCAAAGCAAAACTAATATCGCTTAGATCTACTAAACTAGTGTGTTACAAAAATAAATCCGTAAAAATGCATACAATAAGGGTAGTCACTGTGGCGCATGTACCCGCACATTTGTGCTTTTCATCCATTTTTGAGGTGTGAACTGTTGAATGTTTTTACCACCACCAAAATCTTGTTCAGCGGTGCGGCTCATTTTTAGCTCAGTAGGTATGTCAAATTGTGCTGACCAGTGTCACACAGTGTAGATGACAAATGGATTTTATTTCCCATTTGTCGCTACAACTTCTACAGAAGTCGAATACAATTATTTGTCTGAGCCCTTATGTTACTTACGATCTTTAGGCCATTTTATTTTTAACGTACAGTTGTAACAGTTGTGCCAGAAATTTCGTATAAAAATTTAACGAAACAAATACTAACCCCTTACTTAACATGAAAAAAAGGAAAATCTACAGCTCTAGAGTGCTTGATTGAACGCAAAAAAGTCGATACATTTAATTTCATTTGACAACTAAATGAAATTACAAAGAAGGTTTGATTTAGAATTTGATTGGACATTCACGGACATATGTAAGCCTATATATTGAAAAAAGTAAGGATTTTTTCACGGAATTGCAACAGCCATACTTCAGCAAACGTTTTTTTAAGATAAAGCCTTTGACCAGACAGGCATTTCATAATTAAATTTATCTATCCCGTTTACCTTGATTCTGAATTACTTTGTATTTTATGTCGGTTATAGATCCTCTAACAAATGTATATGTAGAGGAAGTGTTACTTTTAATCAGTGCTGTAAGAGAATGCAGTCATACTAAGAATTCACGTAGATTTGTTTCAATTCAATGACTTCAATAAAGGCTTTAGATTGAAAAAAATTAATCACCATTAATTTTGAAGTCATGACTGCAGCAATCAATTTCAGAATTCAAAAAGGTGAAGTCAGAAAGAATGCAGTCTTTTTGAATGCTCTTCATTTTTTGAAGCCACTTCAAGGCACTAGCATTCACTGATTGCGTTCAATTCCTTGAAGTCAGTTAAAATCAGTGACTGCATTCACTTAGTTGAAGTCTTTTGAAGTCACTGGAAGTCCTTCATGTCAGCGATTGCATTACCTGCGCTGTCTTCAACGACTTCAAGTGACTTCAAGTTGTTGATTGCATTCTGTCTGCAGTCATGACTTCAAAATGAATGGTGATTTATTTTGTTCCATCTGAAGTGTTTATTGAAGTCAATGAATGAAATCATTTTTTGGAGCATTCAAGGGAATTATATTCAAAAATGATTTCATTCTTTTACAGCTCAACTCTTAATAACATATTACTCAGTTTGCTTCCTTAAATGATAGAAATAAAGATGTGGAGAGTTATCTTGCGAGCGCCAATTTATTCCATTTTGCGAAGACTTTTTCGTATTGTGGTGTCGAAATTTGCTTGCCAAGACGATCTACAATAACTTTAGACAACCTTTCAGCTTTACTTAGGCCACAGTAATGTAATACGTTTCTATGACTGAATTGAGCGATCGGACTGAAAATGGATTGAGTTTCAATTCACTTTTTAATCGGACTGAACATCCAAATATTTCTACTCCTCATTTCTTGTTTTTTTCTTTAATCCGCACAATATCTGGACGTGACAAAAAAAGGCAGGAAAGGACAAGAAATTTCTTTACTATCTTTGTCTTTCAATTTCAATCTATCGATCCGCGGATCGAGTCAATCCTGTTTCAATCCAATCTCCGTTTATATTGGATTCAATCTGATTTGAATCCGGGTTCAATCCACCATATAAACGTGGTGATTGTGATCAAATTTCTTCTTAAGGCTGAACTATAATAGTCGGAAGCAATCGTAAGCTAATGTCAAAATTCTATATCCAGTTTTGTTTTGTATTTGGAAAACCTGTCAAGTAGTTTTGCCCAGGTGACAGCTGACAGCCGAATTTTCATGAGTAAGAGCGAATGGATTCGTACTTTTGGAAGTGAGAAAAAGTGACTGAAAACTGAACGAATCGAAGCCAAAAGATATTGTGTTCACTCAGTAGGTACTAATCCTGTGTATTCGCATTATTTTCGAAGTGGTCGTAAGAAATGATTCGCCTATTATAGTTCAGAATTAAATTGTACTTTTTCTAAATTTTTTTTTATTAGTAACTAGAGACTACATGTGATGAAAAATTTTGCTTAATTTTCCCATCCAAGTCACCTTCCAATTTGGCCCGTGTAATATGCGTTCATTCCTCTGACATATTATCTCAATTATATTTGAAATTTTTATCCAACCAAAAGCAATGGTATATGAAAGTCGAACTTAAGGATAAAAAAGGCATCCACCCTTAAGCTTCACTATTCCTTCACCGTTGGAATTAATGTTAAAAAAAAAAAAAAAACAGATTCCTATTATCTATGTGCCTTCGGGTTTTCTTTGTTCCTTGCAGGATAGTCACGTATTATCACCGCAAATTGATAATAGGGTCTCGTAGATACCACCGCCCAGACATTTAATGCCGATTTATTATTGTTCTCTTCTTTCAATAGAGAGACTGACACCTTAATGTCCTTGATATGTTTTCTCTGCTAAAGGATTGGTCTTACATTTTTTTTTTTCGTTTTAATCGAAAACAAAGAACTCGCGCGTTATGATCATGTTCTGCATGAATGCTTTGCGATAAAAGTTGCAATCTGACCAACTGGATGCGAAAGGACTCTGTATGTTGTGGCCAGGGCCACCCAATGGACTGGCACGCAAACAGACGACCGAATGAAAATTTAATGGAAGAGTATTGCACCTACATAAATGCAGAAAAATGAATTTTATGGAAGATTAAGATTATGTAATGGGAACAAAGTTATAGTCGTATTAAATTCTTTTAACGCTCAGTGCTTTTGCTGGTCGTATTTTCCCAGGATGAACGTTTATATTTCTTGTAATTGTGCAATTAAATATGGTTTTTGTTGTGTTATGGAGGTGTACATTAAAGGCGAAAGACAAATAACGGGGGAGTAAGATTCTGGCAGGGTCTTTAGTCATAGGTGGCTATGACGTAGGCCATGTGATTATAGAGGGGAGACTTTGCTGACTTATTGAGGGGAAGAAGGATAGAAGAGTAAATAACTCTTGTCTAATCGTAGTTCGATAAGCTTATCATATACGTATTATTGATGGGGCTAAAGTTCGGTGTGACCCTGTGTCTCTACAAGTCAACCGAGATGCGGTCAGCCTCCACTTGACCAAGCCATCAGACATATGTACAGTGATTTTCCTAGGTTTGAAATGGACAATTTTTTGGGTCATTGATTGCTCCAAGTGAATCCTAATCTTGTACATGGATCTCGTTGTGCAACTCGTACTTTTCTGTTAAAAATTCCAAGTACGCTTTCATTCAAACTTGGACAATGTCGCAGGGCTTCATCATACAGCAGAATGGCGATGATAAAGCCTCCAAGTTGTCGCATCGTAACCAAATCTGTGTTCAAGCTTCTGCCCTGATGTTTGTGAAGGCAGACCTACTACAGTATTTCAACACAGATCAAATACGTGTATAGTGTAAGAGGAAATTAGGACTTTAGCTTTGATTAAATCTAAGGCTTATGGAGTCAGCAGCAGAGAAAATTCTAAGTTTTATCGCATGCTTCTGGAAATGCAAAACGGTCTTGGCTGCTCTAGACCAGATGTTGGCGTTGTACTCCAGCTTTAGGCGGATTTAAGCCTTAAAAATTGAGGCCAGATCAGTCGGGGTAAAATATTTCCTGCTCCGCTTAAAGAGTCCTAGACATTTTGCTGCATTTTTGGCGACCTCGAATATTGGATTGTTCCATCGGAGATGGGCATTTCGAGGATGACAAGTCTTTCGGTTTCCGGAATGCAAGTACCATTCATGGATAGTGGTTGGGAGGTTTCATATCGAGTCCACTCTGTTGGTTGAACCCCATTTGATTTTGCTGTCAAGATCGGAATTTTATAAGTTTAAAATACTCGTACGTTACCATTCCACCCCCACAGCCAAAGAACAAAGACATGAGTTGGGGAACGAATATGAGAAACTGAGAGTACTGTCACCAGTGAAGGAATGGATTGGATTAGAGGTAGCAGACAGGAGGGCATTTGTAAAAATAAGAAAGAGAGTCGGACACAGAACTGAGCCCTGGGGGACACCAGCATTTATGTAGTCAATAGCAGACAGGCTGGACAAATGCTGTTTCCCATCTTCTCGGAAAGAGCTTAGAAGAATACAGAAGAAGAACACTGTAGGGGGAGGAATACCGTCTAGAAATTTCAGAAATGCTCAAGGTAATGTATACTTACAAAGTTGCGTTCGAGGTTAATAAGAATTAAATGAGAGATCACCAGACTTTCCTTAATTTTGTTTATACTTTTGCCTCTCATTTGATGACAGAGTTCATGATCCGATTAAAGCTTAATGACACCTTTATATGTGACAATTGACACCTAACAAAACACTCTAATAACTTTTGCATCCCTGTTAACTGGGTCAGTCGTGACGTATTGCCGACAATTATTTGAATTTGAAAGGAGGGGCGCCATAATTTTCTCATGGTTGAAAGGGTTGACTATGAAGTTTTCATATTCACTGTATTTTTGAAGGAATTTCTGACGAATTTTGTGTATTTTTATGATATATTTTTTATTTAATTTTTAATGATTTTTATTTCTTCAATTCTTTGCATCAAAAATGTTTAAATCAAGACCCTCTCACGTTCTTGATATCATGTGACTGTGAACGCGTTAAAGTGAAGTTGTGCTATATAAATCTAACAGTACATCAACCACAAACAAAAGAAAAGATCCTGCTCATTTGGCCACAGCTATAAGTACAGCTCCAAAAGAATGAGTTCAAGAAGTAATCGAAAAGACTAGTGTCTTTGAAAAACATATTCACCGGAAAGCAACAAAAACCGCAAAAGAAAGACGACCAAAAGCGACAAACTAGTCAAGGGTTACAAGAGCTCCAACAGTGGGTTAAGGATTACACACATTCGGAAAAAAAAAGCAGTTCACCATAATAGCATAGAAAAAGAGATACGGGATTCCGTTACAAGGGCTTAAGGATCGAGATGGAAAAATGCTTTGTTCAGTTCAGCTGTTATCCATGTTCTATTTCGCACTGGTCATTGTGAAAGTTCAACTACTGTGAGTGGATTTTTTTTTTCCTTAATCTTATCATACTGTTGGTTGTTCGTCTTCCTTTTTTTTTATTTTTGTACTTTCTACACTTACTTTGACTTGGTTCTTCTCGTTCATAGGGAAGAGAAGAGGTTATTCTCTCTCCTTATATAATTAATAAATGTCATTCCCTTAATTAAAATTGTCCTTTATAGTTGGTTGTCGTTTTGACGCTCTAGTGGTGTAGTGCTTTGCGGGCACGAAAGGGTGATTAGCGAAAAGTTTTTGTCGCCTGAATTCGCGTTCCTTTAGAGTCTTTCCTTTGGATAGCAGAAGGAAGTAGAAGCGCAAGAACAATGACAGATTTGTTCATTACAGAATTAAGTTGAAATATTTCTAATTACGCAGATTATTGTTACTCCTTCGTTACATAAAAAAAAAGGAGGATATCCTCAATTGAAAAAAGAACTGTACCTGTAAAGATAGCTACCATAAAGTGGATTTATAGTTCCCTTAATTGATTGTCCTTCTAAATATGGTCTCATTCGCACTCTAGACATTAATCCAATAGTTTATGGTTTAAGTTTTATGACATGAATCCTTTTGCGATAGTTTAGTTTCAATGACTCTTTGAAAGGACACGACTCGAGAATGTTATCTATTATACTGTGCATTTTATGTTTGGGAAAAAAGTTTATTGATTCTCGATATTAACAGCGCGCCCATTATGTCATAGAAAATCTTTAAGGATACATATAAAATATAGAAAACAAAATATACGAAATGAGTTATGCCTATCATCACCATTTCCCAGAAGACTTTCACGGTGTAGATGATAAGCATAATAAAACCTTACGACATACGGCTAGAGAACATAAAATCCATTTTGTCGTTTCGCTATATACTGTGTAGGGTTTATTACACTTTTGCACGTTTTCTTTTTTTTTTTTTTTTTTGACGCGAAATAGTCTCTTATATCTAATATATATGAAGACATACATCTTTTGTGTACGACAGCTTAATGGTAAGAATTTCTTAGACAGATTTAAATGTTTTCGGATCATAATCTTCTGCGAATGAAGGGTCCTTAAGTGGTTTCATAATATTTATATTCAGGAAGTAATGCTAACGTTCGCTGATATCGTGGTTATCGGTAGTGAACGAAAGGGATTGGGATAATGGAAATATGTATCCACTTTGTATCAGAACTTACTAGGCTGGAAATTCGTTAATATCCTACAAAAATACCGACACTGTTTATTCAATCGTGAACTTATTTGATTTTATGGCACTCCTAAAATCACAACTGCATCCCTTAGCAGGTTTTTTGGTGAATATTTGTTTGAACTCATGGGTCTGCATTTTATTTAATTATCATTTGAATAATTTTTATTATATCTGATATTGAACCCGAATAATAATTATTAACAAAAATAAAAAAAAAACCTATTTTTATCTCTAAAACAATTTTTGGATTCGAATTTTAATTGAAATCAACTGTTTTGGCAGCTTTTGTAAATAAAATAAAAATTATTCTAATTTAATTTTTTTAAATTTATTAATTTAATTATGTGTTTGAATAAAACTAATTTAAAAAAATAATATTTTATGGAATAAGCTATAAAATAAATTTCTAGCAGTACATCTAGATGCAGCTTTCAGTTATTAAGCCCTATACTGTCCACGAAACCATTATTTATTCAAAAACTTGTTGTCACCAAGGTGCCACCATCTCGCTCGCAGATGAAGTCAAATATCTGAGCTTCTCTGATCAAAATATGTAGAATCAAAAACATCCAAGTCGCTCTCAGTTTTCTTGCAGTGTAAGGGTTCTTCTGGAAAGATGTGGGGCTTGTTACAAAGGCGACCATTTCTGGCTTATGCGTCGGTTGTTGGGTGAAAGGGTCTTTTTCGTAGATACGTGGTTGCCTCTTGCGCCAAACTACAAAGAACAGTTTGTTTCGGGTGCACGGGAGCCTCTCTGAGTACCCAGGGCTCTGCTCTAGATGCACTGCTGAATCTCCCTCCTCTTGTTCTCTAAAAGCTATCCACAGACTCAGACGTGGTGGTTCGATACTTGCTCGATACTTAGCCTATGACCCTGGTGGATATGCCGTGTGATGCTATGACTTCAAGGCTTCAGTTGCGGCGCATGTATAAGATCAACTTTCGAGGTATTCAGGACTGCTTCTGAGCCACGAATGGAGTGTTGTCGTATTTTCACGGATGGTTCTAAAACCGGTCAAGGATCAGGGGCTGGTGTTTTTGTGGATTGCGATAGCACAAGACTGCAATACTCATTGGGTAAGCATGCCTCTGTCTTCCAGGAGCAATTCTTAGCAATCCTATTGGCTATGAGTAACATCGTTAGGAATATGTGGAAGGGTCATAATATCTGTGTGACAGTAAAACTGCGCTTAAGGCCTTGTTTAACCCTTAAACCTGATCCAAACTAGTGGGTAAATGCAAGAGAGCTTTGAACTGTGTCGTAAGATTCAATTTATTGACTCTCATGTGGGTGCCAGGTCACACTGGTATCGTGGGAAATGAGATATCTGATGCGATTGCTAGGCTCAGAAAAAAGTTTCTCAGGACTCCAACCTGCATTGGGTCTTCTTGTATCTACGGTCAGGGCTTCCATAGATGTTTGAGTTTCTTATGAACAGAATTATGCGCGGCATGTCTCTACTGGATGTAAGCTGACGAATGCTCACAGATATTAGTGAGAAATCCACGGAATTCTTCCTGTCTCTCAGCAGAAAAGACTGCAGGTGTTCTTACGGGACACTTCGCTTTTGCTCAGCATCAAAGTTTTATACGGCCCCACGTCTTGCGAGCGTTTGACCAACATCCAAGTGTATTTCCTCTCATGAGCCAGGACAACAGCGATACTTGAGAGAAGCTAGACCTTGCTCCTCTGTATGCTTTCAAACAAAATAAGTTTTGACATCAAAAACCGTGACGTGTATATTTCTTTGAATTTATTTTGAGAACTCTCCTTTAAAAAACATTTTATATACATATGTACTCGTATGTGAATAAGGCAAGGCTATCACTGGCTAAAGACCGAATACTAATCGCATCCACTGTACACTTCTCCAAGAAATTAATTTCAAATAGCTCTATCTTATGAAGAGGATATTAAATCATTATTGTGCCTTCTTGAACGAAAGGGGTCAGGTCAGTGGTCCACCAATTGACTTAAACTTCCATGGAATTCTCAGAATTCTCATAGTACTAAGTAATTACTGCTATTTCTTTTGAACCTTACCATTAGAGAATTTTCGTATATATTACGAACCAAGTGGAACGTATTCGTTTTTTTTTTCATGCTTAACTGCCACAAGTCCAATTCATGTAATTACTTCTCTGCAAAATATGTATTTCGCTTTCGGCTAAATCTTGACCTATATTTCAAGGCACGTTCAGGGGGTGGGTGGGGGCGAAAAAAAAAATATAAATAAAAGTCCAGAAAGCTCCGAAATTATTCTCCATTTGAATGCAATATTTTTTAATTAAATCCTCTCGTGGAGTTCCATCACCAACCATAGAAATAAAATGTAAACTTCACTGACTTTTTTTTTTTTTTTTGCTTACTGCAGCTCACTCTCAGGACGAACTACCCACTTATGTTGTGGAAATAAATAATAATCAAGGTGTCCTCGTTTTCATAATGCTTGACGTAATGCTTACTTAAAACGAATGACCCGGAAACTTAAGAAAAATGCAATTTCCTTTTGAAATCATTAAATGAGATAAGACCGCACAGATGATAAGTTCAGTTAAGTAAATAATTATTGAGGTAGGTAGAGGCTTCTTTTTAATGGTGAGGCTGAAAGACTAATGAAGGAGATAACCTTTGAGTCATGAATCTTGTTCGTATTTTAATGAACATTGAAAGTGGCATTATTGTTGGCTTCAAAGTTAAGTAGAATACTTGGCAAAGTAGTCTGCAGAAACACATTTGTGCCTAGGCGTTTTGGGCTGATGTTGAGTAGGGCTATTTGGAACTTAGTTGAGCTCAGTATTATGTGCATAAACTGCCGGTCTTTTTACATACCTATGTATGTTTATAAACTTCATATAATATTGAGAAATATAAATTTTAGAGTAGAGAATATAAGAACGTGCAGCTTTCTACTTTTAAATAATTTCGTGATGACATAGTTGAGTGGTTCAAATATTTAGAATAGATTTTAGGATTCCATGTTCAACAAATGCAGTTATTGCTAGATGGGACTTATGCTTCTTGGAGCTTGCAAAGACAACGTATTTTCCCAAATGCAAGTAAAAAAGGGAATGATAGTCAAGCTTCCTAAAAAAGGCTACCTAATGTAGTGCCATGCTATGGCCAAGATAATAGCTAGAATCATCCTGGAGCGAATCAAAGAACACCAAGAAGAAACACTCGACGCCGAACAAGCAGGTTTCCGCTCTGGATCCTCCTGTTTCGACATCATCTAGCAATGTGTTGAATCACCACTCACCTGCTGTTCATCGATTTCGAAAAGGCATTTGAAATTGTCAATCGGAAAATTATTTGGCGTTCCTTGTCCAGGAGAGGCATTTCTGATAAGTTAATAGGAATTATTAAGGCTACATAATGATGGGTCCAAATGTCACGTTTTGCACAGAGGAAGGCTGTCTGAGGAATTCGATCTCCAAAGTGGGGTTCGGCAAGGCTGCGTACTTTCACCAAAACTGCTTTTAGTGGTGATTAGCGAAGTGGCAAATGCGGCCTTATCAACAGGAAATGGACTCTTATTCTGTGAGACATTGGGCATAAATTATCGTCGTAGTCGAGGTTCCTGAGTTAAGATGTAAGAGTCCAGCAAAATATCCCTTCCAGTCATTGTTACGATTTAAAATATGCTTAACAGTCTCTTCTTGATTTTCCACCATAGATCATTGAACAAGGAGCAAGGATGAAAATAAAAAAAAAAATTATGTTTCCACCATAACACATATCGTAATAATTGAATTATCTGACCAACCGGTGTGTGTGTGGAAGGAGAGAAATGGGAAATGATATGAACTTCATGCGACAGCAAAGGATGACAATTTCTCCGACGGCAAACGGAACGACAGCCAGGAAAATTAATTAACTAGGGTCAGCCATGCAGGACTTGTAATTGGCCTGAAGAATAATTCTACGTTCAGTGTGTGTTGCAGAGCTTGTTTGTGTGCTCATGAAGAGTATACGTGCCGCCGGCAGATTGTGCATGTAATATAATAATTGCCAATAGAATCTGGATCCTAATTAATTGTGTCAATGGTTGAATAGGTAAACTGCTTCAGAAGTATGATTAAATCAATAAATATGAACCCCGGCATAATGTATACTCTTTTGATTTTTTTTCGGAAGAAGGATTACCAAATGAAGAAGGATGGTATGGTGTGTTTAGTATTAAAGTAATTTTCTTCTATTGGGTTTTATTGACTTGAAATTTTGAATGGTTTTAGCAAATTTTACAATTTTTTTTACAATTTTAAGAATTTGGCGAGTCCTTCATGGATTGAACTGTTCAATTAGTTGACAAGTTGTTGAGTTCTTATTGATCTTGGTTAAGCCGCGATACATTCAGCATACCTTCAAGGAAGGATAGCCTGTTTTCATATCTCACATTGATCTATGTGTTGTGCGCCCTTGTACCTGTTCCTTCATGACAGACAGCAAAACGACGAAAGGGGTGGAGAGACATTCGTTGTAACGTTGTGTACATGGAACCATTCTGGTTAGACAATTCGTCTTTCTAGAGCTCAGGCATTGGCACTGTAAGTGCTCTGAGTCTTCCCCTGGATTTGTGCTGTCCTTAGACTAAAAGAGAGATTCTAAAAAGAGATTGCCCTGCACTGGTACGACAATGTGACCCACGTAGACAACAACACTTGAGACTAAGATCCACAATAGATGAGACACGATCCCTTCTAGGAGCCAGTGCAAGTATGTCTTGAAACTCGATGATAGTTTTGATCATATGTAAGTGTCTCAGTTGTATCATGACTTCAATCCAATCTGAGCGCACAGAGTCCATAGTTAGGTCTCCTAGCGCTGATCTTCATGATTCAGTATTAAGATTATTAAAAGCTCCTTCTATGTATGGAAGGGACGCTACTAGTGTATCCTGATCCTGACCTATTATTCTCTACATAAACGATCTTCTATTAATGGGTCACCCCTTACACGATGTCCGTTCTTTACCAATGAACTCGGAGCAGTTAACATCATAGCCCATAAAGAGATCCCAAAGGTCTTTCTTGGCGATGCTTATGAGCTCTGCAAGCATCAGATGAATAATAGATTAATGAGTGGTTTGTTAGCCCTTAAGGAAGCTTCGTCTTCTCCTTTTGAACGGCATCATCAAAACGAGATGCTTGTCAAGCGAATAGTAGCTGCGGGCCGGAGAGGATTGCTTGTGATCATGACAAGTTTGCCGAGAAGGCACTTTCAGACTTTCGCCCATTGTTTGTCGAAGATTAACGTTCGCCAAGCAAAAAAAGAGGTGTACGAGAAACGCCCGATTGCCACCTACATGTGCTGACTTGACATTCACAACTGACATCGACATAGCCGAGAATTCAAAGACTTGAGCATATGACGAAGACATACATGAAATTCAGAGCAGAGGGCTTTCTCATAAGTGGCTCGAACAATCTTCGAGGAAATCTGAACCAACCTTCTACTCAAAATTGGAGGTAGCTGAAGGGACTTGATGGTTGAGGTTTAAGGCACTCTGAACTGCCCAGCTAAGCATAAAGACGGTTATTGTTGACGAAAGGTTATTAGAGCTCGGTAAATCATGCTAACAGTTTATTTTCGAAAAAAATATGAAACAATGACATCACCAGCTCCAAAACCACACCAAACTGTCAATCGTTGCATATGGAGACGTTGTCTCCATTTCTTCTTGCGTTTCATAGATGTTTGTTTATGTACCCGGCCAAATGTAGGTGAAGATCTTTGTACAAAATAGGATACAGAGCCCAATTCTTGTGATCGCCTCGAAATGGACATAGCTGAGTTTTTTGCCACAGTTTTAGCTGTAGCGACGATATTTGCAGCTGACCTTGCCGCACAATTGCGAGGACTATACTGCCGAAAGTTTCAGATTTATTTACAAAATCCACTGGCGCTTTATGATGACCAAAAGTAGTACCAATCCTACAAAATCTTTCCGGTTTTTGGTATTACTCTTCTCTTCTCTTCTTACTATTTTAACACCTTGTACGAATGTTCAATCCATATTTTACAATCTCGTAAAACATAATGAAATGTTGACAGCTCATGCAGCTATACTTAAGTCAGATAAGTTGCCTTGATTTTAGTACAATTGTTCCCAATAACATTCTTCAACTTTTCATTAATTGATTGCTTCATTATGGTCAACTCCTAAGCTCCATCCTTCATAGAAGGTCTCTTTCTCCAAAAATAATTTCCTCTTTTATACTATAAGCATAAAATTCCAGTTTTCAGTACATTCTATAGTTAAGGAGCACCGACAAAAAAAAAATAAAGAACCTTAAAGCCATTGTGCAGCATATTGAAATTATTCCATCACCTCCGGTCTATGTTTACCAGCTCATGCTCATGCTGTAGCTCACAGATACACTCGACTGTAGCTTTGAAATTATTCCGAAAAGTTGAAGTATTCAAACCCCTTTAACCGAAAAACCATCTTGGCCATATGCATTGAAAAAGTTTAACCAACAACATACGCAGTCAAACACTAAACACTCACAAATACATATGTATGCACGCTGATGATTTCATTTATATTCATGAAAATTCCTAGTTTTCATGCATTTATGCATGTGCTTGAGGGTATTTTCCCCAACAAGCACACACACTCGGACCGATTTTCTTTTAAACAGTTGTCAAGAGCCGACAGATACCCCGAAAAACTTTTCTGTAGTAAATGCACCGCAAATAAACCGAATGTTTACGGTTTTTGGATAAAACCGTACCTAAATGCAGGGATTGTTCAAGTAGAAGGATGTTCCGGTTACTTTTTCGTTTTTCTGTTTTTTGTTCTTGTTTGTTGGTCTTTTATTGTGTTAAATCGCATGTTTTTTGGGTGCATGAATACTCTAGAAATGAGTAGTTAGATAGAATGTAAATACCATACGGAGATATGTACAAAAAATTATAACGGAATACATACATATATGTATGTAGAAGGATATGTGTTTATTTTAGTTGAAAAATATTTTGCTTGAGTTTTATAGTGCTTGAGGTATTGTGCGATGAATTTCAAATGAGCTTTAGAACCTAACAAGGTGATGGGGATTGAAGGCGTTAACTGGGATGAGGTGGATTTAAATATTTTGGAAATCGCCCACATGAAAGGAGGAAGGAAGTGTGAACTTTTGGACAAACGAAAGATGGAAACACAAGCTCCAATTGTGACGCTGTGGCACTATTTTAGAATCGAAGTTCATTTTCAATGGAAGGTGGATGCGCATTTACTCATTATCTACCTTGTGGATGCAACTTACTTTCTACTTAGCTCCCATATCCAATTGCGGGTCCGAGGGCCTCTACAACGTCTACGTGCTATCGTGTGCGGTTCCCCAGTGGCTTTCTTCTGAACCATGTACATACCTATTCTTAAGACCGCCACGTATTCTACCATCATGGGTAAGCGCGTTCCATTCCATCGTATGGTTAGCTATGGACCTGTCACCCTTTCGGACAGTGTTTGTGTTTCGAAGGCACTGCCACTCATATTGTTGTGCCAATAGGTTCTGTGATATAGGACCTTCTGTCCGTATCTGTGAACTAATTATTGAAGGCATCAGCAGAGAAAAGTGTGACTATTTACACAAGACTTTGGAAGAAAATTGATGTTGTACTCCTGCAAGACACTCACTGTGTAGATGAATCAACTTCCTCATCGCGAGGTAAAATAAGCGGTTTCTTCTTAAAAGGCGCCCTCTATCATCATGCGTACGGCAAAGCAACATATAACAGGTCCTCAGTCGAAAATTTGAGCCTGATTCAAACTATGGAAAGCGACCTTTAAATCGCCAACATCTGCAAGCTCTAAATAGCTCCTGGCCTGTAGAGATGATTCTAGTATAGGAACATACTATATGCCGGCGAGGTATCACGCGGATACGTAATGGTGCAAAACTTGATGCCAAAGACAGAGGAACTTAGACGCTGGAACCGCGACTACAACCCAGATCTGTGATTCACTTCATCCAATTGCTCTGGACGTGTACAACAAGTGTCCAGACGGGTGACCTAATTTCGCTCGAAGCCGACACCGTCTAATTGTCCTAGAAACCGGAATAAGGATCAACTCAGCCGCCAAGGTGGAACTTTCAGAAGTCACCTAAGACCTCGACTCCAAATTTCCATCCATCGTCTGCCCAACAACGTCTGATTTCCTCTCCACATTTGCTGTCACTTGGTGAAGGTCTATTATTCTGTGACACAGTAGGTATACATCGTCAGAGAAGTCGAGGTGTTTAAGTCCAGACTCTCTTCATCTTCGTTGTATGAAAGGCTCTCGGTATCGCAAACATGTAATAGAAGCTGTACAATAAAGGTTCACCCCTTTAGCTGATGGGTTCTACTTGCCTTCCTATGTGGATCGCTTGAAATTGTTTGTCAAAAGACATAGTGATGCCCAAAGTTAGCCACACCACAGCGCCTATAGTTTGATGCAAAACGTAGACAGCCTCTTGTCCTTATTTCAGCCGTTCACATAGGAAGGCAAGTTAGGCCCATCAGCCCAGTGGAATCAAGATCAAGATCAATGGAATCAAGAATCCTGAAACAGAACCCTCGCTATACAGCTTCCATTCCTTAGATATGAGTCTCGAAGTAGGAAGACTACTCCGGACTAGGAGATTGAAGAATTGGCTTGACAAAGGTGATGTAAATGATCACAAAGAGAGACTGTTCTCTCCCACTATTCCTTGAAGTTTTCATGACACTTTCGTTTCAAGGCCTACCTCCTTAAGAATCCATCACTTAGCTATATTTGTTTCTCCAAAAATAGATGAATATATCTTCTATGTCCCTCGAGAATAAAAGAAGAACATCTACTCATAACGCAAATAAAGTTCAAGGTAATCCTCTCGTTTCCAAGAAAGAAATTAAAATAAAAAGGGAAAATGTGTGGGAAGGATATTATATTTCTAGACAATGGTGGAAGATAAATCGGACTTGAGGCATAAGAACCATCTCTAGAGACTACAATTAATGTCAGCTGGAAAGTGACTAAAAGGAGCCTTAGCGCCCGTCACTCTCTGCAACCTAGATTCCATTAGCACTTAAGCCACACAGCTCATTCCTCTCTGCAAGGCAAAGACAATACATAACACAATTTTTTCTTCCGAAACAATATATGTATGTATCGAAAAAAAAAGGATTTCTTATGTGTGCAAGGATGAACTGTTATAGCGCAGATGTTTTGCAGATTTCCAGTTCCCAATCGAAAGATAATATTTTCGCTTTGTTGCTATGAAATTGCAGACTTATCTTCGTGTAGTAGACCACTTCCAACCATAGTCGGCATGGACTTGACTGAATTGTCTGCTGTGGAGTTGTTTGCCAAAATCTATTTTTGTTATTTCATTCAATCCGATATAGCAGATCCGCAGACATTATCTAGCATATAAATGTTAATATACCTAGGGAAGGATTTTTTTGCTTCTTTTTTATTGTATTCTGTTGGGTGTTGGTGTTCTCGTTTGAGCGCAAAATGGCAAGGGAATTCATTCATCTGTCTGCAAAGTTTGGTTGTTGTGAAGAAAAAAAGGGGATTCTACGGTTTCCGGGGCGCCAAGATTTGAAAACGCCATTTTATAGATCTCGACGAAATAAGAGCAAAATAATATGTGCAAAAAAATCGATATTTCGCTTGGTTTACGAGATATTGGCGTTTGAAAAATCACTTTTTTGTATGAAGAATTACGCTTTTTTTTTTTAATTTCTTCGAATTACACAATTATGTTGTCAACGTACAGAAATACTGTTGCATACCTTTTGGCGCAAACCTAGTCGACAACGCTAAGTTAATGCATACTTTTATCTGCCAACATGTCAAATTATATTTGAATAAATAAGAGGTATAATTCTAGGGCTGACTTCAATCGTGAAAACTAAATACATTTATCCAATGGACAAGTTAGCGGTATAAATAGTTTGCACAACATTCTATGTGTTTTTATTTTAGTTCCTGGCGCCTGCTTGGTAGTTGATGTCATACAACTAGCGGAGGGACGCTATTTTCGATTCGATTGGGTAATTACAGTAGACGTCCAATATAACGAATTATATAATGTTTGAAATCATTTACTAAAGCGAATGTGTTATATGGAACGTCGTTTTACAACAGTATTGCACATCCATATTGGTACAAACCGCATGAATAGGGTGACCAGATCCATGCACATGAAAAAGAGAAGACGTTCGAAAATCTTAAATGAAAAATAGTTTTTGGGCCTTCAATTTTGAGCTAGGTTAATGAAATTTTGTATACGAGGTTCTTGCAAAAGTAAGCAATACAAGTGTAAACATTTTCGAAATCCGCCCACTGACACGCCTACTTTTCAAAAAATTCACTTTTTTGAGTATTTTTATATGAAACTCGAAATATGTTACTTTGGCAACTAGGTAGTTATATTTTTACACTACAAATGTTCCATACATTATATTAATATTATAAAATTTGTTTCACGTTAATCGGTTAAGCAGTTATTGAAATTACCTCGGGACAACGTTTATTCCTTTCGCTTTATATAATAGCAATGAGTAATGATAATGAAGTAATGATATGGTCATCTTTAATATTTATTTATGTTACAAACTATGTGTCAAACTTAATATACCCTTAGGATAGGGTATAAAAACACTGCCAATCATGTCCCATTGGCTCTTTGGGAGCATCTACTGGGAGAGCTTTTCGCTTCCCGATTTCATATAGGAAGATACTCAGAATACAAAACAAAAAAAAAATACATGTTCCATTGGAATTCAGAAGATGGGAATTCTTGAGTGAAACCAATGGAAAACTACATTAAAACATATGAAAAGGCTACAATCCGTCTAGAGCTGATCTTATGATACCATATCCCTTTCCTGTATACATTTTTTTTTTATTTCCTATCAAATTACTCCAAAACATGAATTTTTCTCAATTAGTGGGTGTGGTAGTGGGCGGATTTAAATTTTTTGTCAATATATTTTGTACTTTGTTCCTTGAAGTGATATTGTTCAAATAAAAACGTCGAAAACAGTTTTTTGACCAAAACGCCCCTAAAATGTAGGGGTGGTCGAAAACAATGTATGAGAGATTTGTAGAGTAGAAATGTATCTACCTATTAACTTAAGTAAATTTTTTCGAGTTTCATATGAAAATATTGAAAAAAAACGATTTTTTTTAAAAAGTGGGCGTGTCAGTGGGCGGATTTTAAAATTTTTTACATTTGTATTGCTTACTTTTCCAAGGACCTCGTATTCAAAATTTCATCAACCTAGCTCAAAATTGAAGGCCTAACATACGAACGGACGGACATAGCTCAATCGACTCGGCTAGTGATTCTGATCATTTATATATATACTTTATGTAGTCTATCTGTAGTACTTCTCTATGTTACAAACTATGCATCAAACTGAATACACCCTTAGGATAGGGTATAAAAATACATGTTCCATTGGAATTCAGAGGATGGGAATTTTTGAGTGAAACCAATGGAAAACTACATTAAAACATATGAAAAGGCTACAATCCGTCTGGAGCGGATCGTGTGATACACTATCCCTTCTATATTTATTAAAATTTCGAGATTGAAAGTTTTCACAAAACTAAAACGTGTCCCTTTAAAAATTATGTAAATTATCAATTTTGTTTTGTTTAAGAGTTTAAATTCTTTAAAATTTGTATATGTATATTTAACTTGTTGGCTTAGTTTTAGTATATACTATTAATGACCCGGTTAGTTGCTTTTATTGAGGTTGCACTGTACTACATAATGCTTCAGTTGTGGGTTGAACTCATTGTATTTCTATATCGCTTTTATCAGATAGTTAAAAATGAAGGAATTCTTAAATAAATAAAGTGCACGACCAGGTGGTACGTACTTACACCTTTGTGGTGTTAGTTTAAAATAAATTAATTTAAAAAGTAAAAAAGAAAAATATATGTAAAATGTAATGCCATATTTTAGCACATGTTAAATTTTGCTTTCGTTTCAATTTTAAACGAAATCTGTTGAGTATTAGTATATAATATAGTATTAATAATAATATAGCTTTATTCCTAAACCTAGTTAATAACCATAGTTTAAATATTTTTAGCCAAAAATTTGGTACACCAGCTTATAGCATTTTTCCCTAAACCATCTCAAATATGAAATAATATAATAATAATTTTTTGGTACGCTTTTTTAAGACTTCGCAAAAGTAGCATAAATGATTTAAATAAAATCGTAGGAGCTATTTTCGAGTAATTTGGAAAGTTCCGTTTTTATCAAATTTACCCAAAAAAGTTGAAACACATCTTATAGCATTAGTTCAGTTTTATAGAAATTGAAAATTTTAATGAAATATATTTTTAGTTCAAGTTCATTCATTTTCAACTAACAAAAGGTGCAAGTACGTACGACCAAGTCGTGCACTTTATATAATTAATGTTTGTAAAAAGTGGTTTAATATAACGAATACTTTCGCTTTAGTAAATGTTTTCAAACATTATACATGCGTTATATTTATATTACAATTATCTAATTGTAAAATGAGAACAACTACCAGCCAGGCGCCAGGATCTGTGTTTCGCAGGCTGTGTACATATATCGCCACAATTGAAGTTAGCCCTAGAACTATACCTCTTATTTACCTCTTATTTATTCAAATATAATTTCACATGTTGGCAGATAAAAGTATGCATTAACTTAGCGTTGTCGACTAGGTTTGCGCCAAAAGGTATGCAACAGTATTTCTGTACGTTGACAACATAATTGTGTAATTCGAAGAAATTAAAAAAAAAATGCGTAATTCTTCATACAAAAAAGTGATTTTTCAAACGCCAATATCTCGTAAACCAAGCGAAATATCGATTTTTTTGCACATATTATTTTGCTCTTATTTCGTCGAGATCTATAAAATGGCGTTTTCAAATCTTGGCGCCCCGGAAACCGTAGAATCCCCGAAAAAAATACTTATACTTGATGGGGGTCAAGATGGAGGATGAAAAAGTGCTGGAAATGTGATAGTAGTTACTGAGTACATCACTAGCTAGCTTCTTATCTAAATGACAACTTGAAGATGCTCGCTTGCGCCATAAGCCAGTTGGGAAAAACTGAAAATGGTTTCATATGTATCTGAAAATATGTTCGATTTCACAGGGTGTTTCGAAACTTTATTGGCGAAAACTTGATGGAGTTTTTGACTGTTGAAATAAGACCGACTTGGGTTTTAGTTAAAGGCTTTGGGTTTAGATCTTAAATAACTTGTTGGAATAAAGTGCACATGAAATGTACAGGCTCCTATATTATTATTGAAACCTTGTTCGATCCGCGGTGTATACTGACTTTTTGCCAAAATTTCGAGCGGGAAACTACTGTCAGTGTCAAAATAACCTATGATTTAAAAAGAAACCACTAGATGGCCCACCCTTTACATAAAAAATGTTTCGTTTCAAACTCGATCCTGGATTTTGTTAGTGGCGATTTGCATGCCATATATCTTGTTGCCTGAGCTGCCTCTAATACTCTTCCAAAAGGCAGGGTTCCTTCTCAGCTGTAGCTATGTTTGGGCAGAGCAGATTCAAGTCTCCGCTTAACCTCATCCAAATTATTTGGTGAATGCAACAGACCTTTAAACTGTGTCGCAAGATTCAGTTTTTTTACTCTCATCTGGGTGCCATGTCACACTGGTATCACGGGAAATGAGATATCCGATGAGATTGCTAGAGAAGGCTCAGAGGAGAGTTTCTCAGGACCCAAACCTGTGCTAGATCTTCAGGCAGCACCGGCCAGGGCTTCCATAGATGATTGTGTTTCTTTTGAAGACAACTGTGCCTGGCATGTCTCTCCTGGATGAAGGCTGACTAAACGGATGCTCCCAGACGTTAGGGAGAAGTCCACGACATTCTGGATGCAGAAAAGACTGTAGACAACTTATTGGCGTTCTTACGGGCCATTTCGCCTTTGTTAAGTATCTTAAACAACTGCCTGACGCTTGTGGAGAGGGTGACGACACTGCGGAACACTTCCTTTGTGATTATCCTGCTTTTGCTCGTATCAGGCGGCAGATTCAAACCTTCAGCTGCTGGAATTTAGACGTAGTTACTGTGGTAAGGCACATAAGGATTTGGGCCAGAAGAAAGTCTCAGGAAAAATGGGTGTCTAGAAATTCATAACGCACATTGAGCATTCTAGTGAAAAGGGCGCAGAATTCTTTCCTGGATCATGACAAACATTTGTGGGGCTATGGTATGCCAGGAGGCGTCTGCTATGAGGTGTGTTAATCTCCATCTTTCTATGCAACGGCTTCCGTCCTGATGCGAGGTATTCTCAGCGAAAGAGTAAAGGCTCTGCGTAATTTGCAGTTTCCGATAAATTTTGGACCTGGTATGGCAGTACCTATCAACTTTCTTGACAATGGGATGCAAAGTCGTTGAATGAGGATAACCGCGAAGGCACTCTGGCAATCCACAAACTAATTCTTCACTTTAGATACAAGAAAGTTTTGGAGCTGTTGCCAACTTATGCAGCTCCTTTCCAATGACATTGTCTATCGCTTTGCTATCTCCACAAATTGGGACTCAGAGAACATTATCCTGATGCTTACCAGCAAAGCGAACATTCCATGTCCAGAGCTGAGATTTGTTTCCATCTATATCAACATAAGATTTAGATGCGGCGACCATAGCCAAAGCAGCATAAGTTGATAGCTAGCCCCCCAAGTCGTATCTAAAGCAACGTTTATGATCATGTTTTAGCCAGTTCTTCGATCAGTATGATCTGTTTTTGCAATTCTCAATATGTGAAACTTAACAAGCTCTTAGGCTTGTTCAAAGCGTTGCTCCTTCTGGGCCAAGTTTTTCCACAAATTTCAAACCACCTTACTTGTGCCTGGCACCTTACTCCATCATCAAAACTTATCTTGTCTCAACTATATTACGTGCTAATAAATATGCATTTTAATGAACACTATCTATAAGTAATAACATTTGCATTCACTGCCATACAATGGGTAGTAGATTTATGACTAATTTTGTAAGAAACCAGTGACCTACTAAACTTATCCACTACTCAATGCGCAAGGTGAACGATAAATGCTTATGAATATACTCGTACTTCCTGGCAAAGGATGAAACCATTAATTCCTAAATCTCCCTTTCGCCTTGATCTATTTATGTGCTTAACATAGCACATCGCACACCAATTAAACGACAACACAACGGCTGTAGTATGACACGTATGCGTCCGTACATACCATACTCGACATCATCACCATAGTCAATGCTCTGTGGTCATTCCATCCTTTGCCCCATCCTCTGGTTATGGTAACACAAGTTCAATGGTCATCGCAGTCATCGTCATCGTCATCCTCATCGTCGTTGTCGTTCTCGGTGTCGTTGTGGTAGTCGTCGTCTATGTCCCTGCATTAACAACGTTTATTATCACAAATGCATTATGTTGTCCTGAAATTTAGTAATGTCATTTCCCCCCAAGGTATTTCCAATCATGGTCGTCCCTACTCCTATCCCATACGTGTGTGTACGTACAGAGCCCTTCACATTACATAATCCAAAGGGTACTTCTGTGCAAGATGAGTCCCTGTTGCCGTTGAGTCTAAAATCAACAAATAATTTAATTACCAATACATGATAATATAATTCGGTTAGATTATTAATTAAATCTGCCAATAGATGGAGTGTATCCTTTACAACATACTGCAACGTGTTTGGCTTAAGGATTTCAGATCGTCTTTCGGAATCTACTTGCCTTTGATAACTCAAGGATGACCAGCATAACCATGGTTTACCCCCAAAAACTTCATTCATATTCAGTTACTCATTGTGAGGCCTTGAATTTCTGAATTCCATTTAAGAGATCTTCGACAGCCGATAGAGAGAGACCTCTCTGTATGTGATATCCTTGCCTAGGAGTTGTGTCTCCATTAATTCGTAGCTATTTCAGAAAATTTATGTAGATCAGGTGAACGATGCCAGGATATCCTGTGCAGCCTTACATGTTGAATGCAATTCAGATGATTGAAATTCTTGTCTTGGCGATTTTAATGTGATTATTGTTCGGCTATCTCTCTTCGGGCTTCAAAGTAAATACCATCGAATGTGGACGAATAACTATGTCATTGTATTACGAGTAAGTAAGGTAAAGGTGGACTTGGGGCCTAGAAATAAACACAAATCAAATTCAGTTAGGCTTAATAGCATGCATTCACGTTCTTTGAATAATTTGAATGAGCAAATAATTTACATGTTTCTCATTCTGTGGCTGATTAAAGATGAATGACAGAAAAGAGATGGAGTTCTCCTATTCTAATCACAAAAATGACTGCCTTTTCTCCATTTTTGTTAAAAACGTTGCCTAATACTCCTGTTTTTACCGAAAATTGCCAACATAAGTGATTGGGTGTAAGAATGTAGACTGGGTGAACTTGGAGGAGTACTACTCCCAATTTGTTAGCAAAAGCAAGTGATGGATTTCGTATACAAAATTTCATGGACACAGCATAAAACATAGGTGCCACCTATCGGGTCCAAGACTATACTATCTTGGAACCAACCAAACATAAAATTTGGTTGTACGAACAGAGTGACACTGAAAAATGTATTGTCCAAACCAGAGACCTGCAATTCGAAATATTCATTGCTTTTCACGTATTCACATTCATTCACATTCATTCACAAGAAGTATTCGCTGGGTTCACATTTTATTGCATCTCACAATTGAATCTGAAGCGAGCTCCCATTCACATTCATTAGAAAAAATGATTATCTACCCTTATACTTTGTTGCCTGGCACTGTATTTGGCAAAAGGCAGTAAATTTTTTTGAATGGCTCGTAAAATGCTCTTTGTTTTTGCTTCTTTCCTTTCATAAAATAAGGTTGCATTCGTTGTTTGTACTTGCAGTGTTCTAGGTTTTCTACCTTTTCTATTTAAACCATTCAAAGGCTCGCGAATCAGTTGTACATTTCACAGCATTTGTGAGTACTTTAATTCAATGAATACTTTAAACATGAGCGTACTACGCAGACAGCACCATGATGATTCGTTTTCATTTCGTATCGCATTGTGAACTTCGTTACCGTTTCCTACATGATTCATACTCCCTTATTTTCTGAGTGCGTAAGACTGTAAAAGGCTCGTTTTTAGCGAATGATTCACAACGGCAAATGAATGGATTCATGCAGTTTTCTGGTCCGAACCAAATACGGGCGTAGACAGATCGCATAAGAAAGACCGTCCAAATTGATCAACTGTCAAATGAAGTCGATCTGCTACAAATATTGAGCACGTAGCGTCACCATTTTTACCTGATTTTTTCCAAAAGGCCGTCGTTCGCATCTTGTGTTATGATTGCGAGTTTATACAGAAATCTCATGAACAGCACTTTCAGTTTTTTTCACGAAATTTTAAATTTTCTGGTAAAATTTTTCAACTTTCTTTCCATAAAAACTAATTCGAACTGTAACGAACATTTTTACAAAGTATAATTAATTTGCAACTAACAGCACAGCACTAACAGAATGTACGATCCAGTCGTGCACTCTATTTTATAAATTCTTCGAAATAAGAGAAAAAGGAATTGTTTCATAAAATTCTATTGAAATGTTTGAAGGCCTCTTCTCTAATTTATTCTAAAAATATTTCAATTATCGCTCCCTGTAGGAATACTACACCTCAAGGTAGGTAATTTAACTTGTAATTGTAGGAGTAAGCTTCTGTGCTACAGAAATCAGACTCAAGACTCCTGCCGCTGAGTTTTCCTGGTAAATTATTTCTATGTTAACATTCTCTAGACTTTGCTTCTAAGGATTTACATTGAATTTTGAAAAGAGTTTTACTGCAACGGAACTGCTGTGGAAACTATTCGATGTGTGATACGGTGAGATGATTTCAAAAGAATGTTCTTACAAGACTTAGTAATAGGAAAAGTTGTAGAAATGAATCTACAATCTATAGACTGAGCAAGAACACAATGAAGTGGTACACAGATAGATCAAGGGGTGATGAAGGAGCTGGAGCAAGGATATTCGGGACTAGAAATAAATAGATGCCATGTATCCATGGCAAAGACAGGAAGATCTTTCAGGCCGAAATACGAGTATGTGATGCAAGATATCAAGATGTGTTAGCTCGTCCGTCGTTAACACTAAACTTTCCTGGAAATCCCTGCACAAACTTAGCGAACTAAGCCAAAGAAATATGGTAACTCTCTGCTGGATACCAGGCCACGTGTGACGAAATAGAAGATTCCCTACCGAGAAGGGGTGCCTTACAAATCTTCATGGACCCTAAACTGTTTTGCAGAATAGAATAACGCATCCTTAAAGAAAATTCAGGGTTCTAGTGAAAGAGAACAAGCTATGAAGCTCAAGGCATGTAACAGGTTGGAGGTATAACCGAAAGAAACTTATGGATATGCAAGGAACTCAGGAAAATCAACATCTGTATTCTTAGGTACCTGAAGGTTCTGCAATGATACCACTGCTACATGATTGCACTGACATTCTGTGAAGAATGTAAATAACTAAAATTCTTGGGCAACTACCATTTATTCGGTGAGACCACGAACTTCTCTAAAAGAGTCTTGTCTCGCGAAAGCAAAGAAAGGGTACAGTAGCCAACACGCGACTATATAAATGGAACAAATCCAGCACTCTGTTAAGAATATATTGTAGCAGTAACTGAGAAAATACACAATGACCGAGGACGAGCTCATTCAAGGCGCCCCTTATCGCACCATGATAACGGACAATTTCCTGCTTCAAATTGAAGCCTGTGATCTTCAGGACATTTGGTGGCAACGATATAGCTATACATGCAACTCAGCCCCTGAAACCATGGCAAATTTTACGCTTGGGGCCGGTAAACTGGCCGTCTAGATTGTGTGCTGTCACACCTTTAAAATCAAAGTACGATCAATTAGCTTACTTACTAAGTTAAAGGGCTTCCGACCCTTGTAGAGTTTCTGCCTGAAGCACGGCTGCCTTCCAACTTCTGCGGTTTTTTTCGGGCACGCTGCTGCGAAGTCCAAGTTTTCTGGCATCCGCGACAACTCGGTCCTTGTAAATTTTTGTTTGTTGATAACATTGCCGTAAGCGCCTCTACGACAGCTTGCAGGGATCTTCCCATGATGTCAATATCGTCTGCATATCGCAGCAGTTGGACAGATTTGTGAAAGAGAGTGCGTTCCGTGTTGACACCTACAATGCGCACTATCTGCCAGAGGATTTACTTGCCTGAATCCGGTGCACGTTTGGAAGAGCTCAGAAAAGTTGTTTCGAAGTTGCACAGACACATCTGGATAAGTTTTGACGGTATTCCGAATTGGGCCAACGCTTGGTAGAGCTCTAGGCGATGAATGCTGTCATAGGCGGCTTTAAAGTCGTTGAAAGGTGGTGGGTTTCGACTTGAAATTTGTTGGTATTTTCCGGGATTTGTTTGAGTGCAAAGAGTAGGATGATCTAGCTGCGATTAATTGCTCGCATTAAACCACTTGAAATGTTCAATCGCGTCATCGAAAATGGGAAATTCAGAAGGAACCATATTAACGGTAGTTTCTGTGAACATTTGAAAGAAACAAACTTTAAAATATTAATGCCAGGAATCACTATTTTGGTTGATGACAAAGATAATCCAATAGAATTGAGTTCCTTTAAAATTGGTTTACTTTATAGAAGTACCTCTAAGTGAATCACTCTTCAAAGCATGTCAGCTCAAATTTGAATGATAAATCCTTCCTCCAAACACATTATCTGACACACCAACTATTGCTGTTTCTTTACAAGATAGAAGATAGCCTTTTTTTTGAATTAAGGACACTCTAAAATTTTAGGTACCTATTGCATGTGAGACAAAATACTGTTACACCCAAAAAAATGTGTTCCCTTTCATTCAGGTAAAGCACCGTCTAAAAGGATTGCTTTTACCATAAAACAAACAAATGCGGTTTCTGTGTTACTAGTTAGAAGTCTATAAAAAAGGGTAGGACAACGCTGTCTTCAACAAAAAAAAAAAAAAGGGGTGAAAAAACTATGTGTGTCATATCCTTCCTCCACACCCTATCAATCTCGTAAAAAGTATGCCCTCTTTCTGCCGTTTCAAAGCACGAAGCAGGATTTTTTTTTATTTTTGCTTAACACTCCCATCAATTCACAAATATACTGCCGTTAGCTTTTATGTGGATCCTTTTGTTAGAACGCCAAATAAAATGTATTAGCAATATGAAGTATAAGGATTCCTTTCCACCCCTAGTCCAAATAGCTAGCAGAGTTCTGCAAATAATTTTAATGGAACAGAAGAGTGCATGCATGATGCCATAGGCAAAGGTGCATGCAGAAGACTACCCTAGAAGTGACATTAAAAGAATCCTGTCACTTTGAAGGGTTCCCCTCTTTCAACTGTTTGATTGACGGCAGCAGCTTTCAATCACCCCACAAAATTGGCAAACATTTTTCTCCAGTAATCATGCCCCCCCCCCACGTAGGCAAACATCACCCAGACAAGGGATGTCGACACTCTAGCATGCAGCAGAAGAAGAAAAAAAAAAAAAAACAAAAACTTCAGTAGAAGATCCTTTTCATTAGTCAAAAGGAGCAGAATTAAATTGTTTGATTGAAAAATATGTATTCAGACAACAAGAACTAGGGCAACAGCAGAAGGTGGATGGGATACAAGGACACGAGGAGAATAAAAGAAGAAGGACTCTTGTCAGGGGACCACAGTATGGCTCTGGAATGAAATCCTTTTTAAATTATTTTTCGTAATCCTTTCTAATTTTTGATTCTCAATTTGTTTGTCTAGATAAACCGATTAGGGAATTGGAATTTTTTCTTTTGCTCTCTATGACTTGCTTGCTCTAACTCGAAGGCATTATATTGCCTACGTAAGAGTTTCTTTCGCTTTTTGTTGTTCGTATCGTATCCCTGGAGAAGAGCGTTTTTGAATAAGGATGCGATATGATTTTGAGTAACAACCCAGTTTTTTTTTTTTTTTTTTTTCATTTTCCTGTGCTCTTTCGGAGTAAAGAAAAGCAAAAGGATTTGATCTAGAGAAACGAAAGTACGTGTTTGTGTTTGATTTATTTAATGCTTTGGTATGTGTGATGTGGGATTAAGGAAGTGCATTTTACTTTGACTTTTGGGTAAGGAGCTTAGAATCGGATCCCAACAGCATTAGACAATATGTATAACTAAAATTTGATTCCTTCAGTGTCCAGACATTTGAAATGGTTCAGTAGACTATGAAGAGGGCGTTGAGAAGCCTTAAATTTGTTTGGGTGTCATAATAATACAGTAATTGATTGTTTCAATAAAAATGTGTTTGAAGTGCGTTTCAGGTTGGCGTGATAAGCATTCGACTTGAAGGCGGCAATATCTATATAAACTTATCGACAGCGATTAGTGATGATTCTGCATCTCGATAGTCGGAGAAGCAAGCTAACAAAGCGATTTCCCCACTTGACAGCTGGACTCAATGATTGGCTTACCTGGAAGTCAGAGTAGCAGCGTCGATGGCGGCACTCAAGACACAAAAAGCAAAAAGCCCTAGGAGCTAATTTTGTTCATAATATCAGTGAAGGAAGCATGTAACTCCGCTACTGATAGTAACCAAGGCCTACGATGGGAATAACAAGGTAACAGAAGAACAAGGTACTAAACGTGGTAACGTAGGGCGAGGAAAGGACAGCAGGGCTGTAAAAGAATGCAATCATTGCGGAAGTCACTAGCATTCATTGATTGCGTTCAGTTCCTTGAAGTCAGTTGAAGTCAGTGACTGCATTCACTTCGTTGAAGTCTTTTGAAGGCAGGGTAGACAATGCAATCACCCACTTAAAGGACTCCAAATGACTACAAGGAACTGAATGAAATTTACGTTCGGAGTGTTTGTTTGAATTTAAGCGTGAAGTACACATGTGACAACGAGCTCTTTTGTTGGTGACTGGTTGATGGAGTAACTGGCGTGAGTGATCCCGAATTTAGCTCCTTTTCTTGATCGCCATTGAACCACTGAGCCACTGTGCCACATTGTCAATGCAGACGTTAATGGACAGTATCACAATTGTCAAATCTGTGGTACAGGGTATGTCATCGTTTATGTCGCTATGTGAGCATTGAATAAGTTTAAAAAAAACAACCGACTCCTGGGTCCCTTGCAATTTGTTGGACTAGTTTTTGAATGCAACATCAATCAATTAAGTGACTTCAACCTCAATTTCCCATCGACTGTTCTGACTGCTCTGAAGAAAAATGTCCCAATGATGGTTTTGGCGCAAATGCCCCGGACCAAACAGTCATACAATTGTATTTGATGGACTTCGTGTGGTTTCTCTGATTCCCAAATCGGCAATTTTGCTTCCAAAATCAGGTTCAGAGTGTGATGGTTGGCTTCTCTCACCGCATCGGCATGGATAAGGTATTTGGCGTAAGACGTTGACGCCTCGATATCGGTAACGCTGATGCTGTTTAGAGCTGAGGAGCCTCATCATGCCAATTCGTCAGCTTCACAATTCGAATTGGTCGTACTGTCCAACTACATCTTTCAGAGATACGCGGCAGTCCTTCAGTTCCTTGGATCTCCTTGTACTGGATCCGAGGGATTCAATAGCCGCTTGGCTGTCGATGTATGTGGCAATATCCGATATTGATAATGAATTAACCGCCAGCCAGTCAGCTGCCTGACGAATAGCGGTAACTTCAGCTGAAAAACGCTGCATTAGTCAGGAAGGCTGAAGGAGGATTCCAGCACTGACTCCTTTCTCGGCTTTAGAGCCATCCGTGAAGATAGTCAGCGATTCATGGTGAGGGACATCCCGTTCTGTTAATTCTGTTCTGTTGGGTGTTAAGCATTTGTAGCCCATGTTGAAGTTGTGTTCAGTGGGCAAGTGACCTTTGGAAGATGTCGATGCACCGATAGTATTCTGGCGTGTCCAGTGTGTTGTTCCTTCCATTGGTTTGGAACTTATTTCTGATCAGGCAGTCAGTTGCTTGCTGACGATTTCAGTTGGAAGTAGGTGGAGCATGGTTTGGAGTGCTGCGGTGGGAGAGGTTCTCAGTGCACCAGTAACACAGAGGCAACTCTGTTGTGTTTCTTTGAATAAATTTCACCTTATACGGAAACAAATGCAAATCGTCCTTGAAAATGCGCCACAATGTGATTCCAATGACGCCAGATTCATGAGCGCGATGACGATGTGACATATGTGGGTTTTCAGCAACACTCTCTGTTACCACTTCAACCAATTCATTGGGATGTCTAAGGTATTGACGAAAAGCATGTCGACAATCTCCCACTGTACTGTTGCTCAATACAATTCGACATAAAACGACGAATAGTGTTGCCAGGCGGTTCTTGTTGGCGACGATATTGAGTCAGTCAGTATATCGGCGCGTTGTTTTGGTTAAAGTCATTCGTTGCTATTGTACTGAATTGACATATCTACCTAAGTCAAAGTTGTTCTATGCTTTCATGCCTACATAATAGATGGCGCACCCTGTACAAGAAACTTTCAGTTTCTGCCTTCTTCCGTCTTACATCATAATGCCCTGCAAACAGATGGACAGCATTATTATTCGCAATAACCTTGAAAGTTTCATAATTCGAAGGTCACTGCCTAAACTATACTTTTGGCAGATTATTTCAACAACCCGCTGCAGCTACACTCAACATAAATCATCCACCCAGCTATAGTCCATCTGCATTCTTATTAACCCTTTAGCAAATAAGAATCTTAAAGGAAATTTAAAAGCGGATCAACTTCTAAATAACTTTGACCCACTTCATTTTATACCATAATTCATAATTCCCTTTGAAAATATGAAAATGTCCTTGTTGAAAAGCATTGCCGGCGCCGCGCCGCCCCCGCTTGAATTTTCACGCAAAAGCGTATTAATTTTTGTTCTTCTTCCCTCCATCATCTGACCTTTAAGGGCAAAGAAAGCAGACAAAAAGATGAAAAAAAAAAAAAAAAAATTGGAATAAACATCTTTTACTTAGCTCTCTGCCTGCCTGTGTGTTTGAATCCTTTTCGCTGCCCGATTTACTGACATAGCATGACAAGCGATGAGGGTTCACAAGGATGGATGATTGAAAGAAACCATATTTAAAATGATGTCCATGATGTCCCTTTTTTGTTGCCTTATCTTTCCAGGGATTAAATTCAGTTTTTCTATAAAATTACTACTTTATTTGAACTTAGGCTTGTGGAAGGACAATCGCATGTGCAAAGGCAAAGCAAAAAAAAAAAAAAAACAAAAAGGAAGGATGGGCGGTGAACAAAAGTATAAAACTTACATGAGATACGAAGGAAAACTTTAGTAAAGTTTCAATAAATGAAAACATAAATCATTTCGAATTTTTAGCCACAATTTTATGTATGAATATGTACGTGCTGCTGCTGGGCCAGAACACACACAAAAGGAATACGTAGGAAGGATACAAAAAAAAAAAAAAAAAGCTTTAAATATATCATACACACGAATGAATTTGGGACGAAAAAGGATTTGCGTTGTGGCTGGATTGAGTGTTGGATTATGTCTTTTATTTCAAATTGCTGATAGAGGACTTCAATGAATTTGTTCAAGGTACATACATATGTACAGTTGTGAAAAGTTTTGCATGAAATTATTCCAAAGCCAAAAACAACCAAATTGCCACTATCTGTGGGACTAATAAATAATATTTTCAAATACTCCGCCTACTCCTGCTGACAGCTCCTTTGGCAATCTGCGATAAATTATAATCACAACTCTGCTAATTTGAGGCTTATACCCATTAGGCACCACCACCACCGCCACCACCACACCATCAATCCCCTTGAGGTGACTAAAAAATATGTTTTATTTTTCGAATATCCTTGTATTCATTTCAGGGAACGCTCCCCGTTTTCGATAATTACAAATTGGCACGTAGATTTCCGCCCCATTTCCCAGCCCCCCACCTGGGAGAGGCACCGCTGATGATGAATGCACGAAAAAAAAAAAAAACGTGTCGGCATGAGGGGAATTCAATCGTGTCACTGTCAGCTAAAAGCCTGTACATACATATGTATACATTAAGACATGGCGCCGTTTAGGGACACCCATTTTCGACGCAATAAAGTAGGCTTGCTTTTGAGAGTTGAGGGTTGGTTCTGCTGATTAGTAGGGAATATAAAAAAAATCGTTAATCGGTGATTAGCATGCACCATTGGACAGTGTTTAGTGTTCTGTCATTTCGGAGAATGTGTCTCTAGTGTTAGCTGTAACTTTGCCTTCTGCATTAAAATTTTATGAATCATTAGGGGAACGGCAAATCACTGGAGACTATCCAAACCCTAAGGGATATAATGAATTCAATACAAATCAGGACTTGATTAGGTTCTTTCTTGGAACATAATTTGTTACTATCTCGCAGCTTAATGGCTGTGGAATTTTAGCCATAATGCGGTCGCAGAACCAGAAAAGAACATTCAAATAAAGGCTGAATAGGCGGTAGACAAATAGGTCAATTACTATGAATATTAAGTGATTTATATTACTTGAAAAGTTTCACCAAGTGAATTGATATGACTAGCGGCTCTGGAGCTATAGTCTCTAACAAACGAGAACAGTTAGGCATCTTCATGGAAAGTTAAGCAGCCATTAAAAGGAAAGGAAAGGAAAATATAACCTAATATCACCTGAGTTTCAAATACAACTACACCAACTCTTTCCTATTCCTTCTTCTCTCTTCCAAAATTAACTAACGCCCGTGCCCTGTTTAACAGGGTATTCATATCCCCTTTGGCATGTGCAGATTATAAAAAAAAAAAAAAAAATAACGTACATCGCAAAATAAGGAGTTTACAAGACAGTGGTTTCTCCATTCCATGGAGAAGGAAGTGAAGTCTCATCCAAAAGTACTCAAACGAATGACAAGGAATGACACCACAGAGTACTGAAACACAGGCAACGGACAAAAATAAAAGGAGAAAAGATACGACACCCAAGCCGAAGAGTCAAGCGATTCCACAAACACCGGCCATACCAGAGACAAAAAGGAAAAAGTCAGAGATTCAGGTGGCAAGATGGCGCGAAACCAACCGTAGAAAAGGAGTTGAAAATTGCAGCAAGTACCAGCAAGGAAGCAGGACTGGATCTTGATGAAAGAACAAAGTTGAAGACAGGGAAAAAAACCGAGTGATCTGCCTCGATGTACGACAAGGCGATCGTTCTTGTGCAGGCATCCTGAAAAAGATGACAATTGACCCTCCATTAAACGAAAAAAAAAGGTTGAATATACACAAGGAAGCTAGCGAGGAGCTGATAGCTTCAGCTTAAAAAGCAGTAGAATCCCGATTTCCAACAAAAAGTAGAGAAAATCCTAGAAAGAAACGACGAGGTCAGAACTACGACACATGAGGTCACAATAGATGTGAAGGACGTTGATGAAATCCAAGACCAATACAAAGGTTGCCCAAGACAGAGGTTGCCCAAGACAGAGGTTACCCAAGGCAGAGGTTGCCCAAGACCTCGATGGATCAAGAAAGCTTCTTGCAAGCTGTCAAATTTAACTCACATTCCACAGATGTGGATTGCATTCCACATTCACACGACTCAAACATTTGAGTAAGACTTGATAACAAATGAATTTAAAAAGGATTTGAACTCTGTTCAGGCTTCTATCCACCATGTCGCAATATCCACGCCCCCGTGAGCCTTAGTCAAAGGATTCAAGACAATTTTCTACTCATTTGATTTCCACCTCTTTAACCTTCACATTCCCAACCAAAGCTAACACAAACTAATGATATATTTTCCTTTCCTTAAAACAACATTACAATACTCGTAGTTCTCTACAGAGAATTCTAAGTTTCAAATCACCTTCCATCATTCAAAAGGATTATTTTTGAACTCAATGAGATCGATAAACAAATGAAAATCACTCCTTCCATTTGAGAGAGAACTTTTCAAACTCATTGAGGAACTTTTTTGGCGAACATCTGTCGGGTAAAAACTTCCCTGTCAACTAAGGTAACCAAGTTGAATGAAGTTCAAGGGCCGCAATTGTATGCAAGTACCCTTTCTCGTAAGCTCACACATACATATGTATAACTAAATCTAAGGAACTTTACAAATCTAAATTGAATTTGTTTGTTTTTTTGGTTCTTGCATCCTATCATTACCGTTCAAGTGACATTTTATTTTCCCATTACGATGTTAGGAGTAAAACGACCTCAATTCACCTTGGTTAGGATGAAATTAATTTTCATCTGTCAACTTTGCAAATTCGAAAAGTTTTTGATTTAATTAAAAATGTTGTTGCTCTCAAAAAAAAAAGACCAAAAAAGTCCAAAATATTCGTTGTTTAACTAATTGAAAGGACATTACTCCAAACAACAGTACGAGTATTGGAAAAGGTATGCGATGCATGGAATGTACTTGGACTGGTTAAGTGATTTATGTTAAGAGTGACAAATTAATTGGACAGAAAAATTATAAATTTTGTGGTGGTTTAAGGACCCACAAAACTTTAGAAAAATTGGGAACAACTAAAAGGTTGGTTAAGTGTTCAGATTTATTCATTACTTGCAGCAAGTAGCAAGCGTTAGGTGTTCTTAATGGCGTTTGTTTGTTTATGTGTTAAGTTTCCATTTGACAAATAAAAGAGAAATATATCGGAGACTAAAATGCATATATAAACCGTTAGTTTTGTCCTTAATCTCTAATTCATACTCGACTTTCATCATTCCGTGCTTGGGGCAATTCCAAACATTCAGTAGTATTCTTTGTTTACATTTATGCGACAGGTGCAATAATTTGTGGTTTTGCTGTCACTGTTTGCGATACAAAACAAAGGCAATTTAATCAATTTTGTCACTAATGAAACATACAGCCAAACGGTCTAAAAAAAGCCTTTTATGTAGGTAACCACAGCAGTCAATATGTGAATTATAAATAATCACTGTAAATACCACAACGCTGCCTGCCTAATGAATATCATTCAAACCACTCTCTAAAGGTTCATTGCCATTCACAGCTCAACGAACTGTGAATATGAAACAAATGAATATTTGGAAATTTTGTCATTCATTCACAAAGATAAATAGAGTTTCTTGTAAAGTTATTGGAGAAAAGTGTGCTTTTCGAAAAATGGGCGTGTCAGTGGGCTGATTTTCGAGTCACTTCCAATACAAAGTTTCAATGAACTCGCTAGAAATTGAAGGCCTAAAACCTAGTTACACTCAGTGATCCAATATGAAAAACTGAGAGTACCTACTGTCCTTAACGAAGGAATGGATTGGACTAGAAATTCCTGATAGGTGATTAAAGTCCTGTCAAACTTGAAGCTTGTACTAAATGCCTAGAAAGGTCATTTCTAATCCATTGAATGTTTTCGACAAAAGAGCGTAGAGCCAAACTCTGTCAAATGCCTTTGAAATATCAAGTTTAAGATTCGACATAGAGATGGAAAGATTGGTTTAACTTTTCTGTGAAATTTGCCAAATCATCAGTGAACTAGGACAAGCTAGGACAACCATACTGATGAAAAGCTTTCGTGAAGGAAGATATGTATTTCATAACTTACTTACTTAAAGGGCGCCCGACCCTTGTAGAGTCTCGCCAAACCGTCCATGGACTCCGCCGCTGATTCCACCGAGAGAATTCATCCGCCATCCATCCTCCTTCTGAGGGCTCTTATAAGACTTCTGAGACGCAGTACTCGTTCAGATCAACAAGAGATGCCTCCTTCGGTCCTACATGACTGCAGAAGTTTACCCAGATGTGCTCGGGCGGACTGTTCAGCTACACATGCGTAGACGGATTTGGCATACGCTCATCGTTTGTTCACTACTATCCAGAGGGCACCACGTGGAGGTGATGATGCGACATTTTGCCCTCCTATGTGTTTCATAAGCTGACGACTAATCAACGTTCCTATATTCTTGAAAAGAAGCGACGTAGGTGATTGTGATTGCGAGATTCACCCTTTTATTTAGGGACAGGCTGAAGAGATGTTGTTCTCCCAGAAAGTAGTCTTTACGGAGAAGTTTTTCCAGCGAAGTAGAATTTATCCTTTATCCTGTCAAAACTATTGATTAGGTCCATACATATCATCTGGCCGTGACTCAGTGGTAAGTACTATTGACTACTGTGAATGAAGTTTCAAGTTCTTACAAACGTCGGACAAACATCCAAGAGTATAATTTTCGTGTGATAGCTTCTCAATAAATCCCTCTAGCTCTGGAATACGGCACAAAATTGTAGTACAATAATTTGTTAGAGACAGTAAACGGTTTCCTGGACCAACGGCAACAGATACTTATGTTTGAATGTATGCTTAACGGTCCAAATGCATAGTTCCATTGTTTAAGTTTAAGATCTAAGAAGAAAATTTAGAAAATCGTTCAAATTTTTGCGGCACTATTTCGTTCGATTTGGCCAATTTTATTTTCTTATTTCCACTTAAATCTTTTGTACATGGCAAAGCATTAAGTATAATATAACGTATTTATGCGTAGATTCTAAATTTATAGATACAATAAAAACTTGGATGCGCTTACGGGCGTTCCGATAGGGAACATCTGTTACCACCTCATCTGTGCAGTTGCAATAAATACCTCAAGAGAATAAAATTACCTTATTCACCACCAGGAATTCACCATATTAGAAGCATGCGCTTTTGCTAAAAAGAGCAAGAAGGTTTTCAACCAGAGAGTATAAGAGAATCCACCCAAAAAGTTGGGAAATTTATCCTTCCCTATGATACGGAGGTAGGTATATCAGTATTTATTTGAATATAATATGTTTGTTTGCAGCTGTCACAATCAAATAAACCAAATGATTTCATTAGAATACAGTAATTTACCACACAAGGATTTTAGAACCAAACCCAAGCTAAAAAAAAAAAAACTCCCCTCAACTGAGCACATTTCCCGGGAAAGCCAGAAAAGTTCCTCACTCAGCAGGCAATCCATTCACTTCCACACAACATTTTTGGGTGTGTTTTCTCACCACAATGGAAACACACCAAAAAGTGTCGTTGTCTCTTCTCTATGGGAAAAACTTTCTCTTTCCTTTTATCTCTCTCTATACAAAATTCGCTCTCACCCAGATTACAATCCATGGAAAATAAATAGTACAGCTTTTTTTCCCCGCACATTTTCGAAGAATCTCTACCACCCGCTCGGTGGTTTTCGCGCATCCCAAAAACGAAAAACATTAAAATCCCCACAGCTGCAGATGTATGGGAAAATCCGTGATTGGGAAACTAGTCTCCTAGCGTCTACCGTTTATGACGCCACGATGTCTTTCGGTGGGATTTAAATTTTCCAACAAAAAAACAAAAAAACAAAAAAAATACACACAAATAAATTACATTCTCAAATTATGGATATAAATTGAAATTAAGAAAAGTGAAAAACAAAATTCAATTAAAATTTATTTCGTGGTTTCAACGGGTTAAATTAATTTTAAGACCGAAAAATTTCATGCGGATGAAATCAGTTCGAAATCATTTCGAAATATTGGTTTTTTATTTTCGTTTTTTTTTTTTTCTTGTGATTTCGAAGTGTCACGTGAGTTTTATTAACATGATATAAGAATAAAATAAATGAACGCGAAATGTGCGTGGTAGCGCGTTCGGATCCCTTTTCTCTGCTCGGTAAAAAGTGTCTGTAGATACTCGTATCTTAAGTGTGTTTACATGTGCATCCGATGATGATTGATTGACATGCTCTGAATGAGTGAGTTAGTAAACCGGTAGCTGTCATCGTCATCGTTCATTTCAGATTGGATGCCACTTTGCCAAGTAAAAATCTCTGCAATAGCGTGTGTGGTTCATAGTGAAGGGGGAGGGTGATAAAAAAAAAATCCAAAAGAATTACAGTTCTCTTCTTAGTGTTTTCTGGCCTCACCATCGTGGGTGGTTCATGTTATGTGTGCGGTCTAAATCTAAATTTTAAATTGGAAACTTCAAGCTGTGTGCATCCGTATCTGTACTTATTGTATTTGCTTACTCAATGAATACAAGTGCATAGTAAATCGACGACGAAGAATAGAAGAAAAAAAAAAGGATTAAATGGCAAGAGAGTAAAATTAATTAAAAAAAAGGACTAATTGCATGCGGATTATCTGCGTTCTCCAGTGCTGCTGCAGCCATCCTCTACTACTCGGACACCGGATAAAAAGAACGCGGTACGTACTTGAGTTTGTTTCCTTCTTATTCTCGTATTCTCTTCATCTATGTATATAGATACATTGCCTAGATAGAGGATTTTGTTTTTGTTGTTGTTGTTTCCGTTTCCTGAGAAGAGCACAATAAAAATGCAAATAGCACGTTGGGCGCCGTCTGCCTCCCTTAAGGACCTTCAACTAGTTTATTCGCCCATTCTTGTTAGACAGCACTAGTAGCAGTAGCAGAAACAGAAACAGAAGCAGAGAGCGGCAGCACACGGTCGACAATTAAGAACAACTCAACTGTTATTGTCCTAGTTTAGTGCTTGCGATTGCACACTTTACCCACATGTAAACAACAACGAAGCAGAAAGTCTTTCATCCCTATAACACCCCTAGCAACCCCCTCTCGCCTGCTTGCTATTTATTGTGGTATATGAAAGTTTGCTCTCGTGCTGGAGTTTATCTTCTTCTCGTGAAGCCTTAACATTGTGTGTGGTGTGTAAGAAATAGGGTTGCCAGAGAAGCAGGTGGGGGGTGGTTGGAGTAGTAAAATTAATTACAACACCGACAATCACAATTTTCGGTGTGGTAAGTGGCTAAGAGGTAGTTTTCAACCCTTATCCAAGCTAGGGGGTTCCTCTTTGCTTTTTCTGTGTTTCAAGTCGTCATCGTCTTGGAGGGTGGAGGCTGAGTTTTGAGAATGTATTAAGGGTGAATTATTTTCCAGCAGTGATGGAAGTGTTCTAATGGTTTCTCAAAGTAAATAGGATGACTTTGCGTGGGCGATTTCTTATTTCTTCTGTTTTTTAAGAGCATGCAAATGGTGGTAATTAGAAGATTTTTTTTTCTTGTGCTATTTGAGGTTGTTTTCAGATTCTTGTCACACAATTATGAGAATGGGGTAATGCTGTAGTGGGTTAATAGGATACAATGAGTGGCTGTATGACTGAAGATGATGATTGCAAGGGTTTTCGTTGAACAAAAGAAAGGCGATAACCTATGCACAAAAGGTTTATCAGGAACCTAATTCTCATTTGTTGCTACAGACTTGAATCTGAAATTGGTGTATCTTAAGATCTCTTCTTTACTCTTTTTTCATAATATTTTCTAACTTTTTTCTTAAGTAGGTCTTGATTAGTAAACTAAGTACATATCTCATAAAATCCATGCCTTTCGAGCTCACAAGTGCACTGACCTAATTTCGTATTTCAAAGAATAATTCATAACGACTCATCTTAGACCTCTTTAACCTTAATGTGACCTTGCCTGCAATCAATAAGAACAACTATACTTAGTAGGTTAGGTTAGGTCTCTTCTCGTGCTCCATTTCTTCCAGCGAAGATGTTACCTGGAATAAGGAGATCACAAACCCATCTGTATCAGTATTGCTCCACCAGAAGTATCGCCTATGTTACACTAAGCACTAAGCACAAAACTTCTGATCTGTCAAGTGCAGTGTCAGGTTCTTGTGCTAGAATATTTCAGCTTCATAAAGTCCAGGAACTAGGTACAAATAAAACTTCAAATTTGTGTTATGACTATTACAATCGCAGCCTTAACAACTTTCTCCTGTAAGGTTGTACTTGTGTGCCAAGCATATTATACTTCGCACAGATATCCTTCAAATGTTTAACGAACCATAAGAATATCATCAAATTAATTCTAGACTCATTAGTTATTCCAAAACTTAAGTTAGCTTTGATTTGATATTACACATAAAAAGTTCAAGGATTTAGGACTTAAGTCACTTAGTGCCAATCAATGTTTGACTTAGTAACTAACTTCCAATGTCTGAAGAACTCTACTTAAGTTTAAGGGACACTAAAACAAGATTGATAAGGTAGAGTCTCTGCTTCCAAGTAGATACCACACAGTAGGGAAAAGATTTCCATGCCAATTGTTTCACTAAGCCAACATTTTGCAGTCAGGAAGTCCTGGTCCTTTCTTAGACATCCACGAACCGAAATTGTTTTGCCCTTCATACCGCCATTTTTTTAGGTTTCAAATGAAGCGCTCTTCTATACCTTTCCATGGTTCATACAGAGATCAAGGCATTTAGTTCAGTTATTAAAGCTCGAAGGACAAACATACATCTCAAGATCGTTTGTAGAAGCACAGCTCGAGATGCCATATATCCCATATCCTATATTTGGGAAGATAAGAGGCCACTAGAGTAGTCGCCATCCATGATCGTTTCCAAACACTTTCTGTAGATTTCCATTCGCTTGACAGAAGTTCTCCTTAAGGGCTGCCAATATCTTTGGCTTGCTCGTAACTCTGTAGCTTAGAAGTCTCGAAAGCGGTCTTGTAAACAAGTGAAAATATATAAAATGCTCGCTATGCACGATTCCACCTTTCTGCTAAAAAATAACTTGTTTTAGAAAGCTGGATTCGACAATGTTTGACAGAAAGAAGTCCTTGATCATGGTATGCTAATAGCGGTTAAACTACAAATGCTGCATACTTCCTCCCCAAGTAACTTGACTCATGATAATGCCCAATGAAAGTAATCTTTTAGACTTTGACTGTAGGCAATAGCTTCTTAAAATTTTCCATAAACTCGATATAAAGATCACCAATGCGGTCACAGGTACGATATTCCTACACATCCAGTCCCTACGATATGAATGGATTGAATGCTGCAACCCAGTTTTGGTACTTCCTAAGACAACTGTGAATTATATTACAACTGAACGGAAATATCAGGACCAAATCACCATTTTTAGTGTGGACACCATCCACGTAGAGTAAGCGTTGAGATCTGAAATCATTTGGGTTTCTTATTCTAACTGCTCTCTCTTCTAATATTGTAAACAATCTCATCCATTGACGGATAAGGTGAGCTTAGCTATAAGTATGCCTTGTGACTTAAAGAGTCACTCCTTACTAAGACCCACAGATTGTGTCCATTGGTCAACAGTATAAAATGATGAATTCCACGAGCTTTCTTAGCTCGATATCAGTGAAGTCCTCCGGTTACAAAAAATAATACATTACATTGTTTTGCCGGATAGGTTAAGAACAATTACACACCAGGTTGCGAACAAATTGAATTCTTCCTAGTTGCTCCACTTTCTGGAATAATATTTGAAGTGTACAGCGAGGTCTTCCTTGTGAATACAAATGACATAGAGCCCAGTACTTATGTCGAAGATGGCTCATGTATTATGATGACAATTAAGTTTTGCCGGCATGTGTCTAGATGACAATAGGTTTTTTTTCTGTTTTAAATAGCTGAAATGGGGAGAGGCCACGACGTATGCAACCCCAACTTGCACGCTCATTAACCCAATCGTTTTCGGCGATATCTGCATATGTATATGTCCTGGCACCCAGCAAAGGGTCAATGCATGGCCTCTTGATATCTCATTGAACTCATGTAAAAGCGGTTGCCAAGTTCCCACAATCCTCGAACTAATTACAGCAGAATCTAAGGACCTAATGACTCATATCTACAGATTATTATACAATTTTATAGTACACTTTTGGGGCTTTTAGTTGGCATTTTAAGTTGTTTGTATGAAGTTTGCCGGATTTAAATATTAATTGCATCTGTAATTATTGAATTCGTAAAAAGACCTAACTCGTGAGAATCAGTTCTGACATTGTGTTTACAAAAATATGATTTCCTTTAAATGGGTAAGTTTCGTTTGGATTCATACCAGGTGGCGCAAAAGTCACCACCCTATCGGTAGATGCTGGATATAATTATTGCAAATGGCGGCAAATGTCAATTCGTCTTTGAGAATGGAAAGTAAACATATACTAAACAAACGTCAACAAAACATGAATCGCTATACCGCTAGAGAACGCGGAATAATTCTTTTTATTTTTATGAGGATTAATTCGTCAGTGTTGCTGGTGCAGCGTGGAGATTTCCTGGTCTTCCTACTCTATCTGGACAAACACTACGACGTTTAGGCCCTCGCCTAGAAGAGTATGGGACGAAGGGAAAAGCTGGCAGGTCTGGCTGGACGATCCGTTCTGGTGAGACATGCAGCTATGGCTGAAGTTTGTTTGTGTCCCCTAATTTTAAAGAGAATTTTAGTTTAGTTTAGTTTAGTTTATTTCATCAATCAGAATTTTGGTAAAAGACTTGTGCTTCCAGTAAGATGGAGCAACAACGCATACAGCAAGACCTACAACCGAAATTCTGTGGGCTACATTTCCGGATCGCTCGATCTAACGACTTGTTCTGGCCAGCAAGATCGTCTAACATTCTTTTTGTGGGGTTTTTCTGAAGTCAGGAGTCTAATTCAGCAAGCCTCAGACTCTTGAAGCCCTCCAAGAGAATATCCGTCATGAATGTGAGGACCTATAGCCAGGATCTCTCGCAGCTGATTTAATTGCATTCCCTTGCGTCAAGCAGGAGCCAATGCTAGAGAAGAACATTCTTAAACATATGGTTTGAGTTAAACAAAGGACAATGATGGGGATTCTAAAAAAAGACATCATATCATCACAAATAGGTACAAAAGATACTTAATTAAAAAAAACAAAAGCACAAAAAATTTCACAGAAGATAAATAAATGACTGCGGGGTTTTCCAGAAAACAACGCAACACGAGAATGTTTATTTTTTTCTCGGAAAAGATGACAAATTGCCTTAACACGCAATTTACGCCATGAGAGCGACAGAAAATAAAAATAACATTTTAATTTGACACAGAACCTACATTTTGTACAATACACTCTACCTTCGTCTATTTTATGCCTTGAAGAGGTTGAAATATTGAATCATTCAAACAAACAAACAAGGATTTGACAAAACTAAACAAAAAGAGTTAACCTTTGTATATTGTTCAAAGAAGATTACGAGTCATAGGAAAAAGCTTGTTTTTGGAATCCAACCACTCCTGGGTACAAATATCCATCTTATTTTTGCTAATGCTCTGAAAAACCAGTGAAAAATGCTACAATCCGCCTGGAGCGAATCGTATGATACCCTATCCCTATCTTATTTGGTCGTGTCAGTGGGCGGTGGAAAATGTATTCACAAAATTTTCTATTTTGCCCTACAAACTAATATTTTTACTCGAAAATTAATTTTTGAAGTAAACGCCCCTAAAAAGTGGGCGTGGTCATATACAATGTATAGACAATTTGTAGATTAAGTGGATATCTACATATTTGCTTAAGTAAGTTTTTTCGAGTTTCATATGAAAATAGTGAAAAAAGGTGATTTTTTTGAAAAGTGGGCGTGTCAGTGGGCGGATTTTAAAAATTTTTACACTTGTTCTGTCCCGATTTCCAAAGACCTTGCATACAAAGTTTCATTGACCTAGCTCAAAATTTAAGGCCCAAAAACTGGTGACAGACAGACGGACAGACGGACGGACAGACGGACGGACAGACGGACGGACAGACGGACGGACAGACGGACGGACAGACGGACGGACATGGCTCAATCGAATTGGCTATTGATACTGATCATTTATATATATACTTTATTGGGTCTATCTGCAATATTTCTCTATGTTACAAACTATGTATCAAACTTAATATACCCTTAGGATAGGGTATAAAAAGGAGCAGTAAATAATGTCGTGCATTATCAAGATGTTATTTTTTTTCCTTCAAATTATTTCAAAGTTCTTCCGCAGGAAATGTTTTTGTTGAAACACAAATAAATAATAGGTTGTGCTGTCCTTCGCGTAACGACATGGATACAAGCTCGTAAAGTTTATTGCCGCCAACTTTTATCTTTATAAATTCGCATTCATTAAGAGAGAGAGAGAGGGAGAAAAAAAAACGAAATAGATTCCAAACATGTGTACAAAACAAAGAATGTAAAAGTGGAATAAGGGCTAGGATTCTCGTCGAAAATAGAAAAGTGTAATGGTTTTATTTTGACGCAGCATTTTTCATAAGATACCAGAACAAATTTGGATGGATTTAGGATACTCATTGAAACATGAGTTCTTCACCAATAAGGATAAAAAGCAAGCAATGTATGACTGTCTCAATCGACTGTCTGCATCTACAGGGTGGGCCAAATACAAGTTTCTTTTTAAGAATGCAATAATATAAACAAAATTAATTGTTTTCAATGTATTATGGCTTTGTTTGTAAGAGCAAACATTCCCATTAATTAGGGAACACAACGTCGTTCAAGTGGCTGCCTCGGCTGGCAGCCAAGACCAAGACCTGGTTCATGGTTTCGGGCTGTAGCTCACGGGTTCATCCAAGCAATCCTGAGGCCTTAAAGGCTTTAATCGTTTTCGGATAGTTGGCATAACATCGGTCCTTCACGGTTTCCAACAAAAAAAAAAAAACGCCAAAGGGGCCAAATCGCTCCGAGGCTATCAATTGACACATCCAGTATACGGCTGATAACACGCTGATAATCGATTGCGACATAGACTGTGTGGCATGACGCGCAACCCTGCATGAACCAGCGGTCGTCTTAATCCATGTCGGTTAACTTGGGTCTCTAGCGCCTACCGTTGACCGAATAGTTGTTCCCAGCCTCATTTTCGAAGTCGTACACTCTCGGCTACAGTAGCCACATTCTTGTCTGTGCGCGCCGTACGACGACGGTAACCATGAGTGTTGTCCACTAGCATACCAGTCTCACGAATTTCGTATAGCAGGCGCGGTGGATACTTCCTTTCCGCCAAAACTTTTCAAAAAACGCTCTGTTTGGGCTACACAGCACTCACTTTGGAAACAAGTTTTCAATATTTCCCAACGTTTTTGAAGCTTAAAGCGAATTATAACCGCGGAGGTATGATACTGACTTTCTGTCAAGATTTGGAGTGGGAATTAGCTGTCAGTGTCAAAATGACCTTTGATTTAAAAAGAAACCACTAGATGGCCCACCCTGTACATTGTTGTGCTGATGTTCAACCTCATTTGGGGAAATGGTTTAGGCCAAATCTATGTAGTGATGAGGCATATAGTGCGGTCTTATTATCGCCCAGCAGTTGGACGAATTTGATGAACATTTTGCATGTTTACATCCTTTTTTTCCAAAAGAATTTTACGATACCTAGCAAAGTTACCTGCCATGCCTAATATGCCATTGTGACATGGCAATCTGTAGAAATCAATTCTGAATTGTTCTGTCACCTCGTTAGTAGGCAACCAGTAATTATGTCATATCCCGAGAATATGCAGAGCCTAGGGTAATCGGGATTTCCAAATAAAAAATAAGTGTTCTGTCTTTCCTCTTAAGGTCCGTGGTACTAAAAACCCTGCTATAGATGAGAAGGTGGAAAGAGAATTCTGTATTAACACCAAGTTTTGAAGGAAAACATTTTCCACCAGACCTGACTCCGTGTTATACATCCTACACTCGTATGTAGTATATTCTCCCAATCAATTTTGGATGGTATTTTGGCTTTGAATATTTTTACTGAATAGGTGTTTTTAAAAAGGTTTTCTTAGAGGTTCGAAACATGCACTGAAATAGACTTAACACAGCCTACATAATAAGAATGATCGGTTTTAGTTAGAGCTGTGAACCAGATGATCCCATCATCAAACATCAATATAGGTTTGATTACTGATGCATAGGCCCAACATGTAATTCGTATCTGAAGTTTTACACAGTATGTATAGAGGCAAGAAGACCCATACACAATTCAACAGCAACGATAACAGCAGACAGCGTGTTTTGGATGGAACATTAAGCAGCCCATACACAATTCAACTTGATTGTAAACTGAGTTGTCAACTGAATTGATGCTTGGCCACATACTACGTCATCAACTAAATTGAATTTTTTATGTTCAAAACTATGTATCAAACTTAATATACTCCCAGGATAGGGTATAAGCACAACCAGTGGATATGCAGACGATTTCACAATGAGTAGACCACTGAAAATTCTTAAATTTGACAGCTAGTCGACCGATTTGCCCACACACGATACAATTCAGTTGAGTGGCTTGCTAGTCAACTTCGAGAAATCAAAATCTTTTGATTTTTCATCAACTGTCAAATCATTCAAATGACAAAGCCACACACGGTTTGATTTGGACAACAATCGACTGAGTTGACAACTGAGTTGAATAGTGTATGGAGTGCTTTATGGAGCAGAACAAACTGAGTACAGTAACAGCAGCAACAACTCCAACTTCAACAGCTGATTGAGGACTTAGGTCTAACGTTGAAGTTGCTGTCGTCAATTTGTTCTGTTCCATTGAGAAGCATAGGCTCTAAAAAATTGCCTCCCATTGTCAAAGTGGCTGTTTGCTGTTGCTGTTGTAATGTGTCTCTGCTATAACGTGGTTTGCAAATCAACGCTGACAAGTGAGATACTTGCAGCCATATGATGACTCACTCTCAATGAGTTCTTATGACAATTATTTTGACAAGGATTTTTATGTGAAAAACCTAATGTAAAATGAATATCTGAATTTACTACTCGGTTACTTAAATATTTATGCCATTACATTAATGATACGTAAACGATAACAATTTGATTTATCTAAACTAGACCAGGCATTTGTTTGAATGCGATTTAATAGAATTTTCATCCGACGTATTGACCGAGTTTATTACTGGATATATTATTTTCATCAGTTTAAATGTGGGTACACATAAATAAATCCAGTGTTCTGAGCTGACATTTTTTTGTTTGCATTGTTAGGTACACATGTCATAAATCTGCAACCGCATACAGTTAAATAGTTTTTAAGTTGCTATTATTTATTTGCTTCAAATGTAGATACTTTATAGCAACTTTTAATGGTTTAAAGCGACCGAGGACTTTTATAATCGACCTTTGTGGGGGAAAGGACTCTGGGATGCCTGATTTTGATACTACCTACAGTTCGTTTAATTTAGTTGTTTGAGAATGATGTAAATTGAAAGAGTATATTGCATGCAACAATACATCAAGTTATCCAAGATTTGGGGCTCAAAATCGTCGATTTATAATAAGAGACTCTGCTGATACTGTTTACATATCTCCCACCATACTATTGGGTGCTGCTCGCATTATGAATCATTTAAAATATAGAAATCCTTAATTGATATAGAAAAGGTACAGGATTACATTTGCTAGAGAGTCATTTCAGCCTGAAAGCTTCTAGTGGTTTTGGCCAACGATTTTTACTGCATATTTGGATTTAGTCTCCCATATTTTCTTATTTCCTGTTCTGGTGATATCATCCTAGGTGTGGCCAGGAGTGGTTGCTATTTCCATTTCCTGCTTCATTGCATGATCTCCTATTGGCTAGTGTTCTGACTTGGCTATGTCTGGACGCTTTTAGCAAAGGAAGTCATTTAATTTTACCTTAATATCATTTGTTGTCAACTTTCTAGATTTCAATTAACTTGTCAGCTTATTCCATTTGAGGTTGGCTTGACAATTTGAAGTTATCCTTCAAGTAAGTACTGATGATGCAATTTAGGTTTCCACTGTATTGACATTCAATACAAGCTAGTTTACACTAATTGGGACGAAACTTCTACGTCATAGAAGCAGAAAAGTACTCTGTTGAATATGCATGTTATGCTCTATGGTATCTAGTCCTGTGCAATAAGTAAAAACGCAGAGCAAATATTGGATACCTTCGAGCGAAAGAACGTCGTCTCATACTAGTTCGTATATGCGAGGAAGGCTGTTGAAAAAAAGATTCAACCGAGAACTCCTTAAGCTTTACCAGGTTGTGGGTGTAAGGACAAGTCGACTTTATTAGCTCGGACATTTTAACCGAATGGATTATAGTGCTACAGCCAAGCGGATCTTCGAAAAACACTCCCCAGGTTCGAGGTGACAAAAATGGCCAAACCTCTGGTGAAAAGACGAAAATGTAAGAAGGCGGACATGTCTAAGGCAGAGACTCAGCAAGGGTGAAGAGCTCTTTCTCGTTAAGTTGAAACGCGAAGTATACAGGCCAAGACAAAAAGGCCTTTTGACTTATAAATGAATTGTGAAGCCTTAAGCTGTCTAGGTGGGGCAAAAATCAAGAACCTTTTGAGATGTAGTTTCTCATTCTTAAAAGGAAATACGCCATGGCATAAAAGGACAACTATCATGATCATGGTGGGTTATATCAAGTTTCTTGTTTCGCTCGCTAAAAAGATTTTATCTTGCTTTCCTAAGGCTATGTTCAACAACTCTTAAGCATGTATGTACCTGTAGAACAGTCTTGTCGTCCATTCTTTTTTCTGTTCAGCTTAGGCCCTTACGCCACTATATCCGCTTACATTTTAAGAAACAGAGAAGGATTATTAAATTCGTCTTTTTAGTACAAAATATGAAAGCGCTTTAAAGCTATGGACTTATGGCCTACCTTAGTGAGTAATCAATTCCATGTAGACTATTGGACACACCTCGGCTGATGCTTGGTACCCACGCTTAATTCGACAGAAATTTTCCTGAATTTAAAACTACAAAATTCTGTTTATAATTCAATTTATAAACCGACCCCATTCCCCTTGGGGGGTGGGGGGAATAACAAACTCCTTTCGTATATCAGAAACTAATTATCCTCAAAATAAATATCAACTTTAATTCCTATTGAAAAATTCCATCTTGTAACTTTTGTAATCCGTCTAATTATTTACCACGTCGAAGATACCCATCTCCAACGCGAAAACCTCTTACTTAGTCCTAATTAATTTCAGAATCTTATTTCGGCTGAGGACCATTGAAACGCTTTAATTTCCAACCCTCTCCAGCAGGAGTTTCATTTTTTGAAATTGAAAACCGCCTTCATTTCTGACAAGACAGGCACAACACAACACAACACAAAAGCTCTCAAGAAGAAAACACACCTCATACCCTGAGCACTTGTTCAAGCACCTTGTTACCAACAAGTCTGCCTTAATGAATCTTTAAATTATGATGCGGAAATGAAAAACGGCACCGTTCAAAATTTCTCACTGTAGGGAGGTATATAAAGGAAATAGGTACACAAATATACCTACAACTCTTAACTGATGTTTATCTTCCAGCTTTCTTCATCTTCATTTTCTGTTTACTTCTACTGTTTCGCGTATCTTCGTGAAATAAAAATAAAAATATCCCCAAAAAAAAAGGGGGAATTCTGTTAAAAATCAATTTTCCTGCTCCAATCTATGGAGCACAGTTGAAGGAGCACGAAAATTTTACACAAAACTCTAGAAAACATCACCACACAAAACGTGTACCCTTGAAACTTTTGCTGTGCCGTTGGAAACCTCAACAAAAAAGGGCTGAAAAATATTTCAAAAAAAAAAAAAAAAAAAATCGTCTTCTTGGTGTTTTGAGATGGCGCGTTCAGTTCCTGAAAAAGGGAAAGGGGGGCGCGGCGTTTTGGGTTATTTTAAAGCATGAAAACCAATTTCCGTTCAACTGATGGGAAATAATTTCGTCACGCTTGAGAAGTTTTCTTATTCCATCATCGTCAGGATAGACGCGTTGGTGTTGTGTAGTCACCTCGACACGACGCGCGACATCCCAACCCAACCAACAGAGGCATTAAAATGCAAAACTTAAAATTCGTCCTAAATATTTTCGACAGAAGGATCCAAGCAGCACCCTCTAATCGCGTGATGAGAAGTTGGTATGGTACTCTCTCAGACATACGGTTGGTGTTCTAGAACGATACCGTTTCTAGGATGTTCTCCTCCGCAAAGAAGGGTTAGAGATGAAAACTTTCGTTTTTTTTTTGTTTTTTTTTTTGGTTGAAAATTTCATCGGTTCGGTGTAACCTGTTAAGGATAACTTTTCTCATTTTCCTGCTTAATAAATGACAGTAATTTGAATTTGTGTTGTACTTAGTTGGGCGTTTAATCGTGACATCAATTTCACCAGAAAACGGAGAATCGGAATGAATGTTAAGTAGTTTTGTTCTTTCCGGGATATAACTATAATTATGGGCACAATTTAAAGAAGATTAGTATAATGGATCTAAAGTGAAATATTGACGGGGAACTTTTGTTGACAAAACAGTAAATGCGAATAAAATTAGGTGCACGACTTTATAAACTTATAATCCGTGGCTTAAGCTAATGTATGTAAATTATTTGCGATTTAGAATTAGAATCTCAAACGAAAATTGATAAATTTATAAAGTTTAGCTATATAATGTCATTACTTCGAATTCTAGGCCGGATTACAGGCAAACTCGTCTCGTCTATGGAAAAGTAATAAAAACTTAACTTTTTTAATTTGAGTTTTTTGTGATTTTCTGGGTTAAAAATAACTTATCTTGCAAGTGTTGTCTCGAAATCGAAATCACGTAAGCCGCCTTTTTGTTTGGAGGAGACCAGAGACCTGTAGCAAGTAGCTCGTTTAGTGAGCCATTCGAAATATAAACTGCCTTTTACGAATTCACACACATTCGTATTTCTTCACAAGAAGTAAGTATTCGCTGGGCTCACATTTTATTGTATCTCATAAAAGAATCTGAAGCGAGCTCTCATTCACAATAATTCCAAGAAATGATTATATACCCTCACACTTTTATGCCTGGCAGTGAATGTTTCGAATGTTTTTTCTTCTATCCTTTCATAAAAAAAGGCCACATTTGCTGTTTGTACTTGCAGTGTTCTGGGCTTTATACCTACTTTTTAAACCATTCAAAGGCTCGCGAATCAGTTGTACATTTCACTGCCTTTGTGAATGCTTTGATGCAATGAATACTTTGAATATGAGCCTACTATGCACTCAAAGATTCATGAATACCAACACCATGATGATTCGTTTCCATTTCGTTTCGCAAAGTGAAGTTCGTTATCGTCGCCTAAATGATTCATACTCGCTTTTTTTCTGAGAACGTGAGTATGCGAAAGGCTCGTTTTTTAGCGAACGATTCATAACGGAAAATGAATGGGTTCATGCAGTTCTCTGGTGGGGACTTAAGTACCTACTTACATGCGATCAAAAATAAGGCGAAATTTATCATATATCTCTGCCTTCAAAGTACTGTCCTTCGAAATTACCTTTAAAGAATACAGGGGTCTACTTTTTATCTCCTCAATCGTGTCAAAACGGTTGCCCCAACAGGCCTCTTGAGCATAGGTTAGTTGTGGAAGCAATGTAAGAAGGTACGTTATCTTTCTGAAAACCAAGAGTTGTTTGCCCATAATTTTGGCCTCGTTTTGCGAATAGCTTCACACAAATGACACATTTCGCCCAAACTGCAGACATGACCCGGAAATGCAGTCCTCAGAAATTCGGTTCTGGTTCGACAAGTAAGGGCCGTTGCTGCATTCTATTGGAATGAACCACATGTTCTACGGTCTCGATTCATTCAATTGAGAGAGAACAAAGTCGTTGAGCATATCTTAGTGGTGCTCGCCGTCGACAGTAGTCCCTTAACCGGCGGTATTTTCGGAAAAATAAGGCCCGATGGCGCCTTCAGCTTAAGCAACACACCATGTAGTAATTTTAAACATAAAAGATTATAAGCGGATTTTCAGAGCCCCAGAAGCAATCATTTTGTTTATTTACATATCCACAGAGATGGCAATAAGCCTCATTGCTCCATATGATTTTTGATGAAAACTTGTCTCCCTCGTGGTCAAGATTCAGGATGGCTTGAGCGTAGCTTACATGCGCTTGTAAGGTTTTTATAGTCTTTTACCAACACTTTCTATAAAGACTGCCGATTGATATCCAATTGCGTGGCACATCGTCTGGCCGATACTCCAGGGTCCTCTGCAGCATCATTCTTGGCAGACAGCTGCTTCTAGAAGGTTAGACCTGGGATCATCTCGTATTGTCCCAAACTCTTCTAGGGGAGTAGCGAGGGAAATTTGCTCGGAAAAATGTAAAGATTACTCCGCGATTTTAGGTGTATATCGAGAGTATTATATTCATGTCTTGTTCACGTGTACTTTGTATATGTTTACTTTAAAAATGTAAAAGTACAACTGACATTTGGGCTAAAAGGTACAAAATTTGTATTATGAACCCCGTCTACATTTCAGCACACCGAGTAGGTCTTCAGTAGTGTATTCATGATTTTAGCGCCATTTTGATGGTGTTTTCAAAAAACCCCTTCGGCAAGTCAGCGTAGAAAAAGAGTAGGGCTTCTAAGTAAATTTTAGTGATGGAGTGTCAGAAGGAGCACTAGAAACTCCCTCCATAACCTCCTCACTATTTGAAGGCCACTGTATGCCTTCAAGTAGGTAGAATAAAGTAAACTCTGTTTAATAACTTTTCTTTTCCAAATGCCTTAAAATCAGAAACGACTTTGAAATGTACAGCGACTCGTAATTTCCTGCCAGTCGATGCCCTGTACAAGGTTTATAAATTTACAAGTACTTTTAATTTAGTTTTTAGTTTTTTGTTAGTTCTGCATTTGACTACAAATAGAGAGTTACAAAATCCTTGAGTTCAAAATTTTGCAAAAGCATATCCAACACTAAGTTAACTTGGGCATGAAGCGCTCTTAACAATCCTTCAAGTAATTTTAATTTATCCTTTAACTGCTCAGCTCAAGCAACTTTCTCTGTGTGAATATTTCTCAAAAGAGTTCAAACTTAATTATGAAAACGCGCGCTTAGTAAGGATGTTTACGCTTTAAATAACAAGAAGACAATTTCCTACGATCCTTCCAATCTACGCAAAGAAAAAAAAACAAAACCAAAACGAATATTACAAAAGGATACAAGGTCAAAGGAAAATTTTATTTGTTTTTTTTTTTTTTTCGTTTTTCTGTTCCATTGTAATGGAAATATTTTCCAACTTAATCTCTTTTGATGGTGAATATATATTCGGAAATAAAAAAAAGGAACCCTACGGGAGGGATCCATCTTATTGTTTTGTTAAATCAAAAAAAGGAAAAAAATATAAAGATAGATATGTATGTATGTAGGTTGTTTTTCCGTTTTCCGGCCTGTGTTTTATAAATGGGGGGATACGGGAAAATTAATGTCAGCAGGTAGCCGGTAATAGGTTCATTGTTAAGTAATATTTGTCGGACTTAATAAAAATTATCCGCCTGTCAAAATATCCTTAAATTTACCTGTTATTAATGAGACGAAAAAGATCAAAGGAGAACACAATGTTTTCATTATGTTTCTGCGAAGCACTATATTTTTGGAATTATTTTTAAAATTAAAATCGTATTTTTGCTCTACAATATAGCACAAATCATTTGCGAAGTTTTTCAACAACGAAAATAGAACACAGGTAAGAGTTTGGCACTATAATTTCGGAATGCGGTGTGTCTGTGGAATAAATTCTGCTTCGTTGCTCATTTCAAAGCGAGAGAACAAATTTCAGAACTAATAACGAGCAAGGGAATTCCATGGAATGACATCGCCAATAACACGAAAGGCTTTCGGTTTCGGTACGAGGTTATTGCAGATGAATTATGACCGACACACCGATGCTGACCAACAGCAAAATGTACACAATCATGCGATGATGAAAAGTTTAATATGAGTTTGAGATGGGAATGCCGTGCTGTGCCGGTACTCTGCGCTTGGATAAGCAATAAAATAACATTGTTGTAAAAATTCACATTAATTTTGTTGCACAATGACATCCTGTATGCGTTGGCCCTTTGAGCAGAGTTGATTCATTGTTGATGTAATGCCTGTGTTGTACATAGTCCTGGAAATGGTTGAATTGAAAATTCTAAAATAAATAATTCACGGAATAATGCGCATTTCACAGGCATTTGTGTATCTGTACAAAGCATTTGAGTGGTTTTATTCATGCAAAGCACATAAATTCTATCTGCGCTGAGCGTTCCCTTGACACACCTAACAAGGTATTCGTATCTATTGTTGGTTAAGAATTATGTGCTATGCGGTTATCGTTGATTTAATATATTTCTTTAAATGTTTTGAACATATCACAAGTCTAAGTAGGTAACTCTCAAAAGCACAAAGACGGCAGCATACTTTTTTATGAAGGCAATTAGCACGAATATGGGACTGGTCTGTGAGCACTGACTTCAATGACCATTCAATTTACACAGCAACAAAATTGAATAGTTCGTGTATTTTAACACGAACGCGAAAAAATACTGTGAATTACGAAAGAATTCAAAAATCACATACAATTCTCCCCAATTATTATGGACATCAACCAAAGAGAATAATTCTTTCCTATCCCTTCTTCTTTCTTATAATTTCCCCATCATACATTCTCTGTATATGTATGTATCAATATAAGAGTATTTATATCCTCTTTGGTACATGTATGTAGGGATCAATCGTAATTAAATTAAGGTCCTGAAAGCAGCCGTATGTAAATGAGTGAATACATACAGTTGACATATGGCACCCATAATGACTTTTCACTCAGTTTCGTCCCCTTTTCGTTAACTTTTGGCTTTGGCTCTACGTAGCTGCGGTTTTATTCATACATCTGCACCAGAGAATAGCATGAATCCATTCATTTGTCATTGTGAATCAATCATTCATATTCATTGAATCAAAGTATTCACAAAGGCAGTGCAAACATTCGAAACATTCACTGCCTTTTTCAAAATACAGTGCCAGACAGCAAAGTATGAGGGTAGATAATCATTTCTTGAAATAAATGTGAATGGGAGCTCGCTTCAGATTCATTTATGGGATGCAATAAAATGTGAGCCCAGCGAATACTTACTTCTTGTGAAGGAATACGAATGTGTGCGAATGTATGAAAAGCAGTGAATATTTCGAATGGCTCACAATGGTTTCTGATTTGTACTGAACGCTGCTAAATAAATTGATAAATATTTAGTTTATGCTGACCATTTATAACGTCTCCTTGAAAATAAAACAAAAAATAATTAAAACTCTGAGTTCATTGACTTCGAGATGGAAAACATAAATTTATTCAGTGGACATTTAAATCAACCCCATTCATTGGAGGAAAAAAATCATATTCTATATTGAAGGTCCTTCACAACAACATCCGCTCTGTTTAATGAGTGGCAGCTCATTTAATCCACAACGAATTACCGCTAAATAACACAGAAGGGTGGGGGGAAGAAAGGAAATTAATTTATTTTTCAACCGCACATACACATATATCATATAACTCACACTTGGCCTTTGAAACCACCCCCGTGTTAGAATGAAATGATTTCTCCTCAAGTACCACCCGCTATCCGACATCCAGCACACATATCCACTTAGTCATTGTAATGTAAAGGGTGTCACTTGTCGCATAAGGGGGAAATATTTCATCTCATCTTCCAGCAGGCATTTTTTTGTGTAAAACTGGAGAATTTATTTTCACCTTTTCTGTCAGGCTCAGGCACAAACAAATTCTTAATTTTCAAGTAGGGAGGGTGGTGGGCGGGTCGCGTACGCATTCAACCCTCTAGCAACTACAAATTCATTGGGCACCCCTGTGCTGGGTGCTACACTTCTTCTTCTTCTTCTTTGCTGGCGCCCATGGAAGACGTGTATTGAATTTAAGAGTTGCTTTTAATTTTTGTTCCCCTTATAACCTTGTCTTTTGATATTTAAGTCACGCAGCTCAATTTCAATCGAGATGAGGTGAATGCCGGGAATCTGAGTTCGTAGTAGAAATAAAAAAAAAAAATAGAAAATCATGACTAAATGTTCCCACATACTTTTTTTTTTGTTGCCCTACTTTGCTATACGCACCGTGTTGTGGATGAAGGGAAAGATATATCCAAAAGTTTGCTCCAAATTGTCATTAAGAGTCCCAGAACGTACAATTCCGTTTGTGCGATTCCATCATTTTGGATTCGTTAGCGAAGGAAATAAATTCGTAACAAAAAAAAAATGTTAATGTCAAAAAGGGTCGCTCGAAAAAAAAACTCTCTCTTTGAGGTCCGTAGTAATTTAAAGGAAACTCAGTTGATGGAATGAATTAGAAAATACATTTTTTTCTCCCAAGAAAGGGTTGCAAAAAGGTCCTTTTATTGGTAATTGAAACCAAGGTAAAAGGCACAAGTTTGCAGAATGTAGTACATCTAATTTGAGTCATTCGAATTTAACGCAAAACAAGAATCCATTACTTTTGGGTGAAATAAGTCAACTTAAATTCTCCTGATGGGGTAATAGTACGAAGAGATTATCAGTAATGATCTGCAAGTTGTAATTATTTGCCCGAAAAAATTACGCAGGAATTGTGTTGAGTTTTACATAATTGGGGATTAAATAGTACGTGCTGCAGATCGCTCTTAGATTTTGAATTTTGTTCCGCGTCAAGCAGCAGTTCAACCGCCTTTGGTTAAAGAGTTCCCTGCTGTCACTTTTTCTAAAGGTATTACCCATCCCTCCTCACATGAGTTATTGAATAGATATGCCTAAATATACATAGAGTCCTGATCTGCTTTCTGTTAATGCTGTCTTCTTTGTAAATCTCCAAACTTTTAGGAAAAATTTTAGACGTAATTCCCAACCGTTTTCTTTTTCAAATATTTCCCAATTTTATCTTAATCCATGTGAAAACACGAGTGACACATTTGTCACTATTAACGTCAATTTACGTCATAAAATGTCAGTATTCATGTCTTCATTTTATGCCACAAAAAAGAGCGCAGTCATGCTCTTCTGACAGAATGTCATAATGTGTTCGGAGTTATTTGTTTTGCGAAATGCGTTGCTCTATTTTTGTGCCCTTTACGCTGTACAGACATCGAGTCTAAAAATGGGCAAAATTACTATCGATTTGTTCGACTTGCTCGACTTAGAAATTCTGACATAATTTGTCATATAAGTTGTCACTCTGCCTTTTGCCTAAGGTTTTTAACTTGAAAATGACGCGAGAAATTTTTATGAAATTTCGCCAAAATAAGTTGGCGAAAGAATACAACCTAGCTTGGCCCCATTCTGTGTTTTAAAACAATCTGACAGCTGTCGCTTTGACAATAGCTACAACCTTACCCAGTGTCTATCTATCGAAAGCTTTCGTTAAATTGAATTTGCTAATAGATCAGCTGAACTTTTAAAGAAACATCCTTAATCCTTCAGCACATTTCGTTGCATAGGAACAAATTCCTTTCATTGTAAGCGAATAGCAACATAAGTAAGTACTATTAAGCTTCATGAAAACATTCAATTACAATTGTCGTGCAACATACGGTGCCCTTTATAAGTTAACAATGAAAAAAAAACATGTTTTTACCAGTAATTCCGATGAATCGTAAAATTCCAAGCACGGTCCAAAAGTTAAAATTAATTGGATCGAGATTTCTCATTAACATTTTATTTACCCTGTTTCCATGAGGCACAGATATCCGACAGACAAACACACGTAAAGCGCTCACGCGCGTAACATCCATGCAGACAAGCATCGAAACTTGAACTCATATTAATTATAGCCAAATATCCATTCTGGCAAGAGATAATGACCCCCTCTCCACGTCGTTCCTGCTCCTGCTCAGAGAGTCATGGGCAATGAAAACAACCGAACCTAGATCTTCTCTGTGCTGTGTCATTGAAACTTCTTCTCCTTTTCTGCATCGCCCTGAACGTGCCCATTATCTCGATGGATATTTAATTCGAAATCTATTTTACCAAGCAGCAGACAGTCCGACTGTCTTCCTTTGGCCCCAAATGTCGAGAGCCATTAATATTTGTTCTGTCAAAAAAAAAAAAAAAAGTTTAAACTCCCCAAACCCCAATGGCACTCACAATCGAAATCATCTGGGCGGATGGACATCCATAGATTCCATTTCACTTGTACATATTTATGTCCCTTTCCGCATTCCGCAAAACAAAAAGAAAATCGCAAAAACAGAAAAACCGAAAAAAACTGAAAAACATCCTTCAACATTTACATGCAGTGCCATCGATTACGATGGACACGAGTTGAGGACATCCTCTGAGAGAGAAAAATACCAAAACTGCCAAATACGAACGAAAAACAAAAAAACGAGAAGAAATAAAACAGAAAATACACAAAAATTGGGAAGGATTCTGTCGCAGCCATCACACTTGGAAATTTATTCTCCTTTTCGAATTATGTATTCCCTTCGGCCCCAATGTTTTCCACATTTTCCTTGTTGTTGGTCCTTTTTTGGATAATTCTTATACAGAAAAAAAAAAAATAAAGCACAAATGGAAAAATATATGCATAGAGAAGGGTACAAGTATTGTACCCTATTATGTCGCATGCGTATCCTTTTATTGTTTATGGATATGCTCCTTTCTCATCTCAATTATTGTATATCTCATTTTGTTGTTCTTGTAGAAAACCTCTCGACTTGAGAATTGAAAATTTGTTAGGGCAGATGTTTTTATACCGAAATTAGATTTGAAAAAAAACGAAGGAACTGGGCGTTGTACAAGGTAAAGCAGACTTTTCCAAACTCTAATACGATTCCTGTTAACCTGGGTTAGGGTTATTTTTTTCGTTTCTCCTTACCGATATTAAGAAAACAGAATCTGCAAAAGTTCTTTTAATGAATAATAAATGATGTACACATCTAAAGTGACCACTCTACTCTAATCTTTGGAAATACGGTCACCATGGAGTTTCTAGACTTTGGTTTTGTTAAAATCGAATCCTTAGTTCAAAGACTGCATTATCCATACTTAATATTCTCTCTCTTTTATATTCTATACTCGATGGTCAATGTTGGATTCTTTAGTCAGTTCAGTTGTTGTAAAATATATTATTAACGCTAAACTTTACTCACCTTTAAGGACCGTTCATAGATCCAGGAACTCGAAATGCGAACAAACGAATATTAGCTAGTCACAGCAAATTTCACTTGTCATTTGCCAAAGGATAAAAGAATTGTGAGGTTAAGCGCTAGTCGTGCGAATGTGGATTGAGTTTGACATCTGTGGAATGTGAATAAAATTTGACAGTTCGCAAGAAGCATGCGCTTATTGGCGGAAAAATCAGCGAATTCTTGATCTTTTTCGCAGAAACATAGCTTAAAGTATACAGAAGGATATGAGCTGCATTCTTTTTAATTGGCCCGTAAAAGGGGTTGGAAGATCACAATGGATAATAAAAGACATATGTACGCCTACATATTGTGTACCTACATAGGTACATACAATACAAGCATTTACATGTGCACACTGTTCGACCAATTAGTATCTCAATAAAGTGTGTAAATGTGAACAAGGACACTTCTTTGCGTTTAGCGTTTGGCAAAGATTCGAAGTCATTTGGGCCAACAGCCAAGTATTGGGATGACCTCATTTACAATTAGTGTTCAATTGCAATGAGATAAACTTTCTGTTCCTTAAACAGCCCCAACGTCCTTTTAACATGCGAGTTTCAGTGTTTTTTAAAGCTCTAAATGTTGAAGCTGCGCAAAACATTCTTTTGATTGCAAATTGACTGTTTTTCTGGTCTTAATGGGCTGTCAGTGGTTAGAGCGTTCGATCTTAAGTTCTGATACCAGAGAATAGCATAAACTTTGTAAGACACACGCCTCCTGCAAAAATGTTTATCCACATATGTATACTTGAAAGAAACCAGGTCTTGAACCTTTACGGGATGCTTGTGTTTATTTATTTATGTGTTTGGGATATTAACAGAATTCTATGAAAACTCCTCTCGATCCTTAATGAACCTTTAATTTAGTGAAAATTATTATATATTATTACTCTCAAAATTTTTCATAAAATCCTTCGCCTTACATTTTTTAAGAAACGCAATTGCATTCCGCCAGTGCTAATTTGAGTATTATGTTTCTCAGAATAACAACAGCATGTAGCCCCTATATTATTTCTGATGATGCCCATTAATTTGTAAAGAAAATTACCTTGAGCACTAGGGCTCCCAACTGTCCTCCTCTTTAATGCTTTTGTCCTTCCGCCTGGCCTTATTTTTAAGCTTCATCGCATTGTCTATGCACATCATTCAAATGGCCATCTCGGCTTCGCTGGCAATGCTTTAAGCAGTCGGTCCAATTTTTGAAGACTCGGTCCAATATGTAGCAATAGCGCCTCAAATATCGACCTCGACCTCGAGCTTGGCCTAAAGACTTGACGTAGCCCTAGAGGAAATAGTCGAGCGGTGTCATTTCGCATGATCGTGGCAGGCAATTGATGAGCCCTCATAGTGAGATGAAATTGCGCTCGAACATCATCCGGGAAATTGATTTTTTTAGTGAAAGTCAGGATCTCGAGCCAACTTTTCCAGCACCCAATTAGCGAACTGACGGCGTTTGCTATGGTCAACCGGCTTCAATTTGCAAGAACTCAATCTTATGCGGATGTACTCCCAAATCTGGCCCATAAATAAGCCGGATTGACTCTCTGGCGATGCGCAATTTAGTTGATCAGCGAAAAATCGACATTTCAGGATTTTCTTTCAAACTGGCCGCCACGGCGGTTATGTTTTCTTCATTTCTTAAGGTCCAAAAGGTCTCAAGCTTTTGCAAGGTACGACTTCAAATTACCAACATTTTAACATTAATTCCATCAATAAGGCAAATACCCCTAACGATTTTGTTAAAATTCTAGATCATAGTAAGCTATGAAATTGTTCCCCAACTCGCCACCGAAACATATTCATATGTACTCCAGGATAGGAGGGGTAAACCAGTGGAAAATGGCTTCATGATCGTGTCGTGATGTTGTGTTGTTGTTAGGTGAGGTTAGGTAAGAGTATTTGTCCGTACCCAAATATGCTTAGTTGGGTAAATCTAAAGTACTAACTTAAATCCAATAATTATTTAATTTTCACATTTTGTATTATCGGTGTCCTCCTTTTGTTCCCGTCAAAGTTTGGAACCCTATTGAGCACTGCTTTCACAATCAAATATTTTTAGTACTCCTGGGGGTATAAACATCCCTTTATCAGCCCAACTGAGTCCATGCATTGTGCACTGATTCCACCCAGTGCTGCCAGTGTTTTGTCATAAAAATTCCCACGTTAATTGAAAAAAATCCCTCCTTTTTCCTTTTCTGATTTCAAAAAGTACCACTGATTTTTTCACACACAATTTACAAGAATATGTCAAATTTTTAGTAGACCTGTGTGTAGAGAACCTTAAACTTGTATTTAGTTCTACTATTTCCTACTTTGTATGCATAAAACTATTTAAAACGAAATAATAAAAATGTTGAGGTCTTTATTTTAATGTATAAATAAGTAAACCTAGATTTTTGCTTCAATATTACAAAAATATGCTATTCATTAAATATGTATTTCATTCATTGTTCCAATATTGGTTTACCATAAAAGTTTTTTTTAAAACACAGTATGCAAATACATGACTTAATAAAATTCAATAATTATCCACTCTAAAGTTCATTTACATGAAATATTTTTGTGTTTATACAAAAAAACAAAAAAAAAAAAGAAATAATTGTTACAATACCCTATTCATAGATTGAGAGGAAAGCGAAAAGCCCAATGAGAGCATTCTAAATTAAATTGCCTCTCAGTGTTCGTAACGAAAACGTTTTTATAGGTCAATGTATCTGTTGATGTTTATACGAAAGCCTTCAAAAAAATTTTTCCACCAAGCCAACAACGTGCGACACCCTGCAACGACCTAACAGCCTGATTCCACCTATGATGTGATTTTATGCAGATTACATTGAATATTTCAAGAGGCGGTGTTTTTTTATTATTGTGCCGACAAGGGGGTTGAGAGGCACGGATACATGGCGCCCGGCATGAATCCTCCTCATTTGGATTTATATGACAGATCCCCATTGGGAATGGTCCTTCTGTTACCTTCCATAATTTTTAGTATTTTTTCCCATCTGTCTCCCTATTTTTTTTCTCTTTCTCTCATCTGCACATAGGATGATTGTGCTTTTATTTTTTCGGAAAAAAAAAATTGTTTCGACATTTCATAAGTGTTTGGTTATTTTTTAATGGAAGTTGAGAGACAGGTGATTTTATTAACTCCCGTCGAAATGAAATAATATATGAAAATCGATGTCCTTGCATACCTACTCGTATAAATCAGGATTTCATTGGGCGTACGTGGATATTTAATTGGAAATTTGCTTAGTGACCGAACACTGTGGTTCCGCGGATATGCCATATGCCATATGCCATATGCCATATGCATACATATAAAATTTCTATGGCGACATTTGTTTATGATTTTAATGGGGAAATAATAAAAAAAAAAAAAGAAAATCAATGGGAGCTATAAAATGAAACCATGAAATTTTTTTTTAAGGATTATTATATTTTGTGTGGTGTCGTATAATTTTTTTTCTTTGATAAAATAAAATATTATGACTTAGGGGAGGTAACATGCTGGGGAGACGTGAGAAATTATTGACTCTTATACATATGATGCTGATATAATCTATATATATAAAAATGAAAATCTGTCTGTGTACAGAAATAGTTTGTAAGACTACTCCTCTCACACGGCGTACCCGATCTTCATGAAACTTTCAGGGCTTATTCGTGTCGGCCAGGAGAAAGTTTTAGAGAGTATAAATTTTTGGAAAAATGGGCGGGGTTACGCCCACTTTTGAAAAATATTTTTTCTCGGCAACCGTCCAACCGATTTAGCCCAAACCGGTTTCATTCGAAAGGGTATAGTCCAGATTATGTTTATAGAGTATACATTTTTGGAAAAATGGGCGGGGTTACGCCCCCTTTTGAAAAATATTTTTATCTCGGCAACCTACGTAGATTGACATAATTACATATTTGCTTTAATCTTTATCTAAATCTACATGGACTTAACATTCTGCCGGCCTTGAATTTAGTAAATTCAACAAATAAAAAAAAATTATTATTTATTTTAACAGAAAAAAAAATACGAGTTTATTTAGGTTGATCACAAGGTGTTCTTACTGGGTAATGTTTAAAGCGTCGTAGTAAATGTGGCTATTGGGTGTTACGTGATCAGCTGTTGATTTATGTTGACAAATGATTTAGCAATTTAACAATACAACGTAATGCAAGGTAAGTGAAATCCATTAAGCTTTTATTCTATATTATACAAATATTTATTATACAATTTTTATATTTTAGGATGGTAGAGATTAACCCACGGCAACCAGCTGGGGTTAACACACAAAACATGCCTTCGTTGCTTCTTTTTTCCCATTTACAAACTTTTTTTGACTTGGTTTTTGACTTTGTTTGGCTTTGAAGGCAAAACAACGTTTGCCCGGGTCAGCTAGTATTTTTATATAGACTTGTTGGCATGTAATATATGATGGAGTTTTGTTGAGTAGTTCTTGTCAAGAATTCCAGCAAAAGAAAGTGTTATAAGATGGGCATTAGTTTTATTATTTTGTTTACCTTTTTTAAGTGTTAAGTTAGACTGTCAGGATTACTACAAATATTAAGCAACATTGACATATATTCTAATCCTGTTGGTCTTTTTATCTCTTTCAGGTGAGTTGACAATTGGGATTATACACCCCAGATCGACCCTCTCCTTAATGTTAGTTATCCCCAGTGAAACTAAATATTTGAGGCTTACTTTGACTGGTAAGTTCCTTTATTTCAAACCTTCAAACCTTCCTTTGAAACCCCGCATCATATATTTAATGCTAAAGGACGCAGGCTCCTGAAGATGGTCTGTAGATGAGGGTTGAGTTTTCTCATTTTTTATACACACAGCTATATATGGCAATTGTAGGACCCATAGACACAGGTATCAGTATGGGAGAAAGGCTCCGCACTAGGACCACTACTGTGAACATAGTAAACGATGATGTGACCAAACCGCTTGAAGATTTACAGCACGACTGCAATGAAGCCATCCAGATGGCTAGTAAGTATGGCACTGCGACTAGCAGAAAAAGACAGAGGTACATAGTGTTGTGGTTGCCGTGGCGCAGTGGTTAGTGCGTTGGACTACTGTCCAACAAAAGTTTTTTTCACGGCCCCACCTCTTCCGAGTGTCTGACAAACATTTAAGAGTATTACTGTCATGAGAAACCTTCTCAAAACCCCTCTGCTCTGGCATGGTCGAAGAAGACACTGCTTCTGGCGAGAGTTGCGACGTCAATGAGGCTTTGCAGTTCCCAATGTGGGCTAGTGACATGAAAACTAAGCCGTACAGAAGGATTACGGAAGCAGTATATAGGATAAATGCCCTGAGACTATGCAGGGCCTTTGGGTTGAATGGTATCAATAGACACTTTCGCTAAGGAAGCCCAACGAAGATATCATCAGCAGGACAATGGTTTGAACAGCGACGAGTTTTAGTGATACGAAAATACAACCAACGACAAGTCTCTAAGAATGGTGCTACAGAGAGGTGCTACAACCCTGACATAGGCATATGGACACAGAGATTGATCCTAGCACTGGACGCATGGAGAGCTAAATTTCAGTCTGACGCAGATGCTTACTGGTCATGGAAGCTACAAGGCCCTTTATAGGTTTGCACGAAAACGCAACTCAAAGTGGACACAAACAGTTCATATTCTATTGGAAACTGAAGAAAGGCTGACTAGGGTCATGGAGCACTTACCTATAGGTACTTGACAGATTGGACGTTAACACAGATCAACCGATACTGATCGATTTCTTACAAATGCTAACATTTATATATGACTGACTGATATGACTGAAAGGATCAATGCATCATCAGAAGAACTGGCCTTCTACACCTACAGGTATAGGATGCCTGTTAGCGGGAGTTGAAATCATGGTCAGAAAACTATGACTTCCCTTTAGAAAGAAGGTTAACCCCATTCTAGCCTATCCGTCAAAAGAATCAGTGGCCTTAGTAGATACTTCTTCTTTGAACTGCAGGACTTTAGTGATATTAAGCTGAAGGATCTACTGAGACTATCTACTTGGTTCTAACATGACGGATTCAGTACAATGTACTCAAACTATTGGTCTGAGTGAGTTGTTGCTCCATTAGTCACAAGGAACTTACAGTCATAAGACATATTATCTCATAATCACGGCGATACAGGAAGTCTTGTCTTGGAGTGTCTTCTTCACCCAAAAAGCTATTTAAAGGTTGGTATTGTTTATCGTATGACTTGACTCACTTAGGGCTTCTAACCCTTGTGGAGTTTCTGACTTATCCACAGCTGCCTTTCATCCTCTGCCGTCTGTACGTTAGTTCCAGTTGCGAGACCAAGTTTTCTGGCATCCGAGACAGGATGTTCGGTCTTCTTCGATGTCTCGAACCTGAGGGCTACGATTCGAAGATGCTTTTAGCTGGATCATGTAGTCGGCGTATCTTGGCTTTTTGGACTATGTCAGCGTCCTCGTACCACCGGCCTGCTTCCATAATTGGCTTGAATCGTATAGTAGTTCTATATTTACGACCCTTTCTTATAGAAGATCCATTTGATATTATCCTTTGCTGACTGTTGGACTCCATTTAGACATTGTGTAATAGACAAGCAGGATTTGCATATATCTGAAGTGTTTCTGTACTGTCATAGGAATGGACAAAAAAGAGAAGGAACTCGGAAGCCCTTCCTCTCTCACCGATCATAGCGATCAGGCATACATAAGTAGGCATCAAGCCCAAGTTGGAAAAAGTCCCATCTGCTATCACTTTTCCCATCACAAGTTATCCCATTATTAATTCTCAGCATTAAGAACTGTGATCTATATTACAAGACCCAGCGATTTGTATTTTCCTAAAACTTCCCGCTCTTGGTCACAAGTGCAGATTTTACCCTTCATAATTCAACTTGTTGTTAAAGTGACCCATCGGCGTTAAGAATATTCTTAGCTCATTCATATCCCTCTGGAATGGAATGAACCCAAGCCCATTAAGATAACAAAACCCTGCAGGCTCTGGATAGGTACTTTACATTTTTTTTTTGCTTATTCCCCCTCCAAGCAAGAACGAAAGCTTACACGTGTCTGCCATCACTACGCATTGACTTCTTGACACAATGTCCATGGGCATTACAATGCCTACGAGGGCATTCATTAAATTAATTAGTAATCATGTTATTACAATTTTCCCAAGTCCAGTCACATCATCTTTTTTTCACAAAACGAACAAAAAAAAAATGCTTGTGCCTCAACATTTAAGAACAACACCCAAGTTGTCCACGCGCGCGGTCTGCTGTCGGGAGAGAGACACCCCGCAACACAACTCTCGCCATTCTTCAAACTCATTTTAATTATGAATACAATTTTCGCACACAAATCCTGTTTAGCATACCGAAACTGAAAAGGAAAACATTTGCCACTTGTGGTGTCCTTTTTCGCCACCCGCACACAGTCACCGTCGTCGTCGTCGTCGTCGTTGACAGATTATTCCTTGCAACACGAACTGACCAGATCCTTGGGTGTGGGTAGCTAGTGGGAATGATATATCAGACACCTTATTGTTTATGAATACTTTAGAGGCCATGTGTACGTATGTGTGCACATTTCAATTTTTAGGACTTAAGTCCATTATACGTCCATTTGAATTATGGATATTTTAAATTTTCACTCCAAGAGCCAGATAGAAAGGTTGAATCCTTCAGCTGTGACTGATTTTTATCCTCCGACATATTTCACCATAAGCCCTCAAGGGAAGGCCCATGAACTATTCCCTCCCTCCCTCCCTCCCTCCATCCATTCACCTTATTATCGTCACATTTTTTCTCAGTCCTGCACGCCTCCATCCGCAAAATATGTTGTATGTACACACACACACACACACACAGAGGGATGAAGGATAAAATGAGATACAGGCAACACATTTCATTCTATAGAGAAAGGATTACATCGTCCTCTCGTAAGGAAGGAAGGATACTCTCTTCTATGGGTTGTTGTTAGCTGTTGTGCCCATAAATTATGATATATTTTACTCACAGTTGAAAATTCAAAATAGCTAGCCCCTCTTTGTGAGGAAGAAGTCGTAGATAGTTTTCCCACTCATACATTCCGGCGAGGTCCTTAAATAAGTAATTTCGGTTTTTGGTACCGTTAGAGAAGAGAAGAAGAAAATTATTTAAGCTCCATGAATTTTCGTTATGTAGTTTAAGGGATTCCCGTTTTGCGATTCGTTTTATGTGTAAAGTATTTCGAAAACTGGCAGAAGACGTAGTGCTAATAAGTTTCTAGACAAAACAGGATATTGAGGAAACGTCTACGAATCAGAAGCGGGGGCGCCTTCTTATGATTCCTTTTGTTTTGTATTTGCTGTGCCGGCTGGTTTGTGTTGCTCCTTTAGAACGAGTCCTTTCTTATACACAATGAGTAGGGAACTTATTTTCGTATTGTAATTTTGTGTGGAAATTCTTCATGTGGAAATTGAGCGGTGGCGGTGGCGGCAACTTGCGTCTATTTGGCGTCTTGAAAGTTTACATTTTTTTTTTTTCTTTTGCCTTTTTATGGGATTATTGTATAATGTTGTTTTATTTATTTGCCTTAGACGTTTTAAATGGGGAATTAGGAAGAAATGAAATGCTTGAGATTGTTATGAATTAATGGGGTTCTCTAGAAATTGATTCCTACGTACATACAAACATCTATTGGGGAAGAGGATATGAAAATATTGAAGCCGGAAGATATTAACATTATAACGACGTCTTAGTAGTTCGAGGACGAGGAGTGTGCTTTGAATTTGAGAACCGGATGCACACATGATTCCGGAATTGTTTTCCGCACAAGAACTAGAGAACAATGCAGTTAAGCTAATGCTATATATGTATGTACATAGGTTCATGGGGATGTAATATGATTGAAAGTTAGATCAACTTCATAGATACATAGAAGCTACCTTCTTTTTCAGAAAACTCTGCCATAATTCTGGATGTTTTACTGAGGATATTTGATGAGAAAGTTATGAGTTGTTCTCTGCTTATCGACTACACTATAGGAAAGAAAATTGTTTTACTTATCCTGAACGCAATTCATCGGCCAATCTGTCGCAAATATTTAAGCATGACTTGAATTGGTTTTTTTACTAAGAAAATAAACGATGTTCCATTAAGCAATTCATATCTTTAGATTGAATTAACTCAAATTGCTAAAAAGATATTTTTGATTTTTTTCATTTTTTGGAAAGGTTTCTGTATGCCATTATATATGAAATATAACATCACTTAAATATTCTCCCGGCCTTTGTTGTGTAGCGTGCATACGAAGCGTCAAATTTTCTATAACTCTGACGCTGATTTTTACCATTGGCGTTGATAACGTTAGCTTTCAGGGCGGGGCATGTGGCTTAGTGGCAAAGACCTGTAACTTAAGAATACTCCACAAGAAGAAGTCTAACAGTGTCTACCAAGTCTGACGTTCTGTTGAAACCAAATGTCGTGGTTGTCCATATCATCCAACTGGAGCCACCGTCGACGGCGATTGCCTGGTCAACGTCGTTCTCAAACAAGTATGAACCAATGATGCCGCTATTCCAAACAGTGAGCTACTCTAGCTACATTGCAAGGTGGGGGACCTCTTGGGGATTGTTACCGTCCCAAATACGCCAATTTTGCTGGATGAATGGGCCTTGTGGTTGCATATAATTTTTCGACCGAAATTGAGGTCAACTTCCAACTGCTTCAGAGTCCAGTCATTGAACAGATAACGTTGTCTATGGTCCAAGTCATGATGTGATATTCGCCAAGTTGTGGTCTGCGAAAGTCCGAGATCTTGTGCGCGGTGCGTCATTGACTGTCTTGAATTTTCCTGCACACTTTCACGGACAGCGGCGATACTTTCGCCAGATCTTGCGTTTTGTTGCCGTACGAGTATTGGCGGAATATTCACTGAATCAGTCGGCGCGAATTTATGCATCACGTTGCAAATAGCCCTCTCGGAAGGCCGATTATGGCAACCGTAAAATGGACGAAGCGCCCGAAATGTTGTTCGAACAAAAGACCCACTTTCATGAAATAATTTAACTATTTCCACATGTTGTTGAACGCAAATACTCTCTGTGTATATTTGGCAATACAGATTTGATAAATGACAGTAAATTTGACAGATGTAGCTTCAAGCATATGGCCCCAGTCACCTGTCAAAGTTAAGAAATCCCTATTGAAACAGCTGTACGCATTGTGCGCGGTTCACACTTCTGCACGTATAGGAAGCACCTACGTTTTTAAGCCACACTCAAAGAATAGAGGATTTTTGAGAAGATTTCTTGCAACAGAAACCCCACTAACCAATTCTTTTAATTTGCATTGACAAGGCTCAATCAATCGCCTTAAATGTCCGTCAAATACATTTCCAACTATCGATTCAAGACAAAAGACCTTTCACCATTAAGTCCTTCACTAGATGCTGTCCCTTCAGAACTAAAAGTCCTTATTCGATTTTCAAAAATTTCATTATACCCTATCCCTTCTCAAGAGTTTCAGCAGAGTTTTCCATTCAGCGCAGCACTTTAAAACTTTCTTTTAATTTTTCACTTTCCAACTTTAAAAAACAATTCACGGAAATGTTGACAAGTAGCTTTTTTTGGAAAAATATCTCCAAACGACTAATGGAAAAATCACCCATCCATCTGTTATCCTGATGGAGGAGAACAACAAAAATATACATTCAGAGACAAAACTGAATAACTTTCTGCGAGCAAACAAAAATCAACTGCAACGTTGTCTCCAAGTGAAAACATGACAAAAGTTGCAGCTAAATATTTGCCCTAATTGTTGTTTCGAAACGTAGATACACATATATCCTTACGGTGCTCGCCTTATTTCTTGTAGTTTTTCTTCATTCCGAAAGGACTCGAAATACGAACAACGAATGCTTCCGTTTCATTAAACGGCGTATCCGCCATTATTCATTTGGAAGGTTAGTCCGTGTCGTGTACTCCAACTCCAGCTCCTGGTCTTTCACGGAACTTTTACAACACTAACAAACTGTCGGCCGCGAGGGGGCGCCATCACGAAGTACCTGACAACCCGTAGCCAGTGGGTGAGACTAGTCATCTCATGTTTGAGTTACACTCCTTCGCCACCGTCCCCGTTCGTCGCTACTGTCGTCGCAGCCAAAAATGTTGAAAAGTCAAGTCAAATAAAATGACGATGATTGTTCGGTATTTGTTCTTGCTCTTGTTCTTTTTCGTACGTCTCTTGTAGACTATCAGGGCGCGCGAACCATTCAACGACGACGACTACAAAATCTTCTTGTTTGTGTTTGTTCGTTCGTTTGTTTGTTGTTTGTTTACTCGTTTGCCCGTGTCGTTTCACCAAATTAATGGTTGCCTTATGTACGAAGGACTCGTCGTCCCAAAATTGAGTGGGTTTGGTTTGGAAAAAGGGTGACAGGCGTGCAAAGTTGCCTCTGCAAGTCCTTAGGTGAAATTATGAAGTGAGCATGTGTTGTTATATCCTTATCAAATCAACGAATCAAGGATATTTGTCGTAAATATTGAGTTTTTAAGCGCGCCTCACTATGTACTTTTATTTGGCAGATTGCTGACAGGTACTAGGTAGTGGTAGTACCTTCTAAGGAAGTTATGAAATGATGATGAGATGTGATGATGATTGTTTGTGGAATGATTACGGCTATAAAAGGAATGGTCCTTGTTGCTCTTACAAACCAGCCCCCAAACGAATGATGAAGGGCGAATCTGATGAGAATATTATATTTGTCCTTTTTGTTGCGTTAATTTTTGGGCACCAAAAGAACTGTGTTGAATTTATTTACCAATCTGATGAACTCTTTGTGACGCTAAGTGGAGTCCAATGGAAGGGGGGACTTATATTTACTTACTGTCCTCAGTTTTTTTTTTGTGAACATAATGATATAAGGATATAATTTATGCTAAATTTGTCCCTGGAAAAGCTTGGCTCAGGTCCTTGGAAGCCAATGTCTTAAAAGATGTATTGAACTACAAACCTGATATTGACGTCAAGAACCCATAGAACCGAGAACTGTCTCCTGATTGTATGCCTAGGTGCAGAAGGTTTATTTGACATTTCTTGAATACCGCAGGTCGGAAATCAGAGAGTCTGAATACTCAATGAACTGCTCTTTGACTGCGCCACTGACTTTTGTATTGGGTTGTGAGCGATTTGACATTCAGCTGTCATGTAAAAATTTAACGATCTGACAGAACTTTGACCGAGGCGAAGACGGTAACGACGAAAGCTTCTTTTGAAGACTAGATAACGACAGGATGAATAAAAGGACTACCAACGCGCAGAGGTTTTAAGTGTAGAGTCTAGTCGGTTCATCTGGTAGACCAGTTTGCTGCGTGAGTGTCCTGTGGCAGCAAGTATCCTATGGCTACTACAAGTATAATATGGCAGCAAGTATGTTGTTGCAGCAAGTATGGTCTGTCAGCAAGTATGCCGCGGCTGCAAGTATGACCTGGCAGGCAGTATACTGTGGCATCAAGTCTACTGTGGTAGCAGTAATCAGTCTCTACCTACTTATGACCTACAAAACAGCCGAGTAACTTTGTCATGTACTTAAAATTTGTTGAGAATTCTATAATCTCCACTTGGCCACCCATTAAGTGTTTTAAACATTTATAGATACGATAACCGTTGGCTGTTAAAAAAAAATAGATACCTAAAAATAACCCCATCTTCATCCTGCAACCAACTGAAAGGGGATACCTTCGTTAAGCACCTGTCTAAATCAATTGCCCAAAGGACATAACAGTACAGTAGTTAAGCACCTTGCCCAAAGGTTTTGCCCATCCTCTTCCTACTCACTGTAAAATAATTGATGAGAGCACTCAGCGCAAAATTCTCAGCATCCACTTATAGCAAAGTATGAAAATGGGTTGTAAATCAGTGGAAAAGAGGGGAAAACGCATCCTCTCCCGCTAAAGGGAAGTATTTCAAAACGTTAACGACTATGGAATCCCTTTGTAATAGTTTTATGTGAAAAGGCCTTTTCTATAGATACATATACATATATATTACCCGGAATGGCGCACACTGCAAAGAAGACGGTAACTTTATCTCCTTTGCCATTTCATGATATTATCCTTGCTAGGTTCCTTCTTTTTTTTTTTTTTTGGGAAATTTATTCATATTGACATAAGGAAATTCCATAGTCGGATGAGTTCCGTACTCAGAGAAGTATATAAAGGAATGTATATATTTTTATTATTATTTAAGTTATCCATCTCAAGGATAATGATTCTGTCTTATACAGAAATTGAATTTATAGGATATTCTCGCGATGGCAGCTAGCAGATATTTTATAATGGAAAGCTATCATTCATTTAAGTTAAGTCGTCTTTCCAAATGGCAGACGCAGTAGTTTTCAGTTTGTGTTCCTAGCTGATTTAATGAGCGTGAAAGAGGATTACGTTAAGATGATCTGAAGTACTATATAAAGGACCTTCGACGGATGCTCTCTTTCAAATGTAGCACTGTCTATCGAGGTTGTTGTTAATTCTGCGAGTTTTTCTTTCTAAGGGTTACTTGGAATTCTACGCGATATTCTGGAGATTCCTCCATTGGTATGGTACTCTGAGTGTCAGAGTTTAAGTGGAATATAAGAGCTATAGAAAGGATTCTGTTTTGCAGTTGTATTCGAGTTGAATTGAAGTGGGAAATATCTTAGTTATTGAATTGCTACAAAGAGATACATGTTGTAAGGTTTACCTTTGAAAATCTAGAAGTTGAGGCAAATTTAGGTGAGGAGAAGTAGCCACTAGTTTCCAAGAAATAAGGCGGTTTTTTCGAACTCATTAGGTTGTTAGTGGTCACGTTTGAAACTGTAAAGCAGTATTGTAAGGATAGTAAGGTGAAGTGACTCAGGAGTTGGTTCATAGGGTTCCAAATTCGAATCCTAGTGAATACCATTAATGTTTTTACTTAGCCCAACCTCTTGCCAACGTCTGACAAACATCCAAGAGTATTGCAGACATGACGTTGCTCAATTCCATTCTGCTGGACTTACATTATAGTAGACTGGCGGTCAAAACTGCTTTAAAACTGTGGGCTTCGAACCAAGATAGACTTTACAGGGAGTGTCAGAACGAATAATACATATTGGAAGTTGGCTGGATGTTGGTAGTTTATTGTGAAGCTCTAAGACTGCAGTGTCTTGCTCTGAACTCTCCGGTAATTAGATCGAAGCTGGTCAGCACTTGCAAGTCACATCTGAACAAGATATTCAAAGACAATGCTGTGATTCTCCGAGGAACACAGGGGCATATGGATATTGAAAGAACCTAAAGGGCTGACGAGCTTACAGGGAAGCGTAGGGGCTGCATGAACCGCAGACTGTGGCCTTTAGAGCTACCGATCTATCATACCTCCGTTGACTACCTCTAGGCACATGTGCAACCCATAGGCCGCCATGGCCGGCCCTTAACGAGGGAAGATCTATTTCACTGGCATATATTCTGGGTATTGTGCCATTAAGTAGTACTCATGCACCTCGGTTTTCAGCACAACGATTGTTGATAAAGTCGCAGCGACATGGGACAAAATCAGTCTGTCTGACGTGCGCTGTGTCACTTGTCAAAAAAATTATACCTCTTGGTATTTGCTTCCTCACAGATCTTCACTCACTGTTGTTATGCTCAGTACGCAGCGAATCCTGGTCACATGTAACTAAAAACCTAACCCAACGACGCTTAGCTGAACCTCGCAATGTATACTACATAAAGTATGCTTTTGCCTCCACGGAAATAAGTACATTTGTATATCTAGCAAAAGTATTAAGAAACATTACTTTAAACAACGCACAGTGGTGCCGACTCGCCTTAAAGTTGGCATCAATTTAACCGATAAAGAAGAATCTGAATCTGAAATTTCACGTGATGATTGTTGAAGCGTATAAAGACACAAAAGCCCGTTCACTGAAACGTCCTCTTTTCGAAAAGTTTTACAAGTCTAAACAAACATTTTCTACATTCACTTACTCTACAATTATAAGTACATAATGTGTATAGTCACGCCCACTTTTTAGTGATGTTCATACTTACATATGTTGATTCTTAAGAAAAAAAACAGAAATGACGCAGAGTACAAATCGAAAGAAAGAATCAGCTTACGTTACAGACACGCCTATTTTCGAATTTCAGAAAAAGAGGGCTGATCCGTTCCAGACAAATTGTAAATCCTTTAGTTCTCTTAGAAGTCATTTTTTAAGGGTCTGCTGTCTATGTTATAGTATTAGCCGGTTTAACTTTCAAATGACTCGACTGATGTGATGAAAGCAGCATACTCAGCTCACTCCTGCTTGGCAGAGACACTTGCAAAATTTCTAAAAATATTTGCAACCTAAAAACACCTCAAACTCTCTTCTAATTAGACACTTTCTACCCCACAGTGCGTACCATAGGTCCCCAAATAAGTTTTCTCTAATAAAAGATGAAAACACGTAAAAGTCCTGAAATTACTCGTCAACATGTGAATGCCAGTAGTAGCCACCTCCTGTGAGCTCATAATTAGACTGATTTTCTGCAATCAGCAATTGCTCAAACGTGTTGCTGCTCATACCTCTCCCAAGAAACAAAACACAAACAGCACTTGATGATGTACTACTCTCAGCGGGTTGTCCTGAGAAAATTTCACCCACAAACCATTGCTCAAAGTCCTTTTTTTAAAGAATAAATTAAATTAATGTGACGAGAGAAAAAAAATCTGCTGAATTATGAATTTATTGCCAAACAATCATTTTTATCCCTCCATACTCGTGCCCATTATACGTGTGTGCGCCTGGCAAAAAAACGTGTCAACTAATCAAAGTGCCTATTCGTCAGGATAAAAATTAGGCTCCAAAAATCACAACTCACTATTTTCCTCACGTACAAACGTACCTACGTTTTTTTTTTTTTTTTTCGCAACAGAGTTTGGGTTTGTCGAAGAGAGAGAGAGAGAGAGAGAGAGAGAAAAAATCATTGTCAATCAAACGGAAAATGGGTGGCAAACAATTTAGAATGAACGAGTGGCTCAATAAGACATCCAGTCTGTCAATTTCTTCATTCATCCTACCATTCTTCTTTCTGTCGATTCTAACAATGGCCCACTCTCCCACTGGAGTCGAGGAGTCTATCCATTCACACAGAACACAAATAAGAAGAGCAGCAAACTCGTTTAACAAGGAAATGAAGATAACAAAAGTGATACACATCCACACCCTCTATGTGTGTGACCCAAAAATTCTGACGTCTTATCGAAGGCCGATTTCTATACCTACCCTCTGGTGTGTGACACGAATCGATAAACAGTTTTTGAATGCGTTTGGTTTATCCTGTTCCGTTGTGATCCTATCCCAACCCAACCGTACCTAGATAATTCATTCTCCCCAAATGGATACGAGTATGTATGTATATCCCTCTCTTCGACACAGCAACAACACTAACTTCAATTGATTTTATTTTCTTTCATTATTTGAAAGTCCTTGTTAGAAGCACCATCACCATCAGAGGAGCAACAGCAGAAGAGACTATGAAAATTGGGAACAATCATTCGAGTCATAATGAAATTTTTCATTGAACCGGCAACGTAAGGATATCGTCATCACCAGTCGTCGTCGTCCCATTGAGTAAAGAAAATAATCTCCGATGTCTATTTCGGCATAAAACCCACAAAACGCAAAGGACCCTCTAAGCGATAACCGGAAAATCTAAAAAGAAAACTAAGCCCAGATAGACAAAAACTGGTCACACATTCATAGGAATAGACACACAATTGGAAAGAGTTATCTAGGAGATGGAGGAGAGCAAAAAAAAAAGGATATTGTCAAGTCATGAACATTTTAGTCCCTGGCTCCACCAATGTCAATAGATCATTGTTATGAATGTTTCAGCAATTCTGGTGTTTTCCTTCCGAGCGAAAATATTTTCCACCACAGACACAGAAACGTACCTATCTACGTATCTAACTATCTAACTATCGCGCCGAAAGCGATGGCTTTTATGTTTGAAAGGACATAGTTTTGTTCTTGTTTGAAGGAAGAAAGAAAGTCTTATAATTAGATGATGGTGCGGTTATACACAAGATTGTGCTGGTGATGGAGAATTTTCCTTTTTTTTTTTTTTTTTTGTAGTCTGATGACGCCTGTAGGCCTAGAATAACACAAACCCGAACCAACAATTCAAGAATTTGTTGTTGTTGTTTTTTTGTTTTTGTCTTTGAGTCGGCCTGGTTCCTTTTTTAATTGAAGCCTTAAGCGAGGACACGACTGTTATTGCTTTCGAGATGAATTCAGAATTCAAAGGAATTTCGCAATTAACTACGTATTGTTTTTTTTTGTGGGTGTCTTGGGGTAAACTGAAACATTTATGAGCTTCTTTAAGTTTTAGGCGAAGATTTTTGGGGAACACGAACAATGACCCTGAGCTATTAATCAAATATTAATTTTCTAACAAAGACGAGGAGCACAGATGCAATTTTGTATTGGTATGGTATTTTTTGAGTCAAAGAAAAAAGATTATTAAAACATTCTCGGTGACAGTGTTGCCAGACTAACTGTCCAACTGATAGTTTTGAATTATATTTACTTTGACTTCAAAGGTGGATACACAGTGACTCAAAAAAGTCCCTGAATGTGTAACCTTATTACCCAGTTTTTATACCCTGTCCCAAGGGTATATTAAGTTTGATGTATAGCAAGTAACATGGCACGCCCACTTTTCGAAAAATTCAGGTACTTTATTTAGTACTCAATAGGTAGATATTTCATTCACTCTATTAGTCCATTTCACACAATTGATATAAATTTTAAAAGCATATATTGAACATTGACAAAATTCGTCTACTGCCACGCCCATTTTTTTGAAATAAAAATTTTGGAGAAATTTTATAACAAATTCAAGGAAAAAACTCTTTTGAAGAAGAAGCTACCTATGTATTTATCTGTATCGAGGAAAGGCATATGGTGTCACACTATCTGCTTTCTGCAATAGATGGCGTTAAATCCAATAAGTTCAGCTGATTGCATTGACAAAATTTATGAGGAAAGGACTTAATTGGCATCTGCAGCATAGGAATGTTTTACTCGCATATGTTGTGTCAATTATGATGTCAAAGTGTAGCCATGATTTGGTCGCTTAGTCAGTAGCTGATGAAGATATTTCAAAAAAGCAGATCAAGAGAGGCATGTTAGTATGGACGGAGGTAGACATTTATAGGAAACGGGATACATCAAGAAACTCAATCTATGGATTCCTCATTCGCGACGAGTTATTCAAACGCAATGAACCGAAACCACTTCTGAAATGAGCCATAACCGTTGGTTGAAATGGGTCAAGAACTACAGTCGGAAGCGTCTAAAAACCTCTGAGAGAATCCAGGATCAACAGGGCAGAAGGTGACGCTCATGACTCGAAAATAATCTCAATCCTACTCTGAAGAACTCGGTAGATTACGCCAAGCAATTTCAAGAAATTGGTCAAAATTGAATAATAGGAAGCTGTTGTCTTCAATCATGACTTTGATGACTCCGATTCATAGTTTGGCTGGAAAGTTTTGATGCACCGAATGTACATCTAGTCGAGACATTTCTATCTCTTACTATCTCTTGTTTCGGTATATCTAAAACTTCCTCATGGAATTAAACTGGCTTCGAGAGAGGTCTGTGGAAACCACTTGACTCAGTTCTTCAACCAAAAACCAAATAAAGTTCTTAATCGATGGCATCATTGGGTTATTTTTCTCTTCATGGTTGGTGTCCAAATTATTGAGGAGAATTTTAAGTGATTTTGTAATCGGTTCTAATTCACAGTATATTTTATGGTCTGCTATGGATGTTTGTAATGAAACATTCGTACATTCGGAACTTCCTTACCCTTATCCCCGATGGGACTTCCAAACAAATATACAAGGATAACTTTCACTAGATTTTGTCTATTTTGATGCTACTGTTAGATTATCTGACATTGAAGCAGAGAATCACTGTTGACTACGACAGTTTCTTTGGGTATTTAACGGATGTTAGGCAACTAACGACTATAAGAGTGTAGATTGTTGCTTCGCGTGCCTATCCTTTAGTTCCACTGAAGTACATAAGTATATCCTTCTGAAGAATACGTTTCCTTAACCAATGATAGGCATTCACATAAGATGTGATCGGATGTTTCATCCTCCTCTAGACAGAACCGACATTCCTTTGTCTCGTACAGGTTCGTCTTGTTAAAATGGTATCTCAGGCCACAAGGGCCAGTTAGGAAACTCGCTAGCTTCCTAATGCTTTCCCTACCTAAATTAAGGATATCTTTATAGCAATAGGGCTTGATTAACTTTTTGGATAGTCTAAAACCTGGCGCTTTAGCCCAGTGGTGTAGTCAAAGTTTTTTTTCCCATTCTTTAATCAGCGTTGTGGCTGATGTCCAATTGACGCCATAATAGGGTTCAGGACCAATGAACGCAGATTCAGAGCTGGCACTTGCAACCTCATCCGCAGATTCGTTGCACTTAATCCCTTGGTGTCCATGGATCCAGCCAAGTTTTACCTTGTTGTGCTTTGCATGGGATTGGGCAGCATAATTAATGCTTGACTATCTGAGAAGATATGTATTCTAGCGCCTTTTAGTCCCTTAAGGAGTTTACGTCTGGCGCAGATCTCGATGGAATGAAGGTCAGCCTGAAACACAGTCGGAGTCGTACCCATCGGTACCGAAATCTTTGTGTCCATCTTGAATCCATTTTCGATCCGTCTGTGAACCGAACCAGACTTCTAGGGCCTAGTGTCAAAACACCATTAGGCCAGCTTTCTCGATCCAATATTTAAACCCCAAATAACCTTCCGAAGCAATGTTGTCTGACCATTAAGTCTGATGTGGTATAGATTTCTCTTTTTGCAATAAAGTTGAGTATTTTCAAGTGCCCCAGTTTGTACCATATAAGGCACCGTATACTAAGTCCGGTTGTATCAAATAGCTCCTTTGTAAATCCAACTATGAAGAAGTCTTAAAAATCTTGGTGGCTTGTGAGCTCTCCTAATACCCATGGACTTCCTAATCTAAATACAAACCAAATATTAAAGTTAAACCCTTCTTCCATTTTCACGGAATTCTCCTCCATAGACAGAATCAATAAAAATATCCTTGATAGTTTCTTCCAGAACCCATTACAACAATTAACTTTAATTGTGCTTTCCTTATCATAAAAAAGGAATCTGCAATAGATTTCGTTTAATTGAACACTGATTTAATACAATTTTAATTACACAAGTATCTTCTTCAAATTCATTAGACTCTTTCTTATTCCTTTCTTATTCAGGAGAAAGAACAGAAACCAAAAGAAGAAGTAAAACTGCAATTCCTGGATTATAGTTGCAACATTTTACTCCTTTCGTTTTGTATTGTTCGGACGTGCTTCCTTCTGCTTTTCTATACACACTTACACTTTAATGGATTTCTTTGTTTACTTTTTTTTCAATTTTTCACTTTTGCAAGAATTCATTTTGTGTGCTTTTGTGTTGCCATTGCTGTCGGATTTTATACCTCTACTGTGCATTTAAAACTGACCCTAACTTTAATAGTATCTTTTCTTTTTCTTTCAGGTAAGTGCCAATTGGAAGGTTTTCTTCTGGATACAAAAAAAAAAAAAATAGAAGAGAAACGCCAAGGTAATTGCTTGAAATTGAATATCTGGAGAACAATGAAATCCATGTTAAAAGAAAAGAAGCGAAAAAAAAAATCCTTGAAGCTACTCTAAATTACAAATGAAATGGAGAAAAGCTCAGCAATCTAATAAGAAAGGGGATAACGCGAACGCGAACGCGAACTCCTTTTCGCGTCCTTATTAAATCTACAGTAAAAAAAAATAACACCTTTTCGCTTTCTTTTTTTTTTTTTGCAGTCTTCCTTTAGCCTTATAATTTATAATTCATAGCAAAAAGAAGGAGTCTTTTCCTGTAGACTCAGACACAGGATCTTCAATAGAAAAAAAAATATCTCGAAAGGAATTAGGGATTCTCAAATATGTATGTAGCTGTGTTGGAAAGTAATTACGGCGAATTGTGTACTCGCTTTAAAATGCATTTAAGAGATACAAACATATTTTTTCATAAAAAAAATACTTAGAAGGTAATTTGCAGGAGTCTATAACTGCGAGGATGTACCTACGATTATACAGGGTAGAGGGAGGTTCATCCAATGAGAGAACCTAATAAATTTTATAAGGTTTGGAGCTCTAGGATGATAGGGAAATAATGTGGCTCTCCGAAATAAGGAACGCCTTTAGTTTTACTTGTGGAAGGCTCATCAGTTCGTTCAGTTCGAGTAGACAGCTACATGTTCTTCATTTGTTGTCACTCCTTCACTCACTGCTTCCCAAGCTTTAGCTCAGCATCAGTCTGATAATGATTTTTGGGCCCAGTCTATTCGCCAATAGGTTTCGGCCTTCATGATATTGTGGACAGTGGAACATTATGTGCTCCATGTGCACTGCTTCTGTGCAGGTTGGACAGTAAGGATTGTCTTGGTGTCAAATCAGTGGAAACACCCAAGACCATTAAGCATCTGCGTCACGTAGAAGTTTAGCTTTCTATGCTTCCTATTGATCCAAAGGTCTTTATTGCAGATCAACCTCTGCGATCAATCATCAGACTCTTTTCCGAAGAGTAACATCTATATTGCCATTCTTTCAGGTCTAATGGACCAGGTACTACAAATGCCACGTCGAATGAGGTTGTTCTGAAGGCGCTGAATACTCTCAATGCATTGGTTCTGTAAACTGTCTCTGTCTTTGTCCTGTATGGCTTGGTACTCATTGGCCCAGCCCATATTTGGGAGCTGTAGAGCATCATCGATGACCCTTGAGTAGTCTTTTTTTTTGTGCCAGGGCAGTATTTGATCTTGCTACTTTCTCTGTGGCATGTTGCAGATGTTACACAAAAATTATCCCTGACGAACAAGGTTCTCCAAGTTTGGCTTAGTGATCGCTTAGATTCACTCTTACAGCCTACATAACCCATCTACTGCTACTACCTTCGTCTTTACTTCTCCTAGTCTTACGAATAGGTCCATCCTTACTATGGCTTCATTGCAGTCATGTTCTATGTCGTTCAGAAGTTTATCCACAACAATGATCGCTATGCCATGCAGTTTCTAAGAATGTTCCTGCTGCATGGCACCGGGGAAACAGAAGGAGATTTTTCAGTAAGCCAACACCGATTCCTTCATCAGTTTTGGGGCCACCTGATATCCCGCTAGGGCTATTCTTATCATTCAGTGTCATTCGGTAGGAATCGGTTTGCGGACTCGACCGAAAGCTCGCTTTCATATGAATGGCTGAGTTCGCTGCCATCTTCTGAGTCTGCTTCATCGCTGTACATGGGAGCATGTGGAACAGAGCTGCTGTCAGAGTCATTCTTAAAGTTTTAAAGATGCATAAACTTGCCGATCCTTGTACATCAGTGAGTACTGACTGTTTTGAGGATTGCCTTTCAGGCCATTTCGGCAACTTTGAGGAAATACTTTTCACAAGGTCTGTAAGCCCAGCTCATAACTCAGATATAAAGAAGAGTGAAGAAGAGTACCAGCTTCTAATTGATTAACCTGTTTAAGTGAAACTGGCTAATCAAACTGACAATCTGTGTCACGATTCCTAGGCTCATTAGTGGGGGTAGAATTGTCTCTGACTCAACGTGGCTAAAGGCTTCCTCAAGTCTAGGGATGACAATATGACAGTACGATGGGAATAACAACCCCATTAACTGTGGATTCAGTATGAATTCATAAGAGGGATTCTGCACTAGAGGTAGTCCAAGAGCTCTTGCTTCCTTTTAAGATTGCTGCAGGTTCTTTGGATGTCGGATTGGACTTTCTGAGTCTAGATGCATCAATGATCTCTTTCTTCCGCAAAATATTCTCTATAGGCTTTCCTAAAGACCTTGTTATATATTGTGTGAATCCTTTCTTCAAAGCCCAGTTAGTGGTTTCCATTGAAGAGTCATCAGTAAGCTCTGGGAAGGGACAAAATCTTCTTCTTCAATCAGATGGTCTGGTTTGTCTATCAAGCCAACTTCAAGCTATTTTATTTCATTTCTGTGAGAGCAAAATGCTCAGACAACCTAATGACGTTCACCCTCTTTAAGGTCCTGAACGCAAAACAAGTTATCTTCGCAGGATACAGAGAGTGAGTGTGTACTCACACCACCTTGTAATTTTACCTTAATTTTATTTGAATTCAATATCTTTCAGGGGCATTGCATTCATCTTGGCAGTCTTAAATGAAAGCTTCTTATCCCTTTTCAATTTCAAAGATCAAAGGCTCAAATCCGTTATTACTCTTTGCAAACCCATACTACCACACTCTCTCACACAGCTTAACCGAATTGAGGAGAAAAGATAAAACAAACGAAGGAAAACAACTCAAATGACTCATCCTTAACTCATCATATCACACTTGCATTCCACAGGATAATGAAAATTTGTCTTCATCAGTCTTTCACGATTTGCTTTTGCTTCTCATCGCCATCCTCGCCACCGACACGACGAAAAAATATACACACAACGGTATGGAAGCATATAATAGTTCAGCAATTTTATGAATTAATACGATTACTGAGTCAGGACGTGCTCTTAAGCTTGGCGTTCCATTAAATGGCTATAGAAATTGCACACGCCGTTCTCATGTCACAATGAGACAAGGACGAGCACACATGCACACATAAACACACACACACCGCAAACGAGATGGAGATTTCACATTTTCATCAGCCCAGAGTCATTATCATTGACATCGTAGAGAAGCTCCCATCTATTTCACATCCGCTGCTCCACCGCCGCCTATTACAACTCCCACCAGCAGCATCGCCGAAGGAGGACGACTAACAGCACACCAGCCATGCCAGCCATGTATGTGATGAAGTAATTGGCATTCCTTTCAAATCGAATCGTACGTGATTCCACTCGAAAAATTTCGCCATACAATGCGGTGGCACGTCCCATAACAAAGTGCGATACTGAGCTCTCTGTCGTTAATGGTTCTAGATACACTGTATCTGGTTCTTTTCGAGAAAACCACAAAACTCAAATTGGAATCAACCGTTTCTAGACGCTTCAGCAGACCCAAAAGACTGACTATCAAATGAGTATAATTGGGTTAGAAGGAGGGGGTGTGTGTGGCTGCAGAGGGGTGGGCAATAGGTACCTATACCTGCTAGGAATTCTCCTTTTTTTTTTTTTGATCTTTCATCTGCGAAATGAACTTGGAGACAATTTCTTTTCTGAGTTCCATAGCTAGGTTTTTTTTTGTCGTGCCTCCTTTTTGAGGATAAAAATTATTTTCTAAGAGAACGCACGTGTACCCGCGTGTAAGTTCAGCGAAGCGTATATTGAAGGTTTCTGCGAAAGCTCCCTAAAGTGGGTTTTACACTGTGGCCAACAAGAGTGCCTACTCAAAGTGGGATGAGGCTTATACCAAACTAGCTCACCGGTGCTCGCCTTGCTTCTTAAAGGACTAAGGAAAATAGTAAAAAAAAATTAAAAAATAAAATAAAATAAAACGTTTTCTAAGAAAAAAGTAGTCTATGTCACTCTCGTAAAAATAATGAATATTATAAAATTCATTTCACGTCAAACGGATTAGTAGTTTTTGAAATTACCTGTGGACAACATTTTTTTATGTTTCGTCTTTATACAATAAGTATAAACTGACAAAAAAAAAACTGACTATCGAATTACCCATCCTTGCGGAGAACATGGAAAACATCCCGTTCACAATCTTACAAAAATATTAACTAATAGTTTTCGAAATATCATCCGCTGTACTTGGGAATACATAAAGACTTCTGAAACGATTGGAAGATCACAGTCAAGTTCAAAAGGATTAAAATAAAGCCTCATAAGGGACTACAAGGTTGATTTCTTTCTGAGAAGACTGTAATAGGGACCTTGGGTTAGTATATCAATCCGTAGACTCATACACGGATGGTTCATAAATTCAAAAACAAGTCGTGGGATGAATTTTTGAGGATTCAAATATTTTAATCTCTTATCCTTCATTCAGATCATGGTGGGTTATTTCAACTGAACTAATAGCGATGGAGAAGCTCTTGTCCTGGCAAAGTGGTCGTGGGCTTGTAGTAAAACAAATAGTGCTTCAAAATAATGAGGCTATCTGAAACTGTAAGGATAAGAAGCGTTTGAAAATAGATATCTCTCTCAATAGCATTACGCTTCCCAAAAATAGTTAGCTTAGATTATGTTTAAGGCGGAAGTTTAAGCTTGTGGATATAAATTGTACCATATGTAGGAGTTCGGCACTTCTTTCGATTGAAACAAGGGCTATGTTTATGTTCTGAATCTTTCACACAGCACAGCCACAGCATCTACGCCTATCTTCACCTGGACGCATTGTTCTTCGGTGGGTCACCAGAAGATTGTGACAAGTTATGATATTATGCTCGTACACGCAAAGTATGTGTCTTTAGTTTCTTGAATGATTATGATGCTTCTAGAATCGCTAGGGCTTCTTTCTGGAAGACACAGCTGTGCCTGAGTAGTCTTAACAATAGTGACTTTTCCAGCTCTGAAGAGTAGTACCCAAGCTCAGGCCTTTATCTGTTTTGGCTCGTCTGTAAAGACGTTGTGCGAATTTATTTCCCTTTCGCTTGTGCTGTCTTTCCTTGTTGCCATTGCTGTACTAGCATTGACGTTACAGTCACGGCGCGCAGTGAATGGTCCTCTCCAATGATTGGATTGCTTTAAACTTAGAACATCGCAGCTAATTCCATGATGTAAGGCATGTTGGGATCAGTGTGACTGTTGGTCCTGGACCCCAGATTTGAGTCGTTTCTTACCGAGAGCCAACGACCTTTAACCAACCAGCTGATTACATTGAATAAGCCTAATCGCGTTTAGAGGTTATTCTCGAAGATTAAGAATCACTCTTATGCAGCCAAATGGGTATAACTTGAAGAAAGTAGTTTCGATAAGGATTGCGAAGCTACCAGGAGGAAGCTATTCGCTCTCCTATCCTTGTTCCGTATTCATAGCAACTCTTTCTTCAAGCTAAGGAAGGCAGCAGCCATCAACTTGTACAAAAAGTTGTGTTTAGGAAAAAAAAGAAGAAAGGACACCACATGAGCATCATTTCATTATTATCAAGACAAAGACTTGAAGGTACTTTTCGAAAAGTATTGAAAGTGTTAAGCGGGTCGAGGCATTCAAAAAGCAATAAGTCCTTTTATTTCTCTGCTTAACAATGACATAGGTACGCTTTCGGCTTTAACTTTAACTAACGTTGTTTCTTAGGCTTTAACTGACAGCTTGATAAAGTACATAGGTGCATACTTATGTATGGCGGCCCATAACCAACGGATGGTTGAACTTCGATGGATAAAGTAGGTTTAGTTTCAACTTTCGTCGATCAGTTCAATTCAATTCACACATTCAAATATTAAAGTTCACGTATAATCAAGTTGAGAGTATGCATTGGTGAAAGCAGAGAGAGAGAATGTAGAGAAACTGTCATCGCCTTTGACAATCAGCTGAATAACGTGACAGATTCTATGGGCAATACGTCAACTAAAATGTCAACGTTCAACGAAACGATGGAACAACGGATTGATGGATTCTATGGATTGGGCCTTAAAGTTATAGGTTGTATCCCAAGATTTTGGCTGATGGTCTCATGGACTTGTTTCGGACAGTAAGGAAATATAAGTAGATGTTCTGAGAAAGGAGATTGTTTTGAAATCAATTCATTGGCATTCTCTGAGGCTGGCGAATTTGCTATTCTCTTGAACCTAAACAAATTAAGAAGAATTTACTAAAATGAACTGCACGCTAATTCCGCTTTAAGAAGGAAAACATGCGGGGGCTATGTGGCTTGGAATGGAAAGCAAATTAGAACCTACAAAGGGAAATGCCAGATAAAAATTCCTTGTACCATATTACAGTAGGATACAATAAAGTGCCATCAGTCACATTTTCAGCGAAAAATATTACTTTAGGTAGGATAGATTACCTATCATATTTTTTTCTATGTCCATTTGAATCTCTCGGCGATTGTAAGACAGTTATGTACATAGACTCATTTAGGCAATATACTGACCCAGGCGACCAAGGAGTGGAAGTAGGTGGCCCCTGTGTAGTGTATTCGGTCAATGAATCCAAAGTTTGACGCTTAAATTTCATTCAATTTTCCCAGACACAAAATAAAATAATTCGCTTAGAAAGCACTTAGTCTATTTCATTGCAAAAAAAGTTCTGTGAATTAGGAATGAATGCAAAAATTACATAGAACTCTCTCTCCAGTCGGTATGAATGCCACCTATGGAGAATATACCTTGTTTGTCAGAAGTCAGCAAGAGTTTCGGCAGTGACCAAAGTTTGATAGTACTTTCCTGGACTCGAACGCAGTAGTCCAAGGCACCATCCATTGAGCCATGACACCCACCAGAAGACCCTAGCTGAAGCGATAACTTTTTATGAGTGCAGCAATCGAATCGACCGCCACTGTAGCTGTTTACAGCCAAAACACATTTGTTTTTAATAATAACCTCATTTAATTAAATAATTCTCCCCACGGATAACAAGAACTGGCTTAACTTCACCCACAAGTAAATCCAAAACAATCTCGTCTACGTAAACCCAGAAAAAGTTGTTTTTTAAGAAAAAACCTTACAAAAACATCTCAACCTCCGCTTTGTTTGTTTGTCAATTATGGTAACCAGACTTGCCGAAATGTCTTGGGAAGAAAAAAAAAAAGGCTTTGAAACCCAGCCAGATACATCATGATTAAAATGTTGGGGGTTTTCTTAAATAAATATTGATTCCTCCTCTCACAAATACACAAATTAGATGACATATCTATCGTACCTCATTATTTTTCCTAGAAAATGCCGCAATGAACACAAACGGATGCCACAAAAAGATGGATATTTTCGCAGAAATCGAAGTAAATCTTCTTCAGGCTTTCTTTCTTTTTTGTTCGCACATAAACCGTGTCCCGTATCCAGAGATACGGCAACCACCCTCCGGTATTCCAATGGAATATATAAATAATTACCCCACAGCAAAAAAAAAAAAATAATAAACCCCAAATGTATGTGCATGAGCACATGTTTGTGAAAGAATAATATTTGCAACCGCACCCCGGTTCGCCCTGCGTTCCGCCGCGTAATATTGAGCAAAAGAATTATTGAAGAGTTACTTGTTTTTTTTTTTTTTTTTAAAGCAAAATTCCTACGACAACTGCGGCACAGGAACAACATTTTATGTGGTAATTAATATTTTATGAACCATAATGGAGAGAAATAAAATTTATTGCAGAAGGCTTCAGCTTCAGTTTCAGTTTCAGTTTGAGTTCCACGATAAGCCTGCAAAAGCTGGCGACACGACACCATATTGAAACAAAGCCCAAACGGAGATACATTTTCTGGTCGAAATCTTTTTTTTTGCATTTTTTTTGTTCCAATTGACAGCACCTGCCTGTGTGTATCGAGATTTTATTGTCGTACGGCAAAGGACACGATTTTATGATTTATTTTGTCCCAATATAGCCTTGTCCTGGGAGCACACAAACTGGGTTGGCCCTTTCCAGTGAGTGCATGGGGAACTTCATTTTGAATATAATACGACTGGGGTCGTAAAACGGAACCATTAATGTCATCGTTTCACCGTTCGTGATCGGAATATAAACCTTTACCGCATGGTTTGCATATGGACTGTAGGTCCATACACATAATCATCCTCCACGAGGAATTATCATATAATAAAGGAACGGACAATGATTAGATGACTGCCATTCGAGATAGTCATTATCCGATATTGGTATTGTCCGTATGTTTCGTTCCCGCGTGCGTGTCAAAGCGGTTTTTCGAAAAGTCAAAAGTGTGTGGTCTCTTTAGAAACGTCAACACATCTAAACATACGCTCGCACCCTTCATCTGTCGACGAAAATTCGAATTCTAAGCACGAAATCGAATATTTCCAACTTTAGTGGGGTATTAGTTAGAATTTGGGTGGGGGGAAAAAACGCATCGAATTGGTTGGCCCAGTAGTGACAGCTATTATCCGATTGGAAGACTACCTTTGACATGATTTGGCATTTACGGGCAAAATGAAATTCATTGAATCCTGTATGGATATCCCTGAGGTAACAATTTGAAATTAGAACCATTTCAAGATTGACGGTTGTTTAATGTAGTAAGTCTGATGGTTTGAATGTATCTAATAGTTTTTTAAATTCAAAATGGATTTCAAATATAGGGTGACCAGATAAAATTGATTTGTTGAAGCTTTATTCATGCCATTATAAATCTGTTTAGGGTTTCCTTTAAATACCCTCTTACAGGGTGCGATTAAACTTTTGCAATGCACTGTAGGCAGAACTATAGGCGGTTGGTCCAATTTTTGCTGACTCGGTCCAATATGTGCGGCGTTATTCTAGCAATAGGGTCTCGAATGCTGATCGGGAGCTTGTTACCATAGATTAAGGACATGACGTAGCCTCAGAGATAATAATCGAGTAGTTCCAAGTCGCATGATCGGTACGATCAATTGATAGATGTGTGAGAATCTAGTCGCCCAATTTCTCTTTCACGTTTTCGAGCCATGCGTCGATTGTATGGAATGTAGCGGTAGCTTTTTGGAACCGCAGCTCGGATACATCGATGTTGTCGCGCTCTGACCAAAGAAAGTCGGTTAACATTGCTCTATACATGAGACCATTGAAGGTCCTTCCTTATTTTAAAAATAAATAGGAACCAGTGATGCCTTGATGACATACAAATGTCGCACCAAAGACTCAATCTTTTATGGGATGTATTTAGGTACTCCAAAAATGGCAATCTTACTTGTTGACATAGTGGCTCAGCCAAAAATAGACTTTTTAGCCAAATTTCCCATCTCAAAATTAGCGAACTCACGGCGTTGTCTATGGTCGCCCGGCTTCAACTCATGTATAAGCACAAGCAGCTCCAGACTACGTCGATTCGCTACACTATAACATAACGTGCTCCTCGCCTTCCTCTTCTTCCGAGCAAAAGGACAGGAGCAGCTGTCATGTCAAAATCGATGGAGGTATTTTCGACAACCTTCATGCCCAGACAGGAACTGCGTTAGATGATAACTACAGACACCGTGCGCTTTTTTGTTTCCCAAGTTTCAATATTAGAAAATTCTTGTAGGGCCATCTACCTTGGGTCCCTCCTGGCTTGCTGTAGGGCTGTTGATGCTGACCTTTTTTCCACCTTTACCCTCCTAGTAAGTGTGGTATTCTGTCAGCTGGATAACGTAATCCCTTTGCATTTCATTGACGAGAATGTCTATGGGACTGACAGTCTTTAGTGCCATCGTCCGTCTGGTATCTCAGCTTCCTGTCGATAAAGTAGTTCATGACAATCTCTAGTAGATACTCTGATGCATTCATTTGGCCAGTGACCAGCCTATGCATGTCCAGATGGACATACTAGCGCTGTACTTATTTGTGCCCCCTCTTCATCTCGTCTACTGTATTGCTTCAACTCTTGCATCTGACCGGGGAATGATATTTCTAAACTAGATTGTAACCTGAATTATGACTGCTAGTGTGTTCTGAAAAAGAAAGGTTTAAACCCTGATCTGACTCTCTGAGTCAAAAGCGTTAGTTTTGAAAGCCTTTTATTTTTTGATGCTGAAAGTGTGTGGTGTACCACATTAGATGGAGTGGTATATATTAGGTAACCCCTGCCTCCAAAAATACCATCTAGTACCTTTTCTTCCTATGTTCCTTTGAGCGTCATTAACTATCACTTTCTGTCATTATATTCCCTTGTCACAATCGCAATATACAAACATTACGTACATACACACTCATGTATTACATCAATCGTTTTCTGCAATACCGTAAACCTTTTGCTGGTAATGACAGTATTATTTTGTCTGCCACCATTATTCCTTTCAACATTATGTAAGCTGTCAGTTAAGACGTACTTTTTTCCTTTATGTCAGTCACAACACACGCCTACACATGCAATAAGGTTGCTTAGCATGATGATTTATTTTTAACCCAAGACCACATCGAATTGGCGGCAAGGATATTTTTGAAAAAGATGTCAGGAGATGTGGGTACAGAAATTTATAATCAGAGATGTTGAAAAGTCAAGTATAAGGCGTCTCAAAGTTTTAATGACATTTATATGTATCACATTGTCATTTAATGGAATGATAGGGGCAATCAGGTGTTCAGAAGTAAATATGATTCAGGAATACGCTGCAGCAGAGTCCGAAGGCAGTTCCAGACCAGAAATTGAGCCAAATGACGTGAGAGCTTCTTCCAATACATCATCTAGATAGAGAATCTTTGGTTGATTGCCCTAGGGTAACAGAGAGTTTGTAGTTTGGACCAGAGATTCCAGCTTCTGTCCCTATCGACATCTTTGAGCCGACATGAATGGTTGCCCCAAGAACTCCGGTCCAGAATTGTGACCTCAAAAGGATGACAGGATGATTCCTCAATAATGCTGACTAGATGGTGAAGAGCTGTCACTGTGAATCTGCTAGATTGATGGTTTGAACTACGGGAACAGGTTCATTGCGATACCATATATTTAGCAGGCAGGAAAGTCATTGGGTACCTAGGAAAATCTTTACCTATCCTTTACGGCAGCAATATAATTGGACGTATCCAATTTATTTGGCAAAGAATAGTTACTGATTCGATGAATAATGGGCCCAAAAGCACAATCAATTGTCTACCATTAAAAAGTTTGCATTATCCTTGTGCTTTCCCTTTTATTACGTTTAAGCGTGCCTCCATAAAGATTTATAGAAAATGTATCTCTGTACATTTTGCAGCACAAATGCTTACATTAAAACTAGGAATATTATTTCTCGTTTCTTTCAGGATAAGAGCATATGTGTATCCTCTAATTTAATAGCCGTAACAGAGCATAATTCAGTTTACATCTGCCTTTCAAGTGAGAGAGCATGTATCCATTTATATATACGCACACAGAAGAGCGTATAGAAAGAAGAACGCATGCCCTGATTATCAGAATCGTTTTCAAACCATTAAATTAGATTGCCACCAATGTCACCGCAAGTTGACATCATTAATCCGCGCATCCGTTCCTTCAGCCGGTTTCACATGAAAACCATCTCAAACGAAACGAATGATTTCCTCGCACTCCATCTGTGGGATACTTGGCAACAAAATTATGTATATGCGAAGGGAAAAAGGAAAATAATTAGAGAGGCCGCCGCCCGACTGGATAAAAATAATCCCAGGGCATGCAACTCATTATAATCCGAGGGCTATGGAGCTCTTGCAATTATGAAAATCCAGAAATCATAATCTTCAGCACAGTAGCACCCTCGTCCTCGCCATCATCATCGTGTTAGCGGCACAGCCGAACTCGGAGGCATTGCCCACATTCAATCGATGCGAAACGACGACGAGGAGTGGAAGCGACTGACACCAGCCAGAGCAGTAGAGAGTCGTGCAATAAACTTCCCCCTCTATATAGTAATTTATTTTATTTCATGGTGGAGACCATTAAAAATGTCCTGCAAAGATTTATGATCGTACCACGCAACACGCACTCATATTGAGTTCAGTTTTTCGTCAAAAGAAAAAAAAAGTTTTTTTTTGGGTGAGAAGCGCTCTTATGAAATTCCCAGCATCTTTCGGCGCGGCGGCGTAATTTTGATGGCGACGATGATTAATGAGGAAATTTCATTGCGTTTCCAGCATAAAAATAGCCACCCTTCTTGGTGTGTAAAGAAGCATCGAGCGCACAGCACTGACTGATGCTCATCTGGTCCTCCTCCAGGTTCGTGCTTCATCTTCTTCGATAATCCCGCACCCGTGGCCCACTTACTATACCCATACATGCTGCCACCTACCATGTGCACCCTCCTGGGAAATATAATCCATAAAAGTTTTGCTTTATTGCCGCTGTCACTTGACAATCCTAATGATTAGTTAGATGAATGATTCGCGACCAACTGTACGACATGGCGTGAATTGACATACCCTCTTGTCTTGTCGTTCGGCTTATTATTTTTTTGTAAGAGGCGGCGCGGTTAAAAATGCTTTAAATCCACTCGGGAGGCGTCCTCGTCCTCGTCGGTGGAGTACCGGTGGAGAATATGACACCCGGGCATGTGTTCGGGATCAAACGTGAGGATTGTCAACAAGATTTTAGACAGCCGATTTCATGGGAATGGCTGGCTGGCTGGCTGGCTGGCATCAAACACTCTGACATTTCTGGAATGTGCGTGCGGGATCAACGAGGTCCGGACGTGTTTGTTTTGCTACATTTTATATTTTATTTGAGAATGTGCCACTGGATTAAGCCAGCGATTTTTATCTGTCAAAAGGAATTAAAATTTAATCACACAAAGAAGAGGCTTTCGTATTGTGTATTGATTTCTGTTTTTTTTTATTGTGTTTTGCCGGAAATGGGATTGCCGATGGCCATTACAAGTTGCAGGTGGATTTTTCAGTTGCAACTGGATGCGGGGGATTTTCTCTCTGTCTCTGCAGGCACGTGCTCTGGGGGGCTTAATAAAATTTTATGCGAATTGTACTTAAAGGGGAAGAAATGAAAATCTTCTTCTTGTATAAGCCCCGAAATAGGGATAGGAAACTGTGTTGATGATCAGTTTGGCTTGAGCTCAAAAAGAAACCAAAGAAAACTATTCAGTCATCGTTGGACACATCCTCACATACGGATTCTTGCTTCTATAAAATGAAAAAGGTTAGAATATTTAGCTTGTATAGCTAACTGATCGCCCTCCACGAGATAGCCCAAATGCACCAAATAATCTCGCACTTCACCCTTAACCTTGACACAGAGTTCGCGTCTTAAGAGACCTTGACGGAAGAATATGGACCAAAAATTGATGATGATGACTTATCAAGCAATTGTGTTTCGTCGAGTTCAACCGAGACTTATCTATCCAACTGACAACCAAGCAACCAACAAAACGATCACATCGACTGCGTGCAAACCAAAATTTGTCAAGAGATTCCAAGTTGAAGCATTTCATAACACTCTGTTAGATCGCAGGATATATGTATGTACATATAAGCTTCCAATGGCAATGAGATGCCCGATGAGTTAGCTAAGAGAGGATCAGCATCAAATGAACCACAACAGCCTTCTCAAATTCAAAACTTTGAATTCGCACAACTCAGTCATTGAAAGGTACCATGCTCTCACATCTTATTGCTGTTTTTCGAAAGTATTATGTGCACAATATAACAAACTAAGAAACTTATGAAATCATGGCCTTAACTAGACCATAACTCACTCCCCTCATAGTAGTCGTCACAGGCCACAGCTCACTGTAGACTCGTTTCAGAAGAACGAGGGTCATCACAGATTTATGCAGAGCCTGTTGCGACACCACCCTCTTTGGGAATTCTCAAACCTCTTAGAACCAAAAATACATCATTCAAGGACTTTATCCAACTAACAAAAGCCAACTAGGACGATCCTATTCTTAATGAAAGTGGTATGATTCGGGAAGGCTACACTGAGCTGACCACAATAGAAATCCCAGTGAAGCTGTATTCCTGTAGATGCAGCCACCTTCTCAAACTAACATAAGTTAGGTTAGTCAGTAGGCGAACGTGAACTGCTATACTACTGTCTATTGGAAAGATTACGCCTTTTTATCAAATTGCACTCATAACAAGGACCTCCACTTCTACCTTGTGGTCTAGATAAGACTTCAACAAGGGCCTGTATAATCCTAGTATTGCAACGTGATGTTCAGTAAATACAACGCACTGCATAAAAAAGTACATATGCTGTATCCTATTACTTGCTTACTGAAAGGGCTCCCGATCCTTGTAGACACTCTGCCTGAGACACGGCTGCCTTCCATCCGCTACTTCCTGTTGTGAAGTCCAAGATTTCTGGCATCCGCGACAACGTGGTCTTTGTACCCGAGGTTCAGCCTTCTTCTTCGTCTCGAATCCGGGAGCAACGATTTGGAGATTCTCTTGGATGGAGCATTGTTCTTCATTCGCTCTATGTGGCCGAGCTGTATCCTATTCCTGCTAGCAGAATCAGGTTAGCAACAAAGTACACTAGCATCTGGACTTTGTTTGTTCATCAGGATTACATTGATGGTTCTACTGACGACCTGCTACCATACGAGCCTGTCATAAGACGTAGACCCTTAAGAGCCTTTATTCCGAACACTAACCAAAATTAAGTCCAACATTTAGTGAATTTTTCGTTAGAAACTGAAGTTTTCTATCCAGTTCTCAACTCTGATGACCTCTAGTGTTAATCGTCAGATGCCATAAGCTTCAATTGTATGTAGTCATTACTTTTACATAAAGACGAAGCGTTGTCCCCAGGTAATTTCAAAAACTACTCAGCCGATTAACGTAAAACAAATTTTAAAATATTTGTTATGTTCATGAGAGTGACATAGGCTACTTTTTTTTTCTTAAAATATTCTTACTTTTTATTTTAGTTTCCTTGGATCTTTGCGGAACAAGGCGAGTACACGTCAGCTAGTCTAAATATAACAAGATTTTCGTTAAAACATTCGAGGAGTTGTAGTCACTTAGCTTGAGACAAGTTAGGAACAATATCCTTAAAAAGCTTCCTACATTCTTGAAATTCCAATTTCCTTGAACTCTTCGACTCCACTTCCCAGAAACTCTTACACCTATTAAATGGCAAAGGATTGTGCGCCAATGAATTTTCGAAAAACGCCCTCGGCTCGTTCAAAAACCTTTTGGGTATCATTTTAAAGTTAAATCACTCCCCTTCTCTATATTTTATTCCCTACACCATTTTGCAAAAGATTCCATCGTTCTCTCTTTCCGTCAATTAAAACTATTATACTCTTGGCATCCTCCTCCGATTATGACTATGACTCTTTCAAAGTGTAGTTTCCCTCGCATCCTATCCATCCACATAGTCATAACGATTCAGGAAAGAAATATCGAAATCTTTACATCAACGACAGTGATTTCCTGTGTGTGTATCCCCATCAAATGCTCCTCTCATGCCTTGTTAAACTTTTATGCGAATTCCGAAGAACCTTCCAAAGTGGCATTGTGTTAATGTCATTACACAACGAACACACAAACATGTTCTGTCCTTACTATCAATGTCAATACATATGTATGGAGGGTGAATAATTAGTAGCACGGCACAGCATCTCCCTCCGACCATGTCGAATGGCTCACGCTCTGCTTATGAAATATAACAAGTCATTTCCATCCGCCATTCCAATGAGCTGTCTTAAACACCCCAATTAAAGTAATTAGCCAAAAGAAACAATGCTCTCATTTATACACAGCACTGGTACTTGTAACGCCTCCCATACTATCCCACCACCCACCGCCCACCGCCCACACATTCCCATTTATTTCCATAGAAGCTTGCAAAAACTTTGCAAATAAAACATTTCCAATTCTAAGTAAGCCCAACCGCCCGCCCTTTCTAAGCAGGGTCACCCACTCATCTGGTACCCTCCACCCGAAAAAACCCATCAACCATACCACCCACAAATAAGAAATAACAGAAATTATATGGATGAAAAACTTTTCGACATAACAATAAAGTTTGAACAAAACGTGAGCAGAATTGGAAATGTGGGTAAACTTTTCATTTCCAAATGATACACTCCTTTGGAGTCCTTTCACCGCACGCCATCATGGCACAAATGGTGAGCCCTACGAACGACAACAACTGCTTCTTGACTGGCAGCGCTGGCTGCTGCTCCTGCTCCTGCTCCTTCTATACCTAACTACTTAACTACGTTTAATATTTCCTAAGAAGTAGAACTTTAGTTTTTGCCACCATGACTGTTAGATTCATGGTGCACGTCAGCAGAGTACCATTGCCACACCACCTAAAGCAACCGAAATTATGGTCTGCCAGAATGTATAGGGACAGATTAGAGGAGCTACGGCTGCTTCTGGCATATGTACCGCACCGCCGCCTACATACATTATAGCCAAAAAGGGATAGAGTAACATATAAGAAAAAAAAATAGGGAAAACCATCAAGAAGAAGGAAGTAAAATAAATTTTTTGCTAACTACTTTTTTTTTGTTTGAGATCCTTTTTAATTAGGATTGGCGAAACTCTGAATGGAAAATGAAAGAAGCGGCGCACCGGGCAGCAAAATCTCTGAAAGGGATATTTTCGAAATTAAAAAGTTGGAAACCAACAAACAACCTCTTTCGCTGTCTGGAGCCGGGGATATAAATATCTACAAAAAAAAAAAAGTTTCGTGTTCAAAACGTGGTTCAGTAAAAGGTTTCAAATTTAATTTCAAACAAAAGGATACGAAAAAAAGAGGTTGTTTCTGTTTGCCATTTCATTCATTAATTCTGCGCCTATTTTGTTGTCGATTTTAGAACTCATTATCCATGTGAGGTATTCCAAAGAAGCAGAAGTTTTTTCCATCTGACATATACTGTCTTGCGCAAGGAGGCTTTTGAATGAAAACAAACTGGAAACAGCCGTATGGTTCGATTAAAAGGATATACCTAGCAGTTTCGTTCACAGAATGTATAAAAAAAACCTCTCCAGTTTGTCGGCGGGTATTTCTGAAAGTTTTTCTACTCAATTTAGAACTAGGATAGTCTGCATCAGGGGTGTCAAACTCAAACTCCTTTAGTGCCATTTTGTTGTTTGATGTATGGCAGTGGGCCACGTTTCCAATTAGGAGTACCGAACTTTGACAGATGATAGTGACCATACTGTTAAAGCTACACCTATCCAGTTGGCTGTTCTTTATTTAAAGTGTTTTGCCAAATTGTCATAGAGAGCAATAGCGATCAACAATACGTGCAAAGGATTACATTGTTTTATAAATGTGGGGATTCAGTTCGAGCAACATTTCACGTGTTTCGTCGAAAAATCATATTCAACGACGAGGCACCTTTCTCGATGAATGGCTTGTCTACTTTGGGACGACAATAATTCACACGAAATCCATCGAATTACAATACATTCAAGTCGCTGTTTGGTGTAGATTTTGGACTGGCGACATCAACGGTTCATACTTTTTTGAGAACGAACTAGGCCAGGCCATCACCGTCAATGGCGAGCGCTATCGGTCGATGATAACCAATTTCTTTTGGCCCCAATTGGATGGTATGGGCAAGGGCGACAGGCGGTTTTAACAGGAAGGCACTACGTGCCATGGCTTGCAATGGAACATAATTTTTGTCCCCTATTTTCTACACCCTCCACGCCACACTTTAGGGCAACAAGTTTTTCATTGGCCTTTTTCCAGCAAACATCTGTTGAAGATCCCAGGGAAAGCGTAACATTTTCTTGTAACAAGATGCAATGCGGATGACTTCAATTGAATTCAAGTGTCGGGAATCCTTCAAAGATGAAACTGAGCCCACAACATACCTCTCCTTATAGAGCTGATCCTCGCACGTTATATATAAACTAGACTCGTTCGTGTTGACAGCTACTTGCGCTACATTTCGGTACTCCTTCATGATGGTATGACTGGTTTCCCAGCTTCTTGTGTCCTAAGCAACAGTCTGACGACGTTCCCTGGTGTTAATTCTACAGCCAGTCTGTTCGCCAACAGATTACAACCTTCATGATACCTTGGACAGTGAAATAGTATGTGTTCCACGTTTTCCACTGTTTCTGTTGGCCTTTCAAAGCCAGATATGTTAAGGTATATCCAGAGAAAATACGGTGACCTTAGCGCATATGGATATCAAAGGAAATGAAAAGGCGGATGAGCTTTCTAGGTAAGAGTCGACGCTGCACATATCGTGGGCCCTTCCTTTTGTTGCAGCTCCAATCAGTTCCTTAAGGAGAAAAGGTAGAAGATGAAGCCATCGGTCGTGCATACAGATGCCAGGTAACGTCCAGAGTGCTATGGCCATCAACTCTGGTTAAACTCAGTCGTTATAACACACAGATCGTTTCTGGAGCAATTACCTGCCATTGTTTCCTTTGGCTTCTCGCAGAGCGAATCGGTGTTCTGCATAATGACCATTGCAGAAGCTGCAGAGACGAAGAAGAAATCGAATCCATTCACCTGCTGTGTGAATGTCCTGCACTATCTGTCAGAAGAAAAAGAACTCTTGCCAGTCATTTCTTCTCGGAGCTGGAGGACTTAGGCAACGTTGAGTTAGATAGACTTCCTGAGATTCATATCACTATCTGGCTGCTTCTAACAGCGGACTTTCTTTACAGCGTTCACATGTTTAAACGATTGGGCACAATGGACCCGAATTGTTGCAGTGACTTTTCTGTCACAAGGCACCCGTCTACCTTACCTAACCTATGACTAGTAAACATTTGCGTCAGACAGAAGCTCGGTTCTTCATGCTTCCAGATCTATTGGAGGTCTACTGGCACATATGCCGCGTCGATGAGGTTGTTCAGAAGGCACTCTATACTCTCAATGATTCTGTAAACAGCCTCTGTCCTTCTACTCTTTGATTCAGCGCTCATTGCCCCAGTCCATGTTTGGAATCCGATGTCACAACTCCTGCCAAGAGAAGTATTTTCTTTTGGTTGGGTCCTCCAATATTTGCTATCACCTTTGTCAGGGCAGCTGTTGTTCTTGCTGCTATCTCCGCTGAATATAGCAGATGGAGCTTAAAGGTTAGTTTGAATAATTAGAAGTTGAGTCTCCAAGAGCTGCTCTCAAGACTGTGTTACGATTTTGCTTCTTAAGAACTGCACGCGGTATTTTCAATCTCAAAAGGAAGCTCATTTTAATGACATCTGATAATGACATCATTGTACGATGTGTTTGTTTGTATTATGACATACTTTACTATTTTTTTTCGAGTTTGTGTTTTGCTGTGGAAGGGAATAGTGATAGGAAAGAGCGAAAGAAATTTTCAGATGAATGACGAAGTACCCGATCTCCATTTCGGTCTACCGATGTTTAATCCGTTTTGGTGTCATCGATGGACTCTGAAATTGTCTTTCAATCCTTCGTCCAAACACTATAGCATCTCTGTTGCCCTTCGCGTTCAATGCCGTTTCTTTCATGCAATAAAATCGTCAGAAATGAGGACAAAATCTGACAATCAATCTGACATGTCATGTGTACTGACAACTTAAAGTTGGAAGACAGTTTGTAATCGTCTAATTGTCAACTCATCGGCACCTATTTGTGGCCATTGGCAGACTTGACAATATTGTCAGTCGGAACATAGCTTAACATCAAGCTTCCCAGTCAAGAAAGCTGAATGGCCCTTTCTGTTCAAAGATAGGCTACTAATAGACTAACAATAACTTGACAGATAGCCTGATTAAGGATAACATTTGCTTGTAGGAAAGAATCGCTAGTTTTCTTCTTGCAGACATTTTTAAGCCTCCCTTAGCTTCAAAATTGTGTACTCTAATATCAGAGCTTTCAAGACAGCTTATGGGACTAAATGAAATCCTTAAAAATACATACATTTGTACATATCCCTTATTAAATGAATTATTCCCCTGGTTGGCTCTCTCAAAAACTAAACAAATCAAAACGCGTGTGTGCACCAGGGATACCAAATAAAAACATTAGTTTAAATTTTATTCCACCAGCTCTCTCTGCCTGGGGGTGTTTTAGAAAATTCAATTGAAAATCTAGCTTCCGGCCATAATACTTTTAACCGCACGGCAAAATCTCTCATCTGAAAATCCTATCCCCGGCAAAGTTCAAATCTGCTCGATAAACCACATAAAAGAAAACCTCATGTTCCACATCGTGCAGAGGCATTCTCTGTATCTCTCTGCCCAACCCTTATCTCTCTGCGAAATATAGGGCAATTAATAGGAAACCAATGTTGTGCAAAAAACAATCACCAAACAAAGTAACAATACAAAGCCATGCAAGACAAACCCATTGAAAGGAGAAAAAAAAAAAAAACCTAGCTACATAAAGAAAGGAAAACATAAAGCGAACAGAAAATACTTAAGTAAAAGCAAACACAATATCCGCTCTAGAACAATATTCAGTATCGTAGATACTTCGTCTTCGTATGAAGAAGGGGCATCCACCCCCTGGTACCCAGTTGCGCTGGTGGTATTGTCCAAAAACAATAGGCCAAACTAAATATTGTTTTTACCAAGCATACAAGAAACAACCAACTCCTTACAAAAGGACCATCCTTTCCACCCTCTACGCTGTACAATAACATTCGTGAAATTAATATCCCTGTGTGTATATGTACGTACACGATCGATGTGCCGTTTTTCGGGGAAGTCCTGGAATTTACACATTAGGATATACACAAGGAATTCTTTTCCTGTAATTATTTACGGTGACGACGGTTCCTGCTGCTGCTGCTGGTTCCGAGACTGCGGAATTTGATACACATACCGTATACACGTGCTGTGCGCCATCGATTAATAACTAACAAAGTGCCTTGAATCCTTTTTTTTTCTTTCGCATCCTCCACATAACAGAGCTGCTCCCCACATGATAAATGACAAAACGAAATATTGTCTTACCGAGACATTCAATTTTGGGATGTATCAGGACCGCTTTGTTAAAAGACACACCAGAAGTTGGAGTAAAGTGAGAATTGTTGTTTTTTTTTTCTTCTTCCAAAACCAAAACCAAGAACAAACAATGTCTATTCAATTGAAATGAGAACAAGGACAATGCCTGCAAAATGGTTAAAAAAAAAAAGAAGAAGAGTATATCATCTGTACACACCTTTCTATAGAATTTGTTAAAATATTCTCGTAGTCCATTAGTATACTCCACGGCTACAACTAGTGTTAAAAAAAAAAAAAAAAAAAGGACGAAGGGCGTTTGTGTCCTTGTGATATTGGCCAACATCATCATCTAGGCTATGTTTATTTGCGCGCGTGTGTGTGTACGTTTATGTCATGCTGCTATCTACTTAATGAATGCAATAGAGAATACTCTCAAAGTAGGTTTTAAGGACACATTCTGGTGGATTTTTTTCGTCCTTTCTTCTTCTTCTTTTTACAGTGTGGGAGAAGAAGAGAAAAATGATGATAGCTGGTTGTTTGCTCACATTTTTTATTCAAGCGGCAATCTGTGAGAAAGTGAACGAAAATGTATCCCGGGGATACCAGTTAAACATAAAAGAACGGCTTTTGTTAGGGCTTTTCTTTTCTTTTCGTTTTTTTTTTTTTGTTACTCTGCGCCACTCCTTTTATTTTACCTTTTAATCTTGAGGCTGTGTAGGCGTGATGAATACTTATCGATGGCAAGTAAAGCCTATTAAGTGCTGCGCCTACTTATTTCCTGTCTACTTTTGATTCATTTCAGTAATATACAACGATGTAATTGAGTTTGTTTATTAAATAATCACAGTCCTAACAATGGAGGTTGCAAAAAAGAAAAAACAGCGAAAATAAAGCGGTTTATATACATACATATGTAGCTATAGCTAGGAAGGATTGTTTCTTGTGGCGATATAAATAACATAATTAATATCTCCTCTCATTGTGGTTGGGAAAAAAAGGATCTTCGTTCCATTTTATGTAGTGGAAAGAATTTGATTGCTTCTGACAAATCGGCTTTGTTTCTGAACAGTTAGTTAAATACTTCGCAACGAGTTTATACCCTTAGCCTCTCTCTTAACTATGTGCCGAGAACAGATCTTGAAAGTTTATCACTCTGAGTGAACATAAGCCCAACATCGATTAATGTTCGAAAATAATAGAGAGCGCTCTCATCCGGTTAATTTGACAGATGACATGTTGATGTTACTCTTAAAAATTTGCAAAAACAAAAATGTCAGATTTTTCATTTGACAGATAGAGGCAGGGTTGCCGAAGGTACTACTAAAGGAGTATTCGTACTCCCATCTTATCGACTATACTCCCGTGCTCCCCTCGTTCTGATTTTACATTGAATGAGCCATCACACAGTTGTGCAGTTGTCCCGAGGTAAAACTTACTTTATAGAAGAAAGAGATGAAGTCTGAAGTAAGAGACGGGGTAAAATCTTCATCCAGTGTTGAAGCAGTTGAACAAGTTGTCAATTTCGAGGTGGAAAAAAATGCCACTGGAATGAAAGTTCATGTATACAGAATCTTACCCCGCATTATTCATCCAGTGTTATGAGAGTAATAGATACTCTAGGGTTACCCCAGGGTAAATTTGCTCCAGTGTGTGATGGCCGAACGAATCCAAATGGCAAGTTCGAAAGATCACAGGCAGATTGTCAGAGAAAAAAATCCTTTGAATAGAATGGAATAAAGCATAAACTTTACTTCTGTACTCCTGTACTCGTCTCAGAAACAAAATGCTTCTCTGTAAAGTTCTAAAATAGATACTCCCCTTCGAAATTGGAAAACGGCATCACTGGATAGAGGTACTGCACCTATAATGACTTTCCGCTCAGTTTCGTTGAGTTTTCGTTCGAACGTATAGAGCGGTTTCATTCACACATTCCGTACGGAGTTTTCGTTCAACTATGACACTAGTTATCGTACGCTTAATGTAATTATGGTTGGCCCTATATGGTCGCCGAATGAAATTCTCAGAACATAGAGAAGTATTTAGTTCAATTATGACATTAACTTATGTTGATTAGCTCTCTAAGTGTGTGCCACAACAGTCTAGGCCTGCCTAGAGCCTGACATTTACAAAGGAAGTGAATGGTTGCTGCCTGTTCGGTGGCGATATTGCAGCTAAGGCCTATTCTGGCCGCAGTAATCCCAATGGTAACCAATGGACCAGTACTCGAAAGAGTTCTTTCACTATCAACACGGTTTCTATCTAACAGTTCTTTTGTTCGCTTTAGTTGGTATTTGGACCACATCCGCCACCTTGTATCGGTTTTCAATAGGTAGTAGGCGAAGATTCTTCTCCTGATGACACCAAGTTCCAAGTAAGACGTATACCATTTCCGCACGCAATCCGCCAAGGGCAGAACCTCTCCTCGCTAGCTAGTCCGCTCGCTGTGATCCGGCACCCAAAGAAGAAAAATACTGAACCTATGAGCCAACGTGGAGAGCTCCTTCTAACAACTTGGAGGATGCGGTGGCAGATAAAATAGACTTAGTTGTGTATATTCCTTTTGTTGTTGAAGCGGGTGCTGGGACTCAGTGGGAGTTGAAATACTGTGCATGAGGTTGCCTAAAATTTTTTTTAAGCCTAACTCCTTGCAAGCGTCTGAAAAATCCGCAAAAAATATAAAAGTTTCACGAAAATCCTCCGTTCTTGGGATACGCCATAAAACTGGGTCTCGTGCTGAATTGAATATCATGCACAACACGTATAGCTGTAAGAAGTTATGCGTGCAAAGTTTCTAAGGAAAGGTTCGCCTCTCTCGTGGCCAGTTTCCCTGCTTCAAGCCTGAGAACGCAGGATGGGGTGTTATGGAGAAGTCAGTCAGTTCTAGTGGGTCCAATGTAGCATTCCTTCCTAATTCATCTCTGTTTTCATTGCTCAGGATGCCCTCTTGCATAGGGACCCAGCTGAGGAGAACCTTGTGCTGTGTTCCAAGAACCTTAAGCCCTTCGCGACAGCCCTTCACAAGCTAGGATTTTATTTCTGTGGTGGTGATTGCTCTGATAGCTGCCTGGCTGTCAATTAAGAAGGCGGTCTTGTTCTTACGGCAGACTCACGAGCGGCTGTTGTCACTGCCAGGACCTCCACTTGGAAAACACTGCTGTGGAGTCGTATAGATCTGGATATTCTCAGTGATTCGAAGAAGATTTCGGATCCTACACCGGTGTCCATCTCTGGTACTGTTAGCTGAGGTATTTCGAAGTCCAGGTAAGGCGTGATGTAGACCGTCGTAGGGGCATGACCAAAAAATCTGCCAGAGATAGTCGAGTGCCCTGTCGCATTTGACTTCCAGTTCGTGGTCTGACTTATTTTTAAGGCACTAATGGCTGCCGATGATCTCATATAAGTATCTAGTGGAAGCAGGTTGAGAATAGCCTCAAGGCCTGCAGTTGGAGTAGTTCTCATCTCTCATGCACGCTAGTATTTGTACTTTGGTGAGAGTAGTTGGGTATGTGGATTTCTTGTCAAAACATAACTACACGATGCTTAGTGTCAATTAGTTTGTGGTGTAAAGGCTGCTTAATACAAATACTCGATAGTCAGTCAAATGTTCAATTATGAATGTGAATTTTGTCAATCGGTCGTTGTTTCTGAAAAGACGTGAGTGTTGGACAAAAGTCACCAAAGGAAAATCATCCTAACGATTTGAAGATGATTTTTGCTAGGAGCACTTGGATGCTTTTAGAGTCTTGAGGTCACAACCTGCCAAACGGGCTCTCTCTAACCCTTAAAGTTCCAATACAACAAATTTCCAAGGTATTCCCATAAAATTGAATAACGCTTCCAAATGGAATACTTTCAACAACCTGCCAACACAATCCTTTATCTGCCCTGTGTGAACTGCATGACTTCCTGCTGAATTCTTCCAACGTCAACCATCGCATTCCTTTGAAATTGTACAAATTAACGCGCCTGAAGCTGATGTAACCATTCGCGCCATTAACCATCACAATAAATCTGCACACAGAGGTGAAAATTGACAAAGACTCGAACGTGCATAATTATAATAACAGTCGCAGGCAGTCGTCGCCTTGCAAATCGAATTAATTGTTTAATTTCTTTCCGCATGGTTGGGAGCCCAAAAAAAAAGAACTCAACATTTTAATTCTTAAACATCGCCCAATTAAGACTACCTGCCACAATAATGCCAGCTGCTTGCGGAGCTTAATGAAGCATATTTCACTCCTTTGTTAAATAATTAAAATTCCATTAAAAAGGATTCTCATCTGCAATGCACATCCAGCTTGCATTGCACACTCAGTCTACAGTGATTCGCATGAGTACTGTACGTGAGAACGTTAAATTTTTGAAGGCAATCCCCCGGGTCAACCTCTTCAACTCTCGTTGCTTTTTGATTAAATCCAAAACCCTTTGAGCCGTGCGATACGCAACTGAATATATGTATCTATACTCATATTCCCTCGCACATTTAATAACACTAGTTATCAAAGTGCATCGCACCAATAAGTGGGCGTGACGGGTAGGTACCATGGGTCTGATTAAAACTTCTTGTGATTTTGCATCCTAACAGCTCAGCGGTCTCATTCTCTATTCCCCCGGTGGGGTATACCACTCGTCGGCATCGTCGCTCGAAAACTCTTCCTTCTTCCATCGTGAAAATGTGGAAATTCCTGCGATATTATTAAAATTATCTTTCATGAGAGCTGTTTGCACTGCACTGAGCACTGAGCACTGCGTACGGATACCGCAGCATCCTAATTATTCCCAATAGCTCGTGAACTTGCCCTTTGCCACCATATAGAATGGCATCCAACGTATACACTAATTAATGCATCTACGCCACATACTCACATGCGACTTATCTGCTGCACAGTCGATTGCAATTCGAAAGGATTCGGGTATATGGTCGTCGTCTAAAAATAGACAAAAAAAAAAGATGAATTTTTAGTGGATTCTAGAGAGCGAACTCTGGTTCATATCATGGGCGGCTAAATGTATCTCCAGCGAATAATTGAGGGTCATTGAAACACTCGACTCCGTAGTGAAAAGTATCTGTATCTGGTAGATCGCCTTCGTTGTTGTCGTCGTCGTCGTCTCGTAGTCGTAGCCATCGTCGCCGTTCAGCGATTTTCGGGTGTGAGTTTTTGAATACAAAAGATACACGCATACACTCTTTGCTACTAGAGAAGAAGGATTTGCATTTTAATTAGTTTCAGTAAGGCAGTGCGGGGTATACCGGGGTGAATGTGGGCGTTAACACATTCTTTTGTATATTTATTTAGTTTCTTTTTTTTTGCGATGGTATCTCCACACAAGTAGGGGTTGTTTCATTTAATTCGTGCAGTAGTCCGCCGCAGTTGTAGTCGAACTCCCATGAACGCATTGTTATTGCGCGGGTGGCAATGGCCCATTTTCCATGCCATTATTTCGCCAGTTTTGTTTAAAATTTAAAATACATCCTTTTTTTTTTAGCTCACGAAGTTTGTAGCAATCAAAAGTGTAAATTTTGTGGGAGTTTAACTGTTTATTTTGTTGTGTATTTGTGGGGAGCCATTGTGTTGCGTTTAAATTCCCACTTTTCGCGAGTGCACGCTCTTAATGGAGTAAATTTTCTGTTAATTAGGGTTTTGTGGTGCTGCGAAAAAATCGTGGGAATTCTTTTATCTCAATTTTGTGTTTGAAAATAGTATTTACACGGTCCGGTACGGGCGCTGACAGGTAAGCGATATCGTTGTTCTGTGTTCTGCATGTGTAGTACGTGAGATAATGGTTAAGTGCTTTTGGGTTGGAAAAGGATTTCTCATTTGATTGAAGTTTAATCTGAGTTTAATAGTGGGTTTTGGAGAGCATTTAATTAGACTGCTTGTTTACGGTGTAAATTAAATAAACGGAAATGTGGTAATTGCGGTGGAATTCTGTCTCTCCTTGTCAGGGACCATTCAATTGCTCAGCGAAACTGCATTGTACAATGATCTCCGGAAGGACGTGGAGAGACATGAAACGAGCTAGGAAAGAGGTCTGGTCATGTCAGTATTGCAGAGATAACAAGGATGATCGAAACGGCTATTTGTGCAACTCACACCTGTTGATTCAGTGAAGCCGGCATTCAGCAAAATGTCTTACTTTTACAACTAGCATGGAGTTCAACATGATCAAAGCTTTGAAACACTAGATCTTGCTTGCCATATTCACTGCAAAGTGGGTCTAGATATTAGTATTGCGCTTCACTGGAGCATTAAGATATCAGCTTGTACATTGTAGTACCAGAAAGAACCCAATTGGGCCCCCTTTTACTGTATTTCTTTTAAATCAATTCGAGTAGACGCTTCAGTGACGAGGAGCTTACATTAAGGCCATTCACCACATCTGCAACCTGATACGAGCAAAGGCTGGACAATCACATATAAAGTGTTCCCCAGTGTCGTCATCCTCTCCACAAGCGTCAGACAGATGCTTAAGATGAAGAAGAAGAACGCCAATAAGTCTGCAGTTTTTTCTGCTGAGAGACTGGAATCTGTGAGCAAACGTTTAGTCAGCCTTCCTTAAGGAGAGACATGCACCGCACAATTGTGTTCAAAAGAAACCCAATCATCAATGGAAACCCTGACCGTTGGTCCAGGAAGACCTAACGCAGGTTCAGGTGCTGATAGACTCTCCTCTGAGCCTTGTCTAGCAATCTTATCGGATACCTCATTTCTAACGATACCAATGTGACCTGATACCCAGATGAGAGTCAATAAATTGAATCTTGAATCGAAACAGTTCAAAGCTCTCTAGCATTCACCAACTAATTTGGATGAGGTTAAAGGGTTTAGCAAGGCCTTAAGCGCAGTTTGACTGTCACTACAATTATAGACTCGTAGCCATTAGGATTGCAACCACTCCGCCTCGAATGCATCTGTCTTCGCAGTGAGTATTGCAGTCTTGTGTTGCCGTCTTCCATAAATACACCAGCCCGCCTGAGCGTAGGTGCCAGAACTATTGAGAGTTGCCAGCAGAGAGTCAACAACCATGCACCATAATAGGGGAGACAAGACACTATCTTTTGGACTTTTCAATGTTGGCAGCATCTGTTCTATTCCCTATAGCAGCAGGCTGCGTATATTCCATCGGTTCCAGGCGTTTTTAAAACATCAAAAGATGCCAAAGCATATCTGATAGCCTCATCCGTTAGCACACCAGATGTAATATACCAGCTTCCGACAAGACTCAAAACTAACATACGTAACCAGACCTTGTCGTTATCTGATTTCCCCAGAAATGAGTATCCAGCAAAAGCCTTGCGGCATTCGCTTTTGTCTCAGTAAAGGTACTATCAGAAATTCCTACGAGATTCCAGATTTGTCTGTCCTTTTTGAAGACTTTAATTAATCTACTAGTAGCACCTAGAGTTTCGATCTTTTCACAAAAGTCTCTATAGGAAGCACTTTTTACATTCCCTTTGCTTTGATCTGAAAAGATTCCAGTCCTTCTCCGAATTTGTCTTTAATGACCGCTTCAGAAGTTTTCTGGTTTCCTTTCTGAGTCTGAGTTCTACCAAGGAACTGGAGACCTGCAAGGGGTTCTAATCACTGGACATGCTAGTTCAAAACATCTGGTAAGGTTGCCGGTCAGGTCTTGAACCTTCTGCCTTGTACCAGACCTAGAGACTCTTTGGACACTGTTCCCTTGTGCTAGACTTTCGAAAACATATAGTCATAAGCGAACTCCAATGTGACTTACCTACATCGCGGTGTTGCTCATAAGTGAACCCATCCTCTCTGTGTCTGGAAAGATTTTTCGATCTCATAGTAAAAGAGATTTAAATCCTCACAAATACTTAATTTCTCAAACAAGACTGTTTTCATGACAACCAAGAAGATTTCAACCAACATAATGGCGATATAAGCCCATCGCGAGTTTACACAAATAATTATTTCATTTGCTGCCTAAAACTTGAGGACGATGCTTGAGAATGAGACATTCAAAAATAAAATCCTTAAAATTGTCTGAGCTCCTTAAGCTTGTTACCAGGTACAGGATTGGGGTGGTAAGACAAAAGGAACAACTTTTTCTTTCCTTCGTACGATGGACTTGCTTATGATAGTGAGGAGGCATATCGTATGGTCACACCACGAAGTAGTCCTTACTCACTTGAAGTCGATGTCCTTTTCTACGAATATGCCTCTTTCAAAATAAATTTATCCTGGCTTTAAAGTATCCACTGCAGCAACTTAAAGGCAACAATCTGATTTGTTTTGCCAAAAATATAAAATACATATGTACGTCTTACATAATATATTTCGTTCTAAATTATTCAAATAGGATGGGGACTTGTATGCCCTGACGTCTGTTCATTTATTGACACAGCATGAATTATAATAATTTCTCTTGTTCAAGGTCCACGAAAAGTCTGCGAAACTTCTCTGATGAGTTTGTTTTTTGTTTCTTCAATTATCTCCTTTGTATATTTAAGCAAATCCCCTTTGATCTCATTTGCCAAAAAAAAATATATATAAAGAAACAAATCCTTACAACTTCCATCATCTAGACAAGACAATAAAATAAATTTCACACCAAATGTCAGTATAGGCAATAAAGTCAAATTGAATCTAAATGACAAAGACTAACGCCCATTGTTGGATAAAAAAAAAGAAAATCTATATTTTTTTATTTAGAATAATAATACAATAGAATTGTTAGAGCTCTCTTTACGAGACAAAACGAAAGAGTGTCCCATCAATGGAAGAGAACAGAAAGGAGTTTAATGTGCTCCATGAATTAAATTTATTATCCTGTCTGAGTATATATTTAATAGGGTTTTATAGCGATTTTATTTTCATAAATTACAATAATCACCTTAAGTTTAATGTGTGTCTGTTTTTTCTTGTATTTTATTAAAGCCATCAAATTGATGAAGGATATAGCCACACGCATGTGAGCAGTCAGTTCATATATTTTAACAAAGTTTTATTACATTCTATGAATATCGTTTTATGCGATACCTACCTACATATGTTGGTAGATATTTAATGAGAAAAGTTTTTTGCTCAGATGGATTATAATTTTAGTAAATTCTAATTAAATTTCCTAGAATTTTGGTTATGTGAGAGATGTTTTCTTTCTTTGGAACACGCTGGAGGAGTGTTACCTCTATGGATACTTAGCAGGCTGTGCTACAAAGTTGTGAACAACTCCATGGTTATGTGTGTTTGCGTGCTAAGCCACCCTTCCGAACACTATCCTGTTGACCTACTACCTTACCGCTGGTCAAGGAATTTATCAGTAGGGGCAGGCTCCGATGTCATGCCTTCTTCATATGTTCTCAACTACCGCCTGTAACTATCCAGATGGACAGACCAAAAAGGTTTAGGTCCTGTAAAACGTAGTTGGTCCTGTTCAAGAAGAAAAGAAGGACAACTAAATTATCTCTACCAAAGCTAGATGAGACCACAATAAATCTCTCAACTATCTTCCGTTTTCTAGATTCTAAGTTATGTCAAAGAATCAATAGAAAAGGTTTTAATCCTCTCTACGCCTACAAAGGGACATTCGGAAAAGGATGGCCACTGTAACCTATAGTATCATTCACAAGATAAACACAGTAATTATCCAAACCAACGTCACTTCGTTAGGTGGATGGTTGCCTTATGACAAGAAGGTTACTTAGACACAATTCGGGCCAAAGGGAGCGCTGAAAAGAAAGTTCGCTGTTAGAATATAAATCTCTGGAGGCCCATCAGCTCAACGTTGCCTAGGTCCTCCAGCTTCGAGAAGATATGACTGCCAAGAGTTTTCTTTCTTCTGATGGATAGGGTAGGGCAATCAAATAGCAGGTTGCGAATGGATTCGATTTCTTCTTCGTCAGCTTCTGCAATAGTCATTATGCAGCACACCTAGTCGCTCTGCGTGAAAGCCAATGGAACAGAAACGATCCGTATGTTAAAAGGACTGAGTTTGACCAGAGTTGATGATCTCTTCTTGCTAAGGGTCGGTCATAGTGTTCTGGCCGTTACGCATGTATCCCGATGAATTCAGCTTCTATTGGCACGACCGATGGAGATTGATTGGAGATGCTACAAAAGGAAAGGCTCCAGATAAGGTGCATCGTCGACCCTTTCCTAGGAAGCTCGTCGGCCTTTTCATTTCCTTTCCTGTCCATATGCGCTCTTACCCAACTGAGGGCCACCGTATTGGCTCAGGTTCTTACAAGCTTTGACCTGATTATAGCTGAGTACAGAGCCATAGCTCTCTATGTAGCCAGAGATCGTTTTTTCAACGATATTACTCCTATTCAATAGCCTGTATGATGGCTATGACCTCGAGTTGAAAGACGCCGTTGTACCAATGGCCATCTCAGAACCGTCGGTATAGAACGCCAACTACTTTTTCTTCTTGGTTCTCCAGTTCGTCCAGTAAATTCTGTCAGGAATTCTTGGTCCATGTGATTTGTTTCCGTCATTTCATTGGTAGTTTGATGATCATCATCACTTACGAATCTTTCCTCTTAAGGACGTGACAGGAGCAGAAAAAAACAGCTAATCAAAGCAACTCTACAAAGCTAAGACAACATATTGCACCACGGGACAGGAGCAATGAGAAACGGATTACAATTGGGGTTGGACATGACTCTTCGTCTCCTTCCTTTGGACTTGTTTAATACAGGTAGTGGTCGAAAGGTCGAGATTCACTGATCACAATCATTTCCTGCAATGTCAAGTTCTGCTGGGTTCCATAACATAGCAATGTGGAAGGAAACGAAGAGGCAATTAAAATGGCACAGTTGGGATCTGCAATGAACATCAGTGAGGTAGAGACATCACTACTCTCCCTGGTTATTAAAAACAAAGACTCTGCTGGCAATGAAGCGATCATATATATAGAAATTTAGACAGTAAAATACGAGTATCAGCCACAGCCACAAGGTTGAAAGTGGCACCCCTACAAGATATACTGCTGTTACGTGGGCCTGTCCTTTCCAAATATAAAGCAGGAGACTGCATTCAATACCTAAGCATTCGGTAGAAGAAAGTAGACGAAACCGATACGGGACCTTCAAATGCTGGGACGACATGATTAAGGCTTTAATTTTATGATTAACTCATAACCCTTTTTAAACATAAGCTAACCTAAGTGCCCCGACAGTTTAGTGGAAAAATATTCGGCCATTGAGTAAGAGGTTTGGTGATCAGCTGTCACTCCTTTCCAATTCTCACAGCAAGTATAAATCAATCGAGCAGAGCTTAGGTTCTTCTAAAAATATGAGAAAACATAACGAATGCAAGCACCCAGGCAGTTCTCTTAAATTTTGTAACGTTTTAACAATGAAGATAAAGAGCCACTATACCAAATAATTCCAATCTCTTATTCTCCCTTCCAAATACCCTAACTTACTTGGTTTTTTTCATCATAAATGCGAAAAGAATACTGTGAATTACGAACGAATGCAAAAGTCATATATAACTCTCTTCACTTTATTTGGACACGACCCATGGAGACAAAATATTGTGACCTATATGTACCACTAGACCTACTTTTTTCAGTTCCGACTTCTCTCTTTAAATGTGACTGATGTTCTGTGGGTATATTCATGTCAGTAACGTGTAAATGGTCTTACAAAATCCATCCTTTCATATTTGACTAGCCACGAAAAAGACTACCGTGTTCATTCTTTTCTTAAAAATTGCCAGTAATTTAGTTGTTCTTGTTTGAAATGTCTTGGTATGTTTTTATTCTCTGTCCATTCTGACATTCATTCAATTCTGACGAATATGTCACTCGCGTAAGGTCATCTTAAGCCTACTTCAAATAATAATACCTTATGTCCCAAGCAGCGATGCGAGATGGGGAATAAGGGATTTATTCTTGAATAGGAAAAGTGGTCCAAAAATGAGGAAAAAACAAAATATGAACGAACCTTTAGAAAGTATGTTGGACATGACACAATTATGGTTCTTTAATTGTTCTTCCATATAAAAATATACCAACGCATTTCGTACTTAAACAATACCGACCAAATTATGACATATTATCAGAAAATAATGAAATCTAAAGAATACAAGACCGTTTATCAGATACTGACATTTACTGACATAAAGCACGCTCATGTGTCAGATTTTATTAGGTGTCTAAGATAACACAATGCCTCCCAAAATGTCATCACAGTCCGAATATATTTACCCATTTTAGATAAACTTTCACTGGTTGTGTACTTTTTGTGATCAAAATTATCTTAGATGTGCCCACCTTTTCTTTTTGTAAATTTAACTTTTCTCCTACTTTCTCTTTGTACTTAAACATTCTTATTATTATTGTTAAACGTGCCTTTCACTTTGTTTACTTTTCAGACTTTTGATTGCCCACGCTGACAACAAAATTTGGATTCCACATCAGTTGGCCCCGCCTAAAGTTGTAAGTAGTTCAAGCATTAGGTATACATTATAAAAAAAATTTTTTTAGCCCAACAAATTTCCCTAAGAGCATTAACCGAAATTTGGTTAATATAAAACGGAAACCCGTGTAATTAAAGACGATTAATTAGGAGAACCATCCCTTTGAATATCCTTAACCCTTTTACCGGGTATAGAATGAATGAATGAACGAAAAAAAAAAGAGGCGGTAAGAAACGAAAATGCTAATTAGCCACATTGACTTGACAAAGCTAAATAGCACAAGGGCATATCCCCACTGACCCTTCTGCGTGTCTTGTGTCTTAAGAGTTACCCGCGTCACAACTCTTTACGGGAGGACCGTCATAAGCAGTTTTGTGTCGCTATTTTGGTCCCCTCCAATGGTCAAAGACCATCTCGTCTCTTCTCCTTTTTTTTTTTTTTTTTTTATTATTTTGTTTCTTTCCATTGCTTTGAGGGTATTTTTTATTTTTTATTTTGTTAAATTTTGTGTAATTGGCTTAATAACTTTTTAATGAGAACGCAAGGAAAAAAGTACGTTAAGACGACACTAGATACAGAATGGGACAGCCAGCCAGCGCAGTCCCCCCCCCCAGAGGCTGCAAGGTGACAAATGAATAAAATAAAAGAACAAATAAATCTTATTTACGAAAAGAAAAAAAAGTTGAATTCACCTTTCAGCTCGAGGAAACGACATTAGAGGACATTTTTCTGTGAAAAACTTTTGTACTGTTTTTTTTTTTTTTTGTAGAAAAATTTTCCATTTGTCACTTTGGATTGTTAAATACTGGTGCTGGTGTTTTTGGGTGGAGCGTGTTCGCGTGAAAGTGAAATTCATTTAATTTCTTAAAAGTTTTTCTCTCATTTTTGGCCTCCTTATTTATAAATTTCATGAAGTTGCGCGCAAAGTGTGGGACTGGAAGGAAACCGTTTTGTTGATTTCAATTTGACGGTAATAAAAGGCAAGAGCATGTTTCGAGAGAAAGAAAAATACTTCCACTTTTCTTGTGTTTTCCTTTAGACTGACAGTTTGATGTGTTGTCAGTTTTGGACAGTGCTGACAAACATTTTAAATGATGCTAATGAAATGGAATTCTATGTTAATTAGTATTTTTAGACATTTTTTTATTTCAGAAATAATCTTTTTGAATAATTTTTGTCAAAACTGTGGCATGGGGCAGTTGAAATAGATTTGTGGCGCGTGCAAGAATTGGTTAAGAGTTTGAGTCAGCAAAGGACAGAGTTTAAGTAAACTCAACTTCAATTTTTGTTATCATCGCAGGTAGCAGCAGGGATTCAACGTTGGAACGGTAATGTGGTAGCTTTTTGAGCTAATTGCATTTAATAGCATCCCAAATGCAGATTTAGCTCTGCCTATTCGGCGGGCTATATCCAGTTCGGTTCCGCGATCGGTTAAAACAATATCCCCAAGGTATTGCAAACTCTCTACTCTTTCAATCGGCTATCCAGCAATAGATACAAATATAAGTTGATGAATTCGGTCCTAGGCTGATCATTTTTGTTTTTGCCCAGACGTTATTGACATCTGCTTCCCTCTCCACATTTGCTGTCTTTATCTGTGGGACAGAAGGTCTACACATCGTCGTCGTAGTCGATGCCTTTGAGTTCAGACGCAGGAGCCCATCGAATTCCTTCATTTCCCGCTACTTAGGCCACATTTAGCACATTGCTAATCAGCAATGAAAACAGTATTGGTGAAAGAATACAGCCTTGCCGAACCCCACTTTCGACTTCGAATTCCTCTGTCACTCCTCCTCTGTGCAAAACGAGTCATGTATCATTGATGATTGCTATGAACTTGTCAGGAATGCCTCTCCTTTGCAAGGCACGCCAAATAAATTCCCGAATCAAATGCCTTTTAAGGCGATGTGCCGATCGATATTCAACACATTGCTCGATGATGATCCGTAGGGTGTTGATGTAGTCGACACAGGAAGATCCAGAGTGGAAGGCTTTTTGTTCGGCATTGACTGTGCCTTCAAGGTGTTCTTTGATTCTCTGCAGGGAAATTCTAGCTATTATCTTGGCCACAGCAGGCACCGCTCCAGTTTTCGCACTTGCCTTTTTAGGGAGCTTGACGATCATTTCCTTCTTCCACTCATCCGGAAAACTCTCGGCTTCCCATGTTCTCCCGACAAGTGGGAACAGTAGCCCAGCTGATGCGATTAGTGCAGTTCCAAACAGCTCCGCAGGTATGCCATCAAGTCCTACTGTGTTATTGGTTTTCAGTGCTTTATTCGAGGTAATAATCTCATCCTCACTAAGGGTTGTGATCCTAATTCGGAAATTTCCTTCCAGTCTGACTTGCGTGCATATTCCTGATGAATACTCGGTTCCGAACCGAAGCAGAATTCTCCTTCCATCACTTCAGTTGATCCTCATCCGATGTAAGCAACGAATCGTCTAAGCCTTTCACTGGGTGTTGAGTAGAGTTTTGGCCGTTAACAGCACTGCATTCCCACCTGACTGCTGCTTCTTCTGCTTTCGTAGCCAGTGCATTGAAGTAACTGCCCTTGACAAGTCGCATGCTTCTCTGCACATCTCTCATCTTCATGCGATATAGAGACTCTAGCTCGATCCTTCCTGCTACTGGAGCTGCTGCAATTCGAGCTATTAGCTGTTTTTCTACGTAGATCACTGCGATCGATTGACAATCCTTTCAGCACCTTTTGTGAAAACAGTTGTCTCAGCATACAAATGGTCTTGGATGACAGTGGGAACTCTCAGTCGGTCTACGCTGGACATAGGTATTCTTGTGTCATAACGGTAGCTATCATAAGATGGTGATCTCGTACCAACCCCATGTCTGTTCCTCGTCTGTTTCGGAATAGACGTCCTACTAGACGAAGACTACAACTTGGTTTGAGGTTGCTTGCCTGTCAGCCCGACTGCTTTTCGGCAGGCTTTGTGCTCAAACATGGTGTCACTTATGACAAGATGATTTCCGATTCGAAAGTCTCAAATCTTTTACCGTTGTCATTGCGGTTGCCTACTACGTGTCGTCGTCGCTGCCTAGCTTGACATTCAGGTCCCCCATCACTATGACAATGTCGCTGTTGGGTCTTGCATTACTCCCAACTAGAAGGTCTCTTTTTCTTCCTCAAACAAACCATCCGTGGGGGCGTACAATGTACAATGGTGATGCGACGTGCTCTCTTCTAGAATCTGGTCGTTAGAATCCTGTCACCGCTTGGTTCCCTCTGCGTGCTGTAGGTGTTAACGGGAGTCCACCTCCATATTCACGAGGGCTTCCCGATAGTCTTCGGGAGTAGAGCAATACAGTGTTGCTTGGGAATTGGTACTCACCCTCGTCTATCTGTATATAAGTGGAATCCTTGCGATATTCTTGCCGAATTATGCCATCAAATTCACACACTTTTCACGGAAACTTTAGTCTCCTTTAAGATAAATGCCATCGGATGCAAAGCCTACATTCATCACGGACTAATAAGCTGTTAAAATTTTAAATTTCTAGAAAACATTTTCTAATTAGAGCTCTCCTTCTCTCGCAAAATTATTTCCGACTTTCTCTTGCTTCTTTAAACGTTCAGCAAATCCAGAAATAAACTAATTAGATAAATTCTTCTCTTCCTATTTGTTTACCTATGTAGAGATACACACATCTTAGAAGAAAAAAATAGTCAAGCATGCTTCGTTTGCCTTGGCCAGTTCCATTTGTATACAGATTTTCTCCTCACTCTCCATCATGTTTGCCTAGACATTTAAATTTTCTTCATAAGTCCACTGTAAATAATAAAATAAGCGTAATCGCTGTCATAAAATGTCCATCTTTTACTTTTCACCATCATCGTCGTCGTCGACTTTGCTTAATCGTCTTCCACCTCACTCTCTCCTGCTTCTGTATGCCTTTAAGAGGAGCAGAAAAAAAATTAAATAATTTTTTTTTTTGCGCGCGCGTTTTTAATGAGCTAGGATGCTCATTACGCGTGCACTAATTTCTATAATCTCTCAAGAAGATGTGTCCAAAGCATTTAGCAAAAAGATAACGAAAGCAAAAAAATTAACAAGAAACTTTTTTAATTGACTGGCAACTCTCCAAGGAGCCAATAGCAAGGAGACACCGAAGCCAAAGGAAGAAAAAAGAAAGCCATCTCAAGATGGGTGTATATTTCAGCGCGCCAGCCTTGAAATGGTCGCTTCAGCAATAACTAAAGAAATAAGCGTAAGACCATTGTTATTTTTTATATTTTCTCCTTCTCAGTCCACCCATCATATAATGAATTTTCCTTACTTCGAGACAAGGATAAACTCTTGGAATATATTTTGTTTTTTTCGTTTCCTTTTATTTCATTTCACTTGGAGTGCTGTGATTTCGTTTGGACATGTCCTTCGAGCATAAGAAGAAAACAAAACAAAAGACTCAACGAAATAAAGTTTAGATTTTATTGTTTCTATTTTACTAGGACTTTTTCTCTATATTTCTTCCTTTTTTTTTTTCTTTTCCTACTGAATAGACCTGACAGTGGGGGGGTGTTTGGAGAGAAAGAAAGAAAAAAAAAAAAAAAAAGAGTGAAGGTGTCTTAGTTAATTTCACTTCACATTTCCTTTGCCTTTACACTTCTTCTTCTGAATAGAGGCAAAATTGAATAGAAAGAAAGTCGTCTTTCAAGTGTCACATTGACAGGAAGAAAGAAAAAAAAAAAGAAGAAGACAAGAAAATGTTGCAAAGGAAAGAATCTCGTATTCCCTTTAGGTGACAATTGAAATGGGCAATTGCTTTAAGCGTTATGTGCTTCGGTATTGTGCGCCACTGAATTGTCCTTCGGAGCCTCGTGGTCTATTGTTATAGCAATCCCATATGAATGTGGCTCTATGCGTGTGTGCTGTAACCTCTGCTGTTTGTCAGGATAAATTTCAATTAAAAATAAAAAAAGAGACGCTATATCCCAAGTTTGTTTGCTGAATACAGTGATTTCTAATTGATGTTCGATTTCTATTTGATTTATTCGTTTAAGGACGAAGGATTTGCATTCAAAAGGATGTTACTTCCGTAAACAAGGTTGAGATTCCTCCTCATTCACCCACACCTTCTTAAAATCTCAAGTATTTGCGTATTCCACAACAAGGAGCAACGCTCATTGGTATAATAAAACATTCCCAGAATTTAAATCCCCAAGCCAACAAGCGGAAAATAATTACTGGAAAATGAACTCTTACAGCGTATATATTCCGGGAAAAAATATAAATAAAAGCACCTGTAAGAACATAATACAACGTGCCGTTGAGATTCGTAAGTACCTACTTCAGATAGAATCTACCTACTCCTTATCTAGTATTTTGCATTGGGCCTTGTTGCTGTTGTTATTATTTAAAAAAAATCAAATAAAAATAAAAACAAATACTTGACCAAAATATAAAGAATATATGTGTTCCTTCTCAAGGATTTATTAAGTATTTGTTTTGAATTTCTATCCTGAATGCAGAAGGAATGTTAAAGAAGAATAAAAAAGGCATTTTGGTTCCTGAATTTGAACTTATGCTGAATAGCACTGAAAAGTTCCCAAAAATGCATTAAAGACAGCTTAGATTATATCTAGATTAACACTCGCTTTGGAAGATTCGAACTACGTCAAGGAAATGTTCAAAGCAACTGACTGTGCAGTTGAGCCATGGGTCGAAGGCAAACACGTTTTCATCAGCCTCTTCAATTGTGGCAATTTGGCAGTATGACCTCCATTCGTGATAGTGACACTGCGTTCACGTTCACTACTTGTCCTAGCGCCAGAGCTAAACGATGGGGCAATGGTTAACGTCGGGGTCACAGCCAGAAAGACGACCACCCATTGCGTCTCCGCAGCCACCACCACCGCTACCCATGCCCCTTAGACTCTTCTCAAAGTACTCATCGAGCCCAGATTCAATGGAAGTCCGGCGGCAAGATCATCTTTAGAGCTACTGGAGGTATGACTGTCGGAGCGAGAACGTTTTGCCTTATGAACGCCATTGAGGCTGGATGAACCGGTTGAGGATGTTGGCATCAATGATATAACCGATCCCAGGCCTAATGTGCGGTATACAAATCCATTTCTTGTTTGCCAAACTGATCGAATGCGTCCGTTCTTGATCACGGCTTCAATTGCTAATACATCCGCCACCGCCAAGACTACTACTGCCACCGCCACCACCCATTCAAAGTTGACCAGATATTGCAGCTGCAGCCACAGCCTGTGCTGCCATTAGCATTTGTGGCAACTGTAAAGAGGTACTCTTTGAGCCGCGCTTGCTGGATGATGACGACTGAGAACTTGACGGAAGTTTATCTTGAGTGAAAGCTTGTAAGGTAGCCAATTCTGGTGACAGAGTTTCGCGAGCTAAGCTCTCCATCCATTTCTGTTGCTCCTTAGTGGCTTGTTTCTCTTGTGCTTCCTTGGAGGACATCGAAGACGAAGCTGATGATGATGATTGGCTGCGCTCCAAGGTTACTCATCAACCTCGAAGATTGTCCTAAATCCATGCCAGCCATGCGGCTAAGAGACTTCAATAGATGTGGATCCGCGTTTCCCATCAGAAAGCTTGACAATCGTGCCATCTCATTGACTGCGGCACGACTTGAAGCCGAACTACGACCACGTCCGCTGCTTGAAGTTGAAGTGGATGCTCCCATGTTCTCCGTACTCATAGCATTCGAACGAGAATTACTCGACTTGTTTTGTGACTGATGTCGTGGATTATTACCACTATTCAACAAATTGTATTGCTGTGCCAGATCCAAGCGAATAAGGGTTCAAACCACCCAGTCCCAATGGAAGATACAACAGTCCTGGATTGGGAAACAAGAATGGGAATGCTCTGTTTCCAGTTCAAATGATGCACTTGAAGTTGCAATGTTAGCTTTCGATTCATACGAAGATGTTGAAGAGCCAAGACTGCTTGAGCTATACAGCCGTTGCTTAGCAGGATTCTAGGTACAGAAGGCCTTATGTGCAACAATTGACAACTGGAACTGCAACCATCTGAAAACATGGCTAATGTTACACAGGTCTTTCTCCCTCTTTTCCTTTGCAACTGCCAATCAAAACAGATGCCAAATCCCAAAGCCTCTCTCTTCCCAGATCGAAAAAAGAAAGCAAACAAATCAATTGAATATTTCCAAGTATTTATACACTTCCTACGAACTATTTATGGCCTTACACAGCTTTGCCATTTGTCTTGTCATTGTTTTCTCTGCAAAAATTGAAACTTGAAAATTCTTCCGAACTTCAGAATCCATTGTGAAAAGTTCCTACAAATGGTTCCTTCCATAATCTGAATAAACTGCCATAACGCTTCACACAATCAATAGCTAGAGAGTCCTTATGGCTGTTTATGACATCTTCGATTAAAACTTTCAATTTCTTGGAACAATTCCCAATATCCGCAAGAATAACTTTCTCATGACTACCAAACCAACTTTCTGGTTCTCTGAATAGAAATTGAAAAGATTTGTTTGTCCCTTCTCCTCTTAAGCCAATCGAATCTCTGTATGACTATTTAGTAATTATTTTCACAATAATCACATTTACTTGATGTAACCATATAAATACGCACTCGTATGTACCGAAAACAATAATGTATCTAACTGACGTCAAGAAGCCTATTAAGCAAATACCAAGCCAACTACATACTTTTGTTACGTTAATGACCCTCATTTTTATTATTCCTTTAAGGATCTCTTCGCTCTTCTGACTAAACCGTCAGAATAAACACATTTCAAGTGGATCAATTCCTTATTTTATTGTTTCTCTCTGCTCAAGATTGAGATGTATAGATACGAGTATCTGTTTGTTTTCTCATTTCGATAGAAAATCCTTTTTAAAGTGGAGACAGTCGTTTGTGTTAAATTAATGGATTGACAGGAAACGATTGTAAAAAAAAAAAAATAAAGGATATTTCGAATTTTTCATTCGGTACTTATGTATGTATTTTTGTCTACTTTTTTTTTGTTGGGGACTTTTCGTACCGCCTACTTTTGGGGGTTTGGTTGTATGCACATCTTTTGCTTTAAATAAAATTACTGTCATTTAATTTACGACAAGTCGTTGAAGATTTATTGTCCTTGAGATAAGAATATTTGAAGACTTAAGCATCCATTCAGAACTCAATGAACAGCAATAAACGGAAATGTTTTTTTTTTTCTCCCTAAATAGATGGGTGGGCCGCAGTGCGCGAGTCGGAAATCGGATTTATTTAATTAAAAAGAATATTACAAAGAGGCTTAGAGTTGTGGAAAATTCAAAAGTTTTTCTTTTTTTTTTTTTATCGATAAGCAATAATATTTTAGCTAATTTTGCAAAAAGAAAATTGAATAAAAATATAAGCTGCAGTAGCGATAGATTGTGCGTCCAATCTTTAAGAGAAAGAGGGCAATAAAATAATGTTTATGTGTACATTAAGTACTGTTATCCTTCTCTGAAGTCAGTGAACGATTCAATTATGCGCTCCTTCTAGTGAATGACTGAATCAGAGGAAGGGCTTTGGAAGTACACCCGGGGAAATCCAGAGAAGAGTTAATGTTTTTTTTAGAAGGAAAAGATCAATACCAGGGCTCAAAGCCACTTGCATATACTTACTTACTTATTTACTTACTTATTTACTCACTTACTTACTTACTTGTGTATTCTCGTGTTTATTCAACTTTTTTCTAACTGCCATGCCTCCGTCTTGATCGTTCTGCGCCAAGTTCTCCTCGGACTGCCGTGTATTCTGCCATCCTGAATTAACTGAATACCATTTTTAACTATGTAACGTTTTCGGAATATGTGACCAATTCACTGCCACTTTCGTCATTGGATGATCGTGGCTATACGTTCCTGACGCGTTCTCTACGGTTGGACCAGAAAATTCTTAAGATGTTAGGCAAGCACATATGTATGAGGTTGATCTTATACTTCAGAAATCTGTAAGACATCTCTGCAGGCTGTCCAGTGGTGAGGCTATCTCGCGACCAACTTTACTTCTTTCGTGTATTCCCTTGTGGGTCCTAGTGCTTTTACAATGTGTGTGTGGTTTCTGGAAATGTGCCTCAGCTCTCCTCAAGTGTTTCCAGCTTCTTTCTTCACTGTGCGGGTTCCATTGCATCGCTTGGTTAGCTATGGACCTGTCACCCTTTCATTCCACTGCCACTTACGTCGTCTCGCGACCAACAGCAGCCCTGGAAACAATTTTGAATCTTCTTCCACTTGCCATCCACTACTAACATCAAATGAACTAAGGCTGAAGGAAGCCATACTATCGGCAGCTAAGCTTCAATTCTGGACCGATGGAATATATGTATGGAGGCTTCAAACGAAAATGGATACTACTTCCAAACTACGAGCGAAGATTCTCTATCCCAGCTGGGATGAATAGGATACAGGTACAATCTGTCTGAAAACAATCAATATGAAGGCTGGTACTGATCTATTGCTGGTTATTCACACGCTACGGACATTGATATTGAATAGACTACTGTGTAGCTTAAGAGGTTCAAATCCAAGACAATACCACCCTTTTTGTCACCGTCTGATGAACATTCAATAGTATTACTGTAATGAAAAAGATTCTCAAGAACATTCATTAAGATACGACATAAAACGATATGACACTGCTATGCTTGCGTAAATGTACACCGCTCACATAACGTACAGCTATGAGAAGCTACCTATAGGATCTCTATTGGCTACATAATGGCTCAAGACTTCTTTTTATATCTTATCTATTGTGACAAGCTAGTGGTCATGAAAATATTTCTAGGTAAGATCCCAGCACGTAGAAATGAACATAAAAGGACAGGACAATGAAATATATCAAGAAGTTGACTTTCTGCCGCTAGCTGGACCTAATGGATATCCTCCGTAGGGAAAAACTGGATGAACTAGCCGCAAAGGATCACTACTATGCTCTTAAAGATCTTTTTTCGAAGCTAGTACACCGCTCAGCACAGAGAAGTTAACACAGAGTAGAACAAAGAATAAGAAACATAGATCCTATCCTCTCTCTCAAAAAAGTCCACCTTTATACTCACTAAATCTAACCTAAGCACATATGATTCAAGATTCAGTGCACTTCCTGTGTAAATACCCCAGCCTCTGCCTAAGCCTAGAAAAGCACTTGTTTCCTGGAGTTCATTAATTCAACAAAATGGTTTCAGGAACGTTTCTAGAGCAATAATGAGGCTTAATACCCGTCCTTTCTTTTTTACTTACTTACTCTTTCCAGCTTCATTGAAGTAGGAGATCTCAGTTGTTTAACGCACAAGGCATCTTCGAGAGCTGCAGCACTATACTTAAACTTAGGCCCCTATTCAATATGCCAAAAAGGAGTATGAATATCCTTATACTGGTATACGGGCCTGAGAATTGGGTACTCTGGATGAGAAGAAAAGGGATAGAAAAGAGTTCATGTTGTTGTACTAGGTCGGCTGGTATCCAAATTACTGGGAAGAATTGTGAGGGATTTTCATATTTGCTTATAATTCACAGTTTGTTTGATGTACCTAGTGATTTTGAAGAGAAGTTGTTACTTGCACCTTTAATATAAAACAAGTATTAGATTCTATCGATTCTATTTGTCTCTCTGGATGTATGTGCGCTGTGCTACAGTCTAAACGCATGGGCCGATTTGCTTCAAACTTCATATCTGAGCTCTTTAGAGTCATAATTTAAGACGAATTCGAAATTTTTGTTCTAGTCACATTATTGACGGTGCTTTGCCTACTGCAAGTTTCACAAAAAGTCAAATTTCTCGAAAACAACTTCAACGATTTCGATTTTCGCCAAATGTAACAAGGGTACTTTACTTGTTAACTAATTTTGGAAATATATATTTCTATAAAAAAATAAAATTGTGCAAAGCCACCTAGTCCCTTATTCTAAAATCATCTTCGCATATTTTTGTGTTACGTTTTAGTTGCAGAATTCAATTTTTAAAATCGACTGATGCTGCCACTAATTCCACATCAGAAGAAGAATTCAAATCCCTTTAGCTTGTATTAACACGAAACTCTTTGTAGGGATTCTCAACATTTTAGCTTAAGCGTTTTTGTCCAAATAACGAAGGACAATTAATAGGAAACTAGAAGTTGTTTTCCTCGAAAAAAAGAGCTTAAATTAAAAAAACCCTTAGTCTCTGTAGAATAACAATCTAACAATCATTTAAGTCCGAAATAGTACACCGCGATTATCTCCAACTCTCTTGCTTTTTTCCTATCGCTGCCAAGCAGTTTCATAACTTTGACATAGTAATCCCAAGGACCACTTTTATATGTGACTATAATCTAGCTCATAATATAAACTCAAACATTTCGCAGAACAAGCAGACAAAATTAGCTTCAAGTCATTAATTTGAGATAATGATCAAAAGGATGCAGTGGTATTACACTACCATGGTATGTTTATTAAATAAACCAAACTTTATCCGCTCGTATAAATCAGCAGCTAAATGAGTACCTACTACTGCTATACAAGCTTTGCTATCCTTCTGTCCTTCTTGAAAGGAATCAAGTTTTTTTTTCTTCTATTTTGCTCAACCCACTTGGGTTAGTGTGGAATACAAGTGTGACCTTTGCAAATAATCATTTTCCTCCTTTACGTCGGTAGTTCCATTAGTGTGCATTATGTCCAGATCTATCTCTCTCCTCTATGAGGGTACACACTAGAGTTTTTATATCCTTTCAATTCTCTTGTGAGCCAACTCAGCATTTCAACACATATCCTTGTACGAGCACACAAAAAAAATAAATACGTATATACGTCTCTCTTGCCCGACCCTATTACAAGGATGACCAAAAAAATTGTGTATAATAATATACGTATATTATCGATAGGAACAAGGACATTTGACCAGAAAAAGAAGGAAAAAAAAACTAGAGAGAGACGAGCAAATATCCTTTTAGGGAAGTGGGTAGAAATATCTCCATAAATGACATTTGCGTTCGTTTCCAAAAAAGTAGTATCACCCACAACAGGATATACAAATCTTGATGCATACACAGGCGTTTTTTTTTTGTTTTTTTTGGCTATGGAACATGAGCAACTGGGAATTATTAAAAAGAATAAAACTGGCGCCTTGGCATAAATACATAAACAGAATTTTTTTTGTGTATATCCTGTTGTTGTTGTTTTATGGAAAGAAAGAAAGAAAGCATAAGGAGACAGATATCCTTGTGACGTGCGGGAAAAGTTAAAACAAAAGGAATCAAAAGTACGACACTTGGGCGAGGATAAAAATAAATCAATTGCTACTTTGTGAAAGTTAAAGGACGAGCATGTTGTTTATATTTTTGTCAACAGTATACAAGCATAAAAAAGTTTGGAATTTTCCTTTCTTTTTTCAAAACAAAGTTATTCTTCAGTACATACAAATTTTCCAAATGGATTTTTTGAATATTTTTCCACATTTTGCGAGGTCGTATTCGAATACATTGGAACTGTATTTGGCAAGGATATCTTTACCTACATTAAGTTTTGAATCTTAAATCGTTAAGTTAGCCCATCTTACTTAACTTGTATCCTGTGTCCCCTCGTGGGTTATAGGGCATCTACAACGCCTACGCACCACCGGGGCCGTTTTTTCCCAGTTGCTGTGCTTCTTTCTCGACTGTTCTGCGCCATCTACTCTTACGACCTGAGCCGACATATCCTGCCATCCTAAGGAAACAGATTCAATTGTACCGCGTGGTAAGCTATAGACCTGTCAGCTCTTCGAAGAGTGTGACCAATCCACTGCCATTCGTATAGAGATGCCTATAGGTTCACGGCCCATTTTCTTATAAAGCTGTTCGGATCAGTGTGATAGTCAAAAAAGAGGTTATCCTTTGCATGTTATAACACTGTCTTAATACTATCATTTCTGTGTTTCGGCACTCAAAGCCTTCTCTTGATTTGTTGACGACCATTATCTTTCCTGTAGGTCTTCTCGAAGGCTCCCCTAGTGTCTTGTAAGGAACTTATTCCTTGTGACATCGACAGTGTCCTGATAGACTCTCTCGTCAGCGTAATCCATGCAAAGCATTCTTCTATGAAGCCTAATTTATTCATATAATGATAAGTGATGATTCGTAGGGTCTGGCTTTGCTAAACTTGGGGCATAGCTTTCTTGTGATGTTGCAAGCCTCTATGGAAGTCCATCTCGTATTCGCTTCTCTTGTGACATTATTCCCTGCTTCGAACTTGAGTGCCCAGGACGAGATATTCGCAGATTGGCTGGTACCTTCTAATGTAGATGGTGAGCCACTTCTTACCAATATATCAGCCTGGAATTCGTTGTGCTTTGTTCGAAGGGTCTTGAGTTCACCACGACAGAAGTTTATACCCATAAGCTTCGATTTTATTTCTCTGACAGTAAGGATCACAGAATCTGGAGGGATGGAGTTACTGCAGATTTACGGCCTCTGCTTTGAAGATACTGTCGTAGTTAAAGTCAGATTGATTTGATGTTCCCAACGAATGTCCAGTTTAGAGCCCTCTGCCTACACACGTTAGGTGTATACCCATTTATCCATTTATCTTAGCTTGCGACTCAAACCAAATACAATAAGCAATCTGGAGCAAGCTTATAGACGGTCCAAGTGTCACAGACCGATGCAGGATGTCATTATGCTGGGCATCCGCTCTATTGACTTCTAGACAAGCTACATGGACCGGGAGGAGGAAAAAAAATGTTTCCCTTTTATGTACTAGCCTTTCTGCACTCATAGAAGCTACATCTAGGAGCATTCTTCTTCGAAAATCTTGGCGAAATAGTGAATATTCCTTCTGAGCTTTATAGTAAGCTGTGGGGGTTCAACGAGTACCTAATCTTAGGAAAGACCCATCCACAATAGAGCCAATAGCTCTTTGTTCTACCTGCCTTGCAACCTTACCCCACTTAACCATAAATCTTGGGAAGGCGCTCCCATCTAGATATGCTATTCCTTGTACCTTTGTCTGTGAAACAGCCATAGGGCAGTATACATAGTTACGTCTTACAGTGCACATTTGCCGTATATTCTTGAGATGGTTGGTTGGGGGTAGTGGTTACCAGCAGAGTAACGCCAACACACGGAGCTTAAATCCTAAGTTCACCAATTTTCTTTAGAACCATTTAGAGCTTCCTATGACGCGTAAGAGACTTTTTATATCTATATTATTTAGATCACCTACTACGTCGTTATAGTATGAAGCTCCTAAGTGGAGCATCCTTCTACGGGAATAGTCTACTTCTGTTCCTCATCTCTGCAGCTTCTGCTAAAGTCCTTTGCAAAAAGGCTTAACCTTGTTGCGAGCTTGTCTATTAGACGCTAGACATGTTGTACCACTTGTCCACCTCATTGTACTCTTGATTGCATAAAGCTTGAACTTTTGTTTACATGTAGCGATTGGTACACCTATAGTGCCTTTTTCTGGCATAATAGATAAGGTTGTTCCTATTCTGAAGAGTTCATCGGCCGTGGAATGTCCCTATGGCCCGGCACCCAACCTAGGTGAACGTTGAACTGCTCCGCCATCACCGTAAGTGGCGATCGGCAGTCGAGGGCTACCAAAGAAGATATAGAGATTGAGCAGCGTGATTTGATTGCAGCTTAAGCCACGATAAGACTTCTTTCCGCCTGGAACATGCTACAATAGTTTGGTAGACGGAATTAGAGCTTAAGATTCAGACTTTCTGAGAAGACACCGTCCCCTTTGAACCGTCAGTGTAGAAGTGTACTGCATTATCTTCTATGAATGCATTCTCACTCTAGGCTGATCTGGAGGGAATGGTGACGAAAAAATTCTTGTCCAAGTTTAGGCATGGGGTGGTGTAGTCAGTATTTTAGGGGGAGAGTCTGAAATTAGTCAGAACAGATGGGTGGCCATAGTTCTTCCTTGACCTTTGTGAGGTTGCTTCAAGGCAGGGAGTAATAGATGGAATATGATGTCCAGTGTCGCAGAAGGTGTAGTGTACAGTGCTGCGCTTGCTTCTTAGATTGCAATTTATGGCTTTCTCCAGCGCCGTCTACCAGACAATAAACCAGTGAGTTATATGAGACTGTAGACTCTTGGGATAGTGTTCTTGGTTTTTCAAACCGCCTGGTCTTAGTGCACGCATGCTGAAGTAAGGCTACGTCTCCTGCACGCAGTGCCATCTAGTTCTCTAGTACTCTGTGTACGCTAGTGTACTAGTGTCCACTTCATAATTAATTCTACCTTTTTGAGCGCTCATCAATGATTCGAGCAGCTCCTTTTGAACAGATGAAAAATCCTTGAAGATATCTGTACAGTTGCAAACCGCTTAGTTGGAATTACTCCCACTTAACCGTGAATTTGCAATTTTGTTCTCCCACTCAGTGGTCAAGGCCAATATGAAATGCGTTTGGCTTTTGCACCTTATGGCAATCCAACAACCAACAGCAAGTGCATAAATATTTTTCGATACCATTCACCTTGCCGCATCAAGGATCTTGAATAAATTACAACCAATCGCAACTGCTCACTGCCACCACCACTCCGGAAGGCACTTAAGTGAATAAACTTTTGAATAAAATTTTCCTATTTGCACCGCACTTAGCCGAGTTAAACGACCCTTTAAATCATTTTATTCAACTTTTTCATTTCCCTGTAAGCTCTTGTAAAGTATATGACGGTTTTTTTTTTTTCCTTTTAAGTTGAATTGCCAGTCCTCCTTTATTCACGCCCCAAAAGGTCATTGGCAGAGAAGAAGGAAATAGTAGCGCCGCAAAATGATGCCAAGCCATGCGGCAGAAAATAAGCAAACATTTGTTCAACTGAAAACATCATTTCAGCCAAAGTCAATAGTTTTCTCCTTTTTAGAAACTGGGGAGAAAGCCACCCTTGTACACAGAGGAATAATTCTCTAAAACCGTCCGAAATATACTTACCTATCTATAGAACGAAGAAAAAAAAAAGATACAGATACATATATTCAATGATAACATCACGCGAAGTAAACGTGCTTACCGACTTCTTTTCGGGCTATGGCAAGGGATCTACGAGGTAAAACAGGATTTTTCATATCCTGTCGGGAATGCACATTAAATGGAGACACCGAGGGGGTTCTGTGGGATGCGAAATAGACAGCAAGAACACATTCTGCGGATTGCCAGAATATTTGTCTGTAAATAAAGTACGAGGAGCAGAGTAAAAAAAAAAAGTATCTTTCACTGTTTTCTCATCCTTAATGCCGGAGCAGCGTCATCTTTCATCTTGTCTATACTCGTACGTTCCGTCGGCGTCGTCCCGTTGTATACTTTCGAGTTCGTTGGTGTAGAAAATTAATGATTTTTTCATCCTTTCGGCTGGAGCTTACGAACGGATTTACAAAACAGATACAATCAAGCGCATTGCATTCACAGGATGCGACGTGTGTTCGGGATTAGAGGTAAGGATGGGTGTAGCTTATTAGGTTGCACCCAATGGATGTGTGTGAATATTTCGAAATTAACTTCAAAGAGCCTTGCAATGGATGCTCAATGTGATTCCACTGAAATGCTTATACGGTTACTCTTATGACTTATGAATGAGACACCCTCTTAAAGGATTTTGAATAATGTTTTTCTTGAACAGCTGTTTGGCGCCCCCCACTGTTGAAAGGGTAGATTTCAAGGTTTTTTATTTCAAGACATTACCACTTCAACACAGACGTCTTTAAGTTAACATGAGAGCTTTTCAAATAAATGGTACCCACTGCGTAGTCTGGAAAATGTTCCTGTTTCTCTTAAGGTATCAAATTTGATCTCTAGAGGTCCTCTTTACATTGCCGATTCGCCTCGTGCACATAAAGTTTTTTTTTTTTCGTTGAACCAAAATCACAGACAGATTGCTTTCAAAGTAAAATTTCACAGAAATTTTGTGGCATTATTACACTGGAATCATTCTCTAAAACTTCCTCTCAGTGAATACCTAGACGAAACGACCAACTTAATCGGATTTTCATTCGAAAAAAAGGAATCCTTTGCAGGTATCTCGGGTCATGGATACTGTTTTTACATTTTGTCATCATGCCAGAGGTGAATGTGTAATTTAGCATTCACGTGGAAAAGGAGAAGGCAGACGTACAGTAGCGACCCGAATGTGTGAGACGAATTTTAAGGAAATTTTTAATTGGCTTTCGAGTAAAATAATCCATAGTGGATCTGGTAGTGGAATGCATTAAAAAATTTTGTCTTTTAAGCCAAAGTTTTCCTTTGCAAAAAAGGGTTCTGTAGAAATTTATAGATGCTCTTGAGTTAATAACAAGTCTTCAGCGTGAATTGGGAATATTTTTCGACCAAAGCGTGGCTTATCTTGAAAATTGTCATAACAAATTGGATCAAACATTTCTGCATTTAAAACTCTGACAAAAATCTTCCCTTACCTTTCAAGAGATTGTCCACAGTTGTCAGTGCAGCGAATTTTACTTGAGCTGTCTGACCATGACTCCATCTATCGCCAAAGTTCTGATACTTATCGAAAATTGGAAACAGAAGGCAACATCCTTTTGGGCCGTACGAACCCGTATGCTAATTCCTTTCCTTTGCGTCGAAGTTACGATTTAGAATAGAAGGATCAGAACCTTCAAACTTAAATGCATCCTTACTGGTCTGCCTGTGGTGCTTGCCGGTTTGACGAAAGGAAATGCAATCAAGGTTTCTGGTTTCGAATCACTTCGTTATTGAGGCCAATCGAATACTGGTGTTTTTGCATTTGTGTGATCCAGTTGTCTCTTTGTTTAAATTTTCTAGCGATTGGCTTGATAGATATTGCTTTTTTGAAGAACCTCGAAGGATCTTTTTCTTGCTTGTGATAGGTTCTTTAACATGAAGGCTTCGCCGAATACTGGAACTCTTTGTTCTATCAATCTCTGCTACTCCTGCTATAATAAGGAGGAGTCATTCAATTTTATGAGCACAAATAGGCCTTAAAAGATAAGAGTGTACGGAAGAGGCTGAAGACAATCAAACTGATGGACAGGCGAAATACAAATACAATTGAAAATAACGGTATATGACTGATAAGCATACAACATTCTGACGATGTTCTAGCGAAGAGATTTCGTCAAAGATTGAATGGTCTCCGATCAATCTACATGGCTGACGTGGAACACGATCTAATAAGCTCAAAAAAGTAGTGGAAGCTCCCGCCCAAACATGTGAGTACTGTTACAAACGAATTTTGGCTTTATAGACAGTAGCCAAGTCTTCAGGACAAAAAGAATGTTTACACCTCTTAAGGAACCCAAGGGACCTACCAAAGGTCTGGGTAACTTGCATGCCATTCATTTGCAGTTTGACTACAAATTTATCCCTCTTAAGGGACAGGAGATAGCACTGCCAGTTAGACTCCACAGCTTGGGATCTCAGCCGTGAAACTGACAAAGAACAAAGTCCAGTGTACTGTCATCCGCAAAGGAATCGATTGAATCACGAGTAAGACAGATAAAGTCGTTAAAAAATATTGAAAACAGAGTCGGAGAAAGAACTGAGCCCTGGGGTACACCAGCATTGTTTGAGAATGAGTTCCATCCTCTATTCTTTCTTAAATTAATCTTTTATCATACAGTACCGACCTCTAGAAGTGAACAACTAGACTCATAAAGTTGTCAAATTTCCCCTCTAAAACTTATTTTCATCTGACATCCGTTTTGAAAGGCAAAAAGAAAAACTCAATTCCCAATGAACCCATTCACTACTTTATGACGAAGCTACTGTAAAACAAGTCGTCGTATGCAATCAATTCAACTGTAAGTCAACTGTAAATCGTTCCTTTTAGATCACCCGAAATTGTCCTCTCCTCCTTCCTCAACAATTTCACATCCTTAAAATGTTTTCTTCTCCTTCTTTTTGCAGCAAAAATTTCACCCTTGGTCTCTCTATTTGAATACAAGTAGGTACCTACTCCCTTTTCAGTACGTTTTCTCTGCACAAAAGTTGATGGTTGGCTTGAAAAGTTTTTTTTTTTTTTCGAAAAAAAAAATTAAACTTTTTTACGAGTATTGTTCCCTTTTGTCGCATGTATGTCGAAGTTATTGAAACTTTTCTTTAACAAAAAAAAAAAAACCGGAAAAATAATTTTTATCTCTTTTTTTTAGTCAAACTCTCCATGCAGACAGACAATTTTATGACCTGAATGAGTGCTCTGGGAGCTCCTAGGGTGAGGCTGATAGTTAGAAATGAAAGGGAGAACTTTTTCCATCATCATCACAAGAGGTTAAGTGAAAAAAAGAGGAGCACGAACAAAAAAAACAAAAAAAATCATTTCCAAGCTTAAAAATGTGCAACCATGGCATTAAGTCAAAAGTCAAAAAGGGGTTTTCGAAAGTTCCATACGGATCTGGTTCAACACCCATAAAATGTAAATGAGAATAGAAATCAGAAAAGTGTTAAACTGGCATAAAAAAAAAAAGAATTTATACATTTAAATCTCGGTCTTGAATGGTTGAGGGCCAGAATTAAGGGGCAGCCTTTGGGCAAAATAAAACGTTTAAAAGTTGAATTATTTTACAATACAGGAGGGAATAATTCGTAGGAGAAGGAAGGAAGTTTTTTCTCTGGACGAAAGTGGTACTGGTACCAGTGTGATATGTGAAGATGGGCATTTGAATGAATGCTTACTACTAGTTCCCATTGGGATGTGTTTTATTCTTTAGTGAATGCTCTTCCTTTTTGCAGAGGATATTATGTTTTGCTAACATTGGTTGGAAGTTTTATTGCATTTAGACCCACCTTAAGGATCCCGATGCTTGCCTCATGGATCTCAAGCACACTGCTTCTCATTGTGAAGACCAAGTTTTCTGGCTTGCGTCACAGCTTAGACTTTCTAATACAGGGTGAACCAAATACAAGTTTCATTTTCAAAATTCACTAAAATGTATTATGGCTTTATAAGTAAGAGCAAACATTCCCATTAATTATGGACCACAACGTCCTGGAAGTGGCTTCCCCGGTTGCCTTCGCAGTAATACATTGCGTCACTCCCATTTTTTAAGACATTTTTGATAGTTTCGGGGTCTAGCTCACGGATTGCTTGGATGATATTGGCTTAAAGTGCTTGTATCGTTTCCGGATTGTTGGTATAACATCGGTCCTTTACGGTTCCCTACAAAAAAAAAGTCCAAAGGGGTCAAATCGCAGCTCATTGACATCGTCAGGATGGCTGATAACACGATTTGGGAATTTGGTGAGCAAAGGATCGATTGTGGCATACCCTGTGTGACATAGCGCGCCATCCTGCATGAACCAGAGGTCGTCCAAATCTATGTCTTCAATTTCAGTAAAAAAAAAGTCGGTTAACATGGTCCGGTAACGCCCACCGTTGGCCGGAACGTTGTGCCCTGTTGAGATCGATGGCGAGTTCATATTCGTGAATTGAGTCTCACACTCTCGGGCCTCGGCTACAGCAGCCACAGTTTCTGTCTGTTCGCACTGTACGATGACGGGGACTACGAGTGTTGTCCACTACCATACCAGTCTCACGAATTGTTTGCTCAAACTTGCGTACAGCAGGCGCGGTGGGTGCTTCATTTCGGCCAAAACTTCCTTTATGTTTGGGCTACACAGCACTCACTTTGGAAATAAGTTTTCAATATTTCCCAACGTTGTTCAATTGTAAAGCGACTTATTTCCTTTCGCAGGGGTATGATACTGACTTTCTGTCAAGATTTCGAACGGAAAACAGCTGTCAGTTTCAGTCAAGATCAGACTTGGAAACGTAATTCGTACTCGTTTAAGAGGTGTGCTTTTCCTAGAATTGCGGAAGAAGAATCATTGTACTACAGCCCGGGGTGGATCTGATCCTCAACCAACTAACGACTCCAGACAGGCTGTTTACGAGCCAGCTCTCCCCAGTTTTCAAGTCGGTTGAGCCCTCCATCCACTTGTTTGCTCACTTGCCTCGAGGTCGTCCCTCGTTCTAATGCGGCATATGGAGTGGATTTGAAGACGTTCTTAGTTGCAACGTCGGGCTCGGCTCTACGTGACTACTCTTACTCGCTGTAAGCGGACTTTTCTGGCATTGTAACCTTTTCTCCACTCGCCGTCTATGCATACGGAACCAAAGTACACTTAAAGAACATTAAAAACCAAAGGCATCTTATCCTTCTTCTTCATGTATGGCGCTACAGTTCGGGGTGAACCTGGGCCTCAACCAATAAGCGTTTCGACTTATGTAGCTCAATCTTTAGCTAATTGCGTTCAGTAGCGCACTTCAAGGTGGTCGTGGTCCCGTTCAACTTGTATGCGCCATCTGCGGCGAGGAGGTTCTCTATTGCGTCTTCCCTCAGGGTTTGATTCGAATACTCTGCGGGCCGGAGCATTGTTATTCATTTGCTCTACATGTCCTAGCCATCTCAGACGTCAAATGCGCAGTTTTTTGACTCGATCGATGACGTTGTACAGCTCGTATAGTTAGTCGTGGAATCTTCTCCTCCAAAACCCGTCGACCCAAACGGGACCGAAAATCTTACGAAGAACTTTTCTCTCGAAGCGACCAAGGATATATTCATCCGCTTTGAATAAAATCCATGTTTTAGCCCCGATAAGCAGGACTGGAATGATCAGTATCTTATACAGAGTCTCCTTAGTTCTTTGAGATAGGGCTTTACTGTTGAATTGCCTTATTAGTCCTAAGTGGCAAGTGTTTGTCTTTGCTCGATTTCTGCGCTTGTATTATTGCAAGAGTTAATAGCAGAGCCAAGGTAGACAAAGTCCTTTACTACCTCGAAATTATATCTGTCTATTGTGGCATTCTGTCCAAGATGCCGGTGTTGAGCTCAGTTTTTGTAGACACCATATACTTTGTTTTGCTCTCATTCACCGCTAAACCCATCCTTGCTGCCTCGATTTCAGTACTCCCAGTCACAAGGACCCACTGAGCTCTTCCATATGTGCATTACCCAAAAGTTCTACCTATTCAATTTCAGTTGTACCTCTAACCTACCCACCTACATATGCATATATTCAAAGACGTACCTAAAATAATTGGCCTTTTCTAGGAAAATGTAAAGTTTTGCTGGAATTATCCTTACACATTATTAGCCACCGACAACTCAAAGGAATGTTGCCCACGTTCCAGGTTCCAGACGACAAAATCCTTTGTAATATTCCACATCATAGCCAGACACTCCAAACAACCGAACAGCCCAAACAATAAACTTCCCTTGAAAATTCTTTCAAACAAAACAGACTAGAGTAGTTGCTATAACTAGCCTCGAGCAAAAGCAAAGCCATCCTTACAAAGGAAATACTGCAAATATTCTCCCATCGCACATCATTTTTTTTCTTTCGCAATGAAACTTCAACGCAAACACGTAAACATAAACATTCGGTCCACAAAAGGACAAGTAACACAGTAGCAACAACGACACAGAAAAGTGGTTGCTTCAAATGCCGTGAACTAACCCCAACACAACACAAACTCCACCTCCCGCACAAAGCCTGTGTTAGAAATTTGTCCACACTTTAGTTTTTTTCTTCGCCAGGAGGAACAAAAAAGAAGTCCTTTCAACTTTACTACACGCTCCAAGGAGCAAGTACCAAAGGCCACAACTGCCAGGAGTAAATAGGAGAACTCAAGCAAAATAACTAACCGTGGAAAAATAGTTCGGAGAAAATGAAATAAAACGGAAAGAAAAGCGAAACCAAAAAAAAAAAAGGAGTCCTATGTCCCTTTGTAGCAAACACCACGGTTACCTAGCGCAGACAGTCACAGGACAAAAATGGCGCCCATTATTTTCTTACATCACCCATTAAACTCATCGTCCTGTGAGTTATGGTGGCGGTTTTTTTCTCTTGCACTGAGTTTGCTTCCGGTTGTACAGCTTTATAAACTGCGAGGAGGCAGTGCACTTACCTCTTCGAAAGGAGCCAGGAAAAGTACTCACATATTAGCTGACGACATCTGCGCGCAGATGTAAAATTGGGGGTTTGTGTGTGTGAAAATTCTTCGGACGTAGAGCTTGGGGGCCTCTAAAGGTGAACGATACCAGCTGCAGTATGCAGCTCAAAGTGGAAAAGGTTTTCATCCTTCAGGACAGAGTACCAAGATGAGCAATGAAACGATAGAAAATTGTGAGCCAGAGGCTTAGATTCATGCAGATTACGAAGAAGAAAGGAAAAACTCTGCCCAAGCATCTTCATATCCTCGCATCCTTCGGCGTAGAGTAACAATTTTGTTGGAAAAAAATATCAGACAGTCTCTCGGCAGATCTAATATAAAATTTTTCTCTCTTCCGCTTCGAAAAAAAGGGCGCACCAACACAAAATACGTGCGAATTGGGGGTTTATCCTTCTTCAAGGATGCTTGCCGTTGTTTGTTTTTATACCTACTCCCCTAAAATACAGACTGCAACTGATGCGAATTCCATCTTTCCGCCATAAGGTAAAGAAAACACTCCTGCACTTTGCCTGAAATCCTACCAAACAAGGACTTCCATACAATGCACACGTTTTCTAACGCTCCGCGCTGCTAGGCTCATTCGTTATGATAATTGAATGGTTTTGTGTTGGTGCGGGACCGTTGGTGAAGATGGCTGAAACGTTGCTAAAACAATACAATGAATTCATATTGTTGCATTATGCAATTTCAAGATGTCTGTCTGCCGGAAAGTCTGGGGTTTTTTTTTTCTTCTGTTTTTCCTTCCCTACTTCGTTGTCATTTGAGTCGTCTTCGTCAGACTTTATGTACACCGTACATCCTTATGTTTTCTTGTGGCGTACAACGTGGTTTTGCGCCAAGTGCTAGCAAGTACTTAGGGTTGTGTAGTGTTTTTTTCCTCTTAGGGGAAATCTTCCGGATGACGCTGCTTGTGCATCTAATTTAATGAAAATACAAAAAATAAACCAGAGAGAGTGAGGAAAGTGTCACATTAATGCAGATTTTCTTTTGCTTGCATAATTTGTACGGGAAATGCCAGTTCGTTGAGCAACGTGTAAACGAGCATGTATGCATGTTTCTGACGGTAAGAAACAACAACTTTTTCGTCCATTTTTGACAGCTTACAGCAGTTGGGATGAAATTAAGGAAATTTTTTGAAGAAATCCAGAAAGGAGCAAGTTAATTTATGCTCCACTCACAGTCACAATTATGAACCTAATTAACATTATGAATCAAAATGCATCCTGCAATGCCTCAAAGTGTTGTTTCAGTTTCATGAATTATGAATTACATGTATGTTTAGATGTCTGAAGGCTGTTACAAGATGGATTTAATCTGAACATTCGCTTGTTTGTAGATGAATTCTTAAAGCCACTTGGAAGGCTCTTAATTATGAACAAATATTGAGAAATTCCGTGAGTTAAAGCGCATATAAATGCAGGACAACAATTTGGTACATGCATGAAAATATACTCAGTTTCTGAGGAAGTTTTAGTGGCCATTTCATTCCAAAGAGCAACAAGACGAAGCCGATTCTGAAGAAGTACATATTTACAAGGAGTATAATAGAAGGACCTCTTGTTTGCTACCTCTAATGCAATTCATCCCTTCGTTGATGACAGTGACCTCAGTTGTTCATATTCGTTCCCCAACTTACGTCCCTGCTTTTCGACCGTACCTACAAAAGGAACGACACGACAATGTATGCCAAACCTATTAAATTCCGATCTTGACAGCATAACCAATTGGAGTTCAACCAACAGAGTGGAATTTAATCCAATATACAATGCTGTCTTCCGTCTTTCAACTCAAGGTAAAGCAAGACTCTCGACCATTATCCAGGAATGATGCTTGTATTGTGGAGACCAAAAGACTTACCATCCTCCTCGTTATGAGTCTCAATAACCATCTGCGATTCTATGATTACATATTCGCCTCAATCGATAAGGCTCAAATTTAGAATACAACGCCCACATCTGGCAAGGTGCACCTAAGCCCTTTTTTGTTGCACTTGCGTCATGCTTCGAATGCACGTCAGTTCACTCTCAAGCTCAAACTTCGGACATACTGTCAAATGTAATTGTTCGTTCATCAGCCGCACGGCTCTTTGTTTCCTCGTGAATGCAACTTTCAAACATTTATCTCCTCTGTTCCTCTTTCCCCCTTTGCCCCCCTTTTCACGCCTGCACTGCGCCCTGAACCCTTAGTATAATGGTATCCATATCATCTTTGATGCGTTCAATTTTTAAAAAAGTGCTAAGATGTGGGCGTGATTGTATATACTGCACAAGGTCCTAAAAATGTTCATTCGTATGCCAACGCACAGGATCCTTTCTATATGTCAATAGCCTCTACTATTTGTTTTAAGCCATCCGTTCTCGCCATGCGTTCTTTTTGAACAACTTTCGGTGTTCGGAATCAGCTTCTGGGTCCATCTATTTTTTGTGTATATGTCCCACAAGGCTGTAGATGTTGCCCTTCCTTCCTCCTTTTCCCTCTTATAAGTCTGGTATCTTCTCGGTTTGTGATTACCTTATTGTACCATCCCATCTTAGTACATAAACAAGACTGCTTCGTCTAAATGTTCTAATTGCGCAAAGCCTGTGAGCCTCATATGGCTTATTTCCATCGTTGACAGTGCCGTCGACCAAACTGGAGCAGCATACGAAAGGAATGGATGGAACTTACCCTTCTGGGTAGTATAATTCTTTTTGCGTCCATGCTTCCTGAGGTCTGGTACCATCCAAGAAAACGCAGTCTGCATCTGTGACGTCTTAGACATACATATGCTTTGAATTCCAGCCTGTGGTCGAACATGACTCCTAGGTACTTTTATGCTTCCTCCAACCCGAAAACTGGCATATTCCACAGTCTTTCTGCTGTTTATTAGAACAGCTCCAGTTTTATAGTCAGTTGGTTCAAGGCCGGATGAGTCAGGCCATTTTTTTATCCTGGCCACTGCTTCATGTCAATTAAGGCCAAAGCGTTTGCGATTACCAAAGCATCAGATACGGCTTTGGCTACGACCGAAGGTGATAATCGTAGAACAACCAGAATTCAGCTTGAACCAAAAAACTTGCCTTCGTTCGAACTCAGCTGCGCATCTTTTCATGATGGCAAATGATGGGCTAGTGACCCCGTAAACATAAAAAAAACCAATACAGACGGCCGTCTTTACATTCCCCTGCACATTGCGTTCCCTTCTTTCCTTTTAGGCGAATGCCACAAGAGCCCTTTTATTTGAGCTTCCATTTGGGAGCGCTCCATGAGTATATGCAGCAAACCAATAGAACAGCTGTACGAACGAGGGAGCATGACCTAAAAGCTGTCAGCATGGTCGCGTGAACCAATTTTTTAAGCGAGCTCCAAAATGCTACTCGTGTGACAGCAACACCAAGCTGCCCGTGTGGTATTGGCCTTACACACCACATTTTCAGCAGACTATCTTTGAACAGCAACAAACTATACAGAACGACTCAACAAAATGGCTGCGTTCATCGAAACTACCGCCGATTGAGAATGTGTGCGTGAGCTCCGATTAGGTTTTCTCAGAAACGTCAGAATACATTCAAAATCGGTGGTAGTTTTCAGCTTGGGGGAGCCAAACATCAAATCGCACGAAGACGACCGTCTAAACAGCGTACGACTCGGTTTTCATTTGCGCAGGCGTGTTGTCTTTAATGACAAGAGTGTGTATCTGTCAAAGTTGTACATATACCTGCCAGAATACATTGACGAGCAACGCCATCTTTTAATTCACACTCTAAGCTATTGACACTACGATCCTATGTCTGTATAACTTTTTAAACTACAAAAAGACAAGCTATATTGCTGAAGTCCTTATTTTTTAAATATTCTTCCATAACTCCCATTCTATTCTCGTTCTCAAAATGCCAGCAATTTCAGATTGTCTCCAAGTTTTTTTTGGCACATTATGCACTTTTCCTACAAAAATACCTGAAGAAGAAGACGTGAAAATACTTTTCAATTGAATTTCATTTTCAACTCAAACTATTCGTCGAATATCTTCAGATTCAGATTCAGATTTAGAGTACCTACAAAAAAAGGAAGGTGCAAAAAATTGCACGCAGATTATACTATACGGAAAGAAACTTTTCATGCGGAAGTTCAATTAAAACTTTTATTTTCCATCTAACTAACACAGTTACAACTAAAAAAGGACGAGCCAAGAGAAATCCTAATAAAAATCGATTCACCAGTTTTTTGCGTCAGCACAAATTGCCAATTACCCTTGTAAAGGTGTAAACGTTGCAAAAACAAATAAATTTGTTCGCCAATATTTTTTGGTCATAAATTCTAATTTGATTCTCCCACTTGTATCTAGGACACTATGCAAACAACAAGAAAAACTCGAATATCAATTAATTTACCAACAATAATTGTGTGCGCCTCCAAACAGAAAACTATATAAATCACAACACAAGGGTATAGGGATAGGGATACTGGAGGACGGTTCGTTGGTCGCATACAATAAATATTATTCCTGTACTAGTATTTATATTTTTCTTTTCACCACCACACTTTGGACAATGGGAGGTGGGCCAATTTGGGTGTACTTATTCACATGTGTAGAGTGCGCACACATTGCAATGCATATCAGTGAACTTTTGATCACGGTACGTTAACTCACAAACGGATATAGACCTGTCAAATTCAGGCAGCGAATTGTAACAAACAAACAGAAAAAAAAAAGGACGACGGACTAGCTCGAGATTTTCGTGTATATCCTGTTAGAGTGGAATAACAGACAGACGTTCAATTAAATTGGGGGAATATTTGTGATGCACGATGGGGGTGGCAGCGCGCGATAGTATGCACTAGGGAACAAGCTCACAAATCAATTGCAAACAAGGATTTGGGGAGAGCTCTTTTTTATGATTGGCTTTTATTCAATAGTCTATTAGTTCCACAGCACAAATACCTGCAAATTCAAACAATTTCGGTTTGTGCGCCCTTTGGTCCTTTTCTTTGAAGATTATCGCTTACAGGCGAGCGGCAGATGGCGCGTTGATGGATCCGTGCTAGTGAAGCGAAATACATATTTTCAAAACCGTGTATTTGACTATCAATTTTTTGGTTCTGGTTATGCTGATGAAAGAACATATGGGAAGTAGGCAATATCTTTTGGGAGCAAAAAACCCTTTTTGCTTTTCATGAAAAGCACATAGCGCTCGTGCTAATTTGCATACTGAAGGTCCTTATGATCCAATCACAATTTTTTTCTATGACTAATGAAACCACATTCTGCCTTTTATTGAACAAATTTTCTTTTCTTTTTTTTCCAGGACCTGTACGAAAAATCGATGTTGTGTTTCCATTAGCACAGAAGGTAATTCGAAACTTTTAAACATTTTAGCCATTTCAAGTGACATTTGTTTGGACAGAGAACGTGTTAAGTGATCTTGATTCAATTCTGTAGAGACACTCACTCTGTCCAATGTTGAATGTTTTACATCAGCAATTTTGACGAGCTTCGAAGGATCTTTCTTTTAAAAAAGACAATTCCAACTGAGCCGGTCGTTTGCTTGTTTGTTATTCCTACTGTCTTCATTTCAGCTACCAATAATTTAGCCTCATTCTTTTGAGCATTGTTATGAACTCGAGGGACAGATGCACACCTACGGTGCAGGGCCTCCCCTTTCCGCCATTTCATCCATCATCACCCACAAGTTGTTCCTACTGATCCCAGATCCGTGATATTTAAGCTTTTCGCACCTGTGAAGCACTTTTCCATCCAAAACTAATTCGGAACCCATTTCCCTCTAAAACAACTACCCATACATCGAGTGCTCGTTGGTGATGCACTTTAGGGTCCATCACTTTTCTTTCAGGACTGGAATAAATATTGTACGAAAGGACACTTCCTTTGGTGTACACCGACTTTAACTAGGGACTTTTCGGTGACTCCTGTCTGGCATGTAGGTTGGGTTACTTTTAGACAATACGGTGATCCTCAGTTGGGTACCAGGGCATATGGATATCGAAGGAAACGAGAAGGCGGATGGGCTTGCTGGGAAAGGGTCGACGCTGCACATATCGCGGGCCCTTCCCTTTATAGCAGCCCCATTCAGTTCTTTAAAGAAAAAAGTAGAAGATGAAGCCATTGATCGTGCAAACAGACGCTGGGTTCATCTGGATACATGCGTAACGGCTAGAGCTCTAAGGCCGGCCTTTAGCAAGAAGAGATCATCAACTCTGGTTAAACTCAGTCGTCATAACGCACGGGTCGTTTCTGGCGTAATTACCGGCCATTGTGTCATTGGCCTTCACGCAAAGAGACTCGGTGTGCTTCAAAATGACTATTGTAGAAGCCGCAGAGACGAAGCTGCACCTGCTGTGTGACTGTCCTGCCCTATCTGCTTGAAGAAAGAAAACTCTTGGCAGTCATTTCTTGTCAGAGCTGGAGGACTTAGGCAATTTTGAGCTGGTGGACCTACTGAGATTTTTATTACTATCTGGGTCGTTCTAATAGAGGACCTTCTTATAGCGTTCCCAGGGTTAAATGAATGGACCCAGGCACCCATCTACCTAACCTAGGTTAGGTGTAAGAAGGGTTATGTTATGAGTTCATCATAAAAACACTAGGCACCTAAATGGGCCTATCGCGATTCCTTTAGTGAATCCTTGATGGTAGAAGAAACCTAAACCTAAATCATGTCGTCCCTGCATTCGATTGCCTTGCAGAAATTGAGTAAGTCCTTTACTTGGGTATATTGGTATCTGCCTAGATGTAAAACTCTATTTCTAGAAGATATCCTCTGAGGCATGTAGATTCTCACAATCCCTACAAATAACCGATTCCGATAGTCCTAGTCCACTGGCGTGCATTCTCAGAAGACAATGTCCAGAGAGGATACCGATCTTAGCTCTGATTTGTGTTCTCTATAGCTTGATAATTTCGCCTGATATTTTATGGCTGGTCTCAGGCCATAAGGATCGGGATACCCTATGTCCCTCCAAATTAGCCTATATGCTGTTAGCCAAGTTATATACAGAATGTGTAATACCTTTCCTGCCAAACACATAGAGGTGCCCTGATGATGTTGATGACGTTCCCAGATAGGAGTTCCACAGGTTTTTTGGCCAGTCTATCGGCGCATCCATTCACAGTGTCCAAATACCTAGCACAATTTTACGCTATTCTGACCTCATATGTGTCACTCATATCAGATCTCTTGGTAAAATGCTTGGTCATGCTTTTATTTGGCGTAATGATAAGCTAGAATCTCTCCCCTAATCTTTCTCTAAAATTTCAAGGTTCTCTAAGGTTCATTCACAGCTCAGCGATCTGCGAATACGAACGAGCGAATATCGCAAATTTTGACGTTTCATTCACAGCAGCTTTTTTGTCTGTCTAGTCGCTGAATGCGAATTTCATTTGTCATTTACCAAAGCCAAAAAGAATTGTGAGGTTAAGCTCTCGCGATTGTGGATTGCGTTCCACATCTGTGGAATGTGAATAAGAACTGACAGTTCGAAAGAAGCATTCGCTTATTCGCGGAAACGTCAGCGAGTTGTTGATTTTTTCGGAGAAAGCAATTAGAATTTAATTTTTCTTTCTATATCTCGATAGATAAATTGAACTCTCTTCTTTGGGACTATCTAAATTGTTAATTTTTAGCTTTGAATGTGCCAAAAATGGTTCACCCATTCGCTGGTCACTTTGCTGTAAATGTACCTTTTAACCTTACATGGTTCCAACCTTAAAGTTCCAGTTCAAGTTTAAACTTGGAACTCCTTCAGCAGAAAGAACTAATCCAACATAAATAAGCTTCAAAATTTCAGTTTCTAAATGGAAAATTCAAAAAAATTGGTTAGTGAACCAGCTTGTGTCCAAAAGTAACCTCTCATTGGATATCAGAGAGCAGTCCCTATTTCAATTTTCTCTCACTATGACGTACGTTATAAAACACCATACGACAGCAGTCACCTGCAATGCAATAGCTACTCATTCAAACTCGAATACCGTTAAATAAAATGAATTTTTAAAAAACATTTCTCCCATCTACTCTCGACTAGCACTCTCGAAAAATGTCAAAACAATTAGGATCATGTCCTTTTGAAATGAATTTAAAACTCAACGCGCATTTATTCATCACTTGGCTTGGATGGAGTATCCTGTTGCTCCTGGAAAAAAAAAAAAACAATAAAAATACCCAAAAAGCTTATACCTACTCTCAGATTGAATGGCTATGTTAAAAATTCCTGAAAAATTAATTTCCTATACATTTTTTGTCCTGCCGTTTCGTCTGATGTCCATGTCGCTTTGCCTCCTCCCATCTGTCTCCAGCAATGATACCACCAACTCCGGCAGCATTGTTGGTTTTATCCCCATCAATCTAATCTGATGGAAGCTTATGCCTAAAATTGACATTTCTCGTTATACAAGGATAGGATATGGAAAGTTTCTGTTGTCCCGAATGGCGTTTTTGAAAAAAAATCCCCAATCGTGAGTGGTTTTATTAATTTCAGTGTCGTTTTCCATTTTCTTTCCGGATCCTGTTTTTTTTTTTGTTCGCTGTTCTTGTCATGGTTGTCCTTCAGCCTAACGTTCAAGTTTTACCACAAAAACTAGACGCTGTCCGATGGAAAAAAAAAAGTTTTTTCTTCCTTTTTTTGATTGACCAAGCAGGACACGTCGTATGTGTAGCACAGTTTGGCGAGAAAGCAACGAAAAAAAAAAGAAATGTCGTCCTCGCATATCAGTGCAATTTTGTTAACACCACTCAGAGCACAGGAATCATATGTGACAGGTGGATGAAGTCAAGGACGCGGAATAGACGGTGGGTTTTTGTTTTTTGTTTTTGGTTTTTAGTTCTCTCACGCACAAATGTACTAAATCTTTTCTATCGGGACACCAACAGGAGCTTGGTGCATAAATCTCCGCTTTTGAAGGGGGACGGTGTTTTTGGGAAAATTTACGAGCAAGGATACGGTGAAATTTTGTTCTTTAATCGCTGCGACAAGGTACTCGTTGTGTTGCTTGCAAGCAGAGGACAATCTTGAGGAAGAAATTTAAGGATTCTACTCATATGCTGCCATAAACTTCCTGGCAATTGGCCAACCTCTTGCAACTGAATTAAACTGGGTTACAACTGAAGTGTAATCATCAAACATTTACAAAAGCGTGTCCATTATCTCCATGTTCGCGTGACTTTTATTGAGGCAACGATTAGGATTGCTAGCTCACGTGACCAGTTCTGTTCTAGTTTCTGCGGACTTTGTTGCTTTGTATGCACTTAATTACTGATTCTTGTAAATATGATTTGTAAATTTAAATAATAAATTAAGAAACCAACCGGTCAATGCACCAGAAACCCATTAGTTATGGTTGTTTTGATAATGTAGTTAAGTTTTGTAACAAAGAGAATATTTAATTTAGATTATCTGACACGCCACGTACAGAGGACATGCAAGGGAAATTGCTTCTAATAGTCCATGACGCATAAATCAGGAATCAGTTTCTATGTATGTGAAACACCAATAATGATCTCTTGTTTTATGTTAAAAGTTTTCTCAATTGAAGATCCTGCTGCTACACCGGAAATGACAAAAACTTTCAATGACTTTGTGATTTAATGTTCACAGATAGCTATATCGTTGGGAAAGTATCTACACGTGTTGTAAATCAAAGCCTTTTTTTTAAAACACACTCGAAAGAACCCACAAAATTTTGCTCTGACGAACCGTAATTTCCCTGGTTTTTCCCCAACACAATGCCGGGACACAAAGCACAAAAGCTTTAAACACAATGTCACCACGAATAGTCGATTTCCGTTGGTTTTCGTTGGAGAGACCTTTCTGGAGCATTATTTCTTAACATTTGTCTTGCCTAACACCCAGTGACACAATAAGCCTTGAAAATATAATCACATTTAATCAGGATTCAAACTTAATTCAAAAACACAATTGAATGTCCTTAATTAAGTAAATCCTTTTCATGAATTCTAAGCAGTTCCCATGCCTTGTCGTCGTCATTCAATTTCAAAAGGCGCAAAAGGAGCGAAAGGAGCTCGCGCTCCAGTCCAAGTGGGTAGCATCTAACATTTTGTTGTTTCTTTTGCTTCTTTTGGTTCTTTTGGTTCTAAGCTTTCCTTGATTGTCTGGTTTGTTTAAGGATACGATTAGAGAGAAACCAAAAGCAGAGGCACAAGCACAAGCAGAAGTATTTCTGTTGCTGTGTATTTGACAAATAAATTCGAAAGTTATATTGCTTTCTCTTTGGATACAAGATACATATAACAATGTCATCGAGAGCAAAATATGATTATACACAACACATACACAAGGAAGAAAGAAGGATAAACACTAAATTTTTGGGAACAAATGTTGGTACTGAGAGCATGTGCCAAAAGAATGTGTCTATGACTCGTTTCTTTTATGAACAAAGTACACACACAGAAAGAGAGTTAAAATTGTGTGTACAGGCTTTTTGGTTATCCTTAAATGAAACAAAATTCAATTAGTATCCTGGTATACAGTCGTGCGTGTAGATATAGGAAATAGACAAACATCATTCGGGTATAATAGGATTACAATCAATTGCTCTTGTTGTGTTGTTACTGCTTATTGCTTTTACTATTTCTTTGACACCAGCAGATACTTTTGGGGATAATAGTATAGATTGTTTCTTTCCCACGCACATGGCTTTAGTCATGTTTTCCCTTTTTTGCCTGTAAATGATCAGATACATATCTTTTTTACAAGAAACACTGTGCTTGTGCCTTGCTCACAACAGGAGTAATGAATGAAATAAAGTAGTATTTGTTTTGGAGATACATAGTGACACAATAAGGATTCATGAGCTTTGACAGATAAAGAAAAGCCAGCGAATGGGTCGGTTCAAATGATTACGCTTGAAAGGCAATTTAAATTGGAATTGAGTCTTGTTGTTGGACTATATCTACCACGGAATTCGAGCTTGAATCCTGCTACATTCTGTGTTTATTGTTGACATTTGCTTGGCCCAATCACGCAGCATTTTGTACTTCATATCAATATACTCTCAGACTTTAAGAATAAGTTGTTATGTTGGGCGACCAAAGCCTTTTTTTATGTCTTGGACGGACGGCAAGACAGGGAACCGAAATCGTGATGAGGCTGTATAGTACTTCCCGATCCGCGGGTGGATTTTAATCACTACGATCCCTGAGCTGATCCATCCTCAGTTAAATCAACATTCGTATTAGCGAATCTATCGAAAAACTCTGGTTGAAGGACCATAACTAGAGATTGGAACTATCTCTTTATTGGAACTCAACTACCAAAAGAAGTAATGGTACATGGTCCTGGAAGAAAACCACAAGTTTCCCAGTTCCCGAATGCTTCCTAGTCGCCGAAGATGATCATAGACTTTAGATGACGAGAAGATGGCTAGACAGTCAAATCATTTCCTCGGTCAAAGGACCAGGAATACAAAGATTCGTCATGTCAAAGATTAGTTTCATTGTGCTAAATTGCAGCAGTCTGGCGGCCAAAATTGCGAGAAAGCCGATCGAGGCGACCAACGGATCTACGGAAACTGATGACATCAGCTAGTATTTGAAAACTGGAACTGGACTACTGTGGAATTTCAACTCACAAAACCCACATCCCGTTTTATCCCTGATCTTCGCGGCACTGCCGTCCAGCATTTTATCACGGTGGGCTACTTCAGCCTTATATACTCGGCTCATTTGCATTGGCAGCTACCTGCGCTCTTGCAGGTCTCGTCTTCCTTGCTCCTTCATGATGGCAGCTACGGTTTCAGTGACTGTTTCCCAAATTTCTTGCTTCTTCAGCATCAGTCTTATGATATTCTATGAGGTTAAGTCCACACTTCGTCTGTTCACCAACAGATCAAGGCATTTATGATATCAAGGCTGCTGTGCACATTGGACAATGAGACAATGAGGGTCTCTATGCCCAAGTCTGCAGAGGCATCCTTTGCATCACTTCTATAGTAAGCATCTGCGCCAGGCAAAAGTTTTGCTCTATGTCTAAAGGTCTATATTGGGAATCAATTTCTAGATCTATCTTGGTCAGAAGGATTCCATCTATCTTGCCATTATTCCAGATTTGTTCTTCATGGAACTTTACTGCAATTTCGATTCATTGCTGATGAGATCGGCTTCTTTAACGAGGAGGTTGATTGGCACCCTTTTAGCCACGACCCCTGCCGTGGCAATGAGAATGTTCAGAAGGCGCTTCCAAGTCTCTACGCATTGATTCTATAACCCATATCTGTCTTTCTATTATGCGATTTCTTGATCATCGCCCCGGTTCATATTTGGGAGCCGTAGAGCATCATCGACGTCGCAACTCTTGCCAACAGTAGACTTTTCTTCTGTTAAGGTCCTCCAATATTTGAATGATCTTTGACAGTGCAGTCGTTGTTCTTGCTGCCTTCTTCTTAAATGTTAACCTTGCACGCCAAAGTACTTCAACTCTGGCTTGTCACGGTAATTCTTAAAGTCTCGACAACCCTCCTGCTGCTGCAAGTATTACCCACTTCTGTTCCTCTGCTAGTTGTAGGTACATGCTTACTAGTCCAGTCCTGTACTATCTCGATGGTTTTATTGCAGTCGTCCTCTAACTCTTCAAGAAGTTTGGCCAATACACAGATCGCTATACCATCGACAATGTGGTGTATCTCTGCTAGGTATCAGGTCATATAATAATTGAAGGAAACACAAGGCTGACTAGTTTTCAAGTAAAGGATCAGTGCAGGAAATTCCCAAATAGACAGTGTGTTACAGCTTAAAGTTAGTTAAAGTAAAATCCACACACAAGGACTTGCTTTCATTATGCAACTCATCCATAGAGTGACACGATGACCATGGTTCGTTGTTCTCAAATCATTTGCCTGAAATGTGTCAATATGGTTGCCAATAGGTCATATCCATTGCATGTGCTGTGCCCTTGGATTGTGATCAGTCTGAAAGGTTGTTGTAATCCCAATTAGCTCTCTAAAAGTATCTAACCGACGCTGGATTCATATAGACGTATGCCCAACGGCAAGGACATTATAGTCGACGTTTAGCAAGAAGAGATTTCTCTGCTGAAGCTTAGCCGTCATAATACATAGGTCCTTTCCAGCTCATGACCTTCGGCGTATAGCACAGCGACTAGAAGCTGAATATGTCCACGACAGTGTCACTATCCTGTTTTATATGTCATACGAAGGAGAACTATTGGTAGTTGCATACCTCATCACAGATCTGAAGGACTTGGGCAATGTTGAGCTGAGGGAACTCCTGTATGGATGGTAAGCAGTGACCTTCGGTCATAAAACATCCACAAACCGCATAAATCTGCAAGTAAAGAGCCCAAATCCTCATTCTAAACCTCATACTCTGCCCTGTAAGTTAAACATTGGTCTGTGGCGTATACCAAGCTCCGCAATTGGTTGAACCAATCAACAGGAAATTGAATCCACAGATCACTCTGCATCTAGTGATATGAGCTACTTGTTCTCAATGAAATTCTGTTCCAAAAAGCTATCAAATAGTTTCCTTAAATATATTTACCCACGTAAAAGTTAAATAAATAAATAAAAAGGACTTTTCTGCCGACTCAATTGTCCCTCCGATAAAAAAAGAAACTTTCAGAATAAGTTAAACATTCCCATCGCATCAAGGACAAAGATTAAATACCATTCATAGGGAAGCACTTAACACGGTCATAATACCGTACGTTATCTTACCCAAGGGACCAATCAGATTAAACAAAAAAAGGAATAAGAAAAGTTCTCCAACACACACAATGAGTGTCTGTGATGTCGATTTAACTGCCACCGAAAAACAAAAGCACATTATTTCACCTGTATCACACATTTTAATCGAAAATTTAAATTTTAATAAGCAGATTCATAAATTCCCAAAAAAACATGCCAAGGACACATTTACATACACCCCGGCACCATACCATCAGCTGCCACAACAAGGACACGTTATACGCACTACATGCGAGATACGAAATCTTTTCTGACAAAAATTTTAGATCGTTATTGTATAATTCATATTTTAATGACACTTTTGAGTTCTTAATCGCAAATTTCTACGCACGTAGGCTGTGTGCTTTGTAGATAATCAATGATTAATGCGTGTGTTGGTTGTCGAGGCGAGGCACATGTATTGTATTGTTTACACATGTGTTTCAGTTATGTTTTTCGCTGTAATTTTGGTGAAACCCGAAATAAGGACACTTTTCGTTTGAGGGAGGGAGTAGCTAGTATAGAATTATTTACAAGTATTTTGTTATTTTCTGTTGAAGGACGAGGAGCAGAATGTACACAAGAATTCACAGATTTCCAAGCCAAGTATTTTGTTTTTAACGGTTTTTTATGGATTGGGGAAGATGAATCTTCTTCATTCACCTTGACTGAACGTTTGTGTAACATGTGGGACATGAAATCCCACGACAAACATGGAGAAGTTTACTGGCGCAACAATAAAAATGTTTTGCCATTTAACGGTATGCAAAAGATGGATAAGCCTTGGTGTAAATTACTCGCAAGAAAGGCGTTTGTTTAAATGTCATGAGTAGGAGGAATCATGCATCATAATTATTCAATCGTATCAAGAACGTATTTAACGAGCTGCTGAGTTATGATTGTTCTTTGAAGACACAGCGGGTTCCTGATGACAAATCAGTTTTGTCGTTACGATTTGGGCGCCGGTATCGCTTCACCGATAACTTCGGACGATAAGTTCCCGCACTCTTGTTGGAAATTTTCTTTGAGGGCTTTCGGGGCTCGTTTTCACAGCTCGCAGCTTCATAATATCCCAAAGAAAGAAGCCTTGAGTGGTTAAACTGGTCGATCTTGACGGCCAGACCAAGGCACTAAACCGAAGCATTGGCAACGCGGAAATGCGCGAGCTATGTGCGCGACTCCACCGTTCTATTGAAACCACTTGTTCTTCACTCCGTTTTCGACAGTTAAAACTTGTTAATCATGGTCCTGTAGATTGTAGGTTGAGATGGGGACTGGTCTCCTTGTCACTGCAGCCTCTATGGGCCTATTGTGACTTCCTCATTCTAGAGCTTACTCAGTATGGTCCTGTATCTACCTAGTCTCTAGCCAATTGACGTATGACGTCTTGCTCTACTTCCAACTGCTCGAGATCCCAGTTAGTGAACAACCCACGTTGTCTATGAATATTCTCCGCCTAGAGGATAGTATCGGGGGATGCAATAAATGTAATAGCAGCGGAAATGCCTATCGACATAGAGGACAGAACAAGGAAAGAATGACCTTCAGAGCAGCAGAAAAAGTAGAATGTCAATGACGATGAAGCACGTGAAAAAACTGCCAACAAACTGCTGCCAAATATCGAAGACTGGACCACTCTATCTCACTCAATTCTTAACAGGACATGGAACCTTTCGGGAATACCTTTACAAATACGAAATCGCAGATGACCCTTTCTGCCGTTCCTGTAAAGGGAAAGTCCAAAACACCGAACACGTCCTTGTAGAGTGCAAAAAGTATGAGACTGAGAGAAAAACTCTAGAAAGATAGATTGGTAATGAGGTAGCACAAGGAGCCTAATAGGGTTCATGCTATTAAGGAGAGAAGCTTAAGAAATTGCCGACAGGATCATTGCAAACATTATGCAGGAGCTACGGCGGGAAAATCAAACACCAAGAGCCGAAAAAGAAGAGAGCCCTGCAACATAATCAAGAAGACAGAAAGTCAAAGCCTGCTTCTATGAAGGAATGCGTTGATCGACGGTTCAGAAGGGGGACAACAGGACGGGTTTCGGAGGCGGCTATGGCTATAAACTTTGATCTCCTGGATCAGTTGAATCTTGTGCTGATATAGGCCCAACTCTTGACCGAAACTTGCTAAGTTGTACTCTGCGAAATGTCGAGTTCTTGTGCGCGAAGCGTGGAGTGGAATTAATTGCCTCAGACTCTGTTGAACACTCTCACGGACTATGCCGACAGTTCCCGCAGATCTTGCACTTCGTTGACGTACGGTACGTTTGTTGGGGGACTATTCACTGTCAACCACTACCACTCCTTTCGGAGCAATGATTATGGCGACCGTAAAGTGGGCGAAGCCCGCGAAAAGTAGCTCAAACAGAAGAACCACTTGAACGCTTTAACTCTCGATTTGGCAAAACACACTGCTGCACGCGATAACGAATTAAGCCTTTGCTTTGTGCATTCATCCTCTCTTAAGAAATAAAACAAATTTAATGTCAATGGCATAATGGATATTCATGTTAACCGAGCCGTGCTATTCAAACAAACTAAGACTTTTATTCAAAAATTCCTTGCCTTGATTGCTGATGATATGCAGGCATAAATAACACTTGCAAGGCTGTCTACGACAATCAATATCTACCTTCCAGGCATTAACCTACTCAAATAACAATCTCGCACACTTCACGTCAACAACATTCTTGACAACCTCTGGCCATTGCCGCACATCAAAATACCATTCTCCATTAACAAGTATCTAGATATGGCAATCTTGCTGATGCTTCTCATGTCAAAGAGGAATCTCGGCCGATTGCATGCAGCCTTCCAGAAGCTTTAGCCCATTACAGCCGACATAACCCCCTGGCCAACAATCAAAGATGATAATTGACACACCCTGTCATGTTCACAAAATTGCGAACTTCAGCTGGGGCTTGTGTTCGCCCCCCCACAGAGCCCTGTGCTGACAAGGTGATGTCCTTAATCTCTCTCTCCCATTCCCATGCTATGACATCCTGTAAATGAATGGTCAAAGGCACTGGGGTTTTAGAGTCCATTTGGCGACACTAACATTGTACGAGTATGTGTTCGTTCCATCATGTAGGGCGGATGCAATCGAAAGGCGAATATGTGTCAGACAAAACATTGTTTACGACTTTATTTTGAATTTAACGTTTGTACATATAGTCCTGTACAAGTATGTCCTTTCACAGATACACTCACATGCTGAGTATTATTTAAATCGCCTGTGAGGGCAGTAAAATGTAAACATTATAAACACATAGTCGTTGTCCCTCGGCCACAGCCTCTCCTCGTCCTGCATTTGTAAATGCATTTCCATGGACAACAATTGTTCTTGTTAGCAAAATAGGAGACACGAATTTGCATGATTACTCTGTGTGATTGTTTTGATTGAACAAAAACGAGAGGACGACCTACAGACAGATAGACAGCAAACTACGACCAGATACATAGATACTACAATGGCAATCAAGCAATACAACTGTGGCGACATTTTGCAGGATAATTTTATCTATCTTCAAACTAGGTGAATAATTGAATTTGAATATCTATAAATCGGATCGAGTCTTATTTGATTTGTGACTGACTGACTGAGTGAGGGAGTGCTCATCGTCGTCGTGTGATTGATGATTTTATTTGTGAAGCCTTGAAGGTTTTTGTGCTTTGCGGAGGGTGCCCATGCCCATTTGAGTTAAAGCTGCTGGAAATCATATTTTAATTACAGGAAATTGAGCTGATTGATGGTCGGGTTACTAGCCATCAGTTTGCGGAATTGGAAAACCAATCAACGAGAGTGTTTGGATGGCTTAAAATACCGACCGGCCAATGAAATGGAAAATACCAATTCAGAATGAGTTGCCTGAGCAATTGAGTTGAAATTAAAAGCTGTCAGTGGAATGAAAATTCAACTCATGGATGACGAGTGAATAAAAGTTTTGGCATCACGTTTTGACCGCAGTCGCTGTCCTGAGTGCAGTCGATAAGGAGGGTTTCCACGGAATCGCGAACGCAGATTTGCCGTGCAAATATGTTGGGCTTGAGAAGTTATATAAAGCAGATGAAGTCTGCTTAAGCTTCACGTAAAACAAGCACCATTGCTAAACATAGGGGTGAGTCCTCCACACCCTTCTTATTTTTTGCAAATATGACTAAGAGTAACCATGTTCCATAAGCAATAGTGCAATGTGGAAGGTTACTTTATCATATCTATCTGGGATTTATCTAAGACAAAGTTGGAATTAGGAGGCACGTCCACCGGGCTTTAGACGCAAGGCTCCAGCGTTGATTCTTCTCCTTCGAACTTGTGTTTCTTTCCTGGGTTTTTGCTTCACTGGTCAAGCTATGTAGTAGCTGGCTTGTACACCATCTCATGTTCACCTACTCTCAGAGCGATAGTGTCTTGGAATCCAGTACTCATCGACCCGCCTGATCAACAAAGGCAACCAATAGGCACAACCATATGACGACGAAAGTGGCAGTGGATTGGTCACACTCTCCGAAAGGGTGACAGATCCATAGCCAGATCTGTTTCCTAGGAGTACGTGGTGCAGAACAGTAGAGAGGGAATCACGGCAAATGGGAAATAGTTGGAAAGAGCAGAGTAGGCGTTGTAGAGGCCCTAGGACGAACAAGGGGATATAGGATGTAAGTAAAGTAAGTACTAGCTTTTCATAGAGCGTCTCATAGAGCAATACTCTATACCAAAAATAGTGTCAAAGTCGAGGGCAACAGTACTGCTTTGCTCCTCTTCTATATCGTCTGCACACTATTCGCCATCCTTATAGCATCAGAACTTGAAAGTTCCTTGCAAAATCCATACTCTTGTACTGATAGCTTCTTCAGCTAAGTAGAAAGCACTTGTCGGGGAAAGGAAAACATTGTTCCATTGATTGATAACTTACTTACTCAAAGGCTGCTGAGCCTTTCAGAGTCTCTGACAGAGACACTGCCGTCTTCAATCCTCTACAGGCCTCTGGCATCCGCGATAACTTGGTTCTTGTACCGAAGGTTGCGTCATCCTTGCTTTGTCTCGAGCCTGAAAGCTGTAATTGTTGTCCATTCGCATGATGTAACCGAGCCATCCTGAGGTTATATAAGTCCTCCATTTAAAGTCCTAATAGCCGACGAAGTATTTTCGCTCAAAAATGCCAAATAATTGCTAAGCTTTCTTAGTTATTGTCCAGCACTTGGTGGCTTTCTACATACTCCTCGAGCTAGGAGTTTTGAATCGAAGTAGCAGGGGCTTCCAAGGGTTATTCTTCGTCGGATCTTCACCAAGATGTCATTTGTAGGATAAATATTTCCAAGGTTGGTGAGCTCCTTGACTAAGTGAAGCAGTGAAGCAGTCCCCAATGTTTTGGACAGATAGATTCTTGTTTGTTGATCGCCTTGTCCTCATTTACTCGATCAACTCGTTTGCCTTAAAAGCATTTACAGATAATCAAATTTGTGAGAGACATTGCCTCCCGTGCTCACACCTCCCATGTGCCCTATTTGCTTCAACATGAGACAGTTGCCAGCAGCCTGGACACATTTTTATAGATGTTTATGCTGTTGATCCTGGAGCCTCTACAATGTTCATGCGCCTGCTGGTAAAGTCCCTAATTTCTCTGCAACTCTTTCACAATTGCCGTACTTCCTTTTCGATTATATTGACGTTTTGCGTTATCGTTATGCTATGAATCCTTCAACTTTTCAGGAAACGTTTGGTGAATATTAATTATCTTATGAAAAAGTATTTATAAGTCCATCATCGGTCCAGTTGAGATGTTTAAATTCGGTTATAGGAGTCTATCAAGTTCATATGTTGACGTCCTTCAAAGCAGTGTTTATGTCGGTGAAAGAATGCATCGGTTCCACGTTTCTTGGAAAGCCTTCCTCCATATAAAATTCCTCATGTAAACCCATTCAAAGTGGCCTTGATAGTTGCCATTCTCTTCGGTGGAACATACTATCAAATGTCTTTTAAAACCTCATAAGCAACAGGTGAAGTGCTGATCAGAGATGTTTGATTGTAGCTTGAGCCACGATAAGACTTCTTTGATCGCCATAATTTCCGCCTGGAACAGTAGTTACAGTAGTAGACGGAATGCGAGCTTAAGATTCAGGCTTTCTGAGAAGACCACGCGCCCGTAGAAGTGTATCGCATTGTCTTCTATGAAAGCATTCTAACTCCAGGCTGATCTGGAATGGGGACGAAAAAGAGTATGACTTTAAGGAAAGCTCTTAGTCCCACAGTAGTTAGGACCTAGTGTTGGCTTGAAGTCAATTTCTGCCGCGCCCTCAATGCATTGATCGCAGTGATGATGAACATCCTTAGTCTGTGGTTTGTTCCAAATTCGTGGATTTCTATCCTCGCTTACGAAGTTGACTAGATGACGCACTATCCTTCCTTCTCAAACCGACTATATAATACAAACTAAGCACTAATTACACGATTTAAATCTCCTTAGTGAAGTTCATTAAGACATATTTGCATAAAAACAAACTTTCCTAAATCCTTTATGTACGCAGAGACAAAAATTTGATCCAAGGACTTACTCATACTCACTCAAAACTCAAACAATAGCATCCATAAAGCTAAACCATTTTCAAAGATGTGCATCTTGGAAAACTTTTCGATTCACTTGCTCTGAAACTCTTTGCGGAAAATTTCGCAATAAGGAACTTTAGAGCACAAATGAAAAATTTCCCTTTTCTGCAGTTATATTGTTGTCATTCACAAAAGTGGAACTCATAACTTATTAAAACAGAAGAGGAACGGAACGGAGCCATCATCAAATCGCACATTACCGCAGCCCACACTCATTAAGATAATTAAAAGTGAACCTCATCTCATCAGAAATGAAAAGAAAAAAAAAAAAAGTCGAAAAGAGAAATATAAACACACACACACACAAACAAACGGGGTCTATCTTGTTCATCCTCATCAGCAAACGCTTCGCGTTTTATTATTCCATTCAGTGCTATGACTCATGAGTCCTGAAACCCTGCGTGCCACTTTCAAAGTTACTAACTTTAGTGTTTGGCAAACTTCCATTAGTATATAACGTGCTGCGCTGCAGATATCCTTTTTTTTTTGGTTTTGCTTTTAAGACCGTGCCTCCAAGTCATCATTATAATCCCTATCACATCCTAATAACCATGCTATTTGAAAATTTTATGGAAACAAATTATGGCACCATATACGTATCCTTATGTATGTGTGCCATAAGACACGGAGTTGGGGTAATTAAACTGGAAGCTTTTCTTAAATATTTAAATACATCGTCGTGGTCACTGAGAAAGCTTCTGCTGGTTTATGTCCTTTTTGTGTGTGTGCTGTGCATCTAGAATGTGTATAGGATATAAATTAGACTTAGCAGGATGTTGTGCGTCCTTGCCCAAAAACGATGAGAAAACTGCATGTTTATGCAGAAATTTGCACGTAAGCAATGTGTGGGCTTACGCAAAGTACCAAACAAACCTGAGTATGCTTTGTCCTCTTATATCCTTATGTATTATACTTTATGTTGACTCCGGGGCTATTGGTATTTTTCTTTCTCTGAACAAATGGTGAGATCATCTCAAGCATACGTTCCTACTGGGGCTGGTGGCATTTACAAAATTGCAGGACGAAAATTATTACAATTGGGCAACACAACACCCACAACGTAGATTGCTGCTGAACAGCTTGCCTCATTCGCACTATGTTCTCCAAATGCGTGTGTGAGTTCGTTATACACACACACACAATATGAGTAAAATTTTTGGCCAAAAAGATCCTTGGGTAACATCCCATGGACCCTGTGTCCGAAGGTGTGGTGCGGGTACCCTTACTGTGATTGCCATTGAGGCAAATGAAAATAACAACAGCTTTTGGTCTCGCACATTCTGGGCATCATCCTCCACTTGGATGAGAAGGACTCGAAATGGTGCGTCGTAAAAGGACTTTTGCATACAAATTACCAATTCTTACGTGCAGAGGCGTTATAGCTTAGCGTTGGTTTCTGTCTCTTTTTTGGATGTGAACATTCTGTGGAAATTAATTTTCGAGAAAATTTTCCAGGATTATGTCCTGCAAGTGTTTATTGGGGATTTATCCATTCAGTTTTCTCTCCCTTGGATGAGCAAACAAATGGAAGTGACTTTTGTAAATATCTTTAGACAATGACAAACCAACAGATTGGGATTGCCAGCAGCTTATGTTGCATTGCGTGTTGGTTGAAATGAAAGTTCTAAACGCTGCTGTTTACACACAACAGTTGCACAAGTGTTAATTGCTTGCAATCAAGAATATTTGTAAACTTTGGAATTTTTTCTTTAAATTCCATTTAAAGTTTGTTTGTTTGTTTGTTTGTTTGATTACCTGTCACAGGGCCAAGGATTAAAATTAATTTAAAGTTTGAATCGAAATATTTTGAAGTAGAGCAGTTTGTTTTCTTGTGATTCAAATACTCTTTCAAATGTAGGTATTGGGATTTGTACTAGCACAGTGGCTTACTATAAGCCGAATTAAGGTTTTTAAAGGAGTTGATGTACGCGTTGATACTCTAGACCAAACACCGTACGTTGAGGAATGCGTTGGACACGTCGAACGGTCGAATACAGAATAGCTAAGGTGGACGGACAAATGAAATGTTGTTTACATTTAAATTTTTATCCAAATCCATTAACCAAGATATGCATACCAATTTAGCACTTTCTTGAACTTAAGTGAAATTCAATCAAAATCGTTAGTCATTTTCGAAAAAAATCGGTTTTTTTGTGAAACTAATCTTAAGTGAAGTACCGGTAGAACAAAAATGTCTATTTTTCCTTCAATTGTGATCCAATACAGCTCAGAGATAAAGTGTGAAGCAAACCGGGCAAGCCATTTAGGCTGTAGTCTAACATTCATCTGACAGACCAGCAGACAGACGGAATGATAGAGAAGCTCGAAAAGGGTTGTTGCCGATTCTTTCTGTCTTTCGCAAGACTATGTACAACCTAAGCTTCATATCTGAAATCTGGTACAAAATCCGAAAACACATCAAAATTTTCTCTCTATCCTTTAAAACTCGAAAATTTGAGCAACAAGCTTAGGAGATAATGTAAGCAGTTCGACCGCATATACACGTTGGCCTCGTGCATTAAAGTTGATGTTGAACGCGTGGAATTGGAAATTGAAGGGATGCGCACTTAGTGTACGACAGCCAAAAGTCTGTCATGCTCACCAGAATTGTCTTAAGTATAGACGAACTAAATTAGGCCGTCAATATTGGTGTGACATTTGCGCCCAACCGAGCCACGAACCACCCATAAACGTATTTCTATTTTGACGTTTCAGCGAAATTAAACGCATGCAGTTTTGAGTGACTTATTTGACAGCAATAGGGTGGGGCCGTTGTAGATGTTGTATGTACAATTTGCTGCTGTTAATCGAATAAATACTTGCAGAGAATACTTTGTTCAAAAGGAAAGAAGGAAGCAGCACGACGCAGTAAAGTTCGGTCTTTTTCACAAGCAAATTCACATGAATTCACAGAGAAGACAATTTAGGCTCCGCCTACTTTAGGAAATATGCAAGCAGGGGCATTTAAAGGCGCCTGTCTATGTTAGTTTGTCTATGGTTGTAGTCTATGAACCAAGTAAGACAGTTGTCTCGCACTCTTCCTGTCTCATTGACGAACTAAACTTAAAAGTCAACTTCGAGTCATTTGTCAGATTCACTTCCCCAAACTTAAAACTCACAAACACCAGTTCAAATTTCAGCGGGTGACATTACAGTAGACCTCTGAAGTACTTAAGTATTGCAGGAGTTCAGCCCTCTCAAGTACAAGTATTAGGTGCTGGTACTTGTACTTCAGTACCCTGGTATTGGTACTTGAAAAAGTGCAAGAACAAGTAATTTTCAAGAATTAAGGTGCAAGTACATGAATAGTATTTCAAAGTACATGAGCAGTAGTTTCTAGCCCATGTTTCAAGGGAATTAAAGAACAAATCTAGTACTTGAAAGTACTACTCAAGTACTTGAAAATACTCCCCAAATACTGCACAAGTCCTTTGGTACTTAAATACGCGATATTTGGTACTTGCGACGAAGTACTTGAAAAATACTGATACTTGCCTTTTTTCAAGTACCAGTATCATAGTACTGAAGAGCAAACACAAGTGCCGGTACTAGTACTGGTACTGATACTGGTACTGGTACTTGAAATTGTACAGTTCTGCCTTAGAGTACTGGGCTCGGCCATATTGGAGTTGATTTGTTGTTGTGCATGGAATTAAAACTTGTAGGGAATATTTTGATCAAAAAAAATGAAATGTATACTTCAACAAATTTGCAGTGCGGCCTCGTTCTTATCCTAGTAGGGCAATTTAAACTTCATCCGTTTTCGTTGAGCCAGAAAAAGGGCTTGTTGACTGTGTTGATACATCGTTTCTGGTTTTAAGGCAAAGTCTATTCATCCCACCACATCCTTGAATCTGTTGAAGTACCAACCAGTTTTAATCCGAAGGAACAAAACTGAAAATTGCTTTTAGTGTTCCAGTCAACACTTCTACCACAAAGGCGATCCCACAGAGCACGAAATGAGACCATCCCGCATGTAAATTTTATCGAAAAATTCCATTATCTTTTCATATCGCTTAAGTGAAGCATTTTCCAAATCAGATATTCACACCGCCGCCGCCGTAAATGTTTACACAGAAGCGTTAAGAATTAAATCCCGAACTAACAAACACCTTATGCATACAATTAACTCCATTGAGTTTACAAACTACCAGTCGCCCATGAACAGCAGGACACTTTCTTCTCTCTCTCGCTCTCTCGGTGAAAGTAGATTTTATTCTAAGTACCCTTAAGCTGCTCCACTCTTAAGGATAATTAAAAATTCTTTCCACCACTTTAATGTATAAAACAAGAAAAGAATTAAAAAGGAGAGAAAATGCATTGGGGCGGATTATCCTTCTTGTACTTAGTGTACTTACTTTCTTTCACCCTCACCTGGTGTTTCTGGACTCGACCCCAACGTTCGTTGGTTCCTTTGTTATTTCTTTCTACCTGTCGTAATCAGCTAGATTCCTTTTGTAAATTTTTATCTCTATGAAATCAAAGAGAAACTAACAAGTTCTATGTTTTTTTTTTTTTTCCAGGAAGCTGCATCTGCTATGATAGCTGTTAATGGGATAAATTAAGAAGATACCATTAGCACAAGGATACAAGTGATTTCCTTGACACGAGAACGCCGCCGCCCACACAATCGATTGTTATACTCCTCACCGGATGTCGTGTCATTATCGCCCCAATAATCGACAACAACAACAACAACAAAAGAGATGATGCAATTGGACATGTTAACGCAGCATCAAGCGATCATAATTTGACACTAAGGCGTGTGGAGTTTAAATGTTAAACACATCCACACCACCAGGATATGCGACATGCGAAAAGCTGGTGGTGGTGACAGCGATTATCTATTATTCTTCTCCATCAATTCTAGGATTTGAATTCGAGTTTATTTTGTAGTAGTGTCGTCCTTGTGTGCCTTCTATGCTGGTCGAGCGAGACCGTTTGCGGAGATAGATTATTTCGAAGAGAACCATCAGCAAGACCGGAGAAAGAAGAAGAAGAAGAAGATAAAATGATTTGCCATCCAGGATTCCGGGAAATAAAACAGCAACGCAGACGAAACAGCTACTCATGGCTGATAGTTGTCCTGCTGACACTTGTCACCAAGCTGGATGATAAATTGATACTAGCCTGCCCTTCGGATGTGTGCATCTGCAAGTGGAAAGGTGGCAAACAGACAGTCGAGTGTGGCAGCCAACAGTTGGCAGCAATACCGGAGGGCATGGATCCCGGTACACAGGTATTGAATTTTTCTGGAAATAGTCTTCAGGTGCTGCAGAGCGAACGATTCCTGCGCATGGATCTGCTCAATCTACAGAAGATTTATCTGTCACGCAATCAACTGATACGAATTCATGAGAAAGCATTCCGGGGGTTATCCAACCTCGTCGAGTTGGATCTGTCAGAGAATTCCCTGCAGCATGTGCCCAGTGAGACATTTCAAGACTACACCTCCTTAATGAGACTGTCCCTCAGCGGCAATCCTATACGAGAATTGAAAACATCCGCTTTCCGACATCTATCGTTCCTAACCACACTCGAGCTAAGCAACTGCCAGGTGGAGCGGATCGAGAACGAAGCATTCATTGGAATGGACAATCTGGAATGGTTGCGATTGGATGGCAATCGCATTAGCTTTATCCAAGGCAATCACATTCTGCCCAAGTCGTTGCATGGCATCAGTTTGCAGAGCAATCGTTGGACATGCGATTGCCGGCTGATTGACGTCCATGCCTGGCTGGTGAACTACAACACTCCGCAGACGGAGGAGCCCAAGTGTGTGGAGCCGCCACGGTTGAAAGGTCAAGTGATAAAGGCCCTTAAAAAGGACGACTTGGCATGCCTGCCCGAGGTGACTCCAAAATCGACGTACACTGAAATCTCAGAGGGCCGTAACATATCAATCATGTGCGTGGTAAGGGCAATTCCCGAGCCCCGGGTGTTGTGGCTCTTCAACGGGCAAGTAATGACCAACGATAGCCTACTGGACAACCTACACATGTTCTATTACATTGACGAAACGGGCGGCGAGGAGAAACGCAGCGAAGTGTTCATCTACAATGTCGGTCCCGAGGACAATGGTACGTTCTCCTGTGTTGGCCAGAACATTGCCGGCACAACATTCAGCAATTACACCCTTAGAGTGATAATCAAAGAGCCACCAGTGGTGAAGGAGGTATCCTTTCCCCGAGACTACATGAACTACATAATTGCCAGTAGTTCGGGTGCAGCAGTGATATTCGTCGTCCTACTCTGCACCATAGTGATAAAATGCAGACAGAAGAAGAAACCAAAAACGAAAAATAAGCCCCAGGAGACAACCACTACGAACGACAACGGCCTGATGAAGTGCTCGTCGATAATCAATGGCGAGGAAGAGATGTCATCGCCAAAGATGGTCAAAGAGAACGGCGTCATTATCGGTGGCCAGATGAAACAGAATCTAATGATGTACGCTCCTGTGGCTCATCACATCATGGATAATGGCAGTATGCAGCTGACCTCAGGCGGTGCACCTACACCACCGTTAATAGGCGGCAGCAATGACGGTCGACATCCTTTGGGGATGATGGGCGGTGGTATAGCCTATTGTTCACCACCATCGTCGGTGCGAAATTACCAAGAGAAGAATCCCGACCTGGTGAACGATGCCGAGAGTGTAAAGAATAAAATGAAGGCTCCATCCGAATGTGGGACAGACTACGAAGTGAACAGCGATTGTTCCGGACCGTGTAGCATACCCCCTGGGGGTGGTGGTGCGTTTGACAACTGCTACCAGTTGTCGAATCAATTTGGTTCGCAAATCATTCGACCGAATGGTGGTGTGGCACATGCTCGTTTCACTGCTGCCATGTCAACAATGCCTCGGGGGTTGCATCTGAAGGCAATGACCAACAATGGTGCGCTGGCGGGTGGCAACCAACACCAAGTTGATGTACATTTAAATCCTGTGTGCTTCCTGGGACAAGACGGCTTTGCTTATGACTTCAGTAACAATCACTTGCAACAACAGCAGGCCCAATCGAATCAACAGCAGCAGCAGCAACAACATTTTTATCGCACTCTGCCACACAACAGGGCACACAAACAGCAGCAATTCGCCGCATCAGCGGCTAATCCCGGTACCCGATATAGCTTAGAAGCGGAATTCCTTCAACGGACCGGCACACCAACTTATGAGAAGTACCACCTACCGAATGTTCGGTTCACAGCCGAGGGATATCCGGTGCATCCGATTGTGCAGTACCCATCTCCGCCCGAGGGCTACAAGGCTGATTATGGCGACCAGCAGCAGCAGCAGCAGCAACAGCAACCGACAATGGTTGCAGCGACAGCAGCCACAATTTGCACATCAAGCGCAGGCTTCCAACAGTGGCCACCCTGTCTGCCAGGCTATCATGCTCAGCCAATTCGATATCCGCCAGGAGTGATTGCAGCCGCCACAATACCACCCTTACAGCAGCCGCAGTCAATTGTTTCCTCGCCACCGCCACAGCAGCAACAGCAGTTGTCCAACTCTCCTGCCGGAACAGGAACAGGAACAGGAACAACAGCAGGAGCTGGCGCCAGTGGGAACCAGGTGCCAGTTACCTCGAGTCACACGCAAACGAACACCAATAGTACGGCGACCTCAACGTCCGAGGTGAAGAAACGATGCGTGGGCGCTCAAACAACCGACATGGAGCCACCCTCAATACCCGAGGGCGAGGAAGAGGGCAGTGGTGGCTCTCAAGCACAACAACAACAGCAGCAGCAGGAGCCATCGAAATTGCGTCATCTCACTGGACCGCTGGCGGACAGTCCCGACGAGGGTTACGTAGGCGATTCGCAAGAGGGTTCGGACATTTGACAGAGGGACGACGACTCCACATATGTAAGTGCTGATTGTCTTGACGATTCAGTAGCCCTGTAGGAACAATGTTGTAAGTACGAGTAGGTATCTGTATCTTTCTGTAGATATATCTATCTTATACGGGTGATGGGTTGTTTGCTGTAAATGAAGCTTCAGCGTTGATGCATGTAAAAGTTCGACCTGTCTATGGTCTAAAAGATGGTCCTGTGGTGGCTCAGCCATTTTGGGGAGGCGATAATTAAAAAAGTTTACCAACTTATTTAAAGTTTTTCCTTTCTGTTTTTGAAATTTCGTCCTTGCCATCGAATTATTCGCGTGCACACATTAACCTTCGCTCCATGTCTGTCGTGTTTTTTTTTTTTTCGAAAAAAACAATTATTTGCTTGTTACATTTGTTGAACGTGACCAAGTTTAATTTGTGTGAAATATTGGAATGCGATGGACCTTGAATCCGTAGCCAGCGTTGGGGATTAAGTGTCACCTGACATAGGGGCATTACCAGTATCTGTTGCTGGACACGTCCTGGCTATGTGACGACTGCTAATTTAACGAGTTTTTGTTTCACACTTTTGGAACTTGCAGAAGTATGGGCGGTTCCACAGTGTCGTCTGTTAGTATAGCTGGATGCAAGAGATTCCAACTTGTATTCAATTATTTTTTGAGAAAAAAAACTGAAAAATTTCAAAAAGAATCCAATAGTGACATTTACTGACATAAATGACAAACAAAAGAAAAAGATTTCAATGCCTAGCCACAGCCTTAGAACAGTTTAATTTTTGGATGTTGGATAAATGTTCAAAACCACGTTCCTGCTAAACAGAAATAGAAACCAAAAATTTGATAAATTTTAATCCCTGAAGCTTCATTTACACCTACTCCCTAAAACAAAACAAAAAAAAAAAAAAACAAATAAAAAAGGAACAAGTAAATAATTTCTAAAAATTAAGAAAAATCACACACAAAAAACCATACACACAATTTCATCAACCAATATTTGAAACGAAAAGAAAAACAAATTAAAATAACTAAATATAAATAAATATATTCTTTAAATTTGTAAATAAAATACAAAATAAAGTAACTGAAAGTTAATAAAACAGAAAAAATAATTAAATAAGTTTAGATACCTAAAACTATTTAAGTGCACCCCTAAGATAATTCACTAAAGACTTAGTTAAACTGAGAAAAAAATAAAATTAGATTTAAGAAAATTTAAACAGAAACTAACAAAATAAAAAAAAGTTTATGTAAATATTATTAAAAAAATACCCTATTGTTTAAAAAACATTAATAATAGACTAAATTGTATAAAAGAATTAGAAAATAAAACATATTTAGGAAAAAAAAAAATCTTAAAATAAATTCAAAGTATCTGAAATCAAGAGTGACAAATCTTCTAACAGTTCAATGTAAAATTTCCCTTTTTTTTTCTTCGATTCTTTTTTTTTTAAATTTATTTTATTATTAATGAGCAACACTATGAATTAAGGACTCCTTTTTATCTACTAAACGCTGATATAAATTCTTTAAGAAGGCGACTACACTATCACAGCTGAAATCATAAATTTTAAATTATTTATTTTTTTGAAATTTTGTAACGTCGAGTGAGATTCTAAACTAAATCCATAGAAATTCCTAGGACAAATTTTTAGTTCCACCACTTCTCGAAACCATCACTTTTTTTCACAAAAAGCAATTGAAAATTCAAGCAAATTCAGTATACCAAAAATAAAAAGCGAAACACTTAAAATGTACATACGAGTGTATTTAAAACAAAAAATAAAATTTATGACTAAGCTAAATTGTAAACTTAAGCAAAAAAAAAAAAAAAGAAAAACAATATCGAAACACAAAAAAAGAAAAATTATTAAAATCATTTTAGTTACACTTTTAGTTGCATTGTATCAATTCTCTAGGACAAATCACATTTTAGAAAAAAAAAATATAAATAAAAAAAACTTTCACTTTGTGTATACTTAAACGAATGCGATTCTGTTGAATAATAAAAAAAATAAATAAAGTACGAGCATTAAGTCATAATGTACAATGAAAATGAGTTTTAAGTATTTTATAATGTTTTTTGTATAAAGAAAAAAAATAAATAAAAATAAATAAACTGAATAAAATGTATAAACATTAAAAACATGGAAGCAAATAATATATAGATAAAAATTACAAAAAAAAAATGAATCACATTTTCTGTAGTGTTGATATATTTGGTACTGTAAGTTATTGATTATATAATGATAAATAAAATGACAAACAAAAAGGAAGAAAAAAAAAATAAACAAAACCACATTTGATGAATGAAAAAATAACAAAAGGTGTTTTATTTTGTATCAAATGATTACTGGAGTGGATAATTCGCAAAAAAATAAGTATCTATGAGGATTGGATTTTTTTTTTCCTGAAAATTGATTGCAATAAATAAAATTGATTGCAATTTCACTTGCGTCTATAAGTTGTGCTATATGTAAGTTTGTTTTTATAGGAAAACAAATTGTAGCCATTGATTGGTTAATAGGAGTGTGGAAGTTGCAAAATTTGTGCAATTTACATAAAGTTATGTAGGCGTGTCAGCAGTAAATAATTTTTTGCTCTTGCATTATTATTGATACAAATATTGGGTCCGGAAAATAAGTTGACGTGACGTTTACTTAGTAAAATTCCATTGCTATTCTTGGAGAATGCAGAATAATTTATTAAAACCCAATATTTTTGGCAAAGTGCCGCCATTTTTTGGTAAAATTTAAGACTCCGACCCATAGAACCTGTCTACCATGGACGAACTAAATTAGACAGTCAACTTCGGGTCGTTTCACACATTCGCTCCCCCAAGCTAAAATCAACAACAAGCAGTTTTTTTTGACATCTATAGGTGCAGCCATTTTGTACATGCAATTCTATTTTCAATATTTCGGGAAGTTCGAGTTGACTGTCTAGTTTAGTCCCTCTATGCTGTCTTCGCCATTCTGTTGAACGTTGACGTTGAATTTGACGTATTTCTGGAACAGTCGCATGGAATTAGACACATCAGGTAGCTGATTGTCAAAGGCGATGACAGTTTCTCTACAATCTCTTCCACTACTCTCTACTCTCAATTTTCTTATACGTGAAGTTCAATTTATGAGTGTGTAAACTTCATTGCATGGTTGTGTATATTGACAACTGATAGACGGATAAAAAACCTATCTGTTTGTTATGACCAACTTCAATAAGAATGTGTGTATTCTATTAAGCTCTCAATTTGACGGAACAATGTCATTCGCAAAAGAACCTCTATGGCCTTTGAATGAAGAACTGAATCAAGTGGTTTTCATAGGCTTATCTTGAAGCCAGCTTTATACTACTGAAAGGGTTCTGTTGAACCTGGAACAAGTGATGGTCAGCTTTGAATTAGGGCTGTAATAAATCGTATGTATTCATCCCGGACCCGGACACATGGTGGAAGATTTCTTTTCAGAACAACAAACCGCGTCACCTTCCGCTCTGTTTATCTTACAAATGCTTGTGACGGTAAACCAGTTTTTGATGAGGGCTTTTGACGCTGTCACATGTGACTTTTTTCTTGGTACACTATCTGCAGAAGTGGTTTGAGAAGACACATATGTTAGTTTGATGCCAAATCTAATTATCCAGTTAAATCATGCCTGACAAGTTGGCTGCCCAGGTTATTACCTTGTACGTCCCTTTTTTAGTCATTTAAATGTCAAACGCAGTGAATCTTGAATAGTCCCAATACCTAGTTAAGAAGCATCAAGAGTAGTTTTGAAATTTAAAGTGACAGATTCCATAGATTAAATTGCATCTTGGCTGTCAGCAAATGTGTCACGGAGAGGTCTCTAAGGCGACTGCAAAGATGGAAGAAGAAGTCAATGTCTTGTGAAAGAGTAAAAACATATCCACCTACTCCTATTTCAGCTCCAGATCATTCAGTATAGAACCAGGCAAATATTTTTTTTAGGTCATAGATCACGTTCAAGGGTGTTTAGGCTTCGAAGTTTATCTAGGAAAGGTATGTATATAGCAATAGGTCTTCTCTGAAGAGTTTCATTTTGCCCTTTTCCCTCATAAGTCGAGTCCATGTGAAATATATTCAAAACTTCCCGAACATCGAGGAATCACTCGTACCTTGGATAAGGCCAGCAACCTTTACATTTCTTCAAAGTTGCCAACCTTTTCTTGAATGATGGTTGTTCTCCTTATGAGGACTGCATTATATATTTTGGGTGGTTGTAACCATACTGCCCAGCATGTACCGTGCAATTCTTAACGGAGTTCCTTCGGACAAAAACACACGTGAGAACCCAATGGTTACCTCCACTTCTTTTTCAAGTACTCGAACTGTAATACACAATAGTGCATAGGCAAAATCACCACTTGGTTTCGATTTATTAAGAGCAATATTGTGGGTAACGATGTCTGTTTATGGCATTGCTCTCATTGCCACCCAATTAGCCGCTTCTCCAATAGCCATTAATTCTGCTTTAAAACCTAAAAGACTGTCTTATGTCAGGAGGAGTCAGAAACATTCCAACTTTCATACCATCTAGGATTTAGGGATGTTCTATGCCACTGCTATTCCACTGCCACTCACTCATTCGGAATGCCAATTCTTTCCCATGATAAGAAGGCTATGCATCATCTACAGAAAGGATATGCATCATTGTTGCTAGTACTGAAGTGGTACGGATATCAACAGCAACGCAAACATATGCCGACATATGAAACGTATTTGTAAGAGGGTAGTAGAAATGTAAAAATTCTTTAGAATAAACTACATAGATAGAGGACGCACTAGAGCAAACATTTTGTTCAACGATAACGATGATAATCGACTGAAATTGAAGCCCGTGATTTCCAGAACATTTGCTACCAACAAGACGGTGCCACTTGCCAAATGCTCTAAATGAATCACCCATTTTTCATGTCACATAAATAGGCTGGTCAAAGGATTTTTTCTTAGTACAAAGAAGCATTTTTGACCGAATGATCTGTATAGTACCTTGCATTCTAGTTATATCATAAAATGCTAGCTAGGTCTTTGCAGTGTAGGCATAAATATCACAGCCATCAGTTCATTTGACTCAATTTTCCATAACTAGTTCCATGAGAAATCACAGACTTGTGTGAGGTTTCCTAGCCCATAACTTGGTATCCCTTCATAAGTTTGTACCAATTCCTTTCTAATCTGCAGCTCAAGCAACTGGTGATATGGATAACATTCTTCCTCATAGCATATTGCTTTGAACTGATTCTCTAGATTTAGTAAGGCTAAATTCTGAATTAATCACTTAACCTTAAAGCATCTGCTTAGTCCTAATTCGTTGGCCCCGGCCCGTTTATTATTTCCTATTCCTTTGAGAAAATTCCAAGAGATAAGAATGGATAGGAAAGAGGTTGTTGTATTTGCAACTCCTCTATATTAGGTTCCATTATTTATTCTCCATGGATGGTGTCCAAATCGACTGGAGAGAGTTATATGAAATTTTTGCATTCGTTCTTAATTCACAGTATTTTTTTGGTTTATGGTTATAATACACTAAGAGGTAAATTTCGTTTAATTTTGTTGCTGTTGTCAATTTAAATGGACCTTTCAAACGATGACTAAATGCCTACCCCTACCACTTTTAAGAACGTACAACTGCCAAAGATCACAAAGGACCCTTTCACGGATATTCAAAAATAGCTTCCGCGTAGGTGGAACTTATCAACTTCCAAATTGAAGGAACTCCTTCCAAAAGCCATCATCCTATTCAGAGCTCGCTTCTACTCCCACACAGAGAGATACGTTTTTTTTCCAACTTATCACTTATGCACATTATTTCCTATTTTTCAATCTTACAAGCTATGAATTGAAATTGATATACTCTCCTTCAGGATAGACGCATAGTTCTTGCTCCTAGAGTCTTTGTTTGGTTGGCCCCCATTGTAAATTTCAAGATAAAGAGAGATTTCCAACCAACTCAAATTCCATTTTACGATGTAATTTACATCTTTCAATCTCATGATGAAGCCAAATTACCCCATTTAACTTGTGAAATTTTCATTTTCATCCATTCATCCGTTTGAGAAATAGTTTCAAATATATGCGCGCCATTTTCACAGCATAACACCTACATAGTGTTGTATATCCTTAGCCTGTAGAGCATTAAGCCTCCTATATATATACATATACTCTTGGAGAATAGCTTGTCAGAAGGATTTTTTTTTTCATCCCGTATTCCGTCACCCGCTCTAGTTGGTTTCGATTTTATCTCGAAATGTCAGATATTTTTCTCTATTGTACTGTAATGCTTTTGTTCTATCTCCCCATGGGATCCTTAATATAAATGCAAATAAGTCTCGCGATAGATACCAGAAGTAAAGCAAAAGAAAAAGAAAAAATAAACGCAGAAGGTGAAGGACAGAGACAAACGAGAGCTCATGAACTTTTAGACATCGAAAGTTGCTGACAACAACTCTCTGCAAAATCTCTGCTAGACAAAAGGCAATCAATGAACATAAACAGGAGGACATAAATCTAAATAAATTCGCCTGCGATATGCCTCTCTGGTGAACTAAGCGGCTTATAAATGTATTGTGTGGATGTAGTTTGTAACTATAGGGAAGCAAATATGTAATAATATGACACGGCAAAGGATTATTAACGATGTCTGTGTCTGTGGGACGTCTGTTGACGGAGAATGAACACTGCAAAACAAGTCTAGTCGGAATGTTTCATTGGAGGTAGATATTTAGAAGACCCCTTAATTGCAACGCTATGGCAATATGAACATTGGAGGTATTTGCTCTTTGATGCGAAATTGCAAAAGGTGCAAAGTCGCGAAAATTATCAAGTGGAACCGAGGGGTTTTTTTTGCAAGGACACAAGAGAAATGTAGTCTAATTAGTGTCCTATGTCAATATTTCCTTAAGAGGACAAGGAATATACAGCTGAATCTAAGTACTACGGCTATGAATGCAATTATTGCAACTTTAACTATTGTGTCTTATCAAAGGATATCATTACCCTTTGCAATGAGTTAGCTATTCTTGCACTTTCAAAGTTTTTCGCAAGGAGGATCTATTGGTGTGAAGAACAGTGTTTCAATGCTTGTGGTTGTTGTCCAAACTTAGGATTTGTTGCACTTTTCTGGGTACATGTGGTGCATGATGGCAACTTTGCATTGGACCTCTAGGACAGTCCTGATGTTGTGGGTTGCTCAAGTGCTACATTAATCGCCGTTGCCTCTTGTCCTTGGTCTCCTTTCTGCCACTTGAAGGTGACCTAAGGAGCTTAGAAATTTTTGGTATATCCTCGATGACCTGAGTATTTGTTTGAGATCTTGAGATTTGTTCAATGTCTGTCTCATCCTTGATCTCCATCTCGCGTACTGGTCTAAGCGGTCTGTCTTTTTCTGTGTCCGATTAAGACGAGCTATATATGGACCTGCAAAGTTTTCTGTTTCAGGGTACATCTGCTAAGGAATCTACTTATCTTTGTGCGAGGACTTTTCTATATCGCCCTATCTCAAGTTGCTTTGTCATTTTTGGTCCGCTGCCAGTAATTATCTGCCCGGTAATGCGACATTTATGAGTTGCAGTGAAGCATTCATTGTTCTCCCTGCGTTTTATGTCGATTAGAAAACGTGTTTGGTACATTTAGTTCCTGGGCAACGTTTCTCGGATGTGCTAGGACTGTGGAAATACCGACAAGCTGCTGAAAAACATCGAGATTCTTTCAAAATGTCTGCATATCGTGGGTTGACTAAGAGCTACTGAGTTAGTAGTGTTATGTTCAAGGGAAGCGGGTGGCAGGAAGTCTGGCATCACTACTAGGATTTGACCCGACTAAGTGATGAAGTGATCCGAAAGAGAGGAATGTTGGTTGAAGTATATAGTATTTTTTTTCCTGCACATTCCGTCCCTGATAAGTATTCCAGAACAGTAAAGGTGCAGGAAGTTTTGAGAGGTATTAGACCTCTATGAGGCTTTCCCTATACGCCACTTGAAGACGTGCCGAGTCGCCTGAAGACCATGTGTTTTGGCCCAGACATACTGTATTACAGTATCAGTATTTTACGAGGTATGTATTTCGTATTTCGTGGAAGCAGTTTTCCAATAATGAAGCACATTTCTGGTTAACGGGTGCTTGAAATTGTCACATTTCAGCTGAAGAGCAGCTCGAGGAGATTGAAGAGCTGTCATTACAAGAATAGGCTGGTTGAGCCATCGGTTTAACGTGATCTTCGAGATGACAAAAGGACCAAATCTCATGTATTAAGACCGAGTTCCGTATAACAGTCCAAGGGATCACAATGGATGGAAGATAGACCTGCCTGAGTCAGAGACTCTTCCAGCTCGTCGGAAGCCCTTTGAATAGTTCCACACAAGCTGATAGGCCAAGCAGAAAAGCTACTCCCAATCAATTTTGAAGCAACAACCCCAGCCAGTATGGAAGAAGGATCAAAATGGCTGACGATGGTGAGCTCCGAGCTGATGTGTCTAAATACGGAAGTGTTGTCAAAAGGCAATCCTATGTCTTGTACGAACTACAGAGGCATATACATCGCATGAAAGATCCTATCCAACACATTGTGTACCACCTTCAACACGCTAATTGCCTGTATGGTCTCCGCCCTTACAAGAAAAGACTGATGACTGTCAAGACGAATCCTATCACCTATTTATCGACTATGACAGCATTCATCGTCTTGGGAGCTAACCAGCAAATATGTCCCCTGGATCCTCTGTGCACTATTAGACAAAAGAGGTTAACTACGGTTATTTGGTTACCCACCATTTGCTAAAATGGAATCCTTTTTACACACAAATCAGCCTCTAACAATGGTCTTCTTCAGAACACAATTCACGCCGTGTAAATATCCTTTTCATCAAAGAAGTGCCAAGACAGAATTTAAATAAACCAAATAATCTTAAATAAAGCATTGCTCCAGCCTAGAACTAGAACATTTTTGGCAATCTACACAAAGCACACATTACTTCTTTAAGTGTCCATTTAGCACAGTTCCTTTGAGTGTCTCTCACCATCCGTCATGGAATATCCTCATCCTCATCCTCATCCGTTTCCTCCCATTTTGCTACTATTTTCATATTCAGCTCACAAAAATGTGGAACGTGAAAGAATAAGAAGAAAAAGAGAATATTCCATATTTCCACTTCGTTTATTTCTGTTTGCTAAAAATTTTTCAAAGGACAATCCTCTATTAGCATTTTGTAAGAGGATTATAATTCGCATGACGAGCGAGCACAGCTAGACAAAGAACAAGGACCGGTTCCCCAAACACAAATGACCAAAAATTCCATCGTGCAGTTGTCCACAATTCATCAGGAATTGTGCGCGCGAGAAACGAGAATATATACTATACATAGTAGTAAGCTGAGTACAGTACGGATGTACATAGAGGAACATTTAAAAAAAGGTTTTTTTTAGATTCTAAAGAGAAAGCCACATGAGTTTCATTTCTAAACTGTGTGCGCGGCCCTGTTGGTGGTGGGTGCCAGTAGGATGGACTTGCTCTTCAAACCGCGTGCTTCGCATTACCATAGTTTACTGACAACCGGGAGAACGCTTTAGTTATTTAATTAACAGCAACAAAAAAAAAGAATAGCGGATTTGTTGAATGTGAAATACAACTGGCACTGCGGTACACTCCAAGGACGTTTCTTTTATTTTAAGTTTTTTTTTTTTCCTGCGCATTGTTGGGTGGTTACGGTTACAGAGGCAAGAGAGATGTGTACTCGCGATAAATTTTTTGCAAAGAGGAATTCACGAGTAATCCAAACAAAGTTGAATGGAATGACTGAAGTGTATCTAATGGTCAGGTTTTAGTTTGGAGAATTTTCAAGTTTCCCTTTGCCTGTATTACGGAGTCAGGAGCCGGTTAGAGTTGAATTAATATTTCAATTCGCTATTATACATTTGGGAACCAATTAGCCTTTGGAGTGACTTCTGTCAACAACAAGTTTCAGTTTCAAGGGGTAAATGGTCGGGAATGAAAGGATTTTCAATAAAACTACTGGCTTAGGCGCTCGCTTTTGTGAGAGCGAGCTGTTAGATAAGTTCACTGACCTATTAGATGGGGTTTTTCAATTCAATTCGAATAGGTATAAGTACGTACTCGTACCTATGTGTATAGAAGTTTAGTGATTAGAGGCTCACTTTGTCTATACAAGAGCAGTCTAGCAGACGACTCTCTGGTTTACACTACGCATTAATCGGAGTATAAGTGCCTACTCTCAGGCTCATGTCACTGTGAAATGTCAAAGAGAATTGCGAAGTGTTCTTCAGTGTTTATTTGTCATTTATTTGTCTGTCAAATAACAGTGTAAACAGCATCATTGTCTACGTTGTTAATGGTCGAATTGAAAGAGAGGTTCGTTGTTCAATTCCCATTCAATTTTCATAGTAACAAAATTAAACAAATCCCTCCAAGGGCACTTAGTGCATTTTAACCAGAACATGAAAAAATACTGTGAATTAAGAACGAATACAAGAATCACATACCACTCTCTCTAGTCAATTTGGACACCACTTATGAGTTTCAAATATCACAACACCAACTCTTTTCTATTCATTCTTCTTTGGTGCCTTTCGTAGAGTCTTGAACTGTTCCAGTCTTGGAACTGCTTCTTTTCCAAAGACATTCACTCTAGCCTTAATCCTAGGACAGAGTTTTTCAAACAAAGTACACATCAGATGGACGTTGGTGCCACTCAGGAGTGTGTACTGGAAGATAACGCAATATGTTCGCCTTACGAAGAGTGTTTATGGAAGCCATATAACTACATACTTCATCTTACATATTAAGGATGAGACTGTAGCCAGGTAACTCATCATGGGGTAAATGGAGTGCCAATCAACTGAGTTGGGCATCACCAGAGAGTCAACCCGGGTTATTTTGGGGTTGAATTTGGATCTACATTCGTATGAGATTGACTCAATAATTGAAGGCGGACGTCCACAGACGATGCCGGAAGTTTGTTCATTGAGCACTGGAAATGTTACCCTAATCATCTCCTCGAACTTGGCTCAGTAACTACGTTAGCAAGCAAGATTTCCAATATTGGAGCCAATACAACATAAAGTGTTCGCCCAAGCAGCATCCACAAAGATTGACTGTTTAGTGCGGTTTATGGCACGGCGACATCATTGGACCTTATATAGAATTATGTTAACCAACTTTCTGTAACTAGAGCTTAACAGTATCGATATACCCGAGCTGTGGTTCCAACAAGACAGAACTACATGCCATACAACCGACGCAACGCTGGAAGTTGTGAACCAGGAATTTGCCGACTTAATCATTTCATGGTGAGCGGTTATGAATTGGCCATCGCAATCATTTGACTTGGTCTCTTGGTCTACGTCAAGTCCTTAGTTTACGCTAACAAGCCAACTTCTTTGGATAAGCTTGAGGCCAATATTCGAGACGATATACATATGTATATACTGGAAGTCCAACCCCTTAAAGCACTGACAGCGAAGCCTATGAGGTGAACTCATGATCTTGTTATTGATCTTGTCATAGAATCATTTAGATATGTTCCTCGTTTTCCCCTTCATATTCTTGTACGTGCTGTCAAATGTCAATCAATTTTCAGTAATGTGAGAGACAGAGAGAGACACTCGTTGCTCGTATCGTTGTAGTGAATCCTAAAAACTCTGACAGACTGCTTTTCATAGCACACTTTGGTTTTGTAAAGTAGTATTCTAAGAAGGCTCTGAACGCTGCTGTACGTAGTCATGCAAATACGCACAATTTGTATGTTGCACCCATAATGACTTGCCGCTCTGTTTCGTCGAGTTTTCGTTCACTTTTGGTTCCATACGTATAGAGTCTCGTACGGACTGACTTCATTGTATGAGAGGCAGACAAAGGAGAATGGCATACGACCACGCTTCCTTAACACAATTATGGGTGCACTTAGATTTTTTATAGCACACGACCAGAACTCTCGTTCAATTATGACATTATCTGTCGCACGCAAAATCCAATTGTGGTTGGGGCTTTAGTTTCTGTGATGGCTTGCTTTGGAACTGTCAAAGAGTCTTCGAAGAATCGCCTATAGAGAGAAAGCGGCGCTGCAGTCGGTTAAAAGCAGAATACCGTGTATGTATTTCAAAATAACGCAACTGTGTAGACCGAAAAAAAGTAAGTTTTTGGAATCTACGCTCTAACTTCATCTTGGTATCAAACTATTTGCATCGTTCTGGGTGGCATTACGTCGTTGTCCAATATCCACTTGACTCTTGCAGTTGACTTTCCTCATTTGCAGAAGTCGTGAACTTGTTGAATCCTTCTTACAATATGGCGTTCATTACTTTAAGTACTACTTAGTCCAATCAATCAATAAAAGCTCGAGAATCCATTGAACCCTGGACTTGGATTTCATTCGCCTTTACAAAGTACAACTACTAATACCCAACTCGTTGCTTTTACGAGTATATCCAATCTAGTTTGCTCAAAAGCTATAACACAAGTGCAACATTCAATAGTCGCTCTTACATCCAGGACAATGTTCTTTATTTACCTCCTTGCATACACAACACACTCTCGTTCCAAAATCCAAACTCCAAAAACCAACTCTAACACAATGCGTTGCCGAAAATGAATTCTAAACAATTCGAATGCTCATCGCTCAGAGTAGGTACATACATAGTACTTGCCAACAAATCGAGTCCTTCGACCTGGGAATTCTTTCTCGAATCGTCTCAGCAAAGGAGAATGTCGACTACTCGCTTATTCCATGCAAGACGACGAGAGTGACATTACAGCATTTCAAGGAACCGATTGATTTGATAGCACTGCTTGATTTCTCCCTTTTGCTTCGATGCAATTTCTCTTTATCCATGAAAGCTTATCCCCTAAAAATCCTTCAAATTCCATTCACTACACCGAGAAATGAAAGGAGCAAAAAAGAAATGAGAAAATAAACCTCTCTCCATACACAACTCATCCATCAATCCGACTAACCAATCAATGGCTTGGCATGAAAGTGTGAACAAGTCGTCGCTATCTTCGTCTTCATATTCTTCACCGCCGCCTTTGGTGTGTGTTGGGATTCATAGCCCGACCATCTGTTTGGAACAGCTTGTATTGAGTTTGTTCGTCCTTTTTCGTTTTTTTTTTTTTTTTCAATTTCACACCCATTCAAACGCGAGAAAACCTCTCAAGCGATTTATTGCAATGCAATCCCTTCAAGGATTCGTAAAATTTTGATAGCGCCGAGCAGGGATGGTCTTGCTCCTTGCTTGAGTGCACCTACTCAAGACATTTTACAAGAAAAAATGTAGACTGTCGTTCATATGCAACTGAACCAACGGAAAGGGATTTATACTTCTTTATGAAGGATTCGAAAGGATGTTGTTGTTGACACTACTACATTCAGTACAAGAAGGGTCCTAGGGCCAAATCCAAAAAACAAAAAAATAAACTTCGACAAAATTTAAGAACAAAGTAAACTAATGGCCGTACAATGGTGCACAAAAAGGATATCTACTTGAGCGAAGAAACTGAACATTAAAATTCCATTTAAAATTTTCGTTATCCTTTTTGTCCAAGTCCGAGTGAAACAAAAAGTCTCTCTGTGCACTGTGCATCTGTGGATAGGAAACGTGAAATTCCCGGTCCCCAACAAAGTATTATTGTGTACATGGTGCAGTGGTAGTCGTTTACAAAATACGAAATTTAAAAAAGATATCTCTCTCTCTTCTAGCTGTGGCATGTTTCCTCCAATCCACCAGGATCTATGTTGCTTTTGTTCTTATCTCTGACGAGAAATGAAGAGAAAATAATTGCCATTCGGTTTTTATTAGAAAAAAAAAAAAACGAGAGGAGTCCTTGCTCGGGTTACTTTACTCGTTCTCTCTTTATATATATATGTATAACCGTTATATTCGTTGGTTTCATTTGTTCTTGCTGCGGGCCGCTGGTGCTGGTGTACTTCAAGACTCAGAGAGTAATTAAGTGGGCAGTATTTTTGGTCATTTAGAGGTGGATTTTTCGGGTGCAGTTAAATTTAAACGCTCCAAAGCGGAAGCTCGAGGATGATCGTCGTAACTCATAGTACTGGGGTTTTAGGTATATATTTGCGTTCGGATGGTAGTTAGAGGAAAAAAAGAGAAAAGCAATTCCATCTTCGGACATTTTTCAAATGAGCTATTAGAGGGGAAATGGTTTTTTTTTTTCTTTTTTTTTTATTCGGCAGCCCTAACAGACAGTTTAATTAAAGACCATTGGCAAGCTAATTGCATACAAAGGGATGTTTGCAAATCCTCCACACACACACACAAACGTCTAGCCGGAAAAGATGCTTCATTATTTCTCTCGTAATTAAGATACAAATTAGCCATAAGATTGGAATTGGTACGAAGGTACATCATTAGCTGATGACGGTATAGATTTGTAGATGTAGTGCTTTTGGTATTCTGTCTCGCCACTTTCTCAGGACATGTGTATATTTATTTGTGTTTTATTTGGTAACAATCGTAAGAAGGCGTTCAAAGGGTTTTAGGGGCAAGTGGATGTTTAAGGGCGATTGTTTTGTATATACTCCACCGGAGCCACCATAACTTATTGCTCGGATTGCGATCAGGAGCTTGTTCACATCGTGAAGGCTGTAAGCCGAAGCTGATGGGCTGGCAAAATAAGGCTCCTTTCATTTTAATAAACATCCTTACTGGGCACTGTGTCATGGGAATGCACGATCACAGGCTGGTATTCCCCGTAACGACTTCAGCAGAAGCTGCAGAGATGAGAAAGAAACTAGTGGTCATTTCTCACACCCGTGTCCTGCACTTGCCAACATAAGGAGACAACAAGGACAAGGACAACTATCCAGGGAATCCCAGCAATGCCTATACCCTAAACTCAATTCTTTTATCCAACAAAGCAATGGCAAAGATTGCACTTAACACACTGGTAGTACAATGGACCTATAATACATGTTACCATACATATGTATGTGTGTCTGATTTTATCGATTGCCATTTTCAACCCTTCGTGGGTGGTTTCTAACTTGAATGCAAAGAGATGTACATAGTTTTTGCATTCGTTTATAATTCATAGTATTTTTCGCCTTCGTGTTGAACCCTACCAAACGAAGTATTTAAATTTCTCCTTTACGATGGAGACTCAATTCGAATCGTTGACTTTGGTACGTCCTTCGTTCGCCAGTACTCACCCGTTCAATTGGCTCAGTCGATTGTGTTTCTGATTCTTTCAGAGGAGATCGGATGCTTCCACTCTTAGACGGAGAGGCTGGTGATGAACTTTCAAAAGTAAATTTTTCAATCTGTTCTTTCAGGGACTTATTCTTCCGTTTCTCTTGCTTCAGATCCTCCTGCAACGTTCTTTAAAAAATCGGTGACTCCACTGCATTCGATGAGATGTTCTCATTCTTACTCGACGTGGTTCCTGTTCCAAAGATCTTATCGGCCAGAGTTTTCTTCTAATGCTTCACCTTCAGCTGTAAGCAGTCATTCAACTTCTTGTGCTGAGTCGAAGTCGCTTCAATCTTGATGTCCATTTGGAGGTAGTAGCCTCTCGGCCAAAGGTGAGTTTCGGCTCCTCAAGCCTTAAGTCCGTGACATCATTCAGTGCATCCTTCAAATCGGTCTGAACCTTATTACAATCAGCTTTTGCTTTGAACTGTTCTTCTTGAAGATGTATTGATAACCCGAGCCAAGAGGGCGTAAGCGGAGGCCCCATATGACTGTTTCTGACAACTTTATTGTGTTGATAATGTCCGACTAGGAAAGGAATTGGTGTTCGAATTTAATCTCTTAGGAGTCAAGGTATACCCAACTGTATAGGACTCTCTGAGTAGATATAAATGTACTTACATAGATCTGGGTCTTTCTGCATACATTTTCGAACGAACAGTTCTATTACCAGGACTTCTGGTTCAAAACGTGTCCCCTTGCTGAAAGCTGGGCCGTAGATTCCTACTTGGTAAGGTAGTATTTTGGAACCAATTTTTCTCCTTGCTGGAAAAGTATAGGTAATCATTGGTCTGCGGATTGTGCGTTACATACAGTAGATTGGCTTGAGACTCCATGTTTGTTCGATAATACAACTGACACTTGTTTTTGACTTATTTTCAGCGTATGAATGCAAAAAGAGTTTTTGCTTAACACGTATTCCCAAGAAAATGAATCACAACCAAGCATTCTTTTGCAGTTCTGTCATTGTCCCAATAAAATGGACATATGTAATGAGCTACCGAATCTGTGAATCGGTATGAATGAGGTACTTCAAACAGTCTCCTTTAGTTGGCAAAGTTTTAACGAACTCATGAGGCCCAGTTTTATATGCAAAGGTGGAAGTATAATACTCTTTCTGTCAACAGGCGGCTGATGTAGAACGTTTGGATCATAAGGTTTGAGTTCAGATCTCTGCGCCCAATTCGACTGTGGCCAATGCTTCTCATGAGCTCTGCTGTCCGACACACAGAGAAAACAGGAATAATTGGTAGATTCGCGTTGGTGGCCAAGGAGGAAGCACTCCATTTTAAGGTCAACACTGATGAGCCAATAAATCTCTTTATGTCCTTAAAATTCAACATCAATCGATGATTGCATTCAGCAGGAGAGACTGAACTGAATGAGTGATGAATGATCGGTGGTACCAAACCACTGACACTAAACGATTGAAGGATTGAACGATTGAATCACTAGAATAATTGAATGATTGAATGACTCCAATGAATGATTGTACGATTGTACTGTTGATGGACTGCAATAATTGAATGATTGAAAGATGAATTGAATGTTTACATTTTGAATGAATGAATGATTAACTAATTGAATTGAAATCGAATTGAAAAACGTAAGATGTACGTTAAGACAAAACCATCAAATGATTATGGGGTACAATTCTTGAAGAGTATGGAGATTTCATTAGTGGTTTTTGGTGAAACTACGGTACAGAACGAAAAACTTCAATTTTAGACCTTTCAGATGTCTTCTTTTATGCTAAATTCTTCAATGCTAAATTAATTATCTCTCTAATCTTTATATATAAACAACCTGTTATTCGAATTTCAGAATATATCCATGAGCCTGCTACTCCATGTCACTGTTTCATAGTCCAACCACTGTTGCACTTACCCTACTCTCGACCCCTATCAACGAGCACGTAAGCAAATTTTCCTAATTCCATTGAAAAACATGTAGCATATGTAGTTAGGTACATCCTTCCTAACAACATATCCATAAAGCATCCCTGGGGCTTACAATTTTAATATATCCTCAGGCTAGCACCTCCACCCACCTGTAACATGTTTATGCACGACAATTATAATTAAAATTGAGCCAGGTGCATGAGAGGGAAATTATCTTCTTTATGCCAAAACTAACAGTGTTTACGAAAATCCGAGATCCCCCAGGACACACGTCACACATCGTTTGAAGCAAAATCATTGCACTGTTGGGTCAAAACATGAACCAAAGAGGTGGTTTCAAGTTTGAGGACTCTGTGAGTGAGAACCAGAGGATGACTCTGAGGATTCGACTAGCTACACAGAACAAATATTGTAATGTTCTCTCCATGATGTGAGAGGGCTTCCCTTGCAAAGCTTATGAAATAGGAAAGCGGAAGTTACCCTGTGTGTTGTCTCCAGGTGAGAGCTGGCGCGGAATAGGAATATGAAAATCTGTAGTTGAGGAGTACCAACACGAATTTTAAAAACAACTTCTTTTAGTTTCACAGAGTTTTTTTTTGTGCGTTTTTTTTTTCTTCTTGTAACTGGCATCGTCCGGAAGAAGAATCCTGAAGCAGAGAAACACTGTAACATCTGCATAAAGACATCGCACGTACCAACAGATGTATGAGAACGTGCATGTTATGCATCTGCATGCAGCCATGCATAATTTGCAAATGTCAGAGCTGAGCTGTCTCCAAGGATCTCAAACCGGACGAAAGCTCAGTGAAATTTGGATATTTTTTTTTTACCCCCGAACACAAACATAAATACAACTTTCTTTTTTTTTTGGTGAGGGTGAACATGTCCCACGCTCCTTGTTAGTAGGTATGGCCCTTCAGGCATTATCTAAACTGAATCATAAACTAGGACCCCGAAAGTGTTGACAAGAAACCCGAGTTGGAAAAATGGACTAAAGTTCTCTTCCTTTTTACCCAAAACTTGTTTTCTTTTCGGAACGATGAATGCGATCGGTAACCCTGGGAATGCTAAACTAGGGAGCGTCCTGACTCCATGGACATGGCACATTGTCAGTGTCACATAGAAGAGAAAAAAAAGGCAACATTTTAAAGGACTCTCGCACAGTGGAGGTGGCATTCTAAGCCAAAGTCACAACGGGCGATAGTTTAAATTAACAATTAAAGTCATTCCCTCTGTGAGTTTTAATTTGTTGTTTCCCTCTCTCTGCAGAAGGGTTAAAGGATATCGTTAGATCGTTTAAAGTGGATTCCTTAATGGAATCGAGGATGTCATTAGTTGAATTTTTTTTGCTACTTTCCTCCCTCTCTCTATATTTTATTTTTTATCTCAAACTGAAAAAGGAGACTCGTTAATAACCTTCCATCGTCATGAGGAAGAAAGAAAGAAGAAGAAAGTGAAAATGGATTTGTGTCCATGTGGAAAATGTGATTTTGTTGGAGGACGCCGTTCTTTTTTCTGTTTGCTATCTTCTAAGCAAATCTGTAAACTGGTTTAATTGGACGGACAGAGTGATAGATAAATGGATTTACATTTCTGTTCTTTTTTTTTTCTTTAGCTTTTTTTTTGTACTTTTAAGTAATGACCTAGGGTGTTGGTTCGTTTTGAGTTACACTGAGTAGATACAGCCGTCCAAATTGGATATGGTTTTTTGTGGAAGCTTGAATTATGTTTACCGTGTGCCTATTAAAAGAATTATTGATTCCTTGTACCATTCTTACACATAAATCACCTTTTTTGGAGCTTTCCTAGTAAATTAGTAAAAGACATACTTTTTTCTCAAAAGAGTTTTGAAACTTTGTGATGCAAACGATTTCTGATGAGGTCCACAAGGCACTAGAAGTCCATCACAATCCTTAAAAGAAGAAAGAAAGAAAATCTGTGAATTACAAGTGTATGCAAATATTCCATACGAATTCCTCAGTCAATTTGGACAACAACCCACGGAAAGTAAATATTAGAACCTGCACCTCAGTTCTCTTCTTCAATTTTAGCCTGTGCCCTATGTGTCGGGAAAAGAGTATTCACACATCCCTTTGGCTAGCTCTTCCAGAATATGAAATAAGTAGTAAGATATCCAGATACGCTGGTCTATTTCTGGCCATGACCTTATAGTTATAAACTGAGTAATAGAATTGAAAGGAAAGGGTATAGGGAGGTTAAAAGTTGGTAGAAAAAGGAAAGAGAGTTAGGTGATGATGCGCGTTGGCCTTAAATCCTTGAAAATAATCAGTAGAAAATCTTGAGAGGAGGAAGTCATTACACATAGTTATTGAGTTGGTAAACAAAGACCCGTGCGATTAAACTCGCAGACTGGCGGGACACAACTATAGATTTCGTCCAAACAATTATTGTGGGAATGACGGGTCACATTGTTGTTCTTGTGAAGAGATGTGGTCACAAATTGAAAAGTCTTCGATCAATGCTGGACACGGTCTAGTAACCTCAAACAAGTAGCTGTAGCTCCCGCCCAAACATGTTAGATTGCTGTATGGACTGTAGCTAAGTGTGCAGGACTGAAAAAACGTTTACACCTCTTAAGTATCGAAGGCAGCTAGCGTTCCTTTTCACAGCTTCAGAAATCTGGTGATTCGCATTTCTTGGGTTGTCTGTTGGCGCATTTGTTTCCGTCTATCCAGGTACCCAGGATAAGCTGACAGGTAGCTCCTCTCTAACTCAGATTCGGTAATAATCGACTCTAATGTCTTAAGCGCAGGCAGATTGTCAATGAAGATGATGATATCCTTATTTGATACCGAACCCATCTCGAGTAGTTCTGCATGTTTGAGGACAGCTAGAACCTCAGACTGGAAAAGACTGCATTTGACCACGTTTCTTCTTTTTGAATCATCTGTAAGTATGAGAGTCTCATGTTGAAGAAGAACTTTGTTGCTCTGCCAGTCTCCCCTATTGCTACTTCGAAAAGTCTGCCATCCAATTCCCCTTAGACTCTGAGTAAGACCTCCTTGTGACTGAGTTGTGCTATCCGGCTTTGCAAGGTTGGCTTAGCAGGTCTGAACCTATTTCTTTAGATTCATAACGTCTGATTCCATCGGGTGGCTTCTAGTATATTTTCCTACAACAAAAGTCACAACGTCGACGTTCGCATAAGAAGTACATGTTGTCAGTACTGCTTAGCCTCAAAAAGAAGGAGAGATGTCACCAGTTTGTAGTGATCATCTAACGACTTATTGAACTGGATAGAGTCTATGTGCTTACTGTTGAGAATACCTAGATAGCATGCAACATTTTCACGGAACCATACTCTCCCATTTGTTATGACGAGCTTGTAGTATGAGCTCTTGAAGCATCTTCACCAAAAACTTGCCATTAGATGACAGCAAACGCACGACACTCAGACAGAAATTTCTTTCCCTGACCCACTGAGATGTGGATACAAGGGTACACAACAAACGTTCGTACCTTAAGAAGTCATTCCATATACATATTTTATATCAGGCTCTGATAAGTTTAAGCCAGTCCTGAAAGCTCTGAAGGTAGGTATATCTGCAACATAGCTATAGTTGCAACTGAAGGCATCTCTGTAGGATCTGAACAAAGGTATCAAGAGGAGCAGAGTTAATCAATTCATTTAAAACAGAGCGAGGATACGTCGAGAAATCAACCGAAAACATCTCTTGATTCTAGTTCCAACCTAACTGGAGTGGATGGTGTTTCTTAGTTCCTAATCTAAGCCTACAGTTCTAGGTAAACCCGGACCACTTTCAGAGTTCAACGATGTTTCTTCAAGTGTTGGATTTAAAGGCATGAATCTAAGATGTTCGAAACGAGGTTTTATCCTCTCATTGTTGATGTAAATACATAAGGGAGAGGGGTTTCGAAGGAATACATTCCATAGAGTATTATAAAGCACAACTGTAGGGGCCAAAAAGTTATAAAGCGTCTCATTAGTTGTTCGTGATAGGACCTCAGAATTCAATTGTATCCTCATCCTGAAGAAATACCGATTATTGGAGGATTCCCCACAAAGTGTAGGTGCTTGGCAATAATCAAAATTGTGTGAATTTAAGACAACACTCTGTATGTAAAAAAGGCTCCCGAACGATGCCTTCCTAACATCATCAAGGTAGGCCTTTCGTATTCTGAAAAAAAGAATCTCACTTCGAGTAATAACCACTAATTAATCGTGCACTTATCCATTCTACTGGGATTTGCATCAAATCTTGCAATGCGATTCAGATATCAATGATACCTCCAGCGCACTGGATTAATTTCCAAGCCCCTCAATGGGGCTAAACATAATCCTCTTCCCCCCACCGCTGCATGTGTTGTTTATGTGGAATATTTTTGCGCGCAAAACATCGCATAACTCTCGACTCCATCAGTCCAGTTGACGGTTGATTGCACATCCTCGTACACCGCAATATAAACGTACTTATGTATGAATGTATTGTGCGCCACTCATGGAATCATTTTGCATCATCGCTGTCATTATTGCCACCCGACATGACACAGGAGTGAACCATAAGTTTACACTGTAGAAGCGGCAGAAGCTTTTCATCCCGCGAACTTAATATGAGTTACTTCATCATGGTAAGCCAACTGGTTCCGTTGCCGCTGCTACTGATGATGGGGTGTTCCACTCTACACACACAGCAACATAGTAACTTTAACAGTCCAGGCAGGGGGTGCTGTGCGGTGTATAACTCCTCTTCAGCTGTTGGCGTATTGGTTCACAGCCAGAGACACCCCATCATTATCATCGTAATCACCACTAGTCCCATCATCATCATCATCATCGTCGAGGCATTTTCCTACCTGTAAAATTGCAGGAGGCATAATTCATAATCAAAGGCTTTGCGAATCCGCTTAAGAACATTTCGTAGGTTTCCCAGGGAACACTATGAGTCTGAACGCCAGGATGTGTACCCACAGGGATTGCAAAATGGAGGAGCACTATCACGGAATGATTGCCAACCACGAACGCAATAACGGCAAATGAGCATCAGGAGGAAGGGTGCGTTTTGTAACAAATATATACATACATACATATGTATAAAAAGTCTTTATATATGTTACAGTTTCTTGAATGAGGAGCTGCCGTTTCATAACCTCTGGCTGTATGTACCATTAGCTCTGACAACCTCATAGGTGGGGCCTGGGCTTCCCCTTCCTCGCTCAGTAACCAGAGCAATAGAAACAGCAGAGCCTGTGGTGCGGTACCACCAACCGGTAGTACCTAGTAGCGCCAGGTTAGGTAATTATTTATATATTCAGCAACTTTGCCATTGAGTGGGTATTTGCAGCAAAACTTGTGTGAGTGCCATTAAAGTGCCTTTGCCATGCGAGGATTACCAACGCTAATATACTGCTAGTAGTGGGGAATTAATTTGAATTATGTGCACATGCCGGAAAGGGTTAAATTGAGAAGACGTGGAAGATGCTGCTGCTTGCTGCTTGCTCTGAAACCAGGTGCTGTAAACAGGTAGAGCAAAGTCATACAGGATTCATGGCGCGCAAGGAAATTTTAGCTTTGACGCAAAAACCATAATAATAACAATAATTTTGGTTATCAACCAGGAGCCGTTCTTATGAGAGGAAAGTGCCTAAGTATGGTGCGGCAGCACATGCAAGATGGCGTTAAAGTCTTCTTCCTATTGGAAGGTGCTATAATTTTTGAAAATTTCAATTCTGCTTAGACATCATCGTCATCGTCATCGTCATCGTCATCGTCATCGTCATCGTCATCGTCATCGTCATCGTCATCGTCATCGTCATCGTCATCGTCATCGTCATCGTCATCGTCATCGTCATCGTCATCGTCATCGTCATCGTCATCGTCATCGTCATCGTCATCGTCATCGTCATCGTCATCGTCATCGTCATCGTCATCGTCATCGTCATCGTCATCGTCATCGTCATCGTCATCGTCATCGTCATCGTCATCGTCATCGTCATCGTCATCGTCATCGTCATCGTCATCGTCATCGTCATCGTCATCGTCATCGTCATCGTCATCGTCATCGTCATCGTCATCGTCATCGTCATCGTCATCGTCATCGTCATCGTCATCGTCATCGTCATCGTCATCGTCATCGTCATCGTCATCGTCATCGTCATCGTCATCGTCATCGTCATCGTCATCGTCATCGTCATCGTCATCGTCATCGTCATCGTCATCGTCATCGTCATCGTCATCGTCATCGTCATCGTCATCGTCATCGTCATCGTCATCGTCATCGTCATCGTCATCGTCATCGTCATCGTCATCGTCATCGTCATCGTCATCGTCATCGTCATCGTCATCGTCATCGTCATCGTCATCGTCATCGTCATCGTCATCGTCATCGTCATCGTCATCGTCATCGTCATCGTCATCGTCATCGTCATCGTCATCGTCATCGTCATCGTCATCGTTATCCTTCCACATTCCTCATTCCTCATTCCTCATTCCTCATTCCTCATTCCTCATTCCTCATTCCTCATTCCTCATTCCTCATTCCTCATTCCTCATTCCTCAATCCTCAATCCTTATTCCTCATTCCTCATACATCTTCAGCTTCATTCTCAAACCATTTGGACCACCTTACCATCGGTTGTATCATCTTTTTTCTCTACGAATCCTTTAAAAACGAATTGTAATCCTGCCCGGTTTACCAAGATGAATAACTGCAATCAAGGACTATTGGATGCACAAAGAGGTGTTCGTTCCGATGGTAAACAGTAGTTTGCACCCTCTGGCAATATAGCAAAGGGATGAAAGGAACCTTTTTCCCATACAAGTTTCTAATAAATTTCCCAGGACCTGTAAGCATACATATTGCATGGAATCCTAATGAAAATTTATATCCGCTGCTGAATGTGGTTCATGGAGTTCATTCCCATCGTATATCCTCCAAAAGTCAAGTAATTTGTGCGGTCTAAGTTACTTATTGCATCTTAAATCCACTGTTATAAGATTCTCAAAGAAGGATTCGTTTCGGTGTGCATTGGACTTTGCACTAAAGTCACTTAAACATCTGAACGTGTGTCCTTCAATGTTTCCTTGTCTCTACTGTGTTCGAGGGTGTATTAGGTACTAAACTCTCATCGTCATCCGCGCTTGGGTGTATTTATGTCGAACCAGTAATATGTTTTGCGTGTGGGGAAAATCCGTTTTCGTTTGGTGCGAATAGATAAAGCGAACTAGTTAGTTTATTATGCTTTCGCATTTAAAATCTCCTAGAGGATAAACTATCTCATGCACTGTTTGTTTGTTGTTGCAGAGTTTTCCTTGAGGGTAGAGCACTTCGTTATGGTGCAATAATTGATGCCATTAGATTTGTGTGCAATTAGACGGGCAGTGTGTCGGCATCGGGGACGATTACGGTATAGATGGCGGAAGAACGTATGAGGACTTGCGGTGTTGGAGGTTAAAGCCACTTCGTCCTTGTTTACGAGCGGATAGTGGTAGAGAGCGTAAAATCATGTTATTGAATAGTTTATTGGTTAATCGGTCGATAAGTTTGCACTTTGCAAGCATGATTGCCTTTGTGGACTGCATGCGATGAGCTATATGACATTATAGCGTTCGCATTTCAATTGCAAGTGTCTTCACTAATGGGTTAAATTAATTGTTCGACTATATCAGATGTACGTTATAGGATTCATCAAGGATTGCATGCTATGTACTTATATCCTATCCACAGGGTAAATTTTGGTATTACAATTGCCAGCTAGGCGATATATCCTGCCAGTGAGAGTACTTTTAGGTCAATGCGATTGAGGGTTGTTTTCATTGACCAAAGATACTTAAAGTGTCATTAGGTTTTTGAAAGGATATCAAACTAACCATCAATAAAACTTGAAAAAGCTTAAAGCAAATCTTCAGTCATTTTCAAAGAGGCTTTTCTAAGCTCCTGTTCCTTTGAAAGACTGACTTCTTAACTTCCTATTTCCTTCATCTTAGTTTCCATACACCTGTTTATCACAAACAAAACTTTACTGCACGAAAAATCTATAACCATAACTATATATGTCGCTCTTCCAAATAAAACTTAATTTTATACATTCATCCATCATTTCTCCATATTCCAAGTGAAGGATTAAAATCAGTAATCCCCTTTGGAATAGGGTTGTACTCTTAATACTTCCTTTCAATCGGATACTATTGGTATATGGGAAAAGTTTTCCTCAATTTCGAGTTCAATTGAAAATTTTCTCTACAAATTATAGAGTTCCCCTTTTGCCAAAGTAATTTTGTTCTTATTCTCATCAAAACATCATTTATCAATCAGAAAACCTACCCCAATACCAGTTGCAGGATTCGCAATCCTTTTAGTTGTGGCTTTTCTGTTGGGGATTTGTCCATTCGCGTTATACTATTTTTGGTTAATAGGGTTGCCAGGATGTAATTTAAGTTGAAAAGCTAAATTGTCAGGTGATTTTAGCAAATTTGAGAGTAAAACTGAGTGAAGAAAGTTTTGTTGTTTTTATCTGACAGTTGTGTGTTCTGTCAAAAAAAAATATTGGCTCACTGATATACAGGGTGATGCGTAAGCTGTTAAGATTTACTCTATCTTTCTTTTGAAAGACCATAAGAGCATGTATATTAAATTTCAAACATGTAAATATATAACTAGGAACAACGTCCTTCCTCGACCTACTACTTACGTTGGTAGCGCTACAGCCCGGAGTGGGTCTCAAACAAAAAACCCTTCCAGCTCAATTCAGTTGCTCAAGTTGCTTGAGTACTCCATAGACTTGTTTGGGCCTCCTACCGCAGGTCGCTCTCTACGGTGCCGTTCATCCAAAGTGGATTAGAAGACTACATGACTTAGTAGCTCTGTGTGTACTTTTCTGAGTCGATATCCTAATATACTCGTAGACAGCCTAGTTTTGCATAGTATCGGCTTCCCCACTCGCCTCTGTCTATGTTAACGTGACCAAGGATCACTTGAAGAACTTTTCTAGCCAAGGGCATCCTCATCCGATTCTATCAAAGCCCATGCCTCTGCAGCAGAGCTGGGATTATAAGTGTATTCTTAAGAGTCATCTTAGTAGTTCTACTTACTCAATTGCCTTCTTAGCCCATAGTACAACCAATTGGTAAGGATTATTCGTTTGAGCTCTCCACTGGTGTCAGTGGAGACGCGGAGCTCATTATAGAGCCTAGATAGACAAAATTCTTTACTACCTCGAAATGCTTCTGTCTATTATGGCATTCTGTCCAAGACACCAGTGTTGAGTGTCCTTTTTTTGTAGACAGCAGGCATATTGTTTCACGTTCATTGACCACTAAGCCCATCCTCACTGTCTCGATCTCAATGCTCCCTTGCGGCCCCCTAAATTCTTCCGATTATGTCAATGTCATCGGCATAATCAAGTATGCCTACAGATTTGAAAAGGATTGTACCTCCAGTGTTGACTTGTGAGTTTCGTACAATCCGCTCAAGTACTGTGTTAAAAAGATCGCATGGTAGCGCTTTACCCTGTCTAAGACCTCACCAGACATCGAATGTTTCGGTGGCGTTTTTAGCAACTTTGGTGTAGCATCAGGAGTTATCCATTGTCATTCTGCGCAGCCAGAAGGTATTGGCAAGGATTCCAGGACTAGGCATGGCTCTTTGCTATACACACCATCATAGGCAACTTCCAATAGCACACTATCGTCGGACCAGATTTGCAGATTGGCTGGTGCAGGCTCTTTACACGCTCAACTTCTCCTGCTTTGCAAATTTCGGCCGCAAGGCCTTTGGCTCTAGCAACTTTTTTGGATATAAGTGTAGGTATTGCTATCCTTAATTCATACTGATCGGATTTATGGGAATCTTGACTCGTTCTTCCTCACAGCGCAATATTGATTATCATGCCCGTTTAAGAGTCTTGGAAAAGTGTTCCTTCCATATCCCCTGCACCAACTGCGACTCTACAACTATTTATATTGCCATTTTCGTCCCTGTACGCCTCTAACTTTAAAACTCTGTCATGTTCTCTTTACCTTTTGTTAACATTGTGGAACATCATTTATGATCTCTAGGATCGACTGCTACTCCTGTGATCCTTTTTCTCTGAAGTCGACGTTCTTCTTTTCTCCTCTGCTCGTATAGATCACGAGCAGCTCACCATGAACCAAAAAAACAGTACTCAGTAGCAAGACAATTTCATAGGTGACAGTTAGTAATTGTCTGTTATTGTGCCATATTTGGCTAAGAATATCTCAAGGAGTGCTAGCTATGTAGTCGTTTAAAATTGTCAAGGCTTGCGCTACCAATATTTGGCGATCAAAAAGAAGTAAAAGAATTTTGAAAAACAATAATCTTCTTTAATACTTTTCGAAACTAGTGTCCTTGGCATCCCTATATTCACAAGAGATTCTACTCTCTCTCTTTGTCATTTACGAATATTTTGTTGTGTCGCACTAGCAGTCAAAGTTATATCCTTACAGAACTTACCAAAAGGGATAAGGAAACATCAGTTCATAGCGATTTTCCATTTCCATCGTATTTCACTTCGGTTAATTTATTCCCTTGCCACAAGTTGTGATTGAAATTTGATTAATGACAGCCTAATGACGGGGATATACTTGAAAAATCCTTGCGCCCCCATTGATACCAAATAACAACCACCAAACTACAGGACTACAAGGCGTAGCTACATAGTAGTATGAGAGTTATTGTTGATGAGCTTTTTATTCGCGAGCTTTGTGGTAATTCACTTAAAAGTTTGCAAATTATTTTTTATTATATTATTTCCCGATCCTTATTTTTCTCTCCTTTATTTTTTTTATTTTGTTTTGTTGTTGTCGACATGACTGATGGAAATGCTTAAAAATGATGTTTTCTAGGATTCTTCGTGGAATTGTAAAGGGAAGTCTCAGATTCCTGGCTGTGCTGTTGCACGTCGTGAATTATTTTCAATTGTAAGAAGTATCACACGCCTCTCAAATAAATTAATTGCGCACCTAATTTATCGGATGTGTGTGGGGTGAGTTGTGTGTGTGTGTGTGTTAAGTGGAGAGCGATGTATAACAATTTATACGCTGAGTAATCCATCTGCAAGATGGAGCTGTTCTCTGTGCGAAGTCATATGCACAGGGTGGTTCAGGACCTTGGTTAAAACGGAGACACTTGTTTTATAAGTCTCATGAGACATTCTTATAAGGCACTCATAGGTGATGTACAACTTGAACTGATTTCTAATCCTTGAAAAGTCAGGACATAATTTATACTGTGCTCTTTAACGCAAACTAATCTTTTGCTACAGTCGATCGTTGACTGTCTTCTTTTGCTTCTTCTGGACCGGAATGATAGTAACCCTCACGCTTTACTGCATCCGTACTGGTGTACCTATGGAGGTTGCTGGTTTGACCTCAGAAGGAACTACATAGATCACTTCGTTACTGAGGTCAATCGTGTTTTACTTTCTTTGGAGATTTTGCAGCAACATTGACTAATATTGCCTCTTTGAACCTTCTGAACCATCGTGTTCCATCTCGCTTTCAAGGATCGTCTAAAGTGTGGTATCATAAAGTAAAGTCAGGCTGAAAGGATGGCTTCAGTGTATGCTGTATAACTCGTATTCCAACGAATCTGTTCTATTCCACAAATGGCACACATAAAGCTAAAGTTAGGTAGATGGATGCCTTGTGACAAGAAGGACACTGCTCACTCACTCAAAACTCGGGTCCAATGTCCCAAGAAATTAGCCTTGGAAACACTGTAAAGAAAGCGCCCCTATTAGAACCACCCAGATGGTGATATGGATCTCAGGAGGTCCATTGGCTCAACGATAGCTATGTCTTCCAGATCCGAGAAGAAATAACTACCAAGAGGGATAGGGTAGGACAATCACACAATAGGTGACAAAGAGATTCGACTTCTTCTTCGTCCTTGCCACTTTTGCATTAGTCATTATGCTGGACACAGAATCGCTCATGTCATCATTGAAGGTCACTGGCACATTTTATCCAGCTCCTCTGCCTTTTCATTTCCTAGTTTATCCATATGGCCTTTTACCCAACTTATTGTCACCGTATTGGCTCTGGATATCTCATGCAAAAACGATTTGCAGGTTCTCACAAGCCTCGACCTTATAGCTGAGCCCATAATGTCCGCCTGTTTCTCTGTATAGACAGTGATCGTTTTTACGATATAACTATTCAACAACCCATATGATGGCTGTGACCTGAGAGATGCTGCAGTCGTCGGTGGTTTATTCCAAGGACTTCGCAGTAAACTCCGTCTCCTGTCCAATGTCTATCTTTGAAGAGTCGGTATAGAACCCCAACTCCTTTCTCTTCCTGGTTCTCCAGTTCTTGCAGTAAATTCTATCAGGAATTCTTGCCTTTCGAATGCTATCATCAGGCTCATGTGTTTGACTGTAAGGGAAGGCCTTAACCTATTCGACTTCCGTTTGAGACACACTTTGTCTTTGGGATGCTCGACAAACTGGTCTTGCAAGCCTCACTCCAAACTCAATACGAATACGATTTTAATAAACAAGTCTTTGCACTTAGGATATGATTTATATTTACAATCGTTCGCTGGCGCAATTAATTTGGCCCAAAGAAACATTTTTTCCATTAGCTGCCGCTTTTAGGACACTCTGCTATCCGTGTATGGCATTCCTTTCGACATGTTTCCTAAATTATCTAAATAAAGCGAGATGTGGTGTATTGCCACCACCCTGTGTGCAGTGCATACTCGTACCTCCAAGCCATCGCTCAGTTACTCTGTGTACAAAATTCTCCTTACATTTTGCCCAGGTTTTTGTTTTTTTTCTTTGTTTTTATGTGTGTTTTGCCGTCATCCTTTATCCTTTTCCTCGTCAACAAACAAAACACAACAAAAAAAACAATGGCTGCGATAGCGTATGCAATACTGCGAACCATGTGTAGTATATTCCTTCTCGGGGAGAGAGCATTTCCTCTTCCTGATGAAATTTCGGTATGTTGTTCCTCCTGCAGGACTGGCAGGAAAGACGAAACAGAAAACAAAAAAAAAAAAAAAGCACAATAAATTTTCGCTTACCCGAAAAGTCTTCGTTAAGAATTATTTATGGCTTCGAATAAATAAAGCTTAGCTTTAAATGCTGTACGGCGGCGGTTGCTGCTGTGGTAAATGTTTCTCATACAAGCTAACCTCTTTATAAAGCATCCTTTAACCGCAAGCGACAGAATCACAGGATATAAGAGGATAAGTGCATCGCATGAGATAATGTCATGGATTTTGTTTTGTTGCCGCAATGTACATACACACACACGAGTGTGAGAGGATGTGCTGTGCCCCGTTGTTTCTTATTTGTTTTTTTATTGTTGGTAAGGCCCTACCACTTTTTTTTTCAAAGGAAACCAACGATGTGTCTTGAGGTTGAGAAATTTAGGAAATGAAATGAGTTAAGTCGTGTGAAGGACAGGATTCCTGACTCAAGTCCAGCTTATCAAATTTCGATGAAACAAAGTGATCCTGGATTGTCACTGTCCCTACAGTCAAGGAACTATAAGTCTGCCTTAAGTTCCTTTTGTGACTTACCTTACTATGACACATTCTTCCTCTTCTTTTTGCCTTCCACGTGCGAAAACTTTTATGATACTTCTTCTGATGAAATTATGTGAATTTTGGGAAAAGAATTCATGCTAATTTGGGACACAAAACAAAGGAAATTAAAGATTCAGTGCTAGGCTTTCCCATATTCTACTTCCTGGAAGAAAATTCTTTCATTTAATTCTAGTTTTGAATAGATATACCCACGCAAATAATTTAAATTGAATTAATACAAGGCTCATGTGTATGCACGTTGGAAGTTTTTTAAGGACCTAATTGTCGTAGTTGCGATGGTTCATCATAGTACAGTAGAGCTCATAACAATGCACCTTACTTAAAATTCACGTTTTAAGTCTTAATAGATCTTAGTTGCCCCTTTTTGCAGTTGGAAAGGCTCAGGAGCGATGGAGTTCGCACTTTATCTGGCTGTGGGTCTACTCCCACGGTAATTTGCGAAGTATTTGACGCAAAGGATCTCTTGATATAGATTAAAGCTCAGTAGTGGATTCGTGCAGATGTTGGATCTCCAGATGTTCATGTCAGAGGTGCAGTCTACCCACAAAATCTGGCGGATAGTAGGGCGATCAATATGAGCCACAGAACTAGTGGACAGTTTGCTACTATTCCTGTCAGAGGAACCATCAAACATGTAGACGGGAAGCACTCCAAAGCTGCTTTTGATCTCTCATGTCATATGTATATAGCAGGCTTTCAAAAAAGCAAAGTAAGACCCACAAACATAATATCGATCCAATAAGCATGGGAACGTAAATAAGTGGAGAGGGTAGTTAGTATTCGTGGTTACACGGTGCTATGTTTCGATCACGGAAAAGCCTAGCGCTTGTTCAATTGTACGGGCTGCTCCCTCAGCAACTAGACTTGGACCTGGTTGCTGAAGCAATAAATTTAAAAACCATAAGATTATGGGATACCTTCGTCGTTGCTGCGGCTTACTTTCCCTATGACCGGTGGCTGTAACTTAGCTCGCATGTGGGTCTACCAATGTGCTGTTCTCAGAATACAATTGAAAATTTCTGGCGTTTTTGGCAATACTTCCTTACTTACTTAAGTGGCTCCCGACGCTTGTAGAGTCTCTGCCTAAGACATCGATGCCTTCCATCCTCTGCCGGGCACGTTGCTTCTAGTTGCGGAGACCAAGTTTTCAGGCAGCAACTTGGTCTTTGTACCGTAGATTTGGTCTTCTTCGACTTCTCGAACCTGTGGGCTGGGATTCAAAGATTCTCTTGGCTGGAGTATTGTTGTCCATTCGCTTGATGTGGCCGAGCTAATGCAGTCTGCGTATCATGGCTTTTTGGACTACATCCACATCCTGGTTCGCGGTTGTATTCCCTCCTCCATTCGCCTTCCTCGCATAAGAGACCTAATATCCCACCAAGTATTTTTCACTCGAAGGTGCCCAATATTTGCTCAGCTTTCTTACTTATCGTCCAGCACTCGGATCCATACAGGAGGACTTGGTTCAAGTGGCTTCGCAGTACCGCATTCTGTCACTCCAGTTTTCCAAGACCTTGTTGATGGTTTCGTTCGAGAATTGAGTCTCACATTCTCGGCTACAGCAGCCACGTTCTCATCTCTGAGCACCGTACGACGACGGGGACTATGAGTGTTGTCCACTAGTATACCAGTCTCACGAACTCTTTGCACAAAATTGCGTAGCACAGCAGGGTGCTTCATTTTGGTCAAAACTTCTTTTCAAAAGCCGCACTGTTTAGGCTACACAGCGCTCACTTTGGAAGCAAGTTTCAATGTTTCCCATGATACTGACTCTCTGTCAAGATTTCGAGCAGGAAACAGCTGTCAGTGTCAAAAAACCTATGATTTAAAAAGAAACCACTAGATGGCCCAGCCTGTAGCTTAGATTTTGCTTTCAACTGAAACATATTTGTGGAATACTTTTGAAGCCAGTGCCAGTGTCTTTGGTTTCATTATAGAGTCAACAAATCCACTAGTCATTTACACCAGATTCCCTGAGGTGTCAATAATATTAAACCTTAAAGCACACAGTCCCTTATGTATGGCCATTTTGCAAAAGGCTGGACCTGTCATTCATATTACTATAACCTAAAAAGGCCCCACACGTAACCTTCCTAGTAATTTCCCAACAAGGCCTTATGATGTCTTCAGCACTATACGTTAACAAAAATACACCGATACGTGCTACATGAGGGTTGATTGACCCCATTTCGGACAGATGTTGATATTCATATCGCTTTCATTACAAAATATCCATGAAATCCAACTGTGCCACCTGGCTAAATTTCATTTCAATCGTAATATCCTTTCTGACGGCTAAAAAGAGGAAGGATTGGCTTAAACACCATTATCCATTGAGTGTAGCCCTCAATGCAAATATACATCATTTCCCCATGCCAATTGCCACTAATCCAATTGGCTCTCGTTTTCTCTCATATATTTCCGCATGATTTTATTTTTTTCGAGGAAATGTATCAAACGAACTTAATATATTCCAATATGCCAACAAGGCACAAATAAATAAAACATAAATTCAGCGTATTCAACATGCAATAACACAATTTACCCATACCACCTTAAACATATCCACATTCCATTATTCATACTCATGCCACACGACAAAGTTGTGCCAAATGTAACAGAACAGAAAGAAATAATAATAACCCCACAACAAAAATACTCTGGAAATATCCTTCGTAAAATGCAAATTCACGCATCAAATATGAAGCACAAACAAGCGCACACACTCCAATTGAGTCCTTTCGCAGGCCAAAAACAAAATAAGGGTAAACGACTCCTCACGCAGGGCGCACCCAGTACCGAGAATTTATAGAAATTCACCGAAATATTTACCAATAAACTCACTTAACCAATCCTCGCATTCTTCAATGACCTTCTGCTTTTTTCGACGAGAAATATTCAAATTCTCCTTCAACAGAAGAAATCCTTCTTTCAAAAGAGTCCGACGAAAAAAAAAAAAAAAAAAGCACCACCCAAAGAACAACAACAACAAGAAGAAGAACCGTAGGAATTTCTTTCTAAATGTCAAATAGTATTTTAAGCGAAGGATTTTCAACAAAATTACCAATGCTCCATTTTCCCGCACACAAATGACTATACAGGCGACAAGGACGACAAGAAGGGTGGCCCAGAGGGCATAGCAAAAAAAAAAAAAGGATAAACATTCTCCACTACGAGTATCCCTTAAACAAATTCCAGTTCGATTTCAATACACACTTCGTTTCGGTTCAATACGCTCCACAAAAGAAATCGATTTCTAACCAAAAAGGAAAGGTCCAGGACTAAGGAGCACACAGCACACCCAAACAGCCAACCAGCCAGCCAGTTAGATATACAAAACTAAATAAATAAGAGGACGAAAGAAAAACTAACTAATTCCGACGATGGCTTGCTTGACTGGAGCAAAATAAAACGAAACAACTCGCCGCCTAGCCTTCAAGGATCCAAAAGGACACACAACTAGAAAAACGACACTTTATTGAATAAATTATGTGCCAGGTGCATGAGATAATATACTTCGAAGCAGTTCAATTTTCAATTCAACTTGGATTGAACTCGAATTGCACAAGAGGAGTTTCTAGTCTGCACTCTGCAGGACAAAAAAAAAAAACACAGAAACAGGGTTCGTCGACTCTATTTGTTGCTGCTGCTGCTGCTGCTGTGTGGATGTTGGTATGGTGGTGCCAACTCTTGCAGTCGAAACTAACAAATTGGCAAACAGTGGAGGCCTTGAGTGGTTTCAACTGTTAACGAATTTTTCGAATTTAGTTTTTTTTAATCAATAGACAGTTGAACAAGGTCAATAATGAAAAGAGAATAGAATAGGTGGGAGTGTAGAGGTCCTGTGAAGTACACAAAAAAAAAAAAACACCCGTAAAATAGGTCCTCGAAAGTTTTCATGTTTTCATCGAACTTTTATTAACAAAAGTTTTTTGTGTTTCATGCAACAAACTGCTGCGCAGTGGATGAATCTGATGAACTTGAACTTTCTTTTTCTTTCGATCAGAGTAAGGATTAAATTTAAGAATGGAAAGGGTTTAACGTTTAACGCCACAAACTGTCAGAAGATTCTACCAGCTTTAAACGGCAATTATGTACGATATTGAGTTACAACATTGACGATGGAACGAGACAGTATACTGTCAAAGGTGGTATTCCTCAGGGCTGCAAACTAGGAGCGTTACTGTGCAAATATATGATCACCTCTTCATGATGACTGCTGTAGAAGAAAGCAGAAGACGAAACGGAACTTGGCATAAGTGCCTGTATCAATTATGCTCTTCGGCTGCTAAATATGGGCTAGGACCATAAGAATAACTCAGCAGAAGGAGGGAAGTAGTGCACAGAATCAATGGAAAAATAGCTGGCTATGTATGCTACAGTTGGAACCCCCACAGATTAGGATACTACTGCTTGAGAAACATAGGCCTAATATACACAGAAGCAGTCGAAGATCCAGAACTCATCATGTTCCATTGCCACCAGCATAATTAAGAACGTGAACAATCTGGGCGCTGATCTAACCCCAGACAACATTACCAGTCAGAAACTTGGGATGCAGTTAGCGACAATCTGGCATTCATCATACAGGAACAACGAAGACATTGGAGTCAAGGAAATCCAGCGCAACCGGCCATCAATACAAGCGCACATACGTCAGACCGAACTCTGCTTAAAAAAAACGCCTGGAGGAAAAGGGGAGGTCTCTCCCTTAATGAGTACTTACGGGCATAGTTTCCTGAAGTTTCGTGATTTTTGTGTGAAGTGGCTATGTTGGTCCCCAATTTGTTTTCAAGAGCAATTGTACTTGTCTACTTTACTATAGATTGTTCTCCTCTTACTGCAGCTCTTTGTTGGATAATGTAATCTAGCTGATGCCAGGCATCGCTTAACTCTTTTGGATAAGGATGTACTCTATTTCTTCTCTATGTTTTTCTGCCACCGTAATCGACAAAAACCATGGTTTATGCTGTATTTTGGATCCCGGAACTAGGGATATCATTCATGATGATCCATAAAATGGACTTGAACACTGATCCCTCTGGAACTCCGTCCTTCTAATGCAACTTCAAGTACAAACTTATCTCTATAACTACTGTGAAAGGACATTCGTATGGTGGTTCTGTCCATCGTAGCCACTGAACTCCGAAAAATACTCAAAGACAAAGGTTTTTATGTCGAAAGTTACGCAGATGACATTGCGTTACTTGTCAGAGGCAAATTGGAAGAGATTGTGGCTGACTGGAGCCAAAAAGTTGGCGTTAACGTCAATCCCGAAAAGATTAGCATAGTTGCTCTCAACAAGAAAGAGTAACCTCCAACACTCTTTGGTAAAACAATAGAATTTTCAAAGGTTGAGCTCATTTTTCTCGGCCTAATGAAAACCTTTGTTGGCATTTTCATCTAACAAAGACAAGGCTGGGATCGCGTTATGGACTAGCAAAAGTCTTATTGGAAGAAACTGGGGTCTAAACCCTAAGCAAAAATATGCTATGGCCCTCTACAGCTACAGCTAGGCCAATTTTTATGTACGGAGTACTGGTATGATGGCAAAAGACTCAACAGAGGACGACATAAGACAGGCTCAACATGCTACAAAGACTAGCTTGAGTTTGGGGCTATGAAAACAACGTCTACTGCAGCTATTCGCATAAAGAGAGCCGGTATGGTTAATGCCTCAATCCTCTTCACAGAAGATAAAGCTGACTCCAATCTAGTTTATCCAGATATTGCACGAGAACTAAGCACCAATGAATATTAGGAATTACAATGTCTACCTTAACCTGAACTTCAATCAAAACTCCAAGGCAACATTCGCAAAACTGGGAGCAGAAAAAAACAACATTTCCCCAGTGATTCACATGTCTGGTACACAGCTAGCTTGGGGCTGCTTTCAGCTACTAAGCCAGAACATGATCGGCATCTACCTTTACGATGCGTAGACCATTCTGCGGACTGCCTATCAGCACAGCAATTCTTTAACAATGATTCCACTGGGCTTCATCCGAATATTGAATGCACAACTATGCCTGGGATGAAAATATTCAGTTATTCATTTGTGAATATTTATACATTGGTATTTACGCTTCGGAACTTATTCTGTAGATTCTGATTTTGCTGGGTCAATAAGGATATCAAACTACGTAGAGCAGGTTGTTTCAATGAAAAGGATGTTTACATAAGTGTGCATATGTGTCTATATATGTATACCTATCAAAGGATGTGTAGAAATTAAAATAAAATTGGATAAGGATATGAGGTTATTGTATCAAAGTTTCTTCGAAAACACAGAAGTTGGCAAGGATTTTGTTTGAATTAAACTTTTACTGCAATCAAAATGGAGTTATTTATTTTTTCTTAGGAGGGCAATGAATTTTTGAAAGCAACCGCTATAGATATGTGTTCGTAATGCATGTGGTAGTCACATATAGGTACATGTGTACAGTACGTATCTACTGTGCCATAAATCATTGAAGCAATCTTTTTTCTCAGTTTGCCACCTAGATGTTTCGCTCCCACAAGCTAGGGATAATTTCGTTGAGAACCTTTGACAATGGCTTCTAGTGATGAGTCGAAGCTGAGCCTTTTAAAGTCGATTCACAGAATGGATACGTGTCTACTGTACGTGTTACGTGATCCATTAGAAATTCAGTGACTGATGGTAATTCGTAGAGGCACTCATATTCTTGACCTACCTTATCCTGGAACTGGAGAACTGTGAGTTGACAAACGATAGTAGTCTGGTAGTCTGGTAGTCTCTGGAAGCATTTGTTACTCATCTTAAGCAGCTATGGTCTTAGAGGTACACCCACATGTTAAAGGAAAGCTATTGAGTGATAATTGGAGCTCAACCACCTGGTACCCTCTGGATAGTGAACTAACGAAGAGTTTATGCCAAATTCGTCTAGGTATTCACAACTTCAGCACTCATGTTGGATCCTATGAGGCATCTCTTGAAGTTTAGCTCATGCGTCTCAGACGTCTAATAAAAGCCTTCAGAAAGAGGATGAAAGACGGATGAATTCTCTAGAGTCTGGACGGAATCAAAAGCGAAATCCATGGATGGTTTTTGGCACACAACTTACATAATCTACTTTGACATCTTCAAAGCTCAGGTCTGTACGTAGCGGATGAAGCATAAATGGGTCAACAGCAGCGCTTTTACCTTCGAAGTAAGGTACTGATGTCCGTCTCTCAGATAGGCCCTTCGTCCTACGGTCTAAAACCCATGGAACTGGTCCTCCAGCTTGGGGATGTCAGAAAACTTCGTCTCTAAAACTAGAAGCAGAGTCCTCTGGATCGCAGGGGATGGCAGTCAACCGTGTCTTAGGCAGACACTCTGCAGGTGTCGGGAATCTTTTAAGTAAGTAAAATAAACTTTAAAAAAAATTCACCTCTAGTCATTTACTCTTCAGTTTTAAAATTGTCTGCGTATAGACAGACAGATCCACTTTATTCTACTCCCAGTAAGGCCTAGTTCTAGTCAGTATGTGGTTCTGAAAGCTTTCAGCAAACAGGAGTTGTGGAAGGGTGTTAATTCCATTTAGGAGAAATTCTAATTTGCCTAGAATGGATGAGGATCCGTTTAGCAGACTGGACCATTGAGCAAGTGCTTTCATGAGCTGCATAGTGCTGCATTAACTGCCTTGTATTTGCTGTGAATATCTAGATTGGCAAATGGAGAAGAGACGCTGTCCAGAGCTCCACTGTTGTACAAGCCTCTTTTAATTCCTATGGATGGTTTTACCCAGAGCTGTTTCCAAGACAATCATGTCATTCCTTAGGTATATATAAACCCAGTATACAATTCGTAGCTGCAGTCCCCATTTACCTCCTTGTGCTTTCTTAGAGCAGTCTCTCTCTCTGGAAATTGGCTTTCCGGCTTCAACTACTACATAGTATGAGACCCAGATGGGACAGGGACTTAGAAGTATGCCTGGCATCGGACTTTCATTTGAGGCCATCGGCAAAATTCAGTGAGACTGGTCTTTTCCTGTTTTAAAGGAGGAAAAATGTCAACCCGACATTTGGTGTCCAAAAAGTCCTAAAAACCCTTCCGAGTTACTTGCATCCACTGTGCTTCATCTTGAGCTACTACATGCTGCACACCTAAAAAACGTACTACCATACTCAGCTCAGCTCTACTGTATCTAGTTACTCGATGAAACTGGAACAAATAAAAGGAACTCAAGGTACTGCCTTTTTGTTTAACCCCTTGTATCCTGCATTTGATTCGATTATGTTATCCGGATGCAGAAAAGGCAACAGCTTACAGGGAAGAAGGATCTCTCCTCATTCTATATAGATTTTACATTTCTAACCGAAGCGAGGTGGTGGTACACAGAATGCGCACTGTGCCATTGCACATTATAACTTACATCCAATTTCGATTGTAATTCCTAGTTTTTCTTTTTGCTCCCCATTCTGAGCCCTCCTCTGTGTATCTATTAGTGTCATTGCAGGCCCATAATGCAACTGGGTTCCCTACATCTCTTCTCCGCCGCTGTCGTTGCTTCAATTTGAATTTGCAATTTTATTGGCCTCTTTGTAGCATACACACACACACACTCGCATCCACATCAATTCTTTTTTTACCAGATGGAGAGGAGCAAATTCAAAGCAACAGAAGACGCATACAGCAGGTTTACAGGATATCCTAAGGATCGAAAGTATTAGCACATCGGTGGTACACACAGATCGTCGAGCAGCAATTGAATTGTGCACCCTCTGCACAAAGCAGAAACAGAACAGAGGAATATCTGCGCGCTGCGCGGGGTGAAGGTTGAAGGATATAATATGATTATGCAATGAAATGTAAATTAGATTTAATGAGAGCACTCGATAGTAACAGACAAAGTGTGCGCATTAAAATATGATACAGAGCGCAACCTTTTGTTACGAATGAAAGGCGAGTTTATCTATTATTGTTTCAGATGGAATTATGCATAAGTACTTGCATCGATGGAAAGATTGCATCGTGCTGCTGATTAAGTGTGAAATGAAGTGTAAAGATAATTTTCATTACATAATAATAATAAAGTGAATTAAGTCATGGCTTCAGAATATAGAATTACCAAGAAGGTGTTTGGCTGCAAATGCCATCCCATGAGCAGTCTTTGCTTTAAAGGGTAGTTATGTAAACAACAAGGGAGGAAAGATCAACTCTTTGCAATGGACTAATTGAAGGGATTCTCAGGAGCTCGTCAAGTATAGGTAAGAACCGGAAGCAGAAAGGATGAAATGAATAAACATTCAAGAGTACAACTGTGTAGAATTCGTCCTCGAAAATAGTGTCCAACCAGATAGAGATTGGTGCGAAATGAAGAAAACATTGCCGCCTAAGAAGATCCAGAAATGTCCATTGGGGGAGGGTTGGGGTTCTATTACCCCTTCTATGCTTATTGACCTTAAGTCCACTGGTTGTAGGGATTTTACCTACTCAGATGATGTTGCCTTAGTCTACTCCGGAAAAATTCTTGACACTTTCCGGGATCTCTTGAAAAATGGACTAGAGGTTCACCGTCAGAAGACTCTTCATACAGAAATAAAGCATTCCCAACATAGACTCTCCCACACAAAACGGCACCAGTCTTATTTTTTCCGATAATGCCACATTTTTGGGTCTTGTCTTGGAGACTAAACTGGAAATCCAATATTACAGAGCGCATCAAGAAGGCCAGCACTGACTTATACTCTTGTAGAAGGTGGATTGCCAGAAGATGGGAATTAAAACCTCATATCACTCTTTAACTATATATGTCTGTTGTCAGGCCTATACTTTTTTATCGCACGTCCATCTAGTGGATAGTCCTTCTAAAGACTGCTAACCTCTTTCTCATCGGAAAAGTTAAAAAAGCTGCATGAATTTGTATATGTGAAGCCTTCAGAACCACCCTCTCCGCAGGATTAGGTACCATTCTTTACCTACTACCTCAGACAAATGTCTGTCTCAACAGCGATTTGTCGGTCTGCCTCTTCACAGTGCCTAAGTCTCAACTATGGCCACTCCTCTGTTCTTTAAGAAAAGAATCTTATATATGAAATCACTGACTACATCCCAACTAAACTCAGCTTTGGTCGGAATTTTTAACATCAATGGCGGCTCGTGAGCTATGGTCTAAACTTATCTTGAGCAGGTGAACCTTGGAGCGTTTCATATCTTCACTGATGTATCTAAGACCTCAGATGGAGTTGGTGGTGGTGTTTACTTCTCTGTGCTTAACTTAAGCACCTCCTTTCGTCTCCCTGATCACTGTAGCGTAGTTCAGGCAGAAAAATGGCAATAAAGAAGCACTGTCTTAGTTAAAGCGTAGCGTACTATCTGTTAAAGATATTAGCATTTCACTGACAGTCAGGCAGCCATCAGATCTCTGGAATCAACCACAACCACATCAAAGATCGTACTTGATTGTCGCTTATCTCTGTCGGAGATCTCGAATAAATATAACATTCAACTATGCTGGGTGTCAGGCCATAGGGACATTCCCGGGTACTGCAAGGCGGGTGAAATTTCCAAACTTGGCACAACCCTCCCAAATGAAATCGTAAGGACGCAGATAGGTATGCCAATTACTACTTGTAAACATATGCTCAAACTGGACGCTATAAAGAAGGCCAACGTTCTATGGGAACAATGTCCTCTCAGAATATCTAGGGAACTTTAGCCCAACCTTAACCAGAAGCGAAATGATATCTCTGAAGCATTCAGACCTGAGCATCATTATCGGTGTCCTCACAGGAAATTTAGGCCTCTCTTCAAATAATTTCTGCAGGAATTGTAAGGCCGAGGAGGAGGAAACGATCCCTCATCTTCTCTGTAACTACCCCGCTCTCGCATCAAGCAGGAACATCCACTTGGGATCCTATTTCTTCGATGATCTTGGTAACCTTACGAGCCTACTCATCAGGCTCCGGTTGATTTTCCTGACTTATCAGCTTAACCCCCTACTAAGTGTCTCTTTTTGTTTTCAGCCTCCTTTATTCTGTCCTCGAAGTGGTAGCAGTTTTGTGTTGATTTGTAGATCCAGTGGTGCAACAATGGGCCTTCTTTAGGCCTAAGTAAGCTAGTGCTGTATCTAGGTGCTAGCAACCCCTCTAACCTCACCTAATCTAGTGTAGAAGAGGTTGATACTTTTGAAATCCTCGCTATGTTGTACACCGAAATGTTCGGCATGAATACCAATTGCACAGTGTCCAGCAATAATGCTAGAAAGGATGCGTACATTATCACGACTAAGCCTGATCAGAGACACAGATCCGTTCCTGGCCATAACACCCTGGCTGTTGCACTTTTCTTTAGTTAAACCTATCTACAGTTTGCGTAGGCCTTCCTTTAGTCTTACAGCAGTTTTAGCCGCCAGATTTCTACAGCCTGTACACCTCTGTAATAAAGCCCATACCCATGTACGGAGCACTGGTCTGGTGGCCTTACCTGGAGAAGACCTCCAATTGAATGCTAATGGAAAAAAGTCAACGAGTTGCTTGTCTCAGTATTACTTGTGTACTGAGAACCTCTCCCACTGCAGCTCCTCAAACCATGCTCCAATAATTTCCAACTGATATCGTCTGCTCAGCAATAAGATTGAGAAGTTCCAACAATGCTCAAAGACTGGGCATCCCCTACAAGGACTTCTGCAGAGATGAAGAAGAGGAGATAATCAATTACCTTCTATGAACGGGCCCCGCACTCGCCAACATAAGATCTTAGCAACGCCTGTACGGCTAAGATTGACTCCTTCATACTAAGGAGTAAATGGTTTCCAGAGTAAGAGGACAATAGACCTATTCTTGATTTAAGTGCATCCTCACCGAGGGCCAGTTTCAACCATCCATAGCCGCTGTAAACTTGTTCGTAGTAGTACCGATTCATACTGCCGTCTGAATTCTTCTAAGGTTTAAGACTATACCGAGAAAACATTCCGAGCTGGGGATACTAGGTTCAACTCTTCCAATCTTGAGCGTCTGAAGGTCGGGATTTCCCTCTTTGGCTGCATTTGGTAGCACTCCTGGAGGCAAAAGAAGTCCCCTAATGTCCATGTGTTATAAGTACGAGCTCTTACATAGTCGAAGTATGTATGTTGATGTTTCAGATTTTAGCCACTTTAACAGACCTAACCTCACATCGAAGGCCAAATTAGACTACTCTTCCATCAAGTCGTGGTAAAGAGCATACTGTCACTTCAATTTCAAATAACCGAGTCCTAAAAGCGTCTATAGCAACTACGAACTGGAAATATTACAAAACGCTTTTAGTGGACAATGCATCCAATATAGCTGCCATTTGGACAAAATCCCCTAAAAATATCTTCAAAGACAGCTCATTAGCCATGTCGTGCAATAACTTTCATAATCACGTTCTTTAATTAGCCATTTTCTTCCTTAGCTTTTTGTGCTTGTCTGTTTTCGGACAAAACTACTACTGTGAAACTTTTTCAATCTTTTATCTTTTAAAATGCAACCGCATCAACCCCCAGCGAACTCATGTAATCAATTTCATTGCATTGCAACAGGACTAACAGCCAGCGCAAGAACCTAATAGCCAAGGCTACGTGCCGTTTAGAAAATTTACCCACGTTGTTGTTTGGTTTGTTTCCCTTTCCCTTTTTCCCTTTTTCGTTTTTCGTTTTTCGTTTTGATTTTTCGTTTCTATTTTTCTTTTAAAAACAGTTTTCAGTGTTTTTTTGTTTTGTAAACAAACCTCCTCTTGGTGGAATGAATCTACAAAACCGCAAATGAAAACTAACATACTCTCGAACTATACCCCATGACCGCTGTCTTCGAACGTCTTTTTTGCAGTCCTTTCGCTGCAGAGAGTGTGCACAACGCTCGGCGGCGGGTGATGTTTGTTGCTGCTGTTGCAAGAAAAAAAAAAATGAATTTATAAATACGGATCGTGAAGCAAAGTTTTTCTTGTTTACCGACTCTTTGCACCAACTAGCTCGCTCTCACCGTATAAGGATAACCAAACTAAAGTTGAGGACAAAACTAACCAAGCCAGTACCCTCGACTGAATGTTCGGCCACTTGGAAAATAATTGCACAAGTCGCATAGAAAAAGCACAAAACACAAGGGTGCCACACCATCAGACCGTAAGCATTGGTGTGCGCAAAAACTAGTGAAAATTGAGAAGAGTCATGTCTGGAACTGGGACTGGAACCAACAAAAAATAATGCATCTTATCCTTAGTTGGATAGCTGCAAAGCATACTGGTGATAAGCACAACATTTGCTGAAAAACAATCATGAAATATACGAGCTTTGTTTCAGCAAGACAAACTTCAAGTTTATGAAAACACATGAGGCATGAGTACATTTTTGAAGAGCAAGGACTTGTAGCCTATGAATTTTGCTTATATTTTCAAGGAGCTCTGATATTAAATTACTGCGGAACGAAAGAAGAAATTCAAAGTCCTGTTGATGATTACCGATGTTTGAGATGAACCTAGAAGGTTAAGTAGGTATATAGGGGTTCTATTCAGGAAGGATGGAAGGGGTACTGCCGCGATTCCGAGGACAGGTGGACTATCAGTGTATCTACATGGATTTCGAAAGGCACATTCAACTGTTGATGCCATTAAGGAAGTCATTGAGACAGCGAAAATGACCATAGATGCAAAACTATGGAAGACTTGACACGACGTCAAGAACGTGTTTAACATCGGGAGCTGGAATCATTTCCTTGAAGCGCTTTGAAAAAGGAACCTGCCCACTTGCATCTCTGAATCTTAGAGTGGTGTGAAGGAAAACGCAGTTACTGGAGGACTCCCCCATGGCTCGGTCTTGGGGCCACTACTATGCAATCTCGTGTATGAAGGCATCTTTTGTCTTGAAACACCAGCTGAGGCTAAAACAGTGAGATCTGCGTAGCTATCATCAGTCGAGCTATGGCTGGACATTCGTCCAATATATGGTGGGCTGTTTCTGTGCCTTCAGAACATAAGCGACCCATTTGTTGAGATGATCATTGAGAAAGCAATGTCCAGTTAAGAAGTCAGTGATTATCTTGAGAAGTTGATGTTTAGCATGTTTTCAGCCAGTCTAAGAGTTCCGGTAGGAGAGCGTTTCTTGAAGTTCCCATCTACTGAGCTCTATCCTTATTTGGTTTGTTTGAAAGCCACAAAAAGGTTCAGGAACGATGAGTGGAGCCTGAGCACCTTATCTGGTAAGCTCATCACCGGCTTTATTGCCAGGGATGTCTCTGTGTCCAGGGACCCAAATTAGTGTGACTTTGTTGTGCGCAGCAAGCTGCAAGAGGGGTTGGTGACAGTTCTAGACTAGCTTTGACTCAAAGTTATAGGAGCTGAGAGCCTTGAGAGATGCCTGGCTTTCTGAGAATATGTTGATATATGATCTACAGAGATTCCAGCTCCAGACCCACTCCACATCTTCCGTCAGGGATATCGACCTAAATTAAATTAGGCATGAATTCTGAGAGGATTAGCAGATGAACTCTTTCAATGATTTTCATGTGTATATTTAAGTTAGGAGAGGAATTGTTGCATACCAGATGAAGCTTCAATGCACTAGCAGCTACAGTCTTCCTTATAGTTTTGTGGAGGAGTGGAAGGTCTAAGAGAACCTCCAATGCAGGTTCGGTCAGGAGAGGGCAGACGGTGTCAGTTTGATTGGCCTTTTCCCATCATACCATCGGAGTGATGATTGTGAGGTAAGTCCAGTAGATTATTCTTGGTTTTAACTCCCATGTTTTGCCGAAAAGCCTAGAGCAGAACTAGAAGTATTTAGTCCCCTTTTGAGTAGTTCTGCCTATGAGAGGCTCCCACTGCAGCTTATGGTCTAGAGTTACCCCAAAATATTTAGTTTCTTTGGAGAAATCAATTTGAACAGTGTTTAGTGTTAAGGCTTGGAGGTCAATAGCCTTGATGGAGTGATTTATTCCAAATCAGGCGTAGAATGCTTGTTGTTTCCACACTTAGCTTCTAGATGAGGTTTGTGTTGAGTATAGGTAATGGCTTCCTAGGCTTATTCGATAGACAAATAACTGGTTGCATAGACGTATAGTCCACGTCCTTGAAACAGCTTCTAATGGAACAAAAATCAACGATGTAATGCTTGATAAGCGTCCTTAAATCTGGCTATCAAATGTCTAAGGCATCCACTCCATTTTCTGGACTAAAATATGTATGTTCCACCAACACGTAGACATATGACCAAGTTTGTCTGATATCGACTCGTGTCACTATTGAATTATATTCGCCTCATTGATTTCTGTCCACCGAAGGATAATTGAAATCAAACCAAAGAAAGCAACCTGAGGGGCCACAAAATGAAACACGTGTAAATGCTATTGATCTCCATAAACCAGACAATACGTTAATATCCATGACTAGGTGTCACTGTTCCACCAGTCCCATGACGTCACCTTCAACTATCAGCTTACCTTCAGTTCTAGGTTTCCATCTTTCATTATTACCCCTTACACGTGTATATTTTCACCACAAATAGAAAGATATTCCCCCCCCTAGTGACATAACATAAGTCTCTTGGCAATTCCAACACCCACACGAAACCTTTCCGCGCTTCTTCCTTACACATCAATCAAGCAACCGCCTCTCCACTCAATATCGCTCCCACTTACACTTAAACAATGTTCCCCAAATTACTAGGCAAACAAGAAACAAACAAAAAAAAACTGTCCATTAAGAGACAAGCAAATATTTACAACACAACAACAAAAAAAAAGGATGATTAATGAGACTCTTGACGTCACCATCCCACCAGCAAAGCAAAGCAACGAAACGAAAAGTATGTCCGTCGTCGTCGTCTTCGTCGTCGTCCGAAAACTATGACATGGCGTTGAAAACTTCTTCTATGGCAAAATTTATGTTCCCCAAATGAATTTTGATTATATCCTGGATGACAGTAAAACTAACATCCACTGTCATTAGGCATTACAAGAAATCCCTAAGAGTTGTATGCGTTTTGTCTTTTACACCCACTCCTGATGGTCTCCCTCCCAAGTCCTAGTCTAAGTAGGGCCAAACTTCATCATCATGGGGATTATTTGAAACTACTTTGCCTGAATATCAAAACCGAAACCAAACCAACCGAAGGCGACAACGACGACGCTGATGATGACGGCTATAACTAGGACTACTGCCAGGACTTGTGACTCTTCGGTTGGTAGGTAGGTAGGTAGGACGAATTTCAATTTCTTTTCCTTGCAAGGAAATGAGAAAATGGGAAAATTATTATTAGCAAGAAAACCCTAGAGTGGAGTAATAATAATTTTCGTATTCAAGAAAAGTTTCCACCCAGCAGGACAGCAGGATTTCAGATTTCACCCCTCCATCAGTACTGTTAGCCATCACAAAAGTACTACCTACTAGGACGACTGCCACTGGCTGCTGTGCTATTGCTGCGCTGAGCTAGGATGTTCTTTGGCTGCTTATTAATGGCGATTAAGGTCGACTACTCTCACTGTGTTGTAAGAACTTTTCGAACTTTTTGCATAAATTTCGAAAAATTAAGCACACAAGTTCAACGGTTCTTCATCATCAACATCGGCTCTATACCTATACCCAAAGAAAAGGTATCCTGGACGACGACACGACCACCCCTACACACCCAGACGAAGACGAAGACGAAGACGAAGACGAAGACGAAGACGAAGACGAAGACGAAGACTTGAAAAGTCCAAAATGAGATGTGGGACCGTTTGCTAAAATGTCAACCAAATGCGTTACAGTTTTCATTGTCGTGGATTTGTAAGGTTATTTCAAAGTTCTCAACTCAACTTTTAAATCCGCTTATTAATTGGGAATATTTAAAAAAAAAAAAAAGAAGTCCGCTGCTTGCCGGTAACTTTTACATGTCACCAAGAGGATACAATGCTCCAGCGAACGTTAAAAACACTCAGCAAGACAGAAAGAGAGAAGGAGCTGAAAGACTTAAGGGAACTTTTGCTTGTAAGTTTAATTTGACAATTATCAAAGTTCGACGTTTTTCCTTAAGAGCTATCAATTAATGAAAGTTATTTGGGAATTGATAATTAGGTCTGCTCCTGGTTGGCATTTCTTGGGACTACGACGACGAAGAGTTGTGTGTGTGTGTTGAGTTCTTGCGAAACATTAATCGCTTATTAATCTCTTAAGCCCTATTAACTGAATTCGAATCCGTGTGATAATTCTGCAGAAATGTGGTTGTGGGAATTGCCTACTGCCGACTGCTGACTGCGTACAGGCAGGCTTTTAATTAATTTCTTTTCTTTTTAAATTAGATCAGAATTTTGTTTTAAGTAATAGCTTGCCTGGGAAAACAATTGTTTTTGAGAAATTAATTCGACAGAGATTTTGACGTGGAACTAGGTTGAATGTCTAAAATTTAAGCGGCCTTTTAATAGCTCTTCACCTGCAAACTCTGGAAATTTATTAAATTCAGACACAGATTATTGCACATCACTAGCAACATATCGCAAGTTGAAATCAAGTAGGTAATAAAAACGTAAACATAAACGTCAACCTAAAACAAAGAGACACCGAGAAACGCGTGGACTGATCTAGCATTGGCTAGAATTGAATTGACAGCTGAAAAATAATGGCCGACATTAAAAGAGGTGTCAGTGAGTTCTGAGGAAGAGTTCGGTAAGAAGCTTTGACAGCTGAACATAATGAAGAGACTAAGCTGAGTTTATAGGTAATTGTACTAGATTTTTCTAGAAAAAAGTAATTAAATTTTTATTTCAATAAAAAAAGGTCAACCCTCTCGGGAACAAGAAAAATTGAGTTTTCAATTAACTTCTGCACTTTGGAAAATTCTTGGGCAGGACGGATTTTTGGTTACAATATGTATTGCCCTTGAGAATAATCTCTACAGACAGTACCGTGATGTCGACTTGAAAGGAACTGACATCACTATTTATTCTTAGGGAATGGTCTACTTTTAGAGCTTCACAATAACCTCCGGCCTTCGCGACAACATTCAGTGAAGAACTGTCAGTCTAGAAAGGTGGTTCCTTTCTTATTTTCGGTTCTGTGGTACTCCCAGTAAGCCCTGTCCGATATTCGTAGAGCAAATCTCCTTTCAAATACTAACATCGGGTACGACCTTCCATAGTTGAATGGGATTTTTCTGAGTCTTTCTCTAGAAGTCAAGTATCTAGGAATTATCTTTGATTCGAAGCTCAGCTGGAAAAGGAACACAGAAGAAAGAACGTATGCAAGAAAACCTTCGGCTAACGAAGGAGCTTACGATCGCCCATAAACCATTGGAAGTATTCCTACTCCGATCGTAAGACCTTGCAATACTTGTCTACGGAACAATTGTATGGTGGAATGCAACATATAAGGCTAGCTATCTCAGCAATCTTACGAAATTATAACGATTGGCAAGTGGTAGCACAGAGATCAGAAACTGATTCTCAATCTTCCCCCCCTTGGACGAGTTCGTACGAAGCTGCCAAATGCGCGATTCGTCTTAGACATTCAAGCACGCGGACGCAAAGCTCTTATGGCCTTCAAAGGTACAGATCTACTGATCTCGACGGAATAAATGACTATGTTGCACCTTACATAGACTTCGAAAAGAAATACTCCGTCATTTTTCCCCGACCGACATGAGTGGGAATCCAACGCACTAACCAGGGCACAGGGTTTCAAGTTCTATACAGACGGGTCCAAAATGAACATACGAATCGGCGCTGGAGTTTTCTGTGAATCTCTTAACATCCGTGATTCATACAAACTTCCAAATGACTGCTTTATCCTTCAAGCCCAAATCTTCATCATCGAAAAAGCAGGACAGACTATACACGCTAAACCCATCTAGGGTTATCATCTTCGTGGACAGTCAAGCCCGACTCAAGGCACTTGACGGCATACTTATCAGATCAAAGGCAGTCTACTCATGCTGACTAATGATAAATAGTTATGTAACACCCATGATGTCACTCTCTGCTGTGTTCCCGGACATATTAATATATGTAGAAGGGAATGAAACAACGGACTAACTTGCACGAAACGGGTCAACATTGAATGAAGAACTCACCAAGATACAAGTAGCCATACCCTTTGGTGTACTTAAAACGAAAATAGACAGGAAAACAGCGGAGAAGATCAACACATCCTGGGCAACCAGAGGCGACTGCATCATTTATAGCAGCTTATGGCCAAAGTTGGACGATAAAACAAAGAAATCAGTATCTTGTACTAACTGGGCACTGCCCAATAGGTGTTATGACCGCCAGACTAGGCATCAGCCCACCAGACTACTGCAGTCAAACACATGCTATGTGACTGCTCCAACCTCCAAACCCATCGCTTACGCTGCATGGGAAACAGATTTCTCGGAGAACTGGACGACTTGGTGCAAGTCTCACTCGGGAACATGATTGGTTTCATCTAGAGTACAGAATCACAATGGGAATCACAATGGGTCAATAAGCCCTTGAGTAAGTACCCCTTTGGTGCGCATCCCTCATACCAAACACCGGTTTCTGTCAACCTGTTGGTGACCTTCCATAGAAAAAGTTTTGATGTGTGCCTGGAAGCGTTCGATGACAGCGGGGAGCACATTTTCGTTGCGTTAGTAAACATGAACCAGGGCAAGCAATCCGCCCTAGAAGAAGCAGCCCTTAACCTGACAACAGACGCCTTCAACAGCAAGACCGACCATTTAATAGGTTGCGATGTTATTTGGGCGAGAGGAAACCTTAAAGCATTCCTCTACAAACCTTCTTCGAGTTGGTTGCATTATATCCTGCCAGCGTTGAATGTATGGTTCCTGATTTGAGATGCAAAGGCTAGTGGTTATTTTTACACTGTGTAGACTGTCTAGGATCTCATAAACGCTCACAAGGGCTAGAGATAAGACTTAGTGCCCCACAGAAAGGGCCAACATATATATGACGCATCCAATGGCCAGAGGTTGAGCCTTCGATAACTCCTTCAGCTTTAAATTACTAGCTCTGCACACTTGTCCACTGAAGCGATGTCAGCGGAACGGAAATGTTGTAGTCACAAATCGGCCATAGTACCCGCAATCAGAAATAGTCCTCCGTTCTGACATAAGTGAACACACAATTTGAGCCTTCGACTGAGGATGAATGCAGAGATCACGGATCCAGTATGAACGCCAATTGCCGGATAAGGCAAAACGCAGCGGAATCAACAGCGTATATGGTCCTCTGTAGACCGCCAGAAGAACTAGACATCACAGACTGTTAGATGATGACACCTATGACATCGACGCCATTGGTATATAAGCAGAAACCTGTGGAGACCTTCTCATCGCTTAAGCAGTAATAAAATGTCCAGGACCAAGTTCCATTACACCACCAAGTGAAATCACATATTAGATTCACATTTTATAATCCTAGCACACGAAGAGAACCCAAAGTCTTCGTTGATATTGCAGATCGCGACTTGGTCCGCTCGAACTCGTCTCAATGTAGATCAAGGAAGATAAATACCACCACTGCTTTTGTAGGGGAAACAAACTTCAAGCGCCAATCAGAGCCTTAAGTAGGAGGTAATTGTAATAGAATCATCTTCACAATGAAAGAAAAAAACACGCAGGACACACAAGGAATGTCTAAACAATTTTGGAAATTTGAAAGGTGCCAAAACTTGCCAGGATTTTGACAGACAAAGTTCCATTGAAATCGCCAGGAAATCGAAATACCTAACCAGACAACTCCTTCCTCTTACTCCTCAAAAGTTCACCAACATACTCGCATATTTACGATTCCGCAGATGCAAGTAGGCAAGCTATTTAAATTTAAATGGCACAACCAGCAACTTCCGACGGTGGATACCTAATAAATAACAGTCCCTTGCACCATCTACTTAATGATACCGCTGTACAAAAATCAGCGGTTTTCTGCGTCCAATTTCTGTCTGTCTGTGGTAATAAATTTATTTTAAGTATAGACTCACCTCTGAGTAGAAGCCACGTTCCACAAGCACCATTTATGTCGGCAATACATTCATCATCTGCGAAACTTAAATTAAAAATAGAAAAATGCCTCAAAATTTATTCAAGACCAGGTAAATTTGCTCAGGTTCTGGCGCGAAGCCATGCGCTACAATAAATTCATTTTCTCGCCTCGAAAACTAAATTGCACCCTAGCTCCGGGACCACCGCTCCTGCTGCACATTCGCACCTTCCACGCCACCGCCCCGAAAAGTCTGGACTAAAAATTTGCAGCAAGTCATAAAAATATTTGCAAACTTAACTTTCAGTGCAGAAGGGCGTACATTGGCGAATGGCGGCCACCATGCAGTTCATCTAAGAAAATGAATTAAGGCCATAACAGTCGTCGTCGTCCCAGCGGACCCAATATCCGCATGATTTACATCCTTTTCATATTCTTTTTTGCAGGGTTTTCGCTTCTCTGTTACAGTAGTGTTGTGCGACTATTAAATCTGCACATAAATGCGCAACAACATTGTGCGGAATCACCGGATCCTATTTTGCAAATTAATGCAACGCCAAATGGGCAATAAAAGTCCTTAAAGCAGCAGCCAGCTGGCTAAGTAGAAAATATCTACATAAACCCTAGAAAGTAGTAAAAGCCAAAGAAATTGGTTTTAACTTAAAATTACATTCCCTAGCGCGAAGGATTAAAGCTAAATTGCAGTCACAGGACGAATAACCGACAAACAAACCGCAAACAGTGATGCGATTAGACTTCATAGCCCGCATTTAAGAACAGCTTCGGTTGAAGACCTCTTCTTGGTGGCAAAAATCTAATTCCCCCCCTCCACACACGTTCGAGGACGAGAAGAGAAAAGAGCATAAATTTCAGTTAGAAATGGCTTACAGAGTGCAATGCAATTGTCGGATAAATATGTTAGCTTGGTAGAGCTCCAGGATAGCTGAGGTTTGCTTTGAAGGGGGTTTGGCAAAAACCATAAATTCCCAACCGTTGAACTAGCAAAACACCAAAATAAGGAATAATTTATTTGTTTGCCTGCATCCTGACGCGCTCACGTGTATACGCTACTACTGCGCTGGCAAAGTAACGATGCACAATGTGTGTGTGTGTTAAGAGCTTAGCAAGTGTTTTGCACAATTTTATCCTGTTGCCGAAGATTGTATAGATCTACTACTTTCGTGAAAAGGATCTATTCGTATAGGGCGGCGGCGAGAGAAGAAACAATCAGAGGAAGAGGAGCACATGTCTGCTGTGTGAGGACAAGAGCCCAAGTTGACAGCAGCCACATGGATATGGATGCGTGTTTATGCATCCACGAAGGGAAGTGATTGCCTCCTACGATAAGTCACAGCACAGCCAAAGGGAGATATGTACGTAGAGAACACATATTGCGGGAAGGAATGAAATTTGCAAGGCAATAAGAACAAAAACGGATTGGGATTGTGTGCAGCATGGGATTAGCAGATGGATGATAATGTTGCCGTCGGGATATGCATAAGCAGGAGGTAGATGCTGTTGGAGGATTGAGACAAGAGAGTTCTTAAAGCTACTTTCGTTTAAAAATTGCTGTGCAAAGGAGCTTAAAATATGATTCCGTTTAAAGGACGACCATGCAGATACAGGCAATGGTAGCGAACTGGCGGATGTTTCTCAGACGCACGTTGAGAGTTGGTGTGTTCTCAGGGAATCGAACCTTGATTGTGACACTCTCATATAGAAGCATAATACTTTTTTTAAACTTAAAACAGTGCCATCTATCCATGACACCACGAAATACCTATGTAACCGTAAGTGCTTAGCTTTCTCGTCCATACACATCGAATGACACCCATTTGAAAGGTTTTCCATTAAGCGTTTCCTATCTTTGCATTAGAATAAAACAAATTATGAGCAAGATATCATTGAAATATTTTAATTATTTAAAAAGCCTATTTATGCCATTATATACGAAATATTAAATCATTCAAATGTTCCCCGAGAATTTACTGGGTGGAGCACTTCCAAAACGTTAAACTTTTCTTAACTCTGACGCTTAAATTGGACTGAATTTGACTCGTGGCATTGATTATAATGAATTTTGGGGAAGTGGTGAATTGTGGCTTATAAGCAAAGATCTGTGACTCAAGAAAACCTTATAAGAAGAAGTCCAACGGGGTCAAATCGCACGATCTCGGTGGCCAATTCACATCGCCTCCGCGTGTTCCCTGTTCGGAAATCACTCGTGCAAAATGTCTCTTGTGGCACGGGCTGTGTGGCATGTAGCACTAGTTTTTTTAAACTGCATTCTGTCAGTGTCCATACCATCCAATTGAGGCCAAATAAAGCTGGTTATCATCGCGAAATAGCGCTCGCCGTTGACGGTGATGGCTTGCCCAACATCGATCTCAAAGAAGGGTGAACTGATGATATCCCTAGCCAAATTGAGACTTTCTTTGGATCCATTGCAATTTGCTAGACCTCGTGTGGGTTGTTAGAGTCCCAAAGTCGACAATTTTTCTTATTGACAAACCCATTCATGCAGAAATGGGCCTCGTTGCTGAATATGATTTTAAACCGAAATTCAGGTCAATTTCAAACTGCTCAAGAACCCTGTCAAGGAACAAACTGCGTTGTCTATTGTCATAAGCTTTGAGCGCCGAACTACGTCAGTTGATAGTTGTAAGGGTGTAGTGCCAAGTCATGACGCAAAATTCCCCAAGTTATGGTCTGCGAAGGGCCGAGTTCTTTAGCGTGGCGGGGAATTGACTACCTTGGATTCTCCTGCACAATCTCACGGATCTTGCTTTTGGTTGTTCTACGGATTGCTCACTGAATCGACTGAGTCAAATTTATCCACAACTCCTCAAATAAGCCTCTCGGAAGGACTATTATGTCGACCGTAAAAGAGACGAAGCGCGCGAAATGTTGCTCGAACAAAAGACCTACTTTCATAAAAGAATTTAATGATTTGTACATTTTGTTGAATGAATCTACTCCTCGTGTTGATTTGGCAAAAGACGATTAATAAATATAAAACCTTTTGACAGATGTCGCTTTTAAAATATGGCCGCAATCACTTGTCAAAGTTTGGAAATCTCTATTGGAAAGCTATTGCTACAATCTATCTTAATTTGGCAGTTCGTCTCTCTATTCTTTTGATGTCACTCGATAAATTTATTGATGCTCTTATTAACTACATTTCAAGACATTCAATTTGACATCCTTATCCGATGAAGATGATGAAAATCCCTTGGGGCTTTTGCAGACTCTCGCCGCTTCAGAGACTTCTTACTCAACTCACAGTATCTTACAATGCGAAACTCTTTTTTTCCATCATACAACCACAATGATTGGTACAACTAATCCTTCTAAATCCGTTCCTTTGAGGGGAGAGAGGAGAGAGAACCATCCCGTAATAAACTCGCCTAATATGTTCCAACATAATAATGATAAGAAAAGCCCACTCCTCTTCCCTTAACATACGCTCGTCCTTTTTTGAATTAGTTCGCCTCATTGTTGTAACTTTTATGTAAATACCCGTTGCTCCTTCCGCCCCAACAAGCCTATGTGTACAGGTCCAGTAGGCATCATCTAATTACCCACATTAAAACGTCTGCCAGAGAGCGAGCCAACAGCAGCGTCGACTTTGGGAAGTGTGCCAACTAGAGGAAAGAGTTAATTTTTTCCTTTTTCGCCACCACAATCATTATCATAACATGCATCCCTGCCGCACAGCCACCCGACCAAGGAGGGACCCTACCTGCAAAGTCTAATTGCTGTGTCATTAAATAGACCTCCATTGTTTGCCCATGGAGCAGAGTGTTCGCCACTCTCGACTGATTGTGTGTGCTTAGGAGGACACTAAGTGTACGTGTGTATGCTCTCATGTTAAACATCCTTGTTGAACCGCCTTTCGCCCCAAAAAAAATAACAAAAGATAACAATTATTTAAACAAACCTACAGTGTGCATGTAGGTACATACGAGAACGTAGTGTGATTAAATTTTTGTCGAAGTCCGATTGAATGTGAAGTTACTTTTGCTAGTCCTTTTTTCGGAGCACTGGCTGTCTGTTCTGTCGATTTGATCCGACTAAGGTGCTCAACCTTGCTCAAATGTCACTGACATTCACCGATTTTCGATTAGAATGTAAATTTCTATGCGGTTACGAGCAACCAGACCAGAAAATCCTATTCCACCAACCAATCCAATTTCGTCCTGACCTGGGCCCATAGTTGCACTGTGCAAATGGCGGAATTCCACCGACGGCGGCATTGTGCACTCCACTCTGCCTGAATCGGTTTCAACTTTAGCGGTTTTGTGTTCCTGATAGCTTTGGGGTATATTTAATGCATGGCCGGGGCTTAAACATGCTGTATACATATCCGACGAGTGCGGTTCCTTTTACCTGCCCACAAAAAAAAAATCCACCATTCATCCGAACAAAAGTTGAGGGTGGCTAACTGCCCCTGAGTTGTGGTTAAAGAATCGTTTTGAAGGATTTTCCATTTGGTCCTTCGTCGCACATTTCTTTTCACTCGATTTACATTGACCTAATATAAACGCGAAGGGTAGAAAGGATAAAACAAACTAAAACTAATCCTCGTCCTCGGCGGTAATAAAAATGTTCATGATAGCCCGGCTCATAAAAAGGAGTCGTCAGGAGTTCTCGTGCATTTTGTCTTATCCCAAAAGATGGCGGCAATTAAACGGGTAATCGAATAAGTGAACTGTAATGCGCCGCCGACAAGGAGACGGATTTTGTTGGAAACGTGCGATTGTTCTCGGGGTCCAGCTGCTGCGATGGGACACGAAAGATATTTCTTTAGTCTCGTAAATAATTTTATATTTCCACTAGCAGCTGGGATTACAAACGGTTTATTGTTCAGTTTTAAGGACCAAATAACAATGACCTTAAAGTTTAATTATTGCTCTATTGCCAAGCAATGTAAGGTGCTGTTCTTTCTCTCGAAATATGTTTAAGACATAAACTGGAATACAGTTTTCATTAACGGTTTACTTTTCAATCGACTAGGTAATGTTGGCCATAAAATGTACTTCAAACGGTACGGTCCTATAAAAAGAGTGATTGTAGGGACATACACAAGTTTTCGAAAAGATGTAATCGCAGCTATTCGCAGCACTGCAGTTGCTTAAAGTGCATTCACTGTTCAGAGACTTGCGAATGGAAAGGAGTGAATTATTTCAAACTTCATCAAATTTGCGAATTTAAGTTGTGATTCACAAAAGAAGAATTTAGTCAGTGTGATAGTGAATTCCATTTCACGTCATTTTTGATAGTTCACAAGAGCATTCACTTATTCACAGAAGAAGCAGGAAATTTGGTAATTTACTTTCGGAAACCAAATAAAAGTAAACGTTTGCTACATTAATTGATAAATAAATTTAATGCTATTATCCTGCAATTATACGATCGTCAATTGTATGCCCAAAAATAAGCTTAAAATGGTTCGTTCGCAGTTCGCCCAATCACTGGTCGTTGAGCTGTGAATGCGCCTTTCTACACTCAAACAGACTTTTATTTCTGCGAAAAAGGAAACCGAACAAGAATTCTTTTTATGTTTTTCGTCCTTTTTGTCAACTGTAGGAGAGTGTATAGAACTATACGACGACGGTGCAACGAAAATCGTTCAAGTAGGAGTTAACTTCACCTCAAATAGGAAACGACTCCTCTTTAGGAAAGTGTAGTTCTTACCCACACTTTGTCGGAAGCAATGTTATATTATTTTTGATTTGAACCCTTTTTTCAGATGAAAAATAGAGGATTACTTACTCACACAATATCTACTTATATTGAATCAATCGAGGTTTCTGTGCCTGTGTGTGTTCCTTACGAACTCCTACATCGTTCGTACAATGGAAGAATTTCGAAGAAACTCTGGTATTGTTTTCTCCTTGTCGACAATGGTTTCTAGAGTAGTACCCTTTGAGCTCCTCTTAGGACTTCTGCTCTTCGCAAAGCGTTTTGCACACACACTACGTTTGAGCAGAGCTCCCTTCGCCTCGCCTTCTGATCCTGTCATCTGGCGAGCTTCTGGAGTAGAACACTGCCTGCCTACTCATTTGGACATTCTGGGAACTAGGACGAACTATCGTGGCCAAATCTATAAACGTATTTCGGATAGCCGCCGTGCCACGACAGGAACCGTGTATTGACGTCGGAAAAAGCTTGTGGGTGCATCTGTCTTTAGCTGAGTTATCCCACCTGGCCACAGCGTTGTATAGACTGCCCTTTCCTCCTCCTTTATGCTTTTGCCTCTTGCCGGTTTGAGTGTTGCCTAAGGTACACCCTTTATACACTTAGTTTGCTAGGATGTCGACTGGGAATATGTTTTTTTGAATTGGAGAACTCAGACACCAAGTTGTCCATTGTACTACCAGAAACACCCCATGACGCTCCAATTTAATGCATACATTTTCTTCTTAAAGAATTTAAGGAACTTACATCAACAGGATCAACACCTAGAGTCTGCAGCCTGATACGAACCAAGACAGGACAATCACATAGAAAGTGCCCCGCAGTGGCATCCAATTTTCCACAAGAGTCACGGACAGATGTCTCGCTTAAGCCAATTCTATTAGGATGCTTTGCAAAAGCCAAGTGTCCCTTAAGAACGCCAACAAGTTGACTGCAGTCTTTTCTGCTGAGAGAGAGCAAGAATACCTCGGCTTCCTCCCTAACGTCTGGGAGGACCTGTTTAGTCCTCATTTACGAGAGTTATCTCACATCCAATTACCCATGGCAGCTATGACCGTTGATGCAGAGATACCTAACGCAGATTCGGGTCCTGAGAAACTCTCCTCTGAGCCTTGTCTAGCATTCACGTTAAATGCCCCATTTCCCATGATACATTTATGACCTGGCACTGGCAATGAATTGCACCTTACAACTCAAAGATCGCTGGCATTCGCCAACTAATTTAGGAGCGGTTAAAGCGCTTAGTAAGGCCTAAACACAGATACCAGGATCCTATTCCTAACGATGTACCTCGCAGCTGTTAGGATAGCAAAAATCTCTGCATGGAAGGCAGAGGCATGTTTTAACAGTACCAATGGTGCTGCCGTTTTCGACAAATAGGTACACCAGTCCCTGGTCCTTGATCGGTTTTGGGATCATGATCTGAAAAAGACGACTACACTCTATTCCAGATTTAGAGCCAGGCCATAATTAGTCCTAAATACCAGGAAAGTCAACCTCATACTTGCGCCGCAGCTGAAGACTCGATGTCATGGCATCAGACCGGAGTCATAGCAAGTGCAAGATCATCAAAGCTCCAGCTAAGGTATTAACTATAAATAAGGACACTAATGCACAGAGCTGGGATCCCTTTCGATGCTTTTTCACTTACCATATCATTGGTGAAATTATTTCTCACTTTTGGTGGAAAATAAATTAGAATCCCAAATCGCTTCAAGCATCTAGTCTTCCTTTCTCGATTATGCCAAGTTCTATGGCTAACCAAACTTTCGTATTTCCACATCAAATCTTTCGAAATTAAACTTTCACACTGTGAAATAATTCCGTGAACGGGCGGCGGTGCCGCTGCACGAAAACTTTTTGCATGTATGGGAATTTTCACGGCCAAATAATGCATTCTCATCTCGAGTTTCCTGCACAGCCAACTTCAAAACCCGAAAAACTTTCAAGTAAAATCGAATTTTTGATGAGATCCTTGCATCAACGTAAAACGCATTCGTTGCCACTTTCTCACTTTGGCGCACATCATATCCATCATGGCATGTATCGCACCAGGACACCGACACATCCTGTGGGCAAAATCACCAGCATGCATGCAATTAATTGGTTATTTTGCACGGCCACGACACACATTCGGTGAGTATGCGGAAGGAAATTCCGTTTCCGTGTGAATATCTTGTTCAAAAACACGTAACTCAGCGTGGCGTGTTGTTCTTCCTAGTGCAACGGCGGGAAGTGCAGTGGTTTCCCTCATCTTCTGTGATTGTCAATCGTCCGCACCCACGATGTAGGTACGCGCCTGTCACATCACCAACCAACCAAAACTTACTCAGTTTAATATAAAATGCAACATGAATAACAACGATGACGATGACGATGCATATCCTGCCGAAGGTAAACAGACCATCCATCTTCTATGACTTAAGTCGAGTGTGTGTTATGTGTGTGTGCGGTGTAAGAGAATAAGCAAGGAATACATAAATCCTTTACTTTAGTTGCAGATTGAGAAACCGACCGACTGGGTGGTGGTGATACATTTGTTTGTCGATGTGTGTAAACAGTGTCAGTCAGGAGGAGATGCATCTAGCACTAGATGAAGGACGACTCCAAACCCTTTTCCCTACTGTGTCCACGTATGTTTTCTTGAGTGATTTAATAAATTGCCTCTATATGGTTGGAATATAAAATACATACATCGCCATCGCAGCAACCCATCAGGATGGAACTTCTTGCCATTACCAAGTCTCTGGTGTAGCTCGTCCTAGTGCGATTCACCTTCGAGGCAAGAAAATATACTGTGCGCTGCTTGCTGCATATGCAACGTAGTAGTAGTAGCAACAGCAGGCGAGCAACTTTGCTTACAAAGTACTTGACATTCTAAGGATGTAAATCGTATGGTAATTTACTTACTAACTGAAGATGGTAGTTTAGGGGTAGCTTAGCTCTCTAGTGACAAGTCACACACTTGGGGTAAAAGCAAAGAAAGTTTATGTATTCTTGTTCCTCCTTGGGCTTGTCAGTTGGGTGTCCTTTTTTTTTTGTTTTTTTTTTTTTGCATTTTTGCTAGAATTTTGCTTTGTGGAACATAACAATATTGGTTTGGAATCACTTTAAGCGCATTGGGGATACAAGTGAAGAAGGTTTATGTAGATCGCTCATCGGTGTGGTACACAAATTCATCATAGTTGTCAAAGTGTGACTCAGTAGGGTGCCAAAGTTGGTTCAAGTGACAATAAATTCTCAGAAATAAATATTAAAGAGAGTGCGTACAATCGATTTCTAATCCTTTGAGTAAGAAATGAGTAAGACGTTTGCAGGAAGATATTATAAAAGATTACAAGGGCTAAGGAACCGAGATCTTGAAAGAAAATCTATCGCCGACGAGAAAGTTGGGAGATTCCCTTGGGGAGGTGATTGCGTTAAAGAATATAAAACCACTTAGAACTCAATGGATCCACCTTGTTCCCCCTATGAACCAATAAAAAAGAATGATAAATAATAATTAGTAGCATGCAAACAATATGTGTCAGTATAGTTCCTCCTAAGGCATTCCATATTCATTATGTTTTTTAGAATAGTTTTCGGTGGGATCTTTCCCAGTTTTCTATGATCGCTGAAAGGTACTTCTCCGAGAATTTTGTTTCTGGTTCTACTAAGGCCTAGGCGTTCACAGGAGAAGTAATTGGTGTTTTCCTCTATACCGTGCTTTAGTAAGTTTTTAACTGTCCGAGGTTGACCAAGGTCAGTATTGATAAGAATAGCAAAAGGTGATCAAGATACTCCATCGTTTTACAGGCCCCTGTGTATGTTGGATACGACAGGGAAACTTATGGAGAGAATGATTAAATCAAGGCTCTTGGAAGCTGCGAAGAGGGCAGATAATATGTACGAGAGACAACACGGGCTAAGAAAGGAGGGGTACTCTACGATAAGAGGCATGAAGGAAGTAGTATGGGCTGCCGAATCTGCCCAGCGAGGCAACCATTATTCGAGAAAGATAGTTTTGTTGGCTACCTTAGAGGCAAAGAACGCTTTTAACTCAGTCAGCTGGCGCAACATCCTTAATGCCCTTGATAAGAACCCCACAATATCTATTGCGGACACTAAAAGGTACGACAAGGAACTAATCTACGATACCACAGAAGGACCTCGCAGGAAAGAAATAACCGCCGGAGCAGCCAAAGGGTCAATCCTAGGACCAGATTTATGGAATATATCCTACGACGGGAATGTAAAGTCCCGACGATACCTTTCTCATCGGATTCGCAGCACTGTGAAATCGTTCGCTTTACCATACTCTTGTAACCCGCTGAACCCTGTCGTGTTGTCGCCCTGTGGTAACACTGATCAAGGCATTCCTTCATGGGGACAGAATTTGACGAAATATCTTCTTTTTCTTATGTCCTTATGTTATCTACTTGTAGGATGGCTTAGAAATCGAATCTATTCGCCACCTGCTGTGTGACTGTCCTGCTCTATCTGTCAGAAGAAGGAGAACTCTTGGCAGTCATTTCTTCTCGGAGCTTGAGGACTTAGGCAATGTTGAGCTGGTAGACCTCCTGAGATTAATATTACTATCTGGTTGGTTCTAACAGCGGACCTTCTTACAGCTTACCTAAGGATGGGCTTAGTGGTAAATGAAAGCAAGACGAAACATATGCTGCCTACAAAAAAGGACACTCAACATCAGCGTCTTGGACAGAATACCACACCAATTGGTGTTTCTTGAGTAACAATTGAGTCCTATCTTGAACTATTAAGGTAACTCATTTTAAGACACTAATCATCCTAGTCCTCCTGTATGGCGTCGAGGCATGGACTTTGACAAAATCGGATGAGGATGCCGTTGATTATTTTGGGAGAAAAGTTCTTCGAGTGATCTTTGGTCCCGTGTGCATAGACGGTGAGTAAGGGGGTCGACTTGGTCAGAAGTGTTCGCATACAGTGACTAAGATAGCTGGCACATGAAGAGTGGATGGACTTCAACATTCCAGTTAAGAATATCTTCGAAACCACCCCAGATGGACGGCGTAGTAGACGACGAGGGGGGCATCAACCAACTTGGCGTACGAAACTGGAGGGATCTGTCTCGTAACCGGGTTGGCTGGAGAGGTTTGTTGGTTGAGGCCCAGGTCCACCCCGGGCTGTATGCTCCTGCATACTGCTTGCAATGATGTTGTCGAAAGAGTCCTGTGTCTCCTTCGCTAATAGCAGGAACAAAATCAGCGTCCTTGTGGTTGTTGGATTACCTAACAAATATATCGGTCTTAATTTACTCGCATATTTCGTTTGAACCTCACAAATATTTTAAATGTTACAAATATTTGTCATTATAGTCTGGATATTGCGGCATAGTCCTGCTTTATCCTCGTACTTTGTTGAGCTAAGTGGTCTCGAATGTTAAGCTTATGCTCGAGCAGTATCCTTAGGAACTTTATGTAATAACGTCTGTCCTCTTGCAAGTAACTCTTTAAAAGTTTGAAAGCTGAAAGAAGTAAGCCAGCTCTCAGGTCCGTGTCCACTTACGAAATTTCTCTCGAGAGTGGCTTAAGAGCTACTCGCCCAAATGTTACTCTCAAGTGGACAAGCACCTTAAGACCCGACAGCCAACATTCTTGTATAGTCAGATGCTCGACGTTCATGTGTCAGCTTATTGTGTCCTGCTTATTCTATTTCTGACAAGCGAAGACATATATTACATCCACACTTAGAATGTGTTCTCCGTATAGCGTCACCATGTCTAGGACCGAATTTTGTTGACCTCCCTTGGTCTGACACTCACCAGCTCTACCACAATGCGGCGCAAGTTGGTGGGATTGAATGCATTGGATGGGCTTCACTGCTCTTGCCCTGCTTTCCATTTGGTCCCCAACATGGTTTCGCATCCTATATCGCAGGCTTCTTTTATCAGATATGGGAACATAGTACTTTTTTTTCTGAACACGTATTGTCGGTTTGAAAGCTCGCTGTCTGCTTCGGTAGACTGGTTCAGTCTGTCTTCTAATACATATCCTCCTGTGTCTAACATAAGCCGAGTTCTACACGTTGGCGGTTCCTCAGGTGGTCTGTTGCCTTTTGGGAGTAATACGTTTCCATTGGAAGAGGGACTTTCATTCTGCCTGACACCTTGTGTAGGAGTTACCTTTAATGGTCTGCGGTAGGAGAATCCGTCCATTTGCGAACCTTATTGCTGTTGATCGAGTGGCTAGCGATGTCGGTGGCGCTGCAGTGGCTCTTTTTAGTTTGCGCATGGATAGGGATTTGGTTGATACAAACCAACTATAGTTGATAGTAGAATCCTTGCCTTGCCTTCATCTATCTATGATACCATCTACCATCCTTCAGAGAAATGAATACAAATGCCAACTAATTTATTAGGCACTTGACTAAAATTAGCAATCTATTCATTCAATACATCGCTGCAAGTGACATATCTTTAGAAAAAATTTCCTCGAAAAACATTAAAAGCACACATAATGTGTTCCACTATCACAGCTTGTCAGAGTAACATCCTGCCATCCGACCAAAGTTTACCCACTTGACCTATTTCCTTCATCAAACCCCTCTCTCAGTATGCCATTGATATACGATAAAAGTGTCACTCATCTCGTGAAGAGTCCTTAAAATTTCCTAGCCTCTTTTCTCTTCTCTAAGACAAGCGAATATATTTTTTCCAACTCAATTAACTTATTAGAAAGTAGCTTTAGCTTGAGTAAGCAAAACGGAGGTTCTATTACTTCTCATTGACCCATCAAGACTTCCACTCCATTTATCCATCCTCCAAAAGGGATAGAAACGAAAAAAGTAAAAAGGATTCACGTATCAAATTTCCACTAAATCATTTGATACATATCACAAACCAATTATATGCTACTCCAAGCAATCTTATATCAATCGAGTATCAAAAAAAAAAAAAAATATCCTTTTCGTGCACAGAAAAGGAAAAAAAAAAATCTAAAAAAGAAAAATCCATTCGTTTAACTGTACATAAAACATCAATAAAGATACATCTTACTTTGGACGCTTTTTCCAGAATATTTTATGTCATCTTTCCTTCACCTCACCAGGCAGCAAGCAGCACAATCTTGATCGTTGTCACTTTACCAGATGTTGATGCCGATGTAAATGGATAGATACAGTCCGTAGAACGAACGTTCTAAAAACCCCCATCATTCCGCAATCTAGTAGATATTCAGGTACTACATTTCATGAATTTGTAAGAAGACCGATTGATGTCGTTTCAATATGCGACGACGAGGACGAGGGTTGAAAAGGACTCCTACCAACCAGTGCTGCTGCTGCCTGTCAGTACAAGAGCAGCATTACAAATTAAATTTGAGCAAATTTATCAGTCGTTTGGAGTGGCATTTTAAATGCGACTATTTAAAAGTTTTATGGACGGGAACAGGGTCGCATTTTATAGCGTTATCGTGTTTTAGTCCTCGGGCGAGGTTGCAAAGATTTATTTAAAAAAAATACGCTTACGTTGGCAACGCGTAATAAAGGGAGACGTGACAATAGGAGATTTGTAGAAAGCCTTCACAGAGCCTTATAAGAAAAATTGAAGGTTCCATCGGTACTCATGTGATATTCTTACACTCAATGTCCTTCTGTAAAACAACAACAAAATAAAGGAAAAGAAGAAGAGCAAATAAACTATGAAGCTCACGCCAGAAACTGGTGCTGTAAAGTACCACCAGAAGTGGCACACTTAATGCCACACACCAAGGTGAATGTCAGTGCGAAACATTCACACATGTATTCCTGAATAGCCAACTGAAAGGGGGTAAGGACTAAGTTATAGATTGTTCGTCGCCTATATAAGCAGCTTATGGGATTTGCCTTTGCCCGCAATTGTTAACAACTGCTCTCACTCTCGACAAAGAGTCCAACCCCCCCCCGCCAGCTTCGTTGTACGGTAACCTAATTCTGAAGTGTCACAATCACATACATAAGTACGAGTATGAGCAAAGTTTTGCACTAGTTTTTTTTTTTTTTTTGCCCGCTAGAGAGGACGACTTGAGGCAGGAGCGAAGAGACTGTGAAGTGCATATGGGTCGATTCATGTTGCTGCTCTAAGGTTCGACTTAAGTGTGACATAATTGACCCACAAAAATCGAGTCATGTGTCGACTTGGGTGGTTTTTTTTTCTACTTTTAATTCTAAGCTATTTGCACTAGTTCTACTGGTACATATGTGTCTTGTAGATTGTTTTCTATCGACATTTTATGGATGTTGGGTTCTTGACACTTTCTGTGGATGCACTGTGCGATGATGAGTTTCTCTTTTTTCATATTACTCTGTAATGGGGGATTATAGTGACTTGAGGAGGTATTGGCTTAGTAAATGTTTGCAGTTTTTAGATAAACCTTAATGAACTGTTTTGGGTAGGGAAGCGGCTAAGGGTGTGAAGTAATTTCAAGAACTCATAGTGGACTGGATAAAGGACTTGTCAAGGTATTCACAGAATGTAAGTAAAGAAACTTTTCCATTGGCTATGGGATTAGACTGGGATTAGTGTTTCGTAATAGATATTGAAGCTGAAAGTATGCCCTTTAAGGAGTGTGTTTCTACTCAGAGAAGAAGGAAGAATCCATTTACATTTGACTGAAATGTTTAATAGGGAACCAGAATAAAAGGAGAGAGAGGAGTACTTGACCAGAAGAAGGGAACAAAAGAGAGGATATTAAGGAGTCTCGCGAGCGCATTTAGAATATTTGTCAGAAGGCCAAGTAGCAGGCAGCTGGATTCAGTCCGGAGGCTCTTTGAAATAGTCACCGAAGTCACAAGGAAGCAAATAGAGAGAGAGTGATAAATCACCTTCAGTCAATGAAGAACCAACGCCTCCACCCAGTGTTGAAGAAGTTGACTCTGGCTCTTATGGGCTACCAGTTGAACTCTTTAAGTACTGTGATGATGCCTTGGTAGGCTGCTGGACCAAGTCATCAATCAAGTTAGGGTGGATGAGCGCATGTCGGACCCATACCCCATCTTCACAAAAGCCTTTCCTATGTCTTGTAAGAACTACCGAGGCACATCCCTGTTAAATGTCGAATAAAAGATCTTATCCAAGATATTGTGTGAACGTCTAAGCGTGTCCCAGTGTGGCATTCAGCCAGGCCGACAGTAGACCAAATTTGTACACTGAGACAAATTCTGGAAAAGACTAACGAAGTCGAAACCCATCACCTTTCTCATCGACTTTTAATCTGCCTATGACAGCATTCATAGAGCTCTGTCAGGCGATGGACCAGTTTGGGACAACATCATAACTTAACCCATTTTCAGAAGTCACTTTGGCATCACATACTTACATACTTACCTTCTTATATCCTGTATCCCCTTGTGGATCCTAAAGCCTCTACTAAACCTACACGTCTCTGGTAATGTTCGGTACAATCTTCCGTTGACAAAGCTGCATAAAGCACATCGCTGATCTCCAGAGACGAAATATAACCCTATCGTACGCCACTTCCTCAGACAATCTAGCTCTGGGCATTGGTTAAGTCCAACTTAAAATTTAGTTTATGCTTTATTCTGACCTGCAATCTAGAAGCTCAGAAATACGCTACACGAAAATATGTACCAGTGTAGCTTCTGGCCACAATGACAATAGTGCGCAGGGCAGGTGTCATCACGGAAGGCACTATCTAACACAAATCTGTTTAACTGCTGGTATATGCAGAGGATACTGACATCATAGGGTCCCGGCAAGCTGACGTAGAGGCGTTTACGCCATTTGATGAGCAGTCGAAACGAATTGGCCTTAAAGTGAAAGAGGTATGGTATCAGCAAAAAAAAATTATCCGGCAGAATGCCACTGTTGATAATAGGTAACAATAATTTCGAGGTAGTTAAGGCGTTCATCTACCTTGGAGGAAACATTCGAGTAAATCCCACAACCTTTGTGAACATCCGACGAAGAATAATCCTAGCAAATCGGAGCTACTTCGGTTTGGCAAAACAACTGGCTTCAAAACTCCTTACTCGATGGACCAAATTAATGCTCTATAAAATGCTCATCTTACCAGTCTTGCTCTATGGAGCCGAGTGCTGGAAAATAAGTAAGAAAGCTGAGCAAATATTCGGCACTTACGAGGGAAAAATACTTCGTCGGATATTAGGTCCCTTATGCGAGTAGGGCGAATGGAGGAGAAGATACAACCGCGAACTTTATTTGCTGTATGAAGATGTGGCTGTAGTCCAAAAAGCGCCAAGAGAATGTTTGAATCCCAATCCCCAGATTCGAGACGGCGAAGAAGACCGAACCTCCGGTAGAAAGACTAAGTTGTAAAGGATTCCACTGACTGCAGAGGATCGATCGCAGCTGTGTTTCAGGCAGAGACTTTACAGAGATCAGGAGCCCTTTAAGTAAGTAGTAAGTGCCACTGACGTGGTAGTTTCAGTGATAATTCTGACTGCCCAGGAAAAATAATAAATCTTTGTTTATAAGTCAATTAAGCAAATTTCGTTTAGCCTGATATAAGTCAATTGAAACTATTCAACTCATAGTGATAAAAGTAATCAAGAATTAGAGCACGTTTGATCCATTTTCTTTCAGCGCATTTGGGTAATTTAAGGCCTACTTTTACTGACGGATGGTGTCATATGTCTTTACCAAGCTAAATGCCAGATTGTTCTAGCAGCTACCTAAAGTTTTATAGTACCTATCCATAGTATGTATTGAAAACAAAAGCTCATAGTCCCTTTTACCACTTGCCTCTTAAATTTTTGGTTTCTCTTTATTTTGGAAGCCAAATACGTGCTTAGGTTCGTTATACGTATACGACAATTTTGAATTTAATTTGTGAACGCACTCTTTCACTAATCATCAAACTGTCACTGTCAATTTATTCAGGAAACTCAACATTTTCATCACGATAAAGTACACGAACAAACAACGTCTACAAATTATAAAAACTTCCTACCGAAATTCGGAGTCGGTGATCGCAACTTTAAGAGCGTCAACTCCAATTCGCGGCCGTAATTCTCGTCCTAGTAGACAGGCTATAACAATTTTAGTGCAAAAATTTTAGTCTACATATTCGTTGTGTGATGTTGCCGTGTCAGTGAGATAACGGGTTGGTCGATGTGTCGAAAATATCACTGCCATTCATGCGTCCGTAGAAAACGATCCAAATCAGTCAATTACACGGCGTTCTTAAGAATTTGCCATCGCTCAGACCACATTATGGCGTTTTTTGCTTAAGGATCTTAGTTTACTCCCATACAAGACCAAGCTGACTCGAGAATTGAAGCCGATGAAAAATAAGCACAAACAAAAAAAGGAACTTTTCCCTCCTCTACTACATTTAAGTACAACAATAAAATAAACCGACACTAGAAATGGATTCTTGCAATAAAATTCACAAAACTTTGTTCGTAAAATTTCCACAAATCGTTTCCTTCACCTGCATTACAGTTACCGTGACAATAAAAACTCCTCCTCCTCCTTTGAATTAGTCGAGTTGTTTTTTTCTTAAAAATGAAACTTATTGCTTCATAACTTTTTATTGCAATGGACTTGCTCTCGTCTAATACAATTTTTATTTGCAACTTACAGCTTCATTTCTTTATTCTGCAGACGACATAAATCACAATCGCTCCTCAAGGCAAACAGTATACAACAAAGAGAGAGAGAGAGAGAGAAAAAACACCGAGTCCTTGAACAATCCAAACCGCTAAAGGCGGAGCACCAGACATAGTACATACCAGCAGCAGCTCAATTATCTTATCCTTGGGGAGAAATTCAATCAAAATTCAAATTACTTCATGTAAAATGGAACCCATTGCCTTTCTTTAATCTCCCAGTCGCCGCCTACTCCGCCACCACCGGGGGCCAGCAAGGATGCACAAGCAAACACAAGCAAAGTTCATTTTCTCACCTTCGAGTCCTCGTGGATTATTAAATTTTAAGACAATTTGTGCGCGCGATGAGAATCGAATTCGTTTTCAATAAACCGGCATATTTCGCACGGGTCTCTCTGTCAAATAATAACACAACACACAGCGCAAAACTAAAATAAAATTCCGTTTACGATTCCTTCGAGTGATATCCTTATAATCTTATGAGTAAATTTCGTGTCAAGTGCCATGCCGCCTGCTCATCCTTGTTGTATGCTCGCTTGCTAGCCACCCCCCAACAACAAAGTTATAAATCCGACAAAATCTATTAACAAATTTTATATCAGAAATTAGATTTCGAAAGTGGCTCCAAGGACGAAATGGTGAGAAAAAACCAAACCAACGAACGAAGGAACAAAACGAGCGCTCCACTGAGTGTGAGCAAAGTAAACAGCTATTTAATTAAAAGGATTCGCCGGGTGTTAGGTACTTGAGATCGCCCCCCTCTCTCTCTCACTCGGCAGCTCTCCTCTAAACGTTGCTCACCTTTCACGACATCCCGCAGACACAAGGTGAATGGGGACGTGTTATTAGCTCAACTGAATTTACGACACCCATAAAATTAATGCAATAAAATTACAGGGGTAAGTATTTTGCTATAAATTTTGCTCCCCTGTGAGTTTGCTTGCTCGTGGCTCTCTGTGTGTGGGTTTTTGTTCTGGTGAAACTGGAATTTTCCTTGTACAATAATTGAGTGTTATACTTGGCAGTATTAAGGTCGTGTTAGATTCTTCTTCTTTTTTTAAATGGTGAAGGCTCTATTAATGATCTGTTTAGCTAGAGGCATTGTGAGGCTTCATGAAATGAAAATAGATGAACAGACGCCGCGCCGGATACACGTTTGTTGTTATAGGATTCGGATTCGGATTCATAAAATAATATTTACTGAGGTGTTGGCGTCGAATTACTTTGGAAAGTGTAGGCAGGGTTGTGGTGCGAAAAAAAGATCCAATTATTCAAATTAAGTTTCGAGTTTTATGGTAAACTATAAATTATGATCCTTAGAGATTGACTTGATGTGCTGAATATAGACGAACCGAAATTTGATCTTCGAAAATAAGGTATTTATTGTAAGCAACTTAGAACTGAAGAACTACTCAAAAACTAGATCTAGTGATTGTTAGGAAGACGAATTTTTTGAGTGAAACAACAGTGTTTCTAGGAGTGCTCTTGTTATGCTGAAATTTAAACGCCTAACGTACGACACATGGACTTATAAACACAAACAAACAAATCGAGTCTAAATGGCTTATGACCACCTGCCCAATGACCCTCACCAAAGTACAAAGACTAGCCTGCATTGGTGCAAGCAGGGCGATGAAAACTAGTACAACTGCAGGCCTTGTTCTTAACCTCCCTCCGCTAGCTTTTTTACGCGAGATCAACCGCGGCCTTAAGCATAAGTCAGACCGCGAACTAGAAGTCAGATGCGACAGGTCATTTGACCATCCTTGACAGATTTTTTGGCAATGCATCTACGATGGACTACATTACGCCTTACTTTGACTTCGGAATGCCATTTACATCAAAGAAGAGTGGAAAAACAGCCAAATGCTGAACCCATAGCCATTTATACAGATGGATCAAAAATGGACACCGGTGTAGGAACCGGAATCTTCTCCGAATCACTGTGCCCCCAGACCACAGCAGTGTTTTCCAAGCGGAGGTCCTGGCAGTGACAACAGCCAGTCTGACGTAAGAGCAACACTGCCAGAATGTATTGCCTTCTTTATCGACAGCCAGGCAGCTATCAAAGCGGTAATTACCGCCACAGAAATCAAATGCATGCTTTTGAAGAGCTTAAGGTTCTTGGAACACAGCAGAAGGATCTGCTCTGTCAGGTTCCTGGGCACGAGGGTGTCCCAGGAAATGAAAAGGCAAATAAATTAGCAAGAAAAGCTTCATCAGATTCACTAGAACTTACATATGTACTCCCTCTATAAACATCCCACCTTGCGACCTCAGGCTTGAAGCAGTTAAACTGACCGCGAGAGAGGCGAACCTGAGACGGAATTCCTTGAGAAATCTGCAATATTGCAAAACAACTTTGGCCAACATTCATAAAGCAAGGACTGAGAGACTTATACGTAAGGACAGAGGATCTCTCTCAATGCTTATGGGAATCCTTACGGTGGAAGAACTCTGCAGAGGATAGATGCAGAAGATATATATTTTTTTTTTTTTTTTTTTTTTTTTTTTTTTTTTTTTTTTTTTTTTTTTAACTGAGTTTGTCTTTTCATCTCAGCGCATAGCTGAAACGTACCTATCCCGAAGGGATTAGGCTCAGATGGAACATACATTTTGTTATAACTCTTAACTTTATTATCGCACCTAGTTTATTAAACCAATTAGCAATTTTTTTCTAATAATTGTCTTTTGAAAATTTAAGAAACCTTTTTTTGTCGGCTACCTTTTTCTTTTAACAATATTAATCACTTTTTCTTGTGATCTTGCTACATATGTATGTATGTATGTATGTTGCTTTTTTTTTTTTTTTTTTTTTTTTTTTTTATTATCTAGCTAGATCAAATGGTTTTATTCTTCGTAATCTCCTAGTCAGATTGGCACTTTATTTTGAAAAGTTTGTATTTTTCTTAAATTTGATTTGCATGTGCATGCCCAAAGCTGGAGCCCGTAGGTCCATACTGGTTTTAGAATTTGCTTATAAAGCAGTAGTTTATTGTAGTTGGACAAACAAGGGTATCTCCCAATTAGCCAATACATTTTACTGTAACGCATGTTCAATTCGTCTATTTTTTTCTTTACATGGGATTTCCAGCGCAGCTTTGCATCTAGAGTCATGCCTAGATATTTTGCAGTGTTTGCGTATTCTACTATATTATTATTTATGAAGACTGGGATGTGCTGAACGTTTTTAATCGTAAAATTGATGTGGACCGACTTTAGGTCATTTAATTTAATTTGCCATTTCTTGGTCCATTTTGAAATATTGTTCACTGCCTTCTGTAGCTTTTTCGTCGCTATTTCTACAGTTTCACCCACAGCAAGTACAGCAGTATCATCTGCAAATGTTGCCATAGTTATTTCTTCACTTTCTGGTAGATCGCTAGTGAATAAAAGATATAATACAGGGCCTAGCACACTGCCTTGTGGTACACCAGCTTCTATTTCTCTTAATGTGGAGTACTCATCGCCTTGTTTAATTCTAAAATATCGCTGCAATATATAAGATTCTAAAATTTCTGAATATTGCTTTGGTAGATGCTTTTGCAATTTATGAATCAGTCCTTTGTGCCAGACTTTATCGAAAGCTTGTGCTATATCAAGGAATATAGCAGAGCATATCTTTTTCTCTTCAAAAGCTTTTTCGATTCCATCCGTTATTCTATGCACCTGATCTATCGTGGAATGCTTTGTTCTAAAACCAAATTGATGGTTTGGAATTAGCGATTTTTCTTCGATTATTTTATGCAGACGTTTAATCAACATTTTTTCGAATAGCTTGGATAATATAGGCAGTATCGATATTGGACGATAGGAGGCAACTTCACTAGGTGGTTTGCCTGGTTTTGGTATCATAATTACCTCCGCGACTTTCCACATGCTTGGTACATACCTTATTCTGAATGCAGCATTTATAATCTGTGCTAGTTTCTTTAAACCTTTTTCTGGGAGTTGTTTTAGGATTTCTCCAGTTATCAGATCAAATCCCGGGGCTTTTTTAGTATTGATGCCTTCTTTTATTTCTTTGGCAATTTCGTTCGCCGTTACCGGTTGAATATATCTCTCTTCTTCGCACAATTCTTCCGTTTCTTCATAATCTTTATCTTCATAAGGTTGGAAGACTTTTGCGAGATACTCAGCAAATAAATTCGCTTTCTCTTGGTTGCTTTTTGCCCAGATACCTTCTCTGTTTTTAACTGGTGGAATGTGTGCTATTGGCCTCTTCATTTTCTTTGTTGCCTTCCAGAGAGAATATTCGGTACTAGCATCATTCGTAAGATTGGTAAGGTATGTTTTAAGAGACTCATTTTTAAATTCTCTTATCGATCTTTTAAGTTTACTGCTTAGCTTATTAAGCATAGTTTTGTCTCTTGGCGCCCTTGATTGTTGCCAGCGTTTTCTAACTCTTCTCTTTTCTGCGATAATTTCACGTATTTCTTTTGGATAGGAGTTTTGTTGGATTCTTGGTTTAGTTTTAGGTGTTGCAGCCCATGCAGCTTTTTGTATATTAGTTGTAAATATCTGCATAGCCTCATCTAATTGGTCTTCTGTGTCAATTATCTCTGAAAGTTGGATACTTTCCTCCAAGTTCTCTCTGAAGTAGTTCCAATCAGTCAGTTGATTAGCTAATCGTGGGGTATTTTCTTTGATAATGATTTTGTCGCCAAGTGTTAAGAGTATTGTAGAATGATCTGAGTCAAGATCTGGCCCCTCTTCTACTTTTATAGCATTTGACGAGATATTCTTTGTAACGAAAAAGTCGACAAGATCTGGGATTTTATTCCTATCTGTTGGCCAATAGGTGGGTTTTCCCGTTGAGTGATATTTCCCGCCAATTTCTCTTATTGTTTCATATAGTTCTCTTCCTCTCGTATTTGTTAATCTAGATCCCCAATACTTGTTTTTGGCATTAAAATCCCCTCCTGTGATAAATCTATTGCAGAATATGCGAAAGAGACTTTTAAAATCATTTTTCTTAAGTTTATAGCTGGGAGAACAGTAAATTGATGCAACTGATATTTGTCCGCTTTTCGTTCTTATATTTATTGATATTCCTTGAATCGCACATGATTGGAAATTAGCTTCTATATGGTGATTGATCGTCTTCTTTATTATAACTGCAGCTCCTCCTTTTGCAGAATTATGGGGATGTGGGGAGTGATATAACTCGTACCCATGCAGTTTAAAATTTGTTTCAAATTTAAAGTGTGTCTCTGACACAAGACATATATCTATTTGGTTTATGTCGAGAATTACTTGAAGTTCTTCTTTACGATTCTCGATACCATTAGCATTCCATTCTAAGATTTTTATATTATCCATCATGTTTGTCTTTTTAATGCAGCCTTTTTGTTGCTGCTTTGCCTTTCAAGGAACGATATTCTTTCTAATATAGTCTTATTACTTTTTTCCATGCTTTCCATTCTATTTAAAATTGTTTGCATGAAGGTTTCTATATTAGTAATTGGTTTTGTTTTTGTTGTGCTGGTTGATTTTTCAACATTTTTTGATGCAGCTTGTGCATAAGTCATTTCAGTACCAGCCGCTGTCATTGGTTTTAGGTCTTTTTTGACAATTTCTCTAATTTTGGGTACTTTTTTTGGCGTTTTTGGTATTAAGTCCTTGCTGACTTTAGGTGCGTCCTTTTTAGAATTAGGTTCTATTTTTTTATGTTTTTTCTCTTTTGCCAGTTGAATCTGCTTTGCAACCGAACATCCTCTATAGTTAGCTGGATGCTTTTCGTTGCAGTTGGCACATTTAGGAGGTTCTTCTATTTTCCTCATACAGTCCTTAGTATGGTGATTTCCTGCGCACTTAACGCATCTCGGGTTAGAGCTGCAGTATTTATGTGTATGTCCATACTTTTGGCAATTCTTGCATTGTGGGACTAGTTTTGATTTCCTTAAGGCATGAATCTCTACTTTCATTCCAAGGATATCTTTAATTTCGTGTATCTTTTTGATATCTTCGTCGTGCTCAAAAGTAAGCATAAAAATAGGAAGCGGTACTTTGCTTTTAGATTTTAGCATATTGACAGCTTCTAATATTTTAAAGCTTTTACTTTTTAAATCTTTAACTATACTCTCTGGGGAGCATGAAAAGTGTAATTTTTTTACAACAACCTTAATTGGTCTTGTTTGCTTGTTCTCATAAGAGTACCATTGCACTTTTTTTTGGTTAAGTATTTTGGTAAGTTTTCTATAAGAATCTTCTCCATCTACATTAATTTTAATATCATTGTTATTTATTAACATTGTATTTGCTTTTATTTTATTTTCCTCCAATACCTTGATTAAGCTTTCGTACTTTATTATTTGCAGCGCAATAATGGGCGGAGGATTAATTGGCTTCCGATTGGTACTTTCTTTGTTAGGAGTATTATCCGCAACTTGGCTGCTTTCTTTTGGAGACGAAACTTTTGGGGATGTACTAATTTTTCGTTTTTTATTTTTATTCCCATTTTTAAGACTTCCTTCTGTCTCCTTAAGTAGTTCTTCTTCATCTGTTGAGAACTCGACTACTTTAATTTTATTTTTATTTTCGCTGTTGAATTGATGTTTCAACGCTTGCAACTCCTGCTTTAAATTATTAATTTCTTTAAGCAATGTCTCGTTGAGTTGCTTAAACCCATCTCTTTCTTCGCAGGCTTTTGAATATTTAGCCTCCAGAACTTGTTTTTCATCTGTTATACGAGATGGGGGTGTTCTCTCTACCCTTTTACATTTTCCGAAAGGGTCTACCTTGTGCAATAAATGGTCCCCCCCAGAATCCGTGGGACCGACCTCCGAAAAGGGTGGATTTACCAGTTTAACTGGCCTACCACCTGGGGTATTAAAATCGTTAGTTTTGTTCATTGCATGTTTTTTTTTTTTTTAACTTTTGCGAAAAGTTTAAACGTTTTGGATTTTAGTCGCCTTCTACGACAGGCATTCCTTACCTCGGGTATATTCTATTCTAGCCCTAACCCGAAGGGCAAATATTGAGGACACTACCCATTTCCTATGCCAACGCCCTAACATGAAGATCCTTGAAGAGGTATTACACGGCCGATTGCGGCAAATAATATGGCTATCTGATAACCACTGCAGGTTTTGGAGTATGTCTAAGGATCATGGTAGAAATACATCATACTCTTTCAAAATGTCTGCTAATCGTCGGTTGATTTTGAGCGACTGAGTTGGTTTTGTTATGTTCAAGGGAAGCGTCCTCGAAATCTTGCCCAAAAGAAAATGTCAGTAAAAGTTACTAGAGCAGCACAAAACAGAGGCAGGTCTTAAAACTTTTGAACTGCAAGGACTTGAATACAACAATAGTAGCACTAGATCGGGCTCAGTGACAAAGTTATACAAATGAAAGGAATAGTGGTAGTGGTTGAGGTCAAACTGGCGCACGTACCCTATTGGCGGACCAAAAGATATGCAGCAAAGTAGGAGGGCTACGATAGCTATAATCCTAATCATAATCTCACAACAAAAAAGGAAAAGAAAAAGACGGAGACAATATCAACATACAAGCACAGTTAGCTACTCAGAATCACTATCATGGAGAGTCATCATCTAAGCCGATGTCTTGCCAAACTTAACTATTTTGTCAGACAGCTAACCAGTTGTACTAAGCTAAAATCGACACTTGTTTGGAATTGCCATGCCCTCTTGCACCTTTCGACTATCTAACACCTGACATGGGTGTTATCGAATCGAAGTCTATATATGTAGGTATGATAGGCCTTAGGGCCAGTTAAAACCCAACTGATCTTGTGGCAAGTCTTATGCTTAACAAGCTTACTTCAAATGACTAGGCGGTTGGTGTTGCCGAAGGACATCTAGGACATCTTCGTATAGACGAAAGTTACCTCCTCGCATCATTCGTTGAGAGTGCTCTGGCAGCATATAGAAGCTATCACTCTAAATAGTAGAATCCTCTTTGCCTATCTATTTTTGACAGCAAAGTCCTCGCCTTGCGCTTTGAAGATCAGCCTGTTGACTAACTTAACCGCCAGGTATTTTTATCCCTCGTTAAACCTGGTAATGGATCACCACTTTGCTGAGTTAAATGCAATAATCTCTTCTTCTAGATTCTAGCATAATCCTCACTTCAGCTCTGATGGCCTTGCTTGGCAGCTAATTGCTTTAATGCCCTCTAATCCTTACACCAGATATTTTAATAACCTACGTCGTAACGTATGTATTTCTAAAGGTAACTCATGTCTCTCTCTCTCAGAACAACTATAAATATTGCTTGCGACTTATCTAACTGAAATATCATTCTTTCTTGACATAAATAAATTGAATACCTGCACAATGTGTCATCTTTTCACTTAAACTCAACAAATTCCTTCCACCTTAGTCGACACAATCTCATAAACTTTGCATAGGTTGGTAGGTAGGTAGGTATGACGTCGTACCGCAACATTTCAACTACTCAAAATCAATAAAACTGTCTCACCGAAGAAACTATTGATATTTCTAATCGACATCTGACATTATTTGTGCACAAGACAGAAACAACCAACAAATAATAAAGTCATATCCTTGAATATCTGAATTCAGTTGACAAATAGACATGTCATTTAAAATGTCAGCATGCTCTCTGGCATAGAAGTTTCCACAATGTACCATGTTTCTTCTTTCGTAATTGGACACATTACTCGTAAGAGTAGCTGACGCAGAAAGTTCAAAGGGTAACGATTTCGGTTTCTTTACAATATCCTTGGCCTAAGCAAACTTTCAGCAAAATTTTGAAACTCAAATAGAAAAACTCTTTTACTGATTGGCTACATGGGACCAGGACCATAAATGATTTAAAAAAAATTATAAAAAAATCATATATGATAATTCTTTGTTCAAAAGTAAATAAATAAATCGCAATCCCTGGTGTCCTATGGGCGTGTAGTCACCACAGGAAGAGTGTCAATAAAATTTACTATTTATGGATTTACGATTTTTTTTTTCCATCTGCACGTCCGAATTTTCCTTCCCAGCTCACTCACTCCATCGTTCCATGTTATGATTTAGCATTTCGTCCCTTATAATAGGATGTGGAGGACGTTAACTTTTTTATTTAGCCTCCACCCTCCTCCTTTTGAATCGAGCCAACTGTGGTGTCGGCTGGTGGGACTCTCATAAACTGTGTATAACATTTCAATTCAAAAGTTTAGCTTTGGTAACTCAGAAACCCACTCTAGTGTGTATATCCCTTAACCACTGCTATCCCTGTGCGTCCTCCCTCCCTTAGATGATTTATATATTCGCCCTATGGCCTATGGTACAGTAAAAATTCAATTCGAATAAGTTGCCAATAAAAATAGCAAAAAAAAGGAAGAAATCCGGATACAGACGAGCCCAATATGTTGATACAAGCGGGCGAAATGATCGAATTACGTTGCGTTTCCCGCGATTACATGCGCAACGTGAGGGGAATTATACTTCCCCCCCACATGCTGGAATGGAATAAAATTTCACAGGATGGAAGGCTATTTGCTAACCTTGTGTTTATAACCGTTATCTGGAGCTGGCTAATGTATGAAAGAAAGTTGGTTGTGAGGTTCAAAATTTTGGAAGCAAAATGGTATAGCACGTATCACAAGGTGAAGGCTGTAATGTACCCTACACTTTGTTCAGTTGTAGTGCGCTAAATTGTTGACCGACTTAATTGCTTGGGGTAAACTCAGAGCGGGCGTTTCTCAAGAGGGATATGAACACCCTCATACTCATATACATAAGTACAGCGCATGGGTGATGGATAAATTGGAGGAGAAGGACTTTGTGTATTTGGTTTCAATATTTATTTTTTCATGGTTGGTGTCCAAACTCACTGAGGAAAATTGTATGTAATTTTGCTATTCGCTTATAATTTACAGTTTTTCTTTCTTTTGACTGGATATGGTTGGAACCTGAGCATCCAAGTGTTTGCTGATGATTTTATACTGTACAAGCGATCGTATTTTTAAAGCATATGTAAGTAATTGATTTTGGAGTTTCTGTTCTGAGTAGAGGGTCAAAATAAGTGAGACGTGATTATTTGGATTCGTAACTGAATAAACTTAAAAAAAAGAAGGAGTCATGACCTTCAAATGAAATGAAATGCTGGTCAAGTAGAATAAGAGATTGCTGTAAGGCTTTTTCACTTAATTTCAACTACAATGAAAAAGCAAATATTCAATTGTCCTAACTAGCTTTCCTATAGCAATATTCTGAGTCCCAACATGGATTTCATATACTACTATTAATGCATTACTACTATTGCGACAAAAAAGTCACTGCTCACTTAAACCAATAATTCGGGTCCATCATGTCCAACTTTGGAAACGTGCGCTGTGAAGAAGAGTCCGCTACCAGATTCATCAAGATAGTAATATGACACTCAGGAGTTCCATTAGCTCAGCGTTGCCTAAGTCCTCCGAGAATAAACAACTGCCAAGAGCTCTTCTGATGGATAAGGAAGGACTATGGCTTTTTGGAGAGATTTCTTTTGCTAGACGCATGATTTGGACGGGTTTGACGGTTCTAAATGACACATCCATTCAACCAATAAAGTCAAATATTAATTTCTGAGTAATGTAGTATAAAATTTATTTAGTCAGAGTGTGTCGGGTCAGAGATATCAAAACACACTCTCTTTTCTGGAAGTATAAAGACCAAAAGGTCCACAATGTAGACGGAGCTATGATAGAACCTTTTCTTTTTGGTTGCGCCGTAGAAAGGGCTTCCATCTACTAAGCCTCGAACTGATGTCTTTGCGTAAACTCACATCCTATAATTATAAAATGCATTACGCAAACATGCAACTGTGAAGAAGCAGCCAGGACTTAGGCTAACCTATTGGAAAGGTGCAATATTGAAGGAACAAGGATAAGGAATAGATGCATTTTTACCAGTAGTGATACATACATTGGGCTAAGGACAGTGGTCAAAGCCCTTAACAACATAAAGTATAGAGCGGCATTGTCGGAATCTTTTCAAGTTTGTTCCAGAACTGAATTTTTCACTCTTTCCCTCTTTAGGTAGGTTCCATCTCACACTAGAATTTGGGAAATAAATGCGCCTAAAATCAGGAATTACGTTGGGTCTCCTGCATCTGTCATTAGAATTTTCATTGAGTCTTGAGTTAAAGAACACAAATTTATGCTGCTTGAAATCTGTGAGCCTGTAATAGGTGGCATACTGCAGGCAACGAATGACATTATGCCAAGTTTATTGACAGTACGATTTGTGGCGCTGACACAGACTTGGCGGATCAAAGTTGCTGATTTGGTAAAGGATCTATAATGAAAGTTCTAAGTAGGTTTTTTCTTAGAAGAGCAAAAAATAAGGAACTTTTAAAATTGAGAAAAAAAAGGTGTCCTAAAAAATTGAGTTGCACAGAAGGACCGAACAAAAAGTCTTACGGACTTATGCCGAAAAGTAATAGAATAGATACTCCTAGACCTCGATTTTGAGGCTTACTAGTCTGACACAATGATCTACTCTTCCACGAAGATCACCACTTAATTAACTCCCCCACTGGTTACTTTACCCTATCTGCACTGAAATCAATTGCTCTAAAATTGCCTGGAATATTTTTCAAACCTCTATTTCCAATTCTTACTATGGGCATGAATTTAAAATTTAAAAAAAAAAATGCATTTATAATTTTATTTTCTCTCAGCTTTAGGTATGAAAATAATTGCAAATATGCGAGGGTAAATATTACCAAATTGGTTCACGGTGCAGCTGAGCTAACATAAAAACGTACGACCGCAATCCCGATAGTGGTTATTTAAATTATTAATAATTTTGTGCAGTCAAAGTGCGATGAATGCGAAATAGTTTTAGAAGTCCTGCCGCTGCTACATTGATTTCATAAAAACGAGTTGCACTGTTTGAATTTTTTTTTAATTTTAGGTGGATTTCAATTCTTTTTGTTTGTATTTAGAGTTGATTGTTCTATATTGTTGTAATGGTACTTTTGCGATATTTCCAATTTCTGCGAACAAAAGGCGAAACCCTCAGAACAACAAGGCAGTATGACTTAACGGTTTACCAGCTGAACTCTTCAGATCAGTGCTAACAATATCTTCTGAATGATTTACTCACATCTCATTCCAGCTTGGGGAGCTGAGAGCTTTCTTTATGAGTGGCAGCAAGAAGGGAATGAACGTAAAGCTTCCTAAGACCTAAGAGGTAACCTAATGGAGTGCGAACTGGAGGGGGAACTGGGTGCTATCTGTTTTATGTTCTGAAGGGTTTTTGGTCCGAATCCTCTCTTGTTTTTGGTCCGAATCCTCTTTTGTGGATTGTTATTGAATACAAATCTTCCCTTCATCTAATATTCATCGACTTTGAATTCGATTGTATCATATTTGGCTTTCCTTATGCAGAAGACGCATCCTCAATAAGTTAATTGCAATTATCAGGGCTACATATTCCTATAAATAGCACAATACTTAACCACTTTTATACAAGGACAGACACACCTTCCCTAGGTAAATCATTTAGTGCTTCTCCTAGAGCTGTAAAATTTCAAGTACAAGTACCAGTAACAGCACCGCAACTTGTATTTCAATACTATGGTACTGGTTGGTACTTGAAAAAGGCTAGTACTAGTATTTTTCAAGTACTTCGTCGCAAGTACCAAGTATCGCATACCTAAGTACCAAAGTACTGGAGCAGTACTTTCAAATACTTGATTAGTTCTTCGATTCCCTTGAAACATGGGCTAGAAAGTACTACTCAAGTACTTGGAAGTACTGCTCAAGTACATGGAAGTACTGTTCAGGTAATTGTACCTTAATTCTTGAAAAATACTTGTGCTTGCACTTTTCAAGTACCACTAAATTAGTACTTGTACTTAAGGGAACTGAGGTCCTGCCATACTTCAGGCCTGGCTTCATCACGTTGACTATATGGTCGAAGTGACCCAAATGATTGCACTTGCTTAAATTCCTGCTGTCTCAATTGGCATTGGCAGGGTGCGAAGTCTCAGTAAAACACTTCTAAAAGCTTAGAGTTTTGTGGGCCGCTCTGCTTTTTTTAAGAGATGTCAAGCAATTTTTAGAAGCCTTTCCAGCAAGTTAAGTTGTTGTACAAGCTTCCAGTTGATACTCCCAAAGTAGAGTCCTCGGAATAATAATCGAATTTATCTTACTAAACTTCCTTTGTCAAAACCATAGACAAATCTAAATTAGACAGACAACTTCGGTTCGTTTGACACATTCGCTCCACCAAGCTAAAATCCCCTAGATTTTGTCATTGTATTCTGACATTCAAGCTAAATCAAATGGGAGCTCACTAATTTCACACATACAATTAAAAAATCCAGCGATTTTTTTGACAGCAGCTATTTTGTACACACAATTTGTTGTTGTTAATGGAATAACAAATGGAAAACAAATATTTGCTCAATAGGAATGAAAGAGATAAACCGACAAAATATTAGTTAGGGCTTGGTCACACGCTACTTTTCATTTATTCACAAGCATGGTTATTAGGCTCCTCCTTTTTACAGGGGAAGTTCGAGTTGACTGTCTAGTTTAGTTTGTCTATGGGAAAACGCTCCCTGCTTCTCCTACCTCCAGGACTATGTCTACGAAGTTCGCAACATTTCTCTTCCTTCAACATATGTAGGACACAATTTTCTCTATTCCACACTAACCCTACCAATCCAATTGAAGACGTACATATGACATAAGACGCTGAAAGTTGATTTTATATCTTCTGTCTAACAATTATCCGACTTAAGTCACTCTGACAGCTGCTCATGTGTCCCAAGTTCATTTTGTCATTCTAGCATAAATTCTTATCTACTCATTTCAGATGTCAAGCATCACAAAGTTTGACTGTCACACAAAATACCCCAAAACTCACTTTCTCTAATCAGTTTCATTTGGTTTAAGGATAAAAATTGACCGAACCTAGGCAAAAGAAAATAAACAGCAATTCATTTGTATGCCTGTGTAATTTGTAAAAAAAAAAAATAAAAAATTCATCTAAGGGTAATCCATCAAAGCCGATTGTGCCAAAGAACAACAAAGGGTTGTGGTCTATATCTCTCTCCCTCTGAGACTGGCTGAGTGGGAGTGTTGTGTTGTTGGCTTACCCACCCATTTGCAGGCTTATGTATATCGCAGCAAAGTTAATTACAATGCCAAGCACACACACATACACATATCTATTTGGGCCTTGTGAAATGATAATGATCTTTGGTGTTATAACGCAACCATAAGCCTTAACCCCCCTCGAAAGCAAATCAAACCCTCATATCTCTCGTCTCCGCTTTGTTTATTCTGACAACTCTAGAGTTAATATTTAACAAGGTGTTAAATGAATGTCAACCGAAAATTACATGCAGCACACGAGAGAGAAAATGGAGCACATCTCAGAGTCAGAGTCAGAGTCAGCAGCAGCACTCAACGGCAGGACGGGGGAAATGTGCTCTACTAAGGTGAAAGTGTGCGGTTGACTTTTGGGTTGAACTAGAATAGCTCCTAGAATTTGCCCTCATGGAATTTTACACCTGTACATAATTTAAATGATCCTTGCACATCTTGTGCTTTGGCCCTTTGCTTTTGATGACTCCGAAGGTATGGGTATGGGTACTTTGGTGACCGCACCACCATTCAGGTGGTTTCCTTTGTCATTCCCCCCAAAAAACAAAAAAAGGGTTGCGTGTATGTCCTTGTGTGAATGTGTGGGGGGAGTTTTTTTTTGGAAACCATTTTTGCTGGTTTCGTGCTAACCCTAATTTTTGGGCTACAAAATTGTCGGCTATCTTATTCCATTTCGATCCCTTTTTCCGGTTTAAATTTGTTTTTTCCTCCCACCCACTCCCGCTCTAGGACGTTCTTTGCTTGGTTTTTTTGTTGGTGGCTGTTTTAAATAAATATGAACTTTGAGGAGAGAAAAAGGACCTCTATGTATGCGTGATTACGATGAGTAGGAGTAGGAGTATGGGGTTGAAATCGATTTGTATTTGTTGACTGGCATACGTACTATGAGGACAACAAATATTTCTGTATTTGGCTTATTGCTTGGGGGTGAAGAGCGAGGTCCTTTGGTTGTTATTACAGTCGCTGTGGGTTTTTTTTTATCTTTTATTTGGTACATTTCTATGGGGCCAAAAGGATGGTATAAAAACGGGGATGGTGGACACAACGGCGTGTTATTTGAGTGTGTTCCGGAGGACAACAACACAGCAGTGGCAGCAGTGGCAAACAAAAAAGGACGCACGGTTATTTATGCTGAGGCAAATTACCTTCGAGGTTTATTTATGTAAACATTTTGTGGGGCAGTTGTCATGAAATATTAATGTCGCTGATGGTTTATGCAGAAGCTAATTGATTTAAAAGTTTCGTGTTTTGGTTTGTTTTCAATGTTTTTTTTTTATATATATTTTTTTTTTCATATGGCGTCTGTAATTCACTGAGCACTAGGGCTGGTGGGGGGGATTCATCACACAAAAAAAAAGGAAAACATTTAGAATGTTTCTGAAAGTTAAAATTGATGGAGGACAACAATATTGGGGTAAAATGTGGACAGAATTGTTGCCATTGATTGGGGCAAAAATTGGATGGCTGGATTGGCATGTGAATTATTGAATTGACGTGATTGTTACTTGTATGAGTTCTTTTAATTAAATCAAGCGTGAGTATTCAATTCATTGAGTGGTCCTTTGACGATGGGGATTTTTTTTGTTGAATCCCTTTGCTTGTGAATGAGTTGAAGAAATTACATTGCCTTTGGTTTTGTTTTGCATCGGTAATTTTGTTGTTAATTGCGGTTGTTATGGAGTTAATTATATTTTAACAATCGGTTGAGGGTTTTGATTAAAATCTGCATTCAGTAGGTACTGGTGGAATTATAATAAAAAATACATGTTGTACCTGAAAGTATAGGTATGTGTACGATCTTCCTCTGAGAATATTTCAAGTGATTACGAACAAATACTTTACTTGGAAACAGTTCACATATGTACCTATTTATGAATTTATTTTTAAGTGGAGATCAATATGTATAGCGTTGCATTATGTTTCTACAATTGCAATTGAATATTTTCATCGGCCACTTAAGCTGGTTGAACATGGTTAATAGGAAAGCCCACAGGCGGACAAGTACGGATACCTGTATCCCGCTGAGAGCCCCTGGAACTCTACATCTGTGACATTGTGTGCGGTTCCTGGAATTGTACCCCAGCTCTCCCCAACTCTTTCCCAGTTGCCGTGCTTTTTTTTCTCGACTGTCTTGCGCCATGTACTCGTAAGACCAACGCGCATCCTGCCATCCTGAATATGCGGATTCCATTACATCGCTTAGTTAGCTGTGGACCTGTCACCCTTTCGAAGAGTCTGACCAATTCACTGCCTCTTTCGTCGTCGTATGGTTGTTCATGGCCCGTTCTCTGACAAAGCTGTTCATTAGACATACGCTTTGGCCAGAAAATCCTTAACGCAGGCACCTATTGACGAACGTTTTCAGCTTCCTTGTGATAGTGGCGTTCACTCTCCAGGTACCACATCCATATAGCAGCACAGATTAAACGTTGGAACGGACCAATCGCAGCTAGGTGTTTGAGCTAATTTTCAACCCAACGACGCGACGTCTACTTCCCAAGCCACATTTGTTGTCATTTGGTTAAGGCCAGCGTAGTTCGATAAGGCTGCATTTACAACATCGCTAATCACCAATGACTTAGAATTTGAATTTCTCAGGCAACGTGACATTTGAATTCAGGGATGCTATAATGGGTTGTGAACTCTTTAATCCCCTGTTAAGGAAGCAGAAGAGGGCATGGTAAGTCTAAACCTATATTTTGATGTACCAACATAGGAAATACAATCATGATCGAGGCAGTAAATGTTTCTGAAACCAGCGTCCAACTAATTTGTCGTGAGAAGCGGTAATGTACTCTTGTATGGTTTGTAGCTTCATTGGAAAAAAAATACCCATTATTCAAATTTAGCTCCTTAATTTAAGGTTGCAGAATTTGCCAAGCCTAGTTCGTACATTCCTCGATGATGATTAGGCCCGATGCCAATTGGCATGTCTTGAGTTATGTCTTGAAAAGTGTCATGACACTAAAGTGGATCCATTAAACAGTGACTATGATAACCAGGAATCTCATGTCAACGCACCACAATTTAAACCAAATAAGGAATCAGGAACCGACGCCTTGGTCACTGAACTCTTTCTGGCAGCAGGTGATGACTTGGTGTAGAGCACCCAGCTAATCATTAGGTCACAGGAAAGTTTGTCTGATAAATAAAATTACAGGATCGTCTGCCTGGAGAAGGGGACTCTCTCACTGAACAAAATAAGAACTTATTTGGCTATTTTGTGTAGTTCCTTCTGAAACAAGAAAGGTGACATCTAGCAGGTCCTTATCAATGCAATTTTGCAGCAGGCAACTCCACCGCCCACCAAGTAATATCACGGCAAGAAAGCTGGTACCACTCTGATAAAAGCATATTGACGCAAAGTATGTCTTCCAAGAAAGACTCTTGGATCAAAAGGGAGCATGGTGAGTTGAATTATTCCCTGAGGTTGCAAAACACATAAAGTTTCATCGATGAGGGTATTTTTCAAGGACATAAACTACTAGTGGCATATTGCATCAGAGAGCATCACCCGACAGATGCTGAGCACGAAGGAAGCTTGAGAAGTAGTTACGCATACTGTAGCAATGGCATGGAGCAGCCACAAAACATCCTGTTGCTAAGATGAACAAGTCGAGTACGTCAAAGTGAAGTACCTTCTATACTTAAGGGCAGTTCCGAAGCCCAGTGTTGGAAGGGGAGGTTGGATTATTGAGTGTAAGTCCAACACTACTGCTGATGCTGTCTGTCGGTTCATATTTCATCAAGAACCACGTTGGCCCAAACGTAACACTCAGTGGCGTTTATTATCCCGTCATATTTGCTACCTCAAGATCTCCATGACATTTTGTGCCAACAGAACATCACTACTTCCCGCACAGCCAGTGAAACCATGGCTTTATGACAAAAACAATTCAGCACACTGCTGAATCATATGATTTCACACCTCTAGACCCTTAATTTGTGGCTATCTACAGTCCAAAGTCTGTATAGATAAGCTGAGTTCGATTGAGAAATTGCAAGCCAGCATTACTCGTCTTATTCAAAATGGACCATGTTACCAGCAGTAACGCCCAACCTTTGAAAGAAATAATTCACAAAAAGATAAATGCCAAGAATGATTCTTTTATTTGGTAATAAAAATCTTCCGATAAATTTGACTTCTGTACATTTTTTTAGCCCTTAAAAAAACTCCCTCCAAATGAATCACCCATTTATTCATAGCACCATTTAAGGTTTCCTGTAGCTGATTTCTCTTTTCACCGTTTACAACCTCCGATCTATGTAAAGCATGAAGTAAATATTATTACATCCTGCACGAAAAAAAAATATAAAAATTTAATTGACATAAAGAAAAGTTCTTAAAATGTCCCCCCAAAGGCGTAAATTTTACATCGAAACTCTATAATGTTGTGCTCGCTTATATCGAAACCCGTAATTAACCAATTAATGTCTTCATGAATATCAAGTTTCGACCACAAAATCGCTCGTAAAAATCAAAAAAAAAACATTGTTGCGGATACCGCTAACAAACATCGAACTTTTGCCAATCATATCTCATAAAAATTAATTCAATTACCGTCAATGCGCGCGCGGCGAACTTCTGCTGACCCGCCATTTCAGTCCAGGATACACTGTCAAGGAAATAAAACCTTTATGCCTTTATGGCCTGTAACTCGTAAAAAAAAAGCGGGATTTCTCTCCCGCCCCCCTTGCCATATGATCGCAACAACAACATCGTATCGTCGGAGAACACGTTCAGATGCATTACATACTACATTCCCATTCAGGTGATTGAGCATCGTAATTGCAAAACCTCGAGTCCTTTTTTTTGCGTATACAGTATATGTGTGTGTGTATAGGTATAACTCAGGAAGCGGTAGCACATCAGTTCCACATATAATTAGTCGCAACGTCCAGCGAGGCGTAATTAAAATTTTAATTTCAAAACTTTTCCAATAATTGAAAGGTTCGACGATGATGATGATGTTGATGATGATGATGTTGATGACGTTGACGATGCTTAATGGCGGTAAGGGCATTCTGTTGCGAATTCATTTCTTTTGCTCGAACGCACTCTTGTGCCGCAGGATGTCAGCATCAGCATCAGCATCAGCATCTGTACGTGGCTGTATTTTGTTACCTGGTCCTGGAATGGCGACAGGAAATTCATGAGGTTGCCTTCGCTCGAACTGATGTAGCATTTAATTTGACTTGTTATGTTTCAATTATACTGTAGATACTCATTATTGGATTGAATACATGTTCGGGCGCTGGAGGGTTTTCCTTCAACTTTTTTTAATGATTACACACAGCGAGAACTTTCAACAGTTTCGTAGGCGAAGTTTTTCTTTTTTTTTTTGAAGTTAAAAACATCATGAAACTTTGTAGACATACTAGGTATCTTCTCTCTACCCAAAAGATACTTAAAAGTTCATTTATATCCTGCCTGTCAACGAACTCCAACTTCATGGTTGCTTGAACAACAACTTACCACCTATTTTTTTTTTTCCTTGTCCGTCTGCTGTTTCCAATTCCAATTAACCTTGCATTGATTTCGAACTTATAGGTGCTATCTGTCGCATGGCTTGTAACGCCCATCCTAATTACGTCTTTAATTTGTTTACGGCCACATCAGATAATTTCGTAGAAGGAAAAACAGCCTAGTCGCCTTTATCTCCTATTACCTTAATCGGGAGACGGCCACTAACCGTAACAAAACGAGAAAAGAAAACAACACCAACCCAGGCCCACATAAACACAGAGAGCAAAACAAAAATAAAAGAACTCTTAAATGAGGCGGATTGCCATATTTCTACACCATACCCTGGATATGGGTCAACATTAAATGGCTCGAAACCGAAGGCGATATTTCTCATTAGGGACATGCTTCGTTGGTCCTCGAAGCTAATGCTTGACTTTTAGTTTTCATTTTCATTTTCTGTATATACGGGGCCGATGGGGCGCTGATCTAAAAATGTTGTTGTTCACCTTAGATTCTGTGTGTGAGCCTGCCCAAAAAATCCGACAGATGGGGTGAGGTGCACACTCTGACTGGACCTGGACGTCACCATATTAATGTTCCACTTCCCGTTTTTGTGGTATACGAATTCCATTGTGCCAAGGACCATTAATTTTTATTATTGTGGTGATGATTTTGATACTCCCCATTTGAAATGATAGGTTTTTTTTTTTTTGGTTAAGTTTCTATTTTTAAGAGTCTATTTGGGATCTATAAGTAACTTAGTGGGGAAATAGGAGGAGGGAAGCTCACTGCTCAGTCATATCGATGACAATGAGTCAATTGAAAATATGTCCCTAGGTTCATCGAAGCACTTTAGATTTAGAACGTGACACTGTAAGCGTGGGAGGGAGTCCTTTTTGGCAATGCAGTAGGTACTGGCCTGTGAAACGTTTAATATTGATTTGATTTCGGAACGACAGCCTAAGTATACTGGCTTTACAAAAGAATAAATTAATGCCAGCGATTAGGGTGTTGGGGTGCGTCTAGGAGAGTTATAATTTTAACGACGAGTTGTCCATTTAAAAAGTGTCCAACGAAAGTTATTTATAGCATGAAGGAAACAATTTCCAAGAAAGAGGGGTTGAAGGAGAAAATGCAAAGTGATTTTGGAGATGCGTATTCTTCAGTGAAACAGTAATTGTCCTTTTGAGTTCCGAGTTTCATTCTTTTAAACAAAAGGAACTGAGATTGTTAGGCGGCCTTCTAAAGTACAATTTCTTGTTCAAAGGACCTGACAGTTAAAGAGTCTCTGCCAGCGACATGGCTCCTTTTTATAGTCTGCGGTACAGAACACCAAATTTTTCGAAACCGCGAAGGCTCGCTCTGTTTCGTCATACCTAACTTACGGGCTTTGATTCAAAGATCCTCTTCCCAGCACCCAGCACATGGTGAGGTTGTACTGTCCAACTATGTATCTCGTTCAGAGATACAGATTCATCCACTGCTGGATTTGATAATTGTCTATTTATATGACAATATCCGATACTGATGCTTGACGAAGCGGTGACTTCGGCTTGAAAAACACAGCTGTAGTCAGGAAGGCTGAGGGAGAAGTGGATGTCCAAGTTTTTTGAAAAGATTCCAGCACTGACTCCTTCGTCGTTTTTGGAGCCATCCGTAAAGATTGTTAGCGATTCATGGTGAAGGACATCCTGTTGTATTTGAAGCATTTCAAGCCCATGTTGAAGTTGTTCTCAGTGGGGAAGTGGTCGGTGACCTTTGGAAGATGGTGATGCATCGACAGTATTCTGGCTTGTCCAGTGTGTTATTCCTTTCATTCTTTGGAACTTCTCAGTCTTATTGCTGAACAGGCAGTCAGTTGTTTGCTGACGATGTCAGTTGGAAGTAGGTGGTGCATGGTTTGGAGCGCTGTGGTGGGAGAGGTTCTCAGGGTACCAGTAATATTAAGACAGCTCTTTGAGTTTTATCCATTAGCATTCGATTAGAGGTCTTCTACAGGGAATGCCACCATACCAGTGCATACATCCACATCCTGGTACAACTCATCGCGGTTATATCTTCTCTTTCATTCGCCCTCCTCGCATAAGGGACGTAATAACCCACGAAGTATTTTTCGCTCGAAGGTGTCCAACCAACCACTAGTTCCTGCGCTTCGATGACTAAGTTAACTTCGCTTTATCGAAGAGGTTGGCTTTCGGATTTGAGGGCAGCTGTCAGTCGCTTGGCTTTTCAATAATAATTTCCTGTTTTCCTCGCGAGGCCTTTCAATATCCTTGAGAAGGGAAGCTGTATTGTTCCATTTTTTTCTCAGAATTCTCTTCGCTTCGTTTCATCTGGTCCAGTACAGCCCTCTCTCTGCCCTTGTTGTGGGCTGCAACTGAATACGGTTTGAACAATGGAATTGTTAGACGTTAGCCTCTCATTCAAAATGTTACCAGGTTGCAGTGTGGAGTCCTAGTGCTACTTACAATCGTGTTACAAACTCTTGTTTTACCTTTTCTGGTTTCGGTTCGTGGAGGCTCTGCTTACCGGCTACCCTGCTAAAAATGTTTCCGCATTGAAGTCCCCAAGTGTAGTTTTTACTCACTTCTAGTCAGTGTTTTGTGCAGTACACACGTATTTTTTTAATCAGGGTGTGAAAATTTAATTTCTCTTATTATAAAGTGTGTCAGTACTTTTTGTTTACTTCGCAAGGCAAAAGCGTGGGTTTGTGGGAGACCACTTATACCAGAACGCGCGAAGTCACGGTTCGGTTCCTGGCCCAAAAGGATAAAAAAAAAGAAAGAAAAAAAAAAAAAAAAAAAAAAAAAAACAATATAAAATAATACTTTTTTAGTGACATAAAAATCAACGTAAAAAAAAAAAAAAAAACGAAAGTGAATAAACAAAAACTAGTTGAAAATAAAGTGATGAGTGGGGAAAGGCCCCTACTCCCAGCTGTGGGAGTGGCGGCCGAATCAAGTGTCGAGGTGGAGGTACAGTTGTCACCTGTACCAATACCACCTAGCAATGATGGAAAGAGGAGGAGGAAAACGAAGCCGACTCCGAACTTAAAGCGAGCCACTCGTTCGGCGTCCGCAAGAAGGCTGCCGACCATGGCTTCCCCACAAGCCATGGAAACGGCAGATAATAACCAAAAAGAACGAGAAGAAAGATATATGGGGGCAAGCAATTCCTTCGCCCCATTAGCTAAAACTGACTCCGATGATGAGGACGACGAGCTGGAGAGCCTTACAAGCAGTATTGAGCAGCTCCAGCAGCAGGTACTGGCCATTAAAGCCAAACAAATGGCAAGGCGAGAGGTGGAGCGCCAAAGGGCTCTGGAGTCCTCTCAAGGACAGCAAAAACAAGCACAGCAACAACAAAAACATCCGAATTCACAATTGCAGCAGATTGTGATGATACAGCAAGAGGAAATCAAACATCAGCAGCAAAATCAGAAACAACAACAAACTAAGCAGCAGCAACAGCAGCCAAAGCAGCAGTCGAAGAAACAGCAAGAGCAACAGTCGAATCAACAACAACAACAACCGAAGCAACAACCGCAGCAGACACAACAACAACAGCAGCAAAACGAAACAAAAAAAGTGCGAATACCACCCATTAATGTGTACAAGATGGAGCTTATGGACACAATTAAATTATGTGAGTCGGCCATAGGTAATAACTTTACCATTAAAAGACATAATCAAACTAAACACACCATACAATGCAACACTATTCAAAATTATCACTATATTAAAAATTTATTGAGAGGATCGACAACGGAGTTCTTCTCCTTCACCCCGAAGGGGGAAAAGCGGCAAACAATGCTGCTGAAGGGTTTGGATCCGTCCACCAAACCAGAGGAGCTCCTTAAGATGCTCCAGGAATTTCAGTACGACAATCTCACGTTCGTGGGAGTAAAGCCTTTCACCACAGTGAGGGCCAAAAGGGAGAATAAGAAACTACCGTTCTTCCTCGTTCAACTGTCTCCCAACAGCAATCTGGAGGGTCTAAGACGTATCCATGTTCTAGACCACCAGGTTGTATCATGGGACAAAATAAGGCGCAGCGAGGGCATTATTCAATGCGTTCGTTGCCAAAGGTTCGGGCACGCCGCGTCGAACTGCGATATGCAGCCTCGATGCGTGAAGTGCGCAATGTTCCACAGAACTGAGGACTGCACTCTGGGTAAGGAAGGAGTGGCTGAAAAGAGCCAACTCTTGTGTGTACTATGCAGGAATTCAGGACACACCGCAAATTATCGGGGTTGTCCTGAATACCAAAGCATGAAATTAGCAAATCTGGCTCGTAAGCAAAAGCGCGTGGTTAAAGTCCCACACGGTTCCGCTCAAACACCAGCCGTGACTCCCCAATTTACCTACGCCCAAATGGCGTCAGGTAGGATAAGCACTGTACAGAAGGTAGCTGCACAGGCCCAAGTGCCTAAGGCACCTGAAGCTCAGGGCGACTTGTTGACCATCCTGCTCCAAATTCAGGGGCAGGTTGGTCAGTTCCAGCGCCAATTACTAGAGCAGGCGAACCGGGTGGACCAGATCTACGCGCTTCTGCCGAACCTAGCGCAACGTCATTCGTAATGGGTACGGCCGCGAATGGGGAATCCCTGAAGATCCTTGCGGTGAATGTGAATTCATTGATTAGGATCGAGCGAAAGGAATCGCTCTTTAAGTTGCTCGACGACCAAAGCCCTGATGTGTGTCTGGTTAGCGAAACTAAGCTATCCCAGAAACGCAAGTTACAGCACAATAAATATAATATCGAACGAAGAGACCGACCCAACTCCACTCAAGGAGGTGGTGTTGCGATCTTCATTCGAAAAGAACTAAGGTATAAGGCCGTGTACAGTGGTGAAGTGCGTAGGTTCCGGGAGCTAGAAGCGTGTATTGTGTGCATCCCTCTCCGTAGTGGAAAGAAGATGTTCGTGGTCGCACTTTATGCTCCTGATGTTCCTCAGTCTACATTATTCATGTCCGAGCTCGAGACATTGTTTCGATGCCTAAGGCTGGAATTGGGGGAGAATTATTTCCTCATGGCCGGAGATTTGAACGCCAAACATAGAGATTGGGGAAATCAAACACCAAATACTAGGGGGAACTCACTACTCAATTGGTGGGGTCAACACAATGTCGAGTTTCGGCTCGATTTGAAAGCTACAGATAGTCCGTCTTTTCCCAGAAGCGGCTCCTATCTGGATCTACTCCTGTTCGACGAACGGTTACAACTGACCGACGTGGACCGACAAACGATAAACTGTTTACGTACGTTCGTGTATGACAGTGACCATTGCGGACTTATTGCCGAAATAACTATTCCCAACGAAATCGCGGAATTGGAAGAGTTTGTCCAAACGTATTCCTACAACTATAGTAAGACTCGTTGGCCTCGCTTTTCCCGAGACTTAACAAGAGCACTCTCCTCGAATGCGCTCGACCCACCTTCCAATAGGAATCTGTCAAATGAGGAGATTGACAGCTACCTCAAACAAATGGACGAGACAATTAAACAAACGATGGACAGTACTATACCTCGGTATCGACCAACTGACAACGTTTACCGCAACGCAACAATCGACGCACTGCACGTACAAAAAAGTAGACTGCTGACAAGATTAAAAAACTTGCATAGGCAGTTTACTGACAGACAGAACTCGGAGGTTAGGACTCTGAAGTCGTTGATAAAGAATCTCCAAGTATTAATTAGAGCAAATTATAGGCTGTCGGCTAATTTGCACTGGGGTAATAAGATTCGGGCTATCAAGTCTGATAACCCGAGTATGTTCCCCCAGATTAATAAAATATTTCGGAGGAACGATGTCAACGAGCTTCCGTGTCTAAAGATTCCTCGTACAACTCACAATGAACAGTTACTTACAGAAGCAGGAATAGATCCAGTTGACGCTGTCGACGATGACGACTTTTTCGTGATCGAGGATCCGCAGAAGAAGGTTGAAGCTATAGGAACCATTTTTCAGGATGTGTATAAGGTAAATGCTTGCATTCGCCCGAACCACGACCTGGAGATTAGAGTCCTTGCACACAACTTCCGCCTTCGATATGATTTGCAGCATTGGCAATCAGGGGATACTGGCTTCACCAGGTTCAATGATGACAATGTTGCAAACAATGTCATTGCCATTGAAGGGATTCATCCCCCTTACATATCGAAGGTAGAACTTCAAGCGATCTTCGAATCACTGAGAAAGAAGAAATCAGTGGGAATCGATGGAATATCGAACATTGTGCTTCGACATCTTCCTCTAGTAGCGGTAAACATTTACGCCACCCTGTTCAACAATGCACTGAATAATGCCCACTATCCAGAGCATTGGAAAACAGCGGTGGTTCAGCCGATCCCAAAAAGGGGAAAAGACAGTTCCAATCCGGCAAATCTCCGGTCCATAAGTCTCCTTCCGAACATCAGTAAGGTATTCGAGAAAGTGCTACATAGAGCAATGATAATGTGGGTTGAGGAAAATAAAATTGTTCCGGATAACCAATTCGGTTTTAAGGCGGGGCATGATACAATTCATGCCGCGTCTAAACTCGTGTCGGATATCCAATGGAACAAAAGTAAGAAACAATGCACGGGTGCCTGCCTGGTTGACTTGGAGAAGGCCTTTGATACCGTATGGTTGGAAGGGCTCTTTTACAAGTTAAGCAGGTTGGGCATAAGTAAACCACTACTGTACATGTGGCTTAATATGCTCACTGGTAGAAGGTTCGTTGTGAAAAATGGCAGCGTGACTTCCACTGGTACGTTCGAAATTAAAAATGGTCTGCAACAGGGGGCGGTTAATTCGCCGATTCTATTCAATATTTACACAGCTGATCTGATAGGATCTCTTCCAGACGTGATAGCGTACGCGGACGATTTGATAGCGTACAGATCAGGACCTAAGATTGACGTCATTGCAACACTCTTACAGCGTGACTTCGATAAGATTCAGCGATATTGCGATGACTGGAAGTTGAAGATCAACTTCCAGAAGTCTGAAACCATTCTTTTCAGAACGCCGTTGTCCGGGGCCTCTTGGGATACCAGGAAGAATTGGCGAAAGTTCTCTATCGTTGGAGAGCACGGACGTCCACTTGCATGTCAAAATGTAGTCAGATACCTGGGGATTTGGCTAGACCAATATCTATATTTTAATAAACATGTAGATATTGCTCTAACCAGAGCCCGAGGCGCTTTCGCTCTTACAAAGAGACTGTTTTATAGCAGCCAACTCGATGCAAGGGTGAAGGTAATCTGCTACATGGCCCTTATTCGGCCCATGATCGCATATGGATGTCCTGTGTGGTTCAACATAGGGGCAAGCAGGATGGAAAGGATTCGGGTGTTTGAGAGGGCCTGTCTTCGGGCTTGCCTTCACTTGTACAGAACACCAGAGTCTCAGTACATAAAATTCTATTCCAACGAGATCCTTTACAACAAAGCGAGTCTGATAAGAGTGGACAATTTCCTAATCAAGATGACTCGAAGGCACATTGCAAGAGCAATGACCTCGATGAATAACCTGATCTCCGGGGCTTATTACCCCAATATTATGTACCATGAGAGCGTTCGATTTAGCGGCTTTGTTCCCCCGGAGGCATTCCTCTATTATGATCAGGCAGGTCTGATCCAGGATAGAGCGGCAGTGCCATTAATCTTCCACGTAGGCCGAAAAACTGTGGATAGGCGGCTCAACTACGAGCGCGACGTCGTACGGAGCGGTGAGGAGCGTCTCCGATTTAGTAGGTCGGTGTCAATCCGTGATATTAAAGACGTCGAGCGACAGCACCAACAATTTTGGTGGCTCTTAGAACGAGCTCCGTCGTCGATTCCTATAGATCCCGGATAGGGATAATACAGCTAGTTGGTCACCAAGCGTCTTTCACATGCTCTTGGCCGGCTTGCATAGTTTTTAAGTATTCTTTAGTTCTAGGGTAGGGTAAAATTAAAAAAAACAAAAAAAAAAAAAAAAAAAAAACGCCCGTTGGCAACAAAAAAAAAAAAAACATAAATAAAAAAAAAACACAAGCCACTTGGCTACCAAAAAAAAATATAGTTAACTTTATTTTAAGGTATTACGTAAGTTTATTTTATTTTTAAGTAGCATATAAGTTTTTACATAAAATTGTTCCTCTACTAAGTTTTTATACTCAAAGCTTTTTCTTAGTTTTTTAATCGTTAATTGATAGTTACATTATTATATTAGTATTCGTTTTGTTGGTCGAAAGACATAGGATAAGCATTAAGTTTAGCTTAGAGCGCTCGCAGAGAGCCAGTAAGTTATATTAAGTTAATTAAGTTATTTAAGCTAGTTTTAAGCGTTTTTGTCTAGCATTTAAGTATTTCTTGTTTCGCATTAATAAAAACCGTTTAAATTCATTGTGTAGTTTTTACATCATACTGTGGGCCCAGGACGTCGTAGAATTCTTGTTGGTTAGATCTTCAGCGTCCGATGATGATGCACTTAGACCAAGAACAGGTCCATCGTGCTGCCGATGTGCAAGGTGGGTGGTTCACCCTCTTACTCTGAAAACCATTTACTCTTAATATGAAGAACCCCCTCTTAGTAGCCGTGCAGCCTCTTCTTCTTCATCTCTACAGCAGTTATTGTAGGGGATGCCCAGTCTTTGGATATGCCTTCCCAGCACAGTATCCGGTAAGGGTATTTACGATTGTGAAGAGGGTTCCTCTCTTGTGCTTCAGAAGTCCGATGAACCTGGTTTTATTAAGCATGGGCTAAAGCAGTCTTGGAGTGTTACATTAGTCGAGCTATTGCCACCAATGGTTGACTTTTCTCACCGCATCGGCATAGATAAGCCATTTAGCATAAGACAGAAATTCACAGCTTCACAATTCCCTGTATCTTACTCTTACTTCTCTTAAATTTGATATTTTCCTATCATTGTGTAGATCAAGTGTTTGGCACCAGACACCATAAGTTCAGTGCACTCTGGAGGAGATATAAAATGAGCTCTTCAAATTTCTTCTTTTAATAAACATGGTCATGTTATCTATATAACCTTGGACATAGGAACTTACCCTATTGAGTTCATTGACTACAATGGACCACAGTAAGGGAAAGACTACTCCTCCTTTCAAGCAACCTTTTGCACTATTGACCATAAGTTTATTGCTGCCTGGGTATTACATATTTGAGCATATTGAGTTGTCAACTAGCTCTTCTGATGTCAAGGAATCAGCACAGTGGACGGTGGTCTATTTTCTATTTTATGAACTTGCTTCTAAAGGTATCTTTTAGGCAAAACATAGATAAGTGGCGAACAGGATTGACTGCTTAAAGCTATTAATTTTATAATCTCTCAGCAAAATGCCTCAGAAACCTAGCCCATCTCCTATCATATGAAAAAAAGAAATGAATCTCTTTCCTTTTTGATCAAAGGAGTTACTAAAACCTCTCTTGCGGTTAGTCTAATCCTTTGAATTAGCTTTACCTATCAGAGTCACACATTAAAGAAAAATAAAACCCACTTCTATTAGGTACTCAATTTTCTAATAAAAGAAACCTTAAGTGCTCTCCGGGGAGCATTTAGAACAGGCCTACACATCCTTTCTCCAAAAAAAAGAGCCACCCTACCCGCAAGTTAATTAAAACTCCATAATAACGACAGAATTGTCTTCCACCTCATTATGCTCATGTGTATGCTGATGAAAAATTAAATACACTCTCTTGCAATCCAAGAAATTACAATTAAACACAATTATCTGGAATTAACATACCCGCTTTGAGATGTTTACCAGGAGGACGCACGCACACTCGGAGATTGTTGTAAGCGCACCAAAAGCCTTTTAAGGATCTTATCTCTGTTTAGCTTCGTAAAACATCCCTGAGATACTATACTCTGTTCCGGTGCTGTGGTGTAAAAGAGTCTTCAACCCAATTGTCATTTTCTCTGAGATTGAATTTTCTCAGGATACTACTTCACCTCTTCCTGCTTTCGGGATTTACACACACAGACACACAGGCAGAGAAAAAAAGGGGTTAAAGAGGGCGGCACTGGAAATTGAAATTCGAGTTCTTGGAATATAAGGAACTAGGAAATTGCTTAATGGGTCGATGATGTCTGGGTTGCTATCATTGCCTAAAATTCCCGATTACTATTTCCTATGCCATGGTGTTGCTTTTAATCCTGACAGTTCCTATAGTGGAGAAAGAATTAATTTTACACCTCAAGGGGTGGTGAAAACCCTCCTTCCGCGAAGTGGTAAAAGTCAATTTTCTCATTAAAATTCCAAAATAACCGTGAGAGTCTCAAGATGTTCGATTAAAGAAAATAATTCATGCTGTGAGAAGTGGAACGATAAGGAGACAAAGTATCCAATTGATTTTCTCACAAAATAGGGATAAAAGAGGGAGTTAGAGAGAGAGAGAGAAGGAAGAATGGAAATATTCTCCCTGAATGCACTTAGATTTTGAAATCCATTACAAAAATCAAGGCAGATTCGGTCGACCAGATGATTGGCCATGCACTTGCAAGTAAGGTCGAGTGGAGATTGTTTTTTTTTCTCCCATCTGCTCTCCTTTCGCAATCCTCTGACAGGATATTTCATTTTTAACTTCTCGTTTGAATAATATTTGAGAATCAGTCAGCTGGAATAAGTGTACAGAAAGATTACTTTTACGGACGGTTATTCCATTACCTTGGGATATTATTGAAGTTGTGGTTGGGTCAAGGACATTTAAGACGTTTTAAGGAATTATCTTGGCATTGTTATGACCAATTTTGGAAATTATTTCAATTTTAATACGAAAACCCAATTTGGTTCTTAACTAAATTGGTATATGGCACATGGAGTTCCGTAGGTGGTCTCTTCCTCGGACCATATTGCAGTCATAACAAAAATGTTCGCCAAGGACACAAAAAAAAAGAGATTCTGTGTATATCATGTCAGTTGATTGGTGGCACAGTGAGTCACAATTGAAGCAGAAACATTGCTCCAGTACGGACTACAATTCCTTGAATGCGAAAGGATACTTTACTGTAAACCTTTGGCTATGTTTTGGACACTTTTAATCGAATGCTGGATATTAAAGACACTACTCGACTAGCATAACATAATGCCTCAAAAGACCAGATTCAAACAAGAAGATCAATTCTGAGGAATCAACATACTGTCATCTAGATGTTCGGAGCACTGGAGTAGAACTTATCTCATCTCCAGCAAAGTGCAGGAGTCTCTTATCCATGAAAACCTTACACTGATCGGATTTTAATGGTTTGATTCCAGCGCGTAGTTAAAAATATCATTATGGACCGAACGACGACTAATAAGGACGATTTCTATATAAACCCGATGTACAATCAAATTGCTTTTGGGGACAAATTATTATCTAAAACGTATCGTTACCTAGAATGCGTTCCCTTTTCTCAACTTCGCTTTTCCAGATGAGCAAGGTAATGTCATTTTAAGTATGATAGTACGCCTATTTGTAGAGATCACGCAAATATATTTTTTATAGAATTTACAATGACTTCAGGCATCGCTTCTTCCCCTACAATGACTTTGGCGTTCAGCATGGGTATATTTCCTAAACGAGCTTTAAAAATCGGGAGTCCTTTATTAAATTTTTACCAATAGTCCTCCAAGAACAGGAGCTAATGATGGTCAAAGGGTACTCTGTCTGCAAAATGTAATGAACTGTGTTCTTAACTTTGAAAAGGAAAGACACAAAACTTATTTCTTTGAATATCCTTGGAAGCTAAAGCTGAAATTTTAAATGATAAAAGATCCCTCTTCTTTGTATTTTTACCTTTAGGCTCATAGGAAGGCTGAGTTTTTCTCAAAGAAGGAACAGTTCCCACAGATTGGCAGCACTGTCTTGCTCACGTTATCTTACCCCTTTTAAATGCCATATCGAATCTGAATTCAATTTGAATCGGGTGTAACATGGTGTAAACGCAGATTGGGTTCAGACGAGGTTTGGTAGATAGAGAAACAAGATAGAGGTAGAAGGGAGAGAAACTGCTCGGTGTGACGTGAGAGAGCTGAACAAGTTTTTTTCCTTTTCTATTTGTAAATCCCAGAATTAATTTCTTTACAGTGCATGCACATTACTACTGTTCAGAGATGCCGTTTTCCAATTTCGAAGGGGAGTATTTAGAAACGAGTATTTTGTGTCTGAGGGGAGTAGAGGAGTTCTTTTTTAATGCAAATATGTTCTTATTGTACAATGATGTTACATTGGGAGAAACACAAAAAAGGAGCTATTCTTGTTTTCACAGGAATTTCTTCTTCTGATAATCTGCCTGAGAACTTCAGAACTTGCAATAAGGATTTGTTGGGGCATCACGCACTGGAGCAATTCTACTCCGGGGAATTTCTTACTTATCTTATCTCATTTTTCACCTCGAAATTGACAACTTTTGTATGTATTAGTTTTACCCCGCTTTCAAGTGCATTCGCACTTCACACTCTCTTCTACAGTTAAGTCAGTTTTACTCCGGGGTAATTACACCAGTGAATTATGGTCCATTCAATGAAATAATCGTGGCAATGTACTAAAATGTTTTAAAGGGAGCAAAATCAGAACGAGGAAAATGCGGGAGTATAGTCGATGAAAAGGTAGTACGAGTACTCTCTTAGCTACGAATGAGGTCTACTATGATGCCATAAAACACGACGGACAAAAGTGTGGAAAGCTCTGCTCATAAAGGGCGACAAACTTGATTTATTTTTAACTTCTTCCCCCTTTCCGGCTTGAAATCCAATTTGTTGGGAATCAGATCTCTCAATTTGGTCATATAGACGAAGTTCTTGAATGGATCTATTCTTTTGTTCTTTAAATAATTATATTGAATACCAGACACATACAAAAAAACAATCACTCTTACCAGTTCTGCACTCTGGATGATTTCGTAGGTTGAATCCCTTTCAATTTTTCACCCAGTAATTTGATTTTATTTCAATGATCAAATTAAAAGTTTACCTACAGAATTATAGAATTTTATAAAAAAATTTCAGCAAAAATCCTGTAAAAAAACAAAAAGGCTTCCGAAATCTAAAAATATTCCTCTATTATTAAAATTTAGCAAATATTAGCAAAAACTGAAAACCCTTTCGACCACTTTCATTCCAATCAATTTGGAACCACATGAAACGTGAAAAAACCCTTCACACGTTTATTTAATAAAAAATTACAAAAAAAGTCAGTACATACTGACAAAACATTTACCGTAATTCCTGCCAAAGTACTGGAAGCCAAAAAATGACCACGACGAATTTGTAAATTTTTAATTGGCTAATACGACGAAATTGCCCCAATGACATTTTAAACATTCAAAAGGTTTCCACCCTTTAGACAATACTACAATCCGCACACAGTTCACTGGACCCAATTCCAGTGCTTACAGTGTAATTCGCCAATTTGCAAAGCAGGGTAAAAATGGATAAGGGAGAAAAAAAAAGGAGGCCAACATGCGGCTAAATACTTCGAGCTAGAAATTACAATATGCAATACCTATACTCGTATGCGTGTATGTACATAGTTGCTGTTAAAATATTTACAACTTGCGGTGGACGGGCTCCAAGGCTTAAGTTATTATCCCTATAATTTGCTATTCGAGGTTTACCATGTGGTTCACTTGCCAATAAATGTGTTGTACGAGGTTCGTTGTAGTAGGTAGGTACTTGGTAAGGATGTGATATTGTTGTCCGAGAGAAACGCGGTGGAAAGTGTCTACAAATGCGGTTTTATACAGTGGTACAGTGGTGGCCAATGTGTAGGTACCTGAAACAGTAGCAAATAGCAAATACCGCAAGCAACAACGAAATGAAAACTGTTTTATTTTAGTCCTTTTTTTGTTTGGTTGTTTGATAACTTTATTCGTCGTAGCTCATTGGCATGAGCATGGTTTTACATTTGAAGGATTTGCACTTTTTGTATTATTTATTTGGTAAACCTTATGGTATTAAGGACAAGGGTTAGTACTGTGAATTGTTTTGAACTCTGAATAAAGCAGTCCATCAGGAGTGTTAAAATTCAGTATCAAGTACTATATTGTCGAAAATAGAGCAAATGTTCTCACTCAGACAAGTCCAGGAAAAGACCAATGAATTTCAAGTCATAACCCACTCCCTTTTCAACGAATTCAAAGTCGCCTATAACAGCATTCATCGTCGATGGCTCAATTCGGGATACCGGCATAACTTATCCAGACGCTTAACACTGGAACACACACGATACTCTGTGCAACTTGGAAACAACTCTTCTGAACTCTTCCAAACGTGCACCGGATTCAGGCAAGGATATGCGCTGTCATGTGATTTCGCAGATAGTGCGGAGGGCAGGTACGGGAGGCACTATCTTTCACTAATCCGTCAAACTGCTGGGATACGCAGACCAAGGCACTATCTTCCATAAATCTGTCCTACTGATGAGACCAAAGTGACCATATTGACATCATCGGAAGATCCCGGCAAACCGTCGTAGAGGCGTTTAGGGCTATTGATGAGCAAACGAAACGAGTTGTTCTTGAAGTGAACGAGGACAAGACGAATATACGTCATCAACAAACAAAAATGTATCTGTTCAAGACATTGGGCAGAATGTCACTGTTGATAACTTCAATTTCGAGTTAGTTAAGGAGTTCACGATGAAAAACCCTAGCAAACTGCTGCTACTTCGGTTTGGCAAAGCAACTGTGTTCAAAGCTCCTAGCTCGAAGGACCAAATTAATGCTCTTTAGAACGCTCATCTTACCAGTCCTACTGTATGGAGCCGAGTACTGGGCGATAAGTAAGAAAGCTGAGCTAATATTGGGCACTTTCGAGCGAAAAATACTTCGTGGGATATTAAGTCCCTTATGCAAATTGAGGTGTAGAAAAAACTGCAAACTCTATGACCTGTATCAGGATGTGGATGTAGTCCAAAAAGCCAAGATAAGCCGACAACATTGGCTCGGCCACGTCGAGTACGGTGAATATCTAAAAATTATCCACAGGTTTAGTCCTCTACCTAGAATTTCCAAATGAAGGCAAAAATGCAGAGCAGGCACAGTTTCCTTCTCAACGCTTCGCGGGCATAACCTGTTCAGCCCACATCTTTTTCTAATATGATGAGGTAAGAGGACAACTGATTGGAAATGTGTTCCTAAATGTCGAACGAATCATAAGTCCACGAAGCAAAAGTTTTATTAAACTGGAGCGGGCTTTGATTCCACTCAAACTCAACCCACCCTCCTCCCATGAATAGATCCTTCAGTAGAGAAACTTTAAAATTGTTCTGCCAAATTATACATTCAGTGCAAGAATTCGACTGCCAAAACAAACTCTAAACTATGTGTATCCTCCCCCTTAATTCACTTTCGATAACAGAAGCTCCGAAATGCAATTTATTCCAACAGAAAACGCCCTTTTACCTTCTCTTGTATATGTACTTCACCACACAAATCTTCTTATTCCCAATAGTTACTGTTTCTGTTGGTGTTTTCTATAAAGGCAACCGAAACATAAACGCTAAATGGACATTATAAATCACGCAATTTGCACAGTAAATGCACTCCCCCATTGTAAGACGTACACCTTCTTGTAATGTGAAACTCCATTCTCCCTGATTGCAATTTTAAAATTCACAACATAACCCAATCTATTGTGGCAACTGCACGCACCACATCTACCCCGAGTCCGAACACATATTTGCTCGAGATAGAGAATGGTCGACAAATGATGAATGGCGCTAGATGCCCTCCCCCCCAAACGGAACTCGTAATAAAGTTTTTGCTATAAATTTCTATAAATGGGTTATGGGGTTAAATGATAGCTACAGCTCTCTGTTCTACTAACCGCCCCCATATCTCATCGCCTTCTTACCAAACCACCGCCCGAGATCCGACACCGCATACACTCTTGAGAAGCTGAAAAGTCCTTCAAGCAGTAATAAGTCGCTAATCCTCCTAAAACTTCCTTGATTTTGCATGAAATTAGATTGGTTGTGTGACGACGACGACGACGACGACGACGAAGGAGTCGCACACTCTCTCTCTCTACTAGATGCCACGATGGAGGGATGGTGGTGGTAATGATTTGCAGATGACAAGTGCGAGATAAATTTTACCGGCATAAAAGTGTAATAATCATTTTTCATTTCAGTATCAGTGAACTCCATCATAAGCAGCCCGCCACCGCCGCCGCGCCACCCTGTAGATCTTTGTACTTTAAATAAGTGTCCTCCACTGTTTGCTAAGTGGTAGCGGATTAATCAATGTGATGGCAATGTTGTCGCCGACAACAACAACGCCGACGACGACGACTAGGACTACTAGGTGGTAGGTAAAAGGACGACTAGGACTACCACCGACCATGAGAAATGATCTCACTTGAGTGTGAGATGCAGGAGAGTGGAAAATTGAAGAACATCGTCGTCCTCGTCGTGTAGGTGAGACTTTGTAATGAAATTGTTTGGGAAATTTGTCAAAACGAATCTCTGACAATTGCATTGGTGTCGACCTGGCCATTATGTGATAGAAACAACATTTAAATTTGATTAATTAGTGAGTCATTGCTTGTATTTTTTTTTTCTTTGCGGGAACTGGAGCAAGCTGTCGAATGGGTTTTAGATATTTATAGCTGACAGCTTGTGGTGAGTAGTTAAATTTGTCACGAAAAATTAACCCAAAAAAAAAGATGGAATTTGTAAATTTTGAATACAAATTAATTTGTTTGCGGTCACCTAATCGGCATTTGTGATGATGCGAAATAGGAAATATTATTTAAATGTACAAACAGTTTTAATTTTCGCCTAATCCGATGGGGATTTTGTTGAATTTTTCATGCCAAATTGGGATATCGAATGTTTTGATAGTTTATTAGCAATTTGCACTCAAATTGAGAGATTGCTTACTAAAAGTATTGATACTAATCCGAATTAATTTTTATCTATTATTGGCCATAATTTTTAGTTATGGGATAGTTGGATTGTGTACTCGTAGTTTAAAGTCCAATTTAATTCGCTCGACAATAAAAGGTCGAAATTTTAAGTACGACAATAGGAAACAACTAAATCGTGGTTAAAATGCGAAGATTCGACGTTACCGCTCTCGTAAACGAGCATTCGCTGTCGTAATTTGAGATGACAGCACAAGTTATAGTGCGCCATTTCATTCGAAGATTATTTTCCTCTCGAGACGATTAAGTTATGAGGAGAGGAGTCATACTGTGGTAAATCACTCCAAGGAATCAATAGAAAAATGAATTGCTGGAGCATGAGTCGCTTATTTATGAGATTTTTTCATTCAGAGGAAATGCCTTGAGTTTGGTCAGGAATCAGACTCATATATGTTCACTTACGAGCTCACATTTTGAATCCAGTCGAAACACACGACAGATCTTGTGGTTAGCTACCCCTACAGCTGACAGTCTAAACACTATTGTCAAATGTCAAAACATTGGCCAACAATGGCGTGGCGCGGTTAGCTGTCAAGGAAGTCATTCACACTTACGACCTTCCATTTTTCTCTGTTTTTAGTATGTTGGAAACGAGCTACAGAAGTTAAAGTCTTACGAGACTTACTTACTTACTTAAAGGGCTCCTGATCCTTGTAGAGTCTCTGCCTAAGACATCGCTGCCTTCCATCCTCTGAGGTTTCGAGCACGCTGCTTCCAGTTGTGAAAATCAAGTTTTTTGACATCCGCGACAACCGGAGGTTCGGTCTTCTTCCCCGTCTCGAACTTGTGGGCAATGTAGTCTGCGTATCTTGGCTTGGGCTACATCCACATCTTGATCCAGCTCGTAGAGTTCGCGCGTAATGTCCTCTGACGAGAGTAGATCCCCACAATACCTATAATCATCAATCTAATCAACTGGCGTGCCTTCTCACAACAGAGGGGAATCCTCATCGTAGTCCAAAATTGTGATCTCCCTAGCTTGATGATTTTCCTCATATTTTAAGGTTGATCTCTGGCCATAGAGCTCTAGATACCCTCTCATCTACGGTTGGCCAAGTTGTGTATACAATTGGTGATACTTCTCTTGGCAACACACAGCGGTGCCCTTATGCTGTTGATGACGTTCCTTGATGGGGATTAAGCAGCTTTTTCGGCCAGTCTATTGGCACATCTTACGCGAATCTGGGTGCATAGTGCCTTGAGCATTGTGCGACAATCCCTGATTAGCTCAGATTTGATGACATGAGACTCTATCGCTTTGATTGCAGCCTGACTGTCAATGAATATGACGATATCCTTATTGGATATTGATCCCAGCTCAAGTAATCTGGCACATCAAGAACATCGGCTTGGAAAACACTGCATTGGTCCAAGAGTCTTAGAAATATTTCCAGGGTCAGGTCTTCTGAATAAATACCTGACCCGATTGGCCTTCATCTGTAAAAATCTTAATTTCATTTTTAAGATGAACTTCATCATTTTACCAGTCTTCCCTGCTAGGATACTCTTCTTTATACGGAGTGTCAGGTCAGGTAGATGGGTGTCTTGTTACCAGAACACTTAGACCCACGATTCGGGTCCATTGTGCCCAAATACGGAGTGTCTAAGTCAGATTTGAGTCTCGGGAAATGTATTCCTAATTGAAGCAGTGCCCTATGCTGGTACTCTGAAAGAATCCTACGTTTGTTAGCCGAGCCTGCCAATGGTCCAAATCTATTACAACTTTGGAAATAAGAGCTTAGAAAAGCATTTGCTATAAATTTCTGAATGAGTGATACACATTCCCAAGTCATGACACCAATATGGGTAGTTAGTGGAACTGCTTAAAAGGATACACATCAATTATGACAAATATTCGCAGTTAAAAATCATTGGTTCCTTTCCGTCGGATAATGAAATAATCGCTCTCGTGAACTGTATCCTTTCAAATAATAATAAAAAAACTTTCCTTTTTAGTATGCCTGATGGAAACTTGCTTCACAAAAATACAAGGTAAATGGTGCCATTGGGTAAAATTCCAGAAAATTCCAGGAAGTCATTTTTACAAAGTCAACCCATGTGAAAAATCCTTTCGGTCATTATTCCACTTTTGGCATAACTTGTATGTTTCACGAGTATTTTCCGCGCTGCACGAGAACTGTCACATAAAACGCAATGTACAAGTGCTTGTAGGGCAGGATAAGTGTATGTTCAAGCCCGCCCTTTACCACCTACAACTACGCTATGGTTGACAACTTTTCCACAGGGCGAACACAAAAACTACAAAAAAAAAACAGAAAAAAAAACGAACTCTGCAACTGAAAATGTTGTTTTCTTTGTAGAAAATTGATTTATTTTAGTATGTGTACATTGGTGTGGTGCATTCAACTGCTGCAACATCCACTACCATCAGAGGCAAACAAATTGCTAGTGACACTATCTTAAGGGATTTCAAGGATTGGCTTAGACTGAATTGACTGTTACAAGGACTCTTCTTTCGAGGCAAGTGTACCACGACGACGGTAAGTGAGTTTTATGTAAGAAATGAACTGCATCCCATTTGAAAGTTAACACACAACACATATGTGTACACATATTCGCACACGAATGTCACTTCTTGGTTGTTAGTTACTTATGAAGTAGAACACACAAGTGTAGCGCTTGTGGCTACTAAATAAATTACTCCTGCATGGTGAAGGAATATAAAATGCATGATGTGGTATGTGCTGCTGCACGGATCGCTTTTAATTTAAGCTAGCGTTTCATTTGACTGAGGTGTAATGTGTTTTGGCGCCCGGTACCCCGGTACCCCGGTACCCAGTGGTACGATTTATGTGACAAAGTCGTGGGGGGTAATAACTCTTAAGCGAGGCGGTAGGAGCGAACATAGTTTCAATTTCGGACAAGTTTTCGTCTTGTAACAAAATGGCTAAATGTCGACGAGTCACGTTTGCTAGCTGGCAGCTATTTCGTGGTAGTAAACTGGGGTACCTACCACACAATAACGGGCCACTGTCTACATAAGGATCAACGTGGCAACATTAGGGAAACAGTCGTCCATAAATTTTTAAATAATTTTCTGTAAAGGAGTAAAATAAAATTAGAAAAGGAAATAAAATCAGTTTCTTGAGGAACGATCAAAGGATAAATAGCTGAGGTAATAGAGGTCAAGTGGTTGCCATCAGCTCATAATATTCTCCATAATTTTCCTTAAGACTTCGGGCCATCAATTTCCCACTTCTTGCTAGAAGTTCTTTATAGAGGCGTCAATATGTGGTCTACCCCTTTTGGTTTGACAGAGCACTCAAATAAAACTGACAGTAGGTAGTACACTTCGTGTCAATTAAAAAGAACATTAGTTCAGTTTGCTGACTCTGTGCACCAACATAGTTTCCTAGATTTCAAGCTTTAAAGGCAACATTTTCGAGAAGGTAAAATAACAAAAGAGTAAATGAACACATTGAACAACAAAAAGTTTAAAACACACAACCTTGACAGTTTCGACAGATTTCAGAGGAAATTTCTTTCACTGAAAATTTCTTTACTCACCCTGAGAACTCTTTTTTTGCGAAAAAGTACGAAATTTCTCGGTACCAGAACAGAGATTTCCTAGAAATCAAATTTCCTTGGAAATTTTGCAAACAGACCTATTGACAGGGAAACAGTAACTCTGAACCAATGCTTTTCCAGGGAAAAGATCATATCACGGCAATAGCAACAGCAACAACCCTGGTCGAAAGGCAAACGCAGGTATGGCTTTGAACAGGGATGTCAGGGAGGTTGATGAAATTTAAAAAAGGAAAACGAAGTGAGGGTCTATAACAGAGTGAGCGTTCATGATGATTTTCCATTGAACGCGGTCAGGGTTAAAGATGGTTCGACTGTACATTATGTGGCTTTTGTCCTGTATCACCTGGTGGTTGCTGTGTTCCCTACAACCTCAGATCTACCCAACTCTTTCCACTCAATAATCTGTTCTGTAAAATTTACTCGCGGACCACTGTATACTCTGCTATCCTGAGTTGGAAGGTTCCAATGCATTGCTTGGTTGCTGTTACCTTTTCTGAAAAAGTGAATGCCACATCTGTCGTTGTATAATTTTATCTAATAATCGATGGCTTATTGGCTCTAGCTGTTCGTTAGAGACCCCATTTGGGCAACGAATTCAGCTTTCTGGGAATAGTTTTTGATTCTAATTTAAGTGATTTCCAGATCGTCTTTGATGCTCTTTACTACCACCATCTGGCCCATTGTTTGGTTGATGTTTGAGAGATATCCTTTGGAACATAGCATCGGTATTCTCAGTAGCTACGCTAAGCCTAGTTGCACATGCATGTGCTTTTGTTCCAACATGAACCAAACACCTCGGTGTAAGCTGAACATATTTGAAACAGTTCAACTCACAGACGTGAGTTTAACGACGTGGGAGGCATCTGGAAGGCTGTGCTAATAATACAGGAATCATAGGAACAAGAAGTGTTGTAGCAAACCAAGTGAAAAGTTATAAGACTTCGACTTTACTAAAAGGCCACTTTAAAACACATAAATAGAGAAACTTTAGACAGCTTCTAAAGTGTATCGAACCTTGAAAGGGAAGGCAGAACACTGATGTCAGTAGAAGACTTTTCAGGTGACATCAGACGTCAACAGCACCTCTGCGCTATCGTCTTCAGACTTCTGTAACTAATTTCTTAAGAGCTCACTTCGTGTTCCACTGCTCAGCGCCACGTTTGCTAGATCGTCTAGTTATTCTGCCTACTATATGAGCGTACTCCATTGCAAAAAAGAGTTGTGTTTGTGTCCAACGGTTTGACCAATAAAGCCTCAAGAAGATTCTTTAACATCTCATTTCAAACGATTACAACTTTCGTGTGGTATGGTGTTCATTCTGCAGGTACTGGACCCATAAATCAGTGCCGATTCTACGTTTGAGTGCAGCTTAGGTTTCAAGCCGATAACATTGCTTGTCTAAAGGTAACTTGGATGGAACGCCTTCTCCACTCTGCTGAACACATTCAGTTCCATAGCCCTGCGATAGGCTAAGACGAGCTAAGAAGAAAGCTGCCAACAAAATAGAATGTTATCAACTTTCTCGCCGTTCTGTCAGACAAGTTTCAGTTGAGAGCTGAAGTTAGAAGTGCTGAGGGCTGAGATAAAGGTCCAAAATCCTTTGTGAGAGCATTCAAACTACAAAATATTCATAGCGTTAAAGACAAGATGTCATATTCCACCCAACGCCATAGCTACCTTCTGTCAATAGTGCTCGCAGTACATCGAACCACCGAGAACAATTGTGGTGACAGTATGCACGCCTAAGGTACTCCATTTTGGACTTTAAAGTCATCCATTATATCATACCGTCCTCGTGAGTAGCCTACAAAACAGTCATGAGTTTTCCTGAGATGTCTCCCCTGCACAAGGTCAACCAAATCGCAGCTCCAGTCAAGCTATTAAAAGCCTTCTCGATAAACAGTAGATGTAGCGGAGAACTTCACTTATGTATGTCAATTGCCCAAAAAAAAAACCCAAAATTACAGTAATCATACACCCAAATCACAGCAATAATAAAATTTAAGGACTTTTTTTCTGTGTCAACACAAACACTTTATGCGATTAAGGTTTATCCCCATAAATAAATTGCTCAGCGATTAAGGTTCTCCTCAAAACGTTTATAATTCCAATTATACTTATCACCTTCTTTTCGTAGAGTTTCGTTAAAAAGTTAACGAAAAGCAAAAAAAAAAAATCCCATGTCGCACTTGTCAAAACAATTGTCATCAAACACGATAAAACATCAGAGGAAGAATTACCTTCAGCCATGTTAATTACAGCGTTTGTCTTTACGACTAATTTGGATGCCAGAAAATCCTTTTTACTCCTTCCCTTGCACAGTGCCATGGTTGACAATTAAATTTTTTAAATCACCGATTCACCCCATGGAATTAGGTGAAAGGTTAACTGCTCGTGTACACGCAAACAGCAAACCAATCCTCTTATTTGATTACGGTTTATTAAAATTTCTTTTTTTCTTTCTTTCTGTACTTCCTTCTGGTCCCTTTTATTTCTGGCTGTGTTCGGGCAGGTGTTACACCCTCCGGCGTTAAGGTGTAAACTACCGCTCTGGTGGAAAAGTTTTCCATGCCGCTAGATAATTACAAGTTAACTCAATAAATCTACCTCTTAAAGGAAAAACACACACACAGAGAGAGAGAGAGAGAGCTGCAAACAAAACAACTAACATCCTTTGTGCGCGCAAAAAGGATACACCAGACAAGAGAAAAATAATAAGAAAACGAGGAGAGGAAGAAAAAAATCCGATCCTTGTTCGCTTAATAAATTTAAGTGCTATCCCGGCTGAGCTTATACTAAATTAATTTATCCAACAGAATGCAGTAAAGGACACAATGGTCGTCCTACGAAAGACATATCCTCACGAAAGTCTGCGAAAATCTTTTGTGCAAATTATAATCCACTTTTGTCCTTTTCACCAAGCTGATGGCATGCCATCGAATATCGAGTATCTATAAGGTGTGGGCAGTCAGATCCTTTATTCTTTGCTTTTCAGTCAGTCACCTCCGCCCCTCACCCCCCAAAAATCGAATGGGTTGACGCTCGCTACTATAATTAGCTTATAGATTACAAATTGTATTTTGATTAAGTCCTTCTCGTGAGGTCTTTGACTGGACGGGCCGCGGCATGGTATACCCACCTACCTACCGAATGAGGTGTGGTTTATAATAGATTACTTCGGGTGGCACAAATCTTTTGTCCTTTGCTGCAAAAGCCCCTGATTGACGGACACAACACACACAGAAAACGCGAACAACCACCACCGTGCATAGGATTAAGTGCTATTAGCAAATTGATATTGAATGCACGATTAACATGCTAAGCAAGGGCGCAGCTGGAGCGCCCGTCTCCGGCGACTACGACGACGACGACGGGTCAATGGAAGATATATTGAAATGTGATGAGATTCGCAGCAGTCGGTTGGGCATTAGATTGTGTATGACTCTGATTCGAATACGAGATTATGGTTAGGGCGGCGAGTAATTTGAATGGATCCTTCCTCTACCTTGGCGCGGAATGTGCTGGTGAAACTTTGTGGCGGATTTACGGCAGTTTGGAAATTTGCAATTTCGCATTTCGAGGGGGTATTAGCATTTACAGAAATTTTGAATGGCATATGTGTATGGACACGAAGGCATTGACTATTCAAAAGGATATTTCTCTCAATTCGTGTCTGGTCTTGGCAAGTGGTTTAGTTTTGAATGATTGTGTGCCCATGCACTAGCAGATGTTTTGCATATTGATTTTGTATATCGGTAATTGAAGGTAGAGACAAAAATGCAGGGTGACATAATGTTTAATTTGTGGGACCCGAAGTTTTCAGTAGGATAAAAGTAAACAGTTTAGTACGCACCTTCTGGCAAACAAAATCCGTCAAGAGTTACAAGTTGACACATAGTAACTGACTTTTATCCTTTAATAGACGAGCTTATAAAAACTTAATATGGAATACACTTGCATTAGGAGCTTTAATTTTAAGTTTGACATTAGTTTCCACCTTTTAGACATAGAACTGTCATGTTTTGACAGCTGTCAAGTAACATTTACACGATTCAAGAAAATTAAATGATATTCGCATGCCAAATGAATACAAAATTGAAAAACTTGGCCCCAAAATGTTGAAAATTTCGCAAAAATGTTTGCAAAACTTGTCCCTACTAAGTGAGTCAATCAGCGAGACGAGTTGAGCTAAAATTGCAATTGAATGCTGAAAGTATGACTTGAAAAGTATACATTTGTCAAAAAATCAAAAATTCCAAATCCTAGAATCAATTCTAAAACGAGCCAAAAACTTTTATGTGGTACGGTAGTGTTGGGAGGAACTTTTGTGCCTTTGTTTCTCTCTAAAACGGTGGCTGCTTTGCTGTTCCCCAATGGGATTCGAACTTCCCATCCTTTAGAAGCACTTCCCTCAGAGCCTCTGACAGCTCAAGATACCTATGGATCATTCTGGACACAGACCTCACCTGGATATTTAATGGCAATAAAAGAGTTAAAAAAAAGTTAATATAGCCTTCTAAACATGCAGTAGAATTTTTGAAAGAGCCTGGGGACCTTTTCGATAAAAACGAATCCAACTGCAAGCCTTGAGCAGCCATTAGTGTCTTAAGAATCAGTTACTCCGCGAACTGAAAGTCGATTTCGACGGAGTTTCGATCATCCTTCACAAATATTTTGACGAAGTAAACACAACTGACTACACCACGTCATATTTAGACTTTATAATGCCGCAGTCTTTTCCAGCAGAGAAGAAAGGAAAAACCAACTGCCAAGTCCATAACGATATATGTATATTCCTGGATCCAAAATGTACATCGGAGAAGACTGTGAATTCTTCTGAGCATCGCTGGGGTCTTCTAGATCAGAACGACTCCCAGAACAAAGCAGGGCTTTTTCAAGGGGAGGTCCTGCCAGTGACAACAGCCACTCATGAGTCTGCCGTAAGAGAAATATAACTTCTATGTCACAGTTCAAGATTTGGGGGTTCCTGGATACCACCCTTGTACCCTGGCTATGAAATATCGGATGAACTAGCAAGGAAAGGTTTCACAGACATATTAGAACAAACTGATCTTTCTGTAATCACCTCGTCCTCGTTCTCAGGCTTGAAGCAAGAAAGTTACCCACAAGAGAGATGAACTTAAGGTGAAATTCTATAGAAACTTTCAATATTGCAAGACAATTACAGCCATCCTTTGTTTGATCAAGGTCTAAGGGAATGTTCACAGACTTGTCGTTTTTTGTTACAGAATTTTTGCACCAGATGTCGAATTTCACTCGTCGTAAAACTCTTCTTGGGCCCTGAATAACTCATTGAATAGAGGGAATCATTCTCAAAGAAGAACTAGAATTAGAACCTCCACAAGGCCTTAGCTAAGGCTAAGAAACTCTAAGCGAAACACAACTGAAAAGAGGTATAATCAAAGATCCTAATGGAGCATTGTAGAATCAAGAGCACTCATTGAAACACAGAAAATGTTTAAAAATTCTGCAGTGATAATCCAGAACATCAGTTCAAAAAACTATAAGGCGTTAGTAAAAGATACAATACAAAATTTCTACTTAAAACTTCCTCATTCCTTTAGTAGGTCGCTTGTCGTGGAACCGTTCAATAACCTAGTCTTCCTAGTTTTTAAGAAGATTGAGGAGATCCTCAAGGGGGATAGAAATTTCATCCGAAAGAGCAATGGAGAGCTGAGCCTTGCCTGACCAGTTCATCGGCTTGGTTCCCATGAACGTTGCTATCCACTAGAACCCATACAAGAGTAATCCTGGAATGATATCCAAGCGAGTCTAGTACTCCTCGTCATTGGATGATGGGTAAATTGGAAGAGAGAAGAACTATCCCTTCTTCTGTTGGGGCTTTTGAAAATTAGCCAGTATAAGGTTTCAATATTTATTTTCCATGATTGATGTCCAATTTGACTGGGAAGACTTACTTGTGATATTTTGCATTCGTTTGTGATTCACAGTATTTTGTATTGAACTACGCTCAATGCTTTTCAAGGAAATCGCTTTTTATTTATTAATAGTTCAGGTTTGAGCAATGAACCTTTCAGTACACTACCACAACATCGTGGCCACCCATTATCTTCGAGAGGATAACTATTTGAACGAGTATACAGTAGAATATTTGTTAATGAAACTACTAGTAAACCTTCTTAAAGACCCTCCCACCAGCCACTAGAACTCAAAATTTGCATACCGAATAATTGACAGGATTAGTGTTGCCTCTATGCCTGTCGTCGTCTCTAGCGAAGGTGTTGACTAGGAAGTGTTAAGCAAAACTATCATATCCATACCCATATCTCCCGGCGGCTATGAGCAATATTTCCTCTAAATTTACATCAATATCAAGTATTAATTTCCAATTCACAGAATCATCAAGCTGTTTTATCCCCCGAACAGTAAGTAAACATATTTGTATATCCTCTCACTTATTTGTAGGTTGTTTGCTGATTCCATCGATGATAATCGTAAGTAGGGCACGGGTTATAGCCGGCTGTTTCCTGTTCCGAATTTTGAAGTCCCCTCAAGGACAATTTAGAATACAGTACTCCCACTTGTAAACACACACATTCTACTAAAGGGATACTCTACTCAAAACCTAACCACAAACATTTCCTTCTCGATGATTTGCTTTTGATTAAGTACATAGCCTGCAATCAAATATGTCCCGGATCATATCACTTGTGTTCTGGAGTAAAAGTGCACCACTAAAAAACAGCCAACTAATTTACATCTGATTGCTTTGAAATTTGGCCTAAACACTGTAAATCCTTGCTCCTTTTTCCCCCCACCCATCGCTGCTGTTTACCTTGCATATATCCTGGCAGCAGTTGTCTGTGTAACATGTCTGAGAGGTAAACAGTTTTTGCAATACAATTTCACAGCAAATCCCTTTAGAGTCCAAAGCTCCTAATTCACTGGAAATGGTTGAATTTAATCTGTGACTGGTGTAAGTATGTGCATACAGTGGAGGCTGCTGCTGCCGGATGGCTGTAGCAACGAGAAACAGTGATTACTTGTAGCTAATTGAAATAAGCTGGTCGAAACATGGCTATAGAGCGGTTACCGGATGGAAACACAATTTTCAAACTGAATTAGGTACATAACTCCTTCATATTTATGTTCACACCGAATACCAGATACATTGCGATGGAGTTGTTCGAGTGTGCATCTACGTATTGCTCTCGTTCGGAGATTCAAATTATGCAGGGTGTTTCGGAAATAATGGTGATAAATTTACAGGACGATGCTACAACTCACATGGTGTTGGATAGCTGAACTTGGTTTCTTGATTTGACTGAAATGGGGATAGATTGTTGGGTCTTTTGTATACTGCTATGTGGATTTGGAAACAGATTAAGAAGATGAACGTATTGAGTTTCTGAGCTCTAAGTTGTGTAAAAATTAAAAGACTGGAGTTGAGAGGACAAGTTACAGGTATAGGAAGTAGAAAACTATATGACTTTGTCACCATTTAAATGTGGTTGAGGGACAAAGGAGTCAACTCTTGTAGAACTACTAACATGAGGGCATTATTGACGCCCAAGTAAACCTCAACTAGTCTCATGTGGTTTCAAGCAGCCCTAAACCTAATGGCCCTCACGAAGGTACATCCTCAACCTGCAGTCTGGGCCAGTTGGGTTAGGAAAAGCTTCACTGGAGGGCTCTGACATCAACTTGTCCATTTTATTACCAGAAAGAATCCGATTACGCCCCTTTTTACTGCATACATTTTCTCCTCTTTTTAATGAATTGGAGTAGGCGCTTCAATGACGAGGAGCACAGCACAGTATTCACCACATCCACACCTCCTGATAAGAGCAAAGGCAGGACGCAGTGTCATCACCCTCCACGAAAGCGTTGTAGACAAATGTTTCCCTTTAGCAAATCATGTTAGGATGCTTAGCAAAAGCGAAGGGCCCCGTAAGAACGCCAATAAGTTTTCTGCAGTTTTTTCTGCTGAGAGATAGCAAGAATGCCGCGGACTTCTCACTAACTTCTAGTAGCATCTGTTTAGTGAGCCTACATCCAGGCAGACATGCCACTGACAATTGCGTTCATAAGAAACCCAATCATCAATGAAAGTTCTTACCGTTGATACAGTAGGACCTAACGCAGGATATCTCATTTCCCGTGATTCCAGTGTGACCTGGCACACAGATGAGAGTCAATAAATTGAATCTTGCGACTCAGTTCAGGGTCTTCTTGCATTCACCAACTAATTTGGATGAGCCTCAAGGCCTTAAGCGCAGCTTAACTGTCACTACAGAGACATATACATTCCCAATGATGTGGCTCGCAGCCATTAGGATTGTAAATGTCTCCGCCTGGAAGACATGCTTACCCAGCGAGTATTGTATATTGTGTTATCGTCTTCCACAAATACACCAGCCCCTTATCCTTGATCGGTACGACTAGACGCCATTCCTGGCTCAGACGTTGGCGCTAGTCAGTCCTAAGAAATAAGAAAGTGGACCTAATACTTGCGCCGCAACTGAAGCCTCAGAGTTAAAGCATCAGACGGCATATCCATAAGACCAGTGTCATTCATAGGATAAGTGTCGTGCAAGATCATCAAGGCTCCAGTGCATCTCATACCAAAAGCCACCAAGTCTGAGCGAACACCCCATGATATAAGTATCAAGAGTAGGGAGATTCAGCAGTACGTCTAGAGTAGAGCCCGGAGTATTCGGAAAGGCTGCCTGTTCTGTACTTACTGTCGACCAAAGAGTCAACTCCAGCCGTATATATACCATCTTGAACCCTCAAGCTTAAAACAGTGAGTAAAGCCACGAGAGAGGCAGATAATAAAGTGAAACTCCTTAGAGACCTGAGTCGTTATGGGGAACCTCTAGTCATCGCTGACAAATCAAGAATCGAGACTCTTAGGAAAGATCTGAAATCCATTTGCACCCTCATAAGTATCATCACAGGGTACAACACTCTGCGGCCTGATACTAGGACGGACGGAGGAGAAGCTGTACAGATCTAGTGATGATGTGGAAGTTATTGTGGATACAACCCACTTGCGCTTCCACTGCCAATGCAAAGTATAAGTTCGTGGGGAGACAATTCTTCAATGAGCTAGAGGCAGACAACAAGGTGAATATAGTTCCGATAATAACTTGTGCAAACAATGCCTTTCAAAACACCCATGAGCCAAGAAGTTCCTAGTTTAAAGTGACTATCAGAATTATCTGAAATAGTTATTGGTGGTGGGGATTTGAACGCGGCAATACCTACCAAGGAATACGGAAGACCAGGGAATAGAGCAGCAAGACTACAGATGCGAAAGGCCCAACTATTTTGGCAACATTTAGATCAGAAATGATGTAAAAACAGATTAACTCAAGTTAAGACAGATTCGTCATGATGTCAAAATACCATTCTTACTGCCAGAAAACTACTGACACGAACTTGAAGTGAAGCTACAAGGAATGCACAGCGCCATACAAAACAAGGTGAACCTAAATGTCTCCTTTAGAAACTTGAACTTGGAGTCTTTCTAACAGATCTGCAGGTCTAGGAAAGCAAACATGGCAGATTCTAATTTCAAGGAGACCACAAATAATTCATAACAACCGCTTCTGGCTAAGATTGTCCAAGGTTAAGGAGCAATCTTCACTCAGTGATTTCAAATGTCCAATAACCTATGACATCTATATTCTAATTTACGAACTAACTTAAGGCTGTCTAAGCTCCTTTCTAAGTTTCTGTTTGTTTCTTTTTGTAATTTGTAATTTCTTTGATTTGACACATGTCATTATCTCCGATAATTTGTAACTTTTCAAGGAAAAGGAAAAAGATTTTATCGTTCCTTAATTTCTTAAACAATCACCTGCTGCTGCTGCTATACCAAAGGAAGCCCCAAAGAACCATAGCCCCATGAGCATTTATCTCACGAAAAGTAATCAACTCTGAGGTTTGTGTGCACGAAACACTTTTGACACACACAAATTCAAGAGAAAATAGAAGGGTTTTTTTTGAAGAAGGATTCAGCCTTTAACCACATATAGAAAACAACTCAAAAGCCCTCCAGACATGTTGTGGGTCAAAGATCCCTTTTCAATGAGAGCGGAGATTGGCAGTTTGAGGGCGACAACAAATTACAAAGTTTCCTCATAAACTTTAGTAGAATCCACATTCAAACAGTGCTCTCTCTCTTTCTGTCGTTTTTAAGCAAGAATGCTGTATGTAGTATGTGCCTGTGAATAAGGGAACTGAGTGAATCCTTTTGAGAGATGCCAATGTATTAAGTACATCATTTTGGGGAGAGAAAACATCCTAGTCAGGCAAGATATTAAAATACCAAACATAGCTATACACATGTTGCTATGTGGAATTGAGGACAAAAGTTTATTCCCTCAAAAGGACCCTCTCTGCCTACATATAAACACACACCCACTTGATATTTTGCAAAACATCAATCAATGCATAGTAAACGGACTTTAATATTTGGCAATCAAATAAATTAACAAACAAAGGATAAGGGAACTTGCTGAGGGAGTCCTCCTATAAGGAAGAGGACGATAAGGTTTACAATAATTCCATTAATTGGGGATTTAGCTAACGCCCTTCAGAAGTTCTTCAACAAGATGCAGCACACTAAACATAAACCCAAGGACGTCTAGACATAAGGGAGGTAGAAAAGTTCTTGTTCCTCGGAACAATAAGGACTAAAGGGAAGTTGTACTCGGAATTGTTTTGCAGGAATGATGAAATTTATTGTGTTATGGAGCTTTTGCTGTGGTTCTTAAGTATTGCTAGCTGTAAGGACCATAGATCGAAGTCGAGAGATAGAATGTTTGTGGGAATTGTTTGGATGTGAGAAGGACTCGATGTGGTTATAGGAATTGTAAATCTATCCCGGGAGATGCATACCTAGAATGGGAACAACATTCCGTGCATATTAAAGTTTTGATCCAACAATTAATGCAAACAAAATACCTGCTAAAGCATGTCCTTAATTTTTTTTTTTTATGCAACAAATTCATACATCACTGAATGAATTAAATAAACAAATCCTGTGTGAAACGGTGCCCTGGTTATCTGGCATCATGCGCAATAAAGCATCGCTACAGGCAAGCAATTAAATTTCACAGCCGACTGAAGCCAATGCCATGCATTAAGTGCTCAAAGTATTATCCTGAGCGTACACAATTTCGCCTCCTCTCAGAAGCGGATTACCAGCTGGTACGATTAATCTTGACTCATTTTAAGCCAACTAGACCACAATGATTTCATCAATCTATCAAATGTCAATACCAGAAATGATAGCTAACCAAAGGACAAAGGTCGATATTCCCTAAAGCATGCCGCTAAGAATTTTTTTTCTTTTTATTTTTTAAAGGATTTTTTCCCCTTTTTCTCTTCGGGGAGGGGGGTTTTTTTTCCCTACCATTACCATTTAAAATTTATCTGCTCAAAATGAAACTGAACATTTCCAATCACACAAGGGTTTCCTAAGACTTCCTTGGGGGGTTTCTTCTTCTTCTTTTGCAGGACCTCTCTCTAAACACAACATGGACACATTTCTTTCGATTTTTTTTTTGATTTTCTTTTTACTGATTCTGACTCTGAATTGAATTGAATTGAAGCGAAGAGAAGCAGCAAAATCATACGCTTACAAGGAGGAGATGCGGAATTAAGAATGACTAAGGACATTGGCCGGGGAATGGTATAAATTATATAATGAATCTTAATCAAAGCATCGATTGATCCTTTTTTCTTCTTTTTTAGTTTTGTGTTTCTTTTTTATTTTTTTGCAGAAGAATAGCAAGGATATTTTGGGGTAAAATTGAAATGGGAAAAGTTGTAACCTTTCTCAGGTTGAGAAATTGCCACGTATTTTGGGTTTAGTCCTTTGGGGGGACTTTGAAGCATCACGTAAGAGAGGAACGGTGAAGAAAATCAAAGGATGAATTGACATTTTATTTTGCATATTGACCAATCTTTGGGATACATCTTAGGGTATTTTCACCAATCTATCTCGTTCTTGTAGAACGATACAGCAGCAATTTGTGTTTAGAGAGAGAGAGAGGGAGAGAAATGGGTTGAAGTGTTTTGGGATATATTGGTGTTGGGATTGATTAAGGATTTTAAATTTAAACATTTATATTAATGGCTGGTGATGGAGGATTTAACTTTGGATTTTGCTTTAAAGTTTAATTTGATTACTTTTTTCTTTTTCTCTCTTAAGAAGTAAGGCACATTTTCTGTTTATAGATAAAAAGGATATAGAACTGGACTCAAGTTTGTTGAGTTGTGTGCGAAGACATTAAAGGTGTGGGACTTAAATTGAATTGAAAGTGACTTTCGGAAAAGAGGTTTAATGCGTGGATCAGAGGCAATCACCCTAAAAGGACGCCACACAAGTTTGCCATTCACAAAATTAAACCTGAAAAGGGACCTGTCTATTTATGGATTTAGCGAAATAAATTATTAAGTTTTGAACAAGCCAATGGAGATGTAGTAAGTCAATAAAAATTAGCGATGCCAATGTGTCCGCCTTTCTTTCGTTTCTAGGTTACCCCATTTGACTTGACTTCACCCAGAAGGAGTGCATTTAGATAAACACTATTGCTAGAAAGAGCTCAATAAGGAGTTCAAGGCTGCAAGGATCCAGAGACATTTAGCATCAGATAGAGTGCATTGGCTAGTTTTCTGATCTGGAATTTGCGTGCAGCAAAGGGGTTATGAATACCAGGAATAGAGGAGTACCAATTGACGTTGGCTTTAAATGTTTGAAGGATGTAAGGATGAGGAAATACAGAGCCTGGAAGATCACCGTTCGGCTTATGAACGAGTCTCTGAATCTCACTGAATGTCCGAAGTAGGGATGAACTAACGTATATTGTGCGTACAATTTTGTAGGACCCGAATGATGGAGCAATTGTTATAGAAAACATCAGGCATAAGATGTTCAAGGGATGGATGGATGAACCCTACATACAACAAGCTTTCCAAATCAGTCTTGAGTGCATCCATTAGACTAAATGTCACCATTGTACTTCAGATTTGAGCGGACGAATTCCTCATAAATTGAGACCAGATCAGGTGGGGTAAAGTTAAAGTTAAAGGAATCATTGTCTTCCCTGTTTGCTTCAATATGATAACCACGGAATCGGTAACTGCCTCCTAAGCCTGTTCCGAGGTCAGTATCGGTCTGGTTAAGTCCTCGCCCAGGAGGCGACGGTCTTCATATCACAGTGGGTCCACGTGTGGCATTAGAAGTTATCGGCATATTCAAATCTATGGGGGGGACAATCCAAGGTCAGATAGAAGTTTAGCTCTCAGTGTTCCTTATTGATCCAAAATGTCTCTATTGGAGAACAATCTCGCCGTCGACCTACAATGTACTGAATGATATCATCAGTCTTGCTATTCTCCGAGACTTATCTTTGGCAATCTCACTTTGACTCATTGCTGTTGCATGGTAATGTTCGCCAGGCTACCTGAATAGGAAAGGTCTATTGGTGCATGCGGCATCATAGGCGCTGTAGCTGCTCGTCGCTGCATAGTTCCAAGAGATTGATTCAGTTAGCTGCCTCCATGTACCTTCTGTACGACTTCGTCTTCCTGGCTCCCATCTCCGTTTGTTTCTCTATTCCCTGCAGTTTTTGATAAAGTACACTAAACACTGGTTTCGAGAAACATTGTGGCCGTAGGCAAGGGTCTTCTGGCACTCTTCAAACTTCATCGGAACGATTTGAAAGACTCCCCACGGAAAGACTCCTTATGGAGTTCTCCATGGCTGCTGCGTTCTCTGGAACGTGTTGCGATCGACAGATCCTATGACTTTCTTAGGGAAGTCGGGCAATTTTGTCGGTATGTTACGTTGCATTAAAAGCTCTTCCAAGTCCTGTCATGAGCTGGGGTTTGGCATTCACAAAGGAGGTTCCTCTACGCGTATGTATCTGCATTTCTTTTGCTTATTAAAGAGGCTTCGGCTGCCACATGGATCCGTGTTTTGGTTGAGAAATTTAATGCACTACTCAATGCAATTGAACAAGTAACCACACAAAATCCTCCCCATCGCCTTAAGGCGACCACAAGGGTATACAGCAAATAATTTAATTCACTCGAATTAAATCTTTAAATTCCTTAAATTCGTCTTAAGGAAAACAAAACAAAACAGTAGCTTGCCGTCCTCTTGTGTAAGTCAAAATTGATATCAAGTGTTAGAATGAATAGAATTTCAATAAACAGCCATAACTCTGGGAATTATTCGAATATCCCTTTCCTGATAGTATCTTGTTTCGAGTATCAAAAGAAGAATGCCGGCTTCTTGAAAACAGTTTGAATGACAACTCAAAAGACGTGTACACAAGAAGCAGCATCATCATCATCATCAACATCATCGTCGTCGTCCTCGGTACAACAGAATCAAAATGAACTCACTTCTAACCACTTTCCTTCGAGTAGGGATGCTTAAAGCTAATTCCCAAACATTCCATTGTTCAAATGTTTGCCCACACTCTGGGGCCATGTTATCATTTAACCATCCGCTGCCCCTTCCACCGGCAACCAGCACCGGCAACGGCACCATTTCCCATTTCGAAAGGAGATATTGTTCAATCATCGCCTTTGTTATCGTTGTCCTGTATCTTGAGCCGTGCACGTAAAAGAAAATATCACAAGCATTTTGCTGTCCAGCAGCAACATCACTTGAAGACACTTAAAATGCCAATACACAGGCTCTCAAGGATCTTCCCTTCTCTATGTTAGATACCGCCTCCCCGCTGCTGGCTTCTTCTCAGTCAAAAAAAAATCTTTCGAGTTTTGTGTGCGTTTTTCCACAGTTTTCAGCAATTTCAGCATCGTAGATGGATGCAAAGCTCGAGATAAAAACAAAAAAAAAACTTGTATACGAAGGCAGAGAGTCCAGCAGAGAGTCGACGAGTCGGAAGTGAATGTTGAGGAAGATTTCGTAGCCATATCAGCGTCCATCCATCGCCAGAATGTCCTGTTGGTTCTTTTCTTTTCCTTCTATCGTTCTATCGTTCTTTTTTTTATTTCAATTGTTTGCCTTTGTTTGGTTCACAAAACTCGTCGTCGTTTTAGAAAGTCGCCTCGATTCGATTGAAGGACCTCACAGCTCCATTCAGAAGTAGAACAGTACAAACATACATACGGTATGGCCATCGAATTTTACGACCACAATCCGGTGGAGATTTTCTTTCTTGTCCATTCGTTCCTTTATCCTCGGGCATTATAACTCTATTGCAGCATTTAACCTGTCTTCTATATATACTTTTTATGCCAGAAACATAAACATTCCAGAATTCATTAGACTGAAATTGATTTAGGATCAAAAGGTGGATGGAAGGACGTAAATCTAATTTTCCCCTCATAATAAGGATACACGTTGGAATTTAAATTCTTCAAGGATGACTACACAATCGACAGAATCCTTCTCTCTCTCTCTCTCTTACGTCGTGTGTTTGTGCGGAATGTTAGGTGACCTTGGTTTTTTTTTTTTTTTCTTCCTATAAAATATGGAATGTGGAATCTATCTTGTGGGTTAATAAATATTTGATCCATGAAGGTAGACGACGCCCATCCTGCGGCAGTAAAATTCTTCTCTGTATTTTTATCTGTGGGAAAATATAAATCGATATTATTATGGAGACATGAAGGTGATATTTTTTTTTTTGCTCCTTTTTTTAAAAATTGAATTATGCCAAGCGCAGCGTAGAAATATTCACAGTAAGCGATTCCTAGAATATTCTCTCGCACGAAACACACGAAAAGACGAAGTAGGGAACCTCTAAGATGGAGGAGTGTACCTGACAGCTTTGAGAGATGGTACTCAGCTTTCATGACTTGCAAATTTCGCGATTTGAGCGAGTGGAAAACATGCTTCAAGGTTGTATTGTAATGTCGATGCGGTTTAAGGGGGTGCCTGCCTATACATATTTGTGAATTCTCAAATGAGGTAGACAACACAGAAAGAGAGAAAGAGAGACCAATATTTTTGCATTTTTGCCTTTGTAGGAAAGTCGTAAATATTTTGATCCGGATATGTCATATGGTTTTCGGATTCGCTTTGAATGTTTTCGAATGACAGATGATTGCTTTACGGCTAAGTAGACATGGATTGTGGGACGCGGTGAAATGCTGATATCGATCAAAAGGAGGGGTAGATCAAATGGTATCCTTTGGGGGTTTGAAGCTCTAAAATGGTCTGTTTATTATCTACAGATATAGTACATAATATCCTACAACCATATACATATGCTTAAGAACAAATCACACGCTAAACACCAGCCAAAACAATGGTTTTTCAAATGTTCTGATAACACTGCTATGTTTATGCGTTTCTTTGCTCTCGCATCGGTCAAAAACTATGGCCTCAAATTAAATAGAATTCTCCCAGTCGTATTGCCAGTTGTCTAACTTAAGACTCAATATGTGCTTTATTGTGTTTTGCTATCTAGTAGCTAAGATCTGCGGTGAATTGTGATAACTTTAATACATTTTGTATACGATAGCGCCATCTCGCAAGCAATTTAATGTACTAATTGCCACTAGGATTTCAGAGCATGCAAGAGATGGCGCTAGAAGCAACAGATTGTGCTTTTGTGGTAGCTTCTGACTTTCCGCTCTGTTATGATTATTTGGTAAAATAAAAACTCTAATACATAGAAAGGTTTGCAACTACAGGGTGAGCGAAAATTTCTCGCAGAATCCCCAATATGCCTCTCGCGGTATAAGCAGTAGCTTCATCTTGCTGCAAACTTATGTCACGATTATTGAGAACTATCGGATGTACAAAATTTCCCAACATTGTCCGGTATACCGCGACAGAGGCGGTTTCTGGATCACCAGATTGGTTTACGTAAAAATATGGGCCAAAAGTTCCAGACCAAGCAGGGTGCATTTGAAAGGGTGTAATTGTCGCTGATGCAATGCTCTCCGATTTTCAGAACCCCACTCCATAATATCTTAGAGTAACTCTAGACCATAAGCTAAACTGGAATCCACACATAGACAGAAACATTGAGTTAACGGCTGGAGTCTTTTGCGGATTTTTCTCAGAATAGTTACTCCTATTTTAATTACCTATTCATCCAACCAAACAGTCATCAGTACCGCCCTATAAAGAGTGCAACGACCAGCTCTGCAGGAACTACGGATACTTTGCTCACAGCAGCTGCACTAGAAGTTCGCTTAGGCCTCCTACCACTCAAAAACTTCCCACATAGCTACATATGAAATGAAAACTGCAGCTGCTATTTTCAACTCTCGAGCAACAATTAAAATCTGAACTTTTTGGATCACATTAAGATCCTACGAACAGTCGGCTGCTGTCTTCACTAGCAGTATGCTTCTTAGACTTTATGCCAAAAAGAATCGATCTTAATCACCCTTTCAGAGTTATACCTTCAAATCTTTCAAATAATTCAATTGACAGGCTAAGGACTCGAAAATAGCAAAAGAAGCTGTAGCTGGCATCTCTGGTCCAAACTTGTGCTGCTATATTCCAAATAGAAGTCTGTATTGTCAAGCTCCGTGCAAGACTCTGTTTCAGAAGAAACGAATTAATCTACTGTCATATAGCCAAGCAGCAATCAAAGTTCTCAGTCTAAGCTGGTTGGGAACTATCTCCAAACTCTTTTGCAGCTAATTTAATGGAAACAAATGTTTGTTTTCATTATCCAACTCCTGTCAAGAAACGTATTCCGCAAAACTTGAGTATGGTCTCAAAAACACAAGCAAACTATACACAGCTATACTGCAGTACTTAGCCATACAACAAATAGAGGAGGTTAGTCCTTTAGCTAGGCATAAAATACGTCGAATTAGAATTTGGGACAGATCACTTAAAGTGCCAAGGAAATATGGTTTAAGTCGATGTGTGACAGGACAGATGCAAGATACGTAAAGAACAGTCTCCTCTTCTTGTTTTTATCTAGAGATCCTGCAGAAATTATAGGAGGGAAGCCCTCAACAAAGGTTGTATCGGCTTTTTCAAACAATCCCTTCTAAGAACAGGAGTAGTTCTGCTCAGGTTTGGACTTCTTAGTGAAATTAGTTCAACTGATCATTTTAGGCCCCGCTTAAGCAATAGTTTTTTGGAAATTCTGTACCTTTCTCCCAAAAGTAGATTTTGGTGGCAGAAGTTGAATTTGAGCTCAATGACAATATTTTCAGTTAAGTTCAACTTCAGTTGAAGTTAAAAACAGGATTTAATTTTATTTCAATAGAAGGCAGTTTTTAACCCGCCATAAATGTCAGACAAAAACACCTTAAAGTGACAGACGATTGAGATAAGAAAACACGTCATTCGATTGCTTTGCTTTGTCTTTTTTCTTTCACTGAAATTAAATATGAACAAGTCTAGATTAGGGTTACGTTTATGGGTTCCCTTGTTGAGAGAATGTGTCAACGGCTAACTTAGACCACTGTGAGTCCATTGTGCCTAAGCCTAGCAAACCTAACATCAGCTGGCTCCGTCCTTTTCTCTTTCACTCCCAGGGCTTGTCGAAGGTGTGCATGGATGCATGTGTTGGTGGAGATCGCTACAGTAACAGCGAAGCACTAAATATTCGTCTTGTGGTTCACAGCAAAGTGGAAGGTCCGCAATCTAAGGGGTCAATGGTCTGGAGCAGGCCAACGGCAAGAATGGCTGGATGTGGAGGTGAGCATGAGCATTCCGAATATGAAAGTGAAGATCGCGAGTCGGAAATAATTTTGGTTATTCATCTATCGCAGCACACACCAAATGCATGAAAGGGACTCCTTTTACAGACTCGATTTTTCAGACGAACCATGACTTGGAACCCAATGTATAGAACGAGTATATTATCAAGTGACAGGCAACATGAAGTGCATGTATGTACGAGTATGTATTCATTAGGCACAATTCGACTCCAAGAACTAACCTGACATACCATATCTCCACAATACAGGATGTTAGGAATAAAGAGAGTTGTCAAGAGAGTTGAGTCAAGAAAATCCTAAGATATGCCACTAAGTTCTATCTTGCAATTGATCCTGCCATAGCCAAGTTAACAATTGAGTAAAGGGATTATTTTGAACTTGAGCCAGCTGCGAAGTAGCGATAGCAGTTCCTTTCATAATTGTTTCAAGACCATCTGATGCCGAATATCTCAAACAAAACAAATACCTACCGAATCCATCTATAAACACAGTTATTTTCTCTCTTTAGCAGCTGATGACCACATATATATGCGAACAAGAAATTCCCAGAAATTCGTTCTATCCCATAACCATGTTTAAACTGAAGGATAGTCTCAAACTAGCTCATCTACCATTATCCCATATTCTCAGAAGACCACATCATCCAATTTTTTCTTTCATGGAATTTCAAATAAAATTCGTTTCCTGGAATATCCTTAAGAAAAAAAAAACCTCCGCAAAAAAGTGACACACCAATTGAATCCAATTTTTGTGGACTAACTCCCGCCAGAAGTTCAAAGGATTCAGAGCACTTCTTCCTCCCTTTTACTGGGGAAAAAAAAAAAACTTATTTTAAGCATAATCCGCAAGACATTGCACCTGCTCCGCTGTACCGTATGTTCTATTTTAATCCGACTTTTATTTTTTGTTGAAAAAAGGGAAAATCCTTAAGGATTGAACCCTGAGTCGCAACGCAATGCTTTGACAGCAAATAATCCAACTTCTTACAGAGTACTCACCCGAGCAAACAACACACACACCATTGTCATGATTAATGACACAAAATGTCAATTGTCAAAGATGTTGCACAGAGTTGGAAAAAGGAGCATACACGTGTACACAGCCAAAGTAGTTTAGTAGTAGTGCCTTCGTCTTTGTGGCAAAAGGGAATAACTTTTGCACACCTCCTTCGTCCGCAGCATTCGTGATTAATTCGCTAAAAACCAAGTTTTTTTTGCAGAGGAATAAAGGATATACTCGAATCCTGGCAGCGACAACATCAGAAAACTAAATGAAAACCAGATTACACGCCATTTTGTGAGTGGCAAGCAAAGAGCTCTAGCTCTGTTCGACATGCATTAGGGATGGGTTCGTTTAACCCCAGCGGTAATTTGTAACCAAGAAAGTCGGAGGAGAAGGAACGTCAGACTGCTGCTGCTGCTGCGAATGCGATGATACGATAAATGGTTGAATGACTGAGATTCTGTGAATTCTTTTCGCATTGCACACTCAATGCCAGTGCCAGTGGCAGGCTCTCCCCTCTATCGCTCTATTGTGGAGGATGCCCGCAGAATTTTCGAGGGCGCTCCCCGTTTAATTTGCATTCCCACTGAGCAAGAGCAAGAGGAAGAGGAAGAGCAGAAGAATCGAGGCGTCCACTTTAACGAAGACAAATGATACTCTTGGGTCCGATCAATGCCCAAGGAGAGCTTTGTATTGCATTATTTTTTTTTTTCATCTCTGTTGTGTCGATGGGGCGCCGTCACCACACACCGCGCACCACACTACACCCGTGCACTTGTCGGCGTGTGTAAACATCGGGTTTTATTGTGAAATAATAATGCATTCGGACACACTTGGCGTGACATTTAATCCCGGTCATCGAGAAGAGGAATGATGCCACTTTTGACCGCCGAACACAGAACACACCGTGTAGCCGCAAAAAAATGCTTGACCAGCGGTTAACCGTAGATGAGTGGTTGTTTTTCGTCCTGCTGGTGGTGGGCTTTATTTTTTTGTTTTGTAATGTTCGTGATGCATAAAAACTTGAATGCGTAGAAATTGATTGGAGAACAATAAATCCTTTGGTACGATGGTTTTCGAGCAGACAAGAGTAATGAGTGACAATGGATAAATTCTTGTTGCGGGCAAATTGGGTAGATGTTGTTGACCTACTTCTCAACGGTATGTTGATTTGTAACAGTCAATAAGGGATATTTGAGTGAGGAATATGGGTCGAGGGGTTGCGTTGCGAGCTTTTGATGCATGAAGGTCCTTTGTATTACAAGAGGCAAACTTGTGTCGGTATCATATTGCTGCTGTGAGTGAAGCCCTTCAGCATTTCTTGGAAGCCGAGTGAAGTTTCTTTTGATTCATCAATGCGGATGCCTGAATTGTGTTTTACTTTATCGCTATGAATAAAGTGGTTTACTTTATTGTAAGTTGGAACGTTGTAAGTGGCATTAATACAGGGAGGTCAAAAGGTAGGAGATTTTTTTTGATTTGGGAACCATGATTGCCGTTGTATTGTTACCTTGTAGGGTTCATATGACAATTGCTTGCAACATGGATAAAGTTGAGAGATTACATACCGGAATTTAAACAAACATATGTACTTCTTGTATCCGCTGTGACTAGCAAGGCTTATTGCGTTTTTATAGTATAGAATTCCTTTGCTTTGAATGAGCTTTCAGCTTATTCAGTCAGCTTTCAGCATTTTATCATACGGTTTTCGATTACGATGGTCCATGCTGCCATATTGACAGTAGGTCCTAGCTATCGAGTTACGAGTTCTTTGGTTTTGTTTCTTCAATCAGTGAGAATATTCATGGGCATCCCGTCAGCTACAGCACACGCCTCCTTCTATGACATTATACTAAAGGCGCAAATGATCCTTTGAGAGCTAAGTCTATTAGAAAATTGATAGTTTGCTCCTCGAGTCTTTTACTAGTTTGGCATCTACTCACACTACTTCTGACCATACTACTCACAAGAATACGACTCTATGACTTTATCTGGGCTTGTCAGTATTCCTGCTACCTACAATAAATTATTGTTGGATCGAGCTATAGGCTGTGTGTGGGGCTTAAAATTTAAGTGATTGATCATTACCTCGATTTCACTTTATCTGGGCTTGTCAGTATTCCTGCTACCTACAATAAATTATTGTTGGATCGAGCTATAGGCTGTGTGTGGGGCTTAAAATTTAAGTGATTGATCATTACCTCGATTTCATGTGCTGTCCAACTAAACTATGGAGAAATGTATGTTATTTTTTCATTCGTTTGTGATTCACAGTATTTTTTTCGTATTCATTTTGAAATATACCAAGTGCTTGGTGGCTTAGTTGGCTGAAACCAGCTCGAAGAAAAGATTCACTGTGCTGCCGATGTGTTAAGTGGTTGGGTCACCTTCTTTATCTGGGAACCATTTACTCCTTAATATGAAGGAGCCAAACTTAGTCGTGCAGGCAATGCTGAGATCGTTTAGATCGTTGAACAGGTATTCTCCTTATGTGGCTTTTCTAATGTTGGCGCATGCGGGGCGCGTGGATACGAGGTGGCTGTTAGTATCCTCTTCCTCTTCATCTCAGCATCAGCTTCTGCAGAAGTCATTGATAGGGATGTCCATTTTTTGGGCATACCTTTCTATAGCACCGAATCCGAAGAGGATATTTACGATTTTTTTTTTTTTTTTTTGTTACTCTTTTGTGTTTCAGAATTCCAATGGACCTGGTTTTATTAAGCAACGACCAAAAGAGCCTTGCAGTGATACATTAGTCGGGCTGTTGCCTCCGATGGTTGGCTTCTTTGACCACATCGGCATCGATAAGGTATTTAGCATAAGACGTTGGTGTCTCGATGTCGGTGACGCTTATGCTGCTTAGACCTGAGGAGCTTCGTCGGGCCAATTCGTCAGCTTCACAATTCCCTGGTATGTTACAGTGATCCAGCACCGAGCAGAGGGTGAGCTTGTACTGTCCAACTATGTATTTCGTTCACTAAGTCACCAAATTTAACGGATATGGTTGGAATCTGAGAACCAAACTTTTCACTCAATGACTGAATAAAATATACCGTGACTGGACTACCCAAGATTCGAAAGTTTTCCTTTCGGTGGCTGCTTTCATTTATTGTAGTGGTACTGTGCCTAAAATCAGGTTACATCAAGAAGCATAGTTTGAGCCCTAGTTCTCAAGAACGTAATAGTTTCCTTGTCACTCCAGGAACTACAATAGAGTGTCCTGAGTACTTCATTCCTTAATTTGAGATACTTTCAGACTCTGTTGTCATGTAAATATGCTGTCGATCGTGACTCCATAAGGTCGTAATGGATAGTTCAGGTCCTCACTTAACTATGTTCCCTATTCAGTTGCGGGTCCGAAGGCCTCTGCAAGGACAATGTGACACTGTGTGTGGTCTGTGCTCTCACAAAGTTTTCACAATAACTATTTCGATTATTCTGATGCTTGTCATGCTATTCCAAGCTATAGAGCTGTCACTTCTTTGGAAAGGGTAACTAAATCACTGCCATTTCCCATTTATATGGTTCATTCTATGGGTCAACAGCTTGTTCTTAGACGGAACCATTCGTTTGAGATATGGTTTGGGAGTATCTGCAGCTTCATCATGGTGGAAGAGGTCCAAACACCACATTCATACAGCTGAGTCGGTACAATTGTATTTGCAAAGTGGCATCCCTAGAAAGTCTTGGAAGGAACGGCTCAAGACTCCGTCTTTCTATAAGTAGGTGTGATAGCAAGGTTTGGTTTTTGGGACCATTGTTTCGCATGTAATGTAAGAGCTGAAGAAGTTCTGTCACCGACTTTAAAATATGTAGTATATTCTTCAACAGAGATGAATATTACGAATTCGAAAAGAAGCGACTATACCGGAGCCTGAAGTTGGACGCCAATCATCTTGGTGATCTATATTGAGAATTATTTGTAGAAAGAAGTTCCATTTCGCAGAGGGTGCCTTTAGTGTTGGGATTAGTTGAATGCTGCTCTTACTATATAATAAATAGTTCGCCTTAAGCAGGGAACCCAAATGTTTGCCCTAATGATCCGATAGCTAACCGAATCAAAGCGCCCACAGTCAAAGAGTCAAAGTACCACAATCCACAGATTCTTTAGTTCTATTGGTAGCCCTTGAACATACCATCTGTGTTAATACCCAGAAGTTTTTCAACTATACACTAAGAAAGTGCCTCTTAAAACATGTAACCTAAACTAAGATCATTGGCTTTAGGCTAATCCAACTGCAGAAAGGAAACTCCTTACAATTCCAAAGCATATGTTCCCAGTTATTGACCATTCATGTAAATATTCTTACAGAACATATTTCATCCATGCAAAGTATCGACTGCAAATAGAAAGTATAATAAAACTCTTCAGCAGAGACCCGCAAGCAATACATTTTCTCATTGAGTACTTTTGCCAGGACCATTATGCACATGAAACTGTTTCATAGATACACGCAACGCATATGGAAATCACCTAATGAATGCAAAGGATTACTTAGAATCAACAAGGGAACTTACTATACACCTTGGGGCAATGCTTTGCACAAAATGTTACAACTTGTATGGGTCAGTAACTTTTTGAATATTTATTGCAAATGGTATTAGTCCTAGTCCTTCTTCGTAGTATCGAAGGAAGTCTCTGTTTTTTTTCTTGCTTCTAATGAACCTTATGCAGTTGTATAGTTTCTCTTTTGAGAAAAAAAAAAGGATGTAGCTTTTGAAAAGTATGCACAAGTGGACTGCACTTATTGGATTAAATGCACAAATCCCACTTGGTAACAGGGAAGAGAATCTACAGATACATAAGTCCTTAGAAGAAGAAAAATTCAATTGGAAATCTCAAGCAGGATTTACCTGGAAAAAATGAAGATATCTCACGATTCACATTTGAAATTTCCATCATTCCACTACTATTACCTTTATCTATCCAGGAAAAACCCATAATCAAATTATAATGCAAAATTGTTGACAATATTTCCTGCAAATTGCTCTCCTAACACATCTACACTCCATTGAGCACCAGCCGCAACGCTCATTGAACTTACAAATGGTGTTTTAAATACATACACACACATATACCTATGGATACGTATCCTGGCATCCCACAGTTATCTGTCACCGATAAAATCGATAGAAAATAAAATAAAATCGCGCGCTCGACGGCGGCAAAGTAGAGAGAAACGACACACACAAAAAAAAAAGTACGTCACACATCGGGGGAAAATTGGAAAATTTGTGCAACGTTTGCGATAACAAGGAACCTTTTTCTATCGCCCCCATGCACACATACATAGGGTGTTCGCTCCCCTAAAAACCGTTCGAACATCCCTTTAGTTACGAATAGAATAGAAGTGGTGTATTTATGTGCGGGCGGGGGCACATAGGAAGAAGAAGTGTTTGCCTTCGTTTAAGCACACCCCAAGGTGTAATAAAATTCCTTAAAGATTAGCACCAGCAAAATAAAAAGGACGACAGTATACTGACGATGGAGGGGTTGCAAAAAAATACAAAAAAAATAAAAATGAATCTTGAATAAAAAAAGAGAAAAATATATTTCCAATTGATGTGTCGCTTTGTGTTACGTAATCCTGTGCATGTAGAATATAAGGATGTCATGCTGCGAGGATGTCCTTTTTTTTTTTTGTTTGCTACGAATCGATGTTCTGCGTATGCAAAGGGTCAGCAGCGGAACTGGGCCAAAGGATGTCGATGAGAAAAACAGACTAAGCTATTGGCAGTTTTAGCTTCAGGAGATATTTTAGACGCCAACATATTTTGCAAAAGAAAAAACGAAGAGATGAAGAAGTAAATGGAGTCTTGAGTGTCTTTCTAAAGTCACTTCGTGAAAGTTAGCGTTGATTCGGAGTAAGTAACTGACCAATGTTCAAAGCCATGAGGTGAAAAACTGCTCTCAGAATCTCTATTCGTCTCGACATTAGTGCTGTGTCATTCGCGATTGATTTGATCTTTTGGAATAGTTCACAGGAAGGTACCTATAGATGATTGCATTCACACAGCCATAGACCAATCAATCACAAAATTAAGACACATCTTGCACCACAGACAGGCTCAGTTGCGCAGGCTATTTCGTAAAAAAAAGGCAGGAAACGTATTTGCAAAAATGAGAAGAAAATAACATTAAAATTCCCTTTGCATATAACACGCTTTATTCATTTTCACAACACGAGAGACTGATAGAGATAATATAGCTATTTCGCTCTATTCTCTATATGTTCTATGATTGCGTAGCTTTTTCACTCTATTCTGCGTAAGAGAAGATTATTACTGACTGACGGTAAAATCCAATCCAGTAGAATCCGTCTTATCGAGGCTGATCATTGTTCGTTTGGATCAATAGAACATGCATGCCTGTGATATTGATTGGAAAGACCGAATCGTTCTTCACATCAATATATGAACGATTCGATTTTCAAACTTGTGTACTATTTAGGTACCTATCTTGTAAAAATTTTAAGAAATTGAATGTCGCATCCTCTTCTCTAACAAATATGACCCAAACATGGATTTGGCGCAAACTCAGCTCAAAAACGTCACTTTTTGGTCATGCAATAGTGTGATCGTGTGAATTGCTCATTCCTTAAGTACAGCAATTTTAATTCTTAACGGCGTGGCTCCAGAGATTGCGAAATTGGCCTCGTCGGCCATCCGAATTTACTTTCAAAAATCACGTTCAGTGTCCACCATTCGGGCGACTGTTCGGTCATATTCAAAGCGATGTTGACGATAGGCATTTTATGTGGAAGCAAATGGAAAGCACCCTTCAAAAAGTTGTTTCCCTAATTGCAAAATGCTGAGCGCGGTGACAATGCGACAGATGTGCGTCTTCGGCAACACTCTCTCTTATCATTTCAACCAGTTCAGTTAGAACGTCTTGGACGTTGAAAGCCGGCATACCGACTGTTCTCAATAAAATTTGACACTAAACGACGAATAGTTTTGTGTTGGCCACGATATTTTCGAATGTATGCAATGTTGAATTAACACAAATGGAAGACTATTTTCAATATACAGCGTCACTATTTCGACGTCTTGAATTGAAAGCTGAATTGACGTTTCAATCGGTTGATAAATGTCAAAGTTATTCCTTGTTTACATAACGACATAAAAGACGGCGTCCGTATTCTCGAACATAAAGTTTTACTCCATGGACTTCAGCGTGGATAATGGTGCGTGACATCTAGATCGAAGTTTCTCTTTTTGGAAAATGATAAGAGAAAAAACACGAGCACAAGCAACACTTGTCATACGATTGCTCGAAGCAGGTTAGGTCATGTTTATTCAATCGTCAGATTTAAAAATTCTAATTTTCATATAAGATATTTAAAGCAAGGATGAGGTGAGTAGTTATGGACTTAGACTAAGAATGAAATTCATAAAAAAACCTAGTCAGTCGCCAGAGAGCAAACTCCGACTTTTCTTGTGCAAAAGTTTAATTGAAATACCAAAAATTCATACATATCATAACATTCAACAATAACAGAGAGCTGTCCTTTTCACCTTCTGAAGTTTTTATTTTTTATTTCATTCTAATTGAAACTTTTGAATATTCTATCACATAGCACTTGTACAACAATTCTATTTCTATTATTGTTTAAAAATATGAAAATTCCTACTCGTGGCGCGCTTTGTTCCCATTTTAATTGGTTTTTCCTTTGCTAGTGTCGGCAAAAAATGCAAAAAAAAAAAACACATTTAGTTTAATGGTAATCATAAAATCCATCTCATGCATAAATTATTTGACAATTTATTACATAAGTTGGACAGAGAAAAGCAAGCAAAGCAGCATCGCACACAAAAATAAAAAAAATATAAAAAAAACCTCTGCAAAACAATTTCATTGCATTGTTTCCAACAAACTTTCCACTTGTTTTTTTTTTTTTTTCTCAACAAAAAATTAGTTTAAATGAAAATGAAAACTTACCAGATTGCCAGCACCCTCATTCCTGGCTTTAAATCCACCACCACCCCTCGGTGACTATTTCCTTGCGAACAAACACGGAACACATACAATGCCAAGAGTCCAAGAAACAAAAGTTTCCTTCTTCTATCTTGGACAAACGCATTTTTGCATTTTGCATTTTTTATAAGAAAAGCTTACAAAAAAAAAAAAAGACATACATATATATATTTAATCAACTTCTCTCCTTTGGTGGAGGAATTTTTAAGGGCATGCATTGTTCCACTAAAGTAGAAGGAAATGAGCAAAGAAAAATCCCATTGAGGCAACAAAGTTAAACATTTAGAATAAGAGAAAAGTAAAATCAAAGAAATAGACACAACAAAAAAACAACAAAAAAATCCTGTTTTCTTAAGAATAAAAAGGAAGAAGCATTCCATTCATCCCTATAAGAATGTCCCTCTACAAGTAGTTCCTAGAAGCACAAAACACACCCAAGTTAGAGGAATTCTTCTCTGCACAAAACAATTTGCAATTGCAGAAGAAGGATGAGGGAAGAAAATTAATCTTTCGAAAAAGTTGAATGCTTTTTCTCTTTTTAAAAAAAATTTCAACGGTAATGCAATTTAATAAGGCTACCTTACAAGCGGATAGCACGTCGAAAGGAATTTTTCTCTTAATGGAAATTTTTTTAATGTCATTTGATACAATCCGACTGTAAGAACTTATGAAACTGATACAATTCGTCTGAAATAGATCGTATAACCTTCCCTACAGATTTGCTATTTTCAGTTTTGTAATAAAATTATTCAAAAACGTAAATGTTTTCGAAAAGTAGGCGTGTCATTCTGCGAGTTTTGAAATTTGTTTATCATATACCTACTATTATTTGTTCCTAAGAATTGATTTTATTCGAAGGAAATTGACATTAAACAGTTTTCTAAAAAAAAGCCTCAAAAAGTAGGCGTGGCATGGAGGACTAATGGGTCAAGTACGTTTTTCGATTGTCTATGAAATCACTGAAAGACATAAGTAAGTACCTACAAACACACTACTAGAGTTTTTTTTTTTTTTTCAAAAAGTGGGCGTGGCATGGAGCAGCATATTTTGAAAACGTTTACACTTGTACAGCTTAATTTTCCAAAGACGTGGTACCTACATAAAATTTCATGAATTTATTTCAACATTTAATAGTTAGAAACGGACGAACAGACACGACTTAATCGACTTGATTTGTGATACTGATTTTTGATGCAATGTATAGTGCTCCATCTTTGAACAACTTTAACATTTATCAATCGATTGAGTTAAGTAGACGTCAATTTACACTGACAATTGACACTGTACGTTGAAACTAGTCGTCCAGTTGTATTAACTCAACGTCGAAACATTCGTGGTCAACAATCCATGTAGACAACACTATTCCTCGTTTAGTGTAAAATTTTGTTAAAGCACGCGACAGTGGAAGATCGTCGACATGCCATTCATCGATGCTCATGACTGAGAATGCCAAGAAGGCACAAGTCTGGAACCAAGAAAGTTACGGCACATTTTGAAGCATGGTTTGTATTTGTTTCCGTAAAAAGTGGAACTGACTGAAAGAATATTCTCAACAGAAACAGTCGCTCGAATGGTAGACACTGAACGTGATGTTAGGAATCAAAGTTAGATGTTGGCCCAATATGTGTTCACAGTTACTGGTTTCAGCATGACGTTGCGCCATTCCACACTGCAAATAAAACAATGGAGTTTCTCTAAATCAAATTCCTTGGACGTCTGCTATAAAAAAAATTTTGGCTACCTTGACTGGTCACCCTGATCTCTAGACCTCTCCGAAGTCTTTACCTTAGACCATTCTTTGGGAAATTTGGATAATAGTAAGGCAACAACCACTATGGCTAGCTTTTATGCCCAACATCGATAAGAATAACTACGTCCAGATGATCCAGTGAGGAAAATCTTGAGAGAAGGACCCACTTGAGATCGTTTATTGTAGGAATAGAGCATAGGGAATCCAAATGGCTGCCTTCCAGAACAGCAGACTGTCCAACAGGCTTAGATTCAACGAATACATCACCATCGTTAACCACCAGAGGTAGATAAGGAAGCTGTCAATAACTACATCAATAAGCCAAGGGTAGCAAATATAAATAGGTACTACATTCTGTTTTGGGTACCATGGCTCAGTGGTGAGTGCGTTGGACTACTGTGCAAGGGGATCCAAGTTCGAAGCCAGAAAAATACCATCAAAAGTTTTTTCTCTTCCGAGTGTTTGATAAACATTCAAGAGTATAAACTGTCATCAGAAAGCTTCACAAAACCCCTCTACCCTTTGGATACGGCATAAAACTGTTGCTGTATTCTGTACGTGCAGAAATGTATACCACGACCAACATGAACAGTTGTGAGAAGCTAGGTCTTGCTTATGGCTTACTTATTTTGTACCAGAAAACTTAAAAATTTATTTTCTTGTTGCCTGCAGGTGCAGACCCTTCCACAAACAATTGTCGTCGAGGAATGATTTTTTATGGATAAAGCGAAATTTATTTAACTATCCACATTTATGTACCCACTCATGTGTAGGTACTTTGACGAGTAGATATACTTGTTGTCCGGAATCCACTATCTTAATTTGGGTCATCTTGACCACTTGCAAGAGCACATAATTGTCATCTCCATGAAATTTGTGCTCCACAAAACTGCTTGTACAAGTAATATTCGTCCTCGTAATACGGAAACCACTCACCCATGTTACCCAGAGTAGTTCTTAACCCTTTTTTTTTGGTTTTTACGATTTCAGTTTTACTTACGAGCTATGAGAAGAGGTTATACATATATCCCATAAAACAGAACAGCGAACAGGGAAAGACACTTCCGTAACCCCCATTTGTTTAAAAGTTCGGTCCTCCTATTTAAATTCACTGATTGCAATGCTGCCAATGGCATTAACTTGTGCGGACATAACGTCCTGCCGCAATTTTTTATTTTTTTTCTCTTTCTATTTAAATTTCTTTCTTACAGTTTTCTTTCAGTTGGTCCATTTTTTGTTGCTCAGTCAGTCATTGTGCCAGAGCGAGCGATTCCATGGTGAATTGTGTTCACCCCAAAGGCCTTTTGCACTGTATCCTGGGATACTCTGCGACAGGAATCGTGACATTCTTTTTTTTTTTTTGTCAGCTTCTTATGCCACTAGCCGGAGGCGTTTTATTGCACTCTCGGGAGCTAAGGGATAAAAAAAAACATTTCTTTACAGCGGACTATCATTATTATTTTTTATTTCTTTTGGTTTATTTATCTTGCAATTGTGCTGTGTGTAATAGTGTAGTTCATTTGCAAGGGATGGAGCGCCTGCCTTGGGCGCGGAGGGTGTGAATGGTGGTGAAATTCAAAAGCTATAACACTTAGAACAAATGAATTTGCCTTAAAAAAAGCAAAAAAACAAAAGGAAAATTGCTCCAATTTGACTGAGCACAAAGTTTGATATTGTGTGCGAAAAATATTACGCATACGCCACCATGTGCCGCGCGAGCGATATAATGATCCTGGTGGTGGCGAGCATTTCCTTTTCATTTGTGACGAAGCCTCTTTGCTCGCTCCATCAGTCTTTCTTACGCCTACTGTAGCCTCATCAAGGTCAATTGGAAAAGTTTGTCTTTTTGAGCGGCACCAGGCGCGGGGGAAACACAACGCAACACAACACCCAAACTGAAAGCAACAACCCTAAATTTATTGTTCAATTTATTTCCGCCTTAGGTTTTCCTTCTGCTGCACGAAAACAATTCAACGAGAAGTAATCTCATACTGGGATTGCCTCGTTTCTGTTGTTCTGTGTTTGGTGAACTTTTTGATTTTTATTATTATTTTAAAAAGAACGAAGAAAACCTCGTCTTTGCTCCAAAGATTTAATAATAATCCACCCAATTGAAATTGAAACTTTTTTTCTGTTTTTTTTTTTTTTTTTTTGGAGAAAAAGTTTTTCATTTGCCTCTTTCGGTGGGTGTTTTAGGTTTTCCTTCTTTTTTTTTCTTTCTCCATATTTTTTTTAGGTTGGCGATGACGTACATGCTGGAAAAATTATAATTTTTCTAATTTCAATATGCACACAGGGTGACTCAAAACTTAAGAGGTGTCTGTATTTAGTTTTCTTCTTGTTAAGTGCTAGAGTAAGTCAAAGACATCATCCTTAAAGCGGGCAAGGACTGGGTATATCAAGTTTGAATAAACAACGTTTTATGATTTCCTTATTGAAGAACAAACACAGGGTGGGGAAACAAAGCTGCCAGCTACAAAGCTACAACCGATAACGTGTAATTTGTCATCGAAATAAGAGGATTTGACATTTTCGCTTTCGTATCGAAATTTAAGATGACAGCACGTACGTCGTTACAATTTCATTCGAACACAATCGAGTCATCTAGCGAAACAACAAGCAATTGAGAACACGATTCCTGTTTCAAGCAAGTCACCGATTGCGATAATTCAGACCCATTGTCAGAATATAAAACGGAGACCGCCCTCATAAGCAGCCGCAAGGTAGGCGAACACACTATCGAGTCAAAGCCTTACATAAAGTACCTGGGAGAATTGCTTGACCATAGGCTTAACTTTAGAGAGCACCTGGTTCACACAAGGATGAAGACAAATCGGGTGGTTGACGCAATATCCTGGCTAATGCCCAATATTGGAGGACCAAAACACCCTACAACAGTTCGCAAGTCAATCCTCAGCCCCCATATGGGAACCGGCTACAGCCAAAAACTCATACATGAGGGAGATAAATTCGAGGCAAAGAATATGCTCCGCATACAGGACATTATCGGGGGATCCAAATAAATGTAATAGCAGCGCGAATGCCTAACGACCAAGAGGTCCTGATAGTAGCATGCATGCACAATAACGACGATGGAGCCCGACAGAAAACGGCCGGTAACCCTACAAACTGCTGCCAAACATCGAAGAGTGGTCTCAATTCCTAACAGGACATGAGACTGCGAGAAGCACTTTAGAAAAAGAGATTGGGAATGCGGTAACCCCAAGAAGCCAAACAGTGTTCATGCTATCATTGCAAGCATACCTAATGCAGGAGCTACGGCGAGAAAATCAAACGCTGAGAGCCGAAGGAGAAGGAGAAGAGAGCTCTGCAACATGATGAAGAAGACAGGATGTCAAAACCTGCCCCTACGAAGAAATGTCTTGATCGGCGGTATCGCAGGGGGGATAACAGGACAGGTATGGGAAGCGGTCACATAACTAAGAGTCCATCGCCTCCAGCGCATCAGACAAAAGACCCATTGTCTCTAGCTCCAGGTCTCGCATGCCTTGGGACTATTTTGGTCAACGTATAGGAAATTTATATCAGGAAGAACAACGGCAGCCCTGGTAGATCTGATGCCAAATATCGGAGAACCAAAACAGAAGAGATATGACTATAATACTCTATGGCTCCCAAGTATGGACTAATGGACACTAAGTCGTACAAAAGGAAGACAGGAGCAATTTACAGAATCAACGTCCTAAAAGTATATACATATATGTTATAAAGTTTTAACCAGGCGAAAATACACGAAGATAATGAATCAAAGTTTGTCCGTGATCTTGTCCTCTGTGATTTGACAACTGTAAGTTTCGGCAGTAAGCTTGACTTTGGTTATGTTCTAACTGGTTAAATGGTATACGATCAAGTTGGTCTAGCTGTAACATTGTTTTCCTATTTGTTGCTATAGGATCAGCGTTTGCAGAATGAGTACAGAATCCAGGCAATGCATATGGCTATAGTTTAATACTCTGGATGCATTCCTTCATTTAAATTCTGGAGCACATTATTGGGACATTATTGGAACCCCTGTGAACCAATCTAGGTTGGTATATGGGTATTTTTTGTGAGAAAAGAATCAAGATGCAGAGGAAATATCCAATTATAACAACAGTTCTTGAGATATTTTTGACTGGATATTGGACACTAACTCAGAATTACTTTATAGTTTGATGATTGATGATGTATTCACCTAAAGCATGATCTCGTATTTATAACCTAGCTCCCGGTTGAGGATAATTAACAAATAATTAGATACTTCCACAAAATGATCAATGAGTACCTACCACCGATGGCCAATAGTTAAAGTTTGTGCCAGCAGCCAAGTAATTAAAGAATATTGCCTATTGGTTCAACATCTAACTGCAGAGCTATAAATAGCCCAAAGCCTATACAGTGTACAGTAAAGTCTAAAATTGATGGTGTCAGAGATACATTTGGTGATATCTGCAATTACCTAACTATTATTTATAGCTCTACAGTTTAGTCCTTTAAAATGAGAAATGGCAGAGTGGCAATGTACAGAGGAACCCAATTAGCGCTATGGTGCGCCCTGCTGTTACCACAAACTCATGCGTTTTTCTTAAGAAAAAAGGATTGTTGTTGCATAGTAGGATGTTATTAAGCCCAACTCATTAAAATAAGGCAAAGGATCAGTTCTCTATTGGATTTATCAACTACCTCTTCGAGATTAGTGAAGAACTGTAAGAGTCTAACGCCGAATGAATGCACCAGAAACCAAAAAACTTGGCCACATAATCTCCGACACTTAGTTAGACTGCTCCATATGCTATTAGCTGGAGGAACTGAAGATATAAATGTTGCACTTAACAGCAGCTAGAAATTTAGCAACTTCTGGTAGAAAACCAATACAGACTCGCCCTGAGAAGAATTTCCTGAAGCTGAGCTTATGTTTCCGATCGATTGAAGATGGTATCGTCTCCAGGACCGCAGAGTGAGCATTATGACATTGTAGCCCAGCATGTGTGCCGTATTCCTGTGATGGACATGGAGTTGAGTCTTTGGACAACACTTTAATAATACAGTACAATACAATAGTGTTTAAATATAAACTTCTTACTCAAGACATAACCAAGAATTGAACTTCCGGATTTGGGTATACTGCTTCAAGTCTTATCAGGATTAACTCCAAAGCCATGAGTATAACCATGCCGTATGTTTACGATGGTGCTAAGTACTACAGCATCACCGCATGAGTTCCGCAGGGATCAGTCCTTGCACCACTTCTGTGGAATATCATGTACGACTGTGTCTTGCCTCTAACGCTTAACCGAGTTGAGATGATGGTGAGCTGCCCTTCAACTAGCTGACCACAAGACTTAAGCTGTCATAATAACGAGCAGAAGGACTGTAGAATATGGTTGAGAATTATACAACCCGGTGTTAGGACGCCTGGAAGTCATACTCGTTAACAGCCTGAAATTCAAAGTATATGTCGGGTATTCTAGTAAAGAGACATCACAGATGCAGGCAGCGCTTTCTTGGATGCTCCCAAATATCGGCGGACCTAGTAGTAGTAAGTATCATCCTTTTCCATGGACGACGACACTCTCAACAAAGGAAATAAGAAGGAAACTCTCGTCGTCTGCTTACAGGTTTTGTGCATTAACATGGAACAAAATGAACATTTTTTTCCATTCCTTTATAATTCACAGTACTTTTTCGCGTTCACATTAAAATAAACTAAGTGCTTTACTGTGAAATAGAAATTTAATGAATATAGTTAGAATTTAAGCACCAAAAATTGAATTCAATGACACAGAACAACTACACCGCTTATTCACCTAATTTTGGTATTGTGCAAATGATTGCAGATTAGTTATACAAATATTTACACAGCCGCTTGTATGTATAACCCTCAACTGAGCCAATTATGATCAATTACAAATCACCCTGTACAAAACCATTTCAACAATAACGAACGCAGAGAATGTTTCCAAATAACAAAGGTTAATCGGAAACTATATGAATCCTGTAACGATGCGAATTAATTTAATGACCCTGCATTCAATCTCAGAGAAAGAGTACACGATACACATAAGGGCTGTGCAACTGGATGAGACGTAAATACATATATATTACGGAGTATGGAAAAGGATATGGATTGAATATCATTAATAATTTGCCATTCAAATTTGCAACATTCAATCATATGCGAGTTTCCTGTGTTATATTGTAATGAAATTGAAATTGTAACGCAACTATTTCCGGAGTAATTGAATTCGATTTAATTGGATCATTGCACTTGTGTATTGTGTTACTTGGACTTGAGTGGCATTGAAGAAGTGTAATTTGTCAAAAAAAAATTCTGATATAAAATATTAGCTTGCTATTGATCCTGTATCCTGGTACTTTATGGGAACAATGATTGGGATAATTAAAAATAATGATGTCGATAATAATACACTTGAAATAATTACATATACACGTGTGGTGTGGTTGATGGTAATTGTGAACGGAAGTTGTATTAATGAGGACATTACTCAAAACAAAAACGGAAATTCCGAGAGAGAAAATGTTGTATTCATTGTAGAGTCAATGGAAGTTATCAAGTCTTTCAATTAATAAGGATGCAAGGGATTCTTTTAGAGGATAACAAACAGAAATTTAATGGAAAGGTGTTTTAATGCGAGAGTGATATAGAACCTGTCTGAACACTCTTGTCTTTGAAATTCGTATTTGACAGAAGTAATAGCTTACACCAGGTGGCACTGATTACACTATCGGAAGTTGCTGTCATTCTTTTGACACTTCTCAAGCGAATAAATACAAAATGGACAAACATAAACTTTTGATTGGTATTCTCTTCTCGAAATCCCTCGATGGTTATGGCTTAACATATATTTTGACATTGATTCCGAACTGGGCGAAGCTCTTAGCCATTGATCTGGAGAAAGCTATCTTACTTTGGCAGTTACCTACTCAACGTAAGAAGACTTGCTTTTAACTTGGGATAGTATCCTGAGAGCATCAGCCAAAAGACGAACCACTCAATTGGGTCTGTTGACAAACTTTCAATCAAGAGGTGTACATACAAATGGGTACAGAAGGGCAACTGTGCCTCAGTTATTGCCTTATAGCACATAAGTTACAGTCAACCCTTTCAAACGTTGATAGAGTTGCGGATGATATTTGGACACATGATTGATTAAATGGCCCGCTTTCCTCGTTCAAATTGGCACAACGTTAGCAACACTGGTAATATGAGTGAGCCCAAATTGACAAACTGGACTAGAACAACATATGGTTCAAGCAGGTTACAGATGATGACTCTAGGCATTCACTCGTTTAATATATCTCAAGTCCGTTCTATCAGTCTCATTTTTAGCAGTGTCACTAATATACTGTTTCCGAACTGAGCTGCAATCAAGGGTGGAATTTATGTATCCAATGTTGGAAATATGTTTACAGAACCAATTGACAACAGTACTCGGAACACTATACCTTTCCTGGGGGAAGTTAAAAGAGCCTTCATTGGCCAGGAAGGCAGCAAGTTTCAGATAGATATCTTGAGTATTGTATAGAATACCACACTTATATCTAATCAATATCCACAAGCCTTTCGAATGCATTCCTTAAGCAGAAAAGAGGAAAGACTTACTGGGTCTGAAGTCAATGCCGGTGTATGACTTGATTTGCCAGCCTTGGATGTAAGGATTAACCGCACTATCCCCCATTGCAGACACATGTATCATAGTCCCAGACACTGTATGACTAGTACTTTCTGTAGGACAATTGAGAGAATGCTACTACGCCCTGGAGGTTTGAAGAGAGCAACCCTATAGTCAAAGGGAGACCTTGCCAGGTAACGAGGTTTCCTACCCCATCATCGATTGATATGGTGTTTTCATCTATGTCCCAGACGGTATACAAGTTTACCTAGAAATCTGAACATAAAGCAGAGTTTCGAGAGCTTCTTGACTACTTTTGGCATTCTTTAAATCCTCCTAGGAGCTGCATCTTACTCAGACAGTATTTTTTGAAACCTGGCTTTGATTTTTCTCATTTCTATTGGTATCATCACGTACAACTTCCAACTTTCGACATTCCGGACGCCCTCTTGACCATCTCAAATCATCCACTGTAAATTTTTTCCTGCTTACCTACTTTTGTATATGTATATGCTCCAATCAGCGCTTCTAGAGTCTCAAATGTTATGATGGCATCCCTTGTATCAAGGATTACTTGGAAACTTATTAACTTATGATCAGACAGATGGGCTATTCTTTAACCTTCCACTTATACATCGATAGACGGTTAGTACACGAGATTAAAGTTATATCAAGAACTTCCTGCCTATTCCTACTCACGAAAATCGATGGTCATTCTAACATACATATGTACATATGGTGAATTTGGTCGATACTATGAAAGGGCTTACAGCTGCCTGAACTTCTCTGACAGCTCAATTCAAAAAATTTCTTTTGACAGCTTCTTACTTACTTGGTGAACCCCCAATGCATGGAAAGGATCTACCAGACGAATCATTCCGCCATCTGATTTTCATAGACCTAACATCCTTCGTCCTCTTATGCTTGTAGGCTTTGTTCTCCATTTGGTCGATCTAGCAAAGAATCGTGGAAAACATTTGCAGCTCATAGAATCTGACATTCGCCCACGTTCTACGGGGGACCTAATTCTCACGTGCCAAATTTCTTTCATTCACAGGCAATTCTAGAATATACTAGATCATGACTTCGAAAATGCTCTGAAAAGACGTGGAACTTTTATTCACTATCTGTAGTTCATCACTTAAGCCTCTTAGGTATGTTTCAAAATTGCAACCAAGAAAAGTTTGATGAAGGGGAAGGTACATACCTACTCCCGCCCACATTTGTAAATTGTGTCAAAAACACTCATATCCTTAGAAATCATCTCCAAATCCATAATGTACTCAAAACCTGCCTCTTTACAAACAGCGAAAATTGTTAATACCTGCCGAATGCACATAGGTACATATGGTAACCTCTGAAATCGGCATATCCTTTTTATTCCGCTGTTCACACAACTCTTCAGCGTCAATGCTTGCATATGTACACCCTTTTTGTTATATAGACACATTCATACTTTTTTTTTTTGCAAACTCCAATCTCTCTTGTTTATTTTCCATCTCAATCCTGGCAAATTGATACCACTGCATTGTACTAGGTTTGTAAATGTTTTCCTTGTAACATCCCGGATCTGAACAATGTGTCCTCGAAACTTGTTGTAGGATTCAATGATAACGTACGACTAGGAGCCTGTGATTTTTTTGCGATACTCATGATCCTGGGGCACATACATACATATAACACCCTTGATTGCCAGCATCATCAGCCCTACCTACCATTGTCGTTAAAAAAAGCGTGCATGAACGAGAGTAAAAAAATCTTAGCTTATTCGCATGTGTTTTTCTCAATCCATTTGCATTCTTAGTGCAATAATTTGTATACCCTATCACATAGAGAAGGGTGTAGCAATTTTTTCAACGCAGACTGTAACACAGAGAAGTAATGAAGAGTGTCTATGCTCTTTGAGCCTTCCATATGATTTGAAAAGTGCGAAAGACAAGTACCGCTTAGAGGCAACAATCATCATCATCCTCTTGCCAACATTAAGGCCTGGCATCTAAATCTCCAAAAGTAAGGAAGCTAAGGTCTATTCACAGCTCCCTTAAGAAGGAAACACAGAAGAGGGAAGATCACTGAGCACAACTTCTTCCACGAGAACGATCTCGCGGGTGACAGATCTCCCTTATGTCCACTTCTTATGGGTTTCACTGTACATTTTGACAGAAAGCCTATTGCATAGGGTACCACATGATCTCTTAATTCCTATTGCACCTTTTCTGCATAATTTTGTCCTGTCTTTTTTCCAGGTGCACATACTAGAAGCACTTATTTGCTCTCAGGGACAAAAAAAAAAAAAACACAAACAAGAAAACAACAATACAGCTGAGTGGTGCAGATGAAAAGCATCCTGGTGTGTGCGCAAGCAGTTGTAATTAATTTCCTGTGCCCCTCTGTCTCTGTGTGTGTGTGTGTGCGGGAAGACTTTGTTGGCTTAATTAAAATCTCGGGAAACATATTAGCAAACAGCCTTCCTTGTTGTCGTGCTGCACATCCCAACTTGAGATTGAAAAAAAAAAAAAAAAAAAAACACATAAACCAGGATAATAATGCGTGGAGTAGGAGGATCTCTAAAGCTTGGATTTTTTTCTTTTTGCAAAAGAACACGCCACACAAACAAACACTCATAAAGTGGGTGACAATTTGTTTGGCTTACGGTATTTATTGGAGTGTCCTTTGAAGGATAATAAACCGATTTGTTTGGAAAGGGTTTTAACTGAGATTATTGACAGACCAAGATGGATGAGTGTTGTATGGATTTCATAGATAAATTAGTAGGTATATGCAGTTAGAATGATCTTATGTGTGTACTTTTGGGGATTATTTTGTGTCCTTGTGTGTGTGTCCTGGTGAAATGTTTGTTTTAAGTAGATTAGAAAGGGAAACAGAAAGACTGATTGATATGTCGGTCAGTGATTTTTTTCTGGGATATTTTGGCACGTGCCTTTCTTTGAATAGGATTTTTAGATTAGAAAGAAACACATCAAACAATTTTATTATTCGTAATAAATTATTCAAAGTACTTGCTGGACGCAGACTGTTTCCAAATATGTATACAGGTATAGGTAGTTGTTAGATTTTCTTTGTAGGTATCTATTATTAAGGTTTTTATTGTCATCAAAAGAGAGAAGTGTACTCAGTACACTGACAGAAGAAAAGGGAACAAATGTGATCAATGAGGTTCACCCTTGGAAGGTAATAGTAATTTGACATTGGCTAGAAGTGGGTTCTTTTCTTATCCTGTCACACACTCATCCTATTTGCAGGCTGCTAAGTAACAGCTGGCAGTTTCTCTGGTTTTAAACACAGTTGACAGTTGCTTGGCCTTCAAATAAATATTTTGGATATTCAAAAGAAAGTTGCGAGGCTCTTCCTAAAACTTTCTACGCAAAATTGTCTTCTCTTCCCTTTTTCTGGTTCGGGATTCCTGTTTTGCCAGTCTAGTCTCGTGCTGCAAAGCTTTCTTGTGCCCATCTTATGATCTCTTATTTTGTCGAACCAAGGGACTTGAGCCTCAGTTAGCAAAAGGTTTCTACAATTATTCCCCATGGGTTGTGTCTAAATTGAGAGGGGAGAGTTGTAAGTGATTTTTCTTTTCATTCGTTTATAATTCACAGTATTTAAGATGCTTTGAGACAACAGATCAACGCCAACGCGATTCTTCCACAATATAGCTAGGGCCATTGTTCATAGTGAAGCCTTATGTCTTTTGCTCAATACTTCACTTCTGGTTCTGTTTCATAGTAAGACGTCAATAGTGTCCAAGAGGCAGTGGTATTTGAGCAAACAAAATTGAAAATAAAAACTCACGTCATTAAGCTTCAGATTTTAACATGACATTGACATGAGCTATTCAATTGAATTCCTTTATCCCTTATCACACTCATTCATCGATAGCAACAGAAGAGAGAATATACACCTCTCCTATTTGAGAGTATTTAAGAGCACAGAAGGGTACTGGCTGTATCCAGAAGGTCATTCACGCAGCATAAGGCCAATTGAAAAAAATTATAATAAGCCGGTAGTCAAATTATCTGCGCAGTATGATAAGTATGAAGCTACCATGCCAGCTATACTTTTAGCACTGGTGTATTAAATTGCTTCCAGCGCCACCTATTGAAAAACAAATCAACAACGGTGTGAGATGTAAAATTGATTCTGACTTAATTTGGAAGCTTCAATCATGCGTGGAATGGCACATCGTTCAAATGGTCGCCACGGCTTCGCTGGCAGTCCTTCAAGCGGTCGAGACACCTTTTGATTTGGTCCAATGTGTACGACGTTATATCGGCAACAGCGTTTCGAATGTTAGTCACCAGCTCGTCCAAAGTGATTGGATTGTTACCGTAGACGAGTAGTGTCGAATCGCATGTTCGCGGCGTCCAATTGATGAACGCTCGCCGTGAGATGACCCAGTCGCTTTCAGACCTACTTGTTGGATCCACAGCTTGGATATGTCGAGTTCTGGCCACAGAAAGTTGGTTAACAACGCTCTATAGCTAAGAACATTGACAGTAAGGGTATCGCCCTCCTCATTTCTTAAGAAAAATGTCCGATTATGGCACCATGCCATCCTTGTGGAAGCATTGATGCTTGGCCGCTTCAATAATGGCAAGTCGTATTGTTTACATAGCTCCAGAAGAAATTGGCCTCTTCTAAGAAGAAGTTTTGTTGGCAAACTTTAACACTTTCAGTGCTTAATTAGCGAACTCACGGCGTTGTGGTACTAATCTGTGCAATAACCCTATAAGGATGTAGGCTTAAGTCCAACCGCAAGCTTAGACGGATTAACTCTCTGGAGATCTTGACTCTCAGCTACTCGGCGCCGATTCGATATTTCTGAGTCTTCTTCGATCTGGTGACGGGTTTGTTTTCTTCATTTCACAGGGTGACTTACGCTTAAATTTTTCTACAGTAAGATTAATTGCTCACAGACTGGACCTCATGACGAAATTCACATTGCGTATTTACAACTGAGCTGGAATTTCGGTATTATTTTTAATAATATTAATATGGCAACTCTCACTACACATTTTGACAGCTAGATGTCATTGGTAGCTTTGACAGCTCCTGAAACATAACAATTGAAAAGAGTATCATTGCTATCTAGTCGCCCTTTACAATTCAGCATCTTAACTGCATATTATATTTACCAGGCCTTAAGTCAAACTCTGAACGAAGCAACTGTGAAACTCTGTTCAGTAGCTAGTTGGTGAAAGATAAGTTTGCTAAATGTCAACTACAGAGTTGCCAGTTCTAGATGTTGCATTTCAATAAACAAGAATAAGTACGACAAGATCGCTTCCTTCCTCTTCCGTTTGGCTGAAGATATAAAATATATTTTTTGCCTCGCTTGCATATTCATATACTCCAAATAAAATCATCTTCAACAAAATAAACAGAACTGCGAAAAATAATGTTCACATCGCAGTGTCTCTATTTAGAAACATTAAAATTATAATATCTCCTCGCATTCAGATACTTTTGCAAATACACTCCATCAGCATAGGTACATAAAATAAAATAAGAATAAAGGAACCAACAACCTTAGTGCATACATCTTCTCAGCAAATGTATCTTCACAGCTAAAGGCGGCAGAGGACGACGACGACGACGACGATGATGATGATGGCAGAGCAGCATAACAACCATTTATATTATTTATTTCCACAGGCAATTGCGATGCGAGGCTCGAAAGGCAGAGGAGCAGCGCAAGGAGATAATTTATGACAGAAAGTAAATAATAGGAAAATGATGTATGATAATTTTATGTTAAGAATGAAAAGAAGCCACTTCGTTTGGTATAGTATACTGCTTAAGAGCCAACACAGCCCGGCTCGGTCTAAGTGGGTGCGCGCCTTTGTTTGTGCGACAAGGGGTTTTGCCCCCTGGATAATAGAAATGCTATTTTTATGCTCAAAGATGTTTATCAAAGTGTATTTGGTTTTTTTTTTTTTTTTTTTGGATGAGGGGCTTGCCCCAAAAAGAAGAGACGAAAAATTGGCATTTTCATGATTTACATGTATCCCCACTCAGTGTCAATAAGAGGAGCAGAAATTTAAATTCCATTAAACCCATCCCATGGATACGGAGGAGAGCAATTTGTTGCGCAGTTGAGATTCAAAATCTGTCTTGGTTTTGATGAATAATTTAACACTTTGTTGGGTTGGATTAGAGAATGTCATAGATAATCCTAGAATCATGCGGGGAAAAGTGTAGAATCCTTGTCAAGGAATTGACAGTTTTAAGTGATCGCCCTGGTGTGGGCAGTGTCTGAAGGAGCTTCCTGTATTGCTTTGGAATTCGCGATTAGTCTGTACTTGAATTTGTAATGTGGTTAGCCTCATACTCGTGTGAAGTGTGCTCACATAACGGGCTCTAGCTTTGTCCAGGGCTTCAAAAAGAGTAGCACACAACCATTGCAGTCGAAACAACACATGTGTAATCCTTGATACAGCAAACAATCCTTTCTGCCACCAGAATGGCCTCCATTTGAGCTAACGCGATTCCGAAGCCCGACGAGAAGCGTAATCCCCTTGAACATGACTCGGCCTACGTTCAATACGACCAAGAAGCATTCCTAGTTGAATACGAATCCAAGCAATTCGCCCCTCTTTCACCGGAGGAGTCCAAGCGGGACCTCGGAGTCATGGTGGACAAAATCGACGACGGCTTTGATAGATTTGTAACCGAGATAAAGAAATGGAGTTCATGGATTTTTAGACAAACTGGATCCCGATGAGGTTGACCGAGAAGAGCATGTCATCTCATCCAAGCAGATGCTGGCACGAGATTGTAGACGCTTTGGCATTTCAGATCATAACGGAGACGACTACCTCACAAAAGAAGAATTCACTGCATTCCTTTAGCCAGAGGATCACCCTACGATTAGGAACATTGTCATCATCGGGACTGTCGTGAGTCTCGACAAGGACAAGGGTGGTAAGTTGTCTGTAGACGAATACATCGGTGACATGTACCGTGCCTCTGAAGCAGGTGATGAGGAACCCGATTGAGTGATTCAAGCGTGGGACCTTCACAAAGTTTCGACATCTCGACGGCAATGGCTTCTTGGTCAAAGAAGAGGTTCGTGGGTCTATTGTCCCCAATGACTTTGACTACGCCAGGAGCGACGCCAAGCATTTGCTCTAAGAAAAGGAAGAGAACGACGAACAGAGATCCTCAATAAATACGATTTATTTATGGGCCCCCAAGCTACAGAGAGCCAAGCCTTTGGAGAAGCCTACGCCACGCCTGATGGGTTCTAAGCACTGCCCTTACTTAAGGCGAATATAAAGCCTAGCAAGTTTCCTGTAATGATCACAAGCAATAGTTTCACGTTCTTGATTAGAGTTAGTTGAAAGTTTTTGTAATCTAGTTTGTGCCAGGACTGTCTGATAGTGAAGCACTTGCTGATTTAAACAGGAGAGGAATGAGATGGTCTCCAGCTATCTCGTTGGAAAATATGCAGAAGCTTGCCAGTTCTCTGTACATCATAGTGCTGGATGAGCAGGAGTTGATAGCCTTGATAACTTTTGTAGAACCCCAATCAGTTCCTTACGGAAGAAGTTAGAAGCTGAAGCCATCGATCTTTGACAAGAAGAGATCATCAACTCTGTTTAAACTCAGTCGTCAATAACTGACCATTGTCCCATTGTCCTTCCCTTCTAGAAGTTGCAGGGATGAAGGAAATCAGAAAAAGTCAGAAGAATGGAAACTCTTGAGAGTCATTTCATCTCGAAGCTGAAAGACTTAGTCAACGTTGAGCTGATTTATTTTTACTGAGATTCATATCACTCTCTGTGTTGTTCTAATAAGGGACTTTTTCTAACAGGATTGGGAACAATGGACACAAATTGTAGGTCTACGTCTTGTATAAGCATCTACCTATCCTTAACTACATTGAAGCTGAAAGCCAACCCAGTCATATAGTATACCACAAGTTCGCTGTGCCGAATACCCTGTTCCAAATAATTATGATAAACGCCTTCAAGCTTCGCAAACCCATTTAGCTTTTGGGCAAATACAGCATTCCTTCCATACCCACTTTCGTGCTAATCCTTATTCCATTTCTCACTCCCAACCACCATTTCAATATTCTAATTTCACCCAAATATCATCCCGCGGACTTTAAATCTTAACAATTTCCCTTCGAACCTAACAGCCCCAAAAGAGTCCTTAGAGTTCGCCCCCCCCCACTCTATGGTCTGCACTTAAATTCATTTTTCGTTAAATCAACTCCAACAAAAAGAGAAAAGGAGAATAAAAATTCGAAATCCTTGAATTAACCACGACAAAAATTGTCATCCTAGCAATGTTGTCCTGCTGGCTACCAACTGTGAACTTTCAATTATTTTTAGCGATGTTTACTTAGGACCTCTGCCGATGTGTAAACATTCTCTCTGTCGTCCGTAATTTCCGCGGGCAGGTTGTTGGCTTGAATTATACATTTCCGGGATGCCTGTCATTACAGCGCGGTGAAATGAAATTTCCTTTCAACTTGACCATAGTTGTTAGCATTTTCAAGCAAAGGACATGTAGATTGTCTGTCGCTCCACTGTCGCATGAGTGGATGGGTTATACACACACACCTACGCACTTAATGCAATTGGATGGTTTTAATTGCCCTTGCTCTTGGAAGGGGCCAACTCGCACGTATTTTGACTGTGAAAAAGTGAATTCGTTGGAATTATTTATTCTCGTTCCTCAGAGGAGCAGACAGGCGAATGAAAGGTCATTTATATTTTTGTTTGTTTTCGTAATTAAATTTGAGGTCTTTGGCAAGCTGAATCGAGTTGATTTGGCGGTCTTCAGATGGACGTTTTATTTGTTTTATAATTAAGAACAGATGGTTAAACAGGGATTTGTGCAAAAGTACTACTTCCGGGAAAAAAAAGACATAAAAAAACTTGGATACAATAGGAAAAATGCGTACTGCAGAGATAAAATCACAAAAGTTGCATTTTACCGCACTCGCTTGGGGGAACACGTACACATGGACCGAAACCAGGATAAAGACACTTAACGCGGTCAAGGCAACGTCCGTACGTAACACAGGACAAGAGCGCGAAAAAAAAAACCTCACCTTTGAAAATCTGGCATTTGCGAGTGCATGCCAGGATAGCGAACATCCAACTCAGGCTATGTTCAGTGGTAAGTGCAATGGACGTAGTGTGACCAAATTTCGTACGCGACTATGGAGAATGAAAAGGTCACCCAGGTACAGGTACCTATGTCAAAAGTTGAGACTGAAAATTGTGTGCGAGTGTGAATAGTTGGAATTCGAAAAATGGAATTTTCCATTTGCACAGTGGAAGGCTGACAGGTGATTGGGAGGAAAAAGCTTAACTGCTCGCGAAATTCACAAGTCTAAAGTTGCAGGAATGAATTTATGATTTCTCTATCTACAGTGTGGAAGGGAAGAAAGAGTCTTATTTGAAAGGATCTATTGTGATGTCCAAATGGTTAACCAGAGACAAGAGGCAATCTGAGACCCAAGTAAGATAGAGTAGTAATTTATTTGCAGCTCCTGGGCTGTCACAAACAATGTGTCCCACTGCCTCCGTCTAACCGCAGAGTAAACATGTGGTTGTTTCTCAGCGGACAGTATCTGATGAGGTAACTGGTTAGGGTTTTCCGATTTTCCTTACTAAATTCAAAGAGTTCAATTGCTCTACCCTTGTAAGGATTATGAAAATCTGTCTCCTAATTTACGTCGTTTGGTTGGCCCAGTATTCGGTGAGCGTATTACCTTCTCATAGCTTCCCTCTTGGCAAACAGTCTCCGCACTTAATTTCCTCAAATTCTTCGAATCCCAGAATCCAAGTTATGGTGACTTTGCTTGTGGATCCGAGAACATCTGATATGTTGATACATTACCATGTGAGCCTTTAATTAAGGGCCCTTGGTGCTACTTGACTACCTACTTGACTTCGCGTTTCTTCGTAAACATTCTGGTACACAAAGTTCTGTTGCATGGACGAAAGACGTTCCCATTGGGAGGTGTGTTGGAACTTTTGTTTCTCCATTCTTGGAGGTCACATCTGAAGCAGGCAGCTATTTATACACCGGACGACCAGAGCTTAAAAAGAGACTACTCTTAGCTGTATCTGGGATGGTTCCTATCGATATACATACTTGCCGATGGAATGGAAGGAAGAAAGGGCAGCATATACATCACTTTTGCAAAGCCAGATAGGACATCACCAGCAAAGGTAGATGAATCCTGAAGTCGATGCTCAACATTGAAACTTAAACAAAAGGAACGCACGGGTACTGTAATTATCTTCTTACGCAGATTCTGTCAGACATAAAGGCTATCGAAAATACCTCTATAAATTCTGACATGACAGCTCGCCCATTTGTCCAGAATGCACAAAAGAGAAGCAAGGCGAGAGGCACATTATGTTCCAGTGCAGACGTTTCACAAGTGGCATACCTAGCGATTTTACGAAGTCTGATAACAGATAACAGGACGGATGCACGGGAGCCTTTCCGAGGCTCTGCTCTAGATTCACTGCTGAATCTCCCTCTTCTTGATACTTATATCATGGGGAGTTCACTAAAAGCTATCCATAGACTCAGACGTGGTGGCTTTTGGTATGAACCGCACTGGAGTTTTGATGATCTTGGTTTACACTTATCCTGTGACCTAAGGTCGTATGGATTTGCCGTCTGATGCTATGACTTCGAGGCTTTCTTTTGCGGGGCAAGTATGACTGGCATTCAGGACTGGCTACCGCCTGGCTGCTCCTGGACGTTAGTGAGAAATCTGCGGCATTCTTGCTGTCTCTCAGTAGAAAAGACTTCAGGCAACTTATTGGTGTTCTTATGGGCATAAGTGAAACATCTGTCTGCGACGCTTGTGGAGAAGGTGACTATACTATGGAACACGTTCTATGTAATTGTCCTGCCTTGCGGATGTGGTGAATGCTGTCAGTGTAAGCTCCTCGACGACAAGGACATTTATACAGTAAAAGGGGACGTAATGGGATGCTTTCTGGTAGTACAATGGACAAGCTGATGTCCGGGTGCTCTAGTAAAGGTTTTCCTATCCCAAAAAAAAAAAAAAAAACAGGACGACTGGTTGGAGATTTGTTCCATCATAAGAGCCATTCAGTTTGAGCTGCGTCGATTGGAAACATTAAGAAAGGCTGAAGCGGCCAGCTCCGTGGATAAGGGTAGTCGAGGATCAGTTTGCGAAGCGCGTATGTTAGTAGAAATCGGGCAATTAGTATCTATGAAGATTCCTAAAAATCTCCTACGATACGCCATGGCTTCACAACAAAGAATATGGACTCATCTTAACGCAGATGGTTACTGGCCAGAAAGGATGCCGTAGACAGATTTAGATGAGACGACAATACCAATGGCCCAACGTGCACAGAAGTAGTCTAGGATGCCGAAGACATCTTCTATTATCCACTATAAATAGGGGGCTTCCATCACGATAAAATGCTGGACGTTAGTGTTTCGTGGTGCCGGTGAGTTTGGCGAGGAGGTGAATTTATTGAGTGGAGAGTTTCAGTCTTTGAAGGATTCCAATTTTCCAACCAAAAGCAAGTTTGTCACTGAACGTTCTATATATGCCTTGAACAGCAGTAGGCTCGTTCTACGTTGCTCATTACCCTGTAAGAGTTGCTACTCATCATTGTAGATCTAATTGAGTTCAAGGCTATCTGCCATTCTTTAAATTAATCCGCTTAAGAGCTCATAAAAACATAAAATGCTCCTACAAATACAAATGCAAAAAATCTTCCTAATATCTTCTCCCATTCCACAATCAACAGATGACTGAAAGAACTCCAGATAATATGCAATTCCTTGCAAGCATCTCCGAGACCTTGAACGAAATACCAGACGAAAGGAAGATAAAATAGCACATCATTCCCTGCCACCATTACCTTCGCCACCATGTCATTTAATTGCATGAAAAATAAACAGCTCCCTCTACCATCACTGAGATATGAGAGGGAACCTCATTAAAACCCAAGGCACAAATGTCCTTGCGCCGCCCATGAAAATATATAAAATGTTTTCCACGTACCATTCTCCGCTAAGTAACGTAATCCACACTCAATGGCATACTAAACCTGAGAACTTTATTTGTATTCGCCGAGAGTAATCGCATATTGCCAATTTTTGTTTATTTTCCCAATTTAAATCCGATACGCATACACATATCTTCCATTAAAGCGCACCAAAGGACTCTTAGCACAAAAGGGGGAAGAAAAAAAAAAACCAAGAGAAGCAAACTCCAAACACATATCACTCTCTGTTCGTCCTTGCAATATCAATCAAAGAATTAAATTTTACCATTCTCCTGCTGGATGTCCTTAATACGCCCACATTGCTTAAAGAAGATGTCTCTCCTAAAACTGGGGCGGTAGGCGAATCAATTCTCTTTCTACCGCCGCCCCCTACAGACGTTTGATTAAGCAATGCAAGACATCTAAGAATCCCTCATCCTGCTCCCCGTGCCTTTATGTATGTAATATGTGCCGGAGAAAGCATGGTTATATCCCAAAAGACAAATTGCTACGGTGCGTGCTTTAATTTATTTGCCAGGATTTGCTTTTATACATTTTTTTTTTCCTTGTTGGTTCGCTCTGTTCTCGTCGTCGTCGTCGTCCTTTCATTGTGTGTACAATGCCTGCGGTGAATGATGTACCCATCTCGCGTATGGCATTATACACAACAGAACACAGCTCCAGGATTTTTGGTTTCTGATTGCGTCTACACCATGTCAACTTGAATATGCCTCATTGTTTACCTGGGAACATAGTTCCTGCCATGACCACGATTCTCTACACACAATACAGAGAGAGAGACAGAGAAGGACATTCGTTTCAGGGCCATCATTATCACTATCACATCTTTCTCGGCCACTTATGCTCAGATAAATGGAAAAACAATTTTCCGGACAGCTGTGTATTCGTCTTACTTTGGATTTCGCTTCCGAAAAACGGTACAATTCATCATCGGATGGATGTCGGAATCGGAATTGTGATTTGAGTTGTTCCCCGTGAAATTGGCGGTGATATATATTCCGCATGCGTGTCCTTTAATAGATATGCTGTGCTGCCTGCCTAGGTGCTAAGGAGAGAGAGAGTACAGTCTATATGGTATAGGTTTTTTTTCTTTGCTGTATTTTGATGTAATACAATTCAATTTCTCTTTTTGCAGCTGCGGATTATATTGAGTATGAATGATTAATAGGATTTGGGATTTGTCGAAGATGGTTTAGATGCCATGAGGCATTAAATTTTTCTTCTTCTTCTTCTTCTTCTTCTTCTTCTTCGTTTTTTGTTTCGAGATGGAATCATATTGAATTAAGATCGAAGAGGCGGAAAAATCGCTTGTCTTTACAATACAAAAGGGAGGTCCTTTCCAAAAAAATAGAAATGATGTAGATTTTAACTGAAGAAATAAAATGTATCGTTTGTGTTCCTTATCTCTGGTTCATTATGTGAATTTAGTTACAAATGTAAGCCTAATACTGGCAAAAGCAGATCGATGATGACAGAACAGATGGGGACAAAACAAACAAATCAAACGACCGACGTCTAGGAAGATTATTAGAACAGAATTTCCTGGAAAACAGTTTCAACTTTAAGGTAAAGGATAAATCTGTTGCCAAGCTCTTTGGTAGGGCAACTCAAAAAGAGACTCTTCCGGTGAACTCGTTTAATCATAGTTTCGATTCGATATTCATATCCTTTTTAGCAATTCCTTTAAATTTCGGGATTTTGTTGTCATTCTAAAATAAGGTAGGTTATAAGGTTGTCAAAAAATACTAGACACCAGTTGCCTGCTCCATGGCATTCACTTGGCGTATTCTCCCATCATGTGGTGGAATTGGTAAATTTGGTTCAAATTTGACAGTCCACTGTCATAATCTAATGTTCTCTTCGGTGTAAGTTGGTAGTGCTTCTCAAACTGTCCTTTTTGTGTGACAGCCACTGACATTTACAATTGACAAAAATAATGTTGCATACACCTAGGCTTGTACGACTGATTACACCCCAAACAAGGTCAGTTTTGGTCGAAACTTTTGCACATCAATTCTGGCTCTTGACCTTTTGGTCTTATCTTTAGTAGGTGGATGTCGGAGTAATCTACATCTACGAGTACGTTGATGGATCTAAGACAACAGATCTCTGGAATCGTCCACCGCCACATCAAAGGTCGTACTAGATTGCCATCATCTCTGATGGATCAAAATAATATTCAACTATGCAGGCCACAGGGATATTCCAGGGAACTGCAGGACGGATGAAATTGCCAAACTTGGTTAAACCCTCCCAATCGAATCCCGGCTCAAACCGGGTTCTATAAGTAAGACCAACACTCTCTGGGAACAGTGTCTTTCAGAATATCTAGAGAGCTTTGACTTAACCTGAACTAGAAGCGTTCAAACAAACTGATGGTTCTGAATCGTTCATCGGTTTTCTTATAGGACATTGTCTTATCGGCCTACTGCACGTCTGGGCCTCACTTCAAATTATTTCTGTAGGAGTTGTAGAGATGAGGAGGAAGAGAAAACGATCCGTCATCTTCTTTGCAACTGTCCTACTTTAGCGCCATAAAAGAACCTCCACCTGTGATCCTACTTCTTTGACGATCTTGGTGACCTGGTGGGTCTCCCCATTAGACACCTTCTGCACTTTGGCTAGTTTTCCTGGTTTATCAGCCTAGTCTCCAACACTCCTTGTAGTTTCCTACTACTCATCTGTCTAACCGAATATTTTTACCTAACAACCTTCCTTTTCTGTAGTGGTAGTCTAAGTATGGGCTTCAGCCTAAGGGACCAAGGGCTTATTTGTATCTAAGGCAGCCACTCTAATCTAACCTAGGCTAACACAACATCGTCGTTCTGTCATTTACTGCCTGCCTGGTACATGGAACTAAAGCCACACAGTTGGTAGTGGGTACATTAAAAAGTGATGTAGTAGGTTCTGACATCGGAGGAGTATTATTCTCCCCACTTTTAGACACGGTTATGATCCTGAGTAGAAAGATCACAACCCTCCCAATTTACTGCATTCCTGCTGATCTGCCTGCAGTGTTTGGCGGTTTTGGCTTACCGGTAACGATCATTCCCTTCTTCTAGTGATTTGGAGAGCTCCGGCAGGAAGTGGAACAGTATCTCGGCCGATACAGTGTAGACGCTGCTCTATCGTCCTGCCGCTCGTACAGCTGTTTTCATTATTCCAAACGTCGATCGTTTTCAAGATCGCTACGGAAAGCCAAACTATCTGTCTTCCCTGTGATCGGTCACCATGCCATGCTGACTTTGTATATTGGCAGTGATCAGCTGATTGTGTTCACAGCACCTAAATAATCGTCGGTTAGTTCTTGGCGTACTATGAAATCCTTAACTCGGTAGTATCAATCATTTGATCATTCAGTCTTGCATCATCAATCATATGTAAGTATTTGTTTTACATTTCATGAAAATCGACTAAGATCTGTCGTCTTCAATCATCCTGAAAGGGGAGGTTTATGATCTCGTAAGTTCACGCCGCAACCTCGTTGGATAAAAAGGAAAAGAAGCAAAAGACTCGTGGGAGAAAAATAAGAATATCTTAACCTCAAAACTTACTAGCTTCTTATCCATTCACAATAGTCTTTCAGAGAGTAATAGTCACATTCAACAATTTCGAATTCGCTTTTCCTAAGCCACACAACAAGCACATTGTATAACACCAATTTGGTTACGCTAAACCTTAAATGCGAGTTGAATTCCGTGCACGAATAGAGCACACACCAAGAGCAGCATTCCCGACGCGCCTCCTTTCAACCCCAAAAGGATGATCCAACAATAGCGGCTACACAACAGCTGTAGTAAAAGAGCTATTATTGTTCAACTAACAATGGTGCAACTGTTTTGGCTAAAAACCACAATGGGTTATCGTCCAGCAACAACATATTGTGTGTACGCCAGAATATACTACCAGTCGTACACGCAACAGCATGGAAAATTAATTTTCAATTCAGGTCTTCACCAGTTGTCCCTCCCCCCCTCTCCAACTTCTACACCGTGTTCCTGAATACATAATGTAAGGATCCATTGATTGGATTATATCGAAAACTCTGGACTTTGGGGTGAATTCATTATCTTGGTTACAAGTAGTGCTCACGTTCTGCAACATTTAGTGGTTAAAGGCGCAATCACAAGCTGCACACACTATATAGCGGTATTAATGACCAAAACGGGACGATGTTTTTCATTTGGTCCCTTAGTGATTTATTACTGCGCGCGGATTTTTTCTGGTTTTCCTCTCCAAGCTCCGAGGAAGCATTATAGACGTCAAGGATCACAAGCCAGTTGTTGTCCTCCTATCATTGTAACAAATTAAATTCGAATAAATTTCTCAACCCACAGAGTGGTAGGTAGCCATTTTAAAATAGTTTTTGAATATACTATACGAAGTATATCCATTACTTACGCTGTCGTACGCGCGCTGACATCAGCTGCCATTACGGCAAGTCAAATTAAAACTTAATTAATTTATTAACATCCATTTAAATGTCAGAATTGTGTCGAAAGCGGAATTCATTTGCTTACTTTTGGAGCATCATATGTTTTGAGAGAACAAATGAAATTTTGGAATTATGTTCCCGTCTGTGTGCTGGATGCCAAGTGTGCTGTTAACATTGCGCTTAATTGGCCGCCGTGTGCTGCACGGATGAGCGTTATCCTTTTTTGTTTGAATATCAATTATAGTTAATGACCATCAATTTTGTGAAGTGATTTATACGCGAAGTTTATTCAAAATGCTTTTATAAATATTGGACAAAATGTAACGTACGAATATTGAATACGGAAATTGAAAACAATCCGGCGTTTCGAAAATGATCGCCAATGCGAGTTTAATTGAAGAAATTAAAATGTTTTAATTTTATGTTGATACATATGGGTTCATGTTGAATGGTTATAAAATATACCGAGGTAAATATTGTAATAAAAATAACAATTCATCTTTTCTCGCAGGATGTTTCGCGTAATTTATTATGTTTTTTTGGTACCATTTCCATTGGTATAACTTTTGAAAAGCGGCGAGGTCCATCAATCAATTTCGAGGGTAGAGAGGCTCGAGAAAGTAGGACTCTTAATTCTGTCTGCACAGGTCCAGGTACTGTTTGATTGTTCAAAGGATCCATTGTCCTCCCATTGTGTGGAACTACCGACTGAGTGCAGTTCGAAAGATAATGAAAACAAAGGGTATTCATGTTTGACTCTGGCTTGTTTAACAAGTTACCGATCTTATTGAAAAGGAACTCTCTCAGGGCCGTTTTTCTGACAACACAGAATCTAGCTTATTTCTCTTCGTCTGTATTGCCACAATCTTTCCATAGGCCACTTGTCCTTAAAGGTCTTCTTCTTCTCTGAGCTGCCAGTGAGTTATGGCTAGAAGTGATTTCTATGCTAAGTTCTGTTTATTTAGAGCGAGGATGGATTTGGTCTTCACCTTGTCGTGTTTTGTCCAGAGTTGTCTAGAGACATTTTCATCTAATGAATTCAACTGGTATTTTGGATTTGGAAAGTTCTAAGGCAGAAAGGATGGAAGTAGGAACCATTGAGACGGTTGTTTAGATCCTATTTTTGGGAAATCAACTTCTTGTCAACGATGTTGCTACACGTTATTTGGTGTCATTGGAAGAGTGTTTTGTATTCTTTGCAGCGACAATCAGCCAGCCTGCCTTTCATAGAAGAAGAACGAATTCCTCAATCCACCCACTTCAGTCAATTGAGCTGCATATCTTCCAGGACGGGCCAAACTACTCTGCCTGACAGATTTTACCTCTCATTGCAGTAGGGATTAAAGTAAATCCTACGGTTGGTTAACACTTGGAACATATAACCTTGGTTCGTTAGAAATAGTTTCGAGTTTCGGTAACAGTCCCTCGAGTAGACGCTTTTGTCTGAAGGCGTTTGTTAAGATTCCTTCCTTCCTTCATGGGATGCCGGTTCTAGCTAGATCTGACGTCAGGATAAGGAAGTAGTCCGAGGTAATACAGTAGTGGATTACCCAATTTTTAAAGGTGGAATAGTTTTAGATGTAGAGCCTTGATCTATGTCTTTAACGGATAGAATCAGTGTGGTACGTATTGCGCCAAGTAGATCGTATGCTCGCCAGTTTCTCGACCTTTGCAACTTCTTGAAGTTTTTTGGCTTTCTCTCTTGATGTTCACCAAAGATGGTTTACTTCTGTACAAGTCTTTTTCGGAGTATTTTGCTACATGGCATAGAAAGTTGAGTGTCCTTTCTTAGACATGGACGAGGTGGCTTTTGTTATGAGCTTTGATAGTCTTGCGTGACACTTATTGTATGATGCTGTGTCGCCAATACTCTTTAGATTCCCAGTACTCAAGACTGTCTCCGGCCAGAATCTGAACAGATGGCCCGTGGAATGCGACGATGTACAACTCAATTTGAAACAAGTCTCTTTCATACCGATAATACAATACACGAACTTTTTTCTTGGTCCCAGATCACACAAAAATAGAGGGCATTGAGTTTTCTGGAGAATGCATAGAAGAAGGCTGCTAAGATCTCGTGCTTGTACACAATGACTGCAGGAAGGTCTGGCGGTGTTTGGCTAACCTTTTGTTGACATTGTGCATCCTTTTATGATTTAATGCTTACAAATCTACTGGTGACAGCCCACTGACTATGGCCCACAAGTTTATCAAGGATATCAGAACTAAGCATCCTCTCTGTTATGCTGTCTTTTTTATGACAAATGTTAAATACCATCATCTACACATACTACTACATGATATCAAGGCATGAATAACCTCTCGGGCCAGTTTCTTATATAAACTATACCCCTAAGATGAAAGTCGGTTACACCAGTGCAATTGCCCAATGAAGAGCTCATCCGTCACTATCTCTTTCCATGTCTTGACTAAGCTTGGAAATTTCTTACCGACCTGTACTCCGAATGTGTCGATACAACTCACGCAAATTTTTCCTATCTGGAACTACAGATGCCGCTATTGACTCTATCTACGTAATGCTTTCACTGACATCTGGAGCAAAAAGAAGTACTCTAGTTGGAGAGTACTGTTCGCCCCTGTCACGTCTGTTGCTTTCAAGACATTACAAAGAGTTACTCCAACTGCCGTCAAGCCATAAGCCATAGCCGAACTAAGTTCGATAGTCAACTCCCAACTCCAATTTACTAAAACAAACGGAAACTAAACTGTCTTATCTGTGAACTTGCGTGTGACCAAGACTAACTATAAATGTTGCATGTATGACTCCATTAATACACAAGATCTACAAAATGGCCGGACCCTATTGTCAACTGAGCCACCCAAACCTGCACTTGTATGTGTGAGGTCCCAATTCGTTTTGCTCAAACGTCAAAATACAAATACGTTTTTGGGTGATGTTTAGCTTGGCGGAGACAACTGTCAAACGGCCCTAAGTTGATTGTCTAATTTAGTGTATCTATGGTAATATGTTTTCGGCGGTCACCTAGTGGAGATAGGGAGTAGGAGTTGACAGATTAAGAGAACAAAATAAGTATGTATATAACTTTTGCACATATAGAGAGGACCTTCACTTTTACGCCATTTTCGAAGGGCAGAAAGTTTTTGAGAAGCTTTCTCATGACAATAATACTCTTGGAAGTTTGTCAAACTGTTTGTCATAGAAACTTTTATGATACTTTCTGGGTTTCGAACTTGGAACCCTATGCACAGTAGTCTAACGCACTAACTACTGGGTCATGGCCCCTACTACAGAGAGAAAACGTTTGTGTTTTTCTGGTGACATGCTCTACTATTTGTAACCTCTAATGTATAGCGTGTCCACGCTTTACACACTCATACAGAGTTCCAACAATATACGAGTGTCTGTTTCAGTAGCTCCTGGTGACTGTCTAGCTTTGACAGTATATAGTTTTACCTTTTAAAGGTCAACACAACTTAGATTAGTAAGCAAATTATCCTTTGTATTCCCTTGTTGCTGTCGCTGTGTGCTCTTTTTTTAACACAATAAACTTGAACTTGTTTTACTCCTATGCTGTATTGTATAAATCAATAGGACACCAGATCTCATTTAGATTCGCCCAGCTACTATTCACATTTGATATTATGGCCCAAAACTTTTGCTAATAACAAACAAACACAAAACCCTTTAAACCAAACACCCAAAACGAACAACTTTATCCTTATCACCAATGCCAGTTACAATTCTACTTAAGGATAAACTAAATTGTAAATTATTCTCATAGAGGAAAACTTTTACCGCCACCTTACGAGTGACTTTTTCCTTTTCCCGCCCAGCCGACCAGTTAGTCCTTGCTAACTGAAATTCTCATATTTATCGATTACACAGTTCAACTTCCATAAATTAGCAATCAATGTAAATTTTCAATTTCATACCAACAAACACACGATTCCGTCCGACACCAGCCGAACAGCAGCAGCATTGAACCTTAGTTGTCGCCCTCCCTCGCACAAGGACATTACCATTTCTCGAATTCAATCTGCACACGCGGGGATAGTGCCAATGCCAACATCCACAGACGTTCTTCAACCCCCCCCCCCGTTGTGGAGCCGGAGCATATTAAATGGTGTAGAAAAATTTCCAATCCATTGACTAAACCCACGAGTAACAGCAAAGACGACGACGACGACCAATTCGATGAGTGCGAGAAGAAGAAGAAGAAGAAACCAACTAAGTTCAGGATAAGAACTGATGCCAACTAATTCTTGTTGGTCCTTGCATCGTTGTCGGTTTATATTGCTTAATATCGACCACAATCGAACGAACGCACTTAAAATAAGGAATAAGACCATAATAGGAGAAAAAAATAATAAGAATCATATCCTGAATGTAGACTCAAGTCAGGAAGTACGTACACTACTTCATCGATTGGCTACAAGAGGACGACGACGATGAGATGCTAAAGAGTGGAACACATTAAGGAATGAACTAAAAAGCCACTCGAGAGAAAAGAATAAACACACACACAGAAGGAGAAGTAACCACGTCAATGGTAATAAATTCTCATTTACAAACCGAAACTATAATATGCTACACCGTTAGAGTGCGAATAAGGAGCAAGAGCATACGATTACCCAATTTGCTGGTATATGATGGCATGTGCCTGGATCCCAAGGTAGCCATTTTCGGTTAAAGTTCCTGCTTGCCCATATATACATTTGCGCCTTGAACAGCGTCATCGTAGAGACGTTCCTGTAGCCATTATCCTCGTTGCGAAAAGATTACCTTAAAGTTCAGATTAAAGAAGGAGAATGTGGAAATACAGTCGGTGCAAGAAGTTTTCGGATTGGTCTTCGTTACGCGTTTTTGATAGTAGCCATGGTTTCACTTACACTTGCCTGCTAAACATCAGTCTGACGATGTTTTCTGCGGTTAAGCCCACACCCAGGCTGTTTGTCAATAGATTACGGCCTTCGCGTTACTGTGGACAGTAGAATATTGTGTGATTCAAATCTGTGACATTGCCCAAATCTGTAGAGGTATGATTGGAAACAGCCACGACCAGTAAGCATCTGAGCCAGGTAGAAGTTCATCTCTTCATGTTTCCTATTGATCCCTGTCAGAACAGTTCCAACTAGCTTGCCATTCTTCCAGGTTTGTTCATCGTAGTAGTTCATTGTCTCTTCGACTTGTTCCTGTTGGCATAGTTCTTCTGCTGGCATGATATTTCCATGCGGCTTCTTTAACGAGGAGGTCTATTGGAACCATTCCAGCCACTACACATGCCACGCCGTTTGACAGATCGTTCGGCAGGCACTGCACACTTTCAATGTATCGATTCTGTAAACTGCCTCTGTCTTTCTACTGTATAAGTTGGTGCTCATTGTCCCAGACCATATTTGGGAGCCGCAGAACATCATCGACGTTGCCACTCTTTTCTGGCATGATCCTTGATTGGGCAGACGCTGGTCTTGGTGCCTTTTACGCTGCATGTTGCAGATGCTGCTTTAAAGTTAACCGTGCATCTAAAGTAACGCCAAGTTACTTCAATTCTGATTTAGAAGGTACAACGTGAACGGCCACGGTAACTCTTCTAGTTTCCATAGCCATTCATCCTTATTAGTTAGTCCTGTACCATCCCGATGTCTTCATTGCAGTCATGCTCAAACTCTTCAAAGAATTTGGCCATTACAACGATCGCTGTATCAAAAGCAAAGCCAATTGAGAACGTTGTCTTACATAAGGCTACATAAGCTTACATTAGTAGACCTAATACTCAGCCCTGGGGGACACCATCTTTGACATTTTATTGTTTTATCCCTTCATGGGTGTCGTATGACTTGGTCTACTGGGAACTCTACTCTAGACCTCCAACAAAGCATACTCAATCGTAAACTAAACAGGAAAGAGAATAAGTATGACTGAAAGAATTAAGAAAGCAAGCAGCAGGTCAAAAAGGCACCTAAAACTGCTATCATGTCCTGGATATATGCAGTCATTGCTAGGCATATTCAAGCAGCAGAAAAGTCACCAATATTAAAGATCAAAGATCCAGACATCAGCTTGTCAGCCTCTAATTGTACTAACATAGCACCCCGACAGCAGTTCTTGAAACAATACTCCAATAGACATATCCGCTAAGGAATCTCCCAGCCTTACGCTACTTCCTCCCGCCATATCCTGGCGTCAGTATAAATAGGTCCAAAAGGGACGAAGGTGAATGCATCTAAGCACAGATGTTCTATGTATATAGAGTTTGTGTTAGCACTGACGTTTTGAAAAATTCGGGACAATACAATGAGCGACTTGTCAAACAAGCCACAAAACGCAAGCCTGAACTTCTGAAGTTCTGACCCGTGTAAGTGTGAGAATTTTGAATTGGGCCACTGTGAACTACACGCGAACTGAAACATGCACTTCATTCACAATCATTGGTTACATGTCACATCAATTCTCAAAGCTTAGCTGTCACTCGCCTATTGGTTTTGGTTACCTTTGAGTTGTGAGTCGGTTCAACAGGCCATTGTTTGTCGAAAATTTTGTTTGTAAAAAAAAAGACTTAAAATAGCTCGTTCATGATCGTGATTGCCCTTAAAACACATAAGACCTACATTTCATAAAAAGTGGATTTGTATAAAGTTACCAATTGTGTTTTAGTGCGAAAATATTTTCAGCACAGTGTAAATGACGTTAGACCTTTCTGCCCAAATCATATTTAAACATAATTCCATGTATTTTTTTTCTTCGGTCTGCAGTGATACAAACGCCAATGGCGACGAATTCTTTCAGTTTTGTCCTTTTCAAAAGCTCTCCAAACTGAACTCAACTCAATCCTTTAGTTCGCAACAAAAACCTGGGAACGACTAAAAAGAACCAGTCAGAAGGAAAAAAAAAAAACAAAACACAAAAAATGGAAGCGAAATGCCGAAGCCTTTTTGCCAAAAAATTCCAATGGATTCATGTCAACAACCCTCAAGTGGGCGGCTTTCATACAAACAAACAAACAAACACGCAACCATGCACACACACACTGACTGGGTCCAGGATTGTTGTGCGAATTTAATTTTCCTAATGCATTCCATTACACACTCGCAGGCGCTTGATTTAGTGTGCTACGGATACAGATTGGTGTTGGTGTTGGGGTATCCTCAATGGGATTCCATCTTACTACTTTACACGGCAAGTGACAGTGGCCTCTTTGGCCTCAGTAGCGAACAAGTTAAGGCAAAGAGTCAAAGGATATTAAATCGGGGGTGGATAACAGCACTCGGCTAACTTTTATTTTCATTTGATTGCATTTCGAATCTTCGTCCTTTGGCTGTTCGTGTTCAAGTTTTTTTCTCTTTCTCTCTGTCTCTGTAGTTATGTTGTGTCAGGATATACACTTCCCCATGGACATTAAAGTGCACTTTTTTGTGTGCAGCCGAGTTGGATTGAATTTAAAATTTAAGTTTCTTCTCGATCCTTTGCCCACTTTAAGAAATTGGACGACACAGTCGAATCAAGTGCTTAAAGAATGAGAATAAGAAAAAAAAAAAAAAAGGATCTTCCATCTTATGAACAGAGCTGAGTTGAGCTGAGAAGCTCTCAGTTAGACTGCAAAATGGAAATGCATTTTTAATTTGCAACTGCAATTGAGAAATGAGAATGTCAGCAGGAATGACTTTCGGATGAATACACTAATGGAGTTTGGATAGAATGATTTGGTAAATTGGTCAATAATGAAATTAAATTGCTGAAAGCTACTCACTCACATTACGGAAACTGAAAAGACGAAAGGACATTATTGAGGCTGAATAAGAAAATTAGGGGCAATAAATCGATTGGATTTGGATTTCCATAAAAAAAAGGCAAAATAAGCGGCAGAAAACTTGAATGATAATACTTTAAGGGGAGGTTGGGAGTAGGACACAAATATCAGATGGAACTGGAAGTGTATTGTATGTAGATTGAAATTCAGTACTGATAGCGGTAGCCTGCCTTCTTCGTTTAATTGGAATCTTTACGGTGGGCACAGCTTTGTGGTTGTGTAAAGATGTTTGGTGCTCAAGTCCCAGCCATATCCATATAATTTTCATAGTGGCAAAATTACAAATTATAATCACTTGGAAAAAATACGCCGAATTAGGAACGAATGCGAAAATTGTATACAAATCTTTCCAGCTAGTTTGGACACAACCCATGGAGACTAAAGATTAAAACCTAATACACCAACTCTTTCCTATCAATTCCTTTCTCTTCCAAACTGTTCATCGCCCAAGCCCTGTTAATCAGTATAGGATAAGAGCCTTCAGAAGGAGGATCGACGGCAGATGAATTCTCTAGATAACACAGCGACAGAATCAATATTTGGTTTGGCAGAGCTACTTCGACATTCGATGCCCAGGAATCGCATATCTGCATCTGGAGGATGAAATAGAGGCGGTGAAAGTCTGTTTATGGTCAGGCATCGATAATCGCTTAATGCAATTGGCGATAACTGATCAGTAGTTTTGGCGCAGCGTGCATTTAAGCGAAGATTTCCCGGTTGTCCGACACCAACTGGGCAACAACTACGACGTTTAGCCGCTCGCCTAGGAGAGTATGGGTCAAGACGAGATGCTGTCAAGTATGGCTGGCCCTGAAGCAGCCGTTCTGCTGAGAATACTGCTGACATGGATGAAGATGCATCAGAGGATCCTGACGGATCGACCAGGCGACTTGCCACACAATTGGACAGTCTTTACAGAGAATTTTGTCAAGAGACTAGATGTTCCCTTACAAAGTGCAAAGAGTGCATCAACTGTTTGAAGACCATAGTTCCAACAGAGATAAGGAGACCAGTTCTAATCTCAAGCTTCAATCAGTTATAAGCCGTTGACCGCCAAGTGCAAGTAAGATACGCTCAGGCCATTCTGAATCTAAACCAAGAGGGAACCAGCCATCGATTATCATTATGAGCGACGATGGAACCCGCTTACTCAGAATGGCAGGATACGCGGCGGTCAGGAGTACGTGGCGCAGAACAGTTGAAAAGGAAGCAAAGCAACTGGGAAAGTTCGGCAGAGCTGAGGCACAATTCTAGAAACCGCACAGTAGAGGCCCTAGGACCCACAAGGGGATACAGAACATAAGTAGGTATCATGAGCGACGACACCCATTTCCAGCTATGTGGATTTGTGATGATGTAAAATTATCGCTTCTGGGACACCAAAAATCCGAGTGTAACTCAGGAACAGCCATTACAACCGTTCGTAGCTACTGCATGATGTGCTGTCTACGCTCGAGGCGTCATAAGGCCTTATTTTTTCGAAAAGGATTCTGTGGATGGCGAGCGTTATAGATCCATACTCAACGACTTTCTCTTTACTCAATAGGATTAATTGGAATTGGGGAAAAGGTGGCTCTAACAAGATCACCTAATCTCTCGTCTGGGGGATTTGCACTGGCTTTTTGTGGGGTTTTTTAAAGTCACTTTTTTCTTTGTCAAAAAGCATTAGACTCTTCAAGACCTCATTAAAGAGAATATCCGTCAAAAATGCAAGAACCTATCGCCAGAAGTTCTAGCAAGAGTGATGGAAAAAGTCATAAATCAGGCCTGAATGGATACCAGGCGGCCGGCAGCCACTTAGCCGATATCGAAGAACACCGGGTGACAACTTTTGGAATAAATGACCTAGCTCTTCATGTAGCTGCCCTAGAAGATGTTACCAAGCCATTTACAAATGAAGGTCGACACAAGCTTGGGAAGTCAAGTATAGCTTTAAGACGTCACTTAGTTTATAAAGAACATGATTGGCTAGTCACCATCCAACCCAAAAAGGGATATAGAAAGATCTCACCTGTCAGCTCACCTTTCTCTTTTGAGGTTTAGTTCTTCTCATTATTACAGCTTGCTTGAAGTCCTTGCTCTTCTTAGCCGCAAACTGTCAAAATCTGTTAGAAAACGCCTCGTCTTTTTTTGTAGGAACACTAGGCAAACTTATAACTCTATTTCTTTTTAATAAAAAAGAAGTATAAATGGAAGTCGAACATAATCGTAACTCTCGGTAGACGCGACTGTATTTTATCATTTTTTACTTAAAAGCCAAACAAAGAAAGCAATAAAATACAATTTTCAACACTGTAATGTAAGTGCACCCTTCAGACACCGCGACGACATCAAGTACAATATCAGCAAGACGTACCCAGACGTTCCTTTTTATTTATTTTTTTTTTTTGTATTTTAAAATTTTGTAACTCTTTAACGCGTTGAAATGTTGCTGTATATGTATCCTTCCGGTTTTTTGCACAACGGAACTGATTTTTCAAACACGCTAACCGAAGATAAATTTCTCTTACAATTTTTCGCAGATAAAACAAGAAAACAAAAGGACCAAGAACAGAGGAGACCAAGCTACAAGAAAACAACAAAAAAAGGTTAACAGAAGAGAACAGAACAGAAAAAAAAACGCTCCTTTTAAATGGATGAGGCGGAAACATTTGCTGTTGCAAGTTGGACTGTCTTTATGCTTGGCGACCGGAAGAGCGATGTGGTGTAGATTTTCACTCTGGCGAACTAATGCATGGACAAAACGAACGAAAATGAACAGTGAAAGTGATGAAACAGTTTGTGGCTCCTTGGTAAAATGCACCACACAGCTAACCCCTTCAAAGGAAGGAAACTGTCACTCTGAGGTTACAGTGATTTATAACAGTTAACACTTTGGACGCTGCCATGCAAAATTTAGCCCCCAACCATCTACCAAATGGGCTGGAACTTGAAAAATATCCTTATAGCTTACAGAAAATTACAAAAATACATAGGGACACAGGGAGTTGATATAGAACAAAGAAATGAATAAACGGTGATCAAACTAAGGGGATTGCATATCCTTTTTCAAATCCTTTCATTGTAGTTTGCAAATTTCATACAAACAACAAAAAAAACGACAGAGCTCTTAACACTCCCTAAGCAAAAGGAAAAGGAAGAAGGATTTTTTGTTCAAAAGAAGGCACAAGGTATTTCGCCTTCTTTGTGTAGAGCATAAGGGAACATGAACAGATTGAAAGACACACCATCAGCATCAGGAGTGTGTAAACAAAAACTCCTACCTACTATCTGTCTATCTATTCTTCCTCTGGCTGCAACACGAAGCAGATTAAAGTGCGGCAAAATTAAAGAATGGATGCAGTTCCTTGAATGCTTAATGTAGGTTTTACCAAGGATATTACTCTCCAGCTTCGACGCGGTGCAAAAAGGCGTTACACCGTCTAACAAGGATTGAGATTACTTTGAAGCGCTGCTGCTCAGCAAAAGAGTAAAACTAAGCTAAAAGAGGATTAAGGATTACTTTTGATTTTGTTTCCCCCTTCCTTTAGAAACAGTCTGTTCAAAAAGTCAAAGGCAAACAAATTTCCAAAAAATTCCATTGAAATCACAAGGATGTGTGTATTTCTATAGATCACTTGAAGACATGGGAATCCTTTTTTAGTCTCCCATGAAACAGCCAACAACATATGGCTACCACGTAGTAGGCACTTGCACCTGGCATCTATTGATTGGAATTCCATTGACCGAGCAAAAAAGCACCCAACAACCAAGAGTTTCAACAAATTTGATTAGGTACTCTACACCGGCACAGAGTAAGGTGCCTTACTTTGATTAAGTTAACCATTTTGAAGGGTATATACCGTTGTTGGTAAAAAAAAACACGTACACTCCATGCCAACACGAAACCATTTCAATTGATGCTGCGGGATGTGTAGAGCCCTTTCATGCGCACCGAGAAAAGCCAATGCAGTTACCTACCTATGATGGTATTTGACACGTTGTCCTTTGGGGAAATGTGAGCAAGTTGCAATTTAATTTTGATCCGAAACGAGCAAAGGACAAGCGTGACGTTTAAAGTTAACTGAGATGTAAAAAACTTTACAATCTGGAACGTAACCAAAGGCCACAAATTAAAACAATTTTCAGGAGTTCCACGAAAGAAAGGTCCTGGCATTTTATTTATTCAATATACCTAGGTGAAGAAGGACGGCTACATTTAATTTAATAAAAAAAATTTCCTCTGTGGATAGGTATGGCTTCATTCTAAGAAAAAAAGCTTTTGGGACAGAATTCTACGAATTGTGCTCACTCACACCTTCTGGTGAATTCATCAGAGTATTACGCGCTTAATCTCGATTAGATGAACCGAAGTGTGGAATCATGCTGCTTTGGCCGAAATAGGAATACCATAGGAATGTGTCTACTCTACACTTATGTGGGATTAGCATTCCTTTCGAAAATCGACCGTGTAAAGGTGACTAAATTCACAAGGACTAAAGCAGACTAGATTAACACTGAGCATTCGGCGGATGGATATAGCGTCTCGGGCATATATCAGGCTTAATTTGACCAGTGGACTTCAGGGAATTGAAACTAAACATCCACAAGAAAGGAAACTCACTAGAGGCATAAGTCTCCTCAATATTGCGTACAAGATCTTTTCTGTGGAACTGTGAGAACGGTTTCAGACAAGGTAAGTCCACCATCGATCAAATCTTCACTCTACGACAGATCCTGAAGAAAACGCAAGAACTCAACATCGATACTCATCATCTCTTTATCGGTTCCAAGGCCGCCTATGACAGCATCGAACAGGACGAACTGTAAAAAGCCATGTCTCGTTTTGACATCCCTGCCAAACTTGTCCGTTTGTGTAGGGAGAGGATGGAGAACGCTCGCTGCTCCATCAAGGTAGGTAATGACCGTACTGAGACCTTCAATGTCAGAAAAGGTTTTAGACAAGGTGATGCGCTGTCATGCGCCTTGTTTAACATCACACTTGAGCGGATTGTGCCGAATTCACAAACCAAAACCAGTGGCACAATCTGTCAAAAGTCTGCCCAACTGCTTGCTGCTACGCCGACGATATTGACATAATTGGAAGAACTCAGGGGGCGTTTGCAAGCATTGAAGTGGCCAAAATGAGTTTAGCGATAAACGAGGGCAAATCCAAGTATGCACTGTCAATAAGAAGGGACAATCAACACCGACGAATTGGACAAAACGTCACAGTGGACAGCTACAACTTCGAAGTAGTAAAGGACTTTGTCTACCTGGCTCTGCTATTAACTCGAACAATAATATCAACGCAGAAATCAAGCGAAGATTTTTGCTAATAAGGTAATTCAACCGTAAAGCCCTATCTCGAAGGACCAAGGAGACTCTGTTTATCATCCTGATCATTCCAGTCCTACTTTACGGCGCTCAAACATGGACGATCATCGTAAAGATTCAAATGAGAGAAGCTGCCTGGATTCTGCATTTCTTGTTGTCAATCTTTAGGTCAGCTTATACCTAACACAATTCTTATCAAACGTCAAACACGTCAAATCAAGGCGATACCAGTTCATCCTAGCAACAACAACTGGAAATAGCAGCTGAAGTGATTGTACAAGATAGACCATTTTTGATGAGAACCATTCAATTTAATTCAATTCGTTTACATATTTCTTGTACTAAGAATGAGCCCATTTGAGATTTTGACCAATTTAATCCTTCTTCTCTTTGAGAGTCCACAGATTCACAGACCCAAGACTTCAGCAAACTTGAAAGAAAGAAGTCTGGAGCGGTCAAATCGAAAGATTTATATATCTACTTTGAGTGGATATAATTGCTCTTCGTGAAATGAGTGATATGCATTCATTGAAGTCATTCTTATAATTCACATGGACTTCTTTCAATTTGTATTAAGCAATCATTTTTAAAGCATTTATTGCATTCATTTGCAGTCTTTGGAGTCAGATGACTTCAAGCGGACTTCAATGAATGCAGAGCAATCAATATGATTGCTAAAGTGGCTAACCCATAGAATCCGTCAATCCGTTGTTCCGTCGTTTTTAACTGACAGCTCGGTAGACAGTATACACATTCATATATGTATTTAAGTTCACACATTCAAATATTGAAGTTCAAGCATTAGAAAATTAAGAGTACGCATTTTCATTGGTAGAAGCAGAGGGAGAATGTAGAGATTGACAATCAACTGATTGATATGACAGATTCTAATGGGCTGTTCTATTTGGCAATACGTCAACTTTAATGTCAACATTCAACGGGAAGACGGAACGACGGATTTTATAGGTTTGGTCCTTACACTTCAAAATGAATGATAAAAAATTTTTGTTTTTTAAGTTGAAGTCATAATTGAAATCATTGAATTGTAAAGTCAAATGAATTGCATGTCAAAATGATTGAATTCATTTACAGCTCTCTAAATTTAATCGGAAAATTAGAACATTTCGAGAGAGAGAGAGAGATAGCTAAGAGTATGACTGGTAACCCACCGAAGTGCGTCCATTTCTATGGAGCAAATCAGTTGTCCAAAAATAGTATCAAGGCTTTTTTAACTGAACTTCCATTGGTAGTCGTCAAGGGTCCAGTCTAAGCCTCCTACTTTTTATTCAATATTCATAAACGGCATGTATAAGACAAGTCGCGTTCATGAGACTTCAGTATATCCTGCCGCCACATTATACACATTTTCACTCAATTTATTCAACTCTTTACCAACTACATATATGAGTCTCCTTTTACGTAAAAATTTCCTCCGATTGTTTGCCAAATATAATTAAGTTCCTTCACTTTTAATTTTTATTTACTGACAGACTATGCTTAACAGTTTCCCAGATGTCCTTTTGTCATCTTTTGTGATACAACCCTGAATAATATGCAAATTTCTATTTACCTTTGTGGTGGCTAATTTTCTCCCACTTTAACTACAACAAAACGACATTCTCTTTGTCAATCTTAACCAAAGGACATTCTCTGTCGCTGGCGCTGGCGCTTTGTCACAGCCGGCACCCCTAACTACATTCAGCTTAGCTTATTTATCCAAGCATACATGAGTTATAAAACTCTTTTCCTCCAGCAAATTCATCGCTATTAAGGCACATTTTTCTTGCAGTAGTCCTGCCACCACATACAATAAATAAAACGAGAACCACATTTAAATGCCAGAAAGGAGCAGGACAGAAAAAAAAAAAAAAAACAAAAAACACCAAGTAAAAGGAAGAAGTTACCCTCTAACCCTTCACAAGTTCACACAGAAGAAGAAGTTGCTAACTCACCCATCACTTCTCATCTTGAGCTGCTCTATGGTATGTGATACATTGCTGTCCACATTCCAGGATGTGAAATAGTTCACAAAAGGGTCCATGCCCTGTGGCACCACTTTTGCATCCATTCAAATCACCAAGAGGAGGCTAAACACACTACAAAGTTCAGTTCCAGTTCCAGTAGTACGAAGGTGACGTCGTCCAAAGGCAAACCCCCAAATCTAAACAAGCCAAAGAATGAAACGCCACTCTATGCAATGTGATGATGGTGCTGGCCATGCTGGGGACACAAATGATAAATGTGTGCAATTTGGGTCACTTACACATCCGTATTGCGGTTCACATAATAATTCCGTTCAGTTGACTTTTATCCCTTTTTTTTTTTTGTTGCGTGCTTTTTTTCCTCCTTCTCAGAGTTTCTTGCATGCTCTGTGGCACCCTACCCACCCCGTATTAAGGGTGCCTTTGTGACTTCGTGTTGGGATTTGAATTCCTTCAACCATGGCGCGCACATGAGGGACGTAGCAGCGGCGGCGGGGGGATGATGATTTAAAGAGTTAATTTTCCTTTGGGGCAAACTGTAACGTGGTTGATGCTTTAAAGGGTGGATGCTACTACTGCCGGCAAGAAGGCGAATACAAATCTCCTTGCCGAGGAAAGATAAGACAGATACATGAAGAGAGATGCCTTTCTTTAGAGAGAGATCCTAACTCCAAGATATACAAGACAAAGTGGTGTAGGTACTCCTCTGCCTCTTTTTTTTTTTTTTTTGCTTTTTGTTCTTGTGAAACGAGGAAGTGCAAATGTTGACATAGTTTATTTCCTTAAGTTGTTTCTTTGTTTCCGTTACTCATTGTGTGTGAGTGTTGTCTTTTTGTTGCGTATTATGTCAACAGTTTTGATGAGAGTCCTGCCGAGCGCAAAAGGGGACGCAAACACTCAATTGAAACCTCTTGCTGGGCGTACTAATTAACTTTTCCCAATTTCAATTGCGCTCCTTCCTCGTGATGTCCAAATGCCAGCACTAGTAGTAGTAGGTAGGTACTTCTTTTTAAAGTGAAAACAATTAACACCCAGTCAGAGTAGAGTGAGACTGGAATCCGCATTTATCAGCAGATACACTCCACACACAGTCAAGGCGGTCGGTGGTAGAAGCACTTGATTAAGCCATTTGCTGGAATTACCCAAATTAACAGTCATTAATTACACCCAATATTGAGGCACACACCCCCGACCGCTTGGCTTGCTCTAGATCATCCAGCGCAGCGCCCCGAAGGACAATAAAACAAAGGAGGAGCGAAAGGAAAAAAGGAATTTACGAAAATTACTCGATTTTTCATCACGCCTTCGGAAAATTAGAAAACCTCACGATTCGTGGCGGACTGTAGGAGCGCCAGTTTCTCCCCGTCCGTCGTCGTCGCCCCCAAAAAAACCAAAAAGATGGTCATTTTTATTGTCCGTCATTAGGATTGAAGTTGTGGTTTTCAATTTTTAGCTTGCAAGCTATGGGTGTGTACCCATCGCAAGAAAAAAAAATATATAAATCCTAGCCCCCTAGTGAAAAGAAAGACATTAATCGTGCTCCTTGAGGAAGGATAACGAAAACAAAAAAAAAAAAAAGGAATGTGTATATAAATCGATTCGCCATGACATGGCGAAAGTGGCCGAAATAACGAACGAGTTAAATGGCCAGTCATTTATCTACGTGTCCGTTTTGGCCGAAGGAAGAAGAAAAAAAAAAACTTTTATTTTGTGCGCGCTCCTGTGTTGGACTTTTTTAATTAAAGGTGCGAAAAGGACTGTAAGTAATTAAAGGGCAATTGATGGCATTATTCAGGGTAAGAATAACACCAAACCGGGCTTCGAACAGATGGTAGTATAGGGCATAGGGTGGCATTACGGTGTGTACCAATAAATTAGCCAGTTCGGGGCAACTGATTAAGTTACGATGGGAGGGTCAGCACGAATACCCATTAAGATATTTTAATTCCTTTTAATGGTCTAAACAACTTTCGAGGAGAATTAACGTGCGAGAGAAGTGAAGAAAGAAGAAAGTTGCGCAAGGTAGCAACACCTAATAGAGCAAATATTTTACCATAGATCTCAACTATCTTCCAGGGGGTAGGAAGGACTTCTGCACAAAGCGTGGAATTTCAGCAGTAGTGAACCGAATGCTGCTACATCTTCAAAGAGGTAGCCGGGACCACCCTTGGCTAACAGCCACAACCTACAAGGACCCCTTGGTCTGATGATGAGTGCGTTCAGCGGAAGAAAAAGACACAAGATGCACACTTGAGCAGCAGAACAAAACAAAAGCAACGAGAAAGGAGAACTTGACCAGAAGAAGGGAAGAAGTTTTCAAGCCCAAGGATATCGAAGAGCCACGCAAGCCAAGGAAAGCCAAGTTGCTGCCAGCTAGCTTCAAATCCGATAATCAGGCCACCACCGCACAAACAACAGGCAGCAAATAGAGAGAGTGATAGCGCAAGAAGAGGACCCCGCTGCAGTCAATGAAGAACCAACACCCCCACCCAGTATTGAAGAAGGAAATGTAGCCATCAGTTGACTGAAAAACAACGAAGGCACTGGTTCTGATGGCCTTCCAGTTGAACAGAGGTGATGCTTTGGAAGGGTACAGGCACCAAGTCATCAATCAAGCTTAGTTTGAGTGGATGAACGCATGCCTGATGACAGGAGTACTAGCTCTACGTAAATGCCGCACCTACAAAATTACAGTTCCATATCCCAGTTAAGTGTCCTTTCCAACATCTAAAACTTTGTGTGTGTGGCAAGCCCGGCAAATCGACATAGTAGACCGAATTTTCACACTCATTCAAATCCTGGAAAAGACCAACGAATTTCAAGCCGAAACTCACCACCTTCCATTGACTTCAATTCCGCCTATGGCAGCCCAATTTGGGATACCGTCAAAACTTATCCGGCTTTGTCGCGTAAACTGAGACTGAGACTGAGACTGAGACTGAGACTGAGACTGAGACTGAGACTGAGACTGAGACTGAGACTGAGACTGAGACTGAGACTGAGACTGAGACTGAGACTGAGACTGAGACTGAGACTGAGACTGAGACTGAGACTGAGACTGAGACTGAGACTGAGACTGAGACTGAGACTGAGACTGAGACTGAGACTGAGACTGAGACTGAGACTGAGACTGAGACTGAGACTGAGACTGAGACTGAGACTGAGACTGAGACTGAGACTGAGACTGAGACTGAGAATGTATCCAATGTATCTCTCTTCAACACCTTTGTCCTGCCTTCTTTAAAGGACTACAATATCATCATTCGACTCTCTTGTGGCTTGTTTTCTCTCCTTCAAGGTTAAGAGCACAAGGCTCCCGGTGCCTATAATACTCACATCTCACATGTCCACAGTTCCAGCAGAACTGTTTACTGTATTCCAAAAACCTTCAGCTAAAAGGTGAGTATTCTCCCCCAAATTTTCTAGATGAAAAAATACATGTCATTGTTGACAAAATCCTTTAGCTAACAACGGACTGAGTCAAACAAAAATTTTAACTTTGTTTTGAATGAAATTTCATTCTCTACAAAAGTGCAAACCAAACAAACTGATCCATATTCAAGTATGCTCTCCGTAACCTTCGGCACTTGAGCGTACTAAAAGCCAAGGATTATAGCATTAACCCCTTGCTGGTGTTTCCGGAAATATGCACACCTCTCTAATTCATTGCGGTATTGTACTAGGTACTCCATGATCCCCATAATCTATTGCTTTGATGTTTCTATTCCCAATGTCACAATTATCCTGCAGAGTATAGCATATTTTATGGTTTCAATTCAAAAAACCGTCCTTCGCCCTTCATCACTTTTGCTAGTACTCACTACGAATGTATCTACATTTCTATTACGTGTTTTCTGCTTAAAACATCAAACAAATAAATGTGTTTTTCACCAGAACTACCGCAGTGCAAAATTAAACGGTCCAGTACGTACCTACCTTTGGGATCCTTTCCATTTTCGAGGATAACAACTAGAACATGGACGCACCTAGGGTTGAGTGAAAAATTATTTCAAATTTCACAGACATTTGTCAGCTACAGGACTACAGGACTAGTACGCATATCCAACGTTCAAATTGCAGTTTGGCAGCCGCAGTGCCCAAAAAGTTTACACGCTCTTCCGTGGAATGAGTGTGTTTCAACGCGGGACCTCGCCGAACACAAAGGCAATAACCGATGTTTTAATTCCCGTCCAGAAGGTAAACACAGTCAAACAGTCGTTTGGTCTGTCGTCATGTTCGTTGGTCCATATGTTGGCGTGAAGTTACATTTGCATTTGATATCCTGTTGTGTGGAGGTCATGTTTTTTTTTTGTTTTGAAAATCCCATCACAATCCCCTCAGGATATACATATGTTCCTGTTCCAACCCTTTTTTGGGAAGGAGGTGATCAGCCAATTTGCGAGTTTTAAAATTAAATTCAATGAACACGTTTAGAGAGTGAGTTGCTTATTTGAATACCGACATTTGGCGCCGGGCGAGTTGAATAAAGAGTCCTTGTTTCCGTGTTGACATATCCCAAAATAATCAACAAACACGCCTGCAAAATTGGAACTCATCACAGGCATCGACCGCGAACCTGTGCGTCGAGCTATTGGGTCCGATTAAATGGACATTGGCAAAATTTCGCGCGGTTTAAACAAAGGAGATTGATGGGTTTTTGGCGTTGCACGTCCCACAGTGCGGTTTATTCACAATTAGCCTATCAGTTGTATAAGGGTGGACCGGGGCGGGGGGGATGGTTATTGCTGTACACGTGCAACATCTCTGAAAGTTCATTGTTAGGGGATTAGAGTCAAATATTGTCGCACATGGTTTAGAGTAGATAAGGCACAATGGTATACAAAGAGACACAGCCACTACGATTTATGAGTGGACAGACTACGCAGAGAATCCTTGATGGATGTGAACAGCAGACGATGGGGAAACACAGCGGCTTTATGAAGTGTCTGTAGGTGTGGCATGATATGAACAAACAATGTGCCTTGACAGTTTATCATCTTTTAATCGGTTAAGCAATTCATACCACTGCTATCCGATTTGCGGTTGAGGAACGCGCGCGAGCGAGAATCTGAGCTTAATGGGTTGACGATGGCGAATGTTGAGTGACAGCCGATTTGTCGAAAGATATTGTTCGTAATCACAGAGTCATCTTCTGTAATAGATTAATTAAAGGAATTCCTTAATTTTTTGCTGAGATTGGAACAATTATAATAATTACGAAGAGCAAGTGACAGACAGTGACTTCATAATTACTCAAGGTGCAGGGGAATAGATGGCGGTCATGGAATGAGTAACAAGATTCAATAATTCGCTCGGAAAGCAATTAGTGTATTTTATTGTTGAAAAATACTGTGAATTACATAAACGAATGCAAAAATTTCATACAGTTCTGACCTGTTAATTCAGACAGCACACAATATAACCTAACTACAACGCCAATTCTTTCACATCTCTTCTTCTCTCTAGGAAACTAAATATGAATCAGCGGCTATTATAAGTGTTAGGTAAGTCTTGTGTGAAGAAGAACAACTCATCTTCATCGTATGTGGCCCACGGCATACCCCTGACTTAAGTAATTTTACCAAAACCATTTCATTAAGCGCCACCTACATTTCGCCTTCAACCATTTCCATACGTTCACGCAGTGTCTATGTTTTCAACTCCATTCAATCAATTGTTGAATAGGATCGTAAAACCTGCTGAGTAACACATTCAACCATTGAATAACCTCTTGCTGCTAGCTGTTCAACTCATTCAACTATTGATTCTGATCAGTGATCGTTCTGTGGGAAAGTGACAGAAGGAGCAGTAAGCAACTGATCACATTGATGGCAAAAGATTATCAAAATCAGGTCTATTACAGGATGTTCCATTGAATTGGATAGAGATGTAATTTTCAATTTATTAAAGTTATAAAAGTTAGACCTGCGTTACACTTCAGAATAGACCTCAGGTTCAAGAAAGAAGATCACAATAAATTCCATTTAATTTTTTACGTCCTGTGGGAACAAAGACATGGGATCGATGTTAACAGTATGTAGCAGACATGTTGTTTTGGTGACGTCTGTCAAAACAATGACAAGTTACACGACTGAGCAGCTCAGCCAAATGATAAAAGTTTATTATCAAAAAGACTGTTCGTTAGTCCAAATCTTGCGGCCGTTGCCTCAATTATACGACAGATTCTTTGGCCCTTCATAGTCGACTTTCCAACGTTTGATAGCCAACTTCAAATGACCAATTTGGTAAGCAACCAGCCAACACTACTTCCTCAAAGGAGCACCAAATCAGGCGAGAACATTGCCATTGTCCACGGCCTTTTGCAGACTTGAAGTTGGTGAATTTCGCATCGATAGGTGGATCTGTACCAGTACACGATCCAACGATCTAAGTTCTTGGCCATAGACTATGCTTCTTTTTCACTCAATAGGCTTTCAATAGGAAGAGGAGTTGGAGTTTGAAAGAGGACCCCAATTTTGGGCGCAAAATCATCTTTAGCCACAATGTGCATTTGTGTATGAATGGCTATGTTACCAGATTTTCGAATATGATATACACGAGGCACACCAGGTGGCAATGCATCCACAAAAAGTTACTGTTTGGTTCGGGCTTGGGCCGACGGCTCATTGGTCCGTACTTCTTTCAAAACAACTTTGGTTGGGCCATAATCATCAACGGCGAGAGCTATAGATCCATGATAACCAATTTCTTTTGGTCCAAATTTAATGATATGGAGCTGAACAACATGAGGTTGTAGCACGACAGGGCTAAGTGCCGAAAACCAAACACAACGAGACGAAAGAGAACAGAGCCCTGAAGCATAACGAAGAAGACATGACGTCGAAAACCTGCCCCTACGAAGGAATGCCTTGATCGGCGGTACCGTAGGGGGCAACAGGACAGTTTGGGTGGCGGTGGTTTAGCACGTAAACATGCTAGAGCATGGAGTCGGGCATAACTTAGTAGTACGGGCTACTAGTATCCATAAAGACTCCATCGCCTCCAGCGCATCAAAAAAAAAAAGGCTAAGTGCCACGAAGCGAACAACACAATGGACACTCTGCATAGACGATTTGAGGGTTGGGTTACTTTTCCCGGTGGTGACGTGAATTGGCCATCAATATCCAGCGCTTTGACTCCGTAAGAATTTATTTTTCTAAAGTTGCAGGTCAATGCCAATGAGCCGCTATCGACCGATGCCCTCAAAGTCTCCGTAACCAAGGCCATCGGCCAAATTCAGTCGGATTTATGCGGCAGAGTCATTGACAAGTGAGCCTCTGGAATCCGTCCGTGCGAACGATGTCGTCAGAAATATGAGAATCCTACTACAGGACAACAAAGCTAATATTTTTCTTTGATGAACTACATATTACATTTTTTTGGACTCAAAAACATTTCTAAAAACAAATTGATTGTCGTCAATATATTGTGTCAGTGAACTTACTCAACACAATCAAATATGTACATTCTTGATTTGTTAGAGCAGACAACACCCCCACTCTTATCCTAAATCAATATTTTAAATTCATATGTCAACTTTCAACTATCCCCCATTGCATACAACCATTTGCTCTGTCAAAAGTCAATTTGTTGACTTAGCAATAGCACCCTCTATTCATCAAAAAAAAGCAACTCCAAATTGATATTAAAAAACGTCTGCCCCAGCAGAAAATACAGAAAATATTCAAATTCATTTCACAGTAACATGTTACTACGTGACATCCTCGACTAGTGCTCCTTTGATACTGCAGCTGTTTTAATAAAAATATTCCACCAGGCGGCAACTCCACAAAACGTTTTAGGGCGGGCGTTGGTCTATACATGGGAAGCAGAAGCAGTCATTCAGGCCAAAGCATTTGACTCTGTCAGCCCCCGTTTGGGAAATATTTGCACAAATTGATCATCGTTCGATGACATATTGCAATGCCAATTGTTTTGCAATTGTCTCCGCAGTTCAAATGTATCCAACAAACACAATTCTGCCACCCACGTCCACGACCACGCCCACCCGAAACCCCCAAAAGCACACAGCTGTCAAGCTCATCAAAAAGTAAAAATTTTCCCATCTCCGTTTTTTTTTTCCTTAGAAGCAAATCGGATGTCAATGGTGAAAGTTTTACACTTCTGTTCTTGAAGTTGATACTCCTAGGGTCGGTGCTATCCAAAAAAAAAAGAACTCGGATTCAACATTTGTATTGACGTTTCTACCCAGATGAGGATGGTACCTACATCCATTCCGTTCTAACCAAAGATTAGATGAAAGTCGTGTGGTTGGAAGAAGAAAATTGCATGTCTGAGCGAAGAGTGAACAGGAAGAAGGAAGCGAGAAGAAAATCCTCAACACTAAATGCGATTCCAAGCAGACAGACAGACATAAGTTTACCGGAAGTACAACACATAAGTGTCAGAGGAATAGCATCGTTGTAAAGTGTATGTTAATAAACAGACAGGCGTTGCGGTACTGTTGCGTGATGGTGTGTAGTTGAGGAGATCCTGGAGATGATGTTTTCTCCAAGCATTACATTACACGAGGACGATGAAAGGCGAGAAGAAGAACGTGTGATTTTCAGGTGTTACTCTGCTACCGACAGAACAACAACTCAAGGAATTTCTTCATGTCCTTGTCACTCGCCATGGTAGCAGTGCTTTTTGTATTCTTCTTCCTTTCTTGAGTGTAAGTTGAGTTAAATAAATGTGGATGTAACGGAATGTAAATACTTTCTTTTATACTTGGATGTAGATTGAATTAAGAAGTGTTGAATCCTGTGTAAGCCTACTCGTACAAAATAAAAACATATTTACTCTAAGCTCTGGAAACCATGGGAATATGGAGTCCAAAGCTCCTGCTTGGTTTCTCTAGAAAATCTACACTTTAAGTGATTTAATGTGTAAAAGTCGTTTGAAAGGACAAGCTGAAAATTAGATCCTTCTTAAGAAAAGGCCACTTGAACTTAAACACCAAAGGAATAGGAGAAGGGAAGCAACTAGCTGCACCAATAACCAAGTAGCCGGGTGTAGCTACTAACCACTCCAAAGCCCTAATTGTTTACTTTAACAACTGTCCAGAGACCACCAGGATCTAACCTTAGGGAGTAGGTACGGTACGTTGATGAAGTTGTTTCCAAAGTACTTTCAGGAAACTACAAAATCTTGTTAATATATTTTGCTACTTAACTGTGCTTAAGAGGTGAATCTTGAAACAACTTCATTACTATCTAAAGTGGTATCAAAGGATGGCACTAATTGCTATGGGTTTGGCCTTATTGACATAAATTCATTTTAAGTCAAATTTCAGTATAGGAAACGTTTGTGTTTTCAAGGTCTCAACTTGGACTACTTCTAATTTTATTTCCTTTTTTCAAGAAATCGTTTCGAAGGTCACGTTATCCTTTCACAGTATAAGAGAGTTGGTTTTGTCTTGAAGGTGCACGTTCAGAGTCAAGTAGATGCCAAATTAAGGCTACATCAGGGATGTGGGTATGGAAATCATCCATGTTTCAGGTCAAAAAGGTCCATTGGCGTTCATTTAGTTCCGCGATGAGTAAAATTACGAAATCTAAAGGTAGATGTTCGTGTACTCTGGTCGTAACGCTACTCTTTAGAATAGCACTGTCACAAAGCATCACTTTCTGCCAACTGCTCATCTAAAGTTTCCTTGACAAAGCCTTTCAACCAAAACTGAGCCTTATCCGAAACAAAGTTTTGTTGGTATATTCGAGCGGATTCAATTTTAACACGACGTTTAAGGATGTGCAGATCCTTATTTACTATTTTCGACGACGAATCCATTTAATCGGGTCTTTCTCAAAACTACCCCCATAAGCAGTGACAGCTGAAAGAGGTCTCTGCCGATGCATAAAGCCATAAAGCTATAAGAATATTACCGCGTGAATAGGAGCTTGCAAACTTAAACTTGGATAAAGTCGACAAATTTTCGATGAAATTCGTTTATTAATGCCAAACCTACACCACTGCTAAAGTTTGACAAACCTCAACAACTCTGCTTGCCTTTTAAGTCTATTCATGGTAAAATGGGAACCCATAGACGAACTAAATTAGACAGTCAACTTTGGATCGGTTGACACATTCCCTCCGGCATTTTAACCCACGCAAAACACTAAGCTGCCTTTTGACGTTTCAACAAAATCCTCCAGAAAATATTTTGCTGAAAAGGAAAAAACCAAACTAAGTACAAATCAATTGTCAGCTGTCTAACTGCTTGTCAGTTCAAAAAGTGCTGCCACACTGAAATTTTTACGACGAGCGGGTCTGTTCCCGCACTTTCTACTCCAACATTTGCAGCTTGTCAAATTTCTATGAGTTGTGGTAAAATTCTGTCAAAGAAAGACAAATGTCCAAAAATGTACAGGAACATGTTGAATAAAAATCTAAGCACTTTTTAGTCGTCACTCTTTATAGGGCAAGTATTAGATTCGTACAAAAATTCGAACTCGAGATATTACGATGATAGAGAAGCTATAAAAAGTAGGTCTGCCAATTCTGTCCGTCTGTTTATCACCAGTTTTTGTGCCTTAAATTCTGAGCTCGAAAAATGAAATTTTGTATACAAAGCCTGTAAAAATCAGAACTGAACAAGCATAAAAATGTTAAAAATCCACCCACTGACACGCCCATTCTCTGAAAATTCAACTTTTTTTTTGTAATTTTATATAAAACTCGACAAAATTACTTTGGGAAACATATAGACACTCAGACATTCCTCTACTCTAGTTATTTTCCATACATTATGTAAGGCCACGCCCACTTATTAGGGGCGTATTTGTCGAAATATACTGTTTTTTCGATGGTTTCATTAGAATAATATAACTTCTTAGGGCAAAATATAGTGTATGTTGGGAAAATTTTCAAAATCCGCCCGCTACCATGCCCACTTTTTAAGAAAATTTACATTTTAGAGTAATTTCATAAAAAAAAACTCTTTCAAGCAAGTATACATTGATAAAAGAAGGAAATAGTAAAGGGATAAGAGTTCATACGATCCGCTCCAGGCGGATATCCTCCCGGTTATTTCGAAAACCAAGTCATAAATTTTCTCCTCTCCTTGTTCTGCGAAATTCATCACAGAAGTGCAAATCTTAATCGCATTAGGCCCAATTAAGTCTGTCATCTTTAGGCTTCCATTCAAAGAGAATAACGTAGGTGCTTATTCACCTTAGTGTAATAACCGACGGGCTGTGTATAGTCAATATAAAGTAAAATAAAAGATGATTGCTTCGTTTGATCCTGAATACCCTGAATGGTCTTAAAAATTTCGCAATAAATAACGTTTTTCCGGTCAGGAACTTGGCGCCGTGTTCGCAGAACGAAAAAAGAGAAAAATAGAAAATAAGTAACCAAAAACACCACATAAACTTTGTTTGCCCGCTTTTCAGCAGCCCACTCACTTTGCGAGGCCTTGGAGTCTTTCAAAGGATTTTCTTTTGATTAAAAATTTCAATTATACTTCTGTCTCAGAGCATGAACGCTTTATTTTTATTTTATTTTAGATTTTTCTCTTCCTTTTTTTTTTTTTTGTTGCCAAACAAAATGTGAGAGTTCTTTGGGAACGCGCGGCGAAAAGCCACCCTACAATAAACACACGCACACACAGTCAGTAATAAAAGCCAATGCTGAGTCGAGCAAATATCCTTGAATCCACTTGGATTTATGGAAAAGAAAATCAGCTACAAATGGAACAATACAAACCAAGTTGCGCCACCATTGAAGGCTGCCTGCCGCTTTGTCTTTTTGTCAGTTAAGCCACTCAAAGTGGTTTCAAAGAAAAAATTCCTTAAAAATTAACTAAAAGTCCACCCCAAAGGATTAAGATTGGATCACTTTAAAATACGTTCAAGGGAAATCAGTCGAATCATAGCTTGTCCATTGCAAGAGGTGCCAACAATTCAACTCGACAAGAGTCAAATCTCCTGCTGCTCATAAATTCGAACGCAAAAAAAGGATCAACACTTGAGATTCCAGACCGAAACAATCGGGGCATTGATTTGATTGTTGTCCGAATATTGCGGTACGCTTTGAATACCAAACGAAAAGGATACCCACAGCCATAACCTGGACGAATTTCAAATGCAATATTAGGTCAGCTATAGATGGATAGCAGTAGAACCGACTTTCGGTTCGTTCTCCCCGGGGGCCATTTTAGAAAGAACTCCGCCGAGAGAGCACACCTTGGATGGGCCCCCGGCCCATCAGCACCACGTGTTCTCTATTAGATTCCATATCAATTTATTTCTCGCCCAGAAAAGTGAAGTAGAAGAATGGTCTGTTATTAGTGAACAAGGGGAGTAGGAGAAAGGATGACCATCGTTATACACATACCCGTACCACGGATAAGGATAATCAAAAAGGGGATTGTGTTGGTTGTGTGTGTTTTTTTTTTGTATGATTCGATGAAAAATTGCACCATTTGTGTGAAGCATGTTGAATGGAGTCCATCTGTACAATAAATAGAATCAGGACTAACACAGATCTGAAGGTGAACCTGGTTCTTTCCACTGAAAGGGGTGGAGGGCTAGATGTCAAGGATCCTTCTATTGATTTTTATGCGCCACAAAAGTGCTGTTTGGAATGTGATTTCTTGCGATTTACATTCAAGGTGCGATTTCAATTGAGTGCTGCTATTTTTGTTGGTCCTTGTTGAAAAGCATTCTGTATTCATGAATTGTACAATCCAGTGCAATGTGTGTGTGTGTGTGTGCGTGAGTGTTGAAATTCAATTTACGGTGGCAGGAAGAACATGAGCGTGATAACCTCAAACCTTATGCAATTGATTAGACGTTTTGTTTGTTTGGCGGCACACAGACAAGGAGAATGGGGAACTATCTGTCAAATTCAACAGAGTTTTACCAAAACTACTTATGCATTGCGAGACGTGGAGAAAGGGAATTTATGAAAAACCCAAGGGAAAATGTGCTTCAAGTTGTCGTTTTGAATATTAAATTAATAGAAAAGAATTTGGCATTACCGTCCATTCAATACAGGGTGCTTCTGGAATCAGGGTACGCTGATAGCTCTGCATAGGTATATAATGGTTAGGTATTACAATCTTCGCTATGGGTCTGGTTGGAAAGTTCCGTCTGTTTGATTACTTCCGTGTCCTCAACTTCTTTGAGCCACTTCAGAGCAGCCTCATCCATGTAATCCAAAATACTGACACCCTTTGCCGTTAGAGTACCGAGCCTCACTTTTTCGAGTAGATGATGAGATCCTCTAGGGTGGTAGTGGACTTTTTGGTTCCTTGCTTCATTGTGGTAGAAATTAGGGGAGTCGCCTGGACGTCTACCTTTATTTCACCAGTTCTTGTCTTGACTTGTCTGTCCTTAGGACTTCTGAAAGTAAATGGAGTTAGCTTTTGGAGATCTGCTTTTTACATTGACATTGTGTCATTAACGTGGGTGAGTAATTTTTGGGCCTTTTCTTTCAATCCATATCGTTTCCTCGCATTCTGTTTGGATGGATTTTAACAACCTGAAACGTTGACTGAGATTGCCTAAGCTCTTTTCCTCTGGCCTGAAAGGCAGCTTTCTCTTGGTCTGCTCGATCGTACAAGGTTTAACCTTGTTGACAATGGGCCAGGTTTTTAACTAGTAGAAGGCACTACCTTCCACCCGTTTACGGGGCCTTAGTTGTGTTCAAGTGCTGGCTTATAAACCAAACATGGTAACACCTATGTACACAGCCTCGATCGGCTTCTGTTCTTCGCAGTAGCGCATTCTGTCACTCCAACTTTCCAAGGCCTTGTTGATGGTTTCAGACTGTAGCTCACGGATTGCTTGGATGATATTGACCTTAAGTTCTTGAATCATTTTCAGATTCTTGACATAACATCGGCCGTTCACGGTTCCCCAAGAAAAAGAATCCAAAGGCCAATTGACATCGCCAGAACAGCTGGTACAACGATTTGGGAATTTGGGATCGATTGTGGCAAGGGCTGTGTGGCATGGCCATCCTGCATGTTGTTGAAATGGTTCTGTAACGTTAACCGTTAACCGAAACGTTGTTCCCAGCCTCAGCCCAGAAGAAAAATGGTCTTATGATGCCACCACTCCCAATCCACTACAAACTGTCACTCGACTCGTCAGAAGAGATGATGATGAACTGCGAAGCGGTAACGAAGTGGATGGTCGTACCCTTTCAATTACTTAGTCAATTAGACTTCGAAAGCTGGAAATCCGAGATCTTTGTGCAAAATTCTCCTCAGGCTAGTGCGTGAAATGTTGAGATCGATGGCGAGTTGATGTTCGTGAACTGAGTCTCCCACTCTCAGCTACAGCAGCCACGTTCTCGTCTGTATGTACCGTACGACGACGGTGACCATGAGTGTTGTCCACTAGCATACTAGTCTCATTTCACTTTTTTCACAAACTTGAGTACAGCAGGCGTGGTGGGTGCTTCATTTCGGCCAAAACTTCTTGCCAAAAAACCCGCACTGTTTGGGCTACACAGCACTCACTTTGGAAACAAGTTTTCAAAATTTCCCCGACGTTGTTCAAGCGTAAGGTAACTCATTTCGTTCCGCGGAGGTATGATACTGACTTTCTGTCAAGATTTCGAGTGTGAAACAGCTGTCAGTGTCAAAATAACCTATGATTTAAAAAAAATGTCACTAGATGGCCCACCATTTATATCGATTTACCATCATTAATCCTTTCTCAACCTCAAGCTTTTACCTCTAAGTGACAACAGGTCAAAAATCCATTGGAATCTTTCCACAATGAAGGAAACAGCAATGAGGTGGACACACCTACAACTAAGATAGATGTGTTGACAGTAGAAATTCCAACTTCAGGGACAACTTGAAGTGAGTTAAAGCGCTTTACAAAACACCAAACCATAGACATCAGAGTCTCTCTCATGAAATTAAATTCCAATTAAATGAATCTCCAAATTGAGTATGACTCCTTCTTGTCCTGGTCCTCAAGCTTTGAGCATATGTCAACACAGTCTTCTTCCACACCTCAGACAGTTTGTTGCACACGAGTTTGTTGCAGATCGTTCATCTTCCTACGCCCGTGGGTAGGTAAAACTAAAGGCAACCTACAATTTTTATCTAATCCTTTTTCACCACATATACTTGAGCTATATATGAGAAAACGTGCATAACGCCCCATCTAACAGTCACGATTCTTCCCTGGATACACTTTATCAAAGTGTAATCTAAATTATGTGTTTGCTGCTTCTAAAATGACATTTATTTTGACGTTCATGGCAAACAACCAAAGACATAGTATACACACAGTGTATACTTACTTGCACACTTTAATCTCACAGAAAAGTAGAATCCTTGCGCGATGACTGTATTACCTGCACCCCCACTGCGATGGTCGTACCTCTGTTTCTCCTCTTGTTTTTTTTTTTTTTTTTTTGTGGGCAAAGTAAGTGTATGGAAAAAGTTTCTCCATCCTCAAGACTCAATCCGAGGGATGATCACGACACTACTCCTTTTTTGTGGTAGAAAGTATCCGTCGAACGACGACGATGCCAAACTACATGTACACACCAAAGCAAATGCAAAATAAGCCCCAAAAAAAAAGGAGAATGACGACCTCAGTATACACAAAAGCGACAAAAAAAGGGACGAAAACTTCGATGAAAACGTTGCCTGAATCCGTCGCCGTCGTCCTCGTCGTCGTTGTCGCACAGCTGTGTATTTGTGTGTTGGTATACCTCTTACTTTACTCGTGCGAGGATATCAAGGATCAAATTATAAATTCAGGCAAAAGTTTGCACTTGTATCACCACTAATTTACTCGGGAATTAACATAATCAGATTTCATGTTTGCTAGATTTTTCTTCCTCATCTTCTTCTTCTTCTTCTTCTGAGCACCCAATCGGTTGAGCCTTTGCTAAACAAGAACTTTATAGTCTCCTGGGTGTGTATGTGTGTGCTTTGTGGCAGCAAAATAAAAATACTTGGGAAAAAATATAAACGAAATGTGAAACCATAGTTTATGAGTAAATAAGTTTTAAATAGATGCTACGTCTTGATGAAAAACTTAAGGGATTGTGCTTGGATGGTGGCGGCAAAGTTCGTCACATCCTTGTGTCTGACATGAAATCGATATTGTGACATTGGCAAATTTCCAAGTGCCGGCTAAGGATTGAGAAGGGCACTTTGCGAGGAGCTTTATCTTATTAATTTGTTTGAGATTTTAGTTTTGAAAAGGGAATACAGGGAAGCAACCATATTTTACACTTTATCGGTTTTTTTTTTCTGGCGGACAGTAGTTGATATTTGAATTTTCGTTGAAAACTTTGAGTTAATGAATCAGAATGGTTCTTATGAATAGTAGACACTCATCGATTCAATGGCGCTCGAAATAATGGTCGATTGAGTCTGCTTTATGACAATAACGGAGGGCCAAAATTTGTAGCTCTGAGTCTGACTATAACTGAAGGTCATTAGAGACATAAAGATTTAAAGAGCAAACGGAAGGCAAAGTAGGAACTACGGTGGAGATTTTGGTGTTCTCTTCCGTGAAGAGAAAAATAAAGACAAGTGGCAAAACGGACGTGTTTTATTGGACGAACAATGTAGGTGGTCGAGGATAGCCAGTCGATGTCATCTTGTAGAATGTATGCCGGCTTCAAGTCACTTACTCTTGAAAGAAAAGATGAAATACTTCTCTCGTTTTTCAACAGCACGGAAAGGCCTATCGTAGGGTATTGCGAAAGACTGACGGATGAGGTGGTGCCTCTGAAAGACCTATGTACCCTCAGCTCAAAGTCTCAATAGGCCGCAGTGACAAGGTGACTAGTTCATGCCTCAACTTTAATCTAGCCTCAGCCAGATTTTTGAAAATTAATTTTGATTCCTTAACATGATGGGGCAACCGTCTGTAGTGATCACTATCCAATCAAGGATAAAGGAACTCACCTAGAAGTCAAATCGGTTCACTATATACGAGGTCCGCTGGTGTAGCCTCATGCTCTTCTTCCCGAAATGTGCGCAGACCAAGAAGAATGGCAGAACTTGGTACCCTGAAACTCCATGGTGTAGAAGAGCTAATATTCAGTTGCAGCTTGCAGCATTAGACAAGTCCAATCGACAGCGGATGATATGGTCCAGTTTGTAGATGCTTACAGCTCAGGTTTCTGAACAAATCGAACTATCGTCGACTCAAATCTGACAAGGAATTCTAAAAGATCAAAAGGCACACGGGTAATAACTTCTACTCTTCCATTCTCGAGTGGAACGGGCTCAAGATCCTTGTTGAATCTTTCAATGATGGATTTTAAGCACTTATTATGACCCTAAGATTGTTTGAGCATCAGCTAGATGTGGATATGCTCAGAGAGTTGCGGAGGCAGTTCGACGTTTGCGATGGAAGACACTGTATGACAGGTGATCCTGGGAATGCAGTATTTCGGCAAATATAGCGTTCTGCAAGAAGGTTCTGCGTATCCCGTTGTCCAGGATTAGTTAATGAGTGCAGTGTGGTAAATTCCCGAAGTCTGAGGCACTCCGGGACGAAAGAGCGTATGACTCCTGTCTACTAGTCACCGATAAGCTCAGCTGTTTAAGAACGTCGTGGAGCTCGATGTCTGTTGAGTGAGTTTTGGGGCTAATTCCTGAGCTGAAAGTGCTCTTGAAATCATTGTCGTCACCAGAAACGTCATCAACCTCCGCGTTCGAGGCATTGCTTAATGCTCGGAACATTTAGTAATATGGCGAAGATGGCATTCAGCTCTGTGTCGTATGTCGACGGATGGCGATAACGTGCGACTGAAGAAGGCCAATGAAAGACTGCGCAAGATCAGAACATTCGGTGTTGATTTCGGGGGGCACAAGTGCAGAATGTGCAACCTCCTGCTCACAAATGATTCCCCCAAAGAAGGTGTCCAGATGATTTTCTGACAGAATTTCCAACTTGATCCTGTCTATTTGTTGTTGGTGGGCCAAAAGTCCCAGAAGAAAGAGAAATTTTTCACGGATTTTCGGTCTTGGATGCAGGAAAGAAAGAATTCGAGGGGTTGATGATGAGCTTGTCTTCTAGTTGCTGAAACACCGTCTTTCGATACTCTAGCTGTTGCTTTCTACTCTCCATCATTAGATCGTACATGCACCTGAAAATAAAAGGAAGATCACCTTTTGTGTTCAAACTTTTGTGCGGAATTTCACAAGCCAAATGTCATGAATGGGCAACGTAGGGTCCAAACGGGGTAATGGGTCATCTTTTGAAGTGTTTAGATGCAACGGGCATATATATGAATGCGGGGACCGAATCGATAGTGGAGGACATCTTTTTCATGTTCAGGTGAGTACCAAACACCAGCAGACTGACTTCCGAATTGAGCATGCCAGCTGATTGTAGATGTAAAAATTGTAGAATAATAGTTTTGGATCTTGGAAAATGCTGTTTAATTCAGCTGCGATGGTTTCAGTTCTCAGTTTTTTTAAAAACTAGAATATTTGGGTGATGAAAACAAAACCTTTAATTTCGACACTTTATTTGATGGGGTCAGTTACCTTTGTGTGAAAACCACCGCTGTTCTAAATAAATTTTCAAAAGAACCGCAACTAGAAACAAATACTCACTCGAAAATGCAAAATTTACAATACTTTTTAATTACAAAGGCGGCGTCATGGAGTGTGAATCCAAAAAGGCCTTACAATAATCCGATACATTGAAATCAATAATATTCCATAATCCAGCTGGATTTTGTGGAATAAAGTTATACTTACTGCCAAATGTAATGTCACACAAAGGAGTTTTTTTTTGTTTGGTTTTATAGTTTTGAAATTTAATTAGCTTATTTTAATAATTATTCGATTCGCCACTAATTCCTGCCAATAACCATCGACATGGAAAAGGTAATTCCAAAAGCCACAAACCATTGTGTCCCGAAAAAAATATGGAAAAAAACTTTACCATTAGGCAAAAGCACAAAATTTCGGTTTCGCCCACGTTTAATAATTCCGTTAACAGGATCCTGTCTACACAAAAACATGAACAACCCATAAATCTGAGTATCTGTCACTGGCACAGGTTAAACATTCATTTCTCTCTCCCCCTCTCCCCAACCATTCCATAGGGACAAAACCAAAAAAAAACATACATATGCTAGTACCTGTGCAAGGATATAATAAAACAACCATCGGTCGTAGGACCGACAACCAACAAGCGGTCGAACTCAAGGGCCAAAAATCCGTGTGCATGTGGCAATAACATCTGACCCATTTAATCTGTCGGCAGTTAAGGTTCACACTCGTCCTTTGCGCGCATGAATTACAACACCACACCAACTAACACCGACCATAATCTCTAAGAAAGGTGACGGCTAAAAACCACCTCGAGAACACAGTAGGTCCAGCATCAGCTAATTACCTTAGGCAGAAATAAAAATTCCACCACCTAAAAGGTTGTGAAATGCGGTATAACGGTGTAGTGGCAGCAATTATGCTCTTCATTGGAGGGCGCCGGTCGCACACACAACGAGATATTGTTATTGGACCAGTTCGACTTTATTGCTCCTCGGATGTGGCAGGAATTACCAAGTTGCCATAATTGCGGCGGTTGTAATTGTCAATTAGGACAATCAAAGTGCCATTTGTAACTGCGCCAAAGCGTATTGACGTACGGCCGGGCGGTGGCGCAAGAAAGAGACATACAGCCAGCAATAGACACAATCAAAAAGTGTGCCTAATTGACTACGATTCCGATGTGAAGAAAGTTCTCTGCAGCAAGTGCGATCTGGTTATAGATGGCTTCTTCTTCTTCTTTTTTGTGGGGTGGGTTCTCGTATTTTCTACTGGTTTCTCTCGTTTTAGCAATTAGGCCCGTTTGGCTTCCAATTGTGGGATGAAGACATTCCAAGGCACTTGAGTGTGTGGTTGTTATTCTCTTTTATTTGCAAATAAAACCATTGAATTACTCATGAGGGTTGATTGCTTGGAGTCTACTATGGATATGGAAGATTGGGACATTTAGTTGGAAGGCTGGTCGTTTCATTGCCGACTTGGTCAAAATAGTGAAGAAAGTTTATCTGTCTTTAATTAAAGGGTATAAAGGAGATAAAATTATGGTTACGATTTTCGGGTAATTGTTCTTCCTATTTGAATGTGTAGTAGGTGATAAATTTCGATATTGGGGACCACAGTTGTAGTTTGGAACTCTCAATCTTTAATGGTTATGGTGAAAGCAAATTCAAGTTAACATTCATATCGTGCTTAATGGTAAAAGAAGAAGGTCTAGCTGATGTGGGAATTTAGTCAAAAAGAGGTTTGCTGATCTATATTTAGAAGTGAGTAGCAATTTTGGAATGTTTCTCGGGATTTTTAAACAACCATAAACCCTAAGCACCTCTAAGCACCTTCATCTGTCCAAAAATTTAGCTTACATACTTATTTCGGTGGCGCTATAGTCCAAATCGGACGTAGGCTTTAACTAACGAACCCCTCCACCAAGACCGGCTATGAGCCAGCTGACCCTAGTTGCACACGCCAAGTTGCTTGGGTCTGTTTGATCGCGTCACCTTCCGTGAGGCCGTCCTCTACTGCAGCGTCCATCTGGAGTGGATTTGAACAATCTCCGGCCCAGCCATCTTAGTCACTGTTTGTATACTCTTTCGACTAAGTCGATGTCATTGCATAGTCCATAGTCTTTCCCAATGACCGCCTTTGCAGTTATAGATAACTTGAAGAACTCTTCTCTCAAAGTACCTAAGAGTATCCTCATCCGATTTTAGTCCATGACTCAGCGCCATACCGCGCAAGTCTGACATGATTAGTATGTACGAGTGTCTTACAAGAGGTTACCTTAGCATTTCCAGATAAGGATATGTTTCTCAATTGCACACAGAAACAGCGATGATCGGGAGTAATTCTGGGCTTGATCTCTTCACGGCTTTGTTTTGCTTTGCCTTCATCGAACGATAAGCCGTCCTTTGCGGCCTCGCGACTACGCAAAGTACTCCAAGGACTAGGCAACGATAGAAAAATTAGGAGAGAAAAGCTGCTTGTTTGGTGACAGAAGTGTCGTCATTGTTAGGATAATTCAAGCTTGAATGGACTAAGGATCCAGGTTAAAGTCCATATCTTTTGAATGTCTGACAAATAGGTATTCAAATAGTGTTATGTGAAACCCCCTGCTGAAACGTATAGTGCGCACAACACGTATAGCTGTGAGAATCTATGTATGCATTGACCCTTTGTGGTATAATATTTTCTGTTACCCTACACATGAAGGAATACCAGGTAATAGGAAGGTTAAGAAGTAAATAAGAAGAGGCTTGATATATTTTGTACATCAGAAGAAGCTGACTCCTTCATCATCTCTCTCTTAGTACACTGTGATCTGACTGACTAAGGCTGACATTTGCAGACGCTTCAGTGACAAAAATACATACCCTACGTTCTGTATCACTCCCTGGTTCTTCAAAATACAACACGCACCTTTTGAACATCAAAACAGGTCAGCTTTGACATGGGTCTGGCATGGTTGCTTCTCCTGAATCTCACTTATGTAACTATATGGCATAAGGTTCAAGTCACTGCCATTATCGGATATTGCCATATATATCGACAGCGGCTATCAAATTCCTCGGATCCAACACAACTAGATCAAAGGCAGTGAAAGACTGCCGCGGACTTCTGAACCCTCTGCTGGGTACCGGGTCACCTTACCTTCAATACCTTATCCATGCCGATGCGGTAAGAGAAGCTAACCATTGGTACTTACAGCTCGACCACTGTACAAGGCTGCTCTGGCCCACGCTAAATACAACCAGGTCCATCGGACTTCTGAAACAAAAGAGCTAACCCTAACTGGAATATAGGACAATGACTTCTACAGAAGCTGTAGAGATGAAGAAGAAGAGGAGACTATCAGTCACCTCCTATGCATGTACCCCACATTCGCCAACATTAGAAAGGCCATATTAATAATAAGCAATGCCCTTACGGCTAGCATTGGCTTCTACATACTAAGTAATGGTGCCCAGAGTAAGACGGTAAGAGGGTGACCCACCACCTTAAGCATCGATAGCATAATGGACCTATTCTTGGTCTAAGTGCATCCTCGCCAAAGACCGATTTCAACCAACCAACCAAGGTCCAATTTGGTTTTGAATTGCTCGCCTGAAAGTTGACAACCACCTTTCATGATATCTTATTGACAGAGTTATTGATCAAGTGATTCATAACTCTCGCTTTTGAGGCGGCTTACATAAAAAACTAAGCCCAAGTATATGTAGAAGTACAGTGCTACGCATACTAGGCATAGTCTAAAAGGTGTTTCGCCATCATTGTTCCTGTCTTTCTATTTAAGTCCCCCCGATTGTTGTGCTCTAGGGATTGATCCTTGCGTCTATCTAACCATCTTGCTTCGCCCTTCACTCTGTGAATCAAGAAGGATTGCCTTAGCCATCAATATCATCAACGTTATTACTTGATATTGCTTCAAGTACAAAGCCATCCTTAACCACCAACAATACTCCGCCCCATCTCATCTTGAGTCCTTTTCAATAGAAAGTTAACTCCATTCCGCAGTTCAAAAATGTCACGGAAGTACCTACATACCGTTGAAAAATAATTCAAAATTAAATCATGAAAATGCACAAAAATAAATCTCGACCCAAGAGATTGACATCTTCACTCAAGAGGTAAGTCCCCAACTTAACCACAATTCAAACTGTAGATTGACCCGCTTTCGCTTTTTTTTGAAGAAAAATGTAAATCCACGACCTGATCCCATAGAGTTTCTGCAGGATTATTTCATCATCACCAACGATGACGGCCAAAAAGTATCATAATTTCAATCCACCTTTAGATTGCTCTTGCTGCTCCGCACTCAACTCATCAAATTCTGAATAAAAAGCATTCGCCATCGCCAGCTCCATCACCCAAAATTGAAAGGTAAAAGGCAGCTGAATGCTGTGCTGAAAGCCCGCAAAAGGCTACCTTCCAATCCTTAATCCCATCCAATCTACAGTATAACACAAACCCACACACACACACAGTACATGTGTCTATGTATCCCTTGTCGGTTATCCAATGACGATGATGAATCGTAACCAAGTGTTCTGGCACATCTTTCTGAAAGATGACTCAATGGATGAGAATGGATGTCTATCCATCCGTCCATCCAATGCCATTATGAGATGAAATCTATACTACACACAGTAGTCGGTGCTCTTTTTTTTTTTTTTGTCCCGCCAAGATGGAAGGGCATTACCCACGGCAATGTGGCACTTAGGCGGAAGCCATTCCACTTTCCACCACCACTTACTGCTTGGCATTAGGATCTATCGTAAAATGCGGTATGAAATTCGTCGAAATCATCCTAAAAATTTAAGCAGTCAACTTGAATGGCACTACGAGTGCCGAAAGGTGTCAAGAAATATTGGCTTATGCCATAAAGTTATGCTGATATGCAAATAATAAAAAAAAAAGCAACCTCCTGCACATCCTTTAGCCATCTGAAGGATATGCAAAGAAGAGAAAATTCTCTAGAGAATCATCTCCTTGGCATTGAATTTGATTTCACATTTCTCGCATCTCCATCTACGAGTATATCGAGTCCCTCGCCCTCCTTGAGTGATGATTATGGTGAATCGCATAAAAAGGATATAAAGGATTTTGAGGTGATGGAGCATAAATGCATAGAAGAAAGGTTTTTGGTGACAAATTTTATGCCTTTGATTGATACACTGCCATGCCGACTATTTGACAAATGAATCACTCGACACAGTGATGAGCCAATGATGAAGGAGCCCTTTCCAGTTACATCCACACATTCGATAGATACAGATAGAGTAAAAGAGTTAATGGCTGCTGATCGAAGCATTGTCCACATAGCTTACGGCTTGACACATTACAAGGGAATACCATTTGGGGTATCCAGCGTTTGCATCGCATTTACCACCTTAATCACTCGAACAGCAGCCTAACGTGAGTGCAACCAGTCAATCTAGTGGACACATTCTCGACTAGTCCTGTCGATAGACTCCGTTTGCAAGCGAATTAACACAGAGAATTTATGAAGGGGATGAATATTTTACAACAGTCAGGTCGTCAGAGACAGACGTGTCCTGGATTTGACAATGCGACACCGATATATCGATGGATGACAAACGAGATTTTCCACTTGGCTTAATGGAAGCATTGGCTCGAACCATATGCACTACTCCTCCATTCACGCATACAACCAGTATATTTTCAACTGCACTCCAGGCCACTTCCACTTGGACGACAGAAACGTTTGTTGCTCCTTCAAGGCATACAGGGCGATGGTGGTTTTTGGACAGCAGGGGAGCAAAATACCAGGATATATCATTCGAGTCATTCGACGGTCTTTCGGTTAGAGGATTTTAGTTTTGCTACACCCACACACACACACGGATCAACCCAAATATGCTCGACTTGCTGTGAAACAGCTTCTAAGGTCCTGAGGCAATATACACAGTCGATGTCACAAGCTCAAACCCTCTGTGTGGTTGAAGTTTTTTATTTTACTCCTTGTTTTACGATTCCTTTTTGAAGTTTTTCAATTTTTTTTTTTTTTTTTGTTCACAACCGCTGTTGGTTCGCTTAAATCGTTTCACGTTTACAATGTCCTTTAGTTTTATTGACTGTGAAAAAACAATGACGAATATCGGTTTTAAGGATATTGCCATTAGACACGGGGGAGCTGCTGGAACTATTACTTCTGCACGAAGAAACGACACAGCCGACGGTGGTAGTGTATAAAAGTAGAGGGAAAAAAAAAATTGTTGCAGTCCTGACACTGGCGCTTGTGTTCTCTTTGCTCTTTGCTATTTATTTTGAGTCAATGTCCTTCTTTTCTTTTTTTGTTCATTCTTTTTCAATTTGAACTGAAGTGGTCCTTCACGTTTCAGGAAATTGAAAACTGAACGATTATCTTGGGAATGGAGTAATGACTTTAAAGAGTTGACTTTTTTTTCAAAATGGATTTAAGGATATTGAGGTTTCAAAGAGTGCAACTGAAATGACTTTTTTTACTATATAGTTTCAGTTCTGATTATTTAAAAAAAATTTATAAATAATTTAAAAATTGTAGCAGAAAACATATAAAACTACGTGACCAAACCATCGAAGCATAGATCATTCCATTCGGAGAAGTAGCTGCTCAATTTTGAGTGCCAAATTATTCCAAATATAGTATATAGTAGGAACCTCAGATCATTAGCTTGTATCCGCGACTTTATTTGATCTTTAACCAGACTTCATAACCAAAGGTGAAAGCTTGCTGAGGTGGAACTCCGAGCGGAACAAGGCAATCTGGCAACTGGCTGCCATTCCCCAGGCTTGGCTCCAAAGGAGGCCCTGGCTTACTAGCTTACGGATCATACAAGCTACTAGTCGCCACAAATTGCAAGCGCTGACTCTTATTACTTCGACGATTTTCCCTGCAGGACTGCTATTTGGTATTACTTGAAGTTAGCCTTTTATGCTCGCTTCTCCTAAGTTCAACCTGTATGCCGGTGAATATCATATCACCATGGAACTGTCTTAGATCACACAAAGATTCTATCTCTAGAGTTCAAACGTGAACGCCTTCTATCCACTTCTCCCATCTTCTAGTGGTCTTCTAGACTTTTAAAACAGATGAGGAGGGCCATGGGGTTGATACGAGATCACCATCTTTAGATAGCTACTGTCCAATTACGCAGTGTTGCCGTTCAACGTAGACTGACTGAGAGTTCCCACAGTGCGCCAAGAACTAAGGAACCATCTCTGATGTGGAGTGGAAACAATCAATAGCTAGCTGTCCGCCACTATCCAAGACCATTGGTGTGCTGTGCAAACTGTTTTCACATCAGGTGCTGAAAGGATTGTCAGCCGATCGCAGCGAAGCTATAGAGCGTGGCTTGTCGAGGATATCTGGAGAAGGATCAAAAGAAGAACGAAAAGAGCTAAGAGTTCGAATAGCAGTGACTTCAGCAGCAGTGGGGATCAAGCTAGAGTCCCTATATCGCATGAAAATGAGAGAAGTGCAGCGTAGCGTGAGACGTGACAAGCGCAACTACATCAAAGCAATGGCTAAGGAGCAGAAGAGCAGCAGCAAGGTACGACAACAGAACCATTTACAGAATCACCAAACAGCTTATAGGTGGCCGAAGCTCTGCCCAACACACATACGGTTCGTTTCTAATATCAGATGAGAAGAGATGGAAAGAGCATTTTGCTTCGGTTCTAAACAGAGTATTCGCCAAAAATATGCACGCAAGTCAGACTGAAGTGTCCGTAGAAAGAAATTCCCGAATTTGCACCACAACTTCCAGTAAGGATGAGATTATTACTGCGATCAATGCACTGAAAACCAATAAGGCGGTAGGACTTGACGGCATACCTACCTGCGAAGCTGTTTCAAGCTGCGCCAACGGCATCTACTGTTCCCACTTATCAGGAGAAGGATCCATAGCTAACCAAGCGATGCAATGGAGCCCGCTTACCCAGGATAGCAGGATACTCGGCGGTCCTAGAATTACGTGGCGCAGAACACTCCAACGGCGAAAGAGTTGGAGAGAGCTAAGGCACATAGATAACTTCTTGCCTACTTGATCTAGGCGGAGCTGAGAGTTCAAGCTATTGTCAGCCATTACACTTAAGGGCTTGCTTTCTTCGATTTGTCGTCAGTACACGTTCATGTACTACTATTTTGCGACTGATGGTCGGAGGGTCAGCCTCCTTCAATTAACTCAAGCCTGTTCCCTCTAACCAAGCGATCGCCACATTTACTGCTAACTGTCTTTGGAGGAGAAGATTCAACGACGAACTAAACGAGGTGTACAGGAACATCTGAGATGGCTAGGATAGGTAGAGCGAATTAACAGCAACGCTCCAGCCTGCAAAGTCTTTGAATCAAACCTGGAGAGACGACGCAGTAGAGGGCATCCTCGCCGCAGGTGGCGTGTATAAGTTAAAGGGATCATCGACCAACTTACACTGATCAAGTGGGGCAATTAGCTAAAGACCAAGCTAAGTGGAGAGGCTTATTGATTGAGGCCCAGGTTCACCCTGAACAGTAACGCCATACAAGAAGAAGAAGACTCATTTTTAGGGAACCCTGGGTTGTCACATTTCGTACTTGGTCGCCTTGTCCCCTTCATAAATACAATAACTTTCCATTCCTAAAGGGACTGCATACTACACCAAGAGTATAGTTCTGAGTGTTTATCTCCTTAAGGGCGGCCATTAAACATACTCAACTTGCTCCAAGAAAGCTTTCTTGAAGTTTGGTGTAACTAGGGTAACACTCCTTCATACCTCATCTGACATCTTCTCTCTTCTTATGACTATAGCAGTGACATCTGATCGAGCTTCGCGGAGACTATACTGTCATTCGGAAAGGGCGCCCCTATCGTCTGCTATTGGTAGCCGTCTACATATCTTGTATGAAATTAGACCACTGTTCCTGGGGTTCAAGGTTCGAGTCTCAGCCTTGCGAACTTCTTAACACCTTTCAAGAGTATTGATGAAAATGTCATGAGAAAGATTTTCCTTCCTCTGCAATAGACTCTATAGCTTTTGGTCTAGCATTTACTTTAATTTGCCATTTGCCAGTTGAGCTGCTAAGAGAAAGCCTTAGTCCTGCTCATTATCCGTGCACTTTTTGTTCCCACAATCTATTATTAAAAGACCCTAATTAGTGGCCTCCTTTCACCTTTATCACCATATCCCAGTTAAAATAAACCGAATGACATTTAAAGCCCGCTTAACTGTAAAGCCTGCCCAAATGTCCATTAATAAAACATTTATTCGTCGACAAATAGTCCTCGGCGAATCCCTTTTTCAATTATAAATTCAATAACCAAATACAATTTACAATGATAATTTCGTTTTGGTGAAATATTAAAAATTAATTCCAAATCAATACGAGACCCCAGCAGACGCATATAAATGCCTGAAACGGCGATTAAATGATTTCTGTATCCCAGAGCTCTTTGTCCAGGATGACGTTCTTCTTCGTTCCGGTTACAGCAAAGGGTGAAAAGATAAAGCTGCCCTACCAATTCTGGCCGTTTTACTTCAACTGGGTCTGGCCGCTGGCTTATGATAGTCCTCGATACAAGTTTGTGATTGTCAATTGCCTAGCGGGGATTTTTCTGTCGACCTATGTTGGAACTATCTATGCTGAGTATTTGTTCATCAAGGAGCATCAAGGGGAAATAACCAAGATAGCCGAGTGCCTGTGTACGACTTTTGTTGGAACGCAGTTCAGTATAAGGCTTCTGCATTTGATTCTTTGTCGCCATCAGATGAGGGATGTCATGCAGAAGTTCTACACAAAGATCTACGTTCATAAGTGAGTAGGGAGTAGCTATGACATACTAGAATTCGTATGCATGTACTTTTCCAGATCAGAGGATGCGAAACTGCACAAGGATTGCGAGAGGAGTCTGCGCTTGATGTACATAATGACGTCTAGCTTCATTCTGCCTCTAATCTTCATCTACTTGGGTGCAGCGATTGTCATAGCTAAGGATCCCAGCTCACGGTCAAAGCCATACTTCTATCGAATGCAGTTTGCGTATGATGCTCAGGATCCTTGGATGTACGCGATAACCTCCTTCTACACGGGTTGGGTTGGATTCTCCTCGGTAACAGTGATGGCTGCTGAGGATTGCTTTATTGGAACTACTCTCAGCTACATTGCAGTACGCTATGAACAGCTACATAGGGAACTGGATGGACTCTATGCAGCTTCCTTGAGTAGCCTTTCACAAAGTTCAAAATTGCACCGCCCGAATGAGTTACACAGAATCTTCACCCAAAAGCTGGGGGTCGTCATAAACAAACAGCAGGCTTTAGATAGGTAAGAAGCCTCAGTATAGATACCAATTGTTGTTGTAGATTCTCTGCAGATATTCAAGCATTTCTGAGTCTTACCATCTTTGTGTTGGTCACATTTGGTGTATTCCTTCTCTGCGTTGTAGCTTTTCAATTGGCTAAGGTGAAAGATACATCCTCAAACATAATAGATACTTCAAATGTCCCCTTCCTCCACAGACAGACTTCAGCATGGGAACATTTCAGTACTTCTGCTGGTTGGTATCTCAAAGCTTAGAGTTCCTTGTGATTGGTTCATTTGGTCAGCGTTACACAGATGCGGTAAGTCTGATGAATATTCCTCTGAAAAGGAAATGAAGATAAAAGCAAAACAGAACAAAGAAAAAAACAAAATAATTTATCTCTCCCACTCGTGCAATATTCCGTTTAACAGGCCGCGCAAATGGCCAACTCCTACTACATGTGCAATTGGGAATCACTTCTGGCTCATGGTGATGCCAAGGCCAATGCTCTACTTATTAAGGACATAAGTTTTGCGATTTATCGATCCCAGAAGTCCGTTCATCTTAATGGGATGAAATTTCTGATTTTATCTCTCAACAGTATTGGTTCGGTAAGTGAACGAAGGGGAAGATGATGTGATGAAGAAGAGATGGGTCTATGAGGGGTTGTCCTCCACAGACTGTGGAGTGGATGTACTGATAACGATGAACAGAATCACTAAATGAGCTTTGTTCCTTATATATACTACTTTGTTTGTGCTTTTCTTTTTTCTTGTCTGCTTTTGTTTCAGGCCTTGAGCTCTTCAGTGTCGTACTTTATGTTCCTAAATACTATGGAAGATATCACAAGTAAAAGGAATGCCAATAAGTAGATTGAGTCCAGAAAATAAGGCTGTTCGAAGGAACTAAATGAAACAACTGAGAGAGCATTTGAATAGGAAAATTAAGAAGAAAACTGAAGTCGACACAAATTCTTTCAATAAATGACTAATGGTTAATTCGATTTGACTCAAGTGTTTCGATTGAGCTTCTTATGGCAAAAAGTGTATTATTTAGATGGAATTCTTTTCTTTCTGGCAGTCGTTTGTAAGTGTGCTAAGCGGTAGGTATTTCGACGCCGCCCAGTGGGGCAGTTCTTGTGGAAGTCATTTCATGACTTGAGAATGCATCATTTGTTATGTATATCTTATATACCTCGTCTACTTAAGAGAGACGTTTTTAGTTGTGTTATCCCTTCTTCCACAACTACGTACGAGTACCTTGTGGCGGTAGAGGTGCTTGGTAAGGCACGATCCCAGACAACGCGTGCAAGGTCAAAGAGTGTAAGTTCTCTGAGGGAGACAGTCTGAACAAAATGACAACATATTTTAATGGATAGAATGAACGTTCATGTAAACCAAAACCAGGGATGAGAAGCTGAGGGATATATCAGTCGCTAAGCTTCCCTCAGGCACCCTGGTAGGACCTGTCGTTATAAGCCTTAGCGCTTGTAAAACCAGCGATGCTAAAAAAGTGGACAGCTCACACAAGCTTACTCCTGGAGGACAAAATGTCGTATCATCCTCCACCTCCACTTGGAGCCCTCTGGATAGTTACGTAGTGGTGAATTGAACGTATGCCAAATCCACCTACTCTTATTCAGCTGACCATTCGAAACTGTGCGAGCACAGCTGTGTACAATTCAGCACCCTTATAAGATTAGATGAGGTATCACTTGCTGACTTGAATGTGCTATGCGTCTAAGATATCCAACAAGAGCCCTCAGAAGGAGGATGGAAGATGGATGAATTCTCCAGATGAAGTCAACGGCGAAATCCATGGACTGTTCTGGGAGACACCTTACACGAGCTAGATCAACATATTCCAAGCTCAGGTTAATGAAGGACGTGTTCACGGCAATTGAAGAGCAAGCGGAACAAGTTGATCTTAAAGTGAATGAGGACAAGAGGAAGTAGGTATATGCTATTAACAAACCAACAACTATCCAAAATTTTGAGCAGAACGTCACTGTTGATAACTACAACTTCGAGGTATTTAAGGAGTTCACCTACCTCGAAACAAGTCCTACAAATGACAGCTTAGTAAAGATCTGACTAAGAATAACCCTTGCTACCTTAGTTTGGCACTTGTCGGACAGAATGTAAATGTACTCCGAAAAAGCTCACAATGCTTCAAGAGGATCTTTAACAGCCTCTAAGATCCTCAAAAAACAAGATGAAAAACGTGGGAGTGCGAGCAAAAGAACAAGGACACAATACGCTTTGCAGGCAGCAAAGAGGACTAGTCAATCGGAGTCGGAGAAGGACATGTCTCTTCCTCTAATAGAAATGGAGCTACTTTATAAGAAGAGGAGACCCCAAAAATGTGATTGTCCAGCTATGCAAGGCAAGCGTCTTATACCTTAACCATGTATGTCTTTACGCTACGGAGCACTTTGCACCGAAACACTCGCTTTTTGGGAAGTTTATTGAAATTATCTCAGTTTGTGTGTTTGTCAGATAATTTCGCGTTCTGACATATTGAGTAGAAACAATGGGTTCTTATGGGGCAATCCGAAAATGTTACCTCAGGCGTTTCCAGCGCTTTTGATCGTAGATATCGTAAACTCGACCTCAACTCCCTACTTTCTCGCACGTTTGACAGCTACTGGCTATCAGCTGTGACAACCCACATTGTGATTTGACCTGTTCGATTTCAAGCAACAAAGTTAGTCATTGGGTCGTGTATTTCCTCCGAACTGGTATTGCAATTTGCATTGGTCGTTCTAATTGCTCTTAATCTGACCAAACATTACTTATATTCTGTCACAAACATAACCTCTCAACGCTCGACAACTCTGAAGCGACATTGTGATAAGAGTCAAGCCTCACGAGTCTACAAACGTGTGATAGCCGACTTACAAGCCCCTATATCGTTCATGTGATTCGAATGGAACTTTGTCAAGTTGTTGTCTAAGCACCAATTATGGTTTCTAATGTAGTAAAGCTAACGCATGATAGGTGGCGCATAAACCTTATACAAGTAGGTACTCTTGACGGACAAAAGTAAAGGTGTGTACATACTTTGAATCTACTCACCTTGAGCTGTTAACTCCCAAGGTCTCATGCTCAAACAAGCACACACCCATGAATATCCTTCCGTCGAGTTGTAATTATTTCCATTTTATGTCCTTCTTTATTTCTCTATGAAAATCCAAACTATTCGCTTGGAACGCAAGTTAAGCCAATGAACTCTTCAACACAAAACAAAACAAAAAAAATGACTAAAATATAAAGCAAAACAACAAAAAAAAAACATCCTTTAAAGGTCCTTCGTTAACATAATATCGGCCTCAAAGTAAGTGTCTTGCATTTTTGAAATTCAAATTAAGGGAGTCCATATTTATGGCGAATCGAAAGTTAAAAAGGAAAGAAGTAAACTGTTCTCACCCCTACACATCACAGGATGTGATGATGATGATGATGGTGACGCCGTTTCATTTTCTATAAGCGAAGTTTTATATCCTCTTTTTTACCCTCACTCTCACCCAGAGTAGGTGCCTTTGAAGGAAACTCACAAAAGCAAAAAAAAAGCAAAAAACTTTAAACTCCGAGGTTGAGCCGTGCCTCCTCAGTTCACTCCGCATAACATTAAATTATTTGAAACACTTTTTTGAGTTTCTGCATGGCGGAAACTTAATTTCATGCATTTTGAACATCAGAAACGTGGCAGTAAGAATTGCCCTCGCTTATATTCTTTTTCTATAAAATAAAAATATATTTTTTTGTTTTTATTTCAAAAAAAATATAAAATAGCTACGTGCGGACACTACTGCGTGCAAGTCGCTAAAATTTATAGGGGACACAGTGTTGGAAGGTAATGAGTTTCAAGCTTAAACAAATTTATTAAGTGTTGAGTTTGTTGTAACGCAACGCGAGAGTTATTAACCGCGCAAAAGCTTCACAGGAACACAGGGGTGAAAGGACGAAAATATTTAATTTTGATGGCTTTATGTAAATTAAAGGGAAAACATTTCCTTGTCTCCTTGTTAATATTCGTCACGTGGGTGGAAGGCAAAACCCTCATTTGAAGTCCGTTTTATTATTGTTTCCAATCAAGCACCAAGCAACAGTGAAAAGGATTCACAAGGACTGTTTGTGCAGAAAATTTTTTATCGCAACTTGAGATCTGGAGGAAAATTTTTGAGGGCAACCCCTAAGTCAACATTCTTCGATTTATCTTCTTTTTTTTTGCTTGAAAAATAAACAATAGAAGACAACAACCGGCCATCGGAATGATGGCTGAGTGTGGACGAGGATGTAACACCACAAAGTTGTTGCTTTCTTGTGGTTCCCATTCTAATGATTTCCCGAGTTTGGTTGGCTCACATTTTACCCAGGACACTTGAAGGAAAATCGAATAAAATTTGCATGGATTTATGCTGCCAACATAACAATAAAAAAAAAAACGGAGATCTCTTTTCGCAGGGATAATCAATTCGTCGAGGAGGAATAGTGTGAGTCGGGTGGATGGAGTCGTTTTTATTTTGACTCGTTATCGAATTGAATCTGTTCCTTTTTTTTTTCCTGTTTGGATGGTTAAAGCAATTTCGCTGTGGTTGACCCGGGTTTATTGATTGCTTAAACTAAGGAATTGTATCTACACAAGAATATATACTTTGTAATTTTATTGAATATGGATTTTTTTTACATCACGTTGCTTTGAAAATTGATTAAATTAAGCAGAAGGAGGAACTGTTCAATATCTCAAAAAGGCTGACTTATAAATTGAACTTTTACATAAGAACTTTAGTCATTGGATACTGATTATTTTATTGTATTTTATTTTATTTTCCAGTATCTATAGCTTATGAGTAATTTGCAAGCATACCACTAGATATGAGTACAGGGTGCGCCATCATTTATTAGACGTATTTTAAGCGACCTGAACGGTTATTCTTTGAATCAATTGCTCTTTGTACGGAAACACATGCAAATTTCCTTCAAAACGCGACAGAAAGTGGTCCTCGAGACACCGAAATTCTGAGTGTGGTGGCGGTACAACACACGTGGACTCTTGGCAACACTCTCTCTTACCATTTCAATCAGTTCATTGGAACATTTTGGTAGTTGAAGAACGGTATGTCAATGGGCTTTCATACCATCGTTTTGCCGTCGATGCCATAAAGGCAGTAGTAGGTATGGCAGCTGAAGCAATACAGCGAGAAAGGTGGTGAGGGGGAATGAAGAGATACTGCGCAGTACTAAGGCTTGACGACGATAGTCACAGACTACTACAGCAACATAAGGTTAAGATATCGCACTGATGATGGCGTTAACAACGTTTCCACAGGCGTTCCGCAAGGATCGGTTCTTGGACCACTCCTATGAAACATCATGTACGACGGAGTTCTGCGACTATCGCTGTCTGAGGGAGTCAAAGTGATTGGTTTTACCGACGACATCACCGTGGTCACAGTAGCCAAGCATGTCCTAGAGGTGAAGCCCGCATCGAATGAAGCTATTACGGTAGTAAAGGAATGACTGGAATCTACCGGTCTGGAATTAGCCGCTCACAAAACTGAGGCTGTCCTGATAACATGACGGTGTAGTACGCAAACTCCCAGGCTGAAAATTAGACAATTCGATCTAAGGAATCACTGAAGTCCCCTGAAGTCATGCTCGACAATAGGCTACGCTTCAAAGTCAGCTCGGTCCTCCTTTATGCTTCCCCGATACGGGCAGAGGCACTGGCGACAAATGTATGCAGGAAAAAGCTATCAACTGCTTACAGGCTGCTCAATCAGTTATCAGCGTCTTTCGAACAATTTCCGATGAGGCAGCTTGCGTTTAAGGTGGAATGATCCGAATCGGCATCCTCGCGAATGAAGTGTACCTTAGGCCACCCTCGAACTGGCAAGATGCAAACAGAAGCAAGGAAAATAAAATGGCAGTCTCGGCATTGCTGTGGCAAACCAAGTGGGATAACTCTGCTAAAGTCAGATGGATCCACCAACTCATTTTCAGCATAGACATGGATAAAGAGAGCAAGGGGGGAACAGGAACTACCATCTTACACAGTTTCTGTCCGGGCATGGCGGTTATCTGAAATACCTTCATAGATTTGGACACGATAGTTCGCCCCAGTGCCCAGAATGTTCAAATGAGGAGTAGGATTGCGGAGAATCCACTGTTGTACTGCAGACGCTTTGCAGAGGTCCAGAATATCTCGTAAGCCACATGACGAGATCAGAAGGCGAGTGAATGGAGATCTGCTAACTCATATTGTGTGGGGAAAACGCCCTGTGAAAAGCAGAAGCCCTAAGAAAAGTCCCAGAGGCAAGTTCGGAGAATATAGCATAATTGATAACCAGCTCCGAAAAGTAATACCTTACGGCAGTCCGCAGGGAGAGTGGTTGAAGTGTGAGTGGTGTGTGCTTAGTACGTGGGCGTATTCCCCGCATCGACTATTGGGGACTCATTTACACGCTTAATTCCTACATCTCAGCACCGAAAACACCAAAGTAATTGTCAAGAAACTTCGCAGTTTTTTTATGATTCTTAAACTCTTACCTTTACCGATGCGATATTTCTTTGAAAACAAAGCCATTGATAACGTAACAATAAATCGCAATTTACTTGCCCAAAATTAAAGGAAAAGAACAAGGAAGCAAGGCAGGTGAATTGCACTTTGAAAAACTATCGTCAGATGTTTACACAATAAATTCGGAAATTGCGATAAATCTTAAAATTCAATTTCATACCGAATCGAATTTAGTCGCAATCTTTTCGATTTTTGTTATTATTTCCTCTCACGTGAAGAGCCACATGCAGCTGGTGTAGCAATTCATCCATTCGCCTGCAATCCTACTAGCATTAGTGAATGTGAGTACTTTTTTGGATATACATACATATGTATATCCTTTTTCTTTACCGGCATGCTATTGGTTTCGTCTTCGAGTAGTACTTACTGTACGTATACCTGCATTTAAAAAGAAAAAAAAAAAAAAACGTATAGTTGTAGTCAGGATGTGTTTCCTTCTGGATGCTTCACATTTCACAGGTTCTCATGTGAGTGGAGCCAAAAGATACGAGACATCGTATCCGTATCTCTTTATGTGAAATATATAGTATGTAGGTAGATATGTTTTTAAGGACGATGGCGACGAAGGAATTTATGATTTCATATCACGTATTTTATTGCGATATAGAAATTCATGACAGCCAACAGATACCAGATACCAGACACACGAGTACAGATGCCTAAACAGCTATAGATGTGGTAAACCTGCCCAAATATGGGTCATATTCGCTTAGGTTATGTCCGATTATTTATAGGTCCTTAATAGTTGAATTATGCCCACAAAAATGAGAGGAAATGTTATCCAGATATTTGCCTGAAGCTCATCTAAGGTAGGATATGGCTTGATAGCCTGTAATTTGTTGGCTATGGCATTGATTGTAGTACGGAATGGTTTACAGTCTCGGATGAGTGAGTTTCATTGTAATGCCCAAATGAGTGTAAATTTGTGTAGTCATTTACGAAGTAATTGTTGGGGAGTTGTTCTGACGTGAATGTAACCAATACTTGACGCGTTATTAGGCTGTAATAGCATTTTGCGTCCCAAGAGCTTAAAGCATAATAATAATAATAATAATGGCACCTTCTATATTAATACTTTTATGTTTTTGTTTATTTTAAGTGGAATTTTTGAATTATCTCCTTCACATTGAAACAAGAGTAAAAAGGCAAAAAGAGGAACTACAATCGAACACGTCAACGAAAGAATGCTATTGCACTATTTTTCGCAAGGTGGCGCTGAGAAATACTGCGGCAGTTCGACCGATACGGCATATGTGTGGCTCATAATCTTGTGGATAAAACTATCAGCTACTATGTGTCTCGTATAAAAGCGGCATGGGTTGGAGTCTTCTTCAAAGTTTTTTGACGACTCTACCACTTGCGAGCATCTTAAAAAGGTATTTACTGTCATGCGAAGCTTCTCAAACAACCCTCTGCTCTTCATATAAGGCATTCAATTTGAGTCGATGTCATTCAATCCGCCAGAGAAACTGCACTATCGCCGGATAAACTGCATTACCACATTCAAGCACAATGGTATGCTTTGGAAGAAGCATAGGAATAACAGCTCTTACTTGACACCTGTCAGAGTATGACAGTTTTTTTTTCCCGCTTAACATGCAAAGTGTAAAACTTTAATGAAAGTCCGCCCTGTGGTGTAATTTATTTTCAAACCTAACTTAAAGAGATATGTATGTGTATATTGCGAAACCAGGACTGTCAAATCTTTAACAATGTCGAGAGTCTACGACTTGTGCCAAAAATTATTTAAAAACTGTATGTACAACCTATCTTTAAAAAAAAAATGATACTCTTACACCACACCTTTCCAGTGTCTCTCCAGGCTTACCCCTTGAAATTAATTTCTTAAGCAAATCCTAATGGATTTAAGCGGGATGATGGTCTCAATGGCAACATATTCCCACCCTTCTTACGGCTATGTCTGCCTGTCCTTTCACAAAAAGAAAAACACAAGTCTGCCCTAAAGGAAACACAGCCGCTTAGTTTGGTGACATTATTTCAAAAACAAGCAAAGGAATATTAAATTATGCTTCTTCCCCTGACACACACACATAACGTTCATACGTACGTGTACACATCAAGATGCCGTGTTAATCAATGTCATTCATCTTGCAGGCTTTAAATGCCTGTAGCTATTATTTTCACATTTTACCTTTTTCTCTTGGTTATTCTTACACACATATGAACACGGAAGCCAATTATCCTCATCGTTCATCCCGTGTCGTTCTACCCGTTTTTACCTTTCGGGCATTACCGTTTAATTTACATAAATATCAAATTTTGTCATATGCTTAAATCTGTCAACAGCGTGCACAATAAATTGCGCAATGAACAATATAAATCTGCGACAGAGCACCAAAAAAGAAATAAAAAAAAAAATGTGAAAAAGAAAATTTCTTCTGCTCGACTAAGAATGGGGAGATGACGACGGAAACGACGACGACGTCGAGAAGGACGACGACTACGGTGTTGAAAACGCAAACAACATCAGAGAGCAAAGCAAAAACGTCACTCATTTAAATCCCTTCAGGAGGCGAAAACACATGTGCATGGCAGCAGAAGCATACAGGAGCCAACCCCATCGGAACAAGGGACTCAGGCAACTTGAGGTATTCAATACAGGCGTTCTTGCCAACGTAAAACGTAGGTCGGTACCGGTCGATCTATCCTTTGTTTTCTATCACAATGGGAACATGTTAAGTCGTAGGTTTTATTCTTTCCTTTCTATCTTTCAACGAGTGCTTCTATTTTTATTCCATATTCGTTTGTAGGGTGAGCTTACACTGAAACAAAGTTGTCTTACATTTTTGTAGCGGATGCCAAAACAGCTTTTTATTAAAGTAACCCTAACCACGCCCACTTTTCTATTGATATAAGCTCTAAATCTTAACAAATAAAAACATTTTCTTAGGCCTCCCACTGACACGCCTACTTTTGCGAAACAAAAAATAGGGTGCCCTAGAATGGTCTTTAGAAAAATTGTATCATTTTTTGTATCTTTTATCCTGAAACGTTGGTCGTCAATTTCCTGTGAATCGAAACCAGTGATATGTTACGAGTTTCGGAAAAAATCAACAACAACAAAAAAACACATGTGAATGACGTATTTGCCGTACGCACATACTCAACCACAGGATACATCTTCTTGTTGTTCAGATTTTTCCTTGGCATATTCCTCACTTCGTTTCCATAAATTCATGCACGGGCGCGCATCCTTGAAAAATATCCATCCATACATCCCAGCAGGAGACCAATCCCACTCGATTTCATTGGCATAATGTCAATTTTCAGCTTCAGATAGCGCAGCCTTTGAACGACACGATGGGTTGACGATGGGGGGTTGTTGCGCGCTGCAATTAATTTAGCACCCTTTTTGGGGAGGATCCTTCAAATTTAATTAGAATCTTCCAGGGAAATTTCTTTGACAAAATGTGCACACGCTAAAAGTGAAGTATAAGGAAGCGGTAGCGCAGAGTTCATGAGTGCATCTAACACTTGGGTGCAGGAAACACAAGTGATTTCCCTTAATTGCTAAAAGTAGGAGGGTAAGTGATAGAGATTCATTTCCTTGTTGTCACGAGAGTTAGAAGGAAATATGGTTTCTGTCGCACATAGTTTCTGGAGGGAAATTAGCTTTATTGACTGTTTACTTTTTGTTGGCAAAAGTTTTAACGATTGCGCTCTGTAACTCATTACACGTTCGAGAGTAAGAAAGGATCCGCTTCTGTCTAAATTCTTTAGAGACACGTGTGTGTGATAGATATGTGCATTTTAATCTTTAGAACTTCAATAATATTGAACATTGAAAATGAGACAATATTAATTTGAAACAGCGACACCTATCGATGACAACAGAAGATATTCTTGTGATTGCGCCTTTAAGTGATAACGCTTTGTTCAACTAAACTATTCCTTTTCGTTATTTAAGCAAAAATTATACTAATCAACAATAAAGGATGTATAATAAGACAATAATTCACCTCCACAACAAGATACCATGCCAGTGACAGCCAGAGATGTACAAAATATATGTTTCCGTGACGTAAAGTAAAGATTAAACTTGTGCAATACATAGCGCAACTATAAGGAGCAAAAACTTTTATATGGACAAATTCCTTTAACCTTAACACTCGTCTAGTGATTTTTGCGTACGCATACGTATCCTTGTTTACGTTTAGTTAGATGGAGAAAAAAAATTTACTTGCTCCTTGAAGTTTTCTTCGCTTTAGTGTTGAGAGGAACAACTTTTGGGATTTATTGTTAGAAGTTGGAGGTATTTTCTTTTCTTTCTTTTTTTCATCCTAGAGCACTCAGGGAATTTTCTTATCTTGACATGAGCTTCTAGCTTTAAGTTTGCATAGTAAATGGATTGCGGAGGTAGGAAATAATCTGGAATATTTTTTTATTAGAAAGCAGCAGATATTTACATGACTTCTGCAAGATAGTTTCTTAGTTGAGGTCATGAATTCGAATTTTGAATAGGAATTCTAGAATACTATTGACGGTGAGGCATACCAGAAGATCTTGAAGTTTTTCTTTTTTGTGAACTTTAAGATAAACTATTCGTCTTTTAAATGAAACTGAATTGCAGAAAAAAATCAGTAGTTTGTAATGTAATATAGAATTTGAACACATCCCATAGTCCCTTAAATGAGTGGGACGCCATCTACTGTTGAGGTTGTGTATGAGTGACGGCGGCGACGATCAAAAATGGAAACTAAGAAGAAAGAAAGATGGCCGTTCGTCAGTAGACAGACCAAGTAATTTATTTACTTTTACAAATAAAGAAATATTTTATGTTTTATGATTTGAGAAAGACTTCAATGTACTAAAGGAGCTAATACATTTCAATGAAGCTCCTCACAATAAAAAGAAAAAAATATCTCCCACTATTGGTTCTCCAAAAAACTATTTCAAAGTAATCTTTACATCTTCTAGTCAAATTTTACGAGTAAATTCTACAATCAAACTTGAATACAACTCCTTCTTGTAGCATTTGTGTTTACTGTCCCGAACACAATGTATTCAAAAACCACGCGATAAATAACCAATTGAAATGAAAAGACATTCAATTTTACATCTTAAAAACGTTCTGTCTGTGTATTGTTTGCAGACGTCGGTCGTCCCCAAAACATGAAGGACGAAAGAACATCGACTCTATTGTGCACATAGTACACTCTTGTAAGTGACTATCCAAGTAAATCTTATGGTCTTGCATCACTCCTTCACTTACTACTACCATAGCTAAGAAGTCTGTCCTCAGTGGGACGGGTTTGAGAGTAAAAATTCGAATAAATCGCCTTTCGTCCGGATGAAAGGATGCAAAATCGACAACCAAGGAAATGGACTTAAAGCCATGATTTATAGTTTTCGGATTTTCCATTTAACTTTATTGGTTTTCAGCTGCTTCCACATCCTGTAGGACAACGATGACGACGACGTAGACGACGACAACGACTAGAAACTTCTTTGCCATTCTATCGGCTTTCTCTTCTTTATTGTCTAGAAAATTTTCTCCAGCCCATCTTTTGCAACGAAATGGAAATGACACTCGCCCGAGCCTTTTCCAAAAAACCAAACACAAACAACAATACATAGAAATGTTTTTGAACATGTTTTAAGGTCCGGTTTTCGAATGGAAATTCAAATTTATTTTTATTTCTCCTAAAATCCCATAAACAGTGTTATTTTTTGTTGTTCTTGTTACTGTTCAGTCCTTATAGTGTTGTGCTTTTATTTATATGCACAACAATGAGGACTTAGAGCAGAGATTGGAGAAGCTCCGCCCGGTAACTAGTACTTATGTTGTGTAACTTTTTCACAAGCAAATTAAAATAGTCATTCTCACTCCAAGGCCCTCGGAGGGTAGTGTCCACCTTTTTACGGGCCAACAGATCCTGTACTAACGTAGAACAGAAAGTGAGTGTATAAATCACTCTGGTTTATGTGTTAAGGTGTTCTGGAGTGTGCGGCGGTCAGTGCGAATATTTGTGTCTGGTCATGATGGGAACTCACATAAAATAGAAACTTAATTGACTTTTGGGTTTTGTAGTTTCGTTCTCGTTCTCGTGCGAGTAGGGCAATGAGTTAGTAATGTTCTTTATGAGAATTTTAATGTACATAAGTTTCTCGGTACAGAAATTCTATTAAGAGTTTATTCAGAGCCAGTAAGACCCTTGTCAGAGAAGTGTATTATGAGTGTGAAAAAAACACTTTGGTGTTGAAAAAGGTAACAAAAAAAACGATATAACTTTTGATGTTTTGAAAGATTCCGCAGTATTTATGTGGAAAAGAAGGTGTCCTTGTTACTCATAGAAAAAACAAACCAAGCTCTGGATTATTTTTTTATTTATTTATTCTTCAATCAAAAATTTATCGAGAAATTCTCCTACGAGGTTGCTACTTAGCTTTGGGATATGGCAACACCAGTTTGAATATGTCAAATCTGACATTGTCATTGTAAAGTGTGACACTTTTAATGGTAATCGTATTCAGAAAGTTTTGTCACACAAATGCTTTTTGTGTTGAGTTCAGATACTTAAAACATTAATCTTGGTCAAACCGTGTTTTTTTTTTAAGATTTTCGACGTGGTCTGTGACTTTTGGTACTGAGGCACCAGCTCGAGCCATCATGTTTCGGTGGTCCTTTGAACTCAATCATCACGTTAAACGTTATAGTTGTCCAAAATCCATTGTTATGCGATTCGAATCAGAATCACAGTTGTTGAACGTACTTACCATGGAACCACTGTCGATCTTTCACATATTGAAGTTTACGCATAAGAAAATTGAGAGCACGCATTTTCATTGGTGGAAGCAGAGAGAGAATGTAGAGAAACTGTCATTGCCTTTAACAATCAGCTGATTGATGTGACAGATCCTATGGGACTGCTCTATCTAGCAATACGTCAACTTAAGTGTCACCGTTCAACGGCAGGACGGATACTATGAGTTGAGTCCTTAATTCCCTTCAAAAGGTGGAACTCTGTCACATCAACAAACACGTGAAGGTGATCTGGCAAATTGGGTGTACCTTGTTACTGGTGGAATAAAGAAATGAAAACATTCGGGGATGTCTACAAGCCTGACAAGTTCAATGTTCTAAATGGACTTCCAATTAGCAACGCGGCGATATAAAAGGGCGTTTAAGGAAAGCAACGTTTATGCGACAGAGCTGCTATCCATCCATCAAGAACTACATAGTGATGGGCTCTAGGTCTAGGTATTCGCTCAACACCCATCTACTACATATGAAGTATGCTGAAGCGCAAATATTAGGTCGAATTTCCTGGTATTCAGGCTAGAATCTGAACTAGAAATAGAGTATTTTTACAGATGATTCTAAAACCGATCAAAGATCAGGAGCTGATGTATTTGTGGAAGACGAAAACAAGAGACTGCTATACTCATTGGGGAAGCATGCTTCTGTCTTTCAGGCGTAGATCTTCACATCCCTAATGGCTGCGAGCCACATCGTTAGGAATAGGTGGAAGAGGCGCCTTGCTAAATCCTTTGACCACTTACAAATTGGGTGGTGAATGCAGGAGAGCCTTGAAGTGTGTTGCCCGATTCATTGACTCTCATCTGGGTGGCAGGTCACACTGGTTTTGGATTGCTAGACAAGGCTCAGAACAGAATTTCTACGGTCTTCAATTGTCGGGGCTGTCATTATTGATTAGGTTTCCTATGAATACAATTTCCTAAGTACGTACAAAAGGCTGACTAAACGGATGCTCCCAGACGCGGCATTCTTGCTGTCTCTCAGCAGAAAAGACTGCAGAGGACTCATTGGCCTTCTTACATATCACTCTGCTTCTGCAAAGCATCTTAATGTGATTGGCTTTAAGTGAAAAATCTGTCTGCGATGTGTGTCGAGAGAGTAATAACACTAAAGAAACTTCCTATACGATTGTCTTGCTTTTGCTCTAGACTGCAGATTCTAGGGGCTGATGTGATGATTGCGTTTAATGTAAGCTCCTCGTCACTGAAGCGCCTACTTGAATTCATTAGGAGTTGTGACTATTTATGCAGTAAAAGGGGTGTAATGGGGTTCCTTCTGATAGTACACTGGACAAGTTCACGCCTGAGTGCTCCAGTGAAGCTTACCTATCCCAACAAAACATAAAACCTGCAATACCTTGAGCTACTGTAGCCTTTAACAACAGCTTCTTTCCTCCAGGTAAAATTTCATCGCATAACCATCGACACCACCAGCTAAGCATTCATATTCAGTTCATCAAATTGGTATAAGCATCCTGACAAATCCACCCCCATTTGATCCACAACTGGAAGTCCTTCAATATCTCATAGAAAATTCAATTTAGCATCGCCAGATATGACTAATCTCAGTTATTACGAACTGTCGGTCGGTCGGTCCACTACTGCTGAAGCATCATCATCATCATCATACCATTGAATAAGCTCATTGCCTTTCCTACACAGTTAAATGACGAAACCGGACCCACTTTGGTCAGATGAATAAGAAACGAGCTACCAATTTCCAATTATAAATTCACCAAGTACCAAACTCGCCGCTAGGATATTCAATTATGGCTTCCTTCCCTCTTGGTGTTTGTTTCCGTGCATATCTCGGATTCACCTCTTTGCCCGGATGAGTCCTGTAATTGAATGAGAATTTTAATTGAACCTCTGATCCTAAAATAACACAATTCATTCAGGTCGGATGATTCCTACTGCCTCCCCCCCCAGAGTCCTTCAGTGATTGGTTGAGTGCTGTTTTCAAGTGTATGACCGATGGCTTATTCGGTTTCTAATATTCGCAAAAAGCAAACCGCAAAAAAAAAAGAATCAAATTTAATTAATTTCAGCAATTTCTATTTAAAATTATCGAAAATGTATCTTCAATAAGGACGACGACCGATGGCTGCCGAAGAGAATTAACATTTCAACCCCAATGTGCAGAAAATTTTAGAATTTTTTTTTATTTTCGTTCGCGGAAACAAATTATAGCTAGAGACAAACCCATTGGTCCAGAAAGAATATTTGAGTCCAGACAAATTAATTTTTATTTAAATCAAACTCTGAACGAAAGAAAAACAAATTCAAGGAGAATAAAACAGAAGTACGCAACAACAAAAAAAAAAAAAAAACGAAATGAAATGAAATAATGCTGAAGGAACGCAAAACCCAAAGACCTAAAGGGTATTTAACCGAAAAAAATCTCCGCAGTCTGCGAGATTGAAATTTTCATTTCTGGCATTCAGATGCGGTTCTAGGGAAAATTTATGCGGACTTTCTTTGCCTGAAATCTTTTGGCTAGAGGATAGTGTTGGACAGTAGCCAGAGAATAATTAATTTCTGTTTTACTTTGGACACAATCGTAAACTGCTGTGCTTTTGCATAATAAGTACGAGTATGTGTGTGTGCGCTCGAAACTCCTGATGATGATAATAATGTTGGACAATAATCCTGAAGAGTGATGCACTGCGCAATTAATTTTGTATTTCAGTATCAAAGGAATGCTTATAGTTATGACCTGACCTAATATTTGCATTTTTATAGAACGTTTACAGAATTATTTGTTGTTTTTGTGACAACATTCCATTGAACGTTGACATTTAAGTTGACGTAATATTGCCCCATAGAATAGCCTCATAGAGTCTGTCATATCAATCAGCTGATTGTCAAAGGCGATGAGAGTTTCTCTTCATTCTCTCTCTCTGCCTCCACCAATGAAATAGCGTACTCTCAATTTTCTATGCGTGAACTTCAATATGTGAATGTGTGAACTTAACTGTGTGAATGTGTATTCTGTCAACGGAGAGACGGATGGAAAAAGTAGAAAATAAACCTACTTTATCCGTCGAAGTTCATCCATCCTAAAACAGCGAATTTTTACGAAAATCTACGAATTTTTACGAAAATCTACGATTTTTTACGAAAGACTGTTCGCGTATTGAGAATTTTCGTAGTTTTTCGCAGAAGAGAGCGCTCACTAAAGAGTAAGAAATTTCCCCAAGCTACGAATTTTAGTGCAAGAAATTTCTGTGGGCTGGTTTATTAAAATTATCAAACCAGTGTATTTTCAACTAATTCTTGTTCAACCCGTTCGTTTACTTTTTCGTAATTTTGAGCTCTCCCTGAGAGAAGTTTACCCCCACTCTTCGAATTTTGATAATCTACGAATTTTAGTGTTAAAAGTACGCGAACGAATCTTGTGTTTTTTCTATCGAGTTGTCAGTTAAAAATGGCGGAACAACGGATTCTGTGGGTCGGGCATTTTAAGAACTTAGCATTTGTCACATTCTAAAAGAAGCTTTTAGCACAACTCAGAACCTAAACTTTTCGTTGATTTGGATTCACGGAATCACGGTTACGTCTTTATTTTTAAGTGAATTGAAAATTGCACTCGGGCGTATGTGGAACATATGACATGTAGTTTTAAGTCTGAATCGTAAGGCGTATACGTAATATTTTTAATAGAGATCAAAGTCGTTCTAAGCTACGGAGCAATATCCGAGTGGGATGAGTTATCTTCTGAATAAAATATGAACAATATTGGGTCCAGAAGGCTCATGATTCTCGTCTCCAAAATCGCCATCCAATAGCTAATTTTTGGTGAATTCTAAAATAAATTACATAATAGTGTTTTTAAGAAAAATATTTGACAGACAGCCGAGTATAGGTGACGTTAAGATATTGAGGAGTTTGAGAGCCTCATGTCCAGTAGCTGAGATGAAGGTGATTCGCATGAGAACAAAAGTAACAAGGCTCAATAAAGTTGGAGCATGGCTGCCTCGGGTGATATTGTCATGTTCAGAGGGGAGGCGTACCCACGAGCCATATTCCCTAGCTCGGTAGAGATGCAGAAAGTTCTGGATCACACAAATTCAACAGGAATTTCACTTTGGAAATAATTTTTAAATATTTTCCAACCTTCTTCAAGCTTAAAGCGACTCTTCTGTCAAGATTTCGAGCGGTAAACAGCTGTCAGTGTCAAAATAACCTATGATCTAAAAAGAAACCACTAGATGGCCCACCACTTATTTATGGATGTTGACAGAAGCTTCGAAGAATCTTAATGGAAAACATTGACAGCTGACTAGTAGATTTTTTTTTTGAAGTGCAGCTTCTAATAAAATTTGTATTCAATAAAAAAAGTGATACCCTCTTGGGGACCATAGGTATTTTTTTTTTTATTAAATTTTACAAAATTCTTCGGCGGTGCACTAATTTTTTTGTTACAAAACTTTATGATCACATTAGGTACCCGAATTGTCCCCGCTTCTTTCAATATTCAAATGAGGTGTCTTTCTTCCCCAAACCCATAAATACACTAATTCTTTAAAATGTTATTCTTATCCCATAAGGATAGATTCTGGTCCCCAAAAACCCATATAATGTTAACTATGCTAGACTTTATGGTGGGAACATTTTCCAGTATTTGATTACTCGTCTAGACAGGACAAAAAATTACACAAACCTACTCCGGCGTCTGGACATAAATCACACAATATTGACATTAAGCATGTTAAGAACATGAAAAGCAATAAAAATAAAATTGCCAAGGATCAAGTCCACTTGAGAAGCTCTCAGGCCTCTTGAAAAGTTACTTTAACACCTAAAAATTCATATTCCCCATCGTGGAGTGGGGGGATGTGAACAAAAAAAAAAAATAAAAAATACTTATCCCAAGTGTAAAGCACCCATTATACAAATTAATATGCCCATTAACCAACCACACATTGTTACCACCTGACATTATCACCTAGCCCACCACTGACTCATCCTTCATTTATAATGAATTTATTACATTCTTATCTGCTTACTCACTGACTATACATCCTTTCCTCTTCTTTTCTTTAAACACATTTTGAATTCCCTCAAACAACCAATACACCAGCTCTCGACTCTCAAGTTAAATCCTTTTAAAGTACTTAAACAGTCGCTTCGCCTCTGTGTATGTGTGCAGGAACAAAATAAGGCAACTGTCTGTCTGTGCCTTGTTTAAATGGAAAGCTGATATCTTAAAGGGTTCAACTTGGAGAAATTTGTCTTCAGGTGTAATCTTTTGGTAAAAATGAATGAAAACCCCTTTGCGGAAGGATGTAATAATGGTTTTGTGACCTTAGGCATATTGCTGCCGTTCCTTTGCCATAAAGATGATAAATTGCCTTGTGCCTTGTACCTTTATTGATTTGAAACGACGACGACGACGACGACGAAGAGGACGACTACGATCGCAACGGCATAGACTTTGAAAAGGGGTAAAAAAGTAATGGGTTCGAGCAGCCAGCATAACCCTAGTGTGCATCAATTTTTCTCAAGCCTCCAACTCCCAAAAGACGAACGACGACCATCCTAATACATCACTTAGTGTCAGATTTCAAAATCAGTTAACACAAACAATGTGGTCTTTGCGGGTGCTTACTTTAATTTAAAAGGAACACGCTCCTAGTAGTAAAGAAAAATAATCCTCTAATTTAGTGAAATTTAAAGCGAACGTAACGAGAATCCTTTTGGATAAAGTTATAACGAACCTAAGCATGGGAAGCAAGCACAAAAAAAAAGAGCTTACACCGAGCATTCTTTATCTTTTACGTAAATCTCCGCTTGCATTATAAATCCTCGCGAAGATCTCTAAACTGTTATGGAACCCTCTTACCCATGGCAGGATAACATATATTTTTCCAGATATCTCGCCCTCTCTCAAAGAGAAAAGAAAAGAAAAAACTAAGCAAAGGACAAAAAAAAAATGGAGAAAATTAGATGACACCAAAAGCTCTTAATTATCCCATCTCGCATCCCCTAAAATGCAAGGAGCAAAAAAAAAAAAAAAAACGAAAATAAACACGAATTGAGAGAATTAAACCCTTTTTCACACAGGCTCCATAGAAAAGGTAGGATGGACCCTTAATCGCTGGCAATTAGTCACCGCCGGCCAAAAGTAAAACAAACAAAGAGCGAAACGAAGAAGATACAAAAGAGGAGACAACATTCGCTTAATGTCTCCTTTATTGGTAGAAATTTATCTTTGCAATTTATATACATAGTTGGCAGGATATCATTGCCCCATTCCCCCCACTGGATAGAGCGCGAGCGCTCTCTCTGTGCACAGATTAACACACGGGCTAGGACGATCTATTATATTGTATTCCGGCTGCCTGGAGGGGTGGAAGTTTCACAGATGTGACAAGGATTAAATTGCGCTTTTTCGCGGTCAAACTTGTTCTTAAACAGGTACGCGATGTAATTGTGTACCGGTAATTATTTCTCCTTCATTATCCTTGGGGTCTGTTACTCATAGAAACGTGGTTGCTTGCAAGGATTACATTTCGCAATGAATTTGTCTTTTGGCTTAAGTTTTTCATATTTTTCTGTATCTTCTGGATCTGCTATCAGATAAAAATGTAGATAAATACATGTTACATTCTGATATACATACGTAGAAGGAGTTGTAGCGAAGATTGTTCATTATAGCCTTCTTTGGACGCCTGCAGATCCGTCGTGCTTCTTGGTTATTGGGACACTTGTTAAAGAGAGAGCAAGCGGCATTTAAATGTCCTCAAATCCCTTTTAAATACATCTTCACTTCATTGATACACTGACGGTTCAAATCAGTATGTCAATCGGCATTGGAGCTGGTCGTATGCCTCATAAGAAACCTCTGCACGTCAAACATAAATATAATGTCAGAGAGCCCGTTAGCTCTTAAAGATTTCGTGTCCTTTAACTTCAAGGCCCAGCTAGTTTGGAACTGTCCATAAGTACTTCTGTAGCACACTGCATACAACAAGTTCACTGTTGTTTGAGTCCCTAAGGGAATGAATCCGCTGTTGAACTTGCCAGCTTAGAAGCCCAGTCTACCTATAACCACATTAGCATGGACCTGGTGCTCAACCAACAAACTCCTCCATCCAGCCTTTTAGGAGCAAGCTTCCTCTAGTTGTGCACAGCAAGTTGGTTGAGGCCGCCCTCTACTTGTTGACGTCACCTACAGAGTGGTCAAGCTCTACTGAACCGTTTATCCAGAATGGATTTGAAGACGTTCTTAGCTGAAACGATGGGCTCCATCCGCTCCGGGATTTTATCTTCTTCCCCATCCGATCTTGTCAAACTCAATGCCTCTGGACAATACAGTAGGACTGGGATGATTAGTGACTTATAAAGAGTTACCTTAGTACTTCGAGATAGAGCTTTGTTACTCAATTGCGTTCTTAGTCCATGGAACACCGATTAGCAAGAGTGATTCTTCGTTTGATCCCCACTGTTGATATACGCAGAGCTTACCATAGAGCCGGAGGAGACAAAGTCCTTTAGTACCTCAAAATTATAGCCGTCTATTGTGGCATTCTCTCCAAGACGCCGATGCTGAGTGTCCTTTTTGTAGACAGCATATATTTTGCCTTGCTTTCAATTACCACCAAATCTACTCCTGCTGCCTCTATCTCAATGCTCACAAATGCCCAACTGTGGGCTCGCTGGGTTCTTCTGTTTATGTCAATCTCATCGGCGTAAGCGAGTAGTTGTCGCACGGTATTTAGCTTCTAGTAAGACTGATCTTCTTAACATCAAACGTGCACAACTGTCCCACCATAATGTGTACATTTGTTTTTCAGGACAGGACTGATCTCTACAAGATAAAGGTATTTCTCTAGGAGGCGTTAAGAATCCTATACAACTGGGGTTAGAATAGCCCCAACTGAAGCAAAATGAAAGGGCTTAGTGCTCGGATTAGGGCTAGATTTTACCAGAATTGGAGTAAGCACAGCTATAAGAAAAGGACAACAGCAGATGGAAGAGGACGAAAACGGATGGATGCATACAGAACGATTCATACGTCCTGAAACCTTCTTCAGAATACGAGGCCATACTCTAAAAGAGGAGAGTAAAGAGAACTAGTTCGGCTATTACCTAAGGCAAGCTATTAAAAAGTTCAACGGCAAGCATAAAATAATCTGGACATCCTAACAAGCTTCCTGGTGGGGCACTGTTAACACAAGTAACTCCAAAGGAAACTAGGAGTAACAGAAGAAGCAAACTTTAGACCCACCTTCAGATTACATCATTTGCACTAGTCTCCGGTTGTTGTGAATTGTTGTCTTAACCATTTGAAATTCTCTGGTACTTTTATGTCCTTGAACTTCCGAAACATCCCTCTAATAAACACTAAACCGTAATGTAGTCTCAAGTTGTTTCCATGTTATAGTCATCATTACCGGTTTGGATTTAAGTACCCACTCGACTAGTGTATACCTACTCCAAAATTAACTTGCGAAAGCGATAAATATAATAATTCCAAGTTGTCTCTAAAACACCCTGACAAACAAGAAGGACGCGCCGTGCCAAAACAACACCAGCTGCGCGCTCCGTTGGCAATTTTTCTTCCAAATCGTTTTCTTCATTTGCCAAATTCTGGCAAACATTAGCTTTTTATACGACAGCCTTGAAAGATACCTTCATAGTCCTCGTCGTCGTCGTCGTCGTTGTCGTCGTTGTCGTCACCCGCACTTGCTACCTGGATATGTAAGGCTTAAAGGTGCAAGTAGACACATTGGAAAAGGCATACGTAGACATCAGCAAAAGGAAGCACACTACATCAAAGTGCATCGCTTTTATAGCCGAGCTAAGCATGTTTTTATCCTTGAAAATTTAATTTAATATCCCACCGACCGTAAATGTGTTAGTCCTTTCTAAACAGACACACTTAGGTACGTCGTGCCATGTCGCAGTCGATAGTAGTAGTCCTCCTCCGTATCAAACAAAAGTGGCATTATTTTTTTTTTTGCCAGCACAAAGATTGGAAAAGAGCCATTGGCAATCATGTTTACCCACACACACACATTCACACACTCACACACGGATCTATACCCTCAAGAAGTTGGTTGAACGGAGAAGAGTTTCTTTGTTTGCCTATTGATCCTAGAGAAAGGAGTATAGAGTAACCACTAAAGAGGACATTTAATTAAAAACTGCACAAATTCCGCATTGAAGGCAATTATTCTGCAGTAAAAGGCATCACCTCTATCATCGGTGAAAAAAAGGATTCTTAACCTTTTAAGAGTGTGCTTTTATGGAAGGAGGAAGAAAGGAATAAGGGATAAAATTAGTTACGTGGTCATAAAAGAACGGAAAGTGATCGATGAAGGTAAACACTTACCTGGTACTATTAGTTTCTATGCTACACATAGTTCCTGCTTCCGTGTGTGTGTGTATTGGAATTCTTCCTGAAAGGATGCCTTGCCAAGTGGGACATTGGCGTAAACATGACTTTCGCATACCATAATAGCAAAGGTAAGTTCTTTTTTTTTTCTTTTTATCTTCTCTTAATTATTGCACACGAAATTTGCTGAGCAAACAGGACATAAGGAGGTAAAATCAAAGGACAACCATTGATAGGAGAGAAAAACTGATTGTCATGAGGGTTGTGTACGATGATAGGCTTGGACAACAATGTACTTGAACAGCTGAAGGATGTAATTAGGTTGTGCTTCGCCTTTTTTTTTTTTTTTTTTTGCAAGAAAAGGCCAGAGTGGCACTTGCATTGACACTGGAAATCTTATTATCATGAAAAGTTAATAAGTTGAGGGCGTATACATTTAAGGACTGTGCTTTGTTCGATTGTCAGCAAGAGTACCGGGGCAATTGTAATAAAAAGGACAGCGTGGATGTGTCTTTGGGGATGTATTTCTCGTTTTCTTAGGAGAAAAATTATAGGTAAAGGTAGAAATATTTCGAATTTTAAACAAAATTAGCTTTAAAATGCTTGCATGGCAACATCAAGCGAAAGGACAAAGTTGCTACATACAAGATGATTTTCGATTCACAGTCCTCAGATTTGAAACCACGAAAAAGACCAAAGCTCTTATGGAAAGATTAAGCTTTCACTGATTTCACAAAACTTGATCTTCACAACTGGAATTAGTGTGTGGTACTGTAGGGTACCATTGTATCTTAGGCAGACACTATCAAATCGTCGATATCCCTTAATGTAAGTATTTAAAGAGAGTATACATCAGCAGGGTATCGCAGCTCAACTGTTGATGCGTTAAACTATTGTGTATACGGTCTAAATTCTTGTCCTAGATCATCCAGTTCCGAAATTAAATAGATCCCTAGGGTACGTTTTCTTTTCAGGACTAGTGGTGGCAGTTACACAGTATGTGACGAATGGATTCTGTTTTCTCCCCGTCATTACAACTTTTAGAGAAGTCGTTATGGGATATATGTACCTAGCTTTGCTGTATGATTGCCTAACACTCTGTGCCCTGTCACGTCGCTTACGACTGTTTGTATATCCATGTGACTTAGTCTATCATAGACATGCCTATGCCTAATGGACACCATCATTTGTTAGCTTCCTCGCAGGGCTCACTGTCTGTGCAATATGCTAAGCGGCGTAGCGGCCCCGGGAAGAGCCTTCGAAGACCTTATGACCTTTCTCTGACCAATTCAGCCACCCTCTCATTACCAGTGGTCTCCCTGGTCTGGTCTGGTACTCAACAGAGGGTCACCTTATTGACGTTCAGTGTGCACATTTTTATGAGCTTGTATCGTACCGCGCTTGAATTGTACCAATGCCGATTGCAATGCTCAAATGTCTGCTCGACTGTTAACATAGCTACTGAATATTTTTCTTGAAGTATTTATGCTTTATACATTTATTTCCTATATCGCCTTGTGGGTCCTAGGCCATCTACAATGCGTACGCCTTCAATGCCCATTTTGTGCGGTTTCTAAAAATGTTCTTCAGCTCGCCATAACTCTCTTTTCAGTTGCCGTGCTCCCTTCTCAAGTTTTCTGTGCCACGTACTCCTAGAACGACCGTGTATCCCGCCATCCTGGGTAAGCTGGTTCCATTCAATCGCATGTTTTACTATGGACCTGTCACCCTTTCGGAGTTGTGCCTATAGGTTCATGGCCCGGTCTCTGATAAAGCTGTTCGTTAGAGATAGGGTTTGACCAGAATATCCTTAGGCATACATACAGTCGGCGTAGTCGAGGTGTTTGAGTTCAGTCCATGAAATTCCTCCATTTCCTGTTGATAAGGCCGCATTTAGCACATCGCTAATCACCAAAAAAAAAAGTAGTATTGGTGAAAGCCTTCCCGAGCCCCACTTTGAACTTTGAATTCCTCATAATATCTATTAGTTTATTAGGAATACCTAGCACAAGGCACGCCAAATAAGTTCCCGATTGACACATTCAAACGCCTTTTCCAAATCGATGAACAGCAGGTGAAGTAGCGCTCAATATTCAACACATTACTCGATGATGATCTGCAGGATGTTGATTTGGTCTGGAGGATTTAGAGCGGAAACCTACTTGTTCGGCGTCGAGTCTTCAAATTGTTCTTTGATTCGCTCCACCACTCACTCATGTGCTGTTTCTTTTAATGGATTTGGTTATCAAATATTCAATCAAAATACTGGGAAACAAGTGCTCATCATGGTGTAGATCAAGAGAAAAAGCGTTTTCATGCAATCGACAAAAGTATTACGAGTTTTTGAAGTTGAAATCAATGAAAATCTATGCAAACCCCTTTCATAATTATGGTCACACATTTTCTTCAAAACTGGAACTCTCCGCAGTCCTGTCCATTTACCACTGCGACAACTACATTCTCTCTTTAATTCTATAAAAGTTTATATTAATCCTCATTCACACACAACGAAAGATGAAACTCAAAAACCATTATGATTTCATGCGACCTCATCATATTTCCGCAGTCAAGAACGGAATATGTTTCACAAAAAAAAAAAAAAAAAATGAAAATGATTTCCCCAAACGGATTTCCATAAATGCATCAGGGTTGATTGCAAAATTGGCCATTTCCCAATCAGACATGGCAGACCACAATTTCCTTAACTTCTTGTGTTTCTCTGACTTTCTGTTTTCGTCGATTTTTCCCTTTCCCCCTTTCCCCCATTCTTCCTTTTTTATATTTTCTTATACATCCGTAGTTGTCATTGTCGTTATTGCTTCACAAAACTTTTCGTTCGAATAAAATTTTATGCACACTTAAACAGTAACGATCCTTTCTCCCCCTATGGGTGTATAGTGGCCAAAAAATTTGCCCCAAGATGAATAGACAGAACAGAAGAGTTCTTCGAAGCAAAATACAAATAAAAAAAAACTGTCCTTCAAAGGATATGCACTTACAATTACCTCCCATTGGCCAGACTACCTCCTCCCCTACACAGTGTTGTTGGTGTTTTCATCAGAACTATTGTATCAAGGGAATAAGTGTTTTCTATGTACTGATCGAAGTGTTGTGATAAAAATTCCAACAAGGACACTATTTGTATTGTAAGGGTTTGGCTGTTTCTTGATGATGGCTTTTGCTGGGAGGAGGCCACCCAGACCCAACATTGACAATGCCAAACATGTTATATGCGCTGTTGGTTGTAAGTTAAGAATGTGGTATGTTAGTGGCGGCAACAGCGAGGACGACCATACTAGTAGATGTTGACGTTATCGTTAAGCTATTACGGCCACTTTAACACTTGCATTGAATTTCGTCCTTTTGAAATCTTTTCATAAAGTTCTGCAACCAGATAAAACCGATATTAAATTGGTATCGAATGTGTGTGCTGTTATGTGAATAAAAAAAGAATATGTCTTGCAATTTGTAAGGATTATTTCTATAGCGTAATGGAAGATATTATTGAATGTGTTTCTTTGTATCCTAATAGTAGTGTAGATCCTTTTCTAAGAGCCTTAAGCAAAAAAAGTTCAATCAATTAATATTTTCAGTGACTATAAGGAAAACTTTAGAAAATTTCGAATTGCTGGTGCTCACAAAGTGAATGCATCTTTGAGAGTGTTGAGAGTGAAAGGTTTTCCTTTGAATAGACTAGGTGCACTATATAAGATTGCGTTCAGACTTCTTTGTCCTGCCCGGTTCCAGGCTTTACAAAGAGTAAATCGATTGAGAAGAAGCACTGCTGGTTATCTGTTGTTCTAATCATTTATAAATTCAATGCGAATGTTTGTTAAGCCCTCGACTCGTAAAGGCGTTCAAGCAATTGTTTGATGGTTCTTTTCAGACAAAACTTATTGTTATCCTTGAATGGTTGAAGTCGAGAAATTTATTGTACATGAATGCTCGATTCACGATCAAAAAATACTAAGCTTTGTTTTAGAACTAAAGTTTCTCGTACCACATGATTCTAGGTAACCGTGGTTACTTAGCACCATGACTGATCATAATAAGGCGAATTACGTTTCTAATCCTGTATATGTCAGGCCATCTTTGAAATAAGAAGCATTTCAGTGCAGATTTTGTGTGTTAAAAGTCCCGGACAAGTACTATTTCCCCACCGTCTCCGTGCATATAACTTTGGCAGAAATACTTCGAATAAGCGCCATGTACACCTAAGCGCATTCAATATTAATGTTGTACAGTTCTGTCATCTATTTAAAAAATAATAGAACAATTTAAGGCTTCTATTGGATTTAAGAGGAATGCTGTCATTTAATGAAACAGAATATACAATGTAATTATGACTGCCGTGTGTGAAGTTCTCCGACTATACAAGACCAACGAAGCGAACGGCATTACTTATGATTCTTGTCCACTTGAGAGCACATCCGCTAGTAAACTCTCAAGAGTAACTCTCGATAAGCTTTCCATATGAGAGTAAAATTTGTGTGAGCCATGCTCGTGGCTCTCGTACTCTCAGAATACGAACATTGTTAGAAAAGTGCTAGTTATTCTCTGAGAGTAAGATAAATCTGTCCACTTGCAAGCAACTCTTTAAAAGTTTGAAAGCTGCTGAAAGTAGTAAGCCAGATCTCTGCGAATTGCTCTCAAATCCGTGTCCACTTACGAAATTTCTTTTGAGAATGACTGGAGAGCTACTCGTCCAAATTTTACTCTCAAGTGTAAAAGCACCTTAAGATTATTGTATTTCACAGTCTCAGCTGGTTGTCCGACACTCATCCAATAATGAAGACAGTAAGCTATAACTTAAACAAAGGTCCAGTGAGTAATAATGAGTAAAAAGAAACACAAATTCTGATTTAGGCACTGTGATGGAAAAATCGCAATCACAACTTATGATTGAAATGTAAAAAGGTCTTACAATCATAATGCTCAGTGATGGCAGAAGCGATTGCTTAAAGGAGGCGGAAAATACATATGTGTTTTACTGTTATTCATCACAATCGGTGGGTAAGGAAGATTTTCCATAATTTTATTCTGAGTGATTGAGGGTGAAGTGTACTGTACCTTGAGATGTGTCCACGCTATCAGATAAGACATGTTTTCAGCTTGATAATTTGAAGCAGTGAGTGAATGAAAAACTCACAGAGTTAGTGAATTGGGGACCGTTATTTTCCCAAAAAAAACAATGTCAGGCAAAATATAATCTAAATTCCTTTGGTTGGGAAGTAAAGCACCACCCGTTTTGCTTTCATCTTATGGTATAAGTAAAAACATGGTACAAACAAGTCTAATGGTTGGTTGGCCGACGGATTGAACTGTTGGTTTTTGGGCGCTATTTTAAAACCTCGGTACTTATGACAACGTGTGTCAGGTTAAAGTTTATGCCAGTGAGACCTGCGATGGGTTAGATCTTTCCAAAGTTAGTAAGGGTGTTAGCATACTGCCAAATTTTCTTAAGCAGTCAGGTAATACTTTCCTTTAACTTAGTTAAAAGCAGCCACGATGCATGACAGTCTCTTGGCAGTCATAATGCAGTAAAACTTGGTTAAGTTCATGGGCAGGGACGAATTTTAGGCTTAAGGTTACCGATGAACTAGCCAAGGTTTAATTAGAATCTACATTAAGAAGCTTACGACTATGGCGTCAAAGAGGCCGCCGCTGCCATATGACTGATTAAAATCCAGCAATAAAAATATCGTCTAGTACACCATGAAAATCTTCCGAGATATCCTGTCATTAGAAAGTAAAACCAACCTTCTGTCCTTCCGTAGATCCCTTCTAAATGTTCTGAAAGTACACCGACATAAGATGAGAGAAGGCCTTGGCCATGAGCTTGCGGTCTTATATTTATTTATTGATATTGCCCAAGTATCAGTAATGAAACAAAGATTTGTGTACCACTTGATTATCTCTTTCTCTTAATTTAAATTTTGCTAAATCAACTTTTAATCTTCAAATTCTTATTACCCTAATTGAGAGGTACAACTGTTCCAAATCCCAATATCAATATTGAAGTGCAATTTAACAATTTAACAAATTACCAATTTTTTTTCCTTCCAATTCTAATCATTAACCTTTTTATACCCTGTCCTATAGGGTACACCAATTTTAATCCATGATTTCTGACAAATATAAATAAATTGATAGAATCCTATTTATTGTCTTTCCAACCGTTCGTGTGATTAATTTTACAAACGTCAGCTCATCGCCTAAAATTATGACAGCATATTGAGAATGGAAACAAAACACGGAAATTTTCACGTATGAAATATTCGTAGAAATTTCTATATGTCACATAATGTCAGCCATTGACGCTTAACGACGTATGACGTTTTAATAGTTACATTTGACATAAAGCCCACTTTATTATTATAACTTTTTAAAGTTAAAGTTACTCCCACATCATTAAATATGATGGAGTTAGACTTATCTGTCATTTCAATGAAAGAAGTTTGTAAAAAAAAAAAAACATTGTCTGCTCTGGGATTGTGTTTGCTTTTCTGAACTATCACTAGCTACAAGTTCGAATATGCTTATTATTGAACAAAAGTTAAAGCCCGCTCTTAAGTTGGGTATAACTAGTTCGGAGTTAAAATTTTAAGTTGGGCTGACTATCGGTTAACGTCAAAAACAACGGTGACCGAATTTTGTTAATCTGTCTTCTTTTTTTTTTCGTAGCTGTCAGAATATGGAAAAATATATTTTGGCACAAACACGATACTGACATTCACTGACATTCATTCACGTAAATTCTATCAAATGTATGTACGTATGTATGAATGTCAACGTTTCCAAAACAGGGTACCCCATCAGATATTCTAATCAACTTACAACCTTTCTATATGCTTTTTGAAGCACAATATTGCCGTGAAAATACTAAATTCAAATAAATAAAACTCAAAAATTATATTTTCAAATTCAATTAACTTAAACCAATATCAAAGCATCCGGCAAAATAAATTGTGTTCATACAAATTATCGCAACGGTAATTTAATTTCCCATATTTGTTTGTTTATTAATTTCACCCACCGCCGTCCAGACGAGGCAGACGCACAGTGGGTGGGAAACACCGGCCACTGCAATCAATTTGCCAATCAGAAACAAAATTTTATTGATTTTTCATTACGAAATATTCACTGGTCCGTTTAATACATAAAAAAAAGGCAGCAACAACAAATTGAATTCAAACATAGATGGCTTCTACAAAGCAACTTCGGTCTGGTGAATCCTATAATTTGCCTTTATACGCAGGACACAGTGCACACAAATGGGACTTTGCCTCTGGCAGCGGTCAGGATCAGAGAGACTCTCTCTGTGTGTGTGTGAGTGGATACACAAATTTTTATTGCCTATAAATTCACCGTTAAATCCTTTAAGTAAAACCATTAATTCGACCGTAAACCAGTTTCTTCCTTCGTAGATGGTCATAAATCCAGTTTGCAGTGTATGTGTCCTGTGAGTAGCCACCCAACTACCTGTGAGTTTGGATTTCGGACAAGTAACAGGACCCAACCTGATGGGATTTAGTACACACATTCAATCGGGTCAATGTCAAGCCATAAAGTCTTGAGCTATGCACTGTGGAATGCCCACTGGTATCAGTGGGTTAAGTCCTTTTCTCTGAGTTTAATGTGTAGAGAAGGTCCAATTTTTTTTTTTATTAGTTATGCGTAATGTCATTGGTTTCGTGATGATATTTGCCGGAACGAGAGGCGGGTGCCCTGCCTTGGAGCCTAATGTTGAAGGTTCGGCTATAATAAATGCGGTAAAGCCGCTTATTTCCATTTGGAATTTTTGTGTGCCTCGCCGATCCTTATGGATTGGATAAATACATTATGGAATTATTCGTACTTAAGCCAGATATGTGAGGGTTTGGTGTAATATGAAGTTTGCAGAGGTAGTTTTGCCAACGGAGGGTTTTTTTTTTTTGCCTTGCAGGATTAACTCGAATGAATCCTTTTTTTTCGTTTTGCGATCAGACTGTTTACCTATTTTGGCACGTGGAAGGTTAATTTTCGCAAAATGAGTTGGAATTACGGAATACTTGGGTTCTTACGACAGTATCCGCAACTCTCCAGCGATCACAGCGCCACTCTTCTTAGTGAATCTTCTTAAAACTACACTTTATTGTCACTTTGGAAGTTAATTAACTTTTATTTTGGCACTACAGAGGGTGTGTGTCACCCTCCATGGTATTGCCAGTACCATGGCAACTACTCACATTCAGTATCCATACCACCAGTGTGTCTTAGGTAATAGTATTTGAATCTATACCTTTTAATATTTAATGTTTTGTGTGCATGATTCGAGCCCGAAATTTTAAGTAAGGTTAACTTAATTTAATATTATTTACGTCACGTTACATTGCAATCCGTTAGGCTGTTTGACATCCCCAGTTATTGTTTTCCTGGTTAATTTGAGACAAAGCTCTGTCGGACATTAATTAACCATTTCCATTCAAGTACAAGTGTCAGAACAGTAAAGGCCAAAAAAATGCTTTTTGTGGATAGGAAGAATTAAATTAAATAAAAATCCGTGGGATTGCCGACATGAATACAAGTTGAATACCGTAATGTACGAGTGTATATATTTTTTCCTGGATTCTGCAAGGCATAAGCTTGAATATTCTATAGTGTACACTCATTTATTTGTTGACCCAATTAAATTGCATGCTTTACAGTTGAACATTTTATTTTATAAGACCATTCATTTAAAATTATTGTGCTAGTGCAACTTTTAAATGCTACATAAAAGTTTAAATTAATGCGAGGTCGTTTGTTTCTCTTTTGCTTTTGTGTTTTTTATAAAAAAAAACTATTGGATTATTGGCGTTAATTTATTTACTCCACTAGAGATCCACTGAGGGATTACCAAAGTATTTAAAACTGAAATTTTCTCGAAATTTAGGCATCATTAAATTTGATGGATAAGTATTAATGTTAATGCTCTGAACATATCAAAAAGACTGCTGCAATTTGAGATTTTTTGCTGTGAAATGTAGTTTTGGTTTCGAATTCGAAACTGCGTTCACAACTCAGTGACAAGCGAAACCTGTGAATGAACCAATTTTTGGCACCTTTATTAAATACTTCTACCAAACAACACAACTTAATTAATCTATCGATTAGGCTTAAGAATTTGAGAGTTAAGTTAAGTTAGGTAAACGGTAAAGGTAACCCATTGCATTAAACATAGGGGGACCCTTACAATGTCTAAAGCTTGCCTAGTGAGTAGCTTTTTTGAACTCAAAATTTGCAAACCACCCTGATGATCTGGTAAAGTTTAGCATCTTGTCGATTTTGCCGAAGAATTTGTTCGTGGAATATTGGAGTTCAGGGTATTGGCAGCGGATGTTGGTGACGTTCTCAACATCTTCCTCATCGCCGCATCCTCTGCAGAATTCTTCTTCTGTTCGAGACAGTTTCTTCATTTGGTACGGCAGAGTATAATGACCTATAAGGATTCCCACAGGAATGAACAGAGATCGTCTGTCCTTACGCAGAAGTCTCTCGGTCGTTGACTTATCGAATGATGGCTATAGTGGCCTTGCAAGGTTCTATTGAACTCCACCTTAGGTTCGCCTTTCTTGTGGCTTGTTTCCTTGCTTCAAATCTAAGCACTCAGGGCAGGATGTTAACAGGGAGATAAGTTTGTTCTATGTAGTAAATCTGATGAAGCTTTCCTTGCTAACTCCTCTACTTTTCATTACCCAGGATACCCTCGTGCCCAGGAACTCAACAGTGCAGAACCTTGTGCTCTGTTCCAAGAACCTAAGGTTAAGTTATGTAGGTTAGATGAATGGGTGCCTTGTGACAAGAAAGTCACTGCTAGGTTGGACCCACAATTAATCGCTTAACCCTGAGAACGCTGAACGTGAAGGCCAATGGCAAAATGGTTGGTAATTAAGCCAGAAACGACCAAAGCGTTATAAAAACTAAGTTTAACCAAAGTTGATGATCTCTTCTTATTAAAGGCCGGCCATAGCCGACTTCTGCTTGCACAACCGATGGCTTCATCTTCTACCTTTTTCCTTAAGGAACTGAGTTGCTACAAAAGGAAGGGCCCGCGATATGTGCAGCGATGACAAGCTCATCCGCCTTTTTATTTCCTTCGATATCCATATGCCCTGGTACCCAACCGAGAGCAACTGCATAGTCTCCCATTTTGACAGAATGGAGCCGTGACCGTAAGAGCTCGATGGCCACAATCGGCCTTCCCGATTTGATTTCAGTAGCAGTAATTGCGTTTATTTATGAAAGAAGAAGCAGCAGCGAGGTCCGACATTAAAACCGTTTATAGAATCATCAAAGAGCTAGAGTTTTGGCCGAAACTCGCACCGCGATCACAGCAATAAAAACTAATAAGACAGTAAGACTTAATGGCATACTGCATCGGCAGAGCTTCTATTCCCAGATGTCGACAGAATATGGGAAGCCGAGAGTTTTCCGGATGAGTAGAAGAAGGGAATGATCGTCAAGGAGTTTAATGGAGTGCAACAACACATCAACATCCTTCGGAACATCATCAAGCAAAGCGTTCATCACTTCACCTGCTGTTCATCAATTTCGAAAAATTATTGTTTTTGGTAATATTAATCGAAAATTTGGGAGAACTGAGGGACAGGAGCGTTGGAGAGGCCCTAGAACCTACAAACGGAATAAGCTAGGGTTTAATCCATAAGAAATCAGTCATCCATCATCTCTCATATAATAGCAAACTCATAAGCCACATACCGCTAAGAGGTTCGTTGGTCTAGTCGTCCTTGAGAAAGGAATCAGCTAAATGATATCCATTTGGAATCAGTTCCCATATTGCTTAACCACGCACAGACCCAAGTACTCTTGTTCTGAATTATATATTATACTATAAATAGCATTCATCTACTAATGCCCATTTAAATTTGTTTCGGATAATTCCCCTTAGCATGCCTACCTGCCGCCACCAACAACCTACTCTGCATTCACCGAACACGTTTCATCCATTTACTCTATTCATTCCTAGTGGAAGGCTATCCTTCCAAAAAGTGACCCTCCATATCTGCACCCCGCTCTATCGCCAGTAATTGACGTTTTCCTCAATTATCGTTAATCACTCCGAAAATCCACTTAGCAAAACGATACTCAATTGCCATTGTAAATCTATTAGCTAACACCAGAGCCACAGCCAAAGCCAGGAGCCAACCTAGGGTGGCTAAGATGTTTTGTTGGGAAAAGCAGCAGCAGCAGCAAAAAAAAAATAATACCATATCTCGATGTAAGACCAGAAGAAATAAAATTCTACGATCCGAAAAGGAGCCAACCACACTCCACATTCATCGCGCCAAGGACCTGCATGGAGAAATGAACATATACACCTTGGAAAATTCCCATCCTTCCTCCGCAGCACTCGCATACGGTTATGAGCATTGTTATTGGCAATTTGATATTCATAAGCGGGGCAATTTTCCCGCACCCCCAATATGTGCAATAAAAATTGAAGGCAGCCATATAGAGTTGAAGGGCGGAGGTACTTATTCGGAATTTCAATCCAAAATCACTTTAAAAAAAAGAAGGGATAAAAAAGGACGATTTAAAGTAGGTAGGTACGACGCGCCACCTCCCGATAACAGTGAGAGCAAGAGATGATGGTGATGATGATGATGATAAGGAAGGTGCTCTTGATATCGATTTGTAGCACAAAGTTATGAGGATTGAACTGAATACAGCCACACACAAATAGGCCAGTGGAACACCATCACCAATAGCCACTTTCTTTTCTTTTGTTATAATATTGGCGGCAACATAACCACCACCAGCAGTAGCAGCAGCAACAACGCCAGAAGCAGCGAGCAAACACAGAACTTTCAAGGTTTCCATGAATTTAAATGAAGCCATTATGGTTAGGTAGGTCATTCTCAGAGAAACGACCAAAGAAGCGATGGTTAGAGAGTTGGTCGGCATATTCGTACCCTCTATTGGCGGTATGTATGATGGCTCTGAAGAACATTAAGTCAGAATTGGGTCATTAAATTGTTTGGGCATCTGCACACAAAGACATCATGATTGCACTAAAGCTTCAGAGTGCGCCAATGCACGTACAAGCAGTAGGTACATATGCAGTGAAGTGCTATGAATGCATGTAGGAGGTTATTTGAGAAAAATAAGGGGCCTTAGTGGCCCTGGGGATGTTGATGATGAAAAGTCGGTTGGCATGCATATCACCAATGAATTGAGTAGATTTTGTTTCATCTCCCTTTACACCCCTGGCTTCATTGAAGTTTATCCGTCGCCGACACTTTTGAACCCCATCATAAACACTAAGCTGTATTATGTTGATTTAAAGTGAATTTGAAAACGTGTTTACAGTCAGAACGTGAAATAAACGGGTTAATTCGTGGGCGATGAGGCATGTCGATGTAGAGCTGCCAAAGGTTACTGAGTAAAAACACAGAGTAAAATCCATGACAATCGATGGGAGTCTTGTTCTATAATTATGAGTCATGTGTCTTGTATGGCATATAACTGAAAAAGAGACATTAGAATACGAGAGAATATTTATCTTTGGTATTAGCCTTTTCAACTATGTGAACCTGTCCGAAGTGATAAATGCTTTTTGGCCGAAGGAAGATCGATAGACCCATTAGACGTACGAGACACGAAAGCCATAGTAAATTCAGGCTCCTCTATCTTTGCATAGATGTGCTTCTATAAGAGGGGTACTGGTGTTTTTGAGAACCTCTTGCCCTTACTCTATTCCCAACTTCTTCTATTGCATTTTATTATGCCCATTCAAATGCGTTCTTATAGCCTGCTTGCATTGGTTACTATCGCTCCAAAGGTTGTCGTAATGATTCACTTTTATTTTCCTTACATTGCAGTCCTTAGCCATCCAATGGTTATGTTATATCAAACTGGACTCGGCACACTGCCATCCTAAGATAGGATTAGTTCTCCGGCGCGTCTAACTAGATACTTGTCACCTTCGCATAGTGGTTACCTCTGATAAAGGTCTTGAGCTACAGCTGGTTGAGAAATTACATAACATATTTTGTGGGTACATTCCCATCTTTCGCGAGATAGTAGCCGTCACTCTTCAAGAAACACGTGGGACAGTCAGATCTGTAAAGTACTTAAGTATTGCAGTACCTCAGTCCTCTCAAGTACTACTTCAGTACCCTGATACTGGCACTTGAAAAGGTGGAAGCACAAGAATTTTTCATGATTTAAGGTCCAAGTACCTGAGTAGTACTTCCAAGTACTTGAGTAGTACTTCCAAGTACTTGAGTAGTACTTCCAAGTACTTGAGTAGTACTTTCTAGCTCATGTTTCAAGAGAACTAATGAAGTATTTGAAAATACTGCTCAAATACTTTGGTACTTAAGTACGCGATACTTGGTACTTGCCACGAAGTACTTGAAAAATACTGGTGCTTGCCTTTTTCAAGTACCATAGTATTGAATTACAAGTACGCGATACTTGGTACTGGTACTTGTACTTGAAATTTTACAGCTCTAGCGACAGTCATAGCTTGGTATTTATGCTGATTGCACTACTTGGTAGAAATTTGGATAGCATCACAAGTGCCGATCATGGATTGAGACAGCATAAACCTAGTCTGGCCATTTTAGTTTATGTCGAGTTAATTTTCAGCCCAACGACATATGCCTTCCTCCATATTTGCTCTCTTTTAGTGAATGTCCATTCGAAGCCTCTCCTAATAAGTGGGAGCAGTAGCTCAGTCGATGCAGTTGGGATTTCTCGAGAAAGTTGTATGGATACGCCATCAAGTCTTACCGCCTTGTTGAATTTCTGAGCCTTGGTTAGTCTTAGCAAAGTCTCTCCGAAACATGTTCCAGTCCTTCGCAATTGCTACCTTCTTTGCCATACAGGTCTCCCCTTAATACGACAATATCAGCAGTACCCAACTGATTTCCGTTTCTTCAGTAGACGAACTGTTGCCAAGAATCTGGTCGTTAAAAATCTACTACTGTGCCTCCGCCAATAAAAGGTAGTAGCAGCAATCCAACTCAATTGCTGTCGGGGACCTTTTAAAGTATAGTGTTACGTGTTGAGGATTGATGCTCACTCGTATCTAATCATCTTTTCGAGTTGACTGGCGCAACCAATGTTTTGGAGGACAATCAGCAACTCAGAGAAAGAGTTTTGAAGACTTTGAATCAGAAAAGCAAAATGTCAAACTTCAGATTCCTAAGTCCAAGTCCCTTTGTAAACTTCATCCAATTTGCTTGCAACTGCTTCCACATTTAATTATTAGTCCGAAGTATATGCGACTCCGTAAAGTTATGCTCATCTTGTGTAGTGTCGCCACTAACATTAAAATGAGACAGCTCTAATGACAAAGTGGAAAAGAGAGAACCAACAAGCTGCCTTTATACCATCGAACGTAAAATTGTACTAGATGGCTTCGCGAGTTAGTAACAATTTCTTCTTCTCACAAAAATGGCGTATTTCCCCTGCAGAACTCCATTTATTCTAAATTTCTTAAACTATAAATTAAAAATCATCACCCACGATCACATTGAACTTAAAAATCTTTGCATTGTAGTCAAGTGTTTGTTTTGAATCAACACATTCCAGACATGGTTGACCTCCATACGTGAACACATATTTTTTTTTAGTTTATCGGTACAAGGACATACTTATATGCGAAACATACAAAACTAGGTAACACGCGTAGACACAATATGCACGCACGAAACCATTGTCCTGATTGAGCAAAGTGACTGTCTGCGAGTTCCTCCCCTCCGTGTTATTTTATTCAACTTAGACAGTTTCTCACTTACAATGGCCTTCTGCCCACTCTTTTCTCACCGTCGTCGTCAGTCCTTGTAATAAAAAGCCTTCAACGCGTAAAACAATTAATGAAGGTCTTTTCCAGTTGTTCAAGCTTAACACAAAAGAAACACACACATTACTTTCTCCCATCTATCCAAAGTGGATCAAGGGTGTAACCCCATTTTTCTCATTTGTCGCTTCCCATCTAGAGCAACATACACACACACACACGCCCAATTCATTCACCTCTCTAAAAGATTGCTAGCGAGTCCTTTGAAAATGCATAAAAGAGATGATGGAAGAAACTTGTTCATTCGCATTGTGGAGAAAGATACATTAAACTCCTCCGCCAACAGAAAACACCACAACCATACACACACGGGCGAGCATGAAAAATTCATTCAACCCTTTTTGAAACAATTCCTAGAATAGTTTTCAAAGTCACCCTCATCACGTTTCCAAAGTCAATACGAGGAGCAAATGCATTCAAAATGAAATCCACATACCACACTTGCGGAGTTGATTAAAATGGCCGCAGCTATTTCATCTTCCGTCCACTAGGTGGGGAGAAGCAGCCAGCAAGCCAATGGTATAACACTAAAACCTAAACTGAAACATGGAAACTTAAAACCCCGTACCTTTAAACTCACTCACTGAACGACAGGACCTGAAACAACGAGTGGCAAAGCCATAGAAGAACTCTCGGTGAGGAATTGTTTTCAAAAAGCTCTCCGAAGAACTATCAAGCATACAGATGTGTGCTCGGGCTTCATTTGTATTTGTTGGTGGCGTTAGTTAAGGATTAAGTCTCGGTTACACGGTGGGTACGTTTTGGTCTTCTTTTTTTTTGTGCTTCTGCTGCTCTCCAAAGTGTATAGGCGAACATGATGCTTCGGTTCTGTGAACCATTATTTGGATGTTAATAGTGAGTACCGTACGTTGTATTAAATGTCAGATTAGATTTGTAGACTGGAGGATGGGAGAAGGACCAAAATTGGTCTAGAACTTCAAAATATGATACACTAGCATGTTTGGCTTTAGAAAATGTACCGAACGCAAGAGTTTAGTCGCTCTTCTTTGAGCTTTACGCGACACAACAACGAATGAAAATAAAGCGTGGGCCATCTAGTGGTTTCTTTTTAAATCAAAGGTTATTTTGACACTGACAGCTGTTTGTCGCTCGAAATCTTGACAGAAAGGCAGCACATCATACCTCTGCGGAACGAAATGGGTCACTTTACGCTTGAACAACGTTGTAAAATATTGAAAACTTATTTCCAAAGTGAGTGCTGTGCAGCCCAAACAGTGCGGGTTTTTGGAAAGAAGTTTTGGCCGAAATGAAGCGCACACCGTGCTGGTATGCTAGTGGACAACACTCATGGTCCCCGTTGTCGTACGACGCGCACAGACGAGAATGTGGCTGTAGCCCAGAAACCATCAACAAGGTCTTGGTAAATTAGAGTGACAGAATGCGCTACTGCAAAGCCACAATTTATATCAAATTTAAGTAAAAACTCTCTGACGCCATACCCCAAAACACAACAACACGTTTCTTTTCTTCTAGCTACACCCAAAAGAAAACACCTTTTTCCACAGTGACATTTGCCATTTCACTACTGTCAAGAAGCTGTAACTTCAATCTTCATCTATACACGTGCATTGAACTGTCGCATTCAACCGATTCAGATTGCACATTGAACCACAAAAATAATCCCCAACGCCATGTGTTATAGATACCAACACTATCCCTCTTAAGAACACAATGCAAGCTTAATACTTATCGCACCTTCGTACTAGTACAAAGGGTTTATAAGCGCAAATCCCCATCGTCTAAGAGAGAGACTATACGTCATGACAACTTCAAAATATTCATCCCTCCATCCATTAACCTAAATACTCTGAATGTGATTGTCTTCCTCATTATTTTCTAGTTATTCAGGCATTCTGGCTGTGTTAACCCTCCCTCCGCCGTGGTGCCTATTCCTCTTGTGACTGAAAAAAAGCAGTACAACATCGTCGTCAAGGACGTCAAGATAACACCGTCATCATCATCGCCAACCAGAACTACCTCAATAGCACCTCATAGTAGTCGTTCTTTCCCCCCACACTGCATGGCCTTCCCACCATTTTCATCGTCCTCGTCGTAGTCATAGTCATAGTCGTAGTCGTTGTAGTCGTCGTCGTCGTCGTCGTCGTCGTCGTCGTCGTCGTCAAAAGCCATCAGCGTTTAAGGAGTCCGCACTTTATACATCAGTGGAATCCCTGGGATCTGTTCTGCTCCGCTTTGTGCTCTGCGCTCACGATGACTACCCAAAGAGTAGGACTGATTTTGACCTGAAAAGGTATACCATACCCGGTGCGGGCGTTGTACGCATAAATCAACCCAGGTGGATGGTCGGAGTGGAGTGCTGAAGAAACTTTAAAGTTCCGTCGCAGCCAGATGAGTTACCATCAGAGCCCTGATTTAATGTATTAAATAGATGTCCTGGGTGTAAGTGGTGGATTGTGTTGTGGGCCATAACGTAAATGGCAGGATGTGTTCGAGATGACTACGGTGAATGGGGCGATTATGTTGTTGAATTATTTAGGTGTTTTCATTTCAAGCGTGTTGAGTGTTAGGAAAAAAAAAAGGGTTTTTGACCTGTCAATGACATAGGGATTGTTGTTTCATCTGACCGTTATATTGCTATGGAGTCACTTAATTGCAAAATGTGTTAACCGGGTGCCACAGACTGAATGGTTTTACAAATACGTTGAAGGAAAGGTGTGCTGAAGGACTTTTTGTCAGTCGTTAATGGTTTTAAAAATCGATTTTCAGATATAATTTTGTAGTCCTCTTAGGACATGCTGCTGGAGTAGACTATACACGAACTAAAGTACATATTTCAATGGAAACATTTGAGAAGTTTAATAATTTACATTCCACAAAAACATACTGGATTATGTCTGCTCGTATGTTTAATGAGTTTTCCAATAATGATTTTTGAACTTTGACATTTGATTGTGGCCATACTGTTGAAGCTACATCTGTCAAATTGGCTGTCATTTATTAAGTCGGTGTTGCCAAATTAACGTAGAAAGTTATAGTGTTCAACAACCCGAGATCCACAAAATTGCAATGCAATGCATCCAGAGAAAGACACTTTTTGGTGTAGATTTTGGATTTGGATTGGCGATCGGTAAATACTTCCTTGAACAACGTCAATCACCGTTAACGGCGATCAGGCGATGAGAACCAATTTGTATTGACCCGAATTGGATGATATGGATACCAACATCATGTGGTTTCAACAGGACTGCTCTACGTGCCACACAGTCCGTGCCATAATGGACATTTTGCACTATTAGCTTGTCCACGAACATGATTATCTCACGCGGAGGCGATGCGAATAGACCACCGATATCGTTTAAAAAATTTAGATTTTTTTCTTCTAGGGTTTTCTTAAGTCGCAAGTTTATGCCAATAGGCCGCAGACCATTACTGCGCTGAAAACGAACATAGTCAATGCCATTGGTCAACCTAATTTGCGCAAAAGTTATAGAAAATTTGACGTTTTCATTGCGCGCCACCCAGCAAAGCCGCGGCAGATATTTAAATAATGTTATATTTCATACATAATGGCATACAAGGACCTTTAAAATAAATAAAAAAAAAATTGATTATGTCTCACTCACAATTTGTTTTATTCAAATTTAAAGATATGAAACACTAAATGGAAAACCCTAAAGAAGGGACCTAATGTTCTATGCCGCTTCCGACAAGCAGAGCGTTTTTGATAAGTTGTCTCACGTCAGTAGTAGATGTTATCAGATGATCGCAAGAATTGGAAGAGTGATTCTGTGATTCAGACCTGGAACCCCTATGTACAACAGTCCAACGCAATAGCTACTGGGAAGAGTATTTTTAAGTTTAAGTCTTTCACTTCAGTGATTGTCGAGTTTAAATCTGTCCGTATAAGACCAAGGCAGATCTTTTTTGAGGACCATGTAGGTATCCACGTTCATTCCTCCACGAGTTATGGAGACTAAAAGCCAGGCTACAAAAGTGTCGGCCATGCAACTTAGGCACCTTTCGTTCGTGCGAATAGTTGAAGAAGCAAGCTTGGCATCTGTGTCAAAACTGACCCATTGTGTCACCCATAGGCGGTTGAGATGTGTTCCCTTGCCCCTTTAACCCATATAATATCTACAAAAAACTACTTAAATAGTACTTACTCGTTTTTAGTTTGACAAACTACCCTGACGATCTTATGAAGTCCAGTAGCATGTCAATGTTTGAGTTCGAGAGTTCTTCTAGATCCTGGAAGAAGCTTGTTTTTGGAATATTGCAGTCAGGGCACTGGCAGAGGAAGTGGGTGGTATCCTCTACATCCTCCTCATCGCCACATTCTCTGCAGAGTTCTTAATCCGTGCGACGCAGTTTCTTCAAGTGGTACCGCAGAGTGTTGTGACCCGGGAGGATGTGGAACATTTGGAAGATGATTTTCAAAGCCGCTGTGTCAGTAGGTTGAAGACTTCTACTGAAGCATATACACATGTACATAAAAACTGGCCTTTGTGTACGGATAACTAAGATGCGGCCCATAGTGATCGTTAAGGGAAACCTAAATGGTCGAAAGAAACCTAAGCCACGATCAGTTGGTTCAGTGCTTTCATTCTTCAGTATAAGTTTGTCGTGGCTTTCTTTACTCTCTTCTGAATATGGGACCTCAACCTCAGTACATATATGTAGTTGAGACCCAATATTTCGGTGCCTGTAACCTTTAGTGCGCCGAAATAAACAGGGTTTTTTGACTGTCGTGGGCAAAGAATTTAAGCGGGACTCTCGTAATTATGTTCCCCGGTAAAATTCGTCGTAGGTCGCACATTTAATAGCCTTTGTCACTAAGAAGCGACTAGCTACCATTTGAACCAAACAATCTCTCCACAATTAGACAAATAAAGTTCAAATAGAGTCATCTCTGATTCAAATTCGTGCTGACAAAAGAAAGTGTTAAGGATTGAAAATCAAACCATTTAAATTAATGTGTAACATTCTGGACCTAAGGGGATACCCTCTCCCATCAGACTCTTTATTCTCCAGACCTGTTTCGAAGAAAATAGCTTGTAACCCTAGACGAGTGTGAGGCAAATTCCGCGAATCAGTTATTAGACGCTTAGACGCCTGCTATCAAATTTAATGAACTTTACCAGGTAATCCCTTAATATGCACGTCCATGGCACGAGTCCATCATTAATAATCTCAATAAGGGATTAATTACGTCTGCCTATGTCACGTCTCTTATGTACAACACACAACCGTGTCGAGTTTCCCATTCGACAAATCGATTCAATTCAATTAATCGTATGAAATACCAACTCGTTAGGGAGTACAAAAATCATTCAAGCAAATTCCAAAACATAGCAAAAACGAAAAAAAGCGAAAAAACAAGAAATTCAACTCAATTTTCTCTTCACGAACAATGTGTACCTATCCTCCTACTCAAATTCAGATACAGACAAATATTGATTCTCCACCAAAACGCAAGTAATATGTGTATATTCCAAATGACTGCATAATGAGAAGTCAAATCAACAACAATCACAACCGAACAGAAGCAGTAGCATAAACAGAGTCGCGTTCCCAAGGACTCCTCCATCATCAGCGTCAGACACGCTGTATATGTAGGGGCTGCCATTCAAGGCATTCCACCAAAAGATCCTCTCATCCTCTCGCTATGATGGCCGCCACATCCACATCATCTTCTTGAAAAACGCTAAAGCCTGCCTGCTCCCCCCCAGGCGAAGATTAAATGAACCAATTCAATGGCAAATCAATTGATGATAATTTCTGCTTACGTTTCTTTTTTCGCCCTGTCTACCCTTGGCTCTTGGCTTGGAGAGACTTTATTTCAAGCTCTGTGAATCCTTCTTCGTTCCCCCAAAAATAAGAAAACAAAAAAAATAAAAAGGAAAAAACATCTGCGTTACGAATTTTCATTTTTCTCCTTCGTGCATTAGGAGTCCCGATTTTGATTCTGATTTTGATTATGGCATTGAAAATTAGGGAGACGGAAGGATGCTCACGTTGAGTTTGAAGGTTTCTCTGAAATGTTCCAGTGTATAGAAAGGTAAGGATACATATAATTTTTTTTTATTTGCTTTTTTTTTCGCCGCCGGTATTTATGCAAGAAATATTCCCAAAGACGTGTGAAAATAAAAGTCGGAGTTAAAAGTAAACGGACAGGTTGGTGTGGTGTCAATAGTGGAAGAGCTATCTAATCCTTCCTTAACATAGAAAGTTGTCAACATTCTTGGCTTTTGTTTGTCCAGGCTTCGGCATTGTGGAACATCAAATCAAGACCCAAAAGAACCATCAAAAGAATAACGTCACAGGCGGCGTCCCTCAGGGCTCCGTACTAGGTTCACTATAGACACAAGGTTATTTCTTAAGCAACATCTACAACATGCAGCGGAAAAGGCAGCGAGAACCAAGACTGCTCTGGCAAGGATCATGCCACATATTGGGGGACCTAAGCAAAGCAATAGACTACTCCTGGCAAGAGCAGCGACGTTGATGATGCTCTATGGCTCAGAAATATGGACCGAGGCAATGAGCACCAAATCATGCCTTCCGAACAACTTCATACTATAGACCTCCAGGTTAAGGAAGCCGCATGGGAATATCGTGCCAACAGATCAACGATTCCAGCAGCAACGAGGCGAAGTGATCATGAATTACTACGAAGAAAAAACCTGGAAGAATGGCACTCTTCCGACAAAAGGTAGATGAACTCAAAATTGATTCCCAATATCGGCCTTTGGATCAACACAACTGTACATGTGTAGTGCATGGTATACATTTCTGCACGTATAGAAGGGATGTAAGGTCTTATGCCGTATCTGAAGGGCAAACGCGTTCTTCTAAAACCTTTCTATGACAGTAATACTCTCGGAAGTTTGGGAAATGCTCGCAAGAGATGAGGCCGTGGAAAAACATTGATGGCATTTTTCGGGACTCGAACTTGGAACGCTAGGCGCAGTAGTCCAACGCACTAACCACTGAGCCAACTATACGCTTAACTTTCAATTGTCCGCTAAAGCTGGAAACTCTTCTAAGCGTTCTAATCTTAAGGTTTTGTAATGCATCTTTGACTTAAGAACAAAACCATTTGGAAATTATTTTGCAATTGCTGTAAAGTTCTGAGAAGATAGATTTTCCCATTTAAATTCTTCAAGGCGTCGCATTTTATCTTCAGAATTAAAAGTGAAAAGATATTTGCGCAAAGCTGTAATCCCTGCCTTAATCTCTATGAATACTGTTGCCTGTCAACATCCCTGTGTTCGTTTAATCTTTACATCGAGCAATGACCTCGGCTGAATGGGAGCACAATTACTTCCTCATGTACCTGCTGTGGTTCACGTATCCATGCTACGAAGGTCATGTTCCTATTCATTCTATTTGCTTATTATTAAAGGCTTTAACTAATTATGGTTAGTCTCATTGGGCATAGTATTTGTTGTTCGTCCAACTTGCTTACTATGTGAGTACATAACGACGTACGCATTTTGTACACCACTGTATAGGTATAAGTTATAAAGAAATTCTCCAAAAGGATACAACAGAATATAATATTTTATTCTAAATGTTCATATACCTTCATCATCTCGGAAAACAACATGCGAATAGTGGTTTTCTACACTCCAACGTAGGATTTGCTCTTGACATTTATGCGTTCGAAGATGTTTTTACCATTTCTATAGAAAATATGCTCTACTGTTCCCTACTGTGTTTGCAGAGAAGCACCAAAAGGATGTATAGAAAACGTTGGTAGTGTAGTGGGTCCTTGTACGGTGAATAATAGGTATGTTGACTTCATACCATCCATGTTTTGTTATAATCAAATTCCGCAGAAGGTAGGATGGAATTTTTTTTTTTTTTTTTCTTCGAAAGGATAATCGGAGGAGTAATGTACAGATTCCAATTTTACCTATGCATGAAGTGTATGAATGCTGAAACGGCAGCAGTAAGGGATATTACAATGCCATCAATACCAGTCATAAATTCAAAATATGTCACATAAGCTAATATTTTATAGTGCTCTTATTGAAGGTATAGTTTAATTTAAGAATTTAAAAAAAAAAAGATTCTTTTTGTAAGATGGGTTGGGCCAAAAGTTATTGTACAAAAGTTGGGTTCGTTTTTTTGAGTGAGGGGATGACAAATATAAGAGACCTTTTACCGAATTTCATTTTAAAGATTACAACTTGGGATTGATTGTGCAATAAAGGCATAAATCGTAACGAAGTAATTGAAGATTCTGACAGATTAGATTCTGATGGTCAATTTGCTTCAGAAATGCTAGCTTTCATTTGCAAAGGAAGGAATTGATCCTTTGTCAAACTAGAGAAGAGTATTAGCTTTATTTTAAAAGGAACTCATCTATGAATCTGCGCCTTAATCTACTTGAACTCTTAAAAGAACTTTTGTATGATAAATTGGTTTATTTATTCAATTTTTATTCAAATTTAACAAACAGTTCCTAAATTCTACAACCTGATACAAAGAAACACAGGCCATCAAAAAGGAAGTAATGTCCTCTACACAACCGTCACAGATGAAGGTTTCGGCTAGGCTTGGCATACTGCGGCAAACCCAACACAAGTTCGAAGCCTAAAATACTTTTTTTTGTGTCTTATGCGGCATTCTCTTCGGAAATCTAGTTTCCCGCGATCCTAGAGCGACCTGCGACCCAAATGAATCAGTGAATCAAATCTAGCTAGGCAATTGCCTTCACCAAGTTTTTCAGGAACCTGGCGGGTAAGTCGTGGAGACTCAATCCACAAAAAAATTAAGATGGATGTGCACTGGCATTGTGAGGCCAATAATCGCTTATGCCGCGATAGCATGGACAACGAGAACCCGTATGGTCACAACGAGGGAGTCAGCCTTTGCATTACTGGAGTCATGTAAAGGTGTCCAACCACAGCTATGGAGCTACTCCTAGAACTCACGCCGCTTAACCTTGTAGTGGAGCAACATGCAAAACGGGCAATCCTAAGGAAGGCTAAAAAATGGCATCCAAAGGGAGAAATGCATTGGTTCAAGAGAATATTACGTGCTTCTCAAAAAACACAGACGAAGAAGGAGCGTGTCCAGGAGTACTTGGGCCAAGAACAAAATAATCAGAACCCATGAGCAAGACTACCAGCATATATGCAATTGGAAGATGCATCCGAATTAATCTCGAAGGAGGACACAGTAGCTGTAAAATAGCAATATAGGCAGATAGTCAAGCTTCCATTAGAGCGCTTGATTCCTACGAGTATATCATTAAATCGAAACTTATATGGGAGTGCCTTCATAAACTTAAAGAACTAGGCATGAACAACAGGGTGACACTCTACTGGATCCCTGACCACGTCGGGATCAAAGGTAACAAAGAACCGGACGCCTTTGCCAGAGAAGGAGCCGCAGAATCCTTTACTAGACCTGAACCATTCTGTGGAACAGGGGATCACACTATACGTGGGAAACTCAGGAAAACGGATAAAGTAGGCAGAACAACAAGGACTAAGACAAGCCAAGAAACTAATGGCAAGCTACAACCGGAAATGGTTCGAAGCTTGCATCTGCCTTAGCAAGAATAACCTACGCATCCTAACTGGTTTCCTAACAGGGCACTGCAAACTGAGGGAGCATCTACGGGAAGTAGGTATAACAAATGAAGGCCTCCGCTAATTTAGCAATGAGTCAAGTAAGACTCCGGAGCACCTCCTAGAGTCGTGTGAGGCAAAAGACCCACAGAAGACTGAAATATTGGGGAATGCATAAAATATCTGAACAGAATATGCCAACCCTGGACCCACTTCTCATTCGCTGACTCTTAAAAGAAACTGGTCTGGAGAGAGCTCAAAAGAGAATTATTCTAACCTAGGCTAAATAAGAGTGCATGCCCGTCAAATACAATTCTAAAGGAATTGAAGGCGAAGGGGTACTCTGACTGGGGGCACAATAGACTACTAGGTCGCAGTTATCATTTATAGATGTTTCTTAGACGTTTGCATACGGCTAGGGCGTGGACGATCCTACTGATTTCGATATTTTCTAAAATTTAAAACTTGAGCCCCACCGTCAAATATCCAATATACTAGTCCAACTTCCTAATTTAGATTTAAAAGGAAAACATTGCAACTAAAGTGAAATATAATCCCTCTCCTCAAAGTTGATGTTCAATTTGCTCTCTCGTCAAGGATCTCTTTTCGCATGTATCCCTAAATGAAATTAAGTATCTCTCCCCTTAAAAATAAGAAAAAAACTTCATCTCATTTCACCCAATCCATTAAATATATCCTTTGTACAGTGTCATTTTTTTTGCCACAAAACTTCAGCTATGAAAAATTTTCCACTTTTCATATTCACAACAAAAGATATCCTTATCTCAATTACTTATATCCGGTAAAGAATCCTGTTGTAGTGTTGTATATGCGCTCTTAGGTACTTAATATTCACTGCCGGTGTTGTATGTATTATCTCGGCTTAAGGGCGTTGCTCCGGTACTCGTATATGTGGCAGGATGAGAATTCGAAGCAAAAAATTCATTTGTCATTTCTGCCACAGTGGCATTGATACAGTCATTTATCACCTAGTAACCAATGCTGATTTTTCAAGGCGAGGCAAGGCAACACTCTCTCGCTATTAGATAGTAGGATATGTATATATGCTCGCTCATACACAGAACGAAAGACGGACGGATTCCCTCGAAAGTCATAAATAAAAATCTACTCCACTAAGTAATTACATAAAGTTGAAGGTGATGATTTCGTGAAGATTATGCATGCTCGGAAGTTTTCGTTTCGTATTCTTGTTTTTTTTTCTCTCGCACAAAGTTTTTTTTTTTTTTTCGTAACTAATGATAAAGTTGGATTAGGCTTAGGTGTACATATGAGACGCGTGAAGGTCGTACATAGGTCGTGATCCTGAAATAAGTTTGTACAAATAATAACTTTATGCTAATGTTGCTTTTTTGAAGTTAGGATTTCAAAACCTTGGGAAGTGTGTAGAGGATATGCTATTTAAATTCCTGCAAAGTAATATCATAGCATAAACACCAAGCGTCGACTATCCCATGTCTTACTTGAAAAGTAGCCACTACTATGTCAAGAAAGCTGCAAGCATTCTTTAATAGGTGCCTATGTACAGCGTGGGCCATCTAGAGGTTAGTTTTTAAATGATAGGTTATTTTGACACTGACAGCTGTTTCCCACTCGAAATCTTGGCAGAAAGTCAGTATCTTACCTCCGCGGAACGAAATGAGTCGCTTTACGCTTGAAAAACGTTTGGAAATATTGAAAACTTATTTCCAAAGTGAGTGCGCAAACAGGCGTTTTTTGAAAAGACGTTTTGGCCAGAATGAAGCACCTACCGCGCCTGCTTTACGCAAGTTTTTACAAAAAGTTCGGGAGAGACTGTAATGCTAGTGGACAACACTCATGGTGCATCGTCGTCGTACGGTGCGCACAGACGAGATGCTGTAGTCGAGAGTGTGACACTGGAAACAACGTTCCGGTCAACGGTGGCTGTTACAGAGCCAAGTTAACCGATTTTTTTTTTGCTGAAGACATTCAACGACTTGAACACACCTACGACTGCTTCGATAACGTTCTCAATGACTTCAAATTATGCATTGCTCTTCTAACCCCAAAATCTCAATATCGATAACCGACTAACACCATAAGTGGTATTTCCTTCAATCCACGCAATTTCACGCCAGACTATAATGTCAATTGCTTTATTGAATTCGAAATCTATTCAAAGTCAACTCAACTATGTCAAACACTTTGACTTAGATTTTGAACTTTCGCTGAAGCAGGATACTGAAATTGACCCGATGCGATTTGTTATCTAACTTTTAAAATTAGCTTTCTTATATTTCAAGCTAAAAGTAGCGAAAGCTTTTAAAGCGCTCTCATTTTGTTTGGTGGCTAATAGATAAACTAACGCATTTCAAAAAATATGCCAAATAAAATGACTGTTAAAAGCTTTATACAGTAGTTATCGAAAGTTTTCGTTTCAATTTCAAACAACCATCTTCCTGTTTTTGGTGGTGCATTCCATCACTAACTCCAAACTAACTCCAAATGAGGTCGGTTCGGTAATACTAAGGTGGTAATCGACTGTAACATTTGCTGTTATGCATTTTGAGAGGTTTTAGAGAACAGGCCATAGACCATACGACGACGAAACTGGCAGTGGATTGGTCACAATCTCCGAAATGGATCCATGGCTAACTACAAATAACCTACTAATAGATAGTCCACTTCGGAGGTCACCACTGTAAAATTTGTAGGTTAAGAAGAAGATCCCTCGAAGTGGATTTAATAGGAGGTTATTTGTGTAGTTAACTAAGCAATGCAATGGAGCTGCTTTCCCAGGATGGCAGGATACACGGCAGTCCTAGGGGTACGTGGCGCAAAATAATTGTGAAGGAAGCACGGCACAGCAACAGCAATTTTTATAATTGAGGAGAAATTTACAGAACCAATGCTCTTCAACTTAACAGAACACATTCACTCTTATTGTCGTCGTTGTCTGTTGAAAAAGACTGGTGGCATCTGTCGAGTCGAAGCGTTTGAGATTTCACATTGCGTAACTAAAATGACGGGACTCAAAATTCTACATATATTTCAGAAGACTTTTGTCGATCACCACCTCGCCAAAAGTCGTTAATTCTTCATCGCCAATGCCAAACAGTCGTGTCGTTTGTTTTTAGAGTCGTGGACGACGCATGTCGGTTGATCACAGCAACAGCAACTTCAACGTTAGACCCAGGTAGATGGGTGCCTTGTGATCAGAAGGCACTGCTCACTTAGACCCACAATTCGGGTCCATTGTGCCCAATCATTTAACCCTGGAAACGCTGTAATAAGGTCCGCTGTTAGAACCACGCAGATAGTAATATAAATCTCAGGAGGTCCACCAGCTCAACATTTCCTAAGGCCTCCAGCTCCGGGAAGAAATGACTGCCAAGAGTTCTCTTGCTTCTGTAACAGATAGGGCAGGGCAGTCACACAGCAGGTGACGAACGTTAGACCTAAGACCTAAATCTGCTGTTTAAGTTGAAGTTGTTGTTGGCGTTACGGTGCTCAGTCTGTTGAGTTGCATTGAAAGGCACGTTGTTGTTGTTGTGTGTAATGTGTTTTAAACCACAGCATGTCTTTTTGTGTCTGCTTTTGAAGTTGCTGCTGACTGTTGCTCTGTCAATATGATTCTACTAAAACAACAGTTAGGTTATCAAGATCAGAGATGGTTCAATCTTTTAAGGGTAGCTATATTTAGGCAAACACTTGCATTGATGACGTCTGAGATGCCTAGGACATATAATGCCAATATGATAGACACCAACGCTCCAGCCCGCAGTCTTTGAAACAGTTCCGTAGGGACGACAAGTTCAAAAGGGGTCTCGCCCAACTGGATGCAATTACCTAAAGAACGAGCTAAGTTATATGGCTTGTTAGTTGAGGCCCAGGTACACCCCGAACTGTAGCGCTATCTAAGAATAAGAAGGACGATGATGACCTCCGTGATGGAGTGGAACTATAATAAGAACAGCAAGAGCTAAATAAAACACCTGCTTGGTTTTTCCTAGTGATAAAATATATATTTCATTCACAAATAAACAAAAGAAAAAAACGGTTCATCTGTTTTGTTTTTACATTACGTTGATTACAAGATTCAATAAATTTCCTTTGCTTTATTTTTTAGTTTTTTTTTCCAAATCTACAATCGAAGTGTACAGTATTTATATGGTAGAAAAAATCTTACTCATTACAAATCACTCCTAGAATTTTTGTGTTTTTTCTTTTTTTGTTTTTACTCATTATATTCAATATTTACAAATAAATTTTTGCAATGGCTAAGAACTGAATACTTTTTTTTCATAAAGTTTTATCTACATATTTTATAATTTAATTAATTTAGCAAGTTTAATTAGAGTGGAGAAATTTATGCAATACATATTTTTTTTATTAGTGTTGGCGGGTTGTCCTATAAAAAGCAAAATCAAATCGGCTATTCCAGTGAATTCTTCTTAAATTGTAAAACGTCCAAAAGTATAAATTAGGAACTCAAAGAACTCATAATTGATGTTTCTTTTCGATAGAAAATATATAAAAATAAAACATATGTATCGTTCAAAAGACAAAGTAAAACACCTCGCACATTATCTATAATTTTTGTTTGGCTATAGGCATGGGAAGTTGTACAATAAATTAACTCTCTCTTACACAAAGCAATAAAATAATAATAAAAACAAGAATAGGACACAACAAAACATTTTAGGGAAGTTTGGAATCGATCTGCCCGCTGTTTTATTTCCTTTTCACTTTTATTCTGCTTTTTTTTTTATAATGAATGCCTGGCGATATTGTTAAGGTTTATCGCCTACTAGTTTATAGTGTTATGAATTATAATAGTCATATAGAATTATCCTTATGTTTTAATCTATGCTTAGGTAACTAAAATGCTGAAAATTAAATAAAAAGAACAAACTCAAAGTCTCTGCCTCAGGTTCAAATGCTCAAGCACCTCCTCAAACTTAAGTTGATGGGTGGCTTATTGCATTTTCGATACTTCAAATTTGGTGTTGATGATTTCTTCGTCAGAATCGAGAACGGGTAGCGCAGGTTCGGCCATTGATGAGGGGATATTTTCTTCGACCCATCGCAGGTCGTCTTCTTCGGTTGTAGTCGCTTTTGGTGGCGGTGTCTTTGGTCCGTTTGCATGAGCGCCACGCATTTTAACGCCATATGCATCGGCTACGAATTGATCTTCTTCTTCTGCAAGTAGATATTTAAATAGAAGCTTCATGTGTCAAAAGAAAGGAGTAAAGCTTAAGAACGTTAGATGTGTGCTACAAGAGGCAAAACGTAAGAATCTCCTACATGTATTGAAAGATCTTCTGCCCATTATGCAACGCTGGACACTTCCGAAAGTAGTCTCCAGCATCCAAAATTAAACAGAAGGCACGGCGGAGGATTACAAGGTAAATTTCAAAGCCTCTTCATACAATCCGCAAAGCAAGAATGCCTACTGTAGCTTTAAACCTTGTTTGCGATGAAGGTGGAGGATTAGAAAGTAAATTTCAAGGCCTCTTCATGTCATCCGCCAAGCAAGAATGCCTACTGTAGCTTTAAACCTTGTTTGCGATGAAGGTGGAGGATTAGAAAGTAAATTTCAAAGCCTCTTCATGTCATATGCAAAGCAAGAATGCCTACTGTATCTTTAAACCTTGTTTGCGATGCTTTGAGCAGAATCTTTTGAAGAACTATTTTAATAAAGAAATCAAACACAACTTACCATCGTCATCCTCATCCTCTGGATTATCTAAAAGTGGAGTGAAAGCATATCTTTGATTGTTATTTGTGGGCCTCCACAAAATCATAATCACGAGGAGAAGCACTGAAAAGAGAACATGCCAGAAGGCAAAGTCCACCCAAATTTCTCGCCAACCCTGCAAAATTAATTGGTAATTAGAAAAAGAGCGAAATTCTACTATAATTTTTATGCATACCGGTGTGCAGCTTTCATTTTTACGTATCCGAATGGAATGCAACATAAAAATCACAGAGGCTAACACGGCGAATATCAAAGTGTTGGTAAAGTGTCTATACAATGATAGCTTTACCATATTTCTGAAAAGGACACACACAAATCAGTCAAATGAAGTCCATCAATTATAAGACAACAAACCTTCTCAACCGCAGAGTCCTTGTTGTCTGCACCAATGATGTAAATATCCACCAACAGATGGCAGAATCTAAGACGGCAAGTGGTATACTGGCGACTAAAACTTCATGTCGCTGATCGTACTTTGTGCGCATTACACGTAAATAGCTGTCAACGGAAGCCAAAATGAAATACAGAGCACCAGTGCCAACTACGCGATGCAACATTGGTCCCAAACGAGGTCTAAAAACAAAAGCATTCAATCAATCATAACATAAACGTAAATACCACATAACTTACTTGACAATTCCAAAACCAAGTGACATAATGATGACCAACATTCTGGCAAGTGTTCTCTTTGCACAGGACACAAATTCTGCTGTTAGTTCCGCGCCCTGCACAGACACACCAGTAGTATTTACAGAATGGTATTCTGCATAGAAAAAGGCTTTTTCCAACATTCCCAGCAGAATAACACCACCTATCCAGAATTGGATTCGTAGGAGATCACGCCATTGCAAAAAGGACACTACTAGCCAGCTAATACCGTAGATCACATACACTATGCACATTGTCGCGTAGAACTGTTGAATATAACTCAATTAGTGGGAGAATCTTGGGTATATATGTAAGTTGTAACATACCGGCAATAGTGGCCAATCCATGGCCGGTAAATAACCATTAGGACCAAGTAGCTCGATCTGTACCCCCGCTGAGAAGTCAGCATTATGCATTGGTTCTATAGTCAGCGCAAAATCGTAGATGCCATCTTTTGTTATTATGAACACGGTGTTTTTATTATTCTACAAAGAAATACGAATATTATAAATTGTGTCTACAGTATCAAGATCAATTTTCAGAAGTCATTCTTGACATTGCTCTCTATTTGGAACTCAATTAAGCTGGCTTCAAATGTGTACATACGAGTCTGCCGAATTATAAACTGATAAGGTCACACTTTCATGTATTCATTACAATTTGAGTGTAAAATTATATCTTATCTGAATTTGAGTGTAAGGTTCAAATATGATATGTTTCGTGATAAAGCCTACATGTTCATAATGAGAAGAGAACACGCTTTTGATTAGCAATGTTTTCTGTACGTATTTTAAATTAGGTGAGGCAAATTCCTTGCCAACAAGTCAACTTATGTCTAAGCGGTGTAGGTCGTCTTGTTTTTAGCTACTTTAATATTGTGATGGACGACTTAGGGTTGCTGATAAGACACAAGCAAGTAATGTTTTTGTCAATGTATGCTCAAAGGAAATGCCTAACAAATGCCAAATGTTGGTTCGAGTGCTGTTTGCTATGGCAGTCACTTTTCGCAGAATAGATCATCCAAGCATACAGCTAAGCTTCTGCCTAGAATACATCAACTACACTACACTAGGTAGGGTCTATTCTAGCTTGCGCTTGTCTATCACTTCCTCAAAATAATTTCTTCACAGGGCAGTGACTTCTGTTACCCAGGGCTTTGACTGCTACTTGTATTCAAGTTACAAAACAAAATCAGATTGGAATACTACATATGTACACTGTGCGATAATAGTTATTGGAAATGTTCGTCGTTTCCTTTGCCGTTATCGTCACTCCAAAGCAGTCGGCAACTAGCAATCTAAAAAAAAAAAAACTTTCAATTCACTGCCATGAGTTCGAACAGGTACATATGTTTCCCCTCATTGGCATACATATGAGGCATATCTATATTAAAATTAGAATTACCGTGCTGATTTATTTCCCGTAACGCGTTTAAGAGCCACGTGCATCATTAAACAGTAGAAAAACCCAAATAATATTGGAAATTTCTCTACAACAAATCATTATTTATGAACCAAATTAAGAAAACACTCCAATAAAGTTCCGTCGCAATTATTTCGATCAGAAAAACTCATTACTAGGCGTTTCTAACAAAGAAATCGATGACTAAAAGCCAACTAATTAAAAACATTAATCACTCAAACACCACCTCTACACCTTATCGTAAACACAGAAAAATCCAAATAAAAACACCTGATCGCACAATACTCACCGCAACGAGCTGTTTTGTCTTTTTTGCCTTTACATCGGCGACTGTGGTCTGTTCTACGGGTTCCACGGCGCTGCCTATCAACCTATCAGTGAACCGAAACTCTGGCAAAATAATGTGCCCATCAGATTGGCAATCGTATTCCGCTGGATCTGATCTGATTTGAATTGTCTCGTTCTGTAGGTTCAGTCTGCTGTAGCCCTGCTCATACTGCAAATAAGATTTTTTGTTTTTTTTTTTTGTTAATAAATGCGACTTATTACAGAATTTTGTGTTTACATTATCATCGAGGAAGCACATTCGTTCCGTTAAAGTCCAGAAGATATTCACTCGCGCATGTTGATCCTTTGAGTCACAGGTAACTAAAATGGTAAAAGATACCTTTAACTATTGGAAAAAATCACAAATCACCCAGAAGAACTCACTTTGTACCAAGATTTTCGAGCCGGCGAACAAGGTCCTCTCCTCTTTGGCGACATTGGATGCCTATTGGAGAGAGATATAGCGATATGAACTTGATTTTTCTAACATTGGAAATGAAGATAAGGTTTGATGGTTCAGAATCGATAAGGAAATCACAAATTCGGAAGGAAATTCTGTGTTATCGGTGGGCGAAAAATCGTGTGCAATTTTTTTGATATAAATATTTGCCGTATTTACAGCTGGGGCGGGAGTAACTTACAGGCGTTAACACAACTTCTGATTTTCCCGGTTCGGATTTTCCATTTGCAAAGCATAAGATTGATAATATCACAAGGAATTCTATAAATTTCCACTTCGGCATGTTTAACAAAATTTCGTTATTCGCCAGATTTTCCACCACTCAACAAACGACACAAAAAAAAATGTACGTTGACAGTTCCATGCAATGTTTGAAGTGCGAGAAGGAGGAAAATAGAAGCGAGCAAGTGATGCCAAGTTGCTACAAGAAGTTAGTTAGTTATCTTAATTCTCTTTATAGATAGGAGCAGGCAAGTTCTAGTCGTTGGCTAGAATTGAAAGGCGTTTTCGAGTACAAAATAACAAAATAGACGTTACTATTTATCTGTATTTGAACCTCAGTTGTCAGAAAAAAGATAGTATTTCTTTTTTATGCTGAAATCACAATATAGCGATCGCGTCGCGGTCGTGATTTAATTGACTACGCAGCCTGAATATGGAACATTCGATTTCTCGTATGACGAAAGCAATTTAAAGTTTAAATGTACCAACAATTTTTTTTATACTTTTATAGTTGGTGCTCCTAGAAATTCAGCCATTTTTCATGAGTAAATCAGAGCATTCTGATATCGCTCGGTTCAGAACATGCTCGACATGCTCGAATTCTATTTAGTGCTCTAATCTGAAGAAATCTCTTTTCGTTGCCGATTTTTACAAATAGAGATCGAACTAAAATATTATGCTTTTTTTTGGGATAAAACCTGTGACATGACAACTTTGAGTAAGTTCTCATTAAGATATGGTCTATTAAGGTCTGTTCCTGCACTGACTAAAACTACGAAAATCTGCGATTTTAACGAAAAATAACGAATTTCTGTTCCCGCAAGTCAAAGTTTTGTAGTTTTTCACAGAGGAGAGTGGTCACGAAAGAGTAAGAAATTTTCCCATGCTGCGAATTTTAGTCAAAGAAATTTCTGTGGGCAAAAATATGAGTCTTGTCAAATGGTTTGGTTGTTGTTGGCTGGCAAGATAATTTGATGTAAATCTATACAAAAAAAGTGGCGCCTCAAAAGTGGGCAGCTTGTTTGATCAACTCGTTCCCTCAAATTTTTGTACATTTGTCTTTCTTTGAGAGAATTTTACCCTCACTCTTAGAATTTTGACAAGCTGCGAATATTAGTGCTCAAAGTGCGGGAACAGACCAACTATGGTTGTACATTTTAATGAAGGCACCATTAACTTTAGGTTAATTTTAGTGGTTTTTATTTCGCTGAAGCTGCGACACTAGAAAACGTTGATTTTAACAAAATACGATTTGGTAAATCATATATTGACATTTCATTTTCTTCTTTTCTCTCGTTTTCGTAATAGAATACTTCATTGTCTTGGAGCCTGTTTTGATGATGACTCTTGACTACGTAGTAAAGAGTAATGTCGTGTCTACATGCAATAGTGCTCACTCCTGCACTACTTTGATAAAGTTTAGGAGAGGGAATGAGTAAATTGAAACACTTCCGTATTTTCTGTGTGTTCTCTCGTCCAATTACTCATTTTATGCGCGAACTACCCTCCTCAACGATCGAACTAGAAATGATAAAATGGAATAGGGACGGAACATTTCGGATCTAGAACGCGACTCTCCTCGATTTTTCTATTTTCTTCATGACTCTCCCCCTCTCTTTACCCCTCACTCTTTTTACCCACAAACTACCGACATAGCCGAGTTTTGAGTCAACATCTAAACAGGCTCTTGGACTGATATGATTTCCACTGATTTTCAAACGAACAAACTTTCCAACTGATTGACATTTCTGACACTTGCATAACCCAAGTTTTTTTTTTGTTTTTGCGCAAGGAAGACTAGCTAGCATAATGTTCAAAAGGGTATTTTATTTCCGTAAAATCTTAATTAAAACCCATTAATTTAATTAAAACTTCTCTGCTCCTACTTCAAGATTATTCCCGTTACCCAGAAAGTACTTGCTGGACAAGTGTCAATCGTTCCAAGTCGGTTAAGCTCGACGAAGAAATACAGCCTCTACGAACCTGACTACCTCGATGTAAGCCTTTAAACAAATAATCTGATTAAATTAATTTATAAATTACATTTCAGTCACTTAAACCAAAATACCCGCAATATGAAAGCCTCAATGTATCCATCAAAGGCTACGATTATCCAATTCTGGAGTCGTATCAACGTTATTTGCACAGTGTCGCTGAGTATCTAGATTTGGATATTTCCGATTGGTGAGTACTTTATGATCATTGGAAGCTTGGTTTATATTAGATAGAAAACATTGTTTTAGTTATGCTCTTCCGCCGCAACAATCTCAAGTGCAAAGATTTCGACCCAGCTCAACGGTAGTCGATGCAGACTATAAGCTTACCATGTACGAGAGGAATTTACAGATCAATGATGTCGATGCTCCCATTTATCCTATATTCCTACGCGTTGCACAGGCTGCTCTACCCGAAGGTGTGCAATTGCATGTGCAGGAGCATACCGATGAGTGTGAAGAAAGAAGATATGTGCCAGATAAGGATCTGCTTGAGTTGAAGGCACAACTCGAAGAAATGACTGTTCATAAGCAAAAGAAGTAAAGATTTTGAATAATAAAAAGGTTTCGAGAAAACTTTTGCATTTTTGACTAGATTTGGTTACTGAGCTGAATAAGGTACCGACCAACTCTTTGTTTGCATTGCAATTAGGAAAATATCAGGTGCCTCTAGAAGTTCATGGATTTCTTGTTCTTTTAGCGGTTATAATGCTTAATCGGCGATCGAAGCGTAGAATTTGTTCAATTTGAAATGCCGACAGATCCGTGTGATTCACAGGGAAATTCCAATTGTTGTGTGTGTATCTAGACTATCATTGATTTATTCCAGGTTCCAGGTTGCCACGCTTAAAGCAATCGACTTAAAATCAACTTTCAATTAGAATGTAAATGTCTTTTTATTATTAAAAAATAATTTACTCTGTACATAAACTTAAATAAAAAAGCAATAAATTCTGTAAAAGAGTACAACTTTTTAACTAATGTAACAATTTAAAGCTTTGTTATAGGTTAATGGACGGATTTATGTTATAAAAATAAGAAAAAGCAAAATCAATTTGCTACACCACTCCAAAGTGGACAACCTTTATGGACGGATTACTTTTTGTTTCTTCTTGTGAGTTATTTTCTTTAGCTGATGACACTTTAGAGATTCTTGGAAGAGACTCTTCTGTAAAATGGGATAAACAAATTATTAAATTACTTTCCAGACAATTATTTTGAATCTAACAAACCTGGTAATGGATCAAAATCCTTTAAATAATCATCATGGGGATGACAAAGAGGCAAGCTATCGGCTAATTCCTTTTTGGGATTCGTTAAGTTTCTTGTTCGTACATAAGCGTTACGCTTTGGCGGTAGAGGTTTGTCTTTACGGGGGATTTCCTGAAAAAAGAAAGAAGTTCTTATTGTAAATAAAGCCTTCACTCTTTCTCGTCTATTTAAGGATTAAAAAGGGAAAACCACTTACAGGAACAACAGCAACTTGCACTGTGTCAGAGAATTTCACTTTGTTCTTCTCGCTGGGATCCTTCTTCGCTGGCAGAGTTCCATTCAATGTGCCAACGCTACTCGCTGGTAAATTCGATACAAGACTCGATCCATTCGATAGAATTGACGCAGTCGGTTTCCGAACCGGCAGACGGGCTGGCAATTCATCGACAGGAGTGAACATTATTGTAGGTGGTATCGTTCCCGAAACAAGCGGGTGTTGATAGAACTTCGGTTGAAATAGGTTTTGGTTATCGGCGACACGAGCAGCTGTGTCACCACTTGGTATGTGTGTAGAGGCACGAGGAAGAATATTGTGGGATGTGGATGGCATATAGGGGTGGGTTGGTGCATTGGGAATCATGGGTATGCCCAGTGTTTGATCGGGTACTTGAGTCCACATAGTGGGCGAGGTGTTCTCATTCGAAGAAGTAATTTGCAAGTGACGAAAATCTGACAGCGGTGGAGGAGGGTGGGATACTCTTCCAAAGTTTGATTGTGTCGTATAGGTTTCTTCTCGGTAGTCGTGGGCTGTATCACTCGATTGATACGTCTCGGGTAGTCTATATTCCATGTGATTCTCGGAAGCTTGTGGATTTCGTATTAAGGTGGCTGTTTTGCTGGTGCATGGTACGCCGGGATCAACCATCTTCAGCTCGGGCTTAGGCAGTTGCATGTTCCACCGATTGGAATCTATATAATCATTGTTTCGAAGTCGATTTGCATTTGCATCGTTTTGTCTAAGTTCCAATTGAGGACTTAATCTGGCTTTTTGACTGCGAGCAAGAGTTGCAGTCCGACTTGTACTTGGTGCATTAGGGTCTGCAGACATTGACACTCTCAATTCAGGCTTTGGGATATTGATTTTGATGTTCTCTGCGTTAAATATCTTAGATTTGAACGACGGCAAAGGGGGAACGTAGTTCTTCAGTGTGCTCACGGCCTTTTCATGCTTCCATTGTCCCATCACGCGATGACTGCTCACTGCGCTTTGTTTTTTACTTTTTTGGTAATTACAGTCCGAGTATGACGACTCTGAGCAGGATGAATCTGATTGACTACTCGCTGAGCAGCTTTCGTCGAAAAGAAGTTCAGCCTGTGCGTAAGCCTCGTGAGATAGTTCAATGAAGTCTGCGTTTGTGCGCGTCGCATGGAAGAGATCCATGAATAGGTCGTAGTCTTCGATGTCTTGAGCTATATCAAACGCTTCTGGATAAAGGTTGTTCCTAAATGAAAAGACAGAGAAGAAATAAGACAATTCTCCTACATTTGCAATGGTCCCTTACCGCAGGAGAAAGAAAAAGAATCTCCTCTTGATGTCGTACACCTGATCACTGAATTCGTCTTTTGTCTCCTCGCTTAGGCCATCTGTAAATGTCTTCAGGGCTTTGGTCAGTAATTCCAATCTGTGCCGCTTTAGCTCCTTCTGAGTGAATACGAAATTGGCCACTTTGTGTAGCGATACCAAGCACATTGCTCCATAAGTCTCCCAGTTCATGGCTTGCAATAAATTTACAGCTTTCTCTAGATGACTCATGGACAAGTACCTGTCCAATATGACATCCGCTGTTAAGCCGGAATTATGAAAATCTCCAGCCATGCCTGCGCCGCAGACAAATCTCAAGCAGGCAATTGGGCCATTTTCAAAGACAAGTAACAGAAAGCAGTCTGTTTGTGCGAATGGAAAGGGAAAGTTGTGCAACTCAGGCTTTCGACTGAATGTCATGTCTAGAAGCATTGGTTGAATGGTAAAATAGTGCGAGAGGTCGAGCAGATTCAGAGGAGTCACATCTTCACTGATGAGTTGGTTCGCAATGGGTTGTAGAGCGATGTCGAAGCACTGAAACTGCGCTCTGTCGTTGGCTACCATGATCAGACTTGAGTCTGCATGCCAGCTGCACTCTGTAGGGATCTAAAGGAGAAGTAGACATGTATATTCTTATTAGATAATATTTAAGGTCACTTACAATCTCAATCTTTGGAAGAAATCGACTCGTTTGTTTCACCAGATCGTGTATGCACACATAACGATCAACGGTTCCGAGGAACAGCTTCTCTTGGTCGGGACTAAATTCAAAACAGCAGATCTGGGTGCCCATAGGTATGGACGTGATGATCGCCTTTTGCATTTTGCCTTCGCTCAACTCGTAGGAACACACTTCAGCACTCACTTCGCCTTTTCGTGAGACCTTCTCTTCGATGATAAAGATTTGACTTCCGCTGGATCGAAGGAAATCCACTCGAAGCGGGTCATTCTCTGACCAACAGTACGACATAGCTTCCAGCTGGGCACTGAACGAAAAGAATATGTTTATATAAAAATTGGAAACAACAGCGAATTTATGGAGTGAACATACTCTCAACTCTAAATCCCTCTATGGAGATCATAGACTGTCAAATTACTTACTTTTTCAATTTAAATACGTGAATATTCGCTCGATCTTGATCCCTGACAGTGGGTCGCCATGGGAACACCTCATTCTGTGAGCTCTTCGTCCAAATTGCAATTAAATCACAACTCGGATTCACAGCCAATCGCCTAGGCAATTTTCTCTCTGTTGCACCCGGTATAAGAACATGAAATATTTTCGGATCCATATTCCCAATCTTCTCGGGCACAGCTGGTCGCACATTTGGCTTCTGTAGATGCAACACCGTCACTTGGTTCGTGTTGTAAGCCAGAACGATGTGCTGTCGGGTGAAAATTGCTGCGAGTGCAATGAAAAAACATGAAAATGCAACGAATTAGGTGAGCAAAAGAGAACAACAAGAACAGTTTTCATTAATTCCCACCATCGGTGATCACGTCAGCAGCTAGCTTCCCAATGAGGTACTTGTCGTAGGCCATACAGAGGATGTCACCCACGTATATATCGACCGAGATATGCACAATCACTCCGTTGGCAAAGAGGATTAATAGGACGGAACCTGTGCGCCATTCGGAGTGGATTATCTTCTGTGTTTGCATGAGTTCGTCCAGCTTCTTGACATTGTCTTTGAGGCGCGAAGTCTTGTGGTTCTTAAGTAGCACTTGACAATCACGCGTTTCAGCATATTCCCGCTTAGCCTGTTGGAGTATGTTGTCTGGGTCGTAATCACGGCTGCGGAGGTACTTAAACGCCCCATAGTCGGTGTCTTTGATGCGAATTTCGTCTCGCGATGTCCAAAAGTGACACTCACTGAGAAGGGTTAGCATTTTGCCACGATTCGAGAGGGTTTAAGGGGATTTTATTGCACTATTAGTTGGTGTGTGGGACGGAGGGATGGGACATAACTTAGAATTGGTGCGGAATGTAATAAAAACGAAAGAAATTAAATTAAACAACATAAAATTGACGTTGACACGAAACGAAAACGAAAATAAAAACAATTATGACATTCTATCGAAGTTTATCACTGAGACCGTGAGAAATTATTAGCGCTACGAGCGGATGGAGGAATGTCAAATTGGAAGTGGATTGTAAAAGTGGATGGTATTCAAGGGAGACGTTTGAATTTTCTGTCGAATTTAATTGGAATACCGTTAAATTTAAATTTATTCCGGAATGTTTGAAAAAATTTATTTCTACGAAATGTAAAGACAAGTTTACAATTTATTTTCACTAAGTACGAGGGGTAATGACATTTCAATTCGATTTTATTTCAAAGAAAGATGTAATTATTGTAAAATCAAAGTAAAACTTTATTTATTAATGAAGTTTGATCTATTGCAATTATGAATGGAACACAACATTATTTATGTGCCCTGTTATCCTGTTGCAAGCAACCATCCGAAGGACAAAATTATTTATTACTTTATGAAGAATAAGTGGGTCAATGGCAGCAGTTTAAGTTTCTATCTTATCCTGAATTATCGCTGAGTTATTCGCTTGGACCCTACTCTTCAAATAACCCCACAGCAAGAAGTCTAAAGGTGCCATATCGCATGAACTTGGAGGCCAATTGTATTCTTGATTGGTTTCATGTGTGGGCATCCTCTTGAAACCTGAGATCTCTCAGATAAACAAGCCTCAGATATAAACACAAATAGTATATTAATTGATGGATGTCTGTCATTTTACATCCCCATCTATTTTCACTAAGTATTATACGGAAGCCGTTTATGTACATAGGTACATACATATCTATAATGTCGCCACGAAATCAAATAGTGTTGTTGACATGGTGTCCATCAACAAGCCCTTCTTAGCTTGCGGACATGAAAACATGTAGCGTGTGTCTTGGCATGTGAATGATATTAAAGTGTGGCACGTTGTCTAAGGGTAGATTGGTTTTGTTTATTTGCTTTTGGTTTTTGTTCGGGGATTATTGTTTATAAACAAAACCGCAGTGCCTTTAAATGTGAATACTAGAATGCACATAGCTTTCTTAAGAATAAATTTTAAGCACGTTCTTGTGTTACGAAAGTTAGCTTTCATTACAAATAAATTTATAGGTTTTATTTGAACATTTCGCACGAGTGGACTTAAGTAGATTAGCTTGCAGCATCATTGCTTATTTGCGATGCCGATAGAAAGTTTATTCATTACATTCTCACATATTTCACGCGGTATTTTATTAATTTCATCCCGAATATTTTGTTTGAGTTGCTCAAGCGTTTCTGGTTTGTTGACATAAACCTTGCTTTTCAGATATCCTCACAAAAAGAAGTCAGAAGCAGTCAAATCAGGCGACCGTGGAGGCCAACCAACATCACCATTTTTTGCAATAACTTGTTGTGGAAAGAGGTCTCGCAGTAACTCCATTGTAATCCTGGCTGTATGCGATGTGGCATCGTCTTGTTGATACCACATGTTAATCAAGGCCAAAGCATGCAGTTGTGGCGTTAAAAAGTTTTCAATCATATCACGATATCGCTCCCCATTTTCATTTTCAAAGAAGTGAGGTCCAATGTTTTAACGATTAAAACACGTTGGTTTATCGAATATTTTTCCGTAATAAATTCGCCACGTGTCTACTTCACGACTGCCAAATATGAATTGTCAAGACGAATGTTTACCAAAATGGCGGCAAAACAAAGTAGTATACCTTCCCGGCGACTACCCTGTACTTGCGTTTGGTCAGTCAATAATTTTCGAACTATTCATCCAATTTTTGTGACTGTTTGCTCCAGATTTGACGAATCCATCCGAAATTTGACGGTTTGTACTCTTGAGTGGCTTTACCTTTTAAATGAATGCGATGACTTCCAACCTCCGCAGCCGAGTGGAACTTTAAACAGAACACTCTTGCTGACACGACCCTCATTTTTGGAATAAACAATTTAAAAAAAAAACAAATAGCACATATTTTTTTCATTAAATATTTATATATTTCCATTTTTGTTTTAAATCATTTATAGTTATAATGGTAATTATAGAATGTGTTTAAAGGACGAACAAATAATTCAAAAATAAACATTTTTCGCTTCTTTTTGGTTCGATATTATGTAAGTTTTTTTTTTTTTTTAGGACTATAACACTACAGTTCAAAGTGTCATAAGCCCTGTAATGTAGTTCAATAATAATTAAGAAATTAAAATTAAAATTCTATCTATTTACAAACATATAGTACAACAGAAATATTTTCTCTTTTTTCTTCTTTCCACTAATGTGTACATAAGAATATTATTTTTAAGTAATAATAAGAATAGCAGCCTTTTTCGTTTTCGTTTTCAAAACAATTTTAATTTTAATTAAACATTTTGTTGTTTTCCTTTTTAATTTAAATTTTGAAAATAATTTTTTACATCTTTTTAAACTTAGGATTCACAAAACAATTTATTTTTTTTCCATTTATTACTTTTTGTCAACCGTTGCGCTTTAATTGAAAAACAAAGACACATTGCTGAGGGTGGTTGTCGGATAGTTTACACTCGTTCACACAGAAATCGACTTGGTTGTTATTTTTTTAGATTATATAATAGTAATGAAAGGTTGTTAATATTTAATATTATTCTAACCTTTCGACAAAGTATAATATGGTTACATATTTTTAATGAAAAATAAAATAAAATAATAACTTAAGCATTAGGTATATTACACACAAGTTTTGTATGATCCATAAGCATCCTACAGATCTACAAGATCACAAATTATCGGTTGTTCCTCTGAAAGCATTGAGAACAAAATACATTTAAAAAAGAAATGTTGTATTTTGTTTGTTTTTTTTTTTTTTATTCTTGTTAAGTGCGTTGGTAGTTTGTAGCAACTCTAGTATCAAGTTTTGGTTGCTTTTTGAGTTTGTTTAGTGTGGTTAGTTAGGTGGTGAAGGTTGGGTGGAAAGGTTTTTGGTTGGGTTACAACCTTTACCAACCAGCATCCAGGAAGCCACTGTTGAATCGTCGGGTGAGGACATAGACTACGGCTTCGTATGTTGCCATCATTATCGCTGTATTTGGTATTTGCCGGACTAGTTGTGTGGCCAAGCCTCTGTTGAAAAGAAAAAGAATACAAATTGGGTTTAGTTGAAGTAGACTATTGGGTATAAAGAGGTTAGAGAGGATTGCTTATAGACTCCTCTACTTTATAGCTAACATGTCTTCCAGTTTCTTATTTTTAGAGCGCATTTTTAAATCAAATAATAATCCACACGCCACACCCCTTTTCTTAAAAAAGAAGTAAACATACGTAAATGGTACGATCATTCATACAAGGCATGACGACAATCCACGCATTTCGTCGGATTGTGTGAACAAAAATAAAACATCTTTATGGCAGTCTCTTGTCACAGTTTCAAACATTCTTCTGTATTTATGGAATACAATGACAAAGGTAACACGTAAGAAAAATTTATATTATTAAATTTTGAAACGCGTGCAAGTGAACTAAAAATAAACAAATACAAAGCAGTGGCTTGTGTATCATTTTGTATTTTTAAATGAATCATGATACCGTCTACCTGTGCAATCTGAACTGTTTGATTTGATTTGCCAAATCATTGATAGATATCTGTTATCATTTTTGTTCATTATGAAATTCATAATTTGCGTATGTTTTAATGGTCGGCTTTAAAATGCGCCATATCTTAAAGATAACATCCCACGGGTTTCCTCTTTTTTTATTATTATTTTGGAGGCAAATTAAATTATTTAACTTTTGACTGTTGACAGTCTTATCTGTATTTAGTAGTGAACTTATCAAATATTTTGGGGGCAAAATCCGTGCAAGATTTCAGACCACACGTGGGAAAATTTGCGAGAAAGGGTGTCGATTGTTGCCTTTCTTCTTCACTATTGAGCCAAGAGAATTGAGTTAAGAATACATTGAGACAGTAAACAAGAAAATATGGAGAATACCTACAAAGCACATCAAAAAATTGTGAGTGACAATGGTGCAGTGGTTGGTGTGCTTCTTCGTTATCAACTGTGTGCATGTCACAAACTTCGGGGGCAACACAACCACCCATTAATAGCAGAGAAGTAATATTCACTATTTTTTAATCTACCCATGCTAGACGTTCTTTTCTTTTGCTACAAAGAGCTATGGACTTTGCCAATATTCGGCAGAAGAATGCCCTTGACCTGCTTACAATGACTGGTGGACAGAGAACCACAATTCGAAGCGATAACGACAACCAGTAACATTGAAAATCAATTTAAACGAATAAGGGTCGAACACACGTTTATCATTATTGCACAAGGCAACCCTTCATAACCGAGTACGTAAAGGGAGGGTAAATGAAAGCAACGCAAAATAACTCAAACAATGATCCAACTTGGGTTTCCATAGACAAAGATTGGCATTTTCATTCTCTTACAAACCAAGAGCGGGAAACAATTTGTCTGAGGGAGGAATATAACTCTTTTCAGAAGTCATAGCAACTATTGAATATATTTTCAAAAGAACGATTGCATTCATGAGGAACTATAAAGTGTGTGTTGTGTTGTGTTGAATCTGTGTGGGTACCTATGCCAATAATTCGCCTCAAGATAACGCTGGAGCAAAGGTAAAATGCGCAATAAGCCACCGGACCAACCCATCTCTGGTAAAACGAGGGAAGAGACGTGAAGGCTTACGTGTTCATGTTGCAATCACGTGTAAATCGCATGTGTTCTGCGCATGGTTTTATGTGTACACATTAAATTAGTCAGTGAAACGTAACTAGTAACAACTGGTAGGAGTTCAGCTAGAGGGTGATTAAAAATAATCCTAACAATCATCGTTACGGGTCGTGGGAGTAGAAACATGTCAGTTGTAAATGCTTTGTAGAATTAAGGATTATAGCTTAGATGTATGAAAAGGTTACCTGTACAGTCCGGCTCGGCCCTCCTCTTTCCATACGGTGTGTAATGTCTGCCAGAATTTATTGTACTTGTTACCCTCTTCCCTCAGTCTTGTCCTCGCCACTTCATGCGGATAGGCAATACACGATGCAATTGTTTTCGATGTAGCCCCAGCCAACATGAATTCGAAAAAATCTCGTGAAGTCTTTAAATCGCCCGGGTGATGTGTACCATGCCACTCCACCTGAAAAAAGAACGAAACAAATCATTTAAATCTGAAAAAGAGGAGACTCACTCAAAAGGTACTTACCAATTTTGTTTTGATAGCCTCATAGATGACAAAATGTACAACTGTCTCAGAGATACCAACATAACTTGCCGTGATACCCTTATAGAAGCCCATCACTCCGCCTTGTGCATAGATTCGTGCAATACATTCTCGCACAGTCATCTGTACCTTCGAATTGTAGTCCAATTGTAATCGTGTTTTAACAAACCAAATTGGATTTGTCGCCGAGGATGCAGCGAAGCCTGCACATGATGCGCTTAGTATGTGCACTATTGGTGAATCTGGTCGAATGATTCTAAAAGAAAAAAATCATATGAGTATATTCGCGCAAGGATTTCTATTAAAAGAGGTACAAACCCTAAACTATTTAACATGGACTTTGTCTGAGAATAAGTGCAAAAGTAAATTGCGCGTGACGGAGCCACTCCGACGAGATTCGGACCCAAGCCCTTAAACAGAGCTCGTGGACCTTCATTTTGTACTATGTGCCTGCAATATGACAACACCAATAAGAACACAAAAACGTAAATTTTTTTAAGAACATCTTACTTCAGACACTGCACGATGCTCATACTCTTAGCTGTTGATGAGATGCCACAGTGTGAGATGGCCATTATCTAAACAAAATTAATTATGTATAGTTAGTATAAAATTAAGGACGAATGCGTGCATTACATGGAACACACAGGAACATAAAAATAAACACAACTAAGGAATAAAATGTACTACCCTCCGGACACCCCCACCAATCACCTGTGGCTGCGGCCGCTTTCTTAATATAGTTGTGCATAGTTTTCTACGCTGTTCTGGCCGAAGAAGTGCCTCTGTTTGACTCGTACATCCTGGTGCCTCTGGCAATCGTGGCGGTGACACAAACGATGATGAACTTTGTAGGCGGGTCTTAACAACTTCCAGGGGACATGTTAAAACAGCTCCAACCGTACCAGCAGTTCTGTAATTACCAAAATATAATCATTCATTCAATTGGATTCGTTTCTAAGTAATAAAGGATTTTTTTTTTTAACGAGAATCAAGTGCAAAAAGTGAAATTGCACATGACAACAAAGAAGGTGGTGGTGGCTCAAAGAATTTCTTAAAATAAATTGTTTTTATTGCTTAACGCCATCGAACGATGGCATCTACTTAAAATTCAGTATTTTCAAGTGAGATCTGTGTTCTTGTCAGGATGCCAACTATGGCTAAGAGGAGAACAATAACAAAAAACTTTTGCTGATGCCATTCAAGAGAACACATAAGTACGAGTACATTATGTATACACTTTTTCAGATTGAATAATGATGTGGGATATAGTGTAGTAGAAAAGTTGAACGAAATTTCATGTAAGGACATTTGTTGACATTTTCTCAATGTATAAATGCGGGACACGATCGGGTTGAAGGAAACGATAGTGGTGGAATGATTGCGACCTTGTGGGAAGAACAATTTTGTAATTTGTGGAAATGTGCATTACGTTTTCGCTGATGCAAAGATTCTTGTTAGTTTTTTGTTTTAGAAACATATTTGTAAAGGCTGAGACAGATTTACGTAATCGAAAAAACAAGTGTAAAACTGTTTTCACCGCTTAAGTGGAAATTAAGAGGCATTTCACCACATGCTCTAATTTATAGTTAATTGACTTTACGACTATGTGTAACCGTTGATCTGTGAAACGCTAGAGGTGAATCAGGAAAGGAGAATATGTCTTGAAATTTACGCTGTATATATTTGTAAAGGGTGAGCCATCTAGTGGTTTCTTTTTAAATCAAAGGTCATTTTGACACTGACAGCTATTTGCCGCTCGAAATCTTGACAGGAAGTCAGTATCATACCTCGGCGGAACGAAATGAGTCGCTTTACGCTTGAAAAACGTTGGGAAATATTGAATACTTATTTCCAAAGTGAGTGCTTGTAGCCCAAACAGCGCGTTTTTTGAAAAAAGTTTTGGCCGAAATAAAGCGACGACCGCGCCTGCTGTACGCAAGCTTGTGCAAAAAGCTCGTGAGACTGGTGTGCTAGTAGACAAATCTCATGGTCTCGGTCGTCGTATGGTTCTCGCACGGACGAGAATGTGGTTGCAGTAGCCGAAAGTGTGAGGATTTGGACAACCTCTGGTTCAAGCGCGCCATGTCAAACAGCTCATGCCACAATCGATCTTTTGCGCACAAAATACCCAAATCGTGTTATCAGTCGTCTTGGCGATGTAAATTAGCCGCCTTGGAGCTTCGATGTAGGACCGTTGTTATGCCAACAATCCGAAAACGATTCAAACACTTAAGACCAATAACATTCAAGCAATCGGTGAGCTACAGCCCGAAACCATTAACAAGGTCTTGGAAACATGGAGTGACAGAATGCGCTACTGCAAAGCCAGACGAGGTAGCCACTTGAACGTCGTTTTGCTCCATAATTAATGGGAATGTTGGCTCTTACTAATAAAGCCATAATACATCGAAAAAATTCAGTTTTGTTCATTTTGTTGCAATTTTTAAAAAGAAACTTGTATTTGACTCACCCTGTGTAAAGCCAATACCCCATTACTTAGTTTAGACACGACCCAATAAATTTATGTACTCAAACCGAATGTCAAGTTTTAAAGAACTTCAGCTTATATTATTTCTTCTACACTCTCTTCATTTCAAGTTTAATAATTGAAGATCCTTGCTGACATAAGATACGCGTTAGTTACGCCATCGTCCACACTTTTGAGTCAATATGTGGTATTGTAGTTCTGTGAACTTCAGTAGTTTTTAAGTTTCAAGACTGGTCGGCTTAAGTTCCGTGAACAATTCTTTATACTTGGCTTTGAATAGTTACTTTTAAGACCTAAGTGCTGAAGTTAGGAGGCAATTAGGACAGACGTTTGGTGGGAGTGTACAAAATTTGAAATCTTTAAAACAAACAAATCTTTAAAATAACTTTTAAAACTATTCTCTTTATACATACTTTAACATTTCAGAAACTTTTGCGTGGGTGCATTAGCTACGAAAACAGGGTTTGTTTTGAGATCCTGTTTCAAATTTTATTCTCCATGGCTGGTGTCTTAGTTGACTGGCAGAATGGTATGTGATTTATTTGCATTCGTTTGTAATTCACAGTATTTACCGCATTTGTGTTGAAATACACTAAATGTTTTCCAAGCAAATTGAGTTCAAACTGACAGTGGCGGTAGATAATTAAAAAATACCTGGTTTGTATTAATTTTCCATTGGCCACACTTATAACAGAAAAAATTATTTAAAAAACTTCTTAATTATTTTCTTCATTCTCAAAAAGAAATTGTGCTCATTATTTTCAAAAGATACTTATAAGTGTACATTGTTAACCCTGTAGTCTGTCACTTAGATGAAAAAGTTTCCACATCTCTTGTTAAAATAGAAAAATTATACAAAACATTTCGTAAAACATTTTTATGACCCTTTGGAAACACAACGTGTTACTACTTATTTTCGTTGCTATAGGAAACTGATTTAGAAGTTGAAGCCACTATTTAAGTTAAATCAACCATGCTCCCCGTTTAATAGCTTTGAATATGTAATGAAAATTAAAAATAATTTTATGATTTGTTTGTTGTTTTGCAAAATGAGGCGAAATCGAAGAAAAAAAAAAATCCATAAAACTTTAAAATTGCGCACAATTTCGTTCAACTTCTGCTATTTATGGTGTGAATTTTGTTGGTTCTATTTTGAAAAAATAGACGGATATGACATATGTTTTTTGCTTATCATTTTTATTTAAATTAATTATAAATCATGATTATTAAGAAGAAGATTTATTGGATTTTGTTGTTACTTTTAGTATTTTTGAATAATAATCAATTATGGGTCACTAAGCGCGAAGTTTCAAGGTATTAGTTTGGTTGATAAAACCTTTGGGGGTAAACAATATTTCAAATTTATTTTTTGCATATTTTAAGACCGCTATGTCATGGCATATATTAACTTGAAAGGACACAGACCTTTCCTTATTGAACTCACACTTTGTGAGCAAAATAAATTTTGGTAAGCATTATCAATTTGAAGATATAACTCTGACAACCTTAATGTCATTTTCAATGCTTCCATTTCCTTCCCTACACCTTTACAAGTCGATTACTAAGTTAAGTTCTCATTAGTGCCTCGCCCTTATCGATCAAACATAATCGCTTTCATGTCAGCGAAATGTCATACTTTAACAAAAATGACAAAGTTCATTACAAGTTCAATCTATAACACTCTCCTATCAACATCTGTCATTAAATTAAGTGAGTAGAAAATAAACCAACCAGCATGACATTAAGCGCCAGGCAACAAAATTATATTCAAGTCGTCTGGGGGTAATTGCATACTTTTTTTTTTGCTGAATTGAAGGTTGTTGGCACGACAAAAGGAATCCTTACACCCTGAAGGACAAATTGCTGTTATATGATTTCTTATATCTTTCTTTCATTCTTCTCATAAGTGGGACAAAGCCTATGTCCTGGCAGGAAACAGAAAAAAAAATAGTTGTTGGGAATGGAATTTGGCGGCTTTTTTTACGAATAGTGACAGTTCCTCTTTTTGACAGTGATCAAATCGATAAATCGATTGAATAACAATTTTCTTACATGCACATAATTTTAAAGCACGCACAACCTTTTTATTAAGTCGTCCTTCATAAAATCAAGTCATGGAGTCTATAACCCCAAAGAGGTGGGGAAACTGTATGCTTTATTATTGCGAAGTAAAATATGTTATCGGATTCGCGTAATAACTCACCAAAAGTACGATAATCATTTTTGTTTTATATTTATTGGCTTTAAATCATTTTGCAAGCATTAAACTTTTACAACGTTAGAAGTCTCATTAAAAGTTTTATGATTCGTTGAGTGCATTATTAAATTGGGTTTTCCTGCAATAAAATCAGTTTTGCTATCGCAAATAATGATAATTAAGTTTTTTGCATTAAATCTTAACCAAAATCTGTGCACATATTTACTTCAGCATGACATTCGTATTGAGGTAGGTTCAACTTTTGACAGATTTTGTCCTAGAGGCTGCTAGATTATTTAGCAACAGATCTGTCATCCCTGCACTAACTCACAATAGCAAACAGCTGTCAAAGTATGATACATTCACAATATTCACACTTTTATTCACAGTAATCTATTTCTCCATCGATTGGCTTACACAATGTCAAAGCTAATGTCAATCGACTAAATCGACCAATGACGTGACGATCGCTGATTAACATTCACAATAGAGGCCTTAATGTTAGGATAGACAACAGATTAAGGATTTCGACATAACAACTAACGATGACGGTTCAAAGGTGGAGTGTGGAGTCCGCGGGGTTATGTTTGCGGAGTAAAATATCTCACAATTTTATTGACTACCGGATGATGTCAGCGTTTTGCAAGCGAAATTACTCGTTGATAGCCAAGCTGTTATCAAAGCAATTGCTACCTTAATTCCAATATGTGGCAACCCTGTTCTGAGTTACTAGTTACAGTAGCGTTTATGGAAACGAATAAGTTAACGAATTGTGCAGGAAGGACTCAGTCCTCTATTGCTCACTTGCGAAACTATTCAGTTCACATCCTGCTCGGAGTATTTTTTTCAATCTTTGAACTAGAATCCCGTGCATTTCATTATAAATATTTATGGAGTAATTGACATTTTGATTGTTCACAATTAAAAACAAAATTTAGATTCTTAACTTTTAACACATAAGTTTTATTGCCTCAACAAAAGTGTCGGTAAATTTCAAAGCTTAAGTGGTACTCAGATTTAGTTATTATAGGCGCTTAAAAGATTCTTACTCAAATAGTATAAAATCTTCGGTAGTACTTTAAGTGTAATTATTTTCAGTAAGTGAGACTTTGCATAATATAAGATGAAGTAATTGATATTGTATACGACCGGACTTTGGAACTGAATAAACTTTCAAAGTTTCAATAGTAATAGCACACCTTGATAGTCTTCAAACATCAAGCTACTACTGTTCCGTTCCAACGTTGAATCCGTGCTTCTATCCTAGAGGGTGACTGTCAGTATCATAAGGAAGCTGCAAACGTTTGTCAATAGGTGTCTACGCTCAATCTTAAGGATATTCTGGCCAAACCGTATCTCCGACAAACTGCTTTATCATAGAACTGGCCGACGTAAGTGGCAGTTGATTGGTCACATTCTCCGAAAGGTGACAGGTCCATAGCTAACTAAGCGATGCAATGGAATCCGCTTACTCAGAATGGGAGGATATGCCGCGGTCCTAGGAGTACGTGGCGCAGAACATTTGAGAAGAGTAGGGAGAGCTGAGGCGCATGATGGCGCGTAGGCATTGTAGAGGCCCTAGGACCGACAAGGGGTTAGAGGGCATAAGTAAGTAAAGTTGCTAGTCTCCAAGGTTTGGGGATTTTTCAAGGAATTAGAGGCGGCCTACAGACCAAAATCTTAATCGGGAGAAACATAAGAAAGGTTGCTAGTCATGGAAGTGTACAATGCCTGATCTCTGCAGTCAGTGAAAAAAATATGTTTTGGGGGACAATTCCCGCTCTGTGCAGCCGTGAAGTGATAAATTTATTATCATTTTATATTTCACAGAAATTTTTAATTTCATCATTTCACGAGCACGCCTTACTGATTGTGATTGGGCTCTCAAACTGTGTACTAAAAGTACTAAATGCCAGGGCTGTAAAATGATCATTGCGGAATGCTATTTCAATGTGTTTCAAATCAATGACTTCAAAAAAGACTTCAGATTGCAAACAATAAATCCCCATTCATTTTGAAGTCATGACTGCAGCAATCAGTTTTAGCATTCAGAATCGTGAAGTCAGAATGAATGCAATCTTTTCGATTGCTCTGCATTCTTTGAAGTCACTTCACTGATTGCATTAAGAGTCTTGAAATCAGTTGAAGTCAGTGACTGCATTCACTTAGTTGAAGTTTTTTGAAGTCACTTGAACTCTTTGAGGCCAGAGATTGCTTTGTCTTCCCTGCCTTCAAAGACTTTAAGTGACTTCATAAGATTTGTAGATTTCCCGTCACCCTTACATGTGATATTTACTAAGTCGGTAAGTGGGTGAAAAGGGTGTACATTACGGTTCAGGCGGGTACCACATAAATGCAAACAAATTACATAATATTGGCATGTTTTTTTCCATGAAATATGTTTTGCTTTTTCACGCCTGATTTTTACTCTGACAAATCTGTCAGATGGCATGAAAATTAGCTCCGACGTGCTAGGGTTTTAGTTGATTTAGAGTATTCCCTCCCTATGTATACAATATGCACTTTGAAAAGTTTATTTATATATTTTTAATATAAGAGTGTTTTAACCTACATAAGATATTACTTGATTCATTTGAAATCTATAACTTAAAAGTATTCATCGTTTGAAAAAAGTTATAAACGGTTTTAAATTACTTACCCAACTGCACACACTATCTGTTTCAAGTTCTACTTAAGAAGGCAAGTCACGCACGATAACAGCTTATGTACATAATGTGCACGTTGCATATATTCGTGTAATAAATTAAATAGTCAAGTTGAATTGCTCACCAAGTGAATTGCAAAAAACTCATAGCCTCTTGCTGTAACTATGAGTCCAAACGAGTTCACCCGTTCATGTTTTATTAGTACAACAAGATCAAAACAATTTTATGATCTTGTTTATTCAGCACACTTATTCAATTGCAATAAAATAAGAGTATTTCATTAAATGTCTTCTCCCCCCCTTGGTCAACTTAATTACAATACAATACACACTCTACGAACACTTTCACATAATTCATCTAGATTAGGGGTTATCTGTGAGATGTTGTTCGAAAATCCACTCGGAACTGGTTTCCCCAACGCACCAGATTAATTATCTATTATTATGTTGTTTTTTATAAAATGTACATATATTAAATTTCTGCCGGTATTTGTTATCTTAGTTCATTTGGTCTACTATAGTTCAATTTGAGTTTGTTTTTCTTTTTGCTTGCAGTTGGTGCTAAGCAAACAATCGAGCCCGAGCGACGGACGGTTTAATGATTCGTTTTAAGTAAGAAGTCAAATATTTATGAAATTATATCTCGAAATAATCTGACATATTGCGATGCTTGGAATTAATATTCTATTTTAGTCTAATGGGAATATACACATGTGATTGCGCTTCGAGTGGGTGCTTAAAGAGATAAGCCATAACTACATGCGAGTACATATATCAGTTTGTCTATTGATTTTCAGTTAGGGGTTTAGAGCAATAGCCTTCACCTTTATCGTGTACTACAATTATATGAAGGTTTTTGTTTTTGGTCTAAAAAACACTATACATTTGAAATAAAAAACTTGAGATAATACCACAGGGAAAGAACCTTAAATGGGATTTTTCTAAACTCTAAATTTCATTAGAATAACTCTGTGGAATGCTATTAGCCTTAAGTTACGTCTAGCTATTGAATGGTCAAAACACAGGCTGGGAAACCCCAAGCGAAATACTTAATAAAAATGCAAAACATTCAAAGCAATTATTTAGAAAAATGTAATGACGTGCATACTTTTCTCGTCCTCAAGGCCTTTTATAGCTATTTGGATTATAATTGGACAAGGGTACTGGACATCTAGTATAAATAGGTGTTCACGTGGCATGTGCATTACAATTTCACTCGCGGACAAGAGAATCACGACAGTAAATTTCATCTCAAGTATAAAAGCAATCGTGAAAGGGTCGGAGAAGACTCATTTTACTCGTTTTTGTCTCAACTGTATCCTGGATTCCAAGAAAACGTACGGGGATAGTAAACGTGTCTTTTTGGCATAATACACGGCGGGTACTCCAACTAAAGCTTTATAGATTGAATCCAACTCAAGGGATGAACAAAAAATTACATGGTTTGAAGGACCAAGGAATCTAGTCCTAGCTTAAGCAATACATCGAGCAATGTTTTGAATATTGAGCGCTACTTCACCTTTTGAAAAGGTGTTTGATAGTGTCAATCGGGAATTTATTTGGCGTGCCTTGCGCCATGCATTCCTAATAAACTGATAGCAATTATGAAGGCCAAGACACAGAGGAAGGCAGTCTGAGGAATTCGAAGTTCAAAGAGGGGATCGGCAAGGCTGCATACTTTCCCCAATGCTGTTTTTATTGGTGTTTAGCGATGTGCTGAATGCGGCCTTATCAAGAGGGAATGAAGGAATTCGGTGGAGTCTTTATCTAACTAAAACACGTCAACTACGCCGACTATCTCACAGAATAATGGACCTTTACGAGTGACAGTAAATGTTGAAGGAGAAGCAGACTTCATTGGGCTGAAAATTAACTCGGCAAAAACAAAAAATGATCAGCCTAGGACAGAAGTCATAAACTCATATATGCATTGCTGGACAAACAGTTGAGAGTTTGCGATGCTATCTACAGTTTGACGAAGTAATGCACTTAGCTTAAACACCAAGCTTCGACTGTTGCGTTCCAACGTTGAATCCATGCTTCTATATGAATGTGGTACCTGGAGAGTGAGCGCCACTATCAAGAGGAAGCTGCAAACGTTTTTCAATAGGTGTCTATGCTACATCTTAAGGATATTCTGGCTAAACCGGATCTCTAAAGAACAGCTTTATCAGAGAACGGGACATGAATCTATAGGCACAACCTTACGACGACGAAAGTGTCAGTGGATTGGTCACATCCTCCGAAAGGGTGACAGGTCCATAGCTATATAAGCGATGCAATAAAGCCCGCTTACCCAGGATGGCAAGATACGCGGCGATCCTAGGAGTACGTGGCGCAGAACAGTTGAGAAGGAAGCACGGCAACTGGGAGAGACTTGGGGAGAGCTGAGACACATTTCCAAAAATCGCACACGATGGCGTGTAGGCATTGTAGAGGTACTAGGACCCACAAAGGGATATAAGTAAGTAGGTACGGTAGTAGTATCCCTTTCTAAAGACAGGGCTAAACAAGTTTGGCTCAGAATTGGGTAGAAGAATGTTGATCTAATAGAACTAATCCCATCTCATTGTTAGGAGATATAATTAAGTGCTTTTAGTCTTTTTAGGCTGGACTCACATAAGTGCGAAAAAGTAAGAAAATTCAGAGAGAAATTTGAAGAGTTCAGCCTTAAAAACTTAATTGTAAAAGCAGACTTATATCGCTAGCATCAAGTTTAAGATAAAGAGAAATTACTCAACATGGTTTGTGGTGATGAAGACTTTGGTATAATTTCAGTCATGTCCCATGTGGAAATTTGTCAAAAATGTGTAAATATTAAAACCTTTTCTAATTAATTGCTGTCCCCTTTATTTGTTTGAATTATTAACTAATTAAATGAATTCCATTGAATGCCACGCCTACTCCAAAGTTTAGTTGTTGTTTTTTTTTTGATTAAGTTTGGTAGTTTTTTTTAGATTAAAATCAAATAATAACGCTGTTGGTAAAAGTATTCTTTATATCAAAATATTCCAAAGGTCGACATTGGATTTTGCACAAAAATTACTATTTCAAAAATATTTTACTCCTAAGCATTCGACTCTTAAGAGGTTTTTTAGTTGTGGGTTAAAATTATTATTAGACTCGTTCGCAATCTGTCGAAATTTGTTATTATTTTTCAAGCTTAAGATTTTTGTATAGTCAGTAATTGGACCGCAATAACGCATACAAAATCTCACCATGTGGCCTTGTGAATGTACTGATCAAGTTTATAAATAACTTCGATGAGAGAGACCTTCGTAAAGATAATTTCCACTATCTCTATATTGACACATTATACAAATTGAAAACATCCGACTTATTCGCATATTCGCACAAAACTAACTGGATTGTTCCACTTTTTCTAAAAATATCTTTTCAAACTCAACAGATTTTTGTGATTTCAGGTTGCCACGCTTCTTGATACGCATTATAGAGCTGGAAACAACTGGATTTCGGAGAAAATTCTTCAAGAACATACATTTTTCTTTAATCAATTCCAAAAATGGAAAAAAACGAGACATTTTGTTTGAAATATTTAGTATTTACATTTTCTGAATAGAATTTGTTTTGACAAAGAAATTGTCAAAGAATTAGAGAGAGAAAAAAAAAAAAACAACGACTCACCACAATACTGTCCACAATCAGGATGTGTTCGAATACTGCATACCAGCGGGCTGGAAGCAATTTTCGGAAATCATCTGCAGGTACCATCGTAAGGATACCAGAGAGCACGTTGAAAACCAGTCGTTTGCTCTGAAAAGAAGTTTACAAAAAGTGAGGCTTGCAGAGGGAAAACAAAAACAATTGCAGTTTGTGAAAAGAGCAATGCAGTGGAAAAAGGTTTTTTATTTTAAAAAAAAAAAATATTAAAAAATATAACTTGAAAGAATATTGCACGCGATTGAATCCTTCTCTGACACTCGTCTACCTTTCCACAAAACGTGTCACCGTTTTATCACGAACTAACATAGTGCTGCCAAAACTGCGTCATCAATAAGTTCTTTAAATATCACTACAATACGGCAATTATCATGTCATTCACTGGTTAATGTACGCCGCTTTTCCTATATACTTTTCACGTTTCGGTTAGCACAGGCGTGCAAAAATGTTAACAACAATTTCTTTTAATTTGTTTATTTTTAATTTTTAGTACCCAGCTCTTAATTGGCGATCCAATAAATGAATTCAATGAATTAATATCTAATCTACTATACGAGTGAATGGAGGTAAAAAACGGCGCCCAGACACAAAAGCAAATATTAAAGTTCATTTCCGTCCATTAACTAGGACATGGCAAATGCTAAAATGACAGAATGTTAAACGAAAATACTAAATAATTTTATGCATCATTTTAGGAGAGTCTGCTATATAAATTCGCAAAACCGCCAACGAAATTTCACGCTACCAACTGATAGTGACTTAATAAAATACATATATATCAGCTGATTGGAAAAATTGGGTCAAGGACAATCGTTTTATGTGCTTTAGTATCTAAGCTTATTCATAGAAGCGATGACACACCTACACAGCATGTGCTTGTCGATTGTACAATAAAAATTTGTTTCAACTATATAGCGAGGTAGTTGGCGTGATAAGAGTCTTAAAATATCAAGGTCCTTACCGGTTATTTGAATTCTTCTTTCCAAATAATAATAAGCTATTATTTTTTACTCATGAACTTGCGATGGGGTAAGAAATTCTTAATACGGGTGAAGGACGGTTACTTTCATTGTTATTGTGTCCTATCAATACAATCTATGGGTTTTGTTTGTTTTGATTACAAAAAAAACAACCATTTGTAGTTAAATTTATGGATACAACTTGAGACATAAAATCAATCGTTAGCATAACAGGTTGTCACTGAATGCAATCATTAACGATACGTACTTAACATGTTTTATAAAAATGGCGCTAAAACTTTTTTATTGTGATATTTTGAGACTCAAACTTATTTGTCATATCGATCCACATACATACATATGTATATCGTTTCATTCAAAGAAACATTTTGTTTTCAATGTTTATTGTAAACCTCTTTATTGCTTGTCAGATGCTTGTAAGAGCTTTTTGCCAATTTCTGAGATTCGAAACTTGGGTGAAATGCGCTAATATAATGCACAATAGGTCTGTTCCCGTATGGGAAAAGCTGCGGAAATTTACGAAAAATAGTGAAATCCTGTTGCCGTTAAAATTTTGTAGCTCTTCGCAAAAGAAAAAGGTTACGAGATAACAGGAAATTTCTCCATTTGCGAATTAAATCAGAGACACTTCTTTCACTACTGAAAAAAAGAGTGACCAGAGTGAAATGTTTTTTTTCGTTCAACATGTTTGTGTACTTTTTATTCTTGTTCACTTAGTATATTAAATAGGTCTGTCCCCGGTGATTTCTGGACTTAAATTCGCAGCTTGTCAAATTTCTAAGAGTGGAGGTAAAATTCTCTCAGAAAAAGTCAAATTTTCAAAAAAGTTTGGGAACGGGTGGGTCACTCTCTTTTGTATTGATTTACTTTAAATTATTTTGCTAGGCAACACAACACAACCATTTGACAGAATTCATAATTCTGCTCAAAGAAATTTCTTGGACTAGAATTCGCAGCTTTCTCCTTTGTGAAAGACTACGAAATTTTGACGTACAGGAACGAAAATTTCGTAGATTTTCGTAGTTTCCGTCAGTACGGGCACTTAAAATTTTTTATAATCTATCTTCACTTACGTTTTGTACGACTGATGTCAATCTCTTTCGAGTATCTTCTTATACAGAACTGCGTTGCTTATGGGTCAGTAACTGGTTAGTGTCTTCAGACACAAACTAGTTTAGTTTATGTATAGGACCATGAACTTGAATTTAGTAATATTTCCTACTTTGTGAGTGTAAAATTTGTTTACATATTTGGTAAACAAATTAAAAAATAATATTTTTGTCTAGAGGAAATATGTCCCCGCCTGGCAGCACTGTTTGTTTGCATATTGCCCAAAATACTGTCAAACGTACTCCCCCCAATTTTAAACGTGCAAAACTTTTAGGTACACTCGGGTATTTTTGACCTTTTACTTTAAAGAAAATAAGTAAGAACAAGTTTATTTGCGGTGGCTTATAATTCAATGGCATTGGAACAAGTTTGTGTGGAGGAATTTGATACTAGTGGGATATTACGTTTCGGTACATGGGTACTCGCAAAGCAATGCTTGTTATTAGGGATAATTGTTCTTAATTTTTGATTGTAATTTGTAATTGCTTTGTGCACCTAATGGAATATAATCGGTTCTGTCTGAGTGAATTATTTAGTTTTATAAGATAAGTGAAATGTTCTACATTCTAGACGTTTTTCTGAACTTTGAATGCGATTCCGACTAGTTATTGATCTTGGTTAAGAAGGCAATTAAAATTAGAAAATATCGTTATTGAAAATCACTCTTCAACTATCGATAAATCAAAGCTAATCAATTTGGTATTTTTTCTCGAAAACTTCAAAACTCTTTGAAAAGCACTGCTTTAGTGCTTCCTCTCATAGACCGTTTTTTTTCTCATTCTTTTCTTTAAAAGACCTCCTACCGGAATTTCTAAAAAGCTAATTTATTTTTTCCCAATTTTCAATTTTTTTGAATGCGCAGATGCCGATCAAATACAAAATTTATTCTGTCCCAAACCAAGAGAAATCTCACATGGTATGGAACATATTACCACCCACAGCAACATAGAACAGCTGATGTTTGTTATGAAAATAAAAGTAGCAAACTTGTTTTTGGAAACTCATGACGCGCTTGCCGACACGTACGCACTACTGTGTGTCTCCACAAAAAAAAAAACAACATTGTATGCCGCCTCCTGACCTGGAACAGAGCCCATCAAGAGACTGGTACTACCCAAGGGTGGATGTAAGTCTTAAGTTAAGTATATACAAGTCGTACGGTATTCCTCCAGCCGGTAAACGTGACTATGCGAACGTAAAAGAAGGCAAAGCATTTAGTTGCTTCTATTTTTATAAAAAAAAAAAAGAGACAAGAAAAATATACATTTTAATCTTTTCTTTTATCAGGTTAACCTACTTTCCTGCCTACAAAAGCAAAAAATAAAAAGTTTTACGGTAATGCTGTCATTTGGGATCTTAAAATGAGAAATTGATGAAAGTATTATTTTTAAAATGAACTTCATATTCACAGAAAAGCCCTTTAAAGAAGACATGTAATTTATTTTATAATTTCAGACTTAATTACGTACCGCACGTGCGAAGACACATTTTGCGTCTTATATCAAATTTTATGAAAACGAGTTTCTAATAAATAAATTAACTCTCAAAAACGAACCTATGTACCCAATCTACTGTTAGCTCGTAAAAGGTGCAAAATGGCCCTAATTTACATAATTCTGACGTAAAGATCAATGAGTTTCAGAATTTTTAACACGTAAATGCTTAGACTGTGTTTTTGGTCATTAAAAAGCAATTATCGAACAACGTATGTTTGTGGTTTCATGTGGAAACGAAAGCGTCACATAAGTTGCAAAATCTCTAAAAATCCATCCTGAAATGCATAAAATTTTCATCGAAAATGATTCATCTGATTTGGGGGTAAACAAATTTTGTTTACGTAGAATTGTTTACCAAAAAAAATAATCCAACTTTCCTTCGCCAATATTCTCCTAGCTTCAGTGTAATAACCTACACAAGAACAAACGAAAAAATATTCAGATAATTCGGATCAAGAAAACAAATCCCAAGTCTATCGTCATGGTCGAGTTCAATCATCCTTCTAGAGACAATTTACATTAAATATTTCGCAAGTGCATTCAACGTCGCTCAGCGCTTGGTATGCGTTCTAAAAACGCAATAATAGTGAAATGATAAATTCTTATTTATGCCAACAGCAGTTGTTTGTTGTACAAAAGTTCGTCTATCCACATTCTAATTTAGTTTTTCAATTATCACGAGAGTAATAATTTTAAAAGCAAATACATAAAGTGGTGAATTGTACATTTTTGGCCGAAATGAAAGGTGTATGTTTGATTTTCGATTTAATTTTGAAAACCTATGTTGGGTGTGATATAGAGGTCTTCGATTAAAATTTCAAATAAATATACTCTTACAGGTCATAAACACTTTATTTATGGTTGAGAAGATAAATATATAAGGAGACAAAAGAGCAATTAAATTTATTTGTACATATGTTCAGTTTAATTACAAATATTAATTTGGACGTTGGGTAAAAGTGTTTGCTTTTGACATGGATGAGATGTCAGAAGCTTCCTGTTTTGATGACGATTACTCAAGTCAGATATCCGGTGACAGGATACTAAATTACACTTGTTTCCTTAAAGGTTTTTGAGTGATTGTACAAAGGTTATACAGTAATTGATTTTCTACTGTGTCTAGTGTTTAGTTTGAGTAGAGTGGCCAAAGTGTTTGTAGAGTATTCATGTCAAGAACAACACATATTAAAAGGTGTCCCTAACAGGAGGACAGACCTTTTAGTTTAAGAAATTTCATAACAAGTCTTACATTTTTAATTTTTTCATTTTGTGTCATGAGGACACAAAAACACTATGAGCAATGATGCAACCTTTTCTACCCATGAAAACTTTGCAGAATTGAAGTCAGCAAGTAATGAGTTTTGTTTTGAACTATTCGAGAAAGTTCTGAAATAAGATATGCTTATAACTACAGTGGACAGACATTTTAAGAGGTATCCACATCAAAACCAATCTCTGGTGGTCGAAAAGTTTCTCTCTCCAAATAAATAAATACATCATATTTGCATGATAACTTTTAACAATACAAGGTATAGAAATTAAAATAAGTAAAATGCAATGGTGTTTTGTTCCCTAAAAGGATTTCCATACAATGCGTACAGAGATGAAGAGGGAGGCAGGATATCGGCGAATCCTACAGGCGAAGTATGAATGTAGACAATTGGGAGGGTTGTAATCTCCTAACCACAGGTTGTATATAGAACGTTGGTAGTGATGTCAGTATTACTCCAGCAGCTGCCATATGGTAAATGAAATACCAGTTTAAGCTGGATGGTCCCCTAATGGCCAATGATGCCAGGTATCGGTTCTGTATCCATATGCCGTATCCGAAGGGCAGATGGCTTCATTATTTGAGAGCCATTCTCATGACAGTAATACTATTGGATATTTCGAACTCGGAACTCCATTTGGAGTAGTCCCACGCACTAACCACTGAGCCGCGGCCCACATATATGTATATGTAGATGCATGGGCATGCCCTATACCACCTTGTGGGCCATAGACCGTCTACAGTGCCTACGCACTATCGTATGTGGCTTTTTGTATTTACTCTCCCTTCTTTTTCGACTGTTCTGCGCGAGGTTGTGCTCAGACTACATGACTGAATGCATTGACTGACATTTCCCTCATAGTTGCCGTGCCCTAGGATCCAGATGAGAGTGACTCCTCATTGAGTGTTTTGTTGATTAAGTCCATCTACCAATTTTAATGTGTGGTCACCAAATTTGATTTGACTATCAGGTAAACAATCAACCCAAAACCCATGGCACCACAACAAATTGTGTTAATCAAACCTCTGGACAGTAAATAATTTAATCAAATCCAGATCTAATTATAACTCTAGTACATTATTAATATTTAGCTTGTCTTTAATTTTGAGCGATTGAGCGTATATCTCAGACAAATATTTCTTTTATATAATTTATTTGTCTGTCAGATTGCAGAATCTTGTTCGTCTATATCGGGACCAAAAAAAAACAACAAAATAAATTGCAAAAAATCTATTTTTAATCTTTTTCTACCAGGATGTAGTCAGAGGTTTCAGAATATGTTGCCAAAATAAAATGAGATAAAATGCAATCACTTACGTGTGTTGGAAAATAATTAAGTGAGGGAAACGCGAACATTGGCATGCATTGTTCAAATAAAATATAATTAAATTACATTAAGTGCTATAATGTTATAACTTTGTATTTTTTTATTTCTTTTTGGTAATAGCACGGTCATTGTACAGAAAAATAAATTATTAAAAAAGATTGCACGTTGTAGAAGGGGGTATTAAAATGCACTTACTCTAGTAGCACTAATTTTTCGATGGGTTATAATCTAGCTCTCAAATAATTCATTAAAATAGGATTCTTTTAGCTTTTTTGTTGCTTTTGGCAGTCCCAAAAGTAGGTGTGGTTCGTATTTAAGTAGATATTACTTATTTATTGGCTGTAAGCCGCTGTTAAACTGCTTCAACTCTGGATGAAGATTTTACCCTTTTTCTTCCTTCACCTTCAACCTTGTCTTCTCGTCAGTTTTACCCCGGCGTAGTTGCACCTGTCTATGATGGCTCATTCAATGAAATAAGGGTGACACTAAAATGTTTTGAAAGGAGTAAAATGAGGATGAGAAGAGGAGAAAGGAGTACGAATACTACCTTAGTAGTACCTTCGGCAAGACTGCTACCCAGTTATGTTCGAAAATGTCAAAACCTTTTCATGCAACGACTATGTGTGTCAATACAATACATTCTGTCAGAATGCAGGAGCTTAGCATTGAAATTAAAATGCTTGCCACTTAGACGACTTCTATTAAAATAATTGAACAGAATTGAAAGCTAAGTAGCGCCGCTCTGCCATTCAATAATGACACTTATCGTCAGTTGTCAAACAAGGTTCTTATGCCGCACGTCATGATAATATTAAAACTACCGTTATTTTACTACCGTCATTAGCAAAATATCGCAAAACCAAGAATCAAGGATGAAGTTTAATGACGCAAGTGTTTGTGGCCAAAATCATGTATTTCACAATTTTGCATCATGGATTCTACTAGTTCATTCAGCTCATAAGCCATCTATCAGATGATTACACTATCACTCACAGGTCGTGTTCACGTGAAGCTTTCTCGTCAGATTCATCATTGACCTTTAGCACGTCCTCTTTTAAACGCCTCTCACATTGTTGTGTTCGCTAGCTAGACCAACAAAATTTCCTGGCAATCTTCATAGCTGTATACTTTATCACAAATCGGCATAGAAACGTCATTCGTTGACGTCAAATATTAATACAAGAGTAGATATAATCCCTACAGTAGATTCAGCAAGTGAAGTCAAAGAATGTTGTTTTCTCCTTCCCCAATTTAAAGAGCCCGACGAAATAAACATGCTAAGAAACACGATACAAAAACAAAACAGAAAAAAGAATTGTAAAAAGAAAGAGAAAAACACCAAGTATTTTTTAGTTGTAGTGGTTTTACCTATTTTTAGACTCGTTTGCGCTTTATTCATGCGACAGTTGATTAGGCGGCTGCGGGAGCCCGGCAAATTACTGCTTGCACAAGTTACAATCAACAACAACAACAACTGTTTGCTGTTGCTTCAGAGTGCATTGAAGCGGTGGACATTTTGTTTTTTTATTTTATTTAATTGGAAAATATGCAATTGGAGATAAATTGCCCTTGGGGAGTCAATTTTCATTGGAAATGCATCAAATTGCAATATTTTCGTTCAATTACAAGTTAAGTTATGAATGACGGCGTAGTTTCGGTATCACGTTTCTGACCACAAGTGACAGGTGAGCTGGTGCGGGTGTCATCTTGAAACAAATCAAGTTAATTGTATCATTGTCGTTGTTTTGCATTCTGTTGTTGATGTTTATTGGACTGAAGATTGCGACGGGCCTTTTCGACGCTTATTGGTCGAAATGGCGTCTAAAATAAATGTTGGTGACTGTCAAGACAATTGTTTCTTTTGTTTACACAAGCAAATTATTTTCATCGTTTGAGGTTAACGGGTGGCGAACAAAAGAATGAGAAATAAATACTCGTATCTAAATTGATTCATGTGCAGATGTGCGATGTTTTCTTGTTGAACGTGTCATTTTGTCTAGATCTGAACTTTTTTGATAAGAGGGATGGGCTCTTGTGACTCATTTAGACTAAGCATGCATACTTATAAAATAAACAGATGATAGGTGCAGAAATTTTGTTTGTTTTCCGTCTTTGGCAAATCAATCTATTTGTTCTGGATTAGGAGGGTTTTCGAGATAAATAGAGGAAAATTTTGCTGGCAGTTATTTGAAAAACCACAGGCTGCCTTTGATTAGATCTGTTAGACCGATGCGATGCTAGATCCTGGCGTTTCTCCTCATTTTGGGCGAATTTATTGCTGAATACGGGAAATGGAGGCATGATCTAAAAATGGAGAAAAAGGGACTGAACTGTGAACATGACGTGTTTACGTATTTTTTGCACTCAAATTTGTAATTATACCTATTTAGGAACAAAAGTTTGGCGGCAAATTTATCTCAAAGTAGTAAGTAGTCTCAAAAACGGATATTTTGAGAAACGACTAAGCGAAAAGCTCACATATCCCTCTAATGGTAACATACTTGACCAGTCAAAAGCAGTAAAAAGATTGGCCGTATCATTTTGAAGGTTCTGGAATAACTTGTCTTTATAAATATTTGGTCGATATATCACTTCCCTGTCTTAAGATCCGAAAAAACAAGAACTAATCTCTTTGTTGACATGAAGTATGTGTTTACTGAAAACATAAAGAACAAATGCGCAATATTGATTAAAAAGAACACCCTTAAGCAGCTGGCAAAAACGAAGATTAATCATTACTTTAAAACTAAACCTTTATTGGTGAAGGTATATCAAAATAAGAGGTACATAATAGGTCTGTTTCCGTACTTTATTCACTAAATTTCACACCAAATTTCACGAAATTTTTAAGAGAGAGAAAAATTCGGGTTAAACAAAGAAGCTGGCCACCTTTTAAATGTCACTTTTTTTGTATTGATTTACTTGAAATTATTTTGCCAACCAATAACAACACAACAACAATAACCATTTGACAGAACTCATATTTTTTTCCAAAGAAATTTCTTGGACTAAAATTTGCAGCATGAGGAATTTTTTTACTCTCTCTGTGAAAAACTACGAAACTTTGACGTACAGGAACAGGAATTCGCTATTTTTCGTAAAATTTCGTACATTTTAGTAGTTTAAGTCAGTACAGGAACAGATCTAATATCAATGTAAGTGGATGCACTAAAGATTTAAAAAACGTGTTGAAATAGTTGAGAAATGTTTAGACAACTAAATAAAAATGCTTTCAATTATTTTCCAAATGTTTGCTTAGTGTGAACAGTTTTAAAAAAGATTTCGTAGAATTACAGTTTCATTGATTTTGCTGTTGAAGGTGAGGTCTATTTATAATTAGATAATGCAGGGCATTATCACAGGCAGTGTGATATATTTTGTCATAGGTATCAACCAATTTAATGAAATTATTCCTACAGCCTTTTAAACAATTCGTGATGCAATTCATAGAATATTTTTTTAGTTTCGCTCAATTCAGGAGCTTTTGCAAGATTTTCGGTGACTTAAAAGTTGTAAGGGAGCCTTTATTTTGCAAAGTGATTTGGGACTTTCCCTGTTTAGCTCTTAAAACTACTACGACTACTACTAGGTATTTTTTCTTAGTACATTCGATAAATTGAGTTCTATTTAAGGACAAAAAATTTACATTAAAATGATCTAAACCTTTCCTTCTAATTGGCAATACCCGTAGGTACTTCATCCAAAAATAAACTGGAATTCGAAGTCCAATCTATCCTTGAACTCTTCAGATAAGAATTGATATTCCCATTAGCAACCCACAGCTGTATTTGTGGTTATAAATTCATAATACAATCGTATAATGGCGCGTAAAGTAAATGCCATAACACGTCTCCGACTTAATTATAGCTCAGCACATTGAATATGAGTCAAGTTAATTGTTTTGTTTTTTTTTTTTTTTTCCTCAAGTAGGAATGGCCAGCCTAGTTTGTTTTGTTACAATTGTCTGAGAGTGAAACTACGTTTAATATCACAGCGCAGAATCTGGTTTCAGATAAATCACATCTTCACAGGCATACTCTAACAGATAAACTGCGTTTCAAATTCCATTCAAATGCATGGCACTCGCACGCGAGTAAAGTGCAGCTGGGACGTTGAGGCGTAGTAGACGCTTCTCTGTCAACCACTCACCCGGTGCCGGCAAAAAATAATAATAAAAAAAAACGTTTCTGCGTGTTATTATTTACTGATTTCAGAAAAACGAGAGAAAACCTGAAATTCCTGAACCAGAACCATGAAGGAGGAGAGCAAAGTACTTCCAAATAAGTTGAACTACAAATATGAGTACGAGTAGTCCCCAAAAGGGGGTGCACCATAGACTGGTTCCAACAAAATACGAGCCACCTTTCTTCGAGGGGGGTTGGAGAGTAGCCAACTCTACTGCGTCACTTCAATGCGATACCAGTACCACACTGCGAGTGGGCCCACTCATATGGATAAGATAACGACGATGGCTAGACTTTCGAGTAAAACTACAGGCCTTATCTTTTCACATGGTTTTGCTAATTTTTTTTTTCATCGTTTCGCCAAATGAATGAGAATCAGCTTTTGGAGAGAAGTAAAAACAAGTAAAAACTTTCCACTTACCCGCCAGCGACCAAGTGTATGATGGTATCGCGTTCTCTTTGGGTCATGTCTTGTTTAGCAGCTGGTTTTTGTTGTTTTAATAGTTCACAGTTAATCAGTAATTAACACAAAAAATTTAAAAAAAAAAGAAAAATAATTCAATAGCAATCACTGTGCATTTAGAGAGAAGAATTGAGATTCACACCGCACTACCGCGGATGTAGCTACATTATATTCTTTTGCTCGATGTACAGATTTTTTTTCGATTATCACTGCCACCACTTGGAACAAATAACACTGGAATTCTTTAAATTCAATTGAATTTTGCAAACTTAATAGAGAACTTTGCAAAAATGTGCACAATTTTCTGTGGAAGACAGATATTATGTAATTTTCAGAGCAAGTTACGTGCTTCAACTGCGATTAGTCGCGTGCAAATTGAAATATACTTCAAATATCGATGAATTTCCAATTAAAACGGAATCAAGTTAATTCATAAACTTTATTTAATTTGTAAAAATTTACAGAATAAGACGAAAAATTGGTGTGAACTCTCCAAAGTGGAGAGTAGTTCAAGTTTATCTTTCGAAAGTCGGCGGACGAAAAAAAAACGACGATGGAAAATGTAATTTTTTTTAGAAACTATACAAAGATTTGGGAATTTTTGTGAGTTTTTTGTTTTGAAAGTATATACACGGTAGAATAAACAAAAATTTAAAAGAGAATACTTTTTTGAGTGTTTACCGGATGACTTCCTTTTGTGAAATGTCGCGACAGAAATTCTCCGACTTGTTTTCGGTCGCAGCGGAGAAATGTCAAATTGGATTGTATGTAGTCGATGTTGCCAGGTGGTACTTGAAGCTGGTTTGTGGAAGCTTTGGGACAGCTGCCACGGATGTGGGTTGTAGCTTTGTGGATATGATGGTTAATTTTGTATGAATTTCCTGTCAAATACCTTTAAAGTTTACATTAGAAGTATTCATGTGGCATTCCAATCGGAAATATGAAAATCAAATAAGAATTTGAAGCAACAAATGTCAAATGGAATTACGTCTTGTGGAACATGGTTTTTGTATCTGCTGAGCAATTGCTTCCTATCACAAATATCGACGATAGATGGAGGTGAAAACGTTAAGGAAGATTATAAGCATAGGGTTACCCTGTTCGTTATATTTTTCTCCTAAATTTATTTTTTGTATATTTTTTTTATAAAAAAGCTTCAAAATTAATGTAATTTATCGTTATGCATGTTAAATTCTAGGATTTAATATATGAGTGACAGAGAAAATACAACTAAATTTCGAATTATGCATATAGAGTAAAACATCCGTTCCATGACTACCACAACGCTTTTTACAAATTTCGATTCGATTAATGTTTTTCAATAAGATTTGGGTTGATGGATAAGCCCTTATTAATGCATGATCCTTGGTCTTAATCCATTTCGAGATAAGATTTAGGGCACTTCGTCTTATAATCCCTTTGACTTTGTACCCTTGTAGTCTCTGACCTGCTTTAGATATCAGTTTCAGATTTTGATCTATATATAGCTGAGGTGAACCCCTTGGTCAGCAGCGTCTAGAGGCAATAAGAGTATTTTAATTACTCCTTTGTACATTATGCGCAACATTTTCCTTGAAGATCTCGGCTTAAGTCCGTATACTACCCAGTGGCGGGAACTTAAGCCACATGCCTTGCCATAAGCAGCTTATTCATATTTATAGGGCCAAAGCAAAGCTTAGCTCGTGTAGTGCATGGTATACTGTTCGTAAAGAAGGAACCTTCGGTTCACTACGGTACGGCTAAGCCATATGATTTTTGGGAGGCTTTCTCATGATATATTTGATGATGCTCACAACTTTTTGTATTTTCTGGGACTCGAACCTTGAACCTTATGCACAGTGATCCAATTCACTAACCACAAAGCGAGAGTTCCCACAGACCTGATTGATAAATCCGAGTTTTTGCTGTAAGCGGATAATTTGGATGTATGTCTTCAAAGTCAGTATTCAGGATAATATTGCCACAAAAATCCCAAATGATCTTCGAGGGAATGGCCCAAAATTGAATACACTTCGTGAAAAAGAGCCGAGTCATCCAAAATTTGTTCAAAATATAAGTTCCTTTTTGTTGAAACCTCTCCTTATTGCTTCCAAAATATTTCTATCTTATTTTATTTCAATAAATAAATCAGACGATCTTTTTAAATAATATCACCGATGTTTTTATTGTGTTAATTTAGATTTACAATATTTTGTACATAATAATTTGAAATAAATCCACATTTTGTTTGGAAAAGAAATAATCATTTTAATTTTAAATTAAACAAAAACTAATATCTGTCCGGAGGAATAAAATGTTTTTCTGTTTTCTTATTTATTAAATTGTTTATTTTCTTAATTGTAGAATAATGTTTGCGTAAAACAAAGGAGAATTCTTCACTAACTGTCTGATTGTTTATATAGTTGTGTAAATAAGTTTTTTTTATTTATTTTTTTTATTTCTTATTTTAATTGCAGATTAACATTTCTATTTGAATTTTTTGTTTTCTTATATTTGATTTGCATTGTGTTCCTACAATTATGAGGAGATATTTTATTTAAGTCTGATTCAACAGGTCGTTTCTATATATTCGATTTACAAGGACTCAAATTAGAAGTGTGTTACGTCAATATATATATATGCTATATAATTGCTAAACTTACTATTAGTGTGTTTTGTCATCTCAATAATTGTTAAATATTTGCGAGAATTACTATTTATTATACATCTATAGACACTGAATTGTAGCTTTTTGTTTAGTTTTATTTTTTTTTCATTTAAAAATTGATATATTGCTGTTCGGTATACGGTTTTTTTTCATTGGTTTTATGGTTAATAATTAATTTTAATAAAAAATAGAAAAATTGTTAATTCTAAATGCCACTGAATGTAAGTGAAATTAAGCAGTTTATTTATTATTATTAATTATTTTCTCTTATATTTTGGAATGGAAAATTGTTATATATATATTTTTGTTTAATAATAAGAAACAGAAGATTTTTGTAAATGTAAGATAAGTAAAGCTTTCTGTTTAGTATAATTTAAAGTTAATTTTATTTACAATTTAATAATAATTAACTATGTGTAATAAATAATTTTTGCTTGCAAATATTTTTCTAAAATATTTTTTGTTTTTTATTTCAATTTTCTAAAGTAATTAAAATCTTAATTAACTTGTACCTAATTTTTATCATAAGGATGGAGGTGTGATTATAGTGCAAATTTCATTTTGCTAAAATTTATTTAATGCTAATAATTTCTGTTTTTTTTCAATTGTAATAGTAATGGACCATTGAGAAGTTTATTATTATTTTTTTTTATATATTATAGTTGTAATTTTTTATAAACTTTTCGTGAAGTGTTTTGGATGGTTGATAGTATCTGGCAATAAGCGGAGAAAGTGTTATTTATCGGGAGATCGTATTGAGAAAAGAGTATTTTTGTTCTGAAGTGGAGATTTATTCAAGGAGCGCGAAGGAAGCGCGGCAGTAAAAGAATATTCGCATATTTTGACATTCCTTTCACAGCAGCTATTTTATTTAATTGCAACAATTTGCGAATTTCAGTTGTAATTCACAAAAGAACAGACAACTTTTGAGGTTAAGCCTCATGAATGTTACAGCCGTGCAAATGAGGAATGGAATCCACATGTGTGGAATGTGAACATATTTTGACAGTTCGCAAGAAGCATTCGCTTGTTGGTGGAAAGTTTGGGGAAATGACAACTGAGATGGGATTGGTCTGAAAAATAACTCATAATATTATGCCCGACACTGAAGTGTGGACCAAGAGAAGGCATGGAGACTTAAATGCAAAACATTGGCTGTTAAGGCCTTGAAACTCGCAAATAACTTTGGTGCCGAGATCTAAAGAAGGATTAAGCTTGTCCAATTGGTTCTTTTCAGAGGATAAGTGCCAGGAAATGCCTCGAAATCCTGCTAAGCTTTTGACTTATGAGCCACTGCAAGTTCAAGGAGTGTCTTAGAAAAAGGGGACGGAAAAGAATAGGTACAAAAGTAAGACCATTCTCCACTAGTGCATACCAAATACTAGTTTCAACCCTCCTCCAACACTTCATTTCTTAACATTCTCTCTAATATAACTGCATTTGTTTATATGTATGTATATAATTGCATTTTAGTACAAAAGAAAATATGTATTCAGCAAAAAAAGAAATCAAAACTTAGGGCTAAGAATAAGAGTTTGGTTTGGTTTTTTTTTTTTTTAACTAAATTGCGTATATCACATATTGAGATCCGGCTCGGTTGGACTTATCGGTGACATTTCAACGCTGTCCAGCAGCGGAGTCTTCTCCTCACTACAGCTACTACTGTGCGGATCGTCTGCGCAACGTATCGTTGTCGAGCCGAATATCCTGGCGATGTCACCGAAATGACGTCTCGGCGATTCTTCGGTCGAACTCGAAACGTCCTCATCATCTCCATTCGAATCGATGTAGTTGAGTGCATGGTCCAGACTCTTGAATACAGAATTCCGTACGTTGTTTGGTATTGCGGGCCCAGAAGGCAACACGGCCATTGAGGTGGTCTTCTTTTTGGTCCTAGTCGTCGTTGTTGTCGTCGTCAGAGTTACACGATTGATGGAGCATGTGCTGAGACTTTTCAAGGATTTATTGTCATCATGATGGAGGGATTCATCCTCCGAAAAACAGTCACCGCCGCCGGTAGTGGTGATGGCTGTTTGTCGGAGTTTGGACAAACTGAAGAGGTGACGTTCGGAATGCGACTTGCGGTTGTCAATTGGTATGGGCAGACCTAGATCGCCAAGATCCTCGCTTTTGGAGGAACAGTAACGACGGAAAGCCGACCCGGTGCTGCTGTAGGAGATCTCATTGACGGAACTACCACGGTTGAGCCCATGGCGAGTGAAGGATGATGACGACGAGGACGACAGCGGTGAAGAGGCTTCGTAGTGATTGTCTCGGAGCGAAGATGGGGAAAGGCGACACGGCGATGGCGAATGATTTGGCGACTCCAGCAGTGAGTCATTCGACTTGGCTATACGATTCTTGCGATAAAATTTACTGTCCCGCCAGAGGGTGTGACGGCTGTCTCGCTGCTGCTGGGAACAGTTACCACTGACGATAGTCGAGCTCGGGGGTGGTTCGACGGCAACTGTTATACTGCTGGTCGTCTTGCTGATGCGGCTGAAGGATGAGTGCGTGAGCTTCTTGTACTTCTCGCTGTTGTTGATGTTTACCCTGTTTTCGGAGTTTGTACGATTTTGTATCGGAATGAAGGCGCTATCGATGCGCCGCTCCTCCTCCAGTGATCGGAATGCCATTCGATTGGCATTCTTAAGATGTTGCTTTGATTGCTTGCGACTCGGCGACATATCCTCGAAGGAGCATACCCTGTATTTCTGAGAGAACACTTCAATGGTACCGGAACGTTTCGACGGCGAGGTGGTATAGATGGAGTTCTGATCGTTGACCAGAATCTTCGGCGGGTCAAATTGAAGGTTGGACGTGGACGCTGATGCTGTTATTTGAATTTTCGGTGAGAGGGTGACAGGGAACTGTTGCGGGCGATTGTGGTTGTTTGAGTTGCTACCGCCACTCGTGGTGAAGGAGTTCTCTTCGATGGCGAGGAAATTCGGTGAACCTTCTCGACATGGGGTCGAGATAGCCGAATCATTCGATTGGCCGTTTGTCGAAACAGTGGCCAGTTCGAGACAAGTCTCATTCCCCGCAGTTGTCGTGGCGATTATAATATCCTCGACACCCTCATCAATAGGTGATGTGATTGATTGGAAACTGCTTAGTCGGAAGCTAGACGACCCAATGGAGAGGTCACCATCAGTAAGTGACCCAAAGGCCGAATCCTGTGACGGATTACTGCGACCGTATTTCAAACACTTTAACGAGTACTCCAAGCGACGGCTTTTGGAATTCTTATAGGTGCACATGTCAGCGGTAAGCTGATGGTTGAATGAGGTAGTAGCAGTACCCAGAGTAACTTGACCCGATGTTGATGATTCGGCTGCATCATCATGACAATGATCACCGCCGGCCCCGCCACTGGTACTGCCACGTGATGTGGTCGCTGTAGAGCACTCACTTGAACTACTTCCGTCTCCACTTTGGTTACATTGTGCTAGTGGTATTCCACTTGCACCCGCACCGGTGGTGGCTGTTGTGGCTGTGGTGGTTCTACTACCAACGGACGTTCCATTGATTGAACCGCTATTGTCATCCGAGTTGAGGTTATGTTCACAAAAATGTGAAGGGAAACTAAGTGGATCATATTGTGAATACGCCTGCTGCTGATGGTAATGGTGGTTTTGCTGCTGTTGTTGCTGGTGATGTAGATGATAGGGATGATGATAACTGTTATTGGCCGTAACCACAATCTCGTCCAATAGGCCTTCTTCCGAATCGCTTGATATATCAAATGAATCCATTGTCCTGCTGGATGAGCCACAGCCACGTATAATCCAAATTTGCAACAAAAGCAGCGGAAGACATAAAAAAAGAGAGAGATAACTATTAGAGTTTGTACGATATACATGGAAAGGATGGAGAATTGTTTGGGTCTATTTTTAAATCAATTAGCAGAGTGTTGTGCTGCTCTAATTAGATTGGTGGTTGTGCATAGTCAACTGGATATACAATACATAATTGTGTGCTCTGGGGGAGTACATACATCTAAATAGTGTGCAACCACAGGCAACTGTGGTTCATGCTTGTATCCACAAATCAGGACATGCTTTTGGTTAGATAGAGGATATGTAAACGTAACACAAAAGAGTGGGATGATAAGGAGTTTAAGGATGCATTAAATTAGAATATGTTTAGCTGTGCAGTAAGTTTGAGTGCAAAGAGTAAACGAAAAATTTCTCCAAACAAAATTTGTAAGCGAAAGATTTTTTTCAAATGAAGAGCATAAATCTATTTCATTTAAGTATATTCTACATAAGCCTAGCTCCTTTGAACGCGATTGAACTTACGGACTCTATTATTCCCCAAATTAAAAAAAATCATCCTATGAAAGGGATCTGAGAAAGAGTTACGATTCGTATGTTCTCTCAGTGATATGAGGTCTTTTACTACATATACGAGCGAGAGGTCTGACATTTAGGTGACGTTACTAATCAAAAGCATTCAGGTACTACAATATGATTTGACAGATGTTTCAGCCATTTTGGTCTTTGTTTAAGATGGGCAGCTGAATATCACAGTGTGGTACTATCTTGGCTAATGATAAGCGTTAGAGGCGGCTACAATCTGCGGCCTAAACCGATAACGTGCTGGGCGACCTCCAAATTAGGGTTAGAGAGATCCAACAGGATCTCTGAACTACATGATAGCATGAACTGAAGCCTTTAGATTTCGACATGCCTTTAGGTCTATTTACACCTCAGCGAACTGCAAAGACGAATGAGCGAATATTCGCTAATTTTGACGTTTCATTCACAACAAAACTTTTTTTTCTAGTCGCCACATTCAGCGAATTTCATTTGTCATTTACCAAATAAAAATAAATTTGTGAGGTTAAATTCTCGCGAATGTTTTGGTCGCGCGAATGTGGATTGCATTTTACATCTGTGGAATGTAAATAAAATATGACAGTTCGTAAAAAGTATTCGTCTATTCGCGGAAAAAACAGCAAATTGTTGATTTCTTCGCAGAAATTAATTAAAATTTAATTTTTTTTTTCTATTTAATGATAACTCAATTAACCTCACTTCTTTGGGAGTAGTAAAATTGTCAATTGTTTGCCTGTAAATGTGCTACAAGTGGTTTGTTCGCGGTTCGGCCATTCGCTGGTCGCTGAGCTGTGAATGTACCTTTAGAGTTGGATACGCGATAAGAGTTGCGACTCTAGTAAAGCGAAGAAGATTACAAATTTATCCTCATTTAACGGTTTAAGGTCCATACCTACTTTTTGAGGTAAGACCTAACATATGGAACGGCAAAAGAATTTATGACAGTTGTCGCATTGCCTTAAAAGGTGGAGAGCATGTTCTTACCTTCAAATGCAGTCCACTACCTCAAAAAGAAAGACCTTACTTTGTAGTCAAAACTGAATTTCTCGACCAAACAGAAACGTTTGACTAATGTGCCCATTTTCGCCGTTATCGAGTATCTGACATTAACATGATATAGAAGTTGGCTTTGATTTGTTATGACCCTTTTAAAAGTCTAAACGTTGTCATTAAAATCATTTAATTAAATAAAAAAAATGTAACAAGTTTTTTCAACGTATTTGTACTTTACCGTTAGTCACAATAAAAGTTCAACCTCACTTGTTGGACACACTTTACTTCTAAATTTTTGTGGGTGGTGGAAAGAAAGGTTCGATGCTCAAATTCGAATCATATACAATCGATTGTTTAGTTAAAGAGTTAATTTATATTACAAAATATGCTTTTTGTATATTTCGACAAAAATTCTGTGAATTACAAGAGAATGGAAATATGTCATACAATTCGCAGCAATAATTTGAACATCCACCAAAATGGAAGGAATACACTTAATACTACCTGACATCAAATAGCACCCTATACATCTATCTCTTCCAAGTTACACGCCATCTGAGCCTTGTATATCTGTACAAGGATATTCCCTTTTGGCACGTGTTTTTTACAAAAGAAAAATGTTTACCGATAAGTCAAATATACATTATAGATAAATCCTTTATTATTCTAATCCTGTGTGCATCATCCGTAAGCTGCCCTCCTTATCTGTTACAGCATAACCCTCCTCCAAATTAAATGTATGTCTATCCTGCTCACCTTTTCCAACTTTGATAAGATAAAACAACACAATAACCAAAGAAAAAATGAAAACCAAAAATTAAACTCTTAGCCTTACATAGTAGCTACAACTACAAAAGGAACGTGTTCGCAAAAAAATACTCTTAATACGTGTATATAGTTATATTTATGTGTCAGCCAGACAGCCATACAGCCTGACAGCCAGTTTAGCCATAGCCACAGCCTTAGGAAGGAAGCTCTTTTACTGTTTTACTGTTTTTGTTTTTGTTTTTAGCGTAATGCCATAATCCAAGTGGTTGCAGAAATGATTCCGTACCTCCATATCAAGTATTAAATACAATGTACACAAAACTACTACCATTACAAAGTTCATGTCCTTTTTTTTTACTTTTATTTTGTTTTTGTAACTATTTACATGTGAGATTAAGTTGTACAGGTTATTTTGCTCTTTGATAGACTTACCCCTACAAACGTGTCTTTATCTTTCTTTCGTGTAGAGTGGCACATTCAACACAATCCAGTTAAATCTTGTTTATTGGTTTAATTTTTTTTTTTTGGTATTTTTTGATGGGGGGATGTGGGGAGCATTGGTAATTAAATCAAACGAAACACTTCATAGGGTGCAGGCGGAAAACTGTTTTATTTTTTTGTTGGATACAGATAGTTTTTGTTTTGACACAAATTACAATAAACAAAATTTAAATCGTATTATTCACAAAGAAATAAATATAAAAAGGAAAATAAGGATATAGTATGCATGCGGGGGTGGATGAATTAATGGGGGACATAGAGACAAAAAACAAACTAGAAATGAGAACGCTTTTGCGACCACACTTGTCACATAATGTAGCTCGCAGTCAGAGTCCACAAGGAGCACACATGAACATGAACACGAACATGAAAACACAAACACATATATAGAGAAGTAGATAGTATAGAGAACTAGGATGTAAATGCTACCCTCTGTTCTATGTTGGGTTTTGTTTTGTTTTGTTTTGATTTTTTTTTTCTTTCATTTTCATTTTTGTCAGGTAATTTCGTGTGAACAAAAATGAACACAGAAATATAATGCAGGAGGAAGAGTTGTAGGTGTGAAAGGAGGCGGAGAGTGGTTGATTGAAAAGACGAAACATAGAAAGCAGGAAACACTTACCCAGCCCTTCTGTCGCGTGGTGTCGATGGCGGTGTGCATGGGGAGCTTGTTTCGCTAAATGAGCTGCCTAAGGATGCAGTTTGTCGCTTTTTCACGGCAAGCAGTAAATTAAGGGTTGATCTACTTAGGCTCGGTTTGATTGTCTGGAAAAAAGTGTTCAACGGGGGAATGGTTGTTATTATGCTTTTAAATGAGAAAGAGAAGAATACTTACACTAAAGCATGGACCGCGTAATTCACGCAAATCGATGTTACGAAACAAATCACATAGCACCAGTTCCTCAACTGAAGGGCATTGTCCACCAGGCGGATCAAAGATTAGTCCCAGTATCTCTAGAATCTAAAGAAGGTTTTGGTTAACAAATTTGTCTTGTAACTTTGTGTAGTAATAAAAAAAACTTCCAAACCTCTGTTTTAAAAGGACTACTTGTGTGGCGGGGTACTCGGATAATTATTGTGCATAGGCTATCCTTCAACTTCACTGTCATGCATAAGACAAAGGATAGCTTCTTAAAACCCTGACAAGTCTAGGGGCTTACATAACGATTGTGATCCAGTAAGCCTGCCTAAGGTCCCTAATAGAGCATTTGCATCAGCTTTACAGTTTTTGTAGCCTGCTGAGCTGAATATCGAATCTCCATGAGCACCAATTCGTGATGACAATCACAGAGACTGAGTAGCCACCTGCCTTTTGGTGAAGATGTTGATATCCATCGCAAATATTGCGGTACATTAAAGAGAGAACTCTACTGTCATCAGAGAGACAGAACGTTCGTTGAAGAATGCTCCATCACCAATGCTACTCGTTCATTTTCGAACTAACAGAATAGAGATTAATCGAGCCAATAGCCGTGTTTTATTGGAAAGTGTATAGCCAGCTCAGTACATTTGTCCACACAGTAATCAAAAGTGAACATAAAGTGTGGAAACAGTTGAATCATAGATGGCGTAGACTTCAATTGTAGACAGTAACCATTAAATGTTTTACACTGATAGTACGATTTGTTTATTAATGGTTCTTGTCTACAATCCATCTGAGATTCGAATGTCACTTTGAAGATTAAAATGAGAAGTGAGTATGACGTTTTATTGAGAGCTGGCTATCCACCTTCCAATAAAACACGGCTAATAACTACTAGCTTAAGAGTCTTCCCAAAGGAAACTTAAGATAAAAACTTTGGTGGGGCGCTGGTGTGGCTATGAAGAATGTCTAATGTTTCCCTTCCCTTATTTCTACATGCTAAAATGCCTACTGTAACTCTCATTTTGAATATGGAAATTGGCTTATATAATTTCGATTCATTTGCAAAACAAAACGAAATAATCCTTTGATTTTGTTTGAACTTACCTGCGGATATTGTTCTAAATCCATTTCAAGTACTCGCATGGACGGTTTTGGTGTGGTCATCTCTTGGCCAGTGCACATCTCATAAAGTAAATGACCGAAACAAATGATGTCCACATTCTCGATGTCCGTGGTCGAACGTGACCACATAATCGCATTAATGCGGGAGCTTAATCCTAACAGGCCGTTCTCGAGGCCAGAGAGTCTGAAACGAAAAAAAAAAATTAAAAACAAAAACATTACCCACAAACATGATTTTTTTTATCCCAAAAATCAAACAAAACAAAAACGGGAAAGGAAAAACCATATAGGAACATGAAAAAGCTTTGCACCATAGTCCAAGTGGAAAAGCAGAAATTCATTTCCTCTCACACATCCTTTAAGGGATTTTTGGTGTTTTTTGCTTTGCTACTAGCCACTGAGTCCTAAACCACAACTACTCTCCCTTCCTGTATGTTATCCCTTTTGACTATGGCTTCTTGCAAGCATCATAGGAACTCGTTCACTCGTGTAAACGAGAAATGAAGAGAGGTTTTCTTATTTTTATTTTATTTTCAGCTGCACTTACAAGTGTTGTTCAGGGCAGAGTATGGTTTTCGTGAAAAAACTTGAAACTTGAGATAGCAGGGCGTAAGAACTAGCTCCCAGTTACTCTCACTAACTCTCATGACTTTTGGGAACTAAAGTCCAACTGTAGAATGAACTAAGTTCCAAATTGCGAGCGAATGAAATCCTAAACTTCGGGCTTTGTTCATTATAAACTGTGTCAGACTGTACACTTGCTCTACACTACTTTTGTCTTTATGTCTCTCTATGTGTGTAAAAGCAGATTTCAAACTTCATCTTTGTGGTCACAGTTCGAGGCGAAATTTCATTCTAGATCCATCCCTTTTGGGGATGTTGACTAGCTTCATAAAAAGACTATTTTCTTCAAATTGGTTGCAACGTCAGTAAATGACAGTGAATGTCAGTATCATGTAGGCAGTACAGTTTTATATGTGTTTCTCAGAAATCATTCGTCTATGTTCTGAAAAGTGCAAGACAAAATATAAAATATTTCTGACCAATTGTCAGAATTCAGTAGACGGTATTGTTTTTATACAAAATGTTTTACTATATTCTCATATTTCGTTCCTAGCCAATTGCGAAATTCTGACAGTATTAGACATTCAGTATATGTCACTCTAGCATTAGTTTAGACAATTGCTACAATATGATCTGTCCAGCCTTTAGCTTAATTCATATTTTAAGAATAGTAAATATATGAGCAACTACATACGACTCCTACATTGCACTTTATGGGTCTTCTGCTTACGATTCACACAAGGCCCAACCATTGGAATGCTTTTTCGCGTTTCCTTCACTCAGTGTGCCGCGTGGAGCACAACTGCATAGTACTTCCGCTTCCTTTGATCGCATGTGAGTTCAATTTGTGTGTTCGCATAGCTGAACACAGCAAGGACTGAAAGAGTCCTGTTTCGTGTACTATGCAATCTCGCCTTGCATCTGTCATAGTCGTGGCAACAGCCTGCAGAGTTGGGTGCTCTACTGGGCTGCTGTCTCGGGGTGATTATTTATCCATTAGCATGCTAATTAACTCAGTGCTATTGTTGGTTGGTTGCCCTGAGCAAGGATGAATCGCCGGCCTGCGGAAGTATGAGTTTAGTGTTGGTTTTTTATTACTGCCTTCTGCACTTGGGAGCGGTGTTTTTTTTGTGTTTTTAGTTAGCCAGCTAAATTTTTTTTTACTCTTTCAAGTTTCATTTTTAATGAACCAAGTCGGATGTTGTCTAGTGGGGAAACTATTAGCTTCATGTCGGTTTCGGAGTTCATGGTTCATGGTAGGTACTCAAAAATTATTTAGATAAGTTTTTTTATTTTATTTTAATTTGCATTTGAGAGCTCCATTGGGGAGATTTTAGTAAAGTGTTTTTGGTGGATTCTTTTTGGCAAAGCTAATAAATGGGCAATTTAAAAAATTTGCTTGAATAACCTAGAAAATTTACATGTAACTATTTTGTGTTCATATTTTGAGTGTTTTTCGTGGAAATGGTTTGAATGTTATTTCTGTAAGGCTCTTCAACGAGAGCTGATTTTCAAAGGGAAGAGCTGGTCATACCGCAATCGGTGTTAAATTGACGTAACCTCAACTATCAATTACTCTAAAATGCGCAATTTATCTCTCATTAGAAATTCTGACAAAAATGGCATCACCTAAAATTGTAGAATTATTTATTGTACAAATTTAGAACTAACAACTGTGTGTTTAAGATAAATCCCAATAAGGGCGCTTGATTCTCTTAGGGGAATTTGAACTCAATAAAACATCCAATTTATCGAAATGAACCTCAATAAAAATAAAGTTTATTTTGCTGATGTGGCGTTTGGTGCGAGGATTGTTGCAAGAAGTTGGATACTATTTGCTGTATTTGTTTTTATTACCCTTAGCAATAAAATCTTAAATCCCCCAGCTTGACACACTTTCTTTTCTTGCAAAAGGATGCATCTTGGAATTGAAAATGTGTATGTAAAGGGTGTTGTTCTTCTAGGAGCTGTCGGATTTGAAATTGAATTTAAAGCCACACAAGTTGAGGTTTTTGACGTTTTTAATTTTATGTCAATAATGATGGAAAATGATTTTGAGCATATAGTCATAGCGAGAGAGGGTTGCAGGAATTGCATCCTGGAGTATTTGAGGTCATATTTCACGAATGCTACGCACGATGTTGGCTTCAAAGTGAGGAATCATTTTAAACTTGCCCACATGTACTTCAAATAAGAGAGTGCTGTATTGGATTCATTTCATTCCATTCTTTGATGAAGTCAAGTCTGATTCATTCATACAATTCAATTCAATGCAATCGCATCTATGATCGAATGAAGTCTTTGACTGTCATATGATTGAATTGAAATCTTTGCACTCTTTTTCCATTTTGCACTGGTTTGCATTCTTTTGTTTGTTTAGGTTATATTTTGAAGGTTGTTTACACAGTTCAGATTCAAAGGTTAAGAATTCCGAAGAGAGTGAAGAGTAGCTACTCATAGTTTAGCTAAAATTTAAGCCTAATTATTCTACAGGTCTCATCCCGATTGTACGAAAAAAAGAAAGTTGTCACTGCCACCTCACAGCTACATACATATGTATGTTTGCTGCATATTTCGAACTGCGTGATATCGGTATCAGGTGCAGCAAACAGCACTGCAAATTCTATTCAATAAGAGCATCAGTTAAAAATAGATTCAATGAATTCAGAGATTTTAATTCAGTTAACGACAGTTACTTCAATGAATGCATAGCTATCAAAAAGATCGCATTATTTTTAATGCCATCATTCTAAATGCTTAAAATGTTTGTTTGATCCATTAACAACGAATGGCAATTACATTTTTTGAAGCTGAGGTCATTGAATAGAGACAAATCAATGTGCATTCTAATTATAACTTCAGTGAATGCGTTTCACTGTGATTGTGCTTGTATTCTTAATTTTCTTGAAATGCAGATGCAGACCTTTTACTAAAATGCGTTGCGTGAAAATGTACGAAAGTTTCAATTGCTGGAAACATTGGCGAATAGAGTTTAATGGATTGTTACGAATACTATTACCTAAGACACACTGGTAGTATGGATACCATAATATAAGTACCATAGTATTAATAATACAAGGAGCTTGACACATATCCTGTGTACAACCTACTCAAATTGATTTATTAGCTTGTTTATGCACATCCATTTTTATCAAAACAAAAGCCAATTTACTGTCAAAGTGACGACAAACTGTAGTTTTAAAAAGATTCACTAAGAAGAATGGCGCTGCGATCACCCGAAAGTTGCGAATAGCAACCATGTTTATCCTGTGGTATTACCATGGTATTGCCTGACATGTAGATGGTACATCCGTATACTAAAAGGCCATATGTACTTTAAAAAGGACAAAGGTAGGTGCCGTGTTTAAGTGGTTAGTGCGTTGGACTATTGCGCAAGGGGTTCCAAGTTCGAATTCAGGAAAATACCATCAAAGTTTTACTCACGACCCCACCTCTTGCGAGCGTCTGACATCCAAGAGTATTTGCTGTCATGAGAGAGCTTCTCAAAAATTCTCTGCCCTTCGGATACGGCATAAAACTAAAAGTACCTTCTATACGTCCACAAATGAATACCGAGCACAACACGTACAGTTGTGAGAGTCTATTGGGTGCTCAAGACCTAACACTTTTTAATGACTTATTGATACTCTTAATGTAGCCAAATGCCTTATCATGAAATTGCACTAAAATACACTAAAATGGAACAAAAAGATGCCTATCATCCCTATCTACTATATTAGCAAAACAATGTATTCAATGGGGGTAAAAACCAGCCGGAACTATAAGTGTAGAAAGCTGCTACAAGTTGCATAAAAAGACCAAGGCCTAGTTCTTCACAACTATGGGGATTGTACGCGGTTCACCTATATATTCTTGTATGTAAAGATGAGGCCTATAAACAGAAGCAGAACATTAGAAGACTCAAAAAAGAAGGGACGCTCGCTATCGAATACGACAAAAATGTGCTGATTTCAAAAATACCTCATTTGCTAGCTAAGTTTGCGAGCATATTTAAACTCACAATACAAACGGATTCTTCAAAAGTAATAGTCATACATACATATACATATATGTACATCAAGGGAATGAGATACATTTTTATAGAACCTTAGGGACAGAACTCTTTAAATTATTGATTTATACGCTTCCTCAATCTAACCTAACGACGTGTATGTATAAACCCATTTGAAATATGTATATTCATGGATTATATCTTTCAAAACGTACTTCATAAGCCCACTTATTCAAATAATCGTATTTCTTCACCACATTTCAAGTAACTACACCCTTATACCCTTTATCGTCATAACTTCAAATTTATTTCTTCGCATAAAGTTTCAGGTAAAGCAAATGTAACCTTCCACCCTCGAATGCCATAAAAAAATATTTCCATCTCCAACTGTTTTCTTATTCAAAGAAGAAACATCCCAAAAGGGCACAAAACTTTGCAATAAAAAAAAACAAAACAAAAAAATTTAATTCAAAGTACAGCATTCCGATTGAAAACAATTGGTCCGAGTGCACGCTCTAGTTTCGAAAGAAAGTTGCACTATACCCAGAGACACAATTCGCATTCCATCACATGCACAGCATCCCTTAATACCATGCCTAATGCAACCTGCCACACAGAGACAATGCCTTTGTCCCAGCAGAAGCAGCAGCAGCAGCAGAGTTAAAAACTTTTCCAATTTGGTGCGTGCCTCAATTTTGAAATTGCATTCAATTCCTTTGTATAGAATAACGTAATGCACACTGAATAAGGCGAATGCAAACTATATGCATCCTCGCACCTCAAAATAGGTTCCATACGCTAAAAATACATACAACAATGCATTGGCATTGAGGATGGGCTGGGACCGAAGGGAGGACAAATAATAAAAATCCCATATTCACGGTCCATTGCCCTGAAAAATGCAATTTATCTTCCGACTCGTAGGATAGTGAATAAAACTTTCTGCCACATAATAATCCATCGAAAAGGATCCACAAAAAAATAGAGAACTAACACCAAAAATAGAATTCTATAGCAAGGCATCCCTCTGGGGACTAACTCAAAAATATTATGGAAATTTTACACTACTTCAACCGATGGTTGTGTTTTGTTATAAATTTCCTTTAGTTGTCGCCAGGAAAAAGGAAAAGAAAAAAAAAGGAAGTGCATCCAGGAGGCCATCCACATAAATAGACTTACCTTGCGGCACCGTTCTGCAGGATTACATTACCACTATGCAAATGACCGTGCAGGGGGAAGCCTCGTTCTTTTAGGAAAAGCAAAGCTTCGAGTATCTGACGACCCAATCTTTGCACTTGAGTTGCTGGCAAACCGTTTGGCTTTCGGGTATACTTGCGGTTCCATGGTTCATTCCATTGCGCCTACAAAGGATAATTAGATTATATTCACATGCACAGAGAGTGTTTGTGTTCACTTGACTTACTTTGTAAATGAGATCCTTGAGGCTGCCACGTGAATTAAACGGTGTCACCAGGCAAGCATAGTTAATTGAACCGGTACGTAAAAAACCTAAATCTAGAACAGGATAGATGTACGGATGATGGAGGGAACCAAGCAATTCCATTAGTATTCCCTTTGGACTCTCACATGGCGGCAGTTCATCTAAGGCAACACAGTCTGGAGGTAACGGAAGTAAGGTCATAAGACGGTCAGTACGGACCTAAAAACAAACAAAAAAATATAAGAATCATGTAAAAAACATTAAAAAAATTCAATTTTTACCGAAGAATCATTGATCAGAAACCAGTTCTTCGAATGACGAGAACCAATCTCGTCTAGGTGAGCGATAACATCGTAGCGCCCATTTGAATTTTGTACCCATTCTCGGCATGCGTTCAGTGCTCGATCTCTGGATGCCCGTTCGCGTGGACTTCGATCGGTGACGCCCGTACCACTATCTAACGCCGAGTACTGGTACTTTAGGTTTGGTCTGTAAAAAGAGAGAAAAGAAAACTCCATGAGTATTTGGTTGAGATACTTAAAATTTGGACACACTCAATTGGGGCTTCGAACGAAGTGCATGAAATAGAGTATACATTGCACAAAGACTACCAGAGGAGAGCTTTAAAACACTAAGAATACATTAAAGGTTATATATTTTGAGAAAATAGCACACACACACATAGAGTAGATGGAGTACACTTCTATTCACACAAGAATTTTGAGGTTATAGTACACTACTAGTCAAGAATTGTGTTGTTCATTATTACTGCAATCGAATCGGTACTGTCATCTTTCAAAGTCAACGATTAATGCATTCAATTCTTAGCAATCATTCAAATGTCAAGGTAAATGATTTCAATTTAAGTCAATCGAAATAATTTGAATTCACTTGATTTCATTGATTGGTTTTTGGTCTGTCATTACCTAGTGATGCTGTTGAAGCTAGAGGTGAAGACTTCAATTGGTTGCAGAAATAAATGATGGGGAAATAGGGTTATTGACACCAAATGAATTCAAACAATTTCAGTTAGAGTCACAAGTGAATTCACCACTGACGTCAGCTTACATTTGGTTGAATTCAATTGACTTCCATAATGATTTCAATTCATTGATTGTTAAAAGTTGAATGCATGAATCATTGACTTTAAGAGAATGGTGAATTAACACTACATTCAGAAAATAATGCAATCTTTTACTTACAACCCTGATTTATATTGTTTAAGATTAATAAATAAAAATGTTTAAAGCCGCTGTAACATATTATAGTTTCTGAAAGAAAGTTATCTCTAAACGATTTGACAAAATGTAAATTATGCACATCCTATCGCGAATGAAACATTTTTAACATATTAATAGTTTTACAAAAATAACTCTATTTTTAAAACTCCATTTTTGATCGGCCCTAAAACTGACGTTTAAGTGAAGTGCCCAACTCATAGAATCCGTCGATCCATTGTTCAGTCGTTTTTAACTGACAGCTCGATAGAATACAACGGTTGGATGAATTTCGAATTTTAGTTTTTCCATCCATCAAATTTGATCTGTTGGGAGTATTTAAATTCACACATTCACACATTGAAGTTCACGCATAAGAAAATTAAGAGTATGAATTTTCATTGGTGCTGGTGGAGCCAGAGAGAAATTGTAGAGAAACTGTCATCGCCTTTCACAATCTGCTGATTGATGTGACGTAGTTTATGGGACTGTTCTTTCCGGCAATACCTCAGCATAAATGTCAACGTTCAACTTAGTGAATTAAAAATTTTCAAAACTGACGGTATTACAAAAGTATTACCAATATCGGGTAATAAAATGTCATTCAATAAGAGTCGAGTTGTTCAAAATTTCGTGCCACTGTTGAACTGTCTAACTCGCACTAAGATTAATTTTGACAAGTACCTACTGTCACAACTATACCACGCACAACGCTGTACTTTCCCTGATTGGATGCTGGAAAAAAATTATTAATTGTTGAGGTAAGTACGTAAACAAACAATACTTAAAACATCTAACTCTCTGAATATCAGAGAAAAATAGTGGAGTGGTTTCAGCCAATTTGTTGTCCAACGACATATTGACATTTCACTTGTACCTACACAGACGGAATGCCAACGAATAGTTGAACTGATAGGTAGGATTGAGTGTGCCAGCAACCTCTACTGACAGCTCATGTAACCTATTGGATGTAGGTAGCCGTGGGCCATCCACCCAGTAGCTTGGATGAAATGCATAGCTCCGCTAACGCTATAAGGGTATAAAAAAAGGGTTCATCTAGAATACGCTGTCCGGTCTTGCCTAGAGTCGGGCATTTACAAAGGAGGAGAGTAATTGTTTCCTTCTCATTGGCAATTCTGCAGCTGCTGTAGTGAGCATTATGTCATTTATGTAGTGGGGCAATTTTGTCTAGATATGACACAACTTGCACCATCAGCTCTTGACAGTCGTAGAATGTTCACTGCCTCCGCAACGGATCCATTCAAGGCAGAATCCTTCCGCGATAGTTCGTCCGCGTGACCATTGCCCTCTATAATGCTGTGAGCTGGCAAACAAAACTTTAGTCTGCATGAATCCGGAAGCCGATAGGATGTAGTCACAGTTAATTTCTGAACAGTCGGTGAAAATTGTTGTTTTGAACTCCTTTGCCCCTTCGAATAGTTCCCACTTCTCCCTGGTTGGCATTGATATTGTCTTCAAGGATCTTAACTGAAGCATTTTCTTCGACCTGCCTTATCTCTGTAGGGATTCCTTGTCAATATCTCGAAATGATATGGAATAGTCAAGCTGCTATAGGGCAACTGTAGCCAGCCAATCACACTTAATGATAGGTTAAGCGGTACACTGAATCTTCAGCTACACTCGGATCTCAATAGATTTATTTTGTTCCCGCTGTCTAGACATGGTAATGTTAATAGGCGGTAGGATCTTTTCTAGTTAGCTCATCGGCCAGCAGATTTCCGTGGAAGCTACTATGGCTTGGGATCCAGCTGAACGTTAAGGAATACTAAGAATTTAAGAATTTGAGTTCCTCCTTAGATAGCTGTCTATGTTGATACTTTCACTTAGAATGCACTTGCATGATTGTTGACAGTCAATTGTTAGTTCCTTTTAGTCAATTTCTGATCCTGAACCCTCTTCTATTTTTTATCTATCCATGGAGTTTGATCTCCTTTGGTTCAGCAATCTCGAAAGACTAATGTATGTATATGGTAAGGAGTTTGACAATCTCTGCATGTTGCATTGGCCAGTTGGATTAATCCTTTACACGGTGCCAGGTCACAAAACAAACCTTTAATCAGACACAATGCTTAAGTATTCTGTCAATAAATAATGCCTTTCGTCACATCACTTTCTGATTAAACCCCAATTCCTTCATCCATCAATATACCAAAAGCCAAATATTGCTCCTGGTCAAATAAACTCATAAATACTGCTTGTTGGCCTATACTTTTGCTTCAATTTCCGTGATTGACTTCCGTCAATCAATATAACATCCATCCATCATAGCATTAAAGGCCTTATGCAATCTTATTTTGTTAATTGCTGTAATTCAAGTGATGGTATCTTATTTATTTTTGTGTTTTTAAGTAATTAATAATTAAGTGTAGTATGTAGCACATATCACAACTTAGTCCTGATGAAGGAGGCTAAAAAGGCGTCCCTTTTCCTCCTCATCTCAGTAGCCTAAACAGTCTGAACTCCAGAAAAAGTTAGTTTAGAATTTTGATGCGTGACAAGCGCCTAGTAGACAGTTAGACAAATGAAACACTTATGCACGAGTAGGTATATCTAAAAACTTTTGAGATTTCAAACTTATTCGTCACCACAAAAACTAGACACACACACACACAAAGAGAGACAATAACACTCCCAAGTGAAGGCCTCTTGACAAAAGGTGCCGCCTCATAACTAAGCGCCCAAACCTTTATCTCTTAGATACAAATTAAATGAATGTCCTGACATTTTTCTATCGCACACGCATTATTCAACCTTTAATAAATAATTGGTTGTGTTTCAAGGAATTATTGTCATGGTAATTCGCCGCTAATAATTCCAGCCACACGACATACGAGTACGAGTACGCTCTGCCGCATACCATAATTAACAGAAATAAATAAGACGACTCCGAGGGGTACTCCACACCGTGTATTCAATGTGACACTTGCGAACGCACGAAGCTGTCTGTCTGTTCAGCTGTGTGTTGTGTGTATGTGATTGTCGTCCTTCCCCCTTGTTGATGGAGAACATTTTGTGGTCTAATTTTCTATTTCTATACCAAGTGTTCTTTCCTAGACACAAACAAACAAACTTTTAGAGTAGAAAATACCAGTGACAGGGAATCCTTGAGCGATTCCATTATTATATGCGCTGATACCCCCAGCAGCGCTGCTCCCTATTATCGTCCTTTTTCTCCGTTGCCACCTCACGGTGCAGCACCATCACAATGCATTGGAATTTAATGTTGGATAATGACAATGTAGACAATTTCACAAAGTATGCAAGGGTTGTGAAAACTGATAATGAATCAGCTCCAGAGCAGCAGCAGCACGGGGGGATGATGAACTACGTGCTGATGGGTGGTACATTTTATTGCCACAGGATTACCACGGAATAACAACTATGCGAGTGTTTGTTGCTGCTTTATTATTATAAATTGTTAAGCCTGTGTGTTTTTTTTTTTTTAGTGAGTGTAGAGGTGAAGTGGGATGGATTTAGTACGTAGGTACTTTAGTGTTGACACACTACTGCATTGCGAATGTTTATAAAATGGGATCGAGAGGCTCGCACCAGAAATTGAAGAGGAATGCAATTTTAAGTAGATTCACCGGAAGTGTGTGCAAATATTGAGGGGCTTTTGGGTCGGCACTGTTTTTGTTTTTAATTTATTTTCACAGAGTTAATGGAATTTATTTATTTATTTTAAGAGCTTTTAGGTAAGAGGATTTGCATGAGGCTATACCTTTAGAGTTGTGAATTGTGCCACGGAGAAGTGTTTGTTTTGTCATTTGAGACCGTGCAAATGAGAGCATGAAATTGAAATTCATGTTTTGGGGAACGAAATGTCCTATCTAATTGGAAATTGTTTACGGGTTTTTTTTTTGTTTGTCTTATGTAAACTTTGCTGATTGGCTTTTATATCAATTGGAAACTAACATACGTTATCCTGAATTTTTATTGAACTAAATTTTTGAAGAGAGGTTTTGGATTGAATATGCCAAGCAGTGTTTTGATGTTGTTGTAGATTTTGACCGATCACATAGTGCGATACAGTGCCTGCAAATCAGTCCACACATGTCTTAATTATCTTCTTCATGGTATCTGAGTGGCAAATATCTGGTTGGTTTGGTCGTTGGAGTTCGCTAAGCTTCTTTGATGAGTTCAATTAGCTTGACTGCTTTTTTGTGTTGAGTTTGATCATCCTTCCGCTTTTTGATTGGCCCTGTATTGGACAAGTCCTTCGGCTTCTTATTATGTTGTAAAAGAGCGGATACCACTGGGTGGTACTCTGAAATAGGACCGACAAAAGGGTTTATGCCTATCATACTGTCCTCTTGGTCATATAATCAAAGCCTTCATGTCCTGGGATCCATACTGTAGTAACTCGATTTGCGTAACTGTGTCTATAAAAAGGTTGGTGTAGTTCTTTTGAATTAAGGTCCCTTATACAGCCCACAGTCTCATTTGCGACTGATTCGATCTTTTTGACTCATTCACACAAAAGAATTGATGACTGCAACAATCAATACTTGATTCAAATCTAGAGATGTTCAATTGTCTCTGTTGTTAGTTATGAACATAATGAAAAATTGACTGAAAAGGACATTCGTACTTCTTTGATTTTGCAGAAGACAAAAGACTGATCGAGTGGTAGTCGCACTCTATTCAATGTCATCACTAACCACTCCGAATATCCTGTAGAATCAAAATAGTACTTGGAGCATCACGTATAATATCATGAGTACATATTATCGGTGGCTGCCTTCGACCACTCACAATGTACATAGTTTCTTTCTTCACTGGGAGCTGCAGCATTGATTTGAATGCTGCTATTTGGGAAGGGATTTTGTCCAATGTGTTAATCAAAGCAACTGCTACTTGACCTCGACTGCTTCGGCGACGTCGGTAGTCATATGCCTGCTATGTGTTCAGAGATTTGGTTTTAAACTTCCAATTAGTACTGTAGAGTAGTTGGCACCTGTCTCAGTCGCTTGCTTGTATTACAATGCATGACAAATATATTGGCAACTATACAAAGGGATTTTCCAGATGTCAATGGGAGTAACAAGATGATTCCTCATTCATGAACAAGCATTAGCTGAAATCTCTCTATTAAGTAGGAAATTTGGGGTCTAGATGCATGAACTGGTTTTGCCCAATACAATGAAGGTAGTTAGCATCTTTTCAACATCTCTCTAGCAATATATACTTGAGCTGATGAGATCGATTGCTATTTTTCAGCAGCCTGGAATTCTTCAGACGCCTTTCCTTTTGTGTGAAAATTAAATATCAGGAACCATTCGCTGTCTTTGACACTATCGAACGCCGTTTCAAAATAAAATTGATTTTAAAGTTGCAGTCCAAGGCTCTGCTCAATCTGAAGAGTTCTCTTTCTTCAACACGTGAAAAACGAGATGAGACGTGCCCTTAAGCTTCGACCACGTTAACCACCGGTTTTCATTAAAAGAGAAGGCCAGATGCTACAGTCACAGCTCAGGTGGTATTAGATTTTTTTCAATACTGGTGTCCAAAATATAAGGCGAGTGGGTTGAGCTCCTTAGGGTTCAGCTATTCATCAGATCGAGATCATCTTAATCTCAGGGTTAAACTTAAGTTTACTCCAGAAATATGCTTTTTTGATCAAATGAACAAATATTTCTGTCAGATACTGGAATTTGATAACAAGTGTCAGGCAGGCGCCTATAAGCAAGCTAAGCTGGATATATGTTAAAAATTGTCAATAACCGAATTGGTTGTCTTTCAAGTTTAGGTGTTCTCTAACAGAACCTTGGAGGGTAAAATTATGTCAACAACTTTCAGGCAGGCTTCCATACGTGAGCATGGTGTATTTAAAACTTGGTTTTTATTAACTCATTTCGCCCGCTAAGAGGATTTTATTTTTACTCTTTGGTGAAATTATTTCTATATATATGTAGTTTTTTTTAGACTTTATTTCTTCTTTAATTTTAAATTCGTTATACTTTAAAATATCCACCAACAAATTAGAAAAATAATCAAATATTAGGCCATAAGCAGCTCATGGAGAACCAAGTCTTATTTCCATAGGAATAGAATGGTCCTAAAAATTTTTAACACATGCAATGAGATGGGGGTTTTTCTAGGAGGCTTGCTACTGACAGTAATACACTAAGTTGTTTATCTATTGTGTCGAAAGGTTTGAGTTAATCTAGAAGGCGTACTACATCCCTTATGAGAGATAGTATTTCTTAACTAGTGGAACCCTTTAGAACCACTGAAGTAAGTATCTCTTTATAGAGAATTCGTTTCCTTAACCAATTTAGTGCTGGATATTCACATAAAATGTATTCGGATGTTTTATCCACCTCCAGACAGAGCCGACATTCCATTGTCTGACACAGGTTCATTTTGTTAAAGTGGTGTCTCAGGCCACAGTGGCTAGTTAGGAAACTCACTAGCTTCCTAATGCTTTCCTTATCTTTCTTTATAGGAATAGGGCTTGATTATTCTTTTGAATTGCCTAAGAACCGGCGCCGGCGCTTTGGCCCAGTGGTCTAGACGAAGTTTGCTTTTCCATTCGTTAATCAGCGTTGTGCCAAGGTTTAGTATTAATGTATATTTACGAGCTCATTCTCAGAATCGTTGCCCTCAATCACTCGGTGTCCAATGACCCAGCCAAGTACTTCCTGTTGTACTTCGCCAGGGATTGTAAAGCATCGTAGCAGCACTTAACAGATATTGAGCCCATTAGACTTGACACTAAGTGCTGCTTGGCTATTTGAGAAGATTTGTATAGGGACTAAACCTAAAGGAGATAATGTCTGGTGCAGCTTGAAACAAAGTCGAAGTCGTACTCATCGGTACCAAAATCTGTGCGTTGGGTCCAAAGACCTCAGCTTATATTCCAGAATCCATTTTCGATCCGTCAGTGAACCAAACCAGACTTCTAGTGTTGGACCACCATTGGACCAGTTTTCTCGATCCATATTCAGTACTTAACAATTCTTCACCATCAAAATTGCAACTAATTCCTCTGTATTATAGCAAAGTTGGACAGAGCCTTCCGTTGCTAGACAGAATTTTTGTTATAATTATGATTTAATTGCTTGCTGCAAAAAAGAGAAATGCCCAGTAGATTGAAATCCTAACACAAAAATTGAACCAATAGCTTACTTGTACATATACTCCAGCTGGAAGTTAATTGTGAAACATCATGAATATCCTTAGCACAGAACAAGTACTACAGCCCAACAGTCGATTTAAAAAGTGATTGTCAGAATAATTTCTCATAACAAAGTTGAACGTTTTCTGGTTTTCTTGGCAACCAAGCGCTAATCGATAAACAAACCAATTGAAGTCTCATTAACATTTGACCTATCTAGCTCCGAAATATTCTTAACACATTCATGTAAATTCACTGAGTGCATTGGTTGCCTACCACAAGGCTCCTTTGTCTCTGTGTGACCTTCTACAGATTTCTCAAAAGAAGCGCGTGTTAAAAACCGATCAATCAGCTTTTCCTCTAACTGATTCACTTCCAGAAAGTACCAAGAAAGAAGAATTTTAATGAGTTCCTTAGGAATTCCATTAAAATTTCTCAACTCTTCCTTCAAGTATATGTAGTACATGCGAGTGAAGAAAAAAACGAAAAAAAGATTGTTTTAATGAAAAAAGTCAAGGATTAATTTTTGAAATGTCAAATTTTATCCTTGGTGTTTACACTCTTTCTCTGCGAACGAAAGGGACCTTCATGGTGATGTGATGAGAAGAACTTTCAACACCTTAGGCCTTAGAATACTTTAGACAAGTACCTCTATGTCAAATGCATGGGTGGCAGAGAATTTTTTTTTTTAGAATGATGTGAGTCCTGTAGCAATTTACCTGAAAGGAATTACACAACAGGTCCTATAAGTCACATGTGTAGCTAACTAATTGGCAACAAAGAATACAAACCACTTAACAAGAGTGCAATGTCAACTGTTTGTCGTCCTATTCACGCAGAAGAATATCCTTGGAATGTTGCAAATATGAAAAAAATAAAAACATTTTTTTTCAGGGTTAAGTGGAGGAGAAAGAAATCCTCTGCAATTGTCATGTTTCCAATTGAATGGGTTGCATAACATATCAATATCATTGGGGCGTCATACATAACCAATTTTCCACAAGAAAGCAATCAGCAACATCCCATCTGAGTACAATTCTCTAGGCCACTAGGACGTATACGTAATATTTTTTTCCTTCTCTTGGTGCAAACAAAAAATTGCTTCTTCAAGAATATCAATTGAAGGAAGTCCTTGAAAATTTACATGCATTCCTTTGGCTCATTCACATGGTGTTCATGTGGTTTAATTGATTTTTAGTTTGCGCACTATACTATACCTTTGGAGCCCTGAACCTCCTCTAGAAGAAAGAGATTCTCGGCATTGTGGAGAGGATGCAACCAGGTATTCAATTGAACTGGGTTAAAACTTCACTTTATCTGCATTCGAGGAGATAAGCAGCATCAATAGTGTGTGTGTATGTAGGTGGATGTAAGGACACTTCCTTGTAAGCGAAACAAAAACCCCTGGCTGTGGTCGGAATAAATAATTTTTGGTGCTGTTGTATGCTCGGAGGACGGGATGAATTTTCTAAAGGACCTGGGTGGAATTGATTTCGTGTACCAAAGTCGGTTGAAGCCACAGATTCTCTATTGAAATGCAATCACAAAGATATTCAACCGATGAATTGAGGTTATGCGCAGGTGGAGTGATCTGAATGATGCTTCCTATTGAAATAAGCCGGTTAAGTATATCTATGAGATATTTGCAGTAGCTACCGATAGTTGTACCGCAATATTTGATAGGTGAAGTACTTTCGTGGATTAATTAAGTTGATGTTGCTCTAGATTCTAGAATATGTTGTTGAATGGTGGGAACCGAGAGAAATACCATTTGCGGCAAGCGATTTAGAAATTGTTTCAATTCCAAAGACTCTATGAATGGCAATGGCTTTTAAGATAATTTATGGGGAGTTTTTTTTTTTTTTAATAAATTAAAACACTTGTAACATTTGAGATGTGTTAGGGGCTTTGAAAATCACTTCTCCTTTGCTTGATGGCTGCTGAGAGCCTCTTGACTTAATTTCTTTCTAGATCTGACAGTTTTCAAAGGATGTGGTGTGGATTGTTAAAAACAGTCACAAAATGATAATTAAATTTAATGATTTTATTTTCTAGTCCAGGAACCCATTTTTGTTGACTTCAGCAGCTCTAACTCAAAAGTTGAAATATGAATTTAGAGTGTCTGTCTGTCTGACAGTGAACTTCAAAACTCTTGCTTCGCTTTGGGGAACATTTTTGAACTGACTTTCAGCGTGATTTGAGGCTATCCAAAGGAATTATGTGATCAACAGGAGTACAGCTTCCAGTGATGTAAAAAGTTCAATGATGTTCCATCTTTTAGCCTTTGTTGGTCTATGCGACTTAGAAGACGAGTTGGAACGTTGAAACAAGGTTGGAACAAGATGAAAATATTGTAACCTCAGTTGGTGCTGGGAATTTGGAAAAACTACTTCTGCAGACTATTTTAAGGTGAGGAAGATTATAATCAAGCTGTTATGCAAAATGTACCACTCAAGATCAACAATTATAGACAAAATCTTCGTCCACTTGACCAAAACGAAGTGCGGATAACAATATCCAAGTTAAAGTCCAACAAAGCTGCTGGATCTGACAGCTTATCAATCAAACATTTCATGCAGCTGGTGTTGAATTGGTAGAGAACATACACTAACTCATCGCTAAGCCCAAACGATTGTATGGCTGATAAATGGGACCTCATCACCATTTAACCGATCCACAAGAATGAGATCCTCTCAACAGGGACCATGTAGAAACATAGGCTTTCTCAACATTGCGTACAAGACCTTTTCTGTGGTACTGTGTGAATGCATGAAACTTTTTATCAAAAGCCGGATTGGCCTCTATTAGTGCGGTTTCACGCTAAGCCCAGCATCGATCAAATCTTGACACTTTGATTGAACCTGGAGAAAACCCAAGAAGTCCATATCTCTACTCGTCATCTGATTGGAGGATATACATATAGAGAGGAACTACATAAAGCTGTGTTTGATGTTGACATCTCTGTCAAACTTGTCCGCCTGTGCAGGATGACGATGGCTACTCCATCAAGGTCGGTAATGACCGTACTGAGACCTTCGATGTCAAAAGAGGCTTTAGGCAAGGTGATGTGCTGTCATGCGACTTCTTTAACATCAGTGCCACAATCTATAAAATGTCCGTACAACTGCTTGAATTCGCCGACGATATTAACATAATTGGAAGAATTCAGCGAGCTATCACCCATGAGTTTGCAAGAATTTGTTGAAATACGGAGGGACTTTGCTGTTTGCATTCACGGGCTTTGAAGGAGAAGATTCAACAATAAACTATACAAGTCATACAGCAACATTGACCTATTCAAAAAACTGCGTTTTAGATGCCTGAGATGACTATTACATTTAAAGCGAATGGATACCGACACTCTGGCCCTCAGAGCACGCATACAAGTGCGAGGAAACCTCGGCCAAATTGGAGTGCGCAACTCTAGAGAATTAGCTGAAAACCCAGTTAAGTTTAGGGGCGTGTTAGGTGAGGCCAAGGTTCACACAGAACTGTAGCGCCATCGAACTAAGTAAGTAGACTTTAATGCGAGATCTATACTTTGTACTTTGCCCGGAGAAGAATAATGTCAACCCTCTAACTTTCCTGCATCCCTACTGGTCCACCTGTTTGATTTGCCAGTTCAACCTCAGGAAATAAAAGCAGGTAACAGGTCTCAGCACTTAGACCAATCAAATGATGGGTTTTTGGACTTGTGAAATCCTGTTGTTTTTTAGTAATTGATGTTGCTCCTTTGACGGAGTTCGAAGGACCTTTCATTTGAACATTACAATACAAACTGACCCGGTACAGTGCTTTACGTTGCTCGTGATGGATTCCTCGAATCTTCGAACTTCTTATTCGATTAAGATTTGGTACTCCTTCTATGCAAAGGATCTTTATCTCAGCTGGACGTAAAATAGAGAGCTTCAGGCATCCTACGTTCACGTGATAATAAGTTGCTTCGCTATTAATCATAGATTATAATGTCTTATCTATTCGTTAACTATTCATCGAAAACACCAGTTTAGATCATAGTAGGACTCTAAGTGCTGAAGGGTTAATGCGTGAAAATAACTTCGCCAGATAGAGAGCAAAGGGAGAAGGAGGTACAACCCCTAACTCTATGAGTTGAACTAGGGTATTGATGTAGTCCGAAAAGCTAAAATACGTCAATCATATTGCTCAAATCAACAAAAACGAGCATATTCCAATCGTTTCCCAAAGTTTTAAGACGATGGAAAAGGCCGACACTAAGTTGCAAAGATCAAGCTGTCACGGATGGCAGAAAACTTGGTCTGTACAACTTGAAGCAGCGTGCATATCGAGTATGGTGTACTGTAGAACCCCCCATTAATTTCTTTCAATTTATGGATAGCATAACTAAATCAACAAAAGTAAAATATAAATTTCGCGTATAAATTTTGAACACAAAAGTCATACAAGTTTCACTGTAAATTATTAAGAGATCGTAGAAGTTTTGTGTTATTTTAAGGAACGAGGCGCCACTTATTGTTATCTCAGAAAAAATTCGACTTTAGAAAAAGGTCTCGAAATATTTTTCTCGAACTCTGTAGTTTAGTATTTTATATATTTACTACTTAAACATAAGGTCACTGGATAGTTCAGTAAAAAATAAACAAACTGTTAGTAAACATAAAAAAAAAACAAAGAATAAAAGGATATAAAAATAATAAAATAAATATCTCCCAAATAAGTATATTCAGATACATTAAAGAATAGTAATTATAATTAGATTATAAAAAGCAATTTTTCTACCACACATTTCTAAGTAGGTGCTCCAAGTAAAACTACCAACGTGCAACATCAATAAGTCTAACAACAACATTAATATTATTATTTCCAAGCCATACAATCTTTTATTTAATTAAATACTACCATACACACATTCATATGGGTAATTCCAAGCAAACAAACAAGCAAACAATTTATTTTTTTATTTTTACAAAAGAGATACACAACATATTTATGTACAACTAGAAGAACAATAGATTGATTAATGATTGAAATGGATTTAGAATAGGTCAATATAAATATATATATGTAAATGTATTTGAATGTAAAGTAAAACATTTTAAACATAGAGCAACCTTGTAGTTAGCACTGATTCTATTGTATCTCTACTTCCAGTGTCCGCTGGCATCGATTTGCTAAAAAATAGTTTTGCTAGATTGTCTAACCTCGCGCTAACTAGCGGCGATTTCTCCGAATGTTCTGATTGATCCGAATTGTCCTGTTCTGAACTGGCCGAACGATTGCTATAATTTTAGAAAAATAAAAGTAAATTATTAATTTTGATTTAAAGGAAAGTGTTATGCAAAATGAAATTGAGAGAAAAAGAAGCGGAATGTAACTCAGTTAATTAAAAGGAGAGTGTCCTTTGAATAACTCTCTAAAGAGATACTTTATTAGAAGTCATTTGATTTTATCACTTGAAACGCTTCAATCTCTCTCTCTTGAGGGTCTATCAAAAAGTAATGGCTTAAGCGTGTCATAAAGATTTATTGCGTGAGCATTAGGTGTAGCGTACGTTTTGAGCCCATGAATTTGCTTTTATTTTTTTTATACGCCTGTATGCTTTGGCTTTGTATATTGACAGAAATTATTGTATGTCATCCCACTTGTTACTCAAATATTTCTATATTTTAAATAATTTATTTACCTATTAGGTATACATATGTCTTATATTTTTAATATGTACTGATTTGTGATGCTATAAATGTGCATAAGCATAGATTCTACAAGGACGATGCGTCAAGCGAATGGTCTTCGTTATAAAGCAAGATTAGGAAGTAAATGCAATTTTTCCTGAATAGAAAGCAATACAACGTACACTAAATATCTACTGCTTTAAATTGTCTCAGTAACCGTATAAGTCAGACGAATCCTTACAATTAGTTTAGGATCCATTCGCAAATATTTTATTTGAATAGCTCACAAAAACCACTGCCTGATTTAGATTTTGTTTTAGCAGTTACGTTGCTTGGAGTTTAATTTAAATGTTTCATGATGATCTGGCATCTAACACCCACCCAGAGTAATTTCTTTTTGTAATTACTAACCAAAGTAAATAAAAATAATTCTTGACAGCTGCTACTAGTTTGTTAGTTACAATAGAGTCGTGAAATAAAGTGCGGAATTTGCAATAAGAATTCTCACTTGACAGCATTCTTATTGATGATTTGATATTCAAACTAGGGCTTGGTCACTTAAGTAATATAGGTAAGGTTAAAGAAGATTAAGAAACAGAACTTTCAGCAAAATGGGACATCGTAATCCTTGGTGTAACACATTGTTATTTGTGGATACCCCATGCGCCTTATGTTCACTAGGCAATGAAATGAAAGTCAACTTTAGCGCACCTGATGATGGTTAGATGTCTACGACATTATTGTAACCTCATAAAATACAGTAAATTACAAACGAATGCATAAGTCACATATAATTTGCCTCTGTTATTTCGGAGAATGAACAATGAAAGCCAACACGGTCTAAGTTTTAAATACAACTACACCAAGTATCTGCTATTTATTCTTCTCTAAAGAAGTAGTTGAAAAACTGTGCTTTTTGATGGGCAGGGGTTTTCTGAAAAGTTTTCTCTTGACAGTATGGAAGTTTGTCACATTCTCGCAAGAGGTGGGTCTTGAAAAAACATTGAAGTTATTTTCATGGATTCGAACTCGGAACTCCATGCACAGTTGTCCAACCCACCTACCATACGACACCCACAAGACTACAAAATGTATGTTTTCATTAATTCAACTTATTCAAAAATTGGCTTTATGAATGAAAATGAAAGGATGTTAAATGCTTAAGCTGCAAGTATTGGAGATGTATCGAAAGCATTATGTGACAGTAATGACAATAACACTCAACAATAATAGTATCTTTTGTGGATGTTCACGGTGTAGTGGTTTGTATTTGGGCAATGAATGAAAAGTTCTGCACTAAAGTCGGTAACAAAGTGGAGTAATTCGATCAAAATAACAATACGAACGCAACAAAATACTGTGAATTGCAAACGAATGAAAAAATGCGTACTTTTCTCCTTTTATAATTAGACACCACCCACTGAGAATAAATATTGAACCCTAGTTCTACCTTAGTGTCTACATACCACTACACTAAACATGGTTAGTAATTGGAATCAAGGTTCGAATCGGGCGAATTTCTATGTCCTTAACAACCCTCTGTCTAAAGGATATAGGAGAAAAATTTAGATGCCTTCAGTTCGTCTAGAACTGTATGCCATGTGAGAGTTATGCTTTTATCAAATCGAGCTTTAGCAATTGATGGGTTGTATGAGTATAACATTTATGTATACTTTAGTCAACATTTTTGACAAAGTACTTGACTCTGCCAGTTCAGATTAAATTTTCTCTCGAATAAGACCATAAATCAGTCTCTGATCTAGGAGCAATTTAACGAAACGTTTACTAAATAAAATACTCTTTATGTTGACATATTTGTCAATATTTCTGAACGTCAAATAATGTCAGAATTTCCGAATTTGCTAAAAGCACAAAAATAAGACGAAAACCATAATAACAAATTTGTTACAAAAACAATGGGGACCAAATTCTGACAATGTGTCTGTCAGCAAACAATGAACGCATTCACCTTTATTGATGACTTGTCATATTATGAAAAGATTGTTTGACATTTACTGATTTTTATTGGCGTAGGTTCACTGGTGTAAATACAGCATAAGTCATACTTTCGTACATTTCCTCTCATCCTTTATTCGACTTTTTTCATGGTGATACATAAAATTTTCTAAAAGTACCTCTGTACCTTTCTGAAACTTTCGAACCTAAGCATCATCATCGGTGTCCTCAGAGGACATTGCCTGCTGGCTTTGCACGACAGACGTCTGGACCTGCCTTCAAATGATTTCTGCAGAAGTTGCAGGGACTAGGATGAAGAGGAAACGATCCTTAATCTGCTCTAGCGTCAAGAAGGAAACTCCACTTGGGGTCCTACTTTATCAATGACCTTGGTGATCTGACGAGTCTTTCCTTCAAACACCTTTTGCGCTTTATCAGAAGCTCCGGCTGCTTTGCCTGACTTATCAGCGAAACTCCTATCAATGTCTCCCTCTGTTTGCTTAATCTACGTTGCAAAACCTAGCTTCAAAACCCTCGTAGTCTCCTTATTCTGTCCTTTTCGTAGTGGTAGTGTCTGTATTAGTGTTTTAGATCCGGTGGTACCACAATGGGCCTTTTAGGCCTAAGTGACCAAGTGCTTATCTGTACCTGAGCACTAGCAACCACTCGAACTTAACCTATGTACCTCGATCGTGGCGTGTACTGAAACTCAAAAACATTCTATCTGTGGATCATTGATCTTTAAGTATGCCATTACTTCTTGATGGACTTCTTTCTGATTAACAAAAAATTCAAGTAATTACTCCTTTGAACCTACCGACTGAAAATCTGTCTCCTATTCGCTGCCGTAAGCGCTGAAGCATCAAACTCGATCGCTGAATTACTACGCCTTAATCCATTGGCTTTCTTTTTCTTGTAAAAGTCCTTCTTTTTCCTTTCGATAGCGTGTGCGTTAGAAATATAATTTCAAATAAAAAATAAAACTTATATACTTACTTGTTTGTGACGCGAGCCTGACAGAACCGATCGTGTCCCGTGCAACTGGTTGCCGCCGCCGCTGTAGCCTCCGAACTCTTGGCCCTCTGATTAAACTTAAACATGGTAAAGGATTTCTTGGCACTAGCTACTTCGCACACCCGGAAGATGATCTTGCGACTACTCTTGAATACCGTATTCAAAGTCTTATACACTAGAATTGATACCGATTTCGGGTTCGATTGTGTCGATGGTGGTGCGGATGTTGGTGCGGCTGTGATCGGTACTGAGATCGGTGCATGTGGTGGTGGTAGATTACATTGGAGTGCATTCGCCTGCAAGGGCTGATAGAATACCTCCTTTTGTCTAATGGGGTGCTGTTGTATGATCCTATTATCGCCCTGGAACTGTTGGTGGTTTTGGTGATGTAGCTGTAGCTGTAGCTGTTGGTGGTGGTGGTGGTGGTTGTGCTTGTGCTGTAATTGCTGGCCAGTGGTGTCCTTTAAGACAGACAGACACACACATAAACGTAAACAGAAAAAAGAAAAGGTGGAGAAAAAAGAAAACAAAAATAATTTAAAAATAAAAATTGTGAAGTAACAAGACAAAATAAATTATATTTATTTGTTTTTTTTTTTTAAGCATTTTGTGTTGGTTGTTTTTTTTTTTCTATAAAATTAAATGGACACATTTAATTCTGCATTGCATAGAGTTATGTGTGTAACTTGTGATCAACTTTCAGCCTTAAGTCTTACTAAAAAAACTAAAAAAAAAAAAAAAATAAATAACGCTTGCAGCAAGTTCTACTGATTTTTGCAATTTGCTTTGTTTATTTTGTACGTACGCTGTATCTATGTACTTAAAAGTTTGGTTTTTTTTTCGTAAGTGTAATGGTTTTTTTTTTTATTTGCTATCACAAAAGCAGAGAAATATATATATATATTTATACAATAATTCATCGTTCAACATGCTGAGCAGCCAATAAAAGAAAATAACAAATTCAATTTTTTGCATCTGAACATGAAACGAAAACACGGAACTGAATGATTATATTTTGTTTTTTTTGTTTTTCTTTAGATGAAAAATATTTGCATTGTTTCGGTATACCAATTGAAAATGAAATAAAAATTGAAACAGAAAAGAATAAAAATGAATTTTAAAATTTTGGGGGTTGAATGTTAAATTAATTTTTTATTTTTAATTTTCTTTCTTTTTTTTCTGTGGTGATGTGATGGCAAAGTGGTCAGTTGCTACCTACCGATGAAGGTGTATTTGCTACACTCCAATTGTTGATTCTTATATGTAGATTGCTTAAAATAATTTCAATTGTTTGAATATACTCTTTTCTTAGAATAAATAAATATAAATAATAATCACTGTGTAAAAATATTTATTTTAATTTTAAATACTTTTTTAAAGTGTAAAATGAGATTTAAATTAGCATAGTTTTTTCAGCTGCAAGTGAGACTTTAAATATAAAGAATTTATAGTTTAAAGTACTTATATATTTGAGGGAGAGACAAGAGAAATAAAAGGTATTTTTGAGAAATTAAGTTTTACCAAGACATTTGATAAAAATCTTAAAATTAAAGTTTTTCCTACGATGCTTGGAGCTCCACGGGATTGTCATCTCTATGAACAATTGTGGAGGCCAAATGATTAGCTAGAAGGTATATTGATAAGCCTGTGAGTATATAGGACCCTAAGTTTCCACTGCTCTAACTGAAACACGCCTTAGAAGATTCCTTTCTCTGCAATCCCTGACCATTCGTTGTTTCTACCGTGTCTGTTTGTTCAGCGGAAAGTTCTGGCATATGGTTAGATCTGAGAGTTTCATTTTGTTCAGATAGTAACTGAGTGGACATTCTAAGGTTAGGAAGCAAGGTGGAGTTCTCATATCTTCCTTGCTAAATTCAAGTAATACCTATGTTTGTTATGTTCTTGTTGTTTATTGGCCCAGCATTGCTTCCCATGATTGTAATGTGTACTATTTGTTTAATTGGAGGCAATCTAAAACAGGTATGAGAAAGATGCCACTGCCCTTTTATTTTCCTAAAGGTTTCATATCCTAAGATCTATGTTACGGTGACTTGGTCCACACTTCGCGTTTTGCTCAGAGGAAGGCTATCTGAGGAATTCAAGGTGGGGTTCGACAAGGCTGCATACTTTCACCAATGCTCTTTTTATTGGAAGTGGGGGAATTCAATGGACTCTCACATCTGAACTCAAACACCTCGACTACACCAATGATTTATGTATATCTACTGTCTGAGTACTGGCGCGTAGGCGTTGTAGAGGCCCTGGGACCCACAATGGGATACAGGACATAAGTCAGTAAGTTGGTCTAAGACTGCGATGCTGACAAGCAGATTGATACAATACCTTAAGGGAATTAAAGCCCTTTAGTGTTGCTTGCCTGTTTTAAAAGAACTCACGTCTTTTCTATAGCTTATGGTGGATTGCTTTCCAAGCAGTACCCCACACTGAAAACTGGGGCAACATGAAGCCCTCTGTGTACCAGATTTGTACATGAAATAGTATTTAGCGACCCTTATCGCATGGCAGTCACAAATGACCACGTAAAATTCTCGGAAGAATAGCAATTCTTTAAGCTTTGTGTCTGGTATCTTGAAAAAGAGGTTCCTCTGATTGTATTTCAGAATAGTCAGATGGAAGTAATGTGATGTGTAGCTCTGCGAGGCTAAGAAACCTTCTAGTGCAGGCTAGTTGATGTAGCCGGCTTAGCTCCCTTTTTAATTTGTTGTAGTCCACACCAAACCAGGAACCTCCAAATGAAAGCAACGAGAACCAGGAAAAAATGAGGACAGTATATGAATGCCTTTTGAGCCAATTGAGGAATGCGATCGAGCTATCCCGAAGACCAGAATCTAGGATAGAATAAACAGTGAACATCGATAAAGTACGTCGGATAAGCCAGGTAGAGTAGTTGATCCTAGCAGCAAATGTGAAGAGAATAGAATAGCATGGAAGTAAGTGCTACAGTGCCAAACAGACACTTAGGGCACCATATCGATATTTCAGTAAGGCAATGTCGGCAAGGCAGTGTTGGAAGAAAAATATCAGGAGATGGCAATAGTTCCCAGAAGAATTTATTCGAGACTCGAGAGCCCAGCTGAAACTTTGAGAATGACTCCCTTGCTCAAGTTGAAGCCACACAGTTTGAAGGAACCAGTTTAAAAGTAATAGTCTGGTGAAAGACAGTGGTTTCAAAAGTGTAAATAAAATGGTTTAACTAAAGTGCGATAGAGGTCGTTGTTCGAGTTAAAGAAATAATTGTGCTAACTAAAAGAAAGTAGGTACTTGTGTTTTATTATTAATCTAGTGATCGAATCCTTAATTAAGACAGTTATAAGAGTTGAATGAATAGTAAGAGAATACCACAATCTTATAGCAATCCTAAAGAAAAAGAAAAAGGAATTCTAGGATACGCAACAACTCAAGCCCACTCTCTTCAACTTCTGGGTCGCATTCCAAATCCAAGTAAATCCAAAAATAAATCATCATCCTTATTTGTCTGGAGAAATAAAAGAAATTTGTTAGAAAACACTTTCAATCATATTAAATTTCCAACAGAAATAATTTTCTGCTCGATATTTTCTAATTTCCTTTCAATAAAATACCTCATCACGAACGTAGCAGCCCTCTACGACATTGAATATCTCTTCCAATTAATAAATTCAATCAAATTTCTCAATTAAATTTAATTATTAATTAATTATAAGAAGTAAAAATAGCATCCACCCTCATTCGGATTGTACGCTTCAAGTTCTACGCTACGTAAGGGCGCTCCACTCATAAGAATACTCTTAATTACAATCATCAACTTTCCGCTCGACGCGATGGATGGTGAGAATAAATTTTAAATTCCACAAGTTCTTTTTCAATGAAATTACCAACCACCACCAAGCCATCACCGGTAATTAATCATCCTGATACGGTTTCCTTTCAGTCGGGTCCGTATTGTAACATTCATTGCAGATATACGAACGGAGAAAGATCAAGCTTCCTTCCGTTCTTTAAAAAAAAAAATTTCCATTGGAATCTCTCTAACCGGATATGAGTTTTGATAGGGAATTCTTCTTGAATCCTTTAGTTAACTCAAACTCAACTATCAAAGAGAGTATGTGGACTTTGTCACCAGACAAAATAGTCCTTAGAACTAGAACACATGTGTCGGAAGGGGATGGCAGATGGTAGACGATAATGTGTTGTCATTCCATCCTCTCTCTGTATCTTGAGAGGTTTGTGAAAATGCTCCTCAAGTACATTTAATGATGTTGTAAAGGGTTTTGTGAATTATAGCGTCTTGGTATTGAAAAAGAGTACTTTTTCTGGACAATGATGCTATTTGTTCCTCTTATTTTAACTATGAGAGCTGTTTCCTCATGCATTCTGGCTTTATTTTCTTTTAATAAACTCAACAAAGACCTAGTTTGTTCATGGTAATTTCTTTTCTCATTATACGTCATACATAAAATCTTCTGACATTATAAAGTACCTCAGATCTCTTTTACATAAGTTTGACATACCAAAGTGCGATGAGAGTACCCAGAGGTATTAAAAGGTTAAGATTGCATCGTAAACTTACTACCAACCTTATAATTGGCAATGTACCACGTTGATGTGTCAAAATGTCTGTGAGTTATCTCATAAAGCGGGTTGTAGTAGAGTCGGTAAGTTGACATCTTCTCTATTTGCTCATAAATGTTTCGCTTTTCAGACTTACTAGTTTGCAATCTTTCGATTTATTTATCGCCACAATAATTGCAGGTTGGTCTTACTTTTGCAGATGGCGTCATATGTATGTCAACGTAACTTTGACACTTGTTAAGGTAATGACAGTAGAATGCACTATAGATAAGAATGCACAATGCACGTAGAATGCAAGGATGTCAATTATCGATAATAATCGAACTTAAGAAATCTACAGGATGCGCCATCCAATGTATAGCTTCACTATATCTGCAGGTTGTTTTGGTATGAAGCTATTCCTGGCTAAAAATTATGCTGGATTGACGTTTCAAAAACATGTCAACTCATGTCAATCAGTTGATAAATGCCAAAGCCAATGCTTACATACCGACAGTAAAGATGGCGCACTCTGTATGTACCTTATCATAGATACTATAGGGTGGCAACCATCATACATGGTTAGTGTATTGTGAAGCTACTCCTTTTCTTTTATAAATTATTATGTGCGAGCTCTATCCTTTTGAACATAACATTCTGGGCAGCTCATCACTCGATTAACCACAATAAATTGTACCCACAGGGTCAATAAAATTACTGCTCTCACCGAGCCACAGCGCCCCCTATTTCAAAAGGAAGGTGTAGCTCATGGTAGCTACAGAGAAGGTGAAGTATAGTCTCGTCTTCCTCTTCGGCCATGGAGCTTCTACAGAAATCGTTTGAAGGGTTCTAATTGTATGGCTTCCAATGATCCATTGTCTTGCGATGATACCTACTATGGTACTGATGTGCTACAGCGCTTGAGATCCAGCTTAGGACAGATCTGAATCTGATGGAGCGGGTGGTGCAGTTCCAAAACATGCGATTAGCAGCGTTGTTGTTGATTGATCTTGATTTAGAAAGAGGCATGTGGAGATTCTCCTTCTCAGGTAGAATCGAGAGAGTTGTCCCATGCCTGGCGAGATCGTTGGCCATGGTTGGCAGTTCTGCTCTTGGTGTCACGATGGCTCTTTTCTTGACTGCAATTAAGGGCAATTTTGGAATTGAAAGTGAGAGATTCCAGGGACTTAATCGCAGCTTGACTATCCCTAAACATAGTGTTATCCTTCGCGGATATTACATTAAAATTCAGCCACGACAAGGCCTCCTCTGTCGTCATGATTTGAACGCTACAGTGAGGAAGGAGATCTTGCAGTTTAGGATCAGTCCACTTCCGTTCCCGTTTTGAATCCGTCTGTATTCCTATAATCGAAAAATGAGAAGTCACTAGTTTATGCCAATATGATGATGTATCCTTTGCCCTGGAATTAGGCATGGTCGAAAGAAGTTTAAGCTGATACATAAAAAAATTTGAGGACTAGATTGTCATTTTAACCAATAAATACTTCAACAGCATCAGGTGTACAGCATTTGTTGTGGATCGTTGCTCCAGACATTATTTGCCTAACTCATATTTCTTTTATGTAAATCACGGATAGAAGGTTTTCATTGGTTGGCGTTAATGTCATAATAATCTGTCAAAAAAGAATCAGAAGACCATTTCTGACAAATATAAGACATTTTATTCGATATTGACATTCACTGACATTTGCTGACATTCATTAAGGTGAATGTGTCATTCGTCTAAATCACTAAATAATAAAGTCCTTTCGATCGAAGTTTAATGCCTCATCCTCTGTTTTGCTATATGTATTTTCACAAACAAGGAAAGACTGTCACAATTTGTTGAAAGCCATTTCAAAACACGACTTGCATTCAAACTGGATTAAAGCAATCGCCAATTAAGCCACAATATCCATTGTAATATCATCAATACGAGTCATATAATTTCACTTAACCACCTCGCTTCATACCGATTTTAATTAAATTTACAGCACATATTAAAATTCTCATCCTGTATGCACATTCATACCTCTTTTACTATTCACCACCTAGCCACAATACCGCAGTTCGTTTTTTTCCCCGAACAGTTCGTTGTGGCACACTCACAATAATTGCATTTCCATAAAATCTAATTTTATGACAAAAGTATCCACTTGCTACTGACACTTTTTCACAACTTGCACCAATTGAACAATATCCTTTTTTTCTTGTTTGTTTTTTACATAACTCGAATGAATTTTGTTTAAATTTTTATTAGATCCTATTATTTTCTCTGATCATACGAATGTAAGTGCTCGACCGAATATATAAACAGCAATTGACAGTCTAATTGAGTCCGTCTCGTTGTAGACGACATTAATTACTTGGACTTAGGTGATTCTGTGTCACATCGCCGAGAACCGACTGCAACCGAATGTACTGACAAACTGTGAAAACAATTTCCTTCTCTAAGTGGATTATACAAAATTGATTTTTTTTTCCTCTTTATTCTAATACCATATATAAAAAAAAACTGCCATACAAAAGTATGACAATCCGTCAATGGAGTCATTCTAGTGCAATTTGAATTCACCATAAACAACATGTATCTATTGATTGTAGCTTTCGTCTTCTTTACAAGAAAACAAAAAAAGACAAATACAAAGTGGATAGTATAGCTCTTGAACTTGAACAGGAACACGAAGGCAGAAAATGATACACAAAAGGGATTCTAATTTTGAACACTAAAACATTATTAACACTTTGACGGTTAGTGGAACTGTGTGTAGCAAATGTGTCGTGTTGTGAGGGAGAAATTACCGTCATGTCGTTGGCTGATGAACAAATCCATAGTCTCTATAATCCAATTATAGATTTGCAATCTGAAGTAAAGGGCAGGAAGGTCTCTTCGATTGCATATGTTGACCGTTGTAAGTGGTACGATGTAGGCTAAGTGGGGGTGGATTGACGGACGATGGAATGATAAGAAAACACTGGATATCAGCTCAACGTGCTGGCCAATGGATAAGCCGAGAGCTGAGCTTACAAACAATTGTTGTGATCATGTAATGTGCTGGTGGCAGTACATACATAAGTTCAGATTGTGCATTGGATTGAAAGAAAATTTAAAGCGGATTGATTGGCAGAACACGCAGATTTTTGTTCTGAAACGAGCATATTTGTACGTACTGCTGATTTCAGTGTTGAAATCTTTGTTTTCGACATGAATCTGATGACAAGTAAATACATACATACTTCAAAGACATAAATCGAGCCTTTAGACAAAGAAAACTTTTATCAGAGAACGGCCCTATAGGCCACACCATTCAGTGGAACCTGCTCACTCGGGATGGCAGTATACTCGGCGGTCCTAAGAGCACTTGGAGCAGTACAGAAGGAAGCACGGCAACTGGGAAAGGGAGAGCTCAGGTACCGCCCACTATGGCGCATAGGCATTGTAAAGACATTAAGACCCACAAGGGTAAGTCCATAGAAAACAAAGGCTTACAACAAAGTTTTGAAGTTCATAAAGAACTTCCGAAAGGCAAGCATTGGTGTTCCGCATCAATGAAGTCTAATCTCATAAATATCTGATGGTAGTTTTGTAACATACCAACAGCGTCAAGCTCGAATCATAGATATAAGAGCTACATGCATGAGGAGCAGTCTCCACTCGGCACAACTAAACACTGACCTGTGGAACCAGATAGAATTGGTACTCAAAACGAGAACTATACATTCAGATCTGGGAGACAGAACCTCATGAGTGACAGTCTGCAAAGGAACACCCCAAGGCAAAGAACTGTCTCCCAATTATAAAAGTTTTTCCCAAATTGGGCGTGTTTCGAACTCTAAGCCTACTTTTTGAAGTAAGGCCTAACACATGGAATGGAAACAGTTTTTAACAATTTGCAAATTGACTTAAGATGTAGGCAGAAATTTCTTACCTTCAAATCCAGTCCACTATCTCAAAAACAATTTCTTACTTTGCAGTCAAAACTAAACACTGGACCAATGACTATTTGGTCCCTAGAATATGTAACGCGCCCATGCAAATATCCAAAAATATTCAACATTTCTGTCAATAGAATTTTCCACGTTACTCCAAGATTATTTATAAAACGTTAACCATAACGATTTAAGTAAATCGTTAATCTTTTTTTCAAAACTCTATTCAAATTTGTTCACACTTTAAAAACTCATCAATTCGAAAGGAGGTTAGTTGAGGACAAACTTTTTTTTATGGATAATTGGTATTTTTTTTTTTAAAATCAATATTCACTCAAAATAAAGAAGCATACCTGCATTTTCGTATCCAATATGATATCACCGCAATTGCTCCCAATACGATAGCTCCTAAGGCACACCAAAATGCAGTCTGGAAAAAAAAGTATTCAAAATACATTCTCTGTTAGTTGTTAATTCACACGCACTTCAAAACAAGGGAAAAAAACTTTATTAATTTGTTATTTAATAAAAAGATATCAAAACAGATTCATCAATTGTGAAAGTTCAAAACTTTGATTGTCAAATTAGGAAATGTTTGGAAATAATGGTGATGAATGAAGTTAACGTCATGGTTTTGTCACGATATTTCTATGGCATTGTACTTAAAAAGTAAGCAAGTATGTATGAGGACAAAGGACACAAATAAAAATCATAGTCATTCGGTTCTTTTTATGATAGTACGGTGGGTTAGATACATTCGTATTTTATCAAAAAGATGTAAGTCTTTGACAAACAAGGGGAATAGTTATTTTGATTTTGACTAAGGTTGTTCAAATTGATACTATGACAATGGGAATCAGGGTGTATGATCCCTAATGTTCAAATAAAGGAGCACTTAAAATGAGAATATAGGGGAATAAGGATGAGTGTTACCTGGTCGGGGTATTACAAGTAGACTATTTGGAAACCATCGATCTATACTTACTCTAACTCATGGTTTATGTGCATCTTTATTATGAGTGGTTATGAATGACAAGACAATACTATCAAAATAAATTCTAGAGCCCATGGAAACCTCCATTTTAGAACTGTTAGAAGGCCAGTTCATATCTTAGAAAGGTTTCTATAGAAGGCCAGTTTTTTTTTTTTTAATGTCGGTTTTAGGGACCTGCTAGTAGCCTCTGTCTGGCATTCATACTCGTAGATTAAATCTCTTCTCAAGTTCTAGCATCAGGCTCATATCATCGGTATACGTCGATCTGTAGTTGGCCACTCACCCAGAACGTGAGTGATCATAAGAGTTTCATGACCATAATCTAGCTTTCTCCCATTTTCTGGCCACCAAAGCTGCAGTGCAAATTCAGTAGAATGAAACTGAACTGACTTTTATCCTTTGCACCTGAAATTCAGGAATAACATCTCTGATATTCTCAAGAGAACAACTCTAGCTAACAGTGGTTAGACTAGACATTCTCGACTTCCACACACTGTATCAAGTACTGTAGGGAAGATTGGGAAAGTACTGCTGGTCATCTTCAGAATGAGAAGATGGATCCAAAACTACAGAGGTTTGAACCTATAGGTGGCTCTAGGGCTACAGGATTTATGTAATATCTGGTGTAGCTCCGCAAGGACTATGGAAACAAGATCCCTGTCTGTGAAGAATAACGATGTAGAGCTCTCCCAGTTCCATGAAACATCTTCGAACCATTTTGCAGCAGAAAATGCTTTGGACAGACAGAGTATCCTGTGTCTAATATGAAACTCATAAGCTGACATCAGTGTCACAATCTTTTATACATATGTCTCTCCAGCTACTTCTTACGTCGATGACATTAGACAACTCTTTAAGGAGAACACAACTAAACGTCAGTATTGAATCAGGACACCCATAGGTATTTCCTCATTAAAAGTTTTAACTAAAGTTGATTTATATGAGCCGTATTATTAGCCATGTATTATGACTTTATTAGTATCTCATTAGTTATGGAATACAAAATCGTTCAAGTGGCTACCTCGGCTGGTTGCACAGTAGCACAATCTGTCACTCCAATTTTCCAAGACCAAGATTAATGGTTTCTGGCTATAGCTCACAGATTGCTTGGATGATATTGGCCTCAAGTGCTTGAATCGTTTCCGGATTGTTGGCATAACATCCGACCTTTACGGTTCCACCCAAAACAAAAGCTGAAAGGGGTCAAATCGCAGCACTGTGGCGGCCAATTGACATCGCCAAGACGGCTGATAGCACAATTTGGGAATTTGAAGCCCAAAAGATGGATTATAGCATGGGTTGTGCGGCATGGCGCGCCATCCTGCATGAACCAGAGGACGTCCAAATCCATATTTTCAATTTTAGTAGAAAAGTAGTAGCCTATAGTTTGCCCGAAATGTTGTTCACAGCCTTATTTTCGAAGTCTCAAACTCTTGGCTACAGCTGTCACATTCTCGTCTTTGCGCACCGTACGACGAAAGAGACGATGAGTGTTGTCTACTAGCGTACAAGTCTCATGAACTTTTTGCACCAACTTGCGTACAACAGGCGCTTCATTTCGGCCAAAACTTCTTTTCAAAAACGCACTGTTTGGGCTACACAGCACTCACTTTGGAAATAAGTTTTCAATATTTCCCAACGTTTTTTGGGCGTAAAGTGACTCATTTCGTTCCGCGGGGGTATGATACTGACTTTCTGTCAAGATTTCGAGCGGGAAACAGCTGTCAATGTCAAAATAACCTATGATTTAAAAAGAAACCACTAGATGGCCCACCCTTCACTTTAAGTCTTTATAATGATATCGACACGTTATCGAAACCAATGCATGCTTTTGCTTTAGTCAATGTACGCACGTATAAAAAGCCATATAAAAAGTAAATGTAAATTTCAATATTCTTTATCAACCAATTAACACCTCCTTACGAACCTTCTGAATCACTTCAAATCCCACTCACAATTTACAAAAGAAAAAAGCAAAGAATAGCAAAAACATGTTGACAAATAGAACACAAAAGCCGAAAACGCATAATAAAATTTATAAAATTCAATTAAGAACATACGTTTATCCGAATTCCTTAACAAAAATCCAATAAGTCAAAAGAATAACAACAGTTGCGCTGCTCTATAACTTCACCAATTCACCCACTCACCGCACCGCCCGGATAAAGATACAAATCACTCTTAAAATATGCAAAAAAGTATGATTTCCTTTCTCTTTTTCTTTTTCGTTAAATTTTCCAAATCATAAAACAAACAAACGAAAAGAAAAATGAGCTCCACTGTGCCACCACCTGTCTTTCGCATTTCAATTTTCTTCTCAAGTAAGCAACTCAATTGAATTTTTATTTTTTTATTTTCCACTCATTCCTTCCATCAATTTTTGAAAAAAAAAAAAAAAACATTCATACCACTGCCATAAGCGACTGTCATACAATTTATCTTTTCTCGTTCCGAATCGGTGAAATACTGAACCGATTTTTTCGAAAAACAATTGAAAAATAAGGCACACACACACGGTGGTTGAGTGTCATCGAACAGTCAGGAGAAACCCTTCAGGCCTAGCATAGGGAAAGTATTCAGGGTGAAAACAATTCCATTTCCATTTCAATTTATCTTTTTGCACTCGTTCGGTTTTTTTTTTCATTATTTTCGTCTATCATATAGTAATTGGAGACATATTTTCAATGAAAAATGAAAAAAAAAAAAGATCCTGGCTGACTGCCAATATTGGAAAGGCAACACCAAACGCGATGAACTCTGAAGGAGTTCCGCAAATTGTTTTGAATAATTCCCAAATGAGACACCATCAGGAATGTCACCATTGCATTGCCACCCTTAGGACAGTATCTATATTTCATCATCACCATAATGGAAGGGTTCATCATTTGATGATAGAATTAGGTTTCCCTATCGATTTGTGGGGTGGCAATTCCTTTCTCCCTTCCTTCTTTCAGGACACAAAATTAAGTGACATCGTTGCGCACGAGTGGGTCAACGATAATAAAGCGGGCGTGGATTATGGTTTTTGTGTTTACGACTGCATAAGGACATAAGGACATTTTGTGCTTTAAATTATACGAGAGGCGTCACTTAGGTTTTTGGAGTACACGTATGGGATGTTGTTTCGCAATGCAGAGGAGTGTGTCTATATTTATATTTCTTTTTCCCTCTACTTCAAGAGCAATTGTTTCGAAAATAAACTCTGTGTATACAAAATATACTACATTAAGTGCGTCATGAAATGGAGAGCTACATTTTGTTTTTTTGGCTGAGATACAAAATATTCAGTTGAAGTTTTTTTTAGAAAAGAAAGAAAAAATATACTCACAATCCAGTAATGTGTTCCGGAATTTCTATAGTCCACTTGCATCTCACTGTAACTATCGTCACAGGTTTATTCTGCAAAAAATAGTAAAGATAGATAAATTATTTTTTGGGTCATGGGCAAATGTGGGTAAATCAATTTTTATATATTTTTTGGGCAAGGTCAGGCACAGATCGAGTCGTAATCGTAACCGAGACATTCGGGTTTTTTTTTCTTTCCTTTCATTTCAAGATTTGTGTGGGAAAAGATATACGTACATTTCAATGAATGTTTTGTGGATACTTTGAAATTGAATATATAATTCTTTTTCTAGTTCGGAGATTTTTTTTTTTTGTTATGAGATCGTTACCGGATGTTGAATGCTGGCTATAGTTGATAATCGAAAAAAGGACTAACCATAACAAGAAAAGGTTTATAATGTATTTCCCCCTGCCGATATCAAAAAAAGAAGGATGGAAAGTCTGAATGGAAAAATAAATGTTTGGTCAAGAATGGGTTTTGATAACTTTTGGAGAACTTGAAAAACGTTCGAAACGAGTTATTATTGAAGAATATGAATTTTATTAGCTTAATAAAAGAAACTTAAAACTTCAAATAGCTTCTTTATGAAACTATATCCTGCCAGTTTTTCTCCGATATGCAGCAAAAATATCTGGAGAACTAGAAGGTTTTAGGGAGCCAAAGATTTGATTTTTCCTTAAATGAGTATAATAATTTCGAGACATGATTCTTTACAAATGAAGATACAACCACTGAATGGTAGTAGCGACTCTGTTTCTCGGTGACTTACATTTTTCTCTCAACTGTCAAATGTACCAAATACAGTCAGGCATACGTCAAATCCCATTAATCGAGAGAGAATTCTCTACTGGGAACGCTTCCCAATGAAATGTCAAATTCGATAATTAACTTGGTTGCTAGTTAGACGCTTGAAAGTAGTTAATTAAGCTGTGTTTTATTCGAAGGTGCATAGCCACTTTTCCACACAAAGCAAAAACAAAACTAAAAAATAATTTATAGTTAGTAACCAAAAGTAAACATAAAGTGTGGATAACGTTGAATCATAGATGGCGTAGACCCCAATTGTAGGCAACAACCATTTAATGTTTTACGCTGAGTACGATTTATTCGTTAATGGTTGTTGTCTACAATCCGATTCAGCGCCATCTAAGATTCGAATGTCATTTTGAAAATAAAAATGAGAAGTGGGTATGACGTTTTATTGAGAGCTGGCTACACACTTTCCAATAAAACACGGCCTTAGTAAAAAAAACTGTTGGTAGTTTCTAGAATTCAAACCTTTGATTGTACTCACAGCAGTTTAAAGCCCTAACTATTGTGCCACGGTACCATAGAAAGCAAGAGCTTCATTAGCCTACAATTGGAAAAAATTAGATTTTAGGACTTGTGTCGGATAGAATCTTTGCCTCACTGGAGAAATGCAGACATGTTTTCTGAGCTGGGAGACTGATTTGCATGTCTATAAATCTTCCACCTTTCATTGGCCATCTGTAGCATTTATGATCAAGCTCACAGTCACTCCAATAGCAGGGAAGATCGAGCTAGAGTCTAAATATGAGAGTAAGTATAGCACAGTGTGTGACAAGGCAACCGCAACTAAATAAGTCATTGGTTAGAGAAACAAAACAAGCAGCAGTTATGTGCGAAAGCTGGAGTTCTAGACGTGCTGGACGATAAGTGAGCAAATATTGGGCACCTTTGAGCGAAAAATACTTCGTCGGATATTAGGGCCCTTATGCGAGGAGGGTGAATGGAAGAGAAGTCTATGAGCTGTGCCAGATGTGGATGTAGTCCAAAAAGCCAAGATAGGCCGACTACATTGGCTAGGCCACATCGAGCAAATGGACCACAATGCTCCAGCCAAGAGGATCTTTGAGTCACATCCCCCCGGTTCGAGACGGTGCAGAAGACTGAACCTCTGGTACAAAGACCAGGCTGTCGCGGGTGACAGAAAACTTGGTCTCCCTAACTGGAAGCAGCGTGCCCGAGATCACAAAGGATGGAAGGCAGCAGTATCTCAAACAAAGTCTTTACAAGGGTTGGGAGCCCCTTAAGTAAGTAAGCATGTGCGGAAGGATATATGTGGCTTCACCCAGTACCCAGTCAAGGTAGGTGGAAGCAAGGAGGAAGCATTTTTCTTTGTGTTCGAACCGTATATTCCCTAGCAGTCAGACTGATGTATGATTGCGATTAAAGAAATGAAAATCAATAATTCGTTAGAACTGGATGGCATGTGCATGAAGGTCCACCTGGCGTGCGCCTCTTTAAAAGAAATATTCGCTGCATCAAGCTTGTGTATGCAAGGTGAGATCCTCATAAAGTAGTCAACATGTTCCAGCGAATTTGTTGAGTCACCTTTCTCATTGCTTCATTGTGCTGGTGCTATATTTCAAGACCCTTGCAGAAATTTGGGGGAATCACCGGTCCAATTACTTCAAGAACAAGGCCCGTCAGATAATAACTTGCCGCGTCATGATGAAAACTGTTTGCTGCCTTAAATTGAAGCCCGTGATCTCTAGGACATTCGATACCAATAAAACTCTGCTATTTGCCACACAATCCCTGAAATCTTGGCTTTGTTGTGAGCACAATTTTATGAATAGTTGATTTTCACCTTTGGACCGACGAATCACACATCTATATATTTCTTTTCGAACTATGTGAAGTTCAAAATTTACATAGATAAGCCGGGTTCGATTGAGGAAAAGAAATCAACATTACTCGCGTAATTAAAAAAATCCCACTTGAAATGCTCGAACGCGTCTTCGAAAATTGGAACCTTAAAATGCTCCATTCTAACCACATTTTTGGCCAATAATTAAAAGAAATAATATTTAAAAATTAAATGTCAATAATGATTCTTTTATTTGATAGTATACATAACTCAATGAAATTTATTTTTGAATTTTATTTTACTTTTGAAAAAAGTACCTTTAAATGAATCACCCATTAAAAAATCCATTAAAACGCTAGATCTTCTAGGGAACCAGAAATTTAGTTTTCAATTAATTTTCCTGCCTCTTCGAAACTTCTGACAATTTCTTATAGATATTTTATTATAACATTTAAGCAGTAATTTCAATTAAAAACCAGAAAAACAATACGAAAAGTAATAACACTCGTCACGTATTTATTTTTAATTTTCAATGTAAGAGAAAATACAATCCACATATCGGACTTGACGACGCCACACAATACCATGTATTTCCGAAAATTCCATAAAAAAAGATCCTCGTTGACATAAATGGAGAAAATACGAAAAAAAAATCCTTCACCAAGGACGCCGCTTAAACCCCGATTGCGGAACCAATATTTGCGACATTCTACTCCACCAGAGGAGATTTGCGAAACTCATTTATCATGCGGAAATACTTTCACTTGTTTTTGGCGGTAGTAAAACACTGAAAGAGGATAGCAATAAAAAAAACGAATCCTTTTCAATCAGAAGTAATTGAAATTGTGTCTTTACTTGTAATGCATCCAGTCCTGTGGATGTATCGTCTCATCTGAACGATAAATTTCCACTCCATCTTGATGTGGAACATATTTCAGTTTATGGATTACATCGGGTCAGACAGGATCTAATCCTTACGACAGAAATGACCAATTCCAAAATGTCAGCTCCAGATACAAGGATACGAGCACAAAAACAAAAAAAAAACCTTTTTCTCTCTCTCTTTTGTGAAACACCCTCGGGCATAATTAAAGTACAAAATTTTATGCAAAATTTCCTGGAAGAAGACGAACAACTCCAAATAAACCAATTAGATTTGCCTAAATACACACAAAGTACTCATGTACGAGTCAGCACCCACAGTCGTTCAAATGCTCCACAAGAATATCGCCGAACAATAACGGAACACAAAAAGGGTTCCCCTACCGTCGGTCGTCCTCCCCAACAAAAAAAAAAAAGGTCAAATTTTCAAATAACCTTTTAATACTCTCTTGTTATACTCCGCTGGATTTGAAGCTTTTAAATGTTCTGCGTGTATGTGTGGAGGAAAAATCTCATCAGATGGAGAAGAGGAGCTCTGGTGTACTCCAGAGTATACGGATACTCTTGAGCCAGTTACAAAATTATAAAGGTATCAAAAGCATTACACAATCGAAAAAGGTCAGAGGTTACACGAGCCGTTTAAGATTATTTTCTTACAGTGGAGCTAGTAATTATTAATCCAAAGGGAAAAAATGTGCGTTTAAGTGAATGACTTGAGTGGTTGATGTCCTTTCAATAATAAAGTGAAGGAAAAACAGAATGGTAGCGCGTTTAGACGTAGACTGAAAGAATAACAAAAGAAGAGTACTATCTTGAGTTTATACTACTATGTAGATAGAGTGCCCTTGGGACTTCTGCCACTCTGTATACGTGAAGGATTTGTATTTTATTGAAACAACGCATTTCATTATACTCTAATAAATGGTGAACTATTTACTTAAAGTAAGTGTCACAGCAGAGTCCTAAAACCTGGGTGTGAAGTGAAGAATATGAAATACATCCAAGTAAAGAGACTTTAAAAGTATGCTGAGCTCAGGTTGAACTAGAAGGATTCCGATTATTTGGGGCAGCGCAGGGCAATAGTTCAAGCTAAGGTATTCACATGAAGGGTTATTCGTGAAGAGGGTATAGTAGAGGATTATTCATTTAGAGGTACTTTGTGTTTATGGAATTTTTGACAAATTACGCGTGAGTTGTGTTTATTTGTTATAATAGTTTTATTCAGTATTGTTTGACATTTTATCATGGAAAGACTTACAGTGGCACAGCGCCTGAAAAATTTTCAACTGTATTGCGAAAATCAGCTGTCTGCCAAGAATACATTTCCTGCACTTTCAGCTACTTGTGGTCTACATTATCAGTGCACTCAACCGATTCGCTATACCGTCTAATAGTTTGTCACTTAATTTTCATTATTTAACCATACGTGACCAAATAGACCGTATTCAGGTCGTAGTGAATGAAATATTGTAGCGGTAGCTGAGAGTGAACGCAATGATGGCGATGAATCAATTCAGAGTCATTCTCAACAGCATGGCTTGTCGTATTTAACATTTTGGCATATTTTTCTTCACAAGCATACAAAATTTAGTTCCAGCAAGATTTGAAATAGGCTGACTTCTTGAAAAACTTGGAGAAAATCGTTTGTTGTCCTCAAAAGTGTTGTTCCGCGTTGAGGCACAATTCTGGCTTAATGCGAGCGTTAATAAGCAAAATCTCCGTATTTGGGCTGAGGAGAGATTTAAGAGCTGTCCACATGCATAGAGTAAGTCCAACTGTAGATTTGGAAGCCAATGTTACTCACTTTGTTCGCCAAATACTAATCGAAATACTTGGAAGAGTTGTTGATATTTGGAACTTCAGAGTGGACCATGTTAACCACAATTTCGGACAACTCTTGAAAGAAATAATCTCTAAAAAATAAATGTCACGAATGGTTCTTTTGTTTGAAAGCAAATATTGTCCGATAAAATTCAATTTTTTATACATTTTGTACTTTTAAGAAAAATACCTCTAATCGAATCACTCATTACTTTTATTAAATGTATGTATGTATGTATCGCGCTCTTAGACGAGACCAACGACATCTGCTTCCCACTCCACATTAAGTGAAGCTTCATTATTCTGTCAGGTATGTTTGTAGTGTAGTATGATGTATTAGCCAATCCAACTCTTCCGTTCCCCGTCGACAAAGAAGCACTTAGCACATCGCCATTCACAAATAAAAACAATATTGGGTAAAGAATGGACCCTTGTGGAACCCCAAAGTGGACTTCGAAATCATCAGATGCTATTAATTTATCTAGAATACTTTCTCCTGAGAAAGTGGATCTTTAGAGCTCAGCTGGTTAGGTACTGATCTGATTGACCTCTCAAAACAAGGGCCAGTAGTGCAACAAGCAACTACATAGGTGTTTATACATTCAGACTAACATTTAAAGTGCCGTATCTAGGTTAGGTAACGTAGGTCAGTACCCTCCAGCTCTTATCATAAGGCCCTTTGACAGAAATGATCCAAGCCAATCACTCCTAAATCAAAAAAGATTCTAACTTTGACAGAAACATGCCAACTTGCTCTTTCTCTTATCCACCACACAAACTGGGACAAATCCAATTAATTTGTGGCTTCACTTTCTACGTTGCGCAATAAAATTTCTATTGGCTCAGAACAACTACAGAACAATAATAATAATTTATTTATTCAAAAAGTTAATAAACATTTACTGCCAACATCACCACCCTCGTACTTATCTTATCTCGTCCCCATTTCTAAAATATCCTCTAAAATCATGCCAATGACAATGCCGAGAGCTATTATCTGGTCAAGTACTCTGTCGCCCTCCATCGAAGCAACAACAACAATAATGTCCTCCTCTCGAGAAAAATCTCTCATCCTTAATTTAAGGTCAAACCAGTCAGCACAGCACTACAAAAGCTACATATTTCCTCCCGCCCCTCCTCCCACTCGAAAGATCTACTACAAGATAAAAAGTTAAATGTTAAAGTTGTCCCCCCTTTTCTAGGCCCAAGCCCACAAAAATTCGAAACCAAATGACAAACAAATTCCTCTGGCACAAGACAATTGGTTGCAAAAACGAAAAAGGAAATATTTTCTCCGGTCGAGCAGAGAAAAAAAAAAAAACACAAAGGAATCTTGTCAATCATTTAAGGACACCTCTGTCTCTACCTCGATCAGCATTCAGCCACGTTTCTTGCAGCACAAAAGTTCACAATCATGAATATTAAGATGAGTTTCTGTCAAATGGAAATGTCACCGGGTTCAGTGGTGGGTACTTGTACACAAATGTTCCTGCCGGGCCTGTGCTGTGCTGTGCTGTGATGGCTTGGACTTTTCAAAAGCCATCCCTATTGGCAATTTATCCCTAATTTATCCGTTAGTCATTGAATAGTCTCATTCCATGCTTTAGTTTGCTCCCTAAAGATGGTGATTGGTTGAAAGCATGTGTACTGTGTGTTGTTGAGGGAGTGTTTGTTGTACAGCAAAAAAGCAAAAAAAGCCATCCACTTTGGTAGTATCTTCAACCACTAAACATTGAGAGAATTGGATGGACTGTTTTTTTTTTTTGATCCTTCGATATCGTGTTGTATTTGCTCAACAACTGCTAAGGATGTATATTGTGTATCAGGAGATTTGGATTGATATCATTTTCTCATTTAGAATTCAAACATTTCAGAGCTGATGCTTGTTTTTTTTTTTTTTTTTGTGCAAAAACAATGAATGTGTGGAGAACAGTGATGGTGAAAAGTTTGTAATCAGTTGGAAGGTGCTTAAGGTATTTGTTGAAAGTTCGAATGATGACTATCTTCTTCAAATGAAGGGAGAGAGTTTGGAGTAGCGGAAATTTTAGTTTAATTTTAGTATAGGAAATTTACGCTTAATTGCAAAACAAAACTTTGGTATGACGCTGCGGAATTTGTGGAATGTTTCCAAAATGCGAGAAAATTTAAAGCAAAAACTATTTTTATTCTCCGAAAAGGTAGAACTTTTTAACTTAAAAATTGAATTGAAAAACTACACTTTTTTATGGGAAATCTACTACAATTTTCTTTAGCTCAGACTCATCACTGAAATCAGCTGTCAAAACACTGCTGTCAACCTCCTTTTTATTAGCTGCTGCGAGTTCCTGAATTTCCAATTCGCCGTTGGAATTGCGTTCGTAAACAGGCTGGCAAATTCTGGTGACATCTCAGCTGTTGACTATTTGCAGATGTTGTTTTGGTGCCTATAGGTAAATCACAGGCCTGTAACTTTTGAGCCATTTGACGTAGGGAGCTGAAACCTTTGGTATCTGTTAAGTTAGGTTAGGCTTATGGGTGCCCATCTTGACAAAAAGTATCAACGGCCCACTTAGAGCACTGTGAGTCCATTGTGCCCAAACATTTTTGGTCTAAATCACCCAGCTCCGGAATGAAATAGCCCTCAAGAGCTAGACATCAACGTAGTAAGTGATGATTTCCTATTCGTCTCTTCAACTTCTACGGAAGCCGTTATACATGATAGCCTATCACTTAGTACCCTTCGTGCAACTTAGTGTTATGAGAATAGCAAAATGTCTAATCGACACTATTGTTTATTGTGCTATGCGGTGTACTGGCCTCAAGAAGTCCCCCTGGCCAATTTATCCAATTTTTCATTACGGGCAATTCCCATGTGGCCTAGCACAGAGGGCACCCTTCTTGGTCACTGAAATATTATATTTTTATGGCCATTTGACGAACGATGAAGACGATTACTTCAATGACAACTTGACTGAGAACATAGCCGCATCTGATCTTATTGCAGCAACTTCTTGCTGAAAGACAATACAACTATCCTTTAGGATCGACTTGTATTTTTAGACCCGCAGTAGACACCAGCTTGAATCCTTCGTCATAGATGGTGAGTTGGTGATGATGGTTTCGGCACAAACCATACTGAAATATGGTATGAAATAGTCCGTCTTCGTCCAGATTCTCGATATTTTCCAACAGTTCAGGATGAAGGCTTGGGGCTTGGCCTGTGGTTAGATCATTACCCAGTGTAGTCATCAGCAGATGATGTGTTTGTTGAATCGATCGTCAGAGTCAATTAGATCCTCAACTCTTCATGATTCCTACAGATCTAAAGATATGTTATGGAATTTTCTTTTTACTTTATCAAAGTGATGCCATTCCTAGAGCCTCGACAACAGCAAGCATTTTCCTTTCAAAATAATATGTCTGTGCTTGGGAAGTTTCATGGACTGAAGAATGAGGGTCTGAGCTTACTCCAATAGTTGGAAGCAAGCTGAAAACTTGAAAGATCTAACTTTTTTCTCAATGTCAGTTGCTTTGATCTAGACCTGATTTTGGACAGGCAACTGAACTACAAAATGAACGTTCATGAGCTTAAAAAAGGAACTATGCTTTTGTAACACGGAGCTGTGCAGTGTCCTTCTGAAACCTCCGATACTTATGTAGGGTACCTTAGTCTTGTGCATGGAACTAGTCAAATGCCGACTGTGTCGATGGCGACACTGCTTCTAGGAAATTTATCGATTAGGATGTCAGTAATAAGAAAACTCAACCAAAGAATTGGTTTATAAAGAAAAGGGTTACAGGATTATATAGCACGACAATTGATCCCATTTGAATGATGTGAACAATCCTACTGATCACGGGTGATACCTAACCTAACCTAATACAGTTTCAAACAGTTTCTCCCCGTTTCCTTCGGATTAATGCACCCAAATCATTTCATACTTGTCATCTACACTGTGTGCCCTTCAGTTCCACTTACGAATCCGAATATACACTGCATCATGTTTCTTCTTAGAGATATCAAAATAGCAAAGCTACCTAGTTGGATGTGTTTTCACTTATAAATGCATAAATTTGCAATACTCCTCCTGGATGCCTGTCTATATACATAAACACCAACACAAACGCAAAACTCATCTATAATGTTCATTACAATTGTAATGGGTGAAAATTTCGTCGAGGGATATTTGCATCCCATTGCACATGTTATTTGCAAGTGCTTGATGAGCATACTAGGCTGTCGTTGCAATGTAATTGCTCCTTGAGCTTCTCTCCATGAGGGAGATTGCATTTCTGCTTGTGTTTGCTTGATGCTGGATAGAAGTACTGCGTACCTGGTGGGTTTTGTTCTCACTCAGAAGGGGACGCAGTTGAGGGGGACGAGAAGGACTCTCGGCAATGAGGTGAAAGGTGACGATGAAAACTTTGATGTCTGCATAAAGAAGTTCAAGTGTGCAGTACCTACTTCCTCTATATACGAATGAGGTTGCCACTAGTGGCACTAAAATACTATGTCGATTGCTCTGATATTTGTTATTGTTGTCATTTTGGTAGGAAATTTAATATGGAAGCATCATGATGCCTTGCAAAAGGACTCAGTGTTGCTGTGATTCATTTTATGTTGTGTTTGAAAATTGGTTTGTTTGCATGAGGGATTTTATTCTGATATTTGATTATTTTCAGAATTTCAGAAGAAAAGAGGTCACGGATGAAGGTTTTCTTTTTTTCCACCCCAGGGTAAGGAGGATGAAAATCGTAAATATTCATAAATTTATCTAGGGTTTTATGGGTAAAGGTTGAAGGTGTAGTAAATAATATGTGCAACATGTGCGGATCTGACATTCATAGCAAGAATGGATTTGATGGCAGAATGATAGACATCAGAAAGCAGGTGATGCTATGAGAGGCTTATGTTTGGTTTTTGGGTAGTAAGGGATATAAAACTCTGCTTGGGTATATAAAACTGAATATGAACTAGGAGATGTGTTGAGAAAATGTTGAAAATTAGATTTTTCACCCAAATTTAAGAGAGTAGTCTGTGCACTTTCTTCCTACCCGCAGGAAACATTACTCGAATTCAGTCGGTCTATAAGAGAAGAAGTTCCTTGCACAGTTAGTTAGGTTGCATCCTTTCATCAATTAGCCAATTTTCCATAAAGCCAATGCTTCTCTCGTTTTATACTTACAATATTAAACTTGCTACCAGGACTAGGTTTGATAGAATTCATAAGTCGGCATTCCACTTTTTCACCAAATGTAGTCTGTATGCATTGAAGACCCCTTGTAGTTACTAGCATTCATTGCATTCACTTGAAGTCCTTGAAGTCATTGAAGTCATTGAAAAATTCGAAGTCGTCTGAAGTTCATTGAGGTCATTGAAGTCGTTTGAGTAATCTGAAGTCATTGATATTTGAAGATTTGTCAATTTGTCAAAGCCTTCAATGACTTGCAATGAATGCTAGTAACTTCATGGGGGCTCCAATGAAGGAAGAGCAATTAAAATTATTGCATTCATTGTGACTTCAAAATTATGATTGCATAAAATGATTTTTAAATCTTGACTTCTTTGATTTAAGTTGAAGTCATAGAATTGAAACATATCTACACAAGTGAAGTGAAGTAAATTACATGTCGAAATGATTGGACAACAGCTTGCATGGATGGACGCTTCTGTCGATTGTAAAGTGAACGTAGCACTTGGTAGGTAAGTCTCGCAAATTGAACCACGATTTTCGACATACGCCAGATTTATAATGCAGATTCTAAGCCCGACTAAAGTGTGACGAGAAATCCTTCTCATCATAAAATGGTTTCCCAGTACACAAAAGACATTGTGTTGGCGTGCCGTCCCAAAACAGCGCATGTTTACGAAATTTTACAATATTTTTTACCAAAAGCTATTCGCGTGCGGAGATTTTTCGTGTTTTTTCACAGAAGAGAGCGCTCACGAGAGATTAAGAAATTTCCCCATGCTATGAATTTTAGTGCAATAAATTTTTTTGGGCTAGTTTATGAAAACTGTCAAATCAGTGTACATTTTTTCATCTTTTTCTTGCTCAACCTGTTCGTTTACTTTTTCGTAATTTTTTTTCTCTGAGAGAATTTTACCCCTACTCTTTGAAATTTGATAGTCTACTAATTGTAGTGGAAGAAGTACGCGAACGGACCTAATGAATGCGAAATTTGTTACCAGCCAGCTCATATAATCTATTTGAAAAGCAACAACCTTAACCCTACAACCGAACAACACCTTTCTCTTGCTGGCTTCTTTACAAAGTCACATCAGCCTGCTGTCATGCAGCCGCGTCGTAAGATTCAATTAAAGTTTTCGAAAAGATCTTGATGTGATAGAACGTGTGCATCATTGTGCATTGTTTCATAAGTACATTTGCATTAATTGAGACTTTTTTTGATAACTAACACTAAACCCGTCCCACTCTCACTGTGCATTGTGAATCGGGCATAAATTTATTCCATTTGCAAGCGCTACCGCAAGTCTATTCAAATTAGACAGCCAACTTCGGATCGTATGACAGATTCAGTTAAGGTGCGTGTCCACTTGAGAGCACTTTCGCTAGTAAACTCTCAAGACTAACTCCGAACATTGTTTGAAAAGTGCGAGTTGATCTCCGAGACTAAGATAACGTCTCTCCACTTCCGAGCAACTTTTTAAAAGTTTGAAGGCTGAGAGTAGTAAACTAGATCTCTGCGAGTTGCTCTCAGGTTTGTGTCCACTTATGAAATTTCTCCAGAAAGTGGCTTGAGAGATACTCGCTAAAATTTTACTCTCAATTAGTGAAGCACCTTTAGGGCCAATTTTTCAATCGTCAGTTAAACAGTCAGATTGCTGTCTAACGAATAAATGTATTCCACTCTTTATCTACTAGATAAGTAGATCTTAGTTTTTCAATCATCGAATAACTCCTAGATTGTAATTGACGATTTTGTCAAGCTCAATTGTGTCTAACTTCACGAAACTGGAATGAAAAAGAGATAGATACAGTGACAATCGTATATGTTAGAGCTAGCAGACTATTTTTCACATTATCTGGCACTTCAATTTGAAAAGTTTCGGTATTTACAAATTTTGAAAGCTAAAAAAAATATGGAAAACATTGACACTCATTGCACTGGTGGTGCTTTCTTAAGGGTGAATTGAAGTAATTGAATACGTTATTCTCTTCTTCAATAGCAAAATCATAGCAAATATCGAAAAAAATCCATATTTCTTACAAAAATTAAATTAAATTTAAAATTCTCACTTTTGACAGTTCATAAACAGTCAGTTAAAGTTTATCCAGCTAACTAATAACCAGATAATTTTATTCGGCAGATAACTGATATATATCTAGAATAGGTGCTATACGCATATTGAAAAATGTATTTTTGTGTTATCTGACTGTTAAGTCTTATCTGATACTTATCTGACGATTGAAAAATCGGCCCTTAGTCTTGGTCACACGCAAGCTCACATGAATTCACAGATGAGATGATTTAGGCTCTCCCTGTTCGAGTTTAGCGTCTAATTAACATGTGCTGCTCATTTTCCGCATAATTGCATCGACAAAGCGGGTTGTTGAATAGAAGTATCTGGGAACTTTTGACGTTTCTCCAGATCTGCCTTGCCGACATTCCCATATTCTCGCGTTTTGTTGTCGATAAGGTGATCGAGGGGTATGTCCAGCGCGTAATAACAAATAAAAACAATTGCCTTTGTATTTAGTATGAAACTATTTCAAGCTGATGTCTATTTGCCGATGGATTTTACAGCAGTAGCGTTCATGTATGCGAAAGTTTTCTACGTATGCGTTCCAAATTTGTTGCCAAAAAAACACTACAACTTTAAGATAATAAAAGTTACAACCATCTATTATGGACGTCATAAAACCCAACCCTTTTGAGGTATGCTTTGACGTATGGACCCATAATCCTTCAAAACAAAATAATATTCTTATAGTTTTTTTTTTTTTTCTTGTTTTTTCCAGGACATTTCCTCGGCGATCCACGCGCATTAATGCCTCTATATCTGTCTATGCTTTGGAAAATATTATTCTCCTATGGAAATTCGTTTACGTCTGTAGAATAATTTTCCAATAAAATCCGAATGAAGTGCGTTCTTGTTGATTTTTTTTCCTTTCTTTCTTTCTTTTTATAGCTCGTGGATAAAGTTGAAATAACGTTAAACCTTGCCATGAATCATTGCGAAAAAGGAACAAAAAAAAAATGTTAAAAAACTTGTGAAAGCGTTAAAATTAATCGACTGTTTGGCAAGCCCTCGAATTAACTTTTGAATGAATTTGACTTTTCCGAGCGTGCGACTATGGTAACTGAAATAGAAAGACTCCCTCTTATTCAGATGGTATTTGCCCCAAAAATTTGTATGGCAAAACGATTTAAACTGGACCGTCTTATTGGGTATATCCTATTTATAGGACATCGTCCTTCAAATATTGGGATTTGTGTCGTTCCTCTTTTCTAGGAAACACAACATTGATCGTCTAAAGCGTGACGAAGTAATTTCCTCTACGTAAGGACTTATTTTGAGAAGGATTTTCTCACTCGAAGTAGGTCAATTTAAACGTCTGAGGTCAAATAAATCCCTAGTGCTAATTACCAGCGAAGATTGATTTGAAATCTGAACATAAAGTGCAAGCCAATAGTTGAAAACACCCACAGGACACGCGACATTGTAATAAGATTTCCATAAACTCGTAATTGCCCATTTAAATTGCTTGGAAGCCGATAAATCTTTTCATCTAAATTATTATCATTAGTCGATGTGTCCGCAAAATGGTATTTATTATCCTCTTTGTGCATTCTTTTTGTTTCATTTCGAACCCAATCGTGTGTCCTTCTGCTAATGGCCTTAAATGGGAAATTAGGAAAACAGAGAAACACATTTCACACTGTAACACATTACAAAAGCTCAACCCTTCGAACCGCAGAAACTACTAATATATCAACGACACACACTGTGCTGACTGCTGAAAGGACGAGAGAGAGAAACAGAGAAATTGGAACTTTTTGGAATCATTGGGGGTACTATTGCCCACCCAGTGGTCCCCCGCCCAATATTAGATTTCAAAAACTTCACTTTCAATCGCATGTGGAGAGTTCATTATGTGATTTTGGTACTAAAAAAACTTGTGGATTGTGCACTTGAATGACTGTGAATAAACAATTTCAAATTGGAATCCTGAAATCTCTCCAAACCCCTACTCAGTGGGGAGTGCACTCGTTGTGGTTGGGCGTGGAGTTTTTTTTGGAAACTTGTGTACGGTCAAAGTGAATATAGTGGTGATTGAGATTGAGTGCATTTAGTATAGTAGTACATGTACAAGGAAAAGGAATTCATTATCATGTTAATCGAGTTTGAATATTTTGTTCTCTTCAAACAGCTGTCTCTAACAGGCAATACTGGGCTAAAAGGAGATCATCAGGCCGAAGAACCCGTTGATAAAAACCTCTGGGACCGCCCCTTCTTTACTTACTTAGTACATCTCTATGTGAACCTGGGTCTCAATCACCTAGCCTCTCCAAATTCGTAAGTATGTACCCATTCTATGGTACACTCCCTGCGACATTGGTTACTTCTCTACCTCGTTACTCGTTATGTTTCTCATTATGCTTCTAGTCACTGCTTTACTATAATGATGGCCACTATATCACGGATGAGATTAAATATGTTTCCAGGGCTTAAAACTCCCCCAGTCTCTGCACCGGTGGATATCATTCTGCTTAATGCCGCACACTGTGGAGAATGATATCTTCTTTAAATTACCCAGTGCAGGTGGGATTAACCTAGATTAATTTTATCCCCGAAATTGTGAAAGTAGAGATGGATCCTTTCCTGCACAAATATGCTGTTCGTTCACACTTTGGTGTGTGGTTCAATTTTATGCGTTCAGCGTCATTTCTGAGAAAGATTCCATCTCAGTTGCCATTACCGTAAACTTTTCACTGCGGTGGATTCTGGTTATTGACTTACGTTGTCGTTGATGTCGCTATTTGTTGCAACAGTGTGGGATTTTCACCCCCTCAACCCACCTCCCCTTCGAGTCCTGATCATCAAGGTACTGCCATCAAGCATTTCATCGCGAGGGTGGATTTCAATCTGCGCTGCATTTCGTTGTCGCTGGTTTCAATAGCATCAGTATGTTTTTGTTCTCTGGGGTTAAGTCCACACCAAGTCTGTTCGCCAACGAGTTACGGCGTTGATATTCCACTGCTTCTGTGCACGTTGGATATAAAGGGCTGTCCTTATGTCCTTATACATCTATGACCAATAAGCATCTACGTCAAGTAGAAGTTCAGCTTTTTATGCTTCTAACAGATCCAAAGGTTTTTATTGAGGATCAATCTCTCCGTCCATTAACCTTTGTCAGAAGAGTTCCATCTATTTTGCTATTCTTCAAGGTTTGATCTCCGTAGTACTTCACTATCACTTCTACTAGTTGCTGTTGGCATCGTTGTCCTGCTGGCACAATACTTCAATTGTGCCTTTTTAGCGAGGAGGTCTATTAGCACCATTCTGTGTCGGGGTTTTACAAAAAGAACTGCATACTCTCAATGCATTGATTCTGTAAACTGCTATATAATTTCGAGCTCATTGTTCCAGCGCATATTTGGGAGCCATAGAGCACCATCGACGTCACCACTTTTGCTACGTCTTTTGTTCTGTTTAGGTAGTAAATTATTTAGCATGGCCCTTCCCAGAGTAGCTACTTTTCGTGCTTCCTCTTCCGCTGGATGTTGCAGATGTTGTTCAAATGTCAACCTGATTGCCCATGGTCACTCTTACAGTCTCCATAACAAGGAGACAAGGACTACCTCCTTCTATTCTTTTGCTAATCTTAGTCCCATTCTGACTAGCTAGTCATGCATTGCAGTCATGCTCTAACAAAAGTTTGTTCACTACAACGAGCGCTATATCGTCGGCCAAGCCAATTATCGGGATTCGAAGTTTGAGAACGTCGTCCTACATAAGGTCCCACAGTAGTGGACAAGTACGAAAACCTGCGGGTCACCAACTGTGAAGTTATACTGCCTCATCCCATCGTTAGTGTCTAGTATTCTTTTTGCAGTATACTTTTCCTTGAATAGCTTTCTTCGCTGTGTGGCTTCGATCGTGAAACATGCCACACTTGTGATCCGCGAGGCCTCCTGCTTCATCGATCGCGCTCTCCAATCTGTCACTTATTATGCTGTCTGACATTTTACACATTGTGTCCAGCGTGCAGAGAGGCCTATATGATGAGGGATCCTGCTTTAATGCAGTGTTTGGTATTTCATCGACAGCAGGTGCTTATATGTTTGCCGACTTCGTCTACTATGACCTCATCTCTTATTTCTCTATTCCCTCTTGTTGTACACAGCCACCACTTTTTCAAGAAATTCTGCGAACGCGGGTAGAGGAGGACTTCAAAGCTTTGGCCCATCTATGTTCAAAACAAACTGCTTCTGGAAGTATTCAGTACCCACTTCTCATGTTTGCTTCCTGTGTGCCGAAAATCACAAGAAATTTATCGATTGAACTCTAATCCTGTCTTTCATCCCTTGATGCGGAAGTTCATAAAATCTTAGAAAACTTTCATAAGTGAGGACTCCACATGCTAAAGGTTACAGCACTAAAACTACGCGCCTACCTCAAGCGTTTTTGTAATTTCCTCCAGCATAACACCGAGTTTGTTCCACTTTTGTGCAAAATTACTTCCGAAAATAATTTTCTCATTTTTACCCCTAAATCACAGAAAGAATCTCCTCAAAGACCCCCCGCTCCCAATCTGGCCTACGCAGGTGCAGGCAGTCAAGATTACCGCTCCACTTGCTAAAGGTTAAATTCATTAAAAATTGTAAAATATTCAAAAAGGTGATCCATAAGGTTGCCTTGCATAATGGACTCTCTCTCTCTCTGTTCTGTCGGTCGGGTTGATAACCGATTGCATGTTCAAATTTAAATTAACTTGTAAGCTCTGTGAAACGTTGCACAACACCTGGGCACATGTTACCTCCACCACCCTTTTGTGGTACCTACCGAGAACAACTAACAATACCAGGGGCAGAATAAAATTAAAAGAAAATAAATAAAAAATCATGTGTACATATGTAGTAGGTCCATTGGAAAACCTTTGCTTGGACTGTGCTGTTTGCGATGACGATGACGACGACGACGAAACGACCTTTTGAAGTTTATTTTCGTTTGAAAGTTGTACGCACATGTGAGTGGGTGTAGGCATGACGATATCATGTAATTTTAAAGTACAAACGTGTGAGCAACGCCTTAGGTAACATGTGAATCGTTTTTTGCTTCTTTATTGAATAAAACATCATTAGGGTGTGTTCGGGTTCGGGTTCGGGTTACCCTGTGCAGTAGAGAGATTTCCTCTAACTGCTGCCCACGTAGTTACACCAGATACCACGCAGTGCCAAAGTGATACATTGCAGGGTAAGACCGAAAACGCAGTTTTTTTTTTGCGCGCTTTTTGAAGGAATATTTACACCGGGACACGTGTAGATTGTTGAGGAGCGATGGCAGGCCTTGTAAACATTGTTGTGATCAGAAATTATGCAGATTTATTTATGATTAGAGCACAAGAAGAAGAAGTTTAAGCTGAACAATGATGTGGGTATTAGTTAAAGTTATGCGGCAAATTTCCAGAGGGTATGTTATGGCGGCAAAGTAACCACATTAAATGTGTATTTTTAAGGCTGTATCGAAGTTTGATTATGTTTTACGAAGGATATTACAGGCAAAGTTGCAAAAATAAAAAGAAAAAACTTTTCATGTCACGTTTTGGGGGGGCGGGAGGCAAATTATACTCGTTCCTTTATGTTAATGGTTTACTCAGGCCCGAAGGACAAAATCGATACTTTCGCCGATTGTCACAGAGGTGATGGCGAATAGATAACTTTGAACTGATTTTGGTGAACATAACATTGATACTTATTACTTTATTACTTTATTAGCATGTTGGCTTACAGATAACGTGGGATAAAATCGTTGAAAGGATATATGGAAGAAGTTGTTTTGAGTCGTGTTAGAATTAGATGATTAGATAATGGAGTTATTAGTTATTTTGAAATCACAGTTCTAACATACAATCATCATTTCATGTGTCCTCCCAACCAGCCAAATTGCTTTCTCACTCACAATAGCAACTCCAGTGAAACTGCTACCGATCATACTCCAAACATTTCTCACACAATCACCACCATTTCACAAGTCACTTAGAGGCAGTTATTGTGACTTCTATTCACAGTGGATAAGGACAGCAGCACAAGTTGCAGGTTAGACAGAAGCATAGACGAACTAAATTAGACAGTCAACTTCTGGTCGTTTGACACATTAACTCTCCCGAGCTATAATCTGCCCAAAAATGCATCTGTATTTTGACGTTTCAGCAAATTTAAATGGCACCTCATCGTTATAGGGTTACGATATGAGACTCGTACTTATTTGATCGTATATATCGTAAACTCGATCTTAACGTCTGAGTAGAGCTACTTTCACTTTCTTGCGCTTTGACAGCTACTGGCTATCAGTTGTGACAGCTCACATTGTGACCTGTTCGATTTAAAGCAGCAAGAATAGTTGGGAAACTGTCAAAGCCTTTGACAGGTTGTTGAGTAAGGACCTAATTGGACATTGGCTACCGTAAGATAATGATTTTTTACCAACCCTATGTACCTCGTCTATTTCGGACTTCTAGAGGACCACTTCTATAATGGTAGCTGATGGAAAAATGGTCACTTGATTCACACCAGAGAACTGCATGAAACCATTGATTTGCCGTTGTGAATCATTCGCTAAAAAGCGAGCCCTTCACAGTCTCACGCACACAGAAAACAAGCGAGTGTGAATCATGTAGGAAAAGATAACGAAGCTCACTTTACGAAACGAAATGAAATCGAATCACCTTCCTATTCACAGCATTCATTGATTCACAAAGGCAGTGAAATGTACAACTGATTCACGAGCCAGCGAATACTTCTTGTGAAGGAATGCGAACGAGGGTGAAGACGTGAAAAGCAGTGAATATTTCGAGTGGCTCACAAAACGAGCTACTTGCTGCAGGTCTTTGATTCACACCCAACAGGCTTTATGGTGGACTTTGTTCTCAAGCTTGGTATCACCTATTACAAGGTTATTTGTTTTCATAACTTGTTGGAGCTTTTCATTGTACTTGCCTACGTAGGCATTTAGAAGTCCCATCATTGTGTGGCTGTTAGGTGCTGCAGGTAAGGCAGAGAGCCTTCTTTTTCCACAGGTATACCCTCCGTAGAAGTGTGTAACTTTGTAAAGTAGTGACGGGACATAGATTAGATAGTGAGGTGATGTACTCTAATCCGGAATCTGACTGTCAAAATCCTATCACCATGTGGCTGGCAGTGACTTATGTTTCATCGTGCTGTAGATGAAGAGTACAGCTGCTCATTCAGATCTAGTGCGAGCTAGGACTTGAGTCCTAGTGCTAAAATACTGTCAATACTTCGTGCAGTTTCAAAAACCATTATTTTGATTGAAATGTACAACAATTTGGCCAGACAAACGCAGTCAGTTGTAAGACTTTACAAATTGTTCAAAAGCCACAACTCCTACTTTCATGTGAAACCTTTAAAAATTTTAAGTCCCTGTCATCCCTTTTTCCAGTCATAATTTCCCTCAATGTTGTCACTATAATAAAATTTGAATATTTTTAAAATAAAACGCAGAGAAATATTAAAATATTAAACTACAAGCCAGTCCTTCACACCCAGTTTACCCTTTTTGCATAACCTCGTCATAAGCATGCTTGCACCCTTGGCAGTAAATACGCTACATCAACCAATCCTTTTTCCATTTTAGCTTTTAACAGTATTCTCGCAGTCGTTCCGTTTTTTTTTTTTTTTACATTTACACCGTTAAGCCCATTTGCATTTCCATTAAATTTGTGTGCAACGTTTACTTTGACTCTGCCAAAGGATCTACCACTTGCAATCAAAAAAAAAAAAACCCTCAAAATGTTCCTTAAAAAAAAAAGAGTGTGTATTTGTTGTTGTTGTATGTTTCTTTTGTTAATATTTATTGCGCTTTACAAGAACACCCTCGACCAACATTCGCCACCCCCCTCAAGTCCTTGGATGTACGCAGCTCAGATTGTTTGGAAGGAAAAAAAAGGAAGAAAAATAAACTAAATTCGTCGAACCTTTTTTTTTTTCTCTGTTATTTTATCCATATTTAGCTCATGGTTAGATGGATGTATCTATGATATGTGGGTGAGTGATAGGAAGATGGAGAGAAAAAAAAAGGTATGCCACCCCCCGGTGTATATTATTCATGGTTTTGCTGTAACTACCACACCTGTTGGGCATTGGGACTTTGTCGTAGTGCTTCGACAAGGACGACCAAGAAGAAGAAGATTAATTTTCATATTCATGTTTGGCAAATTGAATTGTTTGGTCCCTTTTGGGGACGACGAAAATATCCTTTAAAGTTAGCTTTAATCTATTTGTTCTGATTTAATCACCAAAAGGTTACCTTGGTTACTTCTCAATGGACTAAGACAGCTAATTATGTCGTTTTAAATTGAATTAGATTCTTTTTATTTTGTTGTTGTTGTTGGGTTGTGAAGCTTTGATGTGTCAAAAGAGATTTACAGAGTTAAAAGATGATTAGGTACCTAATTTGTAACTGTACAGAGGATACAATTATAAGAATTAATTTTATTCAAGGGAAGCTTGTTAGAGGGATTCTTTTTTCCTCGAAAGTCCGCTTATGTTAATTCTCTTTCCTTTTAAGTCGGGCTATCTGCAAAAGGATAATGACATTCCTTTCATGGAAAGTAGTAGACATAAAGGGATTTTTGTTGCGGAATACAATGCCCATCTTACACGTCGAAAAGGATTTAAATGACGTTTAAAACTCTTGGTCTTTGTAGTTGAAAACTTTACATATCCTGTCATGAATTATAGTGTACGGTAAGTTTTATGATTCTTTCTGGAATCAGAAGAAGAGAAATATCTCGTACGATATGTTGGTATGTCGCTAACTTTCATGTCGGTATGTAAATATTGAAAAACTTTGACATTTAGCAACCGATTGACTTGAGTTTGAAACGTCAAGTCAGAATTTTGACTGTTCTTTTCCTTACAAATTACAATGTATATAACATCACCAAGAAACTCAATGGTGGTCAGAACTCCAAGTAACAAGCTTTGATGGTAACCCACTAATTTCGAAAGAGGACCTAAACCATATAGACGATGGACACTGGAAGTCTCAGGAAAACCGAAGTGGTTAAAGCATTCAAATCGGTCAAGAAAAAAAAACCAAGGTTTTGATAGAATCCCCGTTGACCTATTCTAAGTGGAACCAAATCCGTTTATACAAAGAGCATGGGAAGGCAAGCAATATCCGAAAGAGTTGAAAAGAGTGATGGTCATCCAGCTTCCAAAAAGAAAAAAAGTTGACTGTGGAAGTTTGAGAGTTATGTGCTTTCTCTTTACCGTAATCAAGGTAAGGGATAAAGGAACATTCAGATAGTTCTCCTTCATCGACATCATAATAGAGCAATGCGTTGAGGACAGGTCTACACTCCAACTACAACATCAAACAGGCTTTCAGTTTGAATCGAGAAGTTATCTGGTTGGCTTTAGGCAAAAGATGTATCTCAGGACATCACATACCTATTATTAAGGCTCCATACGCAACGTGTAAGGTGTTGGAGGACTCTGAAGTCAAAGTGGAGATGGGCAACGGTGTATACTATCACCACTATTCTTCTTAGTTGTTATACCTTATTTCCTTCAACATCCAGACGATGTTCGCCAACTTCCGCATAGTAGAATGAGCTCTTATGTGATAGCCCAGAGTCTAGAGATGAGGCAAAAAGAGACTTCTAGCGCTTATCCTAACATTGTAAGGCAACAGGTCAAGAACCTATTGAGGTTTTATGTAGGAAGTTGGGCCACGGCTATCCATGGTGGCATCGAATTCGATGAGAGCAACAGAATCGGGAAGCCTAAAGCTTCGTTTACAATGCTATCCAATATCTGGAGAAGTTGTTTTGAGCACCAGTTAGCCCTGTATATATAATTGCTGGTGGTTTCTTTTTCAGTTTCAATACCTTGTCCTATACTTGGAGATGATTGCATTCTACTAGCATACAAGAACCTGCTCTATTGATTCTATTTTCCACTTTGGCGCTTCATTATGCATAGCCTTTATGGTGGAAGAGATCTGTAACAGATCCCTAACTGATCTCATAATGTGATCTAATAGGAGCTCTGGACTACGTATATTCGCTATGCCACTTGTGAGACTTGTGAGTTGTGAAGTCTCTGCACTGGAACCTGACGTGCTCTTTGTCTTCCTACTCTTTTGGGCATTATGGCATAACGAATCCAAGCGAGCTGTCGTCCACGTTCGTTCTTTTTTTCCAAGTTTCAATCTCCTTTTGATGGCGTTGTCCTACCTGGCTTGCTAGAGTACTGTAGATGTTGCCCTTAATCCTTCCCTTTCAAGTCTAGTATCTTGTCAGTAAGCCCTTTGCATTTCATTGGCCAAAATATTGATAGGAACCATTCCAGCTATACCTAATGCAGGCTGTTTCGCCCGCAATTGTTCGCAAACTGAAAATTGTGCTAACTGCAGAAACCCTGTAAGCAGACGAGAGTTTCTTCCTTATTTCCTTTGTTCAGAGTGCCGCTACCCAAACTGGGCCTGCATAAAAAAGGATAAGACTTAACCCTCTGGATAGCAGAACTCTTCTTGTGAATCTAGGCCTGCCAATGTTCCTGCATCTTTGATGCCTGCATCTTGGACTCATTTTTACTAGATTGCTCGACATATACTTTGAATTTTAGCCTGTTGTCTTGACTCCCATGTCTTGTAAAACCGTATTGGATAGTCCTTGCCCAAAAACAGCTTGCAGCACCTTCAGTCTTGGGCCATTTAGTTCAAACCCGGCAGTATTAAGCTTGCCTCTATCTTTCTGGACATGATATAGTGTTTCACTTCATTTTAGCGGCTAAAGGAGGAGAATTTTCCAATCTTGCAACTCCTTTGGCTTCTACTGTTCTCTATTAGTCCTTTAACTCCCTCTGTCTGCCTGCCTCTTTAATTTCCAATAAATAATCAAAAGAAATGAGAAAACCCCTTTACCAAACAAACACACTCTATATCCACATCTATAAATTTTTAAGGAAAAAAACTCAGCTACCCACGACAAACAAAAACTAATTTACATTAATGAACCACCACTTAACCATGACCACAGTACCTTTTGGTAAATGGCTATCAAAGTCCTTACCGACAACTATTGACGTTACCACCGCCGCAGGCCATTAACCAGGCTTGTTACGCACGCCTCTTTAAAAAACAAAGCGTCTTCGTTGTTGTTGTTGGATTCTAATGACGTCAAAATGAATAATAATCAGTTCAATTCATAATTTCTATTCATTAGTCAAAATGGCAATGGCTACCGGTCGGTTAATCCTTACCCACTATAAAATATTAATTACAGCGATTAACCAGATATTTTCATCAATCATTCACCGTGCACATGACTCCTGTGGCTCCAGTGGCTTGTGGCTGACATTTTACTGTCGTCGTCCTTTGTTTTTCTATTTTGTTTTTTTTTTTTTAGTGTGTGTTAGGTCAGAGGTTGTCTCCATGGCCCAAAAAAAAAATGACAGCGGCGAAAAAGTTTGTTTCTTGAGAAGGAAATGGCTTCCTTTCTTCGTCCTGTTGCTGTTCCTCTTCCGTCGTTGTGTTTGCACATTTACTTGCGACGAATTTGAGATATTATCGCGTCGGCATTAAAGCCATTAAAGAAAAACGCCAACTTCCTTCTTTCTTATTTTTTGTTTTTTTGTTTTTTGTTTTTGGCTGACATGCGATACGAAAATTCCAGATAAGCCAGACCGGAAGGTTCTAATTAGTTGGGAAGTGTGCTTGCTCCCACACTCTGTGTGGGGGTAGGTAGTCGTCGCCATTCGTCCTGCTGAGTTGTGGTGCAAGGTGCGAACAATAGCCAGGATTAAGTTGTATCTGTGAAACGCCAAAACGATTAACGTTCTCGAATAGTTACAGCCGTTCATAAATAAAGCACTGCTAACCGTTAGTTTTGATTGTCCATCCACCCTACCACCACCTCCTTGATGTTGTGTTGATGATGATGGTTATAGCTTGATGTAAGGATTATTTTTTGCCCACTGGACTCATGATAATATCATTTTTTGTTGTTATTTATTGGCGGCACATCATGTGCTAAAAAAAGGATCATGACCATGCGGCATATGCTGCCAGGCTCTGTTATCTGATGAGGATATGCGGCGGCTGTAATTAGCGTTGAATATAATTGGTAAATTTATATCCTTGTTAGAGGATATTTAATTAGTGATTTACATCAGATCGAAACCAGTCACGGAACAATAATTTACACCCCATATCCCAAAAAGGGGGCGGCGGCGTATGTGGAACGTATTTAAATTTAGTTCCAGTAGCTCATGGTGGTGTTTTGTGGTCAATTACGAAGTTTTATTACCGTTTTTTTTGTGTCTGTCCTCCCTGAAAAAGAAGGATACCCTACTGTGTGGCCATTTGGTGACTGATGTCATTAGTCTTCCATTTTAGTGTCTGGAATGTGTGATGTTGCTGTGCTGTGTTGTGCTCTATTTTATGAGCTTCTCTAAAACTTGTGGTTTTACCAAGGTTTTACGGTGGCGGCCAGTGGTTCAGTTCGTTTGGGTCGAATGGGACAAATTAAAATGGATGGCTAGAAATGTGAATTGCCATGGATAGAGTAAACAAAAATAAATTGTTGGGCAATTTATTTGTGTGTGTGTGTGTTTGTGTGAAAGGACCGGGGTGTAATTTTGTGGGATTGTGATTGGCAGAGGTGATGAGCTTAAGACTGATTCAATTTGGGGGACATTGTTCTCGTATCAAAATATTAAGAGAGACATTTATCTTGGAACAGAGACTTCTTCTGAGCATAGAAAGTTGCTTTTTATAGGATAATGAGGTAATGGACTGGGGAATGTATTAGTGGAAGGGAAGTGGCAGGTGAACTGTGATATGAGGAGGAAGTAAGTGGAGACCGTATATCTAATAAGATTCATCATAAGTCGTCGTAGGAGCTGAATATCAATCGCAACTTTATCTGCTATTCATCGATTTTGTAAAGGCATTCGGGAGTCTATTGGGCGTGTCTTCCGCAGGAGAGATATCCCAGAATGGACACAATGGGATGTCCTTCACCATGAATCTCTGACAATCTTCACGGATGGCTCCAAAACCGATGAAGCAGTCGGTGCTGGAATCTTTTCAAAAGATCTGGACATCCACGTCTGCTTCAGCCATCCTAACTACTGCAGGGTTTTCAAAAAGCCTAAGTCACTGCCATTCGTCAAGCAGCTGAGTGCCTGGCGGCAAATGTAGTATCAGTATCTGATATTGTCATATACATCGACAGTCAAGCGGGTATCAAATCCCTCAGATCCAAAGTAGTGAAAGACTGCACCTGAACGAGATATCATACTTGGACCTCACACTCTGCTGGGTGCCGGGTCACTGTAGCATACCAGAGAATTGTGAAGCTGACGAATTGGCCCGACCAACCAGGTCCATCGGACTTTTGAAACATAAGAGAGGAACTCTCTCCAAAATCGCTGTGCTATAGGAATACATGTTCAAAGACTGGGAATTCCCTACAATGAGTTCTGCAGTATGGAGAAGAAGAGGAGACTATCAGTCACCTCCCATGCACGTGCCCCGCACTCGCCAACATTAGAAAGGATCTCAACAATGCCTGTACGGCTAAGATTGTCTCCTTCATGCTAAGAAGTAAATGGTTCCCAGAGTAAGAGTGTGACCCACCGAGGCCCGGTTTCAATCAACCAACCAATGCTACATATACTGGGTCAAAATGATCAAATCAAATTGAGGAATTCGATGCTTTGCAGAATACCCGTCAGTCCGAGAAGACATGACACAGAGCGGTCGACATGGAGGCAGGGCAGTTGTAAGAAAGTTGAGGATAACTGAGACACATTGGCTAGAAACCGTATACTATGGCACGTAGGCTCAATAGAGACCCTAGATCCCACAAGGGAATAAAGTGACAAAAGGGGCTAGGTAGTGCTCTCTTCACCTTCCTCATCGCCGCATCCTCTACAGAGTTCTTAGGTCTGCCATAGTTACTTCATATGATACCACAAAGTGTAAGGCGCGTGAAGATTCCCACGAGAATAGATAAGGATCTTCTGTCCAAACACATAAGCGTCGAACCTTCCTTTGCCGAAGGATGGCCATAGTTGTCTTGTTATATTACAAGTTTCCATGGAGTTACACCTCAAAGCAATGTAATACTTCTACGTATGCTGCATTCTTGTGGCAGTACACCAATGCAGTAGTGAAAGCTCACAGCCCAAAGCGTGTATGTTTCGAGCCCCAGGGAAGGGGATATGTCTTGTTACTTAAGGATGTTATCAGCGATCGGTACATGGTCTTAGAGCTCACTAAGAAAAAGGTGCCAGCATTTATGAGCATAAACATTCAACAATGGAAGTGAGAGTGAATTGTACATAATTTCCAAAAACTGATCTAAACCACAAGATGCAATGGAATTCGTAATGGAACTCGCTAACTCGGAATAGCAGTGATCTTAGAGGTAGATGGCGCTAAAAAAGCGATAAGAAGCACTGCAACTCCGAAAGAGTTGGCGAAAACTAGGGCATACAACAGGAAACATCACACGATGCCGCGTCGGCCTTGTAGTTCTCTAGCATCCACAAAAGGATACAGAACTGCTGTACAGTATGGAATATTTCTTTTTGGGAGATTGAAAACTTATGGCTGCCAATGACTGTATAAAGAACTGGACCGAAAGCAGGTCGAGAATAGCTTCAAACCCAACTGAAGATTGTGTTACTCTAATTGTACTTATCTTAGCCTTTAAATCCTCTCTTAAACTAGTCGTCAAAACATGCTTCTTTATGACCCTACGCTACTGTCTGCTTAGTTTCCATCTAATAAGGTGAAATGGATGACGCATATAAACTGCAAACTACTGCCTATGCTCCTCCTTTCGTCCTCATCCTAGTGCATCCCTTTTTACCTATTAAATAAAGTCACGTATGTATTTATATTTCGATCCACCGCGAGTCACATTCTAAAAGGGACATCTTTTCATTCCCTTCTTCATTATAAATTCACTTCGATTTAAAAGTGCGTCACAACAGACAGCGAGCTAAAAGTAGATTTTTATATTTTTTAAATAAATGTCCTTTTACCTAACATGAAGTCTGTTTTAGATCTATGTCAATGTGGTTTAAAATGTTCAATCATCTTGACATGATTTGATTACTTTTCGACAGTTTTTTTCCACATGATGGTTTCCACATGTCTGGTTTAGAAGGCTTCATATCTTTATGCAGATAGATTCTTAGTACTTTAGTATTTTTGAAAACTAAGTAGACTTCTTGCTTTAATTGAAGTAAAATAACAAATCACTCACGTTTCTACGGGTCTAAATAGTTTACTGGTGAGAATAGCACTGGTATTCCATGTTGAACTTACCTGGAAAAAAAGGAAAGAAGGTTTTATTAAAACTTTGAGGAAAAAATATGTTAAAGAACGTATGGGATTGATAAAGTGAGCCACCAGCAAAATAGAGATCCCTTTTTGAGGCATACAAACCCTTCCCATAAGTAAGAGAAGAAGTAAAGGTTCGGCCATCTAGTGGTATCTTTTTCAATCATAGGTTATTTTGACACTGACAGTTGTTTCCCACCCGAAATCTTGACAATAAGTCAATATCATACCGGAACGTAATGAGCCACTTTACGCTTGTACAACGTTGGGAAATATTGAAAACTTATTTCCAAAGTGAGTGCTGCCTAGCCCAAGCAGTGCGTTTTGTTAAAAGAAGTTTCGGCTGAAATGAAACACCCACCGCGCCTGTTGTACGCAAGTTTGTGCAAAATGTTCATGAGACTGACATGCTAGTGGACAACACTCATGGTCCCCGTCGTCGTACGGTGCGCACAGATAAGAATGTGACTGCTGTAGCCGAGAGTGTGAGACTTCGAAAGTCAGGCTGGGAACAACGTTTTGGGCTAACAGTGGGTGTTACAGAGCCATGTTAACCGACTTTTTTTTTTAATGAAAATGAAGACATGGATTTGGACGACCTTTGATAGGATTTGGCCGACCTCATGTGATGGCGCGCCATGCCACAATCTATGTTTTGCGCACCAAACTCCCAAATCGTTTCGGAACTGCGATTGCGATTGCCTTTTGTACTTTTTTTTTGTGGGGAACCGTGAAGGGCCGATGATATGCCAACAATCCGGAAACGATTGAAGCACTTAAAGCTAATATCATAAAAGCAATCCGTGAGCTACAGTCCGTAACCATCGACACGGTCTTGGAAAATTGGAGCGACAGAATTCGCTTTGTTCTTACTAGTAAACGCATAAGGTTGTTCTGTCTTGTTATTCGACTCTAATGCCTTTGAATTGAACGAGGAAAAAAATCAGTAATCATGGTCTGTATCATTCTTGAACAAATATGGAGCAATCTTGTCAGAGAATGGCAAATCGATTCATTGGGATCAGCCTTTATGCTATATTCCCAGCAGAAGCGGGTTCTTGGGTGCGCACTGTCCGGCATCTCTGCCAGAGCCAACCATAATTGTATTAATCGTCAGATAGCTAATGTCATAAAGACACAAAAATTCTGCTTGCGCGCTGTCAAAAGTGAGCCAGCTGTCAAATCGATTGTCATCGGGAAAAGTGTTGCCAATTCAAAAATTTAACCTCAAAAATCACCTAACATTTAAGCAGTCTGTCAACTGTGAGTGACAAATAAAAGGATGGCGATTGTAGTAGACTTCCGTAAGATCACATTCACTGTTCACTTTCACTGTGATAACGACGGGTATTTAACGTAACTCCTATGCGATATTAAAATGACTGGTTCCCTGTTAAACCGGATCCATTTTAAATGGATAACAAAATTGCCCAAACTACAGCTATACTATAAATCTTCGAATATTTACTGCGTCATTTCCGCTCAATATAAACGTACACATCTCTGATTTTAATTTTACGGCCTACCTTTTCCAAAAAAAGGATTAATTCACAATCAAGTGGCTCATATTAAATTTAGTGCTTCATAATTTATGATCCAACAACCGTGCTGTGTGCCAAAGGCAATCAAAAACTTTAGCCTTTCATATCCTTTTTCCCAAATAAATAAATTGATGTATTCACACTTGCGCCCCAAAAACTGATGCCACACTCAATATTCGTCAACATATTTTATTTTTTCTTTCTTTGGGGGGAAGGTACTCACATGTATCTAAATTTTTATTGGTCTACATTATCCGTTAATAAAATATTGAATCCTCAATAAAAATCGAAATCAATTAGCCGTGTGTGATGTATATGAATGACAAAGTAATCCGAAGATGACGAGCAAAGTCCTTCTCAGAGTCCTTCAAAGTGAACCGTCTGCTACTTTCTCTATACATATACATTTTTTGCTGTCTTCTTTATTATTATTTGTGTAGAGGAAAATACTTGCTCTTGCGCGACCAAGTATGGGAAAAAAGGATTTTTTGCTTTTTTATTTCTCTATCATACTTTACGGTGGCTTCACGTAGGGTTCAACCCAAGCCAACAGTAACACCATTCAATGGGGTGGCGATGATGATATTAATAGAGTTAGGTTTCTGTGCGGTTACCATGCAAGGATCTTTTTATGCTCCTAACATCGGATATAATCATTTGAATATATGATATGGAACGGAAAGAATGGAGAAAGAAATATTATCAGCATTATGGCTGTGTTGAAAATTTAATAAAACTTCTTGTGGTAGAACGTTAAAAAGTTCACGCTGCACTGCTCTAGGAGGAGCAGTGAATAAAGGAGTGCAATAAAATTTATCCTGGCAGCTTAGTGCAGTTTTCACATTTCTATAGTCACCTTATGAGTTGTCATCACATTAAGCTAACTGCACGAGGGTGACCTTTTCGGTTGAGACATTATTGAGCAAACCCTTTACATGATAAGTGCAACAGTTTTTGAGCGAGTAACCTTCACTTGGTGGAGAATGAATTGCAACGATTTGTCAGTGAGAACACTTAGTTATTTGGAGTTTACTTAGCGACTTTTTGGAACATGCGTTCCTTGGAAAGATGCTAGTAAATAGTGGTTACTTATTCTACTATAAGTCAAGAAGACGAAGATGGATAGACTATTCAGGAGTACTAAGTGAATGAATAATGAATAATGAATGAATAACTTCTGCAGAAGGAAGTGAATGAGACAGTGTCTAAAGTCTAAAGTAAGGAGGTGTTTAAGGAAGTACTTGTCAGTCAGCTTATAACCCCAAAAGGGGTGAGGGCACAAGTCTTTTTTTTCAACGACCATAACCATCATTTCTAATTTTGAGCTCTTTCTTCATGAGAGTGGCAAAGTAGGATACTCAAGTAAACTTTAAAAGCAAATTCCCAAGAGCCAACCAAGGGAAAGCTTACTCATTGGCATAGCGCATCCAGTTAGTGGACAATATGTAGTCAAACCATCGGAGTTTATGTCGATCATTCCATTCAAAAAGTAGCTGCTCAATATTGAGCTCCTCACATACTTCAGCAAGTCCCTGCAACCTATTCTCGGAGTAATTTCATTTGAGTTGCTGGCTTACATTTTCCATGTCCTTGTTGATGGTTACGGGCTGTAGCTCACGGATTGCTTGGATGATATTGGCCTTAAGTGCTTGAATCCAAGATTCTTCACAAAATGAAAACTACAAAGAGGTCAAATCGTAGCTCCAAGGCGGCCGATTGACATGGTCAGGACGGCTGATAACACGATTTGGGAATTTGGTGCGCAAAAGATCGATTGTGGCATGGAATGTGCGGCATAGCGCGTCACCCTACATGAACCAGAGGTTGTCCAAATCCATGTCTTTAATTTCAGTGAAAAAAAAAGTCGGTTAACATGGTTCTGTAACGCCCACTGCTGACCGAAACGTTGTTCCCAGCCTCATTTTCAAAGTCTCACAGTCTCGGCTACAGCAGGCACATTCTCATTTGTGCGCACCGTACGACGACGGGGTTCATGAGTGTTGTCAACTAGCATACCAGTCTGACGAACTTTTTGAACAAACTTACGTACAACAGGCATCATTTCGGTCAAAACTTCTTTTAAAAATATGCAACCACTTCGGAAATAAGTTTTCTATATTTCCCAACGTTGTTCAAGTGTAAAGCACCTCATTTCCTTCCACATAATACTGACTTTCTGTCAAAATTTCCAGCGGGAAACAGCTGTCAGTGCCAAAATAGCCTATGATTTAAAAAGAAACCACTAGATGGCACACCCTTTAATTGTAGCAGACAAAATTTGATGACCGGATGATACTGTGTAATGAACCTGGAAGTTAGCCTCGGAGATCCTGTGAATTAACACTTTTTTGATCTTTTTCTGTGGAAATATGTCTGAAAAAAAAACAGAGACGATGAATGACGTGGAAGCCACAATACAAAAAGTAATGGAATGTTAGCCAGCCGTAGTGTCACAGAATTATCTCTCCAAAAATAGCGATAACACATCCCATAATTCCTCAGTGATAAAAGTGATAAAATCCTTCAGCCACGGGATGGTAACAGTGGCTACCATTGAGAGTTATATGTCGAGAGGACCGAGAAACAACACAGCTGGATCCCAGTTGTATCCATTGTTCTCCAACAAACAGACCGTAGGAATATGTATGCGAATTGGTTCATGCTGGACATCATGCCTGTAGGAGGATTTCATCGATAGCAAATGCAAGGTATACTGCTCCTCTGTTGTTCATATAACGAATGCATACTATGTGTGTGCGGGAAATTATAGACATATAGCACATACTAAATAACTATTTCAAAAACAGCAGTACATTTTAAACATATTGCGATTGTGATTTCTCAATCACAGTGAATAAATCACAGTTCTTACTTGTATGCTCTTTTAGATGAAAAAAGTCTTTTGGACCTTGGTCATATTGAAGATAGTGTAACAGCTATTTAGGGTAGATGCCCAAGTGTTGGGTCACCAAGTCCTTCTACGATCAAAATACGTTATAAGTGGAGGATCTACTGCTGTGATCGAAAGCTAAGGTGCTGTGATATGGTCTCTGCTAAATATGTCGTTCTTTCTTTTCATTTTTTCTTCCTTTTCTGCGCATTCTTACTACAAAAATAGAATCTCTTCTCCTCACGTGTGCCACAACAAACTCCCAAGACTCATATTTATAGACATTTTTAGAAAAATGATTACTTATTTGCCTCACAATTGCAAGTAAAGGTAAAGGAAATCACTTATATATCCATAGAGTATACATTAAGTCTTTAAGTCATCGAAACTTCTGGGCGTTCCTAGACAAATTACCAAAAGGAGGGATTGTATCTACTTAAACGAGGAGGCGAAGTGAGCAATTAATTCCCTGATAAGTACACCAGGAAAAACGATTAAAATCAACTTAACATGGAGGAATCAATTTCCCCATTCGTGCGGTATGTGCTGATTGGTTACAAGTAGTTCCATACGTAGATAGGTGATACTGATGGCTATACAAAGCATATGTCAGCATTCACAGAGAGAAATTACATTACGGTCTGTCGTCTGGAAGGAGGTTTGAAATTTCAACAAATAAGTAGCAAGGTCCTGTGGATATTGTCTATAGAAATATGTATATCTTAGTTGTTATCCATTCAACAACTCTACAGCCAAGAGAATCTCTGAATCCCAGCCTCCAAGACCAAGTCCCCGGTACACGGACTGCTACTAATGTCAGAGAACTTGAGCGTCACAACTCAAGACAGCGTCCCTTCAACTGTAGAACGATGAAGGGCAGCTGTGTTTCAGGCAGAGATTATGCAAGTTTTAGGAGCCATTACTTGTGCTAGCTCACACAAACTTGATGCCAGTGTTCCCCAAACAAATTCCATAGAAATGCGAGGACTTTACTTGGAGGCGAATACTCTTAGTGATTAAAACAAGAACTCTACCTAGTGCTCCAACATTTTCGGTTACATAATCCTCCACTCGTGCGTTAACAAATTTGCTTGTTATATGTATCTAAAAGCCCATCTCCCTAACGGTCAACTAACACGCCTCAATAGCAAACTAACCCCAAAAACTATAATAAAATCTCAAACTTAACTCTTATCCAATCGCCCACTGACATTAACTTTGCCTCAACAAGGATACCGATGACAAAGCGAATTTCTTTTTCTCCCCCCCCCAAACCCTTTTTCTTTTATTATCCGTCACACATTCACTGAGTGACCGTCCAACTTGTATTTAATTTAACCCATTTGCCTTTAGTGTCGGCTGCTGACGTCACAAAGTCATATAAATTAATAAAACAACTTTCCAATGTGACACTATGGCATAGACACATGCTATCTAAGCTAGGCACACACACATACACACGCCGGTCGTGCGGACGAAGGAAAAACAACACCTTTGACCTTGAGTTTGGATTAAAATACCTTCCTACACACATGTGTGTATCTACCAGGAGGAGAATATTCGCTCGCATGGGTGTGTGTATGAATATCCACGCCACGCACCTGCCTCCCATATATCCTTTGTCAATATTTAAACGGGCTCAAATACCATGTGTACCCAAACACTGTGAATCTGACAGATACATTGCCTATTATCCGGTTGTTCCCATCAGCCTCGCGCGTCTGGATCGCATGTTATGGCTTTTAAATATCACGAGTTCCCACCCCCACACCCACTCATCCTTTTGCGTACGTACGTAATATGAAATTTAAGGATCATCGATGTCACAAACACCATAGATACTCGTCGTAACATTTAACACACAATCAGCTTTGGGTTAAAGAGTCTGTTCTAAAATTTTATTAGAATGCGCCTCTGGTTACTAGTAAGGACATGTGAGTGGGGAAAAAGAATAAACTCATTCAAGCGAGGACTTTTCCAACCCCCCACTGTGTATCCAATCGAATCGAAATCAATATTATTGATTGCAGTAAGGAGCGCGCGCCAGATACCTCGGTGTATCTATAAATAGCTGACCGACTGGTAGTGTGTCTAGTGGACGACAGGACCTATGCACATGGTCTTCCTCCAAAAAGAGAGAAAAAAAAAACCCACAAGGATACACTGAAAAGAGTAAAGTAAGACAAGAGAAAAGGAAATGACAAATCACCTGTCATTAGCCGACAGTGATTATAGTTCACCTACGGTGAATCATCCTTCGATGGTCATATGTACATACACCAAAGGCGATGAAGATTGAAAATGGTCGTCCATCGAACGGACGGAGGAGGAAAGGGCAGGTTAAAGAAAGAACGCACGTTTGTTGCTTCTTGTTAATTGTGAATGATTTCTTTCCTCTCAGCTATTTATCTGCTCGTATGTATCTGCCTGAGGAGGTGGGAGTGGTGCTGCTCTCCAGACTTGAATTGCATTTTAAAAGGCCAATCATTCCGAGTGGCAGAAGCATGCCAAGAACCCACCAATGGGTGTGTGTGTAAATAATTCAAAGGCATCCTGATTCCGCATGTAAATTGGTTACATTACACATTGTTGTGTGTCTAGAGAGAGAGAGAGAGAAAGAGTGCGAGAGGGAATGGGTGAATGGACATTGGTACTATTAATAAGAGTGGGTCATGGAAACGGGGGTTGGTGCTGCACTCAATAGATAAATAGATCGGAATTGGATTTAATTTTAAATCGACTGGCATAAGCGATTTTCAAAATTTGAATAAAGCATGAACTAGAAGTTATTTTTGGAAGTTGCTTAGAGCGAGGAAATGTAATTGCTTTTACAGCAGAATTCTGGTGGCCCATTGGCAGTGAATTGATAGCTTTTTGTCGGTAGGTGGCCTTGATATTTGAATGAAGGTCACAGGAGATAAGGAACAATGTTTATGGTTTCCTTAAATAGAATAGAGTCCCTTTTCAAAGGAAGTTAGTAGTAGAAGGTGGGTAGAGAGATTTATGGTAATAGGAACAGAACTCCATGCTGAATCCTAATAAGGCAAGGTTTAGTATCCACAACTTACGAGACTTAGGTCAGGTCAGGTAGATGGGTGCCTAGTGACAAGAAGGCAGTGCTCACTTAGACCAACAATTCGGGTTCATTGTGCTTAATCGTTTAACCCTGGGAGCGCTGGAAAAAAAGTCTGTTGTTAGAACCACCCAGATAGAGGTCCATCAGCTCAACGTTGCCTAAGCCCTCCAGCTCAGAGAAAAAATGACTGCCAAGTGCTCTCTTTCTTCTGACGGATAGGGCAGGACGGTCACACAGTTCGTCTCTGTAGCTTCTGCAGCACAACGAGTCGCTCTGCGGACAAAGGCACAGTGGCTGGGCTGTTCACAGTGTGGTGTCTTATCTCTCCTATTATGGTGCATGGTGGTGGACTCTGTACTGACCACTCTCAGTAGTTCTAACATCTACGTGGAGGCATATGCAGATGATGTCCCAGTGCTCTCTGTTGGAACATGCCTAAGAGCTGTCTGCGCTAATGTGCAGTTTGCCTTGGACATGATCGATGACTTGTGTACTAGGAATGGGCTTTCGGTCAATCCTCTCAAGACGAAAGTCGTTCTCTTCGAGTCGAGAATGAGGATCATGAGCGGTCGGACTCAGCCAGTAGGTTCTAAAAGGCGTCACCATCTAGCTCTCAGATGAAGTCAATTATCTAGGAGTAATTCTGGATAAGAAGCTTCTCTGGTCAAAACATATAGAATCAAAAACATTCAAGTCGCTCTCAGTTTTCTGGCAGTGTAAGGGTGCTTTTGGAAAGACATGGGGCTTGGTACTCTGATCTGATAGATATCCCGTCTGATACTAAGATTCCAAGGCTTCGGCTTCGGCTGCGGCGCAAGTATGAGGTCAATTTTCCTGGTATTCGGCACTGACTACGGCCAAAGTCTGAGCCAAGAATGAAGTGTAGTCGTATGATTCGAAAACCAATCAAGGATCAGGCGGTGGTATACTTGTAGAGGACGATAACAGACTGCATTACTCATTAAGTAAGCATTCCTCTCTATTCCAGGCGGAGATATTCCCAATCCCAATGGCTGCGATTGACATCATTAGGAATAAGTGGAATAATCGGTGATTAAGGCCTTTCTAAACCCTTTAACACCTTCCAAACTAGTTGGTGAATGCAAGAGAGCTTAAAACTGTGTCGCAAGATTCAATTTATTGACTCTCATCTGGGTGCTAGGTCACACTGGTATCACAGGAGGTGATGACATTGCTGGACAAGTCTCAGAGGAGAATTTCTCAGGCCCTGAACCTGCTTTAGTTCTTCCTACATCAACGGTCAGGGTTTCCATTGATGATTGGGCTTTTTTATGAACACAAAGTCGCATAGTGTGTCTCTCCTCGATGTAGACTGACTCAACGGATGCTCCCAGACCTCTCTCAGCAGAAAAGACTATAGACATTCTTACAGGTCACTTCCCTTTTGCAAAGAATCTTAATATGATTGGTTTAGGTGAAACATCTGTCTGCAATGCTTGTAGAGAGGGTAACGAGGCTGGCGAAACACATAATTTGTGATTGTCCTGCCTTTGATCGTATCAGGCTGCAGTTTCTAGGTGCGGATGTGGTAGATGCTGTTAATGTAAGCTCCTCATCACTGAAGCGCCTTCTGGAATTCATGGTTCTTCCTGGTAGTACAATGGACAAGCTGATGTCTGAGTGCTCCAGTGAAGCTTTTCCTGTCCCAAAAAATATAGGTACAAGAAGTCCAGTTGGGCCACAGCGAACATGGCGCAGAACTGTAAAGATGGAGGCATAGCCAAAGAAAGAAGAGGTCGTAGACTTGGCACTTGGCGTTATATAGGCCCTAGAACCTTCACTGAAACAAAGTATATAAACACACATACATTCGATCAAAACAAGTGATTAAAACATGCTCGATGGCTTCCATTTTAAAAGCAATTTACTAAAGACTGCATCATGAAACTGTTTGTCCTTGTTGCAGATTCGTTTCTAGAATAAGTTTGGTCGCAGAAGGTCACTAAACTAAACTACATTTTTACCACTCCAACAAGAGCCATACGAACACACCCATAAGCACTACACCCAAGGTGCAACCACGCTGTTCCAAAAAGTAACCATTAGAATGAACTAAAACAATCTATTACCCACATAACCAGAACCATCGCACAAAACCACTGCCGGCATTTTTTTTGCGAGCACATGCAGCAGGACATTAATAAACTGTATCTGCATGCAACATTCCCACATTTTGCATACAAAATAGCTTGGTACCTCGTTTGAAAACATTTTTCCCCCCGACAAAGTTAAGTGTATTTAAAAATTGCCAAAGGCGCCTTCCACTTTGACATTCTCTTCTCATAAACCTCGCTTTGATTTTGCCAACCAAAATTGTATATCCCTTTTGATTGGAAACAACGTCCTGTGGATTTTTTTCAAAGAACATCCTCCATCTTTCTTTATTCAAATTACTGACTGTAACAAGGACACAAATGAACTCGGCTTTTGTGAAAGAAAAAAAAAAGGAAAAACTTTGTTAAAGTAATTTACTCCCACATGTTTGGAGTAATTTCCGTTTTCCACCTTTTCACAGTTGGTAGGTATAAATTTTCTAAGAAAATCTCCAAACATCCGTCCTCGGAAAAGCCAATTTTCACTCTCGCATATAGGTACCTATCCTTGTGACTTTCTCTGCCTCGTTTTTTAACATTTTCGTCGTCGTCCTATGAACGAAGGCCAGAGCATATATTTCATCCAAAACATACATTTCGTACTCTCAACTTTAACCATATCTCTGAACATGCTCACAACACTTTTACATTTTCATAATTAAAATAAAGAAAAATAAAAAAAAATAAATGCAAAATATCCTGTGATGATTTTTCCTTCTGGCAAATAACATCATTTCAATGTTTTGCAAAAGCTTTCAGCTTAACTTTAATGAATCCAACGGCACATAAAGCTGCGAGTTAAATCATTTAAAAGTAAACCCAACACCACCACACACATACACGCACACACGCACAGCCAGTCAGTCAAGGGGAGTCCTCCTCTTTTAGTGTTGTAAATTACTTTAGCTCACGAAGCTGGAGATAAAAAAAAAAGAAAAAGGAAGAAGAGAAAATATGTATGAATAACACGAGTGAAATGAGAATTATGATAAAGGACATCGGAGCCGCCCAAACAACTTTTATTTCAACCCACCGCCGTTTCGCAGTGATTCTCAAATTCGTGGGGTAAAGGACTGTCAGCGGCAAGGACACTACGTCATGTGATCCACTTGAGTTAAACGACTCTCCCTTTCTCCCTTCAACGTAAGGACCAGATAAATTAAATATACATACGAGTGTGACTGTGTACACGAGAACGCTTACGATGTTGGTGCGTCGCACTCACGAATTCAAATTATACTTGCATAGAATAAGAGATAAACACTAATGTGGTTAGTCAGTTAAAAAAATGTCAGATACAAGTTAAAATTAGAGGGTTTCGTGGTCGACAACTAGATGGGGTATAAGCCAATCAGTTGAGTAGAAGTGGAAGGCTTATTTGAATAGCTTTATCCTTTCATGGAAAAGGTCAGTTGGTAATGGCCTACCAGGATACGCAGGACTACATGCAACTTGATAAAATGCATAGAAATGCTTTGCTGCGAAAGAATGGCCGCAAGGTGGAGTCCTATCTCCTCTTCTGTTATCCATCGTAGCCAAAGAACTCCTAAAAATATTCAGTGAAAAAGGGTTTTATGTCCAAGATTTAGGCATATTGCAATACTTATCAGAGGCAATACTTAACGAAGAGATCATCTCTGATCTCCTATAGAGGGCACTTAACCTAGTGGCTGACCATAAAGCTGGGCTTAACGTCAAGAAGAGATACATTAAAACAACCTACCTTTTTGGGTACAGCAGTAGAATTCGAGGTCAAATATCTCTAGATTCTCATTAAACAAAAGCCGTAGACAAACCAAGGATTGCCTTAAGTAGTTACAAAAGTCTTGTTGCCCGAACTGGGTCTAAGCCCTAAAACTATACCATGGCTCTACACAGCGATAGCAAAACTAATTGTCACGCACAGAGCACCTGGACTCAACAGAGGGCTACACAAGTCAAGCTTAAGAAACTACAAAGGCTAGCTTGTGTTTGTACAACAGGTGCAATTTAAACTACGCCTACTGCAACGATGGACATGCCACCACTTTATCTTTACATAAAGGGAGACGCAATGGACCTTTATGACTTGAAGACCTTTATGTTCATCGCTGGAGATGAGGCCCAAAATGTTCCTTTTATTACTTGTGATCTTAACTAGCCATATACATATATTCTATCAGACAGCAAACCGGATGTTCTAGCAATTAAGTCTTACGAAACAACGCCCAAAATGGTTTGAGAGTGCCTTCAACTACTAGGTTAGCATGGCAGCTAGCGCCCAGATACAGATGGGCACCAGCTCACTTAGGCCTAAAAGGCCCATTGTGATTTCAACTACTAAAACTGCTGGCCAGCACAAACAGAGTTCATTTCAGTCAGATACCTGGTCTCAAAGGCTAAGAAGGAAATTAAGTAGCTGATCAACTAGCCAGATCGGCATCTACCTTCATGATGCCTAGACCATTCTACGGAAAAGTGCCATAGGTTTCTTTACAGGACACTGTCGACTGGAAAGCCTTTCATGATTATGGGGATATCAAAAGGCAACTTAAGCAGAAAATCCAACGAAGACGAAAAATCAAAAGACCATACTATGCCTCTCAGAATGGTTGGACAGAACAAGGCGGCCGGTCGTTACTTGAAGCAGAAGTATTATCTGCCAGCTCATTCAGAGACATTGTTGATTTCATTAACAACATCAGTGTCCTGAATGAGCTCTAAAAATGAGGAAATGACAAGATGCCCAGTTTCATCGCCCTTAACTGAGAATGACAAGCAGCCTGTCCGGTGAATGATGAAAAAATTGTGCGTGGAGACTTCAATATAGAAATCGGGAACAGAAACATAAGCCTCCACGATATGGCAACAGACAACGGCTTCCAACTGATCTACCGGTAAGCAGCAGCAGGATTCCTAGACACAACAACCTGGGTTTCCTTCGAACCACATGCAACCAAATGGACCACATGCTGACCAATGCATGACACACATCCAACATTTTGGACGAGCATGTATCCGTGGGTGCCATGGTTCGGTGGTTAGTGCGTTTACTGCGCGTGTGGTTACAGGTTCGAATCACGTCTTTGTCTAAGCAAGGTGAAGCAGAGTTCCCGAGGCCACAGAGTACACTCCTTTAAAATAAAGGACGACTGTAGCGTGTTTTAAGCCGAGGTCACGCAAAGATTAATATCGCTGGGAAGACGAGCACTCTGGAGTCTCTGGACTTTGCTGTAATTAGGTCGAGGCTTGTGAGACCCTACAAATCACTCTTAAACGAGATATTCTGAGAAAATGCGGTGACCCTTAGTTGGGCATATGGATATCGAAGGAAATGAAAAGGCTGACCAGCTCGATGGTCGACGCTGCACCTATGTATCTCGAGCCCTTTTTTTTTGTACTAGTCTCAATCAGTTCCATATAAAAGAAGATAAAAAATAAAGCCATGAGACATGTGGAGTGTGCTATGGCCGGCGATTCGCAAAAAGACATCATCAACTCTGGTTAAACTCATTCGTTGTTATCCAAGACTGGTATATAGCCGCTCGATATGCTCTCTCTAAAGCATCGCAAAATCCATGTAATTCCTGATTCTTCTGTGTGGTGTGAGTATGGGTCCACCGGGGAATTCGAATGAGCTCAAGTAGAGGAAGCTGTTGTCGGAATTGTTGCCAAGCCTTTACAAGCTCTAAAGGAATAGGAAAGTTGTTGCATTGTTGCAACATCATCTTTGAAGCAAGGAGATATCCATCCGAGTGGGTCGTAAAGTTTCGTAATTACTGGCAATTGTACCATTGATCTCATGCGGTGCGACTCAACTCGTGCCTCAGAACGACTGTTGTAGAAGTTGCAGAGATGAAGAAGAAGTCGAATCTCTTTGGTATCTGTTGTGTGATAGTCCTGTCATATCCGTCAGAAGAATAAGAACTCCTAGTAGGTAGTTATTTGTTCTGGGTTGAAGGAATTAGGCAACGTTGAGCTGATGGACCATAAGATATTTATATCACTACTTTAAGTGGACTTTCTCTTACAGCGGTTCCAGCGTTAAAACCCAATTTTTTGGCCATCGTAAGCAGTTGTTCTTGCCCCATCCACCTGACCGTATTGTTTCAATTCATCTCTCGTATATATATATATCTTCATAAGCTTCGCAGAATTTTTTTTTATGAAAAATCACACTTTAAACACATTTACCCACACGCGACAATCAATTTATGGTAGTTTTTAAAAACCTTTATCTCTTAAAACCCCCAACTGGGATCCCCACAAACAAATTATTCTTTAGAAAAAGATAACAAATAAAATTAAATGTACCCTCATTAATTTTTATTGATATTTGCGAATAAATTTATGGCAGGCAATCATTCGTTATTAAAATAAAATGCAATGATTCTCTCATCACCAAAAATTGATGACTTCCCGACTGTAAAATAATTTGATTCTTAACTTTTTAGCTTGTCCCACAAACAATGTATCTATCCAATCGTTTGTGACAATTCAATAGATAATCACATCATAATAAATCATATTTTCCATTGTCTTCCTGCGAGCCAGACAGAGAGAGAGAGAGCGCGAGTCAGATAATTTCAATTTAATCGGATCCACTGACGAACAGATCATTATCGCGTCATGATGAATACTGAATACATGAAGCAGAAATTTATTCAATAAAACTTTAAATCAGTTAAAAATAAACAAGAAAAAAAGAACTACTGTAAAGGTTTGTTGCAAATTAATTACGGTCCATACTCTTAGCACCGAGAGAGCGAGTGAAAAAGTATCTGATTTCATGGGAATTTACTGGAATTTATTTTATGAATATATAATGAGCGAGATAATTAATGGTTCCTGTAATGCGGGCTAATGGTCATAGAAGCATTAGATTGCGGATAGACATGCTGAGTGCTTCTTAAAATATGATACTTAAATTGGGACGACAGTATCCGTGTATAGATTTTAAGGTATTTGTTTATTTGTCTGCTTAAAATGTATTGAAAATTGAAGCCAGCTTTATAATTCTGAGTCAAAACATGTATAGAAGAGCTATGCAAGAAAAGACTGCATTCGAGGGCAGTCATTTGCTTACCACCTTTTACACAATGTGTCAGAAGTTTTCGAAGGCAACATCAAGAAAGGGTGACAGATTCAAGCTATCAGACCGAGGCAGACCGACTAGAGCAAAGCGTGTGGACAGCATAATGCGGAGAGAACTCCTTTGACTACGGTCTTAAAAAGCCAAGTGCTGAGTTAGCTCTGCTTATGACATTATTGATGTGAGATCGAAACTTGATATTCACCCAAATCGCGTGTTGACGTGACAGAAAAGTTCAGAGTTTCGGATAACACATTCAACATCATTTATTGTAAACATAAAGACCAATGGTCCAAGATGGCTGCCTTGAGGTACGCCCAATGTTGCTATAAAGGATTTCGACACTAAAGTGGATTTAATATTGACGTTCCTCTAAATATAATTTAATCCATGATATGAATTGCGGTGTCCAAGCTCTTTAAGGTTGATAATAATAATTTGGTGTGGAGTTTCATCAAAGGACATACTAAAAACTTTGGCTATGACAAGCGTTCAATGTACAGACACAGATTTGATTAAGGCAGAGGTTGTAAACCATTGCTTTGCTTTTGTTTTTTTGATTGTAGAAGATGGGATTACAGTGAAAGGACATTGGATCATGTCTTGAGAGATTTGCTTATCTTCTTTCAGCATTGATGGTAGGGAACTATAAAATTAAATGAATGTACTGCACCTTAGTTTGTACAGAGATAACAGTACCGTATTAAGCTTGAGAATCGCCAAGAATATGCTATACGCATATGTTAGCATTAGAAACTGTTGTTGGCCTCACATCCCTTAAATCTTCATACGAAGACAGATGCTAGAAATGTAGTTAAGCTTAAACTAGGATACAAGTACAAACCAGGTAATCTGGGGAAAAATACCTCTATCTCTAGGGTTGAAGATGTCATTGTTTTTGGACAGAATAATGAAGATCTAGTACAATTTTCTATGACCTCACCTTAGTCTCTTTTTTAAGACTAGCTGTCTTCCTGTTTTCCTGCGAACATCCTTTCATATAGGTCGCTAGTTTCCAGATGAATTCCATTACATTTGGGTAGAATAGTCGGTGATGGCTCATTTTTCCCCTTAGTCTCTCAGGAAATCTAAAGACATCAAGAGACGGATTTGCCATTCTGTCACAACCCATATCCACATGAACAAATTTTCTTTACGAACTCCCGGTCGATCTCTAAAGGATTCTGTAAACGACGGACTGACGTGTTTGCTTTGTAGCAGTAGCAATCATTATTCGTATGGTAGCGACAGGTTTCTGGCCTTAGCATTTTCAGCCTTCTCTTATGCGGCAGGAGGCTGAATCACGGCAACTGTCAAAGATTTCTTCCAACACGTACATACATAAGATCCACCGGTGCTATGAAATCAAGTCACGAGACTATGGTTTCCTGATTTGGTTTATCAGCATTGTGACTGATTTCAAATTGACGTCTGTTCAGCTCATCTGCAGATTCATTACCCTTGGTTTTCAGAAACCCAACTGAGTCTTAACTTGACTGTTATGGAGTCCATTAGATTGGATGATCATGTCCTAGGCGCAGGTCTCAATGGCATAGATATTAGCTTGAAAGACAGTAGAAATCATACCCATAGTTACCAAAATCTTTGTGTTGGGTCCAAAGACCCCAGCTTCAACTCCAGAATTAATTTTCAATACGTCAGTTAATCAAACCAGACTTCAAGGACCCAGTATTGGAACATCATTCTATAAGTACAGAATATATCTCTTTTAGGAATCGAGTTGAGTATCCTTAGACATACCACTAGGTCTTCAGGTTTGCACTAATAATCTAAATTCAGTTTGATGGCGTATCGTATCTTGATGAAGATGAAGACATCAGCTGGTCACCATAAAAAATGCACAATACCGTAAGTTACACTCTATGCAATGTAAATGGGATTAAACTGTTGAACTTCATGTAGTAGTTTTTGAGTGAAGCGTTGACAAATAAATGCACAGACAAACTGATGATTCCTTTACCTCCTGTGGTGTAATTCTTGCTAAAATATTTTCACTTGTACATTACAGTCATTATAGCCATTACATGTTTGTTTGAATGCAAAGATTACGGAAGAGAAATTCATGCTAACGATTGTACTTTAAGTAGCAAGAGTTAAAATTAAAACCACGCGCTGAAAGTAATATGAGATAAAAAATTTTAGAACGCAGCCATCCGCATCGTTTCCAAATCCACTGACCGCTTTAAATTCACTCTCGTTAGGAAACGCTTACAGTAAAATTTCTAAAAATAAGGAGAGCATTCAAATCTCCTATCCAAACGAGATAAGTAAATGGGTTTTTCCTGACATAAATTGTCCTCTCCATTTGAAGCCACATGTCCTGTGTGCTAAGTCGGAGCATTAAAGTGGATACATTATGATGGGAGATTTGATTTCTTTTTTTCTTTATGTTCTTCATCTGATTCTCTACGAATTTGCGTAGAGAAGGAAAGAAAATGTCAACGGGCATGATACTCCGACCTTTTTTAAGGTACTCACCGCTCACCTTAAGCATGAATAATTTTCAAGTCAAGTTCCTAATAAATGGAGGACAGGGATACTTCCGTTCATTCATTATTTCCATTGCATGGGTTGTTGGGGGGGGGGTTCTCCACCATGTCCTAAATGGACATATGCAATCAACATTTAATTATAGTCCTGGGAATTATTACGAATCCATTACAAATGTCCCAGTCTCGGTTGAGCAATTTTACACGGCCCCATTTGGGCTATTATATGAAAGGAAGACAAATAGTTGCTGGGTGGAAAGGGATCAACATTGTTTTTGCTTTTCTATTGTTTGGTCATGACCTTTGAGATAGGTGTTGGGTTGATTAAGTTTAACCAAAGTGTTGTGTGATAGTAGAGTTGGGACACTATAAGAGTGAATTAATGACGGGGTAGTTGTTGTAGGTAACTCTTTTTGTAACACCGCGCCATATTTCATGGAAAGGCATATGGAATTTTTCATGGAAAGAGAGGGAAATAGTGTTCCATAGAATTTTGGGGTATGTTTTTTATCTTTTAATCGTAGAAATGTCGGGGAGCACAGCATTTCGATGTATATTCATATAAAAGTCATTAAAAAAGTAAAAAAATACACGGAAAAGAACTCCTACTTTCTTGTGACAATTGCAGTAGTTTCTAGCTTCCATAAACATTCCTATTGCTGTCAAATATTAATCAATTCACTCATGGAGAATTCCAACGAATCCATCGATGTCATTCCGTTGAACATCATTGACCATGAAGTTGACGTATTGTCGAATAGAACAGTCCTACGGAATCTGTCACTTCAATCAGTTGATTGTCAAAGGCTATGACAGTTTCTCTACATTCTCCTCTGCTTCCACCAATAAATTAGACAGTCATCTTCTCGTCGTTTGACAGATTCTGAATTAAATGGGAGCTCAAAAAGCTCATATATACAAGTAAAGATTTTGGCAGTTGGTTTGACAGCTATGGGTGCAGCCATTTTGTACATACAATTTGTTGTTGTTAATGGAATAAGAAAAAGAAAGTTATCCTACCTTATCCGTTAAAGTTTATACAATATCAGTTGTAAAGAATGGGAGAACGGATCGACGGGCTCTATAAGTCGAGGCCTTCAGCCATAGTGACAGAAAACACAAATGTCAATACAAAAGTGACAGCTCATAGAATGATCTGAACAGAGCAACAGCATAGACTAACCTTTGGAACACAACACAGAAACCACAAGATGGTAGTCCCCATAAAACTAACAGTAGCTTTGTTCAGTGAGTCTGTACTGCACAGTCCAGCACACTCTTTTCTGCACCTGCTTTTGGGGTAGAACATATTCGTGAGAAGTGTCATAACGAAAATTATTTGCGATTTAATACGTTTGACTGCTAATAAGAAGAATTCTTTGGTAAACGCTCTGACTCATTCAACAAGGGGTTGTACTTTTCTGTTCTAATCTGTTCTGACAGTTTTCACAAACTTGTGCTGTTCTGTTCTGTCCTGTGCTACTTTTTCTGTCACTGAACAAAGCTAATCAAAATGTCAAAATGCACCTTAAGCAGCTTCCGGAAGTCAAATATCAAACCCATCGAAAATATTATTATATTAGATAATATACTATGTGACGTCAAAATTGTCGCCGAATGTTTTTTGACTGTAATTTTGGTTTGGTTCTGCCTTTGGACTTTGTTTATTTGACGTCTTAAGTCTTTTTTCTATTAACTCCAGATAATGATATCGGATAAGTGGCCGTCGTCAGAATTGATGACCATTTGGGCCCGATTTAGGGCATTTTCTATCATTTGATAGGTTCCACCATTCTTGACAGCTGTACTCTTTAAGGAGTTCAAGACTCTGAAGTTTGGTGACAGAGGCTCGTAACTCTGAACAAAAAAAAACCCACAAAACGAAGTCTGGAATGGTTCAATCAGACTACCTTGCCGATCAGTACATATCGTCAAAATGTGAGTTTAGGCTAATGGAAATCGAAAGTTTTCCTCGTTCCTTTGGATTATAGCGATTCATGTCCTGTTGACGTCTATTTTGTATCTTTTTATATCACAAATGTCAAAGTAGAACTGTCACTAGCCGCCATTTGCAAGAATTATGAAATCTCCCGATAGGGTGACGACTTTTGCGCCACCTTCTTGTGATGACGCGTCATAAAGAAACTATTACAATATGGGGATCATTTTTTTATGACATTTCAAAGCAGAGATATTTTTATGAGAAAAACCTTACGTAAAACATTAAATCCTATAGTCCGTTTATTAAATTTTCTCTGACTCATAAATTAGTCTACAAAACCGAATAAATCTTAATGACTTATCATTAAGAACAGGACAATGAATTCCAGTTAACATCATCATCAGCGGATTCTACCGACACAACTAATAAAAAAATGAAATCCTTCCTTTTTTCCAAGAAAAGAAAAGAAAAAAATTGCCTTTTAATCCTTACGACTTGCCGCCCTTACAATAATAAAATATATATTAATTTCCTGTTGAATAAATCCTGCTCCTCTGTCCACTTTCGAATAATAAACTGTAAAATGTTCTCAGCTATTTATTACTTCATCTCGGTAAACACTTAAAAAACATTTTTCAAAAAATAAAACAGAACACGTCATCTGTTTACACAATAATAAGCAAAAAAACAGCGAAAAGGAGGAAACACAAAACATCCTACTTACAGGACTATACTACTAACATCGTCGTCGTCGTTGCCGTCGTTCGTTCATCGTCTTACCTCATCGGCATAATCCACAAAAGCGAACAGGATTTTGTCATTTAAACATTATATCATCCCTTTATTACCTCTCCCCTGAAAGGACGAGATTTTCTCTTTTTTTTTGTGAAGAATAATAAAAATCTAATTAACTTAAGAAAAAAAAAAAAAAATTATAATGCAACACATGGGATTCATTGCGTGTGTAAAAAGATTTAACGAACACGGTGGGCGGTAGGCGGTGGGTGGGTGGGTGCTCAGGACTTTATAATTTTTCATAATTGACAAAAGCCATGATGAGGGATGAAGACATCAAAGGCAATGGTGACGAGAAGTTGAGATTAATATTAAAAAATGATTTGGGATTTTTGGAGAAATTTCGAGTACATTTTTGGTCTCAGAAACAAAGTGTGTGCGTTTCCTGTTACGTGTGGTTACATCAATAGCGTGACTCCTTCGAGACTAGGTGCGGGTGTTGAGTAATAGTCGTTTGACCCCATTTCATTTCGTCGATTATTAATAAATGAAGACGTGCTTGGAGGCTCATATTGGTAGATGCAGATGTCGTTCTTACGAGTATTGTTTTGTGAAGGACTACGTGTTGTGCCAATATGTTACAAGTTAATGGTTCTTGCAAAGTGCGAGGCATAAAAACGTTCCGCATATCGAATTTTTAATTTGTTCCTAACCAAAGCCATCCATCTTGGTAAAAGACGAACGAGCACCCCATAGAGGACCAAGGTCTAGCTTTTCACAAGACTTCTCCACATACAGAATGGCGTATCCGAAGGGCTGAGGGTAGTTCGAGGTAAAGCCATGAAAAAACGTTGGAAACCCTTAAACAGTCATCCAGCGCGCGAACCACCATACCCATCAATAAGTATGCTAAATCCGTTAAATTAAGGGAATCGGTCACCAGAGACGGAGGTCTTCAAAGTCTGTTTCCACTTTGGGAAAGAAGATGGTCTGCACTATCCCTGACATTGCATCATCACATCATGGGCTTCAAAAAGAATATATATACATAATTCAGAAGATTCCTTTGGTACTTAAGAAGTAACAATAGTGTTGGGGATTAAAACCACAAATAATCCACTGGACTAACCTTACTCACTAGAATAATTACCTATGCATCGATAGTAGTGTAAAAAGGCCAATCAAATGGTCACCCGATTTGCCCTTCAAAGAATACAACGTCTAGCATAGGTAGGAAGTACGGGTGCAATTCGCTCCTGCCCTACAACTGCGATGAAGGTTCTGTTAGACCTTCAACTGCTTTGTAACCCTTAGCATAATTGCACTCCAACCCAGCAGTATGCTTCTCAGACTTCATTCTTAAGAGAGTTCATCTCCATAACCCCTTTGACAATCAGCATATCCCTCAAAAATCTTCTTCAGCAGATTGGTACATTGACGGATCGAGGATGTCTAGGGGATCTGAAGCTGGAATCTTTGGTGCAACCATTATCTCTCAGGCAGAGGGCATCGCCATCAAAGAATTGGATGAAACCTCCGTAGATCACACATAAATATACCATCAGACAGCCAGGCAGCTCTCAAAGCACTCAGATCCTTCAATTTTGAGTCAAAGCTAGTGTGGAACTGTCTCCAATATCTCGCAGCTATTGTTCTTGGGTTCATGGACACAGAGGTTTCCCTGGCAAACGTTAGGAAGTGCTCTCTTACTGGAACTCACAAACTGGCTTAAAACATGCCAAACACTACATCAACTTTTCAAAAAAAACATCAAAGTTAAGCAAATCACTCACTTCCGAACAGGAAATTGCTCTTTCTCAAGAAAATGGGCTGCAGTCGGACACGCGTCGTTTATGTCTTCAAGGCAGTGAAACACTCCACCACATATTGTGCGAATGTCCAGCCTCGCTCGACTGAGACTTAAGTACTATAACAAGGCTTACTCTCTAATGCCCTCTTGCTTTCGCTCTGAACTAGCTTGAGAAATGAACGAGATTTCAAGTAGAGAGCACAACAACTAATCATATGCGATTATACCTAGGTCGTAGTGCTTCTTAGGTTTACCACCATCTGTCATCCCTTGTTATCCTCAAAAAAAAGGATGGAGTTCATCGGCTAGCTCAGTGTCCGTTGAGCTCTAAAGAGCTCGATTCCTTCTCGACTGTCAATTTTGCCTAGGACGTCCAGCTGTTCTGCCTGATTGGATAAGCGGATTCCACTGCATGGCGTATTTCGCAATGGAATTGTATTTACGAAGACTTGCAGCCTACGTGTGTTAATGGTGTCCACCTTCCAAGTTCTGCAACCATAAAGCAACATCGAATCTACGTTTGACCGGAACAGCCTTTTTCAGATGGTGGAAAGCATTCCGAATGCAGCCTTAGGCTTCTGCTGCACACATCCAGTTCGGTGCTACCACGGTTTGCCGAGACCACACTTCATAGGTATAGAAAGTTGTACGTTGGACAATAAGGTTGTCCTCATGCCCAATTATGTGGTTATAAACAACCATCACCAGTAAGCATCAGCGTCGAGTAGAAGTTAAGCTCTCCATGCTTCCTATTGATTCAAAGGTCTCTACTGGGGATCATTCTTTGCGTCCATCTACCTATGTCAAAAGAGTTCCAGCTATATTCCCATTCTGCCAGGTTTGCTCTTTCTGGTACTTCATCATCACTTTGATTCCTTGCTGTTGGTATCATTGTCCTGCTATATTTCCACTCAGCACTCAGTATGTTGGTATCGAATTCCTGATATCAACACGAATAGGACGGATGCTGGAGCAATACAACAGTAAAGCATTAAGCAAACAGGGAGCAATTGTGATCCTAAAAACCAGTAAATAATAAATGGAATCTAGTGAGGTAAAGCAAAACAGCCTGCTAGTTGCCATCAACGTCTGCACTAACTACATAACTTAACCAAGTAATATTTTGTAGTCTCAGCACGATGGCCACTACAAATATCTACATCAAGATGTCCACAAAAAAGCTCCCATTTCTGTCCAGTGGGCTCTGCAGACCAAAGAGACGATACGAGACAAGCAAACTTGCTTCATGGAATAGAAAATTGACCTTATAAGCTTGTAGTTCCTTTCCTTTCTTATCCTTAATCAAGATTGACGTCAATATCTTTTATATGAAACTATTTTTTTTCAAAAGAAATCCTAAGGACAACCATCTCTTCGATACATCCTGACGACAGTGTTCTTTCATATTTAACGATTCCAAATGCACATTTCTCCAAACACACAGAAGATGTACGAGTAATAACTTCCATAAATTGGTATCGAACTATCGATAAACTTTCTCTGCCAAGAAGAATTCTCCTTACAAATAATTTCGATCACTCCATTCTCTCTCATGTGAAGAAGGATAAAACTGGTGTTCAACGTGAGACTAGAGTGCGAGAAAAAAATAAAAAAAAAAAGGAAAACTTTCCCAACCAAACGAAATACAAAAAAAAAAACTTCTCAGATCATTGTCCTTACAGCAAAAAGGAAAAACAAAAACCTAGAAGACAATCAACCCGAGAGATGGATTTTTCGTCCTTTTTTTTCGTGCTCACTCTCGGATGACATTCATTTGCGGAAAAGTTACGTGCAAGTGCAAGAAATTACGTAAAAGAACGAAAAACTTTTCCATTACATGACGTAATGTGAAGGCGCTTCCTCTAACTCTAACTCATCGTCTGCAGGATTCCTTCTCCGCCAATATGTTACAATGTAATGAATGAAGTGCCTGTGTGGAGTAGTATAAGGAGGCGAAAAGGATGTTTTCTCGGATTTTATGTGAACTATATAATCCACGCATGTATACAAACACAGCACACAGAGACGGAACGTTTGAAGGATACTGAATTTTTAAAAGGACCTTGTGGGTGGTGTTGTTGTTTTCGTTATTATTCCCTATTACCAATCATCATACATTAAATATTATCCCCTGCTGATGTGGCGGGTTAGTGGGTTGAACCCACCTTCTTAGGCGTTTGTTGGGTACTTAAACTTTTTCGTCATCGATTTATGTATTTGCGTTGCGAAGCAATAAAAGATGTTCCCTTTTCTAAATTCGCGAAAGTGCGGCATAAACTTCTAGATGTCAGAAGTCACATGTGTTTACGTTCTTAGTTGAGTTACAGCGGGTTTCGGATTTGGATTTCCCGGAAATGTCTGCTTGAATTAATCAGAATAATTGTCTATGCGAATGCGAAGCAGCTTTTTGAATACACTCGGTCGTAAGGAGATATGTTTTTTCCTTATTTTATTTCCTGGTATCCTCGAATAGAATGGCAGACGTCTAAGACGTCTTAAAAGTTGAGCTAAATTGCGCAGATTGTAGGGATAGTCATTTAATTTTATGGGTTCGCTAGGATAACTTTGCGGGGTTATTTATATACTCGTATAGTAAACTTAGGAATTGTGTGGAAGTTGAACAGTAAGCAACTTTGTGTGTGTATCCTTTCTATGTGGGTTAGGCATTGATCTAGTAATTTGTTTGATACTTATCTTACTTCACCAGCGGCCTTTAAACATTCGGTATACTTTATTGATCTTTGAAGAGTATCTACCATAGATGCCGCTTTCTTTCATTTTCTGCGAATCTGGACTCGCAGCTTTTAGCTTTGAAGACCAAATTATATGCCACCCTCGACAACTTGGTCTTTATATCGTGGAGCGCCTGAAATACTTAGCTACTCAAGCTAAGTTCCTCACCCATAAACACTATAGCCATCCTCCTATATCCTACATCCTATTATATCCGCCAGTACTTCATCTGCACTCTCCTAGCTGGCTCACAGGCTCTGATTAAGTCTTCTTTGGGTGCCAGGTGACGACAACATCGAAAGTAATGAGCAAACGGATGAGCTAGCAAGAAAAGATTGTGCCCTTGATGCTTCCATTGCGGAAGAGGTGAACATGGCACGTCTATTCAGAGCTGCTACTAGGTGACGAGACTTGCTTTGTAAGGCTGGACATCGCACTCTAGGTAAACCCTTTTTCGATATGCTATTAGGCTTAGCGATAAAATAGTAAGAAATAAGAATTGGGGGCTTTAATTTCTCTATATAACCTCGACGTGTGCAGGGGCCTAGTAGAGATCAAGTACCTTACTCCAGATGAGACATGAAGCTAAGATATAGTCATGCCTTCCTTTCACTATCTTTATTCACTCAAGGTGGAAGAGCAAATGTAGCCGACGTGTCTTAGACTACATGTAAGTCCTGATACAACTCATAGACTTCGTGGTTGTATCTTCTTTTTCAATCGCCTTCCTTAAATATGGGACTTAATATCGGACAGAGACGTTTCAGGGGGCGTTTTCGAATACAAGTTAAGGAGTAGTAAATAGTAGTAAGGACCTTCCTTACTAAGCTAAAAGCTATTCACACACCAAACTACAACAAAAACCCTTTTCGTGGTTTAGCCGTGAAGAAGCAACAAATAGTCCAAGTCCATCGTGTAAGAACTTTGAACCCATTTATCATCCGATGTTAGGTAGGTAGGTTAGGTCATCCACCATTTCTGTCTATAGACCACATCTCCACGTGATTGGTACACTGTCAGTTCAAAAATGTCAAATGGGGCTGGAGCTGTTGTCTTCTATCCTTACTACAATCCATCACCATCTTCCCAGAAGAGACTTATGAACTCGAGCTATCTGCCAAAGAATGCATCAGAAGAAATCTCTGTGCATCAAACACAAGTACATATAAGGTCAAATAGCCAAGCAGCTCCTTTAACTTTGAGTCCAAGCTAGGTAATTTGGAATTATCTACAAGTACTTCTACAGCTCGCTGAATACAGTAAAGTCACTCTTGTGTGGATTCATTGGTATGAGCGACTTCCCGGAAATGAATCCGCTGATGAACTTGCAAGAATATGAGCTCAATCTCTGTTCACGGGACCTAAAAACCAGATAAATATAGAGTTGATTAGGAACGGCAAGAATTGCACTCATACTGCAACTTACTAAATAGTTTACCACATGCTAGAGACATTCTCTAACATAAGTTCAAGATCCTAACTCATTGCCTTACTGGTCATTGCTCTCTCAACTATCATCTCAAGAATTTGTGCCTTTTCCAATCGAATTTGTGCCGCCTCTGTCTTGAAGACATTGAAACACCTTCACATCAGGAACTAATGTCGCATCTTCATCAGCATAAACTGCCTATAGCTTCAGTAATGAACTAGATTTCAGCTAGAAAGCTCAGGTAACTCAGGGGACATCTGAAAAGATCTCTTGAGGTCACCTTGCTTATTTGGGATCACCCAATTCTTAGTCTACTCCTCTTCGACGATGAAGTTATCAACTGTGACGTTATGTCGTTAGGTCTACGTTTTTGTAACAAGATATACTGTGTCCTGCTGTCTTTTACTTCAAGACCAACACACTTTGCCTGTTATTCAATTATAAAAAACCCCTTTACGATGGTGAGCTGGAATATCCTGATGATGGCAACATCTAGCATTACGTGCACATTTTGATAATTTTTGACAATATCCTGAACCAGGCCATCAGCTCATAGAGCTGAAGATGATGAATGCTGTCATAAACGAGTATGTATTGGGTTAAAGGGCACCCAACTCTTATGGAGTCTCCATCCATTCCTTGTCCATTCGAGTCAATGTGGGTGCATTTTGGCTCCTTGCACTTTATCCACATCCTGCTAGAGCTCATAGAGTTCGCGGTTTTATCTTCTCCTCTATTCGGCCTCCTCGCATACGGGACCTAATATCCGACGAAGTATTTTTCGCTCGAAAGTTTCCAATATTTGCTCTGCTTTCTTACTTAAGTATTCTCAAGAACTCGGCTCCATAATGCAAGACTGGAAAGATGATCGTTCCATAGAGCATTAACTTGACCCGTCCTGCCTGCAGCTAGGCCTTATTTACATACCTAATCCTGTCTATCGTGTCTATTGGACCTTGCCTTGTTCTGCGTGTGTAAGAATTTAAGTTTTTGAGCATCACTCGAAATGCCCAGAGGTATTACATTCCAAGTACCTCCACATAAGCCATAGTCTGTGTTCCGACTCGCTTTACTAACTGACTAGAATCGTTCTCCCATGCAGCTGGTGTTAGAAATTGTCTTACGTTATAAAGAAGTCACCTTGTCGACATAAACCTCAATCTGGAGAGACAACCTCAACCCTTAGACAAAACCCCTTAGGCGGCAATCCCTGCAGATCTGAACACGTTGCTCTGGCAGATGGGTACAATGAATTCAAACTGTTAATCGTTAGCAGACTTACTTAACACAAGCTCCTCAATGCAAATTTGAAGAAATGTTTTAAGAGGTTACTCTATCGATTCCCAGCAAGTAAGCAAACACTCATTAGTCATTGGATTGTATGCGACTTCTTTGTTTTTTAAAACAAGTGATGAATTTCATTTCGAATCTCATGTTACATAGGACAAAAGCAGCACCCAGCATCCCCGGTGTATTCATTTGAACTTGACATTTGAAAATGCAAAAACTGTCTTAAAAATTCAAACTCAAATCCATCATGAGACAAGGAAATACAAAAAAAAAAAAACCTAACATTTATTTTCTCCAGCAATTATTTCACATCTCAGTGACAACTAACATCGCAGCATTCCCCCTGACGATTAGATGCAAAACCCATGAAGCAAAAAATTAATTAGCAAAACCATGTCAGTCGATATTTTACTGTCACACCGAATCTAAAGCCACATTCAACAGCAAAAGCACTCGACTATTTGAGGTTGCATTGTTCGCAACAATATTTGTCAGAATAAATTGATCGCCTGGGAGTATGTTCGAAGTCGGATTATTTATGATGGCCCGTCCGTCGTCCGTCGTCCGTTTATTGAAAATGTGTGAATTTCAAAAGTTTCAAAACATTGACGCTGAGACAGCTTCTCTGTATATTTTAGCTAGTTTACGCTTGGTTATGTAAACATGTCAAGCGTTCATGTTGGAGGGAGAAAATCATTTTATTTTGGTTTGTATTCCATTTGACTTCCGCTGTGGATGCAGACGTTTTGTATATATGGTTTAGTTGAAGGATATCGGGGAATTGAATCCTTTGGGCTTTTGCATCGCTCAGGGGTAAGATATTTTTTTGCATATTTTTACTGGAAATATTCAATATTGGGGTAAATTTTGAATGACGACTTGGTTTTTGGAATAAAATTTGTATCCCCAAAGGGACTGAATTAATTACAATTTTATGCATGAGGAGGTGTATGCCCAAGTGAGTTGCATTTGAAATAAAGGACACCGCTTGACAGTTGTAATTTTTCACATCTTTGTGGCTTCAAAATGTCATTATTGTGGGATGGTTGTCTCTCAAAAATATTTGGAAAGTCCCTTTACTGGGTAGGTCCTCATCTCACAGATATATTAGCTTAAGGTAGTTCAAACTTCTACAAAATTATCCAAAAAAGTCGATTTTTGTCGAAAGTGGGTAAATTTTATAAACTTTCTTTCAACTTATTCTGTATTTTGAACCCAAGAAAACCACAAAAAAAGTAGGCGTGGCCTATGTAATATGTGCAAGAATTGTAGAGCCAGTGAATAATCTGTATTAGCTTAGGTAAGATTTTTGGAGTTTCCTATAAGTTTCTGAAAAAGTGGGCGTGTCAGTCGAAAGATTACAGCATCTTTATACTTATTTGCTCAAAGACCTCGTGTACAAAATTTTATAGAATTTATGGCCCGAAAAGTAGTGATAGGGGAACATGTGGTTTGAATGGACTGGTTCAATCGACCTAGATAGTGATGCACATCATTTTAATACTCCATATAGGGTGACCAGATAAGAATAATAGGAAATTAAAATTAAGGAAAATAACAACAACGTAAGATTTACAATTTTTTCTGTCTTTATTATAAAGCTACATTTATGCCATTATATGTGAAATATCACATTAGCCAAATGGCTACTGGAAGTGCTTTAAGGGATTAGTCTCATCTTTGATGGGTTGGTCCAACATGTATGGGGTTTTTTGGCAATAGCGTCGCGAATGTTTTAGTCGAGTTGGTAAACAGTAAGTACTTAACGTAGTCCCAGAGAAAATAATAAAATTGTTCTTAAGTCGCATGATCGCAACAGTCAATTGATGAACGCTTGCCGTGAGATGACCCAGTCGCCAAATTTGTGTGGCATGTATGGCTGCTTATTGGAACCGCAACTAGGATATATCGATATTGTCGAGCTCTGGACACAGAAAGTCGGTTAACATCAATCTAGATCTGAGAGTCTGAGACCATTGATGGTGACGTTGTCTCCTTCCTCAATTCGAATCAAATAAGGTCTGATGATGCCAACAAGCCACACCAAACAGGTAATCTTGTGGATGCATTGATACTTGGTCGAACAGTGTGCATTGTGCTTGCTCCAATAATAGAAATTTTTCTTGTTGGCATAGCCGTTGAAGCATTCCGTGATGATTTTGAACCGAGTATTCGTCAGTTGTATGCATCTAAGTCAGACTGAAGGTTGGAGTGTCTGCCCGCACTCAGATACAGTTGATTACAGGCAAGCCTTGACGAAAGCAAAGCAGATGTCTAATAGGTACACTCTTCAATTCAATAAGGTCATCAAAGAAGTAAGACCCCAGGTGAAGGTTTATCTTGGAAGATAGCGCAGTGTAGTTACAGAGAAGATGACGGATAGTTCCTTTTCCTCCTCATCTCTGAAAAATCATTTGAACGGTAGCCCAGACGTCTAGCAGAATTATCAGTTCGTTTTCAACTAGTTCAAGTTACGTCAAAGCTCTTTGGAGATTCTACAAAAATTACTATTCTCTCAGAGAAAGTTGGCCTTCCTAATATCACCCAGTTTATTCCATTAGCCCTACATGCACCGGCTGAGCAACTTCTCCCATTTGTATAGATATGCTGGAAGTCTGATAGTTTTCTGTTTAAGTGAAGGAAGGGAATGGTGAAAAAACTGCTTAAAAAGACAAGTGTTAAAACTGAAGAGGAAAGTATCTGCTGCTACCTTTTGTTGCTAAGGTAATACACTCGATGCCGAACAAGCAGATTTCCGCTCTGGACTATATAAACATTCATCGGATCATCATTGAGAACTGCTGTAAATATTGCTCGCCATATCCCCTGCAGTTCATCGATTTAAAAACAGCATTTGATAGTGTAAATCAGGAATCCATGCGATGCAATGGAATCCATTTACTCAGGATGACAGGATATTCTGTGGTCAAGTACATAATGCAGAATAGAGAGACGAAATCACAGGAACTGGGAATCAATTGGAGAAAGCTGACTTACATTGCAAGACGATGCAAGCGATAGTGCCTTGTCGTCGAGGAGGCTCCAGGACCCACAAGGGGATTTAGGTTATAAACAAGTAAGTAGTCAGAGGATTTTAAGACTTTGAATGGGCTTTAAGGACCTAACCCATAGAATCTGTTGATTCGTTGAACGTTGACATTTAAGTTGACGTATTGCCAGATAGAACAGTCCATCTGTCACATAAAGCAGCTGATTGTCAAGAGCGATGACAGTTTCTCTACATTCTCTCTCTGCTTCCACCAATGAAAACGCGTACTTAAGCGTGAACTTCAATATGTGAATGTGTGAACTTAAATGTATGAATGTGTAGGTATATTGTCAACGGATCAACGGATGAAAGAAGTAGAAGGTAAACATACTTTTTTCGTCGAAGTTCATCCATCCATCCATCTATACCTATGAAAACTATAAAACAACAGATCGAGTGATTCTATTTATTTGTTGGACACTTTAGGATAATTTCAATATTTTTAGATTTATGTCTTTTCCCCACGACTGACCAGAAGAATATAACAAGCAACCTCTCTACTGTCAAAGGTTAACCAACTGTCATTTGTCAAAAAGCAAATTGCGTTCAGTCAACTAATAGCCGGCATTTTTCAAATTTCATAACTTAAGTTCAAAAATTTCCCAGTAATGCATTAGCAGCAAAGACTTTGGGCAAAAAAACTGATAAACTAAGGGACGGACTCAAATAAAACCAGCATTCAATTAGCTGAATGAGTTAATTAAAAAGTTTGAAAGAGTTCTCCGAGTAGTAACCAAATATTTGTCAATTAAGTGGTAGATTCCATGGAATCCATTTGCTTCAGAATCAAATAGAGTACTTCTAGGATATTAATTGACAGTTATAATGCTTTGTTACTTTACAACTGCAAGGGGAATTCATAAGTTAAGCGATTCTTACATAAAACTACTTTTAAGACCAATTTAAATCTGGACCTTGTCCAACCTTAAATTGGTCACTTAGTCGACTGTCCATACAAAGCACCTACTAATCCATGTTTATGTTCATTTATAACACCACAGACTTATACCTACCAATCGATACTGTCCTTGAGTAGGACGAAAGAAAAACAATTTATGTCCAGCAAACCGACGGCACCTGTGTTGGACCACCACTGAGTCTGAGTGTTTTTCTTGAAATTGACTTGAGAGTTGAAAAAACTTTGTTCTAATAATTGTCGACCAAAGGAATGGACATGGAGTCCTTTTAGCGCATTTACGCTTTGCAAGCAAATATTATGCTAAGCAGTCCCTGTTATAGAATAACAGCTAATAATTAATTTCTTCCGTCAACAGAGTATCTCATGTCACCGTCGTATACATATTAACCTCCTCGATGTGTATTAATGTTACCATTTGAAAATTGATATTTCACATGTCCACACAGAGCAGGAGAACCCCAATTTTCCGGCTGACCCTATCGATGATGTTCATTGTTTGAATTGGTCGCTTTCTCTTCTCTCCGTTGGATGGAGGGAGGTTATTTATTGTAAATGGCAGAGTAACCCTTGTTATGCTACCCACACACACGCACAATCGAATCCCTGTATCGAATTTCAATGCTGCATACATATGAATATATGAAAGACAGAATCTCTTAAAGGACTTCTTCTTCGCTTGAAAGAGATTAGACTAGAAATATGAGACTCTATTTACATCTAGTGTAGAGGATGCAAATGTGATTGATGTCCTTCTGAAAAGCAAAACACAAAGATTATTTGCCTTTTTTTCGAATGTCACACGGTCACACAAAGGTAAACATAATTTCATTCATAAATCAAACATTAGGCCTGGGTATGTATCTACACAGACTGTGCTCTTTAACATCTGTTGGATGTGTTGTTCCATGGCGATGAACAGCAACAACAGACGCAAAAGATACACTGAATAATGCAAAGCGAACTACACAGAATACACAAAACAGAGTGTACTACAAGCTGGATGCTGCTTTCCTGCTGCGCGATTGAAAATCAACAACCATTCAATGAAACACACACACACTGACACAATTCTCACAATTGAACAATAAAACAGAGCAGTATCCTAATCACATTAGTATCTAAGTGTAGAAATGTGCAGAATTGAATAGGCTTATCTCATAGATGCATAGGCATCTACTTTGTTGTTGAAATAGTTTTTTATTTTTATTTAATAAAACAAAAAAAACAGGCAGTGTATGTCCTCGACCTGAACACGAAAAGGATACAATTTGATTGCAGACATATTCTCTGGGAAAGTTGCGTATACGCCATACGTTTTTAAATGCAATTATTCATCATAAATTTAATTTTTTTGCGAATAAAAAATGACTGGCCATTGTAGACGATTTAACTTTAACGCTTGACGATACATACACAAACGTTTCTGTGACAACCTGAGAGATACAATCTGTGCGAGCAATAATTCATATTCAGTCACTGACTGGTGGATGTATTAATTTTTCACTTGTTTATCAGATCCACGAATAACATTGACATTCATCTTCCATACAATTATTATCGAGATATTAAGTTAACCATTTAAAATAATAAGTCATTTGCTAATGGACGACGGCAGTTGATGGATGAGTAGAAGGTTATATAAAAATGCATGACAATTAGAAGATTTCAATCTGCGAAGTTCTTATTCAATTATTAAGCTTTATGACCATGCAATGGAATTAGGTCCAATTAGAGTCAACCAAAGTGCAGCAATTAAATTTAAGGCTCAATTTTTCTGGTTCGAGAGAAAACTTTTTTTTTAAACTAAAAATTCGGTTTAACAACTACACTTTCTAGAAAAATCTAGTACAATTTTCTGTAAGCCCAGCTCACTCCCTTCACTAGCTGTCAAAACTTCTTACCAAACTCTTCTCAGAACTCTCTGACAACTTCTTATATATCGGCCATTTTATTCCGGGCGAATTCCAATATACCCAATTCGCCGAGGAGAATCCAGCTGTCAATGATCTAGCCAATTCTAGATCAGTCCACGTGTTTCTTGGTGTTTCGGAGGTTTATGTTAATGGGCGAGTTCCCAACACCTCGCTAATCTAGCTGCTAGAATACTTTTGCACCGGGATGACAGATTTCGTCCTAGAGAATCTAGCGGCCTCTAGGACCAAAATTTGACTAGATTATAGAAGATCCTAGCGACAAAGACCTTCGCTGCAAAGTAGTAAACCCAATTTGTACTTGCATAAAACGTAGTAAATCAACTAAAGAAATCAAAACAAACAACAGCTGTCTGCATTTTCGCCTTTTGTTGTCAAAAAGTTTCTGAATTTGTGAATTGCAATATGTATTTCCATATTTTATGTGCTTTACTTAATTGTAAAGTGTGGTAAAAGTGACGATTCTTATGTCTGTGGCAATTTATGTATGTTCTATGTTCTATGCCCCGTTTATATGAGGGAATCGATTTTGAACTTAATTGAATCGATCTGATTATAAAATATTTTGGGATCGGTTTGAAATGTTCATGAAATTCAAGGATCGAAGGATAGGAGTATAGAAAGATCGAGTTTGGCAGGCAAAGAATGAAATTAATCGGTGTGGCATCAGAAAACAAAAAGGGGTTGTATTTCCACACGAATGAGATATACTGTAAGGTCATAAAACTTTTATAGCTAATAAGGGTTGGTTGTTTGGCAAAAGCACCTCTGTACATAAAGGAAAAGTGCCATATATTACACGATTACAATCAATTTCGAACTCGATCGAACCCAGATTGAAACCCAATTTGTTCTTAATCCAATCTCACAATCTGCTCGTTTAAACAGGGCATGTGGTGTATTTTTTTATTACTTTCTAACTCTAGCTGTACGTTTCATCTTCTAGGGTGTTTTTCCAACTTGGGAACTCGCCCATTGTTTTTTATGCTGCTAGTGATGTGCAGTGATGTATGCCTGACTTTGATAAATTTCAGGATTTCGTAGTTAGAGAGGTATTAATTAGCTCACTCGCAAAACAGTTTAATTCGCAAAGGAAAACATGCTGGTAATTCTATTATTCTGTTTCACTAACCACTTAGCATACGTTTCTTGAAGTAGACTAAATGAATCACCAATTAGCAATTCTTATGTTCTGATCACATTCCCATCATCATTCTGCTAATAGGATTTGAAATAGTTAGCAACATTCGCATATGGGCTTGGTCAAAACTATTTATAGGGGAAAATCTGAACCAACTTTACGAGTAAGTGAACTCGAGAAGAAGAGTTCGATGTGAGCTGAGTATTGTCTGGGTCTGGTCATTTGGATATGCCATTTTATGCTACGAGACCATGGTTTCAACTAACTTTCCCCGTATTCAGGAATAGCTTCCTGCCGAATCGGAGTCCGGAGTGGAGTGTCGAATTTGCACTGATAGCACGAAACCCATGAAGGAAAAGATGCTAGTTTCACTATGGTGTAAGAGAACATAGGTCCAATCAAAACTTAAACAAAGTGTTGCCGTCGTCGTGACGCAAACGCGGCGCTTTAGATTCACATAAATCGGATCAGTGAAGTGACATACCTTAGAACAGTATTCATTAGGCAAATATGATTCTGTCTTCTAGTTGGAAATTGTTTGAGAGGTTCAAGGGTCATTCATAGCTCAGCGGACTGCAAATAGAAGTAAGCGAATACTCACAAATTTTGACATATCATTCACAGTAACTTTTTTTATCTAGTCAGCGATATCTGCGAATCTCACTTATCATTTACCAAAGAAAACTCAGAATTGTTAAGTTAAACACTCTTAGCCTTTATGTGCAAAGAATGGTTTAATTGAGGTTCTCTCATTCCCAGGTCGCTGAGCTGGGTGCATACTCGGAGACCTATTGGTCTATTGTTACCTCCTGTTTCCTGTGGTACCATAATGAATTGTTCCATTTTGCTTGGTTTGATATCTACTTTTGATGAAACAGATGCATCTGATCTCCCAATTCTTCGAAGAATCAGTTTCCCTTGCAACCAAAGCGGAGCGTGGGCAGTCACAATGCAGTAGCTTCAATTCCTCCTGTATCGTGTAGTCTGATCCTTAGCCTGACGACCAGTTAGTACACATATCTTGATTCCGATTTCTTTTTTGTTCAAAGACAAAAGGTTTTTGGTCCTTTAGTGGTCCAATTTCAGCCATAAGCTACAAAATATCACACAGTCGCCTTTGGTTCTAAGGAGCTGTTGATCTTATCCGCTGCTTTTCGGTTCATTTTCAGCTTCAGTGAATATTCTCACTTGCGTTTCTGTAGCTTCTTAATTTATTGACAATCCTTTTCATTCAAAATCGTCCGCTGTTTCATTTCCTTCATGATACCTGTGACCGGGGACATAGCAGAGAGTTACTCTATGGGTGCTAGTCGGCATGCTTAGACTAGTTTTGATCTAATCAGCACGCTGAAATCCTCGAAGATAGTAATCCTAGATGGGTTTAGATCCTTTGTACATATGGTCTATGCTGCTGTAGTGCTTTGCTTCAATGGCGAAGACTTCAGCTTGAAAGATACTACAGTCATTTGGGAGTTGGCATGAATCATGGATGTTGAGTGACTCACAAAAAACTCCAGCGCTTGTTCTTATGTCCATTTGTGACCTCAGTAGAGTACTGGAAGTCTTGTGGACTAGTTAATGTGTTGGATTATCACTCATATCGGTTGGAAAAAGTAACGGACTATCTATGTTCTGTATCTTAGAATGTTGAAGACAAATAGTGCATTTGGCAGCTGTGCTTCATATGAACTCGTTCAGGGGGAAGATTTGTTGAGAAACATTTAATTATTCGCCGAGAATCCAACGATTTGTTCATTTTTGTCAAAAGTCTAATAAGGATTGTGCAGAAATTGACTAATTCGCAGTTTGCCCATTCACCAGTAGCTGAGCTGTGAATAGACTTTAATAGTTGTGAGCTAAATTGTCAGAAATAGATGGAAATGTTGTAGTTCCTATCAGGCCTTAAAGACCATGTTCAATCGCTTAACCATTATCAATAGTAGGTGAATAGTCTACTTGACAAAGTTCAATTAATTGACTCTTTTTTTGGTTCACATGCTGCGATCACGGGGAAGAGCTACTCATTGAGATTGGTAAGCCGAAACTAAGCTCAATTGAATGTTCCTGAATTTTAACACAGTGCTTCCAGTGTATTGCTCGTGAAAACAATTTTGAGTGACATAACTGGAGACATGGATATAACCAGGCTAAAAGGATGTTCCTGGTAATCAGCATAAAATTCTTTACTTTTGGAGTGAAGACTGTCATTTTTAGAGAAGGAGGTCAAAACCAAATGTAACATTGTTACCAAATTCATGGCGGATAGCATTTATTCATCGACAGTTCAATAGCTCTGGCTGACAAACACTCAAAATGAGATTAAGGACCTCGCTACACACAAACATACCCAAGGAGCTAAGGAGCAAAATCGATAGCAATACATATTAATGGGTTTATGAAACTCAGTGACGTACCTTGCTTTACATTTAATCCAAACATTGCGTGACTTTGGTTTTTACAAGCCATTTCCATTGGACTAGAATTATGTGCATGAAACCCACCATTTAGGTATTATATCACCCGTCTAGACTGATGTTTTACAATATTTATTAATTTACATTGTACCACGCTACAATCTATTTAAGCTTTGTTAAAATTTATACATATGTAGGTCTGTCACTCCTAAAGCCTTTGTCAAATCAAACGCTTAAAGTTCTAAGACACATGCACCTGGTTCACGTCCTTTTATCTATAACAGAATTTTTATTTTGCAGTCATGCCGGATGGTTGAGGACAACAATTTTCCAACAACTCCTCTCAGATCCTCTGAGAAGGAGGTTTCACACAAAGTGATTCATTTTGAAACATTTTTAAGATTCAGTCTGAAAATTATTACTGTCACGTACTTTTTCGACACCTTTCTCGAAAGCCAATTGATTATTTTTAGCATCCTGAGTGGGAAAAGGTAAAAAATAGAACACATCGAAGTTTAACATGTCGCTCCTCCGTCATATCCTTATAACGTTTGCTCCGATTGACTTATAAAGCTGACGTTTTACGGATTTATGTATGTTTTGTAAAATCCTACATATTGGAAAAAAATGCTTATCGAGGAGGTCCTTTGGGAAACACGAATGAATACAAAAAAAGAACAATGTGTATGCTTGGTTCGGGTGTATCTCAAATGAAAGGATTTGGAAGCAGTCTGAGCTTTTTGAAAAAAGAGAATTTGTTTTCAGGTAAATTCGGGTGGTTATATGTTAAGGAATGCAATCTACTTTAGATTATCCCCTTGTGCAGTTCTAGGGCCTTTATAATGCCTACGCGCCATCGTGTGCGATTTCTGGAAACGTGCCTCAGATCTTCCCAACTCTTTCCCAGCTCCCATGCTTCGTTCTCAACTGTTTTACGCCACATACTCCTAGGACCACCGCGTATCCTGCCATCGGATGTATTGTGAACCTCGGTTGAATCATAACACTGGGCGTTAAGAATGTTTTTAGCCTGTTGTTGTTGTTGACTACCTTTGTGACAACAACTGTCATCAGTTTGAGAAAGCTGTCAATTCGAGATGGCCGAAGATCGATCTACTCCATCTAGTAATGGGAATTCGTAGTTTCAGCAGGATATGGTTAGGTATAAACATTCACGCTCTTGAATGCTTTTGAAATAATGTCTGATCTCCCAGAGTAAGATAACATCTGTCCACTTGCGAGCAGCCCTTTAAAAGTTTGAAAGCTGAGAGTAGTAAACCAGCTCTCTGCAAGTTGTCCCCAGTTCTGTGTCAACTTACGAAATTGAGAGTGGTTTGAGAGCTACTCGCAAAATTTTACTCTCAAGTGGACAAGCACCCGAAAGAGACTTTTAAGAAGAAAGAGTAGACCATCTTATGCTAGCTCATATATGCTACTGCTTCCAAAGCATATCCAAAACTCAGGGCCCATCTGGCATAAGAAAATGTTAATGCTTACTGTGATCCTGTGAAAAATGTCTTTGCTTCTGGGGCACGCACCTACATACATTTGTCAGTGAAAGGCAGAACAGTCCACCACATATGACTATCAGCCGCCTACTAAATAATGCTAGGATTATAGAGAACCCATCAGTAGAGAAAACCGAGGTAGAAACATTAAAAAGCAGCAAGTGGTTCCTTTGGTGCATTCCTGTTTTCATCGCTATTTTTCTCTGTACTCATTACCGATGTACATCCTAAAGGATTGACAAAAATTAACTAAGAACTTAGGTCTATGATCTTGTACCTTAAGCGTAATTATTTAAAAGCAGAGGCGATCAAAATGGGACTAACACTACCAGGCAGAATGCTGCTTTTGATATGCTGTCACAAATCTGGAAGGCCCTTATGAAAGCAGTACTTTGAAGGTGAATACCACTAACAGGCGCAAGCTGCAGACCTTCATTGAAATTTATCTAAGAATCCTCTTGGGGTAATTAGGAAACTTTATCATAGTATGTTCAAGGAACTACCTACTTATATAAACTAGATAGCCATAGAGTTGCGAGATCCACTCACCCAGCCTTGAAGAAGAGTAGGACGTCCCAGGCAAACATGATGCAGAATAGTTAAACGCAAACGTGTCAGCAAAGTCTGAACATCATGGCGCAGGAGATTTATTGGACTCCAGATGTCATTGGACTCAATCGTAGAACAAAATTTCTAAAATCTTTTTCCAGCACACCAATAGGTACATGCCAGTGTGGCACGTATGAGTTCAAAACTTTTAACTCGACACGGTCCGCCTAGAAGTCTATAGAAAGTTTATCTTGCCAGCCACTTCATCTTCTACCTTTCTCCTAAAGGAACTGATTAGAGCTGCTAAAAAAGGAAGGGCCCGCGATATGTGCAGCGTCGACCTTTTCGTACCAAGCTCATCCGCCTTTTCCAGTTCTGGTAGCCAACTGGAGGTCACCAGACTGGATACCTCGTTTAAAAGTGATTTGCATGTTCTCTCTCACCAGCCTCGACCTATTGATAGCAGAGTTCCAAGCCCTTATGGCTGCCTGGCTGTTAATATAGAAAGTTATTATCTTTCCAACGATATTACTCTTGCGTATAAATTCAGCAGCCTGTATTATGGCAGTATTCTAAAGAAGCGGCTTACTCTTAGGGCTTCACAGTAAACTCCTGTACCACTGTCCATATCCGTCGGTATAGACTGCCAGCTCCTTTTTCTTCTTGGTTCTTCAGTTCTTTCAGTAATTTCTTTCAGGAGTTCTTACATTGAATCTGGGAGTCTGAAGGTGGTCTCTTTTATCTCCGCCTTTAAAGGGTTCCCCCCCAGTTCTTTGCTTCCGACCCAGTTATTCACTAGCTATAGTAGGAAGTTGAGTCTTTCACTCAGGACTGGGAGAAATTTCTCTGAAAGCAGGATAACCACATCGTCGGGATAAGCCGTTTTCATTTAGTATTACTAGGATCTCGTTCACTACAAGGAGCCATATCAGCGGTGAGAGAACTTCCTTCACAAACCCTCCTGCGGATATGTAGTAGTCTAAGAAACCAATAGATTTCGACTACATTGACTCGCCCATATCGAGAGAATGGGCAGCAGAATGGAGAAGGCTGAAAGTCCAGCACAAAGATCAAGCTGCCAACAAAAATTTGGGCTTTAAAACCATGTTCAGACAGAGGCTCTTCAAGAGCTCTATTAGAAAGTAAATCAAATTCAAGAGGCTTACCTTGAACAAAAATTGGGTCCAGAGTCCATGATTTCCTTTAGACTATAGAACAAACTAAGGAGTCATTTGGGACATTTAATCTGAAAAGTCGCACAAATTACTGAAATTATATGTAAAAGAGCAAGGAAGTACTGCATTAGCTGATTATTATTGTCATGTTCTGCTTGAACTAGGACTCGGCCTTAAAAGAAGCTAAAATTGACAGTCAAGGTAGCTAGTAATAAATAAAATTAGGTACTATCCTGAGGCAGAATATGTATGTAGGTATCTTAACAAACACATTGAGCAACAACCGACTCTTTCACATCTTAAAGCTGAAACCCATGACTGAAAATGGAAATGGATACCCGACACATCATGTCATCAAGTCTAGACATGAGTGCTACACAAAACAAAACTGAGAGCAACATCGAAAACAACCCCATTTTGGGGATATTCAGCCAAATTCCTGTAGCAGGCACAAATGATGGTCAGAAGGTCTCGATGTGAACACAAGTCCCATACCTTGGAGCAATACGAGGGGAGTAAATGAGAGTCCAAAGCTACTAGAGTAGAGTTTGATGATACCAACTTAACACCAAACATTTTGGTGGTCGAAAACTGTGTGAAAAAGGATCTTATAACTCGTAGCCTTTATTTGGTATCTCAACTCAGTATTCCATCCATTAGAATTGGTATGCCAGCTATTTAAAGGAATATTGGACGTCATAGCAATAGATTCATCGCAATTTTTATTACTCAAACGTCAAAGAACTATATCCTTCGGATCAATATACCCACACACTTTGGCATTGAAAGTTATATGTAATATACAGGCTTCAGGAAGGATATTAGTTTACTATGAGTTATGCAACACTATGTCTGTCGTTTGCATACAGTCAGGGGCTTAACTTGACTATTTACTTCTTTAATTTTTAATCAAATGTAAACTCTGCTCAATTCGATCGATCCGTTGCGATACTGAGATAATCCTTGCAATCAATCCTTAACAGGACAAAAAGACATTGCACTTTGATCCTCTTCCTCTACTCAGTTTGAAGGGGGATCGAACCCCCATCCCCATCCAATCCGCACACAGTTCAACAGTCTTTTGCATTCTCTCGCTTCAATGACGAACCTCTGCACATAGATACACACAGATACCCTATCCAACTGAAAGCACTTTAACTGATTATTTAACCCAATGCACTGTCGCATTCAGAGCTGAAAAGCTCCTTACGACGTTCAACTCGAGACAAAAAGATACCTAACTCAGCAACACCAATTATAAATCGTTAAATGCATCCAAAAAGAAAAAAATTCGGAGCTGGAAGGATGGATAAATATAGACTTGTGCGTTCCCTAGTTCGAGGCGAAAATAGACCAAACTCTCTGCAACTGTGCAATGCAATTTGCTGGCTATTTTTATCGAGATACAATAAAATTTGTTAACAGACTTACCTAGCATTGAAATCCATGAATGAAAGTTGTCGTCTTAGGATGAGAAGTTCTTTTCAGTTTACGCTTATATTACCTACTATTTTTTTTTTATTTAATAACTTTGAGATACACGCACTTTACCTCAATCTACGCACATTTTTAAAGGCAACACACTATTTTGCTTTAATGAAAATGCATCACTCACTATACACTATAGCGCGCCGATACACAAACACTTTCCTACAAGTAGATAGATAGATAGATATATACTTTTTTTCTTTTTGACAGAGATGTAGAGAGAGAAAAATTTTAAATCCAAAAAAATCAGTGGATACCAAAGGAAAAAACGAAAAAAAAAAAAAAAATTCAAAAATAGAATGAAAAAGGAAAATAGATACGAGTATCTGGAAGCATAAATATTGATCAAAAGCAAATAAAAAAGTGCAACAAGAATCCGTATCTATTGGATGTAAGTTAAAAGGTGAATTTTCTTTTTGATTTCAATCCCAGAGTTGAACTAGGACGAGGTTAACAGGGAAAGGACCAACAAAATAAGAATCACTGGCACACACTCACTCACTCTTATTATTATTTTTTTTTTTTTTCTAAACAAAAAAACTGAATCCGAAAACTGAAAATACGGATGCGAAACGTATATGATGATGCGAATCGAATTGTAGCTCCAACTATAATGAGAGCAGCCCATTCGGCGCGGCGAAATGGAGTCAAATAAGCAAAGGAAAAGTTCTACCCCAACAGAGGTAAAGTGAAAAGTCCTTTTTTTCCGTTGTTTTTCGTGTTTTTCGTGTCTTTTTCGGCTCTCTTCTCTACATTTGTGGAGTGGAGATTTTCACGCGCGTTTGCATTTTACATGAACCCAGGGTGGCACTGTGTGCGTGATGGAAGAGCTCCAGTTCCATTCATTCTGGTGGCCAAATCAGATGATTTCGATGGAAATTTCTCCAGACTGAGATGGAATTTCTCTACATAAGTTTATTTTTTGTGCTGAGACTATGAGAGCAGAGAGAGAGAGCAAACATAATTGGGGAGTTCTTGGGTTAGAATTTCACATAATTTAGGGTAAAGTACCCACAGAGAGAGGGAGAGAGAGAGAGGAGCCTGCGCAGTGGTTTCTTGGAGACGAAGAGGACTTCAAAGGATCCAATTAGGATGTGTGTACTTAGTGTTGTGCTAATGCATATTTAAGACGTTCTTCTTTCAGGAGCTGTGAGTGGCAGTTGTTGTTTGTGGGACAAAGGTAGTGTGGACTTATCTGATTGAAACAAGGCTGTTCTCTTACAGGACTCAGCAAAAAGAAAAGCAATGAAATAGTGTACAGATTGAACAACCAGACAATAAAGTAGTGAGCAGATGAGTTAAGGACTCGTGAAGATATTGAAGCATGAGTATTCGGGTTTAGAACTATATACTAGCATGGATCCATGGGCAAAGGCATCACCATTCTTCAGACAGAAATATGTGCCAGAGATAGATAAAGCATATAAGATCGTGTCTACCGTATTATGTGAAGGCCTTAAACCGGTCGTAGGCAACTTGATAGGTCCTTGTTAGTACTGGTCTCGGCCCGGAAAGATCCACTAAATTGACCAAATATTCACACTACGGCAGGTCTTGGAAAAATCCCATGAATACAAGGTCGATAAGCACCACCTCTTCATCCATTTTAAAGTTGCCTACGTTAGGGTGTATAGAAAAGTGCTACTCAGAGCAATGTCTAGTCTGAGAATCCCTGTCAAGCTCGTCAGACTATATAGAGTGGCAATGGAGAACTCTATCTGCTTAATGAAAGTCTGTAAGAACATCACCGAATCATTCGATGTCATGTCGGAATGTATATAACCTTTTTCAAGTCAGCAATCAGAAGAATTCAGCTGGCTAAGAAGGCAATTGAGTAACAACGCCCTATCTCGAGCTACTAAGGGAACTCTTAATCATCGCAGTTCTACTATATAGGGCAGAGGAATGGACTTTGACAAAATTGAATGGGGATTCCTTTTGTCCGAGTAATCTTTGGTCCCGTCTGAATAGGCGGCGAGTGGAGAAGAAGATATGCCCAACTATGCAGCCTATACAAGGTCATCGACTTAGCCAGAAGGGCAACTAAGATGGCTTGGTCGATAGAGCGAATGAAGCCCAAACTTTCAGCTAAGAACGCTTTTGAATTCACCCCGGATGAACGGCGCAGTAGAGGACGATCTCACAGTAGGTGGCGCAAACAATTGGAGGGAGACCTCAACCAACTTGTGGTGTTCAACTGGAGGGAGCTGGCTTGTAACCAGGCGAAGGCGCCACCTAAGTGAGGAACTAAAAAGATCAAGCAAAAACTACAACAATTTTTATGTCAAATAGTCAAGCTGCCATCAAGGCACTTGACTTCTATTTCATTAAGTCTAGACTTGTGTGGATGGACCTGAAAAACAGAACTATTCTGCCTTCTTGGGTTGACAGATAGCACTGTATTGATTAGTATGCAAAGCAACTGTCACCTTTCTGGAAAGTGTAAGTATTTCTGGTTATTGGATATCCGATTGCACCAGAAAATCCTTAAGAAATTGCGTAGGCACCCTTTGAAGACTGTTTGCAGCTTTCATAAATTGCTTGCAGTCTCTCCTAAAGGCTTGCATCCGTTTCACAATATTGGATTCTTATATGCAGAATAGGGTTCTAGTCAATCAAGGGAGTTCCTCCACACGAATTGTTTGGGTTTGGCCAAAGTTCAATTGAACAACTTCAACTGCAGGCCTCTGAGACAATATCAGCGATTGGTGCTTTAAGAGTCACTCAGTCAGGGAACTAGAAGTCAAATACGACAGGGCAGTAGACCATCCTTCCCATGACTACAACATGTCATACTTAGAGTTCACAATGTCATTTACCATAGCCTAGAAAAATTGTTGTATACCGAATGCCAGATCCATAGTGTAGAGTCAGACATCTTCTCAGAATCGCTGTGGATATCTAGATCCATACAATTCCTCAGCTGAGAGTGAAAATAGCTGCCTATAAGTCTGTCATAAGGGCAATATCACCTGAAGCTCCTACCTTCTTTATCGAAGGCAATTACTGCCACAGAAATTCAATGGAACTCTGTAAAATGCTTGCGCGAAGAGCTTAAGGTTCTTGGAACACAGCACAAGGTATTTCTCTGCTGTTGTTCCTGGACACTAGAGTACTCCTGGAATATTCCTTGAAAAATCGCATGAACTAGCAAGAAATGGTTCAACAGACATACTAGAACAAACTGATCACTCTGTAAACACCCCGCCCTGCACTCTCAGGCTTGAAGGGAAGTTAGTCACAAAAAAGGGGACCTTAAGGTGGAGCTCCATGGAAACTTGTAACATTTCAAGACAACTATAGCCATCGACAAAACAAGGATCGAGAGACTTGTGGTTAACGACAGAAGCACCCCTTCATTCTCGTCGCGATCTTCACAGGACACGACACCCGACGGTACTTCTGCAGAGGATGCGGCGATGAGGAAATTGTTGAGGATACCATACACTTCCTTTACGTATGCCCTGGACTCCAGTATTCCAGAAACAAGATTCTCTACAAATACTTCTTTCATAACCAAGAAGAACTCTCTGGCGTAAATATTGACAAGATGCTGAGCTTCACCAGACCATCACATGATCAGATATCCCCAGAGAATCAACGAACAAACAAAAGTCCATCCAAAGACAGTATATGAATCTGCAAAGCGTCAGTCCCTCGTCCCTCGTTTCAGTACTCTTCAACGACTGACTGAACATCAACAGGATTCAAGAAAAATTAATTCCAACAATTCCACTCACATGACCTAGTGGACCTAGCAAGTGTAGCCCCGTCACATTGGGAATGCCCGTTGACTTCCAATGTACACAGTGTCAGCCATTACCACGACTATCTATAATGCATAGACGCTACCACGTAATGAATGACGTATCCGAGGCTATTGCAACCCTCCCCAGTCGATGTGATGTAAAACGCGCATGGTCTCTTCTTCACTGTGCCACTCTCTCTCTCTCTCTCTCTGAGTCTATCCACCCACCTCCTGTCCTGCTGATGTGTAAGTAAACACAAACAATGCACAGACAGCGGGGGCACGTGTCGGGGGTGCACAAGGCAAAATAACAAAATGTGAAAATTTAATTTTTCCGGAGAGATACATCCGAGTTGAGCGTGAGACATTTCAAGAGAGAGAGAGCGTATCAGCCGGGCTATAAAGAGAGAGAGAAAAAGTTTTTTTTTTTTCTTTTTTTTTTTTGCAAAAATATAGGTCGACAACGTGCTCCGGGAAAATATGGAACAGCTAGTATCAGCAATAGCTGAAGCATTGTTGATGGAGCCCCGTACCCCCTCCACAGCCCCACATAACCGCAGCTTTATATGCAACATGCACTTTACAAGGGTGATGGAAAGCTTTTTCTCGTTTATTTTTTTTTTTTTTTTTGCTTTTTAGGGGTGAAATTATGCCGTACGCTATGAAGAAGAACGTTGACAGCAGAACGCGCGCTCGTGGTGGCCTATTCTCGTCGAACAGATGCAAGCTGTGAGGATATATCTTTTTTCCCGACGAGAGGTGATAATGGTTGCGCTTTCCTGACTCCTGGGCTTTGGCTTTGGCTGTGTGTGTCTGTTTTGGTATTTTCTTTGTCATGTCTAGGATTTAATAGTGCCGAGCGCAAGGATACAAATAGCATGAGAGCAAGCGAATGATATACTGATATGGATTAGGAGATTTTTTAGAAGTAGTCGCGCGATAGGGCCTCATTATTCATGGTTATTTGGTTGTGCTTGTATAAACAATTTTAGAGGTCGCACTTTGGTTAATTTTTATGACGTTGGATAATTTAATGTGTAAGGGGGGGCTGTTAACTGAAAATTGGCAAAAGAAAAAACTCCTCCTTTGGAAAAGCTTTAGAAAATGTCGAGTTTTTTAGAGTAAAATTTGTGTGTTGTAGAAGTTGAAGAATATGGAAATTTTAGACAAAGAATTGTATGGCTGTACGGAACTACACAAAGCGAGAGGTCATAAGTGCCGCATTTCATACCAGCTATTTACAATTACGTAAGTATATTCCAAATTGAAGAATAGTGTTAAGATCTGTCCATCCGGACATCTACAGAGTGCGCATTAAATAACTTTGACATTTATCAATCGATTGGTTTGAATAGACATTCGACTTCACACCGAAACAAAGCGCCTAAATATCGTGGCAAACAAGTACTGCCTGACACTCTTCATCGTTTGGTGTCGAATTTTGTTGAGCACGGGACCCACTGTCGACATGAGGTTGATCAACGACCAAGACGTTTCAAAAAACTGGTGGAAGTGGTTAGAGAGAGTGTTGCCGAGAACCCATACGAGTCCTATCATTGCAGCAGCGCTCAGCATTTTGGCTTCAGTGGAACTACCCTGCGGTGCATTTTGAAGGATGATTTTCGTTTGTTTTGCATATAAAGTGTAATTGACTCAAAGAATATTACCGGCCCACTTTGCTGGGAATACGACCAAACAGTCGCTCAGATGGTTGTCACTGAGCATAATTTTTGGAATGGAAAATTCACACGAGTTCAATGAAACACCATTCCCTGGCCAAAAAGTGACAGGACCGGCGTTTGTGTCAAAACCACCACTGGGCTAGGTTCCCTTCAGAGAAGGCGAAACAGTCGATAGGAATCGATATCGGTGGATGTTGGCTCATTATGTCTGGATGATTACTGTTTTCAACAAGACACAACACTGAAAATCGAAGAATCCAGTTCCTGCAACAAATATTCCGTGGACTGTCCAAATTTGACTCTTCCAGATTAATTTATGTGAGGTTATTTAAAACGCTGAGTGCATAACAAAAAGCGTCCGCAGCCATCACATCCACCACGCGTATGACAACTAAATCAAAGCTGAAAGATTTGCCGAGAAGATCAGAGTAACACACTTCAGCAAAGTTCGAATATAGTATCACCCACTATCTCGACACGTGCATATGTCAATGGGAAGCAATGAAATTAGGTATGTACCTAAGGTAATAAGTGTCATTGAGTGTTTTACGTATACGGGGTCACCGGAGTGGACTCACCAAGCTTTAATCGCAAAAAATCGACCATTCTCTGACTTCAGTTAATTCATGAATGGAGAACTGGACTACTGTTGGGCCATCAATTGGGATAATATCCCAATCTTTATGGACGGCTTCAGTGTATTTGTTCAAATGGTAGGTTCAGTGGTTAAGTTCTACTATATGCAACTTTTCCAAGTAGTTAAGATACTACTGATCTAAGACACTCCAGAGTTCTCTCTCACCATCCCTCCTTTTGTCTTCCAATTTAACCAAAGCCTTACACTCACAGACATTGGAGTAATCACTCTCACTGGGATCCCAGAAGACGCCAATTGTGATGGTATTAAAAATATTGTTAAGATGACTATTATCTAGCAGAAAGGATCTATATTCCACTTATTGCTGTTATAACTGTGGTACATCAATAAAGACATGGCAATTCCATCGGCAACATCGTGTGATCGTCAGCGCAAAGCATTGTTAACGCAGGATCATGGCATCGCCAATGGTTGAAAGATTGCATTGCTTTAACATAAACTGCAAATATATTTTGGTACAACATTGTAGTTACAGCTTTAGAGCCCTTTGTAGAGATTGTTACCCGGTAAAATCTATTGGCAGTCCTACAAAAACATACAGTTAAGTACCTACAGATGATTTTTACAGAGATGCCAAAGACAATACAGATCCGGCCTTCGTTAGTACTGCGAGTACTTCTTCAATAATCTGGATCACTTCTATAAAAAGTTGACAATCACAATTCTGACAATTCTGCAATTGATAGCTTTTGTGGAGGCTTACATAGACCTGTAACTACTTAATTGATTCTTTCCTCCTTTCCTTCTTTCTTTCTGAAGGAGGACTTCTCACGTTACAGCAGCACAATCGATTCCTCTTAATTCCAGCTTACCCTTTCTTCCATCATGACAGAACTGATTGCACCACTAAAATAAAACTCTCTCTCCAAGTGCACTAAAGGGTACCATTAAGACTAGAAAAGATCTGCTAATCTCCAAACAAAGTAAAGCCAAAGCCTTTGGAAGTGAATGTATCCATGTAAACTGAAAGTCCGATTAGCAACGAAATTTGGACCTCCATTTCTGGAACGTTTGTGCAAAAATTTCCAATTTTGTTTGGATGTCCTCGCATCAAGCGAAAGCTATTAGCTGCAATTTTAAGAAACTTGGCTTAGTGATAGTTTAGATCTTAGGCTAAGATATATAATACTTTTCTCACTGAGAAGCGAAGGATTTCCTGGAAAATGCTCAACAAAACTAACCTCACTTGGAAAATTTAAAACACTGCAAAAAATCTGAGTAACAAGAAGCAGAGCATGAAAGCCACGCAAATGAATAATAAAGTACCAGAAGGACGTATGTTGTGGCCTGTACTTTTCAACATATTAGATATGGATCAACCAGTAAGGATGAAGAAAATTAAGCAACGGATTCCGTAAGGATAGGTCACGCTGTTGCTGCCATAAATGAAGAAAGAGAATCTTCACTGTATGATGAGAGATAAAATTTAAAAAAAAAAATTTAAAAAATAATTTCTATTTTAAACAGAGAGCCACGTATCTCTGCATTGAAAATGACGTTTAGAGTCTATCTTAAGAGATGGTGTATGCTTTATCTGACATCAAGAAGTAGCAATCTAACTTAAACTAAACTGAACTATTTGATTTGATTTAAAGGACTCCCGAGCCTTGTAGAGTCCCTGCCTGAGACATCGCCGCCTTTCATCCTCTACGGTCCCGGTTGTGAAGACCAAGTTTTCTACCATTTGCTCAGCTTTCTTACTTATCGTCCAGCACTCAGCTTCACACAGGAGGACAGGTAAGTTGAGCGTTCAATAGAGCATTAGTTTGGTCCGTCGAGTAAGGAGTTTCGAACCCAGTTGTTTTACCAAACGGAGCTAGCAGCGGTTTGCCGCTGTACCGGTGTACGTTTGAAAGAGCTCCGAAGAGTTGTTTCCAAGTTGCACAGAGCGTGTTTTCCAGAGTTAGCCAACACATCTGGATAAGTTTTGCCGGTATCCCGAATTGGGCCATCGACTGGTGGAGCTCAAGACAATAATTGCTGTCATAGGCGGCTTTAAAATCGATGGTTGTGGGTTGTCGACTTGAAATTCGTTGGTCTTTTCCAGGATCTGTCTGAGTGTCAAAATTTGGTCTATTGTCGATCTGCCGGGCCGGAAGCTACACTGGTACGTGCTGGTTAGTGTGTTGAAGAAGGGTTTAAGACGTTCACATAATAGGTTGGATAGGATCTTATATGCGACATTTAGCAGGGATGTGCCTTGGTAGCTGAACTATAAGTTTCATAAAAATAAATACTTTTCTTTAGCAAGAAATAGAAGGCAAAGGCTTGGCTCCTCACAACTCTACGTATTATGCGTAGTACACATTTCTGCACGTACAGAAAGGATCTACAATTTATTTGCCATGTCCGAAAGGGATACCGAGAGGGATTTTTCGATAAGCATTTACAGGACAGTTGTACTCTTAGATGTTTGCCAGCGCTAGCTCGCAAGGGATGGGGCCGTGAAATACTTTGATGGTGTTCTCCTGGATTTGAACTTGAAGCCCCTAGAACAGTAGTCCAATGCACTTACCAGTGAGTCACGGCAGCCATGATGACACCAGCCTATATGATGACACCATGGAACTCATTTGCAATAGATGGCGCTGGAACAAATGAACTCATTGCCATTAGCAGGGTGGTGCTCCTTTCAATGTTTTTCCTCCTCACGAACGCACAAGCCACATTGATTCAAGTTCCTCTTGATTTTAATTTCTTCCATGTCCCTATATCCCCCTTTCGACGACGTCAACATGATTGTATCTATTGTAAGGATTCCATTTGAAAATGTTAAATTCAATTCAATGCTAGTAGATACAGTAGGTACCTTGATTCCACTTTACCCTCTTGAAATAAATATATGAATTTCAAGTCACGCACTATAAGGTATACCAATAAATACTAAAGTTAATTACGGGCATTAAGAAAGCTCAATACCATTACCACTTTGGTCATTATTTAACCTGACCTAATATAGATTTGATTTTGATCTGCTTACTCCAATCGGAGCGAGGACCTAAACAGATCTCCTATTTATTCTGGGCACGTATTCAAGTATTTCCATTTCTGTTTCTTTTCATTTTCATTTCACCACAATCCTAATCATAGTTAAAGGGCATTTTGGGGAGGGGAGAAGACACCACTCTGGCGAGGAATTAACCTTCGTTTCAGTGGTTCCTTTTTTGTTGTCTTCTGTCTTGGGGGTGCTCTGGGGTCTACTTCTTGAGTTCACTATTTAAAATTGTAAATTGAAAGTGTGAGTCGTCTTTGTGTGTGGCCTTAGGCTGCAACAAATGTTACTGTTTATCACGGGGGAAAGCAAAAAAAAAAGTCTCTAGTCTCTAGAGGCTGTGTACCATCCAAGGATACACGAAACACATTTATTATTGCTTTTCTTCTTTTCTGCTTTTTTTTGTTTGCTTCGTCCTGAAGAAAGAGATTTAATATAAATTTTACTTTTAGTTGAAAATTAAAAAGAAAAGTATATACAACAGTGTTGACTTGTGAATTGTGGGTTTTGTGGGAGAGATAGATTCCTTGGGGGCAATGTGATAAGAGGAAATGTGGAGAGGATATTTTAACATCTTTGTGTGGTTTTTTGTTTGTAGGGATGCAGGAGTAATTAAAATATGCAGGATCTTGCTATAAAGCCTGCGGTTTGATTACCAAACTATTGACATTGACGAGTAGTGGGATGAGATGAATGTTTGCTTAAATGTTTCCTGATGAGATTGAAGTTCATATACCCAGTCAGCAAAACGATTAACATTTTTTGAGGTGAGTTTGCAAAAATTGCCTCAATTTAAGACAAACAATCTTCATACACTCCCACAGTACAACGTGTGGAAAGGCGTACCTCTAGGATGAGTCTTCAGTCCCCATCTATTCAGTGATGTGTATGACATAAAGAACAAAAGTCATGGAATGTGCTCGTTGCGAAACATGTTGAGAGAGGTCGGTAAAGTAGATTTGAAATAAGCGAAGCAAAAGACAGAAGCACTAGATGGAAAGCAGTAAAATATATGAACTTGCAGTTAGGAAACCAAATAATTCAGTCTAAGTATGCTATCAAATACCCGTGTAGGATTAGCTATACGCTAAGTTTTGAGATTTATGCCGTAGCTCAGTGGCTATAGAGCATTAGGTTCCAGGATCAATCAGAATCTTCTGACTAAAGTCCAAGAGAATGTATCATTTGTAATGGGAAAGCTTCCCTTTCCCCTTTGGCCTTCGGATATGGCATTGAATTATAGGGCCCTTCGATACGTCGTGCATTTACCGCGCACAACACATAGATGTTATCAGCTAGGTCTTAATCCTGTATTATCTGCTTATGGGGTTCTATTTATTCATTTATTTTAAGCCTCATCTAGAGTATGTAGGAAAAAGCGCATTGTCGCTAGGATCTTCATCTACGAGGATATTGTCAAACGTCTGTGCTTCCAGATGTACTCATCCAGTCTCATTGTCGCCAGTGTGGTCTAATAATATCAAGAATCCAGGCATAAACTATCATTTCTCAACAAACTGAGTGAAAAAATTGTGTACATAGAACAGTGTCTGAGGAAGCAACATATGTTGACATTGATATCCTGGACACAACAAGAAACAATCTCGAGGAGCCACAGAAGAGTATGCAATCCGAATGATGGAATGGCAAAAGGATAAGCAAACACAAAAAAGAAACAGGCTACCCAAGAATACCATCAGATCCCTCTAAACAATAAAATCATCCGTATTGAGAATCAGGCCACTATCTAGATTATTGTTTCAATTACAACATTCTTCCAACTTGTGGAATACAAAGGGGAACTTGCCTTCTTCGGTTAACGTGACACAGGAACTTAGAAAGGAATGAGTGAGTAGATGAACTATAGAGATTGGACTCTACTACTGATAGTTCCTTGATGGAGCCGGTAAACATTAGTCCTCAACTCGAATCTGTTTTCTTGACCTGGTATAGTAGGCGCAAGAAATTTACTCCTTGGGGATTTACCCCACATGAGAAGTTAGTCTATCTCTAGTGGAAAACACATCAACATTTTGTCTACTACGCAGCTTTGGACTTAGCCGCTGTATCAAGATAGTGATTGTTGTCTGAAAGATATTGTAACATATTCAAGGTCCCAGCCAGTATAAGCCTGTTGCGAGGAATGTAAGCTGTTCTCATTGACAGTCGAGCCGACATGGATTACGCCACTGAACGCCTTTATTTAACTCTTTGTACACTTCTGGTGACAGAAATCCTGCTGAGAAGGATGCAATTAAACGGAGTCAGTAAGACAGTGAGCCAGTGACCACAGTCCGCTGGTATCGCAACAAATTCCTATAAGAACTCCTAGAAGAATAAGCGGTAGGCGATAGGAAGTATATCCTTTTCTCAGACACTGTTTAGGGATAGATGTTACTCAGTACAAGGGCATCTTAGATGAGCCAAAGAGTTCTTCTCGCATCACGAACCTACCGAAAACAAGCCATAGGACCAGGACGATTCAAAGTATATTATACTAGACACCGACCAGCGCCCAGGCATACCTCTAGCTGTTGATGTATCCAGGAAAACATTGTTTTCGATTGGTGATCAGTGATGTGCTGAATGCGACCTTATCATCAGGAAATGGGGAAATTCGATAGACTCTTATATCTGATCCGACGATGTGTGCCTTCTGTCTCACAGAATAATGGATCTTCACCAAATGACAGCCAATGTGGAGATGGAAGCAGACGTCGTTGGGCTGAAAAGAAATTATTAGCCTAGGACCGAACACATCAACTCATATCAGCTTGAGAGAGTATAGAGTTTCCAATACCTTGATTGGATTGATTCTCTCAACCGAACTGGTTACAGCCAGCCGAATAGGCAAAGCTAAATCTACGAGTTTTCTATTCCAACGTTGAATCCATGCTGCTTTATGGATGTGGTGTGGTCTCAGATCAGATGTGTTGCTTGAAGAGTGACCGCCACTATCACGTTCGTCAACAATGGAACGAACGGGCCGTGAACCTATAGACACAACGATGACGAAAGTGGCTCCGAAAGGGTGACAGGTCCATAGCTAACCAAGCGATGCAATGGAGCCTGCTTACTCAGGATGGCAGGATACTGCCGCAAACTCCTAGGAGTACGTTAGTTAGAGAGTTAGAAATATTGTCTCAACAGACGATTGGCAATGTAACTAACTTACTTCCTTAGATCCTGTATTCCCTTGTCGGACCTGGCGCCTCTATTGAGCCTACGAGCTATCGTGTACAGTTTCTGGCAATGTACCTCAGTTCTCCCAGAAGTACGTGGCGCAGAACAGTTGAGAAGAGTTGGGCAATGCTGACGCACAATATCAGAAATCGCACTCGATGGCGCGTAGGCATTGTAGAGGCCCTAGGACCCACAAGGGGATACAGGACATAAAAATTGGTTTGAGGACAGTTACAGTGTCGTGGCTTTCGAGAACAATTGTCTGTCTTAGAAGAAAGGAGTGAAATCTAGTTAGCGATTGAAGCGAGCTACCAAGTTTAATACAGCAGACTGTCACGACGTAGTCATAAGATAAGCTGTGGACTTATGGCTCACATCCTTCAAAAGATTGTGGAAATATGGTCCAAACCACCTGCCTGGGTTCACAATTGATGCTTAGACTTGTGGAACACATCGGTGAGTCAAAAGTCCATATTCTTCCTTCGACCTTTGGGCCTATAGCCTTTCGCCGGTGCCTTGAGCTAAAGTCTACTTTCTTCCCCACTTTCAGTGGATTCACACTCAAAAATGGAATTAGTTTCCTATCAAAGTTGGAGTGACTTCTGCTTCTTATATTTCCATTTCCATGCCCTAACTTAAAATTCACTATTTACTTCCTCATTTACCAGCTAAGTAGTACTCCAAATCCATTATACCTACCGTCCTTAATTCAGACCAAAAAAAAATTCAATAGGTCAATGGATTGTAGCCACACAACCAAAGGTAATTCATAAATTGAGAATGACTACAGCTAACAGCTAACAGCTAAGTACAAGTAGAAGAGCCCTGTAGTGTAACCTCATTTCTGGTTCATTTACCTTCAATAATTCAATGGATACCCTGGACATCGGCACTAACCTCCTGCCACTTGTTGTTGTCATCGGTTGCTATCGGTAAGGGTGAAGTTTTATTTTAGAATTTTTTTTCTCCTTCTTTTTTGTGCTCTACTTCAAATTTACAAGTGAGCCACCCCATCATACTGAAGAAGAATTTTTGTTATTCTGTGTGCTGCTTCCGACGGATATACTGAAAATGTTTTCATCATTCCATTCTACGGGGCCGGGAAAACAGTGTTCTCCTGGGGGAGAGCTGGTAATAAATCAGAAAGTAAAATACTCCTCCGACATAGTGCGGAAATTCCATCGACTTAGGAGGGTTCTCTTTTATTTTTTTTTTGCCTGCTTAAGTCCGGAAGTACTTCGAGTAGTTTCTGTAGTTCAAAGATACTTTATCTTCTTTTTTTAAATAAAATTGTTTTAATTACTTTCCGCTCGAGTAGAGGGTGTTTGCTTTTTTTTTTCTGAGTTGAAACAACAGAGGGAAACTTTAGGAGAGAGAGTACAGATTTAAGGTGAAAGGTCAAATGCGTCACAAAATGCATCCATATAACAAATGAGACAAGTTAAGTCTCATCCTCTTAAAAATTGTGCTCCTCAGGTGAATTTCCATCCCATCAATCGTAGGGACTAGCAAACAAGGTTTGACATTGAAAAAGTGTCTGCTATTCACTTTAAGACTAACGCCTTGTTCGCGCATTGTCACCGCTCCTGTGGACGGGGATGCTCTCCATTTGATTAATAGCTTGGATCTATCCAGCGTTATTCAAAGTAATCCAGTCGATCTAATTAGCCTTAAGCAGAGTCCTAGTGCACAGTGATAATCCAGGAGGACTTATAGTTGAGCTATTTTTGAGAGTAAACTAGTCAATTGCTGCTGACCGATATTATGAGACCGAAGCACACTTTGGGATGATTATATTGGCCAATCTGCCACTCTGTATACAGCTTAAGGAGTAACTGTCGTGTTAGACAATTTGATTGATTAATTGGTTGGTTCAGGGTGAGGAGGATTATACTTGTGTATCTAAAGGATATGACCGAAAAAATGGGGAAGTTTTGCAAGTCTTTGGATCATAAGGTTTGACATTTGTCCTTTGAGAAAGTTCGATTCTGGAGTAAGTCAGGGCCACATACCTGGTGGATATAGTGTTTTAAGGATTGAATATTGGAAGTGTTCCATCGGCAAATCACCTAACCGAACAAGATGGCATTGGTAGTGAATGCATATGGAATGTGAGATTAGGAACTGGTCTGTCATCATCATGTTAGGCGATGACTCACAAGGAACTCTGCAAAAATATGTGCCAAGCAGCGGCTGGGTGTCAGAATAATTCACATATTAACAGCCTCAGCTAGAATAAGACATTAGAAGCTGCTTCCGAAGCCTCTTCCATGGACAGCACCCTCACGAATGTTGTTCAGAAGTAGGTTGCGTCCGGTACTATCTTTCTTGTATTTTCAAAACTTGATGGTATACTTCAGTAGCACTGTCAGACTTTTCGCTGTTGACATCATTGCCATGTGGAATGTTGGACTTCTCTAGCCGGAAGGTCTTATGGTATAGTTCAGATACTACGCATGGCTTTTTGTTGGCGGTTGTTTGAAAGACGCTTTAAGCCCTTAACTCGACTGTAAACTGATTTCTTTTTCTGTACATGTGTCCGGCATAAGCCCATGTTTGAGTGGGAGCTGGAGACCATCGTTGTTGACTCAATTCTTGCAAAAAGTGATCTCTTCTTTCGTTTTGGTCCTTCGAAATGTGGTGTGATCTATACAATGCTGCCTCCTCATGGGGGCCTAAAATGTAGCTTGAGAGTTAACCATGCATCCAGAGCAATACTAAGGTATTTCAACTCTTATTTGGAATCTACAAGGTTTCCCACGGTTACTTTTATAAAGCCCATGACTCGTCTTCTTCTGATGAATACTGGACATAATAGACAATCTTTTGCTGGTTGTAGGTTCATGCTGGTTAGCACGTATGTTGCTTTTCAGAGAGATCCTATGTCGTTTGCGAAGACAATCCGAAGACCTCGGGAATCAAGTCTGAGGACCACATCATGCATAAGGTTCCACAGTGATATAGTGCATCATTACGTTTGCGTTTTGCAGCTTTTACAACGCTTGCGTGCCTGCATCACGTTTTAACTGCATCCAATTAATTCTCTAAGTAACTTGTTCCTTTGCAACTGTTTCGTGCCTACGCTACGTTTGTCAAAGGCATCCCTCTGTCCAAATGAGCTCCTTAGTGACATAATAGACAGTCCTACTTTCAAATTAGCTTGTCACTTGCAAGTGACACTGGACTTCTTTGTTTTTATGCGTTATAAGCTCTTAATAGCTGTACGCTCTTCTATCCGGTTCTTGGTGTGTCCCATGATCTTTCGGCTTTTTACCGACACATCCTCTTCAACAACCATTGCCCAGCTAAGCTACACAATACGTGCTTATGTGTTCCACAAGAGACACACGGAGGACCTTAATCGTATCGGCCAACAAGCCTGCATGTCTAAAACTAGGAAAAAATCATAGAACGTATCATACACTGGAGACATATGTAGAGCAGAGAATAAAGCAGTTTTCTCGGTAATAGAGTCTGCTATGGCTGCAGCAGTCCTCAGGATCAAAAAAAGGAATATGCAGGTTTAGAGAGGAGACTTTTAATGGGGCTGAGCTTAGTGGTGACTTTTCATATCAAGCATGAAGATTCAGCTGCTTTTAGTCAACGAAGGAGAGTCGAAAGCAAAAATAGAAAAGGGCAGTCCTTCGAAGAGAGTGATTGAAGTGTGTCAGGTGTTAGTAGCTGAGTTTTTCAATTCTACTGAAGAAAGTATTTCTCTTTGGAACACACTTTCCTTTATCCAATGTAATCCCAAGCATTAACAGAGTATGTGCTCCGGTGTTTCTGTTTCATTTCCAGAAATATAGTAGAATCCTCTTAGGGCCCATCCATAATTGCATTAAACATCATAATTGAACGAAAACTCTAGTCACACGCTAGTGAAACAAAAGTGAACGAAAGCTCTACGAAACTGACCGTAAATGCATTAAGGGTGCAGTATATGATTTATGTGTATGTCCTGATCCTTTTGTTATGTATGCCTCGGCTTATGCTGCCACCTTGGGCTAGGGATTATTGCCCAATTCCATTCCAAATGTTGGACACTTTGGTCGAATATTGACACGGCAGATAGAAACATACATAGTTCAATTAAGAGTACAGTTTAGTTCAGTTCAATAAGCATGAGTAGTTACGACGCAATGAAGACCTCGTTATAGCAGCCACTACAGGAGGTAGTAACTCTTCTCATAACGTTTATAGGGATAATCTAAAACCATTACCCTATTATCCAGCACCTGGTTACCAAGTTGACACATAACTCAGAGGTATGCTCATAATACTAAACTGAAACTCCTTCTGGTATAAAAATTCAAATAAAAACTTCATGACACACTTATCCTGGAGCTCGAATCCCTACAAGTACACACTTTGGTGAACTGAATTCATTGCAGTTGTACGTTTCTTCTTTCAATTCGCTGGAAGCTTGGGAAAATCCTCTTTACTTTTCCCCCAGAGACCCGATGATTGCTTTTCCTCCAACTATAAATCGTTTCCTCTTAACCAAAGCTCACCTAGTAAATCGTTCACTGACCGACACTACAATCCTCTCTCCGAGTGCAGCATCATCATCAACGTGGTTGCACATTAATTATGCTCCAAGAGCGATTTCCGGGACTGGCTTTCGCTTAAAGTGCGATATTATATCGATTAACCAGAAGGATTGCTCTACAGTCAAAGGAAATGCCAACCTGGATCTGTGTGGTCCCCGCGAAACGTATTTATCCTCGGCAATCAGAGAAACATAATTTAACGCTCGAATTACTCGGATGCATCTTAAGCGAAAATGAAAATAAAATGAATTTTGTATTTTTAGAGGTAAACTACTGCATCAGCCTTCGCCTCTATGAGTGATTCCAATTAAAACCGACAAAATTCCGGGCCAACACAGCACTAGATACACTAGTCGTCCGTCGGCTTATTTGTTTGTCTTTCTGCGGATTTTTTCGCTGCGCAGCGCTGCGCGCTGGTCAATTTGAATGATGTATATCGTGCACGCGGTGATTTTTTGAAAGATTTACAAAATCATCCATTGAGAATTTAAATTGCAGTTGAAATTGAAAGATGAAAATATTCGCGGGGGTGTTTTGAGAAATTGATTTTACTGCTGGCTTTCTATCTTTTTCGATTTTTTGTTGTTTTTTCCTTGCTGCCCATCAAGAGGAGCGATTGTTTTGTTTTTGTTTGACGTAATTGGGTAATAGCTTACGGATTGAATGAAAAGATATTTTTATCCCTTACTTGTGCAGATAGATAGAATCTAGTTGAATTGTTTCCGGAAATGTGCATTACTCGGTTAGTTTCATAAATTTTCCATTATAAAGGAGAAAAGGTGTTTCTAAGTAGGTATCTGACGGATGCAACCGCACACATGAGTAATAAAACTAAAACTATTTTAATAGAATACTTAAATAGCTTTTATGGCTGCAGTGTGTGCTCATTTCTGTTTTGAGTTCTACTCAGCCGTCGTCTATTCAAAATATTGCTAAGTTCATTAAAAATAAATTTAATGACCTGTGTAGTAATTATTTGACTATCTATCATCTCAAAGGAATGTTTGTGTACATAGAGCTGCTTCTGATGGATGCACTTCTTTTTGGCTTCTGTAGAAACGTCGGTGGTGTAAGTAGTAGCACGCAAGCAAGATTAGATCCATGGAGTCCTTCAAGATCGCCACAGTCGATGGGTACGAAGTTCAGGACCTTGTAGACCTAGAAAGCGACTGTGTAAACGTTGCTTAGCGGCCAACAAAGAACACACTGGTTGCTTTTGAAAAGGAAACTTAGATTACGATGTGAGGAGAGTGTTTAGGGTCATTGTTGCGAGGTCCTAATTGTAAAAGATGAGAGTCAGTACATGGTGAACCAACAACAACTGAAGATGCTTAGTGCAAGCATATGTACTTCCATCGACGACTACATAGCCTAGAGCATTGAGTCTGACGGAGCAAATAAGGCAGTGTAACGTAACAGACGGTGTCCCTCAGGTCTCCGTACAGGGATCACTGTACAAGTACGACGACGTTCTCAAATTTCGAATTCCGAAGTCCTCGAAAATAATTGGCTTCGGCGATAAAGCAATCTAGAGCATGAGCATGACTGCAGCTATCGGGATGCTAAAGGACTGTACTTATCATTAGCTGACGGGTAATGGGGACTATTAGGAAGACCATGGGCGAAATGATGCAGGGATTGATCTCCAATATAGATAAACCTTAGGATCAATAGGAAGCATGGCATGGATGTTTCAAACAATTCCTTCTCTGATTTTGGCACGAAGACAACGCTTAATGTCTAATGAGCACAGAAGCAGTGGAAAACGTGGAGCACATAATATACACTGTCCACGTTATCATGAAGACCGTAACCTGCTTGCCAACAGACTGAATGTGGACATAATCAGACTGATGTTTAGCCCACAAGAAGCATGGGAAGCAGTAAGTGAAACCGTGGCTACTAGCATGAAGAAGCCAGGCAGACAGGAACAACAACGAAATGCAGGTAGTTGCCTTACTGAAGGCTGAAGTCCCCTTTGCGATGATTTACTTGATGGTGGTGCTGCGAGGACAGTGTTACTGAGCTTCATCTTTTAAAGATTCCTACCTCTGAACGCGGGAAGAAGAGGGAGATTCCATGGAAGAAGAGTTATTATTTGACGACCCTGCATATCCGAAGAAGACAGGCAAAAGCTGATTATAACTATCGCCATGAGCACAAACGAGCTTAAACAAATCAAGAAAAATGTTAGGAAATACTTCACAGTAGAACTTAGCAAAATGTGGTTTGGTTTTTCATATCTAGATGCGATTAAAAAGGCTATCAGCAAGCTGTATGCAGTCTGTTCTTCTGAGAGTCAGTAAGAATCCTAAGGATTTGTTATTTACGTCCGAGAGTAACCATTAAGTAAGCAAGAAGACCCAATGCAGGTTCGAGGACTATGAAGTCTTCCTTAGAGCTTTATCTGGCAACCCCAAAAGAAAGTCTATTTCCTCGCGATGGCAGTATGACCTAAGATCCAAATCAGAGTCAGTAAATTGAATCTTGCGATGCAGTTCGTGCTTTGAAGTACTACTCCTTAAAAGAGGTGTAGTTAAGCAACACCAAGCGCAAATTGACTGTCGCTATAGACACATAAGCAAGGATCCTTTCAAGTGCTTCTGCCGATGTGCCTTAGCATTCCACAAAGACTCCAGCCACTGATACTTGATCGAGTATAGAACTATCTACAAAAAACCCGAGTACATAATACTCCAAGCCTGCTTCAGACAATGGCGAATGATGTGTCGAGACTGTTCAGCTAGTGTTTGCACCGTAACTGTCTTGCCGTCAAAGTAGTTGACGGCATATCCATAAAACCTGGTTAGTGCCGCACATGGTCATCAACGTCAAGGTGTATCTTAAGACAGTGCAAACTTTATTGTGCACCACAGGATATGTGCTTCTAGAACAGCGTCTGGCATACTTGGAAAGGTTCAAGTGCACCCAAAGCCCTTCGAACAATCAACCGACGCACAAGCTTGTACTCGTCTCATTGTAGCCGTATAGATCTAAAGGACCTTGTCAAGAGAAAGGCGCGAGTGACAAAAGCACCCTTGAACTGCCAAAAAATTGAGAGTAGCTTTAAGGTTTTTGATCCAATGTAGAGCCTTCAATCGACTCCAAAATATTTGGCTTTATCTGAGATCAGGAGGGTGACGCCTCTTTGTACTCGCTGGCCATAATTCTGCTTCTTGTAAAAAGGAACAACTTAACATAGTACACCATTCAATGGTCAAAGCTAAAGCGTTAGAACTATTAACTACTGTCTGTAGGCAAGGATAGGCCAGCACCTTGACAGGTCCAACAATCGCGCTTATTCTGCTGATGCTGACTTAAATATTTCGGTAGATTGGTATAACCCCTGGCAACTGGGAACATTCACCAAAAAAGCAAGAGTTTTCACGTTCACTTGCCAACTAAATATCCGTTTTTCCTTTGAAGAAGAAGCCCATTTAGACATCTTAGACATCTATTGAAAAGTGTCATTAGAGAACAATATATTTTTAGAAAATTGTAAGGTTAGCGCCAGCTTTTAAATGCTCTAACACCCCCTCCATCAGCACCGATATGTTTACAAAGTGTCGGTATTTTTTTTCCGCACTTGTTTTCCGTGCGTAACACACAACACCTTTACGCAATCCGACTGTTATACTTTTCCACGCCATGCCCTCTTTATTTAAAAATACATAAGTAATTTCTAATTTATTTTCGTTTCCTCTTTTAGTTATAAAAATAAATCAAACGACATTCCAAACACCTGCCTGTACTGTAGCCTACTCTATAATATCCATCGACAAGGTTCAGATTTATTTGTTTTATTAGAAGAGTCCATCATTTTTCAATCGACTCAAAAATAAGGGAATACTAAAGTTAATAACGCAAATTCAAAAGAAAAATAAACACCCAACGGAAAATCACCTTCATGTCACCGGATCATCCTCCTTCAAGTCGCCATCCTATTTATTTAACAAAAAGAAAAAAAGGAAAATTGTTTTCTTTCTTATTTTTAGCAAAAAATCTTTCTCTCACCTTCGACTTGAAACGTACGAAATCCACTCCAAGTGAAAAGAAAAAATCCCCCACAAGTACTAGATACGATTAGTAATCTTGCACCACAAGTGCCTTCACATGTGTATCTATGTATCTTTTGTGTCTTTCAATTGCTTCTCTAATTATCATGCACCCATACCCTCTCCAAAAACAAAAAAAAAATTTATGATTTATTTCCAACCAACCCCCACGCATACATGAGAAGTACCTTCTAAAAGGAAGCTCATACAAACAAGTCAAGTCAAAGAAAATAGCAAAAACTGTAAAACCAAATGACAAGCAAGTGAAAGAATTTTTTTCAAATTAGAAAAAGGAACCAAAATCCACCGAAAAAAAAAAAAAAAAAAAAACTTTGCTCATGTGTGCGCTCGGGGTTGTTAAGTAAATACTTTAACTTACTATAATGTACTAAAAATATTCCACAAATTATAGTGGATTTAAAAAATTTCTCGACTTGGACTTGGAAAAACCGCTGCTGCTGCTGGCGCTGGCTGGTACACGGTGCGCTGCGGTACGCCATCATCGCGAGGGATACCACTAACTCAACTGATTGGCAGCGGGGGAGTGTACAGTACACCGGGGACCGCATATTATAAATATTGATTTTCAAACATTAAAACTTTTAGTCAGTTGAGGAATATCCATCCGGACGCGATCCGATCGGTGTGCGAAAAAAAATTGTTCTTCTTCATATTTGATCGTGCGTGTGCTCTTTTTGTATCTGTTGGATTAATTTGGAGAGGTTCTTCTCTTTCTGGGCTCGTTTTTTGATTATATTTTTGTGTGGTTTACTATTACAAGAAAAGTTATATAAAATGGTAATTTAAATAAATTTAAGAGTTATGTTTAAGGCGAGTTTGTGAAAGTTGTGATTAGATAAGGATATTTGATATCTTTTGCCATCTCTCAATTTACATTAAACGAATTATGTAAAAGTTTAAAAAAAAGATCCAAAATTGTTGGTAAATTTTAAACAAATTAGAAAATTTTGATAAATTTGAGAAGATATTTGATAACAGTTCGACGAAACACAGCGAAATTATCGTAGGTTTTAAGATTTCAAAAAGGTTTTATTTTCACCAGGTTCAAGTACATTTTTATTTTTTTTTTACACATTTTAAAATACAAAAAAAATTTAAAAAAATATTTGAATTTTCAAAAATACCAGAGCCCTTTCCATCGATTTTTAGACACCCATCTCCTAAAAATCCTTTCTATTTTATTTAAAAAAAACTAAAAATTAATTTTAGCACAATTTTTTTTTTCAAAAACTTTTCCATAAATTCCTCTACTAAAACACTCCACTCCATCAGTCGCAAAATCTATGTACTCTTAGTGACAACTCAAGCAAGGTTGTCTCCTAATTCCAATGACATGTTCATTAAATCACAGACAAAAGACACAAATCATGTTTTAGTAGAAAAGTGTGTTGATTTTTCTTTAAAAAAATACAAAAAAAATTTAAATTTAAAAAAAAATGAGGATTGTAATGGCGTAAGTGATGTTGAACAACGTCATTTGGTGTTTTTCTTCTTCTTTTTTTTTCGAAATCGTAGGCGACGATGAATGAATGATTAATTGTTAAATATTTTTTTCTTAAAAAAAACATACAAAATTTGATGGAACATTGTGCTTAAAAAACGTGCTCACGTCAAAGTAGTTTATTTCTTCAATTTGTAAGATTTGTTGAAATTTTCATGAAAAAAAAAAATGCATGCATACATACATATGTATGACTCGTGTCATTTTGGATATTATGAAATTTTCTGACCTTGAAATTATTATAAAATTTTAATGTTTTATTACGGCACTTAATTTAGTTGACAGGCTAAATAGTAATTTATACCTGAAATTTTTGGTGCAAAATTGTTTGACAAAATTTTTAATGGAGACATAATTTCATTTTGAAATTTTTAGTTTTATGGACGACATGGGAATTACTAAGTAATTTTGTTGGGAATTTTTATATTTTGATGCAATTGCAGAGAATTGTTGAAATTTTGAACAAAGTATTTTGCCGAATAGCGTGATGATGTGCTATTTTTTGAATCTTTCTTCCAATGGGGACATGGGCAACTTATTGTTGTCACGAAAGGGAATGAGTTTTGCAGTTAAGAGCTATAATTTGGATCATTCTCAACTTTTATGGCATGGTCTATGGTATAGTTCCATATGATGACTCCTAGTGAATTGTTTGTAAAAATGTATGCCACACCACTTTGGTTAGAACTTTAATGACACTTCTTTGTACAGTGCTGTAAAAGAAAGCAAAAACAATGCAATCATTGACTTCAAAGACTTCAAAAGACTTCATTTTTCGGACCATTCCAAGGAACTATATTCCAAAATGAATGCTTTCTTTTGCAGCTCTGATTTTGTATGGAGTCAGAATCGAGATCAATGTTTGTTTTTGAACTTGAATTCTCGATGATTAAAGGTTGTTCTACAAACTACTTTGAAGAATCATCTTCGTCCCGCGAACTTAGGAACTAGACGTCAAAACTCTTCACTAGTCCACATATGGAGTATGATCGTTTAAAAAGAGGGCATACCTTCTGGAACTGGATCAGTTTGTTGCATGGCTCATGTTGGGGCATATGAATGATCCAAGAGTTCAGATCCCGAAGCCCTCCTCACAAAAGATTATGAACATTTAATTGTTTGAATAACTCTCCTAAGATATGGACACCCCTTAGTCCTTGTCCAGCATCTTTAAAACTAGAAAGGCTTTACCCTATACCCTTCCTTCGTTAGTTGGTTAAAACCAGCTCTCTGTGAGGATGCACTTAGACCAAGAATAGGTCCATTGAGCTACCGATGTGTAAGGTGAGTAGGTTACCCTCTAACTCTGGGAACTATTTACTGCTTAATATGAAGGAGCCAATCTTAGCCGTACAGGCGTTGCTGAAATCGCGAGTGCTGGGTGCGTGCATAGAAGGTGACTGCTAGTCTCCTCTTCTTCTTCATCTCTACATCTTCTGCATAAGTCATTGTAGGGGATGCCCAGTCTTTTGGCACTTTGGCTTGAAAAACGCTGCAGTAGTTAGGAAGGCTGAAGGAGAGGTAGATATCCAAGTCTTTTGAAAAGATTGCAGCACCGACTCCTTCCTCGGTTTTGGAGCCATCCGTGAAGATTGTCAGCGATTCATAGTGAAGGAAATCCTGTTGTGTCCATTCAATATGAAGCATTTGTAGCCCATGTTGAAGTTGTGTTCAGTAGGCAAGTGGTTGGTGATATATACTGGCGTATCCAGTGTGTTGTTCCTTCCACTTCTCAGTCTTATTGCTGAGCAGGCAGCCAGTTGTTTGCTGACGATGTCAGTTGGATGTTTTGAGCGCTGCATAGGTTCTCAGTGCACCACTAATACTGAGACAAGCAACTCGTCGTTCTTTCCATTAGCATTCTATTTTACCCCCCTTCTTCCTTACTCTTTGGTAATTGAGTATGAAATCACTCCAACAAAGCTAGGTTCATCTTTAGCAAGAAGGAATATACATACTTCTCTAGTAAGGTTAGTTCCCATCGGACACAGATCATCGTTTGCATACTTACATCAGGAGAATTCTTCTTGGATCTGGAGCATCCAGCCACCTACGGTTCGTCGATTTGACATTTGGCTTTCCCAGCTGAAAACTATCAACGATTTTGAATCAAGGAGACATCAAGGATACTTCACCTACCTATGGTTCACCAGCAGCAATTTCCAGCAGCTTCTCCTCCAGAAATAACAATCCACAACTTCCACCAGTCTAGTTTTAAGAATCCAATCTCGAAAACATTAATTATATCTCTTTCTATCTTTTATTTTCAAAATACTGGCGGAGGATGATGAGAAAATGGACATCATGCGTAAAGCATTCCAAATGTTTGACACAAGCAAATGCGGTTTCATTGAAACGCTCAAAATCACCACAATTCTCAATACCATGGGTCAAATGTTCGACGATCAAGAACTCCACGATCTGATCGAAGAGAATGATCCCGACGATACTGGAAAAGTGAACTTTGATGGTTTCTGTAACATTGCTGCCCATTTCCTTGAGGAAGAAGATGCTGAAGCTATTCAAAAGGAATTAAAAGAAGCCTTCCGTCTGTATGATCGTGAGGGAAACGGTTATATTACCACGTCAACACTTAAGGAAATTCTAGCTGCCCTCGACGACAAGCTGTCGTCTTCTGACTTGGATGGTATCATTGCTGAAATTGATACTGATGGGTCAGGAACTGTTGATTTCGATGGTGAGTTCTCTTAACTAAACATCAGAAAGTATGATAAATTAATTAATTTGTGTTTTTTTCTTTTTGGTTATAGAATTCATGGAGATGATGACTGGTGATTAAATTAAGCGAACAAGATTAGTATTTTTAAAAGACAATGTGTATACTACAAGAAAATCATTTGGAATAAAGTTCAAAATATAGAAAAGAAAGAAAAGTGATTAGAAGTATTATTATCCGTCAGAATGTTTCCAAAGGCTTTTGGAACCAAGTTATCCTTAAGAGCCCAGCCCATAGAATCCATCGATCCGTTGTTCCGTCATTCCGGAGAACGTTGACATTTAAGTTGACGTATTGCTGGATAGAACAGTCACATACAATCTGTCACATCAATCAGCTGATTGTCAATGGCAATGACAGTTTCTCTACATTCCCTCTCTGCTTCCACCAATGAAAATGCGTACTCTTAATTTTCTTATGGGTGAACTTCAATATGTGAATGTGTGAACTTGAATGTATGAACGTGCATACTGTCAATGGATCGAAGGATACAAAAAGGAGAAAGTAAATATACTTCATCCGTCGAAATTCATCCATCCATTGGTTATGGGCCGCTTCCCTTAAGAATGGGTGTATACCATCGAGCTGTCAGTTAAAAACGACGGATTCTATGGGTTGAGCAATTGGTTTGTAGACGCAAAGCAGCCATTTAAAAAAAAAAAGGACTCGGAGTCAAAAAAATCTTGAGTACTCATATTTACTGCTTACAATTTCTCAATTCTGAATAAAAAAAAAATTTGGACGTAAATAAGAGATACAGGTAAGAAAATAAAGAGGTCTCAAATGGTGCTACTCGTGTAATCCACTTTTGGTTCTGAAACAGTGTGGTGGTATCACGGCTCACCATGCGCACGCTATGTCCACCAGAACCATATTCCACTTTTGTACATATTGGGCCTTAAGCTTCTGGATAGTGTATATGATTTTCCCATTCAGTTATAATTCACAGTATTTCTTCTTCCACGTTCGTATTACAACTAAGTGTAACAATTGTTTCTTATCTAGCAAGCCACTCTCTTGTTACCAGTAATAACAACATGTTGAGTGCAATGCTGCAACTGAAATATTTTGTTTCTTAGTCATATTTGAACCTAAATCTATTGCAGCAACTTTGACTTAAAGATTATTACAACTTCGTGAGTCGCGACCTTCACAAGTGGAGAAGAAAAAGTAGATGCGTTCAAGTGAAATAGAAAACAGAGTTAACAGTGAGTCGCGGACAATTTTTTAGGTACTGTTTTTGACGTTTTTGAAACTATCATCTATTTGCCAACGAGAATCGGAGCCTTACGGAATGAAACTTCAAAAAGCAAATTGAAAAAAAGTCAAGCCTCACGAATTGCATTGAGCGTGCGATAGGAAATGTCATAATCAAACGAAAAACTGTCAAAATCCTCCGAGCAACCATATGACATATCTTTTCGCATGATGTAGCCATCATCAGCGCTTCATACGGAATGTGGAAATGAAACTACTATCAAAAAGCAAAGCAAACGTGAACGAAATTTGAAACTGAACGAAAAGTCATTATGGGTGCAGTATTCAAATTGTGTGTATTCGCAAAATTACTTGCGGCAGCGTCCAGAGCCTTAATTCAATTATGGTTGGCCATAGACGGATAATTCAGTCCGTTTTCATCCAAAGTCTTGTTGTAAAACGATTATTCAAAAAGAATTTGTTTAAAATTGAGGCTTGACCTCGTTATTTAATAACCAAAGTCCCTCTTCTAATGCAGTAGATAATAACAAAATGATAACATTAACCGACTTTGTTGCTTGCAAGTAGCTATTCTAAGCTTCTCAGAGCCAGCTTACGATATCTATGACGTAAGCGTCCGTCATGGAGGTAAAATTTTGGATTACACATAAGAGCACATTGTTTCTTTTACGCAAGTTGACTTTTATGATCGAACAACACATAATTGGTAAATATTTTGTGCAGACATTCTGTGAAATTCATGAACAATCCAGTCGGAATGGTCCTCTAAATCGGTTGTCAATTGAAGTTCTGTCCATCAATTTGAGTCAACTAGTTGACAGAAATTGAATCATCTTGTAGGTTCCGTGTTGTCTGATGTCTATTCAAGTGAAAATTCGGGTAAAGTGACTAAAAGCTTAAGAGAAGATCGACAATTGGATCTTTCAAAAAGCTGTCTGCAAAGAATTTTGATCAGAGATTTGTCATGGTCGTTCAGTCTCTCAAACGAGTGTTTGAAAGCCAGAAAGGACATGCGGAAAAGGGAAAGGAAGGAAATAAAACTGCCGCACAGAAATCTCTACTACGGATAAAAAAGTAAATCTGCATTGACTTCTGAATAGAGAAAGCCGCAGTCATAGGGTCGAAGGACCTCTCCATTTTTCACAGCCGGTCCACAGCGATACATATCATCGGACGCTTCCTGTGGAGTTGCGTCTACTGCCTGCCAACCTCCGTATGAACCATGAGGTACTTCTCCCAAATCGGGTAGTTCCATCCACAATTCATTCCACACGTGGTAGTTCCAAATCGAATCCGATGTTTCCTCCTCCATTTTCCGGTTCTTTTCATCGATGAAGATGTCCACTGTCAAAGAGGCTTGAGTATCTTGAGCGGAAGAGTAATTGGTCACCACTCTCGATGGGATACCCAAAGTCCGAGCTATTGTCGTAAGAACTCCGGAAAAGTTCCAACATTGTGCAAATTTGACTGGTTTTTGAGTCTTATAGAATTGTTGCAGAATCTCCACTGATCCAATCCATTTTGTTGGCGCAATACCTCCCGAGAAGTCCTCTGACCAATTACCCAACATAACTTCATCATCATCTACAGAGTTAACAGCAACCGAGAGAACTCTAGCCACACCGTTCCTATCGCATAGATGGGTCCAAAGTTTAAAAGTCACCAAGTCTTATTGAAAAATAAACCTATACATTTTCTAGTGAAATTATCTCTCACTTTTGGTGGAAAACAACTTCAACAACAGAATAGTAACTTATGCTTTACATAGTAGATAGTTTCCCAAATATTTCCAAACAGTGTGCATACTTCCTTTTCAAATTCTCTCTGCTAAATCGGAATAGTTAATTGGTGATATGGGTACTTAAGCCAATGAGCTATGCCACAACGTACAAACTTCCTCTCGATAATCCACTCATTATTCGGTTCATTATTCTTTAAAAAAAATTCCAGTAATTACTCAATCCTAGGTAAACATTCATCGAGCATTTTCCAGGTAATTAGCTCCTACAAGAACCATCCGTGCAAGCCAGCACTTGAACCACTTACAGCGTCAACAAACAACAAAAGGTTCAAATCTATTCTCTGACTAATCCCTGCACAGATGTCGTCAAGGTAAATCGCATCATCACCATCAATTTATTAAAGCCCACCCTCAAAAAATTTCGTCCTTTGAACAATGACATCTCCTCCAGTGGATTAATCTAACCCCAAGGAACTCTTATCCTCTCTGCAAACCAGGTCATGTGTGAAAAATTTCCTTGTCGCCAGATTATAAGTCTCCCCACAGAAATTAGTTTTATCAGCTTACGGCCAAAAGATAGTCGTGACATTCATTTGCCACAAAAGCACCCTAAAACCCGAAAGCCAGTGGAATCATTAGTGCAGTTCATGGAATTTGCGGCGCGCGTTTTAATGATTCATAACGCTAACAGGACTATCGTCATTAGTGTCCTTTTTTTTTGGGCGATATTGCCGGTTAATAGAGTCAGTCCATGTCAGTCCATTGGGCGGCCACTGAGTGTGTCACCTAACTCGGCGCGGATCAACCAGTCAACTCTGGGGCTTCATCAAATAATTGTGCGAAAATTGGACCGTTGCCATTTTGGCATTCGACCACATCCACCAGAGAATTATTGGATGGAGAGAGCGAGGATGTCGCGGAAAATTGCTGACAAGCATCAGGGAGTACAGTGGCCGCCAACGAAAAGGTACCTACTACCACCTCCTGTAAGCATATTTCGACGGCAGATCATAGTGTGATGGTCGTGTTGACAACTTGCTGGTGGGTGGGATATGGCAGGACCAGAGTCTAGACATGGTACATTTGCGTGTGCACCAAATAAATGGAGGATGACGATGTGTTGGAGGGAGAACTGTATTTTTCCTGTTTTTTTTTTTTAATTGATTCCGAACGGCAGGCGGCCGGTAGTTTCAATTTTGATTGTGGGTCATGTTTGAGTTGTTCTCCACGTATCATTGCGGAAGTAGGTCACTTCTGTGATGATCTATGTTAAGCGCTTTACCTTTTTGATTTTTTGATTTTCCTGCGAAGCAAATTGCGAAAACCATGAACAAGCGGCTTGTTTGTCGAATCGTTCAGTTCTCTGTGTGTGAAGTTAAATTAAAATGAAGATTTCTATCGAGGAGAAAGAGTCTTTCTTTTGTGTGAATGTGTAAAGGGAATGGTTGGAGTTTTCTGCTGATCAAAAGGAAACTTAAAGTGGGTTAAGTCCTAATGCGATTCTCTTTGAGAAGCGATAATCAATCTGTTTATAGAAGTAGGACTAGATTTAGGGAGGTTTGTATCTATCAGTACATGTTGTATGTTAAGCGAGTTTAAGGACTTTTAGTTTGAGATTTAGAATACCTTACTGAGGCAGAGAAATGAGGTTTATTTGGATGCCACTAAGTGAGTTATAGCGCCTACAGTAGCTTTTCAAAATAGAAGTATAATTGCTAGTGGTACTCGTCCTATACTGCGCCGTCCAACCGGGGTGGATTCCAAGACGTTCTTAGCTGGAAAATTGGGCTCCATCCACCCGATATGACCCATCCATCTTAGCTCGATGTCCTTGTATAGGACGCATGGTTAGGCATTGTATTTTCTCCTCCTCTCGATCACTCGGTGAACTTTTCGCTCAAAATATTCAAAAGCATCCTCATCCGATTTTTTGTTGAAGTTCATACCTCTGCGACATACTAGAGGATTAGCTTGAGAAAGAGCTTTGTTATTTAATTTCCTTTTTAGCCCATAGAAGCCTCGATGAAAGGAAGGATTTCCAGAAGGATTTAATTCAACTGGATTTAATTCTGGGTGATTGCATTCGCAAAAAAATCGAGTTCAACTTGACATCCAATATAATCGGGATCATTTTCTAGACTTGTGAGGTTTATATAGTATATGAAGGAGCCTCCCAACTTACTGACTTACTTAGATCCTGCGCGCCATCTTGTTCGTACTTCTGCAACGCGTTTGAGCTCTCTACAACTCATTCCTAAAGAGCTGAATTCCTCCTCAACTATTCTGCGCCACGTTAGACTAGGACGTCCCGTTGTTGTGCCTGCTTGGGTGAGCAGATTCCACTACATGTACTCGCCGTAGGGTGTGTTCAATCCACTACCACTTTCTGCTTCGTATTGTAATGTTGATAGGTTTCTGCCTCGTTATTATATAAAACTGTTCGTGGGGAGACGATTCGGCCAGAAAATCCTTAAGATTGTCCTTAAACACTTATTTTTGAAGACTTGCAGCCTACGTGTGCTAATGGTGTCCACCTCCCAAAGCATTCCGAACGCAGCTTTGGCCTTCCCGATTCTGCTGCACTCGTCCAGTTCGGTGTCACCATGATTTGCCGAGACCATACTCCCTAAATATAGAAATTTGTCAACTTTCTCCACTTCCTGTCCAACAATGTTAAGTTGAGCGCTGGTATTAAGAGTGCTCAGGGCTTTAGTTCTGTCTGTGTTAATTTAGGGCCCCCTTCGCTTCTAGATTCTGGACCATAAGATGAAGGTCCATTATCCGATGTGAAAGTAGACAAACATCGTCAGGGTTGTCTAGGTGTTTAATGTAAGATGTCATAGTCCATCATAGTACATCGCTGATAACCACTAAAAATAATAGTGGTGGCAGTATACATCCTTGATGTACTCCGCTTTGGACATCAAATTCTTCTGATACTTTTGAAGAAGCCATTATTTGAACTGAATTGCAACTGCAGGCTGTCTCTTTTGTAACAATGTCTATAGACTACTAAACGTCGAGAAAAAAGATGCAGGAACGAGAAAAATATTGAATGTGTTCGACAGCTGCTGTAGGTACTGTAAGAAAATTGAGGACTTCGTAGTTGCTCCTTCACAGATCTGAAGGCCTTGAGTAATGTTAAGCTGAAGCTGATGGACCTTCTTAGATTCATTTCGAATTGAGCTGGGTCTAAAACAGTGGACCTTTTAGGACCTAATCTTATTGGTCAAACTGAGCAGACATTTCTGGTCGTAAAGAACGGGTAAACCTAACCCAACCAGGGCCCCATCTCCAAATAGATTTGGCTTAAGCTGGATCGCAATTTTCTAATCAATTAAAGAAAATAGCTCATTACTCATAACCAAACTAGAAAATCATTGGTAAACACATTATCCCCGCGATGAAGGCAGGCAGAAGATGAAGCCACCAGTCGAGCAAAGACTCTGGGTTCATCTCGAGACATGCTTAATGGCCAGGGCAGCTTTTGGTAAGAATAGATAATCAACTCTGGTTAGACTTTGTCGTTGCATAATGCCTATTGTAAAAGTTGCAAGGACGAAGAGGATGTCGAATGAGAACTCTTGGTAGGCATCTCTTCACGTACTTTAACCCCCGTTTAGCTGATGGACCTCCTGAGATTCATATCATTACTTGGGCGGTTCTAATAGGGGATTTTCTTTTATAGCGTTTCGAAGACTAAATGATTGGACGATTTGTTGGTCTACGTTAGCAGTGACGTTCTTAATGTGCGGCCAAAGCATGTGTTGTACTACACAAAAAATTGCAATTGTCATGATCGATCATATCACCACTTTACTTCTATGTACTGGTCTGTTTGTGGGGTTTGCTGGTTTGACCTAAAAAGTACCAGCAGGTTTCCCAGTTTTGGATCATTTCTTCACTAAAGCCAATCAAATGCTAACGTTTTTCATTTGTGCGATCCAGTGGTTTTTTGTTTTTTTTTTTGCGATTTTGTAAGAAAGTTGATTGACATTGCTCTTTTGACAGGGTTACCAGGATCTGTCCTTAAACATTACAATACTATGCCAAGCATCTTCATCTCAGCTGCCCTTTTTGTCCTGTCCCTTTTGTACGTTTTGTCCAACATTTTGAACCGTATGTGAGCACTGTACGTACAACTACAGTGTAAATGATTCCTTTCAGCCAAGAGTGTTTTCGTCACTCACAAATTCGGATCAATGTGTGTTATAAGTGACTCTAACCCTAACGAGGCGAGCTTTCAAAAAACTGCAACTATCACAAAAATCGATGTCGAGATCAATGCTATGAATCCCGAGAAAAGGCAAAAGAGGAAGACCACCTTCACGTTGGAGTAACGACTTCAGAAAAATTCCTGAAAACTGGATGCACATAGCCCAAGATCGATACCAATGGCATTACTTAAAAGAGCCCTATGTCTATGTCCAACAACACCATAGTTTGCATCCCTCAATCCGAATTTTGAAAAAATAAAACAATCTCATCTTGTTTTTAAATATTTTTTTGCACTTTTCTTTTTATTTTTATTTTTTTTCAGATAATTATAGTATATTTCGTTTTGTTTTTCTGTTTTATTTGTTAATTTGTAATTCATAGAACTTATTTAATAAAAACTCCGTGATCACTACAATTCTATTGATTACAGTTAACCATATTCATTACTTTTGTTAACATAAGTTTATAATTAAGAAGAAAACTTAAATTAAATTAAAAAATAATATTTACACGACTTATACACAAAAAAAAAAACTTTTAATTAAATAACGAACTTACATACATAAGTTGTTTTTCCTTTGCAATAAATTTTGTGGTAACTAAAAGTGTATACCAATATTATACGACAGGTTATAGTTGCTTACTTTACCTTTGCACATTTTGTTAAAAATTAGTATATATATACATATTTTATAATATATTCACAATAAGGCAGTTGCGCTCATTATTTTTTTTATATTTAAGAAAATCCCCAAAAGGATATACAAATTTTATAGTTAAATAGCGCAAAAATATAAGCCACATTTAGTTTTGGTTAAAAATATTCTTCTTCTTGTCTTTTTGTTATCAAAATTTTTGTCATATTTTCAATTTCGGCAGTTAAAAATCGCAAAGTTTTCGTTAAAAAATTCTCGGACGCATACATAAATTGTATATAATTTTTTGAACAATAAGGCAACTTAAGTTCTTTGTCTGCAAGTGAATTATTTTGTGTTTTATTTAAAAATAAGGCATTTATATATTTGTATATATTTATTTTTTATTTAATCTTTTAGATTAAAAATCATTCTGGCACATTTTGAATATAGTAAATATATATATTTGTGTTAATTTATACATATATACTTTTAATAATTCACACATTCTTAAAATTTTATAATAATTCACTTCTTTTTTGTAATCGAAATTGTTAGATGCCTCTTTAAAGCAAGGCTATTCGCAAAAAAATAAATCAATTTTGAAGAAATAACGGAAAATAAAATGTTTATATGCATAGGAAAATTATTAAAGCTTTCAGAGATAAACAAAATTCAATTACATATAGTTAAAGTATGAATAAATATACTTTAGTACTTCGTTTATTTTTGAACTTTCACGTTTATTAATTATTTTATTTATAAAAACTACTTTCTTTCTTTTTTTTGTAGAAGGAGGGGAGTGCTGGGTCTTGGTGGACTCAGGAGAAAGGTTTTGTTTCTGTGTCCTTTTCTTCATCAAAGGACTTTGGAAAGCGAACGTAGACTTTGTGATGGAAGTCTACACAAAACAAAGTTAAATCATAGTCGAAGCGAGCAACAGAAATGGAGCTCTCAAGTAGTAAGCCTAGTTACAATCGAAAAGGCAGAGCACTGTAAATGTAATTGATAAAGAAGAGGTCCTTACGTGTGGATCGTAACAGAGACCACTGTTGATAATCGAACACAAGAATGAAGCAAAAAAGAAAGCCCAAAGTGGATTTGGTTAAGACGACTGTCTATTCAAACACAGACGCAAGTATTTGTCTGCGACAGATGCTACAGATTCTAAGATGCGAAGCGCAGTACAAGGCATTCCACTGCAGGGTAATGCCAAGTCTACAGAGATCTTAGGGTTTCAAATAGCTTAAAATAGAAATTCTTCTTTCTTTGGAAAACTATCAAGGCGGTTCCTCTTGTGAATACCTACAAATAGAGCATGAAGGTGCCCCCTACTATGTATGCTATGCGAAAGAAAAATACAGAGTGTACCTTTCAGATTGATACGTTTCATTCAATAGAAGTGGATCCCACTTTTTAGATTGAAAAGCTCATCCTGTTCAGCTACAAGACCCACAACCCTTTCTCTCCCTACTTTTCGTCTACAAGTGTAAACAATTATTTATTCTTTTTCCCTTTTGTTTTTTTTAATATTTAAAGCCATTGTTAACCAAAAACATATATTTTTCTTCGTGAAATTTGTTTTCCTTTCCATAATCCTTTATCGTGCATAAATTAACAATTTGTCAAAGCTTATTTTAAATAATAAAACCAAATTACAGCTGACTTCTATTTGTCTAGAGTTCAAGAAAAACCTATAAGATATCCTAGAAACTAAAAAAAAAAAAAAAAAAAACATGACTTTGTACACAGTTGTTACTTTGTTTCCTTACCCTACAAATACACAAACAAAAAAAAAAAACTCTACACTATTTTAATGGGGCAGTCATTGCAGTCTGTCTCAAGCCTGCTAAGTGTCTTCTTAACCCGTAACGCTGTTAGCCGCACCGACGGATTCGGATGCCAGCATTCTTGCATGATTTTCGCCAGCGTTTGTAGAACTTCATCGTCCTGCCATCGGGCAGGTATTGGCGGTCGAATACCTTTAACGCAAACGACTGCATGCATATCCTCAAATGTGGGATCCGATGGTACCACATCGTGGTACGGCAAGGCATAATCCTCACAAATGGTTGTCTTTGAACCATGAACTGTTGTGTAACAACGGCGACAAGCCTCCCAAAGGACCAAACCAACTGAGTACATGTCGGCGCGTTTGAATTCCTCAAATTGCTGTGAGTTCAGTGTTTCGTCGAGTACTTCTGGGGCCATGTAGCGGCGTGTTCCAACGCGGGTATTCTGTGCAATATGAATTTCATCTAGTTCACTGATGTATTTGACGGCAAGTCCAAAGTCGGCAATAGCGCATTGTCCATTACGCTTGACGAGGATATTCTTACTCTTAATATCCCGATGAGCAATGGCCGGTTTACCCGGTGTGCCAAAGATCTCAGTGTGCAGGTGAGCCAATCCCGAGGACAGAGAGTAGGCCAGCATTTGCAGTTTTTGTGGAGAAAGGACACTCCTTTGTAGATAATCATGCAGGCTACCATGCTCGTGGTAGTCAGTGATCAACAACATTTGAGTCCATGAACCGTTGCCTTTAATATCGGCTGCAATGAACCCAAGTATGTTCTCATGACGCATGAGAACAGTTTGATAGATTTCCGTTTCACGGAACCATGAAGCCTCTTCGGTGGTGAAGAATGTCTTGACGGCGACTTTTTCTTCGCGCCACAATGCAAGCCATACCTCACCATAGCGTCCCTTGCCAACTTGGCGAACCATTTGAATTTGCTTGGCGATCGTACGTTGTACTAACAGTGGCAATCCTGATCCGGAGCCCGAGCTTTGTTCGACCAGCTGTGTTAGAGGTGATGTCTGATTGCCACACATCGAATTGATCAGTCTTGGTTGTTTACGGTGCTTCTGATGCCGACGATAGAGGAAGCGAAAAACTATCGCTACCAAAGCAAGAATAAAAATGCAGATCGCTGTTAGACCAATCAAGAACATGTGTTCTGTTTGAAGACTGGACGATGGCAGCTCTGGTGGCGGTGTCGTAGTCTTCGGTGTGAATGCAGGTTGCAGGTTACGATTACAATAATCGGCATTATCACAGCAGGCTATGTTTTTGCCATGAAGATGAGGCACTGATGCCACTTTGCACTGTAAACAAAGGAATTTTATTAGTTTTGTACAAAAAGAGGTCAAAAAAGTCAAGCTTACCATAAGAAGTCCACCGTATTCTTCAGGAGGCATACAACCATATGTTCGGTCCTCTTCGTATGTTTGGGTAATTTCATCGTAATATCCTTCGACTGAACTGAAGCAAGAGCCACCGGGACGTGTCTCACAAGTGCCATTGGACACATTATCTGGGCAACTACCATCGCAGTAACAGGTAAGTACACGGGCTATAAAGAGAAAGAAAATTGTTTATTAGATTTGAAAGTAGTTTAAAATGGTTAAGAGTGATTGTAGATTGTGAATTGTAAGAGAAGGTATGTGGATCGTGAGTTGTTCCTCGCTTTCAGACAACCGTCTAACATACAGGGTAAATCACAAGTCAGTGTCGTATAGATCAGCGATCGTCCTATAGATCAACGATCGTCCTATTGATCAGCGATCGTCCTATTGATCAGCGATCGTCCTTATTGATCAGCGATCATCCTATAGTTTAAATGTGTATATAGAAGCCGATAGCGATCAAATTCAAGAAACGGAAAGTGATCGTGTCGACAAGATACTTTTTGGCGACTAAGTTGATAAGTTATCCGTATACAAACTCCCTGTAAAGCCCACTTAAAGGCAATGAAGGGGAAGTTCAATGTGTTTTGACGAGATTGAGACGATCACTGATCGAGAGATCAATATCGGCCTTTTAGTTGAATATAAAATAGAGTACTCTCGCATAAGAATCAGTAGCAATATCTGATACGTTTTTACGTGCAGTTTGAGCTCGCTTAATGTCCATTTTAAGGAAAAAGCAAATACTAACAACCTCCTCCCAACACGCGACTGATCGGCACCCAACCGGATTTAAGTAACATGATATACACCAAATTACTTAAGTGAATTTATTTGACAATATAATTAATTTTGGAAAGCCCACCGGCTATCAAAGCTCAATCACATTGGCGCCGATATTCTACATCAAAATCAAGTGTCCTTCTTTCCATTTGTTTAGGTGACAGTACTCGCCAGCCCACATGTCAAATTCAAATCGAACTATCACTCAAAACGGCCTAATACCCATTCCATTACGCCACCCATTTTTACCGCTCATTCATTTTCTACACATGTCTAGTGATAATAAATTTACAAAAAAAAAAAAAAACTCATTAAAGCCAAACTAAAAATTGCGACGTCGATCGCAGAAAAAAAAAGACTACAAACAAAATTATCAGTCCCCACTGTTATTTTTAATTGCAAATATGTAACTTTTATCATCGTGTCAGATAAATAATTTTTCCCTACACGACTTGGGGTTACCAGCTGTGTCGAGTTTTTTTTTTTTTTTTTAAAAGCCTCAAAAGGGGGCGTGTAAAATAAAATTTACAACTTCATGTGCTGTAAAAAAAAAACTTGTACTCTGTTAAAGATACAATGTTACTTTTTTTATAAAAATTTATAACACTTAACATATTTTAAGCTCAGCCTCCTACAAAAGGTAAATATTTGTTATTTAATTAATAAACAAAAAAAAAAAAAAAAACAAGTAACCAAGACAAAGGCAAGACACTAGTGAGCTTATCTATGACTTTGTGCCAAGCGCAACATGACTTTGTGTGCATGTTGCAGTAACAACAAAACAGAGAGCTCGCATATCAGTTTAAAAAGATAATAATAAATAATAATAGTTACCCCAGAGGGGCAAGAGAATAAGTGTAATTAACCACGTGTAGTGTTGGCCAGATAGTGGCGACGGAGGATTGTTGATTTTCCCTTGAGCTATAATAATGCATGCATGCAACACCCATTAGTGCTAATGACGGTGATAAGTGACGAAAAATTATCTGACGAGTGGCTAAAGAACGTTTTTGAGGAGGTCTACCTATCAAAAAGTGGAGGTGGGAGAGAGGCAATACTTGAGATTTTGTGGCCTAGAAGAACTATTGAACAATGAGCTATAAGCGATAGGCGCTAGTGTTTAGATACAGTGGGAACGAGGTCAACTAATGCAGCCTATAAGTTGCATATGACATAAGCTGCTTGTCATTTTGGTTAAGGCAAAGTGCGTCCAGAAAATGGCAATGAGGGTGAATGAGTTAGAAAATTGATTCCAAAAAATGTGCAGATAGAGAGAAGTTGACTCACTTAACTGATCGATCTCGGGTCAAAAGAGTGATCGAAAAGAGTCAGTACATATTTGATGTCACTCACTTTGTGGGGTATACATATTTTTGGGTAGCAAAACTTGGGTAATGTGCAAAATACGAGTTCTATAAAATGTTGGAGAGAAAAAGATGTTTATCAAGGCTAGATTGTAAGAAGACATTAAAACTCATAAGAGTTGCTTAGACAAATGCGAATCTAGGCTACAGAATGTAAATTCAGACGACAGAGTGCAGAAATTCTTTAAGAAAACAACTGCCTATCGCTAGAATTACTCCTTTTAAAAGTAAAATAATGAGAACAATTGCACAGATAGCTATAAAAAGATTAACTCTGTAAGGTTAGTCACTCAATCCTGTGACTGTGAAGAGTCAGTACTTACTTATGTCAGTATTTGCCTTATTCCATGTCAGAACTTATTTTATGTCAGTAGAAGCTTACTTCATGTCAGTACCCATTTCATGTCAGTACTTATTTCATGTCAGTATTTTTCTTATTCCATGTCAGAACTTATTTTATGTCAGTGGAAGCTTACTTCATGTCAGTATTTAGTTCAAGTCAGTACTTATGTCATGTCAGTAGGAACTTATTTTATGTCAGTATAATGTCACTATTATTCTTTTCATAACTAAACCATGGTTAACGCGTGAAATATGAGTTGGAGGCAGCAGGAGTTCTCATAATACAGGAGGTCTCTTAAGACTTGTTGATTTAAGAGTTAGTTTCTTTAAGCTGGAGTGTCACAATTCTTGAATTCTGCTTTCGCACCGCTCAATCGTCAGTAAATAGAGAATTCTTTCATGACCCAAGACATTGTGTTCCATTGTAGATAATATGTTTTGACTTAAAAAGTCCCATGTGAATTCTGAGTGCAAAGTTTTCTAAGTACAGCACGTGTAAAGGATTGATGTGAAACTGTCTTTCATAAAATTAAACTAAAAATTTTCACATTCCAAACTTTAATGAAAGTATTTTCAATTTAAATACTTTACATGCCATCAGGAGATAACACTCCTATAAAAGAAGCGAACTCTGAAACAAGTTCAATAGTTCCAAGTTGTACGAGAACAACAACATTTCGAAGATACAAGTATTCTCCTCCAGTGTTTTCAAAAATAATCAGCATGAAGTTTTATACAATTTTCTTCTTAATCATTTGTTTAATTCAAATTTTTGGTCCTGCAAAGGCATGTCGTCCTCCGACTACAACGACACCGGTACTAGACATGACCACAACCACAACGACTTGTGCTGATGAAAGTTATTATTATGATAATACTATTTCTTAAAATAAAGAAACAGTATTTAACTTTGAACGTGGTTCGAAATATCAAATAAAATAAAATAAATAAAATTTTCCGCCAGAGGAGTGTCTCAATAATAATTAAAATATTTCAGAGCAGTTAGTCACCAGAGTTATGCTGTAAATGCTGTCATGTAAATGACTGACGCATTTGTCAAAATTTGTCAAATAACGGGTCTGTTCTCGCACTGTCTACAACTACACCAATTGACAAAATTTGGCGTCAATGTTTCCAAGTTTTTCACAGAAGATAGAGCTGAAGTCGAAGAAAGTTCTGTCAAATGATTGTGTCGTTGTTGCTTGCCAAAATAGTTTGAAGTTAAAAAAAATACGAAAAAAGGGGGCAGTTTTTTTTTGTTCAAGGCGTTCCCGAACATTTTTTTGACATTTGTCTTTCTCTGAGCGAATTTTGTGTAGAGAAAGTGCGGAAACAGGCTTAATCTTTTCATATTCTGACAAGTCACGGAAATAATTTGACGCGTTCATTCTTTTCTGACATTTTGTTAGCATTTAGTCGGCTTATGTACAAAATGTGTTACCGCTTTTAACGTTTTCATTTCGCTTTACGTCATTTTAGAAAAAGTAGTGAACTACAAAAATTTCACAGCGCTTAGAGAATAAACTGCGTCTAACTTCACATTGAGTGAGTGTGAACGAGACGGATTGCTTACTTTCTGCTGCGTTAGAAGCGATCACAGTTTGATGCTTTGCATCTCAATTTGACAGATTAGTCCGGATAAGCTTATTCGCCAAAGAGATGTGATATTCCTCGATTATGTGGCTACTCCGCTAATAATTCTTAACTGACAGATTTTAACCACCAACGGTATTTTTATTGCTAGACATACGAGTACATACATTACTCTACCTTTCTATATCCGTTGCATGGTAATTCCTTTCGATTTAAAATGTATGCACATACATTCAAAGAAAGAACAACAACAAGAAAAAAAAAAAAAAAAAACAGTAAGCAATTTCATACTCGAGTGAATTCCACGGAACGGCCTTGCCCGGGGGGTTTTAAAGCAAAAGCTGCTCTCTGTACAACACTCGTTCATACATATGTGCATGTGGAACGTATCTTAAGTTGCAGTAAAGAAAAATATCTTGTCTCACATGCAAGGGGTAGTGATTGTTGTTATAAATCATTACTTGCAGTTTTTTTCTTTCTCCCCCTGTAATTATATGAATTTAATTTCTTGTTTTGATTTGAGTTTGATTGATCTGACACAAGAGACGGATTTTCCGTTTTGGAAGAGAAAAAAAAAGGAGGAATAAATCGCTGAGGCATTGCAATTTTGATTGTTTTTTTGTGATATAGTGCAATGGAGCCGAGCCTTTGTGACAGTAGGAAGTGGGTTGTGCGGTATGAGGACGACAAAAAAATGATCAACTGCAGCACGATCGTCACTATAATGATCAGTGATCGGAGCTTAAATGAACACCGATCTTTCTTTGAAAGAATAAGTAGCACCAGAACCATTCTAAAGTTCAAAGTTTTCATCTCTTTCATCCTTTCATGACTTATCTGCATGATCACCTCTTTTTCAGAGAACCTTTGTCTCCAATTTAGTGATCTTGAAGAAGTTTCCATAACTTATCTGGATGATCATGGCGATCTTCAAAGAAAGTGCTCGACAACTGATCAGGAACTGATCGTGGTCCAGTTTTTAAAGCTTATCTGTATGATCACCTCTTTTTCAGAGAACATTTGTGACAAATTTACTGATCTTGACAAAGTTTCCACAAATTATCTAGAAGACTGTGGCGATCTTCAAAGAAAATGTTCGACAACTGATCATGATCAAGAACTGATCGTGGTCCAGATCTTAAAGCTTATCTGTATGATCATGGAGACGTAGCTGGCTTAGAAGGAAACAATGAACTGATCGCATCAATGGACCTCTTTAGAAGATGACATAACGAAGAGGAAGAACTAAGAAAAAGTAGGTCTGCCGATCCTGTCTGTCTGTTCATGTGAATGCAGCCTAAATGGCTGGACCGATTTGCTTCAAACTTTATATCTTAGCTCTGTAGGATCACAATTTGAACAAATTTTGGAATTTTCGTTCTAGCCCTGTTAATAACGGTACTTTACTTAAGGCCTGCCTTACAAAAATACTTTACTACCGGTACTGATCTTCAGTAAGGTTTTGGTGATCTATCAGTTGATGGTACGTTCCTAAACAGGAAATGGTATCGCTCACTGAACCTACCAACACATGAGTTCAGTCTGAATGGTAAGAAGAAACAATTCAATTAGCATCCAAGGCTTGATACCCACTTCTAATGCATATTATTATTCAATAAAAATTCCCACCTACCACTTGTCATTTGTCAACAGAAAAAGTAAACAACAAAAACCCAACAAGCTTATCGCGGCTCACAGTAACAATTCCATAGAATTACAAGCCCCAAAACCGGATGTGCATCATCTAACACTAGCACCTATCACCCAGCAATTTGTATCGCAAAAAATAAAAATAAATCTAAACAAAGAACCACACACACACACCAATCATTCGAATGAATAGAAACAAACTAAAGTCATACAATAAAAAGATAGATATTATTAGGTACATGACACGTAGAGCCCATAAAATTAGCACCGAACATGTGTCAATGCAATTATCTAGATTCAATAGCCTCCTCTCGCTAACACGACGAGATCGGACAGAGTGTGTACACGATCATGCTGAGGTACTTGAAAGACTCTTGCAAATGAGATACGCAAACAATATTGATGCCTATTTATCCACATCACTTGTGCAGATACAATTGAACTCTGAATTGGGATAAACAAAATCTGGTTACCAGATATATCCGACTTAAAAGAGAGAAAAAAAACCGTTTCATATATTTAAGTAGGAAGGAGCAAACCATTAATTAATGACATATGCACCAGCACCATAATGCATACTTAAATTTGCTGTCTTTCATGAGTAGAGATACGCTCGAAGCGTAAACAGATACAATTCGTATGCCGCATTCCCATGAATGAATGCAACAGGCAACCAACCAACCCACCTTGGAGTAGGCGATGACGATGATGATGGTGGTGGTGCCAAATCGGAGGAAAGGATGAACACCCAACCAACGGAAAGCAAGAGAGAGGATGTGACGTTGGGGGGCTCGTTGCATTCGCAATAAATTTCCTTCACAAACGGACGCGGATGGACGGTGCTACGGTCGTTGTCATCGTCTTGGTTGTTGTTGTTATTGTCGGTTCGAAGGAGAGAGAGACCCTGAACGGATTGCAAACAAGAAAAAAAAGTATCTCAAGGCGCGCGGAGGAGGATGTACTATGTGCTGCGCGCGCAAAACGCGAAAAATAATGAATGGGCGGCTGCTGTTCTTTGTGGCTACATTCGCGCACGCTACGTACGAGGAGTACTACACTACAGGCACACACACACACATCACGGTTGGGTGAAACTTACTCGGCACAGGAAATGCCTGATAGTCGTCTTACAATCTAAAAAAGATGAGATAGCTAGTCCCACACCACACCAAGCGGGGGTGGTGTTGCAGATATGAATTATTGTTTATTTAATTCTGTCACAAAATAGAAGGAAAAACACGTCTCGAGTTCAAAGATTAAGTTATTTACTGTTTGCCTTTTTTTCGTGTGTGTACACTGTTCCCAGTGAAGTGCAACGCGGAATAAAACATTGCGATAGAAGGAGGAGGAGGAGGCATGGTTTCGCATGAATGCAACTGCTATTACGCCCGACAATCGTATCGCATAATTACAGGGTGACTGAGAAAGTGCCATTAAAATAATTATACGAACGTTCACCAATCGATAGTATCATTTAGTGTGCGGTATGTTCTGTTTTTTTTCTTTCTCTCCCCTTGTCTCATATTTCACAGAGAAAACAAAAAAAAAGTATATTTAATTACTTTGTAGAGACAAAGGCGGCAGACCGCCACAACCACCGCCACAGACGGGTGACAAGTTGCTGCTACTGTGCTGATGATATTTTAAGTTCCTCTTATCAATCATATGGAAAAAAGTAAATAAATACGAGTATATTTAAAGCGATCATATGATTAGTAGACGAGCGAATGTCTTGTCTGTCTTTGTTGACTTTGCACAGTGACCCGAATTATTTGGAAGTAGGTCTCGTGTTCGATGGCTGGTCTGAGTCAGAATAGTCAAAGCAAAGGGTCACAACAATTTTGAATGGATTTAGTCACTGTACAACCCATTTAGTACGTACTGACACCATTGAGCCTAAAAGCACACTTATTTTATGTAAAGTTGCATTTTAAGGTACATACTTTTAGGCGCTTTGATAGAGTGATAGTATGATTAGTAGACGAGCGAATGGGGGGAGGTATTGAGAGAGAAAAAAAACTACTGTCTTTGTTGACTTTGCACAGTGACCCGAATTATTTGGAAGTAGGTCTCGTGGTCTCATGTTCGATGGCTGGTCTGAGTCAGTAGACAACGCAAAAGGTCACGAAAATAAATCAAATCACAACAATTTTAAGTCGATTTAGTCACTGTACAACCCATTTAGTGGGTACTGACACCATGGAGCCTAAAAGCACACTTATCTTTCTGTAAAGTTGCATTTTAAGGTACATACTTTTAGGCGCTTTGCCAAAATGTTAGTTTACTGGCTTTTTATTCGCACAAAGATGCAGTGATACAAATTCAAAGGAAGAATTTTGACTAAGGATCAAGGGATCGCTTAAGGCTATCTTAAACAGACGAGTAGGACCTTCACCTTCTCAAATTTTCAACTAAGAATTCAGAAGCTGAATAAGACCATAAAATGCGAAGGGTCATTACAAAGACTATAGACTTGCTAGAATGATGTTTAATGAAAAATAGTCTCTGAATAGATCAACAGCTTTTGGCGGCACTAATAGCAATAAATTGTCCTTAATGAGGGTCTATTTGGTCTCTCTAATTATTACAAATTAATTCATCAATCAGGCAAGTCGTGATCAGAAGCACCACGGCTTGACAATCGACCTTGGTAACAGTCATTTGTCAGTTACGTACACTTGCAGATACAAGTGCATACATGCAAGACGTATCTACTGATCACAAAGTACGAATAAATGTCCCCCTCTTTGAACGGATATGTTTGCATTTGTAAAACAAAAAAGCCCACTCAACTTTCAAAAACAAAACACCTGCATAAATCTTCGAAAAACAAAAACCGATTAGCATTAGCATCGCCCCATCATAATCATAAACAATCAAATGAATCAAATGAAATCCAAAGCCAAGCCAAAGTCGAAACCAACCAACCCAACCCCATGACTGCACGATTTGTTATAAGAGATACATATGATAGATACACCTCCTCAACTTCGACCGCCACCACACTTTGGTTTTTTTTTCTCCTTCTTTTTGTAAACAAAGTGTGGGTTGGCTTGTTGCCTAACTGACTGGCTAAGAATTAGAAAAAAAAAAACAGTGAAATACGCGAATTAGCATACGCCTGTCAAAACACTTAACAAATGCAAATTAGAAAAACCCCAATTATACCCATAGATACGTCTCTTGTTCTGCTATAGATACGCATTTGAGTTGTAAAACTTCTGGCGGTCATAATTGTTTCGAAAAACAACAAAACCGCAAGTAGCACGAGCTTTTAATTTGCAAAATGATTAACAAGAATAGAAGAGAAAAACCCAAAAATGAAATAAAAATTTATATCAAACGGGCACACAGCAGCTGTTCCCATATACATATGTATATCGCAACCTACACAAAGTATCTGTCAGATTGCAATGGTGGTGCCATGGTGGTATATCCCCCAGTCAAATTGTCTACCTGATCGGCGGATGTGTATAAGTTTTTGCGGGGGTTGAAGTTTATTTGGATTTCCTCACCATCATCTTCCTCTCCAGTCATCTATGACGTAAAAAGAGTGGTTGCGGTTCAAAGATATAATTTCTTAGTGCGTGGCTGCGAATTTTGTTGTTGTTTTCATTCACATATTGTGCGGCACACGAGTGGGTGGAAATAATACAAGAAAAAAAGGTGAGAAGCTGTATGTGTGGGACGTATAATAGTGTACATATGGCCTTTGGAGTGTTATAAACTTGTTGACTGCCTTGGACAGATGGAAACTGTTATATTGAAGCGAATAAAGGTGGGGATTTTGGATGATGAATAGTGGTGTGTGGAGCCTTTTTTTTATCAATGAAGTGTACAATAGTAATTCACACTTCAAGTTGCGGACAAATGGTGAAGTGTTGCAGAGATTGATATCTTTTAGGCGATAGCAACGACTATAAAACTATAAGAAGCTAAGATTCAAACCATTCACAACTCAGTGACTAGAGAAAGGGCGAACTGTGAATGGGCCATTTTAGGAAAGTTAAAGGGACACAACTGACAGTTTTACTAGTCCAAAAAAAAACAGATCTTAGTTTTTGTATCGATAAATATACAAGAACGTTGATTTTGCTGCAAAGAAGAGAATGCTTCTTGCGAGCTTGTAAAATGTTACATACATTCCACAGGTGTCTGACGTAATCCACATTTACGCGATCAAAACTTGAGCGACAGTTTAACCTTACAATTCTTTCGTTCGCATTAGCAGGTCCCTAAGCTGTGAATTGAACTTTATACGACCAAAACTTAAGCGAGAGTTTAACCTAACAATTCTTTCGTTCTTTTGTGCACGCTCGTTGCTATTCACAGGTGCCTAAACTGTGAATCGATCTTCATACAAACGCACGATCAAAGCTTAAGCGAGAATATAACCTAACAAGTCTTTCGCTGGTTCCTATTCGCAGGTCCTTAAGCAGTGAAGCGATCCTTACACATTCGCTTGATCAAAACTTAAGCGAGAATTGAACATAACAAGTCTTTTGTTCTTTGGTGAACACTCGTTCGCATTCGCAGGCCCTTTTAGCTGTGAATTAAACTTCATTCGGTATCTTGTCTCTCTCTACGAGACGGTTTGGAACTCTAGATGCGGTTGCTGTTCAACCTAGTAGAGGGGTATTCTCATTCTGTGAATCGATCTTCATTCGGTAGTTTATTTCTGTCTGCGAAATGGTTTCGAATACTAGATGCGGTTGCTGTCCACGCTAATAGAGGGGTGTGCATTCTCATTTAGTGTAGCGACCATCATTCGGTATCTTGCCTCTGTGAGATGGTTTAGAACCCTAGACGCGGTTGTTGTCCAAGCTAGTAGAGGGGGATTTTCATTGAGTTAATCGATCTTCATTCGGTAGTTTCTGTCTATGAGATCGTTTAGACCTCTAGATGCAGTTGATGTCCAAGCTAGTAGAGGTGGATTCTCATTCTGTCAATCGATCTTCATTCAGTGTCTTGTCTCTGTATACGAAACGGTTTGGAACTCTAGATGCGGTTGTTGCCCAAGCTAGTAGAGGGGGATTCTCATTCTGTGAATCGATCTTCATTCAGTGTCTTGTCTCTGTCTACGAAACGGTTTGGAACTCTAGATGCGGTTGTTGCCTAAACTAGTAGAGAAGTATTATGTGTCTGTCTACGAGTTGGTTTAGAACTCTAGATGCAATTGCTGTCCAAGCTAGTAGAGGAGTATTCTCATTCTGTGAATCGATCTTCATTCGGTATCTTGTCTCTGTCTACGAGATGGTTAAGATCTCTAAAAGCGGTTGCTGTCCAAGCTAGTAGATGGGTGTTTCATTCAATGAATCGATCTTCATTCGGTAGTTTGTTTCTGTAGGGTTTCGAACCCTAAATGGGGTTGTTGCCTAAGTTAACAGATGGGGTTCGTGATTTAAACACTGTTTTCTTGTCTCTGTCTACAAGGTAGTTGTACAAAAGGAAGGACAATTCTATGACTTGACAGATGACCTATCTTACGGTCATGACTTCACACAACAATAATTTATCTCAATATCCGGGGTTACATTCACATTCCACCGTATCCATTCATAAGAAAAAACAGAAAGAATTCGATGATTTATTTTTACCATTTTTATCAAATAAATTCTCCCAGATACATAGAACAAAAAGACCACTGAAACTTTCAAACAAAAGAATAAGGCCCTATTATTTATCCCCCAAACGATTTATGCTTGTTTACCACAATCGACTCGACACGACCTTCCATACATGTATTTTTATATCTCAGATTTATTACATAAAAAAATAATAGAACAAAAAAAACTCTATCTTGAGACCTTTTAAGTTCAATAAGAAAAAAAAACTAAATTGAATTTATTAATTTCCTCTGAATAATGTTTCTATCAAGATAAGATACTAATTTACCGATAAAGCTATATTTATTCATAAAAATCTAATTTTATGTTTATTTCCCAATAACAATCATAAATAAAAAACCTTTCTCCCCAAAAACAAGAAATAGATTCGCCTATTCAGCGAAGCAAGTGGGTGGACAAAGGTTTCCAAAAAAAAAATTTGAATAGGAAAACTTGATCTCAATTTGGTATCAATGGATCGCATTGTGTGTGCACAGCACACCAACTCTGGGACAAAGGTCTCTCATAAATATTTAAATCATCATCAAGAGGGAAGACAGCAGATAGGTCTAATAATGATGCTAATATCCGGTTCCTTGCATATTATATTCATTTGTTATGATTAGTAACCACTAGTTTCTCCCGCCCGCCAGCTGAGTTTTTTTTTTTTTTTAACAGAAAGACATTTCCATTTTCCATTCCCATTCAGGTGTTAAATTCATTCATTAAGTTTCGATGGAAAGAAAAAAAAAATTAATTCAGAAAAATAGAAACAACGCGACAACCGGTGGGAGAGATATTTCTTTGAATTTGAATATTTAAAAAATAACATCCAAAAACAGCCATCTAAAGTAGGTAACTGCCCATTCAGTGGGCGTTGCTAAAACGAAGAAAAAAAAAATCATAAAATTTATTAACCAGTCACCAAAAAGCAAATGACAAACAAATTTTTTATTCAAATTTTGCTTGGTTCAAAAAAGAAGAGAGAGAACTGAAACTGAACCCATCCTCTTGTAATTAGAATATCTTTTATCTCAGACTACTTTGTCAATGGTGAGCGAGCTTAACTGTCAGACAGTAACGCCCCAACAAAGGCCCCACGTCTTTTGTTAATGTCCATGAATTAGATTTCAATTATTTGAATAAACAGATTAATTTTAATTAGTTTATCTGAATGGATAAATCGGAATAAATTTCATTATTTTCTTGCTCAAAGATGACATTTGACAGAAGACTTTAACGCAAAATAAAAAGCCCTACCCATACCAGTACACAACTCATGTCATGGTCAAAGTAACACCTGTCAAAAAAAAAACACACTCTGTGTGGGTATTTTTACCAAGTGTCATTCAAACTGTCACTACAGTTGTCTTGTCAATTAATTATTACTTTTTGTTCTTTTCATTGGAAAATCTTAACCTTTTTTTTTTTAGTTTTTGTGTGCACGACAAGAAAACAAGGAAACAAACAGAACTAGTACAGTGTGTGGGATATCTACAAGTTAATGCTAGAGACACTTAAAAAACTTTAAAATTTATATGTCATTTGTTAATCTTGTTGAAAAAAAAAAATCAATTGATTGATAAGATATTTCAAATGACAATTGTGTTAGCTGTTTCGATAGAAATTTGCTGGCAAACAAGGTGACTTTTGATTGACTTTAATTCTTAGAATTTTTCGGTAAGTCATGTGTTATCAATTGTTATTGTTGATGTCAGCACTAACAAACGTGTTAAGGTTAAATTCTTAATTTAGAACTTGCCTCAATGTTTATGTTTATACTTAAAATCTGAAAAAGAAATATAAATTGTTGCTTTCACTGATAGGGTGTAGCTTTTTAGCACATAAGACTCGCGACAGGTGGGTTAAAATCAATTCAATTCAATTTTGACCGTAGGACTAGATCAAGTAAGAAAGTTCAAAGGAGAACAAACTGCTGATCGATAAGTGAAAAGTCGTAGAGTTAGCTGACAGTTCAGAATGATCAATCAATCAATCACTGTTCACTGATGGGTCTAAGGCAGATTAAGGTTAGACTAGCCTATTCTCGACCTCTCTTAGTCAGTGTTTTAGGCCACCGAATTGTTGCAGTATTTTTCAAGCAGAAATTGTGGTGTTCTGACACAAAATGACACACAATGACATCGTCATTTATATCAACAGTCAAACAGCTAGTAGAGCACTCCAATCTCCAACAAAAAGATCCAAATGGAGTGCTTTTCAAGCAGAAATTGCGGTGAAAAATTAATTGTTTCTGACACATAATGACACATAATGACATCGTCATTTATATCAACAGTCAACCAGCTATTAAAGCACTCGAGTCTCCAACAATAAGATCCAAATGGAGTGTTTTTCACGCAGAAATTGTGGTGAAAAAATGATTGTTTCTGACACATAATGACACACAATGACATCGTTATTTATATCAACAGTCAAACAGCTAGTAGAGCACTCCAATCTCCAACAATAAGATCCAAATGGAGTGTTTTTCACGCAGAAATTGTGGTGAAAAATTAATTGTTTCTGACATAGCATAGATAGATAGCATAATCCTGAACGACATACCGACAGGTTGTAGTCTCTGCTCCAGCACTGTTATAGGCTAATGAGAGATGGCGTATGAGTCGCGTTAATCATGACATCTATCAGGCAAACTAAAGGGCTTCAAGCAGCTCATAGATGGCGATGGTGTATCTACTGTGTCAGTACTGAATGAGACATACTCTATACACCAAGAGAAGGTGAGTCGTTTTCTTTTGAAAGTAGGTAATAGAGTGTTGGTGTTTTCTGAGATTCAAACCATCAACCCCAGGCAGAGTAATCCAACGCATTAACCACTAACCAATGACGGCCATGTGTATACGTCGAGGAATATAATAAAAGGACGAAACTGCAGTAACTAGAACCACTGTATTAAGTCAAAACTTGTCGAGCTCTTTAGCAAAAGAGTAGTACACCAAATGTAGGTATCTTCCAAAGGTTTTTTTTACATTTGTGAAGCAAAGAAGGACTCTTTTTGTGGTTGACGTCAATTCCCACATGCATCTCTCACTACAGAAGCTGATTGGCTGCAAAACCCTCTATAAGGCCAGCCATGGAACTGGCCAAACTCCCAGTAACCAATGGCACTCTCTGCGTCCTGCAATCAGTTGTATTTCAAGCGAGTTTCTTGAACCCATTTACTTCTAATTTCAGTTGTAAACAACCATGTTCCCAAGGCCCGTTTAACAAATTAAATTCCCAATCTGTTTAGACCACAACCTAATTTTATGTCTTTCTCTCCGATAAAGTGAACGTGTGGCTGCTCCCTTTTACACCACAGATACCTTTCCAAAAAACACAAGGCACTGAACAGCACAGCTTCCCACTGACAAGCACAGCTTGACGTCCTCGGCAACATGTTGCTAAACCATGCTGAGATGACAAACTTACACGTACGTACGTTTTTCCTCATTTTCAGAGATTTTCTTGTCTCTTTTATTTCCCCGAGTTTTTCTCTCCAAAACAAATTTTCATTTTCTAAAAATAGAAATGAGAAAATCATACGAGTTTGCCGTGGCTGCTGCTGCTGCAGTACACACACGAGTAGCTAGAAACACATCTGTTTATATCGAGAAAACACGCTTAAACAAATAGATCACGTTTTTATCAATAATTATTATTGGTATTACGCCGGGGGCATTACATACTGTGAGTGCGTCTGATGGGAGCCCCCCCCCCTCCTTCTAGTAGGGCGGCAGCAGCAACACTCCCGCTGTCTGGCTCTGTCCATTTCGTGCTGTTACTGCATCCAACTAGGTGGGCTATACTCGAAAATAGCCCAAGTCTATTGGTATTTCATTTAGTCGAGCAAATATTTGTTAAAAATTTAAATAATGCATTTTAAGATACGAAAACTAAAACAAGCAAATGCCTGGAGAATGTCGAATTATCAGTTGGGTACACATTGGCTTCTTTACCTTTTTTTCTTATTCTCACCTTGTATTTGTGTCAACAAAAGGGTTTTTTTTTTTATACATAACACCAAAAATCCCCCTCAAGTATTCAGATACAATGCAACTATCATAACCCAAAGTTGACAGACTGACGACGACGACAATTGAACTTTACTCTGTTTATAAGATGAGATTTGACAGATAATCAAGTGTCAAATTATACGTATCTACTTATCTGTATTTTCATTTCGTTATCAGTCAGAGATACTCACTCTATTCTCGTATCTGCAGAAGTTTTTCTGAACGACTATTTTATTTATTTTTGAAATAAACTTTTTTTTTTTGTATCTGTATCTTATCGGGTAATTAAATTTTCATTTTTTTGACTGTTTTATGCACCTTTTTTGTTGTGTTGAAAGTTCATTTCAGTTTTTGTACCTGATTTACAAAAACAAAAATGTTTATGGAACTTAAGTTTTTTTTTTTACTAGAATCACGATTTTTCTGTGTACATCCGTTTCCTGATTGGAATTCGAAATGAATCTGACGATGTGTCACTCATTCGTTGGCGGCAAACGGACGGGGTGTTACATGACGAGAGAGGGAGAGATGTGTTTTTTTTTTTTTTTATAAAAACAAAAAGAAACATGTGTTATAGGGGTACATAAAAGGTATTTTTGTTGTTTTTGATGAATTTATGACGAAAAACACGTGCGACGAGGACGTTCTGTCGGTTAATGTCTTTTTATACAATTTTTTGGTGGAAATTTTCAAATTTTTTGAACTTGTTTCTTTAAAAACCCCCCTTCATCAGATCAGATCAGTCTTGGAGTCATGTCGAATCTCAGGTTCTTTGCTTGACTATAAGATTTGTGTACTAAGCTACTTTTCATACCCATTTTATTAATTTGAAGTCAGAGAAGCTGTCACAGATTGACTTACTGATAGTTCAGTTCGTTCATTATCCTATAGACTTCTGATAGTTACAATAAAGCTTCTTCACCCCTTTTAAAACAAAAGCTCAAAGAACTCTCTCTTTCTAACGAAAGTTTCGAAGCCATTGACACTAAAGTCTAAGCAAAACCCCCATATGTCATTCCCACCGAGTCGAAATCATTTCGAATGTCTACAATTGTCAGTTGAGTTGTGAAAAATAAATATGACCGCTTTGGCAGAAGGAGAATATTGACAACTTAATGAACACCAAAATAAACTGAGATTCACGCTGTAGGCTTGTTTGATTTGACAATCTCTCACAGACAAATGAACTCAAAGGGGTTTCGTTGAGATCTAGAGGTTTCAAAGCCCTGGAAATACAAAGCAAAAGATTGAAAGTTTGGAGAAATTCGAACTTGCAATTTCGTTTGGTGGAAGCATAGTAAATATGAACTTGCGAATTTGTGTGGGCTTTGAACCAACTGCCAGCTGTCATTTTGAGCACGAACTTCAAAAAAATATTTCAAATGTCTCTCAAATTATCATCTTGGTAACTAAAAGATTCAAAGTGGCCACGTTCCCTAAGCAAGGAACTCGCTAGACGGACTGCTAAAACCCGCTGGAAGACCAAATAGTTTGCTAGATTTATAAAGTACTAAAACTAAGTTTTAAGTGATCCGGGATTTGGACCCAACCTATTGAATGAGACAGAAGGTTTCAAAGGCTTTATTTTGGTTTCGGACAAAGTTTTTTGTTGCCTGACAAATATTTAGACGAGGCATTCTTATGCTGTCGGGTTGATGCATAGTCTGAACTCTTTTATTGAGTTAAGTTCGATTGTGATGGTTTCAATAGTCTTTCTTTCAATAGTATCGCTAGTAATAGCAGTCAAAATAGTGGATACATAAGACCTCTCCTTGCGAGGTTCCTTTGGAGGCCAGTGCATGTACTTGAATATCACTCAGCTAAGATAATAAATATATTTAAGGAGATGAAGTCAAACTGAATGCAATATTTCTTTGAAAATCAAAGCAAGCCAGGATCAAAGCAAACATTTACGCATTTCCTTCGATTTATGGCACTGAAAAGTGAAATCCCAAGGTTGGTTTGCCTATTGTTACCGAAGGAACTACATTGCCTCCGTCTCATTGGCGACTCTCTTATAAATATCCTTCACACTGACCTCGACATCAGGGACCTTTTTCAGGATGTTTTTATGATCCTCGATGCGTTACCAACACGTGTTCTTCAGTTACCTGTGAAAATTTAACACTTTCCTTATTGAAAACCAGCGAACTAAATCAGAAAGGTGTCTATTCATTTCCTTTGTCGGACTCTATCGGATTGTAGGTGTTAGGTCATCAAGAAGTCAGTGATAACATGTGAAATTCCATTCCCGAAAACAAACTAAAATAAACATCCTCCCCCAGTGTCTAAGACTATAAAAATAAAACAAAATACGTATCTGCAACAATTTCCCGTGAACATTCCTATTTTATGAGTTTTCATGACAAATATACAAAATACAAAACCATCAAACGTATTTTTAAAATTTTAATATTACGCATACAGTTCTCATAAAGAAACGAAAATAAATAAATCTAAGCCTAGACGAAGGAAAATGCATACACATCATCATCGTCGTCATCACACTAAAAATACCCAACCCCGACCGCGATTAGATAAAAAAAAAAAATTCTGCTCCTCCAGATGAAATGTATATATAATTCTTCACTTCTCAATCCCTTTGAGATTAGTCACGTATCTACAGATGGACTTTATACCTCACATCCGTCGGTGGGCATTTGTTTAAATGCATTTATTAAAAACCATTTTTTTTTGTGTAAGCAATCAATGGACAAATGCCAAAAAGACAAACAACAATTTGTGGTCAGTGAATATTTACGATCTAAAATCAAAGACACACATGTTTAGAACACAATACGCCTACAAAATGTGAAATAATAATAAACTGGAGCATGCCAACTACATACAGATACATTTAGATACAACGGCGACTACTTCTGACGCACCGACGCAGCCGTCAGCTGACCTATAGCGCGCACAACAATCTTAATCACTTGTGTTGTATGTTGTGTGTGTGTTGCTGGGGGTCTATCTATCTGTTATGAAAATTACGTCTACATGACACGACAACAATTACAAAACTTTACGTTTTGCTGGGTGTTTAAATTAATTACCTGCTAAAGTGATTTTTTTTTTTTTGGTTACAAATCTCAGTGTATCTATACAGTGAGTCGATGCAATTTATTGTATCTATTCGTTGGAATTGAACATCTGGGAGGAATTTTTCAACTCATTCTAATTTGTTGCATGTAAGAGCCGCTACACATGCAACATTGGGAAGGTGAACAAGATCCACAATCCACCCCGCAATTGTACACCGGTTTTATTCTCAGTGTAGCTTTTTGTTCTGCAACTGAGAATGGCTGCTGTGCAACTGTATACGTGTCCATTAAGAATTCAAATCAAAACTAACTTAATGAATGAATCAACGATCCAACGACCAGAGGCAACAAATTTTTGATGAGCGAATATTCACTATTAATTGCAATCTACATGTCGATAGGATGCATTTTATGATATTTTATTATCGATTGCGATCGTTTAGAAATCAATTTCAATCAATTAAAGTCAAATAAAAAAAGTGGGCGGTTGGGTAAGGTATTGCGGTCTTTATTGCATGTTTTGCTGATCAATTAAATAAATGTATGCTAAAATAGATAGACCACACCGTGAGTAGAGCAGAGCAACAAGTGCTTGATGCTGAGAAATTAAATGTTATTTACCACGATTGGGGGCGATTTTAATTGCCTCATATTGATGGGATTTAAATGGCGGGATTAGTCAGGATTTTTAGTAAGCCAAAACTTATGTGTCCACCCACTCGGAACTGCAGGTGGTGCGCACTGAGGGGCAAATAAATGAATATAATTTGTTTGGCAAAAGAAAGATGATTCACCACACCACACACACAGACCTTGGATAGACGAAAGAAATTACTATTGTTAAATTTATTTATGCTATCATTTAGCGTATGAAATTTAATATCTGTTAAGTGATTGTTTATTCGTTTTTATTGAGATCGCGTGATCTGTTCCTTGGGTGACCTTTGGAAAAATAACAAAAAAGACTTTGGACAGAACAATTGAAAGGTTGTGTCTTTTTATTTATTTGAGGCTCCTTTGCTCAAAAGACGCTTCTTACGCCATCAAGCATGAGTATAATAAGAAACTCAAATAGACAAGGTTCCAAGACAAGGCTAAAATCCCTACAGATACAGCAATACAGATCTGTCAGTCACCACAATGTGATGTCGCTTTCCTACCGCCTACATCTTATTCGGTCAATGAAAGAGAAGTTCAGTGTTCAAGTCGCAGCCATTCACAGTAGAAAAATGTCAAATTTCGCTGTGTATTTCAACACGAACGCGAAAAACACTGTGAATTATGAGCGAATGCAAAAAATACCACATACAACTCCCTCTAGCAATGTGGACACCACCCATGGAGAATCGACTCCATACAACTTCCTCATGATTGACATACCAACCTAATGATAGGACATACTTCTATTTCTCATCTTTGTGACAAAATAGATGATTTTATTCGAATCAAAAGGAATGGTGAGTCAGGTAAGTGAGCTGTGATCAGTTGCGATGAGTCGAATCATTTTCAAGTCTTTGTGAGAGACCCAAAAGTGACATATCTTTATCCGAATCTTTTTCAGGATAAAGAAGATTTGAAATAGATGATATCATTTATATCAGAAGGAATGAGGAGTCAAGTAAGTGAGTTGCGATGAGTCGAATCACCTTAAAGTCCTTATGAGAGGCATACAAATCATGCGATTCAACATATCCTTTTTTGAATCTTTCTGATCATAAGTATAGAAGATTTTAATTATTACAAAAAAGGTCCTCAAACAAGTGAGTGAATCGGGGTGAGTCGACTCATTTCAAACACCTCATGTGAGCCACACAAAGTTCTGATGAGTCGAATCGATCATATAGAAGATTATATTATAGAAGATTTTATTCGTAGCCAAAAAGGTCCTGAGCCAAGTGAATGAATCGCGGTGAGTCGACTCATTTCAAACACCTCATGTGAGCCACATAAAGCCTGTGTTAAATCAAATTTCTTTTTTACATCTTTGTCAGGAAGTACTTGATTACATGGAAGCAAAAGAGATGCTGTCTTATGGCAGTCGAGCTCCTCGCAATTTTGGCTGGAAATATATGGTTTTACTCGGATCAAAAAAGAGTAAGGTCACTGAGTCAAGTAAGTGAGGTGTAATGAGTCGACTCACTCCAATTTTTTTGCATAAACATTTGAAAAAAGATCCTATTTGTCCTTAAGGCATAATCAGGTCTAAAACATGATCTCTGTCTTTTTCTGTACAAAACAATATGCGATAGTCATGCATGGACATAGGGTCACAGTTTTTGGCTTAAATTTAAGTGATATACTGATCCACATACTACTCACTCATTACATGAACTGATAGGGATATTTTCGTTCGGAAACTTACCTGAAAGAAAGAAAAAGAAATAGAATTAGTAAGATGTTTCTTTTCAAAGTATTTTAGTCAAAAAATGTCAGAATTTTATAATACATCTCACAGCTGTCTAGAGCTAGAGGATTTTTATAGAAAATCATACCAAAGACCCTTACTGCTATCTCATGCCAACGACTCAATCCCTTCAAATTCAGAAAAGGATTCCTATTACACTCAAACTAAAATCAAACCAGGCAGCAAAACCAAAGACACGTGTAGGAATAGCAAACGCTTTTCAGCATATCAAATTGTCTTTATCTCTCTGGCTTAAGTTACTCTTTATCTTCGACCATAATACACCGTGCTGACACAACCATAAACGATCATGTCTGATCCACTTACTTCGTTCGTGACATACATTATCTCCAATGATTGGAAAAAACTTATCAAAAACTATAATTTCTGACCTAAAAACCCAGCCCATCTGTTCCCACTCTACTTGAAAACAAATCACAGTTCTTTTTACATAAAACTGCACTTAAATTTTTTTAAAAAAAAAAGATCATGTAACCTACTTAGTCTCGGATCTCAAGTGGCGCGGCTGTAAGCGATCAGCAAAAAAACGAAAAACTCTAAAGGATACGCGACACCAAGACGCGACTACAAGACTCAACAATTAGTTTTCTCTTTCAAAAAAAAAAAAAAACCTAATTCTGTAGGTTCAAATAAATTTACATATATAAAGAACAAATTTTATGTGGCAGTGCTAAAACCATGTCTCATCTTGGTTACAACAATGCGATAAAATCATTGAATTTATCGGATATTGATGGTGTAAACGTAAACAAAAATCCTTCTCATTTTGAAAGAAACTCAACAAAAAACTTTGTCGACACATTCCTTGAGATTGTTGTTGAGAAATTTGAGAGAATTCTGTTTCCTCATTTTGTATATTTAGATACAAAGTATCTGCAAGTGAGTTTTTTCCTGTTTCTTCAACTGTGGGAAAAATATCTATTTTTTGTTTGTCTCATTTGAAATATAATCCAATAGATCAACCTACTCGCAGCAGAGTCATTAACAAATTGATAGCTTCCCGTTTAGGTAGCAAAATTAATTGTTGTTTTTTTTTTTTTTTTTTTCAAAAGATATTGTTGCTGCTCCTGCTCTGATGGTTGGTTTGAAACAATAGAGCATCTTTATTTTTATTACTTTGTGACATTCAAATTAATTAGGAATCATTAAGGAGAGAACATATTTTGCTTGTAAACAATGAAACGCTTCGACAAAAAGTTGCCATAAAATTTTTGAAACTAATTTTTTTTTTTTCAGTTAATTAAAGATTTAAATTTTATATCTCTCTCTTTCCTACTTTTTATTGGAACGACGACGACGACGGCGGTAGGTAGGTTAGTTGTAGGTGAGCAACAGTAATAAAGATGAAACTGATAATAGTGACATGGTTATGACATTTACAACTATGATAATTATAGATTGGATTTGCTGTATTTGAATAAGGCGGAGTATAAATTCAGCGTTTATCAGTGCGTCGGTTGTAAATTTCCTAATTTTTCGTGCGGCGGAGGTTCTCTTCTCATTTTTTTTTTTATGAATATTAATAAATACTAATTTTGAAAAAACAAAAACCAATAAAAATCCAAAATTAAGCTGAGGAGGTAGGAAAATTTGCATAGGAATTCTTATTTTGGTAAATCGATACACAGGAAATGGAAGCGAAAGTTTGATAATAACACACTAAAGAGGCTTGTTTGATTGTAATTAAAAGGTTCCAATGGATGCGGCACTCTTTTTTCAGCCGATAACAACTTTTCATTGAGGTCAATGAAAAGATCCGAAACAAAAACTAACGAGAATTCTATCAATGACTTCAATGATTGCCTAAAATTTCTTAGCGCATACTGTGGTATCCTTATTTCAAAAGAGAATATGAAACTTTTTCCAAAGACGGCATAAATTCTGAAATCATTGATGTCAATGAAATCAATATAGTCATTATTATCAACAGATATCAACATATGTATATGTCAGCTAAGTACTTACTTCAGTAGCTTCAATGTATGCTACAGAAGTAATTTACAGACTTCAATGAAAACAGCAAGATGTCTTCAATAAAATGTATCTTCGATACGATACTGCACTTTTTGTCTTGGAGAGCAAAGGTGTTCAGAAAATTGTTTATAAGAACTCAGTTGAAAGGTACAGTGCAATTCCAAATTCGAAATCAATCATAATCACTGGCGTTCATAGTTCAAGTCTTTATCTTAACTGCCTTCAATGTTTTCAGTCTGTTACTAATGAACATCTAAAGGTGGACCCAATAAACTAGCTCTCAGTTTTGGCAGTGCCGTGGCATTTAGGTCGCATAGTTCACTTTGCACTCCTAGTGAATCAAGTCCCAACATTCTAATACTAAGTTTGGTTTGATTCAAAGTGTCTGCCAGTTAAGTTTGGATCAAAGATTCACCATCAGTTGTTAGAACCATTTTGAACATTTTATAAAGCACTTGAGAGTAAAGTTTGGGCGAGTAGCTCTCAAGCCACTCTCAAGAGAATTTACGTAAGTGGACACGGACATGAGAGCAACTCGCAGAGAGAGCTGGTTTACTACTCTCAGCTTTCAAATTTTTAAAAGAGTTGCTCGCAAGTGGAAAGATCTGATCTTCCTCACACTTTTCAAACAATATCCGTATTCTGAGAGTAGCTAGTTGCGATAGTAAGTCACACAAATTTTACTTTCATATGAAAAACTACTCGAGAGTTAACTAGCGAAAGTGCTCTCAAGTGGACACGGGTCTTTAGAGGCTTTTACTGAGAGTTGCTTTAGGATTAAGTACTTTTGAGGCTTCGTTCGCAGTTTGAAACTTAGTTCGTCCTAGAGTTGGGCTTTAGTCCTAAAAAGAGTCAGGATACACTGAGACCAAAGGGAGGGAGCAAACGCGGTGTTATTTGCTTACTAGTGGGTTTGCAGGTTTGAGAAGGACCCTTGGGAGGTGACTGATACAGTACAAGCCTCTCATGAGAAGCCTTCGACCGGAATGATGAGGGTTGAGGATTGTAACTCATTCCATCGAGCCTAAGCTGTTGTATCAGTCAAACCATGGGATTTAGTTCGTAGGGCCCTAGAGGAGGGCTACTGATGTTTGAGTCACTCAAAATGATCTGCAATGCGATCTAAGTCTAGCTATGTTAAAGGATTCATTTGACGAGAGTGCCTACACTTCAATCGATACAAACTGATAGAAGGATTTGTGCCATTGGGTCCATATAGTTCTCTAGATCATATAAAAGCAAATGCACATCTTTCTGTTTTGAATAGAGAATGGGATTGTGCGAAAGTGAGTCAAAATGAGTCCACTATCTTACAGCAGCTGATTGCTTCATTCACGTCCTGTGACAAAGGAACTGAAAGATGAACTTATTTGTGTTGTCAAACTAAGCTTGCCTCTTTGCCAAGCCAAGTAGGATCGGAAGTTTGTAGTGAGTGAGTCAAAATGAGTGCTTCTTTTAGGTACAGACTGGGCACAGCAAAGAGGCTATAAATTTAAATGTAGGTACTTTGTGAAATAAAATCAGAAGTATCTACAAATTGGAAGGTGGAACCCAGAAGTCTAAATTTTAGTCAGACATAGTCATTTAGGATATCAAATACACTCAAATGATCCCCCCTTTTAAGAGAAAGAATACAAAAATATGAATGGAAGAACTGGAAGGAAGTAGACACCAAAATGGTCACTTCCTTCATTCATAAGTCTTCGCATTGGATATTGCAAAATTCATTCACGTTTTGTCGCTCAATTAAAAAGAAAACAGAATGCCCCACGCGCCCCTTTAAAAGATTTCCCACAATACGGTCGTAAAAACTCTGCATTCGTTTATTTTTTGTTTTCCTTTTAACCCATATGACATTTGCACGCTTCCCTCTTCAATTGAGTTACAATTCCCATCAATCTACCATGAGGCCGTCATAAAACTCAACCATGTGGGTGGATAGTGGTGGGTATCTGTGCATTCTAAAAGAAACAGAGAGTGTAGCATATGCAAATGAGCCGCCTTCTTCCTACTTCGGCCCAAACTTGGCCACAACCAGCAGCAGCAGCAAGCACCACTGACCAGTCATAGTTCTTTATTTGTGTGTAAGTATATTTTGCATACTCATTCGATTTTATTTCTTATTTATGGTCTACTGCAACCAACAGGGTATCTCTCATACGACAGACAGCTTGGCGTGCAGTGTATCTAGCACCAGTTCGCTCCATCCATTTCTATATGTATTTCTGACCATTTATTGACTACTGATTTATTTTCAGCTTCAAAATGGTTGGCAGAGATACACAATCATACAGATACACTCTCCTCCTAGTCGCTGCTGTGCCTTCATTTGGGCAGAGCTGTACGAAGAGATGACTCTTGCTCCTCGCTTCTCAGTCTCACAGTCTCACGACGTTATTTATGGGTTGTCTCCGAAAATAGCTCGCGCACATCAAATTCGTCGTAGACGTGTGTAAGACTCAATTAATTGGAAATTATCTAACCATCTCTCGTTTACCTCTCCCAACCGACGAATAAAAACCACAAAAAAAGTGACTTTCTTTCTTGCTATTTATATATAAGAAAAAAAGTATCTTAACTTACGCAAGCATCCTATTTGCCACATTCCTGTAGCGCTCTCGCCTTTTCAGATCTGATGGGTGTATACCTGGTGTGGTGATGCAAGTCAACTAAATTGCATTTGGCGGTGGCGGCGGCGGAGGGATTCTATTCTAGAACGTGCACTGAAAAACGATCTGAAAAAGTCAAACTGTCTGGCTTGAATATGGCGGCAAGATTTTGTAGTGCGCATTATATTTCGCCTCGAGCCATGTCGCGCAGCCGAAAGTACATTGACATTTTCGGAAAATTTATTTTTGGCGAAAGAGACATTTTTCGCTATAGATTCATGTAAAATGCGGCACTAAACGTCTGCGAAGTAATTGTAGATGTGCGGCAGAATGATTTAATGTCGTAAAATGGGGCGCGAGTATCTACAGGATGTGGTTCTCAGAAAAAAATAAGAGAAATTGCATCCAAACGTCTGTCGTGAAATAGATTGCTTTTTGGAAACTTTACTCGTAGTTCAACTATAAATTTTGAGATGGATAGAGGAGGGTTCTAACGATGGTATAAAAGGTGCAGATACATTGGTATTTAGAGTGGTTTTCAATCAGATTCTAAATATTGTTTGAAGGGCGGCTAAATAGTTGAAAGATTCTGAGAGATGGAGATGCTGTAATCTGAATTCGTGGGCCTCACGTTGGGCGCCAATTCGGGATAGAGAATAAAGCCAACTTGGAGACACCGCAGACTAAATTCGTAGGCCTTACGTTGGGCGCCAATTCAAAGTATAGAATGAAACCAGCTTTGGGACGCCGTAGACTAAATCCGTAGACCCCACGTCGGACGCCAAGTTAGGATACAGAATAAAGCCAACTTGGAGACACCGCAGACTAAATTCGTAGACCCTACGTTGGGCGCCAATTTAGGATTATGAATAAAGCCAACTTGGAGATGCCATAGATTACATTCGTAGGCCCCACGCTGGGCGCCAATTTAGGATTATAAATAAAACCAACTTTTCGGAAGGAATTGTATCGTTTTAAACCTTTGGGAATCACAATTTGATGGAACAAGTATCCTTTAACTCATATTTGTGGCACATAACGCAACCAGACCCACTTTTACGGTGTTTTTGAACTTGATTACTAGGAATGTTAAGTTTAAAGGCTCCGTGTTGGGCGCCATTTACGTTACCAAACAAAACACTGTTTTAGAAGCGAATTTAGGGACGTAAAAGTGGTGGAATGCATTGGTCACTTGAAAAGCTTATAGAATGGCGACTATATAGCTGCACTGCTTGTATTCTCGTTAACTTTCCGGCTCAACTAAAGAAGGAAAGATGTCAATACTTAGATCGAGGGATAATGATCATCTACTCCCGATGGGAAGCAGATATCAGCACAACAAAGACTGATTAATACAAAGCACCAATTCACACTTGAAGCCTCTTCCTTCCACGGACTCATTTCATACAAAATTTATTGATGAAACGTTCTGCTTTTTTCTTCAGAAAAATTCCCATAAAAAATAGCGTCATTCTCAAAATAAAAAAAAAAACATAAAAAGAATCAAGAAAAAAAAACCCATATGTGTTCCATCTTTTTGAATGCAGAAAAGAAAAGAAATGCATTTCGAATTATTGAACAAAAGATGCATTCATCTACTTAACAAAACAAAATTCTGCAAAAGGAAATCCTTCGCACTTTCATCTCGAAAGAAATTAAATTCAAAAGAACGATCGACAAAAAAAAAGAACCCTACCAATACAACAATAATGCTGTGTGTTGCAGCTGCAGATACTTTAGAAAAAAGGAGATCTTCAAAATGAAAAAAAAAACGATGATCAAAACAAAAATGAGAAAAAAGATAGATGGTCGCGAGCAAACGACCGACCGTTCTTAAGATACTTTTTGTATTTTATTATTTCACACACGAAACCATCTTCGTCTTCTCTTCTTTTTTTTTTTTTTTTATTATTTTTTACTCCTTCTCTTTTCGCATGAAGTTGGAAGATAAATTTGAGGTTTTTTTTTTTTCTGTTTTCTTGGGTCGCGTTATCTTTAATCGCGATGAGGTGCCACATGGCTGTTCACCGTCCCCGATTATTTTTCTTCTCTCCTCTTTTCGATGGACGAATCCTTCTTTTTCTCTTTTTGGTTGGCCACCATTTTTATGATGATGAACGGGTATAGTGTTAACTGGGTTATTAATGAGATACCATACTCAATGTCCGTAAATTTGGACGAACGCCCGCGCGTAAGTTGGTTACCTCAATAAATTCTGTCTCATTCGCGATTAAATCTGTAACAAACTAGGATGTCTTGTGCTGCTTTGCATATAGCACACATCGGTTGAAGAATAACAATTTCGTCCAATCGATTTATTCAATCAGAATCAGTTGTGTGCACATTCAGTGCACACACCATAAGCATATATATTTTCTTCTCCGAATGTATCTTTTTATCGTTTTTATGGGTATTTTCTTGTGAATCTTGCTCTTTCTCTCTCTATTTATGTGTATGGTGTACCGTGGCCGGACAAGAACTTTATCAAAATTCATAATCTCGATAAAAGAAGTCACAAACAAGAAGCAGCCACCACCAAGCGATGGAGTTTCCACAGGACAAACTAAACTGGAATTTAGTATCTTTTTTTTCTTTCGTTTCATATTAAATTATTCCATGCACAAACCAAAAGGGAAGCACAGCAGCAGAATAAGAAAATACAAAAGAAAGAAAAGATCTATAAAGAGATAAAATATAAAATCCAAAACCGACTACAATATCGTATCAAATTCCCAGTCAGTTGGAGAACCATTTCAAAGGACATTAGTTCTATTTTTTCTGGTGCCTGGATCTTGGGAGATAGTCATCTATAATCTACACCTACGCTTGGTTGCAAAGTGCAAGGACTACTGGTGCATTATTCGCTTTTTAGCTGATGACTACAAATTTGTATATCCCTCTCTGTATAAAGAGTTTTGATAGATACATTGCTTTGCCACCTTTAACACTCGTGTACATATTTCAGCACAGAGACGGCGGATATATTTATATTTTCTTCTTCTTTTTTCTGTACAACGGATACGAGAAAGATTTATTGATGATTTTCCGCTGTCTTCGAGATTTTAATGTGATTTCTTTTTTTTTTTTTTAATATTGTTCTGCCAAGTAAAAGATTAATTTGTTGCTGACGATGATCATCATGTTATTTATGCAGGCAAGCAGGCAGGCAGGCGGTTGGTTATTTTTGGAAGAAACCGAAAAAAAATATAAAGGAATTTCTGTGACGCAAAATTGTGCTCTGCTGATGGAATTGAACTATTTTTGGGAATCTATTTGTGAAGGTAGAACGAGTATCTTTATTAATTCAGCTGGTGTTTGGCGGTTTGAAAAAAATGGAATTTGACATGTGGATAGGCAAAGTTTTCAGAGATATTTTGCATTCAAGTGTCTATGTGCCTGATATGTTTAGAATCTATCAAGGAATAAGGAAGTTATATGACTTTTTTTATTGGGCCCCGTGTTGGGCGCCATTTATCTCCAAGTATCTAAATTCCTGCAAATGCTAATTGAATATTTTAAAGTAAGACCTGAGCTGAGATGAATAAGGAGCCTCAAGGCTCCTGATTATCTGTCAAGGAATCAGGAAGTAATATGATTTTTTTATAGGGCCCCGTGTTGGGCGCCATTTATTTCCAGGTATTCATGTTCGTGCAAATGCCACGTTAGTGTTTTAAAGTCAGACCTGAGCATAATTGAAGTGTAAGGGGCTTTTAAGGCAAACAGAGATCTGTAGTAGAACTGCCGAAGGGAACAATATGGATGGAGAATCGCTATGAACAGAGTATACTCAAAACGATGCCCAGACACCAAGCATTGGGCAGTATTTTCAAGAAATTCAGACTCTAACTGTGCCTGATGATCGTACGTATACAACGATATCAATAGATAAAACGTAAGTCTAAAGATAGGTGGCTTGAAGGACCATATATTTGTTATGTAAATAGAGCCATGTCTTTGATGGTAGCATGTACAATCAAAAGGACAACTTCACATAGGATAGAATCAGATTTAAAAGATGGCTCGTGAGTTCAGTGGCATTTGAGGGAATTGTTGGAAACTAAGTCTTAAAACTCTAGCTCATTTAGATAATCTACAGAATTTAGGAAAAGGGATAAAACTAAGCACTGATTAGTGGGCTTCAACAAGGTAGAAAGGATCTCGTTGGCGCCTAGATATAGCAAAGAAAGAAACATCTATTGTCTTCAGTATGCAGTTAATAGTTTGGTTTGGAACTTGGGTGATGTTGAAGACAGTGTCTTCGCTAAAAAGCTGGAATTGGCAAATTGCAGTGCCCAAGCAGTTTTCCAAGCAATCTAGAATGAATACCTTTTGGCTGTGCATTTTCTGCTCTTATACCTTTCCTCTGCTAAGCAATTTCTACCTTTTACTATGTTGAACCTTGAGAACTAATAACCCTTTTGTAGATATCTGTTCACGGCTGTCAATTTGGTATCTATTTTCGGGCATTACCCGGCATAGATATCACTAAAGAATGCGCATTCTTACATGAATCGCGGTTCGTTTATCTTATCACTGCGACTAATTAAATCCACCAAAATTTAAGCCGATTTAAACCATCCAGGGAGACCTACGACAAGCCTCTTTTCATTTAAGTGCCGGCATACAAATTCCACTTATCACACACAAAACAACAAGCTACAGAGAGATCGTCAAAAAATTGACTAATGACTTTTTATAAACGTGTTTTGTGTCATGGCCTTTAGATTTTTGTTTTGTTAGATATAGACGAATGTTACTTAAAATTAAATTGCAATGTTTAAATGTCCAGCTCATAAAAAAAAAACTTTAGCTCCAAAGTGCAACATTTTTTTAATTAAAATCACGTTACCTTCCTTTGCGGCGTCGATTTTATTCAACTAATTAATCATCTGCTAATCTACGAATATTAAATGAGAACTTGTTGGATAAAAATCGAAAGTATTCCTTATGACACAAATCAAGCTTCTGTAAAATATTGCAGATAAAGAGAACAACGAAAAAATACACCTGCTGAGATACTGACGATAAAAATTTCAGAAAATGTCAGAAAAAAAGAAGAACAAAACATGGTCCCTTCTCGACCTTCTTTTATTCGAAAGAATGCCATGGACAGACAGAATGGAAGAGAAGAGGCGTATTTCATAATGTCATCCTCCGGAGTAATAAATATCTAAAGCACCTTTGAAAAGGATACGGATTATGTTTTGGGATCACCTCTGTCTGGTTGTCTCCTTTTTTTTTAATAAAACTGTCAAGCAGGGAGAAAATGTATTTTTTTGAATTATTTCTGAGGTCTCTATAGTGTTGTCTGTAAGCCATAGATACATCGAATCTTATCAAAATGTAAACAAAGACTGGTGTTGTATGTCGTGTGGGTTGTTCTCACCCTTGCACACTCTCCAGACAATTTGTAGATAAAACTAGAACCATAACTCGCAGATAACATTCACGAATTATAGAAAAAGAAAAAATAGAAGCAATAGGTACCTACTCTTTTTTTCTTTTTGAATAAAAATCGACTTCATTTGACGGCGCGCACATGTTGAACAAGAATTCTACATTAAACTAGTCTGCCGTCCCAATACAAGGGGGTGCGTTGTTTTTCCAAAAGCCAGTTGAGTTTAGATAGAAAAAAACGAAACATTTACAGGCTTTTTATACTTTGACACATCCTAAAATTAAACTCCACGCTGAGTAGATACATTTAATGATTTACATATCCGTGATGTGTAGCTCTCCCTCGAGGGGGCTTTTACTCTGACAGATACACCGAGTGCATGGCATATTTTTGCAGAAAATTATATTCCTATGTTAACAAGCCAACATGGAAAACATGCTAAGCTATGTAGAGATCACGTTTGAAAGGTATTTGAAGCATGAGACTTGAGAGATTACTTGACAACACACAACTGATTCGGTAATTATAGTTGTTTGTGTTGCTTTTCAGTAGTCAGTTGGAGTGGAACTTTCATTTTTTTTTTGTTTCCATCTTTCAGCTAATGGATAAGCATTTTCAATAGTGTATCTATCAAATATTTGATGTGCACTTAGAAGATGTTTGTTACACCGGGAGAAGATTGTGAAGGTCAAATGGTTCAGGACTGAATCTATTTGGAGAAACTTGTTTGGAACCAAATTATTGGAACTAAAACTAAAGAACAACGTGGGCGCAAGTATTGAGTTAGGAGAGCGCCAGTATACCAACTAATATACTGATATCCACTACACTCTTTTTTTCAAAACTGGCGCCCAACACGAGGCTCATGCATAAGTTCTATAACAGAGGTATCCAATGAGATAAAAAGAAGGCTGATTCGTAGCAATACTACGAGGACAATTAACCAAGAAAGGCCAAGATAATATGAGTCAGTGGCATCCTTCAAATGTTCTTATGAAATTGGCGCCCAACACGAAGCTCAGATATAAGTTCCAGAACAGATACTAAGCAATACTACGAGGGCAATCAACCGAGATGAGATGAGTCGGTGGCATCCTTCAAAGATTCTTATAAAATTTTCGCCCAACGAGAGGCTCAGACAAAGTTCCAGAACAGAGGTACCCAATGAAGTAGAGAGAAACCTGCTATTCAGCAAAAATACGAGGACAATCAATCGAAGAAAGGCCAAGATAAGATGTGTCAGTAGTTGCCTTCAAATATTCTTATGAAATTGGCGCCCAACCCGAGGCTTAGAAAAAAAGAAATGAAAGTATAGATCACGTTTAGACCCAATGATGGGAGTTGAACAAATTTATACCCATGTATCTAATCGTAATTCAAAAATGTCCATTGAATAAAAAAGGCCAAATCCAATCCGTGTGAAGCTCACGCTGTAAAGTAAAACAAAACAAGAATATGGTTAAATTCCAGAACGCAGCTGCGTTGCATTGTCAAACCACCTTTCATCCAAACGTCAACTGTCTGCAATGATGCAATCTATAACGTTTTTAAAACGCACCTTGAATATATTATTTCAACAATACAAGAACAAACAAATAGCTCATCGTCGAACAATTATGATGCATATTACGATGCAGATTAAAAGTAAGATATTACAACTTTGTATCTAAGGTAATTGTTAGTCAAAATGCGTAGTTGTTTGTGACATTTTGGCTATGAGCCTCCCATTTCAAATGGATTATTGTTTCTACGAATTGCTCGAGGATAAGATGCAGTTGGGGAATAGATCTGGATGGCAATATCCTTCAGGCGTTAGATTGGCACTTACTACTTGAGTGCTAGCATTCAGTTCCACATTTTTCAAAGGAGAAATAGACAAAGCCACCGCGGTACTATAATTTTTGATTGCGTTATTCCTTAGGCAAATTTACTCGTGAGCAAATTTTACAGAAGTCATAGGAAGCATGAGGCTTAAAAGATTGGAAGATAAATGGAGAGAGACTATAGCACTTTGGTTCAAGGAATGCCAGAAGACAAGTACTGACAGCACTTAGAGCTGAACATTTGCACGAATTGAAAGAGAGAGAGAGTATCTAGGAATCTTAATTAGACCGTTTAGATGCATTCTTTAAGTGATAAAACTCCACAGATACTCGATGGATATAGAGCAATTCATAGGGAACATGATTGGCAAAAGACTCTTAGTCAAATCGCTGAATTTCATTTCAAGGAATGGATTTTGTCTATTAGGTTTGGCTCAGAAAAGAGTCGAGGTCCTTGTCGTCAAAACTTGTCACTTAAGAGTTGAAAATTCGTGAGAAAGAAGAGGTTTACATGTGCTCAATTCAGGTTCCATTAACGAGTCATTTTGATGCAATCTTCGAGTGATGGGACTTTACAGATATAGTCGCTCAATTTTCATGAGTCAGAGATGCTTAGGCTCCCATTTTTGCCCCGCAATGTCACAGGCAGGATGACAAGTTGCTTTAGAGCAACTCATTTCAATGCAATTTGTTTTAGGAAAGCGATACATATCTATCGAGGGGGATTCTTAATGAACTGGAAAGCTATTATGTAAATCTGAAGTAAGGGGAGATTTTGAATCGATAAAAGCCATCTGATTTAGAAAGCCTGTTCTCGTTCACTGTTTAGAGCCCTGAGGTCACATGGAATGAAACTATTTGACGCCCTAAAGACACAATTGAATTTGAGACCCACAATCAATCTATCTGTCTACCCCGCTCAATGCACCAATCAATAATAATAATAAACAACCACCTACGAACAAAAAAAGAAGAAACTGTGTAAGGACAAAGGTTTCCCTGAGATTTGACATTTACAAGCAGAACCTGACGACCCGCATAATCCCTACACACCAACAGAAAAAAAAGATACTTTTCATCCCTGTGTCTCACATTCTACACAGGCAGAGACTTACCCAGATGATTTTCGACCTCGACAAAGGAGCAAAGAGGTATATTTTTCCCTCATCCTCCTCATCCTCTTTTTCTTCTTCTGCATTACGAATGCAATACCAATCCCAAATAAAATTAATGAAGAAGATCTGTAGAATGGTAGAGAATCCAACAAAACAAAAAAAAAAGAATTATGAAAAGGAAATCCTCTCTCTCCGAAGCAGGAGAAGAAATAAAAGAAAAGAAAAAAAAAAAACTATCTCAGAACTTATGAATATTTTTGGGTACAAAAAAAAAATACCATCTCCAGGTTTTATAGTACAAGAAAAAGGTGGAAGAATAAAAATAAATATAAATGCATGGGGACCAGGGAAGAAAATAAAATAAAATAAATTTATTATTGTTATTTACCATGTGCCTTCTTCTTTCTGGTTCTCGGCGCCATGTCTGGACTCGTAAACACAAGGATCGGAGGAGAGACTTTAGAGCGAAAGAGAGATGATATTGACGATGCTGATGATGATGATGATGGGGACCTCTATCCGGGAATCGAGGAGCTACTTTATTTATTAGTTGCGGTTTTTTTTTCCCCCTCTACTCCTTATTCTAGGTGAGAGAAGTGAAATTTAAAACTTCAAACCTGAGTTCCACTGTTTCACACACTTTCTTTCACTTTTTAAAACTGAAATTATCTTTTTTGATTTAACAAATTTTTTCTCTATTTCAACAATTTTTTTTTGGCAAAAATATCTATCTATCTATACTTAATTCAGACAGACACTTGGGCACACACAAATATATGAATCTCTATTGCGCGTCTCCCTCTCGATGAGATGTATCTTTTTTATAGTTTATCTAGTTGTAGGTACATTTTTCATATAAAATAAAAATAGCGTAACACCATCACAAAACACTGCCAGATACAAAACAAATAAATGCTGTGTACTATTATAGATTGGTTCGGTTTTAATTAGTCGATCGGTTGGTCGTGTGTAAATTAATTCAAAACGACAGCGACAAAAACAACAAAATGTGAATGACAATCTCGTCCGAGGAATAATAACATAACAAAAAAAAAACGACAACACAGAATGAAATCACGAATCCAAAAGATACACCACCGAGCACAACACAAACTAAAAACTAGTTTTTTTCTTTCCTCAAGAAGAAAAATTCATTGATCGAAAATTTTTTTAGCACACAAAGTATCTAACTCTAATCTCAACTAAATATTGTTTTTGTATTTGTTAGAAAAAAAAAATTATATATCCCATATGAAGAACGTATACGAGATACGAGAGCTGGTGAGTTACAAGCGAACGTCACTAACCGACAACGGCACATCAGGTACTGAGGTTGAAAACTCAGTGTAGTACCATTAAAAGAGAGGGCGTTCTTTTAGAACACTGTCCGTCCGTCCGTTCAGCACAGTACAACAAGTGTGAGAGTTTTACGCTCTTTCGAATTAAAATCAGGTTTTCTTCTCTTTCTAAATCGAATATATCGCTCGCTATCTCGCTCACACTCTCTTCGTTTTAGATAGAAGATTTGAAATAAAGATTCGATTCGGTTTGGATGCTGTGCTGTTTGTGAAGAAGGAGAGGACGCGCGCGCGCATGAGAGATTTTCAAATGCAGCATACAGCATCTTATAGTGTAGATTTATCTCATAGATACACGTAGCTATTTTTTTTTTTTGTGTTTTTTTGCTGTTTGAACCCGTGTATGGTGTGCACTGATGGACGGGTACTATATGGAGGAGAATCCACATTAATTCAATTTGTTCCGGTTCGATTTGTATTTTCTTTTTCTTTTTCTTCCTTTTGTTAGATGGGATTTGTGGTGTATCGAATGTGGGGGGATAGATAGATAGATATTTAAGAAGGCGAGAAGGTATCATAACGAATTGTCGGAAGACAAGCTTAAAAGATTCGGAGCGATGTTTGGTAATAATTATTTGGAGATGACGTTAAGTTAGATCGACAGGCGGGGATAATAACTTATGTGGGCATTTACTGAATTTTAGTTTTAGACCTAAGAGTATGGAGACAAGGAACGTGGAACGTGAAATGCAGAGTAGTTAGCTTAGGAATGATGACAAGTTAGGGAAAGAACCCTCGTCTCATGATTCTCCTTTTTTGTAACTAGTTAAGAACCTAAGTTTAGCCATCAGGTTGAGACTACATACAAATAGAGAAAAATCAGTATTAAAAACTAAATCGAGCAACAAAAGAGGTTCTGCGAAAATTGTTGTAAAAAAATCCAACTTAAGAAGGAACTTACCAACACTTAAGACTTTGGCGCCCAGAGTGGGGCCTTCATTACACAGTGAAGGTTATGGAAAACATTTGCAGATGACAAAAGAAAGAATTTCTTTTAAGTTGACTGTAGTAATCTGTATAAAAAATTATTAACCTTACTTTTTAATTGGCGCCCGACGCGGGGTCTTAGCCGAATATTCTACGATGGAAATTTTATGTATAGAAATCAAGTTCTGTATGTTTTTCTATTTTATTAAATTTATCGGAAATAGGGCACTGTCACAATTAACAAGAAGTCAATCATGGCCTCCAAATGGGATCCGCTTTAAGTAGAGTAGTAGCTACACCTCTCTAGAATAACATAAGAACGTGAGGTTCGTCGTTAGACAAGAGTGTGTTTGCTGATGGTTAATGCATTGAACTATTGTGCTAAATCCTATGTGCTCGTGTAGACAGGGATGAATACAACTCGAGTACATTCGGGGAGCTAAGCCTTGGTATTCTATGGACTGCATCCTTCTTTGTTAACTGATACATCAGTACAATTAGACCATAGTAACGTCCGATATAATGTCACAAACATTTTGAAAAATTTCTCCTAGATTACTAGTTGAATTATCTAAGGTTTCTAGAGTGAAGGAGGTCTTTATAGCTTGTTTTCCCACTTTAGGTTTAAGTCTTTATATCTTCCCGAAAGGTAGTGTCTACATGCTATAATGACAGATGGGTCTTCTTTAGTTATGAGTTCATCATAAAAACACTAGGCACCATAGTCGGCTCATCGCGATCCCTTAAGTGAGTCCTAAATGGTAGAAAAAAAGTCTAAATCATCTCATACAAGCATTTGATTGCCCAGCAGAAATTCAGCAGGTCCTTTGGTTGGTTACATGAACCTACCTCTTCTAGACTACTAAAAAATTATCTGCCTAGATGTGCCCTAACATTCGCACAGTATGTGCATGATATCCTCTGAGGCGTGCAGATCCTCACAATAGCCCTAGTCTATTGGCGTGCCTTCTCAGAAGACAATGCTCAAAGAGGATCGTGATCATAGTCCTAATTTGTGTTCTCTCTAGCTTGATGACTTTTTATGGTTAATCTCTGTCCATAAGGCTCTGTCCCTCAAGGTTAGCCCATCTGCGGTTAGCCTATGTGCCCTGACAAGATTGGATGACAAAAGACTCTAGCGCTTTGAGCGCAGCCTGGCTGTCAATGAAGATGGCAATATCCTTGTTGAATATAGATCCTATCTCAAGTACTTCGGCCACTTTGAGCACGGCTAGAGCCTCGGCTTCGAAAACATTGCATAGTTCCGGTAGTTTTAGAAATATTACTAGATTCAAGTCTCATTATGAAGGTGAACTTCATCATTATGCCAGTCTTCCCTGCTGGGCACTAATTCACTAATTCGTCCGGAGTATCGAAGTCGAGAAAACCCAAAATATCAACAGATCTCTCCCGAGTCTCGGGGAACGTGTTCCTAAGAATGAACTGTGCCCTATGCTGCTACCCTCAAGGCATCCTATGCTCAGTGATAGCAACACTCTCTGATCTTTTTACCGTTTGGCAGATGCCTTCCACTATACTAGAGCTCCATACTTGAGTATGGGTCTTACTATCGTGACGTATCACCAGGGCATCATGACTGGTTTTAAGCCCCACTCCTTCCCTGTTGTTTTCATCCAAATTAAAAGGGCATTTTAAGGCTTTCGAACACTTTCCTCCGTGTCCAGTTTCCAATGTTACCTAAAGTCTAACACAATGCCAAGATATTTAGCCTTATCAGCAAGGGATAGTTCCACAGCATCAAGCTTAGGTAGCCTGAATGGTTGTATCCTGTGCTTTCTTATGAAAAGTACCAGTTCCCGGGTCTTCTATGTTAGCTGATACCTACGCCGAAATATTTTGCAATTTTTGAAGGTATCAATTCAACTCGTATTCATTCGTGCGTATTCACTTCCAGACCCCTTCTTCCGACCCAGTTATTTACAAGAAGATTGTCGTCCACTGATTATGGGTAGAAGCTTTCTTGGTACAAGAGTAGCAAACATCGTTCAAACCCTAACGTTTTTAGTATTTCACCCATCTAGTCGTATACTATAGCAATACCAGGGGTGATAGGACTTTGAAAATACCTTTGAACTACCCAGCTTGACTCACATGCATCTCCTAGAGCCCTAACCCAGCTTCATTCGTTTGTGAAGCTCACCCATAAGAATGAAAAAGCAAAACTTCCAATGATACAAGACTAATATTCTCGACTTAAGCATTTCAGAACCACAAAGCCGCTCAGAACTCATCAATATACTCGTATTCCATCAATTTAAGAGAAAACACCTAAAGATTGACGTCAATCATACGGGTAAACCCGATCGTGATGCTTCTCCTTCCTGGCTTTTCACCTGAAATTGCAATATCGTGAGTGCGTGTAATTTTCCTCTTTTTTTACTAAGAACTCTCCACGTCAACATTAAAAAAGATAGGTATGACTGCATTCTGTCTTATCTTATGTTTCTGTGGAAACATGCACACCTTCAATATGATAACCCTAACAAAGGAAAAGATACCAAAGGTACATGGACTTTTAACTTTTTATCAATTTATAGAACTTATATGACTTCATTTCTAGTCTAGTATCTGCGACTCCGTACGATGTCTGTATGAAATTTTACAAAATTGTGTCTAGCAAGTTTGACGTCTACAGTCGTGGTCATTTGAATATTTTTACTAAAAAAACAGAAGCGCCAGAGACAACCTTCCAAGACGCCTTTCTTCTGCGACCCGAGTAAAAATTGGCACCTCATCGACCTAAAATCTGCATAGATACCTGGCGCGGTATTTAATAACCTTTTTCCGGGTGTCATAAACCAAAGGAACAACATTCAGAGATCAAGGCGACAATATACATGGTGCCGATCGCTGTGGTAACGTCTATCGCTTTAGGCGACTAGGATAAGAAGATTAAGCCGCAGGACGCTGTTCATTTTGAGGGTGAAATGACAACACATTACTGTGAATACTAGCGCCACAAGAATAGGTTGGGAGTTCGTGTCTTTTGTGTTATTTGATAGAACAGCAATCCGCGGTTGTTGCTTAGACTTAAATATACAATTCACGACACATTTATCCGGGGAACACATGCCGCTTAATTGCTTTGCTGATTCAATATGGAGAACCGCCCTTTCTTCTTGCCAAATGATGCCATAATGCACAAAACCCTCTTTATTTTGGCACAAATCTCATGAAAATTTGACCTAAGAAACTGAGTAGTGTGTGTGTGTTCTAAGAATGCCTACTGAGCTGAAAGCCAAATGTCCAGGAGCAAGTAAAAAGACCCCTGCAGTAAGAAGTGACTAGGAAGTAAGTAAGCTACGGGTTACAGTTTCATCAGGCCAATACTGTTGGTCATCGCAATTCTCATGGCCATGTTGGTCTACATATGTTTCAGTGGAGCTCTTACAAGCACTCCAAAACAGGGCTTAATGCTGGATGCCTGCTAGTGCAGACATTCACATGAAAGTAACATCACAGGAGCCCACTCAACATGCCAAATACACATCTATCCAAAGCAATCTATAATCGTCCCAGAATGTACCGGCTATACTCTTCCATAACCTTGAAAGCTATACACAGCGCTTACCCTTTAGAAAGGACTAGCAACCCTTGTAGTCGATGCCTGAGACACGGCTGCCTTCCATTTTCAACGGTCAAGCACAGGCTGCCTCCAGTCGTGAAGACCATATTTTCTGGCTTTATCTTCAAACCAAAGATTCGGTCTTCTTCGCCGTCTCGAACCTGGGGGCTGTGATTCGAAGACCCACTTTGGCTGTAGCATTGTTGTCCATTCGGTCGACGTGGTCGAGCCAATGTAGTCGGCGTATCTTAGTGCCTTTTGGACTACATTCACATACTGGTACAGCTCATAGACTTCGTGGTTCTCCTCCATTCGCTCCTCTCGCATAAAGGGCCCAATATCAGAAGAAGTATTTGTCGCCCGAAGGTGCTCAATAATTACTCCGCTTTCGTACTCGTTGTCCTGCACTCGACGCCTGAAGGAGGACCTATCTTCATCAATACAAATGGATCTATCATTGGCACTGGAGGATATTGAGTGTCTTCCCTGGGACTAGAACTTAAAGATCCCCTCTCTTTCATTTTCACTTCCATAGAAGGGGTTTTTATATAGAGAAGGCGTTCAAGGAAGTCGTGGCTAAGGAACGATGTCGCGGATAGTCAAGCTGAAAATAATTCAACATGCCTCTGCACCGAACAGATTTGGCCTAAGCTGAACCAGAAACATTCCAAAAGGTCTCTTTAGAGTCTCTCACAGCAATAGGTGTCATCATAGAGCTCTGCATCATTGAAAGGCATAACATCAGGCAAAACCTGCGTTCGGAATGCGGTTCAAGGTATAGCGAAGCAATGCAATCAGCTAAAAGCCTGGTTCACTCCAACGTCAAATCCGTGGATGCAGAACGAGGAGAGTGACCATTATTATCATTATTATCACAAGAAAGTTAAAAACGTTCTCCAACAGATGCCTCTTAAGGATTTCCTTTCTCCACCTCTACCAGAGGCCGGGTCAGGAACATATAGACACAATCATCCAGCGACGGAAGTGGCAGTGGATTGGTCACACGTTCCGACAAAGTAACAGTCCCTTTGCTAACGATGCTATGTGATGGAACCCGCTAACTAGGATGGCAGAATACTCGGCGGTCCGATGAGACATTGGCACAGAACGGTCAAAATGGAGGCACAGCTGTTGAGAAAAAGTTGAGGAGAACTGAGGCAAATTGTAAAGCCGTACACCTCGGCACGTAGGCGTAATAGAGACCTTAAGTCAGTATAGGTACATCATTAGGTTAGGTCACCTTGAAAAAGACTTTTACAGAAGCTATGGACGTTGAAATTTGAATCCTTTTAGGACCGTAACAGCGGCTGTTCTCTGTTCAACAAACCGTGCAAATTAGTATAAAGTTTACAAGAAGTTCGAGTTATTTTAGCGCAAAGCATTCAAGCTGTACAAATTTACACTCGATAAGGTTATGTACGTTTCTTCTTTCAATTATCCGGGGATTCCTGTACTACAAGAAGTTACTCAAACTTGAGCTTAAGATAAGCCCTTCTTTGTGCAAATTATCCAAAACAGAAAAACAACATAATCCCGATTCTGATAAGGCAATTCGTCATTCCAAATCAATTTGACTTATGTTTTAAAGAGCAGAACTAAAAATAATCAGCGCGTGCTGCCATAAGCTTGATTACAATTTTGGTACCGGGGTATTCCCCTACAGTTTCTCAGTTTTCCACCGAGCGGTACTAAGCGAAATGAAACACATTTGCTGCAAATAAAATCTCGAACCAATCAAATGCAATTAAATTAAACAAACAACTTGAAGTACTTAGAGGAAAAAAAAATTCCCACAAACCTATGAATAAGATGCATTTTGGAATTCCCCAGCATCACATGACAGAACAGAGAACACAACAAACATCTATCAAGTGACAAATTCAATAATTTCTTTCATTCTTTCAATGTGCAAGGGCCAGGGGAAAATCCTTGCCACAAAGGACAAATCCTTAGCGCCGCGTGTAAATCATTTTTGCATATAAAAATAAAAACCCTTGTTTTCTTCGTGTCGCCTAATGACGGTCGATTGTGTTGCGTTGCGGATGCTGTGCATTACAACAGGTAGTAGTTCTTAATTTAATTCCCTTCGGAGCCAACAAAGTGAACGGAAAACTAAGGTGACGACAAGACAACCAGGTACGACGACAGGTAATTGTCTAATTGCTGTCATAAAACAGTGAGAGTCGCCGTCGAGTAAATCACTGGAAAGGAACCTTCTCACGAGTTGCTAATGGCTTTTGCTGAATTTTTACTTTTATATCTATTAGATGGCGAAAAGTTTTTTGCCATAATGATAAGTTGTTTTAATTAAAGTTGGGAGGTCTTTTGTATCTATGCGAATGCAAGGAAGACATTCTTTAGAGGAGCATCCTTTGGAAGAGATTTAATTGAAAATGTAATTAGTTGGCGGAAATTTTGGAAAGAGTTTGTCGACAGTTGAAGTCTAAGGAATTGCCTTTTAGAACATCTTTTTGAATTGGAATGGTGAATGGTTTGTTTTGGCTCGAGGGAGAGTGAATTATGATTCTTGAGATTGTTTGGTTTGTTTTTGAACTCATACTTAAGATGATGGTTAATAAGATTACGTTTTGAACACATTTGAAACATATGGCTTCTCTTGCTGCCCAGTTTGGGCCACTCTTTTGAACATTTGGGGTCTAAGGTGCCCTTGTTAGCAGCAGAGAGAGTCAACGGTTCACTTACACTGCTATGAGTCCCACAGTGGACTCACCAACAACGGGTTTGATATTGGTTTCCGAAACACGAATAGTTTGCGGTTTGTCGGCATACACCAAATCAGTGATCCACTTAGAGATACGAGTACAATGTTGTCATGGAGTCAAGTCCTCAGGAAAACAGTGGTTTCATGGACAGTATATCACAATTCTGGAATAAAATATCGGCCAGATCAATGGAGTCCATATTACTGGTAACATTGACCTTTAACTGCCACGCGAGATCCAGCTTCTTTATTGAGAAAATAAGGGCAGTCGATGACACCAGCTGGAGGACCACACTCTCCTCTCGATTTGCTTCACTCAGTGGGTCCATAGAATGTCACTTTACTGGCTACACTGTTGCCATAGAAATCGGATCCATACGGTAGCTGACCGCGATCATATGCAGTTCAGCGCCGGCACAATTAGGCCCATTGTGGTACCACCGGATCTAGACCTCTATAAAACTTAGAGCCTTAGACGATGAAAGAATACAAGGTACACTAGAGACTATAAACTATGTTGTGTACAAGCAGATAGAGAGGAAGACCTAAAGGGAAGAGCTGACAACTTGTGGACAAAACAAAGCAGATGCCTGATAGATAAAACAGACAGATCACCAAGGTCATCAAAGAATTAAGGCCCCAGGTGGAGGTTCCTCTTTGACAAAAGAGCAGGGCAGTTGTAGAGAAGATGAAGAATAGTCCTTTTCTTACTGACCCCTACAGCTTCTGTAGAAATCATTTGAAAGGAGGCCCAGACGTCGAGCCCGTGCATGCTCAGGTCCAAACGACTCAAAAGCATTAGTTTGAGCCCTTCTGGTTTAGGTTAGGAGAAAGTTCTTTGGAGATTCTGAAGAAATGACTATTCTCCCACAGAACGCTGGCCTTCCTTATAGCATCCAGTTTGAGCATTAGTTTATAAGTCACAGCATCTTATCAGACGCGATTGAGAGGATTGTGCTGAGCTTGGCAATTAGATCCATGCAGTCTGGGACTCAACGTAGGCGACTGTTGCATTGGTCCGACATCTCCATCTAGCCAATGCCTAGCGGAGTCACTGGTTTGTCTATTACACTACCAGTCCGTAAAGTCTACTTGTTTATGAGCATAGATGGTTGTTCTTTTTTTCTGCGCTGCCTCAGTCTTTTCTGGTGAGCTGTTGCATCCCTCACAATCCTGCTCGACATGGTCTCCATCCTCATGTCACGAATCTGTTTGCGATGTGTGATTGTCCTGCCCTATCCGTAGAAAGAATGAGAACTCTTTGTAGTCATTTCTTCTCAGAGCTGGTAGACATTGAGCTGATGGCCATCCTGAGATTCATATCACTATCTAGGTGGTTCTAATGTTGAACTCTTTTTACGACGCGACGTTTTGAATGATTAGGCAGAATGGATCCGAATAGTTGGACTAAGTAAGCATTGACTTTCAGGGATTATAGTCAAGCCTTAAGGTTCTCCAAGACGACTGTTCTATGTATGATACAGGATGGCAGTCCGGGCTCTTGGGAATCTTCTCTGGAGATACTGCTTGCAATACCCCTTTCCAAACGTTTGTTTCCCCTAATCAAGCAGTTCGTGGAACATCAGTGTCCTTTCCTCTGTCAACAGTGTCAATGGATAAAGCTGAATTGACAATGACCGCCTTGAGAAAGTGGTTGGAAGGATACTCCTAGTAGAGTTTTCCAAACACGACAATTGCGGATCTTTTGCTTCTTTATAGGAACCCCAAGGTTTCACTGAAGGACTTCGACGTTCAGCCAGAAAGCACACGCTTAAACCTTGACTTTATTGAAATGATCGTGCCCTCTTAAGAAATCGAACATCCGGCTAAGAAAGTCTACGAATCCACCCAAAATGCACAGCGCAGCAGAGGACGACCTCGTGGTAGGTGGCGCAAATAAGTGGAGGGAGACCTAAACCAACTTGGTTTGCGCAATTGGAGGAAGTTGGCTCGTAACCGGGTTAGCTGGAGAGGTTTATTGGTTGAGACCAAGGTCCACCTCGGACTGTACCGTCACCTAAGTAAGTAAGGAATGGGACTATGTGCTTCAGTAATAATAAGTAACATCAGCAACTCAGAGTTGTCACCCTATACAAGTATTAGGACGACTATAATGCAACCATCTATCGGTCTTTGACCTTTAAGAGCTATTCATCCAATTCTTTGAGGAATCTATACTTTCTTTTCTACCTTTGGAACCTACCTTGTTGAAAGAAGCCTCGACAGGACATCCTTTGCTATAACCTCCATAGCCCCCAGTCTGGCAGTTCCAATGAAGAAGAAAGAGAGAAGAAAGACTAGAAAAGGGTTGGGTTAGTGGCATTTAGCTAAGACGGTATTAATTTTCATTAGATATACTCCATGGTTGATGTCCAAACTAATTGGGGGGAATTGTATGTGATATGTGCATTTCTTTGTAATTCACGGTACTTGTTTCTCAATCGTTTCGATTACACTGAATGCGTCAGAGAGAGTCATTTAATTTTGCGATTGTGGAAAACAAATGATTGAAACTTGAGCGTCAAATATTTAAGTTTTTATTCACAACTGACGCGTGCCGGAAAAGCACTCTTTTTCCTTCTCATGTAAGCGACATTTGCAGGAATATAAATTTAATGAACCGGCAATTCAGCATTTCCCCCGAAAATTGAATTGAAAATTTACATTTATTACTCAACCGAGTATAATAAGGCTCAATGCAATCCTTCCTACACAAGTCTTGCAACATTGTGCCACAATACGCATTTCCTTTTGTCAATTTTTATTATTTCCCAACCCGAAACCACTTCCCATTCCACTGTGCGCACTACGAGTGGGTGTTTCTCTCCTTAACCCCAATGCGGCGGCATACTCGCCTACGGTCACCCTTACTGCTTCGAATTTTCGGAAGATACTCGTATCATCTGTATCTTTGAGTAGCATCGCGTTTTTTTTTCGCAAACATTTACAATTTTATTTATCGTTATGAGATAAAATATCTGTTGGCAAAGGGATTTTATTTTTTTCTTTCAGAAGGACGATGGGGCAACGATAAAGGACAACAGCTAAACAAAAAAAAAGAAAAAAAAACTGTCATTCTCCTCACACCATTGAGAGCAAAAAAAAAGCAATCTTATTGACTTTTTTTGAATTTTGAGTGGGTTGCATCGATTTTTGTTGTATTTTTCCCCATTTATTTATTTTTGTCATCCTCACTCACTCGCATCGCACTTTTCTACATTTTTAAGTGTTTTTTTTTCGTATTTATTTTGATTTATTTTTGTTGCCTTTTCTTCCTTTTTTTTTTTACTCAGTCGTCTCTTTGGTTTGGGTTGATTGGTGTGTTCTTGGCGAACGCGCTACGCGGTTTCAATGAAGTTTGAACGTAACGAGATGTAGACGGTGCACAAGTCTGCGGCTTCGGAGGCGGAGGACCTTAAAAAAACTGAGAAAAAAATATATTCAGCCGCTAATTGAAAGATGCCGTAAAAATAGATTTACTGACGAGGAGACGTTTAAAATTGATTGACGGTTGCGTTGATCATGTGACACTGTCGAGATGTGGTGCTGCGCTGCGCTTGCTCCTCCTCTTCCTGCTGCTGCTCCTATCCATGATTGGTGATGGCGTTTTTGTTTTTGCTGTCGATAATGATGGTGATGGTGATGGCAGTAGCAAATGAGGACGAATTTATAAGTGAGAAGGAAACAAATTCGTCAAAAGGGGAGAAAGGAGTATCCTCGGAACAAATTTATTTCTTTCCTCGCATCTTAAGAAGGTGGGAACTGAAAGAAATGCTTCTTGAGATTCCCAAATAGTAGTCCACAAAAGAAACTCCTTATTCATGCATCTATGTCGTAGATAAGCGGCAACACTGGCCAAACTTAACCTACGGTTGCAGAGATGGCGCCACAGATGATTGAGAGGCGACTAAGCATCTAAGCTATCGAATCATTCAGTCTGTCAGTGGAGGTGTCTATATTCGATGTTCTAGGAGCAAGAGAAAATCATGAGGATCTAAGCCGGAGGAGGCAGTGAATATTGCAGCGACATCTATATATTGCACGGGCTAAAAGAGGTCTGAATATTCTTCTACGGATGTATAGGGAAGGAAAAGCAAAGACTAATGGTATTCCCATTCTCCCAACTCATGTGGCGTTTCAATATCTATTCTCCGTGGTTGGTGTCCAAACTAACTGGAGGGACCTCCATCTCATTTGTGCATTCGTTTATGATTCACGGTACTTTTTTTTTCGCCTTCGTGTTGTAGTAAACCAAGTTTCTCTGTTGTTACTGTGGAAATTGAATGACTACGGTTGGGGCTTGAACATCGACCCTTTGGTTGAAGAGTGTATACATATCCCAACACCGTGGCCACCTAGGGTTGCTGCATTGGTCATTTCCCCCGACAGATTTCATTCAATCTAACCTCTTCAAAGTCAATAACTTATGACAGTAGTTCGACCTTAAAATGTTGGTTCTTCATAGAGCAATAAGCGACATACAAAAGGATATCAATTCCTTTTGATCCTCATAATGCAACGAATTCACCAAAATGAACATAAATCTCATTCATTGTGCGAAGAACTCAGCTATCCTTGTTTGACTTGACACTTTGCGAAGCTGAGCGAATCTGCCTTTGTCCTTCTTTTTGAGTAATAGTTTCATATTGTTCTCAGTCAATAGATACCTACATGAGCGCACACAGTGAATGCATGCACTTAATCCTTGTGACTTTTGCTGCAGCTGTTAATAGACACTTTTACCATTTGTGTTCATGTGAGCGAAGGCGAAGAGAAAAAGACGCCCAACATATGTTGCCAAGATGAAAGATACTGCTGCTGCCAGCAGGAGATTTACTTGTTTTTCTCGCGACGAAGGATTGCAAATTCAGTCGAGCATAATATTTGAGTTGACAAACCACAGGAAGTCGTTGCGCGCAGTGTTTGTGTGACTTATTTGGAATACTCAAGGCCAACATGTAACTATCATGACTAAAAACAAAAACCTACTCAATAGCTGACCTTTGTGACTTGCAATCACTCGGATGCAAAAGTTGTAGTTGCAATCTTTGCAATTAAACACTCAAGACGCAAGCAGTCTGAATTGGTGCCACCACACAAATGCGTAGTTTACACTCGAGTGTGAATGAATTTTCGTATCGCTAAATGGCGATCTGTTGTTGAAGTTTTTTTTTTTTCCTGCTGCTATTCTCTGGCCATTGAGAGGTTTAACTGGAGCGTGAAGAACACGTTACATGTACGCGACATAGTTCTGAGCTTAATTGGAGCGTTTTTTTGTGACTTTTTTCTGCCATCTAATTGATTTCCAGGGAAATGGTTCTATTGAATGCTTATTAATCGATATTTGCAAAGTACAAAAAGTGGAGTGGCTTTATCTATGATGAGTAATCGTGTCATAGGTTTCCCTAACAAGCTGTGTTCGCATTGAAGTTTCCAGAAAAGGCAACGAATTCGCGCCGACAAAGGCAAAAGGTATACGCAGCTGTTTGAAAGCAAAGCGTCGGGTGTGTGACTCTGTTTAAAGGCCATCGAGTGCATAAATATTGAAAATGACATTCGATAAGGAGTTTCAAGGAATTTGAACTTGTTTACACTTGAACTGGACTTAATCGAGTTGCTTTCCATCAAACTAAAGATTCGCTTTACAGAACCTTCTTAAGCCAGTTGATGGATGTCATGATGGGCTGCCAATAGATCTGGAATATTAGGTCGGCGGCCAAAGAACTCCTTCTAGGTCTACTCAGCCTTGCTCCTTCTCTAGGACTAGTTGTCAAAGCTTCTCGCTAAACTCATCCTTGTCTTCTGTCAGTCTCTTTATAAAAGGTGACCAGATAGCAATGATACTTTTTCCAATTGATATATTTCAGCAGCAGCTGTCAGAGTTGACAATGACATCTAGCTGTCAAAATAATCAGTAAGGTTTGCCATTTTATCATACAACATTTCACGCTAACAGAACGTGCGGAAATTTTTAAAAGATATTATTGAAAATCTGGCTCAGTTTTAAATATGTATGCAACGTGAATTTCGTCGTGAGGACGGTCACCATCCTAGCTTCAGTGTGCAGGCCGTCGCATCGTGTCTGTTTGAGTTTATGTCTGAGACATCCTTTTGGAACTTAGGCCACAAACCAGACAATGATTGGTTCGAAATGAAGAAAACAAAGCCGCCCCGTTGCAACCAGTTTGGATGAAGATCCAGAAATATCGATTCGACGAATTGAACCAGAGTTTTTTGCTGTTGGATTTGGGCCTTAATTTGGACGGCCATAAGAACCATGAGTTCACTAATTAGGCGGTGGAAATTTTGGTCGCAGATTCGCATTTTCATCAAAATCTCGGACCAGGCCAGCGGTTATGTCAACAAGCTAAATTGCTGTTACTAGAGGGAAGACAATCCACAAGTGTTCGACCAAGCATCAATCAATCCATTCACAAAGATTGACTGTGTGGTGCGGTTAATGTCATGGCGGTATCATCGGAAGGAGGCACCGTTACGTATGTATTTATAATGGTTCCAGCTCACATGGGGCATGAAGCAGCTTGTCTTAACTAAAAATGGGTTGGAACTATGGCCTGGGTCATGTCTAAGCTCGTTAGAATGCTCTTCTTTAGGTTAATCGAATTTTTACGGCCAGAGTTCGACAACAAGAGGGCGCTAGATGCCATACAAGCGACGCAGCGCTTGAAATAGTTAAGGAAAAATTTGGCAACTGGGTCATCTCTAGGCGAGCGTTCATCAATTGAGGACTTGACACCACTCGATTACTTTCTCCGGGACTATGCCAAGTCCTTAGTCTACGCTGACAAGCCAGACACTTTGCGCAAGCATAAGGCCAACATTCGAGATAACATTGCTGGAATAACGCCGTACATATTGAAACGAGTCATCAAAAATTGCACCGACTGCCTGAAAAACTGCCAGGATATAGTGCTGAGCAGCTGCAGTCATCTACAAGCTGCGGAAGGATTCATTGGCCAGGAAAGCAAGTCTTACAGTGTATCTTCTGACTAAGCAACGTCCTAATAACATGGCATTGCCCTACAAGATGAAGAACAGTGCTCTGCACCTTTCTATTGCTATTGGCTAATAAGGCCCCACTCTTTGAAGTAATGAGCCCTTAGTTGTTCCAATTTTGTTCTATTCGTCTGATTTCTAGTCTTGCGGGACGTTAGTGTCCCGGCATTCAGTAGCTAGATTGCAACTCCTTCAAGGATGCACCACATTTCTTTACAAATTTTGATCTTGCTATCGGTTTATTGTTGGTTGACTCTGGAAGAAGATGGCGATGTTCTACGCGAATAGTCATAACTTATGCTTGAAAGACCTACTCGAAAGGCTGACATACTGGCGGTCAACAATGATTGAAATCTCATGAGCTTCTTGCCTCGATTGTATTGGGACAATCAGATGGTGTCCAGGTCTCAGACCTTTGTAGTATTTCTAGAAGCTTTCAAGTAATCCGCATAGCTTCTTTTACAGTGCAAAGGTGCGGGGTTAAGCACTGTTCCTAGTGTTACTGCTGGCCACGTTTACATTGTGTTGGATATGCTCACACAGGGTAACCATAACAATTTAAAGGGGTAACAGCTTTAGACCAAGAGCAAGTTGGTATCACCGAGTGCTAAATAGTCTAAGATTAGTTCAGACATTCACCAATGCTAGAACCACGTATGAGAGCCAACACCCGTGCTTCAAACCACAGCGCCAAAAAGCACACTTCTTTTTTGGCTTTGAGATCCTTGTTTTTCCCTTAAGATGAAGGGTTCTTTTTTTTAGGTTATTTTCTCAAAGAAGATGGCGAACCGAATTTCAATGAAAGATTTCATTTGAATCAATCCATGCAGACAGTTGCTTCGGACACTTCAAAGCCTGAATGCAACAACGATTTACCTGAAGTTCATTAGGAGAACATTTTATTAAAATTAATTAACTCTTTTGAAATAGTACGAGTATCTCTCGACAGTATCTCTAATTTGAATCGTGTTTAATACCAACTCCTCTCGATGACCATTAATAATCTTTTTTTTTCCCCATAATCACTTAGCCATTATTACAGTGAAAAACTTTAAATAAAAACCAATTTATCACGGCTAAATCGGGACATAGTACATGTATCTACTGCAATTACTTAAGCTGAGCGCTTTCAGAGCATAACCCTCATCGATATAATCGGATACAACAGCGACCGAGTAATAAAAATCAGTATAATAAGCAACTTTTTAATCATCATCATCATCGTCATGACCAAAAAGGTATTTCATCGGTCGACCACCATTGAGCCCGATCCGCGCCGCGCGCGCACACACAGATGCGAGCGATCCTCGGAGCAATAAATCATCTCGATGCGACTGTAGCTATCAATTAACACCTTTAGAAAATTATAACATGTTTTGTAGTAGTCTTTAATTTGAGAGAAAAAAGACTGAAAGAGGTGCGGAATCCTCTCAGTGCGAAGGGCTCGAGATTTGACACCTTTTTTTTCGTCTTAAAACACTTTACACGATCAATTATGAGATTCTCACTTTTTTTTCTGCCCCGCATCCTTTTTTCTTTTCAAAAGATACACTTGCTTGCAGTTGTAGATGTTTAATTACTTCAAAGGAAAACAAAAACAAGTTTAAAGTGGGAGGGCAAAAGTCGTGGGTATTGAATGTATCTTAACGACGCACTGATAGTTTTAACGAGTGTTTCAAGATATACAAAGCTGCTTTCTTTCTTTAAATCGTAATGAATGAGAAAAACATGCTAATTTGTTGGCTTATTTCTTCGAAATTCATTGAAATCTGTGAATTTATTACACCAACCAGAATTAGTTCATTGTGATGATTTCATTAAGATGACTAGCGTTCGTACGGACTGAATGAATGTGCACCTGGCAATGACTGGTCATAAAAACAGAAAAATATTGACTTTTAAGTCTCTTGAATGGGAGGAAAGCATATGAACTACTTGGCTATATAAATCAGGAAGAAAGCCCCATCTAGTAGCGCACCACATCTTCAGCAGACTGTCATTCAATTAACAACAACAAAATGTACAGAACGACTCAGCAAAATGGCTGCGCACATAAAAACTACCGCCGATTGAGAATGTGTGCGTGAGCGTCGATTTGATTTTGCCGTAAACGTCCGAATACATTCAAAATCGGTGGTAGTTTTGCACTTGAGAGAGCCAAACGTCAAATCGACCGAGGACAACCGTCTACATATATTAGTTTGTCTATGGCCAGATTACTATAGACTTAAGGAGCTCCTCAGCAAATTGAGCTTTTGGACAGGATAGACACTAGAGACCATGTTGAATCCAAAGCAAAAATTTCGGAACCACCGAAATCCTGGTAACAGCGACAAGCTCAGGCTATTGATGTATCTTGAGAAATCCCGAAAGGAATTGGACAGAATCCATATCAGATTCCATAAAACCTTTACTGAAAACGCAAAGCTGTTAGCTCCATCGATATGACCCCACCTGTGGATCTGGTTACAGAGGACAGTATAGAGTGGGCTATTAGATAATCCTTCTAGAAATCCCCGAGTTTAGATGGAGTTATCGGGATCATGTTGCAGAAGATTAATACTCCTGTACTCAAAGCCCTGTTCCTTGACAGCTTGAATGGAGAGGTAAAGATGGTTTTCCAAAAGCGAACCGTACGAACGCGAAGGACTACCGGTCAATCAGTCTTTTATCCTCAAGACCCTTAAAAGACTGATCATTACATTCATTCGTAGCAAGTAAGTAGGTTAAACATTGATGACATCTTGATAAATTAAAAATTCCAACATTGCAAGACGACTATGGTCATCCTTCGATAAAGCAAGAACCGAGAGACTTATGCGGAAGAGCAGACGATCCCTTTCCATTCTCATGGGGATCTTTACGGGGCATAACACACTGCTGAAGCATATGAAGAAACTGTTTCAGACAGAAGAAGAACAACTCTGCAGAGGATTTGGCGAAGTGACTCACTAAGTAGGGGTTAAATGGGAAAGGTTATAACTTTCTACCCTGCCATGGATGACACAAAGGGTCAGGTCTGACCTGAGTGCGACGGAAGTCTTTTTCTTCTGCCAACCCACATACCTAACTTAACCTAAGTCCACCGGGATATAAAGCAATTCCATAACACGAAAGGGCAGATAAATTGGCACGAAAAGATCTCTCAATTGCCTTTATCTACGTCTTCCCTCTCTTGAGGCTTGCCAAATCCACAATAGCCCCAAAACAAGCTGAGAAAACTCGGAAAATTTTAACATCATGTCGTGTCTCTTGGAAAATTTGAAAGATCCATCGTCACTCCAAACAAATGAAACTCATCGCTCCTCCTCATATCATTACGGACTACAACCTTCTGACGGTGAACCTAGAATCAAAGATACTCTATGCAGAAGCTCTGGTACATTTCCTGTACAAATGCAACAACATATGTTTTAACAGAAAGACGGTATTGGGAAGGTTGTTCGAGAATGTGGGCGACACGCTTGAGAAGCCTCTAAAGGGCATTTTGAATTAAATGAAATTATCGGAATGGTTCCAATGTTGACTTATAGAGAACTCTCACTTCTTAAGATCTGAGTGGCTAGGTAAGGTTATAAGGCCGTGTGATGGATAAAAACTCATCACGTGCACACGGAGACACGAGGGGTCCATTCATGCTATATAGAGTGGAACGGAAAAAATGTTCTGGGAAGCGGATACCTATCTCAATGTCCATGTACCCTTAAACCAATAGGTGCTCTTAACGATTCCAAGTAGGTTCATTGTCCGTGACTCTGTTACCCCTGCCAGAAGAGAATCTATAGCCTAGAGCACGTAGGCGAGGAGTGAGTGTGTTGGATTGTCTCTTACGTCCTCCTAGTCCCCACAGCTTCTGCATAATGGACTGTGCATTCAATGTCTTGTGTTTCCTCCAGTAAGAATGGGGAAAGAGGCTTGAGTCATTGTCAGAAGAGTCTTTGATTTATTCAATTTTGGCCACAAGGCACGAGAAGTTCCACTCTAGATTGCCAGTAGGCTAAGTACTACCTAGGCGTTGGCCTCTTTTCCTATAATGCTGTCAATGATCCCATACAGTTTCCCAATCGGTGGCAGTATAGAAGTGTCTGCCTCACGATTCTAGCCTTTTCTTTTTGTCTACCCATTCCTATGTCCAGGTAACTAGCAGAGCTTGTGGTCCCTGACATCTCCTGACTGCTTTTCATTTGACTGTATGGGATTCTATTGATTCCAGGACCGATTAGCTATCCAGATTCCAGATCGATTAGACTGCAGCACCTACCCACTGTCGATGTTGTTCTGATTAAAATCTCACTGTTCCAAAGGAAGCCGCCCTCTGGTATTGCCTCTCAAGGACCATATGTGAAAATATGACTTACAACTGCCGTGTATGCAGCACACCACAACTGCTTGGAAGCCCCATGGGCTGTTGAATGCCTTTTTGCTAGAGAACGGGCCATGAACCTATAGGCACAACCGTACGACGACGAAAGTGGCAAGCGATGCAATGGAACCCGCTTACCCATAATGGCAGGATACGCGGCGGTCCTAGGAGTACGTGGCAGAACAGTGGAGAAGGAAGCACGGCAACTGGGACAGAGTTGGGGAGATCTGAGGCACATTTCCATAAATCGCACATGATGGTGCGTAGGCGTTGTAGAGTCCCTAGAACTCACAAGGGGATGCAGGACATAGGCTTTTGCCAGAATAGAAAGCTGCGCTTGCTTTTTTGATGCGTGCGGCAATATTCTCCTTCCAGTTTAACTTGGAATCTAAAATTACACTCAAGTATCTAGCTGAACTAAACTCCGGCGATATTTGGGGCTCTGAAAGAAGGAATTGGTCTATTTTTAGTTAAAAGAGCAACCTCCATCTTTGAAGGGTCCTTTGCTGCTGACGCAATTACCCACTAGCTGTAGTCCAAAGTTCAGCTTTTTGAGCTCTATAAGAGCTACATCAGACCTCCTTTCAAAGATTCCAATCAAAAAACAAACAAAAACCTATTAACCACATGATTCAAACACCCCATTCAATTCAGCCACTTTGGCGAATTTATTTGCGCTAAAACCAACAATCTACAAGATTTAAGAACTCTCAAGATCCGCCAATGATGATGATGATACCCTCTATTGCTCGTGGAATTCTGTTTACTTTCCGGTCAACACAAAGTTCCATCAAACGATCAGTATCATTCTGTTTAGTCAATGCATTTCATCTATCCACAGCAGTGAGAGAGGAAAAGTGTTTGATTAAAAATAAATTTTCAAATAGAATCGTCTTAATTGCGGTTATCAAAACATTTTCAAACTAAACACACACACACGAGCGTTTATAGTCTGCCATCTAAGAGAGGAAATTGCACTTCCTCCAACACAACATATCCCACGAGATACATTCTGTTTTATTTGCATCTTTCTTCCCCAAAAAAAAAAAAAAAAAAACACCAAGAAACCAACTCAAGTTAGAGCCAAGAAATCCAATTTAGATAAAAGTATCTGTGCGAGGAAAAAAGATGGGCACACGTGTTAACCAGAAGACAGCATCCCGCAGAGGTATAGTAGGTATTCCCTGCGCACTTCTCCTCGAGCAAAAGGATTTTCCATACGCGCTCTCCCGCCACAGGGAAATATGTTCATCATATGGTGTGTTTAGAAGATACTTTTCGAAAATAAAAACGCATTTAGGATGTTTTTCTTTATTCTCAAAAGTTGATTTTCATGTTTTTTTTTTTCTTCTTCTTCTCAAAAAAGAAACAACAACAAATTGTAGGTTCTTACATCCCAGACATTGAGGCAGTTCATCGTCTTCGTCGTCGTCGCCGGATACTTTGGTCTTTTTCTTTCTGAGAGGATCACCATCAAAGAAACGAGGAAAATTCAAACTCGAATCTGACCTGAAAGCAAACAACATTCGAGGTTTCCTGTGGACAACATGGTGGTAATAAATTTCCTGGACACATGGACAGATGTTAGGAAAAATAAAAAAAACGGACAATAACTCCTACTCGTACGTGTGTGTGGAGAATCGCTGTTTGGAATAGAAATGGTCCTCTCTCTATAGATTTTTATGTAGAATTTTCGATTCCTCCTGACCTGGAATTAATGCCTTCAAAATACACAACAGCAACAGTATTCTCAGATTTCATTTGTATCTCTCTAGAGAGAACCAATGGGTGGGTGACACTCATGCATTAATAGAATAAACAATATCTGTATCTTGTATGACAAAATTGGGTAAAATGATTGAACAAAACGGCCTATTTTTCACACCTTTCCCCTTCAAGATACATACTCGTATGAGAAATGATTTGTAGTATTTACGGTTCGAAAAAGAAAAGATAATTTGTATGAAAGGCGGAGAGTTTCTTCTCAAATAGCAGGATAAACAGACAAAATGCTGCGATGATTGACGAGATTTTGAAACACTTCTTGGGAAATGTTTCCAATTTTGTACTCACTCTTATCATGGGTGGTTCTTTTTGTAAAGGAAATAGCATGGCGTTGGGACTCACCTGAAATGAAAAGAAGTTATATAAATGTTTAGTTGAAAATTCTATCTATAGAGAGATGAGTATGAATAAGGACTAAATGTGTAAGATTGATTCAATCAAAAATGTAAACAACTAGCTGGTCTCCAATTTCCCGACCAGCTAATGAAAAAAGTAGTAATCTATATCCTTCCTCCTTCAGACTATGTCCATGCCAAATCTAAGGAAATACGATTCAGTGGTTTGGCCATGAAGACGTAACAAACAAACAGAATTACTTTCGCTCCGTCGGATAAGTGGTTCAACCAAAAGAACACTGCCTTATCATTCAAATTTCTTTTAAATGTCGGTATTCAACTCGCGAAACGTTTACATGATTATGGTTCCCTTAAGTGGCCAACTGATGTCGCTAGTTGTCATTTTGTGGATTATTTTGATACCCCATACGGACTACAAGAAGCAAAGTCAACAATGAGTGGACATAATGTGCGTAGAGTCAGTTAAGCTGTAGCAGGAGATCCCGAGTCGTCGTTAAAACACTGTGGTCCAATACGAATAAAGAATAAAGAAAGAACATCCACAGGGCTCGCATTAAGGTCTTAGAGAGGAGAAAACAGTTTATGGATAGGATATTTATTGATTACTCTTTTTCGACCCAATTCATCCTTCCCACTCTCTATACCCTAACCAGTCCATATCCTCTTCAGGTAGGAATCTTAAAGAACAGCTCGAGCCTTTGGACAGAAAGCTGAGGTTTAACAGCGTCACACACTCACTGTAGCTTGTAATAAACCTTTTGAGGAACCAGCGCCGCGTCCATCCAGATTCTGTGCGCAATTAACTGCATCTCCAAAAGGGTCTTTGACAGAAAGATGCCCAAATACTCATATTGTCCGCTTCCAGCTTTTCGAAATATCTGAAACGGTGGCATCATTTGGGCCAAGAATTTAATCAGTTCAAGTAGGAGTACCGTCTACTGATCTTACACTTTCCAATCGCTAGAGGTCTTGTGGGAGTTTACACCTTTGGCTAAATGCAGTTTCAAAGATTTTTCGCCCATATCATATCACCTACAAAAGAATCTTCAACATGAAGTATACGAAGCAAGTGCAGAAACAGCATAAATTAGTGTGAGTACCTTCTACTGATCTTACTATCTTTCCAAGTCCGAAGAGAAACTGTGCTATCAATACCTTAACCTTCGGCTTCTATGCAGCGTTCATTGGAATATCTTCTCCTCTGCGAAAGACCCTATTCAGCCTATTCAGGGTGTTCTGCTGACAATTTAACTTCCCGGATCAGGACATCAATAGCATCTTCATAGTCAACTTCACTTCAATCGTAAGGCAGATTAGACACTTCGAACGAAATCTTTCCGCTCCTGTCTCCCTTATTGCAGCTTTATCGATCGAACCAGTTGGAGACGGAAGATAGTGTTAAGTACTACAATATCAACGTCGGAGTTCCACAGGTGTCAGTTCTTGGACCCCTCATATACGACGGTGTTTTGCGCCTAATACTACTTTAAGGAGTCAATGTGATCTGTTTTGCTGACGATATCGCAGTGGTAACTATAGCCAAACAGATGTATATTTCAGACCGCCACGGATGAAACAGATGCCAAGATCAAAGATTCGCTTGACTCGGCCGGCCTTGAACTAGCTGACCTGAAAACTGAAGATGACCTTATAACAAGCATATAGACTGTGAAATGTAGAAGTTCTCGGATAGGAAACCATACAACGCACTAAAATACCTGGGAGTCAACAAGCTAAGATTCAAATCACAAGTCAAGTATAATATATATACTGACGAGCTAGGGTTAAGTATCTTCAAGTAATGCTGGGCGACAAACTGCAGTTCAAAACCCACCTACAAATGCTCAGGGTTCCCTCGTCCATACTACTCAACATTGGTGATCCTCGTTGCTCCACAGTTGTCACATAAACCCTAGCCCTAGTCGCCTTGTTGTTGATGCGAGTTCCATGTAAGCTTTTTGTCGTTGACAGATATTTTACGTCCTCTGAAGGTTGCAATGACTATCAGATTGCGGAACACAACGCACAAAACCCTCTGTGGCACTGGACACCATGTACCATCTACCTCTTCATATGTTCAGTAAGCAAATGGCAGAGGGTGCAGCCATTCATCTAGAAGCCTCACAATGGTCAGGATTCTTCAGAATCTTCCCCGAAACCACTGACTACACCACTCTATGTCTTAACTTAGACAAGAATTTTCTCCTCGCCATTCCCTCCAGATCAATCTCGAACGAGAATGCTGTTGAAAAAGATGAATCAATTCACTTCTAACTACACTGATGGCTAAAAAACCAGGGAAGGAGTTGACAGCGTTTTTCTTTTTTCGAAAGTCTTAACCTCCTTCCGTCTATCAAACTAGTGTAGCATGTTCCAGATTAAAGAAGTCTTATCTTAGCTTAAATAAAACGGAAGATCCGCATCATTTCAGACAGCCAAACTGCCGTCAAGTCCTTGGATTCCTTAGAAGCCCTGCCGATCGTTTCTCTTGAAGATGGCAATATTCAACTGTGTTGAGCGCTGGGACATTCCAGGGTACTGCAGGGCCGATGACCTTATTCTTCGTGGTATCACAATGGACCTATAACTGGTGTTTCTTAGCTGGCAGCCACTTTAAACCTAACCAACAACTCGGAACTCGAAGAGAAGCTGGTCAAAAATGATTTATTTTTTTACAACTTCATACGACCCAGTTTTTCTTGCTTCCACTCTCTGAACTTTTTAGATTGACAAGCCTCCCAACTCTACTTAAGTCGCCACTTATGCAAATGCCCAACTTCCATAATTCAAATCTCTTTAACTACTCATCTTCTCTTAGATTGAAAAAACTACAAGCAAAACTTTATGGTAATATGTTTTTTGGTGAAACCATTCCTTTGGTTTCTAATTGAAACGCCCCAAATACCTGCGACTGTATCATTTGCATAGCGGTACTTTTATGGATTTTCAACAAAAAATTATTAGCACTCCTCCCTCTTAAGCAATAAATTATCCATATCTGATGTGACATTTAAAAAAACGCCAAATATGCTAACAAAAAGCCCAACATACCGCAGCCCAGCAGCGTTATATTACAATAAAAATCCACAAGCGTTTAAAAATTACCAAAAAAAAAACAAAAAGGACCGAAAAAACAAACTAATATTCATCTTTTGTTCCAAAATATTTATGTAATTACCGTATCCATGCTAATTAGGCAAAAAAAAAAAAAAAACCAAAAAGACTGCAAATAAATTACCCAATCACGCTTTTTACAGGCTAATCGATTCAGTCTTTGACTCTAAATATATTCTACTACAATTTATACAAACTATTCCCATTGATCTACCGAAACTAATCGATTTTTATGAAAATGTTATCGATGTTATCGCGGCATCGCATCGAAATTATTGTTCGCCTTTTTTTTTTTTCTCTGCGCGCCTTTTAATTATGCAAATTTCCTATGACGATTTGTGACTACACCTTAAAATTAAAAAAAAAATAAAAAATTAAATACAAGAGACCAGCACTAATTATGGCTAACGCCAGGGCGCTTTGTTTTTATTTAAACCAGAAATTATCGATAGAGTATTTATGAAATCCTTGTTTGCTTTTCCAGCGGTGGCACGTAGTAGAAGAGAGGGAGAACCTGACTCTCTTATGTGGAATGCAAATTGTGTACACAAAGTGTCACTTTTAATTGCGTGCAGCATAATTAATGCAAAAAAAAGAAACAAGCCAGCAAGCGAGTGGGTTTTGGATTACCATGTTGTAATCCTGCGTAATGCAGACCACACAATCCCTGTTTTATGGAGTACTCTATCCACAAACAAACACACACAGACACATGTGCTTTAATGAAGTTATTGTCAATTTGTAATATGATAACGTACTATTTTGTTGTTATAGCCGCTGCACCCCAAAGGGTTGTATAGATGCGCACCCCCCCCTTCGGCACGACCCCATCATGGGAGCGTCCATAGTTGATTTTTGCGGCCAGTCAATTGTAATTAAGGCGCACACACAATATACCTGACCTGACACATCGACTTCAACTTCGAGTTCGACTTGGACTCAAAGCCTGTAATCAGAACTTCGACTTAAAATCGTGTCTTGTTTCGACTCGCATATTATAAATTAAACACAGTGCAAGTATCTGTAGAATTAATTCATCAATCAAGTTTTTTTTTTCTCCATTCTACTGGATTTAAAAGAAATATGCAAATTGCAGATACTAGTGTTAATTTGCGGCTTAAAAGATACTGCAACAGTGGATGGTTGTCTATAGTGCCTTGTCACAGTAGGAGGTGACAAAAGTAAACAACAAAAGACACATTGGTTTGCGGATATTTTGACATGACTTGTGCGGTCTAATGAGATACAAATTGATGGTGCAGAGTTACTTACTTATCGAAGGAAAAAGCATTAGCGCATTGCATTATGTGTTAACCACAAGATGTCAGAGCAGAATTAAAGAAAAGCCAAGTTAAAATGGAAATTACTCGAGTCGAGAGTTCTTGACAAAATGTTTGCATATTCATTATGAACTTGGTAAGGTAATGGTGATATTGTGTTTCCTGTGAATCGCTAATGAGTTAATGATGTAATGATGCTATTTTGTACAGTTAGTCGATAGAGGCTTTGGATATGCTTCATTGCGATTGTACTTTTATTGACTTTGTTGGTTTACAAGTAGCTAGCAACCTACGAGGTTGGAACTGCGGAAATTGGCCGCCGCAAACTGAACTACTTTCAAAACGTTTTTGGTTTACTCATCTCAATATTCTCAGGCAGGAAGGGCAGTTCAAAAATCGTGTCCAAATTGAACATCTTACGTCAGAACCTTCCAAGCTTAACTTAGAGTCAGACTATTCAAAACCTGATTGAGAACAGATCCACTGCGCAAACAAAAACAAACAGAGCCTCGGCAAATGTCATGGCATTTGACGTTTTGGTAAGCAGGGCAGATATCCAAAGCTGTCAAAATGTCATCGTGCTAGTTGACTTCACTCTCCCCGCCGAGAGAGTAAAATTCCTGTCTAGCTAATGAAATCGAAGTGACGATAGCAACCACAGAACTGCATGAATCCTTTCATTTGCCGTTGTGAATCATTCGCTAAAAAACGAGCCTTTCACAGTCTTACACACACAGAAAACGAGCAAATATGCCTTGGTATTCATGAATGCTTGAGTACTTAGTAGGCTCACATTCAAAGTATTCATTCAATTAGAGTATTCACAAAAGCAGCGAAATGTACAAATGATTCATGAGCCTTCAAATGGTTTCATAAATGTAGAAAACACAGACCACTGAAAGTACAAATAACAAAGGCGACAGAAAAGAAGCAAAAACAAAGAGCACTGCAACTCAAAACATTCATTGCCTTTTTCCAAATGTCAGTGTCGGACAACGAAGTGTAAGGTTAGATAATCATTTCTTGGAATGAATGTGAATTGGAGCTAATAAAATGTGAGCCCGGCGAATACTTTTTGTAAATGAATACGAATGTGTTTGAATACTTAAAAAGCAGTGAATATTTCGAATGGCTCACAAACCAAGCCACTTATTGCAGGTCTCTGATAGCAACACTTAAAATAAAATCCAATAGAGCTACTGGCCTTTGACAGTTTATATGAATATGAACAAGTAAGGACGAATGAGACATAAAGTGACAGTAGTCAGCTGGAACTTTGAGATAGTAAGCGACTTGGTCTACCTAGCTTCTGCTAAAGTTTTTAACTGACAGCTCGATAGAGTACACACATTTTTATAGGAGGCGGTCTATAACAAACGAAAGGATGAACTTCTACGGATAAAGTAGGTCTATTTTCTTTCTCCATCCCTCGATCCGTTGACAGTATACACATTCATACATTTAACTTCACACTTTCTCAAATTAAAGTTCACGCATAAGAAAATTGAGAGTATGCATTTTCATTGGAGAGAATGTAGAGAAACTGACATCGCCTTTTGACAATCAGCTGATTGATGTGACGGATTCTATGTGGCTGTTCTATTCGGAAAAAAGTCAACTTAAACGTGAAAGATCAACGGAACGACTACGGATTGGGCTCTTAAGTTCACAATAGTCAGCTGAAACTTCCAGTTAGTAAGGGACATGATCTACCTAGGTTCTGCTAACATCTGATAGATGACCGCAATCCCAACACGTCGCTAATCTAGCTGCTAGAATACTTTTGCACTAGGATGACAGATTTTGTCCTAGAGGTCGCTAGATTCGTTAGCGACAAATCTGTCAAATCTGTCTGTTGGGAACACGTCTTGTAAAGAACCGAATTGATAAAATGAAGTTCACTGACATAAGAGGTGGCGCTCATTAAAATTGGAGTTCGCGTCTATCCGAGGGCGTCTACGTCAAAGCGAATGCTTGCCTTATACATATATCACTCATAAGCCCCTGTTCAACTGATCAATTCGCCATAAATACATTTTAATTTTCTTGATGAAAGACCCCAAATTTCGCGGAATCGCAAATCACCCAACACAAGGTCAACTCAAATCGTTCATTCCAATGATAATTGAAACAATTAATCAAAACAAAACAACGCATGCACTTCCGTTCGCCTATACGTACTGTCACCGATACGTAGCGTGATATATACTTGGCACCTTGGTCTGAACTTCAATTTGATTGATTAGTGAGTTTTTTTGGGGCAAATGCCACCTGATAATGTTTTTTTTTTTAAATAAAAGTACCACGCCTAAATGGCAACGACTTGTCGCCCTTTTTTACAAGTTTTTTGGCGAAAATTATTTTCTGCGGACGTGTGTATGCATTTATTACGTTACTAATAAACAAATTGAAATCGATTGGGTAATGGAGCCCCGCGACTTCAATCGAAACGTGTGGCTCCCCATTCGCTATCAGTTGAACAAAAACACAAGATCGCGATAGTGGAGAGCGCGCGCGCGCTCTAAAAATTTGTTCAAATGCAATCTAATTAATTTATTTACTAATTTTAATAAAAACTTTTTTTTGCTCTCTTTAAATTTTGTTTATTTATAGTCGCAGAAATTGCGTATTTAGAGCACTCAGTCTCGGGACACAATAAACTTGAAATTCTTGATTTTTTTTTTTGTTTGTCTTTTTTGTTCCAAAGCTCATCTGTTAGATGTGAGATGTACTGTGAGTACGAGTACGATGTTAAGAGGACGATTAGATAGATGATGATAATGATGATGATGATGATGACGATGACGATGATATGTCAGTCATTCAACGAGTGTGCTCGGGCCATAGGCGCCACAGTTTGCTACGAATGTATTGGTCAATATAAGTCAACAGTAATTGGCGCCTATCACAAGTTTATAATCAGATACACAACTATGAGAGTGTGTGGGACAATTTATCATATGACTGGTTAACATATTTATTGAATAAGGAAGCTTTTCGGTGCACTGGATGTAGCTGTGGTTGTGACTGGCAGCAATCGCAGCAATAATTATAAATAAACATAATTAAACCGAGAGTTGGTGCACTGCACTGCACTGCACACAGCAAATTGGCAATTGAAGATGAATTCGCTCTGTGTGTTTAAGTATCTATCGCGCTTTTATTATTTATTTGATTAGGTTAATTGAAAGGCGTCTGGGCGGTTGGTTGTGCTGTGTATTGACATTCTAAGCTGGCACCTGATGTTCTCACTCAAAAGTGTCAATGATTTCCGTTTTAATTTATGACTCTCGGTCTCGAGTGGAAGAGAGCTCGACTACTCCTCGAACGAATTTTAAAAAGATCTCTTGCATCACTAGCCATTTGATATATGGAGCTATTAGTTATTGAGTAACAATTTATAAATAACTGCAAGTTCTCGAGAGAGAGAGAGACTGACATCACTTTTGCCTTGAGGTAGAAGTTCTCTGAGGGAAGAGACAAACTAGGTCAAGATAGACAAGTAGGCAGTAGGAGATTGTTTATTTGGGAATGGGACTGCTATCAGTCAAAGAAAAGTGTGTAGGGCTAATGTTATCCGCACAATTTGTGGTGTTTGAAGGTCCAAAAGAGACTGATATCGTCCGATTCACTTGGAAGCCATAAAGTACTACTGAGTCAACTTTTCCATGCGACAGCCGGCGCCCTTTGCGTTATCACCTACTGCTCTTATGGCATCAACAGTAGCCAAATTGGTGTTCTGAGAGGTCTCCTTTTTCGTCTGCCACCGCGAGTAATCTATTGTAGAATACATTACCTTTTCGATGATCTTAGGATGAGGATGATGGTACTCCTGGGGTGGTAGTAGGACAAAATGTTGTAGCTTCTATTGATCGGGGAATGTTCCCTCTTCAAGGCACTTCTGCACCGTCATTATGAAGAGGCCTGGTCTCTGTTTTACTGCCTTTCGCCTCTGTATGCCATCACCTTAAGGTAAGAAACTCCCCCAGAGTAATTTTTGGAATATCCTCTATACTGACCTGTCTTACAACATTGTAGCTAGCATTTGGGAGAAAAGCTGCTCTGCTATGCACTTTAGTATTATTGGACAATAGCATGGCCAATGGCAGGGTTCTATAGCCCTTCAGTTCGGTCATTAGCATTCTGTATGCCGAGTCCCAGGGGTTGATATCAGTTTCCTCACTTCTGTTTTTGCTTGCCTTGATAGCTTCCTTTAAGTTACGTCTTCCCTTCAGACTCTCCAGGCATCGTTGGAAGTCTGGTCTCCTTCTTGGTCGCTAGACTTTGAGCAGGGCGTGTAAGCACTCTCTTATCTCCTCGCTCCACCAGTAGCACGGTTCTATTGCTGCTATTTCTCCTTCTAGACATGGATGCATTGCTCGCAGTGGTGGTAATGATTGTGAGACTGAACGAGAGTCTGCTATACGAGAGTCCACAGTGCAAGAGTCCGCTGTTTCACTAAGGCTCAACATTTGTTCAAATCTTTCTTTTGGGTCTGTAAGTTTTGGGGGCACAACTGGTTTCTGTTCTTTTTGTCATTTGGTGGTCATTGTGGGAACTCACTGGCTCTCCACTTTATGGTTTTGAGAATTGACTTGCTCACGGGTGTTTTGCCGATAGCAGAGCCTACTCCAGCCTTCTAGTACAGTGGGCGCGACCTTTGAGAGGGTAACCCTAAGAACTAAAGCACAATTTGTGTTTTTCTTGCTCCTCTCTAGTCACGGTACCTTTCTTGATGATGTTGGGTTCTTATTCGGTACACTGATTGTTGGAATTTGTAGTTTCTGAATGAATAGGCGCACCAACTAATTCTATAAATATACTAGGTGACTACGGCCACATTAGTAAGCTTAGAATGCCTATCACTTCTGCACTTTGGACTTTCTTGAGCTGAATCACGAAATCGAAAGGTGAACCTATGCTGATGGTCTTATAATCATGCCCATGGATACGTCATTTGCCTTTGACAATTCAGAGAAGTATGACTTTGTTTTTCGTTTCAAAAAACTGGCAAAACTCGAAATTTTTCAAGTGAAATGCTGATTTTGTTTTTGATTATCAACTTGTTTCACAACTCTTACCAGTTTCCAGTTGAGAGAATTCATGTCATCTTCCCTGAGTAGGTGTAAACTAATGTGCTTTCACATTTCAACGAAAAAAAAAGACCAGATACGTGCCTCCGCTTTGGCACGTGGGCATGAGCATTCCCACAATCAATTCATCTTCGCCTCATGCGTTTTTATAATCCATAATAAAACCGAAAAACTCAATAATAACAAACCACACACATACTCGCATCCAGTAATCTACAAAATCATAAACGAGTGCCATTAAGCGTTTCCTCTTAACCGCGCCTACAAGATTTCTCCCCAAAAAAAAAAACTTATCAATTCGATAGAGAAAAAGACGGGGAAACACACACTAGAGACTAGAGAATCCAATCAGTCGTGGTTCTCATAAATTTTTCGAATCGATAAGATAAATTGAAAAATCGAATTTCGATCGTAGATACTCTACATCAAGACGATCCCTTGTGTTTCCTTTCGTTTTCCACCAAATGACACACAGATACAACGATTATTTACTCGAGTAGCTGTAGTTTCTTAAGAATTCAACCAGGAGGAGGAAAAAAACTGCAGAAAAACAGAGAATTCTCACCGCAATTCTATGAATATACGAGTTCGCGCATAACATGTCGCAGCAGACAACGCACTGCACTTGCTCCTTTATGAGAGCGAGCTTGAGGACGTATCTATAAAAAAAACAAAAAAAACAAAGTATCTACAAGTAGTAAATCGTTTAGTATACACTTGTATGGTGTATGGGGATTTATGCGTGCACTCGGTTCTGTCACAAATCGAAGGCGCGACATATGGCGGCGGGACGCACCTAGTATCTATTCCACTTGTGTGCTGTTGTTAAAGGTGGGAAAGGCGAAGCACCAAGCACGAAGCACATTGCTCTAGTTGAGACGTTTCTGGGATTCAATTGGATGGGCTTGGGGATCCATAACCAGCCAGACGAACAACAACAAAATTCCATCGTTAGATACTTTTTTTTCTTGTGCTGTGCTCTGTACTAGGCACAGTTGGAAATATTTAATCAAAGTCTCTCTCAGCTCTTTCGTCTAATTAATTAGAATCGTCTGCTAACAACCAACACACAGACAAAATTCCAATCCCTCAAAAGGTAGCTGACCTGAGCGGGGAAAAAAAGTTCAAAAAGTCGATTAGAGAATGCACCTAAAATAAGATACAAACACACAAACACACACACAGTCTGTGTATCTTTGGATGCATTTTAAGTTCTTACATCATCGATCTTGTCTAATAACTACATATGCATATATCTCAGTTCGTGTTTTGATTAATGCAACGCTAATTAATGAGTTATCGGTACATGGTTGGGTTCTGGATCGATTATAGACGGGGATGTGCATTTTGGAGGCAGGCAAATGGGTGTTCTAATTGAAGCGCTGAATGAAGAGTTTTGGCTGCGAGAAGAGTGGTATTTTTTGATGGTGTGAATTGGTGGCTGTGAAAAAGGAAGATGGATCTTAAATGGGCTAGAACGACTTACGAAGATCGATAATCAACGGCGGCAGGGAGTGAGACATTCTTCAATTTACAGGAACATTAAACTATTAGTCCATGGATATTAAACTTAAAACATGCAGACAGACAGTTTTTGAATGCCCCGAAGGTGATTGAGTTTGAAAAATGGAAATGCGGTTTTAAGCCGTCGCAGAGGCCTTTGAACTCTTATTTTGATGCAAGAAGAAGGACTATGAGCGAGTGTCCATTTGAACACATCTCAAACTGCAGTTTGGTAGGATGATCAATCTGCCATAAGTCGAGAAGATTGTCGTTCCTCGAATTATATGTTATGCACAATCACAGCTTCTATTCAGTCGCAGTCGCAGTCGCAGTGATATCTCAATCACAGATCGCGGTTTTTGAAATTACAACAACGCTCCAGCCCGCAGAGTAATCGAATCAAACCCGGAGGGACGACTCAGTAGAGGGCCTCCTCGCCGCAGTTGGCGCGTACAAGTTGAAGGGGAGCTAATGACTGAGCTAAGTGAAGAGGTTTATTGGTTGAGGCACAGATTCACCACGATCTAAAGCGCCATACAAGAAGAAGAAGAAAAAGATTTAAACTTTGACTCCAGACAGGAAACTAATGCAATAGATGACGAGTCACCATCAAGAGCCAAAAGTTTGTTACAAAGTTTCTGGCCAAAGAGTATCCCAAGAAAGGAACATTTTAGCCAGGGAATTGGCCATGAACTAATTTGCACAACTATTGGACAAAAGACGTGCAAGTGGATTGGTCTCAGTTTGCGTAAAGGTAATAGCTCCATAGCTAGCAGCGTGGTGTAAAGGAGAGTCCGAGAGTTCGAAGCCTTGGTGTTTCTATAGTTGGATACCTGCAACATGCCGCAGAGATGGAAGCAAGAAGAGCGGCTGCCCTGGCAAGGATCATGCCAAATACGAGTATTGGCTATCGATGTAAGCTCTTCATCAATGAAGCACCAACTCAAATTCATTAAGAAGACGACAGAACTTATATAGTAAAAGGAGGCGTAATGGGGCTGCTTTCTGGCAGTACAATGGACAATTTGATGTCTGAGTGCTCCAGTGAAACTATTCCAGAAGAAAAGACTCCTTTTGGCAAGAGTTTCGACGTCGAAGATAATATGCGGTTACCAAATATGAGCTGGGGCAATGAAGACCAACTCATAGAGTAGAAGGACAGAGGCAGTTTACAGCGCCAATCTTCAGTCCGAAGAACCTCATACGACGCGGCATGTGTAGTGGATGGAATGATGGCTATAGACCTTCTCGTGCCAGCAGGACAACGATGTCGAAATGATAGTGAAGTGGCAAGATACATGGAACTCATCTGACAGAGGTAGATGGACACAGAGATTAAACTCTAATATAGACCTTTGGAGCGTGACGTCTACCTGATGCAGATGCGAACCGGTAATGGTTATTTCAAAGCATTCTTCCACAGATTTGGGCACGAGGACAACCCTTGTATAGAAGCATTGGATAATGGAAATCACTGACACGATACCACGAAGGCCGTAACCTGTAGGCGAATAAACTGGGTGTAGACTTAATCCCAGAGAACATAATCAGACTGAGAAGCTTGGGAGGCAGTCAGTGAAATCGTGGCTATCATCATGAAGGAGCAACGAAGACGAGAGCAACAACGAAATGCAGCTCAGGCTACTACCAATGTGAAATAGCCGAGTATATAAGGCTGAAGTCCCCTCTGAAGTCCACTCTCACGTTGAATGGCGGAGGCACGAAGGTCGGGGATAGAAGAGGAGGTGGATGGTTACTGAGTATAGACTCAGCTTTCATCTTCGTCTTCATCTTTCCAATTTTCAACGGAAACAAAAAGAGAGAAGTAGATGGCGCTGAATAGTCAGTCGAGAAGGAAGCACGGCAATTGGGAAAGAGTTGAAGAGACTTGAGCCTCGTTAAGGCTTTAAAGACAGGACATAAGTAAGTAGGAAAGTACAGCTCTAAAATGTTGGGTGTGGTACATCCTAACATACAGATCCATTTAGGTCTCTTTTGATTCATTGTTGAACCCTTCACTGCCAATAATTATGATGGTTTCTTGCTAATAGGTAACGTTAGATAGATGGATGCCTTGTAACAAGAAAGTCACTGCTCACGTAGACCAGCAAATTGGGCCCATTTAATCAATCATTTAAGGCTGTAAGAGAAAGTCTGCTATTAGAACCACCAAGATAGTGATATGAATCATCCATCCAGCTGCGAGAAAAAATGACTACCAAGAGTAGTCGGATAAGGCAGGACAGTTTCGACTTCTTCTTTATCCCTACAGCTTCTGTAATAATCATTATTCTGGACACCGAGTCGCTGAAAGCCTAAGGACCAATGGCACAGTGAAGAGTAGTTACCCCAGAACGAACCGTGCGTTATAACAACCGAACTTAACCAAAGATGATGAGCTCCTTTTGCTAAAGGCCGGTTATAGCGCCCTGGGCGTTTCGCATGTCTCCAGATGAACACAGCGTCTGTTTGCTCGACTGATGGCTTCATCTTCTAACTTTTTCGTAAGGAAAAGAAGGGCAGTGTCGACCCTTTCCTAGCGATGTCTTCAGGCTTTTCCTTTCTTCGATATCCATATGCTCAGGTACTCAGCTGAGGGTCACCACATTGGCTCTGGATATCTCTACTGCTAGTATCCACAAGCACAATGGAATGGGCTATGATTGCCAATTGCAACCTATTGTAATGCTAACCAAACGAATTCATCTCTAGAATTCCCTGAAATTTCCCCTCGTTCAACAAACGAGTTGACAGTTCCAACCTCCAACTCCGACAATTTGGCGTCACATTTATCACCACACCTTTCCACGAACTTTCAATTGTATCTACCGCAAAAAAAAACCGTTTGTTTTTTTCTGAGGAATACATCCTCAAGGTTACTATTACCCCCAAGCTGCTGGATGAGTGTGAAATTGAAATTCTTCTCACAGAACTTACCCCAAAAAGATTCTTATAAATTTGGGTTAAGCAAGAAATTAATTATATCTCTGTGCGACGACAAATGAGCACAGCGGCAGCCGCAAACCAAAAAACAACAAAAATTTTAATCCAATAATCTTAAAAAGTATGAAATTAGTTCTGCGGAATATATCTTTCAAATGATAAATGTTTCTTGACACCTCCAAAGGCAATTCCCGTCCCACCACAACCGAACCTCACCTTCCAACCTTTACCCAGCAGACTGTCGTTCGAAAAAGTTATAACAAAAAGGCCAACCCCCACGTCCTTAAATAAAACCGAAATTATAATGATCTTGTTATGAGTCGCTGTATCTTTTTTCTTTTTGGTGAACTTTTTTTCAGCATCTTCTTGCGGTTTAAATAATTCCTGGACAGGCAGAGACCATAAAAATTAATCTCATCAGAAAGACTTATTCTCAGAAGACGGCGGCGACTACGTCAGAGGGTATTTTAAATGGACCCAGCTCCAGATACTATGTATCTATAGCGAGTATTTTGGAAATTTATAAATAGTTTTTTGTCAATTAAGCAACGGCATGGAGAAATGAATAAAAACGAAAACATTTCGAATGCGATTATTAATTGCACACCCGCTGGCGAGAAATTAGAGCGGAAGTGGAGACTCCCCAAAACATTGTTGCCATTTTGCCATTTTGCGCGTGTGCACATCCCACAAGATCCTAAATTATCTTTCCTCCTGTGTGCTCGCTTGAAGTCGTGTGCCATAATTCAGGAGAAGGTATTAATTTGTAGTTTGAAGTGGTGCTCCGCAAGGAGGAAGGAGGAAGAAGGAAAAAACTTGTTCCACAACTTTGTTGCTGGGTTATCCCCCAGCCAAGTGCAATCGCTCTTTCGCGATGAGTTGCAATTAAAACGACTGTCATAGATAAAAGTATCTGCGATGCGAGAACATCGTTTGTCATTTGGTGGTGGTGCTCTGAATTTTACGAGATGGTGCTGATGATGATGATGGAAATTGAGGTTTCTCTCTAATTAATGAGGAAAATTTAACGCACAAATTCGTTATGACAGGAAGATGCAAACGCACACACAGCCACACGCAGGGTGAATTTATTAGTAGATACGAATTTATTTTGCGACCAAGATGTGGGAAGTGTTGACAGAGGTTTCACATATATTTTCAGCGGTGGAAAATAACCTACTGCGCTGTGATTTTTATATGCTTTCGTGAAATATAAATATTCTCTCGGTTAAAGCATAAATCTTGTTTAATTGTTTCTTGGATAACACGCTTAATTGGAACACTTTGAAGGCTAAACAGCTTGTGAGACAAGTTTTATTTGATTTAGTGGTCAGATTATAATAAATGAGATACTTTGTCAACGAGTGCTTATGAATTTATGTGGTTTTCACTTAAATTTCCATTCTGACAGACAAATTGGATGAGGAGTTGTATAAGAAACTGAAAGCATTAGATGCTGTCCTTTGCAGAGAGCCTGGTGACAAGCCTTAACAACAATACTTGAATATAGTCGACTTCAGCTCGATAGGACTGTCTATGAGGTGATCCATCGATACTGACAGCCTTTTAGCTTGCATATTTAGATGGCACCTCTCTGCCGACCTTGATATCCCGAATGTCGACGCCAGCTGACTGAAATGCCCAGCACATAGAACCCGTCGTTTTCAACTGACAGCTCCATGGAATACACACACTCTTATGGGAGGCGGCCCATAACCAACCGATGGATGATCTACTACTTTTTCCATCTGTCAACCCGTTGACAATATACACATTCATACATTTAACTCCAAACGTTCACATATTGAAGTACACGCATAAGCCAATTGAGAGTAAGCATTTTCATTGGTGGAAACCGAGAGAGAATGTAGAGAAACTGTTATCGCCTCCGACAATCAGCTGATTGATGTGACAGATTCTATGAGACTGTTCTGTCCGGCAATACGTCAACTTAAATGTCAACGTTCAACGTTCAACGAATCGAACGGGTTGGCCCCATGAGCAAAATCTTTTAGTACACAGGATGTATTAAAAAGGGTGTCCAGCAGAGTTGTAAAAGAATGCAATAATTTTTTTTTTAAATAATTCCTTGAAATGGTCCGAAAAATGATTTAATTCATTGACTTCAATAAAGACTTCAGATAGAAAAAAATAAACCCCCATTCAGTTTGAAGTCATGACTACAGCAATCAAGTGACTTCAAAAGACTTTTAGTAAGTGAATGCAATCATTGACTTCAAAGACTTCAAAAGACTTCAACTAAGTGAATGCAGTCACTGACTTCAACTGACTGGCTTCAAGGAACTGAATGCAATCAGTGAATGCTAGTGACTTCAAGTGACTTCAAAGAATGCAGAGCAATCAAAAAGATTGCATTCTTTCTGACTTAACCTTTCTGAATGCTAAAAATGATTGCTTCATGCTTCAAAATGAATTGTGACTTATTTATTTCAATCTGCAGTCTTTACTGAAGTCAATGAATTAAAACAAATCTACGTGAATTCTTAGTATGACTTAATTGAATGTATTCCGCAACAATTGCATTCTTTTACAGCCCTGGTGTCCAGATAGGAATGATACTTTTTCCAGTTAGTATATTTCAGTAGTTGTCAAAGTTAACAATGACATCTAGCTGTCAAAAAATTCAGTAGGGTCTGCCATTTCATGATGAATCATTTTAAAATTGCTGGATGTGCGAAAATTATTTAAAAAAATATCGAAATTGCGGCTCAGTTGTAAAAAGGCAACGTGAATTTCACCGTAAGAAGGTCAGGCGTTATAAAAGCTTTATTGTGCAGGCAATTCGTCGCACCGTGGAAAAGTTTGAGCCTTAAGTCACCAACCAGACAGAGATTAGTGCGAAATGGAGAAAACGTAGCCACCGTAGCGGCCATCCGTATCGAGGAAGACCCAGAAATGTCCATTCGGCGCCGATCAGCTCAACCGGGTATCGCCAGAAAGTCTTTTGGATTTGGGCCCACATCCGTCTTAGATTGTAACTTATCTCCTGTATCCCCTTGTGGGTCCTAGAGCCTCTGAAATGCCTACGCGCCATCGTGTGCGATTTTTGGAAATGTGCCTCAGCTCTTTCCCAGGTGCCGTGCTCCTTCTCTGAAGCAATGTCAGCGTCTTAGATTATGCTGACACAAGAACTGAAGGCGATTGACTTTCTCTACTTGGGCGCGGAAAATTTCGGCCGAAGATTGAGATACCAGTAACTCAAAAGCACTGAGTTCTCACATGAGACCAAAAACCTCTGACGTTGCTTGCTAGATCTTGGTATATGTACAATAAAAGTCTCTGAGCCTATTGGCGTAAGGAAACAAAGGACCTATCGTCAGATACGACAGAGAGAAGTCTCTAGGTAACTCACGTTACAAAAAACAACTCAATTTAACAGATTTTCGGTACTTTGAAACGCAGCACTCACCACACTTAGCTCAAAGTTCCCCATCATCTACCTTAGGTAGCTCCCTATAAAACAGACCCCAAGTGGTCCCATTTAACGACCATCACAACCATTAATTAAATATTTCCCAACACCAAACCACTTCCTAGATAATAAAAAAAAAAAAAACAAAAAATTCGAATGTAAAATATTTATTCATTTTGACATTTAGTAAACCGAACATGTTCTTCCAAATATTATTCAAAATAACACCGTATTCCGTTTACGATCACATTAAGCCGTAAAATAAAAACGCATTTAAACTGTGTCCATCCTCCCACACAATTAGCATACATTAGATACATTTCGCATACATTATCGCGAGGCTAAACTGTTAAACTATTTTCTCTTCTTCTTTGTGTTGAGTGCGAAGCCATTCAAGCCCCCCCCCCCCACACACACACACGTTGGTCGTCTCTAATAAGTCCCCTCAAAATAGTATCTGAAGAGTAGAAAAACTCCATCTAATTGATTGTATAAACAAAATCTCCCATTCAAGCATCACTTCGATTGCATCTTGAAGATAGTGTATCTCTCGTTTGCATTCCTTCATTCGAAAGATGTTGATTGATGCTGCAGCATCAGAAGGCAATCATACGGTTCATGGCCAATGAAATAGGACAAAAGATATTCTGCTCCAAATGTGTAAACATTTGGGAATATGACATCTAGCACTTACACAGATTACACTGACGGAGGAGGGGCGGCAAACAGTATTTTCCATTAAAAGGCTGGTGTTCGGTTACAAAAGGGTCTTTTTTTGGAAAAGGGGAATCCTTTTATGTGCTTCCGCAGTTGAGGTTAGGATTGAATAGAAGGCAAATATTTTGATAAGCAAAAGAGTGACTTTGACTAAAGAAAAGTCATGCAAATAGTGCAAGAAGATTCAGAAAGGAGTTATGTTTTCAAAAAAATCATGAATAGGAATGTAAAGGAGAGAGGCCCTCGTGCCATCGAGTTATCCTTAAGCAGGAGAAGAATCCCAAGAGAAATTCTAGCTATTGTCAACGCCACATACGACGTTGTCTTTCAGAAGGTAAAGTTTGATAAAGTGTCAGCGGATTTCAAAGTTCAAGGTGGAGTACCTCAGGGCTGCATACTGTTGACGCTCTTGCTTTTGATAATCTTTGTGGACGTTCTTCATGTAGCATTGATAGAAGAACTCGGATAATTTACTTTAAGCAAATTAAGGACGCTAGGGATGTTCGCCAACTTTCACATCAACTAATGGTTCTTCATCTGTTAGCGCAAAGTCTCAATGATGAAACATGGTAAGCAGATCTCAAAGTAAACCGTGCCCTAAACAAATGTCCTGATCTTTTATAAAACTCACACTTTATTGTGAAAATCTCTGGTCTCAGCTAACTGAGGTACTGGATAGCACGCTAGAATCAGGAAATCTTGAAAAGCAATGTTCTGAGCAGAAGAGCAAAGCAGCGACTATTCTGCTCTAAACTCTATTCCTTTATGGGTGCAGTACTTGGAAAAGGAACACAATCAGCACACACAAGCAGCAAATCTACGCTAATAGATCTGCAAAGATGAAGATGATGACTTCCTCAATGCTTTTCTCCGCAATATCCCCCATTCGATTGGTCTCAGGGGCTTTGCCCAATCATGCCCTTTCTCCGACGAATGCATGCATTTGAGAGACGAGAGAATGGTGCGGTTGCCCCCCTTAACCTGGCCATTTACCTTGGGCATCCTGACAGCGGGTATTCCATTCTTCTCACAGTACTGCTCGTAAGTCCCAAAAGTGAAAGCGGTTCCTCGGTCCGTTGCAATCCTTCTTGCCAATCCAAAATAGCCAGACACTTCATTCATATCAGCTGTTGGTGGCTTTCACGGCTGCTGTTGTCGACCAACGCCACAACGTACCTGGTTCGACCCCTCCCTTTGTTGAAAGAGGACTTGCGACAGCGTACATCTAGGATGCCATAGTGAATGGCCCTTGTTAGTTTGACTATGTCACTTTGTGCCCTCCTATCGCTCACGAAGGGCATATAAAGTTTGTCAAGGACCAGAGGCGGCTGAATGTCTTCAGAGGCGGAACTTCCCCCACTGTTGGACGAGTCTATACGGAGGTAATTGTGGACTAACTTACAGCATGGTCCGTAGTCCTAATCGTGCCTGATGAGGGGCAACAGAACGCGATGCTAATTGAACGCAATTCGCCCGAGCCACCACAGGCTAAGTTGGTAAAGGCACTCTAATGCTTCTTCATCTCATAAAGGAGGATAAAGGGTTGTCAAAATGCTGAAGCAGGAGATGATTCGGCCGTCATACTCCAACCAATTTTTGATTCCTTTGGGCCGTAATCTGTCTGGCTCATCGTGAGCTGCATAAGATTCTTCGTCAATTGTAGGACTTCAAGCCGCACCCTTTGGAGTTCCACTGATTCTACCACAATCTAAAATTATCAAAGAAAAGCTAGTGATTAGCTGCCTGGCCCTACTTGCAGTCGGCACTGGTACTTTGTTTCTGTTTCGCTTGCTGCATTGTAGCTTTGACGATGTAAAGATTGATTCATTTAGAAGTCTTTTTTTGTTTATGGATTATTTGACAGATGACGCGTCAACCTGTCATAATATTCCTGTTCAGTATTTTCTGACATTTTTCTATGAAAAGGCTAAGCCCGTCCGAGTGTATACAAATTAGTCAGCGTTCTACTTGCACTTAGAGCAAACATTTTGCACATTTCTGACTCAATGGGTACGTCAACAAGCAAAATTGTCTTATTTGAGCTGAAAAGCAACTCGAAGAGATTAAATAGCTGCCATTACATCAAGAGATAACAACGGTTTGGTGTGGAATCATTGGTCCATATTTCTTCAAGAACGATGTCGACCAGAACGCACATAACTAGCAACACCGCCCGTTATCGAGCCATGACAACAGACAATTTGCTGCCTCAAATTAATGCCTGTGATCTAGAGGACATTTGGTAGGAATAAGACGGCGCTATTTGCCACACAGCCCGTGAAGCCATGGCTTTATTGCGAGAGCAATTCGGTGAACAGTTCATTTCACGTTTAGGACCTGTTGTGAACCTCTAGATCTTTGCCTTTTGACCTATGTAAAGTCCTAGGTCGACATGGATTAGGTGGGAATTGGAAGCAAATATTACTCGCGTTGTTCGCCAAATACTACTCGAAATGTTCGGACACATCATCGAACTTGAGAATGAACTACATTAAACGCAGTTACTATACACATTTGATGAGCTTGGTATTGCAGTTCTTTTTTAGCCCGTGTGACCCACCTTTTTATATCACTACACAGCTGCGCAAAATCTTAGGTTGCAGTGGCTTGCTGATTAAGAAGCTGACATACTTATGTAGACCCTTCTGTACAAAAAAAAGTTGTTGGAGTGATAAATCGCATTGAACTAGACCTCGCACAAGTGCTCTCGAAGGAGAGGTCTCCTAATTGGTTGAGTCATACTCCAATTTAGTTTGGCACACGAGTATTCGTATCACTTTTATCAGCTGATACCAACTTCCACCCCTTTTAATTGATTAACCATCACCACAGCAGAAGAATGCAAAAAGAGTCAACCACCACTCGACAATCAATAACATAACGTTCGCAGCATTTCCTTTCAAATGCTAATTAGCATACACGTCCAAACTGCGACTGGGAAAACATAAATCACGCTGCGTAAATTGCCACCCACATGCACACATGCGCTCACCCTTTAAAAGCCGCGGTCATGCATCAAAACACCGAGCCAAAGCAATCGATCACTCGTCGGTCGTCGCCTGGCAAATATTTGACATTTTTCTACATGAGTTATCGATAATTCAACGAAATAATTCAATTGTTTACCTTTTTCCATCGCTCTCGCACCACATTTTGCAAATATCAAGGTACGAACGAAGAACGAACTCGGGAATACCAAATGCAAATATTTGTCCATAAATATGGATGCGAGTCGTCGCGTTGCTTGCTGTGATCTTGAGCATCGTCGCTCGCAGAGACTCCTTTTCAATATTTGACAAACATATTCACTTATTCTGAGTCGAAAATTTGCAATAAATATTTGACCAGAGAGAATGTTGATTTTTCCATCAAAAAACAAAAAAAATAGGTGGGCAGTCGTGTCGTTATGAAATGGATACGTGTCTGTACTCGGCTGCTACTTAGCAAGGCTAATAGACGAACGAAAACAAGTTTCTCAACTCACTCACTCACCGATGAGAGACAGTGATTTTCCCTCTGAAGTAGCAGGAAGCCTACGCAGCATCAATTTAAATGCCGCGAAAACAAAAAAACAAAAAACAGCTGTTTTAACACCGAGCGAAAGAAAAAAGTTCGATTGAATTAATTAAACGAGAAAGAGAAAGGGGAGGAAAATGAAAACGAAAGCCTTTCTTAAATCGTTATAATTTAATTCTAATGTTACCAAGTCGCTGGTCCAGATCAAAGTGGACGAGAAATCCACTCACCAGCAACCAGCTACGCACCTCCGTGACTTACGCAGTTATCTAAGTGCATCTCTCAGAGAATATCAGCTGTTTAATCGGTTCAACTAATAGCGATTTTGATAACATGACAAAAGTGACGAGAGTAGAACTGTTAAGAGAGTGATTATAACGTGGGTGCTGCTGGGTGGATAGCTCGTACAGTGAGTAACAATGTACATGGACAATTTTTTTTTTTTTTATCACAATTGCAAGTTACATAACAAAGAGATTAATAAGAATCCAAAACATTCCGCCGCCCCTGGAACAACGTTTCAGCACACAGGTAGCACCGCCAGCTTATGAATTGGGCGTTTAAAGGTGCCGCTAGCCGTTCGCACGGTTGCTACTCGAACAAGGCCGTCGCAGCCTGGGTGAACTTCGCAGATGCGTCCCATAGCCCATTTGCCCGGTGGGAGGGTGGAGTCTTTTATGACAACCAGATCATTGACTTTTATGTTGGTTTCTGCTTGCTGCCAGCGGGGACGTTGTTGCAAAGACGTCAGATATTCAATTTGCCAACGCCTCCAAAATCCCTGAATTTTGGCTTGGAGGTTTTTCCAGCATGATAAGCGATTAGTTGGGATGTCAAGCATAGGCTCCGGCACTGCTGCAAAGGACTCACCTAGAAAGAAATGAGCGGGGGTTAGTGGTTCTAAGTCGATGTCAGATATTTGGCATAGAGGTCGTGAGTTCAGCAAGGCTTCGATTTGCGTTAACAGCGTGTAATACTGTTCGAAGGTAAGAGTATCAGCTCCTATGACTCGACGAAGGTGTTGTTTCACCGACTTTACCCCCGCCTCCCACAAACCTCCGAAGTGAGGTGCAGAAGGCGGAATGAAATGCCACGTAATACCGTCGCGAGCCAATGATTCCGCTACCAGTGAGTTATGATTTTCCGATAGAACGAGTTCATGCATCTCCGATAATAAGCGATTGCATCCGCGAAAGTTTGTCCCATTGTCGGAATACATGTGCGAGGGTTTTCCACGACGCGAAACAAAGCGATGGAAAGCGGCAAGGAAAGCTTCTGTGGTTAGGTCGCTAACAAGCTCTAAGTGAACCGCTTTCGTCACAAGGCAAACAAACAACGCGATATAGCCTTTGGTGAATGTACTTTTCCTGCCCGATTTCACTTTTAGCGTTACGGGACCTGCGTAATCACAACCACCATGTGTAAATGGTCGGCAAGGCTGAATTCGTACTGATGGCAGATTACCCATCAGCTGAGTGGCGGTAGCTCTTCGTTGACGAAAGCAGGGGACACAGTCGTGGACGATTTTGCGAAGGAGATTTCTGCACCCGATGATCCAAAATTCTTGGCGAATAAGAGCAAAGAGGGTCGACACCCCTGCATGCAAAAAACGTTTGTGCGCGTCAATGATAATAAGTTGAGTGATGATATGCCCTTTAGGAATGATTATGGGGTGTTTTGCGTTGAATGAAAGGTCAGCTTGTTGAAGTCGTCCTCCGACTCGTAAAATGTCATCGCTATCCATGAAAGGAGAAAGATTGAGAAGCTTACAGTGGTTGGGAAAGAAACTATTTTTTTTATAAAATTTTATGTATTCACCAAAGTATTGATACTGTAACCATTTGATTATACTTATCTTGGCGTCGTAAACTGCTTGGGGTTGTTTGAGATAGTCGGATAGCGACGTCAGTTGTTTGCGAATCCGAGCAATGAAACCAAGATATCGAGCTACTGTTCGGATGAGGATATTCCACGATGAAATTCGAGTTGAAAGCTGCTCATACGGATGCTCCTTGTTGATGATGTGATGTGTTTGGCATGAGCCTTTTCTTATTTCAAACAGGCAGGTAGAGTCTTCTTCAGGTGTGTCTGCAATCGGCCACAAAGTAGAATTTTGGGAAAGCCACTGTGGCCCGGTCCACCAAAGTGAATGATCGACGAGCTGCGAGGGTGGTATACCGCGGGAAGCACAATCCGCAGGGTTAGATTTACCCGAGACATGGAACCATCGATTACGCGGTATTGTGCCCAGAATCTCTGAGGTACGGTTACCGACAAAAACACTCCAGCGACGAGGGGGAGACGACAACCACGAAAGTACCACTTTTGAGTCACACCAGGCATACACTTTTGCAACGTGAAGATCTAGGGAATTTCGAATCGCGACGAGTAGTTTTGTGAGTAGAACGGCTCCACATAGCTCGAGACGCGGGATACTTAATTGCTGTATCGGGGCTACACGAGATTTAGCAGCGACGATATTTGTTACGTAACTTCCGTTTGAGAGTTTATAACGCGCATAAATGACGGCAGCGTATGCATACTCTGATGCATCGGAGAATCCATGCAATTCGAAGGAATCATCTCCGAAACCGATTATTCGCGGAACCGAGATTTCGGTAAGCAACGAAAGTTCATCTCGATAAGAACTCCACAGGGTAGCGATTGCAAGCGGAACTTGGTCATCCCATTCCAATTTTCGATGCCAGAGCTCCTGAAATAATATTTTCAAACGAATGACTGAGGGGGATAAAAACCCGAGGGGATCGAAGATTCGCGCTACGTCTCTAAGAATCTGGCGCTTTGTTATCATTTCAGTTGGGGTATAATTCAAGTGAAAACTGAATACGTCACTTCGAGAGTTCCAGCGCAACCCGAGAACTTTGACCCATGGATCCGCGTTGTCCCGAAACGTAATATTTTCCCGAGCAGAGCTGTTTACATTTGTTAGGAGTTCGGGGCAATTACTTTGCCATTTGCTTAGTTCCATACCGCACTTGGAAAGCAGTTCGATAAGCGAGTTTTGCTTCGATATGGCTTCTGACAATGTGTCTGCTCCTGAAGCTACATCATCCACGTAAAAGTCGTTAAGGATCACTTCCGACGCGATTGGGAAGTCATTTTGATAATCCTTGGCGAGCTGTTCGAGAGTTCTAACCGATAAATAGGGTGCACACGATGTGCCGTATGTTACCGTGCGAAGTCGAAAATGTTGGATTGCTTCGGATGGCGATCTTCTCCAAAGTATGCGTTGGAAGTCCGAATCCTTCTCTGACACCCATATCTGACGAAACATTTTTACTATGTCCGCAGTAAACACAAAGGCAAAGCGACGAAACCTGGTGCAGACAGAGAAAAGATTTCGCTGAATGGGGGGGCCGATCATGAGGGAATCATTAAGACACTTTCCCGTCTTGTCTTTAAATGATCCATCGAAAACGACACGCAATTTTGTAGTGGCACTATCAGGCTTTAACACGGCGTGATGGGGAAGGTAGTACACATTAGGATTTCCTATTTCCGCGGCAGGAACCGGTTCCATGTGTCCTAGTGCAAGATACTCGTCAAGGAAATGGGTGTAGTTAGCAAAAAGCTCAGGATTTTGGGAGAATTTTCTCTCCATCGATTTGAGGCGCGAAACCGCCCCAGATAGGGTATCTGCAAATTGTGGTGGAGATTTAAATGGGAGACCGACGACGTACTTCCCTTCTGAGTCACGGTGATGAGTTTTTTGGAAGTGTTCCTCGATTTCTGCATCTTCCTGTGACGGAAGCAGTTTAGGATCTACCTCCTCAACTGTCCAAAATGCTTGCAAAATGGAATCGGTATCTAGCAAAGTATGATTCGAAACGATATCGGGGTTTAAATTTGGTGAAAGTTGTCCAGCTAGAATCCAACCAAAAATGGTATGCTGGGCAATTGGGTGACCCTGGCTGTTTTTGGTTACCTTTCCATGGAAGATTTCCCAACACTTATCTGCTCCTAACAAAATATCAATTGGCCTAGATTCGTTGAATGAAGGATCAGCGAGATCTAATCCGAATAAATGATCCCAGTCCTCAATCGAAAAGGAAAATGTTGGCAAGTTTGTAGTGACGCTCGGTAAGATATAGGTATCAACTCTGATACAAAATAAACCACAGCGTGACGAAATTGCTAACGAAGTGAGGCCTCTGGATGTACCTGCATTGGTAGATCCAATACCGTTGACCGATATCCTAGCGTTTCTTCGTTTGAGTCCTAATCGCTGAGCACATGACTCAGTTATAAAAGAAACCTGGGAGCCAGAATCGATTAAAATACGAACTTCTTGGGATTTTCTATTGATGTCTCGGACCAATCCAACAGCGGTGGGAAGAAGAGTTTGGGGTAATTGATGAGCGACGTTTACCGAATAATTATTATTAGCAATAGGTGATGACGAAGTTGATGGTTGAGGTGACGAGTCGATGGAAACAGGATCGAAAGAATTGTTGATATGAGAGCCAACCGAGGAGTTATTTACCGATGATAATTGCCGAGGATGATTAACCGAAGGGTCATGGACCAAACTGTGGTGGCGTGAATGACAAGATTTGCAACGATTGTTAGATGGACAGCGAGCAGAAGAATGTCCATTGCGTAAGCAATTGAAACAAACCTTGGACGACTTGACGTAATCTCTTCGAGATGGAATGTTCATTCCGAGAAATTGTGGACATTGCCAAAGTCCGTGAGACTCACTGCATTTAATGCAGTTCGAAGGAGGAACAGCATGCATGCTTTTAACAGCTAATGACTTCGCTCTTGGTGCATTACGAACGTTGCCCGTGGAGTTTTCCAAAGCCTCACAATGAGTCTCTAAAAACTTTAAAAATTGATTAATGGTAGGGTAGTCATCAAGAACACTGATCTCCGACCATTGTTTTCGAGTGTCGGGGTCCAGCTTGTTTAGCAGTATGTGTATCAACCATGGATCCCGATCAAACGAGTTCAGCGAAATAAGACCTCTTACTACCTCGTCGGCTCCATCAGAGATTTTACGAAGAATTCGGACGTTGGAGGTTTGGGTTGAGGGTAAGTCCATAAATGATCGAATGAAACCCGTAATCGCGTACCGTGGTCGATTGTACCTACTGTCGAGACGTTCCCAAGCCGTTTCATAAGTGGCATCACAAAGTGGCAAATGATTTATTAAGCTCAGGGCCTCGTTCCGTAGATAGGACTTTAGATAATGAAATTTTTGAATAGGCGTTAAATTGGGTTTATTATGTATAGCACCCTCAAACATATCTCGGAAGGCAGGCCATTCCTGATAATTTCCCGAGAATGGCTCGATTCTAATTGTAGGAAGAATAAGGTCTGTTCGCGGTGAATTTCGCGCGTTTGCAAATGATTCAATAAGGATTTGTTGTTGTTCCGCTATTCGATTAATTGTATCCTTATTTTTTTCAGCATTTTCACGTTCCCGAAACGCGGATAATAGAACCGATTTGACTAATAAATATTTAGTCTCAAATTCCTCGTATTCAGGCATTGGGTCCGTATAACCCTCTGTGTCTGCAAACTCGTACATGAGTTTCTGCGAAGAATCAAACTCCTTCCACAAATCATCTGCTTTCAGAAGTTTGACGTCAAGATCAACTAATGAAGAATTTTCATTAATGTCCTCTGAATACTTGGCTAACTTGGTCAACGAGCCTTTAATGTGACCACGTGTTAACCGAAGGGCGGAAAGCTTGGTCGAAGAAGGCATTTCCAATTTTTATTTTTTCACGAAAGCAAAGCGAAATAAATTTTTAATAGGGACGATTGGCGATAATTAAAATATTCCTAAGAAAAAATCGACGCACTACGACGAAACGAAAATGTTCAAAGTTCACGAGATGGTTAGGTGCACGTGGTCAATTTTTTCTCAAATTCGATTGATTTAAGAAAATCGACAGAATACCAATAATATTATTAATGGTTATTTATTATATCAAAATAACAAACTATTCACTACAATACTGTCTAAACGAAAGTTCTTAGCAATTCGAAACACAATAATCCGGCTCGAAGGACCAGAAAAATGTTTTAACACCGAGCGAAAGAAAAAAGTTCGATTGAATTAATTAAACGAGAAAGAGAAAGGGGAGGAAAATGAAAACGAAAGCCTTTCTTAAATCGTTATAATTTAATTCTAATGTTACCAAGTCGCTGGTCCAGATCAAAGTGGACGAGAAATCCACTCACCAGCAACCAGCTACGCACCTCCGTGACTTACGCAGTTATCTAAGTGCATCTCTCAGAGAATATCAGCTGTTTAATCGGTTCAACTAATAGCGATTTTGATAACATGACAAAAGTGACGAGAGTAGAACTGTTAAGAGAGTGATTATAACGTGGGTGCTGCTGGGTGGATAGCTCGTACAGTGAGTAACAATGTACATGGACAATTTTTTTTTTTTTTATCACAATTGCAAGTTACATAACAAAGAGATTAATAAGAATCCAAAACAACAGCCAATAAATTACATCTCAATCTGAAGTCTATTAATTTTTGAAAATCTATCTATACTTTGGAGTCCCCATTAAGAGTGACCAACTCGTAATGAATAAATCATGCGATACCAACGAGGAGGAGTATCTCTCGCTCTCGGTTAACTTGTGCGTGTACTTTAGTGGGCTCGATTAGGCGGCTGATAAGGGTAGGAATCAATTTTTGGTTTCAACGAGAAAATAGCTGTCTCTTGGGTGAAAGATTTATTCCGAAGGAAATATGAACCGTTCGCTGCTAACCAGTTCAGTTCAGTAGGTCGTATTGTTTTCACTGTCAAATGTCATTTGAATGTGATTTTCTGTTTTATGGAGAGGAACTGATTTATTTGTTTCAACAGATTAGATGTTTTTTTTCGAATACGAATGTATTTGTTTGCTTGAGATACAAGATACTATATAGTTTGAAGGTTAGAAATGAAATTCCTCAATCTTGTTGAATGATTTAATTTGAATAGTTAACGATGTACTTAAAGTGACCCAACTGCTTATGGGTTTTAATAGCTCGATCTTCGCACGATGTAAATTAGGAGAGTATCTGTCTTTTTTGGGAGATAAGTGAGTAAGTAAGTTGTTTCGAAACAACTGTCAGTTGTTGGCAATGATCGTGGGAAGAAATGGATCCATTTTGTGAGATTGTAGATAAATACACAAACTTGTTTAAGATAAGAGCAATTCCTATGGGATATTCTTAATGTCAACACACAAGGGATGCTCATTTGAAGAGGCTGCTAACAGTGAGGCCACGCGAAATAATAAACTGGACTCTTGAAAGCTAACACCAGTAGAATAGTTGACCTTCAAAGTTTGGAACTATTTTTACTGGCCACACAGTATGACCGACTCTAAGAGTTTAAATGCAGTGGAGCAAGTAACACACTGATCCAATGGGTAACCAGAAGTCTAATTGAGACTTCTGATAAACCTAAATAGAGGTTAAGTCCCAATAAACAAGGAAACGCAGACTGTTGAGCAAACAGTTTGCAAATTTATTTTTGCCAAAAAGAACAACTTTAAGGAAATCACGTCCAACGTCTGGCAAGAAACCAGGAAAATTACTCTCACCTCATCAAACAACAGAGGGTTACTCGGTAGGGCACTTTGTGCAAAAATATATCGTATATCGTAAATATCGTATACCCAGCACTTGACCTTGCAGAATCTAGCCAGAAGAATATTCCTTGAAGGCGTTTACTGCATACATATTTTAATTAGGTTCAAAGTTTCCACTGAACTAATCGCGACTCGTATTGTTAGGTTAGTCGTTCCTTTTTGGTCCTTGGGCTATCACAAGGAATGTATTCCGACATTTGTCTCATTATACTCACTAAAGAGTCCGAACATGTCTATGTGTTGCCCTTTGGATTCACCAGGAGGAGTTCAGGAGTGCGTCAGCTTCTTATTGCGTTATTTTAGAATGGACACACGATCAAAGAGTGGTTTACCCAAGCCGCCCGTTCTTTCTTTAAAAACATGCACGTCTCTTGGGATTCATGCGAACGACTTTTTAGAAGAGACAATCAATATAGACCCAGAAGATATTCAACCTTACCGTATAGGAATAGGGTAACAATTCTCTGGATGAACACGGCTATCATAAGACCCATCCTGACATATGGCAGCCTAGTATGGTGGCCAGCGTTAAATAAGTCCACCTACCTGAAGGAGCTCACTAAAGTACAATGACTAGCTTGCATTGGTGCATTGGTGGTCCAGTGCGATGAGAACCACTCCAACTGCGGGTCTTGAGGCTATTCTCAACCTGCATCCGCTAGACATTTACACGAGATCAACGGCAGCCATCAGTGCCTTAAGAATAAGTCAGACTGCGTGCTGGAAGTCAAGTACGATAGGCAGATTTTTCGACCATACACCCAAAACAGACTACACTACGTCTTACCTTGACTTCAAAACACCATTTACCTCAGCTTACCCTAGCAGAGAAGAGTGGAAAGACAGCCGCATACCCAATGCCGAATCCATAGCTCTTTACACTGATGGATCAAAAATGGACACAGGTGTAGGACCCGGAATCTTCTCCGAAACACTGGGTATATCCAGATCTATACGAATCCCAGAGCACAGCAGTGTTTTCCAAGCGGAGGTTCTGGCAGTGACTGCCGTAAGAACAATACCGCCAGAAGGTATCACTTTCTTTATCGACAGCCAGGCAGCTATCAAAGCAATTACCGTCATAGAAATTAAATCCAAGCAAGTGCTGTCGCGAAGAGCTTAAGGTTCTTGGAACACAGCACAAGGTTCTGCTCTGCTGGGTCCCTGCGCACGAGAGCGTCCCGGGAAATGAAAAGGCAGATGAATTAGCAAGGAAAGCTAATCGGACCCACTTGAAACTCTGCGGTACCACGTAAAAAAAACTACGTCGGACGTAAGAAGAACTCTGCAGAGGATGCGGCGATGAGGAGGTTATAGAGGACACTACCCACTTCCTCTGCAGTGTACCTTCCAGGTACAAATTCCTCGACAAATACTTCTTTCAGGATCTAGGAGAACTGTCCAACTGTCCGACATGTTATTGAACTTCATCAGAACATATTTTTCCTGTTGTTCGTAAGAGGACTAATATGTTCATTGATTTTCACTTAAGGAGGTCATCGCCTATTTTGGGAAGCAAAATATCACCTACTCTTTGGAAGAGTTAAAAACTTGAAGCATCGCTGGAACAAATCTATCGACTTGACAGAGGTTCAAAAATAAAACGACGTTTGATCGACAAAGTAAATTGCTCAAATTTTCGACCCCTTAAATTACATTTTGTGGAGCTTAATGTTTCATACAACATCCAGGTTGATAATGAAATAACTTCTAAGAGTATCTGTCATAGCTAGTGCCGGTCAGGAACACAGTAGGTGGCTTATTTCACCTTCGTCCCTGCAGTTTCTACAGATATTATTATTATTATGATATTCTCGCAGTCTCATACTTTTTGCACTCTACAAGGACGTGTAGATGGATGGGGTGGACTTAGGTAATTTTTGAATTTCAAAGACGCAGTCTTCCGTTTCATGAGATCTCCAAATCGCTTTTTTGTCGTAGGCTGGTAACCGATACCGTCATTACCTAGCATACACGTTGGATTCAAACTCTAGTGCTAGACGCTAAGCTGTGTCCAGCCTCATAAAGGGTCCGCGAAGAGCTTAGATGTGACCATTAACTGTCTGGTTCATCAGCTTTTTTGTTTCAAGAGAGGGTTGCCTAATTGACCTGAGAAAATGTTCAGTTTTCTTCACTGCAACGCTAAATGTCATCATAGATACTGATGATTACCTTTCTTAAAATACTTCTTGTATTTGCCTTGTCTTATGGCAGAAAATTCATCTTGAAGAGTGCACTGCAACTATCATTAGTTGCAACAATAAATACTCAAATGCATCTTCTTTTGCAGAAGATATCACAAACCAAATAGAAATGAGAAGTAATAAGGTAAAAAGGCGTAAGACAGATGACGAAAAACTTAAGGAATTTGAGTGTTGACGCAATGTGAATTCTGCCCAATGCGAAACATAACAAGATGGTGACGACACGCTCCACGAATATAACGAGAAGGTGATTTTCTTTTGTTTTTCTCAACAAAATTCGACTTAAAAGAATTGCAATTGGTCAAGAATCGAAGAGATATGTTCGAGTGAGGGTGAGGTCCGATTTAAAGGGGTTCCACTAAGTCCATCGACATGAATTACTTTCACTGATAAGATTGTAAATTCTTCTCACAATTTGAGACCGTGCCAATAGAATCAGACACACTTCATCAATCTGTTTAAGAACAATATGAATGAAAAAAAAAACTTCCCTATTTACATTCAATAATCCGTTGACAACCCATTAAGAGCGATCGTTAAGCCAAAAATTACTCCTTCCAGACGTCTTGCTGCCTTCAATTAAAGTCCATTAAAAAACAAAATCACATGGAAACAAACCCGTACCTCTCACACATTTGGTGGTCTATTTTTGTCTCTTAATTGCCATGAAATCTAAATGAATTCCCTCTTCACTCTTTTAAGCTTCATTTTTATCATTTTATCATTTTATCACCCAAAACATTTGTCAACGCTGCTGCGCTAGTTACATATTAAATTTACAACTTAATCCTACGACTATGTTGCTCTCTAATCCTCCAATCCATAAAAAATTGTAACTTTTTTATGTTCACTTTTAATCCGACAAGTATCCAGTATCCAAAAAAAAATCTCATTTAATTTTAGTTATCCCCCCAGACACCATGAAAAATTTGTAAGGCAGCATCGAAGAAAGAAACGAAACTCGTTTCAGCCTCCCTTTACGCATGCGTACAGAACGATCTGGAAAAAAGAACCCCAAAAACTCGAGAGACCAAAACCAATCGCGGACCCGTTCCATTATCCGTCCACAAACAGCAATCAATTGAGAGTCTGGTGGTGCTGAAATTAGACTCCAGATCAAGAGAAGAGGAAATTTATTATTAGTCCCTATTGTGTTCCTCGGAATGAGAGAATAACAAGGAGACGGAGAAGTCTTAAGAAAAAAATTGGACAAAAGAGCGAATGTGTTTTGTTTTTTTTCTTTTTTTTAAATCATTTCTCAAATGGTGCGGCCTTCAAATGACGACTTAAAGAAGACAAAGCTGGCTTCAAAAAAACGAAAAGAAACGAAGCAAAAGAGAAAAGAAAAAACCAATTGAAAAGATCTCTCCGAGCCGAGTGTTATTATTCCCTTTCAAGATCAATTTGAAAAGACGATCCTTCTTCTCTCGCCGCATCCTCAACGCGTCTCTTTAGACGTGTCATTCTTAACACTTTTCTTTTTCGTTGTTTTTTAATGATTCCCATACAAGAAACACAGATGCAGATACAGATACAATACACACACTCAGATCGCGCAGAGATACAAACAACACACATGTGTCCGTCCATCTGGGGGTTTAGAAGACGACTCGCCTCGCAAAGGAACAAAGTTCAAAAGCCCGGCTCGTGAATACCGAAATTGAATAATAGAAAAACGAGGGGCAAAGAGAATGATAATATTTAAATTTGTTAACGTCTCCCTTTTTTTTTCGTCTGTCATTTGGCGAGTTTTTGTTCGTTCGTTTATTCTTAAAAATTGATTTGAAAGAAGTGGGAGTGCTAGTGGGAGTCCATAGAGCCTACATCTCTAGAGAGAGGAAGACAGAGGTGCATACACTTAAAAATCAAGTACACTTGAGACCACAAAATGATGATGAATAAGAAGAAGAAGAAATAAATCAAATTTAATTTGATGTGATTTGTGCATCCTTCTTGATTTGTGACAACGACGACGACGACGACAATAATGTGCACTGGGCGCGCGTTGACGGACCTGATGCTGGTTGTTGTGTGTAGTAATTTGTGTGGGACTTGGAAATCTCTGTCTGACTCGCAGGCGCAGATTGACGTGACAATGTTTAGATTGTCACACGGAATTGAATTCAATTTGTTTTTGAAAAAGGGTGTATGCAGCACTCAGCTCTCTAGAGTGGTGGGTGTCATTCATTAGCAACGATTGTCGAAGGGGGTTAATGATCTATAATTGTTCGGAGGGATGTTGTGTTCCTCCACAATGTAGACCTCGATTGGAATCAATTTTTTATATTTTGATTAATGAAGCGGGATTAAATTGAATGTACTGCGAGGATGAGTAGGCATTTCAAAGGTGGTCCATTGGATTGGGGCTGAATGAACTGCTTGGCAGTTTAAATCACTGATTCGTACTTCGGGTGCTTCATTTTGTCATTCACCTTATTCAACAGAAGCTTACAAGGATTCTACCCGGTTCTTAAAGGGGCAATAACTTCATGTAGTGGCTCCATAAGGGTATTCCCAAGATATCAGAAGTGCGACAGTCAATAGATGAAGAAGAAGAAGCTACAACAAAATCGCATAAAGAATCCTCAAGGAGGTGATACTTAAGTCGATACAGCTTGATCCAACACCCAGTTTCGACCTACTTCCAAGTGTTATCCTAGCTTCAGTCAAACCTCAATTCAAGCAGAGAAATGTCAGACCTCGCATCACAACTCCCAGGAAAAATGCGGTCAATAACGACATCAACGCCCTAAAGAGCACCAAGGCTATAGGACTCCGTGGTATATCCGCAGAGCCTTTACGAGCAGCGCTAACCGTTTCGACCAAGCCACTGCTACCACTTCAAGCGAAACTTTAAGCCGGCTGTTCACTGATTTTTCTACAGCGGTCCACATGTTGTGTTCTGCATAGAAGACGGTTGTATAAAGAATTCAATGTGCAAAGTGGAATAGGGCAAGGGAGCCCTGTCTCAACCATATTGTTTTTATTTGCTTCTGTTAGCGTTCAATGGAGGCATTCTTTGGAATTCCAGACCCGATCTCAAGCATCTTCACTAGCTAACGATGTACAGAAAGCCTCTCACTGAATGTGAGGATGTGGACAAAGGTTTCCAAATCTCTTGGAAGTATTTTCTCAACTGTTGGTATAACCGAATTTAAAAAAGCCAGACGAATCAATAGAAGTAATGAAATTAAGTCAAAACTCGTTCGTCTACCGATGAGATACTTGCACCAGTGTCGCGTGTGTCAGAAAAAGTACTCCAACGGCTTGGTGTTGCAGGAACACATTCGCCTGCGCACTGCACGGATTTAACACTGGAGCACATTCAAGCCGCTGAAATTCGCGATCCGCCACCTTCAATGATGCCTGAGGCGTTCCTCAATCCTTTTGCCTTTCACTTTGTGTGCAATGGGCCCCGTAGGTAGTCAGCATGGTGCTATCGGAGTCATCTCAAGGCGACATAGACGACATGGACTGCAGTGATGATTTTAACGATTATGTATCATTGGAGCACAAGTCCTCCAATCGTGATGCTTCCGTAGACCACCCAAAGTAACGACATGAAAGGAATGCTGTTTGAACAGAAGTTGGAAAGTTCACCGACAGCCAAGCCTCCTTCATCGACAGGTGACAATTCAGTGCTCTAAATCAAACCCCTCGGTCTCAGCCCTACCCACCCAAATTCCTACACCACCAACGCCACCTCAATCAAATCGTCCTCAACCACAGCAACACAGCCCTGTTGCAAAGACTCACCCCATTATGTTCCTTCACCACCAGCAACACCTCCACCAACAGCTGCATCATCATCACCAGCAGCAGCAACAAAAGCTGTAACACCTCAACCAACAGAGGAAGCAACAAGAAGCTCACCAAGATCAACAGCAGCAACAGCATCATATGTGCCTCCCCCGTTAAGTCCTTGCTGATAAATGACCACTTACAAGTGCCCAAGAGACATAGCCAACCTGCATGTCAAACGAACTGAACAGGTCTGGAACCAATAATCACCAACATTTCAACGTCATCCTCTCCGAAAAAGCAAGAGATTGAATCTAATCACAAAACACGTGAATTGCGGTGCTTTGAGAAGCATATGGTCCAGAAAAATCGAGACTACAATTGGTAAGATGTTTCAGGAGACCTGAGTCAGCTTTCTAGGAACCGAAGACGATGGCGCACAGGCGTTGCAAAGACTGTGGAATCCACAAGGAGAAACATGACTTAAATAACTAAGCCTGTAGCCGGAAATAGATTCTGGTTTAAAGAAGAGATCTAAGCCGCTTTTAAGAAACTTCAACGCAGGACTAAATATTAGAGAATCTTGTGGTCAGTGAAATCAAATTCTAGAAGATCTAGTCATTTTCAAGGCTCTAACCTTAACCTTTCACTCCGATAAGTACAAAAAATAAGTATGTACTTATGGATTCCACATTGTGCCTCTATGATGTCGCTTTCATGCAAATACTTCTGAATTTCTGATTCCTAAGGTCCAAAAGTGTTGTCACAAGATCGGTAATGAATAGACTGAAACTTTGTAATCTGGTGTAAGTTGAGGCGTCAAGTGACAGGACTGTCTTTTCGTGATTTGTCCAAAAAGCAACAAGGAAGACAATTGCACGCTTTTAATACATAATGATTGTGGTACCAATCTTCCCGATAAACTTATCTGCATCGACATGACCATTTTGACGTTTCCAATTGGAGCACGAACCGCTGTAACGTTTGACTGCAGGCACGACTCAAATGAGTAATACGGACTATCTAAAGGTTCATTCACAGCTCAGTAACTCGTGAATGGACGAACTGTGAACCAACCATTTTTGACACATTTAAAGACACGCACTTGACAATTTTGCTAGGCGCAAAGATCTAACTTTCGATTTATCCAAAAATAAGTTGAATATAAATTTGTTACTGCAAAGAAATGAACAATTCGCTGATTTTTTTCGCGAATAAGCAAATGCTTCTGCGAACTGTCAAAATTTATTGACATTCCACAAAAGTGAAACGCAGACCACATTCGCGAGAGTTTAACCGCACACTTCTTGTTTTGGTAAATGACAAGTGAAATTTGCAGATTTACGCGACTAAATAAAACAAATTGCTATGTCAAAAAATGTCAAAATTTCCGCTTAAGGAATCCTAGACATTTTGCTGCGTTTTTGGCGAGCTCGAATATGTGATCGTTCCATCTGAGATGGTTATTGATACACATACCGAGGATTGCAAGTCTTTCGGTTTCCGCGATGCAAGTACCATATTTGCAGGTCGGTGAACTGCAAATGGAGCTTAATACAGGCGATCCAACTCTCTAAGTCTATGAAGGCGACTGAGACAGTTGGTTCGTTGGTTTTTTCAAGTCACTGCCTATTTTGTCTCTCATACTTCTGTTATTTTATCCACTAGCTCTGTTAAAATTCAGTTCTTTTCCGTTGACACCAGAAATGGTGCACATGTCTTGGGGTAAACCCAGCAACCAATTTAAAAAATCATTTCCCGGCAATTTTTTCAACTGCCAAGAGAAAAGGTTAAGGTTTCCTATCACCCAATTCCACTTCTTGGAGCGATTTCCGCAGACTTTTTTGCTCAGAATATTCCAGTTCGGATTTGGGGTACATTTGTATAGTAGTAGCTGGTAACTTGAGAATATCACTCACTTGATCATGGCGGCCGCTACTGTGGAGTATATCGTGACAATTTAATTCAGTAATCAAAAATGACATCAGCGAAATGCTGTAAAATGAAATGACAGATGTGGGTGCGTTCAGTGCATTCTACTACAAGTTTTTTTGAGACATATGGACCATTTGGTCTAGATAGCCTACATATTCGAAACATAAGGATTTTGGTGTGAACCCTAAGCTCGATTCAGCAAAATATTTTAAAAATGTGACTCACATCGTAAAACAGACCACAAAACCCAATTCTTTATGATTTTAGGGCCTCAAACTGTCGTATGCATACATATTTCCTCTTAAAAACACTGTCATTGAGCAACAAGCCGCCTGAATGTTAAAATTAATGTCAAACTTGTCTCTCTCTCGAGCCTGTCTTCATATCCGATGACATTGCAATTCTGTTGCCACAAGAACCTCAATCGAACACCCATCAAACATGTTATCACGATTCTCCAAAAAAAAAAAAAAAAAAAAAGCCTCAACTCAAGAAACAACAAAAAACTGAAGAAAAATGATTAAAAAAAAAAAAAAAAAAATTACTGTCGGCCTCTATAATATGAATATCACACCATCTCCTGAGGAAGACGCTGAGGTGTTTTTAATCGATCGTATCACATATCTTCCAATCAAGATAATAACGTGCTTCATATATTATTATTACACCCTGCTCCTCCTCCAGCTCCTTCTTCTACTTCTTCGGTTCTTATTTTCTTTCTCTTCTTTCTTTGTATTTTTCTTATTAGGAGTTCTTCTTTTTTTGGGGAGAATACCTTTCCAACCATCAATTCATCGAAAGAAGAAAAAAGAAAAATAAAAATCTATTGTACCAGGAGAAGAGAGATCGATTCACTATCGATTTACAATGCTCCTCAGGATTAAGAACCTTGGCATTCAAACGAAGAATAAGAGAAAAATATTCCACAACAAAACCAAACGAACAAGAAACGAGGTGCGCGTCAACCATTTTTCACAAGTTTTGTGTGACATGTCAAACTTTACCCTTTTTTCTGACTTGGTTGGGTTTTGTTGACTTCTTTTTATGGAAATCTTGTCCACAAAGGCGTGTATAGAGAATAGGGAATCTGGGAAAGGATGAAGAACCTCTTTTTTTTTGTGTGTGTTTCTTTGAAGAAAGGTGTGCCTAAGGCTTTGCTTTGCATATGCATGCATTCGGTTCAAAAGAATTAAAAGAGTTAAATTTAAATAAAGTTGTTCAATGTTTTTTGATAAGATTGTGAACATGAAACGACCGATGGATGGTGTTCGTATTTTTAATGGCGGTAATAAAAAGAAGATAAATTGGAGCATTTTTTGTTGAATTTCCTCTTTTCTTGATTTAGTTCAAAGCGTTTCTATCTTTGAATTGCATCCACTGATCTTTACTGAGAATTTTTAACTTTTAAGAAAGAGTTTGTCACTAAAAGAAAGTCTACCAATCGGCATATTGCATGCATACGAGTGAAAAAGAACCATACCTAAAGGAATGGGACCTAGTATAGAATCTTGTAGTACTCTTATTAACTTTTGAATCGTTGAACCCAGAAAGCTCTAATTTTCGATACAGATTTTGTGGAAGACGACGGAAGATGATAGGATAGGACTTTACATTCAACACCCTAGACTGGCTTGAAAAGGCATTTGTGCCCTTAGTAGATAGGTAGGTATTGAAGTTCTCCAGAAACCCATTGAGCACCAGGCTTCATCGTTTTATTAAGTCAAACTCATGAACAGCTGTTTGTTGAAATAAAAGACTGTTGCTGGATGTGCACGTAGAGTTCAAATACAGGAATAGTTCTCCAATTTTTTTGACTATATCGCCAAGAAGTCCTAACTTCGGCAGAATGAATGACATTCAGATTCTTTCTCTGTAACGTCATTGCAGCTTCTATGGACATGTTGTGGAGAAATGCAGTTTTGGACGCAACTGGCATTCAACTGGTCACTGGTCAATAATAAGCTACAATTCTCGCAATATTTTCTGGATTTTCTTAACAGGTCGTTAGAAATCGAATCAAAATCGAAGCTTGTGCATGCTGTCGAGAAGAGCTCAGGGCTCGTGGAACATAACACAAGGTAACGCTCTCCTGATCCCCTGGACACGAGGGCATTCGAAGAAACGAGAAAGCCGATTAGACTGGAATAAACTGACCGATCTATCTGTACTTTGCCTTGCACACTTCAGTTCGTTGCAGGAAACCAAGCCATTAGAGAGTCGAACGTTAGGTGGACCTCCATTGAATCTTGTGCCACAACAAGGAAACTAGGCCGCCTTTTGACAAAGCAAGGACCGAGAGAATTATTCGTAAAGACAGGAATTTTGTTTCTATATCGTAGACATCATCACGAGGCATCATACTCTGCTGTGCCACATAAAGAAACTACACCTGAAGGAGGAAGAACTTTGTAGAGACTAGGGCGAGTGATGAGCGAGTTCCAGAGGATACTACTGTCCGGGCCCTTAACGCTCCAGAAACAGGTTCCTACACAACTGCTTCTCCCAAGATCTAGAGGCATTTCGAAAGAAAAGATTCTGAATTACATCAAATCATCTTAGAAGTACTTGGCGCAGAATAGTTGAGAAGGAAGCACGGCAACTGAGAAAGAGTTTGGGAGAGCTGAGGCACATTTGCAGAAATCGTACACGATGGCGCGTAGGCATTGTAGAGACCCTAGGTCCCACAAGAGGATACAAGACAGGAATTCAACTAATGGGTTTCAAAGGTCAAGGGATTGCCCTATGGGTATCACAATGAGTCAGAATTCTGGTACTTTCTCGAATTCAAACCTGAACCTAATGTCTAGTACTTCAATGCACTAGCCCCTTAATCATGAGGACAACATCACATCAACTGCGTAGGTCGTAGATAACAATGCGTTCCACGACCTTAGGTAGCACTGAGTTTGAAGCTATGAGTCGGTAGTTGATTGGACAAATACAAGTCTCGTCCTCATAAATGCCTATTGTGTATGACAGTTGTAAGAGCTTTAGTAGAAGTTTCGTCACTGTAAAGGGGAACACCTCATCAAGCCAAAGAGAGTGATCCCAATCGTTCCTAGCGATTTATTGCACTTAAGATGGTAATAGAGCAAAGAATTTGAACCTGTTTTCAGTGTCAGACAACTTTCAAGGGACAAGAGGACCTTCTCTTTGCAGCCCATGATATTCACAAGATTTGTGATAGCGAATGAGGCAGACTTAGGTTCGTTTGACGAAACCCAATGTCCTTAGAACATTACACTATTTTATGCCTCACTTCTAGGTCTCAGAAGGGTTTAGCATCTTTTACAATGGCGCTGCTGTTCTTTCAAGTTCGTTTGTGGAGACTTCGATTATCCTAAGTTCGAGATTGACATCATACGAGAAAAGACTCTTCCTTCTTCCTGACTGCAATTGCATATGACGAACTGATGGTTTGATGCCATTTTTCTTGGATCTCATTGTTCAATTCTTCATTGGGTTGCATTCTTAACTCACAACCCATGGACTAGAACTCGAAATCAACTATACTTCCACTTCAAACCACTAATAACTATTACAACCAACCAAGCTATGGTGCAGTACCCCTCAACCTATTCATTCGATTCGAGGGAAAAAACCCATTCAACTCAAACAACAATGCTCAGCTAATCAACTGACAATTTGTGTCTAACAATACCACAAATCAACAATCTAATAAGCTTGTTAATTTATTGAGAGTATCCAAGCTCGGCGTGTGTGTGTCTATACCTCACTTGGTCCTCATAGATACTGTGTATCTTATGCAAATCATTGTTGCTCACTTATGGTGTTTCACAAAAAAAAAATAGAACTATTATTACCTTAATAATCGAAACAAAGTCTTAATCAAGTTTTTTACGACTTTTTTTCCTCTGGAAGAGGGTGCTAGAGAGATCTAGAGACCTAGAGCGGGTTTGAAGAACCATAAAATGGCATCTCTTTCAACGAGAGAAGTTGACAAAGTCTATAAAATCTTTATCTACTGGCAATTAATTGTTTCGTCGTATCCCAAAGAGCTTCTAATGGTCAACCCCAACACAAGAGGATTGTATAATTAAATGCATGAGTAGGAGAATTGTTGCTGTCATATCCATAAAATGCAAATTTTGATATTTCGAACCAAAAAAACACCCAAAAAGAGCCAAAAACCATCTGCCCACATGTGCGTGCTTGCTGGACTTTATGAATGGAAAGAGAAATGTATTCAAAGTTTTTTTTCTTATTTTAATAGGAAATTTGAGCTTTATTGGTTTGGCGAGTGGTTTTTTTGCGAATATGCATTACAAAGTCAAATTTAATAATCGACAACACACAGACGGCACAAGTTTGTAGCTCGGAGCTATATCTGTATCTGGTTTGGAGGAATTGCAAAGAATTTATATACGAAAGCAATTTCTGTCATGAATATTTTATATTTCCTGTGGATCCATGAATGGGCACATCTCTAGGCTTGGGGTTTCCGAATTTTAATTTAAAAAGTAGTTTTTTGTCGTGTCTAAGCGTGTTTTTGACTTTTCTTTGGATGGAATCCTGTTTTTTTTAGAAATTTTTAATGAGATGAATCAAGTGTAATTGACGTCCGAAATGCGAAAGCTTCTTTAAATGAGTTTTGGAGGGAAGGGAACTATTGGCTTTTGTTTTAAGTGCCACAGGTGTGGCTATTGGCAGACATAGACTCCATAAAAAGTAAAACTCTTGTGCTAGTGGTTTAGCAATTTCGCGGAATTTCCGATCTAGAAATTTGCATAGGAGAAGAAGCTAAGAGCTAGTTAAACGTCTTCTGTCTTCCGGGATATTTTAATTTCACTCTAATTTCGCACGTGCTGCACGGCATTACTATCTGACATCAGTGTACCAAATTCGTACACCTCTAGTAACTTCCAATAGAACAAATATGCCCTTGAGTTCTTCCTTCTCAATTCCACTTTTGAACCTAACCTTCTGTAATTTTGAAAAACAAGAACTAGCAGGCACAAAAGGCGAAGACCCAGACCCCGGTAAAAAAAAACAAAGGAAATTAAAAAATATAAAAAATAAAAATTTTAAAAACAAAATCGATAAAGTAAATAATTTACATTTTTAAAATAAAAAGAAATTTAAAAAAAATTAAAATTCTAAAAAAATAACAATTTAACTTTAAAATAAAAAAAAAATTAGAAATATTAAAAAAAACATTTTAAACAAAAAATGCATAGCTTAAAAAATGTTAAGTTAAGCTTTCATGGCGGACAATGAATATTGAAACTGTTTGAATGTTAATATATATTTTTTACACACGGTTCTACAGAACAAACATAGATGACGCTAGTTTCTATGGCATGCTACTTAAGTTTTGAATGGAGAAGTAAAAATAGATATTTATAATCGAAAAATGGCTTTATTATATATTTATATCTCTATTACTAGCTGACCCGTGTTCGCCCTGCTTCGCAAAGATCTAAGGAGACAAAACTAAAAAGTAAAAAATAAAACAAAACTTATTTTAAGAAAAAACGTAGCCTATGTCACTCTCACGAAAATAATGAATATTATAAAATTTGTTTCAATTCGGTCGGTTCAGTAGTTTGTGAAATTACCTAGGGACATATTTTTTAATGTTTCGTCTTTATATAATAAAAACTCTGACTTGCATACGTTTGACCAATTTTCAAAGCCCTTATTCCGCTATCCTTGGCATCGAAAAACATTGACGTATGTCGTTACAAGGAAATTATGCCCCCCGTTCGTTACAGGACTTCAAACCGTATTCTAATATATTCATCAACTGAAAGTTTTTACAAAAGTTGAACAGGATTGAAGAACCCATTCGATTGCATGGAAGACTAAAAGAAACTCTTTTAAAGAAATGTCACAGCGATCGTTCAATGTGTTCCACTAAAAGCTTATATACGAATATCAAAGGCTTTCCGAACTTTGACAGACAATTGCAGCCATATTGTTGAAGCTACATCTGTCAAGTTGGCTGTCATTTATTAAGTCTATCTTGCCAAATCCACATAGAGAGTTATAGCATTCAACAACATGTGGAAAAGATATCAAATCCTTAAGATACTAGAAAGACATTTATGTGTGAGCGAACGTTGCAGCTTTCTCGTGATAGTATAGTGGCTTCTCTCCAAGCTTCAAGAGTAACAAGACAATTTTAGGTAACTAACATTCCCTTCCCCACGATTGGCAAACCAAGAACCGAGAAACTTGTTAGGAAAGACAGAAAATCCATTTCCACCTTGTGGGTATCGTAACAGGGCACAACACTCCACGGTATCATATCAGAAAACTACGAAGGACTGAAGAGGAGCTCTGCAGAGACTGTGGCGATGAAGAAGCTAAATATTAAGAAATCTTCTTCTTATGCCACTGTCTCGGGTTCCAACATATAAGATATAAGTTCCTGCGGTTATTCATTTAAGGGTCAGCACTAACCTGAGTGTGCCGAGGATTTTATACTCCCGTCAGTCCACACACCTAATCTAACTCTAACCTTACGATTACCATTAAAATGTCAAACTTTACGATGACAATGTTAGATTGTAGCTAACCTAGTTGTCATGATGGTCATTCACTAGTAAAACTTATGCTTCTTGTTGTCCATCACTTGTCCTGCGAACTGATAATCAACGGCTGCAATAAATAGTTAAGGACTAAGAACGCTTCCTTGTGGTACACCACCGATTTTGATTGGGGAAATCTTTAGAGACTCCTGTGAGGCATCTTCATCTTCTCCTTATAAGACATAACCATCAATATTGGATAAAAGTTTATAAGGATAATCATGAGAACCTAGAGCGGATGTCGCTTGGTTCAAAATTCTTCTTCTTGTATGGCACTAAAATTCAGGGTAAACCTGGGCCTCAACCAATAAGCCTCTCTACTTAGCTCGGTCTTTAGTTAATTGCCTTCAGTTGCGCATTCCAAGTTGGTTGTCTTCAACTGGTACGCGCGCCACCTGCGACGAGGAGGCCCTCTTCTGCGTCGTCCCTCCCGGTTTTGAAACCGGTTCAAATTCGAGCACTGGTTTGGTTCAACCGCTTTTTGTTTTTTGGAGTATTTAACCGCATTCATGATATCATGTACACAAGCTCACTTTTCAACCTCTATTCTCCATGGGTGGGGGCCAAATTGACTGGAGTTTTACGAGATTTTCTTGCATTCGTTTATAATTCACAGATTTTTTGTTGAAATACAAAAAGTGGCTTCCAAACGAAATTGAATGGATATGCCTAAGACCTGAGCACCGAATACCCTGCTTTGTTTCATACATACTCACGGTCCTTTCAGCCTACTATGAGGACGTAAATAGTATGAGAATCACTTACCTGAAAGAGAAGACAAAAAAGCTCATTAGATAACTACTTCTCGAAAAAATACAGCAAAATGTTCATAGGAAAAAAGAAATGCTCAAGAAGAGGCGATCTGGGTATTCCTGCCCACCCATTGTCGACTTAAAAGACCACCGCCAACACATGTCTTGCCAAACAGAAGCAATTGCTTCCCTTGTTCTATTAACGAGTCTTGTGTGATATCATGTGTCCTCGCATGTAAAACAAAACAGCACCCGGTGTCTCCGTGTTGGACACGAAATTTTCCACATAATGATCCTCTCGCGAACATTTCGTCCCTCCCCCCCTGAAGCCCCCCACCAAATTAATCCACACTTGCTGCAACTACCACTCTGACTATTTTTCGCGTAATTTATTTCCTACCCAGCCAAAAGCCATCTGCATCCTAGCATCAAACTTCGTCTCTTTCTCTCTCTGGCTGGCCACCGCGTGATATTTCCACGGAACTACTTATCGGTTTCGCTGTAAATTCGAATTTATTTGCGATTCCAGAGTTGGATGGTGCAAAGCGCGAAGGCAGGCACCGGTAGGTAGGTAGCCTAATCGGTAATTTATTGCGATCGCTGTTTCGTTGTTTTTTTTTTTTTTGTTTTCATTCTCTCTCCTTTCCGTTTAAGGATTTACCTGGTCAAACTAGAATCGCATCTACTATATTTGGTGGCAAACGAGCACTGCCGTCTGTCTATCTGCGAGTGTTTATCTGTTGCATGCGAGGAGAGCGCGCGACCGTAGAGAAGAATCCTGGCAATTCTAGAAATGGAAATGGCCACGGCCACAACTCGATGGAATTGATATAATCTTCTTTACGAATGCACATTCATAAATACCTGCTCGCCATTCGAGGGGATGGAGCTCTAACGAGAAACCAATTTAAGCCTCCTTGCATGGAGAGATGGAGATGATGATGCGCTAGGTAGGAACCTCGGAAATGCCTTGAAGTGTGAAGTAATGATTCCTTGGGAACGATAAGAGTTTGGTCAAGCAGTTATTATACTTTTTTTTTTTTTTTTCTTTCTTTCCTGCTCCTCTGTGTCTGTCTGTCTGTCTGTATTTTTTTGCTCTCTGTGTGTGCCTGATCTTTTGTTTTCATCCTCGTCCACGTCGTCTGTGGAAAAGTCCTCGTTATAGCTAAGGTACGCGCTTCAATTTATGCTGCAAGCCACGTTAGTGCCATATTCTCACGTAAAGTGTTAAAAAGGGTTTTAAATGTTTTTTTTCTCCGTTTTTGTTATGTGCCCTTGTGTGGATCGTGTATGAATATCGAATTCGATCCATAAAGATGTGCATCCACATGCGACGACGACGACGTCGGTCGGCAGGCAACCATTATTATTGCGCGACGTCCGTTCGCGTTCGCGTTTCGAGATTCGAATTTCAACAATTCGATTCGGTCGTCGTCGTCGTCTGGTGTATTCTCCGTTTTAACCATAACAAATCGCAATAAAGGTTCAGTGTCCCCTTGGAGCTTATCCCCTGGTGTATCTGTTGTACCAGTGTTTGTGTATCTTTTGGGCGGCCAACAACAACAACAACACCAGTCGAAGAGAGAGAGAAAACATTGTGTTCTACACTGCAATTTGTGTTGGCTTGCATTGAAATTACAAATGAAGGCTTCGCTCTTGCTGCAAATCTGATTATTTATTTGTAGAGACAGACGAACGGGACGGGATGTGGATACAATTCTGAGGATCAAGCGTGCTGAGGTGATATTCCTTAATCAGATGTGTCATTTTAGCTTGTTTGTCGTCTTGTCGTACACACATTCAGAGTTGTATACCCATCGTAGCCCTGCATTTTGGTCAGAATCCAAAAAAGGAAAGGATAATGTGCGTTGCTTTACCTTTTTTTTTGCCCATTGGAATATTGTTGCACCTAACGTGCGTTTGAATTCTTCTCTGAGGGAAAATAATTGACACAAGGATTATCTGACCATCTAGGGGGAGCTACCATCTTGACCAATTGAAGAGGATCCCATGTCCATGGATGGCTTGAGTTCTTCCGAAAAAGTCCAAAAGAATTCTATGAAATATTCGATTTGTTTGTTTGACTCCATAGTCGGAGAAGGCAAGTAATAAATTCTCTGTCGGATGAGGTATGTTCCTAGGATAGCTTGGCTACTATCTGATTAGTTAAGGCGATTATAATGACTTATGGCATTTGAGGGTACTGGTTGTTATTATTTTCTTGTTCCAGGTCTCACGCTTATGCGTAAATTCTTGAGAAAAGATTCAAACACAGAGTTGAATGGAAGAAGAAGTCGGTTCAGGGCGCTGTAACCTTCGTCACAGGACTTTAATTCGTATTCGAATGCGCTGACTAAAGAAAGGACAGTTTCGAAGTGAAATACCCATATGTGTGTGAGTTATTTCCTCACTCGTTAAGAAGACTTAACTTTTTGGCTTCTAGCATGTAAGGTACACTGAACAGTCGTTCCCAAAACAGTCTAGCCTGAATCCGTCTGCAAACCTGAATAATCGATGCCAGACACTCGTACGTCTTCATATCAAACACACACCCCACATACATCAACAACTCTACCAGTGGGACTGCCTGCTTACGTATTACTTTGCGGGGCTGGTAAGCAATTATCCTCTAGTCTCTGAGGCCGACTCTTGGGCCCTTCTAAGGGCTTATGCTTGTCCTAGGGCGTTTTGCACACACCCTATAAATGAGTAGATCGCCACCTTCTCCCCCTCCGATTCTGTCATGTGACTTACGAGATTATCTGGACTTGGCAGCTTTCCTCTATCTTCTGCAAAGCATCCTCCTTTTCATTCGCGTCCAAATCTATGGAGGTATTTTCCATACCCGCTGGGCCCGAATAGAAAATGTGTAGGGGGTTGTAGCAGTTCCCTCTCCCTTTCTTTGAACACGGTGCGAATGAGCTTTTGAGTCGTGCGTGCCCCAGTCCGCCAATGTTTGGCAGCATTCGATACTCCGCCTGTATGAGCGTATGTATGCCTTTGTACTTGCGTACTCGACGTGGGCTTTGAACCGATTCTTTGGATCTAATTGGCTGATTTCCTACCCGGATGTTAGCTTACTCAACCGTCTTACAACTGGTTACTAGGACAGCCTCAGTCTTGTAGTTCCAGACCGGCAGAATCCAGCCATTCCTATACTCTCGTAATTGCCTCATCACTGACGGACTCCACAAGAAGTACTCAAGTGTCAACAAATCACACGATCTCGGTGGCGGATTCAGTGATCCATTTGGCGATATATTGAATCGAGTCCTCAATCCATGGTGTCAGTCAATGGATTCATGGGCAGTGTGACATGTAGCTGCATTCAGCTGGATTCACAGGTCATCCTGGTCAATGGAGTCCATATTTTCGAATAAAAAAATTGCTAATCAGTGTCAGGTAACATTGGCCACTGACTATAATGCGAGCTCCAGCTTTTTTTTGAAAAAGAGATCCGTGGTGTCATAAACGTGAAAGCCACACCAAACCATGCACTTTTGTGTGGGGCAACTGAGTTCAAGAAAGGGTTTTTGCTTACGCACGAACTAAATTAGACAGTAAACTCGCACTCCTTCTGACAGTTCATTTCCTAAGAAAGTCTTATTTCCTAATAAAGCCTAAAATAAACTGTCTCATCTGGGAATACATGTTAGCCTGCTGCTTCATTCCTCCTTTTGACAAAAATATTTATTGCAGGTTATGATGCTTTTAACAAAAACAAATTATGCACGCGAAATCTATAAAAGGGCCGCATCCTTGCCCTGTCAGCGTGAGGTCCCATTTAATTTTGCTGAAACGTCAAACTTCAAATGCGTTTTTGGGTGGCTGACCGTTAAAAGCTCGTGAGAGCGAATTTGTGAAGTTGACTGTCTAACTTAGTTCGTTTGTGATATAGAGTGTACGTCACACTAAATGTAAACTTCACAGAACTGTCAAAAATGACAGCACGGTTTGGAAGTTGTCTCTATTGGTCGAAATTTTTCTTTCTTGAGTTTTCTAGACTTCCGTTGGAAGAAGAAAATTATTTATAAGTGCAGCAAATTCTAGAACCTACAGATTCTAGTGGGTGCATCATAAATTGCAGCAGTAGGCCCTCTAGATTGTTTTCACTTTCGAATTATCCACACTCCGCCTTGGAACTTCCTCCTAAGTTCCACTCTCCAGTGACTTTGTTGACAATATAAATTTATCAAACTGCAGACGGCGGAAGTCTCAATTATAAGTCGTATTTCGTCGTATCTATTAGTGTATCATTGATTATTGCTTCCCTCAGACTTTGAATTAGTGACAGACCGCTAAAAAATCTATAATTTCCGGAGTTTCAAATTATTATCACAACCCAACCAACTGATAAGCTATTTTTAACCGACGACAGTGTTCTTCCTATCCGTTAATTTCTTGCCTCCAATAACATATAATTTAATAGGCTAATCATTTCCATCAATATCTTCTTCACAACAAGAAACAATAGGCCCTCTTTTGGATACGGAAATGAACCTGTAATCGAACACTTCACACAGATTTTCCAATTAATACGAGCGCCATCGTGGTATTTAAATATTTTTTGGTTTTTAATTTAAGAAACGAGTTTTGGTTAAATTTTTTTTAATGTCCGCGCAAACAATATTAAAAGCTTTTGCTCTTTGTTTTTGTCCATCGAACTGTAAACGAATTAATTAATATCCAATCTTAAATTGGTATTAATCGTGAGATTGAAATTGGATCGATGTTGATACAAATGCGCGCCTTGATCAACATATTCATAAAAATACGAAATATCATAAAATTGTTACAAATGTTCGGTTAAAATTGGCCCTAAATCGGTTACACTTGTTGTAAAATTCAAATGAAATCCCCGTTCTGTTTTATGACGCGTAAATGTGTGTCTTATTAGTATTCGAATGGTGGAACTGTGATGTTTCTTAATGTAATAGCTTTTGAGATGTTGTTGTCAATGGCGTTTTTGACAAGCTTTCTTAAGTGGTGTCTTTGAGTGGACAATTATTTCTTGTTCATCTAGTTTGTCATTGAATTTTAAAGTAGCAGTGTGAGCAGGGAATTTATTCCACCTGTTGTGAGTATTAAATGCAATTTTCACTTTTGGTGAGACGAAAATTCACTGAAACTGTCCAATTACCTACCTACTACTGCCGTTTGAAGGTGAAATAGAAACATAAACACCCAGTTTCAGACTGATCTAGGGATCCCACAGTGAGAGAGAGGACTAGTCACTTTTGGTGAGAAAAATTTCACCAAGACAATTTGATGTCTTGGACTTAGGGATCCCACAGTGCGTCAATAACTAAGGTACTATCACGTACGAGGGGTACGAAGTATTGGTCAGTTTTGGTGAGAAAAATTTCACCAAGGCAATTTATGGTCTTGTTACCGATCAGCTTGTGAAAGCGAAGGTCCAATTAGGTTCAACATCGGCCAACTGAGAGGTCCTACAGTCCATCAATACCTAAGAACCCATCCCTTACGTGATGTGTAGAGGATTGGTCACACTGTCCATACAGAACTGACTGAAGATTCGATGATTGCGGCATGACAAGTGCAATTACGTAAAAGTGTCGGCTAAAGGCAGAACAATCAGCTTGTGTTGCAACAGTAAGGTCTTTCATAGAATTACCAAATAGGTTTAAGTTTTTTACGAACATCGGATGAGGCTCAGCTTAGCCAGCAGCTAGAACATTTTGATTCTGTTTTGAACAGTATTTACCAGCAATATACTGAGAAGTCCAAGTAATTATGCGTGATAGCTTTATTAAGTAGCTACTGTCACCATTCGTTCAGAAAGTCTGGGAGGTAGCGAATTTTTTTTGCTAGTTTTCCAAAAACGGCAACCTAAGGCTTGGAGAGTGGCATCTACTATCACGAGAGAGCTGTAACGTGCGCTGATAAGTGTCTTCGTAGTATCTTGAAGATTTGTTGTTGAACGCTATAACTCTCCATCTCGATTTGACAAGACAAACTAAATAAATGACAGCTAATTTGACAGATGTAATTTTAAAAATATGGCTGCAATCACCTGTCAAAGTTCAGAGATTCCTATTGGAGAACCCTTTAGAAGCCCTCAAGGGGATATAGAACAGAACCAAGTAAGTACAATCTTGGCTCTATTTGACCAATGAAGCGACACATTTCGTTCTTCAGCTTTGAGATGATTGGAGGATTATTGACATAGTTATTTGCCGTAACAAATGTCCAAGGACAATGTCTACTGCCGTGCACCAGGGAAAAGCGAAAAAACTATGGAAAAGGTTGAATATCCCAACAGCTTTGTGCCTGAGCACCTTATACCCTGTCGTAAGCCTTCAAGCAGCCAGTTTATAAAATAGCCACTGAGAAAATTTTGTATTAAGGACATTTTTTCTTTTGATTTTGAAACTATTTTTGCAACAAATTTGTGCGAAAACAAAAACATCCGAATGCCAGCCTCCAAAGCGAAATGTTCTCATTCTTCCTGCCAATCAGCATTTCACCTGTGACATCAAAAAACAAACCCCACATCGGCACCATGTGCAAGCAAGCAAACATCACCTAAATCGCGCCCACAACCCAATGCAATACAGAAAAAAACAACCGACAAGACAACCGACAAAACATGCAACTTGAAATAATAAATTACAAATCGGTATTTATGTTTCTTGCGGCGGAAAACTTATTTTGATTTTATCGCGGAAATATTTCGCAGCGCAGCACAGCACAGCGCGGCGCGGCGCTTCTCTCAAAGCGAACCAAAACTTCAAAGGGACTGTTGTGTATCGACCATATCAAAGGAAAAACCTTCGTGCATCCCAGCGACTAGCTATGTGTGTAAGTCCAATAGATTTTCCAAAATCATACATCTGTGCGCTGTTGCAAAACAAAAACACAAATGGAAACTTCGAATCAGATTAGAAAGAGCATCCCTCTTTGGTCCCTTTGCCATGGCATTTGCTAATTTTTCATTCGATACAAAATTTATTCGTCTAGATCGCGTACAGCATATCTCACTGGAAGACACAAGTCGTCGCCAAAAGTCGATACCCGATGCAGCTGGAAGGGTCCGTTTCCCAATATCATCGTCTGTCATCTCTTCTTCTTCGTTGTGCTGTGCTGCAGCAGACGCAAAGCGCAAAACAAAACGAAACGCAATAATAAATACTGACTCTAAGTTCAGGCGATGCGATGAACTCTCTTCCCGGATGATTGGGCCAAGAGTTGGGCCAAGGTCTGGTTCCATCTTACATCGCGCTAGTGTAAGACCGAGTTTCATATTTCTTGCCTCAATTCTGTGCACGCCGCAGTTAGCTATCGACTCTGGCGATCATTGGCATGCAATATGACCAGTTATGTGTGCCTCCGCGCGGCGCGGCGTCCTGTTGCATGGCTCATATTAGGCCAACCTGGGGGACGACTATTGGTGTCGCCAATAGTCTGGAGGTGGAAGACGTTTTGCAGTCGATTGCACAGCGTTTAGCAATCGATTTTGTACATTTGAATTGTGTGTATAGGATTTCAGAGTTTTGTTGTAGGTAGACAAATGTGCTGCGGAGGACGACTGGATGCGGGGGAACAGATTATCTTTCGCCCTTTTGATTACACTGACAAAAAAAATGCGACGTCTAAATGGTAAACGAATGACTCGCAATGTCAATCTCTCGATAGATGTTGGACTGAGAGATGAAGGCTGAGAGCCACTGGTGTCGAAAGCTCTTGTTAGTAAGATCTTCGTTTGCGTCTAGGTGAGCCATTGACACCTGCTGTCAGCAAGGGCACCCATATACCTAACCTAACCTAAAATCTTTCTCCACTTACTAGTGGTGCCATCTGAAGTTTAGCGAATAGAATCAGACAGCGACAGAAGATTTATTGATTTAGCTCCCCCTCATGGCCAAAGATTGGTATCAGTAAACTTATCTAAGACTCCTCAACGACTCACTTCAAGAAAAGCCCCAAGAACCCCAGATTCCTCTTCAACTTAGTGCATGTGCGATAGAAAACATTTTGGGTCTGAGTGATTATAGATGATGAAACCGTCATGTTCTCCTCAAGCTGCGACCGCCTATAGGTGCGACGTATCTTGGTGTATTTAAACCCAAGCGCGAAGAGAATACTGTGAATTACAAACCAATACACAAATAACATCCAATTTCTTCCCAATTAGTTTGGACACCACCGCATGCAGAGTTAAGATGACACCAACTGTTTACTGTGGCCCTGTATACCAGTGAAGGGGTTACTCATCTCGCGCTGTTTATACAGCAGGACAGCACCAAAGATTGACGGCGCTGTTGACGCCCTATGCCCTCCAAGGAGTTAAAGGACTTAAGTAAGTAACATATTGACGGCTAAATTCCGCAGTAGAGTTGGAAAAACTCAAGATCTGACTGAGGTTAAGAAGGACAATTTTCTAGTCAATTAAGATCTGTCTACGATCAAGTGAACAGGACATCGTACGAACTTTCAATGTCAGGGTAGGAAATGACAACATAATGCTTAAGCACGTGATGGGAGTTAACAGTCTTGGGACCGAAATTACCAGTAGTTTGTAGACTTTTACAGAACCAATTGAAGGCACGCTGTTTAAGGCATAAGATGAGATCAGTTGGACCTCAATCGACAAGTAGTATGAACATGCAAGCAGATCACTTTCGATCCGAACGTAAAGCCGATGTCAGACAAAATCAAGATGGCCAATGCCTTTTATAGGCTTTGGAACTGTATCCTTCAATAGAAGCCTCCAAAATCGATTCAAAATAACCAGGTACAGTACGAATAGGCTCTGGAATCCAGAGTCAATAGCATAGCGCTAACGATCATTGCTTTCCACAGAAATATTATGAAAAAGCCTTTTGCGATTGTTCCAAGTCACAAGCCCGTGAAACACTGAAATTTCACACCTCGAATGGCTATCGGCAAACACCTAAGGAGTCGCTGAAATACCTTGCGGTCATGCCCGACAATAGGCTACAATTCAAAGCCCACGTCGAGTATGCAAGTAAGAAGGTATAGCAGATACAGGCGGCGCTCTCCTGAACATCGGCGGACCGGGACACGCACGAAGGATCCTGCTGTCCGGAATGATAAGCTCAGTCCTCCTTTATACTTCCCCGATAAGGGTAGGCGCAAAGGCGACAAATTTATGCAGGAAACAGCTTACAGGCTCTGCGCAATCAGAGGCTTAGAGTTCCCATCAGCGGCTTCCGAACAATTTCCGACGAAGCAGCTTGCGTATTAGCTAGAATGGTCCCAATCGACAAACGAAAGAGTCTACCTTAGACGATCCCAAAATTGGCAAGAAGCAAAAAGGATAAAAGAAGAGGAAAGGCCAGTCGCGGCATCGCTGTGGTAAACCAGGTGGGATAACTCTACTAAAGGCAGATGGGCCCTCAATCTTATTCCCACCATAGACACATGGATAAAGGGACCGAGGGGGAACTATAACTACCATCTTACACAGTTCCTGTCAGAGTTCTAGGAAATACCTTCAGGGATTTGGACACGATAGGTTGTCCCAGTCCCCAAAATGTCCAAATAAGGAGGAGGACGCAGCGCATGTAGTGTTTCACTGATCAGAAAGGGATTGGATGGAGATTTGCTCATTCATTGTGCTGTCCTGCGAAGAACAGAAGACCTATAGAGGCAGACTCGAAGACTATGGCATAATTGCTAACCAGAGGAATTGAGGACGAAAATGCAGCGCCCTTGGCATCAAAAAGATCTGAGAATGCAGCCCAGTCTCGCATGAAGAAGAACGAAGTGTATCATAGTATAAGTTGTGACAAACGTGAAGGGTTGAAGGAACTATATGATACCACTGTCCCCTTTAACATGACCAAGGAATCGACTGATGCTGTGAACTCTAAGCTACACTCAATGAAGTGTCTTGCCCCCTAGTTTTGGATGAGGATTCGCTTAACAAACAGTTCAAAGCCATGTAGAGGTTTATTGATCTCAATCATTTCCAATTGAAATAACATTTCTGGACCACCAAAGTTCTGAGCAACACCAGGATCTATCAATCGAACCGGCATCGGCACCATGAACACCTTAAGGATCATTATAAAGCAATGCATCATGTACCACATACCCAGGAGTAATGCCCGACAAAAGACTGAACTAAATATCGAACGTCAAACCTCTAGAAACGCAGATCTGACTCATCAACCCTTTAACTATGTGAACGTGGTCAAGAATGAAAAAGTTCTCTTAAAGAAAGTCACACGTTTGCCACTAATCCGCGACAAAGATTCCTCCAAGACAATGTATCACCCATTCTCTTCTCTCAGTGTAGCGCAACTTCTTAGCCAACAACTGCAACATACTATTGTTATTCGCCTCAACAATTTACTTTGTTGATATATCACCTTTAGCCAACAATACTCGTAGGAAAATTGCACAGACTGGTACCAGCAACAGCACCAGCACCATTCTCTACGCCCGTTTTTGTTGCGCTCAGCCGTTTATAATTTAAGCCAAATCGCCGATTATAGCTCTCCAATCTACGAGAGTATTCGAACATAAGTCACGAACTTACTCCACCAAAACGTAACCCTCTGCAATGCAATGTGCTGCGCCAGAGGATACCCGCTCACATTGCAGGCACTCAACCTTTTTTTTTATGTGCTTGCGCACACTTGGAGTGTTCCTTCCTTCAGATGGATGCATGGTGATTAGGAACCCGAGCTGTATGCTGCGCGGGTCCATAATAATCAGCTGGAATGCATCTGCATGGTGTTTGGGATACATATTATGGTCTCTGGTGTTTTTCTCCAGGATTCGCATTTTAGCATATTATGATCGGTTCATGCAGATTGTTCGGTATGGTTCGTTATGGCAGCAACAAAGAGTGCAAATGGAAAATGTTGCTTTGGAGGAAAAAAAAAAAAAATTCAAATTTCCAACAATTTTCCTGGAGAGTAGAACTCCAAACACAGCTTCGTGTTCTCTGTTGGCACACATAATTATATCTTTGTTTGCAGTTCGAAATAATTAGAGGTTGGAACGAATGAACAACAGATTCTTATCGAATGTTAACGGTAAATCCAAAGCAAAGCTCTGTAATAAAAAATTGAATATCAATTGATAGGAACAGTCACTCCAGGGACAAAGAAGGTACGAGCTCTCCCCCATGCGCTCTTATGCTTATTGCAACATTGTATTTCGTTTTAATTGCCGCCTCCACGTTGCTGTTCGTGATTTAATAATTTTTGTTTGATTTATCTGTCACCGAATGGAATTGGGTTGGTAGGTGGAGTTAAAAGATATCTTTCGTACAACAAGGTCTTAATAGTTGGTTTCAATGTTGAGTGATTAATTGTTCGCGCAAAAGTAGTCTTCGCGGCTAAGCCACTGACCTGTTTTTTGATGAAATTTAGGATGGAGATAGCTATCTAGCTCATCATTCATGATAGGGGCCAGTTTGGATTCAGACCAGGCAAGTCCACCATTGATCCAACCTTCACACTTCGACAGATTCTGGAGAAAATCCAAGAAGTCCACATCGTCACATTTCTACTCATAATCTCTTTATCGATTTAAACGCCATCTATGACAGCATCTTTAGAGGTGAGATCTAGCCTAAGTGTGACATCTCTGCAAGGCTTGTCCATTTGCTTAGGATGGGGAATACTCGCTGCTGGATCATCCTCCTTACCTTCGGAGAGAACGTCCATGTCACTAAAGGTATCACTTCCACTTCCGTAACCTCATACTTGGGTAGATTGTGCGAAACTCACAAGCCAACACCAGTAGGTATCAGTGGATATTGACAAACTGGAGGAACTCAGTGGACTGTCACCAGTGCGTTTGCAAGCATTGCATCAAAAGAACTAAGTACATGCTGTCAACTAGAAGGGACAATCAACACCGGCCAATTGGACAGAACGTCAGAGAGGACAGTTACAACTTTGAGGTATTGTCTACCTTAAGTCCGACATTGATACCAGCATAGAAATCAAGCGAAGAATAACTGCTGCCAACCGCTGTTTTTTTGGGCTGATAAGGCAGTTAAGCAGTAAAGCTCTAAGAAGACTCTGCATAAGACCCTGATCATCCCAATCCTGCTTTACAGCGCCGGAAAATGGGTTTTATTGAAAGGGGATGACAGGTTTTGAAGGAGAAGGTTCAGCTACACGAGCTTTACAGCGACACAGACTTAGTCAAAAAAGTGCGTATTGGATCTCTGCCTTCTGTATGGCTACCACCTAGTTTGCTACAAAATGCGAAACACCAGCAGAAGCATTACTGGCAGCAGATGAGTGTATAAGGTATGCTATTGCATCATCTGATGGTATATACCCAGAAGAGCTGCTGTCAACTATTCTATCAATATGCACTGCAGGACTTGCACTAGACTTTATCCCTTCTTCTTGATGTACAGTCCTTCATTCGTAAAATTAGAAGGAATGTCTACTCCTTCGCTAAGAACTTTAGACCCAGAAATCTGCGTGCGTGTCCACTTGAAAGCACTTTCGCTAGTTAACTCTTGAGAGTAACTATTGAGTAGCTATCCATATGAGAGTAAAGTTTGCCTGATCCAAGCTCGCGACTAGCGAGAACTCGAGAAAAATGCGAGTTGACCTCTGAGAGTAAGATAACGTCTGTCCACTTGCGAGCAACTCTTCCACCTACAAAATTTCTCTCGAGAGTGGCTTGAGGGCTACTCGCCAAAATTTTACTCAAGGGCACAAGCACCTTTACAGGTAAGATTGCTCTGCGAAGAAGCCAGTGTGTATTGTCGGGGATAAGAAGGGCCGCAAGGCGAGGTCTTGTCTCCCTTGTGGTGGCGCATTGCTCTGTGCTTACAGAACTCAATAGTTCTAAGGTCTAGACTCCAGGGTACGTATGTACATAGATGACGGAGACGTACTTTCGGTATGTTCATGTTGAAGTACTCTTTGTGTAAACACAGGTAACTTTAGACTTGATGCCCTGTCTGAATACGCCATAAACGTATGCCCTAAAGATATAGTAAATTACTTCTATTGAAGGACAATTAACAAAGACCAGAAAGAAAAAAAGAAAAAAATAGTAAGAGGCCCGCCTTGTCACCTTCGTCATCTCTAACACTCATATTACAAAGTTGCCTACTATCGATTCCCGGACAGAATATATTTGTTGTCATGTTAACTTTTCCTTTTCTCCCATGTCGCATTGTTAATTTAATGTATTCCAACAAAAGATGAATAATAATTGACAAATTGAACCACAGGTGCAATTTACATGGCTAAGTTACAATTAAAATAAAGATGTGTACATTTTCTCATTGACAGTCCACCCCACCTTTCATAATCAAAACGCTAAATCACAACAAACACGTGCATTAAAAGAAAATTGTACAATGTTGTTAATAAAAGAAAAACAATACAATTAATAGGAATAATATCTTATTGCAATCAGATAAGTTGAGTTATTACTGTGATTTGTATTCAAGAATATATTAACTTCTTTGTTTTTTTAAAATTCAATTGAAATGAATAAATATTGACGAACAAATAATAATAAGTCACTTTAATCGTTCTTGTCGCGGTAAACATTGTAAGCTATGATTTTGTAGAAGAAAAAAAAAAATATTTGAAGAAGCAGATGATTGAGAGAAGACTAGAAGTTCTCCCTAAATAGTTCAGACACCAGGGAGGGAAAAGTAGGTACTCAAACCACTGCGCCCTAAAGTATGTTTTCAGTATGTCGCCTTAGAAATGTTCACCTATAGTTTAGGGCTGTGAATATGGCCTATAATTTGCTGACAACATTCTTGAGCTTAGCATCGAAGTCCTGGGTGATTTGTCCTTCCTTGCCGAATCTATCGAACAGACTTTGTTCGGTGGACTTGATGTGTCCCAAAAAAATCTTTCCAATTTGGTGATTTTATCGGGTTCGCGGTAGATGACACTGATGACAGCACGTGATACATACAGACTTATATGGGAGTTTACCCATTTGGAACGATTCAATCCGAGAAGACCAAGATGGTTGGATGACATTGGTTGGTATGTAGGCGGACTCATCACCAGCTTAGATGAGTCAATGGGACGGATAGGGCTTGAGACCTATTGGCGATACATTCTAGCCGACGTTAATTCAAGTAGAACACATCACTAGTGTGTGGCTCACGACTTGGGGAACAGCGCATCAACAGAGACGGAAAGCCACAGCCTGCTTGGACAATCCGTCATAGAAGACCAACGCTAGCTTGTACTCGCAGCCAAAGTATTGCACAGGGGTGGCATAATAGGCTAGGATAGCCAAAACGTTGACGAAGAAACTTCGATATTGGTCAAACGCTTCGCAATCTGGATGAAAGTTGCACGCTTCTGACTGGTGGCAACGTAGACGCTGTATCATTTTTACTCTCTTCCTGGTTATAAGTGGCTCACAGAAAAACTCGAGATAATGTCGAGAGTACTTGCTGCCATCTCATCGGCATGGATGTTGTTCCAAGTCATAAGTACGAGAGGAGTGTATTTATGGGGCTTCTTGATCACTTATCAAGAGCATAGAGCACTTTGTCTTAGCTAAAAAATGGGTTAGAACTATGGTAGGGTTTGTGTCCAACCTCGTTAGAATAGTTTTGGTGTTTGTACTGGGTATAGCTGAAGGATTCAATTAATTAAGAATTAATTAAGATTCAACAGGGTGGTGCCAAACAGAGCAGTTGCAAATGGTTGCAAACAGGGCAGTTCAACAAGGCGGTTCAATAGAGCGGTTACAAACAGGGTGACTCAACAGTTGTGAATAAGTCACGATCACGATTGTTCGCTTTGATGTAGGGAATCTCAGCGTTCCACACCTGTGATGAGACATGCTACTTGCAACAGAGTAGGCAGCTCTCCAACAAACCTGTGCAGCGGCTTTGGGTAGGGTGTGGGCTACAGGGCAGGCCAAACGTGCAAATAACAACGACATTTGATTTGACACTTCTTTAGTCTTTTTTAAAAAATGTTTGCTGAGAGACTATGTCACTTTCGCATTCACTCTCCTCGCACGGAAAAGCCTTGGTCTTGAGTTGTCTTTTTTTATTTATAGTTCAATAAACTTTAACAAACCAATATTCACATTTCACTTACAACCAATATTCATTTCTCTGCTAAGATATGTAAATTCAGCACTTAACCTCTCCTCCAGGGCAAATCCAAATCCATAACGGTCAATAAACTAACCAATATCTTTCAAAACTTCATCTCAATTCGATTGCTTTACCCGCAAGGCGACTAAGAATCACCTAACTCACACCCAGAAGTATATTTCTTTCACATCCCTGCAATTACACCGTAAGACTAAAAAAATTTTTCCAAGCACTTTTTCCCCTTGTAGCACATAAATTTAGCAATCAAGCAAAATCCCACTTTGCATTTAAATATGCAAATTTTATGCGCTACCGTTTTGCCCGATAACTGTCGGTCGGTCGGTGGTTCATTACTCCTCACATCTATCCAACAGACAACTCGTAGCGAACAACAAGTAAATCACTCCAAGGCAAACTTGAAAGTACCAATCAGTTGTTGTTCGTACCCGGAAAATAAATCTTATTGTCCGACTCCAACTGCAACAAAGCCAATCAACTATTATCTATCAGCAGACAGAATCAATAAGGGACCCAACAAACTGGCCAACTGATAAATCTCCACCACCGTGACAAATATTCACATTTCAAATTTTGAATAAAGAGATCTATTTCGAGTGATATTACGCTTCGAGCGAATTGGAATAAAAGGAATTGTATCTTTGGTTCAATAAACTTAAAGGGACTGAACAATTGGAACAGCTTGAACTTTACTAATAGCCAGTCTAGATTCGTTCCACATTCTACGGTCTCCTCGAGGAGTACTCGCAAATTAATGATCTCACAGCGAACCTGCAAACAAAATCCGATTTAACCAAAAGATACGGCGCAACGCGCCTTTCAAGAAACCATTCACCAAGATGTACTCGTACCTTTACACCACTCAGTGGGTGAGGAAACGACCGTAATAACATAAAGTTGACGGAGGAGGTGTTTTACGTCGTGTCTAAGCGTTAACAAACAAACAGAAAAAAAAAAAAACCCAAGATAATTGCCCAGATCCCACACACTTCCACCCACCACACCACACAGATGTATCTATGAGCAGAAACCAACTGATTTGCACCATAAACGCCCGGCTTACACGTGTTGCGCGAGGTTCAGTGACTCTGTTGGCGGAGCAAACCCTAGAGGCGATCCGATTAGATGAGCTGCTGCTTGTGGTGGGTTGCCTCTTTAAAAGTGATGGATAAAGGCCATCGAGATCATCGGATGAAAAGAAACGTCTAGGCGTCATAACAACAAGAAAGCGGATTCATAAATTTTGCACCCAAACACTTGGCTCGGATTAATTAGATGGTTAACACTTCTTTTCTTTTTTTCCTGTGATCTGCAGGTGAATCATTCTGGTTAACATTATGATCCATCATCGGTTAGCTAATGAGAGGATTTCTCAAGATTCATGCTGATGCGAGTAGAGAATTTTGTCAGCCGCAGTCGATTAGGTTGATAAATGTGATGAAAGTTGAATGATATTTAAGATCAGTCATTCTTGGAACTATAAGCTCCGGGGCGCGTTGGATGAAGCATCAAAAGGTGGAAGGATTCTATTTTAAAGAGATCGTAAACGAACAAAGGATTCATCAGGGAATATCAATTGCCAGTCAAAAAGAAGAAAGAAAGAACCAACTGGTGAACTAAATGAACTAAACAAGCTGAAGCACTCAATGAATCTATTTTACAACTGAACTTAATGAAATGCCAGTTGAAATAAACTACCCAGTGATACTACGCTTGGGGCAAACTCAATCTCAATCATGATAAAACTAAATGTACATCTAAGTGGAACTAAGCGAACTAAATGAACTACATTCACGAAAAGCGAAATATATGAACGAATTCGTTATACTCAATAAACTCCGAGTGCTGGGCGTTAAATACTAAGAACGAACAGCAGATATTAGGCTCCTTTGAGCGGGAAATACTGCAGTATATGTCAGGAGAGCGAGTGAAGTAGAAGATAGCAGCGCCACCGGATACCCGATCGCAACTGAAAGGGAAGTGCCCGTGACCAAAGAAGATGAAAGGCAATGGTGCCTCAAGCAGATAATCTCCAATGCTCGAGAGCCCTTTAGGAAAGTAAGTAAAGAGCAAATAACAACGTTTTATTGAACTACATAGTTCATTTAGTTCAATGTGAATCACCTCTCAAGAACTAAGTGAACTAGTCAATTGAATAGATTCACAATCAAAGCGTCTTTGAGTCTAAAGAACTGAGCAAACGGCTGAACTCAATGAGCAGATTTACTACTGAACGAATGCGGATAGAACTTAATGAACTATTGAACTATACGAACTGAACTGCTGAGTAAAGTTGAAAATTGAGCTAAATGAACTATAGACAACGCAGAACAGTTGAGAAGGAAAGTCCGCAACTGGGAAAGAGTTGAGAAGAGCTGAGGCACATTTCCAGGAACCACACTCGATTGCGCGTAAGCATTGTAGAGGCCCTAGTAATATATTCTGTGATTGCAAAATGGGGAAGAATTCTGATAGTGTGCTTAAGGCATTATGCACGCAGAAGCGCTTTAGGTCATACTGGGTAACTGAACACTGTGATATTGAGAGCAACGAATGGGAAGGTGGGCAGACCAAAAAGGCTACGAAACTCCCATCAGGAAACATCATCGACAGCATCAGGATACCGCTGTGTTTCCAGGAGAAGTATTCTCAAGAGTATACACAGCATGACTAACCGCAGATGGGCTAATCTGGAGGGACATAGGGTGTCCAAAGCCGTATGGCCAGCGATTAGCCAGGTGATCAGGGGAGATTATGAAGCTAGGTCTACTTTTGTAATACTCTCTGGACATTGTCTTCTGAGGAAGCACGTCAGTAGCCTGGATTTATAAGATTTTGCGAGGATCTGCATAAACGTATATACTGTGCAAGTGTGAGAATACTTCTAGAAGCAGGTACTTCCTTAGTGATCTAAAGAAAAGGTCGATAGATTACTGTATAGCAATTCAGTGCTTGGGCGACGTGGTTTAGGCTTCCTTCGAATTTGAAAGCCACACTAATTACTGAGTAGAGCTAATTCCAAGTGCTATTACCTACAAAAAGCCTGTAAATAGTATAGCGCCTCCTGGCTCAGGGAACGAATCGTGAATTTATGACTCCATCGCAACATCAACTCGTAATCTGCGTATTTTACAATCTGCCCCCAAACAGTCGGAATTTGAATAACATAATTTGACATGGGTACCTATTCTCTCCACCTGAAGGACGAAAACAGAATCCAATCAGAAAAATTCGTCACATTCACAGCCATCACACACAGCACAGCAGGCGAACAAAGAAGTGATCACAATAACACCACACCAAGCCCAAAAAACGAAAGAAAGGAACCCATCGCAGCCGAATACAATCTTATCCTCGAATTTGCATCACCGCGACACGGACACTCGCCACAAACTTTATTACACCCCATAACTTTGCGCGCGCGCTCGCGCGTTGACCAACGAAGGTACGACGCGCGATATGATTAATTGCCTGCGATGCTGAGAGATTTTCCGATAAATAACACAAAAGCTGCCACCACAGAGAGCTATAGCTGCACAAGGAGGATTCTCGTTTATGGTTGTGGTTTAGGGCCTTATATCCTCATACATACACATGCACGTGCATATGTTGCGCCATCATTCATGGAAATCTCATTCTGTAGATCTGCAAGTCATAAGTTGTTGAACTGTTGTTCCTGCAGCCTTCTGGCCATCATACTTGGTTTTTTTTTTTTTTTTTTATCCTGAGCATGCATCATGATGGATGCTGTAGTTGCCCCATCCTGCACCTCGGCGAATATAATTTTTGCAATTTACTTCATCGCGATGGCATTGGGCTTTAGTCGCGGTTATTTCCTTTTTTTCTCTCTGCTTTCGGTGAAGCTCCCGGATAGTAGAGTCCTTGCTCACATAGAGCACACCAAAATCGATCGATGGATACTGCTGGCTGGCACACAAAAGAGAAAGATCGTGGAGAATTTAACACACCACGACGGAGAAACCTCTGACAAAAGATTCGTTCCAAACTGACAGCCAGCGCTAAGGCTAAGGCTAAGGCGTCCGAAAGTCGCGTCTCAGCCGTTTGTGTTTTGTTATTCGATTTTTGAGATTCATTCGATGATATACGCTTTTTTTCGTTTCTTTTCTTTTCATTTAATTTCTCTTCTTTTTAGAATGAAAATTTCATTTTATTCCTTTCGTCTGTTTGATTGACGGGTTGACCCTTTTGTTGAGGAGAGATAGGTATCCCCGTATTCCTCAGGGGGGAAGAACCTTGTTCTTCCGTTTAATTACAAACGTTACGAGTTTATTTAACCGATTTTTCGATCGTGCTCTCTCTGTTATCGCACTCGCTATCGATAATGTGTTTTATCGGTTTTATTACCTGTTGTATATTTTGTTTATCGATTGATTCTATCACATCAATTGGATGTGACAAGAGCTCTCGTTCTAGGAGGGACTTGTTGTTTACAAAACCTACGTATCGTTTATTGACATTTAATTTTATGACAACTGTTTGAAAGCTTACATACATATACATACAACTCTCCTCATCACAACAACAACACAGTTGAGTAAGAGATTTAGATTGAAACTTGTTTAGATCGCGTGGGGGTGATATAGTTTCAATCTGTCAGTCGCCTGACATGATGTCTTAAATCATGCTCCATGTTAAAAGACACTTGAGATTCGATCACTGTTTAGGGGGGATAGTTTTATATGTTGAAACTGAATAAAGTGTGTCAATTGCAAGCGCTTAAGTCATAATCTAATCGTTCTTTTATAACAAATGCAACACGATTACACAGAAATAAAATGCTTGAAGCTTATCGACATATAATGAGTCTCGAGTACAGGAAAGGTGCTGTTGTTTACCTTAACTTAAATTTATTAACTATTCGCAGTAAAATCTATAAAAAAAAGACTTAATATTGAACAGCGTATCTGCATGCGATATCGTTTAGAGTTCGATAGACCGGACGAGGCCAATATACGTTTTGACGTTTCAACGGTTGGGTAAACCCTCTTGAAGTGTTCTTAGACTTGGTGATTGAGGTGTAAATTCACTTGAACACAAAAGCCACCATTTAGGTGCGGTTTCCAGGGAGTGTATATTCACTCGAGTCTCGAAAGAAAAAGGGCTTTAGAGGTTCACTCAAAGTGCTTTAAGAAATCAAAGCCACCTATCATGGCCATTTGCCTTGAAAGAAGAAGAGCTTTAGAGACTCACTCAAATATCTTTAGAAACTCACTCAAAGAACTTAAGAAACCCACTGCAATCTTCTCGTATATGAGTTCAAATGGAAAAGGAACACAGTACCAAGACTGCATGCACTCCTTATTTTCAAAAAAGTGATTCCTCTTAAGCATGAAGTTTTTTGCTTTTTTCTTAATCGAGCTTTTGAGATTCACTCCAAGTCATAGCTACGAGTGAGTACAATAAATTGAGACAAAACGAGGCAGAAATAGGGTTTAAGCTTGGAAATATACATACATACATATGGACGAGAACAAAAATCTGGAGAAAGGCAATTTCACTGTTCAAAATCGAAGAGGAATCTTTGCAGGAGAGGCTTTGCACAAGTGACGCAAGAGTTTTCACTCGATTTCCCGTCAGCGTGTTCCATAACTTCTCTCAAAATTAGGCCGATAAATTTTTCACTTATTTTCTGACGCCTGTTCAACTTAGGGATCCCCATATACTGTGGAGTATCCAAATAAGGTACTTACATTCCAAAAACCCCAAAGCAGGAGACTATAACGGCCATCTGGAGATAGCTTGTCGCCCAGTGTAAAATCCAACACCAGAGATAAATTAACTGCCGAAAAACTCTTGCTGCGGACTGTCCACTATCGCTCCAAAGCCAGTTTCTCAATTTGCAACAAGAAAGATGTCGTTGCTTATAGTTTTGTTGCGCTCACCAATTATAGTAGCAAGGTTGCGACTCGCAATAATACCAGTGATTTTGAGAGAATGTAACAACTTTCGCATGATTTTTACTACTTCAGAAACGATGATTTTGGATTGTCACGTAAAGCGCCCGGCTCTAGTGGTAAATTTGAATGCGAAATCATTCTTATAGGAGTTGGTGTTAAGGAGGATTTGGCTGTCATTTATTCACGATTTGAGGCAAGATGTGATTCACTGATTTCGTTCGCTGTAAAGACCATCTATTGATCGATATATTGACCGAATGCGTAGATTCAGCGCCAACCACGAGTGCTTTAGTCATATTGAACCTGCACTTCAGAAGAATCAGAGCTCTTGGTAGTCTTTTCTTCTCGGAGCAGAGGGACTTAGGCAACGTTAAGGTGATGAACCTCCTGAGATTCATATCACAATCTAGGTTGCTAAGACCCTGTACTCAACGTGTTCTGTTCCATTCAGTCTAAAATGTTTGCTGCAACGTTAAGTCCAAGGCGATTGATATTGTCACGAAAAAGGTGGAAACGTTTGTTATTATTAGGAAGAACCAGCCATGAAACAGCAGACACGAGAGTCCTAAGACCTCCACAAATGCTTAATACCCAATAGAACCGAAAAGACACAACAGGATGTCCTACACAATGAATCACTGACCCTGTACGGATAGCTCCAAAAACCGAGGAAGAAGTCTGGTGGAATATTTTCAAAAGACCTGGTCATCCACCTCTCCTTCAGGCTTCCTAACTACTGCAGCGTTTTTCAAGCTGAAGTCACTGCCATTCGTCAAGGAGCCGAGTGGCTGGCTATTAATGCAGAATCAGTACCGGATATTGTCATATACATCGGCAGCCAGGCGGTCATCAAATCCCTCGGATCCAGCACAACGAGATCCAAGGCAATAAAAGACTATCGCATATCTCTGGACGAGAGAGTTGGACAGTACAACCCCATCCTCTGCTGGGTGCCGGGTCACTGTAACATACCAGGGAATTGTGAAGCTGACGAGGCTCCTCCGGTCTAAACAGCATAAGCGTTATGCTAAATACCTTATTCATGGCGATGCGGTGACAGATGCGAACCATCGGTGATAACAACTCGACCATTGCAACACTGCAAGGCTGCTCTGCATTCTAAATAAAACAAGGTGCATCGGACTTCTGAAACTCAAGAGAGGAACTCTTGTGTCCCTCACTGGACACTGTGCTATAGGAATAGATGTCCAAGGACTGGGCATTCCCTACAGCGACTTCTGCCGAAGCTGTAGAGATGAAGAAGAAGAGGAGAACATCAGTCTTCGTATTCCAACATTAGAAAGGCTACATTAGGTGAATTCCTGTGCAACGCCTGAACGGCTAAGATTGGCTCCTTCATACTAAGGAGTAAGTGGTTCCCAGAGCAAGAGGAATTACTAAAATTGGCCTTGTGGGTCCTAAGGCCTCTACACCGCCTACACTCTTTCGTGTGCGGTTTCAAGAAATGTGCCCTAACTCTTTTCCTCAGTTGACGTGCTTCCTTCTTGACTATTCTGCGCCATGTAGTCCAAGGACCGCGGCACATCCTGCTATGCTGAGTAAACGGGTTTCATTGGTTTAATTTCATTGGAACGCATGGTTAGCTATGGACCTGTCACTTTTTCAGAGAGGTCACAAGAAGCAAGAAGTATGTGGTGAGGCACATCGCAAAAAGTTCCTGGCGATGGGACTCAGGCATTGTTGGGGGCATACGACATACAAGGGACTACAGGACATAAGTACGCTGCAATGTATCATGTATTGCTGGCATGAGGCTGAGCGTGAAAGTGAAAGAGGGTTCTCCTACAACCTAACCAACTAGTCTCTTCGAATTAAACTCGATTTTATTCCCCGAAATTTTTAATATTTTCAAGTTTTGAGCCCCATTCATCTAAAAATTCCCATCAGTCATTTGCTGGTGACAACGAACCTATTAATTAAAAGATTAAATATTTGATAATAGCTTCTGGAGTGTGTCTCTCTTTTATTAATTTTCCATTTTTTTTTTTTTTTTTTGTTTGACTAATCCCTCGATGGACTTGTGTTGTGTTTTTTTAACAACTTTCAAGCTACTGGAGTTTGTGTCATTAACTCTTGCGTCCCACCAACAACAACCTGTCGAACCATCAAAAAACCCAAACAAAAAACGAATCATTAAAAACCATTTGTTAGGTCAGTAAAATTCAATAAAGCCTCCACAAGAACTTGTTTTAATTCTTTTTAATCTCGCCATTATATGAAAGGGAATAACACCATAAAAAGCAATCACGTAAATCAATCCTCGATTAAAAAGAAAAACAAAAACCAAAACTGGGCTTGGAACGATGAGAAGATTCTCTGATTTTTTCTGACAGTTTTTTGACTCACTGACTTTTATTTTTTTTTTTAATTAAATGATATCTTTCCCCACATTTGACGCGTACGTATGGGCCGCGCCGGTGGATGCCAAGCCATCGTCGTCGTCGTCGTCTGACAGCGTGAGGATGGCCACTGGTGTGAGATGATGTTGCCGACGATGATGATAATAATAATGATCATGATCGAGAGATAAGTAGTTAAGCACTTGGTAGCCGAGGTAAAAATTATTATACCTACACCAGGTTATGCCTCATGAGGCGGTGCTGCTGATCAAAAAAAGATTCGAGTTAAACATTAAAGTGAAAAATATGAATGATGTATCTGAAGTGGAATATGGTGTTTATTTCGGTGGCATTACAGATGTTTTTCTTTTAAGCCTAAGAGCTAAGAGCTGACATTATTTGAAAGACTAATGATTGCCATGAAGTATGCAGTGAAAAGTCGCAATGATTTGGGAGTCAGGTGACAGTAGGTTCTACTATGCACTGGATGGGTGGTGTCCGAACTATTCGAAGGTCAGTGTTTTGAAAATTTGCATTCATTTTTAAAGATGAGAGCTATGGAACATTTTTTTAAGCAATAGCTTTTGAATCAAATCAAGAATGAATGTTTTTGAAGACTACAGCAGGCATATGGTGAGACCGTCCAGTATTGGGCAACTCTTCAAGCATTTGGTTGCCTTCTTGTCTTTCAAAGTCAAAATAGTTAGCAATTTGCCAGCATACACCAAAGACTTTACATAGGCCGGCAAGAACTAGCCGAGTCACTCAAATCGTAGGATCTCGGTGACCAATTCTTTAGGGCATTTCGAGATGTCATGTTGTTGTTAAATGGATTCCTCAATAAATACGACAGGCACTAACGCAGTCTACTGGAACTTGAACCACATATCGTTCAGAAACAAAAAATAATAGATGCCGCGAATGTGTCAATGCGAATGTCATGAAAGGTAAAGGAGAGTTTCTTGCATTTCTTCGTCCCTAAGAAGAGCAGAACTTGTTTGAAGGATCAAATAAGATTACCAATAGTGTTATTCAGGTCTGGATGATTTCGTGAAACCTCCAGCTCAGGCTACAACTCTCTGGAGATTCTGTACAGAATACTGAGTATTTTTCCATAGAATGTTAGACTCTCCGAATCCATCCATGCATATGCCTGAAAAAAGTTTGCAAATAGGAAAGGATCCCTGGAAAATATTAAAAACTACTACCGCCTGAGCTTCAAATATCACTTCAACAACTCTTTGCTATCCCAGTGCTTGCCCACTCTTACCAGACGTACCAAGAGGTGAAACAACTTTGATCGGAATAGTCCTAGAAATTGTTGGAATACTTCATTAAAGGACGTTCAAGTACGATGTGCCTTCATACAGACACAGAATTGGACCTATGAAAGCTCCTGGGTTAACTGGTGGTCCTGAATGTCGAAACCTCAATGATGGGGAGTGTTTGGAAAATTATGGACAGACTCTAAAAGCACTAGCACTCGAATCACCTTTACGACAAAGTGAAGAGGGTAACTGTTCAGCGTGGGCCATCTATTGGTTTCTTTTCAAATTATATGTTATTTTGACAGCTGTTTTCCGCTCGAAATCTTGACAGAAAGTCAGTCTCAGTCAACGTCCAGTCAGTCGCTGGAACAACGTTGGGAAATATTGAAAACTTATTTCCATAGTGAGTAGCTCAAACTGTAGCGTTTTTTTTAAAAAGAAGTTTTGGCCTAAACGAGGCACACAGCGCCTGCTGGACAGAAGTTTGTGTTTGTTCATGAGACTGATATGCTAGAGGACAAAACTCATGGTCCTCGTCGTCGTACAGACGAGAATGTAGCTGCTGTAGCCGAGAACATCAATTCGGCATCGATCACAACAGTTAAACATTTCAGGTACTAGCTTGAGGATAATTTTGCACAAGGATATCGGATTATTCACTTACAAGGTCCAATTTACTCAGCAAGGCCCACAACCATCCACTTTGTTATCGCTTCGCAGTTTGGGTCTTAGAGCAGCTTGAATTGGACAACGATTTTGGGCGAAAAACTATCTTCAAAAATTGTCTTGACGATGTCAATTGGCTGCCTCCGAGCTGCGCATTTGACCTCTTTGGCCTCTTTTTGTGGGGAACCGTGAAGGATCGATGTTATGCCAACAATCCGAAAACGCTTCAAGCACTTAAAGCCAATATCACCCAAGCAATCTGTGAGCTACACCCCGAAACCTTAAACAAGGTCTTGGAAACAAATGCGTTACTGAAAAGCCAGCCGAGGTAGCCACTTAAACGACGTTGTGTTCCATAATTAATAGGAATGTTTGCTCTTAGTAATCGAGTCATAAAACACGGAAAACTTGTGTTTGGCCCACCCTGTTCAGAAGGAGGTTTAGCTCTCTACGTCAAAGAAGACGAAGACGACCTAAGGGACAGAGAAACAGCCTGATCCATAAGTGTTTAAGTTTTAAATTTTGAATTGCAAACCACTAAAATCTGATGTCAATATTCAGAATCTGCGTTGCCAATGTTGAGATTTTGCAAACGTTTTCTGTGGCAGAAACGCCTACTTCCTTAAAGATCGCTGCTATGGAAGGGCCTTGATTCATTTCATAGAAAAAGGCTCATGCATTTCGGTATTGAAACTTCCTTGTACCTTTTCATTGAATAATTCTACTGAGGGCTTTGTGTATTTGTTATCTTGCACTCAAACTTTAATTAAAGACTGCACTGTAAATCACTTATAATTTTTTCCCTGTCAATTTTATCTGTCTTTTTCATATTTTCGAGCGAATACAGGCGTACTTCCATTTCTTCACAGACTATTCGCATCTAATCGAAAGAAATTAAGTCATCTACCGGTACTTATGTTAGCAATTCTGATGGATGCTTACCTTCCTGTTAGTAACCCACATTATGCCCACACTTGTCACAAGAAGGTGTGTTCGTTTACACTACCGGTTCAACTAAACGATCAATTATGTGAAGATTTTTAATATTCTTGTTACTCCTTTAAGCTATTAAAGAACAAAAAACACGGGAATACTCTTGGATTTACTCATCTGAATAAATATGCACAGGATGACATAAATTTAATTGCAAACAAGGTCGTCATACATATGTATATCGTGCACGTCTTATAAGTGATTTAATGTTTTGATTATGAAAACGGGGTGGACTACTAATCAGGGAAGTGAAATGAGTGAACTTGTCATTCAAAATCAGTTGCTCGTACTCCTAAGTAGACTCTTGGAAGAGGAATGTGACTGCTTGTTGGTGGAGTTGTAGCTGTGATCAAACAATTTGTTTAAATAGCATTCAGTTAGGAGACTTAATTTTACACAAAACTCAAGTCATGACGTTTATATGTTTAGTCTAGATCAATAGGGTGGGATTTGGACGAACCATAATTCAATTAAGGGACGCATATGTACATCCACCTAGGAATACTCAGAATCGTATTATCTGAAGTGTAAGACTGAGTGCTGGTATTGATACCATGGTATAGCAATGCTATGTCTCAGAGCTGTAAAAGAATGCAATCATTTTGGAATACAATTCCTTATATTGGTCCGAAAAATATTTTAATTCATTTTGAAGTCAATGAAGACTTCAATAAAGACTTCAGATTGAAAAAAATAAATCACCATTCATTTTGAAATCATGACTGCAGCAATCAATTTTGGCATTCAGAATGGTAAAGTCAGAAAGAATGCAATCTTTTGAATGCTCTGCATTCTTTGAAGTCACTTGAAGTCACTAGCATTCACTGATTGCATTCAGTTCCTTGAAGTCAATTGAAGTCAGTGACTGCATTCACTTAGTTGAAGTCTTAAGAAGTCACTTGAAATCTTTTAAGTCATTGATTGCATTGTCTACTTTGCCTTCAAAGACTTTAAGTGAAGTCTTTAATGAAGTGATTGAATTGAAACAAATCTACGTGAATTCTTAGTATGTCATGCATTCAGCAATGATTGCATTCTTTTAGAGCCCTGTGTTATATACCACTAGTTATGTACTAAAGAACTCCCGGGTCGAAAAACAGCCCGAACAATGAACGCCTACACATAGCAGCAGCAATAGATTCTCTTTTATGATCGAAGATCTGCAGAAGGGGGAGGCTATAGGACTATTTTCGAGGATCAAGGTAAATGCTAGCATTCATCCAAACCAAGAGCTTGAGAATAGAATTATTTAAAAAGCTTCTACCTTAGAAATGACAATCAGAGAATACTGGTGTGACTGGGTTCAATGTCGACAACTTGCACAAACAATGCCATCGCCAATGAAAGGATTCATCCCTCGTACGTATCAAAGGACGACCACTAAACGATCTTCGATTGAGGAAGAGGGAATCAGTGGGAATCAATAGAATACTCGACATCTAGAAGTACAACCGATCCCCAAGAGAAAAAAGGACAATCAATCCCGCAAGTCTCCGGTCGATAAGTCTCCTTCCGAGCCTTCAGTAAGGGTTATAAAGTAGTTCCGGATAACCAATTTGGTTTTATGCCGGGACGTGGTACAATACATGGTGCAGCTTTTAAACTGGTCCCAGATATCCAATGGAACAAAAGCAAGAAACAGTGCACGAGTACCTGACTTCGTGACGACCTTGACCGCCTTTTCAAGTCCAACGAGTTGGGCATAAGTAAACCACTAGTCTAAATGTTCCTTAATATGATCACCGGTAAAAAGTTTGTTCTGTAAAATAATAGAGTAGATAAAATAGTGGGTGCGGATGATTCGCCGATCCTCTAAACATTAACACAGCTGATCTGATAGGATCTCTTCAGCATGGGAAAGCGTACAGAGCAGAACCTAAGACTGAAGTCATTGCAACACTCTCGTAGTGACTTTGGTATGATTCACCGGTATTGCTACGACTGGAAGATCAACGCCATTCCTTTCAGAAAGCCATTGTCTGGGACCTCTAGAGATACCAGTAAGAATTGGCGAGAGTTCCCTATCGTTGGAGATCATGAACGTGGGGCTTTGGCTAGACCAATGTCTACATGTAGATGTTGCTCTCTCCAGACCCAGAACTGCTTTCGGACTTATCCTTTTTAACCAATTCGATAAGAGAGTTAAAGTAAAAATATGCTACATAACCCTATAGAGGCAAGCAGGATGGACGGGATTCGACTATTTGAAAAGCCCTGTCTTCGGGCTTGTCTTCGCCTATACCTATACAGAACACCAAAGAGCACGCGTGTACCAAAGGGGACATGGATACCCTTTACTGATTATCAGAGCAATAGAGGGAGGGATAGGAAAAATTTGGTGTAGTGGTATTTGCAACTCAGGTTTCAATACTTATTCTCCATGGGTGGTACACAATTTGACTGGGGAGAGAATTGTGTGTGATTTTTGCATTCGTTCGTAATTCACAGTTTCTTTTTCGCGTTCATGTTGAAATAAACTAAGTGATTTCTGAGCGAATTATTTAATTTTATTTCTGTAAAGATGGAATGGATATGGTCGGGCCTTGAGCACCAGACCTTCAGATAAGAAAGAATTGCATTCTAATGAGGTCCTATTTAAGAAGGGGAATCTTATAAGAGTGGACAATTTCCTGGTCAAGATGACTCGAAGGCACAGGAGCAAATAATAGAAAATATTACCCCAACTACGAGTACTATGTGAGTGAGCGTTTTAGAGGTATCGGTGATTCCATTAGCCTCCCAGGTGCCGGAAAACTAGGTATAGGTGGCTCAACTACGAGTTAGAGCTCGTCGGGAACATGAAATTAGTAGAAGAGAGTTAGGTTACTTACGCCAGTTTTAAGCGCCTTTGCCTAACTTTAAGAGCTCATACAAAAAAAATGTCAGCTCTTTGTGTAGACAACTTCCTCTTTAAAAACTTCTTACCCGTCCTTATCACGTAACCAAAAAGATGCTTTAACAACTCACCTAAAAAGAAAAAGGAGAAAACAAAGTTAATACAAAAGTTTCAATCGAATTTATATTCAAAAATCGAAATTAAAACCACATTCAGTTCTCAATAAACATGCCAACCACAAGTGCACCTACGAGCGCTATAACCACCCACCACGTCCAGCGTTGGTATTAATAAATTTCCAGAGATCTCCTCTGACACCCAACTTAGGGTTCAGAAAAATTAACACACAGTCGAAGGGTTGTCAACGGTTTTCTGTTTTGTTTTTTTTCTTTCCTCCTTTTTAATTACAAAAAGATGTAAAGATTCGAATAGTGCATTAGTGCGGTCATGTTCGTTCGAAACCACAAAAATGTTCTCCTTCATCGGTTCTCCTGCTTTAGTCTGTGTGTGCGCGCCCCGTCACCTGTTTGGCCAGTTTAAGAACCAAAGTGAAGAGAACCCAGACAACAAATAAGAAGAAGAAAACATGTGGGTATAGGGTATCCCTACCGACCTCCAATTCCTTATCGAATTTTTAATTAAAAAGAAATCCCATTCAAAATAAAATAACATGAAGCATGAGAAATTTAAAAACCTGTTTCGGGATGCAGACTGGAAAAAAAAACGAAAGGTTACAGTAAAATTACCATAACAATCCGATTTAAGATTACGACCAGATGTAATATAGCCTAGAGTTTTTTTTTTTCTGTTTCCCATCATCCACAGTTGGGAATGGCAAATAAATATCCAGAAGGACATGTCCTCTTATCTAACCTAAAACCTAGTCACCTATCTATCGCTCTACCTGAACGGCATGTGTTATCTGTGCGCACACATACAACTTATTCAGTAGCCAGTGGATTTTTTTCCTTTGGGATAAAGGCAGGAGCACAACGTTGGACGTGGACGTGTGTCTACTTAATTAAAAAGTCCGTGTTAAAAGTGTGTTTAATTAAAATGCGCCCTAGCGATGCGATGGTTTCCAATGGGAGACGTGGGAAGGAAAACGACACAAAAAAAGGTTCAGTTTTCGCTTTCGCTTCCTTTGCTTCATTAGGGATGTGTTTGGGAGTTTTTTTTTCTTTCGTTTTTATTGCTTTTGAATTGAATTGGTTAATCCATGGCGAAAATGGATACGAAAACAGAAAGCAAATGATGCAAGAGAGAGAGACTCTAAAAAGAAACGAACCAAGCCTCACAGACTAATCTGTGGCACCCTACTGGTTGTGCGGAAGATAATAATAACACGCTCCGGAGGAGTTAAATTTTTGTGCCCTCGGGATGGCTGTTTATGGGAATATAATAATATTGTTTCCGATATTATCTTTTAAACTTTTTTACAGTCTTTTAAACTGCGATTATGTCAAAGGACAGAGTTGATTGATTCGTTCTTTTTCAGTAATTACCGTTAAATTTGATTCAACTGATCCATTGCACTTACAGAGAGTTAAATGTCTTGTAATGTTCACCCTCTCATGAGAAAGAGCTTCTCAAAAATCGCTTTGTCGTTGGGAAACTATATAAAACTATAGGTCTCTTTTGTACGTGCAGAAATGAATACCACGTACAACACGTACAGTTGTGTGAAGCTAGATCTAAGGTGCTTGTCCACTTAAGTATAAAATTTGGACTAGTAGCTCTCAAGCCACTCTCGAGAGAAATTTCGTAAGTGGACAAGGACCTGAGAGCAACTCGCCGAGAGCTGGTTTAGTACTCTCAAAGTTTTAAAGAGTTGCTCGCAAGTGGACAAATGTTATCTTATCTTAGTCGCGAGCATGACTCACACAAATTTTACTCTCATAGGGAAAACTACTCGAGAGTTACTCGCCAGAGTTTACTAGCGAAAGTGCTTTCAAGTGGACACGAAACTTTAACCTTGATGGACAACTAGCGGATGATATTTTACAAACATCATGAAGCAGCAGTTAAGTCTGTCTACATTCTAGCATCATGCCACAAAAAAGCCAATTGTAATCCTTACAGAGGACACCAGAAGATCGAACGTGTCATAGGTGGTGTTCTCCAAGGCTTCGTACTCTATTGTTAAATTTAATATATGACGGCTTAGAAGCTCGGAGTCTTCGAAAATAATTGCCTCCGCCGACAACTAGTAGTAATTGAGCCATCATGTCGTAGTTCCCAAACCAGAGTTGAGGAATCTTCGCACTACTATAAATGGAAGGCTAACATATAAGCAACATCGGCAGCATCCAGCTGAAAAGGCAGCTAAGACAGTAGCTAAGGACTTATACAAATAGATACCAGAGAACCAAAGAAGAAGAGACTGCTCTTATCAACAGCTGCGGCATTGGTGATGCTCTGCAGCTTCTAAATATGGACTGGTACCACGAAGACAAAAGAAGACCGAGGTACTTTACAGAATCAATGTCTTGAGAGTATGCAGCGCCTTTGGAACAACCTACGACGTGGTATGTGTACTGGCTAATTGTTAAAGAGATCCAAGGAAACAATCATGTCATCAACAGGGACGAGTCAATGACAAGGGACCACTTTGGAAAAGGCAAATGGACTCATAGGACTCTTATGTATAGACAGATGTTGAGACCAAGAGAAAGAATGTAGAGCTTGGAGTAGATGCTTGCTGACGATGAATGATTCAGATTCATGGAAGGTCCATGCTCCAAGATATTACAGCCTGCTGGCGAACAAACTAGGTGTGGATCTAATTACATCTATGAAGCGGGTAAACTAAGCGACACGGTGGCAACGATCATCGAGGACGGGCGACAAGACAACACAGCGCAGGTTTCCAACACGAACCAGTCGAGTACTCAAAGCTTGATGGCAATACCACGATGACCAAGAGTAAGAGATGAGAGTGGTCTATTGCCCCCTATACTAACCCTGGAGAGGTTTGTAGACTCGTCAGAGTACCCCTTCGTTTACAATTTTTTTTGGAATTGTATTTGAGGGTCAGAAGAGGATCAAAATCTCAGTCTGAGAATACGTCTTGTCTAGCAATCTAATTAGAGGTCTCATTTGCCAAGATCCTTGTGTGAGTCTGAGCAAAATGTAAAATTATTCAGACTCACGATCGAGTTCAGAGTTTAGGAATAGTCTAGTGCTATAAGCACTAGCACTCTCGATCAACTCGCCCAAAATTTTTCGAGTTCTGTCTATACAATTCTACCCAAAACTCTCACAATCACATACAGTCACTCATCAGAATATGTATGTATGTCTTGTTTACTACGATACCCAGTTCAGAGACTGCTATTGCGATTTTTTATTCGCAGTGACTCTTCTGAGTACGAGGGTCAGATGTAGAGTTCTTCTGCAGAATTTCATTTTCAAAAAGAGCAGCTCATTCCGCATATTGCTCTCAGCCTGCCACTGCGATTTTTCATTCGCAGTGTCTCGTTGTGACTGCTGGTTATAATTCCAATAACGAGTGTCAGATGTATTGTCCTTGTACACAATTGCATTTTGAAAAGGAAAATCTTATTTCGGATGTCGTTCGCAGGCTGCGATTGTGATTTCACAGGTGGTATCCATGTAGCATGTGTTATTGTTTCCATAAGGAAATCGGGTCTCCTTGATAGGATTTGACTGCGTTCACCAGTAAATAAGTTATTTTATCTATTTTATGTTTTCACTGTGTATACGGTGTGATTCACTCAAAATGAAGACTCAAGCGTGACTTGACTGACTCAGTTGACTTTAAGAAATTGTATTCTAAGATAAGATTCAACCAAAGGCAGACTTACACTTGTGTCTACTCCGCAGGATTGTTTTAAAAACCGTTGCTTGTAAGCTATAAACATGTTTCCCAGAAGCATTGCCATTACTTTGACCACAACAAAACCATCTGTGAATACAACGCATTTAGTGTAATAACACGTTCCTTCCATTCCACGCACACAACCTACAGATGACAAAGATAAACTCCTTAGATCTTTTCCGCCTCACAGACGCTGCGCTTCTCTATTCCCAATGTCACATCCGATTTGACCCAACCGCTCTTTTGTTTTGTTTTGTTTCTTCGTTAAAACTTTTTTCACGCCTTCAAATTTACCAAGGCATTTCCTAAATCAGAGTGATATATTAAACCCTTCCATGCATACATCTTGCAAGACAATATCACCACAAAAGCCATAGATCGGTAGAAGGAGCCTTTCAATAGAATCGATCCTTTGCCCATCACCATCAACATCATTGTCAGAGTCCCCATTTTTTTCATATGTAAAACCCATAAATCCTTTGGCCCAGCGGCGGACGTACACTCAAGATGCTGTGGTGTGTTAAATTTCTGGCGGTCGTCGGTTTGGGAAGGGCCGCACAATGAATGTGCCAAAGCCACGTCTGCTGCCATCCACTGTGTTGTCGTCGTCGTCGTAGTAATAGCCACAGCAAAGATACCGCTTTCAGTCTTTGAAATGGGCAAAACCACAGGAAATATCGTTGTTGTTGTAGTTGTGAGTCCATCCAACGGCCACAAAATGCTGCGACGTTGGAGTATTTATGGGGCATGTGGCCGCTGCTGCTTCTACTTTTCTTGAGTCACCGATCCACCGATCGTTTGGCCAAACAAAAAAAAAAGAATCCAATCTCGCATTTAGGTAAGCCAAAAAGGGCTACCATCATTCTACCTCCTCCACCACCATTCCGTGAGCTGAGTTTTTTGTTTTTCTTCTTTTTTTAATGAATCTTCCGCGCGCTGTCTTCCATTGTTTTTGGTGTTAACTCGGGGCTTAAAGGGGGAGCGAGGATGAATGCTGATGGCAGTTTGGCTGCTGCCACCGGAGCACGGTGTTGCTACACTTCGCTTGATGTTCGCTACTCGTGTATACGAGAGAGGAAACCCGAGAGTCCGTGGCCCGCTTGCGAGGAGTTGGAATACACGTGTAGATGTCATCTCCAATTTTTTTTCCTCCAAAACGAAAATGTGTATATAGCAAGAAGGTAGGGCAGTAAAAAGAAACGAAATTTAAGGTGGAGGTTGGTTGCAAAAAAATAAAGAACTGGCACCAGAAAAAAAAGGAATAAAAAATGGAAACGAATTGAATTTAGATTACGCGTCATATTGTCGCCTCTGTTCGGTTTTATGCCTGATTGGATCGACGACCGGCAACTGGGGGACTATACTTGTGCGATGAGCTGAGGAGTTTGGGGAAAGTTGTGAAGGTTTAGAAAGTGAGTATTATATGGAAAGAGAGATGGCTCAGGGTTGTATTTAGAGACCTATACTACACATATATTTCTAGATCTCAGAGAAAGTTCAGTGTCAAGTATAGACCCCTCGTTCAAACAACTTACTCAGTAGAGATAGTTCAAGGGGATTCTACTGTACCCACTGTAGCTACAGACTACGAGTCCAGAGCACCTCCAGGCCTAACACCTCGCATTTGCATTCCACTGGTGTAGCACTACAAACTTGTAGCAGCTGATGGAGTTGCCATGGGTTTTTTTTTTCAGTACTCAGCGAACCACTGGTAGGGAAGATATCGGTCAAATGAAGAGTCCTGGAGGCGAATCTGAGGTAAACTGCTACCAGCTCTCTAACACGTTCCATGAATGAAACTTGGTTCATACGCAAGAAAACCGACGAATAGTTCAGTAACTTCGATCCATGACGTTGCAAACGTAGAAGGTTTGGTTCCTAAGCCGATAACTTCTCCAGACTTTGGAAAGAATTCTGAAAGCTGCCTTTGTCTGTCCGATTCTACTTCGCACCCAGTTCAATACCACCACTACTAACCGAGACTAGAATTCCGTTCCCAAGAGAAGCATGGTGACCTAGTTGATTGGATTCAATCCTGAATCTTTCGCGACGCCCTCTAGTTCGAAAACCCTCTTAGTACCCAGGAAGTTCCTCTGCCAGTTTGAGTCCTCTAGAGACCTACAGTTTGTCGTCACTCTAAAAGTTGTATTATTTGATAACATTCGACCGAGAATAATACAAATAAACGCCATAATTTAATTCGAGACAAAATAATAATAATTTGTTGAAATTAGGGTAATTAAATCAGAACAAGTTTAAGCTTCGCACAAATGGTTGTTTTGCGGTTAGATCGCCATTAAATGAGAATCAATAAAACATTTCTCTCAGGTGATTTCAGCCAATTAATATCGTTCCACAATCAGACTTACGAACATTAAAGATACTTAATATGTTCATCCAACTTGTCACTAAAAGCCCCCACAAACAATAGCCTCAAATGAATATTTATTCGCCAAAGACGACAAAACCTAAAACTCAGTCTATAAAAATACCCCAAGATTATGAACTCTCTCTGTCACCGAAAAACACAAGAAGCTCTGATCTCCGTTTCAAATTAAAACGTTCACATTAATTACTCTTCGCCATACACAACAAAACAAGAACGACAAGCCATCCTTAATCCAACGAAGTAAAACAATAAAAACTTGTGATTAATTCAAAATGAAATCGAAAACTGTAACCACGAACTACTATATAAGCTGCAATAAAATTGATAACCACAAGCGGAGCGGCGGCCCCGGAGATCTTTTTTACCCCCAACCGTGGCTTTATCTTAATGGGGCGACCAATTTAATAAACTACGCCACTGTTCAAAAGGATGACTATAGAATTGCGCGCACGCACACAGAGAGGGAGAGAGAGAGGAGACTATCCTCAGGTAGATGGTGGAGAAGTTGTACCTCTCTGCAGCAGCTTTAGGATTTAGGAAGGTGAAGCGGTGAAGGGTTTTAAAGCTGTCATGAGACTGGACCGAGGCTTACATTCTTTTTACTTGTTTTTTGTTCGTTCTTTTTGAATCTCTGTTTTATATTCCTTTAGCGGCATCGAATTTCAAAAGAATACTAACCCAGAGAATAATTCTTCTCGCCCCAGCACAAACGTACATATACACCACACCACACCATAGTGCAGGTGTTGGAGAAGCGATCTTTTTTGAACGATGCGAGATGAAAGGCGACGACACGTTCAAAAGATGCCGACTTTTTCCCGCCTGCACTAATTGAGTGTGACACACAGAACAGTGAACTGAACTGAGGGAGGACTCTTACAAAAACACACACGTACAGATGCACGACTAAGAAGAGATGAAAAATAAATTTGAAGTGTGAACAACTGTCAAGCAAGAGATGTGTTGTGGGTTGACAGTTTCACGTTCACGACACGAAGGCATGTTCAACAAGTTGCCTTTTGTTTGTATTCCAGGAACAAAAAGAAGGAGTACCCTCTCCACTCTGAATCACGATTGAATTCTTGCATAATTTCTTAAAAACATTCAAAAATTCATCATTCAGCAATAAATTGTCTCGAAAACTGTCAAAATAAAGTCTCGAATGTAATGACATTGGTTCTTCTGTCAACCGTCAAACGTCAACGATGCTATAAATTTTCGGCCACAAAGTGTCAACACAAAGTTTTTTCTAATTTGTTTCGCGTGCAGAATCTTCTCTTGTTATCTTAAATAGAAATTAAAATCAAAGTTAAAAGGCGGAAATTTAAATAAAATAGCAATCTGGAACTCGTGTTTGATGTGACCGTTATTGAATGGGTCTACGAATGTTTTTCAACGTGACAAAATGAATGTGGTATCGGCTGGAGTTTTAAATTCACACGAGAGGCGGCTAGTAGATCGATTAATTAGTCCGTCAAAATGGATGGCGGTATGTATGTGTGGTCTTTTTCTCGCCAGTATAAGTGGTTTCTGGCCATTTCATTAAGAATTATGCAAAATATTTTATAGCTTTTGAGGGGATTTGTACCTCAGTCACAAGGCTGGGAGTTTGGAAGGTTAATTCATAGAATAGCTGCGAAAGGGAAGGATTTTTTATGGCAAATTTATGGTGAGAAGAATGCCGAGTGGAGTTTATTTTTTAATTTGAATTTATATGTGGAGTTTGGAGGAAATTTATGGGATGAGACTTTATTGCGGTTTATGGAGGTTTCCAGTTGGAAAAAAAGGTTTGTTGGGCATTTCGTGGAAAGGATGAATATGTGAAGGTATCGACTGCATTCGATCTTATAAGAACCGTGAGACAGTTTGGCGGGTTAAACATTTGTCGTAAAAAGGCGAATTTAGGACGCTTTGTTACGATTCTAAATAAGGTTAGGTTGAGAGAACGATTTGGCTTAACGAAATAGTCCCAATGACTCAGTTGGATCAAGTGGTTTCTGTTGAACTTATTTAAAACACCGCTAAGCTAGATTACCCAGTTGAATGATGATTGATAGTCTTCTACCTCTAGGAGTACTAATACTTCTTGTGAGGGCTTTTGTTAGATTATCGGATAGAAGGGTATTTTCTGATATTCGAACCTTGAATTCCCTGCGCAGTGGTCCAGGGCACTATACCACCCATGTTCGCAGATTTTAGTGACAGATGCAGACTGCTTACTGTTGTATGTACAGGGTTGTCGGTTTACATGAGGTCGATAGCGAGTTGATGTTCTTGAATTGAGTCTTACGCTCTCGGCTACAGCAGTCACATTCTCGTCTGTACGATGTCGGGAACCATGGATGTTGTTCGCCAGCACACCAGTCTCCAAACTTTTTGTACAAACTTGCGTAAAGCAGCGCCGGTGGGTGCCTTATTTCGGCCAAAACGTCTTTTCAAAAAACGGACTGTTTGGGCTACACAGCACTCACTTTGGAAATAAGTTTTCAATATTTCTCAACGTTGTTTAAGCGAAAACCGACTCATTTCGTTCGCCGAGGTAATATACTGACTTTCTGTCAAGATTTCAAGCAAGAAACAGCTGTCAGTGTCAAAAAAGAAACCACTAGATGGCACACCCTTTATAACCAGTTTGACAGCTGATTTGCGCTCAGTTTCATTTGCTATTTCTTGAATAGAAGAGCCATTGCAAAATTACTAAAACTTATTTCGAAAATCTTGGAGCAGTTTAAAGTCTATCTGAGCATGTATGTAGTTTGAAGAACCATGGATTGTTTTCGCACTACGCATGGCTGTAATTTCGTTTTCGAATGATAAACATTGGTTCTGCTTTTGTATTATGTTTGTTTGATGTCTTAAACATGTTTCGGTTAAGTCCAGAAAATTGTATCAACCAAGTAGCCGCCTTCAGAATTGTTTTATTGCATTTTCCGTCACTCTTTCAGTGATAGATCCCCGCATTCTTTGAGGGCTTCAAGCGGACTGAGGTTTGTTCAAAAAGAAAAAAAAAACCCCACTAAAAGAAGTCTGGAACGGATAAATCATAAATCTCTCACCAAAACAAGAGATTAGGTGATCCATAAACGCAAATCGGTGCAATTATTCCGCGTTCTTTTGAAGTATAACGATTAATGTCTTGTTGACGTTTATTCTGGATTGGTTTACTTCACAAACGTCAAAGTAGAATTGACATTTGCCACCATTTGCAAAAATTATAATATCTCCCGATAGGGTGATGACTTAGCGCCACCTAGTACATATCTGCAGAAACGTTTGACAATCTACAAGTTATTATTGAGACGTGAGGCTAGTGTAATCATTGGTTTATATTTATTTCTTCAAACATTTTACGGGCCAAAAATTTTCAGCCATAGGAGAGCTGTAATTTACAACCTTTGCATTGTTTGTTGTGGGAATACTTGAAGTCGCTAGTTTACGCCTATAAATCAGAGGCGATGGACGACTCGGAAGTGAATATCCGCCTATTCGCCGCGTTATTGCCGATATACTACCCACGTTCCTCAAAAAAGTGGTCTAAAAAAGGTTGTTATCTTTATTTGAAACGCTTGAGCTAGAGGATTCCAAGCCAGGGGAGCACAGTGGATCCATGATGGAACCTAATCTTACGAGTATATTACAAATGCAAGTAAAAAAGGAAGAAAGGAAGGATTGAAGTGAAATGTAGAGTTAAAATGTGGTCACATCAACAAATTGACAGTTTTATTATTTTAACAGAGCACATCACAGAAAAGGAACTAAGTAGTTGACACCTGCCCCCAACCAGGAATAACAAAATATTTCTGTCAATTGCTAGTGGGTTTTCAGAAACTATCCAATTAATCCTTGATTTTTAAAGACTTCCCTCATGAATTTTTGAGGAAAAAAAACCCCGCCTCTTTTAACTTGTCACCTTCAATTCAGTTTTTTATGTGCCTTTCTGCCATATCCTTCCTTCCAATTTCAATTTATATTCCTCAAAAAAGTGTTCCTTTCCGAATTCACCCAAAAACAGAAAAGGAAAAAAAAAACACGTAAGCATCCTTAAGTTTCCTCCAAAGAACTGAAATCAATGTGAAATAAAATCCCAAAATCTCCATAAATATACAATTTTATTGTCGGTCATAAAAACTGATTTTATTACCGACGAGAATATTCATTTCATCGATTATTGTCGAGATAAGATGTCAACTATAAAGACTCTCAGATACACACTCACTCCTCCTCCTCCTTCAAATTCAAACACAAACATGAAGGAAAAGAAAGGAAAACAATTCCGCCGAATAATTTACATGATGTGGATGTGGAGTTCTTTGACAGGTTTAGGGTCAAACCATCATTTATTGTGTGATACGAAGGTCTTTAGCGCTGTTCTTCTCTTCGTTTCCTATAGTTTATTATTCGGGCTCGATTTTTATTACCAGATGACCAAGAACAGGATTTGTGAGGTTGATCTTTATCGTGGAACTGCTGTGCGCAAGTGTGTCTTCAAGTGTGCTCCAATATCAATCGAGACATGGAATCGTCATAAAAAAATTCTATAATCTCGAGCAGAAAATGAGAAATGGCTTGTTATGTGATATGGGTCCCCCCCTCCGCGCCTCATTCGGATATCTAACTGGCGAACGTGTCTATTTAGGATTAGATTATGTGTGATTTTGACGCTAATTGTTTCCAGAGAAGCGTTTAACGTGTGTAATTGTTCGTGGGGTGTCTTCAATGAAGCTGTCATGTCAAATTGAATGACTTAACTTATGACTTCTTGTCTAAGAAGAGAAGGTGTTTTTTTTTAAAAAAGAAGGTTTTGGACAGTTTCTTTTTTCCTTTTGACAGGAGAGGTTCTTTGCAATTAAGTGTTACTGCTTTGAGCTTGAGTTTCAGATTAATTGAATTGTAGTCAAAAGCCTTTGGTCCTAGAATCATTTTACTTGGAACCCGAATGATGTCATTAAGTAGCTCACTTCACTTATTCCTGTTCTGTTAAAAGGTCGTTTATTTCTTGAAAAACATAAGAAAATTTGATCCAAGGAGCAGCACTTGTAGATACTGAAAATGGCCCGCTTATTTTTCTAAAGGTTAATTCGGGTATTAGTGAAGTTAGCTGCGGTCAGAGAAAGCGCAATCTCGAGTCAGGCAAAAAAGTCTTAAGAAAGGCAAACATAAGATGAAAGTCCCTGGACACTTGTGATATCAGTAGGACGTGGCGACTTTAGACGAAGAAATGACCGAGGGATCAATACGGGACGACAAAGGATTTGTCTTCTCTTTGCGGATTTCATTACGGGCGTAAAACTTTAGGGTATCATATGAACACATTTTGTCTGATGAAAAAAGAACTGCGATGATGATGGAGTTCTAGAAGAAACTTTGTATGCCAAAGTCTCCAGAAGACGAGGAACAGATTCCTCAGGAGTTACTTCGACCAACACAAAGAAAGTAGGGAAAGAAATTACAAAGGACAGGAGACCTAAAGTTATATGTCGTATCTAAGGCTGTAGACTCAATAAAACTGCTAGATAGCGCGTACAGTGATGCGATGCAACTGTCTTCAGACAGTAATGCTATCGGATATTTGTCTGAGAGAAAAACCTTTGGAATCGAACCTTGCTTCTCACCCACAATAGTCCGATTGTCCACCTTAGAAACTTGGTGAAATTTGAGAAGGAACTTGGGCTACCCCTTTGTGATCCAAGAACTAAAGTTGATAAGCCATCAGCTGCGAAGCAACTTCAATGATTGGATTGGATTGGTGCATACTGGCAACCCACTTACAGTCAATAGATGTCGCTACCGGACTATTGCAATAGATGCTGTGACAAATGTTTTTGCAACCGTGGCATACTTCACCATAGCACATGGCTTTCAATAGAATCCTAAAGACGGGTCAAAGAGCATACAACATTGCCTTGCAGCGTCCTCAACAGTGGAGAAAACTGAGCTAGGAACCCAGTGTAAGACGTGTTAAACGTCAGTACATCAACACACTGGCTTAAAAGGCTTAAGAAAAACCTTGGGAACAAGTGCGAAAGCAGGAGTATTTACAGTATCACGATGAAACTCATTTGTTGTCGAAACTTCAAACAAGACCTGGTGAAGAGTGAAGAGCTCGTTGGATGGAGAGAACGAACCACTTAGGCGCTGTCGGTAGGTCCTCCAATTCGAATAAGTATTCCGAGGCAACAAATTCTCGAATCGACACCACACCTCTCAGCAAAAAAGGAAATCATAACAGGAATCAGGTCCCTCAAGAAAAATACAGCGCAGTGGGTATTGTTGGCATCCCTGCCGAACTATTCCAAGTGACGCCAAATACATTGACAGATTTACTGCATTTGCTAATACGGAAAGCTTGGGATAGCGAAGAGTCTCCACAGGAATGAAAAAGGGCAGATGATCATTAAGCTTCCGAAAAAGGGAAACCTGTTGGATTGCCAGTCGTACAATACAATACAACAATAATTCTGGAAAGAATCAAGAAGCGTTTAGATTCAACTCTCCACTCCGTGCTGGATCCTCCTGCATCTTAAACTTCACATCTTGCACAATAAGGTATCAAAAGAATTTAAAGTCTAAAGAACGCATACTGTCACCGTTCTTCTTTTTGATGGTTATCAGTGATGTACTGATTCGCTGAACTATCGCATCTTACCTTAAACAACTATACAACGCTGACGAAATTTTGTCTACTTTCACACTAGACAATGGAGCTACACCTTATGGCCCACAATCTAGAAACTGCGACCAACAAAGTAGGGCTCAAAGGTAACACAGGCAAAACTAAAGCCTCTTGGTACTTCGAACACCAGTGACCAACTTAGAATTACCAGACAGGAAGTGGAGACAGTTGACAACTTTCTGTAATCTAGGAACTGTAGTCTCGTCTAACCATGGTGAATAACCACTGAATGTCTCCAGCAGAATAAGGAAGGAAGCCTAAAGCTTTACTGTTGTTAAAGCATTGTTGCTTTGTGAGAGCCGATCCTGGAAGTTGGACATCATTAACACACGTAGACTGCAAGTCTTTGTAAATAATTTTTAAGAACCTTCTTGAGGATTTTTTGGCCGAGCCGTATTTCCGACGAACAGCTTTATATGAGAACGGGACAGGAACCTTTAAACATTACTATGCTAAGAAGAAAGTGGATTGAACACACCATAGTGCGCGAAGACAACTCCATGGCGAAATACGCCATGTAGTGGAATACGCTCACCCAACCAGGCAGAAAAGCGGAAGACCCTAGGTAGAGACTAGGAGACTTTCGGAGGCAGCTCAAACGCGTCGTAGAAATTCGAACAAGGTGGCGGGAAGGCTCTATACTCCCCGATGGATTAAAAGATTTTTGTGTGTATGTAGGTATGAAAAGCAGCGCACTTAAGACCACTTCACTTCACTTAAAAGGCTCCCAACCCTTGTAAGGTCGCTGCCTGAGACATCGTTGCCTTCCATCCTCTGCGGTCCCGGGCACGCAGCTTCCAATTGTGAAGACCAAGTTTTCTGGCATCCGCGACAGCTTGGTCTTGGTCGCCGTCTCGAACCTGGGGACTGGGACTCGAAGATCCTCTTGGCTGTTGTCCATTCGCTTAATGTGGCCGAGCCAATGTAGTCGTCGTATCTTGGCTTTTTGGACTACATTCACATCTCGGTACAGCTTATGGGGTTCGCGGTTGTATCTTCTCCTCCATAAGGGACCTAATATCCGACGAAGCATTTTTTGCTTGAAGGTGCCCAATATTCGCTCATCTTTCTTAATTATCGTCCAGCACTAGCCTCCATCAATAGCCGTCAACGCCTCTACGACGCGACTGCTTACCGGGATCTTTCGATGATGTCAATATTATCTGCGTATATCCCAGCAGATGGACGGACTTGTGAAAGAGGGTTTCTTCCGTTTTGACAATTGCGCACTATCTGCTCCAACACGATATTGAAGAAATCACATGACAGCGCTTCTCCTTGCCTGAGTCCGTTGCACGTTTAAAAGAGCTCTGAAGAGTTGTTTCCAAGTTGCACAGAGCATCGCGTATCTTCCAACACGACACAACTGGATAAGTTTTGCCGGTATCCCGAATTGAGCCATCGTCTGGTAGAGCTCAAGACGATGAACGCTGTCATAGGCGGCTTTAAAGTCGATTTCGACTTGAAATTCGTTGGTCTTTTCCAGGATTTGTCTGAGTGCGGAAATTTGGTCTAATGGGACTTAAGACCGCGATATAAATATTTTTCCTAACTCGTAAGCAAATTGATTAATTTGTTTTAGTACAAATTGAATTCCCAAAATTCCATTATGTTCACTTTGAGGAAATGCTGACGTCTTAAATTAAATTTATTCGCAATTTACATTTTATATTAATTTAAATGGGTGGGATTAGAAAAAATATAAAATATGCACAAAACTACTAAGCCTTGGAAAACGTTTAAAACCAACTAATCGCCAATTAAAGTCATTAGAAATCGATTAACGAATTATTAATTCACAATCAGCTCATGACTTAGAACCTCTTTTTTTTTTAGCAAAAAAAAAAAGAAGACCTTGCTCGAGACTAATCCACCCGGTCTTTTGTCAAACCACAAATATTAATGGATCAGTTTACTATTTAAAATGTGGTTTTAACATAGTAAACAAATGAAATAAAAATAAAATAAAAAAAAGCGTTTTCCACATTTGATTGGCATAATTTATGCATATCTCGCCCCAAGGCCACACACAGCCCAATTGACAAGCGGCATGCCGCTCTATCTCTACTTGGAAGCGGTGTATAACTCATTATTTAAGACTCAACTGGCGGTGTGTAACCCCAGTGACCACTTATGAAATCGTGCATACCGCACATAAATATCTCCATCATTTCCTCCACACTCGACGACGACGTACATAATTGCAATGAAAAAAAAAAAATAGGAGAGTCATGTTGCACACATAGCGCTGCCACCAAATGTCCAAAAACGTCAAAATCCATTTTTGCATAAACCAAAGAAAATTGCTAGCGCTCCTACACGCCATCGCCATCACAACAATTGTTGCACATTTCACTCGTTCGTTGTGGTCGTGGTGGTGGCGTTGATTGCGGTTTAAACACCAATCAAGCGTTTCTTTTTTTTTTGCCGTGACTGTTGCCGCTTTACTTTTTCGCTTTTCTTTTTTTGTTTTTTTTTTTTTTGTTTTTACTTTGCCTAGCAGCCTCCAAATTGGTCTATCAACTTTGGTTAATTTTTTTCTTTACGTACGATGATAGTAAAATGATCCCCCTGCGGCAAATGGGGGATACTACAGGGTGGACCATAATAATAATTATTGTGGTGTTTGTTTGGTCAATAAAATTTAATGAGCTGATAATATTTTTTAACGATTATGACCACTGAATGCAGAATGGGTTAAGACATGATACAAAGGATGTGGCAAAGACCAATTTGCACTCAAAGGAAACAAATATTGTAGTGTGACACGGAAACATATCACATTTTAGTCAATTGAGGTCAAAAGTTATCAAATTTTGTCAGTGCTGTGTAGGGTGATCGTTTAGTTTTGTTTGGCTTTTCAATCATAAGATAACTTAGGTTGTGCCAATGACTGCAGCCTTTGGAACAGTACTTGCACTGACTCTGATATGTAGACCTTTGCGTTAATCAGTCACAATGAATGTCCTCCTTCTTTTCAAACAGTCCAACCTGCGGAAAGGGGGCCACTGCAATATTGCAAATTGGTCTACGTCGTTACGTTATCACAGAATATCTACCCGACTTCATTCATTCTCCTTAAAACCTGTCAAACCTTGCCGTGATTGTAGCAGCATGTACGCAGAGAAAAACTCAGAACACGTCCGCTGTAAATGTCTTGTCATAATGTTTCACCAGAGAGACGGCCGGCACTGCGACTTCTTCGGTATCGGTAATATGAGCGATCTGTCTGACAAGCCACCAAACCTATTCACGAATTTTATGAACACATGATATGTACGGTGCCAGGAAGGCCGCTTGTGGCTTCATCTTTCCAGCTTCACCCTACTTCACCACAAACGGAAAGCACAATGGATTATTGGGAGACCTGAATTCGAGCTGCAAGCTGGGGTTTCTCCCTTGAACCTAATATAATTCAATCAGTTGCTTGGAGATAAAATAGACTTAAAAAAAATAACCCAGCATACTATATTTTGTTAATGCGATTTTCAAAAACCTTAAAAGTTATGCTGCAGTTACATGAGTGACATGTTGGTCGTCATCAAGCAACACACTTCATACAAAAACAATCCCAAGTAAATTTTAACAATCTGTCAAGAAAAGATGAAAAAGTTAATTTTGCACGATACTGACGTGTACTGACATATACTGACATGTATCGACATAAGCTCCGAAGAATATGACACTCAACTAAACCTAGTTTTACTTAGCGTTTTATGTCACCATCAGAATTTACATCTGTGAATGACAATATCGTGATAACTAGTCTTTGCAATAACAACAACAGTCCATATTCTGTTGAGTAATGAAAAAAACATTCGTACAGAATTCCAGGCTTCTTTTCCTCCGAAAGCATCAAAGCAATAAGACAAATGATTGTTATTTTTTTAACGTTTCCATGTTTCAAGTTGATACGTCAGTATCTTGTCAGTATAAAAATATAGCTTTGCTTCTATACATGGTAAGAAGGATCTTCACAAGTCAGTAATTTACGTCGCTTTAACGACAGTGTCATTATGTGTCAGTCAAGATACATATGTATGTATGTCACTCGTATGACTCTATCATAAATCAAAAAAACACAAAATATATGCTTACTTACGATCACTCAGTGCAAATGCTTGAGTTGTTTTATTGGAACACTTACCTGAAAATAAAAAAATTCATGATTAATTGTTTATAAAGTTTTTGGAATAAAAAGTAATCTATCAATTCCCGAGTTAACTCCAATCTGGAATTTCCCCAGGTCTTCTTATATAGTTCTCATCAGACTCCAAGACTCCATGAAGAATAAAACAACAACAACGATGTACTTCCACGTCAGACTATGGTGTCAGTGAAACAAGATTCCCACATTTGCAGTACAACCTACAGTAAGAGATCATTACTGCGTTCAAAGCATTGAAAAGCAACAAGGCGTCAGTACTTGATGGCAAAAGCGCAGAACTTTCTCAAACAGCACCAACTGCACAGACCAAACTACTGCTCGCCATGGAAATAGAGAGTTTTCCGGATGAGTGGAATAAGGGAATGATCGCTCGCTAACCTCCCTCAAAAAGGCAACCAAATTCAGTCCGAAAATTGGACTGGGATCTGCGTTCAATGACTGATATCTGGAGTGAGTCAGTGAATAGCTAGAACTATGCTGAAGTCAACACTTCGCAGACATACTCACTTCGAGTAAGCAGGTTTCTGCTCTTGAGCTTCTTGGGTCGAACACATCCAACGCCAGCGGATCATGATCAAACAGTGCGTTGAACATCGATCGCTACAGCACTTGCATCAATTTTAAAATGGGGTTTTATAGTATGAATCCTGCCTTCCACAGGAAAGAAATTCTAGAAAAATTAGAAGCTATTAACAAAGCTACGAAAGATGGGACCACACGTCACACTTTGCACAAAGGTAGGCTGCCTGAGGAATGGGCTACGGCAAGGCTGCATCTTTGTTTTTACTGATGAATCTAAGCTCAAGAACTTCAATCATACTGACTATGTATACCTACTTTCTCAGGATAAGGGATCCTAACCAAAGGGCAGTGAATGTAGTGTTGGAATCAGACGGACTGGATATTAGCTCGACAAAAACAAAAATGATCAGCTTGATACCGAACTCATCAACTCATACGTATGTATGCAGAGCTGGACACGAAGTTGGGAAAAAAGAGAACAGGCCAGGGTCCAATTAGCGCAGCCATGAAATGATAGAAGCCGCAGGGGAATGCGATGTCATAGGACCAACGAGATGATGAACGAAATACAGGTTAGTGACATGCTTCCCTCAGCTCTGGTGTCACAAACTGACATAAAAGGACTCACTTAAAACACCTTGACAACATGCCAACGAGCGCGTACTATCTCTCAGAATTAGGCATAGTAGAGCAACAAAGACCCACAAGAGCACAAAGCTATTGAGAGAACTTTCAACAATTGCGATGCACCCTGTACATCCGCACCATGAATAAAAACCAATCAAGCACACATAAATAACGTAATGCAACCATAATGTCGGTTTGGTTAGTTTTGCCATTAGGTGGAGGAGAATAAATAAAAAAAAAAAGACAAAAAACTTCAATGAAAATGTTAAACTCCATATTCGATTATTTGCGGTCTATAATGTGCATGTCCATCGCGTCCAAGCCGAACCGAACGTGTACCACCAGCCAACCGCAAGGGTTCACCGTTCAGCGGTTATATATGGCACAAAGATTAGACAACCATATTAAGAGCAGCACCAGCCAGCAGAAGAGATGCACTTTTTTGGCTGAGAGCGTTTCAGCGCTTTTCGGTTCGCGCCGCCGCAAATTCGGATGCACACACACACACAATTCACATCCATTTATGCGCATACCGCCACCGCACCATCTACGGTGATGACGTCCTCTTCGTTGTCGTTGCCGATAATGTTCGCTAGATAATAGTCGCATCGAGCTAGATACTCTATGCACGGCTGCCACTTGGATTCTCCTCTTCCTTTTGTGTTTGTGCGCGCAAATTCCAAAATACAGTTGTTACTGCTGCGCGCTTTGCCTTTAATGGAAAGTAAAATGCATTTTTTTGTTCCTCTTTTTTTTTTTGTACATTGTTGCAGACAACAGCGCGCAAGTCTTTCCTATCATATGGTCACTGGTCCTAATGAACCGCTGCTATTGCTTGCTGCATAGAGATAGATTCGTCTTTCTCTGGGAAATTTATGGAGAAATAATTTCTTTGGACGTCGGGGTAGGCACGTTAGTTTTATCATCGTTAAGTGCAATCAATGATTTTTAATTGAAAATGATGGCTGAACAACACAAGTTGTACCTAGTTTGCCATTTACAGAGAAGAAGGAACTCCGATGCGAACCATATCGGCGCGTTAGATGATGTAGATGGCCATGGGTTCAAAGTACGATACATATGTAGTAGATGTCTTTCTTGGTCCCGAACTCAACTCGTTAACCAATGATCGATAATTGATCGCAACATATTGCAATTGTCAGCGCATGCATAAATTATTAGTAAAAACGAAGAGGTTAAGGATCAATTTAAGTCAAGCCAAAGAAACCGCTAAACTCTACAAAAATTACTCAATTAACGAGAATGTTTTTCCTGATCACTGAATGAATAGATCAAACTGAGCTGTTGGATCCCATTTGCCAGATTAATTTGGCTTTATTTTCTAGAGAATGATATGCTGAGCTAAAGAGTCACCATTTACCGATAAAGTGAATGAACCTGCAGGAAGCACTGATTTGAAGAACTAAACAGTTCACGTCCCGGAAACTTTTGGATAAATCAAACTGAGCTCGTCGTCAAACCATCCATCAATCCAAAGACGTGCGATTGCAATCAACTGAAGCAAATAAGTAGACTTTATGAACTAAAGGAACTAAATAGTTCACGTCCCGGAAACTTTTGGAGAAATCAAACTGAGCTCGTACAACTCAGAACCCAAACCACCCGTCAATCCAAAGAGGGACGATTGCAATCAACTGAATAAACTGTGAACTGAGCTAAACTGAACTGTGAACTGAGCTAAACTGAACTGTGAACTGAGCAAAAATGAACTGTGAACTCGGATGCAGTGATCGAAGTCCACATTTACGAATGAATACGCTTTTTAACCCGACTTTAAGCACTGATCTCTGCACATCTTGCAATCAATGGTTATCCAAAGCTTATCCATAACCAAACCAAGCGATGTTCCAAGCGTCATGTCGGTTGTGTCTACAAAAACCAACATCTAACAACAACCATGCTACTTGTTGGAACAAATTAATTAACATTCGCTGTTCAACTGCCTCCTGCTAGACTCTTAAGCCTCCACTTGAATAGCATTTAGGTAATTCTCTAATCGAAGTGATGATCTGCAGATTATTCACGCGCCCAAGACACGCCTCGAACAAATTTATCTACCCAGCGCTTGTTGTTCCCTCTATCTCCCTCTGGGGCAGGACAGGAAGACAAGCTCTAAAGTGCCACTAATCACCGCCGACAAAACACGGCAAACACGCACGGATCATGGCTAATTTGCCACGTAAAATGCACGCCAAGTGCAATAAATTTGCATTTTTTCCGATGATTTATGGCTGAATTCGAAAGCAATTCGCATTTACCCGGAATGGTGATATCTATCAGATCGATCAACTAACACCGGGGTGTTGTACGGCTGCAGCGTGTGTCGTTGATGGATGCAAGTCGTGTGGAAGAAAAAAATTATTGAAACGTTTTCAATGCGAGATCATGTCGCTGAATTTAACTTGGATATAGTGCAATGAGTGGCAGTAATTATGATAGTACATAGATACTTTTTTTTTTTTTTAGTAAAATTGAGATAGAATATGTAACGGAGAGCTTGTACCAAGATAGATTGAGTTGCATGGAGACAGCTTCATGATTTATAACCTAATCTGTGTTCTTGCATGTTGCGTGAAATAAAATGACTGTGAGACTTAATTAAGACTGATTGATAAATAAATATTTAACTTTTATTAATTATTGTAAGTCGAGGCCTTTACAAGTGAATTCCATTAATGTCAAAAGCTTTTAGACACAAATTTTGAAGTTAAAGCTTAACTTTTAAGGCCCAATTATAACCTTGTGACAGCTGATGTCAAAATTGAACGAAAATTCTGCTCGCGCGCTGTCAAAATCTGTCATACTTGGATTATGTCGTCTAATTATTGTCCGGCTCTCACAGGATGTCCTCATCCTCAGCGCTTCCTATGGAATACGCGAATGAAACTGCTCTCTACCTATGGACCCAAAAGTGAACGAATATTCAACGAATGGTGTATGTATGATTACGTGACGCAGCGTTCAGTGACTTAATTACAATTATAGTTGGACGTTTAGACCAACGATAAACAAATCAGTACATTCAATTCCTTAAGTTGCCCATAAAAGTTCATGTTCTGAGGTCACTTTAGAATCATAGCCAGCTGACTCTCAAAGTTTCGCGAATGGATTCACTCTTTTACAATTGAGCAAAAGTGAACGAAAACTTAACGAACACTATCTGTGATACATGTTAAAGATTTGTTGGTGGCAAATATAAAACCGAGACAAAACAAAAAACAAGTCAAAACAAGTCAAAAAATCTATGCTAAACTGACGCTGGATTGGTCACACACACTAAAGAGGTAAATCAAAACATCACAAGTGAAATTCTAAGGATGAGCAGCAGGAAGACTAGGAAAAGAAGCATGAAGATCAACAGTTTTGACAGGAGCAATTCCCGGAAAAAAAAAACTAGGCCACAACTGAAATAAGGAATTTTCCAATAGGGTTTTTCGAACTTTGACAGGTGATTGCGGCCATATTGCTGAAGCTACATCTGTCAAATTGGCTGTCATTTTTAAGTCTGTCTTGCCAAATAAGAGAGAGAGAGAGAAAGAGTTATAGCGTTCAACAACATGTGCAAATGATTCAAAAAATTTTATGAAAGTGGGTATTCTCTTGGGCGGATGTCCACCTTACGCTCGCAATAATCGTCCTTCCGAGAGGACTATTCATCGTGGTGGATAAAAATTGGAGATCTCAACACGAGATTCACCAAATTTCAATATATCCAGAGAAAGTCACTGTTTGGTGTGAGTTTTGGACTAGCGGTATCAAGGGTCCATACCTTGACCAGGACATCTCCGTCATCGGCGAGTGCTATGGACGATATGGATACCGACGAAATGTGGTTTCCATAGGATGGAGCTCGTGTCACAGTGGACATTATGCACGAGCGATTTCGGAACATGGTTATCTTACTTTGAGGGGTTGTGAATTGGACAGTGAGATCGTGCGATTCGATCTCCTTAGACTTTTTCTTGTAAGGTTTTCTTAAGTCACAAGCCCTTGCTATTAAACTACAAACCACTTCTGGCCTGAAACACAAGATCCATCGACTGGTCAAATTCAGCCTGATTTATGCGACAGGGTTATGGAAAATTGGACGTTTGGGATGTGCGCCACATAGCAAAGCCTCGGCGGACACTTGAATAATGTTATATTTCATACATAATGGCATACATGGGCCTTCTAAATAAACAAATACTTTCAATGATATCTCACTCACAGTCTGTTTTATTCATATTTAAAGATAGGCATAGCTTAATGGAAAACCCTTTTTACAGCCGCAGCTAGAGCCCAATGCTGCACAAATCGAATTTCTCTCATTTGACCCCATTCACTTCTGGTTACTTACTTCCTCCTTGCTCTAATTCACCTTCAGCAAACCCAACCGCCGATTTCTCTTGCAGCAACTTCTACTAATTGCAAGTTATGCTCTCAACTAATTTGCATTTAGCAAATACCTTAACCATTATTGCAGGCGACAATTTTGTCAATATTCCTAAATCAAATGCGCGCGCCTGCATATTTGTATCAATTTTATGATTTTATGATGTATGCAAAGCATAAAACCACATGTGGAAGTGGACTTGAACGCCAGCAGCTGGAATGTGTCGCGCAATTATTAATCGCGAGGAATGGCAATTATGAGGCACACCGGCAACACATGCAAATGTGGTTTCCAATATACGAGAATTCATTCAAGCGAGTAGGCCGGCCGCATAGCTTCTCTCTGATTTTTACGCTAATTACTTTGAACCAATTAGCTGGGTGCTAGTTTCTCTTATCCGGTGTACCTTCTGTGGAACAGACTTTTTTTTGCTGCGCAACAGCGACATTTGGTGTTGGCAAAATATTAATGTCGAGGAGAAACAACAAAGTTGCAAACCACAGAGGGTTGTTGCAGTGGGTTTCAGATTTAATGTGACGTGTTTTATTGATGACAGGTGAAGGTCGTTAAGGTAGTTTTGAGAACATGAAGTATAGAAACGGAAATGGACGAAAGTACTACATAATTGGACACAATTTTAAGAAACTCACGGGCAGAAAGAACTCTCTGGCGAGTGAAAGAAAGGCTTAAACTCGCGAGTCAAGTGAAAATTAGGGATCATGATGGTCTAAGCAGAAGAAAAAACTGCTCTTAGCAAGGACTGGAAGGCGACGTCGATGATGCTCTAAGTCGTCAAAAAACAGACTGTTGCAATGAAGACGAAATTATACAAAGGAAAGACAGAAGCAGGTTACAGAACTTAAAAGTATGCAGTACTTTTCGAACAACATCCAAAGATGCTGCATATTTACCAGAGGAAATTGTGCCAATGAACTTCCTCGTCGAAAGTCGAAAGGAAATATCATGCAAGCAGGATAGTTTTGTCCACAGCACGAGTACGACAGGCCTCTTTGATATATCCAGAGCCAGTCTGATGACTCTCAGCTGGGGACCAGAGCATGTGGATATCGAAAGAAACAAAAAGGTTAACGTGCTTGCTAGGAAAGGTTCGACGCTGCACCTATAGTGTGTCTTTCCTTTTAAAGCAGCCACAATCAGTTCCTAGCGAAAGAAGGAGGAAGATGAAGGCATTGGTTGAACAAAGAGATCCTGGGTTCGTCTAAAGACATACATACGTAACAACCGGAGGGCTGTGACCAGCCTTTAGCAAGAAGAGATCATCATAGAAGTAATTAGTTCTGGAAGCTAAAGGATTTAGGGAAAGACTTTCTCTTAGATGATGAAAAAATTATAACAGAGCAAAACCAAAACAGTGGTAATTCTTCGGAGTCAGAAGGTGGCGACACCACTATAACTCCAGTCACCCTACTTAGCCAGTTCAGACTCTTATAAGCTTCAGACCCCTCCGGAGGTAGATAAAGGTTTCCGACTAACCGGAGCCTCCTCCGGTTCATCAGCATGTGGCATCACAATAGACCTTCCTTTGGTCTAAGCACATTCAGACTCTAGTCAGGATAGCCACCTAATCTAACCTCGTCTAACCTTAGATTTAAGGGCATCTCGCGAAGGAGTGCTTAATGACAGTTCCGCGAGAACTTGGGTAAGGTTCGTGTAGTGGAAATTAAACACTGTCACTGAGTACGGCCTGACTTTCACCCTTGAGAGAATCCCTCCATCCAACGTAAAAAAGTAGAAAAAAAGCTAGGTACTAAGGCTTCGATGGTACCTACCAGGTACCCAGTGATTCCTCTGGTCTACCAAATATGTGGTATCACAATACATAGATATACTCTTGGTCAAAGTTTGCCTAGACTCTCGCCAGGACGCCGAGACAGTTTCCATCCGTATTTTGATAAAAAAAATCTCTTTACAAAAACTGGTAAAACGTAGAACATAACTCAGTCGTGGAAACACCTGCATCCTGACCTTTGCTAAATCCACCTTTAAAGTGTTTTCCGTATCGCCATCAAAAGTTTTTTAGTGCCAATGTTGTGCTCTCTTAAGTCGTATAATCCGTCGTCGTCGTCGTCGTCGTCACGGTCTTATCAAAAACCCACAATTTTTATATAACCATAGAACATAAAAACTTTATTAGCCACCAATTTTACAGTTTCTAAAATCCAAAGCTTAAAAACTATTTAAATAAGTTCATAACATTTACGCTCAAGCGAACCATTCGAAATTAAAAGGCCAACCAGAACCGTGAGCTCGTAAACAAATCAATCAATCAATCAATAATCGGATGGTCTTCCCTCATAAAAATAAAATATATCCACGAATGCTAATTAAACATTAAAAAGTAACGTAATCAAGCGAATTACGTTCATCAACAAGAAACGAAAAAAAATATAAAACCTGACCAAATCGATGGCCATGTGCCGATGGCACCTCTCCAAAAGGCTAGCCATTTGTCCCCAAAGCTAATATCATAAAATAATGATTTCCTAGAGACAAGAGCATTGTACAAATTATTTAAAATTATTAAAATGTTTTCTTTTCTTTTTTTGGTTTTGGTTTTGGATTTTTACGAGCGCACGCGAGTTCCTCTTTGCTCTTTGGCTGGCTGTCTTCCTCTTTTGCGCGCGCGATCGTTATGATTGACTTGACTCTAGATTGTAGTTTCACACCTGATCTTTTTTCTTTTTTTTCTGTTTAACGTTTGTACTTCCTTTCTTGGTTCGAGACGAAAAAAAGAACATACCCACTGATTGACTGATGTGAGAGAAATGAGAGAGAGAAACAGAGGTAGAGGTAGAGGGCGGACACACAAAACATAAATTGCTTCTTTCTGTTTATTTCAAAAGAAAGAAGAGTTATTGCTCTGGAGGCGCCAAAAGTCTGCACAAATCTGTCAAAAATCCAATGAACATTTTAAAATTAATGACGAGAGCGAGGGAGCCCTTAAGACTCTGGCTCTGGACTGCCTCATGGTTCCCCATTGTCCCCGCTAAGACTTTTTTTTTTTAAACCACTAAAAGAAGGTAACACAAAGATGGGGCGAGAGTAAGGGTCGAAAAAGGGGCATAATTTAACTGATTTATCGTTGCTTTTGACGCAGTATGCATTTTTTTAATTCTCCACAAAAACCCAAAAGACAACGCAAAGAGAAAACTAAAAAAAAACAGCCAGCGGGTGCGTGTGAGGAGAATAATCATGAACAACGAAGAAAATGATTGATAAGTGGAGAATTTGTGGTGCGTAATCTTTTTGACGGGCGGAGCACAGTAGTAAGGCAACGACCAGCTACAAATTGCAATTAAGACTAATTTAGGTGTCAGTTTGGTTGTAATTTTGTTTATGCCAATAAAACATATTGTTGTTGTTGTTGTTGTTGTTGCCATGAAGATTCATTGCTGTCAATTCAGTAAACCGGTTTAAAATTATAAGAAGCAATGGAAGTGGGTTTAGTACTTCAGGCAGTTTTCTTTTCTCTCAGTCTGGGATAAAACAGGAAAAAAACGTTTTCCCCACAAAGGTTAGAAACAGAAAGATAGTGCTCCATCTATTGATGAAAGCGAGAAGTATGCTTGACACATGCTAGCTGTGTTCAATAACGTCCACACCGATGCAATACGACAGAACTTTACTGTGCTAAAGATCGATAACATCCTCGTACTCAGAAGGCAGACGCATCATTATTGACCACCAAGGAAGGAAGATAAAAGCTTATGCCTCCAGAGACACTCCTCAAGGGCAATTTATTTCCCCACTACTTTAGACCTTAAAGAGAGACTCCAACAGCAAGAGGTCTATTTACAGCTCAGCGACCTACCAATACGAAGGAGCGAATAGTCGCAAATTGTGACATTTCATCTACCAATCTCACTTGTCATTTACCAAAGAAAAAAATATTGTGAGGTTAAGCTCTCGCGAATGTTTTGGTCGTGGGAATGTGGATTGCGTTCCACATCTATGGAATGTGAATGTGACAGTTCGCAAGAAGCATTTCCTGATTCGCAGAAAAATCACCAAATTGTTGATTTCTTCGCAGAAATTAATTAAAATGTTACTGCTCCCTTCTTTGGAAATAGTAAAATTGTAAATTGTTTGCCTTTAAATGTGCTAAAAATCGTTTGTTCACCGTACGCCCCTTCACTGGTCGCTGAACTGTGAATGTACCTTAAGATAGTGTCAAAGTGACAGCGTTCGCATACGACGTTGGTCTGATGGTAGCAGCCAAATACGATGAAGCACTTAAGACACCTGGAACAGGAAATATGGACTTCTGGCAACTGGAGCTTTAAAAGAAGATTGAGTTCAACTAAGGAAGCAAATAAGCCGGTCTTTGCAGCTAAATTTTTGGCAGAATCTGGGGTATCTCTCCTAAGATCATACAGTGAATGTACAAAGCTATACTGATCTATGGCAGTCTAGTGGCGCTCACGAAGGTACAACACTAACTGCCAGCCTTGAGCCCATCCTCAATCTGCGTTCAATAGATATCTTCATGCCCTACGAATAAGCCAATCTGATAAGAGAATAATGCGGATCATACATCAATCATACATATGTAAATTGACTGGGCATCGAACGACTACATCAAGCCAAATTTAGACATCACGAGACCGTTCTCTTGCACCTACAATTGCTAGGAAGGATGGAACAACGTGCAATCTTTAACTCTTCACGCAGACGGCGTAAGTTCTGGGCTGCTTTTAGAACCTCTGGGTAGAGAACGATACGATTTCCAAACCAAAGCAGTGTTGTCCAAGCGCAGATCTCAGCAGTGACATCAGCAGCCACAAGGTACCAACATCTTTATTGACAGCCAGACTGAGATAAAACCGAAGCTTGTGATATCCTGTCTCAGAGAGCTAAAGGCACTTGGTACGCAGCACACGGTTGCCCTCTGTAGGATTCCTGGACATGAAGGAATACCAGGCAAATAGAAAGCTGACGAGGAGGCAAGTGGTGGCTCAGTTTCGATCACATAAACCCATCCGTGATGAATATTCCGCATTAGACGCTGAAGGTGAAGCAGCCACAAGAGGGGCAATAAACAGGTGGAGAGTTTGGTCTGAAAAACTCTATCAAAGCACGAAAAAAGGAAAGCACATTCAATTGGACGTGGTAAATACTTTTGTTATTGCTTCGATTGTATTCATTATGTCCCTAATCACGAGGAGCTTCATCGGAAACCCTGTAGGTTGCGGCAAAACCAGAGCTCCTTAGAATGAATTCAAACAAGGAAGGGCAATAAGTGAGAACTTAATTTTGAAATATAAAACTTTTCAACCTACTAAGTGCATCTGCTCCTATAAACCAATCATTCTCCGTCTAGAAATCCAGCTTCTCTCCTTTCGAGGAAGTAAATTACGAAGCTAATTCCCTCCCATCCAACTTTCCTATTATACGCCTCCTATTCCTTAATATTAACATCTCATAAAATATGCCCAATAAACTCTGCACCATCAAAAGCCTCACACAGCAGTAAATATCCCACCGTTTGCACTCGTGTAACCACCATTCTAAGGCGTAAAAATCATATTAAACCCAACACCTTTCGAATGGCTCCTTGTTGGTGGTTGCCCCCTTAGGGTACGCAAACACCAAGAAACGATTCCCTTGTGTTTTAACGTCTCTCCGTGTGCATTCGACGTTCTTTAAGTGCTTCCCAATGTACCTACCCGCAGAGAGTTCAAACCAAATCCACAAAGCGACTGAAACTTTGTTAGGAATTCCTTTTCGTATTGTCTGTCCTCTAGACGGAGAAGATGATTCCGTGTTTAAAATATGCCAAGAACCTGAATACCTCCGCCTTCTAACCAACCACCGGACCGGACAGACAGTGGGCATACCTTCCTCTCTCGCTCGCAAAAAAAAAACACAAAATACCTTTTATGTACTCGTACTAACTGCTGCTGCTCCTTTGGATGATCTCGTCTGTTCCAATGTTACCCTTACCATCAACATCATTCCATAGTTCCTCTTTGGATGCGAAGACTATATATGTGGTAAACGACATCCCAGAGATTCCACAAGAACAACGCTTCGGACTTATGGACAGCCAGACCATTGCTGGAACATATTCCATGAAGTAGATTCTCTTGTTTGGGTTAATTTGACCATTTCGTCTCTCTTTCAACTGTTCAACTGGTGTTCTTCTCCTTTGGTACCACAAGAGAATTTTAAGTGGTGGACCAAGACCAGGACCAGAACCAAACCCAAGAGCAGACTGAGAGAACATACAAATGATTTTAATGCGCGAAGGGGCCTGTAGTTGTAGTTGTCGTCATCATCCTTTCCGTAAATGCGTGGATATTTATGTGATTGCATCGAAAGAATTTTTAATTAAACAAAATAAAATGAAATGGGGGCCCCCATTACTTTGTATGGCTCCTACCGCCGCCCCATAGAAGGCCCGAATGAAAAACACTGAAATTTAATTTCGTATTCACAGCCGAGGTGTTTGAAGACACCTTTTTAGTGTGTCTTCTTCGTTGGTTCTGTGTGGCTTCTTTGATCGGGAATATTTTTTGGGATCGATGGAAGAAGAAAAGTGTCACAAAAGAAAGAAGGATGAATGACTGTTGTCATTAACATGAATCAAAAGAAGACAACAACAACAAAAAAAAATCCTTTTGATGGATTAATGGTATTTGGGGAATGCAACTATTTAAAGAATACTAATTGGGACGAACCATTAGACCTTTCCAAGAGCTTTGGTATGTGACAGCGAATATTGTTATAGAAGAACAAAAAATATACGCATTTTTATGGGATCTTTGATCTTTTCTAAAATGAAATGCAGTCTGTTAGTTTTTGACGGCATTTTTTTAGGTTAGAAGTGTTTTTGACTTTGTATTCGATTGTAACACTATTCAATTAGACTACGGTATTCTTTGACGCAGAGGTGAATAACTTAGGGTGAACACTAACCATACATGGTGATTAGAATGTTAAATATTTTTGTCACTTTGCCTGACGGTGGTTTGTTTCATTACTTTGACAATTTGGTAGGGCAATGGTATAGTATCTCAAAATGTTTGAGGTAGACGGAATGGAGTTTTACCGAAGGAATGGACCTTAAAGCATCTTCATTGCAGCACTCTGCAAGAGCAGTTCATGCAGTTTGTCGTTTGACGAAAAATACCCAAAGGTACCTTTAACAATCCAAGAACCGTACAAAGTGTTACCACACATAAATGTACAACTATAATCAACATTAGGAAGCATAAGCTTATGCTGTGAATACGTTCAGTTTCGTCAAGTTTCGTTAACAGCTGTGGGCTTACGAAAGGTGTAAGTTAAACGAGACCATCAGTGCGGAAATTTGACAGCTGACATAAACGAAAAGAAAAAATAGCTACGGCTATTAATTCAGTTTGCTTTTCTTATTTTCCTTTTTGACAGATTATGAAGCTTGTTTAAGTTCAGGGCAGAAATTACATACGAGTACATATTAGATCTTCTCCCTTACCTACAAACTTTTGACACTGGTGAGCGAGAATGTGTTAGTGATTTTCCCTAAGATTTTCACTAAAAGAGATTTTCACTAACACATTCTCGCTCATCAGTGTCAAAAGCTTGTAGGTTAGGGAGAAGATTCTCGAACTGGACTATCTAATGTAGGTTATTTGTGGTTCACGGTGAACCACTTAAAGGGTAGGAAGTAATTAGGTAGGTTCCCGCACTTTCTTCTTCAAAATTCGCAACTTGTCAAATTAATAAGAGCGGGAGTGAAATTCTCAGCGAATGCACAAATGTTGGAAACGTTTTGAACGAAAAAACTGCAGAATCTTAGACGTCACTCTTTTTTGTATTTTGTTTACCAGTTTGCTACAAAATAGCAATTTGACAGAACTCATCAATTTGGCCAAAGAAATTTCATGAGCTTAAAGTGGCAGCACGAGAAAATTTGCTTCTCTTATGTGAAAAACAACGAAACATTGACGAGTTGGAATTCACTATTTTTAGTCAGTGCGAGAACGTATCTGTCAAGTAAGTCTTTCGTTCGGTTTTGACATAAGATTAATTCCACTGAAGTCCATCATGGTTGCCTCTTAAGACCGCGGTCTTTTATGTTCGCTCTTGTTTGGAAAAGTGAACAAAAATTTAACGAACCGTAGCCAGGCTTACTATGTGTAAGATTCTGATTATTCGTAAGGTGCATATGTGGACGGACAAAAGTTCATGTTTCCCACTTAAGAGATCAGAGGCGCCATTTTGGGTAGTCTCATGGCCAACCGCTGTAAAAACTAAAACACAACCAAACGCATTCACTGTAAATGAAGTATTGAACGCATCCATTCCATTCTGATCGCTATTTGACATATGTATGACATTTGTGCAACAGTGTTGCATACAAATTTGTTGTTTTTACTTGTCACTTTACTTGTCTTTACTCTCGCTTTGATTGAAATATAAAAGGCGAGAACTTGCCGCTTGAAAACATTCTAAATGTTGTACGATATCATACTGTTAAGTTATTCAAGAATAAATAAGTTCTCGACCGCCAAAAACCTGGCTTTACAAAAATCCACATCTAGGATTACCAAGTAAATTTGGCAGAAGGGACAAGATCTAGGCGCCTATGATAGTTTGACAGACTGTGCTGTCAGCCATTGGGCACGTTCCGCATTCTAGTCACTAGGTAGTCAAACGTTTCTGATTGGTCGAGAGATTCAGTTTTCTTTGTGAGGTATTGAACTGGATTTGAAGGTAAGAAATTTCTCCCACCTTTTAAGTCAATGTGCAAACTGTCAAAAATTCGTTTGCCGTTCTATTAGTTAGACATTACCTCAAAAAGTAGGCGTGGAGTTCGGAACGTAGATTGTGTTGTATATTTTATTTCCTTTGATTTAATTACTTACTGCTCAGCGAACTGCAAATACGAACAAACGAATATTATTCGTAAATTTTGACATTTCATTGACAGAAAGTTTTTTATGTATTCTAGTAGAAACAATCTGCAAATTTTACTTGTCATTTGCCAAAGCAAATAAGAGGTTGTGAGGTTAAACTCTCGCGAGTGTTTTGGTCGTGAGAATGTGGATTGCATTCCACTTCTGTGGAATGTAAGCAAAATTTGACATTTCGCAAAAAGCATTGGTTTTAAATCTAAAATTCAACTTCTTTTGCATAAATCGACAAAAAAAATTAAGCTCACTTTTCTGGGCATAGTAAAATTGTCCACTACATGTCTTAAAATGAGCTGAAGATGGTTTGTTCGCAGTTCGCCGATTCGCTAGTCACTGCGATGTGAATGGACCTTAATAGGTCGTTTAGAGAAAAGCTCTTTTTCTTGTACCAGGAATAGGTATCTTAAGCCTTATCTGCCTAGGCTCATTTGACTCGTTATACATCGCTGCGAGCAACTCCTCCTGAGTACAAGCACAAAGGATTAGTTAGTAGTACTCCCAGCCCAACCAAACTTCAACTCTAACTAATTTGAAATCTTCTCCTAATAACACTTGTAAATATTCCACAGAATAAGCACAATATCCACGTTAACATTGTGTAGGTACATCTGCAAAGGAACACAAACCAAAGCGAAAGACGGAGAGAAATATGAAATAAAAACAAAGAAACAGACAAAACAAGAAAAAGGCAGAAAAAGAAAACAAACACACATTACCTCAACATGTAAATAATTGTCGACGACATAAGAACGCGTCGATTCAATTAGTAATTCTGGAAACGGCCAATGTCGTCGCTTGCATTTCAATGAGATCGAATCCCAGCATAGACGCCTAGATCTGGTTGCTCCTCGCCCGACTCCACTCCTGCTCCTTGGTTCCCATCAGCGCAGCGGTTCGTGTTTGTTTTCATTTTACCATGTAACCATGAGTGTACTTGGACTTGGTAATTACAGCCACCACTTAGCAGCAAGCAGGACACTCTCTTCGATACCATAGAGCGTAAGGTTTCCCTTCCTGGCTACAAGATGGCAGTCTCTCCTCTCCCCCTATACGCATTTGCTTAGATGTCTTCTTCGGCTCTACCGACTGTGTGTTTGTGTAATCCTCAGTCATCCTGGTTTAATATTCTGCTCATCGACAGATTCGAAAGAAAAACCTCTGGAAAAATGTTCACAAATATTTATTTGTTTCTAAAACAACACAAATCCAGGAGCGAAACTTGTTTTTAATCAATGCCCAAGGTTTTTTTTTTTTTTTTTTTTTCATTTCTGTTCGCCATTTCATCACAACTAAGTAGATTCTATGGGAAAATAGATTTCTCCATGAAAGGATGTTGTGTGCATCGTTGCGCTGTTATAATCAACAGCAGCAGCAGCAGCAGCATCCATGAGAAGAGAGTATTTCTTTGAGTGATTATGATTAGCGACAGAGTATCTATGACCATCGATGGTCATCAATCCACAAAAGGCGCACAGAAACAGACACGCATACCACACCATATCGACTCTGCCTTCTGTTGTATCGTACCCAATATGGGGGTCCCTATAATCAACCTCTGGCTCTGAATTTATCATCACACACGAGGTTAGATGTGCACTATAAATCACAAGGCACTGAGTGTAGAGTGTTCGGCGGCATAAACTCCGTGATGTATGTCAGGTGACTTCTTCTTCTTCTTCGAACAATTCCCAGGATTGGCTTTTAAAGATTGGACTCTGGCCAATTACCGATACACGTCTAGAGATACTCATAATTTTCGCTGCCATACGTAACGCGCGCACCCCAACAAAATATGCAACCACTCTCCAGTACCAAGACAAGGAGTAGCTACTCCAAACAGAAGCAAAAGAGAGAAAATTGTTGCCAATTTTTCCGTTTGGAAAAATCTCACGTCTTCGCGTAACGTTGCCATTAAAGGCCGTAACAGATCGTTAGATTCATTTGTTATAGTTTTGTGAAGAGAGTAAATTACACTTAATTATGATTTATAGTTATTTTATGGTGCTTATTGATTTCTTTTTCATGTAATTTTCGCTCTCTTGTCGTCCTCTTGGGCTCACCATTACCAGTGGTAAATATTCGTGGAGTGAATTTGTAATTGAGTTGGCAAAAGTTGTGCTTGGGGTTCTTCTCACTCACTTGATATGTTCTTCTCAAGCAATTATGGTTTTATTGTTTGGAATTTTTAATTTATTATTTGGCAAACTGTTTAGAAATCTTACACAATCCTTCCGGACATTTATGAGAGAGATAATGTTGACACACAATTAAGCAGTATGAGTTATAGCACTTGAGCCGGATATAATCGTATTTAAATCGATTGAATGCGATTTGCCTTCCGGGAGTGCGTGAGAGCATTCAAATCGGATTTGATCTTCCAATTGATTAACTGCTAATTATGAATTTTAAGTGCAGGTACCTGGGGTGCAGTAATTGACTGCTTAAAGGCATGAGTATAATAGCAAAGTACTCTTTGGGGAATGGGTCCACTCATTAAGAACTTATTTTCAAAGAAGGACATGCTCTACTTGCTCCTGTTCTATACTGAAGCTGTGTGCAGGTCATTGAACTACTGCGGCGACCATGGATTGTAAGGATTCTTAATCATATTAATTGGGAGAGTAAAATCTTGTTGAAGAGGAGAAGAAAAGTCATGCTGCATGGTCTTCCTTTCTGTCCAGCGATGTTCAGAAGAAGAGTACATCTAATTAGGTGGCGCTACAATCAGAGGTGGACCTGGGCCTTAACCAACAAACCTCTGCAGCCAAGTCGGTTATGAGCCAGCTTCCTCCAAATGTGCACGCCAAGTTGGTTGAGGTCCCCCTACACTTGTTTGCGACAACTACCGCTGATCGTCCTCGACTACACCGTCCATACAGGTTGGATTTGAAGACGTTTTTAGCTGGAACGTTGGACTCCATCCGCTCTACATTACACAGCCATCTTAGTCACTGTATACGAACTCCTCTGACCAAGTCGATGTCCTTGTACAGGCCGTATTGTTCGGGGTTATACCTTCTTCGTCACTCACCGTCCATGCAGAAGGGACCAAAGATCACTTTTCTCTCAAAATAACCAAGAGGAGGAAGAATAATTCCTCTAAGACATTATTTCTTCAAGGATCTTGGCGATCTGGCTAGTATTGAAGTCAGACAGTGGATCAGTATTGGACCTAGATGTATAGATTTTTTTTTTTTTTTTTTTTTTTTTTTTTTTTTTTATTATTTTATTAGTATTAATAATACTTTTTTACAATTCAATATATGACATTAGAAATTCAAGAGTAGAATATTAATTTAAAGAATGTAAAGCAAATAACAGTAGATCCACTGATGGATTGAAGATGGAATCAGTAGTTGAATCTGGTGTCTTTGGGCGCAACACCAAAGTATCGACAGCTATGAGATTGAGTCCTTTAGTGTTTCTTACTGAAATCCATGAGGCTTGTGGTGGGATAAATCTTCTTAAAGGTTATAAACGACCCTAGGATACATAAATGTATATTTACGGTTCCCAATCAACAAGGAATTCAAGATAAAGTTGCTAGTGTTAGCTCAGAATCCATTGATTTACGAGTGGAAAGATAGACTTTGGCAATCCAAGACAATCCAAGCAATTAATCAAGTCTTGTTCTCAGAAAGAAATTTTTATCTTAGATGAGGAAAGCATGAGGAAGCTTGTGCTGTCATAAAGAGCTCAAGGTTCTTGGAAACCAGCACAAGGTTCCGCCCTGCTAAGTTTCTGAGCACGAAGCAATGAAAAAGCAGTTTAATTAGCAAGGAACTGATCGCGCTCTATAAAAATCTCACCCTGTGTTCTAAAGCTTAAAGCAGGAAAACTAGCCACGAGAGAAGCAAATTCAAGGTAAATGTGCATGGAAACTTGCAACATTGCAAGGCGACTGTGGTCACCCGTATATAAAGTAGAGAGAAAGAGAGACTCAAGCATAAGGACAGACGATCGCTTCCCAATCTTGTGGGGATCTTTACCGGGCATAACGCTCTACAGTACCATATGAAGATACTGCGTCGAACGGAAGAAGAACTCTGCAGAGAATACAGCGATAAACTTCTGCATTCCAGAAACAAATTCTTCGGTAAAGACTTCTTTCAAGATCTAGTTGAACTGAACTCTCTACCGCAAGGAGTAGGCTAAGTGTGACTCTTGAATGGATTCCTCATCCTTTGAGGTAAGCATGATAGGATTTGGACAGTGAAGGAGTTTTCAATACAGAAATCTGTGAAAGGCTGATGATTTAAAGGAGATGGAACTAGTTATGGCGCAATAGATTTTATGCTCCGTTATAATGGTGGTGATGCTATTCTAGTCTGCGAACGTTCTGTACACTTCCTCGTTCCGTACCACCTTCACTGCACGCCTGGGAACTGTGTACACCAAAGGAGTTCCAGAGATCCCGCAGAAGAAACTGTACAGGTTCCAGCAGTCCTTTTTGCAAGGGACCTACTGTGTTCTTTGAGCAGAATCTTGCCAAATTAACCAATGTTCTACTTAACCCTGTTTCTGGTCCTTTCTAGAGCCGCCAGAAGTCGTAATAATAGATGATATCGCCGATCGGTCAGGGGATCTACTTGACCTTAATCAGATCTTCATTTCCCCACTTGGGACTGAAACTGACTGTACACGAGACAACAACATCTTTAGCTCTCTCGAAGGTTTCGAATCAACCAACCAACATTCCAAATGAAATACCAAAAACCATGCCAAAGAATTCAGAACTCAGGTATGGCAAATGATTCATTGCCTGCATTCAAATATGTAATAACACCACAATTTGTGCTCACCTAACTCTAAATCACTATCTGCCAATCTAACCAGCTATCAAAGACCAAATAGTTTGCTTACGCTTTTGTTTTTTTGCGAATATTTTAGCGAATTACTAGTTGACGTGAAGAAAACACGCAGGTTTTCGCCGCACGTACACTTTAAGACTACAAAACTACCGCAACCTGACGATTGTTATCGCTGAAATCATCATTACAAATATTGTGATCGCGATTCGCTTTATCATTCCTGTCTACGCACTCGTTCTTGTTGTCCATCGGCAACAACGACGACGACGACTACTCTAGAGTACCGTGCAAGTCCATCGCTCCAGATGGTTTTTATTATTCCAGAACATCCTTCGCCAAACAACCTTGCAATGATAGATATGTATGTCTTTATGTAGAAAAGCACAGCACGCATAACGTCGAAATCAAGTACATAGCATTTAATTCAGTTTAGAGCCGGTAATAGATGAGTTGCATAATAAACGCATCAACTGCGTTTTCAAAAAAACAAAAAAACAAAAATACAAACAACAAACGTGGACTTTGTTCGCAATAAGGGCGTGGAGCTGTCGATAAAGGGCACTTCTTAGATAAGTAGTTTATTTTATTTGCTATCTAACAGTGCAATGAGAATATTAAGTTGATCGTTAATGTCTTAACTTACGCAACACAGGTAAGGAAGACTTACTTAGATTTACTTTTCTAAGAAAAAATTAATGTGATGTCTATCATTTGTTGAAATCATGAGAAGGGTTGAATATAGCCAAAAGGCGAGGTTATGATTCAGAATAGAAGGTGTATGCCCTTTGACCTTACTGGCCTTCTTGTGGGGTTTTGCTGGTTTGCCGTCAGGAAGCATCGGGACCGATACATCAGGGACTCGTTGCAGAAATGTTTGATCTTCACTTATGATCGTAAGCAAAAGAATAACCAATCCAATTTGTAGTACGTCACTTTTTCCTCAAGAAATCAAGAACTGCAATAAATAGCAAAGGACTACGGACGATTCCTTGGGGTACACGGTAATTGATTAAGAATTCTTTGTTGACTCCTATGAGATATCTTATTCTTTCTGTCTTGTGCTCCCTAAAAAAATGTGATCATGTGCATGTAGGAGTTTCTGAGACTCCTTGCTACACATATCAGATCTCATGTTTTTGTTTTAAACAACCAACACAATTCAAGAAGGTCCAAGGATGTTTGGATGTTTGTCATACGCTCGCAAGACTAAACAGGAAAGATGGAGTTATGTTATGTTTAGTGTCTTTGGCATTTTAGTAAACTATTTGCAGATTTATTTGGTATTTTTGGCATCCGTGATTGAACTCATTTACGTCGCTTTGTACAAACAAGCGCTATGCATCCTTCTTCACCTAAAGGATTATTATTGAGTAGTGCATTGAATATAGATCATCTGCTATTCATCGATCTTGAAAAAGCCTTCGATTGTGTGAACAGGAAGTTAATTTGGCTTGCCTTATGCAGAAGAGGCATTCCCGACAAATTGATATCAACTACCAAGGTTGGCATAATACGATAGGTCGAAATACCACGTCCTGCACAGAGGTCATTAGGAATTAGAGGCCGAAAGTGGTCTACAAAGCTGTATTCTGTCGCGGATTCATTTTCTATTCTATTGGCGATCAGAGTGCTTTGAAGTTGTGGACGCGGACGATGTATGCTAACACAGTCGGTGTCGTCGGCCTGAAAACCTATCTTCTTAAGGATCTTTTGGCTTTATCGAATGTCTAACATGTTTATATGAAAATGCCTAAGGACGTAATAGGCACAACCATTTGACGAAAGAAGTGGCAAGGAATTGGTCACCCGTTCACAACCAGAAGACCTGCTGGATCACAAGAAACATAACGAAGAACCGTGAAGATGGAGACGGTGCGAATAAGGAAGAGTTGAGTAGCTTCAGCAAGTTGCCAGTAACCATATACGGTAACGCAAAGACGTTGTAGAGGTCGTAGGATCTAGTAGAGAACTTAAATGTATATGTATTCATAGGAATATGTGGAGGTACATAAGTGATGTCTGCTGGTACTTCCACACACCTATGTTTTCTTGTAGCAACGAAATTTGGTGCCTAACATCTGCTGATAGTTCACCTGCCTCAATGGCTACTGCGTTCATTTCCAGGGAAATCAGAGACTGTGGGTCTTTCCGTGTGGAGCTCAATTAATGAAGAAATCAAGGTTACACTCAGGAGACATTCGCTGACGCTGTTACACCGCAGCTTATGGCTCTTACTGAGAAGACATTAGAAAGTAATCGAAATCTAGTGCAAAGTCCTATAGTAGATCGAGGGAAGAACAATACTTCGCAAATAGATACCGGAAACATCTGAGGAAGACTTTAGCCTTGTGTAAGACTGCATTGAGGGAGAATTATATGTATGTAGGTAGATCCAGTTACCTATACCTAACATCCTTAAGCTTATTCAAGTGATGATGCTGCTGAAAGGTCCTCTACAAACAAGTGCCACTATTAGGTTTACCGAGAAAGCTATTCAACAACTATTACTGATGAATAAGTATGAAAAACACTTCAGTAAATGGACCGTTATCGACACCATTTCACCAAAGATCTAGTTTTCGACTATATGGCTGTTAACCCTGTCGTTAGTTTTTGCTTTAACTTATAGTGCACCACGAACTGAAAGATCTTATCTACCAACTCAAAATGAAAATCATGATATACAATTTAAATTCAACGTCCAATGAATATTAAGACAAAAACAAAACAGCTGTGAACGCAGACTGAAATCTCCGATGGAATTCAAAACAAAATCTGCCGCCATCTGTCAGCAGATAGCAGAACCATTACAACTAGAAACATAAAACATCAAATTCCAGCATCCGATTATGCAAATTTAAAGAAAATTCCATCACTATTCACGCATTTCTTCACATCACTCTACAGATTGTTTTCTAGATTACAACATAAAACCCAAATAAATCGCTAAACTTTTGCAGAAATTCCCAATCAAAGCCGTAAATCGGAGATTGACCCTTCCACCCAGAAACGTCATTCGATCATTTCCACCTCCAAATAATTGTGATTGCCAGCAAAAAGATTATTATTCACATTTCCATTTGCACTGCTTTTCTTATTCTCTTCTTTTTTGCAATCCAATTAAAATTCCATATAATTGCACTCTTCCCTTTCGAATCAATTAATCGATTTGCAAAACAAAAATAAAAGAAAACAAAAAAAAAACAACACGAAACTGCATTCAAAAACACATCCGACAAAACGAGACAGACATTCGGTGGATAAGAAAGAGCAAAACAACATTCACTGATGGTGGGTTAGTGCACAGCACTGGGGAATTATTTTTCACTTTTTCCACTTAATTCGAGCACTTTTTAATGAGTTTTTACATTCATTTGATAGAAAAAATACTAAAGTTATAACTTACCACTTTTTGAACTTGCAATAAACATCATAAATAACAATATAAACAGAAAACTTTGACGAACCCGGTCACGAAACAACAATACATCGGCCATTTTTAATTGAATTTGTGGTGAGTGCGCGATGGAGAGTTTTTGCTTTTTGGGTAAAAGTCTATGGTGAATGGAGAGTTGCTCAATTTTGTATGGCTTCATATAGTGTTCAACCGATTGGCGTTGAATTGAATGTGAAGGGATATTCTGATTGAATGGAATCCAATTGGACGTTTTGAAATTAGGAAATTTTGAAAACTAGTCGTTGAGAATAGTTTTCTATTCCAAAGATCAGTGAATAGAAATGGTAATAGGTGAGAAATGTTTATTATAAAATTGAGTGTTAGGGCGAGAGTTTTTCGATGAGTGGAAAAAGGGAATGATCGCCAAGCTCTTTAAAAAATGCAACCTAATGCAATGCGAAAACTGGAGAGGTATACCCAGTGCTGCCGGCTGTGGCCAAGACAATAACTGGAATCATCCTGGAGCGAACCAAGAGAACACCTTGAAGACACACTCGATGCCGAGCCAAAAAGTTTCCGCTCTGGATCCTCCTGTATCGACCACCTCAATGCAGGAGAGGCATTCCTGATCCACGGCTTGCACAGAAAAAGGCTGTTTGTTCTTCTGTCTGGGGTTCGGCAAGGCTGCATACTTTCACCAATACTGTTTCTATTGGTGATTTCCGATGAACTCTTACATCTGAACTCAAGCACCTCGACTACGCCGATGACGTATGCCTTCTGTCGCACAAAATATTGGACATTCAGCCAATGACAGCAAATGTAGAGAGGGAAGCAGACGTCTTTGGGCTGAAAATTTGCAAAAGCAAAAATGATCAGCCTAGTACCAAACTCATCAACTCATATATACATTGTTGGACAAACGGTTGAGAGAGTAGAGAGTTTCCAATACCTTGGGAGTATTGTCTCAACCGATGGCGGAACCGAACTAGATATAGTCAGCCGAATAGGCAAGGCGAAATATCCGTTTGGGATGCTATTCACAGTTTGGCAAAGTAATGCCATTAGCTTAAACACCACGCTTCGACTTTCCGTTCCAACGTTGAAACCGTGCTGCTATATGAATGTGGTACCTGGAGTGTGACCGTCACTATCACGAGGAAGCTGCGAACGTTGCAGGTGCCTGCGCTAAATCTTAAGAATATTCTGGACAAACCGTATCTCTAACGAAAAGCTTTATCACAGAACGGACCATGGACCTATAGGCACAACCATACGACGACGAAAGTTTCAGTGAATTGGTCACACTCTCCGAAAGGGTGACAGATCCATAGCTAACCCAGCGATGCAATGGAACCCGCTTGCCCAGGATGGCAGGATGCCATTTGCCCATTTCCATTTGCCGAATGTTAAGTCAGTCGTATCTACTACTAGTTGAAGAATATGCTAAACGAGTTTGTCTTGAAGTGAATGAGGATATGTTGCCAACATGATATTTACAAATTCTCTGCCTTCGCAAATGGAAGCAGTGCGACCGACCAAAACCTCAGAAAATGGAAGGCAGTCGCTTCTCAGGCAAATTCTCTGCAAAGTTAAGGAGCCAAGGGTAAGTCTCCTTCACAGAAATAAAAAAAAAAATCTTCGAAAAAATATCCGTATTATCCGATTGCATAATCAAAAGGTATCAATTGAAAAGCCAATGGTGGTCGCTACACGAAATCGTATGGAGTTAACAGAATTATGCGATATCCATGGGAAAAGATTTTCCAGGCTGTGTCTTCTCTCGTTTTCAGACGTTTAATTAGCTGACGAACAACTGCAGTTTAAGCTTCTTCTTTTGGGAGCTTCAGACAATGTGAACCACTCTAAGATGATTCAACAATTCAAGGAAGAAAGCGAATGACATGAATATTCTTCGTACTCGAAGAGCTCTAATGAAACGATAATTTTTTAATTGAAAGAAAAAGACATTGAGTCAATATCTGCCTCTATCATTGAATGATTGATTGGAACTACCGAATAGTTTTTAATAATATTAGAACGATTACTTTCGAATGAATGACACAGCTCTAGTTAATATTCACCACTTAATTTCCTACTGAGCAGTTACTTTACCACCTGAACTCACCAACTGTACAATTCGCTGTCATTATTTGACTGATAAGAACCGGCATGAAATTTTTTAAACAAAAATCTAGAATTTTTTCTTTTTGTTCAAAATTTTTCTTTTGTAAATAACAAAATTCAATAATCCTAGTCAAATTGCACACAAGTGATTCACGCGCATGAATTCAAATTCAATCCATGGACTAAATTCTATGAGAATCCCTCTCAATTACAATACACAACAAGAAGAGAGAATCTATTATGAAAAACATGGAAACAGACTTTGAAATTGGTGAGCCACTCATAGTGGAGCTAGAAAACGAGATCCTCATCGGTGATCTGAAGTTGATTTCGGCCGATGGACGTGTCGTCGAACTGACCAACGTGAAGGACTTTAACTCTGGCTATGTTTACACCTCGTCTCAGTGTCTTCCAAGACCCCTAATTAGGTCAATGAGGAAGTGTGTGAAAGCGAAGGAGAATAACTCGACGAACATGAACAAGGAACAACGGGCCACTGCAATGGATCATCCACCTGATGAAACAGCGGCAAACATCACAAGATATGAGCTCGATCGAATGCAGGAAGTCATAGCGGCAGCTACATACATCTTTCAAACGGATAAGAAGTACCACAAGGCAGTGGCTGACATTAGAAACCAAAGCATTATCGCATTGCATGTGGAACCGACACAATTTGGTCGCCACAATCGAACTTCTCTCCTGACAGTGGCGACCAGTCAAAATGTCTACATTTTCGACTTGGTTCTCCTGGGAAAACTCTTCAGTGAGCTCAAGAGCGTTCTCCAGTCACAGTGTCCCAAGAAGATCACCCACTACTCCAACAAAGTCGCTGACAGTCTGAAGTACCAACACGGCGTCGAGCTTACAGGAGTCTTTGACACCTACGTCGCCCACTGTCTGATATCCGGTGAAAAGTCACCCATCACCTTTGATCAGTGTGCAATAAAATACTTTAACATTCCGGAGAACCACTTCCAGGGAGAGGACGAGCTCCAGACGCACATCTATCAACGGCCCTTGCCACGATCCCACCTGAACATTGTTTCAAAGAAAGTCGTCTACCTCTACAAACTCTACGAGCGCATGCTACACGATATAATGCTCAAGAACTTCTACAAGCAATGCAACGACTTCTCCGTGGCTTTTGCAGCAAACAAAGACGACGTCGAAGTCGCCATGCAAATGAGACCCGGCATTGTGCAGGGCGCCGACTGCATTGGCAACAAAGACTGGGCCGACCTCATAGACAAAAAACTCAATTTAACATCAACTCTGAATGACGAGGGATGATGAGTGCGTTTAGCCAAAATCTTGTATATACAATTGAATATTGAATAGTACTGAAATATTTATACGCTTATATTGTTTTTTTTTTATTGTTTTCTTTTGTACATATATACATATAAACATGAGATTATGTGCTTAATAAAAGTTTATAAATTCTTTATTTAACGCGGGGTTTTTTTCGAAGACGGATACGATATTTATTTGCGAACTTCTATAGGAGCAATAAGCGAATGGAATGGAAAACAACCTGCGAACGATAGCTCAAGCTCCTTTTTTCGGTTTCATGAGACGACTGTCGGGTGTAATACTGAAACCACACAAGGGAGAGGTGACAGGGTATACTTTCAAATATCTTATCCTAACCTTGAATGTGGCAAGTAGTCCAAAGAGTGATTGATGAGAAACTTCGAGTCCACATAAGTCTCAGTGATTCAATGTCTAATCAATGGAAGGAAAGGGCGGTACATGATACTGTCAAGCCTATGTCACACATCATGGATTGCGATCAAAAAGCCCGACTATCTAATGACCAGTCTCGGGTAAATCAACGACAAATGCAATTCAAAGTATAAGGATGACGATGGAAACACATTGTGATTCCTTAAAGGATGTGCTCGTGTTGGTTGAATTACAAAAAACCTTTGAAAGACCTTCAAGAGATCTGTTACGGTTAGCGCTAAAAGAGGTTCAGAACCTTACGTGCATGGATGACGGAGCAGAGACAAATAGCATGCCGCCCTTCTAGAGTTCCCAATTAAAGTCGTTGTATACCAGATAACAGTCTTAAATGCTTTGGAAAAAAGACTTTCTTTTTTGTCTATGGAACTCCCTCAGTGAAGAACAAACGTTCCTGTACCGAGTACTTGATGTGTGAGTACCTTGTAATGATAACATCAACCATAACCTAAGCGTAGGGCAAATAAAGAGACGGGAGCACTCCGTTTGTAAGTTTGGTGCGGTTCACAGTGCTGGCAAATGTACAAAAAGTATGAAGACAAATTGACGGCAGCTGAAATGAAGACGCTACGCAAGACAGCAGGAGTAACAAGGTTTGGTGGGAAGATTCGAAAAGCCTTCATGTGAAAGAGTCCATCAAAAGCAAAACCGACTCAGTTCCTAATCCCGTTGAAAGAGAAATCCTTTGAACACCAATATCAATTAAAGATCCAAGGCTTGATGTCTCCTACTACATGTTGCACATTCAGAGTGATATATCAGCCCCAGACATACGTACTTTATAAGTAGTTAACCAGGTTTGCAAATCAGATGAAAAACTTTCTAAATCAATTGCTATTCCTCGCAGTAAATAAAGCGTTCGCTTATTTTTGACACACTTTGCGCCCAGCTAATTGAATCAGCACAGTCGTACATACTTCTTTAGGTGACCGATCAACACCGACACATTCCAGCCGCTCTACCTACCGCCACATACTTCCCTTGGCGCGAATTCCATCCAAACTACACATCCATGTTGTTGTACTAAAAAAAAAAAAAAAACAAGCGATTTCATACACAAAACAGACGCACGTGTTTCCTCTTTTCTAATAAAAATTTATTAATGGTATCGTGTACACTTCTATTTCTTAGACTTCGACGCCGACTTTTGGGTGGTGGTCTTCTTTTGTGGGGCAGCAACAACAGCCTTTACTGGCTTGGCAGCCTCACGCTGGCTCTTGAGGGCCTTGACAATCTTTTGTTCCTCGATGAGGAAGGCACGAATGATACGCTCGCGTAAGCATCCATGGCAAAGGACTCCACCGTATGTGCGACGAACAGTCTTTTGGCGTTTCGACAATCGGGAGCGTTCACATGGGCGAGTCGGCCTGATACCCTTCAATTTCTCTTTGCATTGACCGCATCTTGGGACGGTCTTGTTCTTCTTAACGTATTGGTACACCAAACGTCCACCGGGAGTACGGACACTGTAAAGAAGAGAAAATTTTGATTATTTTTGAAAGCAAGTTGAGTTGGAAGACGCTGTGGTTCACTGGAGATTTATAGGGCTCTAGCTTCAATCAAAGAAAATTACTAAGAAAGATTGCAAAACACAAAACCCGCGCGAAGCTGTCAAAACAAAATCTTGTGGTGTCCCAAACTATCTGTCCACTCAGCGTCTTCCAACTTTTTCACAGAAATCGGAATTGATTCCAAATTCAATTTACAAAGAGGAGTAAATCCCAAAGAATTGAATTATACTTACATTCGCCTCCTGTTGGATTTTGTATTGTACGACAAACGTCTCCTGAGAGTCAATCGCTGAACCATTTTATCGGCAACTATAATATGAAGAGAACACAAAGAATTGGTGTAAGTTTCGTGAGAATATGTTGTTGAATATTTTCTAATTCGTATTCAATGGTAATTTCCATAGATTTTCAGTCATATTTAATGGATGCATTAAGATTTTTTCGGGGCAAACAAAATTTAGGTACACATACCTTCAAGAAATAAACTGGAAAGGAAGTTGATAAGGTAGATTGGTGGCAGAAAAATGGCTGCGGATTGAGGAATGTCAAATTTTTGGCAGATGATGACAGCTAATGGGTGGGTTATATTTCAGTGGATGGGACTTTTTTTTAAGCCTTATGCCCTGACAGCGTCAATTTTGAACCGAGTTTTTTTAAATAAAAAATTAATTTATTTTATGGAGCTCAGGTCGACGGCGATGTTCTTAGTTTTGTTGTGCAAAACTGAGATTATATTGTGTACAAGTACCCTGTCTCTTGAGTAAGTATTTTATACACAAAAGGTTCGTTCGCGTATCCGTCTAAAACAGCGATTTTTTACGAAAACTTACGAATCTTTACGAAAAGCTGTTCGCGTATGGAGAATTTTCGTAGTTTTTCGCAGAAGACAGCGCTCACGAGAGAGTAAGAAATTTCCCCATGCTACGAATTTTAGTGCAAAAAGTACGCGAGCGGACCTAAACTAAGGCCTAGTGGAATTCATTTGAAATGATCTACTCCAAGGACTTGCAGAAATTCATCTCGTGTATAATTGGCATCTGTTTTAAATGAAAAAAATTTAATACAAATATTTTTATCGATCGTGGAGTACCCATGAACTTACTTATCTTTCTGGTTATTTTGAAAGTTCTTCTGTATAGTTTTGCCGTTTACGAGAGTGCCTAGCTGACTGACTGACTAACTGCTTACGCCCCGTTTCTATCTGAAGTCTCTGAAACGTATTGACTTTGACAGCCCATTTGATTTTGAAACAATCTTTAAGTGGAACACTTCCCGTCCGCTCATCTACACGATTATCTCATTGTCAGGAACTAGCTTACAAGTACTATTTGTCAAATTCCTATCCATGTGCTTGCTGTGACATGGGCTCTACGCTTGAAGTTCATTTTGAGAATGCCGAATGTCAGCAGCAATATCAATCTTTTTATTTAATCCAAAGCTCTTTTCATTGTCCAATAGCAAACATATTTTTAAGATCCAGAGCTCGTTTTGATAATCTCTATTTGGGGTGAGATTTAAATCTCCTTTCACTCAAAAATATTTGACCAAAATTTGCTGTCATCCGATTAATGTGTAAGGACTTAAAAAAAAGCCTCGGTGAACTGCAACTTGCTTGTCAGAACTTCCTTCTAAGGCCACGGAGTTAGGCGGAATGTAGAATTAGTCCTTATGTTCAGAAACTCAGACGACTACTGAATTTTCATAGTATAAAGCGGCCTTAATCAGCACACCACAATGACATTCATCCCTCAAAAATGTGAACAACACTTTAATCGGAAATAACATTCAACTGCACTACACTATCGACGAAGACGTCACAAAAATCACAAAAAAAGAAAATGAAAAACTTGTGAATGTCACCCAAAGTGAAATCACAAGGAAAACATTGCAGAAATTTTTACTTTTCATCAATTTATGCACGATGACTCTAATCGATCACTACGAGCAACAATATGCTGCCTTAATTGCTGAAATAACAGCATTAATTGGACGCTTGAACATCTTCAGTGGAGGTAAGCTCCAACATATTCCCCAATTTCTTCTGACCTTAATATCCCATCATCTCCAATTCCAGTTGAACGACGTGAACTCTGCGCAAAAATCGATGGCAGCCTTACGGAAGCATCTGAATTGGTAATTAATTTCAATTTCTATTCCCTTGCACCTGTCTCCTAGAGCACATTTCTTTCAGTTGGAGCAAATCGGTTTAGAGATTCGCGACCTGAATCCTTCAGTGCGGCCGGGTTTCACCAACAAACTCAACTGCTATCAAGTAGAACTAAAGCGACTGCAGAACGAGTACAAGAACATCAAAGAGCAAAGTGCACGGAACCATACAACACTCGAGATAACTGATGAGTTTGATGATGTCTCGATTCGGGACGACCAGAAGCAAAGATTACTAGACAACTCGGAACGAATTGAGCGGACTGGTAATCGACTGGTCGATGGCTATCGTGTTGCTGTTGAGACTGAAGAACTGGGCACACAAGTCTTGCAAGATTTACATCATCAGCGGGAAACTTTGCAGAATGCTAGGTCGAGGTTGCGAGAGACAAACGCCGAATTGGGACGCTCTTCGAGGTTGCTCAATTCGATGATGATGCGTGCGCTAAGAGAAAAGGCTGTTCTCTATGGTGTTGGTGGTGTTTTCGCCATCGTAGTCATTCTTAGCGTGTACTTCTCGTTTTCTAGTTAATTTTGTTATCTATTTTATTATGTTGAAGATGACCCTTGAGTGGGTAGGAACATTCCTTGTTAGATATATTTTGCTCATTGATAAGAGTAGTATCAGGGCTTGTAAAAAACACATACAATTTTATTTATTCACTTTTAAGTTATTGTGTCATATTATTTAGTGAATTCTATTTAAGATTTAAAACTACTAATTTTAATAAAAGATACATTTAAAGAAAATTTAGTTGGTTTAATTGATTAGCTAGATTTGTGGGCTATAAAACTAATGGACAAGGTGTTTACATTGTAGAATTTTCAGTGAATTACGGAAAAGTAGCAACTAACGGATTAATCTTCAGCCCCCAGCCATTAGAAAAAGGAACCTGCGCTACCAACTTGTGCCTGAGCTCTCAAATAAAAATTCGAGCTTTAAGGGAAGCTCTCGAGATTGTGTGTTTAATGAATACTCTTAAATACTTAGATTAGCATTATTTTTCCCGTCTTTCAATGGCCTTTACTTTGAACTTTATGGTTGTGTGGTTGCATAAATGAATTATGATTGCGCATTCTTTGATGCATCTGTGGTACATGTATAAGATAAGCAAATAAACATGCCTTAATTCCAGTTATTTGCATACCAACAAAGCAAACATACCTTTTCGTCATAGTGCATACTAACAGCTGATTTCTATTTGACATTCCTCTTTTTGTTATTCCTCCCATCTTTCCCTCTTTGTTGGTGCTTTTCGCAAATTCCCTCAACACATTTGCGTTTTTTTCTGATGCCGATTGGCGACCGACCCATCGTCTGCCGATATTCCCTCTTTACAGTCTGTCTTTCTAACCGGCTGTTGCCCAATTAGACGCTAAAAAAATTTATCAAAACACCTTTCTAATTGATCAACAACAAGGTCACATCATTAGTTCTCCGCAGCGGCAAATAAAAATGGCCAAAGTTCGCATTCCCGAACAAAAGGTTATTCTCTGCGGCGAATACGGCGTCGGCAAGAGTTCATTGTTTCGGCGATTCACCAACAATAGCTTTATCACAGAGACAGACCGTAAGTCTACCCTTGGATTGGATCACATTGACAAGGAGTACACCGTAGACGACAAAACAATTAAAGTGAGTATGAATCACTCGTCTGTGAATCCTTATAAATGACTATTTCTCTCAAAGCTCCAATTATGGGACACAGGAGGAATGGAACGTGTCGCTTCGGTTACCTCAAGTTACTATAAATTTGCCGAAGGTGCTATCCTCGTATTCGCTTTAGACAATGCATCCTCATTTCATTCGCTGTCGCAACATCTACTCGACATTGTCACCTACGCTGAAAATGCGAAAATCTTCATCTGCGGCAATAAATCCGATTTGGAGGGCCGAGAGCCGCAGGTAAGCGACGCCGAAATGGAGGCGTTCTGTGAGCAATGCCACAGTCTCATCAGTGCCACATACAAGACCTCCTGCAAGACAGGCGAAGGTGTCGAGGAAATGTTTCGTGATATATCCAACATTCTTGTCGAAGCGAATCGCTCCAAAATGGAACTACAAGCGCTTGAGCAACATGGCTTTAAAATCGATCATGCCGATGAACCGCCCGAAGATGATGGCACTTGCATTTGCTAGTTTTAAGTTCTATACCCCTAATGTACTTAGTGCTGAAGAATATTTATTATTTATTTATACCTTTAGATCCTCATCCGTCCTCTCTTCATAGCGAGGGACATCCACCTCTAAAAACAAACAACCAAAATCAAAAATGTTTCTGTTTTCACATAACAAAGAATAAAAAAACAAAAAAACCAGTTGAATTTGACTAAGTTACTTTTTTTTTTATTGATTTTTCTTTGTCAAAATCTCGAGAGAGAGATAACTTAACTAACTACATGCTATATGGTTATAAACATTCTAGCGGTGGATAACACAAAAGAGTGAGATGAAGCCTAGCACGCAGTCAAAGGGAATATTTAGCTTCCTTACAGAGTTTTTCTCTAAAGCTGACTATAAGCGGGCATAGATGAAATGGTACCAGTTTCGCTCAAACTGTATACTAGGCTTGACAAAAAATAATAAAAAACAAAATAATCAATCTTCCTGTATTCGAAGAACTCGCTGCTTGTGTTGCGTTGTGTCTTTATAATTTCGTCGATATTTCCAATCCGCTTGTAGAGGCATTGAAAGGGGAATTAAATTGAGTGTACGTGTATGTGGATGAGGAGTGAATTGGTCTCTAGTGTTGAGACCATATGATCGTTTTCAGGTCAATGCCTTCTTGGACCATTTCCCAGAGTGGTGACATTTCGCGTAGTTTGCTCACTTTCTCTATGCACCTTTCGGCTGTGTAATCAATTTCCTCGACAGTGGAGAAACGCCCAATACCGAACCTGTAACGAAACGATAACGTGAGTATTTTTAACGTACTTATTTAGTAATCATAATTTCAAAGCTGGCTCAGAAACCATGTCACGTCAAAAGGAAATTTTGCGCAAGGACCAACAGACATTAAGGAAGTGAAAAAAAGAAGTACAAGCCTGTTTCGATGGGCTAAATCAATCCTGCAAAGCAAAATCGAAGGAGGAAGAGAACAGACAGGACTTAGGGTTCTTCACGGCAACCTTTCCCTAGTTTCAACAAAGAAATAACTTATACTCCAAACTTTTACCCTTTCTCACGCAAATATCAAATTATTTACTCAAATTGTTCACCTAATTGATCCGTTTGCCTGTTGTTGAGACATACCGAGTGCTTTAAGGACATACGAGATCTTCATACTTGCGGCAGAACATGCCGATCCACTTGAAACCGCTATATCCTTGAGTCCCATCATTATAGCCTCCCCTTCGACACAGCTAAAGCTCAAATTAAAACATCCAGGGTATGTACTTGGCGTGTCGGCATTTTTAATGACATGCGTTAGGCCCTTGTGAATTTTATCTTGAAATCTTTTCGATAAAAACGAAATCCATTTATGGTCCCGAGCCATTTCATATTTTGCAACTTCACAGGCAGCTCCAAAGGCCACAATCATTGGAGTCGCATGAGTTCCACTACGAAATCCGAACTCTTGACCACCGCCATGCGTATGGGGATGCAGTTTTACCGGTGGCTCGTTACAAACAAACAAAGCTCCAATTCCCTTTGGTCCGTAGATCTTGTGACCCGACATGGACATCAGTCTTATCTTTTGATCGCGCACATTTAAGGGAATCTTGCCTGTAGCCTGTGCGGCATCTGTATGGAAAACTACTTTCTTCTTGTCGCATATTTCAGCGATTTCCTTAAGTGGTTGGATGACGCCTTAGAAATGAGTGAGTGGTTAAATGAATGCCAACATATAATTAATTTGTTTACCAATTTCATTGTTGACAGCCATTACAGAGACCAAAGCTGTCTTGGGCGTGATTGCACTTTCCAGTTCTTTAAGGCAAATCAAGCCATCCTTCTTAACTGGCAGCAAAGTAACTTTACAGCCTTCACTTTCAACAGATCGTGCTGATTCTAAGATGCACTTGTGCTCAGTTTGTACGGTGATTAAGTGATCCTTCTTGCCGCGATTAGCCCTGAGTTCGAAAAATATTCCCCACATAAAAATAAGATCGAATTTGATTTGAAGATGACCTACCACATGCAACCCTTTATGGCCATATTATTGGATTCGGTTGCACCGCTTGTAAAGACGATTTCATTGGGTTTAGCACCAATAAGGGTAGCAATTTGTTGGCGGGCTTTATCTACAGCTTTTTTGGATTCGGCACCGTAAAAGTGAGTAGAAGATGCATTGCCGAACTTGCTCAAGAAGTATGGTAACATCGCATCCAAGACACGGGGATCCTACAGTAGGCGTTTGGTTTGAAAATGTTTACAAGCATACTTTGACTACGAACCACAATACTTGTAGCTTGAGCATCAATGTAGAGCGCTCTTCTGCCCGGTGGCAGGCCAAGTACATTCTTATCACCTGGTTTTTCTTCTTTCTTAGATCCTACCAAAAGTTTTTGAGTTATGAACAGTTGTCTGCTTTGTGCAAGGCATTAAAATTGTTACCCTTTTCCTTTGAGTCCTTCTCGCAGTCATCGCCTTTGGATTTAGAAGCAAACCGAATGCTATTAGAAATTACTTCAAAAGGCGTATGATGAAATTTAGCGGCATTAGTAAGCGCGAAAATGCTCTCGAATTTTACAATTTTTTTCATAATTTCAATTAATTTTGTTCCATAAAGGTAAGAAGCCGAAAATAGCCGAAAAGAGAGAGGAGTAGAGCCAAAATTAAATTTATTTACATTATTTGAAAGAATAGAGAAGCGTACGATGAAGTTTAGCAAAAATTTATGATCTCCAAAGTAAAAAACAGATAAATTCGGGCGACAAGAAAGGCATTTGCTTGCCTTGTCACAAACAAAATAAGATATCAATCAGATATTAGTTAAAATTCACATCTGTCCGCCGAACTGAGGCAGTGCGAGAATGTGTTAGTGATTTTCCCTGTTCGTGATTTTCACAGATAGTGCTTTTCTCGTTCATCAGTGTAAAAGGTTTTAGATCTTCTCCCTAACCTCCGAAGTGGACTATCTACTTGTAGGTTATTTGTGGTAGAGAGTAAGAGAAGCGGTTATTTAAATCCACCCCGTAGCATTAAGAAAGTTCATAAAATCCCCAATGCTTATCGCCGCTAACTTTGTTAGGGTTTTAAAAAAGGGTTTGCTTAGCGTAAGCAGTCTGGCCTTACCTAGAGGCGGCCATTTACAAAGGAAGTGAATGGTTGTTTCCTGTTCGGTGGCGACATTGCAACTGCGGCAGTGAGTATGAAACCTAATTCCTATTCTGGCCGCATGAATCCCAATGGGCCAGTGGCCAGTGCTGATCGAAAGAATTCTTGCAATATCAGCACGGTTTCTATCTAATAGTTATAGGCCACATCTGCCTAGAAATGACACAACAGCACAACCCCCGCCACCTTGTATTTCCATAGGTAGTATGCAAAAATGTTTTCCCTGGTGATACCAATTGGGGAGGGAGCCGTCAAGGATAGAACCCCTCCGCGCTATTGCCTCGATGTTGCTATGACCAGGCACCCAAAGAAGACAGATATTCAGCCTTTGAGTCAGCGTGGAGAGCTCCTTTTTGCACTGTTCTACCAGTTTCGAAGATGTTTCAGCCTCAGCTGAAAAGTAAGCGGCAGGCGACGACGTCTTTGACGATAGAAGTGACAATTCCAGAGACGCAATTGCTGCTTGGCTATCACTGCAGATGCTGATATCCCTTGCAGATATTACATTACATTTGAGCCAAGACAGGGCCTCGTTAGTTGTAAAAATTTCCGCGTTCAAGCTTCTCCCAATGATCTCGGGATGTAATGGACTAAGTGGTAGTTCAGCCGGTGTTAAGAAGCAGTTAGAGCGCTACAATTTTTGACGCAGAGGGAGTACATAGTCCATAGAGCTTCGCTTATGCGTATTTATGCAAATTTTAAGAGCAAACTACCAGTTACCAGACAACAAAACCGGAGAGAAGAAGACTGCAAAAGCAGATAACCAGAGAGTTTGCTCGGCGCCAACGCTCTTTTATAGCGCTATAAGGCAAAACTCCTTTTATTGGCATGTTCAATGATATTCTTATTATTAACTTGATCAAATACTGTGTTCTTTTTCCCCCGAATAAGAAATAGTACACGTTCCTATGCCATGACGCAACGAAATGATTTACGTATATATTCAACCTCATTTACAGATTGCACAACTTACACTGCACTATAAAGACAGCAACCAAGATGTAAAGTCGGCACTTCTCAAATTTTGGACTTCCCCTAGAAACTGTACTTAAAGAGATTATACTCTACTTACAAAGGAATATGTACATAATCTAACAACGTAATTAAAACACGTATGTATGTCAAATCAACAACGTCGTAGCAATAAATCTTAAAGTACATGAATCATAAGAGATTGTAACAAGCACAGTAGTTCTAAATTAAACTGCAAAATTCAATGTAATTAAAAAGATACATTTGACAACGTAATAAACACAGAGATGTGCATGTACTTATAGTCACGAAGACACGTACAATCCTTAGTGATTGTATTAGTCTCCCGTTCGGTCGCCATCCGAATAATGTAATGACCCCGTATCAAGTACTAATATGCGTGGTTCGCGACTATGACGTACTTAGACAATACAACCCTATATGTTGTGTACCTTATCTTTATTTCAGTTCAGTGACTTTTAAATGGATAAAATACCACCTTAAAAGCGCGGACTAATCAATTTTCAATTACTTCTATAAATAGAATCGATATTACAAGTACCTACTATGCTTATCGCATAACACGTGATCCCCAGGTCAAGCAAAAACAGAAAAAGTGTAAAATAACTTACCGAATAGAACTATGCGCCAAATCATCATCTGTTCCAATAGCACGGAGCACATACGATGGCTCCAACGAAGCTGAAGTGCATGCTGAGCCACTGGAAAGCGCCACATCTTTCAATGCCATCATCAGTGACTCACCCTCTACATAGGCAAAGGATAGATTCAAACAACCCGGATATGTCTCCTTTGGATCACCATTTCGAATAACATGAGTTAAACTCGCCATGATTTTGTCATGCAAACGCTTTGACAAATAATCAATCCATTTCTTATCGTAGGCCATCTCACGTTGGGCAATTTCACAGGCAGCTCCCATGCCCACAGCTAATGGTGCGGGTACTGTTCCACTACGAAGACCACGCTCTTGACCGCCTCCGCTTTGGATTGGCACAAGGCGTACACGTGGTTTCCTACCCACATACAGTGCTCCGATTCCCTTTGGTCCATAGATCTTATGACCCGAAATGGACATCAAGTTTATACCCTGCTTGTGTACATCAATAGGAACCTTTCCAACAGCCTGTGCAGCATCTGTATGGAATAATACTTTCTTTGCCTTGCATATGGCACTAATGTCTGGAATTGGCTGTCGAACACCTTAAAAAGGACAAAAAGAGTTCTAAAACGGAAACAAACTTATGACTTTGGACTTACCAATTTCATTGTGTACAGTCATAACAGACACTAATGCTGTCTCGGGGGTGATTGCCTTTTCGAGCTCTTTTAAATCTAGCAGACCATTGGTTTGTACTGGTAGGTAGGTGACTTTGAATCCTTCTCCTTCCAAAGCACGGCACGAGTCCAGAACACACTTGTGCTCAGTCTGTGTTGTTACAATGTGATTTTTCTTCTCGCCATAAAACCTAGGGTTTATTTATAATTATATAAAAATTGTGAACGTTTTGAAACATAAAAATATGCTGAAATGGAAGTCCTTTTGGGGTATGGAATAGAGATAGTTTCCAAGGAACCACTATTTCACCTAAAATATGCATTCAATGAACATTTAACAGACGATGGCTAGAATTGTGTTTCATGCTTCCAATAAGAAACATTGCGGTACTCGTTGCGACTGTAAACTAGGTGCTTAAGTTTAATGTGCAAGACCCGAAAAATTAACGTAATTTCTCTTATATTTTCGTATTTCTTTTGCATTTAAAGAGCAAGATTTTGTACTCAGTAAGCATATTAACCGATAAACTGTATAACTCACCTAGCAACTCCCTTGAGTGCAATATTATTCGATTCAGTGGCGCCAGATGTGAAAATAATTTCCTTGGGATCGGCTCCAATTAGATTGGCAACTTGTTCACGTGCCTTTTCTACAGCTTTTTCAGACTCCCAGCCGTAGTAATGATTACGGGAATGCGGATTGCCGTATTGTTGAGTCAAAAATGGCAACATAGCATCTAACACGCGTGGATCCTACACCAAAGATTTCACTTTTAAGACCAGTCACACAAAACTCTACTCATACGTACCATTGGATTTGTAGCCTGGGCATCCAGATATACAGGTCTTAACTCAGGCACATCCAATTTAATAAATGGTCTATCATCTTTCTGGGGTTTCTTCTCGGGCTCGGCTACGGAAGAGATGATTGTGAAATTGTATTATTTTCATCGAGTTTAACCTCAAATAGAGGTACCTTTGACCGCAATTGAAACCCAACGATTGCCAGTTGGATTCAGGTGTCCTGTTCTGTTGAGGAGCCTTGCCGCTTCAGGGCGGATGATTTTTTTTGGCAATGTTGCGATTCGTTGCATCATTTTTACGGAATTCTTTTGCTGCACTTGGATTCACACTAATAAGATGTAATTCTTCTTCGCAGTCCCTCTTTTGTGAAACAGCGAGCAGCTGATTGGTGATGCAGCGACTTCAGTGAACTGATAAGCGAATGTCAACACAAAATGTGGGCGATATTTATTTTGTGGGTTTGTTCGTTGAGTTTAGCGGTGTAGTACTAGGTGATTTCGATTATGTTCCAGGGCAAGAAGTAGTATAGACTAGGGTAGAAAAGGTTGGAACATTTTTGCACTTAAGAAGAATCGCGGGAGTTTTAAAATTAAATGTTATTCTTCTTTATTTCCGCGTTTACCAGATTGTGTACGTTCTTCTGAACTAGCTAGCCAGTATAGGCTCAATTTTTATTTAAGGTGGTCTCTTCGAATTAGTTGAGCCAGTGAGTTCTAATAAAGAGTCCACACTCAAGGGAACGGCAATAGGTACGACATTTTTAACAGTCGAAAATAGAAGAATAGAGCAAACAAAAAAATAATAATTAAGAAGCAAGATAACAGAGGTTTAAATCGAAAGCCCTCTTGTAAAAGGGATAACAGAAAGCTTAGTCCACCGGATCAAGTTTGCCAGAGATCGATAGCGAAGAAAGTCGACTTCGTGTTCCATGGAGAAACTTTAAAATCCTTTTTTTGCTTTTACAGATTCTGTTCATTACACAGAACAAAAAACTATTAAGCCGATCAGCAATATACCATCCGCCCTATTCCAAGCTACAAATTTTGGTAGAAAGCTTGCATGACAGTCATCTACGACTCCGAACAGCCATTGGAACATGATTGGGAGTGATTTTTCTGTTCGGAACACAAAAAGAGTGCTCCTTTTGCAATTCAACACAACTCACTGAATCCATTCATTTCCCTTTCAGCAGAAAAACAACGAAAATAAACCACAAAAGAGAAGACCGAGTAAAAGTTCCCATAATGAAATGTCATTTTTAATTAGTGTTGGTGTTGGTTGGGGCTTATTTTTTTTTTTATTATTTTTGTCTACTCAATTGCATCAACAACAAAAATATCTTTGTTCTTCTCATTTGTTCAACAATAGAACAATAATTCGACAGTAATTGCTTTGTTAATCCACCTTATTCCATCCACCCTTTCTCTGTGTCTGTCCGATTAGAGTTGGATTTTAACGTGTAGACTATCTATTTTCTAGTGCGAGCTGCAATGGCAAGACGATCATCAGCTGGAGGTGATGGCCCAGCCACAGACGACTTGGACGAGTTGGACAGCCCTTCTACAGATGGCATTGAAGCTGGCTCCTTGGCCATTAAAGACTCGGAGGGTTTGAAAGAAAAAGGTAAACTACGCACTAATTTAAGTTTTGAAAACTTATGTAACCCATTGTTTTCTTCACCTCCACCAGAGCTATGGCAAAGGCCATCAACCCAACGAGAGCTTCCTAGTGACGGGTCCACTGTATTACGCTTTGAAATACCATACGCCCGGATAATGCCACCGCAAAATGAAAACCTCAACGTAAAGCGTTACGTTGTCTACGATCTGTCTGTGCGTCAAGATTCGTCGGTTATTGACCCGAATCCGGCGACCATTGAACGGCGCTACACGGATTTTCTAAATTTATTCATGAATTTGAAGAAAGACGAACCCGTGGCCATGAATACAGTCTACTTCCCGAAAAAGGTGTTGATGGGGAATTTCTCCCCGGATTTAATCGCTGAGCGAAGTGCCGCATTTGAAGTTTTTCTGGATCATATCGTCTCGAAGGCTGTTCTTCGGGATTCACCTCACTTTTTGTATTTTCTTCAGGATATTGAGTTGAGGAAGGCTTGTCAGCTATTGGACGAACGTCGTAATGAATCAGCGATTCCTCTGCTGGAGAATTGCTTCCGGCTGTTGAATAAGATATTTATGGACCGTTCGAAGCCGGTTTTACTCATACTTTGTAGACTTGTGGCAGCTTGTACTACATCACCTGTGCCACATCCATCTGCAGATCGTTGGGCTGAGCTGGCGCTCAGACGCTATGAGACACTCTGTGATACAGATCTACTGCCACTGTATATTCCATTGTTGCATACGTGTACACATTTGTGGTAAGTTAGCTGTTGACAAATTTGCTATCTCTCTATTGAAACAGGTACATAATACTCGTAGAAAGATAAGGAGACAAAAGACCAAATTCAGTTCATTTTTTATGACTGATCGTAATCGGTGTTTTTGTCAAAAGTTATTGCGCTTCAACTAGTATCTTGTTTCCCAATGAGTAATGCTTAATTATAAGTTAATGCGAGAGGAAATTTATTTTGGTATTTAAAGTTTGTAAGTGATCAGTAACAATCGTATTATATGTATCTACATATTCTCAAAAGTTGTACAGAAGAGTGTATCCCATAAATAGTCACATGATCGACCTCTCCATTAATAGGTCGCTAATTAATACGTCATACAAATAATCGCTTTCAATTAACTTGTATTTTGTGTTCTATCTCACAGCTGATAATTGTGTGTATACGGTTTTGGTTTACTAATTGCATCATCAGGTCAGCATGTAGAACTTTGGGAGAAATTACTTAATGTCTATTTATGAATGACCATCTGGTAAAATGGATGAAATTTTGGATTAGGTAATTCGAGGTTTAGAAAACACATTTGTTTAATTATGCCAATTCGCATTTGCTTTTTTAAATTTATTGCAAATGTTGTTCTGGTTCAGAATACGGGCTTATTGCGAGCAAATTCAGCTAGCCTTATCGCTTTTGTTTTCATCAGAGCTACCATTTCTACAGAATCAGAACACATATCAATCAACCATCGCCATCGGTCTGAAGTTGTAGGTATATTATGTTTCGATATTAATATTCTGTGAGAAACTAAGCCTTGTCTCTCGGTCTTTGCTTTATCGAAGGGTGGCCACAGTCGTCTTGCATTGTTGTACGTTTCCATGGAATTTCGCCTTAAGTTCGCCTTTCACTTTAAAGTCTAGGTATGGTGTGTTGTAGTGTAATGGCCACAAAATATCTGTAGGTTATGTTAGGTTAAGGTGGCAGCTTAGTGGGGGGTGTTTGCTTACAGCGGAACTACAAGACGCTTGCTGGAAGCCATGCGCCTTATCGGTCCCTCAGAAGGAGACTTAGGTTGGGGATTAACCCCCTGTACCACGGTACGGACCAAGCCGACCTTGGTACAGAGCCAGACAAATCAGGCTTCGAACTCGGTACCGCTACCTCCGCTACGAGTCGCATGGCACAATGAATCCGGCCCAGAAGTTGCGGAGAGAGAGGAGAAGGGATGGGGTGGTAGGGATGACTATATTTAGTTTCATGACTCATCTAGGGAAGAATCCCGAGAATTTTTGCTGAGGTTCTAGACCACGACAAGGTATATAGTCACGTAGAAGTTGAAAATATCAGTCAAGGATGGTCGAATGCTCCGTCGCATTTGACTTACAGTTGGCTGATTCACTGATTCTTAAGACACTAATGGCTGCCGTTGATCTGGTAAAAATATGTATGTAGCGGAGGCAGGCTGACAAAGACGTTATTCTCATCGCGCTGGTGACACAAGCTTCTCACAAGCTCACGTGAGGTGTGTTTTATAAACTATTGCACCGATATTTTAATGTATTTCAGCTTGGAACTAGTTTCATTATACCTAAATTATTGAGTCACACAAAATTACAAATAATTTTTATTATCTTTTAGGTGGCAACGAGGACGTGACCAGAAACTAATTCTCGATCGCCTTACAGACATGTCCAAGAAAGGAATCAATATCACTAACAGTCCACCTTTAATGAAGGCCATTCACTTGCTAGATCCACGAACTGAAACGATTTGAAAAAAATAACTCACTCGAAGAAAAACAAATGTCAATGTTTTCTGTTTTATTTAATATTTATTTTTATATATAAAACGTGTATTCACTCCATGTTTATTGATTGCGGGTAGTTGTGTAGTAGAAGAGCACGGCAAAATTTAGATCTTATTGTTTTCATGAGTATTATTTACTCTTATTCTTTTATTTTTTAAGCTTTAACTTGCATTTTATACACTGAGATTATGTAACGGGACTCGATTATACTATACATTACATTTATATATATTTTTTTTATAAATTTATTTCTGTTTATTTCCTGTATTGCAATTATTGTTTACACTCAGCTGTATTTTTATTATTTAAGTTGTTAACAAATGATATTTTTGCAATTCTTGTCTTAAGAACTATTAGAGAGCTTGTGTATGTGTATGTTTAGAAGAGATATCCGTCAATTGTAACAGTAACACGAATGTTTTACTCAAAATTATTATTATATTTTTAAAAGGAAATATTTTTTAGCCAAACCAATGTAAAACATTAAATTTATATCTACACTGTGCTAGAGAAAAAAAAGAAGTAAACATTTTTACAAGCAAAAAAAAAAAATAAAACGCTGTTTTATCTAATGGTGTGCAATCTGCGTTGTGGATTGGAAGTTTTAGTTGATTACACTTGATGTAATATTGAAATGGGTATTCAAATTGCGTTGCGTAACGAAGCTTAACAGTATGGATTGAGGAATGTGTCACGTCGGTGTGAACAAAGACGATATCAATCAAGCATTTGGCAAAAATGTCAGGAAAAAATACGAGGCGTGTCTGGTGTAACATAATTTTGTTTTAATTAGTTGGGTCATAGCTAAATCATTAGGAAAAAATTCTAAGTCAAAGCGTTCGGAAGCTATCAGCATTCTCTGAGCCGAAAAACTGTTCTGACTTCAAATAGTAGTTGAGGCATAACAGATGCTGTAATAATGAAAAGAGAAATACTAAAAAGTGTAGTCAAGAATTATAGTGTGCCAGTAGACAAGTAGTGATGCGCGCATACTGTGATTGAGAATTGACACTCGATTCTAAGGAAACACCAACAAGTTTTGTTCACTTCCTCACTCCTTCATAACAAATGACTGAGAGTATTATGTAGATACTGTCATGAGAACTTGCTTCACATCTCCTTTGAGCGGTCTTCAATGCATGGAGTATTTCGCATTCATATTTCGTATGTAGCCTTGATAATAGTTTCCCAGGACGCCCGTCCTGCGCAAGGGCAACCAAGTAGCATCTCGATTCAAGCTGTAGAAAGCCCTCTAAAAGTCGATAAACAGTAGATGTAGCGGAGACCTATGCTCGACACATTGCTCTATTATGATCGGTGGATGGCCATGGTAGTTTATTCGGTCATTGAATGAAAGGTTAAGTGCCCAAGTCAAAGTAATTACCTTTCCTTTCACAGTAGAAAATTACAAATTTCGATTGAAAGCACTGTGTATTTCAACACAAACGCAAAAAAAAGTACTGTGAAAATTCACATAGAACTCTCCCCAGCCAAGTTGAACACCACCCATGGAGAATACCTGACATCGGCTTTGCATGCTCATCCCTTTTGACCTGAACTACTTGGAAAACAATCATCTCACTAAACTCTAACCATCTTCCGATAACAATCACATTGAACCCTCAAACGAATTTCTCATTCCAGAATAGAGAACATTCATAAATCTTAACAAAGCCGATTGGCAAAATTTTACAGCATACACCGACGATAAATTTAACAATCTTCCGACTTCACTAGACGTCTACTGCGGAGAAAAAACGTTTCGCAAAATAATAACGCGGGTGCGCGTTTCATACCAGCAGGAAGAGTCCACAATATGCGACTCAACTTTCCAACGACAGCAGTCGCACTAGCTAACGAACGAGACTCCATCCGAACGAATGATTCTCTTGGCACAAGAATCCAACAACTTAACAATGAAATAACTAGACTAGTAGTAAAACATAGGAGGGAAAAATCCAGGTCCGAACACCTCGAAAAACTGCAATCTCAACGCAGGTGTGAAGAAACTGTGGACCAGCGGAAAATCACTTTCCAACCCGATACTCCCTAACAAAATTCTAGAGGTTTGGAAAGTAGGGAGAATAATACCAGGAAAGCCAGCAGACCAAGGGAAATCGTACCTCCCAATATCACTCTTATCGCCAGTCGCTAAAACCCTCAAAGCATTCCTCCTTCCACTACTCACACCTCCCACTTGTCACCTATAAGCCACTAACATGGCATCCGCAAAATTCACAGCACAACATTGGTCTTAAACGCTATCACAATGCAGATTAGGAACGGTATAAATCAAACTAAGCCCTGCCACAGGACGATACTAGTAGCCAAACATTCGATAACGTTAAACATGCCACAATGCTTCATGACATCCTCGTTTCAACACTCCCACCCGTGGAATTCAGAAACGCAAAATCCAAATATAGGAAGATGAAGCAAGGTGTGCCTCAAGCCTCCCCCTTCGAAAGGACTAAATATACACGAATTATGTACAACTAAAAACTCAAATCTACACAATCTCGGACAGTTTTTCAAAGATCTCTTCCAATTTGTTCATCGTCCGTGCCCTGTATATGAGTAAAAGGGTATTAATATCCTTTTTGGTATGCGCTAATTATAAAATAAGTGTTTATGCTTTGCAAGAGGCTACACCTCGAAAGCGTGCCTCTTCGACATTGAAAGTTCAATCTAAATGTTTTTTCATTCATTTCTTTTAGAACTATTACACCTTTTATTTTCTATACATCGACGAGAGAAGAAATATACTTCTCTAGTTTCCACAGTCCTTCAAGTTTCCTAGTTTAATATTTTTTGCTTTGTCATACTCCTCTTATGAGCAAGTGCACCAGAACAGCCGTTGTTCATATTTGACAGTTCAATTATCACATCCTAGTTTTTATTTAAGGTCATCGCTATACTAGGTCGATCTCGACTCCAAGTCATAGCGGCATCGTCTAAGTCCAGCAACATTTTCTCTCCCTCTACATCTACAGTGAGCTACCCCTCATTCAAATTAAGTAGATCACCGTCCAAGCTTCACTTTATGTTGTTTGAAATTTCGAACAATAGTGAAGCTCCTTGTGAGTGCAAGTTGCTCCTTTAGACAAGTAAAGTGGGATTGACAAGTGACTTAGGGATTGGCGATACTTCTCTTTGAACTATTGAAAGGAAGCTGCTGAAGGAGGGAAAGGGTTTAGTAGCCACAAACAAATAAATATCAAAAAAGCTTCTCACCACGCACCGGTTGAAAACATCGTTAGTTAAGCCAACAAGTTAGTGCCACTAAGCCCCAGAAAGTACATACATAGATAAGTAGTATCATGCGGTATGTATTTCAATTTTCAAACGTCTGATACCTATACAGAGTGCAAAAGTTATCAAAAACACGACCCAACTGTTACCGATTACTTTTGAGTTTCCATTCACACAAACTAACTTATATGCTAAAAATTAACAATAAATTATCACCAAAATCTTGCCTAAAAAACGATAACATCACATAGTTTAATTAGCCATAGCCATAGTGAATACTTGACCATCAAATCAATTAAAGTATTTCACGCGTCCCATGTACCTCTTCAGATATTGAAGTCATAAGGTTCAAGAATAAAATTCTTCGAATTGTAAGTCAATTAAGTGTAAAATAGGTGATTGAGCTAAAAATATATATGGTGACGTTAGAAACTCCACATGACTAAAGGGATGCTGATATATGGCACATTGTTGACCCTATTGATGGTTTTTTGCACCACAAGGCATTCCCTCTGATTCAGAAGTATATTTGGTAGTTTTCTTTCCATAGATTTTCAAAATACGTATGGGAATTTTAGCAGACATTTTATTCATCATTATTTTACTCGAAACTGCTTGATGATGCATAATTGTAACGATAAATGAGTAAAAGTAATGAGGACACATTTTATCTTTTGTAAATCACTCATATGGTCATTGAACCAACGGCAACGCACTAAGCATAAGTCACGGACGAGCATAACTGATAACGCAACTTGGGTCTGGAATGACGAGGATTGCGCTCATTTAGTATGTATGCATTTTATGTGTATCATAATGCGATTGTTTATGACGTAGACTGTATAATAAAACTTCGTCCATAGGCTTGCAAAATAACTCAGGCGAATAGAAGTGTCTTTTACATATTGACCGAAAAGTCTTTTTCTTCTTAAGCCAGTGAGCTTGCTATTGAGATTCGGGATAAGTTAAGAGTGATAGAGGACAAAGGTGTTGTGGGTATACATTTCTGTGCGTACAAAAGGGACCTACAGTTTTATGTCATCTCCTAAGGGCAAAGGGAGTTTTTGAGAAGCTACAGTCTTGGATGTTGGTCAGATGTATTTTTCTGGACAGCCACTGTAAAAAGGAAATGAACAATAAACTCACCCAAACAAGATCCAGTTAAACCACAACCTTACATCAAAATATCTGAACATCACACTGGACAGAAGTTCTATATGCCGCATCTTCAAAAAAGGCGATGCTATGTCTTGTAAGAACTACCGAGTGATATTCCTGTTCGCATATAATATCCTCTCCAACGTAGTGTGTGAACGTCTAAAACCTTTCTGCAACACACTAATCGGGACGTACCAGTGTGGCTTCCAGTCCGGCAGATCGACAATAGACCAAACTTTCATACTCAGCCAAATTGTGGGAAAGACCAACGAATTTCAAGTCTAAACCCACCAACTTCTCCTCGACTTTAAAGTCACCTCTGACAGCATTCATCTTCTTGAGGGCGAAGGGAGGAGAAGATACAATCGCGAACTCTATGAGCTTTACCAGGACGTGGATGTAGTCCAAAAATCCAAGATATGCTGACTACATTGGCTCAGCCACATCAAGTGAATGGACAACAATGCTCCAGCCAAGATGATCTTCGAATTCTTGCCCCAGGTTCGACACGGTACAAAGAACAAGTTGTCGCGGATGCCAGAAAACTTGGCCTTCACAACTGGAAGCAGCGTGCTCGGGACCGCAGAGGATGGAGGGCAGCCGTGTCTCAGGCAGAGACTCTACAGGTGAGGAGCCCTTTAAGTAAATAGACTGGACAGAACTTGAACATTGAAACAAATCCTTTTTCGCACGGCAGCTAAAATTAAGCCCAGGGAACATTCAGAAAGTAATTTCAAACTTCACTCCGTCAGCCTGGAATTAGCGTTCTCTATTGTCGAATATTGTACTCTTTAAACAGCATCCATACAGATAAGCTGGACTACCCATTTTACTCAGGAACTATCAGCTTCACGCCATACGATTTTATCCGATGGAACTTCCCTCCTGAACTCCCAGAACGTATAAATGCACGGATACGCCGAAATTAGTTCGAACCAGTATCTGTTAATTTATAATGACATTCACAATAGTCCAGTGAGTCAGCTCAAATCAGCAAAATCTTGTGAGCAACAACTTACAAGATTCCATACATGAAGGCATGCATAAGTATCTTTAAGGAATTTCTTACCTGCGGCTAGGTATAAGCTGTTAAAGGATTACTAGAACTGTGCGGATAAGTTGCCAGCAACTCGTAAACTTAGCCTAACTCAAAGTCAATATTGACCCCCACAACAATTAATTCTAATTCCCACTTTGATCTCACCAATAATTTTCTTCTGATATTATCAAGAAGGGTGGACCCTTTCAACTTTATCCCGACCTTTCTCAAAAGCTCAGATTACGTTTAAATCCTTTTAATGCAGCCCTAAGCCTACCTTTGTATCTTTTATTTCTCTTGCAAGCATTTTTATTATTCATTCACTCAAATGTGCCAATCAAAATGTAAACAAAATTAATTTAATCTCTCGAAATGAACACATCTACAAATTTATACACAGATCTCACAGAATGAACATGTTCATCGCTACACGAGGTCAGTTGAGATATTACTACTGATAGTGTAGATATTTTTATATCTCCCACATGGATCACTGGACAGAAATATTTATCTTTTGCTTTGCGAATTCCTCTTCCATTGATCTTCATCGGCGAAACCTTAATAACGTCCAAGCAGCCACCGTTTCAAGTGTATCTATCTATCTGTCTAGCCAAAGTATCACTTGTGCTAACATAAAAATACACACACCTCTCGCTTGAGATCTTTTTTTTTTCTCAACATATTTTTGGTTCGTTCTCTAATCAATTGTCTTGAGTCTGTAGTGTGTAGTCAAGACGTTTTTTTTAGTATGTTTCGCACCGTAGCGCGATAAGTCTGGTGATTCTTTGAGGCGGGTAGATTTTCTTCGGGATTACTCAAGAGTTCTTCAGAAAAGGGATTTTTTTGTTTGTCCCCCAACACTCTCATCAAATAGTGCATGAAATCGAGAGTTGTTAAGTAAGGGCTCTTGTGGATACATTGAGCATTTTAACGTAGAGAACCGTAGTCGACGGTAAACCTTGTCATTCGTTCGCAAACGATATTGTGTAAATGACGTAATTTGTACAGAATAAACTGTTTACATTTTTGAATAGTACGAGTATTTGTATGGAAGTGATCGCTGATCAGCTGCTAACCGGTTTTGAAATTAAATTGTTTAGTTTTATATGAATAAAACAAATCAATTGATTGTGGAATTTATACAAGTTTCTAACTCATCATCAAAGTGTATTGTGATTTTTGGTGAAACAAAAGGGAGTTTCTGAATTATTTTCTTGATAAATTTGAATCGGTGATCAAAATCTGGAATATGGGGAATAAATTGTCAATGGAGTGCATAAAGCCACCTTCGGATTGTTGCCAAAGAAAATCATGGTCACCGAAGCCAATAACCGAGGTGCGTATGGGCCGATTTACTACACAGCAAAGTGGACGCGATGAAGTTGGTAAGTACAACTTACATACATACTAAATAATGTATGTAAACACTAGTGCACTGTGTTGGATACAATTTTCAGTGCATATCGTTGTGGTCATTAAAATTGCGGCTTGTTTTCTTTGAACTTAGGGTTGTGACAGGTTTTCATGATAAATATAGTAATAGCGCCAATTTCTGAAAAATTTCTACAACTATGTTAATGACACAGTAAGATAAATAAATAGATTCTGAACTAGTCTAAGTAATTTAATAACAATTGGACCTCATGTGATAAAGTGCAATGAGAGAGTGTGATTTGTTTTCTAATTTTCATTTTCGAACTACGCGTGGTACTAACTTTGTCCTTGCTACCTACGCCTGTGGACCTTCCAAGTCTTTGAGTAATATGTAAGGTTTGGACAAATTGTATATACAATACAATACAAGACAAATAATACCCGTGTTATTCAGCATTCTAACCCGCACGTCATTATGTACACTTTTAGATACATAAATGGTAGAAACATCTACTTGGTCTCTTTACATTGATGCAAAAGCCGCGGTCATTCATTGACTTACCTTTAAACTCTTGAAAACTTTAACTTGTCAAAGCAATATAAGACGACCACCCAACGCAACTAGTTCTACGGATCAGATGCTAAATCCATTGCCAGGTTAAAGAGAAGCGGACTAAGAGATAAGAGCAACAGAAACTTCACGATTTTAGGCATATTGATATCTTTATGAAGGGTCTGCCATCTAGTGACTTACTTTTTTTTAGCTTATTTTGACATTGACAGCTGTTTCCCGCTCGAAATTTTGACAGAAAGTCAGTATCATATCTCCGCGAAATGAAATGAGTCGCTTGTATTAGCATACCCTGTATAAGAGATCGTTGAAATAAAAATCTCCTTAAAGCAGTTTCATGACGTTTGGATATAAACTCCATTCTAATCCGCTCTTATCTGAGTGGGAATTCTTAAAATGTTTGTTAATTAACATTCCGTGACTCCGTGCCTTGGTGTTTCTTAAAGATGCATACAGAAACTGGAATCCATATTCTGTGAGCAGAATGCTCTATAGCCAGACTAATAAGGTACTCCTTTCCTTACCTAGCCTTCATTTTTTGTGCAGATCCATAGCAACAAGTGGTTCTTATCCTAATAAAGATAAAGGCCCATTTCATAGCATTTTATATAGATAGTATGCCTTTCAGTTTTCGAGAAATTCGACGACAAGTACTTCATCGTGGAGAAGGATATCAACCTTTAAAGATTTTTGTGGAAGTTAAATAAAGAAAGAGGTTTCCAATCTTTATTTCAGTTATCTCTCTGAGATCCTCGAAGAAATGTTTGTCAAGCGTAGTCAGCTTGGTCTTCGGACACTTAAGAGATCATTTGTTCATACTTACATGATGATTTCGAAATACGAATCACTTTTTTAGGTTCTTAGTTACTTTTTACGTAGCTGGTATACATTGTAACAATATATGTACATATCATGCTGAAGCGCACGTGAACTGTCGACTGAAGTTAGGTAAAAAAGTAACTGCTAAGTTCAGATAACATTAACGTCATAAGAGGATCCGTTATGTTCAGGTTCAAAAAAGTCGGATTTTGCCGACTCTTTAAATCCAATTTGCAGCATTAAGGATGCTGATAGCTTCCTCCTCGTTTTTATCTGCAGACTCCTATAGGTTATTTAAGGAAACTTTGCCTAGCGTGACGACTTTCCAAGAGCCGGATAGTTGCAAAGGAAATAATAAAGCGTTTCCGTCTCGTTAAATGTAATACCTAGCCTGACCGCATGAAGTCTAGTAGGATAGTGTGACCAGAAACGCTAGCAACTCAAGCAACACTTGTACGATAGCTTCTTATAATTTCTTGTGTTTAAGTCACAAGATACCTTGATATGAGTCAATTTCGCACCACATTCTATGCATTATGGATCTTTAATAGAAATTTTAGTAAGATATTACTCTTGAGAGTCCTCAGTTGAACGTTTACCACATCAGGCAACATCAATGGCGGAAACACGATCGCTATCAGCTCGTTTGTTTACCTCTATGTTGCTATGCTCCCAGGCTCAAACTGATCCTGAACTGAAATCCCAGCGAGGCAAGCTGATCTTTACACTGTTTGTAGGAATGGCTATGGTCTTAAGAAAAGTAGAGTGTTGCTTGGCATTAGACCTTACGCGCAACAAGTACCTCGAAAATGCTGCACGAATCCGGTACCAGTGTAAGTTCAAACTATTAGGGAAATTAGTGTATTGAGCATTTCTTAAGGTGCTTGTCCACTTGAGAGTAAAATTTGGGCAAGCTGTTCTCGAGAGAAATTTCGTAAGTGGCCACGGCCTTGAGAGCAACTCGCAGAGATCTGGTTTACTACTCTCAGCTTTCAAACTTTTAAAGAGTTGCTGTGGACAGATATTATCTTATTCACGCAAATCAACTCGTACAATGTTCGTATTCGCATGGCTTACACACATTTTACTTTCATATGGAAAGCTACTCGAGAGTTACTCTCGGGAGTTTACTAGCGAAAGTGCTCTCAAGTGGACATGCACCCTTATACTATTTAGTCTACTATGTACTATTATTTATATCTGTTCTATATCTATCCAATTTAGAATAGACTTCTACATCACTGCCTATTTTTGGGTTACGAAAAATTGACCCAATTAGCGTTACTATCCCCTATGACGCTTTCCAATAAAAACAGAAATATCAAAAGTTTTGACATGTCTACTAAATTTCGATACAAATCCGGAAAATTTCATAAATTCATACCTTTCCAAATTTCCATTTCATTTTCATCACTCCCACTCAAAAAAGACATTTAAAATGCTATATTTATTTATATTCCAAGTTTTATTAGCTCAAAGGGAAGTGTATTCTCTGAAAGGCTATAAAAGTTCAAACTCTGATAACAACAAATCATCGGTAACAAAAATCTCATCCATTTTAATATTGTTATTGCTCAAAAATTAAGTAATATAGTTCTATTTATAGAATTTATGAAAAAAATGAATATACCCCTCGAAGGGAATAAAAACATTTCCATGTGTTCGCTCCTAGGTCAATTAATGGAATTTAAATTAGCTATAATGTGATTGATAACATTGCTATAACGAAATGGAACAAATTGATCATAAATTAATGGCTCCATAAAAGTGGTTCGAATATATGGTTCAACACTTTTACTATGCTTTAATTGAACTCTGTTACGCTTACGTGTGCTCTAACGATAAGCACTTTCGATTCCATACGAATAGGTGTTATTGGGGTTTTTTTCGAATGGCGTTTGTAAGCTGTGCTGTGAATACTAATTAGGTTTGGTTTTTGTGTTTACCTTTAACAAATGAAATAGAGAGACAGTCTCATTCTCTTGAAGTTATCGCGAATATCACACGATCATCTTCTACATTGAATGTGTGCTGTAAAGAGATGTGATGGGAACGGAGATGGGTTTTGTTGCTAAAAACTGATAAATTTGGAAACAATTTAATGGAAAGAGTACCCCTCGGAGTATTTTTTATTTGCACCTATAATGTAGGGCAAGTATTGGACCTCGAAATAACAATCACATGTGACATTAAAATGATAGTGAAGGTCGAAAGATAAGGTCACTCGATTCTGTCTGTCAGTCTGTAAGGATGTTCGCAAAACTGCAGCTTAATAGTAGAAACACATCGAAACAGCAACGACAACAGCATACGATGTGTTTTTTCATGCAACACATCAGACTGAGCACGATAACACCAACAATAACTTCAACTTCAACAGCAGATTTAGGAATTAGGTCTAACGTTGGAGATGCTGTTGCTGTGGTTCATGTGTTCTGCTCCATTGAAAAGTATTGGTTCTAAAAAATTTCCTCCGGTTGTCAAAGTTGCTGTTGCTGTGTCAAAGTGTGTTCACTATAAACAGCTCATTCATAGCTCAGCGACCAGCGAATGGACCAACCGCGAACAAACCATTTAAAGCACATTTACAGGCAAAATATAAACAATTTTACTATTCCCAAAGAAGAGAGGTTAATTTAGCTATCGTTTTTTAGAAAAAAGTTAATTTGTAACTAAATTCTGCGAAGAAATCACCAATTCGCTGATTTTTTCGCGAATACACGAACGCTTTTTACGAACTGTCATATTTTATCCACATTCCACAGATGTGAAATGCAATCCACATTCGCATTTGCTAGAGTTTAACCTCACAATTCTTTTGGTTTCGTTGCGAATGACAACTCAATAACTCAATACCTTTTTTATAATTTAAAATTTACTAGTTTTGAGCTAACAACATTAGAGATGTACAAACGACAAAGCCATTAAATTTATTTTTTAAACAAATTATTATCACAACATTTATAAAGATAAGCATTAGCAGAAAGTTTGCGTTAATTTGTTTTTCTTGCAAACATTGTTGATCTATCTATTTTTTGTTTTATAGCTAGCTAATCAGAAAGTTTGACGTGACATAGGTGCAGCGCTGTCTTTAAGTTGTCACATTAAGTATCACAAGCATCTGATAAACTAAAACATGACATTATGCAAGGCAAATCTGATAATTGTTCTTACTAATTTGGTAACAACTCATAATTAATCTGTCTCTTTTACTCAGATTCTATTAGGGATTTAAAACGAATAGCACATATGAATGTATATTTGGATATGTACATTAGAACGTGCTTATGAAGTGCAGAAAAAACCCACTACGTGTTGTGTATAGCTTTGCTCTTCTTGCCATAAAGCATGCTAAAATATTATACTTAGCAGTGTATGGTAAAAAATTAGCAAATAATTAAGCAAGAATGTTGTAGTATAGGACAAGTATTGTTTTTGTGGAATTTTTGATTTCGAGATCTGAATCAATGTTGACACTTTTTTAGAAATTAAGGCTTCAAAGAGCAGTAAATTATCGGCATTTATCTGCTGTGTTTGATTGAAGACTGCAACCCTGAATAGATTAGTTTTGTGCCTTCGATCTGGAATCATCCACAGTTTGAAACTTAGGAAAATACTTTGAAAGAAGTGCTAAGGCCTGGTTAAGTGGGGCTAAAAATGCCGATATCCTTACGGCCGATATCTTTACATTAGTGCTAAGGCTACCTGGGGCTAGGTAGACCGGACTTAGTACTCCTGATGTTGGGCGTTAAAGTATCGTCAACGAATATTCCTTAGTTTTAAAAGTCTTAAACAAATGTGCCTTTACCTAGCGCAAATTGCAAGCCGCGAGCCACAAGCTTTCGAATTATATTTATTTATGATCCGAGAACGAGCCGCTAAAAATCAACGAAAGGTTAGATGACAGTATATCGACAGTGCTTACACTTACCACGTTTGTATGACCGGTTTGAGAGATTGAAATGGGGTTGAGTTTTAATCCGCGTTTTTGCTGTAACCGATCGAGTTAGAATCGAATTGAAAGAGGATTGAGTTTGAGACTGCTTCTGCATTCTATTTGCATGCGTCCAAATATTTCTACGCCTAATTTTTCACTTTTTACTTTACTCCGCTCAACATCTGGTCGCTAGAGACAAACAAAACAATCAGTCAATCCTAATCCAATCCGATTTGCGTTTATATTGTACTCAACCCGAATTGAATTCGGTTTCAATCTGCCATTTAAACGGGATAACTGATACGGAAAAGCGTTCATAGGACTGAATCCAAAAGGAATAAATTTGCTTGAGAATGAGTTGAAGGAAGCACGCGTTCACTATTCTGAATATCATGGTCCGCATTCGTTTTTGAAGCTCTCTATCCCTTAAAGTTAAAGAGTTCAAGTTAATGCTGTCTGTTCGCATTCGGTTTCTAAGGTTTAAAAATAATTCATTCATCAGACTGAAAAGAGTGATTGGTAAAAATACTAACATCATCATCACTGACTTTGAAAGTGTAACAGGAAGTAGAAAACTTAATACAATTTGCAGTAAGTGCCAAAGCGTTACATCCTTTTGTGATTTAATAGAAAGACTATAAGAATATATGAATGTAAACAACTTTATATTTTTCCATTAGGTAACTCGGCTTTCCTTTTATGGCATCCAAATCTCTTGAATGCTTTGCTGACTGCAAAACAATTTGAGTCTTGAGCGTGCGTTAGTGGGTGGATTGCATTAATTCTTAATGAGGTATTGCACAGACATTGTATGTATTGCTTACCTTCACCAGTAATAACAAATTAAATATAAGACCTTAAAAAATAGAATGTCGCAGAACGTTAAAAGACTCATGCAAACTTTTACCCGAGCGAACTATGATGTTTCTAAAATAAATAGTTCAATGTATCATTGTTTCTAAGAACGAGAAGAATGTATTTTCTTCAAGTTACATAAATTGCAATTGTATAATTGTAATATAGTTCACCAAAGAATGAGTAATATGTAACCCTTTCTGCTCTATTCCTATGAAACGACCTATTTTTAAACTCACTCAGAATTTTTCGTAATAATATTTCACAGCCGATTTTGCAAAAGAATGGGTGACTATAAACCGATGAGTAGACTTTGTAATAACGTCGAAACTTGTTGATAAGTTTAACATAGGAATTTACAAATGTGTAAAAATTTACATTGATAAAAATATGTCCACAAATTGCAAGTTGAAGATTGCACTTAACTTAGTTTAAGAATTCAAATAAACAAACCTTACAAATGAAGTAATTTTCTACATCAAACATTCCAGTGTTGTAAGAATCATCCAACGCAATTAAGTTATTAAAAGGTGTGTATCTATGTCAACGTCGTTTAGAGCGGATTTTGCAATTCAAGTATAAGAGTACCTCATTGACGTTGGATTTAAATTGAATTAACGTGGTTCTATTGCTTACATAGTTGTAAAGCTTCTTAGTAGAAATGTATTCATTGGGCTTGATTCAACGTGGAATGGTCTTTTAATATTTAGTTTATGTGAATGCATTAATGACTTGAAAAACAATAGGTTCACATCAGTTGATTTTCGATAGAATACTCTATTTAGCGCTCTACTTGGACTAAAAAATGCGGCGGTGGTGTTAGGTCAGGATGAGTAGGGCTATGAATAGGCTTGGGATTATTTCTTCGAAAACTGAATTAGTTCGCAGTACAAGAAAATACAAAATGCATGACTTTGAGTCTCCGAAACTAAGTAACAACCCCTTTTCGCTCACATGGCCACCACGGCTAAGTATTTAGGCCTCTTAGGAAGCCCAAAATCCTAACCATAAATCCTAACCATAAATCCGACCAATAGAGAGTATATATTGAAACCTTTGAAACCGGCCTCGGCATATGCTGATTATAGAAAGAAATGTTCAAGCCATACACGACATTTAGTTAGTGCCTAGGGCTTCTGAAACTCTCACGCGCTATCGTGTAAGGTTATTGGCAATATCCTCTTCTCAACTTCATTTCCAATTAGTGTAATTCTTTGTTGACAGATCTAGTAATTTGTTTCTCGGACCGCCACATGTTCTGTCGTTAGATATAGTTAGTCCTTTTCGATTCTGTCGTATCACCAAACTCAATATTCGCCAGCAATATCCAACCAAATCAGACTGAAGTGTCCGTAGAAAGAAATTCCCGAATTCGCACCACAAAAGGATGAGATTGTTACCGAGATCAGAGCACTGAAAACCAATAAGGCGGTAGAACTTGAGGGCATACCCGCGGAGCTGTTTCGAGCTGCGCTAACTTCATCAACCAAGCTACTGTTCCCATTTATTGGGAGAACATGAGAAGCCGAGAGTTTTCAGGATGATCAGCCTATGACCAAACTAATATATGTACATATGTATTGCTGGACAGACGGTTGAGAGAGTAGAGAGTTTCTAATACCTTGAGAGTATTGTCTCAACCGATGGCGGAACAGAACTGGATATTGCCAACCGAATAGGTAAAGCAAAATCTGTATTTAGTATGCTTAAACACCAGGCTACGACATTTTCATTCCAACGTTGAATCCTTGGATGTGGTACCCGGAAAGTGACTATTACTATCATGAGGAAGCTGCAAACGTGTCTACGCTACATCTTAAGAATATTCTGGTCAAACCATATCTCTAAAGAACAGCTTTATTAGAGAATGGTCCATGAACCTATTGGCAGAAGCATACGACGACGAAAGTGGCAGTAGATTGGTCACATTATCAAGCGATGCAATGGAATCCGCTTATCCAGGATGGCAAGATACGCGGCGTTCCAAGGAGTTGCGCAGAACAGTTAAGAAGGAAGCACGGCAACTGGGAAAGAGTAAGGAAGAGATGAGGCAAATTTCCTGAAATCGGACATGATAGCGCGTAGGCGCAATAGAGGCCCTAGGACCCACAAGAGGATTCGGGACATAAGTAAGTAACATTTGTCATTAAAATGGCTGTGATTACTAGTTCCTGGCCCGTTTTCTAATAAAGAAGTTCATTTGCGGCTTACCCGAAAAATTTTCGAAATGTAGCGTGAGCACTTGTTATTGAACATTCACAGGTTTCTTTTGATCGTTAAGGTTCCTCTAAAGTTGAAGTATTATACATATTGAGATACTTATCAATTGAAAGTTTGCAAATATTTGACAGTCTGTTGAGGATGTAGTTACACTTTAACCCTGGACCTCCCTACCAAGTGCCATGCCAACATTTGCATGTGGGTGAGAAGGCCGAAAAATCAATCATAATTCTAGAGCAATTACGTATGACTTAAGATCCCTCAAAAATAAGGCGTAGATTAATAAATAATTCATATTTTTTTCCTTCCAATAAGCCTTGCCAATGACAAGACAGATTGTTACAGATTACGACCCAGAATCCATTTAAAAATTAATTTATGATAATGTTCCATCTATTCCATAAATCTCCACTGCAACACAAATTCGAACTGCGACTAATGGCATCTGTTTTTGGTACTTTTATTGTCCTACGTGGGACTTAATTACATATTTTCAAATTGATTTTAATAACAGTAGCAACAATTAATCTATAATTAGACTGGCCACAAAGTTTCAATATTTATTCTGATGAAGTCATCATCGTCCATCGGTGTCCATAAGCTTACCAGCCTCCAACATCATCATAGTCATACATAATTATCATCATCGAACGCGTTGTGAAGTACCCATGAAAGTGAAATTATTAACACGCCACACAAAAATAAACACCGAGCTAGATCACTCTGTCACAAATAGGCATAGATTCCCAGTTTTCTGTATACCACTTTAAAACACACCATAATGTGCTGCTGCTCAAGGGAACACAGTGATTTGAATGGGTAGACTCTAGCGCCAGTGGTTTCGTTATGACATCATATGTGTGCTGGGAGTCAATTTTGGGAATCCAAGCTTGAATCATGACCGCATGAGGATCTTCTTCCGATTGTGGATGGAAATATGATTCACTTGAGCGCTGGGTAATTGACATGCCAGTACGCGTGATGAACCGATTGACAGACAGACTAGCCGGATCGATTGATCACTGATTTTTGTTTGTCGTCGTTGGCAAACTAATACGGAAGCCATGCCATACTGCAGAGTTGGTAATGATCTCATGCTGTTGAACAACCACGCGCCAGCCCACTTGGCTGGGCACAAAGGTCGTTTTTTCTAACATTTCTCGTGTGTATCCCAAAGTAAGGGTTGTCGCTCAAATGTACATACGTCATTAGTCTAATAGTGCGGGAAGATCATTACTAATAACAATTTCCATTTAAATTGATTCTTATGCGCGAGAATGATGCTCTCAGGCGTTTTATACTTTCTGCAGCTCTGGAGGAGAGTGTATCTTTCGGTGTAGTTCGATTGGATATAAATTTTTAGTCAGTCAGTCTTTGTTCGTCGGTGGTATAGTGCGCTAGAGATCCAACCCCAGTCCTCGATATTCGAATTTGTTTTTAGATTTTTTTTTCTTCGTTTTTTTCGCGAACGTGTACCCCTTGTTTTGAGTAACTGAATCGGAACGTGCCAGTGCTTGGTTGTGTGATTTATATTGTTTTTATATGTTAAATTTAGTTCTGTGATATCATTTTTGTGTGGATACGCTTGATAGTACGATGGGATCATATTGGTTTGCCGACTACCTGCCGACATGGATGAATCGATGGCGTCCTGCTTACAGGCCATCTATAAATCGATGGCCTTCACCTAATTGTAATTTTATTCTTCCTCATTATATACAATTCCTCTTGATTGATTGATCCCCTTAAGCTCATGGATTGCATAAGATTCTTTATTTGGTTCGCAGAGCGACGACGACGTGTAGGTCGGTTTGAAGTTATCCGAGGAAGCTGATGAAAAGAAAAACAATAAAACAAATTCCAAAAACATTATTCCAACGAGGTGTTGGTTTGCATTTTTTGGGCAAAAATATACACCGACGATTGAAACCAGTTTTAGCTATAATTGGAATTTGTTAGAGTTTTGTGTAGTGCGTTCCATTTTGCACATCGACATGACATAGGGCGTATGCGTGACATATTTTACCTTGGGAGCGGAAGATGTTAATAATTCCGAATTTGGAATTTAATTTCGATTGTTTCCTTATCATAGACATCCGATTTAGTTTTTTTTATATGAACAGGAATTTGACTGTGGTATTCATTTGTTTCGAAACTAGTTCTGAGGTTTGTTGTGACTGGTTTTTGGATTATGAATATGGATATATGTACATATGTACACACAACAGCCATTAAGTGCAGTGAGTGCAAAGTCGTTCGAAGTAAATATGTATATCCTTAAGAAGTTGCAGGATATAATGAATCATTATCATAAGAGACTATTACTAGTCCTAAAAGCTTTCTGTGTTCATTGGGTCGTAGTCTGCAGACGGGTTATTTCTTCGTTTTATCTTAAGTGCACATTTAAACAGTTGAGTTGTGAATCTGTAATTAGGTGGTTGTTATTCGAATTGCTCTTAACCTTAACCTTGAACTTACGTTGCTTTGTATGTCACTGTATGTCACTCAGAAAGGAATATTACCTTCCTGGACGCACCTTAAGAGACATTTAAGTCAGCAATTCAATTACAGTAGAAGTTCAGAAAAGTTTATTTCACAGAAAAGTTAACCAAATTTAAGCTACCATACGTTGCCTTAAAAATATGACTTTCGATTTAGTTTTGGTCGACTTTTTAGAGCGCGATTCTTTTTTACTTGAATTAATTTCTTGCATATTAAAAGTTTAAATAAACGATGTAAAATACATAACACAGCAGCTACGTATTCCAAAGAATTGCTTATTTCCCTGGCAGCTGCATGTACTATTATGTATTTCTTAAACCCGTACATTTTATGCTGGCATATTTTACCTTGTTTTCATATACATACCTATCTAGATAAAGTATTATATAGTCTCCAAGTTAAGAGCCTAAAAAGAGCCCGAAGTATTTGTCCTTATAACGTAGACTCCTTTTGAAGCCTGGATAATTCGGGTATATGCCTCAGATTCGGCAATATTGTTTATAAATAACGTGGTCATAAAGATGGAAAAAAGGCTCAACGCTAAAAATGTTTTTCGTTGAGGACATTGCCTAGCTATCTTTCCAATATCAAATTGGTAGACTTACAATTGTGCAATTAATTGCAATGATGACAAAACAGATCTTTCTGCGAAATGCTCATCATTTCGAATTATGTCTCAGGTGTTACCTTAAATGTTGTTGTGTACCTACATATAACGATGATTCATAGTGACGACCTTTAAAAATGTTATTTTTAATTTACTTAATTTTAGTAATCAATTCAGTGAAAAGTATTTTTCACGCATAAATCGCTACGTTTTCCGGAACCAAATAGATTTTACGTGACAGCTGTCAGGAAATGACAGTCGTATGTTTGGAAGATGAAAAGTAAAGCGAAATCTAAAATAAAAATATTTAATAAGAGGTTCTTTACTAGCTATTTAGGCTGAGTAATTTCAAGTCTTTCGAAAACTGCTTCGAGTGATTACTTTTGTAAGTTCATTTGTATAGTTTTCGATTGTAATTCTTACTTCTATCGTTGTATTCGCTAACAGGACCGCCCTTTACCTCATCAAAATACGATTGAGCCTTATATTGGAAAACGTAATGAATTTTCCTGGTGCTTTTCAGAGAATCAAGTGTTTAATCCATAGAATCCCTCGATCCTTTGTTCCGTCGTCGGTTTTAAATGACAGCACGATAGAATACACACATTCTTATGAGAGGCGGCCCATAACTAACGAATGGATAGATGTCGACGGATAAAGTATTTCCTACTTTTCCATTCGTCACTCCGTTGAAAGTATACATATTCATACTGTTTAAGTTGACATATTCACATATTAAATTTCACGCATAAAAAAATTGACAGTACGTATTTTCGTTGGTGGAAGCAGAGAGAGAATGTAGATAAACTGTCATCGCCTCCTGACAATCAGTTGATTGATGTGACAGATTCCATGGGGCTATTCTATTCGGCAATACGTCAATTGAAATGTCAACGTTCAACGGAACGACATGGAACAGCGGATTGATAGATTTTATGGATTGAGTCCTTCAGAGTGTGGTAACTTTAAAGTCAGATTCCCAGAGTACGATTGTGTAATAATAAAAGAGGTCTATAAAAGAAGTATTGCAAATCGTATTGTACAACCATTATAGCTTTTTGCTTCTATTTGTTAAGCTTCTGTTCATTTTTGCTCACTTATAAAAGAGCGAACGGCAAGAACAATCCTCACCGTTATAGAAAAAAAAAGAAGAAATGGAAAATTACACAGTCAATTGGGGAGAGTTCTAAAAAGGCGCCATCTTTTGTTTTCGCTGTTGCAAAGATCTCGTGTAGATCACTCACCTCCTTAGCATATCCCACTCCAAAAAAGTACAATAAAACTAAAATAGATTGCGATTGTTTCTAAATCATTTTAGCTTCGCAAAATTAACCTTTCAACAAATCTCTATTAAATTCCACAAAATGTATTTCATGTGCAATTATAAAAATCTTTTGACTATACTTGCTCCAGTATTTATCTACGAAAAAGAATAAAACGTTTATCGAAATGCAATGGAACTTCTAAGAAATTTTGCTTAGAAAGCCTCTCAAATCCTATTAGTTTCATTGGCATTCTTCCCAGTTGTATCTCAATTTAATGGAAGATTTACGTTTGTCCGTGACACTAAGGTTTTCAATTGAAAGCGATCAGCGAAAAAAATTAGAAGAAGACACTTTTTACAAAGGCGTTCTGAATCACTGATATGGCAGCCATGTGGGAGAGCTTAAAATCATTATTTGAGATTATGTAGTGATACAAATGCCACTGCTGGGAAGTCTCTGTTATTCTATTATTCGGTCTAAATAAATAGTCTAAATATTGAGGATGATGCAGATTAATAAATTACAGGGAATTCTCGCAATCGTTTTGACAATAAACAGCGGAAACATAATGAGTTTAAACAGGTGTGAGCGGTTTTAGTCATGTCAACGAATTTTACTGATTCAATAATATTTCAGCTGTCGTTTATGTTACATTTTTGAGATCAATTTTTAACCTTAAAACAATTTATGGGAGAGATGTTAGTTTGGCTGCAATAACAACAAAGATTTAGCCTTTGGGATATTGTTTTTGGTAGGCTAATTTTCAACGGCCGGCCATAATTAAGGCTATGAAGGCTGCTGTACGAAATTATTATGCGATCACACTTCTCAATTTTTCGTTCACTTTTCGCATCGTACGCAACGTGCGAATGAAGTCGCTCTTTACGTTGAGTGTGAGAGCCAGGCAAAATTTATATGATATATTTACTTGATGTACATAATTACGTTACGAATTCACTCAGATTTTGACAGAATGCGAGTTGAATTTTTATTCAATTGTGACAATAGATATTAATAAAGCAATCCAGATTAACTGGACTTTTTTACGTTTTCGTGTTCAGGCTGATAGTCCACAGATTCATTTTCACATGTGAACTGTTCGTGTCATCTTTAAGTTGTTAGCATTAGATCTAATTGAAACCTTAAGGCTTACCCATAGTTGAATCAAAGTGCCCAACCCATAGAAACCGTCGATCCGTTGTTCCGTCATTTTTAACTGACAGCTCGATAGAATAAATACATTCTTATGTGAAGCGGCCCATAACCAACGAATGGAAGAACTTTGACAGATAAAATAGGTTTCCTTTCTACTTTTTCCATCCGTCGATCCGTTGACAGTACACACGTTCACATATTAAAGTTCACGCATAAGAAAATTGAGAGTATCTATGCATTTTCATTGGTGCAAGCTCTTGACAATCAGCTGATTGATGTGACAATCCGGCAATACGTCAACTTAAATGTCAACGTTCAACGCAACGACGGAAAAATGGATCGATGGATTCTATATGTTGCGCCCTTAAGGCTTTGGACGTTGCCGTACGTATGTCTTTCCCGAGCTTTTCGTTCGACGACTTCATACGTAGAGAGCGGTTGGTTTGAGTGACAGACAGAAACGATATGACTTACGGGAACGTTTCCTTAATGCAACTATGGGTGCACTTAGATTTTGACAGCGCGGCTGCAGAATTTTCACTCAATTATGACATAAGCTATCGCACACTTAATGCAATTATGCCTTAGCCTTAATTCCTCTTCTTAGGGCCTGCGATGCAATTTAGAAGTCACAAAGTCATATCAAGGCTAAATTATTAGCAAATTGTTCTACTCACATCTAAGAAATTTCCAGTTGGTAAATGTCGATAATTTGAAGAACGAAATTCGCATATTCCATTCTCAAATATTCACACTGTGCAGCGTGTTTGTTTATATTCCATGACTACAATTAATAGCTGAAATTATATTTGAGGTGTTTGCTTAATTTGCCATACACATAGCTCTAGCTCCCCACCAATGCTGATGAGGGGGTAAATTCAAATCAATTTCAATTGTAACGCGATGAGATCACCGCCATTCACTCCAATTTGCCACAATGTCTATACTAGTAGGTTGTTCCATGTAGATCAGTCGTCAATCACGATCTGCATATGATATGAATCGTTTCCTTCTGTTTTCAGTCTGTCAATTAAGTCATTAGTAAGCCAATCGAAGATAGATTGACTCATCTAATCATATCTCTAATTTCCTTTTCAGATACGCCTGGCGAAGATGTCTTGGGTGTGCTTAATGTGGACCTGTGCTTCGATGAAAACTCCCTCAGTCATCGCACAAATAGATTTGTATCGTCCCACGAATATCTGATTGTGCGTCGTGGAGAGCCATTCCGAATGAAAATCGCCCTCAACCGTGCGTATGTACCGGGAAAAGATGCCATCAGTTTTATTTTTACTGTTGTTGATGAGAAAAAACCCAGTCCTGGCCATGGCACGCTGGTTGGTATAGCGCCAATGGAAAACGCCACGCTTGGAGACATACTTGAGTGGGGTGTCGTTATGGAATCAGCTGAGGGCAACATCCTTTCGGTTCTTATTAAGCCTGCAGTCACCTGTCCAGTCACGAAATGGAAGCTGGACATCGATACAAAGCTGCTTGGTGGGTCATCGAGATCACATTCAATACCAACTCCCATCTTTATTCTCTTCAATCCTTGGTGTCCAGATGATCAAGTATTCTTGGATGATCCAGATAAGAGGAAGGAGTATCTTCTAAACGATACAACTCTCATCTGGAGGGGTTCTTACAATCGTATGCGACCGTCCGTTTGGAAGATTGGTCAATTTGAGCGACACGTCCTGGAGTGTGCCATCAAACTAATCGGAACGGTGGGAAGAGTTCCAGCTGCTTATAGGGGTGATCCAGTGCGAGTGGCTAGAGCTCTCTCGGCTGCTGTTAACTCGGTAGATGATGATGGAGTTATGCTGGGTAATTGGTCAGAGGACTTCTCCGGAGGCATTGCACCAACAAAATGGATTGGATCAGTGGAGATTCTGCAACAATTCTATAAGACACAGAAACCAGTCAAATTCGCACAATGTTGGAACTTTTCCGGAGTTCTTACGACAATAGCTCGGACTTTGGGTATCCCATCGCGAGTGGTGACCAATTACTCGTCCGCTCATGATACTCAAGCCTCTTTGACTGTGGACATCTTCATCGATGAAAAGAACCGGAAAATGGAGGAGGAAACATCGGATTCGATTTGGAACTACCACGTGTGGAATGAATTGTGGATGGAACGACCCGATTTAGGCGAGGGACCTCATGGTTCATACGGAGGTTGGCAAGCAGTAGATGCAACTCCGCAGGAAGCGTCCGATGATATGTATCGCTGTGGACCAGCTTCGGTAGTTGCTGTGAAAAATGGAGAGATCCTTCGACCCTATGACTGCGGCTTCCTCTATTCAGAAGTCAATGCAGATAAGGTCTATTGGCGTTACAATGGACCCTTCCAACCGATCAAGATGATTCGTAAGGATACCCTCGCAATTGGTCATCTAATCAGCACCAAAGCTGTTGGTAAATGGGATCGAGAAGACATCACAGATACCTATAAATTTGCAGAGAAAACCGAGGAGGAACGTTGCACCATGGTGAAGGCCTTGAAACAGTCTCGACATGCGTTTAGCCGATACTATCTGAACGACAATTTCAATGAAGTTGAGTTCGATATGCAGCTGAAGGATGACATAAAGATTGGCGAAAGCTTCACTGTGGTCGTAAAGATTACCAACAAGTCCAAGGAGAAGGAGCATGTGGCTTCAGGGCATCTGAATGCTGACACTGTCCTCTACACAGGAATCAATACCGAGGAGGTGAAGTCAATCGCTTTTGAAGTTGACCTGAAACCTGACACATCCGAGTACGTCCGAATGGAGGTGACCTTTGAAGATTACTACTCAAAACTGTTGCCAGAGGTGAGAAGTCTTATTTTAGGAACTGAATTTTTCCTTAAAAAAAACCTTTTTATATTTCCTAGGCCGCTTTTAATATCTCATGTTCAGCTGTGGTCAAAGGAACCGAATGGGAATACTTTGCCCAAGATGACTTCCGAGTGCGCAAGCCGGACATTAAGTTCTCATTCCAAGGAAAGGTTATTGCTAAACAAGCAGTGGATGTTATCGTTAGACTGACGAATCCTTTGCCTATTCCTTTGAAAAAGGGAATGTTCTATGTCGAGGGACCAGGAATCGACAAAGCGCTAAGATTTAAGGTAAGTTATTCCTTTGACTTTCTCTGTGACAGGTATTTTCAAGTTTTAAATGTCTTTTCAGATTGCTGAAATTCCTGTTGGAGGAACTGCTGCATCCACCTTCAAATATATTCCACCTTACGCTGGCCAAGGAACGCTAATTGCGAAGTTCTCATCCAAGGAGCTAGACGATGTGGATGGTTATTTGCATTACGAAATCGAGCCGAGACCGGAAGATATTTTGATGAATGGCAATGGAACGAGGAGGAACACAATCACTCGGAGAACGGATGTAATTGAATGAATAGGAAGTATCTATAGAAGACTAAGCAAGTCAAAAGCCATTACAAATTAGAAATGTTTAACTTATTTTATTGTCCATATAATTTAATTGTTAGTATTAACTTTCTTAGCATCTAAGTGGCCAAATTTTGTTACAATAACGCTAAAGGCGTTCGAATTTAATTTTAAAGAATAAAGTGATTTTGCTTTTATAAAAGATACTTAATTTCAAGACGTTGATATGGTTCTGGTAAGACCTTGAGGGAGGCAGAGAAGAAGCAAACTTTGAGAAGAATTGACGAATGAATAACCACCAGAGCAGCAGAAGAGACATCAGAGGATGATGTGAAGCCTTTGTTAAAGTACTTAAGTCTCAGCGGATCAATGGCTGGACATTCGCACAATATATGGTGGGCACTGGTTAGGAAGTCAGTGATTTTCTTGACTTTGTATTTGCTCATGGAGCTGATGTCTTTAGTGCTCTTTTTTTGACAAGTTTATGTATTGTTTGGTATGTTTTGAGCCAGTTTGAGACTTCCAGTGAGAGAGCAGTTCTTGACGTTTCCATCTATTTGTAAGCCACAAAAAGGTTCAGGAGCAATGAATGGATCCTGAGCCCCTGTTCTGGCATGCTCATTTTCATATATGTTTCATTTTCATTCTCTGACACAGAGGTCGATAGCGAGGACCTCTGCCTGAATGTAGTTGCTTGTCCTAGAGGAGTAGATAATTTGTAGTTTGGACCAGAGATTCCAGCTCCAGACCCACTTGACATCTTCGATCCTTCAGTTTACCAGTCCAACGAGGAGGATGTTGGGGTTTGATGATTATCCCAGAAGCTCCGGAAAGGGATTGCGACCTCAAAGGGGTGATGGAAAGGGAATTTGATAGCAGAGGAATTCTTTCAATGATTTTCATGTGTCCAACTATTTAGGTGAGGAATTGTTGCGAAGCAGTTGAAGCTTTAGTGCACCAGCAGCTGCAGTCTTCATAATAGTTATGTGGAGGGGTGGAAGGTTTAAGAGAACCTCCAACGCAGCTGTCGGGCAAAAAAGTCCTACAAAAGCGTTGTATTCTTTGGAAAGCGGATCGTGTGACAGTTTCGTGGCCTTTTCCCAACATAATAGCGATGCGTAGGTGAGTAAATAAGTCCAGTGGATTATTTTTGGATCAACTCATTCAACTGTTGAACTGCTTAGTTGATTAAAACTTGTTATTCGAGTTGATCAACTGCGTATACGCTCCAAGTGTCGTACAGTATACCAAGCATCGATTGTTGATAAACGCATTCAACACATCTTCAACTTTGGGTGGATGTAAAAAAAAGGCTAGAGGGCCAAGGCCTAGTCTCTCACAACTGTACATGTTGTACATGGTATACATTTCTGCACATACAGAAGGAACCTACAGTTTAATGCCGTATCCGAAGGGCAGAGGGGTTTTTGAGAAGCTTTCTCATGACAGTAATACTCTTGAATGTTTGTCAGACACCTGAAAGAGGTGGGGTCGTGAAAAAAAAACTTTTTATGGTATTCTTCTGGATTGGAACTTGGAACCCCTTACGCAGTAGTCCAACGCACTAACCACTGTGTCAATTTCTCCGCACACGACACAACGTAGGGCAACAATTCTGATAGTAAAACCACCCTTTGAACACATAATACGCAGCACATTATTCCAAAATCGTTGCACAACGAGCAACTCGACCTCGAGCACATTAAAATTGAATGCGTTGAATTGGAAATTGACGGCGGAGCACGTACTATCACGAGAAAGCAAAAATACTTCGTAACACGTTCCGTGTCGTCATTCACTGGATCGTCGCAACTAAATCGTATTATTATTATTATGTGCATCTTGAGCTTACCCTTAGCAATAGGCTATGGCGTACAGTGGCACCTAAGACAGTCATGGCTTTAGGAACATCCCAATAGTAAAAGTGAATTTGTGATCAAACCCCACCCTATTTATTATTTCAGCATTCTAAAACTATAGCCAACATTTAAACATCCCAGAGATCACCAAGCGCAAAGTCTCTCATATTATTTGTCTTCAAATAATAGATTCCCCGAGCGTCCTTCGGGACTCTATCGCCCATTAGTATACTCTGTCCAGAGCAGGTTTTATTTTGCACATCTCCCAATGACGAACAAGGCTTAGCGAAGAAACCTTTTTCGGTATTTATCGACTCGGCAAAGTATTCATAAGATCGGCCATGACTACATCCAGCTAAGGATACACAAGAGGATGGTTAAACTTTGCAAAAAAGACAGACAGAAACTACACTTACTAACGACTTGATATATCTGGCCACATCCAGGTTGTGGCGGGTCACCTCCATTGGGATAAAAGTCCACAAATCCTATAGGTTCCTTATAGCCCAGAACTCCGGCACAACTGTGAATAACATCCACAAATTCCGCATCTGTACGATCTAAATGGTTTTCAGGACCAATACAATTCTCAAACGCAGGGCGAGCGGGATCTAGTCCTTTTGTTGAAACAAAAACACAACTTGATTACAAAACCTTTTAAGATGAGAGTATTGTTACTAACCTGTTATCCTGCTGACTCTATGCCGTGAATATGAACCGGCGTAACCCATGATGTGAGCTCCAAGACTGTGACCAAGCAAATGTATCTTACCTGGATCTGCTCCCTTCTCTTCCACTAAGAGATTTATCAGTTTAGCTATGGCCCTCCCAACTTGCACTGTATAACGTGCTGGTTCCAAGTAATAAATACTATCAGCTTGATCCTTCCAATTTATGGCTAGAAAGTTAAACCAAATAGATGGTTTCTTTAACAGAAAGTATCTATTTTGATGACTTACCGAATATATTGTAGCTTCCTTTCCTTCGATAGCCATTCTTAATCGACTGAATTGAATTACTCTGTGAGCTAGATTTCCAGCCGTGCACAAGAATTTTCGTATCCAGCTCAGGATTGAACTTCTTAGCCATTTCTGTCCACGTATCTCGTTTACGTCGGATAAGTGTATTAGCGGCAACCCAAAACTGCGCAATGATTGGTTTATCTTCATCGCTACAGTACAAAAACAAATATAAAATCATAGTTTATCAGAAGTTCATATCTACCTAGGGTATAACTCAAAAGTCACAGTTTTGGTGGATTCTGTATTTCGACTCGGCATTGGTGGTTCAACTAAGTAGGCTATTTCAGGGAGTCCATCTCCATTCGGCATGTAGATCCAATCTTCACCATAGTTCTCTTCAGTTAGTTCAAAGTCTTGACAAATAGCAAGTCCTAATATGGGTCACAAGCCGAGCTTATAATCCAAAGATACAGTGTCTATTTCAAAAGGCACTCACCGCGCAGAAGTAAGGTAATCCATAAAAGCTGGAGACAAAAATCCATTGTAACAAGAGGCAAGACAGTGCCTATTACAAAATGTAGAAATGGAATCGGCAATTCAATTTATAGATACAACTTAAGCCTTGAGATGGAATGCAATTAACGACTCAAATTAATAATCAAAATGCGCCCCAGGGTTTCCAGTTGATTTACTGACGGAACTATTCCGCAAGTGTCTGCTCAAATACCTGAAACTGACTAGACTCTAACCGATGGCATGAAGACCTAGTTTTGATTGCACTTGCCAGACGTTGGGGCCCGGTAATCCTTATCAGAAATTCAGAAGCTACGAAGCCTAAAGACAGTTATATCCAGCTGTTAAGTGGGTGATTGATACAACCCTATTAGAACTGATGTACATGTGGAATGGCTTATCAGCTAGCCATGCCTTGGGGAGTGGAATAAAAATGCTTGGAAGATAATGAGCAAAGTATTTCAATAATTACTAGACTTTTCATTTGCATTTTCATTTAGGTTCAGTATTTCAATAGTGACTGCTTCGATTGACTATTTACATAAACTTCACTTTAGTCCCTTCGCTAAGGACTGAATTATACAGAAGAACGACCACTTCCAGAGCTAATACAAAGGATATGTACTGTGCGGCTATAAAGGCCAAGCCATAATGGACTAAGATGAGGTTACGCCAGCTAAATGGAAGGTTCCATTACACAGAAACTGCAGTGCATAACCATAATGGGATTATGCTCAGTTTCGTCGAGTTTCGTCAACTTCTGTGGAAACATTCAGTTCGGAAATTTGACAGCTCAAACAAACAAAAAAGGAAAAAACCTTTGGCAATAGAATTAATTTCAGTGATACAAGCTAATAAATGGCTTTTTATCTCCTCCATTACAAGATAGATTAATTCTAGTTTATTTAGTTTATTTTCGTTTTTATTTTCCTATCTTTTGATAGGTTATGAAGTTTGCTTAAGCTCATCATGGGCAACTAGAGCGCTTGGAAGAAATTGAGTGGGCGTTTTGTTGACATAAGTTTAATCCCACTTAGGTCCATTATGGTTGAGCCTTAAAAGTTTTTGGCTTCGATTCGTTAAGTTTTCTATTACTTTTACTCAACGAAAGAGCGCAAACCATTCGCTTCTTAGTACGAAAATTTTACAATCAGCTAGGGAAAATTGAAAAATGATTTCGAAATGTACAATATGCGTCAAATTTAAATTTTCAAATAGTTTTTAATGAGTTGTGTTTTTCATTTTCTCAAAACAATTAGAAGTTTTTTTTTTTGCAAAAACCTAGATTAACCGACGATACAACTTGACAGTTTAAAAAGATTGAGAGGTTGGTTGAAATGACAGGTGTGCTCAGTTCAACCACAATCCAATTCTATTCAATTATGGTTGAGCCTCAAGGGCTGAGTACGTAGTCATGCGCATACACATGTATACTGCACCTGCACCATAATGACTTTTCGCTCGGTATCGTTCACTTCTGCATCCATACAAAGGGAGCGGTTTCATTTCCACATTTGGCAAGGAGCGCTGAGGATGGGGGCTATATCGTGTGAAATGATATGACATTCGGTCACGTTTTCTTAACACTCCGTCTCCACGAGTCTGAAATGTGGCAGACTTTTCAGTCAGACTTCTAGTCCGCCAGACTTTCATGTCATTGGATGGGCGAATTTTGTTATGAATTTTCATTCTCCAACAGCAAAACAAGCTCACTTGCTTTTAAAAAATCAACAAACTTATTGCTTCTATTTGTGAAAATCAAAAATCTGCCATCTTTGCACATCTGGAAAGCACTTATAAATCACAACAAATGTTTTTTTCTTATAAAAAAAAACGACTGCCAAACTTCAAATGTCAAATTTCAGTCAGGGTTCATGTCCACAGAGAAGATAAGACAAAAAGGCTGTCATAGATGTCCGACTGCAAGTCAAATCCGACTTGAGTCTGGACTGAAATTATGTCTCGTGGAGACTGGGTATAATGGAATTATGGCTCCGCTTAGGTTTTGACAGTGCGAGCATAATTTTCGTTGAATTATGACATTAGCTATCGTACACTTAATTCAATGCATTTATATCAAACGATTAAATTATAGCATGTTTTATTATAAATTTTCTGTTTTGCACCCTGTGAATCAGCGCACTCTAGTTCTGAACGTACAAACCACAAGGCGCATGCATCTCTCCAAAACATAACTTTTATTTGTCGACAAGCAAAGAATCTCTCCACCCAAATAGAACTCAAACAAAAAAACGTTGAAGTAAAAGAATATAAGTTTGAGCTTGTTGCCGTACAGTGCGTCATTGCCCATTTTCGTTTCACTAAGCAATTGACTTGTATTTTCTGAAATTTGCATCAGTCCGTGCGATTAAATACTCCAAATTTCAAATTCATCCTCGAATATGTCTCGAACCTCACAAAAGTATAGAAATTTCGTCGCCGAACCAATGGGTGATAAATCGGTGATGGAATTGGCCGGCGTTGGTGAAACATTAGGCGGACGACTCACAGAAGCTGGTTTTGACAAGGTAAGTTAAAAATTTGTTGTGAAATTACACCACAATTGCGATTCAATGTAAAAAGCGCCAAATAAATTGGGATCCAAACAAATTCCAGAAGAAATCTTGTCTGATTGTGTTGAAGGCCACGCATTCTCGCGTTGCCAATTGGATTGAAATGTTATTCGTATTTTTTTTTTTTGTGTTTCAGGCATACACTGTACTAGGTCAATATCTTATATTAAAAAAGGACGAAGAACTCTTTAAGGAATGGATGAAAGATGTTTGTAATGCCAGTTCTAAGCAAGCGTCCGACTGTTACCACTGTCTTAACGACTGGTGTGAAGAGTTCTTGTAATTTTTAGCTTTTTTAATGTTTAGTGTTTTTCTCTTTAAAACTTTTCTTAATAATTTTCTTTGAAATCATATCTCTTAGTTTAAAGAATAACAAAACAAATGTCTCAGTAAATGTTAACGTGTCTTATTTTTATAAGTAAATACAAATGTAAACTAAAATCAAAAGAGAAACGAAAGTTTATATTTTTAATGTACAAAATGATATTTAAAATCGAATAATAAAGCGAATAATAAAGTGTTGACGAATAAATGAGAAGTCTTGCATTTTTGCTGATTAGAGTAAATATTTGCTATTGTCAGTTGGGAGATATCCGCCACTTGGTACTATGGGTAGTGATTCAGTGTCCATATTAGAAGAAATGTAGAAGAGACGCAGTTGTCAACATCATCAGAACATCAATATGCTAATCAATATTGCTGCTCCTACGTTATACAAATAAACAGAAACCTTATCCTATTTCTATTTGAGATTGCAACATTCATTATTTGCATGTTTATCATATATATATAACACCGCCATGAACTGTGGCTGAAACACTTTCTTCTTTGCGTATGTATTCTCCTTAATTAAGATGGTTTTTAACACTACTCGGGGGCTTTGGCTTGGAAAAAATCCCGTGTACGCTTAAAAAATGATTTTTTCCGGTGAAAATCTTATGGTGTGGGCGGTTTTTCTTCAGTGGGAGCCTTCCCATCCACTGGAATGAATAGCGATGAGTTAGTTGGTGTCTTGAAACTCAAATTCTACCATTTTTGGTAAATAATCAAAACATGGAATTGATTTTTCAGCAGGATTTACCCGATCACCATAAAATCAATGTTTTTCAATGGCTTGCTTGCTTACCGGATCAAAACCCGATAAAAAAATCTGTAAGGTATACTCACGCGAAAAGTTTTCGCCAAAAATAGCCAGTTTAGCAGCGTGGCTGACCTAAAATAAGCCATAAATGCTTCTTGGGCCTCAATCCCTCAGGATGTGTTAAAAAAACGTAGTTGATAATATGCCATTGAATATTGACTTTAGTGGAAGACAAAGGAGGTCCCAATAATTACTAATCATTCAAAAACTATATGTTTTTATGGTCTAACAAAATTTTATCCAATTAAAACCGAATGGTGGTGATATAGTTATGAAATAGAGTGTATATATATATAATTGGCATAACAAAAACTGACTTCCGGTCATTAAATAAAAACGATTCGTAGCAACAAAATATGCATAATAGCTCAATCGTTATCATCGAGCCGACACTAAAAAAATGTAGCAATATAAAATAGTATACACATGTGCATATGGATACAATGTATGTCATGTAGAATTAGATATGTACTGCTATCCACTTGTGTATCCATTGCTTTTCTATATATTAAAAGAAGAATGCTGGAACACCGATTCAATGTAAACATCTTGATCAGCATTCAGATGTTGTTTTATGTTGAGTTGTATACCTATCTTCTGTAATGTTTACTAAGGAGTTTTGGATTGCAATATTGTAATGTGAGTAGTGAGCTTGCTCTTAAGTCAATCATCTGCATATTTTGACAGCAGTTCACCGATCCATTAATGCCCGAGAATCAAATATCACCAATTCTTTTTTGAATGCAACATAATTCAGCGGGAATACTAGGGAATACTGCGTACTACGTGTTGTGGCTAAGAATAGATAAAATTATCTTAGGGCGAACCAAATAACACCTTCTGAATAGATTCCCGCACTGTATACTCCTATGTTCGCCATATCAACACTCTACGGATCATCACCGAGCAGTACGTTGAATATCGATTGCCACTTCACCTGCTGTTCATCGATTCCGAAAAGGCGTTTTATAGTGTCAATCGAGAAGTTATTTGCGCAGAAGAGGCATTTCTGATAATTGAATGGGAATTATAGAGGTAAGGTACGGAATCTATCAAAGTGGAGTTTGGAAAGGCGGAAGAAGCTATCCGCCTACTTTGTAGCAAGAGTTATGCTTGTTTAGGCGGTTTGTTTTGCAGAATTCCACAAACCGCTCACCGTTGTCGTTTCGGTCTCCAAGGCCGTGAGCTCCCATTACGTTTTTAAGCATAGGGTTGTCGCTACCTACCTTGGCATTGAAATTCCCCTTTACAATTACAATGTCTCGGTTTGGTGTCTGGTTTTGACCTTTTCATCCTCAGTCGCATCATCGGTCGGAGCGTAGCACTGTATGATGGTAACCTTCCTGGTCACTGTGGGTCCGTATCCGAGACGTTGTCTTCCGTTTCGGAGCAATGTAAATTTTTAAGCTTGAGGCTCGTTGTGCCCCAGAACAACCGACACTAGTCTTGTTTTGTGGCGCAGCAAACTCAACGTTCATCCTCTCCCGTTAGCGATTTCCGAAGAAATTCACAGATGGCACCACGAGGATGTGGGAGCAGGGCTTACTAACAAAACTGCTAGGTTTTCGGCTGTAGTGGCTCTTTCTCTTTACTTAATAGACCAACAACTAAAGGGAGGTACTGTTCCTACAAGGCCTTTGTTAGTCGTTTGCTATCCTAATTAGGCAAAAAGAGGTCTTCCTTTTATCTTCCGAAGAGATAAAACCTTACCAATCATGTTCCATTGGCTCTTCGGAAGCTACTTCTTGAGGAAGACACTCAGAATACACCAACCCACATAAATTCTTTCATTGGACTACTTGTCAATGCAATATGGCCCAAAGATTTTACATTGTAAAAACAAAAACAAGAAATATGGCAGTTCATCAACAAATTGCATGTTCTATTGGAATCCATTTCTTCCCTAAACCCCACTCACACTTATCTCCCAAAATTTCTTCTGTCCGCATATCACATCAAATACCATCCCTGCTGGCTTCGTTCAGTTTCGCCATTTTACGCACACGCACACACCGCCGGGTTCGTCTTGTTTCGTCGTTCTTTTTTTTTTACACTGTTCCATCGGTAAAGTAGAATCCACCAAGAATCCCTTCGTTCAATTTTCCTCTTCTCCGTGACAAAGGCGAGTTTTACATTCGGGCGATAGAAAGTTTTCATTTTCAGTAAAAAACAACTAATGTCCCAACAAAAATCATCCAATTATTCATCACGAAACCATTTGAATGTGTAATTAAAGGAATACAGTAAAAATCGACCCGATATAAGCTTATTAAAATTAAAATTCAATCGAACGTGAGTGTGTTAACAGTCAATTGAAGAACAAGATCTATATTTTTTTTTTTCGCCAAGTCGCCGCCGCTGTAAAACGGTCTCTTACCCCCAAAACATTGACCGGAACCCTTCGAAATAGTAGAGAAAAGTGTCTCCCATGTCGTGAGGGAAGGTCTACCCTTAGTTTGAAGAAACGAACCTGCCCTTCTGTCTGCCCTTTTAAAAACCTAAAAATTGTGTAATTTTTGTGTGGTTTTTTGTCTTCTACTCATTCTAATTGTGTAAAATCAAGTGAATAAATTCCACATCCTCCTATCGACATAACGAACAGGCCCCAGCTAAAAAAACCCAAAAGAAGAAATAAGAAAAAAAAGGCAACGAAAAAAGTTGCACGAAGAAAATTGATTGATTTTCTCTGCAGGAACGAATTTTTTTCGGCCCTCGTAAATTAGTAGTGGTGGTGGTGCTTCGTTGTTTCTCAGCCAGTACGATGCTGCGAGAGAGAGTTTCGTTAAGTTGTGTTGTTTTTCTTTTTACTGCTCTCTTGTTGGTGTGTGGAGAGTTGAAAGAGATGGTCTGATGGTTGCCACAGGAACAAGCGAAATGGCATTCAAATTTTAACGTTTGTTTTAGTTTTTTTTTTTTTTTTGTTATGTTTTTTTTTTTTTTTGCTTTTTGTGTGTGTTCAAATAGGAGTTGGCTCTCTCTCTCTCTCGGTCGGTCGTTCGTTGTGTGTGCGGTGTGCCTGTGCCTGCATTTGTGTAATTGATGACAAAAAATTTTGTTCGGAATTTATACGTTAAAATAACTCGTTGAATTATAAATTATATTATATTATTATTGTGTGTTTGTTCGAGATGGAATTTGTGTGTATATTTTTGAATGAAATTAATTATTAAATTCTATTTTGTATGTAAAATGTGTAGTGAGATGTTGTATGTAGGTATAGTCGACTACTATTGATTTCGCTGCCGTTGTCGTCACATTGGGGGATAGTTACACACTTCTTTTTTTTTTTTGAGAAGAAGAAGGAAGAATAAATTGTTTTATTGTTTTGTATGAAGTTCTGGTTTTAGACAATTTATTAGAAGTAGGTACTGTACGCCATGGATCGGAATTGGGTGCAATGCGACTTTAATTAATTTTAATTAAGCTTTGAGCAGTTTAATTGTACGCAGCTCCTCCGTTCACAGATGTTAATTGGGTGTTTTCAAAACACAACTTGAATGCTCACGATGTGGAAGAGAAAAAAAAGTTACTTTTTTTATGGGTACTAGTGTCAAAGGAAAATGAACTCTAATGAGAACTTTATAGTTGCCGCTATAATCCTGGAGGACTATCTATTCTGGTGTACGATTTGATGATTCATAATTACCAAATAGAACTTCTGTATACACACATCTTTCTATGCACTGTCCTCGTGATGACACAGGAATGGAATTTTGAGAAAGATTTAGCTATTTTTGTGCAATTTGGGCGGGAGAACTTGAAACGTCCTTGTCTATGTCGAATTGTGTAGACAAAAGACAGACAGGGTGATAGAAAATAATGTGACATTGTCTGAAGACTCATGGCTGAAAATACTTGATCTTTAAATGTGGTTTGCTGGTGAAATTTGAATATTTTAACTTAAATGCTGAGGCCATGAGGGATTTGTGGGAGTTCACTGTACCATTAGCGGTAGACCCGCAAAGCAATTTTGTAAAATTTCTGCTTGAAAAGGTTATTACCTTTTAAAAACGAAAGAAAGAGGAGTAACAAAAGAATAGATATGGAGCGATAGGTTTGTTACGATTCTGCACCTTTTATTTTGTATGCCACTCTACATATGTAGGTACGTATGATACAAATGTGTGCTAAGATGTAAATTAAAAATATCCTTGGCGGTTGCTTTGTAATTTTAGAAATTCTTGAACTTGAATCGTGTTTTGAGCGCATTAAATCTAAAATAAAAAAGATTGGAAGCACACACATAGGTAGTTAGGGAATGGGTTAAGGTCAAGCTAGAAAATTTAATTAGAATCATGTTGGACACATGCAAAAAGAGATTTGCAAATAATTATTAGTCACGATAGTCGAAGTTAAATGAAACCTAGAGGCGTTCTTCTAACCTCAATTGTTGCTAAGTGAGAAACCTTTGTTTTCAATCCTGAATCACAGTTGTTTAGCCTTTCTTTGTCAATTGAAGGGACAAATAAAAAAGTGGGTAGGTATAATATCACTTTTAAAATTTTCTTATTTGATTAAAGACAGTTTTACATATTGGTACATTAAGTACTTCCTAGAGCTATCAGATGAAAAGAATGAAAGTTGCAGATGAGCTGGAGGCACTATGCGCAATAAATAGCCGCAGTCAGCAATGGAAGTAGGCCTTCCTCTTCGGTTAGGGCTATGAACGCTATTAATTGTCCCACGGCTACAGTGTTATTCTTAACCGATCCCTGCGTTAGGTTTTTTTTTTATTTTTGAGACTAAATTTTTGTTTGAATTTTTGTGTTCACTTGTAGCCATCCAAATTATAGCCTGCGCTACAAATGCTTTCTTAATATACTTACTAGGCACCTTATAGAGGGTCAGGTGCAAATATGTATGTACGTGTTGGGCGAGTTATATATGCAAGAATATACCCTAGATGAATAAGACAACCGAAGAAGGGAGATCTTAAGTAAATCCTTTTACCGGATAAAACTGTACAAGTACAAAGGAGATGCATTTTTTTCCTCGTTATTCTTCTCTGCATCTTTTGCATCCCTTACAAAGGATGCTCATTAGAAAACGTTTAGTCACTAAAAAGTATTAAGGTTGCTTTAAGCAGCTAGTCAATAGCATCTAGACTCAGCTGAAGCGAAGGGTTACCTACGGAGACTGTGGAAAGTAGTATTAACCGAGAAATGAGCAATTTGCTAAAACCATTTCATAAGGAAAGTATCGCTATACCTACTTACGTAATTTAAAAAAAAAGTGGTACGCCGTCTTATAGCACCTTTTATAGATTAATTCAAAAATGAAACTCAATCAAAATTGTTTTCGAGAAAATTGGCCTCAAGCAGGTAAAGTAGACGACTTATGACCAAAAACGGTGTAACTTATTTTAAAAGAATTCACAAAAAAAACATAAACATAAAATTAAGTCAAAATCGATAGTGCCGCCTCGAGCATATTGGGTATAACCTCTTGAGCCTGTCGTGTGAGCATGTCTCTAAACTAAAAATAACCTACAAGCTTTGACACTGGTGAGCGAGAGCGGACTTGTCGGTGAAAATCAGTATCAGTGAAATCACGAATAGGGAAACTTGACTAAGCATAAAAAAACAAAATCGCTGCAGCCAGTTTCCCAGCAAATTTGTTTTTTTTTTTTACAAATTTGGCTCTTGTTTAAATACTTTTGGTCTTTTAATCTAATAGCTCTGTCAAATTAAGCGTAATATGATTAGGCCAGCAAATTGGTTTTGCGTTTAATTGTTTTTAACTAAAATAGCTAAAATAAGAATTCAAATTTTGCTCTAGGAACTCCACACACTCCCGATATGGACGGGTCACAGCTGTACCAAACCAAGTCATAAAAAAACTCAAAACTAGTGCTAAATTCTGCGCAAAGTTAAACTCTATTCAGGTCCATGATGAGCTAAGTGACAAAGTGTTTTGTTTCTTAGTTGTGATAAGAAAATCAAGTCAGTGAATCGCATTTTCCATATCTTTTAAAGAATTTTACTTACTTTATATCTTAATATATTCGAATTCTCTTTTTGTGACTTGGCTCGGTACAGCTGTGAGCCCTTTCCTTTGATCCAAATCCAAGTCCCTTCACTTGTTTATGCTGTAGCTTTGGTGACAGACAGAACTGTCAGACTCAGTGTTTTCGACTTCTCTATTATGTATATGAACAAAACTTGGGCTATTCGAAAACTTAATACACCAAAAGCAAAAGCTTTGAAATCAGAAGAAAAAGTAGGTATTCAGTGCCAATTTCAATATGAATACAGAATTAATTAGCGACAAATCATCTGGGTTTTCCGTGCCAACGTCAAAACCACTTTTGAATAAACTCACTAACTCAATTTGCATAGTTATCAATTATCATCATCTGCATCTGCCTAGAAACAAAGTGGTTGTTAATTTTAAGTGTTAAATACTTAGAAGCTTTGCTTTTGTTCCTTAACGTTCAGATGGTCTAATTATTATGACTTTAGGTTAACGTATTACATTGTCTATTATTTTCTAATCCCAAAGGCTTAATGGGCTTGGAAAGTGTCATTTTTATTATCTGTCTTTGAAGTTTTGTACTTATCTTATCTCATAATCTATTTTAATCTTAGATTAAACTCTTTATTGAACTATTAACGACGACGACAAAGCCACACAATTAATTACACACTCTCCTTGGTCCCTTTCTTAACAAAAAAAAAATATAATATAATTTCAGGAAAATAATTTATAGTGCTGTAAAGACCCACTAAAACAACAAAAATTTGCAATAAAAAAAAATACAATTAAATATCTTTGTTTTTTTGCATCGCATCTGTAAGTGGATTAGTGAGAATATTCTATGTTCTATGTGTTCCGAAATAGTCTTTTCCTATAAGTGCTGAAGTTGATGCAATCTTGAGGTGAATCTAAACGTAAAAACAAAAATACATTAAAAATCCTCAATATACAACCGCAGCATCAACATCATAATCATTTAGCGCCACTATATCATCGTAATCATCGGCAGAGGCAATAGCAATAGCAAGAGTGAGAGAAGTAGAAGTAGAAGAAGGAAAGGCAGCATCATTATAGTCACCATCAGAGTTGTAGGAACTTGTGGCATCATCAATCGATCACAGATCTTATCAGGCAACCTTGCAAATGGGAACTAATTCAGGAGCAACAACTGGCATCAATAACAAACCGGGAACAGGAACCGGTGGTGGAGTTGTTGTTGGCGGTGGTACGGGTGACGATGGCAATGGGGGTGGCGGCCAGAACAACCAACAAACAACCCCGCAGTATACGATACCGGGAATACTGCATTTCATAGAGCATGAGTGGGCACGGTTCGAGCTGGAGAGATCGCAATGGGATGTGGACAGAGCTGAGTTGCAGGTGAGTTTCCTTTTTTTTTTTTTTTTTATTCTAAACATAAACTAGCTTTAGAGACTCACCTTTCGTGTATAACGAACGTAGTGTTGGTTATATTAAAATTTATTGTGGCGATTTGTGGTCGAACTTGTTTAGCGACAGACAAGTGGCTGTGTGGGGACAAGTTTACGTCCCACATGTAATTTTTTTATTCGCACGTTTGAGTTTACATTTGTGAAAAGTTATAGACGCCGCCGCCGTTGCCTTTGCTCGGTGTGTTGGCTTGATAAGTGTCTGGCTGGCGAGTAGTAAATATTATTAATAGTTTCGTGAGAGGCAAGGAAAATCGAAACACGTTCCATTTGAATGGATTAGGAGGAGTATAATGACACTCGAAGCTAAAATCATTGCTTTCTATATGTTAAGGTCAACATTTGATTTTAGATTTTTGATACTTTAATTAGGCTCATTAGAGGGAAACTTTATTGCTAATGAAGGCGTAAATGCATGGAATTAGTAACGCTGGTGGTTGAGAGAAAGAATATTTATAGATATTTAATTGAGCTTTTTATTTTAGTTGAGTGCGTTTGGTTTCTTGACTTTTGAAGAGAGTGGACGAGTGCTGGGTTTATTAGAGAGTGGAAAGTCGAACATTTGAAGGTTGATCTTATCGCCGTGTACTCAAGAGAAAGTAGTGCACAGTTAAATTTTTTTTTCACAGGTTGTGGGCATACTATTAGAAAACAGCTTCTAAAATCTTGTCATCTGTAGAACATGCTGGTTGTTTGAGTAGTTCGAAACCTGTGACCTAATTACAACAATCCACAACGTGTAACAAAGATTTAGAACAAAATATCTTGTAATATGTGAACCCTTACTCTCAATTATTGCTCCTAAATCAGAGAACAAAAAACGTCTGTTTTTTACATAAAGGGAGACGTCATAGATTCTTTTGCTTTTGTTTATTTTCATTACTTCTGTAGTGGGAACCGGGTATTTTTGGAAACAAAAATAAACATCAATCCCAAGAATAGATAGCGTGTATATGAGTAAAAATAAGAACCAAAAAGAGTTCACTGCAGAGCTTTGTTTTTTTAGAATTACCTCGACCTAAGTGAGTTAGGTCTCAATAGTAATAATTCTCTATGGGCGTCCAAACTACTGAGGAAAATTGTATTAGATTTTTTCATTCGTTTGTAATTCACCGTATCGCTAGTATGGTGGACGGTACTTGAGAAGCAATATCAGCTTTCAAATCTCACCATAATCCAGAGGGCGACATACATCGGGATCATGGGATCAATGACGACAACACGGACGGCGGCAATGGAAACCATGCTTAGTTTCATTCCGCTTTACATTGTAGTCTGGCAGCCAAAAACTGCTATAAGATTGAGGGAAGGCCGATTGTGGTCATCAAACTCTTACGGCCATTCCTCTATTCTGTTCTGATGGAAGGCTGTCAATGAATTGATCCAATGCAATAATTTCTGACAGAATTTACTGAAAGAACTGGAGAACCAAGAAGGAAAAATGGTTGGCGTTCTATACCGACGGTTCTAAGATGGACAGTGGTACAGGGGCCGGAGTTTATTGTAAAGCCCTAAGAATAAATCGCTTCTTTAGACAGCCAGGCAGCCATTAAGGCTCTGAACTCTGTTATAATTACGTCGAGGCTTGTGAGAACCTGTAAATCACTTTTAAACGAGATATCCAGAGTCAATACCTCAATAATACCCTCAGTTGGGTACCAGGGCATTCGAATGAAAAGAAAAGGCGGATGAGCTTGGTAGGAATGGGTCGATTCTGCACATATCACGGGCCGTTCCTTTTGTAGCAACTCCAATCAGTTCCTTTAAGAAAAAGTTAGAAGATGAAGACTGCAAACAAACGCTGGATACATGCGTAACAGTCAGAGCGCTATGGTCGGCCTTAAACAAGAAGAAATCATCAACTCTGCGTTAACTGTGTCGTTATAACGCACGGGTCGTCTCTGGCGTAATTACCGGTCATTGGGTCATTTGTCTTTACGCAGAGCGACTCAGTATGCTGCATAATGACTATTGCAAAAGCTCCCGAGAAGAAGAAGAAATCGAATCCATTCGTCACCTGCTGTGTGACTGTCCTGTCCTATCCGTCAGAAAAAAAAACTCTTGACAGTCATTTGGTCTCGGAGCTGGTGGACTTAGCTGGCGGACCTCCTGATATTCATGGGTGGCCCTAACAGCGGACATTCCGTACAGCGTTCCCAGGGTTAAACGATTAGGCACTATGGACCTGAATTGTTGGTCCAAGTGAGTAGTGTCTTTCTTGTCACAAGCCACCTATTCACCTAACCTAACCTAACACTCTCGGCTACAGCAGCCACATTCTCGTCTGTGCGCACCGTACGACGACAGGGACTATGAGTGTTGTCCACTAGCATACTCGGCCAAAACTTTTTTTCAAAAAATCGCACTGCTTGGGCTACACAGCGACAGCACTCACTTTGGAAATAAGTTTCCAATTTTTCCAACGTTGTTCAAGCGTGAAGTGACTCATTTCGTTCCGCTGTGGTATGACACTGATTTTCTGTCAAGATTTCGAGCGGGGAACTGTCAGTGATGATTTAAAAAGACACCACTAGATGGCCCACCCTTTATTTGATCGACTCATACCTAAGCAAAGACATGATTTCAATTAAAAAAGCCTGATTAACGAACTCATCTCAACCTTTGATGTTGTAATTCATTTTATGACTCACTCAATATAACCAAACAATTTTAAAACTGACTAACAACATTACCTTTGCTTTACCTCGTCAAACAACAGGTCTGTCCCCGCTAAAACACATCGCTAATAAAGTAAATTTCCGTTGAAAACCTATGTATAGTCTATGGCTAAAAAAAGCGCCCGATATTACAAACCGTCACCAAAATTAAGTTGCTAAAAAAATAGATATAGGAAATGCTCATAATTCACTGTCACAGACCCCATTGTGATATGCTTAACACAATATCGCATACACAAAAATCCATATCCATAACAACCATGGGTGCTTTGCGTAAATTTATTCTTCCGAAAATGAAAAATGCTTATAGCTTCTCTCCACTCCACTTCAAGGTAACTGACCCGTCAATTAAAATCATGAATACAATTTTACATAGTAAGCAAGCAACGTGTGACATTTAGACTAGGCATATAGCCAGAACCCGTATAGTTCTAGACATAGTCTAACAATAGGAGGTCCACCCGTCGTCAGCGCAAAGTGGCTGTCATTATTGAACTATGTTTCGTGCTGTCATCGGACAAATATACATGTGTATTACTTTCTGTTTGTGTAGACACGTCATTTTACGTCATTGCGAGCCGAGCAAATGCTATTACTGACGGACACCCCCATGGTGGCGGTGGTGGTGTTCCATAATACCTATGTGAAATTCCTTAGAATTTTTTCATGTTTCTCTTTTTCTTTAACGAGTTCTTTTTTTTTAATTTTCTCTCTCTTTTAAACCACTACCCGATGACGCATACCCTAAATGAGCCAATTGTGAGGTTTTATCGATCTTGGGTTTCTCTTGGTTTTTTTTTGTGAAATTATGTAAATTTCTTATTTTTTTTGTTGCTTCCTCGTCAAATGCTGAAATAGAGGCAACAAGCAAGTAAGCGAAAAATGAAAAGCAAAAAATGAAAAGAAAAAAAACGCAAACTTAGAACAGGAAGAAAGAAAGAAACTGACACCTTGGCCGCCCGTTCTCCGAAAAGGTAAACAACTTTTTGATGAAAGATATTAAAACGGCGACGCGTGGGTGGGTGGCTCCGTGGTGCTTCCTTGAATGGTTGCTCATTTGCGTGAAACGAAGCAACGCTCTGGGGACACGTATCTTTGTAGGTACGGTGGTTTTTTTTCCACAGTTAAGGTCAAGGATTATTTGTGCCGCCTTGAAGGATTTTTAATGGATTTATGATGGAGCATTCGAAGTGGTGTAATTGATTCTCTAAACTTATTTGTTTGAGACAAGATCAATAGAAAAGAGTATAATCGACGAATTGACTGATTAAGGAAGATGATGGCGATTATATTGTAATTCGATACCGTTTAGGGAAATGATACCACAGCGGTATTTTTGTGTGGTAAAAATGTTACCTCTGAACTTTAAAGGGAACGAAAGACCTTGTATTTGGCTTACCCTGTACATAAATTTCAAATCAAATAAGCCATGAACGGGAAAGGGTTTTTTAATTGGTTTCTCGAAATGGTTTTGCATTTTAATATAAACGCAAAAAATACGAACTGTCAATTTCAAAACGTCAGTTTAGGTTTACATTTATGACATGGTGGAGTTCACGAACGAGCAACGTTCTGACTTCCATTTTCGCTCATAATAATCAAAAATATCGTAGTTTAAAATAAGGCAGATCAGTCGATTCCACACCGTTTATAGGAATTGGGAATCTTTAAGTCCACATTGTGGCACAAAGATCTTGGTCTACACACTTACAAGATTACATTAATTTTGAAAGACTTTTGATCACTTGAAGTCCCAAACCTCTCCGACCAGAGCATAGTGCCAAAAGTTTAAAGAAAATCTAAATTCATCGAAAAATCATCATCGTGTTTGAGGTAATGCCATTGTCAATAAGTAAACCTCCAAAGAGTCTGGCAAGACTCCATTGCATCTACAAAAAGTGACTGTATGATCGAAGTTTTTCTTCTTGTATGGCGCTACAGTTCGGTGTGAATCTGAGCCTCAACCAAAAAGCCTTTCCACTTAGCTCGGTCTTTAGCTAATTGCCTCCAGTTGCACACTCTAAGTTGGTCGAGGTTCCCTTCAACTTGTACGCGCCACCTGCGGCCCTCTACTTCGTCGTTCCTCCGGGTTTGATTCGAGGACTTTGCAGGCCGGAGCGTTGTTGTCCATTGGCTCTACATGTCCTAGCCATCTCGGACGTCCAATTTGTTGACTTCGTCGATGTCGCTGTACAGCTCGTAAAGTTCGTCGTTGAATATTCTCCTCCAAAACTCGTCAACGCAAATGGGACCGAAAATTGTACAAAGAATTTTTCTCTCGAAGCGACCAAGGATATCTTCATCCGCATTCAATAAAGTCCATGTTTCAGCTACATAAAGCAGGACTGGAATGATCAGCGTCTTGTACAGAGTCTCCCTACTTTTTCGAGATAGGATTTAACTGCCTTACTAGTCCAAAAAAACAGCAATTGGCAAGTATTATTCTTCGTTTGATTTCTGCACTGGTATCATCGTCATAGTTTATAGCTTTAGCCAAGGTTGACAAAGTCCTTTACTACCTCGAAGTTGTAGCTGCCCATGGTGACGTTATGTCCAATTCGTCGGAGTTGATTGTTCCTTCTTGTTGACAACATGTGCGTTTGTTGAGTTATCCAATTATGTCAATATCGTCGGCGTATACAAGCAGTTGTACAGACTTTTGATAGATTGTGCCACTGGTGTTGGTTTGTGAATTCTGCACAATCCGCTGATGTTAAAGAAATCAAATGACAGCTCATCACCTAGAACCTTTTTTGACATCGAAGGTTTCAGTACGGTCATTACCGACCTTGAAACTGACAAGTTTGGCAGGGATGTTAAAACTAGACATGGCTGTCATACGCGGCCTTGAAATCGATAAAGAGATGATGATTATCGATGTTGACTTCTTGGGTTTTCTCCAGGATCTGTCGCAGTGTGAAGATTTGATCGATGGTGGACTTACCTGTCCTGAACTCGCACTGATAGGGGCCAATCAGGTTGTTGATAAAAGGTTTCAGGTGTTCACACAGTATCGCAGTAAAAATCTTGTACGCAATGTTGAGGGGACTTATGCCTCTATGATTGGCGCAGTTGAGAGGGTCTTCTTTCTTGTGAATCGAAAAATACCCATTTGTATTAAAAACAAAATTATTTACTTGCCTGTATGGTTTTTTATTGAACGGACTGTAGTGTAAGCTTTTCTAAATATTCTGCGTCTTAATTGAGTCTTGAAGTACGTTTGTTGATTTGTCGAGAATCACTGCACTGCACTCTTTGTTAATCGGCTTGATGACTTTTTCATTGACGACATTGTGTCGGTAATGACAGAAACTAAAAATATCAAAAGTAATTAGGCACATACACTCTGCGTCATAAGATTAAAATCAAGCTTATTGTGAGCTATACTTAGTACATCTAGGTACATATGTATGTATACTCCTGCAAGAAATAATAAAAGAAAAGTTTTTATTTCTTTTCTCCATTTGCGTTCTTCTAATAAAGTGAATTAAGTTTTAAGTCACTTGAATAAGTTCAGTTGGAAAAGTAAGTGCACACGCTTGTGTTTGAATGGGGTCGTAATCTACCTAATCTACGTAAAGCTGTTGCTGAACCGATGTTACACTGAAAGAATAAGATTCCTTCGAAGGAGCAATAACTCTATTTTAATAGTTTAGCACTCTGGTAAAAATGAAAAGAATATTTTCATAGTTTCTGAAAAGAGTTAGGGTTCGTAGTGTGTAAACTTAATATGCTCCTGTCAGTAAAATTTTGTGAAATGAATAATTACCTCATTTAATGACGAATCGATACATATACATATTTGTACGGGCTCTAAAATTTTCTAAATCATGATGCACTCCATCAATGGAACGTAATTTACCAACCTATTTCATTTAATTGAAATAAATGATTTTAATTTAATTGTGTCATTTTATATTTTGACAAACTATGTCCCTGTGGTTTCAAATCACTGTGGCATTTGTTTGTGCTCTAATTATTTTTGAAATGCATTTGTATATGCGTAGCCCCGAGTTCCAGACGTCAGTTAAATGGCTGCTACGGCATTTGCGTTTCTATTGTTCTGTTGTACATCCACAATGTGATGTCAATGCGAATGCTATTTATTTGCATTCTGCGATATGGATTATTTCTACTTTTGCAAAAAAAAAAAAGAAGAAAAAAAAGCCCTCCCCCATACAGTGTGTAAGGCAAAAATAGAATCATACTTACATATTAAGATTTCCCCTTAACTAGCGATCAATTCCTAATTTGAACATATGTATATGTAGGTATTAAAAACGTTTTGAAACTTGGATTAGCCTCAAAACCCCTGTTTTGGCTTTAAGTATCACATTAGGTTGGACAAATGTTCAAAAAATCAAGGCTGAACTACAATAGAACAATGGCTTCGTACGACCACTTCCGTAACAATGCGAATACAAAATAAAATTTATTGTGCCATCATAATAGATTTTTGCTCCGATTCGTTAGGTTTTCGTTCACTTTTAGTGGTCTGTTGCGACAGAGCAGTTCAGGTTTTCGCGTTCAAAAATGTACAGAGACACAATAACCACATCTCAGTAATTTATTTATCCTCGAAAAACTTTGGAAAATATTGAAAACATGTTTCCTAGGTGAGTGCTGTATTGTAAGAATTGTGAAAATAAATTTTGGTCGATATAATTCACCAAGCACGCATGCTGTTTATGAGGATGGAATGTTTATTAATAATAAAAGTTACCCTCGTCCTGATGTCCGTAGAAATAATAGAAAAGTGTGTGCAATAAAGCAAACATCTTTGGAAAATATTAAGATTTGTTTGATTGTAATTTTCGAAAGAAACCAACAGATAAAGAGTTGCTGATAGGAACTTAGTCTACTTCAATTCGAGTGCTTCCGATCCGAAAGGTAAACAAAACAGTCCTTCTATACATATACGGAAGGATAAACTTTTTATTTGATTTTCATGAGTAAAAATACTGTTTTAATGACAAATATAAAACTTCTTGCTTATCCGTTTTATGACCCGAACTTCCCTTTTAAGCTAATTTGATGATTGTGATAAATTATATTACTCCCTTACTTAAGTCAAACATATGTTTCAGTATACAGATAATTTTCTTAGCTATTGTACAAAAATCAAAATATACAATTCGCTCTATATTATGTAAAGACTTGGCCAAATAGAAGCCGGCTTCGGGCACTAGTGCAGTTTATAACTTGAGAGGGAGTAATGAAATTGCAAGTTGGGATGTCTACCCAAAAGTAAAATCAAACATACATATGTACATAAATTATATAAGAGTTAGATGGAGTGGGTGCTGTGTGTAGTTCAGTGCTGTAGTTAGTGCGTTTGGCTACTGCATGGGGCTCCAAGTTGGAATCTAGAAAAATACCATAAACGTTTTTTTTTTTTATGGTTCCATTTCTTGCGAGTGTCAAACAAGACACCATCCAAGAGTATTACTGTCATGAAAATACTTCTCAAAAAATCGCTTTGTCCTTCGGCATAAAACTGTAGGTCCTTTCTGTACGTGCAGGAATGCATGCCACGCACTACACGCACAGTTGTGAGAAATTAGGCCTTGGCGGGCTATGGACTGCTTATGGCCTAACATTTATGGATGGAGGTAGTTGTCCATTCCCAGGTTGTGTTAGGTACAGACACACTTAGTCCATCACGAGAGAGTGAATGCACTGGATTTAAACATGCACACTGCTATTGGACTAAAGTTAGGGCTATGATTGGGGTCCTCTCTTGACATTGTACTTTAAGAAGGCACCCCAGCGGATTAGGACTATCTGAATCTGATATTTGTAGATATTGTGAGGACTTATACTCCTCAGATGATATTACGAACATATTCTGTGAGTGCGAGGGTATTTCTGGCAGAGGTAGGTTCTTGTAATCAACCGAAGACCCTTCTCAATTTTTGCAGGGCAATCAATTGCCTGGGCGACCTGACCATAACCTATTGGACAGCACCTGGTTAGCACACTTAGGTCTGAAATGATCATTGAAGTAAACCATAACTTTTTTCGTCGAATGGTGCGGATGTTTCATTACACTTCAAGGTAAGACAGAGCCTCTCAATTGCTAAAATATTCTCCTGGAAAATGCTACTGGTATCAGGGAGACGAAAGGAGATGCTTACCTACCTTAAGGTCGTTAGAGAAAACGCTACCACCAGCGCGATTGTTTATTTTTGAACGCGTTCATGGTCCTTCGAAAGGACTGGGAAAGAAATCACCGCCCGAAAGCTCCGTCTGAATTAAATTCATTTAACAGAGTCAGGATAGATCAGCTGTCGACTTCAGGCACAGCTGTCACTGTGATCCGTCAGACCCTCAGAAAGTCTGTTCAATAGGAAAGATAATGCTCCTCTTGAAGTCTAGCCTTTAATAAGATGTGGAGTGCATTTGGTAAGAGGTTTTGACGGTAGTTACTTGAGATAGCAAAAGCTAGTTGTTATATAAGCAATCAACTTTTATGGTGCTGACTAAAACATGGAGACCAGCTTATACTTTTTCTTTGCAGGAAATAAATGTTCCCAAAGCTATAAGAACAAAGAAAGATGGATCGATAAGTTCGGGATCCTTCAGGCTGACATGTGAAGACAACATTCACTTCTTTCCATTTATGGGGAATATAAGCAAGATCCAACCGAAGGACTTACTCAATTTCTGGAGGGCAATCAAATGCAGGGGGCGATATGATTTAGGCTTGAGGTTTCTTCTAAACACTAAACGGATCGCGATGGGCTCATTATGGTGCCTAGTGTTTTATGATGAACTCATAGCCCCTTTTAAACCTAACCTAACCTGAGCAGCATACTTATATTTCAAGCATTTTTGGTTTGTCCTTTTTCATTGAAGCTTGTTGAACTATTTCGCTAGTCCTTTGGTTTGGCCTAGTGTTTAGCGAGCTTGTCCCATTGCGCAGGTGCACTTTGAAACAATTTTTGGGCAATAAGTTGTGTCTATGTCTGTACATATTCCCATTCATTTCCTTATCATCCTAGTATTGTTTATGATTTGCAATAGTGCCTCGAATGCCTATAAAATGCGAAAATCTAAATTAAGCATGTGAAAAACTTATACTTCCACAATTTGTCACGATCACTACATTAATCAATTAGACAGAGTTACCAGGTTCAGTTTGCTGATTAACTTCTAATGAACAACTTTCAATGATGATGATTTGATATATAACAACAAAAGCCATCTTTTAGATTGCATTCTTTTGTATCTTATTCCTTTTCAAAAAAAAACTTTAATTTTGTCTTTTCATTGTTCGCCATCGAGCTATTGTACGCTGGCTGGTCCAATCGAAATCAACAAATTAAATACGTAATTAAGTTTGTCCACACTGCCTGCCCCCAATATACTTTCCAATAAAATAAAAATATACATATGTATCTATCATCAGTGAACTATAAACATTTTCTTTATTCTCTCTCGGCTTATTGTTGTGATTCATTTCAATTTCGCAGTGAATTATGTAATACAAATAAATCTATGTGTATACTTTATCGGTCAAGGGAATTAACACGGAAAAAATAATAACAAAAAGCAAAACAAATTTATTTAAATGGAGGAAATTAATAAGAGAGGAGAACAAAACATAATTAAACGAATTTGCATTTAAACTGAGGCGATAAACTCGCTGCCGCCAAAAGAAGAAAAGTAGGAGAGTGCACGACAATATATTTATGAATAAAGATGAATTCCAAATGACGGAAGACGTTCAGTAGACAATGGCAAGAGAAAATAGCGTGAAGACACGTACTTGCACCAACCTACTGCACAAGTACTCTCTGGATAGAGATTCTCTTTTATGGGAAGGTGTTGCGCAATCGCAGTTACAAACAAAAGCGACGGACGATTCCGCGTGCGCTCCTTAAATGCATGCAAACGGGAAGTGTTACTAATTGAGAAAGACATGTTTTTTTGAATCAATTTTTCTTTGTACTTAATTAGGGCAGTTGGAGTGGCCAGTTTAGGAGATCGTTTTTGATGTATTACACCCTCATTATGGCACCCATTAGCGCGATAAACCTTCCTTTGGACTAATTATACTAATAAAGTGCCACTGAATTTGTGGTGGCTCGTGGATGGGTGTTGCATGTTCTACAAATGGCCGCGCGGAACAGGGATTTACTTAATGTTTACATACTTTGGAAGTGGGGAAATGCAAATCACCAGAGCGATAACAAAGTGCGGCATTAAGGAGTTTTTTTTTTTGATATTTAAATGAACTCAAGGTTGTGTGAGGAGGAAAATTACTTTACATATTCAAATTTGATGAAATCAAGAAAATGTATGTATGTTAAGAAAAAAAAAATAAATCACGCTACAGAAAGGCTAGCATCATCCATCATCCCTTGTTAAGTTTCATGGTTAGGCGAAATGAAAAATCGTTTGAATAAATCATCAGGACGACTAAGAAGTCTCACGCTTAAGAGATGTGTTGCGTTACCTTGGAAAGTTGGTGCGATATTTGCACAAAATAAAAAGGAAAGAAAATAATTTAGTCTCGTATCATTACAAAAAAAAAACATGTTTTCTTCAAAGTAATTGAGGTACAAAAGCTTCTACAGATTCAAATTTCTTAGCTTCGAAACCCAAACGCCCACGCTGTGAATTCTCAGCATAAGGGTGTGCGTAATCTCCTCAGTGGGTGCAAATTATAAAAAAATAGGCTAGGAATCATCTGTTTAGCTTGTCTGCATTACATACAATGTGTACCTATACCTACTCAATGAACCTTTTTTTCAGGATGCGCCAAAGATGTATAATCTTCGTAGATACTACACACACCATTCAGAGTTGAACCATTGTCCCCGCGGGACTGTATTACTTCGCGGAGCTGGTTATCAATTATACTAAGTCTCTGAGTCTGCCTCCAGGACTCTTCTTAGGGCTTCTGCTCTTCGCAGGGCGTTTTGCACACACAGTATGAATGAGCAGATCACTATCCACTCGCCTTCTGATCTAGTTATGTGGTTTACGAGACTTGGCAGGTTTCCTCTAACCTCTGCAAAGCGTCTGCAAGTAAAACACTACATGCTCCGCGTCCTCCTCATTTGGACATTCTGGGCACTGGGGTGAACTATCGTGTCTATATCTATGGAGGTATTTCCAAGAACCGCCATGCCCGGACAGGAACTCATGTGGCTATGCATGGAATGAGTTTGTGGGTCCTCCTGTCTTTAGCAGAGTTGTCCTACCTGGTTTGCCACAGCGATGACGAGACTGGTCTTTCCTCTTTCTTGATCCTTTTTGTTTCTTACCAGTTTGAGGGTATACTCTTTGCATTTCATTCGCAAGGATGTCGATTAGGACCATTCCAGGTAATACGCTGTCTCGTCGGAAATTATTTGGATTATTCTGCGCAATCAGAGTATATATTATTTGGAATTACTCTGATTGCGCAGAGTCTTTATGCTGATCATAGCTTTTTTCTGCATACATTTGATGCCAGTGCCAGGGGCCAGGGCGACCGAGGTGACTGTTCTGGACAGCAGAAACTTTTAGAATCCAGCAGAAGCATTCGAGAGAGCGCTGCCTGTACCTGCGATGTCTTCTTACTTGCATAAGCTTGCTTTAAAGCGTAGCCTATTGTCGATCATGAGTCCAAGGTACTTCAGCGATTACTTAGATCGAATTATCTGATTTTCAACCCAGAAGTTCGCATACTCCACTGTCCTGCGACTGGTTATCAGCACAGCCTCAGTTTTGTGAGCGCCTAATGAACCTAACCACACAAAATTGATTTCTTATTTCAAGCTAACTGACAGCTTTCCTTGTCCACATTTCGTCAGGATACATATTTCAGTAATCTCCTTTCTTTGTATTTACTAAGAATGGCCGTTTTGTAGGCTTGATAACTGTTGTAAAATCCTATGACCCTTACACCACTTATTGACTAACTTATACAATTCTTCACCTACTGCCTTTAGACATCGTCAGCACACAAGTCTTTGCCTCAACGACGATTCGTCTTCACAGTGGCTAAGCCTTAACCATGTCCACTCCTCTGTTCTTAATGAATACATCCCAACCAAACTCAGCTCTGGTCAACACTGTCGTATATCAATTCCGGCTCGTAACCTTTGGTCTAATCTTAAGCAGGTGGATGTCGGAGCGATTCACATCTACACGGATTGATCTAAGACCTCAGACGGAGTTGGTAGTGGTTTTTACTCCTTTGTGCTTAACTTAAGCATCTCCTTCTGCCTCCTCAATAAAGAATCACTATCATGGCTAAAGTGTAGGGTACTGCCTGTTAAAGATGTTATCATTTTCACTGACAGTCATGCAGCTAGCAGATCTCTGGAATCATCCACAACCACATCAAAGGTAGTACTAGATTGCCGCTCATCTCTGATGGATATCTTGGATCAGTAGAACATTCACCTATGCTAAGTGCCTGGCCACAGAGATATTCAAGGGAACTGCCAAACTTGGTACAACCCTCCCAATTGCTTGTGCTATAGGGAAAGTCAAGGCTCTATGGTAACACTATCCTTTCAGAACATCTAGAGAGCTTTGGTTCAACCTTAACCAGAAACGTTCAAACGAACTGATGTCTCTGAAACGTTCGGACCTGAGCATCATCATCAGTGTCCTCACAGGACATTGCCTGATTGGCTTACACGCCAGACGTCTGGGCTTCCCTTCAAATGATTTCTGCAGGAGGAGCAGGAGGAAACGATCCCTCATCTTCTCTATAACTGCCCTGCTCTAGGGTCAAGAAGGAAACTCCACTTGGGATCCCATTTCTTCGATGACATTGGTGACCTGACGGGTCTACCCATCGGACACCTTCTGCGCTTTATCAAAAGCTCCGGCTGGATTTCCTAACTTTTCAGCTCAACCCTCTATCAATCTCTCTCTCTCTGTTTGTTTAATCTACGTTGCAAAACCTAGCCTCCAAACTACTCTCCTTATTCTGTCCTTTATGTAGTGCTAGTGTCAGTATTAGTGTTTTAGATCTAGTGGTACCACAATGGGCCTTTTAGGCCTAAGTGAGCTAATGCTCATCTGTAGCTGAGTACTAGGAACCACTCCAACCTAACCTAGTAACTGTCTACTGGTAGAACTGAGAAATCTCTCTAATTCTTAATTTTCGTATAGAGACTTCGCGCTACCTTTTCGGCTCTCTAGTACTCCTTATGTATTTTTTTTTGCACATACGAAACAATTTTGTATCCTTCTTATTGCGCGATACATCAAAGATTGCTGTAATCCAGCAAGTACAGCAAATTCGTTACTCCAACATGCTTTTGAGTAAAAGTATTTACATAAAAAATAGATCTCGAAAGACTTCCGATTCTAAATCCTATCACTGAAGGGGAGAACCTTTGTCGGCACTTAACACCCAACTAAAAGAATAAAAGAGAACTTAAAATAAACCTCTTTGTTCAAAGAATCAAAACCTAATGGGATTTTAGCTTGGGTTGCAAATAATTTTATCCCAAAACTACAGAACGACTTTCCGGCACACGTTCTCTCTTCTACCTGCTGCAGTCATAAAATGCCTTTAATTGCTAAATTCAATCTACCACGTAACGAGAAAATTAAAATCATGTCCTCTTGCAGCAGCAATTCTCTGTTGAAGAACACTCCAGATTACATTCAAATCACGTAGTTAAAACACCTTTCGATCCGACCTAAGCCTCTGCAGCTCAACTCTGTGGATATAGAATGAAATGCCTGTCTCTCACCCTAAAGTACAGATTCAAGAGAGAGATGGAGTTGAATCCAATTCCGATTGGGATTTACTTTTACCATCACCATATACATATTGTTATTTGTTTACTTTGTCTAAAGCCATACACGACAAAGGGGCAAACACTTCTCTGTTCACTGTTCAGTAAATGTACATATATACAACAAACGACAACCCCTGAGTAGTAAAAGAGCTGACATTTGTAATAGTCTTACCCATTTATCAAAGCCATTATCAGTGAATGCCATCTTCATCTAGTTTTGATTGCAAATTGCGATTGTCTTTAATTGCTTCCCCCCGTACGTTTTTGCTTTCTACAAAAAGAGAATTTCTAACAAAAAAAAAAAAAACAGATTGCAACTCGCAAAAATGCGTGTCATCATCGATTGTGTGAAGCGCAACTCGACGACTAGAGTCGAGTGTGAAGATAGTCAGATACTTGACGATAGAAGAATGGATTTCATACACCACATAAAACTTAAGCGGTCATGCACTATTTAACTTGAATAGAAAGTTTTTTTTTATTATATTTTATTTTATTTGTTTTTTTTTTGTTCACTTTATAGCCATTATATTGAGTCAATTATTATGCGTGGTGAGTTCAGTGAACCAAAAGGTTAGTGGTGTGTGCTGCGGTGGTTATTGATCGAAAAAAGGGGGAGAGATACTCTACTAGTACTACAGATTGAATGGAATGAATTTCTTTTCGAGAGCAGCTTCCTTTTTGCTGATGGTACACTCGAAACTTTGGTTTTCTCTTTTAAGAAAATTAAAATGTAGTTTTTCTTCCTTTCTGCTGAATCGTGAAAAGAATAACTAATAAATATTAACTTTGGCGTAGAAGAGAAAGAGAAACGAAAAGAAAAAACTTGTTAATTTACTTAGACTGGCAAAAACTGGGAAGAACTTATATAAATCTCTATTTCTGGGTCAGATACACTAACACTCTCTTTGGTTATTATTATTTTTTTTTTTAATACCCCATTCCATAGGGTAAAGTAGTTTCTGATACAGTGTTTGTAGCAAAGAGAAGTAATAAAGATGGAGATACATTAGCGGTTGTTGCTGAAAGTAAGCAATTAAAATTATAGTTAGTTTGTAACTAAATTATCAGCACAGAGACCAACCGCACATTCAATTGCTTCTAGCGCCATCTCTTGCACCCTAAGAAATGGTAGTGGCATTAGCACATTTGATTGCTTGCAAGATGACGTTATCTAGGAATACTAAATCTTAATTTCAACGTATGAACCAGCTTTATAATTCAGTGTAAAGGGTGGGACGTCTAGTGGTTTCTTCTTAAATCATGGGTTATTTTGACACTGACAGATGTTTTCCGCTTGAATTCCTTCGCGGAACGAAAGTCACTTTACGCTGGGAAATATTGAAAGCTTATTCCCAAAGTGAGTACTGTGTAGCCCAAGCAGTGGGTTGTTTTAAAAAGTTTGAAATGATGAGACTGGTATGCTAGTGGACAACACTCATGGTCCCCGTCGTTGTACGGTGCGCACAGTTTGAGAGTTATTGGCCCACTTTTCTTCGAAAATGTGGCTGGCTACAACGTTTCGGTCAACGGTGGGCATTACAGAGCCGTTTTAACCGTTTTTTTGTTTACCATCAACAAGGCATTGGAAAATATCATGAACTAGTTCTTGGAAAATTGCGGTGACAGAATGTGCTACTCCGAGAGCCAGCCGAGGCAGCCACTTGAACGACTTTGTGCTCCATAATTAAAAGGGAATGTTTGCTCTTACTAATAAAGCCATAGTACATGGAAAAAAATATAATATTGTTCATATTATTGCCTTTTTAAAAAATAAATTTGTTTTCGGCCCACCCTGTAGATCTCAGCTTTACAGCTCAGCGACTTGCAAATACGAATGAGCGAATATTCGTAAATTTATTTATATTTTATTATATAAGTAGTCACAGCAAACTTCAAATTTGACTTTTTAATTACCAACGACAAAATTAATTGTGAGGTTAAACTCTCGCGAATGAGGTTAAACTCTTGCAAATGTACATAGATTATGTTCCACATCTGTGGAATGTGAATAAAATTTGACAGTTTGCAAGGAGCAATCGCTTATTCGCAGAAAAATCGGCAAATTGTTAATATCGTCACAGAAACTAATTGGAATCAATTTTTTTTTATAAAATTATCAATTGTGTGCCTTTAAATGCACTAAAAATCGTTTACCGCCGTTCGCCCTATCGACGGTTGCTGAGCTGTGAATGGACACCAGATCACGATGAAACTTTTACCAAGTTTTAGGCTAAGTCTTGATGCAACTCCGAAAACTTGAAAAAAAAAGAACATTGTCTTGGCTTCTGTAAAAATTTTCAACAAGACTAGTCTAATTTTTTCTTAAATATCTTAAATGCTCAGACAGGTCTCAATAAAACATGAGGCCATATGAGTCAATTGGACCAGGATCATCCGTATATCTGCGCGACCAAGTCTCCATCAAACGAAATCGCAATATTTCTTCAAATTAATCCAAATCTTCTAGATTTTGCCATACATTATCGAGGTTTCGGCGAAACCTTCTTGAAATCTCCTTGAGTTCATCCGTCCATAAAAGGTTGTCAAATGGAACAAGCCTAAGCGTGAAGTTTAGTTTATTTTGGTGTTTATTTTTAAATGTCAAAATATAATGTGTCAAAACAACTGGGACTTCTACCAATTATACTTTCTATTTTTCATATTTTTAATACTTACATGCATATAAATTGTATGCATTGTTTAATTTATAGTATGTTTCAAAAAACGACCACTTTTCGGTTTCCCAATATGCCCACTCTCAAGTCCCAACACTGATTGCGAAAGTCAACCAACAGCTGTTTGTTTGTTTGTTTCCCGCCTCTTCAAAATGGACAGACAATGACAATCGAAATGATTTGGATTTGGTGGGGACGCCTTACTGAGGTTTCGGCAAAGAAACATGGTATATGACATTAGTTTTTGAAGTTTAATTGTTGAGCAATTTTGTAGACTTATGCAAAGATGTGGACAGACACAGGCACTCGTATTTGTTGGCGGGCTGTGAATAACTATAAATGAACGCGAATGACTTGTTTTTTTATTCATAATGTCCCAAAATTAAGGCATATTTTTATAGCATTGCCAGCATGTACGTTATCATTTTGTTTAAGCAAAGCTATGCCTAAGTTTTTTTTAACTTTAAAACGTCTCGACCCTTTCTACATTATTATAGGACATACCAGGCAGAATTATGGTATTCATTTAATTTCCCTCAACATGTATCGTCTCTGTATGTCTTTTTTTCTACCCTAATCGAATAGAAGAAACAATTCCAAGTTCCATATCGAAGTGATGGTACGTATTGGTCGCATTTGTAATCTGATTATATCATACACAGATAGAGTACAGAAAGAAGGGGGTGCTCGAACATGTTGTGCCCATATGGGGGTATAATTGACACATTTCTTAAAGTGTCACAGTATTTCTGTTAATATGAGAAGAAGAATATGGTACAGGGAAGAAAGTGTGCGATAAAACTAAGTGCATACTTTGAAGATGTGTCAGAAGTTTTTTAAATTAAACATCTTCTTGAAGAGTTTGTTTGTTCTTAATGAACAATTTGGATTTATGATATTTTTATGCGATATGTGTCATATACGTATTTAATGGATTGTATTTTTGAATATTATATTTTGTGTTTTCAGAGAATAGCTATTAAAAGTTCTGTTGAACGTAAGTTTATTGGCGATTCAATTAAAAATAGCTTTTGTGTGATTGGTATGAGCTGTCGCGCCAGTTATAACTTTTGTAAAATTATTTTAATTACATGACGGAAATGAAGCGCATATGTATATAGGAGTGAAGTTTTATTTAAAATGAGGGAAAAATAAATTAAGTAGGAGTATTTAGCTCACATTTTTAGCAGTAAATGTGGGAGGTTTTTGACGTCACACTTTTTGAAAGTAGTGCTATAGATCTTTTAAAAATTAACAAAATAGAAGTCCAATTCAAGCTGCTCTAAGGCCCAAACTGCGAAGTGATAACGAAGCGGATGGTCGTACGCCTTCAATTGCTGAGTCAATGGGACCTTGTAAGCGAATAATCCGAGATCTTTGTCCAGAGCTGTTGAGAGCGATGGCGAGTTGACGTTCACTAATTAAGGCTCAAACTCTCGGCTGCAGAAGCCACATTCTCGTCTGTGTGCACTGTACGACGACGGAGACCATGACTGTTGTCCACTAGCTTGCGTACAGTAGGTGTGGTGGGTGCTTCATTTCATCGAAAACTTCTTTTCAAAAAACGCACTGCTTGGGCTACACATAAGTAGAAAATCGAAAGAAGTTGAATTGAATATCATTTGTGAATCTGACTACTGCGTATACGTAACATTAATTCAGATTGCGATTGCCGTTTGTCTTTAAGCTGCTTTGGTGTCAGGTTCTAGAAGTTATGCAAGCTCCTTGTCTCAATGTGTGAAACAAGATTTAATATTCATATTCTAGTTGCCTACTTCACCAAATAAAACTTAATGTCCTGTTTTTATCCTTAATTCAACTAAATTCTTTTATTTTTTGTTTTAATAGGCTCGCATATCAATGCTACTGGGGGAGAGAAAAGGCCTCGAGAGTCTCAAATCCGATTTGATACGACGAATTAAAATGTTAGAATACGCCCTAAGGCAGGAGCGTGTGAAATTCCATCGTCTCAAATATGGCACTGATCCGCCTCAACTGATGAACGAACTGAAACCGCCAACCGATGAGACGGGTATTGGCAACGAAGTCGCACCCGACTCGGAAGTACCCTACAGTTCGGTATCGAATACAACATGGCGACAGGGCCGACAAATGCTTCGACAATATTTACAAGAGATCGGCTATACAGACAATATAATCGATGTGCGCTCGAATCGCGTCCGATCACTGTTAGGCCTAAATAATAATTCCGAACAAGAAGAGAATGTCAGTCCCAATGTAAATGGGAATGAGAATAACAAACGAGCCTCCGAATCAGAAGGTAAGCGCTCCCGAAGCGAGCATCATATTTAAATTTTAAACTTGTTATTCAAAGAAAAAGTATTTTACAATGTCAAAGGACGACGAACACCAGCCAAGAAGGCGCAACAAATGAACGATGCCATGATGCTGGAGACCGAAGCCGCTGTGATGGCTAATTTTGAATTCTTGGCCCAAACAGAAATGTCCGATGACGACGAAATAAACGATGACCTCGAGATGATGGCCGTCGATAACGATGAATCCGATGTAAAGACAACAAAACGAAACAAGGGCAAGGACATGATAACGACTGAAGGTAAAGCTTGCAAACTAAACTGATCCTTTTAAAATGCCTATAAATAATTATAGACTATGCAAAAATCAATAAATTTGCTAAATGTATATTTATTTCATTAAAAAAAAAAAAAAACCAAAAACTATATGTATCCAAAATCTATTCAGCTGTAGCAATGTACTAAAGAAATATCAAATTAATAATCAGTATTAACTTAACACACGACCAAAACACTGAGCGTTTTTCTTTTTCTTATATTTTGTTTTCCTTTCAAACTAAAACACATAATTAAAAATAATATACAAAACAGTAATTGCTTTGCTTTTGTGCTTCTTCCACTCGATTACATTACATTTTTCTATACAACTTTCAATTCGCTTTGTGCTTAGTTCTTATAGTTTATTTTTGCCTCTCCCACTCTATTCTTCTTTATCTTGTCTTTATTTTATGAATTATTTAATGCTTAATGAAACGAATGATCCGAATTAAAGAAGAAAAAAAAAGGCTTCAAAAAAACACCCACTCGAATGTCTTTTATCACACACATTCGATGGATAGTGTCCATTTGGAAGAGATAATACGTTTTGGCCATTTATGGGAGTAATTGGTACCGCTTTTATGAGTTTTGCTACGAATGTAGTTATAAATGTGTTATTGCGTTTATGTATTATGATCGTGCACGCTGTGATGGTCACCTAATGAAATGTTATCAGTATTTTGGAATTTCAGTTCGTGACGCACATAGGATTGAATTATTGATATTTCGATAGCTTGGGGTGTCCTTAAAATAGGTTACTGAAGGATAGGTTTTGTGTTATTTTGTCAACATGTATTCGTGATGAAATTCTTTAAGAAGGTCAAAACAAAAATATAAAACTAAACATTGATTCTGATTAATAATGAATATTTTAGAGATTTCCTATTTTTGTAGAAAAGATTGTTATAATTGTGTATTATAGAGTTACTACTCAAGTGTTGTTAACAGTTATAGACTTCGTATGCATTATTAAATTCAATTGAATAAGGAACAAGGAATTAAATACTTTAGGCAGTAATATTGCTTTGAAGCTTCAGCTAGTACCTGCTTTTGTTAGTTAGGATTTTAGAAGTTCTTTTTTGACTTAGTTTTTAGCATCAAGTCCTTAATGGCAAAGTTATGATCCGAGGTAGAAAACAGGCTTCCAGTTTCGGATCACATCATCGCTGGGGACAATCAAATGCTCGTACTTCTGCGTTTTTATTTTGTCTGCCTTTTTTTCACAATTGTGTAGAAACCTTGATTGATTGAGATTCGAAAGGTATCTGCTTTGAGTATGACAATTCCGACTGAGCCGGTTGCTTGTGATTGACTCTTTTACATGAAGACTTCCTCCACCTTTGAGCTTCTTATTCTTTCTTTTGAGCTTCTCCTGCTGTCATGCGAAGCATATTCATCTGAATTGCTATTAATTTGCTCTCATACGTTTTGTACATATATTGCCAATCATTGTCAACCATACATATGTATGTGAGCGTCGAAAGTAAAACAGCGGTGTAGATCATTCTTTTCAACTTAGGGTTTATTTTTTGGTCACAGAAGAGAGCGCAGTTTTCCTCCTGTTAGCAATAGAGATAAAGCATACAATTTTTATGCAACGTGTTGCTGAAAATGCTGTTCGGCCATATAAGACGATGTTCAAAATATCGTCTACTAATCACTTTTATTGTTTTTTTTGCCGGCATCGTTTTTCAAGCTCCGCACCTAATTGGTCTATTCCTTTTTATATTAAACACGAACTGTTGAAGGCTTTAAATCTTTCTTCATTGAGTTGCTTTTAAATATTTTGCGATATAAAACGTATGAATGTGCATCCATCTGATTTTTTCAGTATTTTTATAGTAAGTTGCACTATGTAAGATTACTTATGCTCCTTAGTGTTTCGGATCTTGGACTCTGTTCGAGACGGGAAACTTATGGTTTTGATACGATGTTTGACGATCGGTATGTACATAGTTTGTACGTAGAAGTCCGCGGTAAAAAAAGATAGCAGAGGGTACCCTCACTCTTCTCTCATCTCTTGCTCTATTCGTTTGGCTTTTTAACTTTTTACATATCTACAATATCTCAAAGCATAGCATCTCAAAAATCTTTCTGCCCTTCGAAACTTTCATAAAACTGTAGGAGCCTTCTGTACGTGCAGAAATTTACACCACGCACAACGCGTACAGTTGAGAGAAGCTAGCTCTTGGGCCTCTATGGGCTACTATCACTTGTTTAGACTCAGTAAAGAAGTGACTGAGAACTGCTGTGCCTACCAATACTTTTTTAAGATAAACCAAGAAACTCATCAAATGCTTTCGTAGAAGGGGAAGGTGCTAAGATTCGTTGTTATAAAGTTCTTTCTCGAGTAAGCGTCAACCAAAGTTTTAGGCATATGGTCCATTTAAATCACTGGAAAGATTAGCATTTTTTGCCAACATCTTTGTATATTTTAAGTAACCACTTAAGTCAAAAACGTATGTGTGTTAGTATTACTTCGGGTTAGATTGTAAGTAGAAGCTTAGAACATTAGAAGGTTATAATGTTTGTCACCGTTTTCATTTGATAATAACTGCATCAAAAGACATACATAGATATATTTCTTGGAAATAAATAGTTCAGTAGTCTAGTTTGTAGTGTGCTTCTTGCCAAAACCTTCACACGACATTGAGTTAGTATGGTTTTGGGTAAACTCTAAGCGGTTTCTATCATTTTTCGCGAAATAAAACTAGCATAACCCTAACTTCTAATCCCATTCCATTCAAACAATCTTACGAATATCATTATTTTGTTTCAATTTTAATTTAAAATTCCATTCTACCTGCTGAAGTTTCTTTAGTGCATCGCTTGAAAGGAAAACACGCGCATCACACCAGAAAAAAAAAACTATAACCAAAGGGTTGATGGCGCTATTGATAATAACAAAAACTGGAATTGGCTTATTTTTACACACAAATTTTCTGTTGTTGTTTGTCTTTTTGTTTGTGGAAAAGAAAAAAACGCATTTTCATTTCTTTTCTCCTGTTTTTTTTGGTTTATATTTTCGGTTCTACTTATGATTTATTCTTGTTATATTTTGTTTTTCTCTCATTTTTATTTCTAAGATCTTGATGCCGAGGTTGGGGAGCAGATTCTGAATGATATAAATCTATTAACTGAAGGTGCTTACATATCCAAATAAAAATATGAAAATGCCATAAGTATTTGTAGATAGTTATATAAGTAAACAATAAAAAAACATAGAAACATAGTTAATACCTCTCTGTAAAGGTAGTGCATGCAAAACAAGTAAAAGAATGAAGTTCTTTAGACTATACAGTTACATATTTTCTGTTTTCACTTAGAAAAAAAAAAGATTTTTTTATCGAAAATTTTATTTGATCATTTTCATTACCCTTTCTGTGTGTGTGTGTGCTTTTTGTTTGAAGGATACTCCAATACGGACTCTACACGACGCAATCTTATCGCTGGAGGAGATGAAGAAGTCGACGCCTCACTGGGCCTTGGCGAGCTGGCGCAACTCACAGTCAATAACGAGGCAGAGAGCAACTATGACGTGGCCAATGCGAAAGAGAGCGGCTATCGGAAAACCTGGAATGCCAAATACACACTGCGATCACACTTTGACGGAGTACGTGCATTGATTTTCCATCCCGAAGAGCCTGTATTGATCACCGCCTCTGAAGATCACACTCTGAAACTGTGGAACCTGCAGAAAACTGTACAAGCCAAAAAATCTGCTAGTCTCGACGTTGAACCACTGTACACATTTCGCGCCCATACCGGTCCAGTGCTGTGCCTAGGTATGTCGGCCAACGGTGACACATGCTATTCGGGCGGCCTTGATGGCAAAATTGAATGCTGGAAACTGCCAAGTTCGAATATCGATCCGTATGATTGTTACGATCCACAAGTGCATGCGGCCACCTTGGAAGGCCATACAGACGCTGTTTGGGGTCTAACCACACACCAGGGTCATATAGTTTCGTGTTCAGCTGATAGTACGGTGAAATTATGGTCGCCCAAGTCCAAGGAGCCACTACTCAAGACATACGCATCTGAAGCGGAGGGCATACCCAGCTCTGTGGACTTTGTACGCAATGAAGTCGACCACATTGTGGTGGCTTACCAGAGCGCCCATTGCATTATCTACGACACTGAATCGGGCAAACAGATCATCAAACTGGAGGCTGCCACCGAAATGTCTGGCAATACGGGTAAATTCATAAACAAAGTAGTTAGCCATCCGACGCTTCCGATCACGATAACCGCACACGAAGATCGTCACATTCGTTTCTGGGATAACACCAGCGGTACACTGGTGCATTCGATGGTTGCCCATCTAGAGCCGGTCACCAGCTTGGCCATTGATTCGCATGGATTGTATTTACTGTCCGGTTCGCATGACTGCTCGATACGCCTGTGGAATCTGGACAACAAGACGTGCGTGCAGGAGATCACCGCGCATCGCAAGAAGTTCGACGAGAGCATATTTGACGTGGCCTTCCATGCCACGAAACCGTACATAGCGAGCGCCGGGGCGGATGGCCTAGCCAAGGTATTCGTCTAGGATGCATTTTTTTTTTTTTTTTTTTTACAATTATACATATTATATATATAAATATTAATTATACTATAAACTATGTTATGAAACAAAAAAAAAAAAAACCATCAGAAAAAAAAGAAAGAAAATTAATTAGTTATTTTTTAGATTTAACAAAAGCATCTATATATTAAAATAATTATACAGTAAAACAAGAAACAAATAAAAAAAACAAACAACAAAAAATAAAATGCATTAAATTATAAACAAATTAAAGGTAATGTAAAAAAAATTATAAAAAAACCCAATAAAATGATGATATATAAAAGAAGATAAGCAAAAAAGTTTAAAAAACATGATTGATAAACAATTATTAATTAACTAGATGGTATGTAGAAGTTGCACAGCATTTGGATTCATATGCGAGATTAAAATAGAAGTAATACTAGTGGAAGAAGTTAGAAAGAAACAAAAAGAAGAGCGTCAAGCATTTGGTATGCATGTAATCGAAACAATTTTTACTATATTTTTGGTTTTTTTTTGTAGAATTTAAGCTAAATTTTGTGTTTGTTTCCCCTTTAGTTTCATGACTCATTGTGTAGATATCATGGCTCAATTATTAATCAACAGCGCATTGACATTCTGAGAAAATTTTGTGGCTTTAAACATTTTGTCTATCTGTGCTTAGTCGTTAAAAATTTGTGCAGACACTATCCTGTAGTCGATACGAGATGTGACATTGTATTTCCCATACCATTTAAAAAGGAAATGAACTTAAGGCCTGTCGATTGACAAGTTTATATCGATATTCTGATTAGTTCTTTGTTTTTAACGGGCAATTCACTATATTATTAAAAAATGACTTTCTGGGTTATTTGATGCTTTGTACGGTATTAAGGCTAAAACAGCGGAGAAATGACAGTGAATGTCCCTAAAAATCGGTTCGTAACAATTGTAGCAAAACACGTTATCTACGAGGAATACCAATGTGTATAAAGAATTTACCAATAGCTACTTCATATTTCGACAAAATGTTTCAAACATCAATTTTTTATTAATCGCGGCTTGTTTCTGCATTATCTACATATTCATTCGAATTCCCGGTTAAAATTATTCGCTTTTCGACAAGAAATCATTCCTCTTGCGAACATCAACCATCAACTAATTGATGATTGCTAAAATGTATCAACTAGAATCGATTGCTGTGTTGTCCTGAAATTCAAGTTATGAAATAGGATGCTACAGTGAAAATGAACACCGCTTCGCTAATCTAGTTGCTATAATACTCTTGCACCGGGATGACAGATTTGCCGCTAACGAATCTGAAGGCGCTAGGTCAAAATCTGTCATCTCAGAGCGAAAATATTCTAGCAGCTAGACTAGCGAAGTGTCGGAAACGCGCTCAATCTTTCAAATATTCTTTTACTATAAAGAAATGTATGTGTTTGGAGGCAATTGTTCCTCATTTATTTGCTTCTGTAGCAAGAGCAAGCTCAGCATAGGTAGCATAAGAAATATATGCCTCGGGGATGCATCATTACACTTTTGTAACACATTCCAGTCACTGATTCTACACTGTCAAATTATTGTCAAATAATAGCTTTTTTTTGCGTGGGGGAGGTGGTATTCTTCAAAAGACGGGATTGAGCCTGGTACCCAGTTACAGGGTGGGATTCTTACACACTAACCCCTTCTCTGTTCTTGGCCTTATCCCTGTGGAACTGCCTTCTTGGCATTTCATCGTCAAGGGGCTTATGATTCACTTGTCATCTGGGTCCGTGTAGTCCCTTTGAACTCTTCTCTCAGGTTACAGTTCACGCCTTTGCGTATTACTGTTTATGCGTATGTCCGCCTGTCGTTGCGTCTTTATGGTCACATTTTGCAGTGTAGCTGCATGCAGAATCGTTTGCATTTCGTTGTATTTACTAAAGAGTTATCAATGTAACGTGTCATTAAGTCTAATAAAGAATCAATTCAATTCAAATTTAATAATCTGTTTAACTAGGTCACACGACTAACGGTAATTGGATGTTGCTGTGCATTGAACCTACTTGATTTTGTGAAATATAGTGGTAGCATTTAATTTCTTTTGACGAATCCACTTTCCAAAAAAATGGACAAAATGCCCACTTTGCTGCTGCTCCTCTTTTTATTCCAACTCTGTACTGTTTATGCCTCTTGGTTTGATGTGTGCCTCTTGGTTTCGGTAAAAATTACTCTGCTTGGGCTAGTTCTAGAATGAAAAAGTCAACCCAATTCTTGAACACGAATACGACAGTCGAATCCAACTATAATCGCATCTTATCCAACTATAGTCGTATTTTACGAACAAATATACGACTTTGTAATAACTAAAAGCGACTATGGTCGAATTCGACTGTCGTGTTCCAGTTCAAGAATTGGGGTGAGTATTTAGTAAATCTGTAAGTGATGCGTTTAGTATTGTCAGCTAGCAAGCTGACTTAACTCGTAACGGAATGAAAAAACCGATCAGCGATCCTGTAGATCTAAAGTCAGTTATCAGATACAGCTACAAATACTATCCTCATAGAATACTGCCTTTCACTATTAAGCACATGTTCACCTGGAGTAATCCTCTGTACCATTTTTTTAAGTCTCTTCTTTGAGATTGAGTTTTTACTCAGAATAATAGGTACTACCTGAGTCATTAGTCCTTGTTGAAAATATAATGAAAACCTTTCCCTTTGCCCTTTGAATAATCGCTTACTAATTATTTCGCATGGTATCGGAGAAGCTAGTCTGTTTCGTATGATCTCCAATACAATTTAAAGTCAATCCTTAGATTGGACTTTAAAAAAAAAAATGTCACACAATAACATAAGGTGACTTTGTTAGTAATCGATATCAATGCTGTGATAATAAAGGTATGAGAATGATTATTAGGGAACGATAGTCCACGTCTAAAGAGAATCTTAATCATTTGAATCAGCCAATTCATTTCCTATTTACTTTTGTTTAAACTGATTCTTTGCCTTGCTTTGAAAATTATTTTATACCAGTGTTTTTATCGGTTCATTGTGTTTTCAAATTTTATATAAATTAAAATCAAACAATTGCTCTCGATTACAGTCATATCAAATTATGATATAAATAAATTTTATTTATTAAAAAAACAAAAGAAAAAATAAATAATAAACCGACTCTATCTACAGATTTAAGATTTAATGTCTAAGCATTACATACGATATTAATTAAAAAGGAAACAACAAAATAGAATATATATAAATTTAGGACAAATATAACGAAAGAAAAATAAAAGAAATGCATATTGGTTATAATTCTGTACGTTTAGTCTTATATTGCTTATATACTGAAATTATTAAATTACTCCCTTTCCTTTCCACTGTCTGCTTAGAAAAAAAAAAAAACAAAACAAGTAAAAATAATAATAGCATAAGAAATCTGTGCAAAGGTACGGCGTCGCAATGATCTTTTTGTTTTGTTTAATTTAAAACTTATATATACATGTGTATATTTTAAAGAAAATTAAAAGTTATTATTCTAGTTTTACAGAACTTGTAGCTTTTATTTTCATTTATATATAAATATAATATGACTTATCATTTTAAATTATTAGATTGAAAAATGTATATGAAGTAGGATTTATATATAAAAAAACAAAACAAAAACAAAATCAAATATTTATAAATTGATAATAAACAAACAACAACAACAACCACAAAAACAGAAACAACAACAGTGTAGTAACGAACAATTGAATATAATGTTATTTAATTAAAAATTCATGATATATATATTGCATTATATATAAATTTAATAATAAATAAATACAAAATCTCCCATTTTTACAAATATAACAAAAAAACAGAAGAAAAAGAAGAAGAAACAAAGTTGACGAGTTAGTAAAAAGATGATAGAAAACTAGCATTATTAAAAGAATAAAAAAGAAGAAAAATCAACTTGAAATATGAGAATTAATAAACATTTTTAAGTAATAATATTTTTAACTATAAGGAACCTATTATTACAGTTATTATTATTATTATTATTATAAAATTGAAAAGGAAAAAAGAAACAAAACAAAAAACAACTGATTTTAAAATAATAAAAAGAGAAATCAAACAAAATATAATGATGATGGCATGATTCAAGGTTTTAAAATAGAACTACGATGCAAAAGAAGAAAAATAAAGAAACCATATTATACATATAGATATTTACATAACGGTCGTATACATAGATATGTTTTCGTTTAGTTCTCTTGTTTCATTTATTCTAATTATTAGATTTTCCTTTTTTGTATTTTTATGTAAATTATAGAAGGAGAAAAAAAAATATTTTATTTCGAAAATTTAAATTGTGTATTTGTCTTTCATTTTGTTGGGGATTTCGTTTCGTTTTTTTTCTCTTTAGATTTGGTTTTTCTTTCTTCTTTTTTGTGTTTATTCTATTGCAGGTACTCTCTTTTACTATTCTAATTCAAACACAACCAAAGGAAAGCTAGCAAAGGATAAGCAGTTAAATGATTTGCTATTTTGGTACTTCACTTCTTTTGTGGATAAAAAACAATTAAAATTGTGCACAAATGTAGTAGATTGGAAATGCACTCAGCGAAATTTATTAATATGTGACCATTGACTTGGTTAAGTTTTACTTTAAAAGTTTTTTACTCAACACATTTTTTAAATCGTATTTTCTGTCTTTGAGCCGCGTGCGTTGCATACGAAGAGAAATTAAAATATGTAAAAATAGTGGTAGAGTATTTTTTAAGGATTTAATAAGGTGCTTAAGGACATATTAGAGAAAAAAATACGATTGCTTGGATTTGATAATGATCATGAGAACTTGATGGTTGAAAACATAGTTTCAGCAGAGTTTGTTTTTATTTTATTCATTTCACAAATGCCACTTAAAGGCTTCCCCAAACAGAACGCGATCCAGCGACGCAGGAAGATCGCGCTGTTGCTCGCCCCGATTTGTGATGTCAAACATAAAGCGGGCAGCTTTCAGCGATCCATTTTCTCACATCGGTCGCACCGATGTACCGCAAAAATGAGTAGTAGTTTTGTGGAAGTTGAAATGCTTCTTCTTACTCTTGCATCAAAGAAGAGAAGTAAGTGAGTCCATAAAATAGATTAAAGTGATCATGGGGAATTCCATCCGTCTCTAAAAGCAACTCGATTTATTTGAAGCACGTTTCTTCAATCATTTTCGTATGTCTCGAGAGCAGTTTGAAATGATACACAAACTCATCGTACCGAAGATCTTAAAAACTTCAACGAACCGGAGAAAGTCAATTGGAACAATGGAAAGACTGTCAAGTTCTCAATTTTTCTGAATTATCTTTGTAATCGGGATGTCGTGTATCATAAAGAAACTCATTTGGGCGCACCAAATCTATTAACTTCTCCATCTCATCCGTCATTCACCCCAATCCTTGAACGCGAATCCGACCATAGTTATATTAAGTTATTAAAAAGTCGTATATTTGTTCGCAAGATACGACCATGGTCGGATAAAATACGACTGTAGTCGGATTCGGCTGTCGTATTAGAGTTCAAGAATTAGGGTGATTATTTCTGCTTGCACGCCGCAATCTTTGTAAAAAAATTAAAACCAGATATCAGCACGCCTCGATCTCGACTGGATCGCGTCGCTGGCTCGTATACTGTTTGAACAAAATGTTTTAATCCTACGCAGTGCAGCGACCGCGGTGATCAGAATAACTGGATCGCGTTCTGTATGACGAAGCCTTAAGGAATACAAAAACTATTAAAAAGACGAAACAACGGGTACACCGTAGTATAAAACCTAGTGGTTGCTTTAACAATTCAGATTAGGCATTAAGGTTTGGAATTGAAAATGAAACAGGAAAACAATTAAGACCACGGACTGCTATAATACTTAGAATAAGAAATAAAATTCGTGGGGCTTAATTCCCTTAAAAAAAGTTGAGCAAAAGTTTTCTGGCATTCGCGACAACTTGCCCTTTGTACTGGAGGTTCGGTCTTCTTCGCCGTCTGAAACCTGGGAACCGGGATTCGAAGATCCTCTTGGCTGGAGCATTATTGTCCATTCGCTCAATGTGGCCAAGCCAATGTAGTCTTCCCTTTTTTGAACTACATTTGTATTCTGGTACAGCTCATAGTGTTCGCGGTTGTATCTTCTCCTCCATTCGCCCTCCTCGCATATAGGACCTAATATTCGACGAAGTATTTTTCGGTCGAAGGTGCCTAATATTTGCTCAGCTTTCTTACTTATCATCCAGCACTCGACTCCATACAGCAAGACTGAAAATATAAGCCTTCTACAGAGCATTAATTTGGTCCTTCGAGTGAGGAGTTTTGAACCCAGTTGTTTTGGCAAACGGTTGCTAGGATTATTCTTCGTCGAACTTCTACAAAGGTGATGTTTCTAGGATTTATATTTATTCCCAGGTAAACTGGTTAACTACCTCAAAATTATAGTTGACGAACAGTGACGTTCTGCCCAATGTTTTGTCCTCGTTCACTTCAAGACCAACTTGTTTCGCCTGCTCATCAATTGCCGTAAACGTCTCTACGACGGCTTGCCGAGATCTTCCGAATATGTCAATATCGTGATCCAAGAGTTGGACGGATTTGTGAAAGATAATGCCTTCTCTGTAACACCTACAATGCGCACTATCTGCTCCAAAACGATATTGAAGAAATCAAATTACAGCGCATCTCCTTGCCTGAATTCAGTGTTTGGAACAGCTCAGAATAGTTGTTTCCAAGTTGCACAGATCATCGTGTGTTTACCAAAGTCACGCGACACATCTGGATAATTTTTGCCGGTATTCTGAATTGGGCCATCAACTAAGTAGTAAAGCTCAAGACGATGAATGCTGTCATAGGCGGCTTTAAAGTAGATCGGTGGGTTTCTCTTTGAAATTCGTTGGTGTTTTCCAGGATTTGTCTAAGTGTGAAAATTTGGTCTATTCTCGATCTGCCGGGCCGAAAGCAACACTGATACGTGCCGATTAGTTGCACAAAGACGTCCAGCGCACGTCAAGAGTTTATGCAAATGTCAATCTATTCTATGTATTTGAAGCTCCTATTATTAATATGTTTTTATTGATATAAAATAAATTTCGCTGAGTGTACATACATAACCAAAACCTCAATATTTTACACGTGCGTTTTCTGGAAAAAATATAAAAAAAAAATACTAGGCGGTTATTTCTTGTGAACACAGAAGCTATACACTCGGTATACACATTCCAATTTTTGTTTACGATTCAGATAAATTTCGAGGTAAGTATTGAAATACATTAAATGAGTTTTAATTCTATTTCATTAACTTGTTTATCTTCCACTGTAAATACTTCAATTTATTTTGTTGTTTAACAATTATTTATGTTTACTTGCATTTTGAAATAGTATACAGGCTGGTCCCGAACTATTTAAAAACACAGAAGCAACTGCTGGCGGTTGTTTCTTGTCAAAATTTATTCATTACCATTTTTTTTTAATTGCTATTAAATTTATGGAATGCTGTATAAAGACAAAAATTTATTTAAAAAACATTATTTAAGCCTTGCCGTTCTTACATTTTTAAAAGTTTTATAATGCACACAAAAACCTTGCATTTCATTGTCACTTATATATGCAAAGAGTAGTGTTAATAAACAAACAAAGAAATTAAAAAAAAAAATAACAACAAGACTGCACAACATGAGCAATAGATGAGATTCAGGATTTTTCAATTGGATCATAAATGTTACTTGTGTGAAAATTTTTATTTGAATAAAGTAGATCCAAATGGACACCTATTACTATACCCAACACGAGATACATTTTTGTTTTTCGGTCTAACATATTTCTAAAACACTCAATCGCAATTAAACTGCCAGATCTTCAACTGTCATAATAATTGCAACTTGTATGTTTGATTACTTGGGATTAAAGTATTCTAAGAGTAGATGCTAACTGATTGCATTATTTCAATATAAAAAACAAAAAATAAATAAAAAATAATATAAGAATCGTACAGATTGTAAAATTAAGTCTCAACATAGATTAAGATATTCATTCTTATAAATTATTCATACATAATATGTATTATTACCACATTAGATATCGTCATATACTATACATATTGCAATGCATACATTCAGTTAGGAAAAAGTAAAATTTATAAATAAATACATGCAATACAAAATCGGGAATAAAAAAATAAAGTTATACATGAATGTTGTCTGTGGATTCTTTTGATAATTTTATAATATTCTGTTCTGTATAGGGAGCTTATGTGTAGAAATTCTGCTTACCTAAACCACTTAAGCCATCTAGTGGTTCCTTTTTAAATCATAGGTTATTTTGACACTGACAGCTGTTTCTCGCTCGAAATCTGGACAGAAAGTCAGTATCATACCTCCGTGGAACGAAATGAGTCCCTTTACGCTTGAACAACGTTGGGAAATATTGAAAACTTATTTCCAAAGTGAGTGTTATGTAGCCCAGACAGTGAGTTTTTTGAAAAGAAGTTGTGGCCGAAATGAAGCACTAACCGCGCCTACTGTGCGCAAGTTTTTGCGAAAAGTTTGTCAGACTGGTATACTAGTGGACCCTCTTGTTCCCCTTCGTTGTACGGTGTGTGCACAGACGTGAATGTGGCTGCTGTAACCAAGAGTGTGAGACTTCGAAAATGAGGCTTTTCGGTCAAAGTGGGTGGCGTTGCAGAGCCATGTTAACCGACTTTTTTTTTTTTGCTGAAATTGAAGACTTGGATTTGGACGACCTCTGGTTCATGCCGGATGGTGCGCCATGCCACACAGCCCATGTCACAATCGATCTTTTGCGCACCAAATTCCCAAATCGTGTTATCAGCGGTCTTGGCGATGTCAATTGGCCGCCTCGGAGCTGCGATTTGACACATTTAGACTTTTTTGTGCGGAACCGTGAAGGACCGATGTCCAATCCGGATACGATTCAAGCACTTAAGGTTAAATTAATCATCCGAGCAATCCGTGAGCTATAGCCTGAAACCATCAACAAGGTCTCCGAAAATTCTAGTTACAGAATGCGCTACTGCGAAGCCAGCCGAGGCGGCCACTTGAATGACGTTGTGTTCCATAATCAATGGGAATATATGACTTTACTAATAAAGCCATAATACGTAGAAAAAAATAATTTTGTTCATTTTATTGCATTTTTAAAAAGAAACTTGTACTTGAACCACCCTGTATAATGTTATACCCAAAGGTCCGTTCAGCAATTGCACTAAAGGGGGGCCGTAAAAAACTTTTTAGTATTTTCTGAGATGGGAACTTTGAAACGCATGCACAGCACAGTCCAATGCACTTCACATTGAGCCAAGGGGCCCAAAGGCCCTAGCTTATCCTAACAATATGTGCGTTATGGGTGTCTGCAAGAATAAAAGAACCTAAAGCTCAAAGTAATGTCCGAATGGCAGAGGGTTTTTGAGATCCTTTTTTTATTTTCTAGGACTCGAAGCATATAGTAGTTCACGGCACCCACATGTTGTATCATTTCTATTTTTTTCCTTTGCTTTTATCCTATTCCATTTCTTTCTATACTTGAAAGTATAGGTCCAGTGTCATCTGTCTTCGAAAATTGTTTGCCGTTCTTGGCTTAAGCATTGACCTGAATCCCCAAATACTGATATTTATTGAGAAAAAAAAATATTTCCATACATTTTGAATGAATTGAAATTACACCAACTGTCATTTCAAATAGAGAATACTTTCCATTGACGTTTATACTTCCGTTTTTTACTTATTGTTTGCTGTGACATCTACCTATCAAAATATGAACTTCCGTTATTAACAAGATATTAACCGGTGTTGAAATTTGCAGCCATTGCAGAGTTTCCGCATTGTACAGTGAATATCCGTTTAGTTATTTCGTCAGATTGTTTAAAAAAGTGATTTCTTATTAATTACCGACTTAGTGTTATAGTTTCTAATCAGAGTCGTGATTTCCCATATTTTCTCAATTGCCTTGAAAAGGAGAAAATATATCAATCTGACAGCGTTCCTCGCAAAATTTTATTTCCTTTCGTGTTGTTCGTCTCCAAGTCCAAGATGTCGATAGATACGAGCTTAATATCAATGAAAGATGGCGGAAAGTTTGCAATGAGCTGGGCTGCAGGTACAAATCCAAAAGCATTGCGAACGAACTTTCAGCGTGCTCGGATCATAAACGTTGATATACCAGAAGTGTGGTAGGATCTATGAAAAAATTAAATGAATTTAGTGTTAATTTATCTTGAACAATGCTTAGCGAGGACATAATGCAAACCATGAAATCAAAGGATGATAAGATTTCCTTTCGAATCACGTATAGACTATGCTTTGGGACGATTCGGATTTTTTCTGAACAAGTTCAGCATCTGTACAGTAAGTAAATTAAGTACGTCTGTCTGAATGGGTTGTGTTCACCATGGTATTTGTATTTCCCTCTAGATGTGACAATGACTTTTGTTTGTTTTAATACACTTGTGCTGAATCATTATTCGCGCAAAAGGAATCATGGGTTTGTATTATTAATCTCTGTATAAGTAAATGAAGAAACATCTTTAATTTTACTTAGATCAACGGTTACTAGAACCAATAGCAAAAGAAGACGTATTGAATCATGTAATGACTTGGATATTACCAGTCTCTTACTAGAATCTGAAACATTGACCGATTGTTCTGACAAACAATTCACACAATTACATAATGAAATGGTAAGCTTTATTTGATTCATGATGTTTTTTTCTTAAGAGTCATACTCTCGCTTGAAGTCGAATGAATTATTCTCCAGTTGACACTGTAACGATAAACGATCAAGAATATGACAGTTCAGAGTAACGTTTGCTTGTGATTACATTTATATACATATACTTCGTTCGAGCTTCAATCCACATTAAAATCAAATCGAAAGAGGATTGAGTTGGACACTGCTTCTCCATTTTATTTGCATGCGTCCAACTACACCTTTATCTTTATCTTTTTTTTTACTCTATATGTCAAACTCAATCTTTAAAACCGTCTTTATATGGAAAAACTCAACACGATTTGATCGAGTGAAAATTTTGTGATCGGATTGAGTTCATCCTGTTTCAATCCAGTCTGCGTTTATTGAATCTGGTTTCAATCCACCATCCATATAAACGTGGTAGTTGAAGGTGAAGATAGATTCAATCGGGATTGAAATTCATATGAACGCAGATCAAGTTCAAATGAGGTTGGCTCAACTAAAGTTAGCTTATAAAGCTAACACAGCTGAGTCTAGCTAAAAATACCTGTTTTTTTATTTTTTGAACAATGAAACACTGTACTTTTCTATTCTCATTGATTCAAAAGTATTTCTCCAAATGAATTTCTACGAATCTGTATTTAGAGTTAAGGCTAATAAGCACAAATAACCTACTATTAGATAGTCCACTTCGGAGGTTAGGGAGAAGATCTAAAAGCTTTTACACTGGTGCGCGAGAATGGGTTAGTGAAAAGCACTATCTGTGAAAATCACAAACAGGGAATAACACTAACACATTCTCGCTCACCAGTTTAAAATTTTAAGGTTAAGGATAAGATCTCCCGAAGTGGACTATCTAATAGTAGATTATTTGTGCTAATAAGTCAAGTTAGCTGATTTGATTGGCGAATGGTATAAAGCCCATTACGCCTAAACAATGTCTCACTATGAATTTGTCTTAAAGGGCATGAAGCCAGAAAAGAGGCAAGGCACGTCCACATGCATTCAGATACAACAAATCACCATAAGACAAATCAGTTGGGATAATCCATTGCCAGACAAGGAAGAAGACTTTGGTGAAGCAACACATGACGATAGAATGCTACTTCTTTCGGGACTTAGCGGTAAGTATTATGATAACAAGTTTAAAGTTCAGGGTAAGCCCACAAATTTAAGGTTTTTCTTTTCACACAAGTTAGAAAGTATGTCTTTAGGTTTTCGCCTTTATTACAGAAGCTTTGCACTAAAATAGTATTTTCCTGTAGTGGAAAATGTTCAAATGGATTATATTTCCTTATTAAATTTATTAATTTTTCTTTTTTTGTGCTGTAGATAATTTCAACAGTCGAAAACGAAAGGTATTTACAAAAAAACTGATTCAATATCTGATATCACCTGCCTCTTATTTTACAGTCTTCACTTGCAACAGCTGACTGTTCTCCTATAAAAAGGAATAACGGTATTCTGAATGAGTCGATTGATGATATTCGGTGCGCACCTTCAGTTTGTAATGATACCACGTCTGAATTCAGTGTGTAAGTGTAACAATTCATTTGATTTTTATACATAACTTAATTTCGATTGTGTGAAGAGATCTCAGGAATCGGCCTTCATCTATAAAGGACAAATGCATTCCCGACTATGATGGAAAGTAATTTATTTGTACATCTTTTGTTTAAGTAACAAACACTTTAGATTGAAAACTTTGATCATTTAGTAACAACCTTCTGACTGAGTTAAATTTCACACAAGAAGAGATCTTCTCACAATTCCCGCAAGATGAAAATATTATACCGAAATCTAATAGCTACATCGAGGTAAGTTCCTTAATAAAAAAATATTTCATTTGATTTGAAGACCCTTAATTTAGACTTCAAGCGATGAACCTAAAACAGCCTTAGAATGTATACCAAGTTTAGAAATACGAAATAGTCCAGTTCTTACGAAATTAGAACCCCAAAATCAAAGGAAACGTCGCCGATCTCACCTTATTATCGACAAATTTACACAACTGTCAGATACGGATATCAACAATGGTTTAAACAACATATGGCAGAATTGCCATAACTATGTAAATAAATTATACTTCTTTAAAATAACAAAGGAGAGCAAATCTTAATATTTTTAGGATAAATGGGAGCATATTGCTAAGCTCGAGAGATTCAACACACAGGAGGTTTTTAACTTGAAAGCGCCAAGTAAAAGGTGAGTAAGGTGAATTAAAAAGAAGGTATTTATTATTTTGTATTTGAATTAAATAGATTTCAAAGCGCGCACCTGCTCTTCAGTTTTAAAAATAATTTTAAAACTAGAACGAAGCAAGACCAAGATATTAATCGAGAGCTGATTCTGCAAGACATTATTGGTGATGAATTTGAAGCTTATAAAGCAGATTTTAAGCTCAAGTCACCAAAAAAATGTTCAGATAAGCTTAGCGGGGATTTTAAACTATCTGAAACTGGAGACAGAATTAAAGAATTACAGAACCTCCCTGAGAATTGTGGAACATCGTTAGAACTTGATGTGAATAATAATTGTTTTCAGGCTAATGGATGTTATGAGAGAACAGTTCCTGAAAAAACCTTATCGCTTAAATGCTCTCTGGATCAGGTGCGTATAGTCTTCAAGGAGTATTATTTTTTTTTGGTTTATGACTTGTTTTTAATCCAACGGTCAAGGGTGTTGAGACAATACTCACATTATTAGACTCTACTCTCTCAACAGAATTCTTAATCTTGCTGAACCCCTACTTCAGAGTTAAATTTTTCTGAGAGCCTTCGTAAAGTTCTAATATTCTGTTCTAATAGGATTTAGAGCCATTGGATTAAAAATAATATTGCTTATCACCTCTTTTACTAACTTTTATTGTCTTGATCTCCTCAGATTGACCCTTACGCTATATCATTTGATTTCCCTACTGAAGCAGGAAAGCAAAGGTGCAGTACTCCTTTCCCAATGCATTTCATTTGAGAGATTTTAATATAAACTACTCTTAGATCTGAATGGGGCAAAGAAGGCGTACTCTTAAAGCTTCTTATAGCTTGGATATCAGATACCCCGAATATCAACATGAGCACTGTCATCATGGGAGCAAGTCGAATCAACGCGGCATTGGCCTTCCATACTTTGCTAGGTAAGGTGCCACTGTCCTTCATCTGAGCAGCTCATTAACTTCTCTTGTTACAGATCTCGCAGGCCTGCAATACATAGAAATAATCAAGAACAAAACCAACTCTATACAGTCCATCAGAATGGGCCCTGAGATCATCAGAAAGATTAATGAAAAGTTCGCTTTCCCTTAAACAGTTTTCTTGTTTTTAATTTATTAATTAAATTATATTATACAAAAGAATAAAGTATAATCTCTTTTCTTTCGCTTATATACCTATTTGCTGAGCTAAACCTGTGTACACATGCAATGAAATGAATCCAATGCCAGCGGAGGTGAGCGCCTTAAATGCAATTGTCGACCAACGTCCGAGAGAGAGTACACTCAGCAGACCTTCCAACCAAACACCTTTGAATACGGTTGCCACCAACAAGAAGGTAACCAGAGGCTTAAGTTTCTTATTCAAATCGTGACGAGTAAACAACCAGATTAGAGTTGCTGTTGTAATGTGCTGAATCTAAAAGATAACCAAGATTAGATTACTGCAAAGAGAAGCTCCTCTAGCATTATATACCAGTAGCACGTTTGATTCGAGGCACTTTTGAATATACATCCAACTAAATTCTGCTCCCCGAGCACCGGTCCAGAGCACAAGTCCACGTGAAAGTATAACTTCAGCCGCAGCCCACCCAAGACCCGCTGTGATGAGCTTATTGTGTCCCTTGCCCGGGATTCTAGACAAAATCACTGCAAAGCCAAGCAGATCAGCAATATCCACACTACACCGAAGCAGTTCCTAAAAAAAGACAACATAAATAGGCCGCCTATAAGCTAAAAAACACGTCACTTTACCGAGAAGAAATTGAACTCTCCTTCCGAGGTGAATGTCTCAGAGTCGAAGAAAGTTGCTAAAACAAGCATTTTGCAGAGTTGAGTAAAGATGTATATTCCACCCGCTTGAATGCACTTCCAAAATGCCCCATATTCTGACCTGAATTGAGAGAATAAGTGGAAATTAATTAATTTTATTGATTCATTTTATGAAGCGAGTGTTTATGGTGGGATAAATAGAGGTTAAGTGGAGACTTACAGGCCCGAATACTTATATGTCATATAATATGGTACATAAACTAATGCTACACAGTTACCAAAGTGGTATAGAGTCATTTTTAAGTTAAGTTTTATTCAAAACTAATTAAATTAACAAATTAAAGGAGAAAAACTTAATTTTATTCGGGCCGCGGTAGAAATAAAATTTTAATGTGAAACGTCACTACTACCAAGTGACAGTTGTCTAAGACACAGTGGTGCCGTAGGAGCGAAAAAGGTTTTGCTGTGATGAAAATAGTACAAGTGGAGGGAAATATTAAAAGCAAATGCTAGCCTGTGGGCTACTTTATATTTAGAAAAAAGTTAAACATTTTTTTCTTAACAAGAACAATAGGATATTTCCATGTCCCGTTTCTTTTATTAGTACGACATATCACAAGAATTTTTTATTTAAACTTTTTTTTACTTATTTTTTGCAACACTTTTTTCTCCTTATCATTTCGCACACCAAATGTGGCAGCTTTAGGTACTTTGTAGACCTAATCATCCCGCACACCATCTAACTTTGAAGTACAAACTTTCTAATGTCAATTTTGACAATTACCACGTATCATCTGTCATGTCACTTCACTCAGTGGAAGGTGTTTTTACTTTTTATTTTTATTTAATTTTAATTTCTCCATATCCCGAGAAATATTAAATTTCTTTACAACTCAGCGCATTACAGTACGTTACAGTGATTGAGAGCTCCACCCTCACAAAGTGAAACACAAACAAAACATTTCTCAAGGCCACATTAGTTTGCTGACTCACTTGCGTGTGTGAAAAAAAAAGAAAAGAAGAAAAATATTGAACTCTTTGCTGTGTTAAAACCCTTTACTGAATGTGCCCTCGTATACCAGAACCGCAGCCGAATCTGTTGGTCTTTTTGATTCCTTCCGGTGGATTATGAGATGCCCACTAGACGTCGCTTACAATCGGGGATCTACACTGACGCGGACGAAAGTTTAAGCGGCACAGTAACCACAACAGTTCCCACGGCGATTGTCGTTGACACAGAACAGCAACATCTTCTTGATACACAGCTTCAGGAGGCGGATGATAATAAAAAGTACTCGACAAAGGGCTGGAATCTACGCAACTTTTCTAATCGAATTCAGATAAGCTCGGGGAATGCCCTGAGGGCATTAATTCAAGTACCACTTTCAGCAGCAACGACAGTTACAGAGAGCACGAACGTAAATCCCTTTATCCAACAGCTGGAAGGAGATTCTGGCGATACACTAGACGATTCTTTCGACAAGGAGAGTGTTATTGTGATGGCAGCCCGAGACCGAACGAGTGAGTTTGCGAATGCGATTCGTTCGCTGCAAAGTCGCAACATATCGCGAGCAGTCAGTGTGCGGGACCCACGGAAGGCTCGTCAGATACAAAGCCATTCCGAATTTATGATGGTCGCTAAGTACGTGGGCAAGAATATCGCTAGCACGTACGCTAAACTGGAGAAGCTGACACTTTGTGAGTAAATGATAAGTGTATTTTGTTTTACCTTGATAGATAGACATGTCCTTTGCTAGAATCAAAACCAACTGGCACCCTTGTGGGCCTTTGTTCTAGAACTAGGCTTTGACCTACCGTCGGCAGTTTTGTTTGATTGTTGCTATTGTTGAGTTATCAATAGAATCGTGACGTCGCACTATCGCTTTTAGATTATACTCGTTTACTCTTTAAGTGATGCAGATTAGATTTATAAAGAAGACAACACATGTTAGCCCTTTTATACATACCAGTATTATCCATACAAACTAGAATGTGTTCTGGCTAGTCTGAGGTTAAATTAATTGATTTATCGAAGCTCTCGGTGCATGTCCTCCTTTTATAATGTATATTTTTTGATTTTATTGTTATAACCCCCAGCTTGAACATAAATAGAATATAGAAATTTTGTCTTTATCCCATTTTAGTGGCAAAAAAGAAAAGCCTCTTCGATGACCGACCACAAGAGATTCAAGAGCTTACATATATCATAAAAGGCGATCTAAATGCTCTCAATCAGCAAATCGCACGTCTTCAAGATATATCAAAGGATCAACGTCGAACGACTAATGGCAAGCATTTGGTATCACATTCCTCAAATATGGTACTTGCATTGCAATCCAAGCTGGCCAGCATGAGTACAGATTTTAAGCAGATACTCGAAGTACGAACAGAGAATTTAAAACAACAAAAGACCCGACGTGACCAATTTAGCCAAGGACCAATGACAAGTAGAATGTCTGCCGCAACTGCTAAACAAGGAAGTCTGCTCCTCAGCGAAGAGAATCAAATTAGCATCGACATGTCGGCCGATGAGAATCGTCCATTATTAGCTGCCGCCGGTCCATCGGGACATTCAAATCAAATACAAGCCCAACAGCAGCTAATGCTATATGATGAATCTGATAATTACGTCCAACAACGAGCCGAAACCATGCAGAATATCGAGAGTACTATTGTGGAATTGGGTGGAATATTTCAACAGTTGGCGCATATGGTTAAAGAGCAAGAAGAAATCGTCGAACGCATCGATACAAATGTACAAGACGCTGAGCTCAATATAGAAGCAGCTCATGGTGAGATTCTCAAGTATTTCCAATCGGTATCGAAAAATCGCTGGCTGATGATCAAGATATTTGGCGTTCTGATATTCTTCTTTATTTTCTTTGTTGTGTTTTTAGCGTAATGATTATTGCAAATTATTATTGTATACATATTGTAAAATGTTTTTCTTTTATGTTTTTTTTTTTTTTTTTTGGTTAAAAAGAAAACTATTAAATAAATAAATGAGAAAAATATATATATAAGAAGAGAAGTTGTTTAATTTGTTTACATGATTTCAATATTAACAATGAAGGCTTACTAAATAACGTTTAAATATGTACTAGTCGACTGCAAGCCAGCACAAATAAACAGCTGATGTCCAAACACTTGTGGACTGTCAACCAGCACAACTAAGAGCTGAAACAAAAATTAAGAGAAGACGCATTGTTGGTTCAGTGGCAACGAGTCGGCTTTTGCCCTTGATGCCTATTAAAGTCATAAACCTTAAGTACTGGTGTCAAATACTGTCAAATATCGTCTATTCTCAGTAAAAATATATCAAACTCTCACTTTTTGGAACAGATCGGACAATTTTAATCTGATTGTGTGACGACCCATTGCAATTTAAATAAGAAATATAATCAATTGTAAAAAACCGTGTAAAAAATTATTAAAAGGTTATATTTTGAATTCGAACACAATTGCTCCAGTATGACAGCCGACGAAGAAATGTATTATTTCACTTTGAGGCTTTAAACAATTTCATCCAGTGACGAGTTACCTATCCGCATTAGACTCTTGCTCTAACAAGGCAGTCACCCATCTCTTACGGAGAAACAAATATCTGCAGTTAAATTCATATCAATTCGGATATAAAGTTCAACCCAAGTTAAGGTGTGTAAAATCCATTCCAGTTAGTGGAATTCAGTAATTTACCCTCCGACTCTGCTGTATAAACCTTTCGCTGCATAGCCTACACTCTCTGAACATCCACCCATCTGACATCTAACACTAATAATGTCAAAATTGACATTTCCCAAACAAATCGCCAACTTTTTGGCATTCAGTTGGTAACCTCCGAGGCGGACAGATGTGCCGCTCATCCGATACTCACACTCACTATCACCGTTCACTTTTTTTTTTCTGTGTGTGCTGTGGCACGTACGCCACCGAAATTTTGTTCAACTGGCTTATAATTTGTTTTTTTTTCTTTCTGTGCCCGTCTGGCAGGACAGTTGTGACGCAGTTTCTTCTGCTTTTTTATCTTTTATAGTTATCGTTCCACCCCTGCGGTGCGCATTTAAATAAATACTACCACCGTAACTTAATCACTTATTCTGGATACCGTTTGTCTGTGTCCCGTTACCATCACGCTAGGGAAAGTAACGGTTTCTCCTGCGCATTGCTGGCACGCCACGTGCGTCGACACTTTCTATCATCACCGTTACGGGAGTAACGGGTGACTGTACCGGCTCACCGCACACATGAAGCCCAAGTTGACTTTGACATTTTCTTCTTGGGCTATTCACTTCGTATCCGGCCACCGATCGCCCTGTCGCTCGGGATCGATCCTTAATGAGGACCACGGGTATTTTACCCAAAAAAAACATCAACAAAAAACCTAAGGGTCGATTACCTTCATCGAACCTCAACACCACGGGCACCTCCAAGGTGGAGGCTGCAAAAACTCTTCTTGCACTGGCCAAAGGGACTTCCTCCCTCCGGAAGGGCAACATCATGGACTGCGGACCTGAGGACGCCGCGGATTACGCAGAGGAGCCATTCCTTACTCCTCCTAGAAAGCACAGGTGCTCTGCTGGCACCAGTGTAGTTAACTCACTAGTCACCAATAGCGAACCTGAGCACAATAGGTTCGCTCCCCTCACCGGGCTGTCAATTTCGTCAACCTCACATCTTCCCAAGAATCAACCCACTAGACCTGAAGGCACAACGATGGATAAATTAGACTCCAGCAACACGTCACCTGAGAACGTTTCACGGGACTGCAGGATCAATGAGGAACCAGGCTCCAGTCAACCAAAAAATGTAAGTAGTAAATTTTGCCCACCTATATTTGTTAGTAATCTTAACATACGTAAATTTTCCACCGATATCGCGGCACAGGCGGCTGTGCACCACTTCAAGTTTAAAATTTCTAACCTCAAAGGAGGTTCTTGCAAAATCGCGGTTAACAACGTCGGTATCCACCTGGAGTTACTCCAGCGTTTCCGGGAGGCGAAGAATATTGAGGCACACTCATTTACTCCCTCCAGCCTTAGAGCTACAAATAAAATCCTTAGGGGATTGACGTTAGACTTCGAGCCTGAGGATATCCTCAAGGAACTCAACTCTCTCTCTCCCAATTTGGTGGAAAGCGTCACTCGTTTTGAAACTATCTCCTCTAAGAATAAGGGCATAGGACTTAATCTGTTCTTAGTTAGGCTCTCACTTGGAGCCAACGAGAAAGATTTATTACAAATTAACTCATTATTTTTTGTAAAAATAAGTTGGGAAAAACCGAAGGGTAACAAAGGCCCGCTTCAGTGCAGGAGATGTCAATCATTTGGACACTTAGCAAAGAACTGCGCTCGTGATTACAAATGCGTTAAATGTACTACCAAACATCCCCCGGGTGAATGCTCCACCGTTAATAAAGAAGGCTCCAAGGCCTCTTGCACTAACTGTGGGGGCGATCATCCGGCGAACTATCGCGGTTGTCCGAAATTTAAACAATTTGAAACCAAGAGGAAACGCCTCATGGAAAACAGAATGCCGGCGATCCCCCCAGTGGCTCCCCCGGTGGCGCCTTCCCAGCCGAAGGGAATTTCCTTCGCGGGACTCTTTAAAAATCATAACACACCCAACAAATCATCGAGTGCTACGCAGTTGATGAATAACCCTATTAGTCAATTCTTTGATCTTTCCACCGGCCTCTTCGGTAGCAATGTGTCTGACCTATTAGACAAAATCAGTACATTCATTAAAAACATTAACTCAACCCAATCTCTTCAGGCAAAGAGATTAGCCTATCTGGATCTGCTCAACCAGATCATAATTAACGATCATTAATGAAGTTAAATATTCTCACACATAACGTTGCGTCCTTAAAACACCAGTCCAGGAGGCTTGACCTTTTTAATTCCCTCGTGGACAGCAACTGTCACATAGCGTGTATACAAGAAACTAGACTGAGCCCCCGCAATTCCCTGTCGCTCGATTCCTACCATGCGGTTAGGAACGACTCACAGCAGGGGGTGGCCATTCTAATTAAAAATAGTATTGAGTATGTAATAGTGAATAATCACCGACTTAGCATCCCAGCGGTGTTTATATCCATCTCTATCAGTAGTAACGGATCCTCAAAAAATTACCTAATCGGGTCGGTCTATATCCCTTCTAATATCAGTAGCCAAATGTTTACGGATGCTCTTAACGAAATACTTAACTTTAGTAGACCCTTTGATGCCATCATCATCGGAGGGGACTTCAACGCAAGAAACACCTCCTGGGGGGATTCTGTTTGTAACTCTCATGGTCGTACGCTGGCCAACTGGCTTGCCTCTGATTTTCCTCCTTTCTCGCTGTTGGTCCCAGATAGCCCTACCTTCCCAAATAGCTCGTCTTTCTTGGACTTTTTCGTTGTGAGTAATCACACGGCGAACCTTCTTAATGGTAACTTTTCCATCTCCACCACATCGACCTTTTCAGACCACTTTCCGGTACTTCTTAATATTGACCTAGCGGATTCGGTTCTTGTAGTCAACAACACCATTCCGCGTAGACACTTCAGGGACACTGACTGGAGAGCCTTTGCTCGTACTCTCAATTCGAGAGTTATTGATATATGCCCACCGTCCACCAGATGCCTAAATAATGAGGAAATTGATTTTCATATCGGGCGCCTGACTGAGGTAATCAATTCCACTTCCCTCCAATATTCTAAAACCATTCCCCCCGCTCGGAAGAAATACGGGACTCTTCCTCCGGACATTCTGAATATTCTTCGCACCAAACACAAGTGGCAGCAGGACCTTAAAAGAATCTTTCACCTCTCTAGTAATAGAACCTCTCAACAGTATAGATACATTTCAGCTAGAATTAACATACTGAAAACCATTTTCAGGGACAGAGTGCAGCATTGGTCGAATTCCATCTTCTCTAATAGACTCTCGAAGATTACCCCGGGCCCGGGAGCTTTCTCTGAGGTTTTTAGAATTATCGGGAAGAGCAAGGGGTATAACATTAGCAAAATTAAGGTCGACGACCAAATCCTCTGTTCGGAATCGGATATCGTACCTGCTCTGGCGAATTACTTTAAAATTATCTACTCAGAGAACATAAATAGAATTGACTCCTCTCTAGCAGCGTCGGCTCTGGATAGTTTGACCGAATCCAGAGCTCTTTCTCCACCTCATATCCTCCCGTTCAGCACAGACAACCCTGCGGACAACCCGTCAGTACCTCTCTATTTCTCCTCCAGGGAAGAGACTCAGGGAATTATTCACTCTCTCCGCCCGAAAAAATCGTCAGGCCCAGATGGGATTTCGAAATATATCATCAAAAAGCTCACCCCAGTTGCGACTAGAGCATTGAATATCCTATTAAATAACTGCATCAATAACGGGTACTTCCCTAAGGCCTGGAAGGTAGCCAGAATCCTGGCTATCCCAAAAAAAAATGACTGCCTTGAGTTAAACAACCTACGGCCCATATCCCTTCTTTCGAACCTCGGCAAAATCCTGGAAAGAATTATCCTTGCAAAACTGGATGCCCATGTGGACAACTCCATTGAATTCATACCGGACTTTCAATTCGGATTCCGCAAAGGTCACTCCACAGTTCACGCTCTTATTAAACTTCATCATGACATCACGTCCAATCTGAGACAAAAAAAATGCACCACTGTCTGTTCATTGGACCTGGAGAAAGCGTTCGATAGCGTTTGGAGAACTGGTCTCTTATACAAACTCAAACTCATGGATTGCCCCCCCCATCTGCTTCACTTGTTCGACAGCTTTCTATCGGATCGCTCCTTCTTCATTAAGATCCAAAACACCCAGTCTAATACTTTCCCTTCAGAAAAAGGCGTCCCTCAGGGCTCTATCCTCGGGCCCAGACTATACAATCTATTCATGCATGATTTTCCCCACACTCACTTCACCAACCAGGTACTTTCTTCCAAAGCACTACTTTATGCGGATGACACATTGGCTTATGCGAGTGCGGATTCCCCGCTGGCCGCGCTGGACCAGCTGAAAGAGCATCTTATAGTCATTAACGATTATTACGACAGATGGGGCATCAAAATTAACCCAACTAAAACAGTTGCGGTTTGCTTCAGAAACGCCAGTGGTAAGGGTCCTATGGGGGTGGTTTGCGAAAGTAGGTTCCTGACACTGACCATAGCTAATGAAATTGTACCTTTTAAGAACAAGCTGAAATACCTGGGAGTGAACTTTAATCACCTATTCAAATTTAATGAGCACGCGAGGATCGTTAAGGCCAAGGCACTTAAAGTGTTCAACATCTGCAGTCCCCTCCTTCGGAACTGCCATCTCCCCAAGAAGACGAAACTCCTCCTATATAAAACACTAATCCGCCCTATCCTGACCTATGCGTTCCCAATTTGGTTCTCCATCTCACCCACAGTTGCTCTGGAAATGGAGCGCCTGGAAAGAAAAATTCTAAGACGCTGCATCGAGAAAAACTTCGCGAGCAGGGAAAGAAAATTCTCCAACATATCCATCTACTCGGAAGCTAACGTCAAGCCCTTATTAAACTATGCACTTACTCTTATGAATAATACTATCCAGAAAATGGAATTCTCTGAAAACGAAATTATAACGAATTTATTCAACTCCAGTAATAACTCTAGCTGGCTGAACTCTCCATATCCTTCGCCTCTCGGAATTCTATCTGAGTCTATTCCTAGCACTCTCGGTGGACCCTTCATACCATTTTACGCTAAGGCCACTATTGGCCATAATCGTGGCTAAAAGTTAAGCACAGCCGCCTACAGTTGGCGGAGCAAAACATCACTTGAATCTTTTCTAACTCTTTTTATGCACTGTATCGTTTAATACTATAACTTATAACATTTTCACTTTCTAATGTGGGCAAATTTTACTACATCTCAAATTTAATAATAATGTTTGTATTTATTTTTCAGTTAAGATTTAATGTCAATTCTCACTTTAAATTAATACCGCCTCCAGGCTTATTGTAAACCTCTTGTCTTAATTAACTTGATTACTTGTCTTATAGTATACAGTTTATAACTCATATTGTTAACGCTTTTTAACTTCTTGACTTTCATAATATGTTAATCTTTCGATATTGTCCAACCAAGGTCTACTCTCCTTATTCACTAGTTGTCTAATGTAAATGTTATTGTAGATCTTAAGTCACTAAGAGTATTGCTAATTAATCTTTAAGTTAAACGACTATTACTCAATACAATAGCTCTGCTATAATTACGAGATAAATTATTACCTACCTTTAAACTTAAAAATTCTTTTCACCTGAGGGAGTGTAGGGAAATCAAAAGTATTTGTTCTCTCACATTCCGTTCACTCACCTCAGTATCGTTCTTTTGTATATATTTCTTTCCTACCTTCTGTGATAGACATTAAGTCAAAGCATACATCTGCTCCGGTAGCAAGAGCAAGTTCACTATAAGTTTTTTTTATGTAATTTATGCCTAGGGCATGTGCCATTACACATAAGTAATTTCAATTTTGGAGTAGACCATACATTACAGTCACTCAATTCGTATTGTCAAAACATTGTCATTTTAAGTACAAGAATTATCAATGTAAAACGTCATTAAGTCTAATAAAAATCAATTCAATTCAATTCCAACTTTTTGGAGTCTCTCCTAATTCGTTCCATGTCTGAGCTAAAAAATCTCAACAATTTGGTCTATTGGTTGATATCATAACAAATACTGATACTGGGCTTTTTTATCAGTAGTGAATTTCAATAAATCAATCTTCTTTTTCTGTGATAACGACCGTCATTTTGTCCACTAGAATGGATAAGATAACCGATATGCCGGGTGGCACCTGCCCAGCGCTCCGATACCCTCTCATGGAGCTCCATTCCGCCGAGGCAGACAGTTGTCCCGCAATTATGACCACGGGAACAGGTCCCATCAAGACGACGGTGCTGGTGTTTCATATTTTCTTCACAATCGTTCCGATTTTCTTTTCGGTTGCCTTTTCCATTGTAGCGTCGCGGAAAATAAGATTCTCGAGTGATACATGGCGGTTTTTCCTTGACTTTGTCATCATAGTCATTCCTATCATTCTAAATGTGACCGTGTGTAATCGGTTCGTCGAGATATTTTGTGTAGTGCTTGCGGTTGTTCTTTTTGTGTTTTTCAAACTCGACAAGGTCACTCCGCGAGTGGACAAGAAAAATGTCGTGAGCTTGGGTCACCAACCGCATACACTGACCATTCTGCGGTCAACCATCAACATAATCACAGCCGTGTGTATTCTGGCAATAGACTTCAAGTCGTTCCCGCATAGTTTCTACAAGACCAGCACTTATGGGGTCGGTTTGATGGACACCGGCATCGGACTGTTTGTCTTCAGCATGGGAGCAGTCTCGAAACCACTTAGATCGCGGAGGGATTTCATGCGGCTTCCGAAAATGGTCGGTCCAGCGTTGCTTTTAGGGTTCGCGCGGACGGTTGTCATCCAGGCGATTGATTACCATCAGGACGAAAAGGAATACGGAACGCATTTGAATGCGTTCTTCACCCTAGGCTTGACGAAGTTAATCGGGGCATTGATCAGCGCGGTGGCTATATCTGAGTTTCTTCTGCTTTTCCTTGGGATTTTTATCCTCGCCGCACATGAGGGAGTGTTGCAACTCGGTTTGGCTGACTACATCATGGACACATCGACCCCAAGGGATACACTTTTTCTGGCAAACCGTGAGGGTATCTGCTCTCTTCCTGGATTTGTTGGTATCTACCTTATCTCCATGTACATAACAAGAGCTCTCTACTCAGAGTCCACTCTGCTGATCGAAGAGTACACAAAGAAAGTAAAAACACTGGCCCTTTCAACGGTTTTTGCTTGGATAATACTTCTCATTTTCATTCCCACAACTGGAATTTCCCGGCGCGTTTGCAACTTCGGCTATGTATCATGGGTATTCACCATCGCACTGACTATGTTTCTATTTTATATTCTACTCTACGACTATGCATTTTATGAGTCGTCAGATTCGGAACGGAGTAAGCTGCCATCACTTATGGACGCAACGAATCGCAATGGATTGGTGTTCTTTTTGGTGGCAAACATCCTGACGGGATGTGTAAATATATTTTTTAAACCAGAAGATCGGGGCCCCGAGACTAGTATATTTATTTTAAGTGTTTACATGTTATTGTCAGCGGGTTTAGTGTACATACTTTTGAGAATGAGAATAAAAATCGCGTAGTTATGTATTTTTTTAATATAAATTTGGTTTTTCTTTGAAACACCTGTTGCTGCAGTGGATAGTGTGATAAGGGAATGTTACTTCGGAGTCTGCTCTGTTTAACTATTGTTTTTTTTCCTAGTTCTGGCTATCGTATGGTTCTAAGGTGGTGGTCATAATAAGAGAGTTTCTTTACCTTTAATAAAATACTTCGCGCAATTCTCCGAAGCAAGTTGATCATAATTGGTTGAGTAAGGTTTCTTTTATTGAAGCAATTAATTGTGAACGAATAATAAATGAGAAAGACACACTCACAAGACAAGTAGTGTTATCATAAACTACTTAAATCACTCGAAGTGGATTTACTTGCTTTAATAAATAAACTCAATGAATATTTGCTCATTACTTACTCATTATTAAAAGCGATTAGCTTTTTGGAAATTGACGGCATTCTTGTAAAATTACTTTACTTTGCATTAATCTACATATGATTCATTCTATAAACTGCACGAGCCAAATATGATATGAATATCCTTTTACTGATGAACAGGGCAGGGGAACAGCTTTACTTAATTTGGAAGAGAGAAGAAGGGATAAGAAACGAATTGGTGGTATCCAATTTGACTGGGAAGGGAGCTCTGCATGAATTTTGCATTCGTTCGTAATTCACAGTTTCTTTTTCGCATTCATGTTGACATACACTAAGAGAATTATTTAGTAATTTTATTACTGTGAATGACTTTGGTCGGCAATAGTCACCAAGCCTCATATTCATTTACCTAATACACCACCACCCACAAAATAATCATTGTATCATAAATTCGTATAATATGAAACGGTAAACTATATTGTCTGTGTTAGTAGGTAGTTTAATCTATTGGTTTCGTTACAAAGATAAATATCTAAACATTTCTACTGAAAAAGATTAGGTATAGGCATACGTTATCTTATATGACAATAATTGGTTTCTTTTTTTAGTTAAGATAAGGCTTGTATGCACATATATTTTCTACATTTTACCGAATCAGTGAATCGATTAAGCAATAAAAGTACTACTAGGTAGCGTCCTGTGCACCCTAAATAAATGTGTTAGCTTAAAAAAATCAAATACAGTACACGATTGCGTCACTCTGTACTCATACCTGTCTCCATGAGTGAATTCAGATTTGATAACTATTATGTATACGACATAGTCATGAACTTTTCAAAACCTTTTCATATTGTGGCTTCATTCAAAAAGTGTGTTGCACCGTTACACAAAACAATGAGCTTTGTGAAAATTATTAAATAAATAAATACTTGAAAGTGAATACGATGAAGGCTTAAATGAAAATAAACACCTTTTGCTTTTATTGATTTAAAATTATTTTAATTGCACAACACTCTTAAAATTGCGCATTGTTATCGAATAGAAAAATACGAGCTGTATGTTTTTTATATTTTAAAGATAATATATAAACATGCACGCTTCCATTTAAACAAAAATATACACGGCTGGATCGCACAATCTGGTTTAAAATATACCAACAGTAGGTATCACATATTTTAATTTGTGGACAAAAATTAAAAATCATTTTAAATTTTAGAAAAAATCTCTACACACTTAATCCCGCTTGAATCAAATAATGAAAAATGCTTATTTAATTGCAGTTAACCCCTTTTTTCTTGTTCTTTTTCAAACAAAACTATCGCATCTTGGCCTCCAAAAAACATAGAAAAGTAGTGGAACAAGACCCATCATCAATAGGTCAGTTCGCGTACTTTCTGCACTAAAATTCGTAGATTATCAAATTTGGAAGAGGGGGGTAAAATTCTATCAGAGAGAGCTAACACTACAAAAAAGTAAACGAACGAGTTGATCAAGAAAAATTTGAAAATACACTGGTTTGACAGTTTTCATAAACCTGCCCACAGAAATTTCTTGCACTAAAATTCGTAGCATGGGGAAATTCCTTCCACCCTCGTGAGCGCTATCTTTTGTGAAAAACTACGAAAATTCTCCGCACGGGAACAGTTTTTCGTAGATTTTCGTAAAAATTCGCTGTTTTAGGAGGGTACGCGAACGGACCTAATGAGTGACAGTTGGGTGGGGTTCTTGAGCTGCCTGTGTCATTAATATATAAAAATATTAGGCCATAAGCAGACCATACAGGGCTAAGGCCTAGCTGCACACAATTGTACGTGTTGTGCCTGGTAAGCCTACATATGTACGTATCTGAATGCGTAGAAGAGGCCTTTAATTTTCCGAAGGGCAGATGGTTTTTGAGAAGCTTTTTTCTTGACAGTGATGTTCTTAAATGTTTGCCTGTGGTTCGCAAGAGTTGAAGCTGTGAATAAGACTGATGGTATTTTCTTGGATAACTAATAGGTACTGAGCCAGGGCACACAGGCCATTTTTTTTTTTAAATGGTGCTAGTTCGACCTTTTTAATAAATGGATTAGGTTACTGAAAAGACTTTTTTGTTGTCCGTAATGGATGCTATGGACGTGAAAGACGGACATATACATATATGTATACCCAATAGTTATTTTTATCTTAATGCTGCGAGGTATGGAACAGCTCTTCGGTTTCCCAGCATTGAATCTTAGAAATACCTAAGCTATATTCGTATGAAATCAATGTATAGCAGTTTCCAGTTTTAGAGAAGCCATTCGATTGGGTTCGAGCTAAATTTTGGAGTGATGAGTGAAAACTGGGTTGTCAACTTTAATTTTTATAGTGTCTTTGGGCTGAATGTTACAACGTAGTCCAAGCAGAGAGCTGGAGACTTGAGGATTAGGGAGTTCTCTCAAACTAGACTTCAGCATGGACTCGGTAGCCATCTGTAATGATGTGGGAACAAAAGTCAACATAAAAAAGTAGAAATGATGGTCGTTTCTAAAACACCTACACAGTAATTAAAGTATGTAAGGAAGTTCAAAAATTCAGGCATTTTAGTTACAGGTGAAGAAATGTGTAACGCTGAGTTATTCTGCTAGCTTGGTCGGAATACGATGTGCATGCAGCAAAGGTACATGTGGACAGACAATTTTCGGGCTGGAAGGCGTTACGAATTCCATGCGAATTGCTTGTACACATCATGATAGAAAAAAACAGTATTACCGAACTCTTCCTGGACTTCTACGTCCTACCATTGTGATCTAACCCGACAACTGTCATCGAAGTGTCAACTCGCTGACACCGCTTTTTTATCAGTCGATCGTCGAACTTCGTTGGGTTGTGTTAGGAAGGTTTGTTGACAATATTTTCCCACACTAGCAGTGAGTGAAAGTAGCTGCTAATATAACACAAATCAGACCACTACAGGTGAAAGTTCACAACAGCGTTAAGAGCCCATCAGTCATAATGTCGCAGTCCAAGGCAGCAAAACCAAAACAGGAGCAGAGTTTCTTCGCCAAAGCTTACCTCTTTGGATACAATTCCATCCAAGTGGTTGGCTGGAGCTACATCCTTTATCAGTTGGCGAACTATTATCTCATCGCTGGACCTGCATTCAGAGCAAGCATCACTCTGTGGGACTACACAAAATTGGCCGTCATAGTGTTCCAGAATGCCGCAGCGCTGGAAATTGTTAACGCCGCTCTTGGTCTGGTCAAGAGCAATCCGGTGATCACTACCTTCCAGGTTCTTAGTCGAATGATGGTTGTCTGTGGCGTAGTTATGGCCACTCCAACTGGAAAGGTGTCTCCCGGTCTGCCAATTGCTCTCCTCGCTTGGTCTGTGACCGAAATCATTCGCTATGGTTACTATGCACTGAATATTGTCAAGCTCGTGCCCCATATTGTCGTTTGGCTGCGTTACACTACCTTCATCGCTCTCTATCCCATCGGAGTCACAGGAGAACTTCTCTGCTTCTGGTGGGCACAAAGCTTCGCCAGAACCAACAAAGTCTGGAGCACTGAGATGCCCAACAAACTGAATGCCACTTTCTCATATTTCTACTTCCTCTGGATAGTCATGTTACTCTACATTCCACTGTTCCCTCAGATGTACCTGCACATGTTCGCTCAACGAAGGAAGATTCTGGGCGGTGCTGCCAGCAGCGCAGCGAAAGACAAGTCGAAAAAGGCCAAGTAAAGAGGCGATTAATTAGTCATGCAAACTTGACACGGGTGTATTTCTGTTTTTAGTCTTAGAAGAATAATTGACTCTTTTTTTTTTTGTAGAATTTTGTATAAATAAAACGTACAAACATTGTTAGCAGAAGTATTTTTTTTTATTATTTTTCAGCGGCTGTATTTCGTTTGCAAGTCGTGAACTCGATTAAATATTTGCTTAATGCATTTATAATGGGTTTCTTAATTAAATATTGTTTCTCTCACATCAAAGGTGAAATTCGGATTTTGCATAACAATTATATATTCAAGATATCTCCGAATTAATAAATGAAACTTTATGCTAATTTGAACTCTATAACTCTATTTGTGCCAACGGGGTGATGTACGTAAGTGGACAAAACGGAAGGGCAAAGGTTAAAAGTCCGGTTTCTAACGAGTTGTTTTTAGTTTGTGGCTCTTTTTTGCATTTAATTCTCGCATGAGCAGTAATATTCACACATGAATAGGGTAATCTTTATTGCTATAGAACAGATATATTTATCGAATCCGATAACATTGGAATTCAGTAGACAAAAACTTACTAACCTTACTTTACTTGTTACTCATGCCTTATGGCACTTTTCTCTAAATTTTAAAGTTTCATTCTTTGGATTTTTATAATAGAAACACATTAACATCGTCAAGCAGCCTTTAGTGCCCAACGTTGGACAGAAACCTCTTCTGATATTTTTATCGGTTTCGATCTTGGGCTTTTTGTAGTGTATCCAGTTTTCTGATATCGTAACTCAAACAACGTGAAGGTGGTGATCTTCGGAAGACCGTCTTCTTCTCTTTCTTATACCGGCGTTCTATCTTGTCTGCATTCTAACAGCATTTTCGTCTATCTATTGCCTTTCGTGCGAGCTATATAGCTTACCATGTTCTCCGGTGTATTTCCTCGTTACTATGACTAACATATTCGCCATCTATGGAATTTGAAAGTGATCTAAGATGCGATAGGCATTTTCTGTCTTGATAGCGTAGGCCTGTTAACTTTCAAATGGTGATTAATTATCAAAACAACTTTGTGACGCCAAAGAAGCTAAAAAATTCGATTCAGAGTTTACCTGCAAAATTACAATGGGAATAAGGTTCATAGTCTTCATAACCAGTGCCGAAACAACCAGTCTACTGAAGTGGTATATGTATTTATATGAGCTACTTATAGTATGTTAATTATCTTGCTTCATTAATTTAAAATTAAATTTAAATTACTTACTAATGAGTGATTAAGATTATCGTGTAGTTTTTTGAAAAGTGTGTGATTTCTAATCATCTAACGATAATAGCTCGCGCTGTTAGCATGCAACCAAGTGAGAAATACGCGCACGTAATTAACAAACACCCTTTACACTCCAAAGACTCTCTCCGTGCGACCGTTAGGTATTAATTCGCGGAGTTGATCACATGCTTCTGAGGCTTGAGGCTGGCGCTTTTCTAAGTCTTTTTTTCTTTCTAGCTAGACCCAATTCTTCTTTGAAATTGTCACGGACTGGACAATATACACTCTGCGTGCTTCGTATCTTCAGCTTTATTTGGACATTTGATACAAGATTATTATTTTTTTTTTTATAATTCGCCCGCGCCTAAGGGGGTATGAATACCCTTACGATTCAGGGCCCGGGCGTTTGGGAAAAGGGGGAAGAGGAACAGAGGAGGTACCTATGCACTATGAACACAGAGCTTAAAATGAATCTCTGTACTTGACAATACGTCCGAAGTTGGGCTTAAGGGTAAAATGATGTGCATTCAAAGCGTGACGTGTATTGCGGGTGAAATTTTGAAGGGGTGGAATTCAACTGGGTATTTCACTGAAGCATTTTTTATGGAAAAAGCGATTAAATTAGGAAAGACATGAGACATTTCGTCTATGTTCCAGAGAGGGTATAGAGTTTACAATGTCTCTATTACCTATGAGTTTTAACACACGCTTTTGGATCCCGTCTAGTAGGTGCAAAACGGTTTTAGGTGCACCTGACCAGATGGGCTTTGTATTCCAGCTTTGGACGGATATATGCCTTTTAAATTGTAGCCAGATCAGACGGGGTAAAGTATTTCTTGCATCGCTTAAGGAATCCTAGACATTTTGCTGCATTTTTGACGACCTCTAATATGTGATCGTTCCATCGGAGATGGTTATTGATACACATACCGAGAACAGCAAGTTTTTCGGTTTCCGCAATGCAAGTACCATTCATGGATAGTGGTTGAGGGTTTTGGTTTCGTTGAGTGACAGGATGGTGAATTTTTGTGCCTAAATCGTCGGAAATGCCAGACAGCACTATGAATCCTAGTCCTAGATTGTCTCCCATCAGTCTATCGTTGTATGTGCAGCGGCACAGCATATGTTGAATTGACTACCACCTCTCCGTCTCCACAGCTTCTACATAAATCGCTGAATTCTGCTTTTCATTTGAGGAGAATAGCTCCTATGGCGCAGTGTCCTGTGATTACTCCAGTAAACACGAGGACAGAAGTTCGATCCATTGTTAGTAGTCTTTGTTTTCTTTTTATTCAATTTTGGCCATGGGGAACGTGAATTAGTGCACTCCTTCCTGGATAACCAGGAGGCGTTGGCCTCATTCTCTATTATGTTATCAATAATACTGTATAGTTCTCCAATTGACGGCAATATGGATGTGTCAGCCTCACTAATATTCATAGCTGACCTCAGTCTATCCAATTCACCTGCTTCCACATTGCTGTGTCCAGGTACACAGCAGAGTCTGACCTTGTGGTGATCAGTGCCACTTTTCGACACTGTATTGGTTATTATCGATTTTAGGGCCGCTTGCCTACCTACAAAGATTGTTCTATCCGACGGAGAGATGTGACTATCTTTTATTGATACAGCAGCTTTTTCTATTGACAGTATTTTGAGCTTGGAAGGCGCTCCATGCTTCAGAAAGCCTGAAACACTCCTGTTTTTGTAGTACTTCTGAGTAAATACCAGCTTCGGTTCCTATATCTATTTTGAAGCCATCAGTATAAATCGTGATCTCGTGATTTTTTACTTCCAGTCATCATAGCTTGGGTATTTTTTATTTTTTTTTATGCGCTGGAGGCGAAGGACTCTTTATGGATACTCGCAGCCCGTGCTATGAAGTTATGCCCGACTCCATGCTTTAGCATATTTACGTGCTAAACGACCGCCCCCCAAAGCTGTCCTGTTGACCCCTACGGTACCGCCAATCAAGGCATTTCTTCGTAGGGGCAGGTCTTTGAAGTCATGTCTTCTTCTTCTCTGTTCTTCTTCGGCTCTTTGGGTTTGGTTTCCCAGCCGTAGCTCCTGCATTATGCTTGCGATAATATTGTCGGCGATTACCCAAGCTTCTCTTCTTGAGAGCATGAAACCTATTAGGCTCCCTGGGGCTCTCGTTCTCGAGTGTTTCTCGCAGTACTTTTTTACTCTACAAGGACGTGTTCCGCGTTTTGGACTTTACCTTCACAGTGCCGTCAGAAAGGAACATCTGCGATATTGTATTTATGAAGGTATTCCCGAAAACTTCCATGTCCTGTTATGAATTGAGTGAGGTAGAAGTTAACCTCCCCGTGTTTTCTTGTGGTCCAAATAAATAAATATTAGGCCGTAAGCAGCCCATAGAGGGCCAAGGCCTAGCTTCTCACAGCTGTACGTATTGTGCGTTACATTTCTGTACGTACAGAAGGGACCTACAAGTTTTATGCCGTATCCGAAGGGCAGGGGGGTTTTTGAGAAGCTTTCTCATGACAGTGAATACTCTTGGATGTTTGTCAGACGCTCGCAAGAGGTGGGGCCGTGAAAAAAAACGTTGGTGGTATTTTCCTGGATTTCTTGTGGTCCACTCTTCGATATTTGGCAGTAGTTTAGTCGCTCTAATGGTGCTTCTTTCCTCGTTGTCGCTATTCTGCATGCATGCTGCTACTCTGACCTCCAGGTCGATAGGCATTTGCGCTGCTATTACATTAATTGCATCCCCCGATACTGTCCTATATGCGGAGCATATTCTGAGAGATGATCTTCTGTGTACCGAATTAAACCCCCTCATGTATGAGTTTACAGCTGTAGCCGGTTCCCATATGGGGGCTGCATACAGGAGGATTGACTTGCTTACTGTCGCAAGTAGGCTTCTTATAGGCTACTTTGGTCCTCCAATATTGGGCATTAGCCTGTATATTGCTGCAACCACCCGATTAGCCTTCAAGCTTGTATGGGCTAGGTGTTCTCTTAAGCCTATGGTATTATGATGACACTCTTACCCAGCTCGCTTTGACAAGCCATGAAGAGAATTTGTTCTAGGACAGGTATGTATGTTACAGGGGATTATTTAATCCAATGTTGCTGAGGCTTTTCGAATTATATTTTTCTCCACATTCAGTATTTTCGCCAAGTCCATAGTTGGTTTGTTTCCGCTTGTTAGATCTGAAGGCTCCTTTTGCGGCACTATCTGTGATGAACAAGTTCAACGCGAGGAGATGGAGAATTATATCCAACGCGGTTTGTGGTGCGCTTCTCATTACTGGTGTGGTGCAGCTCACTTTGTAGTTCATTTAGATAGCTCTAAAGACCCTTAGGTGATGATCGGTCTGATGATTGCGGTGTACATCCAGTGAATGATGCGCGGTTGCAGTCCTCGAAAGGTCTTTTGCCGACGTAGAGAGCATTTATTATCCTACTTACAAACTTACTTTTTCACCTCTTTAATAAATAAAACATCAATATAGTGTCTTTCCTTTATTTTAAAACATAAATAAGCTCCATATTCTCTTATTAATTCCCAAATGCACTAAGAAAAAAAAATGTACACGTACATACATTAGTATTTAAAAGAATAGCAGGTTATACTTATAATTTGATTAAGACCTTTGCACACCAAGATCTTAACATCCACTCGCGTGTGGGATTTGATGCATGAAAGGCTATAGGAGCTGAATCATCTAAATAGTGTACAACTAGGTATGTAAAAATACTTAACAAACAAAACTTGCATTAATTACGATGCGCTTATTTCTTTGGCTTCTTCTTTTCGTCACTATCACTATCGCTACTGCTGCTGCTGCTGCTGCTGCTGCTGGAACTACTACTACTACTTGATGATTCTTCAGCTTGTCCAATCCGCTTGTCGGGAATTTTATGTGCAAATTTCTTACCACTAGCTTCGATGCCGTCTTTAAGGCGCAGCAATGCAGTACGATTAATGTTTTCTATTGAAATAACCTTCAGGGTAGTGTTTAAGGTTTCCACAGCTTTGTCGAAATTATTATTTGCACATTGGATGTCCAGAAGACAGCTGTAGGCGTTACCAATAGCACCTTGAGAAATCTTTGAGCTAGCTAGTTGTTCGACAAGATTTTGAACTAGTTTTTCATCGTTTCTATCGCGTGCTGTTTGCAAAATACGTTGGAACATTAGACGTGGCTCATCGATGAGATATTTATCCCAAATATTTTTGGCTTCAGCCTGATTGCCATTGATCGAGTGGTATATCCAGAGGACATTCATCGGTCCCTTTTGGTTTTTGTCTGCAAACGCCTTTGCTAGTTCTTCAACTTGAATAGTAAGAAAAAAAATTAGATATATAAACATTTGCTTAGCATACGCCTTCTTCGAATATTTCTAAAGGACTACAACTGATCCTTAAAAGAGAAAGCTTTTGACAAAAATAAAAACATTCCTTTATTCTACAAGTTGAATACTAAACAGACATAACATAAATTTTATAGTCCTTCGTAGTCCTCACTGCTGGATGACCAAGGTGTTTGATCGCTACTACTATAATCCAAGTTGCGTGTGGGCACATTTAAAGAATATTCTATGTGCCTAGATTCCACTTGTCTTTTTAATGCTAACAAGGTATTACGATTTAGTGATTCCAATGGAATGTGCTTCAGGGCATCTTCCACGGTTCTCAAGCCTTTTATACAATTGGTATTTCTTACATGAATATCAATCAGACAGCTATATGCATTGCCAATAGTTAGTGCAGTAATTTTCTCGTTTGTAAGTAGTTGATCGATAAATTTTTGAACTAGATGCTCGTCATTTCGTTTACGACCCTTTTTTAGAACTTTTCGTATTAATAAGCGTGGATTATCGCGGAGATAGAGTTTCCATATTTTTTGGGTTGCGGTGTCATTGCCATTGATGAAATAATATATCCAAAGAATGTTCATGGGTATTGTTTCTTTTTTGAGTGCAAATATTCTTGCAATGTCTTCCACTTAAAGGAGAAAAAGTTTGGTTAGTGCCAAAAAGCCAAATAGCTTACGTAACAAAACAACAAAATTTCTACGCTACAAGCAGCAATAAGAACTTAATTTGGAAGCAGGTGTGTTCTCTAAGATGCCTGTAGACGTATCCGCCGCAATAATGTTGTGTTACTCATGCAGTTGGGGATAGTTTAAAGGTCGCTTCACTAATAAGAGTGTAGCTTAGTAGTATTTCAGATCCAGATCCAGAGCCAATACGGTGACCCTCAGTTGGGTACCAGGGCATATGGATATGGAAGGAAACGATAAGGCGGATGAGCTTGCTAGGAAAGGGTCGACGCTGCACATATCGCGGGCCCTTCCCTTTGTAGCAGCCCCAGTCAGTTCTTTAAAGAAAAAAAGTAGAAGATGATGCCATCGATCGTGCAAACAGACGCTGGATTCATCTGGATACATGCGTTACGGCTACAGCTCTATGGCCGGCCTTTAGCAAGAAGAGACCATCAACTCTGGTTAAACTCAGTCGTCATAACGCACGGGTCGTTTCTGGCGTAATTACCGGCCATTGTGTCATTGGCCTTCACGCAGAGAGACTCGGTGTGCTGCATGACGACTATTGTAGAAGCTACAGAGACGAAGAAGAAATCGAATCTATTCGTCACCTGCTGTGTGACTGTCCTGCTCTGTCTGTTAGAAGAAACAGAACTCTTGGCAGTCATTTCTTCTCGGAACTGGAGGACTTAGGCAACGTTGAGCTGGTGGACCTCCTGAGATTTATATTACTATCTGGGTTGTTCTAATAGCGGACTTTATTACAGCGTTGCCAGGGTTAAATGAATGGGCACAATTGACCCGAATTGTGGGTCTAAGTGAGCAGTGACCTTCTGGTCACAAGGCACCCATTTACCTAACCTAACCTTAGTAGTATTTCTGGACATTGAGGGGGCTTTAAACAATGCAAGCCTGTCAGACAAGCACTAGACCGCAGGCAAGTGAATGCTATCCTCTCAGACAGGATAGAATGTGTGCTTGCTCAAGACTGGATAGATTTAGTCTCTATGAAGATAACACATTGGTGATGCAACCGTGGCATCTAACAACAGCTCTCTCTGTCTCAGCTGTTTTGAGTGAAGCTCTGAGCCAAATATCATTAGTTTCCTGCTTTTGACACGTTGAACTTCATTTTCCATTGATGAATTAACTCCTCGTCAGAGTTCAGTTCGGAAGACATTCGGAAGATGTAAGTAAGAAGAGGAGCCGCACTCGGACCGGTTCAGATCGTTGGGGCCTGCGCTATTGAACGTGTTCGGATATATTTGTCTTTTAGAATAGTGAATTGGGTCTCGTATAGATGGAGGGAGTGTAGTAGTAGGATTAGACTTTCTGACTGGGGGTAAGAGATAACCCACAATTGCGATTTCTTTCTGTCGCACAATATATGTCATTTTATCCCCTGCCCTGTGTGGACTACATTTCAGAGAAAACTCAATAAATGCTCCTACCAACAGTCAAGTTTATACACTAAACAACAAACTAACTAATGAAGGCGTATGCATGAAAAAAAAATAGTCATTTAGCATCTACTTACATTTGGGCAACAAGTTGGCATTATTTTCCAGAATTCCGAGCGATCCACCGCGTGGGAATTTATTTACAGCAAGTGCCACTTCCTCGTCTGTCTTTGCATTTGAAATTAGTTCCGATAGCTGATTGAGATATTGCTCACACTTGCCAGCCACAATGTTGGCATGACAATAACGATTATCGAATGACACAACCTTCTTCTGTTCGCTGCTCAAGAATCCACCAATTTGTTCGATTGTTTCTGTGTCTCCACTTGCGGCGACTTTGTTCAAATAGAATTTGAAAACTTTTGGAATTGGCCTGCGGCCCTTTTCCAGCAATTCAAAGACATATTTGGTGGCTTCGGTAAGCCTCTGAGCATGAATTAGAAGTTCGATTACCTGTGAGAGATCTGTCAGGCTTGGTTGTTCGCTGGTGGGGAATACCTGCTTTAGCGCGATGGCTTCGTCAATATTACCCGCTTTTAGGGCTTTGCGGAATTGACTGAGAACAGAAGGAGCTTCTGCTGTTTTGGCAGTGGCTGGTACTTCCTTTGGGGCTTTTTCCGCCTTGACAGCTGACACTTTTGATGGTTTTGGCGGGATTGATGCCGAGGGTGGGGTGAATGGTACTTCTACATTTTTGCTTTTTAAGAACTGTGCCAACTTGTTGAGGAAAGCATCACTGGGGGTTATGGATTCTTCTTGCATCTTTGTCCACAATCCAAGTGCCTTTTCGACTTCGTCATTCTTGCAATAGCTGAGCAAGAGATTGTAATAAATTGAATTACGATCAATGTGCTGCAGGTCTTTTGTCGCTTCTATTAAACCTTCCAGAGGTTCGATCAAGCCTTCGTTTCTGTATCGTTCGCAGGCGAAATCAATTCGCTTTGGTCGTGTACGAAGGCCGGGAGTTTCAAGGATTTTTCTCGCTTGACGGATTCTTCCGCATTCGACGAACGAGAGAACCAAGTCGTATAGACTGTTTACCTCGCCGTGAATTGATGTACTGAGATCGGTCAATTTCTGTAGATTCGCTGCATCTTCTTTCTGAATTAGACGGCAAGCAAGGTCATTTTTCCACGGTGTACACTTGTAGGTTTGAGTAATTTGCTCAAAGGCCTCCATTCCCTTTTGAACGTCATCCCTAACCAAGTGAACTTTGATCAGAGGGCCGAGTAACACGTTTGTGGGCATCGTGTAGTTGTTGTTCACCAAAGTTTCAAATACATTTTGTAGCTTTTCACTGTTACCAGTCTCAGCCAAATGATTTAATACTCTCCAACAGGCCGAAATGTAATTGAAAGATCCTTCTCCCTCGTCTTGCAGGGCGGGTTTCTTATTCCTTTCCAAGAATGCAATGGCTTCGTTGATTTTCTCTGCTTTAACTAGGCTTTCAGCGATTCGCACGGTTTTCAGATTATCCAACAGAAACTCTGGTTCCTTTGCCTTAATCTTCTCGTACAGTTGTAGAGCTTCTTCTACTCGGTCAAACTGAACGTACATATCGATGAGCTGTGCCCAAACTCCACTGGAAATGATGAATTTCTCCGATTCAAGACGTTCAATTACTTCAACCGTTTTTTCTAGATTCTTTGACTTGAAGCAAGTGCTAATGAGCTGGCGTTTGATATTGTTTGTGTTCTCGCCTTTGGCTTCTTGAACGGCTATGAATTTTTCCAGTTCGCTTATGTTTAGCTTGTCCAAAGTGCGCTTGCGTTGTGAAGGCGTATTAAGGTGGACTGGTTCCAACTCGCCGGAGGTCAACTTACTAAGAAGTTCCGATATTTGAGGTGTCATCTCGGAGCCCAAACGGTCCTGGACTTTAGACGCTGCCGCACTTGTCATAGATAAACCTTGATCAACCAAATGTGTTAGTAGGTTCTCAAGTACTTCTACGCGATTGTTTCGGAAGTGTTTGGCGGCATCATTCACAATATTACCAATGAATTCAGATCGCAGATCAGACACGTTAGATTGACCGTCCGTCGGCTTCGGCTCACCTTCTTCGGCCGCTGATTCCTTTAAGTTGTCCTTGCCAATGTTGTCGTGGATCTGACGTAAGACTTTGATAAATGACCGGTAGTCATTGGTCTTACCAAGGGCTTGAATCAGGGGAAAACGAAACAAAAATGGAGCGTAGTACGCCCGATAGTTTTCGACGATTTTAGCTGCTTCATTTAGCTTGTTCTGAAGAATAGCATTGTAGGCAGCTCCGGAGGCAACAGTTCCGTTAGAGATGCCCGCGTTTGTTAGTATGGTCACAACATTGTCCAAGTTGTTCTCCTTCAACTTGGGTATAACATATTCACGAACTGTTTCGGAATTCGGGGTCACATTGAATTCATGTTGCATTTGCTGAACAATATCAATCACTTGATTGGATTCGGCTGAGCACAGCAATGGCCAGAAGTAATGTTGACGAATGGGTAAGCCTGCGTTCTTCATCTCCTTGAGTAGTGGCAATGCAGCGTTGTTCAGTCCACTACTTAGGCCAGCTTCTGTAGCAATTAATAAGGCTTTGGGATTGAGACCTTCATCTTGAAGTTGCTTGCAAATACTTAGAACCTTCTCTATTGGTCGGTTGACTTTAACCAATTGGCGGATGAAGAATGCGCCGGCGTCGATCGGTTGCCCATCGGCGCGTGTAGAACGTGGCATCAATCGGAGAATTTTCAAGCCAACATCTTCGTAGCCCTTGTTCACTAGACGAAGGATAACATTTACAGCTTCTTGATTAAAGCCGGTGAATTTGCGTAGTTTTTCAAGGACCGTGTCTACTTTCGCTTCATGACCGTTTACGGCCAGCCCGTAGACAGCATCGAGCAGATCCTTGTCGAGTAAAAATATTTCTTTTTTCTCACATTCATCGATGGTGCGTATGATGGCATCGACGTCACCATGACGTGCATAGCAGCAGAGTAAAGTTGTAAATGTATCAGCACTGGGTTCCAAGCCGGCTTGTTTCATGACAGTTAGGATGGATTTAGCCGATTCTAAGTCGTTGGCCTGAAAGGAAGAGAGAGTTAACATGTAGGCGGGGGTCTCAACCCCATAAAAGAACTCGCAAATCAATTGTAATTTACCTGTGAATGTCCCAATATCAGTGCATTGAAGACACTCTCATTGACTGGCAGTTTTTTCTCCCTCATGTACTCCAAGATCCTTGTTGCGCCATCGATGTCGCCCTGTTGGCAATAGCGCAATATCAAACGTTGATAAGTGACACGATTTGGTTCGATGGCTTTCGACTCCAGTTCGGCCAAGAATTCAGTTGGCGAGAATGGATGTTCATTCTCCAAGTAGACTCTAAGCAAAGCATTATAATGCGAAATGTCCATTGGCACGTTCAGCGAATTCAGTGTATTCCATATCTCCTGCACCAGAGCGGTACGAACCTCGGGCAGCTCCTCAGGCACAAGATTTCCACAACAACGAATCACCAATAATGACTGCGAGCTTGTGGCCGAACGCTGATGTCGAATCTCTTCTAAAACTTCCTCAATATCACGTCGAGATATTCGTCCAGTTCGTCGTACATCTTGGTCAAGTCGCTTCAATTGCTTCTCTAAGTTGAGGTCCGCCTTTGGTGCGATCGTTGCATATCCACTAGGAAGAAACAAATGTGACCATTAGAGGTTATGAAATCAAAAAATTAATAAAAGTTTTTATTCATGAATCGAATAGAATTGAGGATAAAAGAAAAATTATAGCGATTTTCATCGGAATAATATGAAATTTAATGAATTTTCAAAACATTTTTGTTTTGTTGCGTAAGCACCGGGATGGTACCGCACGTACGTAATCCCCGGTGTTGGGAGGACGGGAAAGTAGACTTACCTTGTTAGATTGCTGCAAATGCATTGTGTATTGGGGAAAAGATTCCCTTCGGTCTGATTGGCGAATTGGAAAGCCACATTTCGTGTGAAACCCGCAAAATAGCGAAACAATTTACCAGAACGTAAAATCGATGCCATTTTTAGGAGAATGAGCAAATTCAAAATTCAAGACGAAAATTTTCTACAACTTTTCTAGAGACTACACAAACGTCAAAGTGACAGCTTATCTCACGTGGGGCAAAGCCATGCATGATGGGATTTTTCGTTGAAATATTCCCAAAGTGGTGCCAATACAGTGGAAGAATTATTAGAGCATTTCAGAGTGCACTGGTAATGTGCGAATCTGTTCCTTATTAGTTGAATAATTTGCAAAATAAGCTCAGAGACACGCCCACTTTTGAAAAGACGAGGTGCGGAATAGAGGATTCGGTTATTCAATGTATTATTCTAAACGTGGTGTTCATATATTTAGCTAATAAATTCGTCTTATGTACAACCAAGTATTGATGCTCTCAATCATGTAGCAACCACAATTAAAGTAAAAAGCGATACTGCGGGAACAAATAGAGAAGTGCTGCAGTGACTAAAATGGTTGCACAGAACAGAACAGCAAAATTTTGTGAAAACTGTCAGAACAGAGTAGACTCTCTTCAATGAGTCAGAACGTGTCCAAGAGTTCTTCTTATTAGCAGTTCAAAGTAATAAATTGTCGACCAATTTTTGTTTATGATATGTCTCATGAATACATATGTTCTACGCCCAAAGTAAGTGCAGAAAAGAGTGTGCTTCACTGTGCAGTACAGACACATTGAACAAAAAGAAGGAATTTTTGGACGATATTTGTTCTCATTGAACGCAAAAACCTGTAATTTTCTGCACTGGACTGTGCACTACAGAGTCACTGAACAAAGCCACAATCTCTACATTCCCCTGCCCGCAAACTACCTGAAAAAATGTATTCTGACGTTTCCAGCAAAATCGACAGCGACAGAGAATTACTGTACCAATAAGAGGGAAGAAATCATGCAGCTCCTCAGTTCATAGATATCTAAAAGTGTTGTGAGCGCAACAACGTCCTTTATTTCCATGCCCTGAAGGCAACATTGCGTGCTTTCCAAAGATCTGTGTATGTCAAATTACCTGTCAAAGAGTAAAAACAAAATACGCGAAGATACATATTACTGTTGCAGATTTGGGGTCACCGCATTAAAAGTATGCTCTGGTAGAATAGAACAATTATACAAAATAAATCCATATGACGTTTTACAAAAATATAAATCAATTTCCTATGTTGAAATAACTGCGTATTATTGGCACTACTGTCAGTATCTTCTCATTGCACGCGATGCCACGCGACGTCGCATAAACTTTTCCATCGGACAAGTTGAATTTTTTCAAACAAATCTGACAGTCGTATTTGACGCGTTGTTTGATAAAGTTGTGCTTCTGATCGCCGGATTTAAATGTATATTTCCAATTCAGCCCCTTTGCGCCTCATCCCCTTGTCAACCAACAACAAATTCTCTGTTTGATTAAGCCTTCCGTGTCTGTGTTAAATTTTTGCAAATTTCAATTGTTTACAATAAATTTACCTCCTCAAGTGGCGAAATAAATAAAAAAAAATCGCACAAGAAAAGAATAAAAACGTCGGTCAGTGTGACGTGTGGTGATGTGAAGATTTTGTATCTCATAGATACAAATTGTAGAAAAGGAAACGATTTTTCTTAATAAACCGGTGATTTAATATCCCGGCTGGAAAAAATGTGAAAAAATAGTGATTTTTTTTGTTTATAAATCTGTGTGTGTTTGTGTGTGAAAAAAAGAGGATAACGAAAAAGGATTAAAAAGGATTAAGCCACCCCAAAGTAAAGATGACCGAAAGGAAGTTCACACGCGGTCTCAATAAGCCGGGTATGGCTGCCCAGCTTCGTGAGACCGTCTCGCAGGTTGTACGCGAGTCTGCTGTTCTGGTATGTCCTGCTGAGTCCTTTGCACGCTTCTATTTAATAAGTTTTTGTTGTTGTTGTCACCCGACATGGATTGGCGGTTGGTGGTGGTGCTGGCTCATTGATTAGGAATTCAAGACGCGCGGCGGTCATTAATCCCTCGCGCGCCTTGCATAATCCGCCTCCGGCCGCACTGATAGTGTGTAGAATTGCATGCCAGTGTCGTGTCATGCCCGTGCGTGTGTATGTTCTGCAGGGATACACGCCCTTTTTTTTATGTTGCTGTTGTTGGTGCATCATCCTTAGCATATGGTGGTTCCTCCTTTTTGCACACAATCCTTCCCTCGTTCAAATATAATTTCTAATTATTTTTGTTTTGTTTGCTTCTGTATTTATGTGTCTTCTTGGAACTAGTTTTCGCGCCGCGACTGTCTATAGATACAGAATAAGATGAAATATATCTTGATTAGAAGTTTATGGCTTTACGTAATTATGTATCTATGCTAGTCTGGTCATCATTCACAACACATGTCTGCGCATTGCTCGTCTGGTTGCATCCATACTGTCTGTGAGGATGTGAAAGTGTCCGAAAGGAGTAAATAATCAATATTTGATCCAATTGCCAAATAATTTGGCAGCCACACTCCGATGCGGCATTCTACAACACATTCGTTGAGCATTGCTGACCCATGGGGGCTGCGAAAGCATTTGAACGATTTGCCATTTTCGTTTTTCTTCGGTTGTATCTGATGGCAGAGAAGTGTGGGTGTTCTACGTTGTTTTGTTTTTGTTTTATTTTTAGATTTGGTAGATTGTTAGTTATTTTGAATATATTTTTGGACGGACATTGGACTCGTGAATTTAATGGAGTTCATGACATCCAGTGGGATTTCAAATAAGCTGCCTAGGGCGTCGATTGAAAGGTACAAGTCGTAACATAGAGCCGTGAGTCACGTGACTGATTCATCGGTGAGGTTTAAAGATTCGATGGAGCAAAATTAAGAGGTTTAAAGAGATCCAAAATAGGCCAATATTACCAGTAGGAAATTTCAATTTATACGCTTGGCGTGTCTAACTATCACGATGATGCACAGACTCTATGACATCTCTGGGAGTAGGGATTTCCAATTCTTATATCGAATACAAATATTCGTGCAAAAATGAATACCGCACTTACTACTTATGGCCTTATATTTAAAATGGTTCCTTGCTAAATAAATAATTGCATAATCGTTGAAGTAAACCATCTATTGCGAGCGGCTGACAAACATCCAAATGTTACTGCCAAGAGAAAGCTTCTTCAAAATGACTAAAATTCACTAAAATTCACTAAAATTCGTAGATTATCATATATCGTAGAGTGGGGGTAAAATTCTCTCAGAGAGAGCAAAAATTACGAAAAAGTAAACGAACGGGTTGAACAAGGAAAAGTTGAAAATACACTGGTTTGACGCTTTGACAGTTTTCATAAACCAGCCCACAAAAATTTCTTGCACTAAATTTCGTAGCATGGGGAAATTTCTAACTCTCTCGAGAGCGCTCTCGCGAAAAATTACAAAAATTCTTTGTACGCAAACGGCTTTTCGTAAAAATTTGCTGTTGTAGCAGGGTACGCGAATGGACCTAATAACTTCTGCAATTTTCTCCATAATATACCTATGTATTGGCAAGGTTATTCTTTCTCAAATTTGCAATTGACATCCCTGTCGTATGGTCTCTGTCAAAAACATCTGTCATCTGTAGTAACTATCTGTCACCCATTATAGTAGGTTCTCACCTTCATTTAGCACGCTCCGAACTCCAGGCCTACTTCTTGAGAAAAGGTCTAACAAATGAAACTTGAAACGATGTTTGGCAGTTTGCACATTGACTTAAAAGGTAGAGCCTGCTGTATGGTATTGGTCAAAAACATCTGTCATCTGTAGTAACCATCTGTCACCCATAATAGTAGGTTCTCACCTTCATTGGGCACGTTCCGAACTCTAGGCCTACTTTTTGAGAAAAGGCCTAACATATGTATGCAACTTGAAACGATGTTTGACAGTTTGCACATTGACTTAAAAGGTAGGGCCTGCTGTATGGTATCTGTCAAAAACATCTGTCATCTGTAGTAACTATCTGTCACCCAGAATAGTAGGTTCTCACCTTCATTTAGCACGTTCCGAACTCCAGGCCTACTTTTGGAGAAAAGGCCTAACATATGCAACTTGAAACGATGTTTGACAGTTTGCACATTGACTTAAAAGGTAGGGCCTGCTGTATGGTATCTGTCAAAAACATCTGTCATCTGTAGTAACTATCTGTCACCCAGAATAGTAGGTTCTCACCTTCATTTAGCACGTTCCGAACTCCAGGCCTACTTTTGGAGAAAAGGCCTAACATATGCAACTTGAAACGATGTTTGACAGTTTGCACATTGACTTAAAAGTTAGAGCCTGCTGTATGGTATTGGTCAAAAACATCTGTCATCTGTAGTAACCATCTGTCACCCATAATAGTAGGTTCTCACCTTCATTGGGCACGTTCCGAACTCTAGGCCTACTTTTTGAGAAAAGGCCTAACATATGTATGCAACTTGAAACGATGTTTGACAGTTTGCACATTGACTTAAAAGGTAGGGCCTGCTGTATGGTATCTGTCAAAAACATCTGTCATCTGTAGTAACTATCTGTCACCCAGAATAGTAGGTTCTCACCTTCATTTAGCACGTTCCGAACTCCAGGCCTACTTTTGGAGAAAAGGCCTAACATATGCAACTTGAAACGATGTTTGACAGTTTGCACATTGACTTAAAAGGTAGGGCCTGCTGTATGGTATCTGTCAAAAACATCTGTCATCTGTAGTAACTATCTGTCACCCAGAATAGTAGGTTCTCGCCTTCATTTAGCACGTTCCGAACTCCAGGCCTACTTTTGGAGAAAAGGCCTAACATATGCAACTTGAAACGATGTTTGACAGTTTGCACATTGACTTAAAAGTTAGGGAGAATTTGCTTACATTCAAATCCAGTCCACTGCTTTGTAGTCAAAACTGAATCACTCGACCAATCAGAATCGTTTGAATACCTAGTCCAAAGAGTACGGACCGCGCCCTTTGCTGTGTCATAATTAGGCTACAAAAAATAGATTAAAAGAGATAAAAAGCTTGACTTTGTTACACTCTTTCTAGTAAAGGATTTGCTGAGTGAAATCGGCTAAATTTTTTACGAAATAGTCCTAGTCAACTAGTTTTGGAACACATTTTCAGGCGCTTTATCAATCAGAGTGACTAGAATTCATTTCACTAGTAATTTATTAAAATTCTCATTGTTGTCGCTAAAAGCTAAACATATTTGCAAAAAGCTTTCTTAGGACAGTAACTTTTTTCTGCTTTTTGAACCGTATTCTACCGCTTTGACCACAGCTTCATGACACCCACTATAAAAAGTTTGCGATTTATTTCGTAACTTTGCTCTTTTGTGCAATACGATTTTGTAAATTTATCTGTCAAACCACCATTGTCATAGAACATGGAAGTCATATAGGTATGGTTCGCAATTTTGTTTTCAAACTGTTGGCAACTCTTTTATTTATTGTCATCAATTCCTAAGAATACCAGATTACTATCAGCGCAAACATCTGTCTTAAAAACCGTGAGAATGCTAGTAAGCAATGCGGTTCGAGATAAACAGATATCTATAGAAAGAGATGCACGTTATCTCATATTCATACATATGTTTGTACTCGTGAGGGATTTCCCAAGAACGCATTGTACTATGATTCCATATTGCGCTGTGTGACTTGCAAAATGAAAGAAAAAAAAACCGCGAAATTTAATACGCGGCCTTCATTCAATACCTTTGTGTAGTAAACTTGTTTGCCGGGCTTTTAATTTGAAATCATTAATTTTAACTACTAAATCAAAATGTTACGCTAAATTAACCGATTATAGTTCGATAACTAAAAATATAATAACACGTAGCCACTTACATGCCATGAGATCACTCCTAGCACATGAAATATTTCTGCATGAACGACATCCATTCACCAAATAATTATATCCCTCTTCTCTTGCCGTACATATAACAGATCGGACGATATAAACAAAATTGAAAAAGAAAGCATAAACAAATCCGAAAATTGTTTGCATAAAATGTGTTACAAAAATGACAACTTTTTGCAGAAAACGAGCAAAAAAAAAAACCCTCTACTGATCTTATTATGATAACCATACTAATTAATTTCATCGAAAACACAATTTAAATCTCATTTGAATAAAACGCATTGTAAACTTTCGTAGTTTTTAATTAACACGTTTTATACAAAGCCAACGACTGAAGAAGCTAAACCACATTCTTGTCACCCAAGAAAAAACATTCATTAGAAAATGACAATTAAAAGTTAATTATGTCATGCTAACAACCAAAAAAAAAGAGGAAATGATCTGTTTCAAATCGATTGGTATTAATACCGCTAACCTAATGTGCACTAATGAACAGATAAATAGGGAAAAAAAGGCCTTCATCGCGGATGCAAATTTTGACAAAAGTCGTAAAAAAAAAAAACTTACCTAAGGATACACGAAGATGCAAACAGACAATATAATTTTTTACGATCAAAGATGGAGGCTAGACAGTTTATGGTCCATACTAAAAAGCGATAGGAGGTTTGGTTTTCACAACAGTTTCTTAATTTCAATCTGCTGACATGGAAGTTTACGTTTAACCAGCGACGTGCGCGAACGCGTTTTTTACATTTCCTTAATCGCTTTAGCGGTGTTAAAATGAAGTCAAAGTCAAACAAGTGCAAAACTGGCAGAATTAGGAAAAAACTTAGTACAAAACTAAGTATCATTCGAGTGAAAGTGATCCAACGGCAACAGGATGAGGAAAATACTGAAGTGAGTCTATCTATTCGTTTTTCTGATGTTTGCAAATGTGAAATGTGTGATGAAAATGTCAATCAGAGAGTCGTTAAAGACGAAAAATTTTAACTTCTGTCATAAACGCGACATCGAAATCCGAAGTGTCACTTATAGCAGTCGCGCGTAAAGAGGTTATGAATATGAATGTGTCATTTTTGCTTAGTTATCAAATATACAAATTCAAAAGGAAATATACTCATACATATGTATACATATACAAATATAAGCAATAACTTTCCATACGGAGGAAATGAGTACGTTCCGAACTCTAGGCCTACTTTTTTTAATATGGCCTAACATATGGAACGGTAAAAGAATTTTCGATAGTTTGCACATTCCCTAGGGAGAATTTTCTAACCTTCAAATCAAGTCCACTACCTCAAAAAGAAATGCCTTACTTTGTAGTCAAAACTGAATTTCTCGACCAGTCAGACACGTTTGACTACTTAGTGTCTAGAATGCGGAACGTGCCCAATCTAAAAAGACGAAGTTTACACAGTTTCACACAATTTATTTGTATTAAAAAAATACTTCACATGAAAAACAAAAATCGTCATATTCACATTGAAATCGAACAGGTCAAAAAGTAATAGAATGACAGCAGAACTTTTAGCTGTTAAATGCCTGACGAAGTAGAGAGGGCGCTGACGAGGTCTACTAGGGCGCTAAGTTTACAATATCTACGATCTTATCACTTCGGATTGCCCTTTGTTTCTGCTTAATATGTCAAACCGCGACCATTTGAACGCGTCATTGTAAATTGGGTATAAGTCGTAAAAAATGTTGATTAAGTGAAGCATTATTGTTGGGAACGATTAGAGTTTGTTCATGAAAAATTAATACATAATTGAAATGACTCTTTGCTATTAATAAAATAAAATTTCAGCATATGGCCTTCAAAGTTTTAGTCGACATAGTTGTGGTTTAAGAGAAGTTCAATGTGTTTTTAGGCTCAAAAACTATTTATTCATTCCTTGTCCAAATTTGCGTCTAAAATTGAGTAACGGTTGTCTCGTGACGTGAAGAGACTTATAGTTTTTTTGTGCAACTATTCTACTGTACTGTCAGAAATTCTTAATTTTTTTTTTGAGGGGCATTCACCACATTAGCATCTAAAGTCGACGACCTGACGCGATCAAATATAATCAGTGTTCAGTGGTACGTACCTTATCCACAGGCGTTATAGACGTAATAGACTGACGTTATAGACTGTTTTGTCTTAACACTCAAGGAATTCAATTTGTGAAACATTCACTAAGTAATTTGTTTCTTCTGGGTGTGAAGCCACAAGGATATTAAAGCCGACAAGAATGTTAAATAAGCGACTCTAGTAAGCCTAAAGTTCTTCTCTGTTACTTGTAAACTTCTGAACGCTTTTTATAAATTCAATCACCTTTGGGAGAATGGCACTACATCTCCAGGCACTTGTGGGCCATGTTGATTGGACCAAAGGCTCTCAGAAGTATGTGTTGCCCTTGCATACTCATTGGTGTTATTTTAGTCTGAAAAGCCTTTAACCTAGACTTCTATGCATCCCCTTCAATGATTTTTGTAGAAGCTGCAAGGACAAAGCCCAAAGCCTTACTTACTTACTTAAAGGACTCCCGACCGTTGTAGAGTCTCTGCCTGACACATCGCTGCCTTCCATCTTCTGCAGTCACGGGCACGCTGCTTCCAGTTGTGAAGACAAAGTTTTCTGGCATCCGCAACAACTTGGTCTTTGTACCGGAAGTTTGGTCTTCTTCGCCGTATCGAACCTGGGGGCTGGGATCCAAAGCCTATTACGTGTAAACAAAATGTTTATGCTGTTCCTGACGTAGTACTGTGATTAGTGTGATGGACAAGTTTGCGTGAGGTTCAAGGCTCTAATAAGAGAAAATACAAAACTCTTTCCTTTGCCTTTGGGCACAGCACAAGACTATACGTGCAGAAATGTACATTGCCCCCAACACGTATAGATCTGATAAGCTAGTCCTTGGCGCTCTATAGGCTTCTTATGGGATAATATTAATTTTTTGAGCCTAGACGTTTAACGCAGATAGTAGACAAGAAACTCCAGCAACATGCTTCTGACTACTATAAGTAACTCCTGTGGTCAGGAGACGAGTTCTATTAACTTTTGTTCTCTGTTTCCACATATTTCTTAGCATTCTCTAGAAGCCACTTTGGACTACGAGTATCACACTTCATGGATGTGAAAAGAAACGAACCAATTCAGTGCGAGTCTCCAGGAAATCTCGATGGGAAAAGAGACATTCAGTCACTCAGCAACAAAGTAGTCACTTGTAGGTTAAAGCGACGCAAAAGTCATACCATAAATTCTGCGACAACGAAGTTGTACTACCTGTTAGGAGGCATTGGACATGTATTTCCTGTCCTAAGGTGTGAAAGCTAGAGATTAGTTTTTCGTCTCGAAATCATGAAATTGATCTTCCTTCTTGTCTCATTGGACGCCAATTTTTGACTGAATGCTGCCGAGAAACATGACATTTAGACGTTTGTCAAAAGAAGATCACTCGCTCAAACGAACGAATTAATTTTGAAGAGACAATGAATGCCTCCTATCTCTGCCAAGTCTATGCCTACAAAGTGGATGACCTTAAAGTTCTGTTGCCAAATCTTGAGTTTGCATTCACCTGTCTTGCGAGGTTAAGTGCCGAAATGTGTCAAGCCTCTGTCAATCCGATTTCCCATGCTCTTAATACTAAAACCAACTTAATTACTCTCCGACTGACAACATTTCTTAACCCAAATCAACCAAATCACAACCTGTAGCGCTCCGACTTGAATGTCATCACTTCAACACCAAAAGTTGATTGCTCCCCGACTTTATAGCCGCTGGGCATTTCGTGCAGACTTTTTTGTTGTTGCCACTTGCAATGAGAACATTACCTGGTTCGGTAGGTAGCTACTTTTGACATTGTTCCAGTAGTTTCATTCAACCCGATAGCGATCTATGTTAATGAAGATAGATTTAGCTATCATCGATCCCGGCCAAGTAACTCGCTGGACATGGTCAAAGTCAATAGGCATTGCCATTGCTAACTCTCTGGTATGCAGCAGCAGATTGGGGCTATTTTTAGACTTTTTTTTCTCTCAGTGGCTACTAGTTCTTTGCGCGTACTCCTTTTGCGGTTGTCTTTCTTGCTTCTTTGGTGTTTTATTTTGCATCCAATTGCACATTTAATGGAGCGCTCGAGTGTACAAAAAAAAAAAAAAAAATCACGTTTTCATGTTCCTTCACTTTCGTGGGACTAGGACTGGTTATTGTTATAGTTTTTGTCTGTGAGGAAGTGGGGGGCACCTTATAGGTAGATATACCCACCTATAATTGGGTGTCAGTCAGTCAGGCAAGTTTGTGTTTATTAAATCGATGGAAGGTGGTTTGTTGTGACCTTGGCCTTTCTGGCGTGTGTTTATAAAAAGATCCCATGTGAGTGATGTACGTCTTAAAACAAAGTGCTTGAAACGAATCAAGATGTTCAATCATGTGAGACGAAAGTACTTGTGTATTTTAAGATGTACTTCCATGTGGTGTCTTCAATGGCACTCTTCATGGTTTGGAAGTTTGTTCAACGACGGTGTCAGTTCTCTCAATAAAGAACTCGTTTTGGAATCGTCTTCGTTTCCGGCAGAGTAATTTGTTTGATGCTCTCAATAAGTCCTATCGCGTTTCAGTTCCTGAGAAGCAGAACAGCCGGTGAAAAGTTCTTGTAATAAAGAGGATGACAGGAGGATTACTTATGTTTGACGTTGCCAATTGAGGTATCACCCAATAAAGTCAAAGCATAATTAACTCAGACCAACTAAGGTTCATTGTACGATGTTGGTATCATAAACTTCCTTAAGTATCAAAGTTGCTAGGCCACTTAGTTTACCCAGTGGATTTCTTCTGCCTACCTGAACTAGGAAAGTTCAAATCTCACTCTAGTGTCTAGAAGTTGTAGCCTACACCTCATCTGTTCCTTAGTTCTATAACATTCTCATACTGAGCAACTAGTTATGCTTTCCACCTACTAGGTTAGGTTAGGTTTGTGGGTTGGCAGAGGAAACGAAATACCTCCTCCGCACTCAGGTCAGCACTTGCCCATTTAACCCATAAATATCTGTAACAACTTCCCATGGTTGCACTTGCTCGTTATCCGTGTATACAAACCATCCTGATGTTCTGATGAAGTTCAGTAACATGTCGGTATTGACGTTGGAGAGTTCTCCTAGATTCTGAAAGAAGTGTTTGCCGAGGAATTTGTACCTGGAATGTTGGAGTCCAGGGCACTGGCAGAGGAAGTGGGTAGTGTTCTCTATAACCTCCTCATCGCTGCATCCTCTGCAGAGTTCTTCTTCCGTCCGACGTAGTTTCTTTAGGTGGTACCGCAGAGTGTTGTGACCCGTGAGTATGGACAGCGAACGTCTGTCCTTGCGGATAATTCTCTCGGTTCTTGCTTTGTTAAAAGTTAGCCATAGTTGTTTTGCAGTTTTGCAAGTATCTAGGGGACTTCAAGTTCGCCTCACTCAGCCAGTTTCCTTGCCTTAAGCCTGAGGGCGCAGGGCGGGGTGCTTATGGAGAGGTCGGTCAGTTCAAGTGGGTCCGATGAAGCTTTCCTTGCTAATTCATCTGCCTTTTCGTTTCCCGGGACGCCCTCGTGCCCAGAAGAACCTTAAGCTCTTCGAGACAGCACTTCACAAGCTTGGATTTTATTTCTATGGCGGTAATTGCTTTGATAGCTGCCTGGCTGCCGAGAAAGTAAGTGATACCTTCTCGCGGTATTGTTCTTAATGCAGACTCACCAGCGGCTGTTGTCACTGCCAGGACCTCCGCTTGGAAAACACTGCTGTGGTCTGGGAGTCGTATAGATCTGGATATACCCAGTGATTCGGAGAAGATGCCGGATCCTACACCGGTGTCTATCAGTGTAAATAGCTATGGATTCGGCTTTTGGTATGCGGCTCTGCTAGGGTAAGCTGAGGTAAATGGTATTTTGAAGGCAAGGTAAGGCATAGTGTAGTCTGTTGTGGGTGCATGGCCGAAAAATCTGCCAAGGATGGTCGCGCCCTATCGTATTTGACTTCCAGCACGCAGTCGTCTGACTTATTCTTAAGGCACTGATGGCTGCCGTTGATCTCGTGTAGATGTCTAGCGGAGGCAGGTTGAGAATAGCCTCAAGACCGCAGTTGGAGTGGTTCCCTCTACTGGAGTCATGTTTTCGTCTGCTCCTAGTTCTCGTTTGTCTTCTGTCATGAGTTTCATCACGAAGGATGAAGGGCGCTCCAAGCTTATATTATTGGCTTTCGTCGTTCTTCATGACACTGCTTCCATCTTACCTAAGACCTTGTCATCTATCAAGTTATATACCTACTTCGAGATGATGATCTGGCCTATGTTCTCCTCCAGTTACTGTCTATTGGTTCTGAAGGAATATGGCATCTTAAACAGAGTCTGCGCAGCAAGAGATAATAGTGAACAAGCTGACTGGGGGAGAGTTTTATGTTATTTTTGCATTCGTTCGTAATTCACAGTATTTTGTTCGCATTTGTTTCGGAATTTACATTACTAATTGCTTTCCGAGTCCTTTATTCAATTTTGTTGCTTTGGAAATTGAGTAGATATGGTTAAAATTCAATGACAGAACAGAACTCCACCGTAAGCTGTCACTGCAAAGAGATTCAGTTGAAAAAAAACTTCCTTATCGACATGCATGCTCTTTTGGCAAGCTTTTCCATGACAAGTGTCTTTGTTTGCGCTCTCAATGATTAGTGTACCAATGACTCAAAGTTCTTCTTCTCTTAAGTTTCTCAGCCGTCATTCAAATTCAAACGACGCCATTTTTGTATTTAATACACAAAACGCTCAACAAGTTTTGTAATTAAATAAATATTTCGTTTCGACATCTTAAAAATAAATTTCAACCCTCCGACGCATAAATTCTCTTCGAAATAAAAATCCACTTGCGCAAATGTACAAACAAACAGTTTTACATAAATAAATCGGAATCGCGGTGTGTGTACACATCACATCAGTGCGCCTATCCCAATGCGAACGTGCGTGTAACATCGCTCCCCCGATTGAGTGTTTTGAAATTCTCTCGATTTTCGAAACACCGACATTCCAAAAAAAGGGCGGATGAGGTCACATGAGATAGTCATTGCCCAATTGTGGCCCTTCCTGCCACCGATCAACCGTATGCGGGTGATGCTACCTCAAATTGGCGAAGGGCAAGCACCGGTTAAGTGTATCTCTGTGTCTGGTCTGGAATCTGTTTGCATTTAAAAAAAAACCGAAGGAGTTCTCATCTTGAAATACTTAAAAAATATATATATAAAGAAAATGCTATTTTTAATGAAACGCTTTTTGTGAAAGTTCCACAATGATGATGATGATGATGATGATGAACTATAATGCCCCAAAGACACTGAGCAAACAAGTGCAAAGAGTCTCTGCTGCAGCATGAGAGATAAAGGAGATTTTAGTTTTTACTTGATAATACTATAGAGATGAGTGAACCGGATCATGGGGGGATGGAGAAGGCTGGAAGGGTGAAGTTGGCAACTTTTCAAATTTGAAAGTTTTTCTGTTTACCCTACGTTTGTTGGTGATTTGCTTTGTTTACGAGACGAGGTTGTTGTGTGTATTATATCTGTAAAGTGTGTTTCTTATCTACGCAGTCGAGTGCAGATTCTATTTTAAATTTCATAAAACTATGGTTTGGAATAGAGCGGCACTGAGTAAGTATGTATGTGGAATGTTAATTCGCAACAAGAGAGTTGATTTACGTTGGATAAATGTGGGCCAAGTTGGAGTTTATTTAGGGGATTTCTGGGAATCTGCAGCTAAATGTAGAGGAGAAAGAATGTTCTTTATTTAGAAAATGTTGAGTGCTGTGACTGACCTAGTAGATAATTATGTGGTCTGGGAATTTGCGTTCCGGATGCATGAGATTTTATGAGTTAAAATAAGGGGGATTAGTTTTTTAGTTGGTTTGGTTGAATATGGACTAACTTATGTCCTGTATCCTTTTGGCTACGTGCCATCGTGTGCGGTTTCTGGAAATGTGCCTCAGCTCTCCCCAACTCTTTCTTAGTTGCCGTACTTCCTTCTCAACTGGTATGCGCCACGTTCTTTTAGCTGTTCTCCTGCCAGCTAAGAAACGCAAGCACACTTGGACTAGCTATAGTTCCATTGTTTTAGGCCATCTACGTGGTTACAATAGAAAGGTAGGACGTGGTCCTACGAAAGAGAGAACTGGACAGACAAAATGAAGAAGGTGAGGAATAGTCTTCTCATCCATAAAGATTTTGAAGCAGTCGTTTGCGAAAAGGCCTACCCTATTAGACAGTGTCCAGTGATGACACATACCACTTTCAGTATATAAGGTGTTAGCGTCATCTATGCTCTAATAGATTAACCAGTCTTGTCTCACCCCTTAATTGTGCTAATAACGTGAGCTGTGGCTTTAGACAGAAGGACGTGATTCTATCCAGCTGTCATTCTCGACTACACTTGACATAACCTCTTTGAATTTCTTTTGGCTTTCTTTTCTATTGTGACATTGGCAGTGTGGCATGGCGCGCCATCGTGCATGCACCAGGTCGTCCAAGTCCATGTCTTCAATTTCAGTAAAATAAAAGTCAGTTAACATGGTTCTGTAACGCCCACCGTTGACGTTGATGTTCTTGAATTGAGTCTCACACTCTCGGCTACAGCAGTCACGACGGTATTATATTGACTTTCTGTCAAGATTTCGAGCGGGAAACAGTTGTCAGTATCAAAATCGCAGAATTTTGTAATCTAGGCAAAAGGAAAAAGTCTGGACCTTAAAGCAGGAGCCCTACTTTCACTGTTATACAACAGTCTCTCCATTTCTTACCGTCAAAACGAACATACCTCCCAAAATGATTTCCCCGTTCTATGATTAAGATTTTTACTGCGTAAAACAAAACCTTTTATAGAACTTACAACCCTAATGCATAACTAAACGTGACACTACAAACAAACTTTATTGTAATCGATTAGTTGTCAAAACAATGTCACGTACCTAATGACATTGCCCGGTTCAAATTTTGGAAAACAATTCTCAAACAAAGCCCTTGATATAGAACAAAAAAAAAAAACAAAACCGTTTAAAATAATTTAAACGAAGGTCGTGACGAAAATTATAAATAAAAACAAAAGCAAAACGTTTAGACTAACAAATAATTAAACCTGTTGTCGTAATTTGAGTTGAGTCGTGCGCCGACATTAATTAAAATGCTAATCGTGAATAAATTTAATACAAAAATGTAAGTAATTAGAATGTTAAATAGGCGACCATTGTTAGGGTCGTTAGCCGAGTATTATCCTTATAAGTTTGCAACCTGCGGATGGGTACAACAAAAAGCCCTCAAGTTATCAAAACTCGCATCTAAATAATAACAGATAATCCGATTTAGATAAACTGAACTAATGAAACTTCCGTTCAGACACACCCTTCCGATTTGACCAATTTCTTATTGTGACCTTCAACTTTATAAATAAGCAATCTTTTCGACCAGAAAATGGGCAAGGAATTATATCCTTTTTTTTACCCTCAATTCATTCAACCATAAAACGAACGAATTTTGTGGCCTCCTTGACCTGTGAACGTATGAGTATATAAAAAGAAGATAGCAGGGGTAGTTCATCCATATTGAATGGTTGTATCATTATTTTTCATTTTAACTGAAAGATATTTTCAACATTTACAAATCGTTTTGAGTAAGTATTTCTCCTCTGTTCAACCCACAAGAAGACGCATATACTATAACCTCCGACCTATTGCCGGCACTCAAGTCGAATTAAATATTTACACAGAAGCCACATCTTACGCTACGGCTTTCCGGTTTTTGTGTGTGTGTGACAGTGACAGTCGCCTCTGAGTCTGACAACTGCAGATTGGTTTTCTCATCTTGTTTGTTGTTATTTTTCTCAAAGGCAATTCATCAATTTTTTTACGGAAAAATATTTTGTTGTTGACGTTTCCACCCGCATTGGCCTACAGGTGTTTTGTGTACAAATGTTTTTCGTGACGTTTCTGTCAGTCAAGTAAGGAATTTATTTGTCAAGAGTTTTTTTTTTTTAACAGTTGTTTTGTGTAGACATGCGAAAATGCAAACATTTTTTGCTTTAAAGATAAAGGGTAAACAATTTAAGAAGATTTTTTTTCTCTCTCTTGTTTTGTTTGACGTCACGTTTACAGATTTTCCTTCGCACGTTTTATTAATGTTTATTTTTTTTTCTTTAATTTTTGATTCTCAATATATAGGTATAGTGTACATATAAATATTTTATATATTTTATATAATATTTAAATATATATTTTTAAAATATCTAGATGTTGTGGTGGGTGAGAATGTTTTGAAATTTTATTTATTCAAAACGAAATAGCGTGTCGAAATAATAATAAAGATTTTTAAAAACTTTTTTCTTAATTTCATTTTAGATGAAATACGCGTCGGCCGATGGAAATAGGGTAAATTGAGATGAATAATAGTTTTAGACCCTCTGTTTTTTTTTTAAAGATTTCTTATAAATTATGCATGATGAAATTTTCTGTAAATAGTTTCTTATTTACTTTAACTGTTCTACTTGGGTTTCTTTTGATAACCTTTTCCAAACTGAATACCTTATTCATTTTTTTAGTTTTCCCAATAAAAGTTTGTAAATTTTTATGATGTATTCGTATACTCATTGACATTGACAACAGCTAAGAACAAATTTTACGAAAGTTATTTATGAAATTAACAGAAGCCAAAAACATAGAAAAGCTACACTCCGCATGGAGACGTATGTAGCCTTTCCCACAAAAAACTTGCCTTAGTTTGTATTTAAATTGTTTTTATAAAATTACTCCAAAAAAATTTTATTTTAGAAAGTGGGGATGGGCGGATTTTCCAAGGACATGGCTCAATCGACTCGGTTACTGATGCTGGTCATTTATGTACATACATATATACTTTATGTGGTCTATCTTCAATATTTATCTATGTTACAAACTATGTATCAAACTTAATATACCCTTGGGAAAGGGTATAAAAATAGTTTTTCAAATTGTTGCCTGTCGGAAAGTTTCTTTGCTCACCCAACAGACAGAAAGTACTAAACGAAACTGAACGTAGTTTTCGCAGTTGCATGGCCCAGAGTCTAATTTAAGACATGGTATATGTGTTATGATGTTCTGCTATATAGAAATTGAGACCTACGCCAATCGAGTCCATCTCAACCTTGTTGTTGAGAAAATTCTGATCCCGAGCTTGGTTTGTCAGGCATCTAAAGTCCAACATGGGCACTTGCTAATTACCAGTCCCATCTCTCTGGGTAATTTGTGATTTGGAACTGGCAATACCCGATGTCAATTAGCTATGTCAAGTGGCAGGAATATGCTCCCTTTAGGCTTTCTACGTCATGGCAAGGGTAGCTTACAATGCATTTGTTCCTGATGTGCTGGGGACCTGGGCAGTTGCACAGCAAGTGGGTTGTATCATCTAGAACACCCTCATCACGTTAGCCTCTGTAGAGTTCTTCCATCAGTTACCTCTTCTACTTGTGTTACTTCGTGGGAATAGATCTTCTAGCCTAGTATCTGGGTCTTGGTCAAATAACGGCTATATCTTCCATGTTTTGACACTAGTATTCATGGACGTTAACTTTCGTGTCCGCCTTTTTTATGTCGTTTTTCCCATTCATCGAGATTCAAGGCGCAAAGAGGCATATATTCTGTTGCTGTAATAAAGCCATCTTTAACTCTCTTGCTGATCCTGTATCCCCTTGTGGGTCCTCTGGCCTCTACAACACCTACGCGCCATCGTGTGCGTTTTTTGGAAATGTACCTCAGCTCTCCCCAACTCTTTCCAGTTGCCATGCTTCCTTCTCCACTGTTCTGCGCCACGTACTCCTAGGTCCGCCGCGTATACTGCCATCCTTTCTTGTTGCGTGGAATACTTTAATGGTGGGGGAGCGGAGCCTTACCTTGTGCTATGTTCCAAAAGTTTTTAACTTTTCCCGGCAACAATTTGATTTCTAAAATTGCTTTTATGTTTGCTTGGCTGGCGATGAGGTTGAAATGTGCCAATTGATTGTCCCAAAGTCAGACTTGCGAGTTGCTGTTGTCACTCCCAAAATCACTTGTAAATTGCTGTTGTGGTCTGTGTGGCGAATTGAATTTGCTGTACCTACAGGTTCGGAGAAGATGCTTGAACATATTCCTGCCTGGTATATATTCTCATCGCTTTGCCGGTAAGGGTACCAATGGACACTAATCTTTAAAGTCTCGTGATATTCAGATAAATCTTTTATTAAACTAAAGCAAATTATTAACAAATGGGTTGGTGTATGTCAGCATTAATGGAAGGTGTTCTCAAAGTTCTTTACCAGGTACCTGGAGCTGGGGCAACATTAACGGAAGCAACAGAGTTGATATGTCCAGCCAATGGGGCGGTATGCACAGCACCACGAGTCTTGGCGACATAACTGCCACCATGTCCAGCCAAAGAAGCTTGCTGGGCGACAGAAACTCCACCAAGTGAATGAGATGCAACATTTACAGCAGCTGGAGCACCCAACCAGGCACCTTGGGACAAAACTTGTCCGGGAACTGCAAGTCCAAGACCAGAAACACCAAGGCCAAGACTATTAACACCAAGACCGTTCACTCCAAGTCCGAGACTGTTAACTCCCAGACCGTTGACAAGTCCTAAGCTATTAACTCCAAGCCCAAGACCGTTGACACCAAGTCCTAGACCATTAATTCCCAGACCATGACCACGAAGTCCCAATCCAAGACCGTTGATTCCAACAACAGATGATTGAACTCCCATGGCGACAGCCAACACGACTACGGCAGCAATAACGAACTGAAATTAGAATTCTATGTAATCCTCGCTTAATCCTTGATAAACTTTTAATCTTTTACCTTCATGTTGATTTTGTTTGGTTTGTGAATTACTTCTGATTTGATTGACGAAATTATCTCAACTTTTATACCAAATTTACACTTTCTCTACAGATTGTTGTGCCAATAGGTCACAGGCTGCACCTGCGCTTGTTGGTTTTACTTTTTTTTATTTCGTTAGTTAAACTGTGACGTTTGCGGAAGGTCATAACGAAATACTTGAATTCAATTTCGTCAGCCAAAATTTTGCAATTTCAGGGTCAAAAATTGCATTTACCTTTTTGTTATTGCTTAGCTATGGATATACCTTCGAGTAATGTATAACCTAAACACAGATAGAATACAAGTTGAATACCGCGTTTTTTGTTGTAGTTTTTGAACAGCAATTTAGTCGGATGGTTTATGGGTTAATACTGGAGAATATATATTTTATGACTGCCACAGTTTACCGTATTTTGATGGGAATTTTTTTTGTTTTACGACGGTCTAAAGGTGCGAACGCAATGATAATTTGCTTCGGTACAAATAGATGGCGCTATTCCTCTGACTATATAGTGTTGTTGTTCTACAAGCCAATCGTACCTTTGCATTGGATATCCGATATCAGTTTAGGCGCAGCACGCATTGTAGGTCGGAAACGGAATCGAATAGTCTCCTTTTTGATGTTTAAGGCCTTTTCCATCATGCGGTACGTACTTTTTGGATCATTCCTCTGAATTTGTCATTCTTCAGCGCCTCTTTGCTGTCCAAAAAACGTTTATGCCACTCAAAAACAACTGTTCTACTCAAACAATTATCGCGGTACACTTGTTGCATCAATCGAAATGATTAAAGTTTCAACATTCAATGAAAAAGGTGTTCGGGAAAGTATTTTTTATGATTTTTAAATGTCAACCAAATGTCATGAAATTTTGACAGATAGTTGAGAATGATTCAAGCATGTTCGAACAAATAGATGGCACTCTTGCTCGCTGAAAAATGGTTCGTATCCATGATATTAGTTGTCACACTCTGTACGCTTTGAACGTTTCGACTCTCTTCGTCAAATGGTTTAGAAGATATCGAGCGTATGACAGACAGATAGACACTGTATTGATCTCATAAGTTGAGGTCTGGGGCACTAAACCCACATTTCTCAATAAGCTACAACATTCACTAGTTTATTTTGATAACATTTTATAAATGTCGTTACCAGATACCACCACGAAAATGTTAGACAAGATCTGTCAGCATTTATTTTGACATTTGCAATGCTTTAGTCCCAAAAACTTGTTAGCCTTGCAAAATATCATCCCTAAATACACAAACTAGTTCCCTTTTAAAGTACAATTTTAAACTTCAAAAACGTACTAATAAATCCCCTTCTCGACTGTAAAATGACGTAACAATTTGACAACCATAAAACATAGAATGACAAATGCTGGGTGAATAGGTTACATTATCTCTTTTAATTTTAATTACAACACTTTGAATCCACCCATCATTTCGAAAACTTATTTGATGTCCGAGTTCTGTACTTGATTTTCAACAAAATTTACTATTCTACACACTCAGGGGCATCAGCATGAGAATATAACTCTAGTTTGAAGGCAATTCTCTGCCTCTCCAGCACTAATTGAATTTGGTCATAAAAATTAACCCAAAACCATATTTCCAGAGCATAAGTACACCAAAACCAAAGGGAGTAAGCAAAATGTGGCTGGGAAAATGTTTCATTTCAGAAAATTATGCTTGCGCAACTATGGGTGTGTTAATTGAAATTGAAAAGCACTCGAGAGTCGCACTGTAAATGCATTTATGCAGAGTATAAATTCGGAACTTGGAAGAAGAACATACATAAGAGGTAAATTGCATTTGATGCGGAAGGGAGAAATGATTTCCCATTTTCCAAGTTGCGTCCGGAATTTGGTGCAATGCATCCGCAATCAGGAATACAGTAAGTCTGTCAATTTGAGTAGAGAAAGGAAGTAGAAACATTTCCGTAATTAAATTTCTGATTGCAATTCTTAGAAAGTGGAAAATCAAATTAAGGAGTTCTTTAAGGAAACCGGGGAAAAAATAAAATCAGTAAATTTTAAAGTACTTTGCGAAAGTAAAGTTAAATTAAACAGATGTTTTGGGGAAAGTTTTCAAGGAAATTCGGAGGACATCTTGTAACAAAGTTTAACATACTTTATCCATTAAAAGTTGTTCATATCATTTATCGTTCAGAGTTTTTGAAACTAACTCGTTCTGCTGTCTGAGTTTAGTTTCTTCGCGAGTAGAGAAAGATGCGGTTACAAAATATGGGATATTTATGGGTTTGATACGGTATTTCGCTGTCACTGTCATGTAACTCTTGAACTGTTTGACATACATACGTAAGGAGTTTAAACTTTCGATGGATTTCTGGGCACTTTTTGGGTTACTTTGTATAAAAGCAAAAATTAAAGGTTTTGTTGGGATTGGTAGCCCTTCTCTGGAGCACTCAGACCCAACTAGCTCATTGTACTTCAAGAGAGCATATTCGAACAAATAGATTTTCTTTTACTTCATCGGCAATCTAATCCCAGTAGATCCCGAGGACATTGTCGGGTGGAAGGTAGGAGTGGTTGTGGCTACAAACTCTGGTGACACATTATTAGCACGTTACCACAACGTATGTAATCTGTCGGATGTAGGCGGGCGTGAAAACTGATACGAAAAGGGATTATTCAAATCCATTCTATTGATAAAGTCCTCAATGCTAACTAAAGTCCTCCTCTAACTCTATTAAGTTAATACTCTAAGCCGGCCAAAGGAAGTGTATATGTATTTGTTTCTTTCTCTTTAGCGATGAGCAACTGCAGTAAGCCTTAGACCTAATGGCTATTCTGGCCGCATGAATCCAGTACTGAACGCCAGCTCCACAACCCCGGCCACCTAGTGTTACCTCTCGATGAGAGCACCCTATGCGTCCGACTCCGCAACGAAAGATAAAGAGCAGAACTTCTTGTTGCGTACGTACGCTCGCTCATTACCCTCTTGTCCGATGACAAGTCATGTCTTTGAACGTTGCTTTGGCCTTCTCGTTTCTGCTGCACTCATCCAGTTTGGTGCCACTAAGGCTTGCCGAGACCACTCTTACTAGATATAGAAAGTTGTTTTGGACTCCCTGTCCGGTAGTAGTTGGGCGCGGGTGCTCAGGGCTGTGTTAAGTTTGAACTCCACTTTGTGTGGAATTGTGGGCCATAAGATGGAGGTCCTTATCCGGTGTAAAGTATACAATCATCGTCTGTGTAGTCTAGGTGTTTAAACTAAGATGTCATAGTCCTACGAATTCCATAGCTTTCTTCCGTCAATGCTGTAACCACTAAAAACAACAGCGGTGACAGTATGCATCCTTGACGTAATCCACTTTGGACTTCAAATTCTCCAACAGCAGATGTAGCGGCGATTTGTTCTCAACGCATTGCTCGATTATGGTCCGTAAAGTGTTAATGTAGTCGATGCAGGAGGTTCCAGCACGAAAGCCAGCCTGAACTGCTGATTGCTTTGGCTTGTAAGGCAAGGTAGTTCCTAGACTGTTGGTGGGGAACCTTGAGCCTGTCAGTATTGAACCTAGGACTGTTAAGCAAGTCGAGCGGTTGCGATTGACGGATGCAGTGCGAAGATGGTGATCGCGTTCTTGTCCGATGTCCACTCCACGTCTGTTTCGGTCATCCAGGAGATAATTTCTAAAGCCGCGGCTGATCGCAAAGTGATCTATCTGGTTGGATGTTCGCTGCCTATCAATCGAGACCCAGGTGTTCTTGTGGCAGGTGTTGCGTCTGGTCATCAGCAAAGTCAGTCCAATATTGACTTGAGAACTATTGCCAAGCACACATTAAGGTCGTCAGGACAGTGCCTAAATACACATTCTTTAACAGTAAGAGCCATTGTTTTTGAACATTGGTGAATTGTCCTCCAAACAAAGGCTTGAATGAGTGGAATATTCCTAGTTGATGAATTTGATTGACTCATTGATTGAATTGGAACGTGGGCTTTCTAATTTCCTTTTTCGTTTCCTCTGTCAATACATCATCATCCAATTGTCTAGATATCTTACAAATTTGCAAATATTTCTTCGCAAAGAATTCCAATAATTCCCCACTTAACCTTGTCCTTTTCAGAAACGTCCTTTTGAGACAAATCAATATTTGATGTTATTTCCATGTCCTTGCTGCTATAGAGCTGTTATAAATTCTATAAGTTATTGAAATTCTCCCCATTCTTCTTGCTCGTCTCGATCTCAAATATTTTCTTGCATGATTGTGAGCCCGTGTGTGTTCATTAAATTTCCCTTTTTACTTGTTTTTTTCTTTATTTTCTCATAAAATATAAATCCTTAGATTAGGGGCTAGGTAATCCCTTGACTTCCTGTTGCTTTGAGAGTTAAATTGTTTTGTTGCCAAATTTAGGATGAACATGATTGTGTCCCTTAATTATAAGGGATTATTTATTTATACATCAAGCGAGTCATAAAATGTGAAATGTTTTTCTGTGTTGCTTTTATTATCGATTTTTTTTTCTTCGGGATGTTCTGGCAGTGTGTTGGTGTCCTTACCTGTAGGGGGGAGGCTACTTTCGGGGAATGTACTTGTGGCAGACACACATTAGAATGGTGGGATGCCAGCATACGCAAACCATATAAGCGGAGTCAATTAAATTTGGTATGTTTCTTGGAATACCTTCTCATTTGGTGTGGAATTTGAATTTTTGCGGCGGATGTTTTGTAGACGAGAAATTTTAATGGAGGCGAAAATAATTACAACTGGTAGGAGGTTTGGTAGCGTAATCTGATGATAATTCTGATGAAATAATTTCTGTAATCACTGTTTTCTCAGTGAAATTTTAAAAATTTTATATAGTTTTTTCTATAGATATTATAACGTTTTTGACACATTGCATGGAATCCTACTGAGAATAGACAACATCACCAGTGTTCTGCTGAGCATGGAAGAAATGTGGAAAACAGCTTGTCAAACTGTGGCAACTATCACGAAAAGACAACAAAGATGGCAGCGCCAACAGATCACAGTGCAGCTGGCTGTCAAAATGAACAAGACGAGTGCTTAAAGCTGCAAGGATTAAGGGCAACAAGCGATGTGGGTGTAATGGGTGGTCTCAAACGATTCCAATGATGAACTGGCTGAACAAAACGTTGGTTTAAACAGCAAAAGTATAACAAAAAACACCAACATTTGACGTAACGTACCTTATCCACGTAAAGAGTTCCCACAGTGCGCCAAGAACTAAGGGACCATCTCTCACGTGGAGTGGAAACAATCAGCAGCTCACTGCCCGCCTCTATCCAAGATCATTGGTGTGCTGTGAAAACTGTTTTCAAATCAGGTGCTGAAAGGATTGTCGGTCGATCGCAGGGAAACCATAGGGCGTGGCTTTCCGCGGATACCTGGAGAAGGATCAACGAACGGAAACAGCTAAGAGCTCGAATTGCAGCAGCTCCAGCAGCAGGGACGATCGAGCTAAAGTCCATGTATCGCAAGAAGATGAGAGAAGTGCAGCGTAGAATTACATCAACGCGCTGGCCACGCAAGCAGAAGAAGCAGCAGCAAGGTGCGACAGCAGAACCGTTTACAGAATTACTAAAGAGCTCATAGGTGGCTGAAGCTCTACTCAACACCCAGTGAAAGGCATAGACGGTTCGTTGCTAGTATCGTATGCGGATTAACTGAAGAGATGGAAGGAGCATTTTACTTCGGTTCTAAACCGAGTATTCGCTAGCACTCAAGTCAGACTGAAATGTCCGTAGATAGAAATTCCCGAATTCGCATCACAATCCCCAGTAAGGAAGAGATTATTACTGCCATCAAAGCACTGCAAACCAACAAGGCAGTAGGACTCGACGGCATACCCGCGGAAGCTGCGCCAACAGAATCGGCTGAGCTACTGTTCCCACTTGTCGGGAGAACATGGGAAGCCGAGAGTTTTCCGGATGAGTAGAAGAAGGGAATGATGAAGGGAAAACTGGAGAGGTATCTGCGTGCTGCCTGCTGTGGCCAAGATAATAGCTAAAATAATCTTGAAGCGAACCAAAGACCAGCTTGAAGACACACCAACAATGGAACCAACAAGATCAATTTCGCAGGGTCTACTTCTGTTTTTTAAAACCCATGACGGGAGCCCTTCCCAATGAAACAAATGTTCTTATTCAAGATTGTGCCAGAAAGACATGTCCAGAGCCTGGAAAAGCCCTACAATGACTTTTGCACAACCTACTGAGAGGAAGAGGAAGAAAAGAACATCTGTCACTTCCTATGCACTTGTCCTGCGCTAGCCAAAGGCATGTATTCAACATATAGTGCATTCCATGACTGTCACTTATTCCTGTATATAAAAAAGTCTCTAAACGGGCTTCAAAACAAACTTTCAACTTTGACAGCAAGCCAAAACTATTAGGTACACAACTAAGTTGTCGCTGTGTGTCAACTCTGATGGCTCCAACAGAGTAGTACTGTTCGATTTTGACATATCCAAAACGTCATGAACCAAGCCTAGGCATATGGTGAAAAAACCCTTTTGACACATTAGTGATTTGATTTTGGCATCACATACTTTTGGTTGTATCAAAACGTCTGATTTTGTGTCAAATAATTGTCATTTGAAGGAATTGTTGATTTTCTTCTTTCATTCGAAGAAAACGGTCGCTGTAGCGCATCGAGAGCTGCTCATAATCAGCTTTCGAAATAATCGTCACTATAACCAAGCAAGCTACCATTCGTTTTGCCAATTGCTTAGTTTTACAACATCTATTCGTTGGAATTGTCAACTTCATTGGCTTGGCACGTTTCAAGCAACATTCCAATGTCAAGCTACATTATCCGTCAAAATTAACAACACAGAAGCTCTTCAGCTAAATTAAGCGAAAGTCTAAAACTACGAGTATATTGCCTTGCAAAATTATGTTCATTAAAATAATGTCTTCCGTTGATGAATCACCATTTATCAGCAATATACTCGAAAATAGAAATTTTGTATCTATTGCGAGTAACTACAAACTGTGAAAATTCGCATCATTGTGCCACAAAACTGTTCTCTGTGCCATCCGTCACCCTCGACCATCACGCTCTCGAACTATAAATTTTTTTATTTATTTTCTAACAACCAATTTCCTCTGCTTTTGTGTGTCAATTTATCTTCATTTCCTTATCTCTGGTTTTGCATTATATGCTTATCCAACGACCCTGCCCCAAAACACTGGACCAAAACGCACGCACGAAATGGTAAATTCGCAACAATAGTTGCGTGTACAGTCACTCTAATTCCCAAGTGTATCTCTCCCATGAGGTCAATGAATTTGTACCCAGTAGACTGGTCATTTGTCATTATAATCTACTACCAGGCCTGCCCTATAACTCTTGAAATGTGTTTGTGTACTAAATGAAGACCACCACGACGACGACGATGACAACAAGCGAAAGTGAGAGAAATTCCTGCGCTCAAGAGTCTTCTGTACTACACCTAGCGTAACTAAATGTCACCCAGTTTTAATCGAAACAACATACATAGTACATAGCCTACTGCCTATCTGACTGTCAACGTGAAAAGAATATTTAATTCGGGTTTATTACTAAATTTATGTTTGGAACGACCGACGATTAAGTCGTCTCTCTCTCTCCCCATTAACTAAGCGAGTTTTGTTCGATTGCATTGCGAAAGTGGAGAACGAGGTTAGTGGCATCTGTCATCGTACGTACGCACGATGTGCGGCATTTTATTTGCCTTAAATGTCACTTTGTCTCATAGACAGGCGGTGTAATTCACATAGTGTTGCGAGAGTAGTTTTTTTTACTCCAAGGCGCGCATTTAAATTGGAGAATTATCGATTAATTGGATAATTTTTTTCTTTTAATTGGTGAATAGAAGTAGTTAGTTTGTTATTACTGTCACGGTAATAAAAATGATGACACTTTCTTATTATTATGGCAAAAAATAGAAAAAAAGCTGTCAAGTGAGAGGCGGTAATTTCAGTCTTTTAATTGGCAAAGCGTAGGAAAAAAATAAAAAAAAAATATTGCGAGCACGCATCACATTTAATGGAATTATATCATACAATTTGAAACTTTCCGTCAAATTTATATTTGCACGTTGAAAAGTATTATTAAATTCAATTGTAAGGCCAACGGACAGTAGATGGGATTTGTGTGTGAAACTAATTGAATTGACATTGAACGAGGAAACGCCGCAAAAGAAACCAGCCAATTGATGTGTCTTGATGAATTATTTTTTTATGGTTTTGTTGTTATTTTAAGCTTAAAAGATGATTTTATTTTGGTTTTGGTTTTATTTTGGAGTAAAAGTTGATTTATTTTGGTAAATTCTTTTGTTTATGGTGGAGGACATCAAAGAAGTGACATTTCATTCACAATTTCAAGCAAATCAATAAAAAATCGAGTGTTGCATTTTAATCTGTCAAAGTGTGACATGAGTAACCTTCAAAAGTAAGGAGAGATAAATTGAAAATGGGAATAAGGCTTAGATTGGTTTTTTTTTAGTCGATGTAATATTGAAGGGCAAATGTATTTTTTGAGAAGGTTTCTAATCACAGTAAAACTTTTAGATGTTTGTGAGCCGCTCACAAGAACTTGGAACCTCATGCGCAATAGTCAAACTACCACGGCACACACACTCAGTTAGTGGACGTCTTTTATTTTAGGAAAATGTGACTGATCCACTGCTACTGGTCCACATTGGTTCCAGGCCCTCTGTCATAGAGAAGTTCTTTTAAGATGCGGACTATTAGTGCAATCAAATTAAAACACCGAAAGTGTTAAAAAACAGTCAACAGAGGTGAAATGGAAATTTTGGAACTCACTTGCAAGTAGTTTGACAGCAGCTTGGGATGAGTTCAGTAAGAAGCTTTGACAGCTGCTTTTAACATTAATTAAAGTTTCGCAGAATGTTCTAAGTTGAACATGGATAAAATCAAAGCTTTTATGCATCCTTGTCAACGGTGACAGCTTTTCATTAAAACTGGTATCAACTGCATCAACATTTTCCTCTGAGTGCATTTTGCTCGTAAAGTTTCTACTTGACAGCTGTCTGCTAAATGAGCCTTTCCTTTACATGATGACAAATAACACTAATTTAAAAATAGCTTGACCACCCACTCTCTTCTAAGTAAAGTTAACTATTAAGCAAATAAAAAAGTTAAATCAGATTTTTATTCCTACATTTTAAGATGTCATAAAATCCTCGCTGAAGTTTTACGTTTTTCGAAGCTTGTACACATTTTTACTGTCCATTATTTTATTGAGCGTAATTGAATCTTTATTTTACGTCATTCGTATAAAAAAAAACTTCAAAAAAGTTGTTAAAAGAACTATTAAATACCAATATTAGTTCAGTGAATATTTTACGATAATATTCGTTGTTAAAAGTGTTACGCAACACACAGTAAAAGGTTTGGACAATATGTTTAGAAGAAAAAAACTCTTAAAATATTAATGACGTGGCAAGATACTAACGATGCGTGTAAAAACCAATAGAAAACGAAACGGTAGACGTTGGTCATTTATCACCGAATTTAATGACAAAAGAAACTAAATTGTTTTATTTAACTGGAAAGGTGCATATTCATATATGTACACTTATGTGTTACTGTAGGTTTAAGAGGGAATTAAGACTATGTGTGTCCTTCAAGAATCCATCTGTCTATTGACAAAATTTTTTTGTTGTAGAATACTTGTTTGTTTAATGTCCCACAAATGGTGTGTTCATTAATCATATTGAATTCATTAATATTGCCAGAAGTAAAAGAACATCTTCTTAGTGGCCAGTGTGCATCGAGGCGGAAATTTCATAGAAACCACTTTGGTCTAACAATATTAGTTTGGACCTTTGTGTAAGTTTGGTCCTATGACATTATAACAATGACACCAATTTGAAATGAAGATTAAGAATAAGGAATCATGTAGGTTGTTTCTTGGGTCTGTTTTACAAGAAACAATTACTTTTGAGCGACACTGTATGGTGGAAGCGTGATCGGTATTGAACTAAACTATTTGTCTTCAATTTGCAGTCCATTCACTGACAAATACAGGAAAAAATACTGTGAATTATAATGTAACCCAATATAAAAGTATACTTTCCCTCAAATAATTTGAATTTTAACCTAATACTAAGTGAGTTTTGAATTTGTTGACACCAATTCCTTTTCTCTTAAAATGTTCTCCGCATCCGTGCTTTGAATATCATGTAAGGGTGTTTATATCCCCTTTGAAACTCAGTGATTTTCGAAGTAAAAATAGTTTATTGTTATCGAGCTGTTTCTATGGACGGTACGTCAGCGTATATGACGGGTTTTAGGCGCCGTCATGAAGTCAGGGTTTCAGTAGAAGTCTTCGGCACCGACTCCATTATTATCCTTTGTCAGATTGTGAAGGTCTGGGAGCCTCTAAGAAAACAGTAATTCACTTAACGAGGGTTTTATTAAGCGCAACGGAAACTTGAAACTTGGAAACTTGGATAGCAATGCATTAGAGCTCGAACTTGAGGCCATTATCAACCTGCCTCCGCTAGATATTTTTACGAGATCAGCGGAAGCCATTAGTGCTCTAAGAATCAGTCAAACAACGAACTGGAAGTCTAATGCGACGGGATATTCGATCAGCCTCAATAGACTTTTTGGCCATATACTCAATACGGACTACATCACGCCATACTTAGACTTTAAAATGCCATTCACCTTAGCTTACACTAGCAGAGAAGAATGGAAGAACAACCAAATCCATAGAAATATACACTGATGGATCAAAAATATGAACACGGGCGTATGTTCTCTGAATCACATCAGATCAGATATCCAGATCTGTACGTCTCACAGACCACATCAGCGTTTTTCAAGCGGAGATCCTGGCAGTAACAAGAGCTGCCTATGAGCCTGCCGTAAGAGCAATACTGCTAAAATTTTATAACAACTATTATGGCTATCATTTGATAAAGTAAGGATCGAGAGACTTATACGTAAGGACAGACGATCACTGTCCATGCTTGTGGGGATCCTTACAGGTCACAACACTCTGCGGTACCACTCTAAAAAAAACAGCAGAGGATCACACCACCCTCTGACAGTGTCCTGGACTCTAGCATTCCAGGAACAAGTTCCTTGGTAAACACTTCTTCCAGGATCTTTGAAAGCTCTGCAACAGAGTGCGCCAGTAACGCAATTCATTGAGTTACTTTTGAACTAAATGAACTATCAACTGAACTACATAGTTCAATAAGCCAGTTGCTACAAACCTCCTTTCAATTACTCAACAGCTTATTAATTTTCCAGTCAATGTAGTCAATGTAATTAATAAAAATAAATCGTAACTCATTTACATGTGTCACTTTTAATCTTGATCGTTATAGTTACTCGTGTTGTAATAAAATGTGAAAAGTTACATATTTTATTTTATGGAAAGTAGATTCAACTTGATACCTTTCTAAACTTTCTTACATTTATATTTATAAGCATAAGCCTTAATTAAGATGAATGTCAACCGTTGCATCGATATTTTTCAATTATTCAATGCATTTTGAAGAATGTAACAATCTAAATAAACTCGTCAAACAATCGCTTTGATTTATGTAATCGAAATTCTACTGACAGTAGTCAATAGGTCATCTGTCAACATCTTACGGTATTTAATCAATTTCAACCTTTTCTGTTAGCATAACCCACATTTGTGTAAAAAAATACTTTCAAGCATCAACCTCTGATGTCTTTGACAGTGACCGCAAAAATGGTAGCGAAGAAAACTATCTCGAACCGTTCGTGCTTAACTCGCGAATAGCGCGATGATGACAAAATAAAAGCAGACGACGCACGACTTGTTTGTCACCAAGAGTGTTGTTTGTCATTTGTTATTTTGAGAGACTAGTGTTACCTTCTCAAGTTCAAGCAAAAGAAAATCAATGCCAATGCTTGAATGCGGCGCGGTAGCATTTCAGTGACAACCGTTGCGTTGCTGGAGATACAAGATACACGTATACGCACTTTAAAAGGGATTCCATTATGCCAACAACAATGTCTATCCATTGGACCGTATACCATTATCATTTGATATCTCAGATATAAAATAATCGATAGCGATACTTCCAATCCAAAAGCGATAGCTATCTGTGATGTGATGAGAGAGGCTTTCAGTAGTTATGGTATCGATTGATTTTATTTCTCTGTCGACATATTTACTCGTGTGTCCGATGGATTGATGGATGGTGAGAGGACACTTGATACCTTTTTTTTTTTTTCTTTATTGATGGCAAACTAAATTTCATTTATGTATGAGCAGAATATATGTATGGGGGTATAATGTCAGCGATTACTGTAAACTGGGGCGTAAACGTATAGTTAAATGTTAAGCAATGTCGCTTTTAAAAGGTGTGACTGCGAAGGGTGTCGTGTAATGGATCGTGCACAAGTTTTATTGGCAATTAACATGACAGTTGTGTGCCAGCACATGGCATGGATACGTAATTTTGTCCTTTTCGTATCTGATTCTATTGGTAATTTGAGTTACGACCAGAGTGTGACTTGGCAAACTACTTAGTTTATGGTTAGAACCGACAATCGGGGAATGTCTTCATTTCGCAAAGCGACTTAAATGCGCAAAATTAAACAGCCATGTTGTCTTAATGTCTCCGGAAAGATATGACATTTTTATTTATTCTGAGGATTGGTTCATGATGACAGGCCCATTCGCTATTTTTACACTAAAGCTCGTAAATTATCAAATATCAAGGATTGGGGATAAAATTCGCTCAAAGAGAACTGAAACGAATGGGTTGAACAAAAAAAGTTAAGCACACTGATTTGTCAGATTTGACAGTTATCACAAACCAGCCCAAATAAACCTATTATATTGTGACGACGGCTTCAGGCAAATGACGTCCTGCGACGAAGCGTCAGAATTTAGACTACTTATTCGACTGGCGCTTGAAAGTATACACAAAGGACTTTACACTCATAGCCCAACAAGAAGTTATCGAGTGGCGGAAAATCGCATGGTCTAAGTAACCAATTTACTGGGTAACTTGGCGATATAATGTTGTTGGGAAATCGAGTCCCCAGTAAGTCAACATTTCATGGACAGTATGTCACCTAGCGTCATCGTGCTGGAGCCACATATTGTCGTCAAAGTCGTTGAAAGTCGCCACTTTCAAGTTCAAGTGCTTAGTTGGGAAATAACTTGAAAGTTGTAGAACAGATGGTTAAGAAAAGTAATATAGCGTTCTATGCCTGCAATAAAAAAGGAGAACTCTAGCCAAAGATGACCCCAATGATGTACAAAGCCGTTGTACGTCTTATTCTTGCTTATGCGAGCTGGCAAAGCGAGGGCCGGTCCTTAACGTCTCTTTTGTTAAGGCAGTCGACATTTCACTGGGTTTCCTTAAGGACTGTATTCACCATCACTTCCTCCAGCTAACAAATTATATGTGAAACAATCTCATCAGCTGGCCTCGAGCTATTCAGTAAATCGAGACCAGAAATTGCTAGAATCGCAGCTATTATTTACAGGTCATTCGTCAGTCGGAAACCAAGCTTGTCATTCCGCACAACAGTTTCTGTAGAAGTTGCAAGAACATTAGTGAGAAGGAATCTCTTAGTCACTTCCCCTGAAGTTTTCCAGCCCTGTCGAAAGCCGGACTGCTTCTTTAGGTAAACCCTTCTTCGTTGATTTAAAGATAGGTCTTGCCTCATATTTAAACTCTAAGACCTGCAGCAAGTAGCTCGTTTCGTGAGCCATTCGAATTATTTACTACTTTTCACATTCGTATTCATTCAGAGGAAGTATTCGCCGGACTAACATTTTGTTGCCTCTCATAAAATGAATCCCAAGTGAGCACCCATTCACATTCTTTCCAAGAAATGATTATCTACCCAAAACACTTCGCTTCGTGGTTTGTGCGTATGTACCTACATATGTATGTATTTGCAGTGCTCTTTGTTTATGCTTCTTTTCTTTTATAGAAATAATCGCCTTTGTTATTTGTGCTTGTTTTTGGGTTTTGTATCTACCATTCGAAGGCTCACTTGTACATTTCACTGCTTTTGTGAATACTCTGATTGAATGAATACTTTGAATGTGAGCCTATTACGCACTCAAGGATTCATGAATACCAGCACCATGATGATTCGTTTTCATTTCGTTTCGCAAAATGAACTTCGTTATCATTTCCTAAATGATTCATACTCGCTTATTTTCTGTGTTTGCGCGAGACTGTGAATGGATCGTTTTTTAGCGAATGATTCACAATGAAAAAGAATGGATTCTTGCAGTTTTCATGGGAGAACCATTCTCTACATAAGTCTCTGGATCTGTGTCAGTTCTTCATCCGTTGCGCTTTTTTTTTTTTAATTGAGATGGATGACATCCAGTGGATGATGTTTAGCTTTGTTCCCTTTTTTAATCAAGGACATGCATATAATAGAACTTTTTAAACCTATGAAAACGTCAAATGCTTTTAAAGTGTCTGACTTCTATCCCGCCAAGCCATTGCTTTAAAATGAAATTCACTCCGTTTGCAATGTTCATGTTGTGTGAATGTGTGAATACGCCCATTAGCTCAGATTAACAGGTTGCACTTGTAGCCTTTTATTACCTACCTAATTTATTAAGCTACTTATTTAAAATTGTAAAATTGTCACTCCACACCGAGGAAGGAGAAAAAAACTTGTTCCACACCGTTGTCCACAATCTCGTTAATTGTTATAGTTCAAGTCTCCTATTACCTGTCTTCTTGTTTTCTTCGTTTTCCAGCACCATTTAGCTTCTGTTCCTATCAATTGTCCGGAAAATTAGAAAGAAAAAAACCGAGGAAAAGAACATACTTAAATAGAAAAGAACCACTTCCATTTAATTGCATAATAATCGCGTTAAACTAACACTCGGCAATAGCACACAAGGAGATTATAGGCTTTAGATACTTAGTCACACAAACGAATAGATGAGAAAGAAAAGACACCGAGACCTACTTGGCGCTGTTTTAATTGGCTTACATGTGTATTTATGTATTTATTTAAAAGACCTAATGCAGCTGCTGCGTTTAGACTTTGATTTAATGCGTCAGTGGTGTTTACATTGCGTGAAGGGGGTTTGACGACTTGTGACAGGTGGGACAACTTTAGATCAAATTATCTTGTTAGGAGAAGAAGAATTTCATTAATCACAAGTAGAGTGGTGCTGGTGCTGGTGGAGAACAAAATTAGAAAACAAAAAGTCCATTAATTTGAATGCTTCCTCCGAGCAACCAAGCAAAACATAACATAAACCACTAACACTCAAGAAATTTATTTCAACATAAATACAACTCTCAGGTGAATCAGTAAATTTATGATTTTAATCCTGAAAGTAACATCCACTCAAATGGCAATGTTCTGATGTATGTATGTATGTCTTCCGCCCCATCATGAGTCATCCATCCACTCAAGGACATCCTCTTGTGTACAAATGGAAAGATCCCAACATGACTCATGAGATTTCTTGTCGTATTTTTATTTTTTTCGCCCCCCCTATCAGAGAATGGAGCATAATTTCCAACTGTGCAACTACGTACAAGTACATTTACGTTATGACTTGACAACAAGTGTCCTTAGACTTTTCAATTCAGCCTTCAACTTTCCATCACAAGTGTACAATAGGAGCCTTATTATGGCACTGATTTGAAATTCACGCGCCGGAAATATGCAATGGTCCTGGTGCTTTTCCTTTTTTTTTTTTTATATTTCCTTGTAGGTGGTTGTGTGGGCCTTCTATTCTTGTGTATGTATGAAAGGGTAAGCATTTATCTTTTTGCCAGCTTTAAGTTCTCACAGCGCACAATGTAGGGGGCGAGATGAAAATAATCCTCCCGAGGACACTTGTGTAATTAAATTTGCTTCACAAACTTGTCATTTTTCTTATTTGTTCTTTCTTCATTCGTTGGGATAGAACATCATGCAGCGTGTAATGTTGCAAGAAGATTTAATTAAACCAGTTCATGAGGTTGTTAACCTTTTGAGACATACATTCATAATTGCAGTTGTCAATTTTTTGACATTTGCATGGGAAATTAAATTGTCTTTTAGCAAATGGCACAAGAAGTTGGTCAGTTTGATGTCTCTGTTGCAATTTACAAGTCACTTATTGAGTGAGTCATCAGTGAAGAAGAAACGTGAAGCACGTAAGACACAAAATCCAGTTTAAAAATAAATAATTACACAAATTCGATTGGTGGATGTGCTGGAGCATGTCAAAGAGAGTTCTGCAGCGCAATTTGTTCAAGAATACCCACATGGGGATAGTTAAAGGTACACGCACATGTAATAAAGCAATTTTTATGGGGATATTCAGATTTAAAATGAGTTACATTCGCCTAGGTCTATCATTACGCAGTGAAACGATAGACTTTTGTGCCACGTTCCACAAGGACATTGGCATTTTTGCGAAAGCATTTTCTATCCATGACTTTGTTTTAGCGACATCATCCGTGGTTGTCTAGGGTACCCATAAAGTTGACTCCCTTTGCACGCGACAGTTTAAGTGTTTTTTTACGCCTTCGTCCCTGGGGATTATTGCTGGCTGCGCTGTTGTTAACCAGAAATTAAGTTGATTTCTCTGGTGAAAGCTCTTTAAAAATGGCTTAACGATGGCTGAACGAAATCCTTCCCTATGTTATGTAAATTCCATTCGGTGACCATAAAACATATGTCTATATACCTATCTGTCAAATCCAAAATTCATATTCCGACATTTTGATTATTGCAAATATTCAGTATGTCATCTGTCAAATTTACAAATGCAATGAGCGACTGACAGCGCTCTCTCTTAAGGTCAAACCATATTTGATTTATGGCTCTGGACGCTGCCGTACCTAAGGCTGAACCATAATGTATTTCAGTGGGATTAACCTTATGTGAAAACCAAACGATACGCCCACTCAATTTCTTCTAACCGCTCTAGCTGCCCATAATGAACTTAAGCAAACCTTATGACCTAACAAAACAGGAAAAAATACAAACGGAAAAAAATTAAATAAACTAACATTATTCCATCTTACAAGGGATGGGATAAATACCCATTTATTCCCTAGCATCATTGGAGTTGAACATTCCTGCATTTCTGTGTAAATGACATTCCTGGTTTCGATATCGATCGAGATACATTGTTTTTACATTCTCAATTTTGCTCAAATCGAATTAAATTTCTCTCTTCTCTCGACTAGAATTTGATGTCGGGTGTGGAGTGATTGGAGCCGAAATCGATGTGTCTTGTTGGGTACTCAAGTTTTGGCTTCTTTTAAACTACACATTTTTCCACTGGAGAGTGCTTTTTCGTCAATTTAATCTATCTTCTGTATAAGATTGTGTATAACGTCATGTTTTTTTTATTTCCTTTTTTGTGATATTTGATATTTTGACAACTTGAATGTCACACAGCTGATTTTGAAAATCAAATTCACTAAATCTGTTCATTCGATAATGACCATTACTCCCTCAGCGCGCAGAGGGAGCTTTTTCTTTCTGTGACTTGTCAGGTATGTGTACCGAACACATTAGTTGTCAAAATGAGTTTTTGCTCAGCTTCGTCGAGTCTTCGTTAATTTTTGGCTCAATACGCAAAGAGAGATTCATTTGCACATTCTGTACAGAGAGCTGAGGGTGAGTACATTGTGTGAGAGCTAGACAAAAAAGATATGACATATGGCCACGTTGCTAAGTGCAATTAAGGTTGGGCCTTTTTGTTCGCTCATGTTTGCAAACGAACATTTAACGAATCGACGCTGGCCATATGTGAACAAATGTTGATTACGTTTGTCACTTTAGAATTACAGGTACTTATCCTGGGTCTATAGATCACTTTTCATCTGGCTACGAATGTGATATCGTAAAAAGTATTTATTTCTTCCAGATCTAAGCATACTTAAATTTGAAATGTGAAATTGAATTCTCATTCGGTACAAGTGTGCATTGTGATCAGCATTTTAAAGAGTAAACAGTTCGTGATGTCTTGGATCAGAGTTTTTACGATGAGTCTTTTTGCTTTCTGATGAATAATTCGATAATCTTCAAAGCCACGTCTAAATAAATCGTTGAAGGTGATTATCTTTCGACGAGTTGATCTTCGATAATTTGTCTGACTAGATGACACCAGAAATTGGGATAAAACCTACCGATCGATCGTTCCTTTGCGTTTAGAACTGCCGTCGGTTAAGTTTTGAGCCAGAAACTGAATATATTCGTAAGCATATTTACTCCCATATCAGTCATGGAGTTGGTAAAGGGAGCCGACGAAATTAGACTTCGATATTCTTTATGCAAACTATTGGTCAAGCGATGGGTGAGTGCAAGAACTCTCTAAACTACCTTATTCCTTGGCTAGGTCCTAGGTAACGCTTTACTCTCGCTATATATCCAATTGGATTGGTAGAAAAGGCTTGAAGAAAGAACTACTTAAGATTTAAACCTGTTCTGGGTCTTTTTGTATCCTTGGTTAGAGTTTTTATTGATGAGCTAAACAGACTTGACGGATGTTCTGTAGGAAATCAATCGATGCAAAGATTGTAGGCAACCTAGTGGAGTATACTCTACTCTAGTATGCTACTTACTTATTTATCCTTATCCTCAACTTATGTCCTGTCTCTCCTTGTTGGTCACAGGGTCCTCTAAGACGTCTACCGGCCATCGTGTGTGGTTTCTGCAAATATGCCTCATCGCTCTCCAACTCTGTCGCAGTTTTCGTGCTTCCTCATCGACTGTTCTGCTCCATGTACTCCTACCTCTTATCCTGCTATCCTGAGTAAGTGGCTTCCATTCCATTGCATCGCCTGGTTAACTATGGATATGTCACCTTTTTGGTGTTAGTTATGCCTATAGGTTCATGGGTGGCAATATCCAGTTCGATTCTGCCATCGGTTGAGACAATACTCCAATACTCTTTATTCTCCCAACTTCAACCGTAGTATGCTATACTAGACTGTCTTTAACTTCAGTGGAATGAGTGACGACTTTTATTTTCTTCATCACGGTGGTGCCTACTCAAATTTCTTAGCAAAAAGGGGGAAATAGCTTCCCTAACAATAAACCAATCTGCCCAAGTGACCCTTGAGTAGAAACATCTATTCCAAATCTCAGCCACAACCTAATTATACCAATTCTTCCGGACTAAATCGATTGTATACACCCACTGAAGGTTGCCACAAAACAACTTAATAAATAGCCATTCCCTTATCACCCACTATACATCCCAGCGATAAGCTAATTGATCCACATTTCGACACAAAAGAACTTTTCACTCAATTAATATAACATCTCCTCCATATATGCCTGCCCACTCAGGAACTACATATCTGTCAACTTCCCTCGCCCCCTCGAGAGCCCTTTCAACTCTATTACATAACGCGACCGGATAACCGGAACATTTCTAGGTCAGAACACCACCATGGGAGCCATCGAGTTTTAACGAAAATTTATCTATTGGCAGAGTCGACACCCAAATGGGGGACTAAACCAATATATTTCAAAGATAAAAACCTTGACCTGCATCTAGCATCATATTTTACATTCGCATAATAAGCCTCCCGTGCTTCCGTTCCGTCGGCATATGGGACAGATTATTCCACATCAAACCGAATCATATAATTTGATTAACGCTTCATGCGATGCGTGTCTTTCGAATCACGCGCACGTACCGCGAAATCGGAGGAAAGAGTGAAAGTGGGCGGCTGTTTTTTTTCAAACACACCAACAAGAGACTTTACTTTGTGTCATTTGTCATCGTTGGTAATGACATCTAACGCATGTTTCTCGCATCTAAATACCCAATTAGGCTTAAGTCTGACATTAAGATGTGACTTTTTTGCACACTGTGTGCCTGCCTTCGTCATGGCCAATAACTTGTTTAGACGAGGGGAGAAATTTAAAAATCATCTCACGACCGACACACTCGTTCGTTTTCTATAAACAATTAAACTGAAGATTTGCACACTTAGTGTGTGGAAAGTGCAATGGATTTAATGTTGTTTTGGTTTTGATCAAAAGTTATGACTTTTTATTTCTAAAAAACAAAAGAAAAAAAAACAAGACTCTTCACTTAATTGACCTCTTTTGCGTTTGCGGCTTTAATTGAGTTCTCTTAAAACATTGGGGAAAGCCCATTAATCGTTGAGGATGTAAGCTTTATTTTTTTCTTTTTTTCCAGATTTATAAATAAAATTATCATAAATTTTATTTTTAATGCGAACCATGTTCTATTTTTGGGGAGTTTTGTGTTGTGTTGATGTTTAGATGGAGTGTTGAATACAAATGGGCATTTGGACCGTCGTCGATGGAATGGTAAAGACATTAGTGATATTGGAGTGTGTCCCTAGGAGTCTTTGGGAATGTGTCAGGGACACCTGCTTTTCATATTTTATGAATCGTCATTTAGTCATTTATCTGGTCATTTAGTCATTTATGTGTCGCCATTGCTTTGACATGCAAGTTACAAAGACGCGTGTGCTTGTTGCGTGTTTATTTGGAATATTTCACAACCTTAATTTAAGTATCATACACATTAGACTTTTGTTTTTAGATGCTTATAGATGTCAGCCCCTTCTCAGATGTTCTACTTGTATTTAGCTTCTTGGAGGAACAAGTGTGAACAGAAAAACGTATTTCGGTTGGCCGAAATAGTAGTGTTTTGAACTGTCATTCAAATTAAACATGATGTATTCCTCATGCTCGACTGTTTCTGTGCATTTTGGGTTATTGTCGTGATGTCCAAATCTGTGGAGCTTGGCTCCTGGCACATAAAGGGTGGGCCATCTAGTGGTTTCTTTTTAAATCATAGGTTACTTTGACACTGACAGCTGTGTCCCGCTGGAAGTTTTGACAGTAAGTCAGTATCATACCTCCGCTGAATGAAATGAGTACTTTACGCTTGAACAGCGTTAGGAATTATTGAAAACTTAATTCCAAATAGGTTTACACTCATGGTCCCCGTCGTCGTACACAGAGAATGATAGTTTGGTGCGGATTGTGGAGTGGTGGCATCATTGGACCATTTTTCTTGGAAAATGAGGCTGGAAACCGACTTTTTTTTTTTTTACTGAAATTGAAGACCTGAATTTGGACGACCTCTGGTTTATGCAGGGTGGCACGCTATACCACACAGCCTTTGTCTTATCACCCGTCTTGCCGATGTCAATTGGCCAACTCGGAACTGCGATTTTACCCCTTTGAACTTTTTTTTTTGTCGGGAACCGTGAAGGAGCGAGGTTATACCAACAATCCGGAAACGAGTCAAGCACTTAAGGCCAGTATTATCCAAGCAATCCGTGAGCTACAGCTCGAAATCATGAACAAGGTCTTGGAAAATTGGAGTCACAGAATGTGCTACTGCGAAGCTAGCCGAGGCAGCCACTTGAACGACGTTGTGTTCCATAATTAATGGGAATGTTTGCTCCTACTAATAAACCCGTAATACATGGAAACAATTTAATTTTGTTCATTTTATTGAATTTTTAGAAGAAACTTGTATTTGGTCCACCCTTTATATCACAATGTACACATCGCCAACGGCTACTTTGTCCCTTCAAATACATGCTCTCAACCCTTATTCACTCATGCATTCTATTTGCAATTCCTTTTCCTCCTATTTCTTAAGGACAATGTTGCAAACTAAGGAATTTTCATTCCTAGATTGCCTTCTTTATGATCTAGTAAATGGTCATTTGGTTAGACCAGCGAATTAATTGCAAAAGCATTCGCGATAAAAAATGTTGCAAAATGCATGCTTCCAACTAAAAAAAATTCCCTACTCGATGGAGTTGGACTATGTCTGTGTAGAAAAAGGAAATCCCTTCCCGCATTACAACAAGCAGCGCATTGTGCAAAAATACACGCAAACTCATGTTTTCTCTGCACCCGCCATGTTGTAATATAATTTATTCTTCCATCAACTTCCCCGACCCACCCTCCTTACAACAGGGTCCTTCAGCTCTTTGTATTGTTTGCCCCCGACTCTTGGTTTTCAAATTGCCTTGCTGTGTTGCGCTAGGGAATGTGTACAAAACGCTTCTAACTGACATTTCGCAGACAACTTGTCTAGCTCGAAATTATTATGTCTGTGTTTGCTGTTTGCACTGAGAAAACTTGACTCAGAGGGTTGATGCCGCCGCGCCGCATTCTTTTTGAACTTGAAATTGTATCTCAACTTCTCATACCGTTACACACTCTGCTACATAATGTGAGGTTATGCATGCACACAGGGGTTTTATGCACATACTTTTCCAACCAGCATACCTACTATACAAATTTTTGTGCAAAGTGTCAGGTTCAATCTTGGCTTGATTGTTCGCAGAAGGTAACGGTGATAGAGCAAAAGGGTTGCCGTGTGGATTTCGTGTGTACTTTGTTGTAGGGTTCGATAATTAAAAGCCCCTTGGGGTGTTGAATTCGAATAAACACTCGAATTGTTGAATGGATGGCTGATGATATGGTGAACGTAAGCCAGAGGCTGAATCACGTGAATTGAACCCTTATAGTGGGTGAAAATTGTATTTTTCTCTTTTTCTTTGTATTTAAATTCAAAAGGGCAAGTGGACAAAGTTTGGATATCTATAGCATTCATATGCGTATATAGGAGGGATTTTATTGAACTTAAGGGTTGCAAATATTGTAAAGGGTGATGGTGTGAATGTCCTCGTCGTAGCAATAAAGAACGGAAGTGATATTCTGGTGTTAAATGGTTCAGTTTGCTTTTGAAATTTTGTAAACTAAGATAGCATCTCTTTTGATTGCCACTTGAATAGAAATATATATCTCTTGGAACACATTTTTAATGTAATAAATGCAACGAAGTTAGGAAAAAATTAGCAAGAGTTGCTATGTATAATTAAGCGAATTTTTTTCGTGCTCTCTGCGCAAAATTTCTAAGAGCGAGAGACAGAAATGGCGGATTTTTACAGCTTGTCAAAATATAGCGCACAATGAACGATTCGAAGCGAACGTAATGTAACAGTGGTGAAATAAACCCCTCCATTAACATACAGTGGCGGTCATTGGAATGAAGCTCACTTCATCTTGAACGGCAAAGGGTCGACAGATAGCGGATTTTCGAACAACTTTCGGGCGATTTAGTGCCATCATGAAATAAATTTTGCTTCGAGGAGTCGCAAGACACGAAATCTACACACGAATATGGTATACCTCCCCTAACTTAGTTGGACAAATGAAAATCATTGAAAGAATTCCTCTGCGACCCTTTGAGGTCGCTATCCCAATCCGGAGATCCTGGGATAATCAACAAATCCCCCAAATATCCTCGATATCGAGCGTGTCTGGAGCTGGAATCTCTGGCCTAAACTACAAATTATCTATTCCTCTAGGACAAGCAACCACAGTCACTCTAATGCCACAGTTTAAGGCATTAGAGGAAACCTCCATGATTTTCAGATAGCCAGGCAGCTCTCAAGCCTCTTAGATCTTTAACTTTGAGTTAAAGCTAGCTTAGAACTGTCACCCAACCTCTCTTGCTTGCTGTACATAATAAATAAAGACACACTTATTTGGGTCATTTGGCAACGAAACCGCTGATGAGCTTGCCAGACAAGGGGCTCAGGATCCTAAAACTTTTTGTGGCTTACAAAGTAACCAAATAAGTGTAGAGCTAGAGGAGAGTGGTGTGACGAAAATCTTCCGCAACTAAATCAACGAGTTAGAGGATGTCATCGATGGAAAGAAGGAGAATGGTTAGTTCAATTCGATTTCAATATGCAAAGCATTTAGAATGATAATAGGAAGGAAAAGGACTTCCAAAAGAGGATAAGATTAACTTCCTCACATAAGGCGAAGGATTTTATTGAATCCACCCCAGAGAATAACCCTCTCGCAGAAGCTATGTATTGTCATCTTGCTAAGGACTGTAAGCCCGGTCCCGAACACTGATAAATTTCAATTCTAATCAATGTCTGCCAAAGGGATATAGTTTCGCTTTTTAAGGGAAAGGAAAGAGTTGGTGCTATTGTCCAAATTGTTTGAGGAAAGTTATATGGGAATTTTCGCATTCGTTTGTAATTCACAGAAAGCGAATGACTGCTCCGCAGAGGCGGAAGGCATGTTCTGCAAAAAAAGTCGGTATTGTACCAACCACAGTACTGAAAGCACAAGACGCACTGCATTCGCTTTTCAGAAGCAACCATGGGGGTTATCCAACTAAAAGTGAAGCTGGTGAAGTGAGTTCAGGCCCTGCTTAGGCGAATACCCCAATCCTAACAGCTGACAGGCAAAGCCGCCAACAAGCATTTCAAGACACAATTACGACGTTGGGGCCAAAGTAAATGGCCTATACTCCTCCATCTTGTTAAGCCCATTTCAGCATTACACAGGAAGGGTTCAAGTGGATAGTTGACAGCATCGCAACCTCTGAACCGTCATTGCTTAACTTCTGTTCAAATTTGCCTTTCAAACTTCATTTTCCAAGAACAACAACAAGTATTCCTGTCCTCCGCGAGAGAACATTGCAAAGTTTTCGAACTCTATCGCCATCGACTCCAATCGATGATCTAAACTGCAATCTATTATGTATACAGGGGTAACTAACCCCAAATGATACTAATAAACCGTGCTCTATCGATTCAGTGCCTGTTTGTTCAGATTCCACTTCAAAAGATGCAAGCCAATGAGATGAAAGTGCTCACAGGCAAAAAGAAACGCAACCCTTTACGTGTTGTTCTCGATTTTACCGTCAGATTAGAGAAGAAAGAAAATCGATAACCATTCTTCTCTTACATACATATGTATCTCTGTTCCATAAACTTGCAATGCAAATATATACCCACAGACTTTTATACTTATACATGCAGTTTATTTTATTTTTTTTATCACTTCCAATGAAATTTCCATAAAGTGCATTCAGTATGCAATGAGGTGATGATTTTATAAAGAAATTTTAGTCAAGTAATCGATTCGAATCGTTTTGAGGAATACCCAAATGGAATTTGATCTTTTCTTTCTTTTTAAGGAATGTGTGACTGAGATGGTAATGATTGCTATGTCGTATTCAATCAGTTTTGTGCATTTTAATCTACGTACTTGGGTTGTGGGAAATTTTGCAATTCATGGAAAGTTGTTGTATACTTGAAGAGGAGACATTCAAATTTTGAAGATTTATCTGAGGTCAAATGGTTTCATTTTCTCCTTTCGCCGAGAGATAAATATTTTCTGTAGAATGTTTGGATCCGCCAAATATCACCAATTTCTGAATGGTTAGAAGCAATCTAAAGTCAGAAATAGGTACAATGCTAGATCTTACAATGTAAGTTGCTTTGTTGTTCAAGAAGTCCAACGAAAGTACCATATCAACAGGACTATATCAAATCAACGACGAGTTAAGACTGAACACTGAAGTACCAAAAGTTTCGAAGAATGCGAAAAGAAATTATTGGCTAATGAACGCGAAGATTAGTTCCCAAAAAAGACGCTTGGATTAATAAGAAGCATCAAGATCTCAACATCTACTTGACTCAGATGCTTATTGATGATGTACAGGGTGGGCCAAATACAAGTTTCTTTTTAAAAATACAATAATATGAATAAAAATAAATTTGTTCCATGTATTATGGCTTTATTAGTAAGACCAAACATTCCCATTAATTATGGAACACAGCGTCGTTCAAGTGACTGCCTTGACTGTTTCGCAGTAGCGCATTCTGTCACTCCAATTTTCCCAAGACCTTGTTGATGGTTTCGGGCTGTAGCTCAGGGATTACTTGGATGATATTGGTCTTAAGTGCTTGAATCGTTTCCGGATTTTTGGCATACCATCGGTCCTTCACGGTTCTCCACAAAAAAAGTTCAAGGTGGTCAAATCTCAGCAATTGACATCACCAAGACGGCTGTTAACACGATTTGGGAATTCAATTCAATTAAAGCTGCTCTAAGACCCAATACAATGACGACTGCAGGCGCTGGGGGTGCTTTACTTCGGCCAAAACTTATTTAAAAAAAAAAAACTTCTACACAGGACTCCCTTTCGGAATATGTTCTCAATATTTCCCAACGTTGTTCAGGCGTAAAGCGACTCATTTTGTTCTGCGGAGGTATGATACTGACTTTCTGTCAAGATTTCGAGCGGGAACCAGCTGTCAGTGTCAAAGTAACCTATGATTTAAAAAGAAACCACTAGATGGCACACCTTTTACTAAACTTGGCTGAATGGCCTTCTGTTGGCCTGTAGTCGTTTACAAATATCTGCTCTTGAGGTGCCTAGTTGATTTCATTTTGTTAGTTAGTGTGCCACCCGTTGTTGCTATCTCTTCCGATTCTATGAATTCTCATTCCTATTTCTTTACTCTAGTTGTAAGTGGATGTATATTTAACAATTATTGTTCGATTGAATTTGATCATACAACACACAAATTTTAAGAATCATGTTTTTTGTTTTATTTTCAGAACAAACCTATGGTGGTTGAGCCGATCGATTTTGAAGGATTCATTGCCAAAAATAAAACTCTAATTCAAAATGATCCACATCGGGAATTACTTATGTATCCAACTGATGATGTTTCGGTAAGTAGACATAAAATTTGAAATATTTTTTTATAAGGATTACACATAGCATGACAAGTCGATTAGTCTAGATTCACTTACTAATTTAGTCAACTTTTATTTAGGCTGATTTATATGTCACAGTTGTGAAATTTAGAGGTTACGGATGCACGCCACCCAGCGAAGCCCAGATGGACATTTGAATGATGTTATATTCCACACATAAAGGCATATATGGGCGTTCTAAATAAATAAAAAATGTCAATGGTATATCGGTCACAGTTTCTTTTATTCAAATTTAAATATAGGAAATGGTTAATGGAAAACCCTCTAGTTGTCAATATGCTTACTGCACGTCAGAGTAGGCAGTCTTATAGACAGTGCTATTGCTGGGTCTTCCCAATATATTTATATATATTGAGGCTGTACATTCGTCATTCTTGTACGCAGCCATGAAGATAAATGTGTGGCTTATGACGTCAACCTTTCATCCAGCTATCTCGAGAGATGAATTTGATATTGAGGCTAAGTCCGTTTAGGGCGTTAGGTAGTTCATAATGCCAGTTGTGTTTGACCACTTGGCGTTGGTATTGTATTTCGTTGGATTGAATTTCGGTTGGTCCTGAGTTGAACGAAGGCCCTTGATGAAACAGATCATGTTCTCGAGTAGGACTCTCACCAGATGTTACGCTTCTCCAAGGGATCAGTTTCCCATGCAACGGAGGCGACGAGTTTGGAGGTTAGGGCTGTCACACAGCGGATGTTTAATAGTTTCAGTTTGTTCTGTATCATGAGAGCTCCTGCTAGTAGCCTGGTGGTCTGACTGCCATTGTCGCACAACCCTTTTGGTGGCAGGTATTGAGCCCACCAATTTTTACTGAAAATTCTTCTGGATGCGTTCAAAGCTATCGAAACGTTCTTTGTGCAATCCACTACATTATTCTTAAAAGTAGAAGGTTCAGGAAATTGGGACATGTGCACGCCATCATCAATTAATATTGTGATCTCTGTTGAACTCAATATTTTCCTTTTTTTCGGCATGTTCATTTTCATCACAAAAAAAAACTAATTTGCTGTCAAAGTGACTATAAACAATAGTTTTAAGAAGAGCCACTAAGAAGAATGGCGCGGCGATCGCTTGAAAGTTGCGAATAACAACGTAAAACCCCAAGCATCAATATGCTTATGCTTACTGAGTCCCCGGTGATGCTTCCGGTGTACCAAATATGTTGTATCATAAAGTTTTGTGTGTCTTGACTCTCTGGTGAGAGACAGCCATTTTATTGAACCTAACCTAACCCGTGTACCCTAGGCTTTGTTCCTGATTTGGAGTTGCGTTCCATTTCGATATTTACGATCATATCCGCGGTGCCTTATTTATTTCCATTTTATGGCAATGATAACCCCGAAAGGTTTCTTTTGGCTAAAGACACTTAAACTAAAATACATAAAGGGCACAGAGCAATTAAAATTTTAATTATAGTAGTAGAAAGTAGGTCCAAGCAATGTAGTAAGCATCTACGAATTGTCACAATAGGTTTCACTTTTCTTGGCTTCCAAATCATAAATCACTCTGACCCAAGGCATGAGTATCTCTTAAAGTTAAAAATTGGAACAGTGAGAATGAAAGTAACTCAGTCTTTAACCTATTGCGCATTTGTGCGTCGTTAAAATTCTCACTCGAACCGAAAAATTAAATAATCACATCATTACCCAAAAACCTACGATTTCACATGCTGCTACCTCATGTGACTTGCATACAATCCTCTATAATTTATTGCAATTACACAGGTTGACTGGTGTATAATACAAAAAAAAGATAAGGTCCACAACATGGTTAGCCATTGAAATGACACACTTTATAATTACGAGTCACGCAACGATGCTTAATTAATTTGATTCTCCTTCTCAACAGGAAGTAGTTCTGCCACGTAAATATCGCACAGTTTCGAGCACAATACCGAAATTCAGTGCTCCGCCAAATACAACAATAATAACGCACAACAACAACCTCTCCTCACACAATGGTAGCATTTCCTCGCAGAATGGCAACCTGTCCCGGCAGAATTCACAAACGTCCACATCGTCCTCGCCAAATGGTTCACTCGGGTCGATAACATCGCCTTTATCAGCGGCATCATCCTCATCGTCGTCGTCGGCGTCGACATCCACCTTGAAGACGAGCACCGGGACGATAAGCCAGAGGCCGACATCACCAGTGGGTGGGACATTGCTCACCAGGCAGGCACTGTACACGTATCAAACTAATAACCACTTGGTGCACTATAAATATAGTGCTTATGGAGGCTCTTGTCATGATCTTCCCAAGTATGATAGCATATAACCCTTTAATCGCCGATAGATAAAATTATCGTTTGTCCTTAGAATTATTCCCGCGGAGCAATTGAGAGAAGAGCTGTACGAGATCGATGCTGATCAGGATCGTATCGATGAACAGATGACAAGATCACAGGCTGATTCAATAACCAAACAAGGATACCTGCTGAAAGGTCCCGATAGCAGTTCAGATCGTATGTTTGCGAATATCGGATCGAAGTCTTTCAAGCGAAGGTATTGCTATTTGCGTCAGGAGGTCGATGGTACGTATATCTTAGAGCTGCACAAGGACGAGAGGCAGGGCGAAGCAAAGGCCACCATAGTCATGGACTTTTGCACCGAAGTTGTTCAGGTAAGTCGTAGTTTTTTTTTCTCTGAAAAGCCACATCAAGAATTCGTTACCTTAGAATCCGAAAAGGGGTCGCCTGTGTTTTGAGTTGCGCATGACAGCTGGTCACAAATCCTTCACCCTCGCGGCAGAGAATGACGACGATCTCAAAGACTGGTTAAGCAAGCTTTCATCAGTCCTACAACAGAATAAGATCCAAGAGGACAAACGCGTCTCTAGTCTGGAAAGAGCTCCACCACCTAGTCCAAGCACCATGATGTTCGGCACCCTGAAAGGTCTCGATCAGAGTATGAACCCCCAGCTGATTAAGTATGGCCGCGAGACTGATATATCCATAGCTCAAGCTAGAAGGGAAAACCGCCGCCGGCTGTTCGCTTGCTATCAGACTCCGAACAAGAGCACGATCACTGATCATGTCGATCAGTATCGCGAACAATTTGGCCAGCGAATCCTTGTCACATGCAAAAGTTTGAAATTTCGCCTGCAGAATCCGTCAGATATCGATCGGGATTCTCTGTGTCAGGTGGAACCGTACATCACTAGTCTGGCATTGTACGACGCCAAGGCAGGACGAAAATTGACCGAGTCCTTCTATTTTGACATAAATACAGAGAACGTCAGAGACATGCTGCCAAATCATTGCTGTGAATCAAAACCGGAGATGAATGGAGGTTCCAAAACGATTCTGAATGGTGATCTTCCAGCGGAACTCGCAAAACTGCCAGAGGACTGGCTGAGCTATCCAAAGCAAGCGATCCTCTGTGTTACAGCACCTCATCCTGATGTGTTTCTTGTGGTCAAGATTGAGAAGATCCTCCAAGGTGGCATTAATCAGTCCTCAGAACCATATCTGAAGGCTGGAAAGGATCCAAAAGCCGCCCTCAAGTTGCACAAATCGGTGAGATCGTATTCCCAAAAGATCGGTCACTATCGCATGCCATTTGCGTGGGCAGCAAGGCCTCTGTTTAGGCTCTACAGCAGCGAGTTGGACACAACGATTGAGTTTCCTGCTATCTACCGGCAGGAGGCAAATAGACTTAAGGACGAGGAGCTCTTAAGGCTCCTAGCTGAGTATAGAAAACCGGATAAATTTAGTAAACTAACTGTGATACCAGGATGTATTAAGGTCGATATCGACGGAATTTCCGAACTGCCAAATAGTAGGACCTCAAGTCTTTAATCCTTATCTGGCAAACTATAGAATCTTTTTTTTACAGACTCTCTGACGACCATTCTGGCTCCATTGAAGCCATTTCCCCTGCCACCGGTGGACGAGCCAACACTGGAATTGTCGGAATTCCAAAGCACTTCGGAGCGTGATGTCTATCCCTACACGACATTTGTCAATCACTTCTTTGTCTATCCCATAAGCCTGGCTTTCGATAGTCAAAAGGTCTTCTCCCGGGCTCGCAATATAACGGTGATAATCGAAGTCCGCGAAACCGATGGAGATGATTCCAAAGCTTTAAAGGTAAGTTCTTTCAATCTGCTGAATCTGTTTTTTTGTAATGCTCTTCCCTTTAGTGTATCTATGGACGACCAGGACAAGATTTATTTGTATCTCAAATAGCCTGCCCAGTGCTGCATCACAGCACCACACCCACATGGTATGAGGAGATTAAATTGCGTCTACCACTGCATTTGACCGCTCAGCATCATTTGCTGTTCTCGTTTCTCCATGTCTCGTGTAATTTGTCGAAGAAACGCGATACGAATGCCTCATTCGAGACACCAGTCGGCTATGCATGGCTACCGTTGCTGAATAAAGGAAAAATTAATTTAGAAGAACAAATATTGCCGGTGGCCGCCACCCTGCCCAGTGGATATTTGTCGATTCAGCCTCTTGGTCTAGGAAAGGGGGTAAGTGTTTACTTTTTGTTTTGTTTTTCGTTCTCTATTTTTGTGCGAGTGTGGTTTGCTTGGGATATTGGGAGAAGCAATTCCCCGGGAATATGATTGCATAAATAGCGATTGGCATAGTTTCTTGCTGACATTTTTATTTGCGGCGGTGGTTTTTGCATTCTCGCACTTTTTCATTATCGAGGGATTCTTTTTCGTTTTGATTGTTATGCGAATTAGATGGAACTTTTGCTTATGTAGGCGAATGAACTTAGAAACTATGCGTGGGTCTTTTGTGGTGACGAATCGACGAAACTTAAGTAATTCTATGCGCTTTGGACTACATCGGGACTGTGATTTAGAAATGAATACCAAGCGCAATTTTCACTTATGATAGCTCCATCGTCAGCAGGTAAGAGCTGATTCCCTTTGAGTCATGTCAGCTTATCTTCTAGCAGGAAACCAAGGATTGCAATAAATAACAAAAGTCTAAGATCGCTTTCTTGTTGTACACAAACTTTGATTGGTAACTCTTCGGTTATTCCTGCGAAGCATCTTAAGGTCCATTTACATCTCAGCGACCTGCGAAAACGATAGAGCGAATATTCGCATGTTTTGACGTTTCATTCACAGCAACTTTCATATCTAGTCTCTGCAATCTGTCAATTTCATTTTCTATTTGTCAAAGAAGAAAGAATTGTGAGGTTAAACTGAATGAATCTGTGGAATGGGAATAAAATTTGACAGTTCGCAAGAAACATTCGCTTATTCGCGGAAAAATCAGCGAATTGTTGACTTCATAGAAACTAAATACAATTTAACTTTTATTACATAAATTGATAGATAAATAAGGTTCTCTTTTTTTGGGAATAGTAAAATTATCAATCGTATCCATTTCACTGGCCTTGAGCTGTAAATGTGCCTTTATTTTTGTCTTTGGATTCCTAACTTCTTCGACGGTAATGTCGGATGCTTCTTCATGGTTTAGGAGGGACTCTTGGAAGGTGTGCATAGCATGGGAAACTCTTCGTTTAAAAGTCACATCACAATACTGTTGCCCTCTGACATTTTTGCTGTTGTCCACAAGAAGCTGGCCTTGAGCATTGTTAATGAACTTTTGTGAATGGGTCTCCGAGGCATTTCTTCTTTTCTGGGTGGTTGTTCTCTACTTTAAAGCTCCTGAATAGCCTGGTTAATATCAAACGCCAAAGACAATATTTCCTCCAACTCCCTATAAAGGCTTTCCATACCTTTAAGTTTGCATTTAGGCACACTTCTTTGCGATTCCTTTGCAGCTTCCAAGTGTATGCTTCAAGGCGTTTTTTCATCTTGTATCACCAATATAAGAGACATCAAACGGTCACTGGACTTTGAAATGGTCAAAATTTTGCCAAGTTCCTTTGCCAAGTTCCTTTGACAGCAAATCCCTGTTCCTATCTATAGCGTCTACGTCCCATAATTATAAAGTTTCATTATAAAATACATAACACAGTTTTCATTCCAAATCGGCATTTCCTTACCTTACCTCCTCAAATCTGCTGTGACACCATTCTGTGTTGTGAATCAAAACCTATGCGCATCCACAAACAGAGCCAAACGAAAGTAATTACAAATATTAAATATTTATAGGGTTCATGGGTTCAAAAGTCACTCAGTCAGATCATCAAATGAACTTATTATCTTCCATAACCCCTATGGCCTGTGGGGGTTAATGTGCAATTGTACTTTCTCTTTAATTTCGAAAGTAAATGGTGAAACACACAAAAAATTGCATAAACATATGGTTTTTCAGGTCCATTACGAGTGCTATTTGTTTAAAGTTATTTCGTCTTCCAATTTCCTTGTTAAATAAAGCCAAAGGTTTTATAGAAAAATTTAAAAAAAAAAAAAAAAAAAACACAACTAGAGTTGACCCCGACGTGATTTGAACACGCAACCTTCTGATCTGGAGTCAGACGCGCTACCGTTGCGCCACGGAGTCTTGGTATCTGTTCTGTCCTCAACAAGGTATATGTTGATATGTTTCAATTGAACAGTCTCAACTGTTATACTGTGCTAATTTTAGGGAAATTGCTATCTAAACAGAGGAGTGGGAATTTTTTTTTTCTTTTTTTTTGTTATGAGGAATCATATTCTCGTTGCGATAATTTTCGGAGTCAAGTGCAAGAGTAGGAGTATAGTATTTCTTTGATTGCGTTGGAAGGCCACTATTTAAATTCTCTGTAGACTATGACTAGAGGAGCGTCGAATTGCATTGCTCTGTGTACAATGCGTTATCGGAGTCTTGGGTTTTATATAGGAAGCTGACAGATATCTTTTAATCAGAGAAAAATGCAATGCCATGATGATTGCGCTATAAATAATATTTATGTCAGCGAAATCTGAGAACAGAAAGGGAAATGTGTTCATAAATGTGAAATACTTGGGTAAATGACTTGTTTTGCTTTTATGATAATTTTTATCGCGGGAGTTGGTCATTATATTCAACGAGTTGATCGGTCTGTTATATGTTCGATCTGGCAGCAGGGATGTTAAAGAATGCAATCATTGTTTTGTTTTAATTTAACCACTCATAGCTCAGCGACTAGCAAATTGGGGAACCACAAACAAACCATTTTTAGCACATTTAAAGGCAAGCAATTGACAAATTTTCTCTTCTAAAAGAAGAGAGTTTAATTTATCTATCGATTTATATAAAAAAAGTGAAATTATTATTAGTTTTGCGGAGGAATCAACAATTGGACGAAAAAGCGAATGCTTCTTGCGAACTGTCAAATTGTATTCACATTCCACAGGATGTGGAACGCAATCCACATTCGCACGATCAAAACATTGGCGAGAATTTATCCTCACAATTCTTTTTTTCGTTGATAAAGTACAAATGAATTTGACAGATTGCAGCGACTAGATAAAAACGTTTTGCTGTGAATTAAACGTCAAAAGTTGCAAATATTCGCTCGTTCATATTCGCAGATTGCTGAGCTGTAAATGGATCATGGTTGAACTAATCGTTTTCAGCTGTCAAAATGGTTTAGTCACTGATTGCATTCAATTCAATTGGTTGAAGTCATTGAATGTACTCAATGCATTGAATTCATTTGAAGCCTTTGAAGTCAATCATTGCATTCAATTGGTTGAAGTCATTGGAGGTCTTATGGGTCAGAATTTAATTAGGTTAATATGAATTTTAGGACTACAGTCGGTGACTTCAAAGAATACAATTGAACAGTGAGTGTTGTTTGTTTGTTGAAGTGATTATCGATATCATTGAATTAAAATATTGTATTCTTTGCTGCTAAGCCACTAAACCACTGAACCGTTCCTCGAGCAGGGCTCATACGGTACCCCCGGTCAAGGCATTCCTTCGTAGGGGGTAATGTAATGTCTTCTAGCATTATGCTTGCAATGATACTTTTGCCGGTGTCACATACGTTCCTCGGTTAGAGCATGAACCTTGGGGTTAATTCATTAACTATCTTTTGTTATAAAATGTTCCTCGCAGCATTTTACATGCCAGCAACATGTAATCGGAGAAGGAGTTTTCAAAAGATCTGGACATTCACCTCTCCTGGCCGAAGAGGCTCCTCAGGTCTAAACAGCATAAACGTCACCGACATCGAAGCGCCAACGTCCTATGCCTAAATACCTTGTTCATGCGACGCGGTGAGAGAAGCCAACCATCGCTGGCAACAGCTCGGCCACTGTAACACTGCAAGGCTGCTTTGTCCCACGCTAAACGAAACCAGGGCCATCGGACTTCTGATATATAAGAAACCTAAACACCATCACCGGACACTGTGCCACTGCTCAAACACTGGGCATCCCCTACAATGACTTCTGTAGAAGTTGTAGAGATGAAGAAGAAGAGGAGACTATCAGTCACATCCAAAGGCCACACTAGGTGAATACCTGTTCAACGATCTAAGTGATCTAAACAATGCCTGAACGGCTAAGATAGTCTCCTTCATAGTAAGGAGTAAATGGTTCCCTGAGATGGACCAACTACTGGTCTAAGTGCATCCTCATCGAGGGCCGGTTTCAACCAACCAATCAACCAACATGTGATCGGTGCTCTGGACTTTCCTTTCGCTTTAACGACAAAATAGGTCAACTGCGATATTGTATTTGTGGAGGTACTCCCGAAAGCTTCCATATTCTCCCAATCGCTTCATCCTTGCTTCTTCTGGTCCACTCTTCTATGTTCGGCAGCAATCAAATCAGTCAATCAAAAGTTTCCTAAGGTGCGGTGCTTCCTCGCAGTTGCCATTCAATTTTTTCAGTTGCTCCGATGACTCTTCTCTTTGATTGCTACCATTGCGCAAAGATGTTGCTAATCTGTCCTCCAGATCTATAGAGTTTGCTCTGCTATTGTTCTTAATTCATCCACCGATAGCTTCCGTTCTCCGAGTTCATTCCCCTCACATAGAGTTTATAGATGTAGCCGGTGGCCATATAGGATCTGCATATTTGAAGAATGACTTGCTTACTGTCGAAAGTAGGCTTCTCATTGGCTATCTGATCCTTGATCTTGATTAAAATGACTTATGTTCAGAGTTCCAGACAATTGAAGTTGCCAATCATTCTTCGCTAGATATCTGCCAGATCTTCGTAAAGGTATCATTTGTTCAGTTTATATTTGCTCCGACTTTGAACTTCTTAGAGCTCTGACGTCCTTAACTTCTTTAATACTTCATGCGAAAACTTCTCTTCCCTTCCGATTCGGTACTCCTTACTCGTTGTTGTTCTCTTCCACTAAGCATTTTTGTATATTACTTCTGCTACCGCTTCTCCTCATCTATCACATTGGGTTTTCCTCTTTTAAACTGTCCTCCTCCCCCTCTTATTCACCATTAAAACACCATCACTACAAAACCATTATCCTTTTTATATCTTTAGCAGAATTGCGGTCCCGAAATCCAGTGGATCGACAATCAACGTCCTCTATTCACTGTGACATTTCGTCTCGATTCAACAGTCCTCACAGGCGATCAGCATTTACACAATCTCTTTGCTCACGCAGAGAAACTACTCGAAAGTGGAAAGATCTCAGCAATCCCAGCTGAATCGGAGACATGTAAAATTCTTAAAGCCGCCCATGCAATATCCATAACCTCACTGATAACATTCCTGCCAACGGTTCTCAATGAACTGTTCACGCTGTTGGTGAACACCACCAGTGAAGAGATCGGACTGAATGTGATCCGTTTGCTGACCAACATCATCCATCTGATCATCGAAGAAGCTGGCCGAAAGGAACTACTGGCTTCCTACTCAAAATATGTATTCTATGCGCCAAATTTCAGCCAAAAAGGAGTCGGTAGTCAAACGAGGACTGTGCATGGTGAACTGTGTCGCCATCTGCCGTCGATCTTGCATCCAAATAATACAGATTTCTTGATCGTCAACAAGTTCATGAAGTACTCGGGGATATTCTTTGAGATTGTGGTCAAGAGCATGGCTCAGCATTTGTTGGACACTGGAAGGATACGAATGCATCGAAATGAAAGGTTTCCAAAGGAGTTTCCTGCCAAGATCGAGTCTTTGGTACAGGTGTTGGTACCGTATTTGATCTCGAGGTATAAGGATCTTCCCGTCGAGACTCAGCAGTTGAATAAGTCCCTCTCGATCTTTGTCAAGAGATGTCTGACTTATATGGATCGAGGATTCGTTTTCAAGTTGATTCGATTCTATATGGAGAGCTTCGCGCCGGGTGATCCTCGAACTCTGCAGGAGTTCAAGTTCAACTTTTTGCAGGAAATCTGTCAGCACGAGCACTTTGTTCCACTGAATCTGCCATTCCTGTTGAATCCTAAGAACCGTCCGCCAGAGATGATGCATCATTTTACGCTCTCCGAGGACTTTTGCAGGCAGCATTTCCTCTCGGGGCTAATGCTACAGGAAGTGAAGAGCAGTCTTAATGAGGTGGCCAATGTTAGGCGTCATGCTTTGGCGATTTTGAAGAATCTCCTAGCGAAGCATGAGCTGGATGATAGGTATCAAAATCGAGGACAATTGGGACGAATTGCGTTGCTGTACGTCCCCTGGCTGGGCATCGTAATGGAGAATTTGAATCGAATTCCAGACCTCATGGACGAGGGTGCACAGAAGCAGCCATTCGGAGGCGATGCCGGGTCATTTACTCAGCGAATTTCATCGAGCAGTAGTTATGTGTTCTCCAAAGATCTTGCAGTGACTTCGTCTTCGAGTACGCCTAGAGCTAAGAATCGTATGACTCTGCACATCGAGCATCCAAGTCCGTTGCGAGCTTCAATGAACATCAAGGACACGAACTATTTGGCGGCCATCGCTGGGCAGGTCATCACAAATGGCAACTCAGACTCATCCTTAAACTCGATCAACTCTGATGGTGGCTCGAATGAAACAACGCCGATAAATCCTGAGAACGAAGTGGCTCTTCGAAATGGCCATAACCGGTCGATTAGCGTTACTCAACCGATTTCCATGGCACGGAACGATAAGTTCTCAACAGTGGAGACAAAGGACCTCCTGACCTCGTTTCTCTTTGTCATAAAGCACCTGGCCCAGGACCAGATGATTGGGTGGTGGCAGAATTGCACTGAAACAGAAATTGTTTCTTTTCTGACCATCCTGGATCTGTGTCTAGTCCATTTCCGCTATGTGGGAAAGAAAAATCTCATCCTGACCGAGGAGTCGGGAAAGAGCAGCCGCCTGGCTAAGGCCAGCACGCTTCCAGCTCGCATGGTTCCACCGAATATGGAGAATGGAAATGTCCACGAAACAGGAACCCTGAATCTCACCCAGAATCGTGAGAATCTCGTCGATGAGACTGTCCGCAGCCAGTTGGCGCTGTACGAATCGAATTTCGCCACAGAAGTCGGCATGATTATCCTCGATTGCATGGGACTGTACTCGATTCAGTTCCGTGATAAGCTAATCGATAGTTGTGTTCTGCCGAAGCTGGCACGTGTCTATTTGCGGTATCTGCAGTTGGGTCAGTCGGAGAATCTCTCCAAGCATGTGTTCGCTGCGTTGCGTGCATTCATAAATAATTTCTCGCCAGCGTTGTTCAAGGGGAACGCCCTTCTCTGTGGGCAGATGGTCTATGAGCTGTTGAAAGCGTGCGATAGTAGATTGGTTACGATACGTCACGAATCCTGTGCCGTGCTGTATCTTCTCATGCGAAGTAACTTTGAGTTCAGCGGACGGAAGGGACTAACACGTGTCCACCTGCAAGTCATAATATCCGTCTCGCAGATGATTGGCAATGTAATTGGACTGAATAATGCGAGATTCCAGGAATCTCTGTCGCTGATTAATAGCTATGCGAACAGTGATAAGGCAATGAAGGGAACTGGTTTCCCTGTGGAAGTGAAGGATCTCACCCGAAGAGTGAGAACAGTCCTTATGGCCACAGCACAGATGCAGGCTCATCACATGGACCCAGAGAGGCTATTGGAACTTCAATTGTCTCTAGCCAACTCATATGCCTCGACACCAGAGCTACGTCACACTTGGCTCATCACAATGGCGCGGAATCACGAGCAGAATGGTAATATCTCGGAAGCAGCTTGCTGTCATATGCATATCGCTGCTTTGATGTCAGAGTACCTCAAATTGAAAGGATATGGAACGATGACCTGGGGGGCAGCTGCATTTACTGCCATTTCGAGGAACATCCCACGGGACGAGAAGGGTTTGAAATTGGATTCTGGGGCGCAGGATTCCCAATACACCGAACAAATGCTGCTGGATCAGTTGAAAGAGTGTGCAGACTACCTTGACAGAGCGGAGAGGTTCGAGTGCTTGGGAGAACTGTACAAGTTGATTTTGCCGATATACGAGAAGCGAAGGGACTACGTGGCATTGGCCCATTCCTATGAACACTTGACGCAGTCGTACAACAAAGTGGTAGAAGTGAATCGTTCAGGAAAGAGAATGCTGGGACGATTCTATAGAGTAGTGTTCTATGGACAGGTAAAGAAGAGTAGTTTGATGAGTGGGAGTCTGTGTTTAATGGGTTCTTCTCTTTTGTAGATGTATTTCGAGGAAGATCATGCTGTGGAGTTTGTCTACAAAGAGCCAAAGCTGACATCGTTGAGCGAGATCTCTGAAAGGCTCTATAAGCAGTATAAGGATAAATTTGGCGCTGAGGTGGTTAAGATGATCATGGACTCTTCTCCGGTAAGTAAAATAAGTCGGTGTTGGTCTAAGGGAGCTTTTGAGGAGTGCTCAAGATACAAAAGGATTTAAGTGGGGTTATGTGGTAGGATTATGCAGATTTACTAGGAATAAAATGGCAAATCCAAAAGAATCGAAATAGAAAAAGGAAATGAAAGAAACAATAGTAATAGTAATAAAGTAATAAAGGTAATAAAGGAAGAAACAAATTCAAACTCACTATACTCCTCTAAACACGTTGGAGGTTCTTATTTCTAGGAAGGTAAGGGTCCCTTTGTAGGCCAATTCCGACCTGTAGTCTTGAGAAAAGGGATAAAATACATCCAAAAGGGATTTTCTTACGCACAATATGCGATATTACTCTATTACCTTCTGGTCACACAAAGTTGCATTAATGAGGTTCTATTTTTACGGCTTGTACTGTAGAACTCTTCTATAAGACAACTTTCAAGTAGTAAATACATTCACAATGGTCGCATGGCCTCCGTGGCGCAATTGGCTAGCGCGTTCGGCTGTTAACCGAAAGGTTGGTGGTTCGAGCCCACCCGGGGGCGATAACTTTTTTTTTTCTTCTCTTTCCTTAATAACTTCCCTTGTTTTCTCTTTTCTATTTCCTCCATAAAGGTCGATGTAAACGAATTGGACCCTAAATTGGCCTACATCCAAGTAACTCACGTCATCCCATACTTTTGCAAAGACGAACTGGACAATCGCCTCAATGAATTCGAACAGAATCACGACGTCGATACGTTCATGTATGAAACTCCTTTCACCAAAACCGGCGGTGCTCGAGGCAATGTCGAGGATCAGTGGAAGAGGAAAACAATCATAACAAGTAAGTTATAAGACTCACTTTCAAGAGAAAACTATACTAAATGTCTTGAATTTCAGCTACCTACTCATTTCCGTATGTGCTCAAACGAATTCCCATCAAAGACCGTCAAATAATCGAACTTAGTCCCATTGAAGTGGCCATCGATGAGATGCAAATGAAGGTTTCCGAATTGGAAGAGGTTATCCTGCCACCGGCCGATGTTAAGAAACTCCAGCTGCGATTACAAGGCAGTGTCGCTGTCACAGTCAATGCTGGTCCATTGGCTTACGCTTCGGCTTTCTTGGATCCAAAAATCGCCGATAATTTCCAAATCGATCGGGTCGAAGACTTGAAGGATGTATTTAGGTGGAAGAGTACAAGTCTTCTGTTAGAAGTTTGATAACAGCGTGCTTTTTATTTTTCAGAGACTTTATAAGCGTTTGCAATACAGCACTTCAGCTGAACGCCCGTATGATTAGCAGCGATCAAGTCGAGTATCATTCCGCTTTGAAGGACAACTATCAGAAACTCTGCACCGCACTGAGTGAGCTACTCGATGAGCCATTTACTCCGCTGGACGATAGTAGTAATAGCACGCAGCACCGCAACAGCATGGCTTTATTCAATGCAATAAGTGGCGCCGCTAACAACTCAAGTACTGCTTAAATCAAAAACAAATTTTAAGAAACGACTTACTTAGTCTAACCCGAGATTAATGAGTAAATAATTTGCAATACACGCACAAGCGCCCTCTACTAACAATAAAGACTAACCCCTGCTCCCCCTCTCATAAAAAAATAAAACCCCGTAGTCGCATGCATTAAAAGGGAATAACCATTGTGATTAACTTTTATAACATTCTCACGAGAATACAAAAAAAAAAAAGCAAATTAAGTTTGTCTGTTGCATGAATGAATATTGTTTTGTTTTTATAGGTTTTGGGTTTTCAGCGTTTGATAAAATATAAGAAACCAACACCCCACACCATCACCGTCACCAACCAACCAATCAACCAACTACCACACCCCTGTCCGGTTCCAAAACAACGCATACTTTAGTCACTTTTCCCCGTATATCTCCTCCAAAAATATATCGTACGTATAACTCTTATCGTAGATTTGAATGTAAACGATTTCGAAAGCAAATCGGTTTGGATAGAAAATAACCTACAGTAGAACAGTATAATGGTATTCATATTATGGACAAGAACCTTAAAAAAAATATAGCAGTAGTCTCGTTATAAACGATATTTACGATATTTGAATTTGTGTTCTTAGTTTCTTTAATTTTTTGTTGTTTTAAACAAAACCTTTATGATTCTGTGTAATTTTTCTTGTAAAGCTTTAAATTATCGCACACACGTTTTTTTATATAAATTAGTTTTTACATTATAAGGTACATACATATATATATTTATGTAGATATTGTAGACATTTTTTATATCTAAAGTAGCTAGCCGATGATGGTTTCTTTTTTGCAAATTCGCTCTTTTTGCTCCTTGCAACTGAGTCCATTTCAAAAGAGAGCGAGAATTTCTACTTATTCTTTTTCTGTTTGTTGCTTCCTATTTAAGAATATTTTATTTGTAAACTTTGTTACAAAGAACAAAACAAAAACAAAACCCTAGTCATATAAGAAATTGTATTTTTATTTTTAAATTGTTTTCTATCTTCCAATTAAGAGTATATCTATTTTTTGTATATAAGTTCTTTTTTTTTTGTATTGATAGGGCTATGATTATTATCTATTGTTTATTTCTCAAAGAAATTGAAAAATTTATTATAAAATTCGAATGTAACGTACAAAGAAAGAAAATGTTGCTTATCAAAATGATTCCATAAAAACAAAAACAGAAAATAATCTTCTAAGTGTCTTTTTGAAGCTATAAATGTTGTTTTCCTCGTGAATAATTTTATTTGCATTTATATAATTCGGATATGGTTATAAAATAGAAAAAAAGAAAATTATTATCGGAATGTATGAATTAATCATTTATATTGATGTGAATTATATATGACAGTGGAGTTCAACTTTATACACGGATTTAGGTGATGATAATAAATGTTTATAAAAAGTAAAATGTTAAATGTTGTTTTTTTGTTTAGACACTCCTGTGGGACAGGGTACTAAAAAAGGTTATGTGAACCAACCAGAACTTGTGATATAGCGCTGGAGACGACGACGCGAAAGTCGTCACCCTTAAGGAAGATGTTATAATAACCGTGTTTTATTGGAAAGTGTATGGGCAGTTAGGCACGTCAGTAAATTTTTCCACACAAAGCAAAAACAAAACGAAAAGTAAAGATAATTTAGTCAGTACCCGAAAAGTGAACATAAAGTGTAGAGAAAGTCAAATCATAGATGGCGCTGATTCGGTTTGTAGTCAAAAACATTGTATCACAATGCCGCAATAAAACGAAACGAGAGCGAGGCAAGAAATCCTTGTGATCATGAAATCGCTTCCAAGTGCAAAATGAATGCGATATTTTTGTGCAGCGAGCTCATAAAATCTATGTGAAAAAGGAACAACAATAACCCTATAATCGAACAACTTTACTTTACAGAATCACATTAGCTTGCTGTCACACAGTCATGGCGATAGAATGAGTCCTGCGTCAATGTGTATTGTTTCATACATTTGCATTGATTGAAACTTTTTTTCACAACTCGCGTTTGACTCGCCTTTGCTTTATCGCGCCATTATGAAATGGGCATAATGGTTGTTGTCTATAATCCGAATCAGCGCCATCTATGATTCGAATGTCATTTGAATGAAAAGTGAATGAAAAGTGAGTATGGGCGTTTTATTGAGAGCTGCCTATATAATTTGCAATAAAACACGGCTTATATTTGCAAATGGTGGAAAAGTCAATTCTACTTTTCTACAAATGATGATGTGAAGTAAACAGATACAAAATACGAGCGGAAGGTCGCCTAATCTCTCGTTTTTGCTATTTGCACTGGCCAACCAGATCGCCTGATATAACTATTGCAGACTTCTTTTTGAGGAATTTTTTGAACCCGAATACCTCGCTGAGTCGTAAGCGTCAAAAAAATGCGCATATTGTGATGCGAAGCAATGATTTTTTAATCTTGCAATGCATCACGATGCAGCCACAGTATGTGAAAAATAATAAGCTGCTGCTTAACTACCTTGATAAGGTGCATGTACCAAATCATCAGCCAAGTTTGTGCAGAAGAAAGCATGCCCAACGACTGGAGTTTTAGCTCCAGAGGCGTATTGTAAAAACTACCGAGGCATATCCCTGGAAGTATCATACAACGTATTGTTTGAAGACGTTCCTGTCACAATATTCGGCACGTCACTGTGTGGCTTCCTTCCCAGCAGATTCACACCGAAACAAGTTGTCGAGTTCATAAATCTCATTAATGAATTCTTTGGCGAGATCCATGGAAAACGAAACTAGCAAATCGTTGCCACTTCAGCTTAGACAAGACAACTGTATTCAAAACTCCCAGTCTCATCTCGATGGACCAAAGTACTGGCATAAGTAAGAAAGTAGAACAAATGTTGCTGAAGCTTCAACATCAAACTTATTGAGCTGTGCCAAGATCTGAATGTAGTCCCAAAAGCCTAGATACTTTGACAATATTGGTTCGGCCAAGTTCAAGTTGTCGACGTGGATGGAAGGCAATTTACAACTGCAAGCACCAAGCCCGAGACGAAAAATAGCCGTGTCTCAGGGCAAACAATTCTCATATGGCGTTCGATGTTCGGCCAAAAAACACTTAAGGCCTAAATTGTGCAAAAAAATAGATCTCTCCTTAAATAAAGAAATACTTACCTCACTTGCGCACCCCTACTCTTTGGGTGTCAAAGTTCTCAACAACAAAAATTTCGACATCCAATTTTTGGAAAACGAAAGTGTTTACGATGACAATATTTATAAAAATGAAACAAAATTTAGCCCACAGCAGGGGCAGGACACTGCTGACTAAAAATGTCTTGTATTTTTTCCAAGATTGTCTAAAGTCTGTATTCCACTACGTACATGAAATTAATACTGTGAATTAAACACGAATGCAAAAACTGCATACAATGGTCCCTAACATTTTGTACAACATCCATTCAACTCTTTTCTATCTCTTCTTTTCTTTCTAATTTATCCATCCTGCTCTGTATAACAGTGTGTCAATGCACTTTATATAAATATTTTTCTAAAAAAGTGTCCTTAAATTAAAAAATAAATCACTTCACCTACATTTTCATAAATCTATTTATTACGTAAAACATAAAAATAATAAAACAAAGAATATTATGGGAAACAGAAGAAATTCTTATAAATAAATCTGTTAATACCTCGTTAGATGGTTTTTCTCTTCTCCTTTTTTGTGACCAAAGATATAAGTTTTCAGTTGCCTTTGTTTTGGATTCTTATTAATTTCTTTGTTATGTAACTTGCAATTGTGGTAAAAAAAAAAAAAATGTTTCATGTACATTGTTACTCACTGTACGAGCTATCCACCCAGCAGCACCCACGTTATAATCACTCTCTTAACAGTTCTACTCTCGTCACTTTGTCATGTTATCAAAATCGCTATTAGTTGAACCGATTAAACAGCTGATATTCTCTGAGAGATGCACTTAGATAACTGCGTAAGTCACGGAGGTGCGTAGCTGGTTGCTGGTGAGTGGATTTCTCGTTCACTTTGATCTGGACCAGCGACTTGGTAACATTAGAATTAAATTATAACGATTTAAGAAAGGCTTTCGTTTTCATTTTCCTCCCCTTTCTCTTTCTCGTTTAATTAATTCAATCGAACTTTTTTCTTTCGCTCGGTGTTAAAGCATTTTTCTGGTCCTAATCGAGCCGGATTATTGTGTTTCGAATTGCTAAGAACTTTCGTTTAGACAATATTGTAGTGAATAGTTTGTTATTTTGATATAATAAATAACCATTATTAATATTATTGGTATTCTGTCGATTTTCTTAAATCAATCGAATTCGAGAAAAAATTTACCACGTGCACCTAACCATCTCGTGAACTTTGAACATTTTCGTTTCGTCGTAGTGCGTCGATTCTTTTCTTAGGAATATTTTAATTATCGCCAATCGTCCCTATTAAAAATTTATTTCGCTTTGCTTTCGTGAAAAAAGAAAAATTGGAAATGCCTTCTTCGACCAAGCTTTCCGCCCTTCGGTTAACACGTGGTCACATTAAAGGCTCGTTGACCAAGTTAGCCAAGTATTCAGAGGACATTAATGAAAATTCTTCATTAGTTGATCTTGACGTCAAACTTCTGAAAGCAGATGATTTGTGGAAGGAGTTTGATTCTTCGCAGAAACTCATGTACGAGTTTGCAGACACAGAGGGTTATACGGACCCAATGCCTGAATACGAGGAATTTGAGACTAAATATTTATTAGTCAAATCGGTTCTATTATCCGCGTTTCGGGAACGTGAAAATGCTGAAAAAAATAAGGATACAATTAATCGAATAGCGGAACAACAACAAATCCTTATTGAGTCATTTGCAAACGCGCAAAATTCGCCGCGAACAGACCTTATTCTTCCTACAATTAGAATCGAGCCATTTTCGGGAAATTATCAGGATTGGCCTGCCTTCCGAGATATGTTTGAGGGTGCTATACATAATAAACCCAATTTAACGCCCATTCAAAAATTTCATTATCTAAAGTCCTATCTACGGAACGAGGCCCTGAGCTTAATAAATCATTTGCCACTTTGTGATGCCACTTATGAAACGGCTTGGGAACGTCTCGACAGTAGGTATAATCGACCACGGTACGCGATTACGGGTTTCATTCGATCATTTATGGACTTACCCTCAACCCAAACCTCCAACGTCCGAATTCTTCGTAAAATCTCTGATGGAGCCGACGAGGTAGTAAGAGGTCTTATTTCGCTGAACTCGTTTGATCGGGATCCATGGTTGATACACATACTGCTAAACAAGCTGGACCCCGACACTCGAAAACAATGGTCGGAGATCAGTGTTCTTGATGACTATCCTACCATTAATCAATTTTTAAAGTTTTTAGAGACTCATTGTGAGGCTTTGGAAAACTCCACGGGCAACGTTCGTAATGCACCAAGAGTGAAGTCATTAGCTGTTAAAAGCATGCATGCTGTTCCTCCTTCGAACTGCATTAAATGCAGTGAGTCTCACGGACTTTGGCAATGTCCACAATTTCTCGGAATGAACATTCCATCTCGAAGAGATTACGTCAAGTCGTCCAAGGTTTGTTTCAATTGCTTACGCAATGGACATTCTTCTGCTCGCTGTCCATCTAACAATCGTTGCAAATCTTGTCATTCACGCCACCACAGTTTGGTCCATGACCCTTCGGTTAATCATCCTCGGCAATTATCATCGGTAAATAACTCCTCGGTTGGCTCTCATATCAGCAATTCTTTCGATCCAGTTTCCATCGACTCGTCACCTCAACCATCAACTTCGTCATCACATATTGCTAATAATAATTATTCGGTAAACGTCGCTCATCAATTACCCCAAACTCTTCTTCCCACCGCTGTTGGATTAGTCCGAGACATCAATAGAAAATCCCAAGAAGTTCGTATTTTAATCGATTCTGGCTCCCAGGTTTCTTTTATAACTGAGTCATGTGCTCAGCGATTAGGACTCAAACGAAGAAACGCTAGGATATCGGTCAACGGTATTGGATCTACCAATGCAGGTACATCCAGAGGCCTCACTTCGTTAGCAATTTCGTCACGCTGTGGTTTATTTTGTATCAGAGTTGATACCTATATCTTACCGAGCGTCACTACAAACTTGCCAACATTTTCCTTTTCGATTGAGGACTGGGATCATTTATTCGGATTAGATCTCGCTGATCCTTCATTCAACGAATCTAGGCCAATTGATATTTTGTTAGGAGCAGATAAGTGTTGGGAAATCTTCCATGGAAAGGTAACCAAAAACAGCCAGGGTCACCCAATTGCCCAGCATACCATTTTTGGTTGGATTCTAGCTGGACAACTTTCACCAAATTTAAACCCCGATATCGTTTCGAATCATACTTTGCTAGATACCGATTCCATTTTGCAAGCATTTTGGACAGTCGAGGAGGTAGATCCTAAACTGCTTCCGTCACAGGAAGATGCAGAAATCGAGGAACACTTCCAAAAAACTCATCACCGTGACTCAGAAGGGAAGTACGTCGTCGGTCTCCCATTTAAATCTCCACCACAGTTCGCAGATACCCTATCTGGGGCGGTTTCGCGCCTCAAATCGATGGAGAGAAAATTCTCCCAAAATCCTGAACTCTTTGCTAACTACACCCATTTCCTTGACGAGTATCTTGCACTAGGACACATGGAACCGGTTCCTGCCGCGGAAATAGGAAATCCTAATGTGTACTACCTTCCCCATCACGCCGTGTTAAAGCCTGATAGTGCCACTACAAAATTGCGTGTCGTTTTCGATGGATCATTTAAAGACAAGACGGGAAAGTGTCTTAATGATTCCCTCATGATCGGCCCCCCCATTCAGCGAAATCTTTTCTCTGTCTGCACCAGGTTTCGTCGCTTTGCCTTTGTGTTTACTGCGGACATAGTAAAAATGTTTCGTCAGATATGGGTGTCAGAGAAGGATTCGGACTTCCAACGCATACTTTGGAGAAGATCGCCATCCGAAGCAATCCAACATTTTCGACTTCGCACGGTAACATACGGCACATCGTGTGCACCCTATTTATCGGTTAGAACTCTCGAACAGCTCGCCAAGGATTATCAAAATGACTTCCCAATCGCGTCGGAAGTGATCCTTAACGACTTTTACGTGGATGATGTAGCTTCAGGAGCAGACACATTGTCAGAAGCCATATCGAAACAAAACTCGCTTATCGAACTGCTTTCCAAGTGCGGTATGGAACTAAGCAAATGGCAAAGTAATTGCCCCGAACTCCTTACAAATGTAAATAGCTCTGCTCGGGAAAATATTACGTTTCGGGACAACGCGGATCCATGGGTCAAAGTTCTCGGGTTGCGCTGGAACTCTCGAAGTGACGTATTCAGTTTTCACTTGAATTATACCCCAACTGAAATGATAACAAAGCGCCAGATTCTTAGAGACGTAGCGCGAATCTTCGATCCCCTCGGGTTTTTATCCCCCTCAGTCATTCGTTTGAAAATATTATTTCAGGAGCTCTGGCATCGAAAATTGGAGTGGGATGACCAAGTTCCGCTTGCAATCGCTACCCTGTGGAGTTCTTATCGAGATGAACTTTCGTTGCTTACCGAAATCTCGGTTCCGCGAATAATCGGTTTCGGAGATGATTCCTTTGAATTGCATGGATTCTCCGATGCATCAGAGTGTGCATACGCTGCCGTCATTTATGCGCGTTATAAACTCTCAAACGGAAGTTACGTAACAAATATCGTCGCCGCTAAATCTCGTGTAGCTCCGATACAGCAATTAAGTATCCCGCGTCTCGAGCTATGTGGAGCCGTTCTACTCACAAAACTACTCGTCGCGATTCGAAATTCCCTAGATCTTCACGTTGCAAAAGTGTATGCCTGGTGTGACTCAAAAGTGGTACTTTCGTGGTTGTCGTCTCCCCCTCGTCGCTGGAGTGTTTTTGTCGGTAACCGTACCTCAGAGATTCTGGGCACAATACCGCGTAATCGATGGTTCCATGTCTCGGGTAAATCTAACCCTGCGGATTGTGCTTCCCGCGGAATACCACCCTCGCAGCTCGTCGATCATTCACTTTGGTGGACCGGGCCACAGTGGCTTTCCCAAAATTCTACTTTGTGGCCGATTGCAGACACACCTGAAGAGGACTCTACCTGCCTGTTTGAAATAAGAAAAGGCTCATGCCAAACACATCACATCATCAACAAGGAACATCCGTATGAGCAGCTTTCAACTCGAATTTCATCGTGGAATATCCTCATCCGAACAGTAGCTCGATATCTTGGTTTCATCCCTCGGATTCGCAAACAACTGACGTCGCTATCCGACTATCTCAAACAACCCCAAGCAGTTTACGACGCCAAGATAAGTATAATCAAATGGTTACAATATCAATACTTTGGTGAATACATAAAATTTTATAAAAAAAATAGTTTCTTTCCCAACCACTGTAAGCTTCTCAATCTTTCTCCTTTCATGGATAGCGATGACATTTTACGAGTCGGAGGACGACTTCAACAAGCTGACCTTTCATTCAACGCAAAACACCCCATAATCATTCCTAAAGGGCATATCATAACTCAACTCATTATCATTGACGCGCACAAACGTTTTTTGCATGCAGGGGTGTCGACCCTCTTTGCTCTTATTCGCCAAGAATTTTGGATCATCGGGTGCAGAAATCTCCTTCGCAAAATCGTCCACGACTGTGTCCCCTGCTTTCGTCAACGAAGAGCTACCGCCACTCAGCTGATGGGTAATCTGCCATCAGTACGAATTCAGCCTTGCCGACCATTTACACATGGTGGTTGTGATTACGCAGGTCCCGTAACGCTAAAAGTGAAATCGGGCAGGAAAAGTACATTCACCAAAGGCTATATCGCGTTGTTTGTTTGCCTTGTGACGAAAGCGGTTCACTTAGAGCTTGTTAGCGACCTAACCACAGAAGCTTTCCTTGCCGCTTTCCATCGCTTTGTTTCGCGTCGTGGAAAACCCTCGCACATGTATTCCGACAATGGGACAAACTTTCGCGGATGCAATCGCTTATTATCGGAGATGCATGAACTCGTTCTATCGGAAAATCATAACTCACTGGTAGCGGAATCATTGGCTCGCGACGGTATTACGTGGCATTTCATTCCGCCTTCTGCACCTCACTTCGGAGGTTTGTGGGAGGCGGGGGTAAAGTCGGTGAAACAACACCTTCGTCGAGTCATAGGAGCTGATACTCTTACCTTCGAACAGTATTACACGCTGTTAACGCAAATCGAAGCCTTGCTGAACTCACGACCTCTATGCCAAATATCTGACATCGACTTAGAACCACTAACCCCCGCTCATTTCTTTCTAGGTGAGTCCTTTGCAGCAGTGCCGGAGCCTATGCTTAACATCCCAACTAATCGCTTATCATGCTGGAAAAATCTCCAAGCCAAAATTCAGGGATTTTGGAGGCGTTGGCAAATTGAATATCTGACGTCTTTGCAACAACGTCCCCGCTGGCAGCAAGCAGAAACCAACATAAAAGTCAACGATCTGGTTGTCATAAAAGACTCCACCCTCCCACCGGGCAAATGGGCTATGGGACGCATCTGCGAAGTTCACCCCGGCTGCGACGGACTTGTTCGAGTAGCAACCGTGCGAACGGCTAGCGGCACCTTTAAACGCCCAATTCATAAGTTGGCGGTGCTACCTGTGTGCTGAAACGTTGTTCCAGGGGCGGCGGAATGTTTTGGATTCTTATTAATTTCTTTGTTATGTAACTTGCAATTGTGGTAAAAAAAAAAAAAATGTTTCATGTACATTGTTACTCACTGTACGAGCTATCCACCCAGCAGCACCCACGTTATAATCACTCTCTTAACAGTTCTACTCTCGTCACTTTGTCATGTTATCAAAATCGCTATTAGTTGAACCGATTAAACAGCTGATATTCTCTGAGAGATGCACTTAGATAACTGCGTAAGTCACGGAGGTGCGTAGCTGGTTGCTGGTGAGTGGATTTCTCGTTCACTTTGATCTGGACCAGCGACTTGGTAACATTAGAATTAAATTATAACGATTTAAGAAAGGCTTTCGTTTTCATTTTCCTCCCCTTTCTCTTTCTCGTTTAATTAATTCAATCGAACTTTTTTCTTTCGCTCGGTGTTAAAGCAGCCTTTTTGAGTGTAAAAATAGTAAGTTTCTTTTTTTTTTTTATAAATCTATATAAATGCAGCAAAATTCCAATTAGATCCGATTCATCTTAATTTTTATTAAATTTTTTATTTTTTTTTGTTAAAAATGGAATGACAGAACGACAAAAATATGAATTTATATATAATATAAATTGCCTCGAATCTCCACCCAATACTTGTGCACCTGTTGCACAATGCCATGCCGCAGGTGTGTATGAAATAAATTAACTCTTCAAAAAAAATATATCATCAAACGAATTTAGAGACGAACTCCTGGATTGCGGGAGCGTACAAAGTTCAACAGTTCCTCGGAGTCCTCACAGACAAATGGTTTCAGATGGTGGCAAGCGACATCGTGCCACTTGAGACCGTCGTTATAGAAGTTATTCAAGATGGACAAGCATGATTCATCGTTACCCTGAGCGGCTTCTCTGTTGTCTGGTTGAGGTTGATTGTATCCTCCGGTCTGAGACCAATCGCCAGTGTTCCTCTGACTGGTTGGTCCAATTTTAGCTCCAGAACCAGACCAGAACCATCCATTCTCGTTTGGTGGTTGCAAATCGGGACGATCACAGCCAGCGAAATTGCACTTACGACCAGAGGTCCAAATGTAACGGACATTACCACGAGCGATGCGCTGCTTGATGAATTCATTCTCTTGTGGTGTCTCTAGGGAGACGGCATCCATACAATGACGACGGCAAATATTTCGTGCATCCAGCCAGTCGACTTCGAGACTGCGTGTGGGCGCATGTTCCCAACTGAAGAAGTACGAATGCGCTACACCACGGGCATCACGGTACGTTGCATGACGGACACCTAAACGAGAAGAGTTCACAATTAATTGAGTTTCTATGCAATCAAGTGGGTATTGAATCTCCATCCTTACGATTGGCACAGCTTCGAGGATCAGGCAGAGCCAGTCGACGTTGAGCCAAAGTCATCGTGGCACCGAGCGCCAGCAACACCAATGTACGTAGCACCGACATTCTCTGAAATGACTAAATCGGATGATGAGGGTTTTGTCAGAGTTGATTGGTAGAAAAAAAAAGCATTTAATTTGTGTAATGGACGACCTAACCCACTTCCTGTCAGGCATGACGATTTTGATTAGTTATTGAGAGAGTTCAATGGATGGGTTAATCAATAAATTTGCGATCAGTTTGAGGGGATCAGCGGGGTGCACCTAATGAAGTGTGTTGGGTATTGTTTAGGTTGTGGGTGGGAGTTCTATTGATCTGTCTACGAAAAGTGACCTTTTTATGAAGCTGATTACATAGTATGAGTCGTGGGTATTCTGACATTTGTAGGTTAAGAAAGAGTGATCTAGTTCATTTGTATCGAAAGGGATTGTTAATTGGTTCTAATGAATGACTACAATGTGCTATATCAGAAAAAAGAATTAGAGGTAGGTCATGTTGGAGATATAATCGAACAAAAGGGTACCAACGGGAACCAGAAATATTGAGTGAATTCGCTTCAAGACGATTCAATCATCGATTGTTCTCACACCACACCTTTTAAGCCGTCCTTATCCACGACCTGCTTCAAGTACACCTGAGGTAATGTAATGAAGTTACTGAATACTTAAAAGTTTTTGTATGGCTGAATACTAGGTCCTTTTGTACAACACATGACTTCACTTAGGCTTTCAATGCTACAGAGAACAAAACTCAGGAGCTTTGTAACTGATGAAAAGCATGTTCCGCATGTTCTTCACTTTCACAACAAAATATTTGTTGGAAAAGGCCAGTGGAAACCATGCGTTAAGAACAGGATGCACTAAGCATATTCAGCTTCTCTACTGCGTACATAGACTCACAGAAGAATGAAATATGCACGTACACATAGCAAGGAAACTTTAAACATAGAGGGGCTTCTAATTTCTAGATTTTCCAGAGAAACTAGTCCTAGAATAGATTATTCTTGATACTACTTCTACTCGTATAACTCATAGAAGAGAATGAAGATTATGTGTCTCACTGTCAGCCCATTATAACAGGCGAAAGCTTCTTTTTAAACCATAGACTTTTCATTCGAAACACCATCCTGTTTGAGGAAACTATGAACGGATCTATGAACAGAGCTCTGCAGGATCAAACGCTTAGGAATAAAAGGCAACGTATAGCTGTCACTTATAAGTATTACAACGGAATCTGTGGCGAATTAGCAGTAAATGTTGGTTTTATTGCCCCAAAGCCAGTTTCAGCTTCACTGCTGATGTCCTCAGTAGAGAGGACATTAGTTAAGTCCTTAAGATTCTCAATTGGATTAGTCAGATTCTTCTGTCGAGCTGGATGACATAGCTAAATACCATGTCCTTTGAGCCGGTTTTTACTGAGTTGACACATGGCGTCACTCTTCCTTTTGAACAGTAAGTTCAATGTCAACAGATCAAGCAAAGTCTTTAGAGCATGACCTAAAAAATACATATAACTTCTCTTAGTAGCCTTGCGACTATACTCAGACAATTTGCATTGCCACAAGTAAATGAGAACACAGCTGATCCCTTCTCTCTTTCCTTTTGAGCATAACATTTTGGGCAACCCCTCATTCCTCTTAAAATATTCATACAAAATTTCTAAAATAAATTCTATATCTTGTCAATTTGATTGTTGACAGTTCAAAAATTGCAAATAGACCTTAAGTTGCTTTTGCTGAACAGATCTCTTTCAGCTGTCAAAGTGACAAGTTGTCTTGTATCTCCACATATCCAGGGTTTTGCATGATGTTTTGCATGATGTTTTTTTATTTTGATGTCCCAATAATCGGTCAACGACACTAAAATGTCAGTCAGTGAATACGATGAATGTGGATTAAGTCACCGTCCATTTGTTTTAACTACTTCAAGCGTAAACAAATAGATTATCCTTTGCCTTACTGATCTGTCTTCAGGTCTTTTTAAAGGAAGGAAACATTTATAACACTTATCTTCTTTCCCACACCTTGTACTTAAAAGGTGAAGTTTTATGAAGAAGCGTGCATACCGTTTAGTACTGAAGAAAACTAACAACTCTGCGAACAACTGTCAAAGGACAGTAAAAAGAATATGAAACTAAGAATGTCTTGAGATGAAATTTGTAAAAAATGCTTCTAATAAAAAAAGAGCTAATAAAATATGCAAGTGGAGCACTTAATTTCATTTTATGACTCGACGGTATATGTACATAGTTGGCAATATTTTCCCTCTTTGAACCATGTACTGTCACTTGTCATGCACCTTTCACAATAGAAGCACGCATTTGTCATATCATAAGTGACACCATGTTGTGGTATATATGCATTTAAGTGTGGATGTCGTCGCTCAATGGAATATTGGTCGAAATATTGTGGTTCCAAGGTCTCCAGGTTCGAATCCCTAACAAGCGTCGGATAAAGGTGTTAATGACAGACAATCGCCTCATAAATATTTCCCAATTATTGCTGCACCTAGGAGGAGTTGGTAGGGTTACCGTAACGTATTGTTACGAGATTGTAGATGGCACTGAGGAAAATATTGACAGGTGAGAGAAGGAGACAAATAGTTTTTGAGCGACTAGGTTTTTTCTGGCCCATAAAATCTGTCGATCCATTGTTCATCGTTTTGTCGAACATTGACATTTAAGTTGACGTATTGTCAGATAGAACAGCCGCATAGAATCCGTCATATCCATCGGCTGATTGTCAAAAACGATGACAGTTTCTCTACATTCTCTTTCTGCTTCTACCAATGAAAATGCGTACTCTCTTATGCGTGAACTTCAATATGTTGAATGAGTATATTGTCAACGGATTGACGGATGGGAAAAAAAGAAACTGAACCTACTTTATCCGTCGAAGTTCATTGATTCGTTGGTTATTGGTTGCCTCTGTGTACTGTACTGTACTCTTACTCTCTGTAAAAAAGACCGAAGCACTCAAAGAGACACCAGTCAATAACCTAAAGAATCGCCACCACTCATAACACTCAATGTCGTTAAGGCGTTGTCCATCATTAAGCTGCTAACAACAAGATACGTAGGTACATATTGCAAAATACCCTCATAAGCATGCTCTTTAGCTTGTAATGATTGTTTGCAAAACAAACAAGAAAACCACAGACAAGAGAGAGAATTAAAGTGAAACCACTATTTATCTCAATTGTTCAATCTATTGCAATAGAAAATCGATGAACCGATACCTCACATAGAAGATACATCCATCAGTACTCGTATGAATAAAAAAGCCTGATGAAAAGTATCTATACATTCGATTGCATCACCGCACCGCAACAGAACAAAAGAAGACCCGAAACCTGGCAAACATTTACTCTACTTCGTTGTAGTATCTGCAAGTATCTATGAGTATTTATCTGAACATTCGTCATGTTCCCTCACAACATTGAGGAAGGTGCAATCTTTTTGCTTGTGTTTTTCCGGCATCAAAATGGATTGATTAAACCCTTGCTAAATGCAAATTTGTGACAGCACCATTGCTGTGTGATTAATAGAGAAAGTTTCGGATACAACTGCAAGGCAATTAGTTAGAGTGCCGGTAGTTTGGCAGTCAAAACTTAAGCCCACACCGTCCCACGGTGCGTGAAGAATCAAGTAGCACTGCACGATGTAATTGCTTAATTAAAAGAGGGAAGATACGAGTATCTGTTAGGCGGAAGTGTTATAGATGCAGGTGCTGGCTGAGTTAGGTCCTCTTCTGCTCTTTACGTTGAAGAAGTGAAGGTACATAGTTATTACGTGCAAACTGAATTCTCGAAATTAGCTCGATCGATGTGGCGGCGTCCTGCTCATCGTGATTAACTCTTATGCAAGAGCATACACATGCTGTTTCCTTTCACTTTACCGCAATGCAGTCGCACCACACGGGGCTAGAGCATCACACCGCAATCTTATCCTTCATCCGCAGATGTGCAAAAAAGTTGAAACTATCAGTACGTGTTTGGTTATTCTTCGTTCCGAAACGAATATTTCTGCTTGAAATAATTACCTCATAGTATCTATACAACTGTAGATGGTAATTATCCATCTTAAAGATTTGACAAATCACTCCAATGACTCTGATGATGATCAATTAATTTGATATTTGGACAGAGAGAAAATGCGTGTGTTAAAGTGGTAGATACTTTACTTTACACAATTTAAATGCGCTCACGTAGGTCATGCTCATGGTATGCTCGAATCGAGTCCGGACGATCGACGCTTGACATATGTAGATGTATGGGAATTGGAAAACCAATTATGCTCTCTTTTGTTATACAATGTATAAGTTACGTCAGTTTAGTGGTGGTGGATACCACTCGATCATATAGTGCGCGTCATGGTATGCATGGTGTCTCGTGCCATTACCAAGGAGACGAGGTTTCCCTCAGGGGGCACTTCACCAAATAATCATTTTGTTTGCATGTCACGCATAAAAGTATTTGGATAAGTAATTATTCATAAACACATCGCGCGAATTGTTGTAATGTAATGCGATCGTGAGCTTGGCTGAGGACATGAATCGACTGACGGACGTAAGACTGTACTTATGAACGTAATTAGGGGAGTTTAAGTGTGAGGAAAGCATGGAATACATTTTCGTTTGTTGACATTCGACATTTTGCAATTTAAGTTCATATTTTGCATTGACAAATATCCGGATCCGATCATTGGTTTAGTGGTGAAATTTCAGATCCATTTATTCTTAAAAAGTAATAATTTTTGAGTTTAAATAATAATAAAGGCTCAAGAAATAAGCTCGTAAGGTGCGTGTCCACTTGAGAGCACTTTCGCCAGTAAGCTCTTGAGAGAAACTCTGTAGTGGCTTTCCATATGAAAGTAAAATTTGTGTGAAGATTGCTCGGGACTAGCGATTCGCAGAACACGAACACTGTTTGAAAAGTGCGATTTGATCTCCGAGAGTAAGTTAGCATCTGTCCACTTTCGAGCAAATCTTTACAAGTTTGAAAGCTGAGAGGAGTAAACCAAATCTCCGGTCCTTGTCCCTTTACGAAATTTCTCTAGAGAGTGGCTTGAGAGCTTCTCCCCCAAATTTAACACTCAAGTGGACAAGCACCTTTAGACTTTCTCGTCAGCGTGAGGTATTTCCGATCCGATTCTTAGCTTAAAACGTTGGCCGCATTTATCGAATGCCATCATTGCATTGAATTATAGCAACCCATGGTTTGAATATTCCTGATTGAATGTGACTTGCTGTCGATCACATAGTCTCGACCCTAAAATTAATCTTTACAGTGCTTGCCATGCGAGTAGTTTGTTTCGTTAGGAAGTAGACAACTAGGATGCCCCTTCCTCTTCGTCAAGCTTCGTTTGCAGGTATCTTTCCCCGCGAAGCTCAATCTCTTTCTGGTAGCTCTAGGGTAGTCAGGGGAAGCACCTTGCATTGGAACTAGTGTCCAGGCAAAAAGGTGGTTTCCAGCGAAAAATCGAATTAAGACAAGTTGTTCCATTTCTGATAGCACAAAATTTAAACAAAGAAACTCATGCCCAATACGGTTCCTAAGGGGCCCACGTTGGATACAGAAAGTACCTCCATAGGCGACTCTAATGAAGAAGGAGCTTAAACTAAGAAATTAGGTGTGGACAGATCACTAGTTCATACGCTGTTCGTCGTTCTTGAAAAGGAGGTCGATTGTGTTAAGAGGGAGTTCATTTGGCTTGCAAAAGAGGTAAAAACGAGAAGCATTCTGCATAGAAGAAGAAATTCGAGTTTGAAAGTGGCGTACGACAGGGTTATACTCTGTAGCCGATTCCTTTTCTACTCGCAATCAGTGAGGTGCTTCATGCAACTCTATCAACGTGAGGTCGATGGACTCTTACTTCCCAGCTCAAATGCCTCGACTATGTACGCTGATGATGTATGTTTGCTTTTCCATATGAGTTATGACAGCAGGCGTCGCGCGTCTAGAGGGAGGTAGACGTCATCGGATCATGGATCATGGACCCAAATTACATCTCTAGGTAAACAGTAGAGAGAGAAAGTTTCTAGTACTTTGTGAAGGAACCGAATTGGATATAGCATCTGGGATACTGTCCAAAATCTGGGACAGAAATGCAATCAGCCTAAACACCACGCTAAGACTGTTCAGATCCAATGTAGAGTCTTCGTTGTTTTATTGAAGATTGACCATTAGTAAGACAGAGACGATGACATGTAGGCATACTCCAAAAAGGACATAGGATGTAATTCAAAGCAACTCATTGGAGATGGGATACCGTCGGAAGGGAAGTACAATGAAGTGAATAAATATGTGACCATCGAACTTAAGAGAAGAACCGAACATCTAAGACCAGATAACTTTGGAGACCAAAGAAGAGGTGTAGTGTATGTGTCTAGTACGTACATAGGCCTAAATAAAAACCTTCAAATCCACCTTGTTGCTATTAGAAAGTATATACATAATTTCCTTCTGTGGAAAGCATTTGAGAAGAAATATCACCTTGAAGACGCTACAAAGATTCAACGAGCAGGATGTCTCGCGGTGACGGGATCGATGAGATCAACATCAACAGCAGCACTGGAAACAATACTGAAAATTCTTCCACTTGATATTGACTGCGGCAGCTTGGGGGCTACGACTGCACTGGGACTACAGGCAGCTTGTCTTTTGACGGTGAAGCCATTTGATCATTCCGCGATCCTCATTCGATGGAATATATAGAGACTTCGGACGGAAACGAACTAACCAAGTGATGCAATGGAATCCACTTACCCAGGATGGCAGGATACGCGGCATTCCTAGCAGTACGTGGCGCAAAACAGTGGAGAAGGAAGCACGGCAACTGGAAAAGAGTTGGAGAGAGCTGAAGCACATTTCCAGAAATCGCACACGATGGCACGTAGGCGTTGGCCCTAGTAAGTAAGTAAAGTGCCGAAAATGAATTCGCCATTTATATCGACCGATCCAAGAAGGATGTAGGTACTGGTGCCGGTGTCTACTTGCGTGTCTCGAAATACAAATCGATTCTTCAGACTTAAGGACAGTTGCAGTGTCTTCCAGGCTGAGGTTGTTGCAATGAAAAATGCTGCAAGTACATTTCAAACCCGTGGAAACGTGCATCGAAAGACTGGGCGATATCTCTCATAAGGTGACCCTCTGTTGGGTGTCTAGCCACATGGAGTATGGAATGGTCAGTTGTAGCAACGAAGAGGAGATAGAATCCATTGGTCACCTACTGTGTGACTATCCAGAATTGGCTGTGAAAAGGAAAGACACTATAGGGAGTTATTTCCTTTCGAAGCTGGATGATCTAGGAAACACTGAGCTCAGCAAACTCCTGAGATTCATACAAATGTCTGGATGGTTTAGCTGAGCTGTCTCATGGGTTTGGGTTTCCATCTAAGTGAGCCGCTGACACCTGCTGTCAACAAGGCCACCCATTTACCTAACCAAACCTTCTTGCTGTTCTCTGATAATTAGAATTTGTCTAGAGTGCGCTGTTGCAACGTAAATTCCATTCACAATTCTTATGCGTGTCATTAATTGTCACCAATTGTCATCAATTGTCATTAATAAAAGAAAGTATTGTGAAGCTTAAATTTTGCGAGTGCTTTGGTCGTGTGAATGTGTTTTGCGTTCTACGTTTGCTAGTTCGCAAAAAACATTCGTTTATTTGCACAATAATCAGCGAACTACTAATTTCTTCGCAGAAATTAATTAAAATTTAATTTTCTTATAAATAGATGATAAATATTCTTTGGAATAGAAAAATAGTCAAATGTTGCTGACTATGAAAGAACCTTAAAGTTTTAACTCAGCGTGATGTACTTTATTTGAAAGAGAAAGAGAGTAGCAAGTTAGTTAAATGCCACTTCTGACGCCATACATACTTCAAAATTAACACACTTTGCGAAAGCATCTTCTTCCACTTCATAACGAATGCTAAACAATAATAATTACTCCACATTGCAGAACCAGTCGCTGGTAAACATTCGTTACGAGGACACTGGCAGACTTTAATCAACCTCCACACAACATTAACGATTCTGACATACAAGCAATTTTAGTTTCTAAAAGTAAGAAATCCTCACACATTACTTCCATCAAAGTGTATCGCAATAAACCTAAAATTTTATGCCTCTAACCGCTGGATAATTGCACAAGACAGACGACTCCACTCGACGCGAAGCACGATGGCAATCGCATGACAATCAGCCATCATCCGTTTACCTGTAACCATTACGAGCGTTTCACAAACGGAATTTCTTCTCTATTAAAGCCATTTTGCGGAATAATAAACGCAAAAGACATAAGACATAAGACATAAGACAACCCAATGACATTAATAATCGCATTTTGCAAGCCAAACAGAACAATACCCGTGAAGTCTATCCTCATCACACACAGAGATACGAGTACTCTACTCACTTGAACTAATTAGAAACAAAAAGGCACACATACGCCACAGAAGCCCACAAATGGGAAGACAATTAAAAATGTAACTGGCGCATTTCCAATTCAAGTATACGAGTATCTACATCTACATCTACATAAAGTTTTTGTTTTTATTCATCTGCACTTGAGTGTCACTGGAATCTGAAAGACGTGTTTCCCTGAGAAAAGATATAAAATACTCTTGAGGACGGAACGGATTTCTCACCTAATTATTAGTAAGTGAGTGACTGACACACCTCCTTCCTCTAGTTGCTAGTGGGTCAGTGACTTGCCAACAACACAAAAGAGTTAAAGACTTAAAAATTAAAATGCAATCCGGATGGAAAAGCCGCACGCGCAGACATCCATAGTTGGTTTTCAATGTTAAGCCAGATAAGGAGTGGAGAAAATTATTGCAGACTTGAATTGGGATAGATTTACGAAAATAGATCGTTTCGCAATGGGCGATAGATACTCAAAGCCAGTGCTAAGTATTAAGTACATGGCCACTCGAAATATGCATTTAATTACAAAGAAATAAACAGCAAATATTGGTAATGAAAATTAAATATTTGAAGAGGAAGCCAATTTGGTTGCACTAAACTAACTTGCGAGAGAAGGCCAGGCCGGCCATTGCAATTAGAAAGATAAACATATTTTCGGAGAGCAAACACAAATAAATCGATGGTAATGGTCTTTAATTGTTGTTATTGCATAGCTTCCTTATTTGTTTTGTGATATTTATTGGCAAACGAAATCGAAACCTTGCAAAATTTATGTATGTATGCATATCCATGCAAATAAACAGTGGGCTTAAAGAACCTACGCAAAAGTTGCAGTTTCATAAGTAATTCAAATTTGATGCAAATCCAATGTTATGTCAGAAATACACGGGCTTATAGTAAACATTTTGCAATACGGGGACCGTAAATAATCAGGTATTAGGCACGGTGACCACAAACCAATACCAGTGGCGAATTCTATCAAAAGTCCGTACAACTGCTTGCATACACCGACGATATTGACATAATTAGAAGAGCTCAATGAAAGCACATGCTGTCAAAAAGAAGGGACACTCAATACCGACAAATTCGACAAAACGTGACAGTGGGCAGATAGAACTTCGACGTAGTAAGAGACTTTATCTACCTAAGCTCTGTTATAAATTCTGACAATGATGCCAGCGCAGAAATCAAGCGAAGAATAACACTTGTCATCCGCTGTTTTTTTTGGGGCTATTAAGGCAGTTAAGTCCTATCTCAAATTACTAAGGAGACTTTGTATAAGACCCTGATCATTCCAGTTCTGCTTTGCGGCGCTGAAAGCTGGACTTTATTGAAAGCGGATGAAGATATCTGTTGTCGCTTCGACGGAAAAATTTTTCGTAAGATTTTCGGTCCCAACACATCGACCTATTAAAAAAACTGCGCTTTGGACATCAGAGATGGCTAGGACATGTAGAGCGAATGGACAGCGACGCTCCGGCCCGCACAATCTTTGAATCAAACCCGGAGGGACGATGCAGTAGAAGGACTCATCCCCGCAGGTAGGGCGTACAAGTTCAAGGAAACCTCGACCAACTTGGAGAGCGGAACTGGATGCAACTAGCTTAAGACTGAGTTCAGTGAAGCTGCTTGTTGGTTGACACCCAGTTTCACCGCGAATTGTAGCGCTTTTCAAGAAGAAGAGAAATAGTCAGCCAAATAAGCTACCTTTTGTATACCCGAAACTACCACAATGGATAGATAACAGAGCCACAGTCAAGAGGTTTTTTGAATTCCTATTCTAAGAAAATTTGGTTCTTATAACTGGAAGCCGTGTTCTCGGGACTACAAGGGATGGAAGGCAGCCGTGTCTCAGGCATATTCGGTTTAGTTTGGTTGAAAGTTACTGCCAGCTGAGAAACGCCAACATGTCGATTGTGATACCACGAAATTTGTATCATAGATTCACCATCATTCTTGGAACCATTTTCAGCTTCTAATGAAGCGTAAGAGACTTTTGATGTCTATATATATCTCGTAAGTCTTTATAGTATGAAGCTCCTAAGTGAAGCACCCTTCTACGGGAGAGAGCTGGGCAGACACAAAGAAGGTGAGGAATAGTTTCGTTCTGTTCTTCATCCCTTAAGCTTCTGCAAAAGTCGTTGCGTAAAGGCTTAGCCTTGTTGTGTGCTTGCCTATTAGTCAGTGTCCAGTGATGACACCTATTTTGATGCCGATATCAACTTGTTGAGAGAAATCAAAGACACAGGCTCTCCAATGGTCAGAAGGGCTTTAAGTATGTAAGCATAACGTATGACCCTGCTGTATAGATCTTAAGTATACTAGGATATCTGAAGTATCCTATCTTAATTCAAGAAGAATTAAATAAAAATTTCAACGTTTTTAGGCCTTCGGCATCTATTAGACAAACACGAGCTGTGTTATATAGTTCGTCACAAAACAAACAGAAACTATCTCAATCGAAGCCGTGGACAACTCACCGAACTGAGGTAACCGATTTGCTGTTAAGGTGAAACCATAACAGTAGCAGACGATTCAGTTTGATTATTTCACCATTATCATGGTTTTATCTGTCACACGATCATTAAAACTGATCACATACCGATCGATGTATTCCTTCAGAATTCTAAGTATTTGAAAGTAACCTGAAAGAGGTAACATTGTTGGAGAGACAAAAGAAAGTGCTGAATAATGAATCAAATAAAATTTGAAGCAGGCATCACATATGTATTTAAAAATGTTGAAGATAAAAACTCAGAAAAAGACAAAGGTTTTGAAATGGAGACATACTCGTACGAGTGCTGGTGAGCCGAAGAATTCTTATGAGAAGAATCTTCTAGATCTAGGGGCCGATCCACAAATTTGTACTTGTTGTACTGGGTTTTCTTTTATATCTGCATAAATATAAGGATAGATTGTTTTGCCAACTGGCTGGCTTTTATAAAAGTTAGATAGATACCGAAAGAATCAACTAGGGGTAAAGCTGCCCAACAAGTCAGGGATGTAGCAAGTTTTATCGAGATGAACAAAGTGCACATTGCTGCAGAGATAGAACGACCAACAGACGTGCAACAGATGAAAATGAAATTGTCAGGCATTTACTGTGTCATTGTTGCAATATCTACGAATTTGGGAACAGAAGCATATTCAACTTTGGAATTAGAGCCCACGTTGGCTTGTTTTAAAATTACAATAAAACTTTCAAAACGTTACGACTGCGACAAAAATACTGTGAATTACAAATGAATTCAAAAATCATATACAATTTTTCCGCAACTATTTTGTTACCACTCACAGAGAATGTTGAAAGAAGATGCCACCTGAGTTTTAAACGGCACTACACCGACTATTTCCTATTCACTCTTCTCTCTTCCAAATTAAACTGGAAGAACATGTCAGTAAAAAGCTCAGTACGCGCTCTGAGAGCCATTAAGTAACATTCTGGTGAGTCAGAAGACACAATAGAATTTATGGGAACAGAATCGACTGTGGAAGAGGACATTGAAGAATGTCCAAGCGATTCAATACTAGGAATGGCCAAGTAGGCAATAGAGGAAAATGCGTAGAAACTAAAATCACAACTTAGCCATAATGTCTGAAAGTCAAGCTGCCATCGAGGCAATTTATTCCTACGTTACGACTTGGTCTCTGAACTCTGTCCTATGTAATTATGCGAACACATATAATCTGCATAACGATATGACATACGGTCACGTTTTCTTAACGTGCTCAATTAAGTTTTTGCTCAAATTTTCACAACGTGCGTGTAGAATTTTCGTTCAGTTATGACATTAGCTATAGCAGCTTCGTTGAATTGTCGTTCATTTTTCGCTGTGTATATAAAGAGCGATTCTATTTGCACATTCCGTTCGAAACTTTGAGTATGAAGGCATTGGCAGAGAGCCACGCTTGTGGCAATTATGGGTACGAGTAGATTGTGACAGCACGCGACCTGAATCGTTCGAAAATGACAATAGCTGTCACATACTTAATGTTACTATGATAGGGCCCTTCAGTCTAAGATCGCGTGGGTGTATGCCTGCACAAAATAAAGATCTGGGAAGAAGAGATAGGGTGGTCTTTTGATGGATACCAGACCATATGAGTATAGAGAGTAATGAAACGAAAGATTCTTTAGCGAGATAAGTTGCACTGGAAACATTCACACTGACCCTAAACTATTTGGCAGAATGGGATAACATAGAGGCATAACGTGCTTAAGACCAACACTCATACATAAAGGCGAAAAAAATTGTAAGTAAGCCTGGACCTGACCCATTAGAACATCTTTAGGTAATCTACGGAAGCAGTGTGCCCTCCTAGCCAAGGCTGAAAAAGGCTTTTGCAGAGTCTCCTATGACTCCCATCAGACTTTTCAGACTACGGCTAGGGGATTTTCCTACAAAAGACTAAAATGTATGAGATTCCTAGATGACTTTGGACAAAATATGATTCTCAATGAAAGCTGTCCAGACAAGGTAAGAATAGAAGACTCTCAAAAAACTATTCTGTAAGAAATTAGAACAAGAAAAGAAAAGATCTGATCTTCAACTTCAAGAGTTCTGCTTAGAAGGAAGAGAAGATGAAGAGATCGAATTCATGTCCCCAACGTCTTTGGCAATTGTCAACATTTTTAGTAAATTTGTTAAAGACCTTTTAGCCCAATTTTGGGGACATTTCTTGTGGCTGTATACGGTCTTGTGGATTGGACCACCATAGAAGTTAAATCGTCGGTTGATTGCCTCAGTAAGCCGACACTGGGGATAGTTAGTAAGTTGGCGAGCTTACTTGAAGATTGAATGCAGAGTCTCTTTTGAAAGGACAGTATTTAGAACTAATGTCAAAAACCTGGTATGGCTTTAGAACACTCAAAAAAGCAGTCAGATGGACCTCTCAGCCAAATTTAGAAGAATGAAGCCAAGTCTTACTGAAATGATAGCTTTGACTTGGACATCAGAGTCTTTAGTTGGCAGAGTGGCCTATAAGTGCGAATTAGCAAATAGAAAATTGTAGTCAATTCTAGCCTTCAGTATCCAAGGTAGACATCCCTGTTTTTTCCACCTGACAACTTTCTATGTAGGTACCTGAAAATGAAAGTGCGAAAGCGACAGAACCACTGACTTAAGAAAGTGCAAGCAGTCTTTAGCTCCTCAAATAAGCCCTGCTAATAAACCAATCAAACAAAAATGAAATCCTCTTCAAAAACCATTGCTCTTCAATCAATCAATCGACATTCACTTCCTGTTTATCTCTCAACTCTCAACTCTAATTAAGCTAATTTTAAATCCACCTAACCAGAGAGTGTGTGTGCTTTCTTTTGCTTCTTCTTCTGCTTCTTTCTTCTTCTTGCTTTTTTGCTCTGAAACTTAAGAGATCACCACCATTAGGCAACTTCAATTAAACAAACAATTAACACAAAGTGTGCAAACAACTTGAATCTAAGAAAAAAAAACACTTATCAATCTGCTCATCACATTCTGCACCTTAAAGATACACGAGAGCAGGCAGAGAGTAGGAAGAGAAACACCTGAAGAACTGGTAACAAAAATCACCAATCACCAATTAAATATCGATTTCACTTTACTCGTCCGCGATATTTTTTTTTTTGTAAAAAATTTCTTCTTCGAAGGTTTTCCTTACAAAAATGCATCCCAAAACAAGTATCTGTATCTTTTGTGCGATTTTTTTTTTGAACAAGTTTTTCGCAATATTTTTGGACGCGCGAAATTCCTGTGTCTGTGTCGTGTCGTGTCGTCGTCCAGCGCAAGTGGCGCACGAAAACAACAAAATTATCTCCGACCAAAGGAGGAGGAGGAAGAAAAGTTTTCACTATCAATCGAGAGAGTGGATTGTCAAGACGACGACATCCTCCGGCTCCGATGTATTTACATCTCTCCCTCTTGTGTGTGATTGGAATGGATCACGTATCTACAACAAGTTGCTCCATTAGATTGTTGTTTCTATGGTGCGTACCCATCGATGGATATACTATGAAATATTGATGCACGCGACTTTAGTTTTAGTGTTACTGGGACATCTAACCATGGACATGAAAATTACCACAAATGGATTGAAGTGGAATTTTCTGTACAAAATCCGGGTCAAATACCACCGCAAAGGATGACAAGTAACCATCATAGTCGAGTCGATTAGAAATCTCTTTTGGAAGATCACTTGTGTCATCTCGTTCCATTATCCATTCAATGTGAGTACCACACCACAGTACAGTGTAACTTGGTATTCCACGAAAGAAAGTCAACGTATATAATGTATAAAAAGTGTGACTGTGCATGTTGTTTGCCAAGAAGTGACACTATTGTCAAGAGGTGTTATGGCGTTGGCATACTTGACTCTTGGCACCTGTGCGCCATTTATGCACTCCACAAGAAGATTCTTCAAACACAAACACACACACGCAACACTTTTGGTTCTTTACTTCTTTGTTTACATGGCGAATATGCTTTTTCAAAAAAAAAAAAAATTCCGATCACGACTTGGTAGATACTCTTTTATTCGTGGGAAGTCGGCCAGATACTCAGACAAAAAAAGAGAGATAATATCCAAAAATTTAACACACAAAATCCTACCTTTCGTTTTCGACGAACACAACACTACAATCACGATCACTAAAAGATAGAAAAAAGTATCTTTTTTTTTTTTTTTTTTGTGTGTATCCTTAAATTAGTATCCAAAGACAGCAGCTTACAAGAGGTAATCCCAACGGAACGATGAACTTTTACCAACTGATCGCTGCGACTAGCAAGTCTCAGTTTATAGCTGTCCCCAAAAAAAACTTAAATTTTTTTTTGCCGCGATCTACCATCGAGGCCTGCAAATGTACCCCCCATCTGTGGAGTATGTTTTTGCATGGTAGCAACACACACGATCGAACATCTAACCATGTTGCATGCATTTAACTGGGCCGAAGCTCTAGCTGAATATGTTCGATGTTGTGGTTTTGCTTTTAATATACCTATCTATTTCTTGTGTGCGGTGTACTCGTATCTTTTGCAAGAAAAGATGAGGTTTCTGAATAGATATGAGGTTTTGTGTGAAGCTGAGGCAATTAGAGTGCATTTTCGATGCTATAGTAGATGGCTACTGTTAGCGGTTGCTCGTTATTGTGCTTCTCTATTTAGAGGGTGGGTTATATAATGACTGAGGTTCATTATGCTGTTGAGAAATATGATTTCTATTCATTTTCAATTTGAAGTTTACTTTTCGGTATGTAATAGGATTAGTTCTAGTAAAAATGAAGTTTTGTCACGCGATGGTGTGTGGATTGGATTCTATCATAAATGAAGTAAAATTTATTCATACACTTGTGCAGGTGATGAAGTGGAGATATCTTGATGCGGTTGTTTGTAATTAATTTAAACTTATTGTTTGCTGGTAATCGCCACCTGGATTGTAGGTATTTCTTGTGTCTTGTAAATTATGTATGCTTTTTAAAATTACCGCGCGCGTTATGTAAGGGAATAAATTGACGTTAATTCAGAGTTCCTACTGTGCACATATTGAAGCAAAATGTTAACGGAATATTTTACTTGATACCTTGGTTACAATGGTTTATTGTTATTGGAGGTAAATAGAACTTCAAAGATGGGGATATGTCGTAAACGTGACTTAAGTGGAGAGTTTTGCGAGGGAGATATTTGTTCCTAGTTAAGGCTTACAAGATGAAGACGGAAATCTACATAACTCTCAGAAAGCTCCAGATGGTGCTTCAATGTTGAAACTAGTCCTGGTGTCCATTACTTCACACAAGTAATATCCCAAGATGCCGGATGATATGGACTAACGAATGCAGTTTTTTGGCAGGAAAACTGACAAGTGACATGTTCAAAAAAAAGTACATAAGTAGGCAATCACATATGTATGCATGCATCAACTAAATGTTGGGTACCGTGTGACAAAATGATGTAACTTCATTGCATGGATACGTTTGATCGCTTAGCCATTAAAAGCCAACCGATGGCGGAACGCAAAATCTGCGTTTGGGATGCTATCCTTACCAAGCTACGACTGTTTCGTTCCAACGTTGAATCCGTGCTGTTATATGGATGTGGTACCTAGAAGGTGACCGTCACTATCACGACGAGGCTTCAAACGTTTGTAAATAAGTGAAGGCGCTAAACCTTAAGAATTTTTTGGTCAAACCGTATCTCTAACGGACAGCTTTATCAGAGAACGAGCCATGAACCTATAGGCGCAACCATACTACGACGAAAGTATAGCAATGGATTGGTCAAACTCTCTGAAAGAGTGACAGGTTCATAGCTAACCAAGCGATGCAATGGAACCTGCTTACTCAGGATGACAGGATACGCGGCGGTCCTAAAAGTATGCGGCGCAGAACAATTGAGAAGGAAGCACGGCAATTGGGAAAGAGTTGGGGAGAGCTGAGGTTAATTTCTAGAAACGGTACACGATAGCGCGTAGGCATTGTAGAGGCTCTAGGACCTACAAGGGGATACAGGGCATAAGTTGAAAAGTAGCTAACATTTTCCATTGGAGCCTCAGCTGTTCGTACCAAAAGCCAATTAACCGAGCCATACAACTTCGAAGACCGCCTTAATCTTCTGCCTTAAAGTTCTTGAAAGACTTATAGTATATAGACTTCCGCTCTAAACTGCGCTCTAGAGACACACCTCCTCTACAACATGTTTACATAAAGGGTCGATCGAAGAATCTCTTCACCACAAAATAACTCACGGTACCAGTCTTCCTAGGCATGGAAGAAGGGGTATAACAATATAAGAATTGCGTCGTTAAGAAGTGCACTGAACCAATTCAACACAGACCCTAGTCTCTCGGACTGGATAGAGGGTATGTTCAAGTCCAGACACATCCACTCTGAGCAGAAGGATAACTCATGATATTGGCCTCCAGCTAAAATCCAGAAGAAGTCGTCTAATCTTTGTTTGATAAAGTACAAGAGAAAGAGGCTTGTTAGGATTATCCTTTTCGGGAAGAATCGAAAGAGTTGTGTCATGCCTCGCGAGTTCGTCGGCCATAAAGTTGCTCTTGATGTCACAGTGGCCCGGTACCCATATTAGGTGAATTTTGGATTGTTCAGTCGTTTGATATAAATATTGATACGATATAAATGTTGATTACGCTAAAAAGGTGTTTCCCAAAGATAAAGCTAAAGTTCAGCAGAGAAGACTACGTCCAACTCATTGCCGTCTTAACATATCCTTTATAAACTTCGAAATTGAATTGTTAACGTGCCTCGCGATAGAGTTACTCTCGAGAGTTTACTAGCGAAAGTGCTCTCAAGTGGACACGCACTTTTAGTTTTATTTAAGAAAGGAAACTCTTCTTTCTCATTCTCCAATCAATGTTTAAGTTACTCGGTGACTGGGAAACGCTTAAAAAATAAATAAATATTAACCCGTAAGCAACAACTGTACATGTTGTGCGTGGTATACATTTCGGCACATACAGAAGGGACCTACAGTTTTATGCCGTATCCGAAGGGCAGAGGGGTTTTGAGAAGCTTTCTCATGACAGTAATACTCTTGAATGTTTGTCAGACACTTGGAAGAGGTGAGGCCGTGAAAAAAACTTTCGATGGTATTTTTCTGGATTCGAACTTAGAACCCTTTGCGCAGTAGTCCAACGCACTAACCACTGAGCCACGGCACCCACTTACTCATTCGAATAAAAATTAAAGAGAATTTACCATATGTAGTTATATTGTGAATGATTTTTCTAATTGAATATTTACAAATGTAACAAACCCCTACCTGGGCCCATAAATTTCTTGGAATCGAAAGAAGTTCCTCAAAGGGCTTGTATCTTTTCTTCAAGCATCTATCTGTATTTCTGCTTCGTTACCCTAATTGGATTAGCTGTCAATGAATAGTTCTTTCCAAAACTAGCGGACGTTCTCAAACTTGTTTTAACTTCCTTAAGATCCGTATTCGTTTATATTCCTCTTATTGTCTATTTCTTAATGAGTCTAAATCAATACCACTCTTCTTAAGCCTTCGATTCGTAGAAATTGAGTAATGCCACTATTTTACTACAAAAACTAATCTCCGAAGAATTGAACTCATGTTTATTGTCATTTGCGCATGGCCACATACAAAAAATAGATATTTTTTTAATTTATCAATAGCATGCAGTGATTTTACCTAATTTTTATGTCTAAATTAGTTTTGACGTTGGCATTGCCACTGTTGTTAATTTTATTTTCGTATCTAATGATTAATTGGCAAAATCAGTCATGGTCGCATTCAAATTTTATTCAAAAATATAATTGCTTGGCGCATAAATACATTTTTTTTTCTTTTAAAAATGAATTTTGCAAAAAACGTGACTTGTTTAGAGTATAGAATTTTTATTGCTGTAAAATGGATAGATGGCAAGTCTTTTAAAACAAGGTTTATGGGCAGTTTTTCTTTTAAAGATGCATAGCAAATATTTACTGACATTTGAGAAGGAACAATCGCAGGTACATAGCCACTGTGAATTGGTCATAAAAATCTACTACATTAATCACATTTGACATATGATTCTAGGTTATAGTTCTCATTTGCATACATCAGTCAGTTCTCTGTATCACAGAAGACTCTTTTAAAAAGAATTGGCGGGGGACTCAGAGACATAATTTGAGTGCATGGTGCTTCCCTGCAATAGCGAGCATGGCCGCTCAAAGTTTTGTAGAAAATATGGAGAAGGAAGTCGCATAGCCTAGAACCCAAAATATTTTTTGCTGTAAAATGAACAGCCGAAGAGTATATGCACTTGGATGGTAGTATCAAATGTGAGCAGCCGCGAAAGATCTGCTGGTAAGGGAATGTTCAGAGGAGGAAGAAGGTACACAGCATCAATGTTTCAGTTCCCATTAGGAAACTAACTAAGCAATAACCTTTATTAATGATATTCATGCAACTAGTCTGCTGGAACTAGCCTTAAATTGTTTTAGCCCAGGTCTGCTAAGAAGACCCAAAAATAATTTTTGAATTCGATTTTTATCCAATCGCCTTTGTTAGGTGGATCAAGTTGCTGGAGAACAGGTCTCCTAAAGACGTATTTCTACAGAAGCAAAGGTTTGGGCATTTGTAGAGGAAGTGTTCATCTTCTTCTTCCAAATTGCTGTTACCGTTGGAACAATCTACTGTATTAAGCCTCATTCTTTCCATTGCGTCGCTAATTGCTTGTGGCTAGCTTCAATTCCATTAAGGAGCCATAGTTCACATTCAAGATGTAGAACAAAAGTTTTTTCACTTGACAGGTCTTGCTCTGATTCCTTTGATGCTATCTCCTCCGCTTTTTTCCTCTGTGTCCTGGCATAAATTAGAGAGTTCTTTGCTGATTGATAGACTGAGAGCTCTAGTGGCTCTAACTCTAGCTCTTCTTCATTTTTCTTGAACAATATCTACAATTGTCCATTCCTTCCTTTGCGAGAAGACGGGGTGAGTCGAGAAATAGTCAGTATTGGCATATAGGCGCAACAACATTGTTATGTTTCGATGATTCATTTCGGCGTCTCTCTCTCTGGATATTGCATTGTTTGAGACACTCATCACTGTTAATTCCTTCCATATTCAGTCCACACTCTTTTAACCAGTTAGTGATAGCATTTAGGGTCTATTGCAAAATTTCTGTGAGTGATTCCACCAATATAACTGGCACTAGAAAGACTATATCAACAGCATAAGCCACTGCGTTTCTAGCCTATTCAAATGTTGAACATTGATATCATAGAGAGACAGATGCCTGAACAATTCAAAGTTCACTTAATTTGGGTACCGGGCCACTCTGACATTCAGGATAACTGTATGGCCGACGAACTCGTCAGGCATGGCACATCTCTTTCGATTCTACCCGAAAAGAAGAATCCCAACATGCCACTGAATCATTGGGGGGCTTGCAACTTCATAGATTGGGCTCCCCTTCAAAAGATTTCTGCGGAAGGACTCTTCCTCATCTTCTGTGGCAATGACATGCTCTCTTAATCGGAAAGAAGTTACAGTGAATACTTCTTGGACAATTTGGGCGAACTCACTGATTAAGACATCAATCTCATCCACAGCTTCCCTCTGAGTTCCTCCTGGTTATAATGGGTGAACTGAGAATATTTGGTACAGCGGGCATTTCTAGGATAATTGTGGCTGCATCCACTGCAGTCTGACAAAAATAAAAAAAAATATAAGTGATCCTCAATCTCTCTCTCTCGAGATTAAAATAAACATATTCCTATTGCCAGTGTTATAAAAAATACATGCATATGGATTTTCTTTCGTCGGAATACTAGAAAAAATTTTGAGAAAGAGTAGTCCATGAGGGTTCACGGATAAGCTTCTTACAAGCGTTATATTTCATTCAAATCACTATCAAAGAATTCGAGCCCTTTCCTCCAAGTTAGACTCTAAGTCCGAACTCAATTCAGTCCTTCTAAAATCCCATTCAATTCAGGCACATAGCTTACTTTTTAATGAACTAAGTACAAACTTGTTATCTTCACAAATGTCAATACTTTTCCGATAATTAAAAAAATTTCTCTTTAATTATAAAAAAAGGAGAAAAAAAATATCCATCGACTTCTACTATCATGACAAGCAATTAACTATGAGAAACTTTGCAACGTAAAAGGTCATAGCCGCAATGCTAATGACCCGAGTTAAGTATCCAAGTATCTTCAGCGATAACGCCTCTTTTTATCCATGAGCAGAACATGATGAATTATATCTGAATTATGAGACTCTTCAGGGTCAAGTGGAGTATCTTTCTTATTTTGTTGTAGAAATAAAAGAAGTTTCTGCTAGCTCTCTGTTAGTGTTCACATTGGATTGACAGACTTATGAAAAAGTAACCCAACGGGTTGAATAAAAAAAGTTTAAAATAATCTGATTTGACAGCTTTGAGACTTTTCACGAACTAGCCCAATTAAATTTCAAATTTCTTGCATTGGCCGCGTTTCCAACACTTCAGGACACGAAAAAGTAGGAAAAACAATCCAATCTGTCAGCCCAATGTGAACATCGTCATTAGATTTGCGTTATGAGAACTGCTTCTTTAACATATTGTTCTAAATTTATGAATTAGCTTCGTCTTTTTTCATATTTGCAGAGAACAATCAAAAGATGCGGCAACTCTATTAAAAGCCCAAGCGCTTGACAGCTAATGAACTGACAGCTGTCATACGCCTGTAGAAATGTTCAATAACTTGGCTGACGCCGCAATTTGCATTGACGTTCATGGGCTCATTTTGAATGCAACTCGATGCGAAAGTTTCAGAGTCCCTTGTGACCACTGCCATAAAACAAAATACAAAAGACATTCCTTAAAGCAAATTGAAAGTTGCCCCTTCAACCCAAATTTCACCAAGTAGCTGTTCGATTTTTAGCCCAGACCTCTGATCTGATGTTAACAAAGTCGAAACCAAATTGCAATTTGCATCCCAAAAAAAAAAAAAACCAGCGGAATGCATTCCAGAAAATGCTTCGCTTGATTGGATGTCACTTTCTTGTCTCCTCGCCTGCGTGAACAGTAGAAAACTTTTGCAACTCCCAATATGATTTTCTCTTCGTTTTATGCATTTTTATTATTCAAATGTATACATTGGCGCTCTATGGATACCATCGCATCGGTGGGACTTGTCTCCCAAATGTATCGATTGTGGAGGAAAGTAAAAGTCTCTATACACTTCTCAAGAGGTTGGTACTTATTGCATCTTGTAACAAATTGCAGTTTCTAAATCTGTAACCTGTGTACACTGTGATGGCAAACAGATAAAGTTAAAAAACAAAACGTGATTTCACTTTTTTTTTTCCTATTTCTTCTCGTCATCGTCGTCGTCTCTGGCGATGACCGTGAATTATTATTTTTTAATAGTTACGTTGACTTTGAGATACTCTTGCGGATATTTACCATTAAACAATAGCTAGAGGGTGAAACAATCATACAGTTGATGACAGTAACAATGCATTTATAAAAAAAAAAAACAAACTTTGATTGTAGATAAGGCCAAAAGATACTTTTTTTAAATAACAAGTTCAGTTAGTGTATACATGAAATAATTACGCCAACCTTCAGTATTCAGATTCGATAAACTTCACCTAGAACTATCATAATGTTGTGCAATTAATTTTAAGAGGAGAGCATCTGTATCTCAGATGCAGATATATGTACTTTCAAGTATCTCATGTGATGCGCATACAGACTAAGGTCAGACAATCGATTTTTTATACCTATCTTTCGAAAAGATGCTACAGCTAGAGCTGGTTCTATAATAACTAATAACTGACTGTGGCATCATCACCTGTACTGTGTAGTCAGCCTCGGTCCAAGCCATAGATTAAATGGTCGACCTAGTTTCTGCTTTAGATACACAAGCACACTCCAGCATGTGTATCTATAACTTTAAAACTTCAATTAGAATTTTCAATTTTATTGCCAGTAGTTTATAGATACTCTTCTTTTTTCTTTTTAAATTAATTATGTAACTCTAAATTCCTCCACGTATTCTCTGTGATGAGTGTCAACGAGGGGGGTACAAGTTTATAGATACAAAAACGAAAAAAAAAAACCCCATGAATTTATTGCCGATTTCCTATGAGGAGACCCAAACCATGGCTACTATTGTGCAAAAGTGAAAACTCTCATTGCGGAAGATAGATGGTATGCGAGTTTGGACAGTTGCTGGTTGTTGTTTTTATTTTGAGAAGGCGCCTAATAGTTGGTTACAACGATGACAACGACGACGACGAAGAAGAAGTAAACACAGCCTTCTCTGTGAATTTTACACAAATTTACGAGGCTTTTTTTTTTTGTTGTTGTTGAGGGGGCATGGCTGGGTGCCAGGCATAGGTAATGCTACTAAGTGACCAGTCATCGAGGAGGAGATTTACTAAAGAAGATTATCCCACGCTCAAGGCCCCGAGGGTATTTGACCGAAAGTGAAAATGAAAACGCCGTCGTTGTCGATAGACTCGAGACAAAGAGTGGATATTAGCAAAAAAAAAAAAAACTGGTGAGCTGGGTTAAAGGTGACTAAAATCTGGTTGGCATTTAAGGAATTTCTGGTTAGCAGGTGTGTAGTTCGGGTTTCTTTTTAGCTTTTTGCACTGTCATTTGGGCTTTTAGGGGACACCTATAAATGCATTTGAACTCTGATGTGTATAGGACATCGTACATGTGATATATCTCAGAGGAACTCTTAGACCACCCAGAGGAAGAAAGGCCTTCGGCGAGAGATAGAAGAGTTTTATTAGCAACGAGCACCAAGTACACTTACTTACTTTCCCTTACTTACGTTCTTCAACACATACGCGTCATCGTATGCGGTTTGGGGAAGTGTGCATCAGCTTTTCCCGGCGCCATGTACTTCTGGGACCGAGGCGTATATTTCCATGTTAAATAAGAGGGCTCTATTGTGTTACTGTCGAACTTTCACCCTTTGGAAGAGTGTGAAAAAGTTCACTGCATCACATAAATGTAGAGTATCTGGCTATACACTACTTTCCCACTAGGTTAGGTTAGGTATACGGGTTGGTAGAACTAAGATTTCTGCCGCATTTAACCTTGACAATGTCTAAAAACTACTTAACTAAGTTACTACCTTATATTCCGAGTATACAAACCACCTTGATGATCTGATGAAGCTCAACATCTTTTTAAAATTTATGCCAGAGAGCTCTTCTAGATTGTGAAATAAGTATTTGCAGAGGAATTTGTTTCTGAAATGCTGGAGTTCGGTTCATTGGCAAAGGAAGTGAGTGATGTCCTCTACGCCTTCCTCATTATCACCATATTCTGCAGAGTTCGAACTAAAAGACGCAGTTTACTAATATGGTGCCGTAGAATGATATGCCACTTGAAGATCTCTACAAGAATGGAAAAGGATCTTCTGTCCTTACATATAAGCCTCTCGGTCCTTTCTTTATCGAATGATGGCCATAGTCGTCTTGCAATGTAGCCAGTTTCCATAGAGTTCCACCTTAAGTTCACCTTTCTTGCGGCTAACTTTCCTTCTTCAAGCCTGAGAACGCAGGGCGGGATGTTTATAGAGAGACTGCTCCAGTAAGCCACATCTTAACCTAGTGGAAAGCACTTGAGAAAAAGAGGCAGCCTCAGAAACAATCGAATTTGTATGTCAGGTGCTCTTTGAGTTGGTCTATGATAATTCTAGATATTACGTTAGCCACAAAAGGTAGATGCTTCTTCAATTTTCGCACTGCATTCCTTCTTCAACGCAGAGATATACTAATTTAAAGCCTCGTAGCCTCTTTCAACAAGTGGGAGCAGTAGCACAGCCGCGGTTGTGTTCTCAAGGCCTTCCGCCTTATTGATTTTGATTACTTCAATCGCGGGCTTAACTAAGGGATTTAGTCCGAATTCGGAAATTTGGTAACATAGTCCGGGGGTATTTTGCTGCCAAATACTTGGTTCTGACCTAAACAATCAACCGTCTAAACCCTTCGGGTGTTGAGTAGAGCTTCGGCTACATATTAGCTATTTGTTTGGCTGTCTTACCCAGATGCTGCTCCCTCTGATTTTGTAGAGAGTGCCATACACTGTACTTCTCTCATCTGCCACTTGCTGTATTTCTTTAATGTGCATGCTACTGGAGTCGCTGCAACTCGAGCTCGAAGCACTTTGCGTCCGTCGATCCTCCTGCAAAGGTTCTTGAAAAACCATAGCCTTTGTCATTCCTGAGCTGTGCCTTTTGTCGTCCGGTGGTCAACCAGGTCAACTTTAGGTTTAGCAACTAAAGAGAAAACTATGCTGACGGCATATGAGTATTGTGACAAAAATTCTCTCCTATCGCCGAAGAATCAATACAAAGTGCAGAACTTCTAAAGAAAACAAATCTGCTACTTTTTTAAGCTCAGCTTATTCTCTTCTCTAAAACTAGCTGTCAATTCCTCTCACTGAGCTTTTTTAACACTTAAGACACGAAGACAAAGACACCCGACTATTTTTTTATTTCCTTTTCGAGTCTCTGAGTCACTTTTACACGTCAAGACGCCACACAAGAGGTCTTTGACACTGTTTCTCCATTCTTTTGCAGTTTTACTAAAAATCCGTCTAGACAATACGAACTTAACGTTGAGAACACAAAAATAAAGCAAATGAACAAAATTACAAACGGGGTAAAGGAGAATACGAAAAGTCTTTCAAATTATTTAACCCGCCCGACAAAGTCTACTCCTTTTACTTCTCTTCTATATTTCCCTCGTTTTTGAGTGTTTCCAGTCCTTGTCCGTGTGTCTAAATGTGCTCTTTCTAGGCTGATGACAACTTTCACACAAAATCTTAAATTTGCCATTGTAAATTTGTCTGTAAAAAAGACTAAAAAGTGTTGCCATCTTCGTGTAGTCTTGAAGGTTTCTAAGCACTTTTGGATGATTCTTGGTGTTTTTTGTGCATCTTCCAGTGACACTCGGTTTTACTTAAATTAAATGAACCCAGAATTTTGAAAAAAGTCAAGAATTTATTTATTATTTTCCCTCATTAAATAAGAGTTTAATAATTGCACTATATTGCAATGCATTCATTTCTAGAAGAAAATGCTTAATGCCCTGCAGAGTATTCGTTTTGATGTGACAGAATTAGGGGCTTTTTGTACGAACTTCCCTATTTGCTGGAAATTATACCTTCCCGATCGGAGTTCGCTCCACAAAAAGAGTCCAATAATCTATCAATGCTTCGGTACATTCAAAGCATGTACTCCTCTTCAAATATTGCATCCAAAAAACCAACCCTGACCAATATTATAGTTTCCCTATCCAGCTACAAACTTTAAATATTGAAAATGCAAACACTTATCAATCAAGACATTGTTCAAAATTTCTGCTTTTAAAATATGTAAATAATTTACATGACTAATAACGAAAAAAACATACTCTCGTGACCCATTGTTCGAAATCGTTTACACAAATTTCTTAATTAATAAAAATTAATCACTATTCTATTTTCGAGACAGTAAAAGTAATGTAAGCCATAAAGTATGACATAAAATGCTAAACCGCTGATTAAGTAGCAGGTTACATGCATATTCAACTTGGGTACGAAGACCTCTCTGAAGGTTTCAAGATACCCTCATTTCCTTATGGATTACTTGATTATATGCAAAGCTAAATCTGCAACTTAAAACGCATTAGTGGTCGTTATTGTGTTGCCAGCAGACAGACAGACCCATCGTCATGGATATTTCCTGGAGTTATTTTTAGTGTCCTGTAACTTCTTATTCGTCTGTAGTCATTTTCTGGTCAAACAAGTAACTAGTCAGGTGAATCATCTCGGAGCAATTTAGACAAGATGAGGTAGGCAAGCATTATTTTGTTGAAATCTTCTCTGCGTCCGTTGGTGCAATTTAATTCGTCTCAGAGCAAAACAAACTTGCTGGCAATATGTAGGATCTCACTTCAGTTGCAAATTGGAACACTAATAGGTAGATGCTGTTGATCAGTGTTTAGTGCGCTGGACCACTGTACAATGGGTTCCAATCTCGAAAAGCACTATCGACGTTTTTTACGACCCTACCTCTTGTGAGAGTCCGACAAACATCCGAGACAACTACTGTCATGAGAAAGCTTCTCAAAAAGCCCTTCGGGTGTAAATCCTCTGTATACGTGCAGAAATGTACACCACTCACAACACGTAAAGTTGTGAGAAGCTAGGCCTTGGGCTGCCTTGGGCTATGGGCAGCTTATGGCTAAATTGAAAGAGAGAAGAGGAGATAGGAAAGAGTTGGTATTAGCTTCAAATAGCTGGTCTCTCTGGCTGGTGTTCAAACTGTTGGGGCAGACTTGTATGCAATTTTTGCATTCACTAGTAATTCACAGTATTTTTTAGTATTCGTTATAAAATATACTAAAATGATTTTAAACCAAGTTATTTAATTTTTTTGCTGTGAACATTGAATGGATATCGTTGGCGCATATGCACCAAGACTTGGTGACTCAACAAATGTGTCAACATCTCTAAAGATTACTAACAATATCACTATCGTATTTTCTGCATAAAAATTAATTAATATCTAGTTAGTCATTTAAATTAAATTTAAGCTGCACTTAATAGAAAACCTCAACTTAACCCACAAAATATTGTGCAATATGCTTGGAGGCTAAAGCTAAAGATAGGTACATACTTTGCATTAAATTCTAGAAACATTTTCCATTCTAAAGATTCGAATGTTAATATTTCTGCATGTGGTGCTATTATTTTTATTACATTTAGTAGAAGTGGTCATCACCATTCACTGGCTTGTAATATTTACGAGTAAGGTGATGTGCAACAATAATGAGTATACACAAAAGTGAAGGCTTGTAACCTTACTATCTAACATGACAATTCTATGGCGATTGCCAATTTAAATTTTGAATTACAATCTTAATCAGTTAGAGAGACATTATTACATTCAGAAGCTGGCTACAGAAGTAGAAGAAGCAGAAGGTGAGAGCTACAGCAGAGTTGTTTGAAGAACCAACCAACAGTGAGGGGCTAAGGTTAGGTTAGGTATACGTGTGCCCTGACAGAAGGTGTCAACGCTCACTTGGACCACTATCAGTTCATTGTGCCCAAAAAGTTTGATGGGTAGTTTAACGTAGTCTGAATCTCATGAGTTTTTTGAGCTCTATGTTTCCTAGATCATCCAGTTCCGAAAGGAAATAGATTCCAATAGTATCCTTCCTTTTCAAGGCCAATGTTGGACAGTCACACACTATGTGACGAATGGATTCTATTTCCTCTACGTCCCTACGACTTCTACAGAAGTTGCTTTGGGGTATTCCTAGCCGTGGTGCATGATTGCCTACCTACTGCCTGCGACTTTGTTTTATGAGATTTCCTTTTTTTGTCTATAAACTTCCTCGCAGGACTGACTAGCTATTTCCCTGTGCAATGTACTAAGCGTTTTACTGATCTCAAGAAGGGCCCGCAAAGAGCTTAGATGTGACATTTTCCGGTCAGTTCATCCGCCCTTTCATTGCCAAGAATCTCCATGTCACCTGGTACCTAAAGACGCGAAATTCCATTCCATTCTTCCAAAATGGGCCTTGAATCAACAGACACAACCATATAACGATGAAGCACTTGATTGATAGCAAATTTAAACGCAATTGAACTCACTAAATCATAAAGTGCTGTCGTAAAGAGCTTAAGGTTCTTGGAACACAGCACAAGGTTCTGCTTTCCTGGATCACTGGGCACGAGGGCGTCCCGGGAAATGAAAAGGCAGATGAATTAGCAAGGAATCTTTATCGGACATACTAGAACTGACTGACCTCTCCATAAACACGCCGCCCTGCGTTCTCAGGCTTGAAGCAGGGAAACTGTGCACGAGAGAGGCGAACATGCGATGGAATTCTTTAGAAACTTGCAAAATTGCAAAACAATTATGGCCAAGGACAGACGTTCACTGTCTATCCTCACGGCCCACAACACTCTGGGGTACTACTTAAAGCAACAGCGTCGTACGGAGGAAGAACTCTGCAGAGGATATAGCGATCAGCCTGATGTCGAGGACACTACCCACTTCCTCTGTCAATGCTCTGGACTCAAACATCCCAGGTACAAACTCCTTGGCAAACACTTCTTTCAGGATCTAGGAGAACTCTCCAACGCTAAACTTGATGTGTTATTGAACTTCTTCAGATCATCAGGATGGTTTGTATATAGATGAATAGTTTTTTTTTCAGATATTAGGACTTTTCTCAACCCCCTAAGAGTTGACATAATGGGTCAGTTCTGATCTGAGTGCGGTGGAGGTAGTTCGATTCTTCTGCCAATCCACAAACCTGACCTAAAACATGATGATAGGACATGCAGCGGACTAAGAAGCACAAGGCACATAAGCGTCGAGATGGAAGCATGGTATTTGAAAAGGAGTTCGGAACTGCTTCCGGAAACAGTGCACGATGGCGCATAGGCATAGTAGAGGCTTCAATGAGATGCAGGACATAAGTAAGTACGCCATGTCATGGTTATTCTAGTACAGGAGATATTTCTTGTAGCCACACATAGGTAAGTGAAAGGCTCAGCTTTACACTAGAACCACCAGTTGTGTCAAAAGGAATCGGCGTGGTGTCAACTCCTCAAAGATGGAAGGAGTTCTTTCTCTCAAATTCAGTGCAATGCCTGAGCAAAATTTTTTATTAAAAACTAAACTCACATAAGCCATATTATTCATACACAATGGCCCCTTGAAGATCTTAATTATTTTGCAACCAACAACAAGTGAAAGGAAACCAATGCTACTCTAAATGATTACAAGAACGTTCCATGCATTCCCAGTGCCCATCCTAAGACAACGATCTTAGTTAATTCAAATTAAATTCACACCATCATACATTCTGACAAATGGATCTTGTATACAAATCCAATTAGAGGTCATTGAATACAATAGCCCCAGCACCAAACAACTAAACAAAAGAGTTGGGCAACGAACTTGATTAAAAACAATTGACTTATGGTGCGCAGAATGTCTACGTACATATGTACCTCTCGCAGTGTGTAAATGTATCTTAAAACCACCATTCACTAAATAAAAGAATAAAAGAGTATCTTTACCACCAATTTGACTATTACTCAACATTTTTCGTCAGAAGGCGCAAAACCACTTTAAGTGTTCACCAAAAATATACAAAAAAAAAAAACTAATTACCATTCTACCATCTGCAAAACGCGATTACCATGAACATTTACTCGAATAAAAGTACAAAAAAAAAAAAAAGATACATGTCTTCTCCGTCATGGGTAATTGTTGCAAGTAGATATTCAAGACATCCAAGATATCTAGACAAGACTCAGTCTTAACCTTCAGCTCGATCAAAGGCCGACATTATTGTTGCAAAAGGGCGGTCGATTGTTCGTTAATCACTGCGAGGTTGAACTAAGTGTTAAATTAGCAATCTTAATAACTAATAACCGAGTGCAACATTGTAGCAAAAAAAAAAGGCACAAAAACTCAACCAATTGCGTAATACATCGCATCCAATTCTTCATCATTCTCTGACGGGCGGGCGGACGGCGGCGCAGCGCAGAGATGATTTACTTACAAAACTCACAGCAGCTGGGGAATGTTGCCATTAAAATGCAACATACTGTATCTGTATGTTCACCTGTTTGATTGAATGTTTTGCATCGTTGCATAGGAATAGCAACAAGTCTGTCTGTCTGTGGCTTAAGATGATCCCCGTGCAATTTATCCCTGGTGCTCTTATGGATCTTGCGCAACACAATTGCGCTCTCCAATGTGTCGACTTGTTGTTGTGGCAACAACACAAAACACTTTCCTAAGTTAATTGCTAGATCTTAAGCCAAGCCGAGCTGAGATTAAACATGGGAACATTCCCAACAAAAGAGCCAGTTGTCTTCCCAATACCTTCCCATGGGTGGTGTTAACATGTTAACACATGTGTTACATTAATTGGCAATTGACAGTGATATAAATCAAATAGGATTACGCACTTGACGACAAGAGTGTGAACGATTATCGAATTCGTAGTCTCGTCTCGATAGATAGATGGTAACTCGTTAACCTATAACCTTAGGCTGTGACAGTCTCAATGGGGGCACAAGTCAATGTTTCTGTTAAAATATTTGGCGGATGCCAACCCAACAGCAGCTATTGACCTTTGTTGTATTGTATTTTAAGTATTTGCAATTTAGCGGCTCTGAAGAGTGCTACAGTTTATTGCGTTTCGGTGTAGTTGGAGTACTAATAAATTAGTTGATTGCTTTTTATTGTTTTAAGGCCAATAAATGGTTTTTTCTGTTTTTTTTGGGTAATTTGCTGGCAAAGGTGTGCTAAGAGAGTTGAACACACGATCAATTGGTGTTTGCGCTGGTTAAATGGAATATTTCCTGACTTGGAAACATGCATAATCGATGAAGCTTCAGTCATAATGGCTTATTTAAAATTGAGTAAGAGCAGATTCTGACAAGGCTATTAGCGCTGTGGGTAATGATTAAGCCCTTAATTTACATTACAAAATATCGATTTGGTGCCTTGTAGAAAGATGTAATCAGGTACAAAGTCAACCGACTAAAAAAAGTTCTCATACAAGCAGCACCTCCCGATAAGTGCTGGTTCGCTAAATAACAAGAAAGAGCCAGTGTTGCTGGAAACCTAGCAGCAAACAGTCACTCTTTGTGGGTGCATTGGTTTATCTTTCGCCCAAATGTGGCAATTCTGCGTGCCTCATCACTGAAGATGATTTTCTTCGAAAATTGATCATCCACTGTTGCCATTTCTTGCCACCATTCTGCTCGATTGTGTATCTTTCCATGGTTCAAATTGAATTAGTCTAAAATTGAGAAATGTCAAATGAAATGTGGAAAAAAACTTGACATTTAGGTGTAGTTCACATTCAACATCGGCCCTTAAAATTTAACCACCACTTACTTACAATAATGCTAGTTCTACAGAACAAATCTATTACTTTCGCTGAAATTAATGACGTTTACATGTAAACCCAGAAGTGACCTGATGTGATATATTGGAGTGAGAGCGAGAGTGATATTCAAAACCAATTGGCCATAGAATTATTTGTCTCTTTCAAATTAAGGTAATTTCATGTAGACTGGCGTCTGATTGAACCGTTATTTGTATTTGCTCAGACTGATTTTACAGGGTGCTTCTTAGGTCATGGCTATAAAATAAAATAAAATAAAAAATAAATATCAGGCCGTAAGCAGCCCATAGAGGGCCAAGGCCTAGCTTCTCACAACTGAACATTTTCTACACATAAAGAAGGGACCTACAGTTTTATGCCGTATACGAAGGACAGAGGGGTTTTTTCTCATGACAGTTATACTCTTGAATGCTTGTCAGACACTCGGAAGAGGTGGGGCCGTGAAAAACCGTTTGATTGCATTTTTCTGGATTCGAACTTGAAACCCCTTGCGCAGTAGTCCAACGCACTAACCACTGCGCTACGGCGTCATGGCTATAGACGGACCAAATTAGACAGCCAACTTCTGGTCATTTGACAGTTCCGCTCGCAAAATTAAATGGCACGTTGACTCTTTTCCATGCATATATTTTGAAACAGCTTTCTTGTGTTTTTTCTATCGCAAAAAAAACCCCAAAATAGCTTCACAAGAACTTCTTGCTTTATTCATATGCCCAGGAACGAACATGAAAAAGGAGAAACGTCAATAGAGAGGGAATAAAACTTGACATATGACTCAGGAGATTGCTGTTTTGCTATGACGCGTATTACACGCATGAATTCTTTTCTTTTGATCTGTCAATCTGTAATTATTACACGAAGATTCTGTTTTTTTTTTTTTTTTCTTTATAGAAGAAACACATTGACACAGCCAATAGCAAACAATGTGTTTCTCAATGGAACAGAACAGACTGAGCACGATAACAGCAACTTCAACCTTAAAGGACGATTTAGGAGTTATGTCTAACCTTAAGGTTGCTGTTGTTGTGGTCATTGTGTCCTGGTCCATTGGAATCCATCGGTGCTAAAAGTTTTCTTGCAGTTGTCAAAGTTGTTGGTTTCACCACCCCAGGGTGAACCTCTTTCAACGAATATGGTACAGCCTTTGTGACCGAAAATTGATTAAAGGATTCTACTGTTTAACACGGTGGCTGCCCACTGATTGATGAACTCTACCACTCGTTGTTGGATGATTAAATATCCATGTTTCCCTATCCCCTGCCCAGCAACACACCACAAATCTCTAGAATACGACTTAGCATTGTCTAACTAGAAAGTTATTACACACCCGTAATCAATCAAATAGCCGCATCCCATTAACCATTGTTGAGTTGGAGAAAAAATAATGAACTCAATTTCATTTTCCTGTTTTCTCCATTTTTCACACACAACAATGACATTTCACCCGATTCACCACGACTGCACCCAATCCAATCGATTTATTAAATCGCAATTACTTACCGTCGAAATCGAAAGTAAATTATCACCAGCTACTGGCTAGCCAGTGAAATGCTTCCACAGACACAATGCCCCACCGCAGGCTTAGCCCAATTTAACTCAAGACGTGAGCACGAAATCAAAGCTGCAGAAGCTGTTAACCGCGCTAGATTGGATTTCAGCCCGACCAACCCAAATGGAGATCACATTGAGATCAATTCGATCACACTCCATGGCTTGACCTTTCCCAATTGATTGCGCAAGAACACAGCGAAAATCAATTTATCTTTGAAAATGAATTCATCTTTTCACGTGAAAATCAATAACAACAGCCTGTACGTTCGGATAAATATTTATCTTTGGTCTAAAGAGAAAAACTGCGTCAAGTTCACCGACTAATACGTAGTCGGCTGTCGGCTGTCGGCTTGTAGGCCAACAATAACATTTCGAAAGACGACGAAGTTGTGCAAGTAAATCTCTCGAATTGTTCGATATCTCGTGAGTGACATAATTTGAAGGAAAAAATTGCAATTAAAATCTAAATAGTTTTGAGATACACAGCTGCAGAGCATAAAAGCGGCAATAATGCAACTTTTGTAGATACAGTACTTTGGTCATCAATTTGCTCCTCACGAAGTCATCTTCAGTCGAATGAATGATAGACGTTCCATTAGCCTAAATCCCTTGGAGCGAATTAAGAATTATCCACCAGCACCATCATCATCAACCACTGATGAAGGTGGTTAAGTTTACGATTTTGTCTATTTGACAGATGGACAGATGGATGGACAGGGACAGGACAGAAATCTGCCTGAAGATGTGACCGAAATGAAAATCGAAAGTGAAGTGTATCTCACAAGTGGTTTTTTTCTTCTTTATCACTTTGGGCTTGTTTTTGGTTGAGATACACACGTGGAATAATGAGTTGTGCTTATGCTTATTGTTGGCTAACCAACGGCAACGGAAAGGAGAGTATGGAAGGTTGGAAGATGTCAGCGATATTAAATTAAGAGACTGACAGATACCTTAAGTAGGGCTTTGGTAATAAAAAGAAAATGTTTCGCAATTCCCTCGAAGGGCAATGCGATTTATTGATGACAGATTAAGGTACCTCATGTTGTGCTGAGTAAGTGCATACAGTGGCTTGGAATGGGATATTTAAACTGGTTTACAGTTTAGGACATCAGTTGATTCTTCTTGTCCATGAGACAGACTTCATCTACTTTAGGTTTTAAGCGGTAAATATTGGTTCAACAATAAAATAAAGAAAAATTCAAACGCGACTATATGCTATGTTGTGAGCAGACACTAAGACAAGCTTAAGAATAAATTACCCCAGATCTTCCCCTAAGCTTCGAGATTTGCCAATGAAATTGGAATCTTAATCGTGAATCTTTGTTAAGAGTGAAGCCGCCGAAACTGTGGCAGCATACAAAAGGATGGAGCTCACAACTTTGGATAGCAGAATTCTCTTTTTGTATCCAGGCCCGCCGATATTTGGCAGCATCTGAGTAAGCGCTGCCTGCCGATGTTAATTGTCATTTTTTGTAGTTTCTTTAACATAGTACTTGAGACTTGTTTAACTCTCTTATCCTGTCTAAGTCCTTTCCTGACATGGAACGGTTCGGGGATGTTCTTACCGACTTTGATGGAGTAGCAGTGCGATGTTGGGAGGCCTTATATCTCTGTAGTTGTTACAGTTCAGAGTATTGCCTTTTTTGAGTATCGGGCACCCGACACTAAGGTCCCATTCATCGGGCCGGTTTGTCCGATCAGGTTTTGCAGATAAGGTTGTGCATGTACCTTACCAGAACATTCTTGTTTGACCAGAAGGCTACAGTAGCTTTGTTGAGTTAAAGTTATATCGCTATCCTTACTTCATTCTGATTGGGTTGGCGCAAATCTTGACTATCATTGTCACTGTTAAATGGCTGTGCTGCCGCCTGAGAGCGGAAAATTGGCCATCTTGCCGTTTAACAGTCTGCAGAAGTGTTGCTTCCGTATCCTCTGCTCTGACTGTGATTCTACTACTATATTGCCATTTTCGGCCCTGCAGGGTTCTGTTCTAGCTTTGAAACACTGGCATGTTCTTTTTACCTTTTAGAACATCATTTCTGCAGTATAGTCCTTCAATCCCTTTTCTTCTTCATAAGAAGGAAGAGGAGCATCTTTTCTCCTCTGCTCGTAATAACTTGTTGGTCTTTCGCATTCGGTAGTGGTGGCTTAGGATTGAGATTCAGATTCAGAGATACTTGATCGGTAAAGGCTATAATAAGATAAAACTGTAACTAGGACAATGAAAAGATAGGACAAATTTATTGGTTTATTTTTTAGGGCAAAAATAGAAAAAAATACATAGATGTGTGAGTTAACTTAACCAAAATAGTATTCTTGTTTATTCAGCACACAATCAGCCATAATGCGTGGTCTTTATCATTTCAGATCCTCGTTTTCTCAGTACAAGACGTGAGCTTATTATTTTTATTACTCCTTGCACTGCCATGCCACCCCGTAAGATTTTTCTGTTTTCAAACTGAATCACCCTGTATAATTAGACTGATGGAAAAAATAGTTCTTTAATTTAACAAAGTTGTGACGTACTTCAGACATTTTTTACATCCACTTATGATTGTTACTTGCACTTACATAGTAATAAGGGCAAGTATTGGATTCGTCAAAAACGTTGAACTCGAGATATTAATCAATTTTGACATTCAGGTGATAGAGAAGCTGGAAAAGTAATTAGGTCTGCCAATTCTATCTTTCTTTGTGTACTGGTGCCGAAACGTTTGGACGGATTTTGATCAAACTCCAGATCAGAAACGTAGAAGGTCATCCCTAGAGGGGAAATTGGAAGTTATGATTTAACCCTATTAATATCGGTACTTTACTCAAAACTAATTTTCAAAAATACATCTAATTTGAGTTAGTTCCGTAGGTGTCAGAATTGTAGCCAAAAATTTTTCATAAGGGTAACCTGCATTCAATTTGGTAAAAAGGTATTTTGATCAAACTCCAGAAATGGCTCTTGCGACTTTGTTTTGATAATTGGTTGGGGCTGACGGGCAACAAAACGGAGTACCACATTTTGGGCAAAAAATGTTACACAAAATTGTTCGGCCAAAAAGCCAATTTGTTGAAAATTAGTCCACCGATTTCATATCTGTTTTTACATTTACTGTAATGTGGTATACGACATTTCTGGCCAAATGTGCGTATAACGGTATTTTTTCTTAAGATTAGGAGGTTAGAGCTAATTTGTTTGAAAATTATTCCACCAATTTTGTTGACATTTTACACTATACAGTCCTACTTAGGAACGGTACTTCACTTGTAGCCAAATTTACAAAAAGCCAATTTTCTCGAAAATAGCTTCAACGTTTTCGTTTAGATTTCAAATTTGAACTAATTTTATGAGTTTCTATAAGATAGATGCCACTTTTCAAGTAATACCAATACAAATGCTTCTCTTATGAGTAAAATTTGGGCGAGTAGCTCTTAAACCACTCGAGAGAAATTTCGTAAGGACCCGGACCAGAAAGCAACTCGAAGAGAGTTGGCTTACATCTAGATCACACAAATTTTACTCTCATATAAAAAACTACTTGAGTTTATTAGCGAAAGTGTTCTCAACTGGACACGCACCTTAACACATCATGAATAGTGCTAGTATAGTTTAAAAAACTTAATACTTTTTATTTAACTCAAATCAATTCACAGACGTATGTAAGTGCAAGTTTGTGCGACATAGTTGTGCACATTACCTAATTCAATAATCAACGTCAAAGAGTTTTGATGCAATCAAGTAATTGCACCTTATTGCCTGGGGTATCAAATCTTTATGTATGCATACGAATACATGACTGGTCAATATTTATCCGATTGCACATCACACTCAATTACTCGATAGTTGCTCAACTCTTGATTAAAAGAAGAAACCACCTCCGCAGTACAGAGTAGCCGTGGAATCCTTGGACATTTAACCACCGATCACAACCAGCTCATACAATTTTTATTTATTTTGAGACTCTTCTACTAATTAGCGTTCGAGTACTTTTCTAAATTTAACTCAAGCATAAATCAGTGGAATAATTGAAGCGTGACAAGTCGCGTGTCTATAAACTTCCTCCACTTAGTTCATATAAGAACGCAAAAGGACTTATCTCCCACATATTTAAGGGTGCTTGCCCTATTAGGATTATAATAATATTATTATAACCCTTTGTCCAATCACGCATAATCCCAGAGCCACATTGCATATCCTCCCATGAGAATATAACAACATTTCCTAATTCAACCCCCAAATGAAGTGATAAGTCCAACACAGTACATAGGAGCTATCACTTCCCGACATCTCACATGGTGCCATATACCAATGCTCACACGCGGCATACCTAATTAATTTGCGTCCCTAGGTTTGCCTTCCATTTCATGTTCTCAATTTCAAGTGTAAACATACACCTCCAGCAAACACTGGTGACAACAATAGGAAAAGTCAGAGACCGTATTTTAGCCAGTCGTGGTTCTTGTGCAACAGGACGTATACGTATCCCTGGGATTGGATGTGTGAAAATGTCGGTGTTTAATCGCTTTAAGGGTCTTTTCGTTTCTAATCACTTTTACGAGTCCTTGCGGCCAATATTTTTGATTGCATTCATTCATGGCCTCACCCCATTTCGTGTGGTCACCACCAAGGATGGCAATAAGCGTGTCAAGACCACCATATTCGGGTACCTGAATCCGATTATCTATTGTGCCATCTACGGAGGCTGTTACACGGTTATTGTTCGAAATGGTGAATCGGTGATTGGATATTTCCTGCGAACGGAGATCACGAGATTCGGGAATATAATACAAGTTATGAGCGGTGTTATCAGTGCGGCGGTGATATTCTTCTCGGCGGTGATAAAGAAGCGAATGTTCCTGAAGAGCTTTCGTATCCTGACAAAGGCTGATGAACGCTTTCATAAGATTGGCATGAAGATGAACTATACAGCGATTCTGCGTTTTGTTCTGGCGGTGATGACGTTGACTCTTTTGCTGAATTGTGCTTTTACTGCGTGCTCTTTCTATCTGATGATGAGGATGAATGTTAATCCTTCGATTTGCTTATGTGTCACGTTTTTCATGGAACACAATGGCATGTCCGTGGGGGTCAGTATGTTTGGCTGTGTTGTGAGATCTTTGACCCGGAGGATGATTATGTTGAATAAGGTTAGTATTTTTGAACGTGCAATTTTACTCGAAAAGAGTATCAATTTAATCTCATTATTTTAAAATTAACTTCTGGGTTTTGAACAGAATAAACAAGTAAAAAAGTGTGAATACAGTGAGCGTCAAAATAAAAAACCATTCATTAAAGTGTTATAGTCTTAGTCTCTGAGCAGGGAATATATAACAGTGCAATGGAAGGATATCTAATAATAGCAATGTTTTCGAAAATACTCCGTAGCCTGTTATAGGTCTGTTCCCGCATTGACTAAAACTGCGAAATTTTATAAAAAATAATGAATTTCTGTTCCCACACGTCAAAATTTCACAGTTTTTCACAGAAGAGAGAGCTCACGAGAGAGTAAGAAATTACCTTAATTTTAGTCTAAGAAATTTCCTTGGGCAAAAGTATGAGTTCTGTCAAATGGTTGTGTTGTTGTTGTTGGGTGGAAAAATACAAAAAAAAAGTGACGTTTAATAAGTGGGCAGTTTTTTTGTTCAACTCGTTCCTGTACATTTTTGGAGATTTGTCTTTCTCTGTGAAAAGTAATAGAACCAAATAATACTTTCATGAAACGTAGTAAATCTAATAAGCAAGTGAAAATAAAACAGTTCAAACTGAAAGCACACAAGAAATGTACGCAGCGAGAAAATGTCAGGTTTTTCGATTTTTACTGATTATTACTTTTTAATTCCAGCGAATGGTTTCATCTTTTAGCTTGTTGAAGCGGTCTAACAGCTAGCGAATACCTTGGGTAGAGAACGGGGGCAGTGATCGGCAGTAGAGTATTGTACTAGACTTACATACAAAATCCTACTGCACTTTGCTTCGATGCGCCAAAAAAACGGAGGTGATGCTAGGAAAGTTTGTTATGGTGGTGATGCCTACAAAGGCTGCTCTTTTACTTTAATATATTCTGATTAAGGACAACTTAATAGAAAGGTGTAAGAGATCAATGAAATGATGATTATAATAGCTTTTAGATCACATTTTATATCGTATAGTCATTGTTATGTGAGCATTGCGCTTGCACCCTTGTTGGTCAAGTTATTTAAGTGAAAAGACTTGCTACGCAATATGGTTCCCATGCTCTAAATGATCGATAGGAGTGTTTCCAGTGAGATTGGTTTCAGATCGAGATTAATCCTTTTGAAAAGGAGTACAATATTAGCCTAAAATAAAATAAATAAATACTAGGCCCTAAGCAGCCCATAAAGGGCCAAGGCCTAGCTTCTCACAGCTGTACATGTTATGCGTGATATATATTTCTTCACGTAGAGAAGAGACCTACAGTTTTATGCCGTATCCGAAGGGCAAAGGGGTTTTGAGCTTTCTCAAGCTTTCTCATGACAATAATACTCTTGAATGTTTGTCAGACACTCGGAAGAGGTGGGGCCGTGAAAAAATATTTGATGGTATTTTTTCTGGATTCGAAATTGGAACCCCTTGCGCAGTAGTCCAACGCAATAACCACTGAGCCACGGGACCCACAATATTAGCCTATGCAGGAATAATGGTTATATCCTTGGTACCGAATATTTGACGATGAATTGTTCGGGTGGTTTTGATGATATCACGAACTCACCCATCGCTGTTTGAAGCTCCTGTCATATCAGACCTTAGAGTTGGCTAAAAAGACTGCAATTTCGATTTAAAAATTGTTGATCTTCTGCTGAATTCAGTGTTCAATCTGTCGTTGATCTGCAAGACCAGAAGCCATGTTACTATATGCAGATCGTTCTGTATTTAGCATATCATTACCTTTTTTGAAGACGAGCCATATGAAACTGATACTTCAATCATTGGGTGTGACGTATGTATTCGTCCACCTTATGTGGTGTTAAAAAACTCTGCATTTCCCAGTTAGAGCTACCGGTTTTTTTTAATCACAGTGCTAACGAGGATAGATGGAGAAGGTACTTCACTGACTGCACTTGGGTTTTCTGCCTACCAAGCACTTTCTCAACTCGATGTACTATTATTTGCCCTTCGAGGATGTGTTCAATAGGTATAACAAGACATGATGTCTCCTGAAATGCAATAATATCTTTCCAGGGAAGTGTTCAAATGTACAGTGATCACACGTAACAGATAGTTGCTCTTAAATAAGGGGCTTGTGTTAGGGATTCCATTGCATCATTTGGTGGGCTATGAATCTGTCAATTTCTCTGAAAGTGCGACCAATCTACTGTCACTTTCATCGCCGAGATGCCTAAGCAGAAAATTGTTAAAATAAAGGGTTTACATTTGTGGAATGAACATTTGAAGATGATTCTTGTCTGACATAATGAAGGAACTATCTGTCTGAGCTGACATGAGGTAAATTTGCTAAAACTGGTTTGTTCGCGGTTCACCCATTCACTGGTCCCTGAGCTGTGAATGTACCCCAAAACTGCTACTATCATTCCAATCGATAAAAGGACCAGCCTTCTTTCAAAAATTACTCTTCGTGTCATGTTTTTGCATTCGACAGTAAAACTTCTTTGTGTGAAGTGCCTTGGAGCATAAAGCTGTAGGTATATGCAAATAAAGCTTTATATAAAAATTAACAGCACAGATTTGCTTTGCACACACAAACAAATCCTTGGAATACATGAATAAACCAACAGTTGGATTAGCAACTTTCTGTTGCGTGTATATAGGCAGCAGACCCATCCCATCTCGTCCTTTGTAATATAATCCAAAAAGGATCCCAATAAAGTAATACACTCTACCCTAACTTATTATATGTGTACTCGAGTACAGTTATAAAAGGTCATTCATTGAGATAACATCCGGCTGTCAACAACCCGTGCGACATGTATCCATCGTATAAGCGTGTATCTTACAATACACGCATGAGGATAGCACAGGATAATGTCAGGTGAAATTTTGCACCAGGTGAATCCATCGTGAGTGTTTTGCAAATTGTCGTCGCGTAAACATCCCACACGATCGGGAGCTTTTTTTTTTTTGGTGTTGTTCTCTTTAAAAACAAAGTGCCCCCCGAAAAAATGCATCGGTTTTCGAAAGCTCAAAAGTATCTACTATCGAAACAAGTGTACGATGCGCTCCAACCGTTATTCTTCTTTACATTCCTTTTCGGTTTGACGCCATTTCATGTGGCCACAGATAGTGATGGCAATAAAACCGTAAGGACATCTCTGTTCGGCTATCTGAATATCGTCCTGCAGGTGACAATCTATGGTGTGTGTTATATAATCACGTTGGTGAATCGTGAATCGGTCGTTGGGTATTTTTTTCGAACAAATATTTCGAATTTCGGTGATACAATGCAGATATGCAACGGTTTGATTGCGGCGACTGTGATTTACTGGTCGGCGGTTTCGAGGAAGGATAAACTCTTGAAGACTTTACGCATTTTGAAAATGTTGGACATGAACTACATAAACATCGGGGTGAAGATAAAATATTCGAAAATCTATAGGTTTTCACTGGTGATGCTGCTGACAATAGGTGTGATAAATTTGGTCTACACAGTTGGCAGTTTTCAACTGCTAAGGTCTGTGGATGTAATGCCTTCGTTCTGCCTGTATGTTGCGTTTATTTTGCAACAGTCTGTGCTGTCGTTGAATATTTCGTTGTTCTGCTTTATGGCACGATCCATTCAGAGGCGTTTGGAGAAACTCAATAAGGTAAGGTTTTTCAATGGAGTGTCAAACATGTGAGTACCCTAAAACTGATATACATATGTATGTATGGGGAATGGGCGATTAATAAATTGGAAGAGATTTAAAGGGATAGGCTTTTTCTCAAGTCTGTACAGCCTGTAGTGAAATTTCCATTTTTTTCTCTCTGGCTTCAAAAAAAAAAAAAAAATTAAATAATAAATAAAATAAGCCATCACCTTCCAGGAGAAAGTTTTTGACACACTTGTCATTGTAGTCAGTTGTTCTTGAATTAAACGCCATCTGTCGCAAAAATTCCATGATTTTTCCCCCAAGTCCAATGTCAATGACGCAGTGAGGCTTGCCATTGAATGGGTAGCTTTGCTTGAAATAAGATGCACGCCGAACTGAAAGAACAATTCTGGTCTTCCATATTTCATAGTGACACGATAGAGCAGGGAGAACAGCCTTTGCTCGGCGGAATTTCTATGTAAGATGAACCTTGTGAACGACACTCAAAAAGTGGCTCATATACCATGATTTACAACGATTTTACGAACGAACTGCATATCAAAAAATCTTGAAGAGAACCGAGCTGACCAAGAACATTATTCGTCGCTATTTGTGCCTATGGAAAAAACCTAAATCCTTAAATTCCACCCTGGAAGAAAAATTGACATATAGCTACATAGCCTAATCGTTTCCGAAGAGACTGAAAATTTTTAGCTCCTCGAGTAAGGGTATTGGATCTTTTCCTTAACTGAAATATTTGTAGCAGAATAACCAATATTACAGAAGGGTATTAATGAAAAGAAGCGCTCCAAGGAGCAGTATTCTCAATTCAGACAACTAACTCGTACACAAAAGCAAAAGTTGCCATGCTGTCATTCGGAAAGAATGTTTTGAACTGCTCGAATACCCGCCCAATTCGCTCCGATGATTAAGCCAATATCACGCAACTGATTGTTTCGATCATCCTGCCGTCATTAAAGTCGCACAGCAATTCGGAATAAACAAAAATATTAGTAGAAGTCAAGTTCTAATTTTGTTCCCGCCTTTACCCTAAAAAGTAGTTTTAATCCTGATAACTAAAGTGCGACTCACTTCACTCGATTAGAAGAAACGCCATCCAAGTTCAGGAGGGTAGCCATGTTATTGTATTTTGTTCTTAAAAAAAAACTCTAATAAGGATGAATTTTCGTGTTTATATGTAGGTGCTTAAGTTTCTCAATTGTGGCTGTCGTTGATATCTGCTAAGCCTTGAATGTTCCCAGGCTATGAACATTTATTACACTTCACAAAAAGGCGCCTATACCACAAAACTACAAGTACTACAAGTACAAGTGAAATTTGACAACTGTAGAAACAATACGGCATCATTGCATAGTTAAGGAACACACAATTTTAACTTTCACTTGTACTTGTAGTACTTGTAGTTTTGTGGTATGGGAACAAGGAGTTGGCACTTCCTTAGGCGAACAGGGAATGTGAAAACCTTCCGTGACTTTTTTCGAACACTATTGAGCGTCTCGTCGACCAAAGGTTGACCAACAGAGTCAGCTTGATGGGTTAGACACGATGATGGTAAAAGCTTCCATGGATACTGACCAAACAGTATTTAGATTAATAGCATCAAGCGCTAGCTCTTCAGCGATATGTGCCAAGGTCTAGCTTCTCACAGCTACATATACAAGTTGTGCTATCTTTTATTGTGAATATTAGTCCTTACAATTTATTTAGATTAATTTTGAAAAACAAGATCATTCAAGTGGCCACCTCTATTGACCAAAGCAATTGCTGCATTTATCATCACTTTTTTGAGTACTGTTTTTGGCATAATTATTTGTCCTGAGCTCATCAATGGTCTTATGGTTTGCTGACATATACTTTGCTTTTCAAATAACTCCACAAAAAGAAGTCCGGGTGGGGAAAGTCTGTAGATATGGGTGACCAGTTAAAGATGTTGTTTTTTGAGAGCACACGTCGTGCAGTGTGGCATTGTGCTTGGCTTTGTTAAAACCAGCAATCGGCCTCTTCGGTCATCAAAATTTGCTTCCAAAAATCAGGTTCAGTGCCGTATTCCAAGTGACGTCTGTTGTCAATATTCTTTGAGTCAATTGTCCTCCCTTACGGAAGCAGGTGGTTCCATCGACGTCAAAATGCTGAACGCGAAGATGATACAACACATTTGGCTTCTCGGCAACATTCTCTTACACCGCTACAACCAGTTCATTGGAATGTCTTGGGCGTTGATGCTAGGCATATCGACGGTCTCCCGCTGTCCGGTACTCAACAAAATTCGACACTAAATGATGAACAGTGTGCTTTTTGTCCATTTAAGGCCACCTAACAATGTCTACTTAAGTCAATCGGTTGATAAATGTCATGTTCAATGTCTACAAACTGACATAACATGGTGTATCTTGTAAGTACATAGGCCTCTCTCTCCAGACCAGTTTCTTTTAATCTGAGAATGAGGGGTGGGTCCATGGTTGGCATATTCTCTGCAGATATTTCCTGCGTGCCCAAGTATTTCAATCTTTTGTAAGTCAGTGCTACGAAGCCTCACTCATTGCAGAATCTGCAAAGGCCCTTATTTATGTTTCCGTAGATGCTCCCTTAGTTTGCAGTGTCCTGTTGGAAGCCAGTTAGGAGGAAGAGGTTATTCTTGCTGAGATGAAAGCTTCCGGTTGTAGTTTTCCAGTAGTTTCTTAGCTTATCTAAGTCCTGTTGTATTGTTCCAGGTCCTTGTCCTGTCTTTTTTTTCCATTATCTTTAATTTTTCACGTATATTGTGATTCCCTATTCCGCAGAAATGTTCAGGTCCAGTAAAGGCTTTTGCGGGTCCTTGTCTGCCAAAGCTTCTTCGTTACCTTTGATCCCGACGAGTTCAGGAATCCAGTAGCGCTTGACTTTGTTGTGCATGCCTAGTTCATTAAGTTCCATTCTCGATTTGATGATATAGGAATCAAGCGCTCTAATAGTTGGTTTACTATCTGACAGTATTGCTATTTCGCAGTTACTGTATCCTCTTTCGGGTTTGACTCGGATGCACTTTTCAATTGTTTCAGTCTGAAAGATGCTGGTACTTCTGCCCATGTTTCTTTCTTGGCCCAATCACTCCTGCACCCGTTCCTTCCTCGGTTCTCGAGTCATCTGTGTACCACTAGCCACGACCCAAACTTGCTTAGACGGGAAGCACACTTCTTTCTGACCAAAACTCAACTACCAAAATGATCCTAGGCAAATCATTAGTACTTTCATGCGTTTATTTATATTTATGTCCTTACTTCGCAAAGTATCCATTAGCCTAAGATTTTCTCTGCACTCATTTGCTTAAAGTTTTTTCTCTCTCCACACATTGGTGCTCCACTGGTAGCCCTTTATTTATCACATTGATTGAATTTGAATCCTTCATCCTCCACAGAGAACATTTCTCCACGCAGCACCTATCGAACGGCAATCATTATCCTTCACTCGAGTGCTTAAATTTATGACATGTATCATATACCAATTGCGGTTAATTAATTTTCAAATTTGTCTCATAACAGTTAATTAATCGTCCTACTCAAATGAATCAATTCCCCGCAGATTGATAGAAATACCCCAAAGTCAAGGAGTTTTCTTTCTTTCCTTTTTCCTTTTTTCAAAAAAAGCGATACTGTAAGCACTTGCGTGCTCCACATTTACAACGTAAAATTAGGATTGTCTCCATTCCGCTAAAATGTGTCCTGTTTACTAATTACTCTCAGTTATGGCCAACCCGATAGAATACAACCTGTTGACTCGGTTTTAAGGTGGGCAATAAAAACGAACTACTTCAGCCTTGTTTGCTTTGTATAGTCACCCGACTGCTGTGTGCAGGGGGCACCCTCCCTAATTAATAAAAAAGACCTTCCCCACACATTGATATGGAGATCACCTTTCGCCATGCGGATTCCCTGTTAGACGAGAGTCCAGTTCAGTAGAATTCCTTAACCGGTGCGGAGTACAAGTGTGTGGTGCGCGGTATGCCTTTGAAAAGTTTCATCCGTCGGTTGTTTTCCGCAAAGCAACTGTACGAAAGCTTGCAACCGCTGTTCTTCGTGACATACCTTCAAGGATTGACTCCTTTCTTCGTCTCCACCGACAGGGAGGGCAATAAAAAGTTAACTCCTTCGATATTCGGCTATTTGAATGCGATTGTGCATGTCGTCGTGTATGCAGTTTGTTACATCCTCACCCTGTTGAACAACTGCGAATCGGTTGTTGGGTATTTCTTTCGAACTCGCATCTCGCACTTTGGAGATTTCATGCAAATTTTGAGTGGCTTCATCGGTATAACGGTCATCTATGTTTCGGCGATTGTACCAAAGCATCGGTTGGAGAAAGTTTTGGCCGTCATGCACACGATGGACGTTCAGCTAAAGGATGTCGGTGTTAAGATCATGTACAGTAAGGTTATTCGGTTCTCCTACGCGCTGATGTTTTCGATGTTTCTAATCAATATCACGTACACAATTGGGAGTTTCGAGTTGATAAAATCCGTGGAGATTCGACCGTCGTTCTCGCTGTACATCACGTTTGTACTGCAGCATTCGGTGGTGTCGATTGCCATCTCGTTGTTCAGTTGTATCACCAAGACTCTGGAGATGAGGTTTATTATGCTCAACAAGGTGCGAATGATTTTAATTAAGCGATATGACATAAGTGCAGTATTTTAGTTTTTATTTCTCAGCTAAAGTTGTATAATTGTCGTAAATAAGAAGTGGCTTGTGTTTTGAGTCAAAAATGCTTTTAGCTATAAGTCAAAGGTGTCTGTGAGTCTGTGAGTAATGGGACTTGAATTTTTATTGTTTCATCGTTTGACTAAATTGAATAATATTTCTTGTTTGAATTTGATTCAACTGATGCTAAAAATTATTAGAAAATAGCTTCTTCTGCGGATTTTAATAGCTTCAATCAATCAGCCGGGTTTTGACGACAGCGTTTGTCAATCAATCAGTTTCAATAGTTCATTTGTGGAGAAGGAGTTTGCAACTTTGCTAGAAAACTGTGCTGTGCATATAATAGTGGGCTTATAAAGAGTTTTTATTTGGCCAGTTTTTAAGGAAAGAAGATGTCAAAGGAACCAAATGATAAAGTGTTGCCGAAAGCGAAATATTTTTATCTAACTACTAGCTGACCCGTACTCTCGTTACTTCGTCTTTAGACGTTAAGACAATTGTGTAACTTTTATCTAGTACATTTGTGCTCTGCTTTCTTACTTATTATCCAGCAGTTGGCTTCATAGTGCTCTAAAGAGCATTAATTTGGTCTGTCGACTTAAGAGTTTTGAGGCCAGCAGTTTTCTTGCCAAACCAAAGTAGCAGCGGTTTGCTAGGGCTATTCTTCAGAGGATCTCAGCAAAGGTATCTTTTAGATTAACTCCTTAACTACCTCGAAATTGTCAGTATAGGTGATTCTATAAGAAGTACTTTACTGTCTATGGATTTTTTGATAGATGACGCGTGAGCAGTGTTAACCTGTCATCGTATTTTTGTTCAGTAAACATGGAAGGACTAAGCCCGGCATAAGCGTCTACAAACTAATTAATTATTCAGCTGTATTACGAAAATCAGCATTCTACGAGGAATGTGTTTCATGCACTTAAATCAATTTTTGATTAAACGATGAACCACATTTCTGGTACGTAAGTAAGCAAAATTGCTACATTTGGACAGAAGAAAAAGCTGAAGAAATTGAAGAGCTGCCACAATCTTCAGGAAGAATAAAGGTTTGGTTTATGGGCTGCTGGTTTATTGTCCAAAATTGTAACTGCCAATGGTCAATGACAAGTGCAATTGCAGGTATAATTTCGTGAACAGTTTCCTGCGTCATACCAGTGATTTGGCCGTCTAGATCGTGTCACATCGTGTAAATCCCAAAGTCTACATGTATTTATAAGAAAGTTGGATTGAAGAATCGGAAGTCAACATTACCCGTATTATTCGCCAATTACCACAGGAAATACGCGGATGCGTCATAAAAAATTAAAACTTTAGAATGAAACCATGTTATTGACACTTATGACTAATATTTGAGAGAAATAATTTAAAAAAATAAATGTCAATAATAGTTCTTTTGCTAAAAATAAAGAAAATTTAGCTTTTTCACTTTTTTTACTTTAAAAAAGTCATTCTAAATGAGTCACCCTTTATTTTGTCATCGATTTGCATGTTCTTCTTATGCAGCGCGTCTTCAGTCACTTTCTTCCGTTGAATGCATTTCTAGGGCTTCTTTATGGTACTTGCTGGTTGTCAAAACTGGTCATAGCGATCTTCTTAATGATGTTGTGCTATCCGGTACACTGGTTTTCGACGTTTGTGAGGTTATCCATCTAGCCTTGGGCTTTTTCTGATGTTCTACGACGTCCGACTTTAGGTTTCTTCTCCTTGGCGGCACGCAGCTTCTTAATCTTAGACATTTATGCTCTAATTTAAGCTGCAATGAAAAAAAATATCAGAGCAAGGGGGCCACTCCTTAAACTTAACTTAAGCAAAGCTAGGTTGCAGTGTGGACTTGTGCTATTTATTATCATGATATGAGCTGCTGCAGAGTTGATTAGATGTAACCATTGTCTACTGTCGTATCGTGGAGGTTATTTATTGGCTAACCAGCCAAAATATTTTTCTTACCTTTATTTTTTCATCGAAGAACTATAATTTTTACACCATATTCCAACATTATCGGAAGATCTTCAGAGATCTTAATAAACTATCGACACTTCAAGGCCAGTCTGCTTACCTTGTGGCATCATAATGACTAGTTGCTACCAAGGCAAAAAATTTTCGCTTTCTTGCGCTCCAGTTTCTGGTTAAATTTAAAGCCAGCGATGAACGATCAGTCCGTCCATAGTGAACCCATATCCTGATTTAGCAAGATTAGGTTAGGTTAGAGTGCTTGCTAGTACTCAGATACAGATGAGCACTAGCCCACTTAGGCCTAAAAGACTCATTGTGGTACTACTGGATCTAAACACCACTACGAGAAGGACAGACTAAAGGAGTCTACAAGATAGGTTTTACAACGTAGATTACAACAAACAGAGGAAGCTTTTGATAAAGCACAGAAGGTGTCTGATGGGTAGACGAGTAAGGTTACCAAGGCCTTCGAAGAAATTGTGGAGTGGAGTGGAGTTGTCTTCTTGATGCTAGAGCGGGGAAGTTACAGAGAAGATGAGGGATCGTTTCCTCTTCCTCCTCGTCCCTGAAACTCCTGCGGAACTCACTTGAAGGGAGGCCCAGATGTGTGGCGGGCTAACCAATCAGGCAATGTCCTCAGGTCCGAACTTATCAGAGACATCAGTTCGTTTGAAAGTTTCTGGTTAAGGTTGGTCCAAAGCTATCTAGATATTCTGAAAGGACAGTGGTCCTATAGAGCGTTGGCTTTCCTTATAGCATCCGGTTTGAGTATTTGCTTACAAGTAGCAAGTGGCATACCAACCTCCGTCTTATCGGATTCAATTGGGAGACTTGCGGCCGGTTTGGTGATTTCACCCGCCGTACAGTTCCTTGGAATATCTCTGTGACCTGGCATACAGCATAGGTGAATGTTGTATTGATCCGAGATCTCTAGACAAGGTATATAGTCACGTAGAAGTTTGTTTTAGCAAGCTTTAAATAGTTTTCATGAGCTTCTACAGGGATGAATTTGTAATCCTTGTTGATTTCGGTCACTATGCATTTAAAATGTATTGAAGCAAAACCTTATCACAGTTGTCATCATCGCCCGTTCCCTTATTATCCTCATTATCAGTTTAAGGCCATGCATACGTATAGCCCCTTGTTGACTGCTTTTAATTAAATAAATGATACACTCAGAGAAAAATCGCAAGCTAAAATCCAGTATGATCAGGCTTGTTTTTATTTTTTTTTATTCTTACGTGCTAAATCTTAATATGACACCCATAATTCTTGTTGTAATATCATTATTCTAAAAACAAATTTTAATTCTTAAATTAAGAACAAAAAACTTGATTTTAGATTACACATCCTCTATATTAATATCTTTAAATCTAATTTCAATCTTATGGTCGTAAATTAAGCTCGCTATAATCTTGAGTTAGGTTTTTGTCTTAAAATAAGCCAAAACAATCTTAAAATTGTACAGTTAAAACAAATTAAGAACAAAACAATCTAATTTCAAGATTGTTCATGATTGGATCAAGCTCGCCAAAATCCTGAGTTAGGTTTTTGTCTTAAAATAAGCCAAAACAATCTTAAAATTGTACAGTTAAAACAAATTAAGAACAAAACTCAGAGAAAAATCGCAAGCTAAAATCCAGTATGATTTGATTTCGCCGTCGCGTTGTGTTTAGTCGTGTGCTTCTTCGTCGGTTTTAAAAGCGTAAGTGAATTAAAGTTTCAAAATGTGTGAAAATGAAATGTGTGGAAATGAACTGGAATTTTTGCTTGGGGATGATAGCGCAACCAGTTTAATTTTCCATAGCGGAAACCAAATTCAAGTCAGCTCCCAGGAACAGGATGATGACCAACAATTAAGGGACCGGCTAAAAAAATTTGACTTGGAAAACATTTTTGATTATTTCACAAGTCCACCCCTACACTTATATCCTTTAAATAATGGAAAAACTTATGTTCGAGAACAGTTTATTTAGGGAAAAGAATTTTTTTATAAAATGTAAATAGTTTGTAAGTTAAATTTGAAATAAATGATGGAATACAAAATTGTTTCTTGTATTGTTGACTGAACTACATGACTTTCTTTATTTTTTTAATAGGTATCTTATAAGATTTGTTGAAAAATGTATGTATTTCCTTCTTAATTTCCAGAAAGACCGAAAATACACATATGAAAAAAATAAAACCCAGAAATTCGTGCAGTAATTTAGGGATTAGATCTTGGATACTTAAAATAAATTTGTTTTAGGCATGATTTAAGAACCACATTCTTAAAATAATCACGAAGTAGTATTAAAACAAGCCGCTTAAGCTTACTAAAAACAATCTTAAAATAAGGTTTTTGGTCTTGTTTGAAGAATTTTCTACTCATTTTAAGTCGGATTCATTCTTATTCCCGGCGTTTTCGAGCTTAATTTGAGCTAACAATGGTCCAAAACGTAGCTTTTGTATTCTTAAAATAAATTTGTTTCAGGCTTAATTTAAGAACCACATTCTCAAAATAATCGCAAAACAGTATTAAAGTAAGAATGTTAAGCTAATCAAAAATGAGCTTAAAATAAGATTTTTGTACTTGGGTTAAGATTTTCCGAGTTTACCATACTTTCGTCAACGAATAGGCTTGAAATATCACTGATATTCTTGATTTTAGCTCGTTTTTTTTCTGAGTGTAGCTGCTCTAGCACAAGCGTTTCAAGTTTTTAAATAGAAGTCCAATTAGCCTTAAATTTACACTTGCTGTTGCTATGACCAGATTTCCTTTAACTGTCGAAACTTCCAACACCTTTGCATGAAATATTTTGATTACCTTTCTCTGGAATTGTAGAACGAGTGGAAATTACTTGTAACTGTAAATTTCATTCATGAATTACATTTCACGCAGAACACCTACACCAAGTGCTTAGCATTAAACAAATGTGAATGTCCTCTTGAATGTTGTACACTTAATTTAATTAGACAGAGAGCAAGGATAATAAAAAAAACGGGCAATTTGTTATGACTGTTACTGGCCATATAAGCTCTTTAATTACATGTCCTAGAGGTGTCTCATATATCATTCTATTTTACGCGGAAGAACTTGGAGTTATTCCCGGTGAGTCGTTAAAAAAATAGAAACCCATAGGTTAGTCATTTAATTGCCTTTGATTTCAAAGGACATCTCTGCAATAAATGCTTCTCGAGAAAATATAGAGCACATTGCATGCAAGTTTCGTCTGACAGACGGCAAAACATTTCATCGTTTATCTACAGGACACTCAGCGCACTATAATTGCCTGCAATATATTATTTTTCTCTCTTCTTTTCAATTAGTTGATTGAGTTGAATTAACTGAAATTCTATACTCTTATCCTTGACTGTAGCTGTCGCTGTCTGCGTGTGTGTGTGTACAATCATTTAACATCACTTTAAGGACAACTTATATTTCTAATAATTAATGTTAACCCTTCAGCCTGTCTGTTTGTTTGTTTGATACTTTCTGAAGGAAACACATCAGCCGTGCCACACATTCGTGCTATTGTCTTTTTTAAATTGAACTTCATCGATCCTGACTTGGTCGGTCGGTGGTGCGGCGGCGGTAAGGATACTAATGAAGTTATGCATTGGTAATTAGCAACAAAAGGCTATAAAACAAATTGACCTGCTGGTGAAGGATTTCAGTCGTCCGGCGTGATTAAAGAATGTCTAAGCGATTTTGGAAGGAACTATTCAGTCCAACGGATTCGTATGGATCTATTCGAACTCTCTTTCTCGTGCTGTATGTCCTCGGTCTGACGCCGTTTCTGATAAGAGGTCCTCCGGGAAGGCGTCAAATTGAAGTCTCCTATATCGGCTTCCTGAACACCCTGATCAATATAGGTTGCTTTATGTTTTGCTTTTTGTATGCATTCGTGAAGAACGAATCGATTGTTGCGTATTTTTTTCAAACAGAAATATCGAAAATCGGTGACACGTTGCAAAAGTTTATCGGGATGTTCGGCATGCTGATGTTGTTCGGGATGTCCTTGTGGGAGAGGGGGAAAATCATTCGATTGATCCATATGATGGCGCATGTCGATGAGAAACTATCCGAGCTCGGCGTGGACTTTAACTATCGACATGCTCAGCGATTTGTTCACGCGCAGATTATATCGGTTGTGGGGTTGAATTTGTTTTACATTTGCAGTAGTTTTGGACTGTTGTATAAGAATGGAATTTGGTCATCTGTGGCAGCAAATGTGTCGTTCTTTGCGCCGCATGTGTTCCTGCTGGCCGTTGTGATGCTGTTCACTACGTGCGCGATGCGGATGAAGCTGAGGTTTAGAATGGTCAATAAGGTAATTGTTTTGAAGTTAAATGTACTTAGTCTCCTTTGCTACGTTTTGTTGTCGCTTCATAACGTTCGTTACAAGGACCCATGCTGCTTGCCGAGCAAAGCTTCTGGGGATGTTGCTAGAGTTTGTGTCCTCAACCAGTTTGCTCAAAACTAAGGGCTTTCTCAACAATATAGTGGAGAATGGCACACGGTCTATCTGACATCCTTTACGGCTTTGGTGCTTGTTGGGCAAAAGGTTCGTTATGTTCCAACGTATGATCTGAAGCAACCAGTAACCACTTAAAACAAGTAGAAGGTCAGCGTCTTTTGCTTCCTATGCAGTCTACGAGTATATTGATCATCAATCTCTGCGTTCATCTGGCTTTATCAGAGGAATATCATCTCTCCTGGTAGTACTGCAGTAACTCTAGCTAGTGTTGCTAGCCTTTTAACAAGAAGATCTACTGGTACCATGTCAGCCACTAGAAGTAGGAAGTTAGTCAGAAGGTGCTGCATACTCTTAAGATATTGATTCTGTAAATTTCCTTCGTCTTCATGCCACAAGCCTATATTAAGGAGTTATGGAGTGTTATCTATGTCGCAACTCTTGTTAAGACTAGTATCGGAGGACCACCTCCGATATTTGGCATGATTCAGGGCAGCGAGGGCAGCCTTTCTAAGCTGCATGCTGTAAATGTTCTTTAGAGGTTAGCCTTGCAACTTATCTCGATAAGAGCTTTCTTAAGACTCATCTTGCATTAGGTTTGACAGAAACTGACGTACGCTGACGATATTGACGTTATTGAAAGAACGCACTAGACTACGTATTGAAGCTGAAGCAGCATTAGCAAACAAAGAATATACCTACAGTCAACAAGAAAGGACTATCAATACCGACAGATTCGACAGAATTTCACAATGGACATTTTTGGAGAAGAAGACTTACGAACTATACAAGCTGAACAGCGACATCGATCGGGTAAACAAGCTTTTGTACATATTGAACATTTGAGGTGACATTAAATTCAACACAGAGGAACGACATTGTAAAGGACCTACCTCCTCGCCGTAGGTGACGCCTGCAAGTTTATGTGGACGTCAACCGCCTTGGTGGGTGCAACTTGTGGCCAATAGCTAAAGACCGAGCTAAAAAGCCGAGCTTGTTCGGTTCATCCTGAACTATAGCGCCATTTAAAGGTACATTCACAGCTTAGCGACCAGGGAATGGGTGATGCGATAAAGTGATACAAGCGGCTTTTTCTTGCGACATAAGTATCAACGTTCGAACAGTGAAGCTATAATCGACGTCGATCTGTGGTGCGATTGATAGCTTCAAGCAAACCTCACATATGCTTATCGCATGGAATCTTGTTCGGAGAGTTTTTGTGCGAGAAGTTTGCATGAGTATCGACATCCGGGTAACCAATTCGCGTCTAAACTGGTATCGGATATCGATTGGAACGAAAGCAAGAAACCGCATCATCAGAAGTGCTTTGTTATAAGTTGAGCAGGTTGGGCATAACTCAACCACTGCAGCACATGTTGCTTTATATGGTCATCGGTAGAAGGTTCATTGTTAAAAATGGAATCGTTACTTCTTATAGACTGTTCGAAATTAAAAAGGATCTCTTAAAAGGAGCCTATCTGGTAATAGCACGCGGCCGTTTTGGTAGCGTACAGATCAGAACCTAAGATCGGCGTCATCGCAACACTCTTGCAAAGTGACTTCGATAGGACTCAATATGACTGGAAGCTGAAAATGAACTTTTAGAAGTCTGAGAACATTCCAACAGACAATTCTGTTGCCTGGGGCTTCTAAGAATACCAGAAAGAATAAACGAACGTTTTCTATCCAACGGACGTCCATTTGCATGTCAAAATGTGGTTAGACATCTCGAGCTTTGGCCAGACCAATGGACTTTCTTATGTGTGATTCAACAACTGGGCAAGCAGGGTAGGTAGCTTTGAGAGGGCTTACCGTCAGGCTAGCCTTCACTCGAATATAGAACACCAGAGTTTCAGAAAAGCAAAAGCCAGTTTGATAGGAGTGGACAACTTCTCGGTCAGCATGACTCTAAAGCGAGTACCATGAGAGCGTGCGTCTCAGAGGGTTTGTTCTCCAGAGGCAGTTCTCTATTGTGCTCAGACAACTTCAACTACAGTTTCACTGTTCGCGTCGCTTTGTCGCTTTTATGACTGTCGGCTACACTTGCTTTTGACGGCTAAGGATTGCGAGATATTTACCCAGTATTACGTGAGAGAATTATACTAAAGTTTAAGAGCCTGCCTTGAGTTGCTGGAGTACATATAGAAACTTTACCAGCCCTTGCAGGATCACAGATAAATAATTTCTATGCTTCACTTTATAATAATTAGTTTTGCAATTTTTGAAGACCAAACATTTAACCTGACTAAGTAAGGTTCCTGAACTCTTAGTAGGTCTCAAGTGTCAGTGTTTGCTTCACTTGTCCTATGCTAATTAGGCACCAACACTTGTCTATTTTTAGAGTGCACTCAAATGAATTCTATTGAAACTTCCTTTCAATAGTCTGTCTCACTCTTCCTACTCATTAAGCAAACAACTCCTGTAAATCAATTAGTCTCTTCATGCAAAAGGTCTATTGATGTCAACACCAGGGATTAATTAGTTTTAAGACGTTTAATTGATTGACAATATTAATCAAATGGAAAGATAATCCTGAACTTAGGTAATTGTCATCATCGCTTGGAATCCTTGGAAGTCCCTTCATTCAGTTAAAAAGTATTTAGCAATGAAAGTGCTCGTAAAAACTTTATTCGCGGACATAACACATCCACAAGATGTGTATGCAACTTTGCAACCGTTATTCGCAATGTCATTGCTGCTTGGCTTAACTCCACTCACCATTCGAGGGACCCCCCGAAGTCGATGGCTTGGAACATCCTGGCTGTTGAACACCTTCGCTCTATTCCGGATATTGTCGCTTGCATTCTGTTTCACGTACTCGTTGGTCTATTGCAAATGTATCCTTGGGTACTTCTTCTTAACCAAGGTTTCGAAAATCAGTGATATGTTGCAGAAAATCAATGGCATGATTGGATCAGTGTTTGTGCTAGTCGTGGCCATGGCAAGGAATAAGGAAATCAAGTCATGCATCTATACTCTGGCCGAAGTTGACTATCGCTGTTGGAATATTGGCACCAACGTGAAGTACACACGAACAGCTCTAGAAATAGCCGGGCTTATGTTCCTGCCATTTGGTCTGAGTATCGCCTACGCATTGTATTCGATTTTTGGAATTTTAATTTGGAATGGTGTCTGGCCAGATTCGATGGAATGTGCGTCGTTCTTTACACCGTGCTTCGTCCTGATAGGCATCAGCATGATGTTCGTATGCTTTGCCCACACAATCAACCAGTATCTAGAGAATCTCAATGAGGTAGGTAATTGCATTCTCATAAATTATATCTGAATATATCTGTCGATTCCGAATATATACTTTGTGATTTTTAATTTCGTTAATTGAAGTAGGACAATACCCAAAACCTATACCTAACTCTATTCAGTTGATATTCCTTGCACCATGTGGAAGGCAGCACAAGTATTTGTTAACCTCTATGAGGATTTATTCAATCCTCAGGATGTATACGCAACCATACAACCGGTTCTGATGTTGGCCATCTTCAATGGCATAGCCCCTCTCAGTATAACCGGAAGTCCTGGCCATCGTATAGTCGAAGCATCGTATCTAGGATTTGTGAATACAATTTGTCGCATCGTCATCTATGTGTACTTCTTTTCGAATGCCGTCGCGAATGATAAATCGATTTTGGGATATTTTTTTCAAACGGAAATCTCTAAAATTGGTGATTACCTGCAGAAGATCAACGGTTTGATTGGACTGACAATTGTCCTGTTGCTTGCCCTGGTCAAGTGGCGGAAGTTGAGGAAGTTCTTCTTTTTGTTGGCGGAAATCGAAGTGCATTGTGAAAATATCGGCGTGGTTTTCAATCGAAGGAGGGCTACGTTACGTATGATAAAAGGGATGATAGTGCCGACTGTTTCGAATATCGCTTTCGTGTTGTTTAGTATCCTTGGACTGTTATGGCAAAACGGGATATATCCATCGATCTCAGCGAGTGTGTCTTTCTTTTCGCCTTGTGTTATGTTGACTGCTATTGTGGTTATATTTGTGTGTATTACGCACAGATTGAAGGAATATTTCAAATGTGTTAATCGGGTATGTACTGGTGTTGTATTGTATTAATTGGTGGAACACTAATTGTTGGGTTTATAAGCAAACCATTGCATAACCATAACCAAGTGATATTCTTTTCTTTTTTTAATAAATACTCACGTCTCTAAGAAGATCTCTAAGAAAGATGTTCATACCAATGAGTGTACTACAGGAATCACTTTCTTGTTCAAAGGCTTCCCTACCCCGTCTCTGCCAGAGACTGCCATTTATCCTCTGCGATCCTAGGCACTCTGCTTCTAGTTGTAAGGACAAACTGTTCCTGCAGCCGCAACATCTTGATCTATACACCAGATGTTCGGTTTCTTTCGTAGTCTTTAAGTTGCAGTCTCTTATTCTCTTATTCGTCCTGGCTGGAGTGTGGTTGTTTATTTGCTTGATGAGACATACATATTTAGGCCAATGTAGTCAACTTATTTTGGCTAAATGCACATCCTTATATAGTTCAGAGTAAGCGGTCTTATCTTCACCTCGATTGGTTTTCTGTTGGTGTTAATGTATCAGTTTTCCTCATGTCCTATCGCTCTATCTATTGCTGGAGATACTACTTAAACACATCACAATTGGGCTTCGTCGATTAGGTTGTCTTCGCTATTTCCAAAATAGTCTATATTTGAGATCTGAAGCCTAAAAACATTCCAAATACTGTTGAGATCGCTAGTGTCTTTCATATCCTTGAGCTGAGAATCTTTTACTCTTCCTTTACTTTGGTCCAGTACTCCCATATGGCCGGCAATACGGTTTGGGAATTTGGTACGCAAAAGATCGATCGTGGCATGGGCTGTGTGGAATGGCGCGCCATCTTGCTTGAACTAGAGGTCGTCCAAATCCCTGTCTTCGATTTCAGTAAACAAAAAGTCGGGTTACATGGCTCTGTTCGTGAATTGAGTGTCACACTCTCGGTTACGGCAGATATATACTCGTCTGTGCGCACAGTACAACAACGGGGAACATGATTGTTGTCCACTAGCATACCGGTCTCAGGAACTTTTTAAATACACTTGCGTAAGCAGGCGCAATTAGTCCTTTATTTCGCCCAAAACTTCTTTTCAAAAAACGCACTGTTTGGGCTACACAGCACTCACTTTGGAAACAAACTTTCAATACTTCTCAACGTTATTCAAACGAAAAGCGACTCATTTCGTTCCGCTGAGGCATTATACTAACTTTCTGTCAAGATTTCGAGCGAGAAACAGCTGTCAATGTCAAAATAATCTAAGATATAAAAACAAACCACTAGATGGCCCACTCTGTATACATAGATGAACTATTATAGACAGGGATTTGACGTTTTGATCCCTCAAGCTGTAAACTGACACCGATCTCAATGTTATCTAATGTCTTCGGAAAAATCAAACGGGAGCTTTTACTGGCGCAGCCATTTTGTAGAGTCATTCTTTACATTTTGTTGTTGTTGATTGAATGACAGTCTGCAGAAAATGTGCTGTTGGAAAGGTAAGAACAAAACAACACGTTTCACTAACATAAACTCGCGTTGCCACATTGACTTGACATTGAATGTAAAACAGGGAGCTTTATATGACTTGCCAAAATATGCGAATTTCGGGTCCATTCGCACCTCACCGATCTGGTGTCACAAATTTTGACATATAGTCACAGCAATCTGCGCATTACGCTTGTCATTAACAAATGAACGAAAAGATTGTGACAGTTCTTAAAATGCATTTTCTTTTTCGACAAAAAATCAACAAATCGTTAATTTCCTCGCAGAAAATCATTAAAATTAGATATTCGATACATAAATTAAGCTCTATAGTTTTGGAATAGTAAAATTTTGAATTGTGTGTCTCAAGTAAGTCCATTCGTAGATTCGCTGAGCTGTGATTGTACATCTATTATTATTATTACTTTTTATTTTATCAGAAGATAGAAAATTGGGTGTAGTGGCTATTATACTTTATACTTGATTACACAACTCCCTGGCATAACACATGCGGATATTTGAACGGATTGTATTGACAAGGAACTGCGTCAATGTGTTGACTTTTCTTCTTCAGTTCTAGTTGCTCTATTTATTTTAATATCCATTCCACTGATTAACTTACTGCATTCGAATGAAATGTAATTTCTTAATTGAATATTTTTATGACAAGCACTTCCAAATGAGAAATGCATGTCAGTACTTCATTCAGTCAATTAAATCTAAACGATGAGGACGGTAATAAACAGAATACGAAGCCTTTTTAGTGATATATCCCGTCCGCAGGATGTGTACGCGACTCTTCAGCCAATGTTTTTCGCTTCAATATTTCTGGGTACAATTCCGCTTAACATCAGTGGACGTCCGGGAAATCGTACCATCGATTCGTCTTATTTTGGCATTCTCAATGTGACTTTCCGGTTAATATGTTACGCGTATCTCTGTTTCAATGCACTCACAACCAATCAGTCGATTTTGAAGTACTTTTTCCAAACAGACGTTTCAAAATTTGGCGACAATATGCAGAAAGTCAATGGGTTTATTGGACTCACTGTCGCTCTAATTGTTGCTATTTTAAAAAGGAATAAACTGAAAAAGTGTATACATTTATTTTCCGATATCGAGAGTCGGTGTGTCAGTGTTGGATTGAAGTTTAATTATAAACGTTTGATGCTGGTAACTCTGAGGCCTACTTTTGTTTTGACAGTTATAAATGTGGCCTTTGGAATGATAAGCATAAATGTATTTCTGCAGAGAGATGGCGTTCGTACAACAATGCCGGCTTGTGTTTCATTCTTTTCACCGTGTATCATGCTGACTGGTGTGGGTATTGTTTTTGTGTGTATTACTCTCAAAATACAAGAGTATTACGACTGTGTTCATAAGGTATGTATCTGTCAATTATTTTGACATCTTATAGAGTAAATTTCTCATTGTTTTTTCTGACACTACCACTCTTTCATTTTGTCAGATGGCACCCACTGATTTCACGTGTGATGACAGATAAGTCGGTGTAGAGGATAGTAGAGAATACATATATTTTGAGTATTATCGGAATATATAGATTATAGGAGGACATTTCTGTTGATGCATTAGAAGCAAGTGACTTCAATGTCTTATATGCTCCACCTCCTTACTTAAATATTAATCTATTGATTAGCTTGAGGAAATTCAATTTGTCTAATTGATTTCACATGTATTGGCACTCAACTTTTTCAAATTCACACTACAGTCAATAGCAACTTCACGATGTGGACGGTAATAAGCGCGATGAAAACTTTCTTCAAAGATTTCACAAATCCCCAGGATATGTACGCGACTCTTCAACCGATGTTTGTCGTTTCCCTTTTTCTTGGAACAATCCCTGTCTACATCAGTGGACCTCCTGGAGACCGTGTCATCCAAGCCTCATTCTTAGCCCGTCTTAATATGATTTGCCGACTTGTATTGTATTTAACGGTTTTTTATTGTGCGCTAACGACAAATCAATCTATTTTGAAGTATTTTTTCCAAACCAAAATTTCAAAAGTTGGTGACGTAATGCAGAAACTCAATGGCCTGCTTGGACTCACAATTGCTTTGTTCGTTGCAATTGTTAATAGGAATAAAATTAAGAAGTGTATAAATCTACTTTTCGATATCGAAAATCGTTGTGTCAATCTTGGAGTTCAATTCAGACATAGTCGGTCGTTTTTAGTAATGTTGAGGCCGATTTTTGGAATAACATTTTTGAATTTGAGTTTTGGAATAATAAGTGTAAATATATTTTTTGCGAAATATGACATATACCCCTCGATGCCAGCTACTTGTTCTTTCTTTGCGCCATGTGTAATGTTGGCTGGGATGGGAGTAATTTTTGTGTGTGTTACATTCAAACTGGGGGAGTATTTGAATTGCTTGAATAAGGTAGGTACTGGTAGATCACACTTCAGTGAAATTCAGTTTTTCTTTAGTGTTTTTAGAACCATTTTTAATATTCTTCGTACGTTGGAAAAAGCTCTGTAGTTCGTCAAGCAGCAAGCTTTTCTTTTTGAAGCCAACTTTCCGCCGAAAGCAATAGGAAACTCTTGGTGCTTAAAATTCAAACGAAATAGGACATTTTTTTATGCACATTCATATATTTTTGCACTAGTTCCTGGAACATTTGGGCATTCAACCACTAATTTGACACAAATGGGCGCATTCCAAACTCTAGGCCTAGCAACAGCAAACGATTTTTAGCAATTTGCACATTGACTTAAAATGTAGGGAGAATTTTGATCTTCAAATCCAGATCCAACCCAAAAATGCCTTACTTTGCAGGCAAAACTGAATCTCTCAAACAATCAGAAACGTTTGACTATCTAGTCCCTAGAATACGGAACTCGCCCATTGACTACTCTTTGAAGAATTTTGACGTTAGCTTTCGATTGCTTCCGACTTTAACTCCGATTTTAACACCTGCACTAAGAAACGGCTAATTGATGTTCGTTCTTTACCAGATAAGATGATTTGGAATCCTTTTTCGCTATAGTCTAATACACAACGTCATGCTCACCTCCGTGCGTTATTCAGCTTGATACTGCCCATACAATAACTCATGTCAAATTTGCACATTCGAACAAGTCAAAGAATAATAGAACGCTCGCCATTTTTTCACCGAACGACGTGGGAACCCAATAAAGTGTCTCAGTTTTATTTAGTATGTGTTATCCGCTTTCAGTGGCTGTGACCAACCAGTTCACGATCTAGGGCCCAGCTAGTCCACACAAAGGGCCCAACCCATAGAAGACGTCAATCCGTTGAACTTTAACGTACTGCCGGATAGAACAGTCTCATAGAATCTGTCACATCAATCAGCTGATTGTCAAAGGCGATGACATTTTCTCTTCATTCTCTCTCTGCTTCTACCAATGAAAAGGCGTTCTCTCAATTTCCTTGTGCGTGAACTTCATTATGTGAATGTGTGAACTTAAATCTATGATTGTGTATCCTGTCAACGGATCGACGGTTCGAAAGAGTAGAAAGGAAACCAACTTTATCGGTCGAAGTTCATCCATGCGTTGATTATGGGCAACCTCCCATAAGAATGTTTGTAGTCTATCAAGCTGTCAGTTAAAAACGGCGGCACAATGGATGGACGGATTCTATGGGTTGGGCATTTACGACTTCTTATGATTAGGGCACAAAAGACAGTACACCACATCCTATTGCTAATATTCAAGGCATGGGGAGTGAAGTCTGCAACATACGAAAGGGTAGGAAAGATTTTATGTAGTGGAACTTGAAACTCGAGTGGCATTAAGCTTTTCAAGGTTGATGTCTAAATAATGGGGGGAATCGCTTGTATTTTTTTCATTTGGTTGTATAATTCACATTAATTTTTTTGTGTGTTCTTATTTGAACTCACACCGATTCAAAAAAAAGTCTTGCTCTTAGTTTTACTCTTGATGTTTTTGTTTAGAAAGTTGCGAACCAGTTTTGCTAATGTGTGAGCTTATACACAGAAAACTTTTGTGAACTGCTTGCTCCTTAAAATGATATACCCAATGACTACCTCTTAGTTATAAACATATAGAAACCTACATATGTGTTTGTGCAAACAAATAATGTGGCAAAACTTTGGCTCAGCGCTTAGCATATGTTGAACTAGTATCCGTTTCGAATTACACACCCATTCCCAGTTCTAATTTCTCTGTCATAAGGAAGGCAGTTCCAATTCAATTAGACAACCAAGGACAAAAAGGGGCGAAAATCAATCAATTTAAATCGTCCACCAAAAACTTAATTACCTGTATGTGTCCTTAGTCTAATGAATTGATAAACATCTTGCTAATCACATTACGACTACTTTGTCAGCACCGAATTCAGTTCAAGTTCAGCAGTTGTAATCAGTCAATCAACATGGCAAGACGGATTGAAATATTTGTTCGGAACTTTCTTTGTCCAAAGGATCTTGTTGGCGCGCTTCAGTTAATTTTCTTAATAGCTCTCCTCTTGGGTGTTGTTCCATTTGGGCTATTCACCCCAACAGGGGAGTCCCCTTACATCTCGTACTTTGGCATTATTCTGCGAATCTGCATTCTAACGTATCTCTTTAGTTATTCGATTCTTTCAAATGAATCTCTCATAACACAGTACTTTCCATCGAATATCTCTCATGTGATTGACATGGTTCAAAAGACCAATGCCATGGTGGGTGTCCTGACAGCTTTAATCATGACTCTGGTTAAGAAAGAGAAGCTCAAAAGCATTGTCACTATGTTGAATACCATCGAAGAGAGACTCTACGACTTGGGTGTGATTTTCAAGCAAATAAAGTTCCAAATAATCTTCAATTTGAAGCTGGCCCTAGCAGTTGGGGTCAATTTATTTTTGATTATACTAAGTGCATTGAACTGGGAACTGAAGAAAGGCTTTTGGTACAGGCTCTCAACCTACATCGCGACGTTTTCCCCCAATTGGATACTCGCCGCAGTTGTTCTGATATCGGCTTGTTTTAATTATAAAATTTATCTCTATTTTAAGGCCAATAACAAGGTGGAAACACATTTCCTTTGATTGGAAGTCTAACACTTATGGGTTTTCTTTTTCTGCAGGTCCTTAAGAACCTCTCGAACCAATGGGAGAACAGGAAGATCCGCTCAATTTCGGCAAAGAGTCGTTCACTCAACTGTTTGGATTCGTTCTCTATGTACACAATTGTAACGAAGAATCCCTGCGAGATCATCCAGGAATCAATGGAAATACATCACTTGATTTGTGAGGCAGCATCGACAGCTAACAAGTACTTCACCTACCAACTGCTGACTATCATTTCGATAGCTTTCTTGATCATTGTCTTTGATGCGTACTATGTTCTGGAGACTTTGCTGGGGAAATCGAAACGAGAGAGTAAATTCAAGACCGTCGAATTTGTCACGTTCTTCTCATGTCAGATGATTTTGTATCTAATTGCGATTATATCGATTGTTGAAGGAAGCAATCGAGCCATCAAAAAGGTAAAACTTAAATCATGTCCTTAAGTTCTGTCTTAATTGAAATATGTATTCCTCTTTTCAGAGTGAAAAAACCGGAGGAATAATTCATAGTCTGCTGAACAAGGCAAAGAATCCTGACGTTAAAGAGAAGCTGCAACAGTTCTCATTGCAATTGGTTCATTTGAAGATCAATTTTACAGCAGCCGGGCTGTTTAACATTGACAGGACACTTTATTTCACAGTAAGTGTTTCAAATTGAGGGCGACGATGATTTTATCTAAAATTTGAATTATTTTTTAGATATCTGGAGCTCTAACTACGTATTTGATAATTTTGCTGCAATTTACATCGAGTGCACCGAATTTGAGAGGTCCTTGTATTTTTATGAACGTAACGAATACTACGCTGCCTTGAGGTGGAAATTGATTTAAGCGAAGAGAGTTTGTATTATTGTGTTTTATTAAACTTAGAAGTATTTGCATTGAGAACTCATTGTTGAGGAAATAAATTTTACTTAAAACCTGAAATTTGGTTTGTTGTTTTGTTTACTTTTTACTTAAAAAATAATATCCAATTCTACACTATTTGCAACAATACGAACAGAACTACAAGTTTGAAAAGGATTATGAGCATAAAACTTGAACTACGATACTTGTAAACTTAACGAACATACCCCAATAATCTGTTATAGTGATTGAGAATTGTATTATAGTTGATAGCTGTGTTTTCTTGGAAAGTGTATAGCCAGCTCTTAATAAAACGTCAATACTCGCTTCTCACTTTTATTTTCAAAATGACATTCGAATATTAGATGGCGCTGAATCGCATTGTAGACAACAACCATTAACGAACAAAGTGGTCTACAATTGGAGTCAACGCCATCTATTATTCGACTTCCTCCACACTTTATGTTCACTTTTGGTTACTGACTAATTTATTATCGCCTTTCTTCGGGGGATTTGACGTTTGGTTCCCCGAAGCAGTAAGCCATATCCGATTTTGAATGTTTTCTGACGTTTCCGTCAAAATCAAAAGGGATCTCACGCACACATTTTCAGTCGGTGGTAGTTTTTATGGGCACAGCCATTTTGTAGAGTCATTATGTACATTTTGTGATTTTTAGTTGAATGACAGTGCGATGCAAATGTGGTGCTCAGAAGAAAAGAAAGAACGCACTCTTTTTTTGTTTTGGAGAATTTCTATCTTTCAACGATTAGCCTCTTATCTGCTTTATTATGCTCAGTTATTCATATTTGTTCACTTACTCACTTTCCTGCTCTTTTGTCATAGAAGAAGAACTAGAACGTATGTCAAACTCCTTAAATTTTGACATTGACAGCATAATCAAATGAGTTTCATCTAACAGAGTGTAATTTTTAGAAACTTAAAAGCAATGTTGCTTTGTGACTCTCAAGCGAAAGCAAAACGGTCAACCATTATCCATGAATGAAACTGAAAGAGTTCCCATTTTCCGTATTTGTATTCTATAATCATGTATTTGAAATCTGGAATTCCTTAAACGACACAAGAAATGTATCACTCAGTAAAAAATGCTCCAACAAATAAGCCACTGTCATGCTTTGAACGCACATCATTTACCCCTCAGTCCAACTTCGGTCGAACTGTCAAATATAGGGGAAAGGGTTCAGTGACAGTTCAAAGACCGGCGAATGGGCGAACTACGAACTAACCATTTTTAGCACATTTAAAGGCAAACAATTGACAATTTTACTATTCTCAAAGGTTAAATTATCTATCAATTTATATAAAAAATATAATTTGTAATTGGTTTTTGTGAAAAAATCAACAATTCGCTGATCTTTCCGCGAATAAACGAACGCTTCTTGAGAACTATCAAATTTTATTCACATTCCACAGATGTGGAACGCAATCAACATTCGCCCAACCAAATCATTTGCGAGCGTGAGTCTTTTACAGCGCGCGGTGGCTGCTTCATTTCGGCCACTGACTTTAGGTCCGTTCGTGTACCCTTCTAAAACAGCGAAATTTAACGAAAATTTACGAATTTTTTTACGAAAAGTATGAAGAATTTTCGTAGTTTTTCGCAGAAGAGAGCGCTCACGTGAGAGTAAGAAATTTCCCCATGCTACGTAATTTTAGTGTAAGAAATTTCTTTGGACTGGTTTGTGAAAACTGTCAAATTTGTCATATGGATGTATTTTCTACTTTTTCTCGGTTAACCCGTTCGTTTACTATTTTGTAATTTTAGCACTCTGTAAGAGAACTTTACCCCCACTCATCGATTTATAATAATCTACGAATTTTAGTGCAAAAACGAACGGACCTTTTCTGTTAAGTTTTCGAGCTGGAAACAGGTGTCTGTGTCAAAATAACTTATGATTTAAAAAGAAACCACTAGATGGCCCACCCTTTATTTCCTCGTCCTCACAGCGTTCAATCATTTCAAGCGAACCTGCACCGGCATATCCTTTCGCCTTCTGCCCACTTTTCACTACAGCCCGTTCCCTAAAAAGGATTTGAACGGTATTAATTACAAATAAATATATAAACATTGACGCAGTATGTGCTAATTCTCCGACTACCACTGTGTCTGTATTTTTAGAGTTCAGTTTGCTACCTTCGTTATGTGAATCCGCTTCAATTTAGCAACTGTATGCATTATCTTATCATACACAGTTATGTTTCATTGCATCTAAATCATTTATCGATCGATCGATATCTTACAATTGTAATTGATTTTGCGTATACAATTGGCTGTAAATCAATTAGCATTTACGAGTAAGTGTCAGATTTGTATTTACTACTCCAATCGAACTACGCAATAAACTATCATAAGCAATTAAGTGCCATAGAATTGTCAAATTATTGATTTCAAACTCAAAGGACTATAATTCTTGTTTGGATTTGCGCGTCAATTATACTTTTATATTGACTTCTTCGGACAATTTTAAAAATATCCATTAGATACATTTGTACTCGAGTCATTTCTTTCACATCACTGGATGTACCCGTTTGGCGCCAGCCTGAATTACACACTGGGGTGGCTGGACGTAATTAGAAAGTACGTGCAAATCAGGACGAAGTTGGTAAAAGAGGGTAACAATCCTTTTGTAAATTTTCTGAATGATTTCATTCAAATTTAAAAATAACACGAAACTAGATATCTATCCTTTGACACACCTAAACAAATAAACGATTTATTTTACAACCAATAATGTTCACCCATTGTGATGGTGACGATGATTTAAGCAGGAGCAAGAAAAGGATTCCACCTTCGCATCACAAGTCCACTATCAATCACTTAAATTATACATTTGTGTCAACTTTAACCCGACAAAGTGCTGCCGACCCAGTTCAGTTGGTGTTTGGAAATTCACTGAATACAGACGTGTTCCCGCTCGCGATGGGTTTTAAAATTTTCGAGCGTCTCATCCAAGCGGATAATATTTACCAGTCAATAAAGCCGTTGGTGTATATCTCTCTATTCGGTTTGGCGCCGTTTCGGATGCGTTCGGAAACGGAAGTGCAAACATCAGCACCGCGGCTGATGATAAGTATCGGGCATTTTTTCTTCTACACTCTGTGCCTTGGACTGTCACTGTGGGAGGGCGACTCCATTATTGAGTACTTTTTCAAAACGAATCTCACTGAACTGAGCGACAGGACACTTATGCTGACCGGAGTGATTGCTATGTTGACTATATTTGGCTTTGCCATGTTCAAAAGGAATCGATTGATTAGAATTATTCAAAAGAACATCATTGTGGATGAGATATTTGTGAGGTTGGGTCTGAAGCTGGACTATAAGAAGATTCGGTGGTTTTCGTTCATCATGTCCTTGGGAATGGTTAGCTTTAATTTGGGTTATTTGTGCGTGAGCTATTTTTTGTTGGTGTCAGCCTGCAATAAACCTACTTTTGTGACGTTTACAACATTCGCATTGCCACACATCAATACAACGATAATGGTGTTCAAGTTCATGTGTACCACGCACTTGGCTAAGAGTCGCTTCCAGATGTTGAATCAAGTGAGTAATGTTTGCTACAAAATAGATTGTTTCCTTTGCACTGCTAAGAAGCTCTTAAAAGGTCCAGTGAATCCTGAACTTAGTGCTTATTAATAAGAGTTTCATTTAAATTCTTCAACAGATACTTCACGATATCCTCAACAGCTTGACTGAAAGCAAAAACATGGACCAATTGCCACTACATCACATTGCGGCTAATAAAAGGAAATCCACAGCACAAATCTACAGTATGGACTCTCTAATCCACCACAACCCTAGGCAAGCACTAAAAGAAATCACCAACATTCACAATATCCTGTGCGACATTTGCATCATAATTGAGGAGTACTTCACGTATCCATTGCTGACCATAATCACGTCATCATTTCTATTCATCCTCTTCGATGACTACTACATTTTGGAAGTATTACTCAGTCCGAATCGTGTAGGGATGTGGGAGGCTTATGAGTTCTTTGCCTTTTTCATCACTCAAATGTCCTGGTATGCAATTATCATTCTAGTTATAGTCGAGGGGAGTAGTTGTACGATTAAGGAGGTGAGTTTTATTCAAAAATAATTTCTCAAGATCATAGGAACTCCTCTTTTTAGACCGGAAAAACTGCAGCTCTGGTGAGTAAGTTGCTGAATGCGTCCGATGATCCAGTAATGCGCGAGCAATTAAAGCGGCTGTCGATGCAGCTGATTCATCGGAAAGTGCGATTCACTGCTGCAGGATTATTCAATTTGGACCGGACTTTGATATTTAATGTAAGATTTTTTTAGTTATGTCAAAATTAAATGAGTATACATATATTCTGTTGTTTTCAGATCTCGGGCGCTGCTACTTGTTACTTGATCATACTTATACAATTTCGGACGACGACTATTTTTCACGATAAGTCCAGCAATTGCTCTGCTCGATATGCTTATTAATATAAATTAAATAAATTTACAAAAAAAAGACAATTTGGTGAGAGTTTATAGTTTGGAAGAGGAACAATATCGAAGAAGATTAGCCGAATACTTTTCGAAAACACAGTTCTTGAGGGTAGCCACTGTGACTTAAAGATTTAGTGCGCAAGTCCCGATCACATCCATTCAATGTTCATAGTAATAGATGTAAATACTTCGCTCAGAATGCGAAAAAGAAACTGTGAATTACAGACGAATGACAACATCACATACAACTCTCTCTCCAGTCAAATTAGATACCACCCATGAAAAAGAAAAGAAAATGTTTATGATTGTAAGTTGAAAGGCTAAAAGCTATGACTCATTTGACTGGACCAAGGGTCTTTCAGAACCATAAACTCTTCCATCAAATCTTCGTTTAGGATGTACTTAGCTGAAACGTAGATGATGTACTCCATCTCTTGTTCTCAAATCATTCGCTTTGATGTATAAGAGTTTTTAAGAGTACTCCGCAACTCGTTGATAAGCTAAAGGTGTCTGATAGAAGGTGAGGTTTTAGGTCCCACTTATGAGAAACGCTGTCTAAAAACAAAGCCATGTACACTGTGGAAAGACTCATTGAAGTGGATATCGACGTCAGTATGCGTACAAAAAGGGCAAGTCCACAGAAAATGATCTTCAATATCTCGTTAAAAAGACAGAATGAGCACACTGCTCCCTGTGCCTTCTAGGACACTTGCTCGTTAGAAAAGCAATCTGTGTCAAAGATTCGACCAACGAATGGACAAGGCTATACCAAATGTATCGGTCTCTTTAACTGCAGTTGAATAGTGAACCTATTAAAGATTCGCTCTTCCGAGCTAAAATCCACCCAAAAATGCAGCTGTATTTTGACGTTTCAGCAAAACTAAATGGGACCTCACCCATACAGTGCAATATTGGGCATAACATTTGACAGCTCTAGGCGCAGCCATATTGTACCTATACATACAGTATGTACAATTTGTTGTTGTCAGTGTTATAACCACGTGCAAAAAATATTTTGTTCAAAAGGAGTGAAAGAGATAACTTGAAAAATTTATAGCTAGGTCTTGGTCATACGCTACTTCACATTTATTCACAAACAGGAGAACTTAGAACTGTTTTCGGTATCGAGGAGGCACGGAAAGTTCGAGTTGACTGTCTAATTAAGGTAGTCTAGTACACTTTCTAAAAAGTAACAGAACAGCTATATCTAAGAATTCAGCGCCACCTGTTGATGAGAAATCATAAAATTCTGGCAAGAATATAAAAAGTTGTTGCCAGCAAGTTGTTATACTTGCCTTATATGTGATTTTTTTCTTTACTGGCAACTACTGGCTGGTTATAGTTTAGGAGAAAAACACAGCACAGTTGATAACTTTTTTATACCCTTAGTCCCCCTTATTCCAAGTAATATTACACTTGGTTTTAATTGGTTTACAATTCCTAGTTAGCTTATGTATTACCGTGTACACATTTACATGCTTATCCTAACATTTATCCGCTGATTTGTATGAACCCAAACAAGTGAGTATGTATGACTGGTTCATTCTTTTGACTGAATTGATTGCTGTCAGAACTTTGGCTGTGGTGCAAGTTTAAGATTGACATCATTCATCATTTCAATTGAATGTGTTGTCTTGATGGAAAGAGAACCATAAGTTAGGTAGACATGTCTCTAAGCTGTCAAAATGGACATTAATTTTTTTAGTGGCTTGTCGGAGTATAAGAAGATTATTTTTGACAGATATGAGACCATTTACACGAAATTGACACTGGCTGACATTGACTGGTGTAAATTCTGACGAATATAACACTTTTAAATTGATCACTAAGACTGGAACATTGTGCCCTATGATTAGAAGATGAAAACACTAAATATTGGGGTCTACAACTTGAATAAGCAGTATTTGCTAAAAATTGTACATAGATACTTATGGGAATAAAATTAATATCTAAATGAAGCACTGCAATGAAGTTCTTAGAAGGCGTTTAAGACCGCCAAGAGACACAAAAATTTCATTAATAAATTGAATTACAATGACGAGCGAAAAATTGTATTAGAACTAATAAAATAATTACCTAGAAGACAGAACCAACTAAAAAACCCAACCCTTTTGAGCAACAACTTGCAAATAAATCATCCACAACGTCTTGCCTCTGTCCCAAGAGGTGCAGTCATTCCAACACCCATCGTCCCCAACATCTGCAAACAAAGTAAGTAAAACAAAAACTCGTAGGAACCTATTAAGGACAACATGAAGATTGATTGATGTCCTTGCCGTAGAAGTCATTTAAGGATTAATTTTTCACTTCAAATTGCAATTCAGTACGAAAACCGAAAAAAAAAACCGAAACTAGATATCTGAAAACGGTCATATCTCATCAAATAATCGTATTGCTTCTTTACTATCAATTATAATTGTTTGAACACCAAAAAATAAGTGCGTTGCGTATTTGTTCATTTCGACGGAAGCAATAAAGGACAGCCGTTGAATGTTTCGCACAACAACCGCCACCAATCTATCTAATTAGATAATTGTGTCTACTTAAACCGCAACAAGTGCCGATGGTATTCAGTTGTTGGCAGGAACTCATTCAAAACGGACGTGTGTGTTGTGTTTAGTCTACCATCGCGATGGGATTGAAAATTTTGGATCGGTTAACACAGGCCGATAACATTTATCAGTCGATTAAGCCTTTGGTGTACATCTCCCTAATCGGTTTGGCTCCGTTTCGGATGCGTTCCAAAAAGGAAGTGCAAACTTCTGCACCCCGCCTAATGATTAGTGTCGCCCACTTTCTGTTCTATGCTCTGTGCTTTGGATTGTCCTTGTGGAAGGGCGATTCCATAATTGGATACTTCTTTAAAACGAACATAACGCAGCTGAGCGACAGGCTACTCATGCTGACTGGAGTGATTGCCATGCTGACTATTTTTGGATTCGCAATATTCAAGAGGCAGACCCTTATTCAAATTATCCAAAAGAATATTGTCGTCGATGAGATATTTGTGAAGCTGGGACTAAAGTTGGACTACCGGAAGATCCTGTGGTTTTCATTCGTCATGTCCTTGGGGATGGTAACCTTCAATTTGGGTTATCTGTGTGTGAGTTACTTCCTGTTGGTTTCGGCCTGTAACATCCCTACTTTTGTGACTTTTACGACATTCGCACTGCCGCACATCAATACGACGATTATGGTTTTCAAGTTCATGTGCACAACACACTTGGCGAAAAGCCGATTCCTGATGATAAATAAAGTGAGTATAATCATAGACATGGGTTGATCTGACAGGACATGGGAGCATTGAAATTATAGCGTGCGTAAAAAGTTAATTAATGAATTGAGCGCGAAAAAATTATACGTGACATCTCTCAGGGTTGTTTGATTGATGAGGTGCACACATTCGCTATCTGTAAGTCTTCGCGAATCGTTTAAGGACTACGTGCATTGAGTACAGCCTTTGGTAGGAATCATGTCTCAGTAAAATAAGGGTGACATGCGTTGTCTTCCAAAATGCTAATAAAAGACTTAAGGGTCGATGCTTTAAGTGAGTTTTATACTACCGTCTCATGCCTTGAGGCTGTAAGATATCAATTTTTATTGTGGAAGCTGTAAAGGACTTAATTTGAAGGCTTTTCTTTAAAGATAAGAATTCTGTGCATACACTTCATTGGGTAAAGGAAATGATGTACTTTTTTACAAGGATATTCCAATATACACAGCGTGACAGTCAAATTCATAGGCAGTGTGAAAAGGGATGTATAGGCTACGACTATTGTTAGTTTTCCGATTTCCCAGGATATTTTATACACTAAATTGTTTAAGTACACTTTCCTAGAATCCGTGTACTTTGTATCAACTATTTGTATCATTTGTACAGATATATTTCTGTTTCTCATATCTGCAAAAATGTGAATAAAGATAGAATGGTATATAAAAGTACGAAAGAAGTTTAGATACAGTCGTTGCGCTGTTAAAGTAAATGGATTGACCTACATAAGGGCACATTTGTAGGTGCGGCACTGCAATCTTTTACTTAACGTGAGGGATCCTTTTATCATTTCATAGTGCAAATGGAAAGTATGAATTCCTTCTGCGCAGGACAATTATTGACTGAAGGAACATTTGCTACTATCCTTTGATTCTAAGGAACAGCACCTAGTGCATTTAATATACGATTTGGTTACCCATCACCCACCTAACCTATATAACAAATATGGTTTCTTCTAGAACTTATTTACAATTCTGTACTTCTTTCCAGAAAGTACGGGATGGATCTAAATCTGAAAGAAACAAACATTTGGACTTATTTGGTTAGAATGCTAGTCTAACACGCTTCATATGAAAAAGAATCGATGAATTAGCCGGATTCCATAGGCCAACAGAGCACGTTCCTGATCTCTATATATTCTAATTTGTTTCACTCATCACGCTATCCTAACATCTACAATTTCTAAGGTCCCATTAACCAATCCCGAACACTGTCCTCGCGTCTAATTAAATTTTATATCTTAAACTCTCTCCAATGTTTAAATGTTTTGATCCTGCAAAAGTGGATTGCGTTTAACATCTGAAGACCTTGTACTTCTCTCATCGTTTTTTACAGGATTAATTTTATAATTCACAAGTCATATCCACTTAGGACTTTTTATTGAATCCTTGAGGTCCTATACAAAAGCTTTTTTCTACTTTTACTAGCTCTTTGAAGAAGATCCTCTTCGGTCCCAACTGCCCTGCTTTTAATTCGGAAGTGTGTTTGTAGTCACATGTCTTTCCGAACTATAGAACTGAAGAATCTCTTAGCTGAAGTGTTGTGGTTGCCTGATAACTATTCACTCGATATGGCCGTGTCAATTTACTCGGCGTCTTTTGGCCTTCTAAACTAGATCCACATTCACTATAGCTTATAGTGTTTGCAGTTGCTTTTACTTACTTACTTAAAGGCTACTGACTCTTGTAGAATCTCTGCATGAAACATGGCTGCCCTCCATCATCTGCGGTCCCCGGAACGCTGTCCGCAGTTGCGAAGACCAAGTTTTCTAGCTTCCACGACAACCGGAGGTTCGGACTTCTTCGCTTTCGTCTCAAAACTTGAAGGCTACGATGCAAGAATTCTATTCGCTGGAGCATTGTCGTCCATTCGTTCGATGTGGCCAAGCCAATGTAGGCTTGGCTTTTTGGACTACATGCACAGCTACTCCTTCTCCATTCGCTCTCCTCGCATAAGGGACCAATATTTGCTCAGCTTTCTTACTTATGGTCCAGCACTTGGCTCCATACAGCAGGACTGGTAAGATGAGCATTCTCTTAATTTGGTCAACCGACTTAGAAGTTTTGAACCCAGTTGTTGGGCCAAACTTAAGTAGCTGTGCTGCTAAAATGGTACTAGGTGCTGGTTCCGTATTGATTGGAAATGGGTTGCCTTCTAAGCCTATCAATCTCTCTATTTATAGCCCGTTGAGCAACTGCTTCAAGTTTTGCTTAAGACGATCAACACTTACCCGCGTTTCGGCGTGTGGATTGTCTTCTTTATTTTTAGCCTGTGTTCCGGATTTAAAGCCAATTGCTAGCTCCCAAAATTTGAATATTGTTACGCTCGTGAGTGGTCCCTTTTTAAACAGAATTCTCGTCTCTTCCCAACTTTTCGTTCGGTATTCTTCTCTCTTCTGCTCTTGTCTTGCGCTGCTGCCCTTTTCTATGTGCATTTTCTGTCATCTTCTTCCACTGAACGCGTTGTTCATCGTTCTAAAGGCTCCTTTTTTGGTGGTCACTGGTTCACTTTTGATAATGTTACTGCCACTTTTCTTTGGCGATCTATTAATACTATTCACCACAAAACATAGCAATTTGTTCCTTACCGTTCTAAGTAACCTTTAAACTGAAAGACCCATTCCCATCTTGGTACAAGTATCATAAAAAAATCTCTCTAATCCATATTTTTTCAACAGATCCTCCAGGACATCCTCGACAGTATGATTGAAGAAAAGAACCTCTCCGAACTATCGCCATTTCATTCGGTGGCCAATGCAAAGAACTCAACACCTCAACGCTACAATATAAACTCCCTGATCCACCAGAATCCAAGGCAGTCACTCAAAGAAATCATCAATGTTCACAATCTTCTCTGTGACATTTGCATTATCATTGAGGAATATTTCACATATCCTTTACTGACGATTATAACAATATCATTTCTATTTATCCTATTCGATGTCTATTACATCCTCGAAGTTATGCTGAATCCGAATCGCGTGGAATACTTTGAAGCTCATGAATTCTTTGCATTTTTCATCACTCAAATGTCCTGGTATGTGGTCATCATTCTGGCGATAGTCGAAGGAAGCAGCAGTACAGTTAAGGAGGTGAGGTTTTTTTCTATAAATTTGATATTTAACTTATGCATCGTTTTTTTTAAGACCGGTAAGAGTACAGCTTTGGTTAGCAAGTTGATGAACGCAACAGAGGATCCGGAAATGCGTGACCGACTTATGCGGCTATCGATGCAATTGGGCCATCGAAAAGTCCGATTCACAGCGGCGGGGTTGTTCACTTTGGATCGAACTTTAATATTTACCGTAAGTCTTAAGGGTATTTTATCTAAAATCCGCTTTAACAAGGACTTGATTTATTTAGATATCGGGAGCTGCAACTTGTTATCTAATCATTCTTATACAATTTCGTACGTGGCCTATTTATCATGAAGAATCTAATAAGAATTGTACTGCAAATTATATTTAGATATTTGCATATGTATGTGTATGTTTAGATTTTAAAATAGTCTTCTTTTTCTTGTAATAAAAGTCAACCAAACTCAAATGAAACAGAGCTAGAATTATATTTGCTTTCGAAACTGTTAAGGGACAACCATAATTGAACTTAGGCTCTGCACGCTGCCGTACGTAGTCATCGATGACTTTTCGCTCCATTTTGTTCACTTTTGCAATTATCAAGATTATGATATTAGCTATCGCACGCTTAATTCAATTATGATTGGGGCTTTACACTCGAATATGAAATTTAAAGAAGAGTTTACAGAATGTGGAATAAGTAAACTTTCGTCTTGCGTAACGTTCTTGGGTCGTATGGGAATGATAGTTGTTTGGCACAGGATGACAAATTGAAAATTAGGTTCACCGGTGAACTATATCAGATGGAAAAGGATGTGGTTGTAGTCCAAAAGGCCAAAATATACCGCCTCCATAAAGCCCTTAGTATTTTCCAAGTACAGTCGCAGGTTTGAAACAATAAAGAAGAAGGAAACTTTGGTACAAATGGCAAGCTGTTACGGATGACGGATGACAGATGACAGGTAAGTTCGTATGCCATCTTTGTTGAATTCAATTGACATGTTAGCTCATTTTTGGAGTTTTTTTTAGTTGCAATTAGCACCTTTAGTTCGACAAGTCGTTCACTTGTCCACAGTGTTATTGCGAAGTAGATATCATTCGAAAATAAAATCGAGGGACGGGGAATGAAAACCGCTTTCTTGTTGCTTGGAACACCTTCCTGTCAAGGGACTATGTAGCATGATATCTGGTACTTTATTCGAAGAGCATTGAACTCTTCTCGAGAATACTTCAAGCTTTGATTGTGTTCTACACCAGTTGATGCTTTTATAAATGCCTGCCGGTTGAAAAGAAGGTGACGCCTTCTTGTATTATTGCCCTTATTACAGACTCTGGGACGGCTATTACCACTTCTAATAAAAGTGCTTGGAAAACGAGCTGAGGTCTGGAAGGTGATTCATTGTGCCATACCCAACAAAAGAGAGAGATCCTCGTTTATATTTCAACAGTTTGATGGAACTACTAGCGGCGAATATAGTAAAATTACTTACGCATGTTATCCACTTAATTTCACATCACTGCACTCCATTGCATTACGCATACGTCATACATTAACAGACATTCGGCGGAATCATGAAAAGTAACACATTTTACAGGAAATTAGGTTCCACAAAAAGTGTCTTCACTAAACACATCCAAGACATACTCCCTTAAGTTTGAACGTCGAATGCATACTACTATCAAATGTACAAACCACTGAAACTGTTCTAAATTATAACAAAACGAACAGCTGTTACTGAATGTCACTGAAATGACACTTCAAAAACAAAAAGATGGCAGAAAAAGAAGTGCCCAAGAAAATGTAAGTTTCTGATTGTTTTTACAAAATTAAATGCATAAAAACTATTAAAATACTTAAATTCTCTATTAAAGGACCCACAAAGAATGGCGAAAGCAAGTAAAGAAACTCAGAAGGAAAAAAATCCGCCAGAAACTCGCCGAGGAACGGAACAAAAAAGCCGCCGAAGGTACTAATTGAAATGCAAAACCTACTTAATCCCATTTAATGTATTTATCTCAGAAGAAGCATCGCACCTTAATGACCCAGTATACCAGTCCTGGCTGCAAGAACAAGAAGCTCTTGAAGCCGCCCAACAAGAACAAGAAGAACTAGAGCGACAGCATCAAGAGGAACTCTGGTTGCGACGTGAACTTCTCGCTGAGAAGGAATTCCGTGAAAAAAAGCGAAAACAGGAAGCTACCCTCGCAGTAAAAGAAGCCGAACGTCTTCGGATTCAGAAAGAGTTTCAAGAACTCCAAGAAAAGGCACAAAAACGACGAGAAGAGCGCAAACAGCGCGAAGAGCAAGCAAAACTCGAACACGAGCAGATGATGGAAAGAATCGCTGAATACATTGAATCTGGAGGGACAGTTCCAGAGGAACTCACCTCCAATGTACAGTCGAATCCGAATAAGCCACTCTGTCCGTTCTTTTCAAAGACAAACGCTTGCCGCTTTCGAATGCAATGCTGCCGCAACCACATTCGTCCAAAGTTGAGTCGAATTCTGTTCTTTCCAAACTTCTTCACGCACATCAAACTGGAGCAGAAAGACGATGAGTGTGGCAGTGATATGGGACTCGAGTTTACCGAGAATCAACTGAAGAACGACTACTTTGAGTTCTTTGAGGATGTCACGGCGGAACTGAAGAAATATGGCGAAATAGAGAACTTCAGGACGTGTATGAATACGCAGCCGCATTTGAGAGGGAATGTCCTTGTCGAGTACAAAACTGAAAGGTTTCTTTTACCTTGAAAAGCAACGAGAGTGTGTCTGTGATAAGTTTGTTTTTTTTTTTTTTTTCATTTAGAGAGGCTCTGAAGGCATTTATGGAACTGCAAGGACGATACTATGCTAGTCGACAGATAAACGTTGAATTCTCCTCAATAGTCACGTGGAAGAGTGCTATTTGTGGTACGTGTTGTGGCTGATTGTATCCTTTTTGATAATGAAACGATGGAAAGTAATAATTTGTTGCTTTGGAAGCATTAGGAGCTGTGTAGGTTTTGTAGGTACCAGTGTGACGTCTATATTTCAGAAACGGCCTCTCATTTTCTCCCAAAGTTACCTTAGGAAAGCAGCATGAATATCTCTCATCTAAAGGCTATCCTGTTGAATTCTAAAATGGCCTTGAGTTTATGAATCTCCTCAAGCATTATGAGGGGTCAACGATTGATTGGTCTGCTGAGAACTTTCTTCCATCGATCGGTTCCTTGCCAACAGAGTATGGTGTTAGCGATTGTAGATCCTCTACACAAAGTTTTACCAATTTTTTGGTGCTTGTCCTTTTGGGCGATAGGCGCCAGATCTTCATATTATTCAGGGCCTTCCTGTTGTTGAGTGCACTCTATTCCCATTCGTTTTTCGTTTGTTTAGGCTTTAGTATCTTCTTTTATCGAATAATAGTAATAAAAACAATAAAAAAACAATCGCAAGAAAAAGAAATATTTCCTTAACCATTGTCAGGTTTATCGTATACGAGAAAATGTCCCAAAGGAAGGGATTGCAACTTTTTGCACATCTTTAGGAACCCAGATAATTTGTATAACATTTCCGTCTTCAAGCAGGAAGAATCTATAAGAAAGACAAGTCGGAATGCTACACGGGACGGTTCTGTTATGAGGTATGAACTTTACATTTTAAGAATCTGTTGAACTGATTTGTTCTTTTTGTAGTTGGAACGATGGCGATAGCTCCAAACGTAACTGGAGGTGGTCTGAAAGTCCAGAACCCAGTGCAAATGGTGATGGACAGTCGGGGGAAAACCATGCAACCAAAAGAAGAGAATCCTTTTCAATTAAAAGCCGGAACAGTGAAAAGAGATCTAAATTCGATGATAAGTATACTAGAGAAAGGAGTTCTAGTTACCGATCGAGGGAATCATCTTCATATAGCAGCCAAAGACACGGAAACAGTGATAGGAAATCGCACCATAATCAGTCTAGGACTCATTCTAGTCAAAACTCAAGGAAATCGCCGGAAAGGAATTGGAGTAGTGAAAGAAAACATAAGGACAAGAAGTCCAAATCTAGAGAAAGAAGCTCTAGTACGAGTTCGGGTGGTTCTCGTAAGAATGGGAACTCACGCAAAAAGAAAGACGAAAGACGAAGTCGAACCAAAACCCCTGAAAGCTCACGAACCCACCGTCGTCATCGAAAAACGCATCACAAAGATAGGAAGCACAAAAATAAACCAAAGAGGAGTAGTTCATAGTATTCACATTTAGTTCATCAAATGGATTCCACACTGCTCTGTGGTTAATGTTTCTACTAAACCAACGAAATTGGACGTTAATTTATGTTAAGTATTTTTGTAAGCAAGTGAATAAAATAAATTGTTTTGTTAAAAACAAAAAAATCTAGTCTTTGAGGGAAGGTAGCAATGCACTGGGCAGAATGAACATGGTTAAGGATTCAAACTAAGGACTGATTTATAAGTAAGTCCGGCTAAACAAGCCAAATCTATTCTCTACTGACAGGTGTTCAAGTGTTTGATAGTCTTAAAGCCGTAACGTGTTGTGCACGATTTACATTTGTGCTCGTGTAGAAGGTTTCTAGGGTCTTATACCGATCCATCCGACGTGCAGAGGACTCAAATCAAACCAGAAATCAGGTCATTCAAGAAAATAAAGCGGCGAGTATTGATAGCCGAACTCCTGCCGAACTTTCTCAAGCGCCGCCAAATACATCGGCAGATTTGCTTGGGATATCGAACAGTTTCCGCAGGAGTGAAAAAGGGGGAAACCTTATGGATTGTGGGATTTGGCGAAGTATATGTGCTCTGCCAGCCGTAGCCAGAATAATGGCAATAATATTTTATTTAGATCCCTTTCTCAACGTTGAACCACATAAACATCATAATAGTATCATATTCGAGCAACACGTTGAGTACAGGTCTTGCCTACATCAGCAGTTTATCTACTTTGAAAAGGCTGCCGACAGTTTGAATAGAGAAGGTTTCTAATTAGCCCTGCGCAGGAAAGACATCCTAGAAAGAGTCATAGTTATTATCAAGACTATACAGGAGAACAGTTGGTATATGTCACGTCTTGCAAAATGGTAAGGTGCCAGAAGAATTCGAAGCCCGAAGTGAAGTACGCCAAGGATGCATAGTGACATCACTGTTGTTTTTTCTGGAGGATATCAGATATGTCCTACGTGCATTGATGGAAGGAAACTATGGCATACGTTGGACTATGACATCTTACTACGCTGACAATGTTTACTTTCACAAGGGATAATGGATCTCCATCTTATGGCCAACAATCCAGAAGCTGAAGCAAACAAAATGGAACTAAAAACTGGACACTCACTACGCCGCGAAGTCAACTTTATTGCGAAATACGTCATGCAGTGCAATCCGCTCACCCAAGCAGGCAGAATAGCGAACGGAATAGGATGTCCTACGTGAACGTGGCGCAGAAATGAGTTGGAGAGATCTCAAATGCATTGCAGAAGTTGGAACACGATGGTGCGCTGGCGTTATTGACGCCTGTAAGTATATAATGCATGAAAAACGTTTTACAATTTTAGCCCCACTCTTTGAAATTTGATAATTTACGAATTTTAGTGCAAAAAGTACGCGAACGGACCTAATTTGTAATGACTTTCCACTTAGTTTCGTCGATTTTCACTTAATTCTGATTCCATACGTAGAGACCGGTTTCATTCGCACATTCCGTGGCTACATATGACATACGATGACGTTCCCTTAATGCAATTATGCGCAGAATTTTTGTTTGATTATGACATTAGCTATCGCACGCTTAATTCAATTATGGTTGGGGCTTAAAACTGCCTTTATGAATGCGAGTATGCAGTAAAGTTTACCACTTTTGATTGAATCATTCTCTGGACTCTAGCGCCATCAAAGAAGTAAGTAAGAAACCACAGTATCCAACATGTCAAAAGAGCTCCAGAACAGTTTCGAAAACACCTCTTAGAACTGAAAAAAATCTAAAAAAATCGCCTGAAAACTTTAAAACAGCAATCAAAACAACAAATATTTCATTTTATTTATTTTTTTTTTATTTATTTTTTAGGATTTTTCATTTTGTTTTCTTCTTCTGTGAAATTTATTATTAAAGAAACTTCTTTCAGTAAAAAAAAAGAAAATAAATATTCATTGTAAAAAAAAAAAATACAGAAGATGATCGGGCAGAAGATGTACACCTCTCCTCTCTGCTTTAACACACACGCGCGCGCACAATTGCACTGGGGGCCCTTTTAAGAACTGCCGCATAAGAATACTTTTATTTTGTTTTTCCAATAATTGTTAAGCGGAGTCTCTAACTAAGAGTTAAATTACCCTAAAGAAAGAATACCAGAGGAGGAATAGTAAGTGTAGGTATAAAAGTAGGGAGACAGAGACACGCCCACTCGCGGCCGCGGAAATACTATAAAATATAGTGTAAATCAAGTTTGTTTTTCTTCTTTTTTTTCTTTTCTTTTCTTTTTGTTTTGAGTCATTTTGGTCGTCGAGCTTACAATACAATTATAAACAAGGAGGGAGGAAGGTAAAAAAAAAAAAAGATTACACAAAAAAAATGCGAAATAATATTAATAAAATCTAAGACTAAGAACACACACACTATCCAAAAAAAGCGAACATCTTATAGACGAATTCCTGGATTTGTGGCAGCAACATAACGCAACAGTTCTTCGTTATCCTCGCAAATCACTGGCTTCTCGTGATAGCATGCAACATCATGCCATGCGATACCATCATTGTATACGTTATTCAATACAGACAAGCATTGTTCCTTGGTCTGATTGATGTCGTATTCAGCGTTGTCGGGTTGTGGGCGCTTCTTGTGTCCTGTCTGTGACCATGGATTGTAACCCCAGCCTTGTGGAATTCTGTTGGTGGCTTGAATCTTCTCACGAGTTGCGGACCAGAACCATCCATAGATGTTCTTTGGTTCCAAATCGGGACGGTTTTCACAACCGGCGAAATCGCAGATACGGCCAGCGGTCCAGATGTATGGGACATCGTTTTGTTGGATCACACGGAAGATTAGATTATTTTTCTCTTGGGTCTCCAAGGCGACCAAGTCCATGCAGTATTCACGGCAGAGATTACGTCCGTCTAACCAATCGACCTTCTTGTTGGCCAAAGATGGTACATGACTGCTCAGGAACATGTTCTTTCCACGGTACGAGAATTCCTTTGGTCCTGCAAAAAATGGAAGAAAAAATGCTTAGTCATTGTGCTTAATGATGGACTAAAGATTAAAAGTCAATTAAGGTAACCTCATCACCTCCTGTACATCAATAAGTGGTCATTAAGTGTCGACTGGAGTATCATTAAGGTGTTGTTTTTGTTGCGTCTCTTGCGCAACGTAATCGCAGTTCAATAAATGCATTGGCCCACTTTTTCCCTCTCTTTCTCTCTATCTGTGTGCTATTTGTTGGCTATTTCAACAGCTAAAGTCTGTTTTTCTTACTTTTCGAGTGTATCTGTTGCAGACACGAAAGAGATTCGCTTTAAATCAACAAAAACAGTGTCACCAATCGGCGGCGGCGACATTCGCTTTCTTTTGAATTGGATACACAAACAAACAAAAAAAAAAAAAAAAAACACACAGCCACTCATATTTGATTACCTAAGGATCCAGAATCTCCTCTGAACTCAATGTAACAGGTTTCACATTTGGGGCAGCCGTGTGCCGGTGTAGAAGACCTGAAAAACTTGATTTTCAGATTTTAAATTAACGAGCATGTGACTTGGGGATTTTTTGGAATTCCTGGGTGTGGTTTTGCAAAACTGCTCCATCTGCAAATGGATTACTTAACTATTGACCAAGATAAGAAGAGGGGTATCCAACAGCACTTAATACCCGCAGAAGGTCAGTGTAGAAAATTCAATTAAACCGTTTGTACCGGGCACCGGTGCTTAAATTACATCGTCATCTTCATAAACTTCACTCGCAAAGAGTCTCTTGTGTGTATGGTGCTGGTGATGCCCATGGCATGTAAAGAAAAACTAGTTTCATTGAACTACTCGTTTGCGTTTCCATGCCATCGGTCCAAAAGACGGATTATGTAATTTTCATCGTCGCAAAACTATAGATACTCAACTCAATGTGGACGTGGATACACCATCTCTGGTGTAATGATGACTCCTTATCGCCACCGCTTCGGCGGTCGTCGGCATCGACCGTGTCGTGATTAACCTGGCCTTTATGTCGATTCTCAAACAAAACAATGCAGGGGAAATCTTTACGATTTTTTTTCGTCGTCTTTCTTGTAACAACAATGTTTCCATTGCCTGTTGAAAGAGATGTGTTTTTTGTTTGTGAAAACAGAAAAAAAAAAGTTTTTCTAAGGCTTTGTGTGATGCAATGTGGTTTTTCCATTGTAAATCAATGAGTAGACCTAAAAAGTTTATGATATTTCGAACACATCATGAACAGATACCCAGAGGCCTGAAATAAGTCGGCTACGACACCAGGTGGTAGTTTAAATCTTAGTTGGTACTTTCTCTGGAGATTTCATTTTAACGACAGTGTCTGTCTTTACCACATAATGGTACAAGTTTTAAAATAAAAGTTCAAACTGATTGGTTTTGGATCAATATTGTTTGCTGATCTATAGCTTAAGTAGCCCTGAATATTCAACTGAATGCTTTGTTGAGCTGCACACTATTTGATTAGTTGCATCAAGGAATATAGTTGGTGTCAAAGAACATCTGCAATTTCCCTAACAAGCATCAAGCTCTTTTGTTGAATGAGCATGCACACGGCTTAGAAGAGGAACATAAACACATTGAACTAACAGAGTGGAATTCATTGCATCTAAAACTCAATACTGTCATAGTGTCTTCTTTCTTCTGCCTCTCAAGCGAAAGTAAGACTCTTAATGTCCCTTGCATTGCTGAAAAGAAAAGACCTACTATTTGGCGTCACAGATTCTGCAAAGTATATAGGTTTCTCTAAGTGGTCCAAGAAGTACGTTCAACCAGCTGACCAGGCTTCAATGCAGAAGGTATTTATTCGCTCAAGACTTGTATGCAACGCCTACATCTGGTGATGATAATGATAGGTCGTTATCGACATCGAGGCGCCAACGTCTTATGATAAATACCTTATCCATGCCGATCGGTGGCAACAGCTGGGTCACTGTAACACTGCAAGGCTGCTTTGACCCATGCTTAGTGAAACCAGGTCCATCGGACTTCTGAAACACAAGAGAGGCACTCTTTCCAAAACCGTAAGCATCCTTACCGAACATTGTGCAATAGGAAGGCAAAGACTGGGCATCTCCTACAAAGACTTCTGCAGAAGCTGTAGAGATGAAGAAGAGGAGAAGACAGTCAGACCTCCTATGGACGTGCCCAGCACACGCCGAAAGTCCACATTAAGTGTATACCTGTTCAACATTCTAAGCGGTCTCAGGAATGCCTGTACGGCTAAGATTGACTCCTTCATACTAAGGAGTAAATCGTACCCAGAGTAAGAGGGCACCTCACACATCGGCAGCACAATGAACCTATTCTTGCTCAAAGTACACCCTCACCGGGGGCCGCTTTTAACCAACCAGCAATAGTTAACACCCTTAAACATCGTACAAATATCTCGTGTCTTTCCCCAATTTATCGCTTTTCTCATCAAAAATAGTCTTCACCTCAAGCGCAAGTTTGGATACACCTACTCTCAGATACAGGAATTCGTTTCCCTCAACATTGCTCATCATTCAACCTCTCCAAATTGAAAGGCACCATCAACTGATACCTCCTATGTCCTTCTTCACCGTTTTTCCAAACGACCCTGTCTTGAATCATCAACAAAAGACATTAAAAAAACAGAAAGAATTATTGACGACTTTACAGAAAAAAAAAGTTCGCTATCCAACTCTTTTGATTCCTAAGAAGGTGGGCAATTTGATTTTATGTTTCTTAAATGTTTGTGTGTTTTCTTTTTCACTTCGAATGGTATTCTATTGAATATAACTTAAAAATGAATATTCTTTCAGAATTAAATCAATTGGTCAACGAATTTCCCTACAGATGGTCTCATTTGTCCCTGTATGTCTGTGACATTCTACTTCATGAGTCAAAGGTGTAGTCAAAGGTGTCTGTAGGTGTAGAAATTGAATGAATAAGCAACAATATAATCCGATTAGTCTCGATTTGGCTCTATATTATAGATAAAAAATCTAAAGAAGTTAACCCATTAAACAAAATCGTTAAAACCTTAGTAATACGCAGACATCTATGTTGCTCTAAGAATGCTACAAATATATGGATTAAATCAGCATTCAAATCCTCTTCTGATGGACAAGCAGAAGAATACCCCAAGTATCCAACAATCTCCATCAAATTCTGTTTATTACACCAGACTACAAATTTAGTTCAGTCGCATAAAATCCCTGACTTTAGTGCCCTCTTAAATAAAACCAGCCAGCCACCCACCAGGATATAAACTTAAATTAAACAAATTGAATCCATTAAAAACCACAAGTGATTATCTCAAAGAAAACACTTAACTCGGTTTCTTTTTTTGCTTTTTTATACCTGTTACATAAGTCCTACCTACAAATCGAGTATCCGCAATGATGGCAATAAAAATCCACTAAAAACAAGTTCGCGTTACTGTGGAACTCCTCCTGCAAATTACTCTCTGTCATGCAATCGAAAGAATTCTAAAAAAAAAAAATTCAAATATCCCAAAAGATTCATTCCCATAAGACGAATTGTAATTTTAAATTTTCTCAGATACAAAAAAAAAAAAATAGAAAGAAAAACGTGATTGAATTTTGCAATTCAGTGCTTTTTTTGTTTTGTTTAAATTAATTTACAACATTTGTTCATGCCGTTTGCCATTGTTGCGGTTTAATTACTCACGGAATCATCAAACAAATTCACACCACACAATCACAGCTAGCGGAACACGAGAAATTCGCTGAAAGGTTAAAGTTTTTTTTTCCGAGACGAGGTAATGAGACACAATTTTTAGGTGAGTGTGGCGTAAAATTTATTTGATTTGATTCAGGTGTCAATTGAAAGATAATACACACGAAATTGTGTTTCAGTTCAGCGTGCGCGAACGGACGGAAGTAGGTTAATCATATGCGTGAAACTATCTTAAGCAGCCGTTTAGGCAAATTAAGTTACATGGGCTTTTGGGTTTGAAAGTAAAAGGTGGCAGAAGTATTGAATTATGTATCTTTTGATTTGAGGAGATAGATAAGAGATTTTTTTTTAAATGGATTTACATGGCGTATACGTAATCTTTTTTTTTGTTTTTGGCCAGAGAAATATTGTTCAGGATGCAAGTGGCTTACGTAAGTTGTGAGCCTCCATTGACTTAATATGGAGATATTTAATACATAAATCTTTTGTTGTTTTGATTTGTTCACTATAGGCTTCAGATATATGTGAACTATCCCGTCCACAGCATTAGATATTTGTGGCTTCTGCTACTGATTATTGTGGCATCATTTTGTCGCTTTTCATGAAGCCTCTGACACTTGACTAACCTCGAAGTCATTAGAACCAGAAGCAAGCCAGTCCTGAAGGTAGGGAAAGTTGGCCTTCAACTTGCTAAGGTATATGTATTTCGCAAGCAAATGAAAGAATAAAAAGGTATCTTCTTCTCTCAGAACACTGTAACGTTTTGTATGGGAAGATTTGACCAGTTAAAGAAGCTCTGTTCTGGCTCGGAATGATATCAGCATCAGCAGCCTCTACTGTGTGACCGCCTGTAAGAGACTGCTGCTTGAAATGCAATCTCATAAACCATATCTAAAACCTCACTACTTGCAAGCTTCTGTTAAGACTCGATACTGTTGATAAATAGTACGAATAGGAAAAGGTCTTTTTGTAAGTCCTTTAAACTATAAAACGTGAGGCCAACAAAAGGTTTTGTGCCTTCAGTGTGCAGGAAACCATAACCTCTTGCGCTGAGTTTCACCTAGGGCACTGTGCCATCCAGGGTAACTTAATGACTAAATAACTCGACAGGTTTGTCACAAATCTTCCATTCTACCCGAAAAGGAGGATCTTAAATTGCCTCTTATGCTACCAATCGCAGGTGACTGTACTGTACCACTTGGTCCATTGCAAAGCACATCTGCACCAAGCTGGGATCTTAAGCGGTGCCACAACCTAACTAAGCTAAATAGGTTCTATATTAGTACCATGGCAGGAGTCATCACAGGACACTGTATGTTATCATTGAGAAGCACGTAACAAGATTAGGACTCTCTTCTAACGATTTTGCAGGAACTGCATGGAAAAGGAGGAGGAGGAGCCTATTCTTCATCTTTTGCGTAGCTGTCATGCGCTCTCAATCTGACGGAAGTTGCATTTAGGCGACTTGGGAGTCAATCCCATCCACCACTTCTCTAGCTTCGTAATAAGCTCCTGCTGGTTTTAAAGGGAAAGGCTGAGAATACTCGATTCGGAAGGTAACACAATCGGCCTTTCTGGCCTAAGTTTGACTGTGCCCAATGTAGTCAGCCTATCTAACCTGTAGCCAAAAACATGCTATCCAAACAAAGTATCGAATAGACACATTCCTCAAAAGTTCTTCAAAATAACTCATAAAAATTCCTCCATATACACCACTAAACCATCTCAAAAAAGGCGAATAGAAAGCGAAAGCACACGGCAATAAAATTGGTTTCTAATACTTCAATACAAAATAGCAGCACGTATCTAAAACAATTTCATCTAATCACCATGTAGATTACATCAAGTACATTAAATACATAACGAAACTCAATAAAACCGGGTCAATATGTCTTATGGCCAAGCACGTTACTTGAATAATAATTTTTTTGTTTGATGAGCAAAGCTATCAAACAAGCAAAACGTTTGTGTGTTTGCTGCTTGATTCGGTTTGAAACGCTCAATATGATGGCAGTGGACTGCAGTTGCGCGCACTTGAGAAGGTCTTGAAGGTGAGGGTGAGGGTGAGGGTGAGGGCAGCAGCCCACTTGGAAACAAAAAAAAATTTCAGGCCAGCACATGTGCCATTCTGACTGTTAATTAGTGAAGTGAAATTCGTTTAAAGCCAAATTTATGCACAAAAATTAGCAATAAGAAATATTATACGAGTATATCCGTACCGGACCGGTAAAGTATTATGTCAAGGTTTCATTTGGAACCAAAAAAAAAAAAAAAACTTCTCCCATTTGTATGCAAATTAAGTGCTAAATAAAAACTTTTTTTAAAAAATAGAAAAGAACCAAAAAGAGTGGGGGAGAAGAACGTGCAAATTAAAATCAAAAGTTGCTCCACCAATGGAACTAGAATTAGAGAACCAGAAATTGAAAGTGCCACCACGTTGTTGTCATCTTCGACAAGTTAGATACATCTTTTAATTCGTGCGTGTGTGCGAATATCTATATCTATATCAAGCAACTGCCACTTAAATGCTTAAGTGATCACGCTTTAAAGAAGTGGAAATTTGCACTGGTTAATTGTGACTTGAGGCTCCAGGCAAAAATATATAAAAAATTTGCAATGCATGACATCTATCCACACAAAAGATACATCACAGAGAGAGAGAAAGACAGTGGTAGTGGTAAATTTTGTATAATTAAATTCATAGTCATGAGTTGTGAAGACTAGAATTAACACTGAACTATGGGGATTGTTCTATGTTGATAGTGCTGCGATGACGTGGATGCATACTGCTGCTGGAGTGATCTTTAGTTCCGGATGTGCTTTGATGATGTGGGAATTCTTCGAAGGTGGCAACGTTACACCCACAAAATTGATGCTGCTGCTGCTGTTGCTGTTGATGTCGAGTTTTGTTGACGGAACAACGTTAAGCTGTTTTGTATTTATTTATTTATTAGAAAAACGTGCAGGGAGTGCAGATAGGAAATTCTATTTTTAACAGTTAGGTGGTTATGATTCAAGTATTTGTTGGGTAGAGACTTGTTTATAATTTAGCATGACAATGGAAGAGAAAGCTGGTAGGTAGCCGGGAGAATTTGTTTAAAATTCTTCAAAGGACCAATGATTCATCTACTTAGATACTTCGTGGTCAGTATTTATGGCAACTTGTTGTGGCTAGTCAGATTTGTAGGCTGAATAGATTTTTTGGTCGAATCAACTATTAACTAGTAAAGGACTACATTACGTATTGAGATTAGGCATGAGCCTATAAAAGTCAGCAAATCTTAATCCATGTGTCGAATTATGCTTGTCCGACTTCAGATTTTGTCGCACTAAGGCAATAAAACCATCCACCAAACCAAAAATACACAGTTGACACGAGAAACACCGACAAACACCTAGAAACATGCACATGGCAAGACTGTCAACACTTCCAAGTACTGGAAGTCTATTTGACATTATTTTGACAATCGAATTTCCAGTGGCGAAAAAGAAACAATGGAATGCACCTGAACCACAAGTAGGGGCACATTGTAAGCATCCTGTGCATAATGTTTCACAACCTGTCTTTAGATATATCTGGCAGACAGATATGTAGCCATTGGGTGACAGTTAAGAAGGAAGCATGGCAACTGCTGTTAAACCGGCAAAATAAGAGGGAGAAAACTGTATAACAGTTCTGACAACTTTGAACACACTCATTTCATTTGAAACAACCATAAAAGCCATTTACTGTCCTGCATGATGTTGTTAAAAAAAAAATTAAAATGCCCAGACAATTTGTATGCCTTCGTATACTGCATACCCATTAAATTATTTAATTGTCCATAAACCACTAGGTCAAACTGAAATGAATATTCAAATGCATCTTTAAACAAGAAAAAAAAAACGCTTTAAATTAATTTTCCCCACAAACATTGACCTACAAAAATTAAAATAAGTAAAAGTCTTAAGTGTTATGTCTAAAAATATGACTAATACATGTTTTCTAAAAAAACAAAAAAGACATATTCTCATTGACCTTGGTTTAATTGTTAACTTAAGTCATCTAAGTTTTTTTAATTGTTTCTATTTAACTTACGTTTAGCGCATTTCGCTGGATCGGGCAGAGATAAGAAACGTCCAGGCTTTGTGGCAGTTGTTGTTGTTGTTCTTACTTGGCTAATAGCTGGTTTTGGTTCAGCATAGCACGCAGCTATGCAGAATGCTGCCACTACTAAGGCTACCTTCATCTGTAAAAGAAAATAAATAGAAAATTAGTTTTTGGATGAAATTTTTAAAAATATTTTTGACATTTTGATTTGGTGGTTTGAGAGCGTGTTGGAGTTGGTTTTAGTTTGGAATTTTCGCAAAAGTTAGAAAAGTCACTGTAAAATACTTATAGATATCGAGTCCTAAAAGTGCATAATTCCTGCTTATTTTTCTAGCATTTGGTGGCATATAAGTAGCAAAACAATGGCAATTATCTGCTGCTATCAGAATGAACACAAATGCGCTCCTGGTTGAATAAACAAAGCTAAGAGTCAATTCTGTGCCTAACTCGGGGTAACAAAATTATAAGAAAGTGACAGGCGCTTATGGTACCCACAAATCAATCAAAGATAGTCGAAGGATGTAAGTAAATACTGCACCAACTGTCATATTAAAGACCCAGGTCAGGACGGAATCGTAGGAAATGGAAGATCAAATGTGTTTGTAGAGACAACTCCATCTCCAGGATCCATCGTAGCTAATTTCTCAAAAGTCATTAACGTCCACTCATAGCTCAATGACCTGCGAATACGAATGAGATAATATTCACAAGTTTTGACATTTCATTCACACCAACTTCTTTATTTGGTCGCAGCAATCTACGAATTTCACTTGTCATTCACAATAGCAAAAATAATTGTGAGGTTAAACTCTTGCGAATGTCATGCGAAAGTAGATTGCGTTCCACCTCTGTGGAATGTGAGTAAATTTGACAGTTCGCAAGAAACACTCGCTTATTGGCGGAAAAACTAACGAATTGTTGATTTCTTCGTAGAAAATAACTGAAATTCATCTTTTTTGACATATGTATGTCGATAGATAACTGAAATTATCTTCCTTCAAAATAGTAAAATTGACAACTGTGTGCTTTATTTGAACTAATTAGAGTGCGTTCGCACTGTGCAAATCTCTGCTTTTGAAGTTGCTGTTAGGAGTGCAGTTTGAACATGTTTTGGACTCTTACAAGCCTGTGCTTTCTCTATATGTTCTGTCTAAGACTTCCGGTATAAACACCAAGCCATCGCTGATGCCAGAAAGATTGCTCTTAACACTGAAAAAAGCGTGCCCGAAGAGCCGTGTTGCTAGCAGAAACTTTCCAAGGGCTGGGGGAGAATCAAATGTGAATTTGCCATATGTTAAAGGATTCATCTTGATAGGATATGAGCAGTGGGCTTGCTTGCAATACAAGTTCGAGTTAATTTAAGACAAAAGTGCACTATGTTCTCTCAAGTAAAATCCCTTGAGCGCTCAAAATGCTTCGAGAAACGTTATCATTTGAGAGCTAAAGCACTCTGTATCATATAAAATCTCTTCACCCCTCCAACCTAGTCAAAGAATGCATCATCACATTCCAACTGAAAAGTGTTTTAACCTTTTTTGCATCCGTCTTCATGCAACTGTTTGCGTTTGCAAGGAAATTACATCTTCCCATCAGAATAGCGTCCTTCACATATTGCAAGAAAACAACAAACATTAAAAACTAATCAATAAATCTTTTTATCACACGCAACACAATGACATGGCAAAAGTCAAGACTTCAAGAGCTCCACAGCTGCACCGATTGCATGTGGTTGGATGCTGTTTTTTCTGTCAACCTGAATCGAAACCGACAACTAATGGACACTCCAAGTGAAAATGTCAAACCACAAATTGGATGGAAAAAAACCAAAAACAAAAAAAAAAAAAAAACACGTCGTCCACTATCAGCGACAACAGATACATGTTATGGTCATTACCTGTATTACCTGCTGTAGTTTACCTTTACCCCTGTGGGCCAGGCCATTAAACTATCAACTAGAAACTTCTTCTAAGCCTCATCTGTAATTATTCTCTTCTCCCTCGGGCCGCCAGTCAATAATTTTACATAATTTCTTTTTTAATTTTAAAATGATGAGCTCTGCCTCTTCTTCTTCTTTTCGCCATTAAGCCACACATATGTATCTTTGTATCTTCTCTCTCTCACTGTACATTGAAATAATTTTTTTTTTTTTATGTCAAGGATTTCCATAACCGGTATAATGCATGATAATGACTTTTTTTTTTGTTGTGTCTTCTTTTTGTTACTAAAAAGCTACTGATGAGCTTGTAGAGAGATACAGATACAAATTCTTCAATTTTTTTTTTACTTTTTAATATCAAAATCGGTTGCATGAAAGCCGAAAGTCAGAAATCAATCCCCGACTGACGACAACGGTCTTGAATCAGAGTTCATCACTGTCCAACTGTGATGCCACTACACTGTGGCACAATCCATTTTGAATGAAGTATCGAGATGCATAAAATTGACTCCTATTAACACTTGAGACAGCAGCTTCAAGTCGAATTCATAAATGGAAATGGAAATTGAGTTATTGTGGAATACATATTGATTTGATTAAGTTATTAATGTTGCGTTGAAACAACACAGCGAGCGAGAGATGAATGGCAGTTAACTTAAAAAAAAGATTTTGAAATTTAATTGGTTCGGCTAAATTATGTGCCGACAAACAGTTGAGTTAACGATAATCGAAGTTTTTTTTTTGTATTTTTAAAAAAAGTAATAAAGTGATGATTAACTGTTTTGTTGAATTGCATTACGATACGTACGTTTGAAGAGGTTGCCAAAAGGAGTTATAGCTATTTCAACATTTAAAGAGTGATCTATTGTTTTTTAAGCAATTGCAATGTGGGTCATGTTTGGCATTTGCAATGAAGATGAGTCAGGGATGTTATGACTTTAAGTTGTGTCAATTTATATTGAATTGCTTAGCAATAAATGGGATTAAGTTGAGGATGTATGCTGACGTAAGAGATGCTTTTCTAAGACGTAAGAGATGCTTTTTGTAAATATGCAAGTTTAATCCTAAATGAAAGTGGTTTTGATTGTGTTTTCACCTCTATGGAGTGCAAGACCACTTTATCTTAAAAACTGGACATGAAGAATGGTGCCTTGAAACTACATATGTCGACGAATATGTATTCTCAATTTATTGATCTAAAGCCTTAAATTAAGCATTTAATTCAGCACAATAGATCGCAGATACATCTCTCTGCACTAGAGCTCCAAGGATCTTCCTGAGGATAGTAAACCGCTTAGAACTTTGCAAAGGGTTAAAGGATTCTGATGAGGAAGCTAGTAAACTATGGTGTCGATTAAATGTCATGAATCTAAGTTCTAGAGATTTACGAACAGCTGTTGGTCTCATGACAGGATTCAGCAACCACGCAGCAAGGCCGGGAATACCCCATAAAGACTTCTGTAGAAGTTGAAAGGGAGAAGAAGAAATCACTTGCCACCTGCTATGTGATTGTCCAAAACTCCATCGAAAGCAAAGAATTTCTAGAGAATTATTTCCTTTCGGAGCTTCACTATTTAGGAAATATTCAACTCAAGAAACTATCAAGATTTATGAATGTATTTGATTCCCAGATTTTTTACTTTTTGAGCACGAGCCATTGACTCATTTTGCCACCGAGGGCACCCATTTACATAACCTAACTTATAGTCCAAATTTTTCAAAGATTTTCTTACTGAAATTCACTGGGAAACTGTGCAAGTTCTGATTATACCCCGGACTAGGACTTGAAAATCTGCTACAAGGATTTTCCGTCAGAAACAAGACGAATAGTTGTGAAGAGTTAAGACTTGGCCCTTTGGGATGTCGTGTGGCCTTTTCTATTCTGACCTCAGATCTTTTAGGGCAATGGTACAGATTTTTCCCATCAAATTTTTGGAACCTATTTACCGAGAAATCTGTGTAAACTCTAGCTGACCAGCTTAGACCTTTTCAATTAGAGAACCTAAATTACAGATTGGTAAATATTTCTAAGACTTTCTTTTAGAAAGGAATTCATTATTTTATATCATTTTGAGCGTAAGTCAAAGAACAAGCATACTTTGCGCAATTATAAACCCGAAATTGGATTGAGTTGAGGCACATTACCAGAAATTTAACAAGACTGTACGAAGGCTATAGACCTTGTGAATGCTCTAGATATAGATCACATATATACATAGCTTAAAATTTTTAGATCATTAACCAAATTCAAATTTAACCTAACTTAAGGTCCAAAATATTTGCCAAATATTATCTTTTTTTAAAACTTTTTTCCAGATCTTCTCTGACTTTCCAACGATTTATCTTTCGTCTAACTAGTTCTAAAAAATTATGCACTTCCTAAAGCTAAAATTATATCCGTCTTAAAAATGTCAGAAACCTTTCTTAGAGCTCTGGATTAAATTCTTCTGAATTTGGTTAAGCTTACAATAGCTTATTTGAGTCTTACTGCTATTAATTTGACTTTTAATTATTTTAAAGGATATTTCTATATAAATTATAGTTCAATCAAAATATAGCATTTAAATTCAATATAATTTATCAAATTTGAATTAATCAAATGAAATTATATCATAACTTTGCAATTAAGGAAATTTCACATTTTTAAATGAAAAAAACGCTTAGCCGACTTGTGTTTCAAATAGAATTTTCCACATTTCGATTCGTGAATTTTTGAGCTTAGTAATAAATTATTTATTTCGAAAAAAATATAGAAAAATATTTTATATATTGGAAGTCACTAAAAATTAAATTCACGTTTTTGCTTTTAAACTAATTTTTAGTTTTCAGTAAATAAATTTGTACCACTTTATGACTAAAATTTTACTTTGAAAAATATTCAAAACCCAAAAAAGTTTATTTTAATTTTTAACTAAAAACTTCTTTGATTTTTTTCGATTTATCTTGTAACACATGCCATTTTCGAGGCTCTAAATATCTAAACTCGTCATCGTTTATTGTCTATAATTAATACCAATTAGCACTCTTTTTCCTGTAGCAAGGTTCATTTTATAGTTCAAGTTTGTCTACTATATAACACTTTTATTAGTTTTATTAAAAAAATAAATATTTAAGTCCTTCTTCACTGAGATATTCACACTTATTTTTTTCACAAAACAAAACAAAAAAATCCAAACTAAAACCAAAGTCCTTTTGCAATGAGTAGGTATATCCTTGAGACAACACGTTACTTAATCCACCAAAAACAAAATCGTATGAGTTCGGGTGTATCCTCGAAAATTTTGCGGCGGCCACTGTAGATGGATGTGTGGATGGCTTACCTTAAAGCGAACTTTGTTTTACCACGAGCAGGTACAACCAAACGTTGTAACTAACAAACGAAAACAAAAGTCAATTGCGACGGGCAAAGAGTTTTATAGGCGCTTATAACGCAACCAATACATTGGTATGGCCCACTGTATGCGCTGGGTCAATACGTGGTGATGATGACGGTATTTTTTTTTTCTTTTCTTTTTTTTCAATTCTATTTCTTCTCTCTCCTCTTTCATCGGATATTTTTTTTTTTCTGTTTTTATCTTCTTCAGGTGGATTTGGGATTTTTTTTTTTTGTAGTTTTTTTGCTTGGATCCAGTTTGGCGTGTAGGGTGGCAGGTGATGACGGTATTTGGGAGGTGGGAGGTAGTCTCAAATCGCAGCTACAGTCACTACCTTATATGAAAGAAGAAAAAAACTGTCAGTGTGGCACCGTGTGGTACAAGATGAGAGAAAAAAAAAAAAAAAACAAACACACACAACTCAAGCCATCGTCAAGTATCCGCACCGAGAGGTGGTAAATTTGAAGTATCTTCTCGTTGGAGATGCTGCCGCTGAGAAATACTTGGTTTTTTTGTTGAAATATTTAACAAAAAAAAGATTGATTTTTTTTTCTTTTTTTTTTGTTGTTGAATTTTATTTACCTTTACGCGATTCTATTGAAGTGTAGCTCTCATTGTAGTGTTGCAAATCATTTTGTAGCATTGTTGCATTATGTTGTTGGAGTGGTTGGAGATACTCGAGCTCAAGCTAGGGATAGGGCTATTCATTCATCCGTGCTGTGGTGGATGGTGGATGCACTTCTGGTCAGTTTTGTTTATTTTTTACACAATTGAAGTTAATTTTGGGTTGGTTTCGTGTTACATAATGCAATTGGACGAAATAAAATTCAAGTCTCATCACAGCGCAAAGTACACGGGTATTTATCGATATTGCATTAGAATTTCAATTGCATTTTAATTTAACAATGGCACTTAAGTTTTATTACACTGTTGTTGTTGTGTTCTCTGTATTTGGGACGTGTTAACTTAACTACTACTTAAAATTGCTTACCCTTAAAATTGCTTAAAATTGGGTGCAGTCTAGTCGACGAATTGATGAATGCAGGAACTATCTTAAGTTTAAATGTTAATTGGAAAACTTCAAAACGTTAAATGGTCTTATTTAACTCGAGTTTTGTTACATAAATTCATCTCGTTCTTTGAGAGATGCGAAGCGGTTGAATTTAATTTTGAAGAATTAGTCACCGTTAACCAGGGAAAGGAAATTATAAAGTTCATGATTGGGTGTATGAAAATAGAACAGAAAGTGTTGAAGTATTGAGCCAATGAGTTGATATAACAGTTGTAAGGACTTTCATAAAAAATTATTTGAAAATTTACATCGATTTGCATATTGCTGTTTAGAGTATCCGAAGTGATGATAGGATATGTTCAAGGGGAAATTGCTGGTTATGGTTGCAGTTTATACTCAGCTCTTGTGAATCCTTTGGGCACCCCATGTGTTGGAATTCCGTCAAAAGTGAAAATGCAGTTTGCCATTTGCTATCATAATTTAGCCATGATTGTCGTTTTTTTTTTGTTTTGTAAATTGTGTCTAAATTTATTCTGACAAACCAATAATCTAAATGTAAATAAACAAAGGGGAACAAAGCAAAAATAATGAATCTGTTCCAATTTTGAGGAAATTAAATTCGATTTGCAAATCACTCGAGCAATCGAAATTTTTACAGAAAGTAATAATTGGTCAATGGTACTTATTAAATTAGAATTTTTGGCCAAACGTGCCATTTAGCTGGACGAGCAGCTTATAGAAATCCTTCAAAAAAGTGCTGCGATTAGAAGATTAGAAGTAGCGTTGAGAACGGTTTTCCTGGTCTATGGTGATATATTTGCAGGTCTCTGTACGATCGTTGATTTTCGTTCTTTCGGGAACGGTATAGGGTTTTATGACCAATGGCCACTCCCTCTTGTTACGAAGGGCGTTAACGTATCGTCAAAGAATGCCAGGGCAAAGTGGGCACTAAAACTGGTGTTACGTTAGAGAATCAAAAAACTATAAGAGTCGTTCAATCCAAGCGCCATTCGTAAGAAGAGTGGTTATCTGCAAATTCAAAGGATTTTCTTTAGCAAACGATGTTTTGAACACAGTTTGCATGAAGTCATTTTGATCGCGCGCAGAAAATGCTTTGAGAGATCTTTACAGTCACAAGGTGATAGGTCTTACTACAATTCGATAACCGACTATTCCTTAAAGCTCTTTTCGGCTTCTGGTCTAAAAAATTCAGATATGGTACTTCTTCACATTATTCTATAAACTAAAGGCTTAACAAATTTAGTAAGACAAGATACAAAGTAGAATGAAATCAACGAAACCCTAGGTGATACAAGTCTTGTAAATTTCACGTGGCACACAGATTGCGAAATGCTGCTATAGACCATGTCTTTTGATCCAAACAAGCTGTACGGAGTCAATTTGTATTCGTGAATGTGCTCTAAAGAAATAAAGAAAAGTCCCCTAGATGATTCGTAAACAATTAATGACAAAGACTTGCAGCCTACGTGTGTATGGTGTTCTCCACCTTTATAGCAACACTGTTCCAAAATGGAACGGATTAGTCGTACTTTGGTCCTTAAGCTGACTGCTTCTCCAGCTTTAAGATAACATTTTGAACGCAGCTTCAAAACACAGATAAATTGAATACATTCTGTTTAAAGTTTGACACTTTTGCTTTTAAAGACCGAATAGTTAGGACATTGGTTCTAAGTTCAAGTCCAGTAAAATAGCATTTTTTTTTCACGATATGGGGCCTGTTTCTAGTGTTTGAGAAAACTTTTCAAAACCTACTCTGTTGTTCGGGTATGGCACAAAACTGTAATTGTGAGAAGCAAGGTTTTGACTCTCTATGTACTACTTATGGCCTAATTTTTTTGTCTTTAAAAACCGAATTACAAAAAGTGAGTCATAATCTCGCCTTTACGTTGGCAGTAAGCGCTCGGTCCTGTCCACCACCGAAGACTCAACCCAATCAAAACTTGTATCAAACGTTAAAGGGTGGTGTATTCATAGAGTTTTCTTGAATTACATTAATTTCAAAGGCCCACTTGTTAGGCAAAGCGCCAAACTTGTATGGGATTTATCCGTTAAGACCTTTCCACTTCCACTTACAATGAATACGTAAGCTGAATTCAACCATAGATTTGTCTGAACACTATTATATGGGCTAGTTTACAATGGTTATATCGGAACCTAATGAGACTTATTCCACTGGCTTCCTATGTAATGGAGATCGAGGCGAGTTGGTCTTTCTCAACATCAGCTACTCAGGCAGTAAGATCAGACTAATCACAGAACACTGTGCCATTGGAGACATGATCTATGAGAGAAATGTGAGTTCAAGCAAGCTTTGTTGAAGACAAGAAGCAGATCGAGTGGATCTAACCACATCTGAGTTTTTTGTTAGGTTAGTAAGGAATAAGAGTAAGAGGCACTAAGAAGCACTACGACCTGGACAGATCTTTTGTGCTATTCCCTAATTCCTGTCTAGCTGAAATCCATTTATGAAGCTAAAAGCAGTTTAAGCTGAAGCAAAGAAGACATCAGAAGAAACGACACGCGTCCGACTGTATGTGGACCATTTTGTTGAGAAGGTAATTGAGAGAGCAATGAGCCAAATCTGAGTTACATCGGCATCTGAAAAGAACAGCAAATACGTAAACCCTGAAAAAAATCCCAACTAGTCCCATCAGTTCTGTTTTAAAACTGACACATGTTAAGATATTTCCGTGAAACAATATACCTTTTATTTAATCAATCTCACTAGTGTATATAGACTGTAGTTTAAGAAACTGTTTTCAAAAATTCTTTACTTTATTTAGCATAACAATAATGTTTATTCGTTAGATTCCGGCAAGCAAAGCAATTTACTTTATAAGTCACCAATAAATAGGGGAGTGGTAATTTATTAAAACTCAAAATGAATGTAAATTAGAGGTTAAGTGGTAAATATTATGCAGACTATACTTATTAAGTATATGAACAATATTGATTGGTTGCGGTATTAATTAGATTTAGCTTTACACAGCTGGTTAGCATCTGTAGAGATTTATTGGTTTTGATATTTAAACTTTTCATAAATTTGGTAATAACAGGAATTACGTGATGATATTTTGAGTATGACAAAGTTTGCAAGACAAAGTTCATCACAGTGAGTTAAATTTTTAGAAACTGAGTCCTTCTTTTAGCGATTACGGTTGAAGGATTCTAACAGCTGTTAAGACATCATCTCCCTAGGAAGAATGGGTCAAATCGGTACAGCTCACATTAGTTCTTTATTCAATTTGTTTGTGTAACTACAGTGTATTGAGATGAATTAGAACTCATGTATGTACTTCTTCTTAGTTTATATCACATTTTCTTAAATATTTCAGTTATAGAGCAGGGCTGTCAAATTCAAACTCCTTTAGTGCCACTGTTTTGTTTAAAGTATGACAGCAGACCACACTAAAAAACATAATTTGTTTTCTAATAGAGATTTCCGAACTTTGACAAGTGATTGTGCCCATATTGTTGAGGCTACATCTGTCAAATTTACTGTTCTTATTTAATCTGTTTTGCCAAATCAACTTGAAGAGTTATAGCGTTCAACAACAGCAAACAATTGAACTATTTTATGAAAATTTGACTTCTTTTCGAGCACCATTTCGCACTCATTTCTGGATGAATGGGTTTGTCAACAAGCAAATTTGTCGAATGGGGGAGAATAATAAACCACTCGAGGTCCCCTAAATTCAAATATATTCAGATAAAGTCACTGTTTGGTCCAGATTTTGGAGTTTCCATACTTCTTTGAGAACGAATTTGGCTAGACCATCACCGTCAACGGCTAGCGCTATCGGTCGGTGATAACAGTTTTTTTGGCCCCAATTGAAGGATTTGGACAACGAGAAACGCGCTTTAAACAGGACGACGCTACGTTCCACACAGCCCGTGGCCATTGTTAGGTAGATGGGTGCCTTGTGAGAAGAAAGTCACTGCTCACTTAGGCCAACAATTCGGGTGACAATCATTTAAAGCTGTAAAGAGGAAACGTCCGCTATTAGAACCAACTAGACAGTGATATGAATCTTAGAAGGTCTGTCAGCTCAACGTTGCCTAAGTCCTCCAGCTCTAACAAGAAATGACTTCTTCTTCGTCCCTGCAAACTCTGCAATAGTCGTCATGATGCATACTCATTCGCTCGATGATCTCTTCTTGCTAAAGGCCGGTCATTACGTCGTCCTGGTCGTTACGTATGTCTCCAGATGAACCCAGCTGCTGTTTGCTCTATACACATGGCTATATTTTCTAACTTCTTCTAAAGAACTGATTGGATCTCGTCGTCCTAACTAGCTCGTCGACGTTTTCGTTTCATTCAAATGCCCTGGTACCCAACTAAGGGGGTAGCCGCATTGGCTCTGGATAGGTCGTTTAAGATTGTTCTCACAAGCCTCAACCTAATTGCAGCATAGAGCCTTAATGGCTGCCTGGTCATCTACATAGATAGTGATCGTCTTTTCAACGATATTACCTACTCTTGCGTCTATCTAACTTCAAACTTTTAAGACGCTGAAGTCGTCGCTTTTTCTAAAGAAGTGGTTTAGTGGCTCCCGTGCCAACTCCTTTTTCTTCTTTATTCTTCAGTTCTTCCAGTAAATTCTATCAGGAATTTTTGTATTGAATCTTCTTTCGAATGTAAGCATCATAGTCTCTCATCGGCACAGAATGGAGGCCCGCCATAAGTGTTCGATGGGCTTTGACAATGTTCACATTGGACTGACAGACTAGACTTTTTTGACAACTTCATGCAAGAGACGAGTGTGGAGAGGACTTAAATGAAATCCATAAAATCCCTGGTCTTTATAATTCACATTCAATATCCCGAAATCCTATCTCTTTGACTGTTTTCAGAATATCAAAGTATTTCAGCTATCTGACTCAATATCTCCTTACGCGCCAACCAATTTGATGAAAACATCTGTGTAGGTCAATTTCCGCGCTTCAGATGATCTAACATGCTTTCGATGAAATAATTTACGCCACCGAGCTGCAAAATAAATGATCTTATTGTTTTTCCATCCATAATGCGGTGAGTCAATGCCGGAACCATAAGATTAAGTACTAATACCACTCTTAAGTACTGGTCATGGACACTACTATTGGTGTCGATTGGAAGCGACATATGTTAGGCCCAAAAAGGCACGCCTCTTCCCAGAAAAGATGGCAAGATACTTATTTTTTTTTTTTTTGAAAATGTAAACCAATCGACGTGTAATTTTCCCTTGGGAAAAAGATGTAACCACGACGCGTCATAACACTTCGGACGTTCACTCATGCGTATACGCAACCACTTATAAGCGGTTACATTTTTCTTTCTTTTTTTTTCACCCAGAGAATAACAGCGTTTTGGCTGAATATTCATCTTAATTTGTATTATTATGACAATTTTATTATAATTTTTAAATCTCACTATCATTTTGCTGGTTAAATACCATCGAGCTGTTGGTGTGGCTAGTGGCTAGTGGCTATTAGCGCTGACGCTAAACTCTGATGATGCGCGCTGTACAATCACTTTGTGGCGGCAGCAGCAGAAAACATTGGTTTCTTTCATTTTTTTCGAATTTCTATAGATACAGATAGCTATCTGCATCTTATAAAATATATGTGTTGCTACATTTTTATTGCAGCAACTTTGAGGTGGAAAAAAAAAAATACAACCGATATTAGTCGTATCTTAACTTTATGCTAATCGAATAGAAGGAAAACTTGATTATTACTATTTGTATCTATCCATCTTTTCTTCTGTTGTTGCTGCTGCTTCTGCTATGTATCGAGAGATGAGATGAATGTTAAATCTGGGAACGCAAAAATTATTACGAAACCAAGCAGATGTTAGATAGTTTTTGTATTTTTTGCTTGTTTTGCTTCTTTGTGACAATTAACATGTATTGCACATCGAATAGCAATTTTCGTGTCTGTGGGCTTGGAGGGACCTCGAAAGAGTTTCAAGTTCAAGGTCAACGCATGTGATATCGTCGCAGATACATACTATAGCCTCTCTAATTGATAGACCAAATAATAAGTGCGTCAAGAAACCCATTTACTTTTCCTTTTTCTTCGTGCTTTCGATGGGAAACGAATCGTTTTATCTTTTCTACTCGTCTGTCGAAGAGCGACGGTGACCTTTCGGAATAAATTACGAGTTTTTTTGTTTTGGCATAAGTATCGGCTGCGTGGTCTGCTTTGAGAGCTGGTTAAGTTCAAACTCTTGCTGGCGATGAGATATGATTGAGGTTTTGTTGGAAAATTAGAAGGGAAGCATAAGTTCGGCGTGTGGGCGTTTCGGGTTATTTATTTACTTTATTAATGGCCAGAGTAGGTACCAAAGTTAAGATTTAGTTTAGCAATGAAATTGGATATGTAAATCCATTGCACGTGGACTGATGTGGGTATATAGAGTTTCAAGCGTTTTGCATTGAAATTTTTAAAAATAATAACTTTAGATTGATATTCATGCGACGTAGTATGGCATATTTTATTTTAGTGCCTAGATACTTGTGGGAAAAATAAATATGTAAAATATGTTTGATTGACCAAGTTTCAGGGACAAGCTATCCAGACAAGTTGGAAGCCAACATGCAACATGGCTCATGAAATATCACGTGTTTGTGTGGGAGCACGCCATCTTATGAATGCAAAATTTAATTGGGAATTTTGGATTAACTTGTCTTTTGACATCACTGACGGGATGGGAGATGGTCAACACGATTGACGTGCTCGGCATTATATAAATCTTTGGGGCGGAATTCTGATGAAACAAGTTTAGAAAAGGAAGTCGAAAATATTTTACCATTTTTATACAATGTATTGCGAATTAGCATACATATTGCAGCAAGGAATTTCATCTTTTGAAATGGTGATATTTCAGATGCGGAGCAAGATACCGAGGTGAATTTTGTGCGTGATAGATCTATAGACACTTGAAAATTAAGTATGCAATATAATAAAGACATGTAATTTGTAAGCTGGATACCTATGAACCCAATGTAGAATTTAGCTCATCAAGCTTTTTTGCTAAAGAAATTTTGTGGAAAGAAATATTTCCTGAACAATATAAGCCCTGTCCCCACTTTGACTAAGTCCGTTCGCGTACCCTCCCAAAACAGCGAATTCTTTTTCGAAATCTTACGAATTTTTACGAAAAGCTGTTCGCGTACTGAGAATTTTTGTAGTTCTTACAGAAGAGAGCGCTCACGAGAGTCCTACTCCCTCGCATGCTACGAATTTTAGTGCTAGAGATTTCTTTGGGCTGGTTTGTGAAAACTGTCAAATGAGTGTATTTTCAACTTTTTCTTGTTCAACCCGTTTGTTTACTTTTTCGTAATTTGAGTTCCCTCTGAGAGAATTTGAACCCTACTTCTTAAAATTTGATAATTTACGAATTTTAGTGCAGAAAGTAAGCGAACTGACCTAATAAAAGTACAAATATGTACATATCTACGAAATTTTACTCTTTAACGAGAGAGCAACAATGTTGCGAGTTTTAGTTTAAGAAATTTAGTTCGGCAAATTTATGAGTTCTGTCAATTGGTTGTGCTGTTATTGGTTGGCAAAATAATTAGAAGTTAAACAATATAAATAAGAATGTCATCTAAAAAGTCAGTAGGTTTTTGTTTAACACATTCACGCAAATTTGTGACAATTCTCTTTCTCCGAGAGAATTTTACTCTCACTCTTAGAAATTTGACCAGCTTGGAATTTTAGTGCAGAAAATATGGGATCAGACCTATAGAAACTTTGGAAAATTCTTTTTTATTGGATTTATCTTGTGAGGAAAAAACTATGTTTTAATTTTTATTTTGGATGTTCATACAAGGTACGCTAAAAAGTACCCATGGATTGAAATTTATTTATAATGCATACCTACCAACTATACAGGAGCCAAGTTACCAAGCTACAAGACTGTGACTGACAGGCACCGAGTAAGTAAGTACTTCCAAGTACTTGAGCAGTACGAGTACTTTCTAGGTCATACTTCAAGGGAATCGAAGAACTAATTTAGTACTTGAAAGTACTGCTTTGGTCCTTTCCTACTTAAGTACGCGATACTTGGTACTTGCGACGAAGTACTTGAAAAATAATGATACTTGCCTTTTTTCAAGTACCAGTACCATAGTACTGAAGTACAAGTCCTGGTACTGATACTTGTACTTGAAATTTTACAGCTCTTTAGGAAACACATTTGCACAGCGTTGCTGTTGCTGATGTATTTTTTAATGGAACAGAACTGACTGAGCACGGTATAAGCAACAACCACTTCAACGTTAACGTCAACGTCAACAGTCTAACGTGGAAGTTCCTATCACACCGCTGAGGATGAGAACATCGTGTGGTAGCTAGACAAAAATGATAAGACATACGGTAACGTTTGCCTGCATTAATTTCCGGATCTTCAGAGCAGTCAAAAAATAATGTCTGATAAAGATTTGTCAAAATTTGACAAAGTAAGCTGCGACTGTTTCGGTCCAAAGCTGAGTCCATGGTGCTATACGGATGTGGTTACCGCCACTATCACGAGAAAGCTGCACACGGTCGTCAATACGTGCCAACGTAATATCTTAAGCTTTTTCTAGCCATATGAACAGCTTTATCAGAGAACGGGCGAGAACTCTTAGGCACAACCATATGAAGACGTAAGTGGCACAAGAGTGCAATGGAACTCGTTTAATCAAGATGGCAGGATACGCAGCGGTCCTAGGAGTACATGACTCAAAACAGTCGAGAAGAAAACACAGCAACTGGAAAAGAGTTGGGGAGAGTTGAGGCGCATTTCCAGACACCCCACATCGTAGGTTTTGTGGAGGCCCTTGCACCTACAATGGAATACAGGCTTAAGTAAGTAAATTAAGTATGTACCCACGCACAAGTCAAGTCCACAAAGGCCATATCAATGGCATGACTTGAGTGATATTTTTTTGACACAAATTCTGGCGATTTCTTTTTTAGAATTCAGCATCATTTGAAACCCCCATTTGTACACCAGCTGCATCAAACTAGTGGTCGGAATCAGCAGTGTCTCATCAAAATGTTTGGACTCTTAACACATTAAAAAAAACAACTAGCATATACTGCATATCAGTGGAGCATATTACTTTGGATCATCATGCTACCTTGCAGAGACTAAAACATGTGCATCTAGTTCTAGCAACTTCTTAATGCTAAATCAATTCGTACTTTCTATCTATGTCACCGAAGACTTGTTCTCTTCCTGAACAAACGACGATTTTGATGTTAATGCGTACAAGCTCAGTCCAGCAGTTCATAGAATACCATTGCCTTAGAAGGATTATGAGGTTATTCCAAGACTAAGGGCTCATAGCTATCCCTAGGAGAATCATTAGAACTACAGTCCTCCACAGTATAAAGTCGACCAACAGAATACCTATTCTTCACTAAAACCTAGTTTTTCTTGATCCAACGACTGGCATTCCACTGCTTTGAAAAACGCAGTTTTGTTTGGCCTTTGAGCACCTTGTGTCTCCATATGACTGACTTAAATCGTCACTCATAGACACTAATCTATTCGTCTTTGTTTTGCTGCTATCAAGGTAATGTTTTCGGACACAAAAATACCACAATCCTGTTTTTCTGTTCCATCACGTGAATAAACTCGCTGCTTCTGCTCATTGGAATATCAATACGTTTTAGTGGCTTATTACCAATTTGAATGTATAATACCTACCATCTAGATACATTCACTTAAAAATCTTTAAGTCACACAGAGTTTAAGTGACACCCTTAAACAAAAGAAGAAAAAAACCTCTTCCGTGTCATTAATTTCCAATGCACTTCACAATGGAATCACTTAAATATTTCACGCTGTGCTATGCTGCCTTTGCCTTAAATAAACCAGATTTTGGTTCTCTAGCTAATCTTTTAATAAGATTTACACTCACATATTATGTCAACTCACATTTTTTACTCGTTTTTTTTTTTTTTTTTTTATTTTTATTATCTTCCTCACATACTTAATTAAGGCATTAAAATGTGAAGAAGCTACAAAATGCTTTTAAAATTCCCATCCAGTCGTAGTCGCCGGTTACAATTTGTTTTTTTCTTTATATGCGTTTGACCATGACGTAGCCATCAACCAGCTCACACTTCGTCATTGGAATAGGCTATTTAGAATAACCATAAAAATTCTATCCATCTTCTGGAATTTCCCCACGAACACATTCTAAATGCTTCTCGATTCACGATAGCCAAACAGGTTTCGTAGAAATTTCACTTTCAACTAAAGTATCTAAGAGTACGTTACGCAACAAAACGAGTGCTATCTTCAAATATTTGCCCCCAAGTCTGTACTGAGTCGTCGCCGACGCCGCCGTCGATCTAGACTCTAGAAATGATAAATTCCCATTTCATTACGTGCTCGTGCCAGCAGTACACCACCTTATTGGTATTCTACAGAAATGCTCGCACAAAATGACCATGAGGCAAGCACTTCTAAATAAAATAAAAAAAATATTAATAAAAAACAAAAAAAAAAAGACTGCATTTAAACAGTATGATAGCGACTATAGCTTTAGGTTAAGACTCCTAAATTATCAACTTGACTGAGTGTAACAATAAAACGAAGGCGATAAAGACGAGACCACTCTATGCCAGTAGCGATGACGACAACCAGAAAAAAATTAAACAAAAAAAAAAATGAATACTATAGCGGTGACAACGATGACATTCATGAGCGGTTTTCGGACACAATTGTGGTCAAGATTAAGCGATCCGTTGAGTGCACAGTGCAACCGGCCAAGCGTCACTCAATCAAGCGATTCGGACGCATATAACCGACGCATTTGCCAGCAGCTAAAAAAATAAATAGTAACACTGTTAGCTGAGTATGATAGATTCGATGAGTACCCTAAGGTAGGTAGCCAAGAGTGATGACCTTCACTGCGGCCTTACAAACCTAAGATCTTACTCACTTTACTTAAGCCATTTAACCCCTCAGGGAGCATAGGACGTCAACAACGCCTGCGCTCTCTCCAACTCATTCCTAAAGAGCTTCATTCCTCCTCCACTGTTCTGCGCCAGGTTTGCCTAGGGCAAGTTTCTTTGTTCAAGCCTCAACCATATTCATTCAATATTCACAGTAACAAAATTAAATGCTCCTGAGAAGCAATTAGTGTATTCCCACATGAACGCGAAAAGATACTGTGAACTATAAACGAATGCAAAGATTAATCACAATCCTCCCCAAAAGCGCTTCTTACTTTCCTCTTGAGCAGAATATTTTTCGAAAGCCTGTCATTCAAATAAGAATAACAATATGTATAATACAGTGCAGAAAATTGCTGCGTCCACTCTTAAATAATCGGCTTTAACAATATTTTCTTCTTCTTAAAGGGCCCCGAGTCTCGACCCTTGTAGAGTCTCTGCCTGAGACGCGACTGCCTTCCATTCTCAGCGGTCGCTAGTTTTCTAGTATCCGCAGCAACTTGGTCTTTAAACCGGAGGTCCAGTCTTCTTCGCTGCCTAGAATCTGGGGGTCGTAATTCAAAGATTCCCTTGGCTGAAGCATTGTTGATCAGTCTTTTGATGTGGCCGAGCCAAAGTAGTTGGCGTATCCTGGTACAGCTCATAGAGTTCGCGGCTGTATCTTCTCCTTCATTCGCCCTCCTAATAGCCGACGAAGTATTTTTCGCTCGAAGGTGCCCAATATTTGCTCAGTTTTCTTACTTATCTTCCAGCACTGGTAAGACAAGCGTTCTATGGAGCATTAATTTGGTCCGTCGAGTTAGGAGTTTTGAACGGTTTGCTAAGGTTATTCTTCATAGGATCGTTGGTTATGTTCCGATGGAGGTGAACTCCCTAAACTACATCGAAATTATAGTTATCAACAGTGATGCTTTGCCCAATGTTTTTGACAGATAAATTTTTCTTTGTTGATCAAATATACTACGTCTTGTCGATACGTTTCGCCTGCTCATCAATAGCCGTAAACGGCTCTACGACGGCTTGCCGGGATCTTCCGATGATGTCAATATCTTCTGCGTATCCATGCAGTTGGACGGATTTGTGAAAAAAAGTGCCTTCCGTGTTGACACCTGGAAAGGAAATCACATGACAACGCATCTCCTTCCCTGAATCCGATGCATATTTGAAAGAGCTCCGAAGAGTTGTTTCCAAGTTGCAAAGAACATCGCATATTTTCCAGGGTTACGCGACACATCTGGATAAGTTTTGACGGTGTTCCGAATCGAGCCATCACCTGGTAGAGCTAGAGACGAGTAATGCTGTCATAGGCGGCTTTATAGTTGATGAAAAGATGCGGGGTTTCGACTTGAAATTCGTTGATCTCTTCTATGATCTGTGTGAGTGTAAAAAGTTTGCCTACTGTCGATCTGTCGGGCCGGAAGCCACACTGGTATATGCCGATTAGTATTTAATGTCCAACAGTCTCCAACTGATGAAGGAGAGCCTCTCTTACCTTTAAAAGTAGCTAATTACAACACCTCTTCATTAGGCCGATGAGAGATGAAGTTCACAACACACATGGCAACATGTAACACTAGGCTCAATATTGCAATGACTTTTGCCGCGGCTAAATGGATGAGGAGGACAAAGTTTTAGCTTCCACGTCCCCTGCGGCTGATCGGCACCGTCCACTAGAAAAAAAAGCATTTTGAAAAACCAAACGAAAGCCAATTTACCCTATAAAGCCATCAACAAAATTTATTTGTGGGCTTTCGATGTGCATTTGGCAAATTCCACATGATTTTATTTTTATTTTTTTCTGGTTGTTGTTTGGATGAGGTTTTGGGAAAGTTCATGGGTCGTTGTGTGACTGTTGGTGCTTTGACTTCTGTGTGGTGTTGGTTAGCTTGGTTGCTTCGGCTGGTTTGCATTCCTCTGACCTCAAAAGTCATCATACGATGGCAGTTAGTAGGTGCATTTTCAGGTTTCAACGCTGTTTATGTGATTACCATCAAGACTTTTTGTTTTTTTTTTGTTTTTTGTTTTGTGGTTTGAGGCAAATGTTATAGACCATGTTAATGGCCCCTTGTTGATTGCAAGAAATAAAAAACATGCACACATATAAATACAACAAAACAAAAATGCTTTATGGCATGAAATGCAACTGAATAAGTTGTTAGTTATCATTTGGGGGAGGTCATTTGAATGCTAGGTAGATGTTTGCCAAAAAGATGCAATCGCTTCGATACAAGTTGAGATATGGTTACTCGAAATTATAGCACTGAATGGCGAAACAAGGGTTAGTTAGTTTTTAAAATGAGTTCTAAAGAAGAGTTTAAGACATGACTTTGCAGAAGTGCGATCTCTCACTGTCCTGTGCTCAACAAAATTCGACACTAATACTGTTGTCAGACGGTGCTTGTTGACTTTATATTAACAATCTACATATTTAATGTACAGCGTCACTAATTCGGCGCGTTGTTTTGATGTGAAGTATTCACGGCATTGTACTAAATTGACGTTTCAAAAACATGTCTACTCAGTTGATAAATGTCAATGTTATTCAATGTCAAAGATGGCGCACCCTGTTCATACATATCAAGGACAACAAAGGAGCGAATATTTTCACGAATTTAGCAAGTCATTTGTCCACACAACAATTTAAGATCAGACAAATCTAATTCTAATTTGAAAAAACCTAGTCGACAGCTATTAATAAAAGAATTACAAAATAACAATCATTGCACGTCAATCAAGATAGATAATTGAATAGAATTTCGGTTCTTTAACCTATCGCGTGACTAATTAATTTTCAATGTCAGACAGTCTTAGTTCGAATACCGAATGAATTTCGTGACCTTAGTCTGCTTGAATGTTTATAATTTAATTAATTTATATTATAATTTAAAATTTCCTTAAAATACTTCCACTAAATATTTTTATAATTTTGGCCAACAAATTTAAATTGATCGACTATTCTAAAGGTTGAGATTATGAAACTAGTTTGTTTTGGAAATTAATTTCGACAACTTATATAATACCTACTGAATTAATATTTGCATAGGTCCTAGAAATATTAAAAATTGATTACATAAAATGACATAAAATCTAGTATTTTTCTTGAGCGCAGCATTGTCACTCCTCAAAGACTAACTGTCAAAGCTTCTCACTGAAGCAAATTCAAATATTTCCAATTTGCCGCTGGATTTCCATGTGTCCAAATAATGACAATTTCTGACATTTACTCCTTTGTCTACAGTTTCGCAATGGGCACGTTCCGAACTCTATGTCTACTTTTTGAGATAAGGCCTAACGTATGGAACGGCAAAGGAATTTTTTTGACAGTTTGCACATTGACGTAAAAGGTAGGGAGGATTTTCTTACCTTCAAATCTAGTCCACTACCTAAAAAGGAATACCTTACCTCAGTAGTCAAAACTGAATCTCTCGACCAACCAGAAATGTTTGACTACCTGGTCCCTAAAATGCGGATCGCGCCCAGTGTTTCTACATGCGTTTCGATGTTTCTTTTGTCGTCTGTGTTGTTGAGTAGACGTAGTCATCATCTGCTAGGCCATTTTCAACAATACCTTGACTCCAGGGGCGCCGAAGGTCATTGTTGTAGTGGCTGCGCCGATTACTGCCCATTCACCGCTGATTTGAAGGATGCCTCTGCACCAGGCTAAGCGTCGCTCTTCTGACTCTCCACAGAGGGACACGCTCCAAAAGCTGATGGTTCTGTCCACGATTGACAATTGACTATTTCCTTCCTCGACAGTCGTTTGTTTTAACTTTGATATCGGTAATTTTTGGGTCAAAAACGTGACTACTGGTGGCATGCCTTAGGACAGAAGTGCCCGGAGGCTGCCGTGGTAATGACATTTCAGGTTAGATATTGCCTCTTCATCGTCGTTAAACGTTTTGTATACTTAAATAAGTATCGACCTTCCTACGGTATACAAAATTTAGAAGGAGATATGTATGTGTATGTACTCTGGACTGCTTTGACCCCAAATCTGACACCAATGCCAGAAATATTCAGCAACCGCAACTGCTTGATACTTTAGTTTTCTTCAAGAAAATCTAGTACTTTTTTTCATTTGAGCTCAGACTTTTTTAAGACTAGATCCCAGTGGATCTTTTCAACGAGCTTATCCTAGGCTTCTGGCAAACTGTGTTCTTAGAAAGACTAGTCCGATTTCGATGGACTCATAGTCCTTCTTCCTTATTTGGCCCAATTGTAGACTAATATGTAGTCCTACATAACTCAATCGTTTACTGTTTGTTAGAAAGATTTTACCTGAAAAACTAAAATTTCTAGATCTTATACAGTACTAGAAACTTTTCCCTATTATTACAGATGAAGTGCGAACCATTGACCCGATGAGACATACCAGTGTACACCCCAGAATAGGAAAGAATTGAAACTAGCCTTCCTAGTGTAATCAACTAATAAATTACTGTTTATTGTGCTAAATACATAATTTATCATTACTTAATAATCTATGAATGTCTTAATCATTAGTCGTAAAGAAAAACGGCTTCACTCTCATTTAAAATGAATTATCGCTTCAAGAGATACCTTAGGCTTATTAAAACTATTTGTTAAACTCATAAAACAATATGATTGATGAATATTTCTCATTTGGAGTCATTAAAGTATCATTTGAATTGTATCATATAATTTTATTTAGTTTTTATGGGGAAGTGTTGCGTTAAAGTGATAAAGTGTACTTTTTTTTTTAATTATGTATTTCCTTATGATTAACATAAATTCCATTAGTTATGAGTTGCAAGAGTGAATAAATGGATAAACAAATACATTATGATGAACGTGCTGCAATTCATAATGTCGACAGACCTCACAGGCAAATCAGTAGGAATGCAGTAAACCTTCCTCCTCGATCATAAGAAGCCACAATTCATAGGTTCCTCTATAACTCCTCTAAGAGACCCCTGCAAATCACTAAGCTGAAAGTATCACATTTAAAGAGAAGCTTTATGTTAAGCCACGGGTCAGAAAACTGCATGAATCCATTCATTTGCCATTGTGAATCATTTGCTAGAAAGCGAGCTCACGCACATGAATATGAATCATGTACGAAACGAATACTTCAGCGCTTAGTAGGCTCACATTCAAAGTATTCATTCAATCAGAGTATTCACAAAAGCAGCATCGAATGATTTCATAAAGAGTAGGTAGAGAACGCAGAACACTGAAAGTACAATCAACAAAGACGACAGAAAAGAAGCAAAAACAAAGAGCACTGCAATTACATACATATGTACATAGATAGAAGATTACACCAGCCACTCGAAACACTCATTGTATTTTTCCAAATTCAGAGCCAGCCAACGAAGTGGAATGAATATGAATGGGAACTCGCTTTATATGTATTCGTTTTATGAGAGATAATAATACTTTTTGTGAATGAATACGAATGCGTGTGAATACTTAAAAAGCAGTGAATACTTAGAATGGCTCACAAACCCAGCCACTTGCTGCATATCTCTTCCACGGGTAAAGAAAACCTGTCAAGTATTCTATTTTTGCAGCAAGACGTTCGGTTAGAAGTGGGAACTTCGACCGAAGATGGTCACAGGGACCTACGACACAACTGGTACCATGAGAATATGTCCAACCGAAGCCTTAAACGTAATAGTTCACTTGCTCCTACTCCTCCTTCAAATTATGTTTTTACATTTATGTAGTGCGGTGAGGAGAGAGAAGAGATACAGGATGCTGGGTAACCAGCCCTTATGGTCACAAAAGAGTTTTGAATCGATTACCATGGCAGTTGGTGACATTTTTAACTGACTGTATTATTCGTTAAGTGAGCTTAAGAAATGTGCGACTCAGACGAAGCGACAAACGAGTTCAAAAATGGACTATGGGTGAGAGCAAAGATATTCTTTCCATCACTAAAATCGGTACTTTCTACCGGTCTCTGGATTAGTGCAGGGTCTTCCAGGCTACAGTGCTTACCATACGTGAAGCTTACAAATCTCCTCACCCCTTAATACTTTAGCCATCCTTATTATATCTACCACTACATGCTGGCAGCTGGTAGCACAGTGTTCTTGCATTCACAGGTTCAGAATTAGCCTTCTGGGTCCCAGGTCACAGCAATATCGAAAGTAGTGAACGAGCGGACGTGCTAGCGAGGAGAGGTTCTGCCCCTGATGGTTCCTTGATGGTCTTATTATCTTTTGAGAGCTGATACAAGGTAGCAGGGGTTGCGGAGCTTTGTCATATCTACACAGATGAGGCCTAAATACCAATTGAAGAGAACACAAGAACTACTGTATAGAAACTGCACTCAGTAATGGTCACTGGTCCATAGGGATTCATGCAGCCAAAATAGGCATATGTTTCAATACTCACAAGCTGGTGCCTCAACAACTCCTACCTTCATACCTTCCTTGATCAAAGGACTATAAGGGGGATCTAGTTTTTGACGGAGTCTTAGGTTTCTTAATTCATTTTTTTTTTATTCTAACCTCTAATTCAGATTGACTTACAGAAAACGCATTTTTCTAAGCCCCCCATTGACAGCTGACAGTTGATCGGCCGTATTCAGTGCAGTCATGAAAAACAAGTGCATTCACCTAACAATATGTTTTATTTAAAAAAAAAATGTAGTACAACAAACTGCCCCTATTTGTATTGTTTGTGCGTTGCATACTTTGCCTCATCTGTTGTGACAAACTAGTCTCGTACTCGTACGTGATGATCGACAAATATTTACCTTCCCAGGTGAGGAATTTTACATCATTTAGTGGTACATGCGTGTAACGATCTGTACATAAGTCACACATTCTGTCAGTATGACGAGTCAAACATCCGCAATAATATCCTAATTTGTGTCGCGCCTACAATTTGTTGTTCCATACAATATCTTGACCTTGTTCTGCAAGCTAAGGCGCCTATAACTGGTAAGGCGGATCCCACTAATCTTCTCTGTAAATCGTAATAAATTCACAAATTAAATAGAAGCTTAGCACACAAAATTGAATAAATCCACGTCCGCCTACAATAGGAATTCATACAATAAACATGAAATTTTTATTGACATTCTAACAAGTTGGTGACAAAACGCGGGTCACTAGTAGAACTAGTTGAGTTTGTATCTCCAATAAAACTCAACCTGGAAACGCATTAGATTTCAAAGAATTCCGTCTCGTCGTCGTCGTCATTGTGAATGGTGGCGATCTGTGCACTGATCCATCTTAATCAATGGCACGTCGCTAGAAAGAAGATGAATGTGTTTTAGTTTTAGTTTCAATTTCAGTGGTTTTAGTCGATGAATTATTATTTTTTTTTTTTTTCTAGTTTTGACCAAGACTAAGGTCAAAAAACATCCGCGTTGGTTAATTTGCTTGAAATTTTGCTTGAAACTTTGCCGTCGTTCATTATCACCAATTAGGTGTCAATTCATTCTTTTTGACTTTTGATGGTTAGGATATGTCATCCGGTTTCCCATATGATATCAATTTATTAATTTAAATTGATTAAAATCGCAGTTGAGTCATAGTAACTGATAGATGAGCAATTTCACAACTCGCAGGTGGTTCCCTTAGGTCAGTTGTTTTGGTTGTGAATTTTAAAATGTTTTAATGTGAAGGTTGGCGTTTTCTACTGATAAGAGAATGACTGTTATGGATGGTGAGGAAAACTGTAAGTAATAGGTGAAACTATTGCAATAAAAATTCTGTCACAACTGAAGAATTTGTGGGAATGCCCAAAAGTGCAGGAACAATAAAATGGAACTAATTTTTTTCTAGAATTAGCTCTATCTTCTACTACTTCTATCGAAGATGCTGAAGTCCTGCCAAGGATTCTACATTCCGAAATATAACACTTGCAAAAATTATCAAGGAAAACTTCTCTCGTAAAAACAGCCTTACAAGAGGCGACAACAGACAGTGGTTTCTTAAGTTAAGATTCTAAAATTGAACCTTGAACTAGCAGACCACAAAACTGAAGCTGTCCTAATAACCAGCAGAAAGACTGTGATACAAATCATGCTCAACAACAGGCTGAAGGTCAAAGTACCTACACTTGTCAAGTATGTAAATGGGCGTCACCGACTCAGGCAGAGCTGACTTCGAAGCTGCCAAACTTCGTAGTACCTAGACACGCAAGTAGAATCCAGCTATCGTTTTGCATTCTACCTCAGTTTGGGCTGCGATATCCTCGAGGAGAAAATTTTTGTCGGCTTATAGGCTTTGCCCAGTTCTGAACAATTTCGGACGAAGCATGCTGAGATTTTCTCTATCGACAGGATACCAGACGAGGAAGTTAAAGGAAGAAGAAAGCGCAACATCCAAAGCACTCTAGCAAGCTAGATGGGACAGCACCACCAAAAGTATATGGACCCACAAGCTGATTCACAACATTGACTCTTGAACTTGACTGTAATCTTGCGTAGGTCCTATTTGGGCATAGTGGCTATCAAAAATACCTTTATAGATTTTGACACGGATGCCTAGAAGAAGAGCAAAACGCGGAGCACTTTATGTTCCAGTGCGGCAGATTCTTAAGTGACGCGTTTCTACGAAGGCCGGAGCTAGACCACACGATGAGGTCAGGGGACGACTGGAGATCTGTTCCATCGTAACGAGCGAACAGATTGAGCTGCGTCGGTCGAAAGCATTAAAAAGGGCTGAAGTCGCAAATATGTAGAGACAATGGAGTATACATACATTGATAACCAGCCCAGAAAAGGAATACGAGTACCAGGCACGCGAGGAGACTGTGTAGGGTGTGTTTAGTACGTGTTTATATTCTTGGCATATCGAGGTTTGCGAATCGTGCATGTTCGCAGAACTCGAGCTATGAAGATTACATACACGTCCATGGAGCAACAAGATCAATAATCTGTACAGCAACCCAACTTTCCATCGATTGTCGAACATGCAACCAAACTGAAGGAAGAAAGATACACACAAGAAAGCGCAGCAAGTGAAGCAGTTGACAGCGGGCTTCAAGTCCGGAACTCAGGCTCTTCTAAATACTGTCACTGAAACGCGGCAAATCGTCCTCAAACCAGTGGTCAAAGTCGAATAGTGTTTCTGGAAAAAGTATAAAATTATCTTGCTTTTTTTTAACGTACTGCGATTTGAACCCTTTTAAAATCTCAAGGGACAATGACTTACCTTGATGTTCCAGACACGCGTCTGCCTATTTTTTTATGCCGGAAATCAAAAAAAGAAAAAAAAAAAAAAGCGCAAACATTTCTCAGTAATGTGTCACCTACACACGACCAAAGAAATGGATATTAACTCCAGCAGAGCATGCCGATTCATTAGTATTATTTATGTGGAACCAACCAAGTCGTGCTGTGAAATCGCGAATTAACAATAAAACATACCAAACAGCTGAAGCTAAGAACCCTTTTATTCAGATACTATACCGCACATTTGTCTGTAAGTGGTATTCAACGAAAACGGATATAAAAACTCAAGGACTCGTTCGGTGGAAGTCCATTATAAAATCCGTTTTCAACCTTCTTCTCGCTCCTCGCAGTGATAAACATTTCCAACTTAAATGTCAATAACTTGTTTTTTTTTAAACAAATTATATTATTTCTTGAATGAATTTTCTGTTATTTTTTGCATATTTTAGAATTAACAAAACATATATACTATACCACTCACACATAGCAGCAGTTCCGGAAACAAAACAATTGCACTATGGAATATCTTAAATATTTGTGTATAATTATTTATCCACTCCACATTGCTTAATTGATTGGAATCGTTTTAGTAGGAACTGACGACGGTGCTTCAGATAAATATTTCAGAAAAAAAAACGTATCCGATAACTGAGGTGAGATGACGTGAATGAGATATACTTGTTATGTACATAATTAATAACGTTCGTTAGCCATTGGTCTGTAGTCATAATTTTTACGAGAGATGGAGGAGGTTACTTGATTTTTTTGGAAAAAAACAAAAAATCAGAATCTTCCGTACCACACGTACCGGTGCCGGTGAATTTTAATTGCAAGCCATTAGACCAAAAAATTTGACGTAAAGTGTGGTACATTTTTTTTTTTTTTTAAATCCAAAAGAGATGTTTCCAAATAAGAGTATCGAAATACATACACAAGAAATCCGGTTGGCACTGCCTAGCACCGTTTTAATGATTTTTTGTTATTCCATATGGATTTTTTGTTCTTTTGAAGAACAAATCAACCTATAGACAGAGAGAGCGGTCAAAAGATAGCCAAATGTCGAATGGCAACTGTTTAGTGACAGGAAGAATACACAAAAAAATGCAAATAATATCTCAGAGATTGGAGATAAATTTGAAGAAGCTTCTGAAGACATATCCCACATAGTAATTAATTTTACCGGCTAGATACGAGTAATTTTGGCTGGGGGGATTTTTTTTTTTATTTTTATTTTTAAATTAAGTTTTAGTTTTGTTGTTTTAAATAAAATATACAAATTGATTAGGGTCTAGTTTGTTATGTGACTCTGTGTACTGATTTGCATTTTGTAACAAATAAAATCAAGTTCTTGGAAGAGATACTGAAATAGTTTTTATTTGGTTTTTAATTCTTCCTTTTTGATTTGTTTTTGCGGTGAATTAGTGGGGACTTATGAGGAGATTACGTCTATAATGATGAAGAATGGAGATTGATTTGAAATTTATTAGTTTCTTTTTTAATGATATGGTCTTAAGAAGGACTATAGAATCTATGACAATAGAACAATGTGACCAAATTAGTGAAAGGGTGGTCAATGCTCTCTTGATCCGCTTGATAAATTTTAGTGTTCCTTTGTCTCACATATGGGTATGGCCTGATTAGGGCAATAAAATCAGCTTAAAATTTAGTCATATGCAAAATAAATCTTTGACAAATGGAAGTGTAGAACAGATGAAGAAAAAACAATAAAAGTAAAGCGATTACGTATCCTTCAACAAAGACTCCTTTCCCTGGTACGGCGGCTGTTTAAACACATGTTATGCTCTATCTTTTTTTACGTGCTGACAGCAAGCAGTCGCACCTTAAGATGCTGTAAAATTCTCGACTTCTACTACCGCCTTGGCATACGCACCTCGGTAGTATCCACCTATACAGTTCAGTTCAGAACCCTCTTTCATCTTTCGGAATGTGTGGCAACACTGATAACCCTTGTGGATATTATCAGAAGAAGAAAGTAATCAAGAACACTGAGGTGCTAATACAGAGACACATCTCATCTCTCTAAGGCCATGAGCTCGCAAATGGTCGCACGTCCAATTTTCCACAGGGCTCGGTACAAACTTCATTCTTGTCACACAAACGGCATTTTGTCGGCTCTATTTGCATATACAGACATACGAGTATGTATGTTGGGAAAAGAAGGAAAGGAAAGAAAATTTTGGGAACATCCACTAAACGAAGAACTGTAGAAGAAAATAAAAAAATACGCTGAAATATGAATTAAGAGGTCCTTCCTAGCATTCACTTCTAAACTTCTTTCATGTGATTGTTGGCGCCATCTGTGCGTGGAAAATTCAGCTGTCACTTCTAAGCTGAGGTCATCACAAAACTAGTTTCAATGGCGCCATCTAGTACTGACAACACAATATAGTCTTGCAGACGCATCTTTTACTACTTGGGGTTACATATTCAGCAAAGTTTTAAGGATTTAGAGGTAAATAACTAGAAACTATATGTTGTACTTAATAGGTTATTGATCTTAATACGTAACACCCATTTACAATGCCAATGATCTCTTCCATCAGTATGAGATCGTTGCTAAGAAAACGCAGTGCAAGGTTGGGCACCTCTTAGCAAATTACAGGTTATCTCCTTGAGTCTCTTTATTACGAGAATGATAAATAACCAAGAACCTGGTCTGAGCGCTTCAAACAAGAATATGGGGTTATCTGCAAATCACTGACCTCAAGGATATAACTAAGTCTCTTAAGTACAAAAATTAACAAAAGTTCCTGCTCAAACTAAGTTCTTGGAAGCCCAAACAAAAATAATACGAAGTACTTATCCTACTTGATAGGTTCTTCAAAGATCTTCAAAACCTAAAAATCTCTTTTATCAAGCACGAGACAATAAAGAGTTTGAAGAGTGAACATTCCCATTCTACACAGCATCCGTATTCTGGCAATAAATTAGAGCCCATCTAATCTAAACAATTCGAATGTCATGAATCCACCAAAAGCACCAAAAGTACCAAAAGCCACAAAAGAGAATGTCTTCATTTAACAAAAATACCTTCTGATTGAATATCTGCATAAATTACCGTTAAGTAGCTTCTAAAAAAAATATATCTTTACAGAATCTTTTTTTTTTTTAGTGTTTCTTCGCCAGAAGGCATTCACCCATCAATCAGATTTAAGATCTCTTCAAGATAGACTTCCTTATGCCCAAACACGGCAGGCATTCTATTTTTTCCCCCAAAATAGCAAAACTTTATTAGGGAAAGTAAAAGGTCCGAGAAGCGATTTTCGAAGGTCAAAATGTATGTGTATTCCTCCCGCTAAGCCAAAGCCGCTCTTCTAATATGTCAAATATCAAATTCTCTCTCTATCTAGCGGTTATGCGAAATCATCATAATGGGCAGACATCATCAGCATTTTCGAAGGTCGCCACTTCATTAACGACGGCATTAATTTACATCAGCAAGTGTATCTATCCATCTGCCCCCTTAGCGGTCCTAAACGATATGCGGTCGAAAAAAAATTCCGGAAATTGAATATGATTTACAGCCAAATTTTCAGATAATATTTCTTCGTCTTGTTACTCTTATATTTGTTTAAAAATTCAATTTTTAAGTAATTTTTTCATCTTTATTGTTATATACTCGAAATGTACATGCAAAAGAAAAAAAAAAGAGATATGAAATTGTTATTTTTAAAAAATGAAAACGAAAGTGCTCAAGGTCGGACTGTGTGTATTTCGCATCGTACAGTAGATGGATAGATGGAAACTTCAATCTTTGGCAAACATGGTCAAATCGAATTCGAACCGCTTGATGCGATTATCGAGAATCTGTGAATGATAGTTGAATGGATGAAAAGTATTTGATGTTCAATTGAAAGAAAAAAAAAACTCGTGGGCTGAGTTGAGTACGAAGATAGTGTGTTTCTTTTTTTCTTTTTCAGCGTCCGTCGTGGTTAAATATTTGAGCTGGAAATAAGTCAAGGTTGACGGAGGCTACAGTTGCAAATTTGTACTTCAATGAATAGAATAGCGCTTAAGCCTTATAAACAAACATTATAATCTCTTGGCGTTGTGATGACAACTTTTTGTTTCGTGGTCGATTGAGTAATTTGGGTGCGGGATGGGCTAGGCTATAGGTAATTCGTCAATGGGTATAGTGACCAGATGGACTTTTTTTTTGCGTCTTTAAATAGATATTGGGTGGTTGGGTACTAGCTCTTATGATTATTTGGGAAACATCCAACGATATTAGAAAGACTTTCCAAAAAACATTCTGTCCTTTGAAAACAGCATAAAACTGCAGTTCCCTTCTATATGCGCTGAAATGTATACCACGTATACAAGGTTGGCCATCTAGTGGTTTCTTTTTAAATTAGAGGTTATTCTGACACTGACAGCTTAGAGAGTAATCATGGCCTTACTGTTCTGGTGCAGCGGACGTTCCATTCCCGTGAGATCATGAATCACAACAAAAACAACAAAACAAAAACAAGGACCCGAGGTAGGAAACACCAAATCTATGCTAGTGGGCAGGATGGAGCTAAGGCTCTGTGCAGGGGATATAGAAGATGGAAGTCGGCCAGGGACAAGCCGAGAATGCAACCCAACACCACCCCAAGAGCCACAACAACCTCAAGGTATGGAGGCTGGGAGCCAAGCTCTAGTCTCCCGTCTCTTGGGCAAGACATCTGAAGAGGTCAAGGAGTTAAGAAGACAAGGAGTTAAGAAGACAAGGAGTTAAGAAGGCAAGGAGTTAAGAAGACAAGGAGTTAAGAAGACAAGGAGTTAAGAAGACAAGGAGTTAAGAAGACAAGGAGTTAAGAAGGCAAGGAGTTAAGAAGAAATGCTAAATGCGATGGAGCTAACTGCGTTGGGGAAATGGCCTTGCGATGGGACCACAAGCTCAAGATCCAGGGCATTCATTTCAAGAAGGGCATGCTACTTGTCGAGACTCCTTAAACGGCAAAATTGCTGAAGAGAGTAACACTCAAATTGAGGAATTGGAAGGGTGTAGGCCTCACTGTCTGTGGAAGTGCGGACATATCACGTACCAATTCCATTATGATCTTTCTGCCACGCGGCTTAGATCGCTGGCATTCCTAAAAGCGCAAAACGACAGCTTGAATACTAAGACGTGGAGGTTGCTGTACAGTCGCAAAGGAGAACGGGGCGGGTACTGACCCTCGAGATCGACCAGGAGTCATACGAGGCTATTATGGATCAGAACTGCTCTCTGTGCTACTGGTTCGAAAGGGTGGCGGTGGGTGGAGGAGAAGAGATCGAAGGGCATAGTACTAGCTTAAAACCAGTCTCAGAAGAGATACAGCTTGAGGATGAGCAATCTGCTCCGGATCCGGATGCTCGGAGTGCAGAAGAATATTGTATGTCCCTCTTAGAGGAGTCACTCTCCGACGAGGACATTAACAACATGGTGGTATCCATTCCTCTGTCCATCAGTCTGGAAGAGATTGATATCTTTCTGCAAGAAAATGGGGCATCAGCCCCTAAAAGCTGAGAGGAAAAGAGAAGAGCTGCTCACATCAAAAATCCACCGAAAAACCATTTCCAAAAATGATTCTTTCATAGGAACGAAACTCTATCGGGTAAGTCGTACATGAGTGAATCGATACAACAAGCTTAGCTGAGAAGAAAAGAGAAGAAATGCTTTTATTTCAATAAATCTTTATCTCTCACTGCATCATGAAAATGATGTTCATGGGAAGGCAACTGTGGACACGTACTATAGAGCCAAAGTGTACAAAATGTCGACAAAAATGATCGAAAATTCTTCACCCATAAGACCCTAATGTTTCGTCTTAAAATTTCCAAGGGCTCCCACGTAAATGCAACATTGTGCATTGACCTTAAAATTGACTACATTTATTTACGTCAGCGCCTAGATTTTAGATCATCAGATGAGTTTCAAGAGAAGGAAATCACTGATCACGATCACTAATAACACTGGTGATAGTATACTTTCAGATATACAACTTTTTGACAGGAAAATCCACTCACAATCCATAATTTTTGACACATTATGCAACGTCAGATAAATTTCCTAGAAGATATAGCTAAGACAAACCAATGGAACCAAATAGTACTCCCATTAACATCAACTGACAACCTATCAAACTTTTTTATTTTATTAAAAACTTTTTTAATTCAATTAACGTTCCATATAATTAAAATAACATTTTGACATTTAGTTCCGGATATACGTTTGACTACCACATTTATACTGACTCATCCTCTACCCATTCGACACGAATCAATCACTTGTTTTGCATGTGAAAACAAAAAAAAAAAAAACTATCCGAACGAAGGTATGAGACGCCCTTTAACCGGAAATTTATCACGGAAACTCCATTCAGTGATCACGTAACGAACAGCTTTCAAATGAAAAGCGACAGTCAAATGTATTATTTCAGTTGCAGCACTTTTTTCCGGAGAGAAAAAAAAGTCCCCCATTTATCCGTGCAACAGTGCTATGCAATATACGGTCATGTCATGTCTAAATTGTAAATAAAGGTGAGTACCAAGATAAACATCTTCACAGGTGAAATGCAATGCTTTGGTAGATTTTGCATAAATTCACGTGCCCTAACGATACTCAGCTTTAGTTCACTTTGACTTGTGTGAATCGGTTCAATAGGGTAAATGGAATTTGTCTTGTATTTATGCAAGGAAATAAACCAGATCATTCTTGGAAAGAAAACAGGGAACTTTGCTGGCAGTAATAGGAAACAATGACAGTTTATGCCTTTAGAAGGCAACCTTGCCTAAACTCATCTCAGGTGGTCCTCGAAAATAATTGCAGTGGTCAAAGTTCTTGAAGAGTTAGAACATGACTGCAATAAAGCTATCGGAATGATTCAGGACTAGCTAGTAAGCATGGACTCACGACTAGCAGAGGAAAAGACGGAAGTAGTACTAATCTAGCAGCAGACGGGTTATGTAGACTGTAAGAGTGACCTTGGACTATCACGTTGTAGTGTCTTCACCAGAATTGGAGTACCTTGGTGTTACTACAGACGCAAGGCTAACTTTTAAACAACCTCGGCAGCAAGGATCATGCCAAATATTGGAGGACTCAAACAAAGGAAAAGACTACTTTTGGCAAGAGTAGCGATGTCGAGGATGCTCTACTGTTCCCAAATATGGGCCGGAGCAGTGATCACCAAATTATACAGTAGAAAGATAGAAGCAGTACACAGAATTAATGCATTTAGAGTATGCAGCGCCTTTGGGACAATCTTATACTACGCGGCGAGCATATCGGCTGGATTGGTGCCAATATACCTCCTCGTTAAGGAAACTGCATGGAAATATCATGACAACAGAACCACGATACCAACACCAACGAAGCAAATGGATGATGAATTACGACGGGGCACAAACCTGGAAGAGTGGCCAGATAGATGGAATCAAAGATTGATCCCCAATATCGACCTCTGGATCAATAGGAAACTTGGAGAGCTGAACTTCTGCCTGACGCATATGCTTACTGGTCATGGATGTTTTAGAGCATACCTCCATAGAGTTTGGGCATGAAGACAACCATTATTGTCCAACGTGTACAAAAGCAGGGGAAAACGCGGAGCACATAATGTATCACTGTCCACGATATTGTAAATGCCGTAACTTGTTGGCGAACAGAGTGCTTGGACAGCTTGGGTGTTGATACCCAAGAAGTTTGGGAAGAAGTAAGTAAAAGCGTGGCTACCTTCATAAAGGAGTAACGAAGACAAGAATGACAACAACACGCAGCGCAGATAGCTACCAATACGGACTAGCTGAGTAGATAGGGATGAAGTACCCCCTCGCGATGAAATGCTTGACGGCAATGCCGCCAGGACCAGGGGTAGAAGTAGATGTGGGTCAAGTGGGTGGAAATCCCTCACTGCTACTGAGTATGGGCTCGTCTTTGAAGGATTCCCACCTTCCAACGCAAAAACAAAACGCAGCTGCCTGAAACGTATACCGAATACGAGGCACGTACTTTCTCTAATAAGTATTTCGCCGATCGAAGGACATGATGCGTCCACTTTGTTCGGAGTTCTGCACTTCAATAGAATTTGTAGCTCATCTCCAAAGAGCTCCAATTCTCCTCTACTGTTCTGCGCCTAGTTGGCTTAGAACATTCCTAGCTTCTCCCTAAAGCCCTGTGTAGTGAGTAGATTCTACTGCATAGCGTCTTCGCGTCACAAAGTATGTCCGATCTATTGTCACTTTCTCCTGCGTATAGTCTGCAGGTTTATGGCCTTTGGATTGTTATCGCCTCAAATTCGACAATTTTGCTTGTTGATGAATCCGTGGGCTAAATATGATTCGTGGACCGAAATTGGACTCAACTTCTAGCTATTCGAGAGCAAAATCATCGAAAAAACGACCTTGCCTATGGTCATTAACTTTGAGTTCCTAGGTCAGGTGAATTTTGTATATCTTTAGGCCCAAGTCATGACACAAAGTTTGCACAGTTGTGGTCTGCGAAAGGCCGAGTTCTTGTGCGCCTCGGTTTCTCCTGCACACTCTCACGGACAGCGGCTTAACTTTCGCCAGATCTTGTTTTTTGTTGACGAATGAGTCTTGGCGAATTTTTCACTGAACTGATTAATGCGAATAGTTCTTTCAGAAGGACGTTTATGGCGACCGTCAAAAGGGAGAAGCGCGTGAATTGTTTAATAAAACAATTTAAGAATTTGCACATGTATTTAAAAGCAATAAGTCTTCGTATGGAATTGGCAAAAAAGGCTTAATAAATAAAAGCCAATTTGACACATTTATTTTTAACAATATGGCCGCTATCACCTGTCAAAGTTCAGATATCAATCTTTTAAAATCTTTTTACTATATTGCAATCAGAGGATTATATTATTGACCTCATGAGCATTATAGCTTTAAATTGCGGCTCAAGAAAAATAGCATAAGTCATTCTAAAATTTGAAGGCTATGTCTTAAGGACTCTGACAGTACGTAACGCATTCATATGAGTGCATCCCCCTCGCAACAAATTTCATTGCATCAACCACTGGCTTTATCTTACATTCTACATAATTGTAAACCAATATCCTAACTAACAAAATCTATCTAGTACCGAGGTCAAAGACATTTCAATTGGCATAACCAATGATTCTAGGTAACTAACCTACCCCAACGCATGTGTATCTCTTTAAATTAGAATGGTCTTTTCATGGCCACAACTGTGTCAAGGCCAACTGCGCAGACACCTTACCTCACACACAGTCGTGGGAGACAATTCCAACGTTAACAGTATCCAATTAACTAGCTCTCATCACCAGACATAGACACTTAATGGCCGCTTGTTTTAATAAACTCCTAACCTCTCTTAATTAAAACGATTTATCAAACTCAGCCAAGACAATGGCGGCGGCGTTGGCGCTGGCGCTGTGTGCGCGTCCAAAAACTAACAAGATATTCAAAAAGTAAACGACTGGGAACCCAAATATTAATCAACACTGAATTACGGCCACTTAACAACGTGCTATGCTCCAATAAAAGAAGAAAAAAACACACACATTTCAATTGTAAGTAGACTCACGCGGTCCGATGGGGTAATACCAACATTTATCGTGTCCATATTAGCCTAGGTCTTGGCTGTGGAACGTTCGTTTGCATGCTTCATTATAAAGCTTTTGGGAATTTCTTCTTTTTCTTCTTCTTCTTGTTTCCTTTATGATGGTCAAAAAGGTGTTAATTTTTTTTTCATTTAGTTAACAATGCTTGCGTGTCAATTATTATTGGCCTCTTCTGTATTTTGACGATGATGCTCTGCAAAAGATAATGGTTGGTTGGTAGGTATGTAGGTCTTCTTCTTTTTTTTTCAAATTTTGAAATATATACCTATGCCCGCTCTTGAGGAGAGTCTCATAACAGAAAAAGGCTTGTTTCAAAGTCAGCCACTAGATGTCGAAGAAGCCTCTAATCAATCCGACAAATAAGACTCGTGTGAACGGAAGAGAGTAGGTACGCTTACGCACACTCATTGATTGATGGTCTGCGACCTTAGGGGCTATCGATTTTGTTTGTACACGCTGCTGGGATTGTGTCAAATTGTTTAGCCGATTATCGACAGTTTAAGTGATTAATTTCTACAGCCTTGACGTTTAGTTTAGGTTTCAGTGTTGGTTTTGGGTGAAGTACAGTCTGAATGCGTTCGATTCGAAGAGAGTGATTACTTGTGGCCAAACTTAAGATGGTTTCATGCTATCGTTTCTATTTTTAATCGGTGAAATAATATACTTGAGTTCAATCTATATCAACTGATATTTGTCGAGTGCCAACTTCTGTAACTTGGGTTGAATGATTTATTATGACGTTGGGAAAGTGTATTACATTTGGTCGGTGGTAAACCTTGAGAAAGTGCTTAATGAGTAAGAGTGGTAAGTTATGAACAATTAAAGTAAAAGTATTATCCAATAGTGTCTTCAAATAGGCTTATAAGAAAACGTGCTGTTAAAAGGCATCTGTGTTATAGTAAGCCTCTTCTATTTTTATAATACTTCCACCGGACTTACGAATAGGTTAGGGTGGGCTTGCGGGTTGGCAGAAGAATAAGAATACTTCCGCCGCACTCAGGTCAAAACAGAGAACCATAGGAAGTAGAGATATGTTCCCTTGCCCATTTAACTCATATAATGTCTGCAAAAACTATTAAAGATAGTACTTACTCTTTTGCAGTATATACAAAGGAGAGTTCTTCTAGATCCTGTTTGCCAAGGAGCTTGTTCCTGGAATGTTGGTGTCCAGAGCACTGGCAGAGAAAGTGGATGGTGTCATCTATATCCTTTTCATCGTCGTATCCTCTGCAGAGTTCTTCCTCCGTACGATAGCAAGTGATACCGCAGAGTTGTGACCCGTGAGGATCCCCACAATCTTTGACAGTGATCGTCTGTCCTTACGTATAAGTCTCTCGGTCCAATTTGGCAAGTTTCTAAGGAATTTCAGCTGAGGTTCGCCTCTCTCGTGGCCAGTTTCCCTGCTTCGGGCATGAGAACACTGGGCGGGATACTTATGGGTCAGTCAGTTCTAGTGGGTGCGATGAAGCTTTTCTTGCTAATTTCCCTTCCTTAAACCCTTCACGACAGCACTCCACAAGCTTGGATTTTATTTCTGTGGCGGTAATTGCTTTGATAGCTGCCTGGTTGTCGATAAAAAAGGTAATACCTTATGAATAAGAAATACAACTTTGCCTGGATTGCCATAACTCGTAGGACTGTAAATCGATTTCAAGGGGATTTCGCCAGTTTTGAAAAAAAAAATCTAGTCCGATTCAGATACAACAAGATCTTATTTGAGTCAAGGACAACTAGTGATGAATTCATAAGATCATCTCGTGCCCTGATAACATATATATAACAATGAGACATAGATCCTTTGAAAAGGCTGTCTAATCATAACGAAGACCTTTGACTCAAAGTTAAAAGATCTAAGAGCCTTGAAAGCTGATTGACTATATGAAAATATGTTAATATGTGATCTACGGAGTTTTCTTCTAATGCATTCTCATAGAGCACAGAGCTGTATAACGAGAACCTCTGCCTGAAAGATTGTTGTTGCTTGTCATAGAGGAATAGATAATTTGCAGTTTGAACCAGAGATTCCAGCTCCAGATCCACTTGACGTCTTCGATCCCTCAGTATACCAGTCCAATAAGAAGAATTTTTGGGGGATTTGTGAATTATCCCAAGAGCTCTGGATTGGGATAGAGACCGCAAAGGGGTGATGGAGGTGGATTCTCTTAGGCATGAAGTCTAAGAGGTACACTACTGGATGGGATAGCAAGGAATTCTTTCAATGATTTTCATGTGTCCAACTAAGTTAGGGGAGGAATTGTTGCATAGCAGTTCAAGCTTTAGAGCACTAGCAGCTACACTCTTCACAATAGTTACGTGGAGGGATGTGAGGCGGTCTAAGAGAACTTCCAACGCTATCGGGCAGGTCGTGGTTGGCCTTTTCCCGACATTCTAGCGATGAGGACCATTAAATTTGTAAGAAGCCAAATTTTTATCCTCCTTGAGCTCTTTAGGCTCTTTTTATTTGATTTGTTGCCACAAGATGTTGCAATAAGGCTTTCTTCGTCTACGAACTACGTATGTCCCCTTAAGTTCGATCACTGCTCTATCAGGGGTAAAATGCAGGCTCAGCTGAATTTGAACTTGATGAACTGAACTGATAATCGAAACTGATCATTTAAATGGGTCTTATACAGAGCGCGTCCCGTTTAGCATTAATGTTCTCAGTAAGATCGTGCCGAGTTTGAAGCTGTTGTAAGCATTTTTCATCATTAATTTGACAGCAATTCCAAAATCAGACAAAACTAGAAGAGTGAAATACTCAACAGAAAATTCTAGTGTAGCTTTAAGTTTCACTCACTAAAGGTATACATTCACAGCTCATTAACGAACCGCGAACAAGCCTTTTTTAGCACTTTTAAAGGCAAACAATTGACAAATTTACTCTTCCCAAGAAGAGTGTTTAATTCGTCGCTACAATGCAGAACTAGTCTAAGTCCAAAATTTCGAATTTTGCGCTTTTTACATCAAATGAAAGTTAGTTGCATTCTGCGCGATTCAGATGTAAAAATCGCAGATTTCGAAATTTTGGACTTAGACTAGTTCTGCATTGTAGCGACGAATTTATCTATTGGTTTATATAAAAAAAGTAAAATGTTATTCATTTCTGCAAAGACAAACAATTTTTCGCGAAACGAAACGAATGCTTCTCACGAACTGTCAAATTTTATTCACATTCCACAGATGTGGAACGCAATCCCATTCGAACCAAAAACGGAAAGTTTAACGTCACAATTATCTCTGTTTTCTTTGGTAAATGACATATGCAGTTTGCAGATTACAGCGACTAGATAAAATAGTTGCTTTGAATGAAATGTCAAAATTTGCGCAGTTCGCGATAATAAAGAAGCCTATATTTAAAATTTAAATAAAAGTAAATTCCGGTCGAATTCGGAAGTTTACCTTTTTAAGACCGCATCTGCCATGCGTGACCACCTTCCGCGATATAAATTTGCATTGATTTATGTGCACTTGATTGGGAGTTGATATTTATTTTTTTCGAACAAATATCTATGTTAATTTCTGGATCAATCAAAACGAGAATTGATAAAAAATGTATTCATCAAATTCAAAGTCAATATCGCTATAATTTTATATTTATATTTTTCCTTTTTGTTGTCTATTTCGTTTACTTCTTTTTGTGTTTTGTGTTGCTTCTTTGCCTTTTGTTTTAATTTATCTTAGAAGAGCACTCAGCTAATGTGATTGTTTGATTGTTTAGCCCTAATAAATATAATACTTAATGAGAAAAGATAATGTATAAATTATACAATGAACGCGTTGTTAATGACTGTGTGTTATTCTAATTATTTTTGTTTTTTTTTTTTTTGGTTTTGGTGTTTATATAGATCATGACCTTTGGCCAGTGCGCAAGGTCATTGCTTTGGAATTATGCCTTTAAAATTGGTATTTAAAAAGTAAAAGTACACACACTCATTTGACTTGTGAGTGGCCCTTAAACGATGTTTCTTTCCGCATTTTTTCTCATCAGTTTTTTGACTGAAGGTTGTAATGCATTTCAAGGAGGTCAGAATTGATGCTAAGAATTTTGATGCTTATTTCTGCAACCCAGTATTTGCAGTGGATACGCTCAAACTATTACAACACAGAAGATGTATGATGAAACAACAGCAAAACAAAACATCTTAACATCTCTCCGATTGAAAAGTAGGTTATGAAGATGTTAGCTGATGTTTGTTTTTGCCCGGTCCAAAGAAGGCCCAAGCCACTCATTGTATTGTCTTATCTGCACACAACTGTATGACATGTGCCCTTTGACTTGGCGATGATTTGCAACATGCCGTTGGGTATGTGCAATTTGATGTTTGTTTTGCACCTACCTTAGTCAATCTTGCTATCGGGGTTAAACCAATCAGTGTCGAGTGTTTTGTTTTGCGTTTTTTTTTTTTTTTTTGCCACGACGCGACGCACGACTTTCAAAATTAATTGTCTCATCACGTCATCACAAATCAAGTGCGTTAAAACATTCCTTCAATAACATACACAACATGTAGCCGAGTCCTTCATCATTGAGAAAGGTTATGCGTTCACCCATTCAACAACAGCAATGTCAATGTTGCCTTAAGTACTTAACCAATAATTAAAAATTAATATTCAAGTGAATCCACATAAATTTATAGACCAAACGAAATTGTTCAAGTGATGCGTGTGATGTATGCGCATTGGCATTAGTTGGCGCGGGTTGTTGATCATCACCATCATCATCAGTCACATTGTATCACGCGAAGGTGGCAGTGGTTGTGGTGACAGTAGTATGCCCCTCTTTTGACAGTCACTATGCCTATGTAAGTCACCAGTTTAATGGATGAATTATGAATTTTGCATTCGGATGTAGTTCCTTGTCGTGGTTATGATTATGACTACTGAGACAATTAAAATAATTATTACGATCTCGGAATACTTATTCGGAATAATTGTAATGCTCGATCGTTCCTCTTTCGTTGGAGCGATGATGCCATTTTGTGTTGACAATGAAGTATTTTGTGTTATTTAATTGAGACTCAATGAAAGTTAATGACAATTAGCTTAACCTGGAGGAATTTCCAGACATTGGTGGCTAGTTGGCTTTGTTTTGACGGAACTTATAAAATTGGTTTGCTGGAATGTTAATTGGTAAACTATCTAGATAATAATAATTTTAATGGAACTGTGACCAGATGAATCATGGGAGAATGGTTGTGCAGTCTTGAGATCTACCTTCTCTTTTTCTTAAGTTTAAACGGTTAAACAAGGTCTTAATGATGCGACTAGATGGCATGTCTCAACAAGATGTGGAACCAATCTCTTCATCACTTAGTTTCAAAGGCATTTGACGAAGTTTGGCAACAGGCTCTTTTGTCGAAAATGTATACACATGGCATCGAAGAGTCTTTTAAATACTGTCAGATTCAGAATCACAGAGATTCATTCATTTATAAGCCGTATGTGGAATGATCTTTTAGACTCCATGTTTCCTCATCATTCATCCACAAGAAAGGACATCCCTTTAACTGCATCAGCTATAGAGACATCAGTCTCCGCAACATTGCGTAGAAGATCTTTTCCGTCGCTGTGTAAACGCTGGAAACTGTTTTTCAACAGTCTGACTGACTTTCATCAGTGCGGTTTCACGTTAGGTAAATCCACCATCGATCAGACCTTCACACTCCAACAAATCCTTTAGAAAACCTAAGAAGTCCACATCGATACTCATCACGTCTTTACCGATTTCAAGGCCACTTATGACAGCACCTATAGAGATGAACTATACGAAGCCATGTCTTGTTTTGACATCACTGTCGAACTTGTCCGTCTGTGCAGGATGACGATGGAGAACGCTCGCTGCTCATCAAGGTTAGTAATGACGGTACTAAGACTCACTTTGGAAATAAGTTTTCAATATTTCTCAACGTTGTTCAGGCGTAAAGTAACTCATTTCGTTCCGCTGAGGTATGATACTGACTTTCTGTCAAGATTTCGAGCGGAAAACAGCTGTCAGTGTTAAAATAACCTATGATTTGAAAAGAAACCACAATTTTTGAGCATCGGCAGTTGCTATTCATAATTTTTGTTTTTATTTTGTGCTGTTGTTCATTGGCATTTTACAGTGACAGCCATCTATAGTTGAAAAGTGTTTCTTCAAACTACTTCGTTTAAAATCTTAAAGACATCAATCCTTTCTGTAAAACATTTTTGTATATCTAGTCTTTGAAAAAGGCATCTTTATTGCTTATTGTATTATACAAAATTATATACCGTTATTTTCGTAGACTCTGAATTCAACTTAAGAGTACTAAGCAAGTATGCGGGACACCCTGTTTAAAATGGAATCAAATTCGTTTTAATGCTCGTTCGTTTGTACGACTAACCTTCAACTAAATCGGGATTTTTTAAAACCTCTTTCTGTACGCAAGATTTATTAATAAAAAAACATACACATAAGTTATATTATGTTGCAATTTGCACAATGTTCATTTTAGCAGCACCATTTTAATTTTTACTGTCAACCTTTTCCCACAGTGTCATTGACGTTCGTGAATATTATAGGTAAGGTGCTTTATTACTCTTGCTCAGTATTTGAGAGTTCATCAGCCTAATTAATCTGAGATACATTCTTAGACGGATTCATTTCTTAGGACAAATTAGCAAATAGTCACGATTTGGCACATTTGCGAAACAATTCACTTTTTTGTTGTCTTTTGAGAACCAAAACGAAACGAAACAAGACCTATTGTAAGTTGTCTACTAAAAGGAAGATGTTTGCTTTCAATAATACCCACCTGAGTTGGATGTTACTTTGCTTAGAGCGAACACTCTATGATTGATGATGTTCATTTGAGAAATAGTAGTATTAGTGACAAACAAACTGAGACTAAGCAAGCGAATCACGACGATTTATATGTTTATAGAGCAATCTATACAGACACTGGCTGGAGGTGCATCGTCACGTATTACGTGATCGAATGCAGGCTGCATGTGTGCCCTATTAGCTTTGATGAGTTCCGCTTCAGTTTATATTTATTCACTTTTAACTCATCTTTGAGTTTTTATTTATTTTTAGAAGATGGAAAGTATTTTAAAAATTATTTGATTGTTTAACAAACGTAATTATTTATTAATAGAAAAGACTCAAACCATTTCTTTGTGAACTTTAAAGGGTGGGCCATCTAGTGGTTTCTTTTTAAATGATAAGTTATTTTGACACTGACAGCTGTCAAAAAGTCAATATCATACCTCCGCGGAACGGAATGAGTCGCCTTACCCTTGTACAACGTTGGGAAATATTGAGAACTTATTTCCAAAATGAGTGCTGTGTAGGCCGGAGCGTATAGCGTTTTTTGAAAAGAAGTTTTGGTCGAAATGAAGAACCCACAGCGCCTGCTGTACGCAAGTTTGGGCAAAAACTGTTATGCTAGTGGACAACGCTCATGGTCCCGTCTTCGCACCGAATTGGCCGCCTCGGAGCTGCGATGTGATTCCTTTGTCCTTTTTTTTGTGGGGAACCGTGAAAAACCGATGTTATGCCAACAATCCGGAAACGATTCAAGCACTTAAGGCCAATATCACCCAAGCAATTCGTGAGCTACAGCCCGAAACCATCAACAAGGTCATGGAAAATTGGAGTGAGAGAATGCGCTACTGTCACTTGAAGCCACTTGAACGACGTTGTGTCCTATATTAAATGGGAATGCTTGCATATATTTCTACCTGAAAAGTCTACTTTCTATAATATACATATGTATAAAAGACAGTCAGCTAATACATATACTCCCTAAATGTCCCAAGTCTTTCTGAAGTATCATGTCTGTGTTATTTCTATCACAGCGGCTATCGCGACATAGAAGTATGAAAAGGCTAGCCTACTCTAGCTAGATATAAGTCAGCTAAGAAAGATGACAACATGCTAATTGGCACCACTCTTGGAAAATACGTTTAATAAATCATGCGCCTGTACCCCACTAAATGCATGATTTATAGCCAACAAAATTAATGTTTTCAGCTTTAGTACATGGATCGTTCTACACTAAACAAAATATCAGTAATCGGATAAAGTCTCCAACTGCGCAAAACATCCTTTTGCCTTTGGCTAACACAATAAACCACTTCATGGATCCGGCGCGTTGTAAATGTCATTAGAACAACAGTCAACAAGACTTTTAATCCACTCCAGACAATTATTGACTTCATAAATCAGCGGCCATTGTTACCCAGAGAGATTAGCCAAAAAAACTAGATCCAGTCGCCATCCATCACTTGGCTAATCAATTTCTTGCAGCCAACCCATTCTGAGACCCAAAAACCACTTAATCTTCATTTGAAGAGGTTTTGACCACGTTTTACCATATCAATCAGTGCTTAACAAATTTAATTAAAAATTTTGTATAATTTTCAAGGTGGAGGCGAACTGGTGTCATCTCCATTTGGTGATATCGCTCCAAAACACAACTACACATCTGTTAACTGCGACATCGATTTAGATTCTAGATTTCTAGATTCCTTTCACTCTGTCAGAGCCACGCATGCGCATGTGTTGTTTCGTGATAATGAGTATGAGCCTCCACCACGAACATATAGCACATTCGATATGGATCTATAGAGCTAGTAATGCTCGTTGAATTTCGTAATGGAACTAGACTTGATGTATCTAAGTTGCACATAGATCGTGAGTTGCTTTGATGAGCAGAACATCACCCTCTCCCTGGCGAACTACTCCGGTCCAAAAGAGGGAAAAGAAGACCGGCGCACGTTTGTTTATGGGAATCGTTAAAGTGCTTAGTTTCGGCAACAACGGTAATTGAATTCTGAAGGGGTCATTATTTATTCGGCTCAGTGTGAGGTAAATTGAAGCAGAGAACATATAATTTTGATGGTTTATGATGTTTTCTCAAAATTAGGTTGAGTTTTATTTATGTGAGTAATTTTCTTAAATAATTTGGATTCTTTTGAATTAATTGAAAATTATAATTGAATATGATGATAGAGATTGTGAGGTATAATTTGGTTCATACTTTATAACTGGTTGAGAGAGCTCAACAGAATCTGTGGATGGAATTTTCCTACACGACATCATCGGCTGGAGGAATGAGGAGAAGAAAGTAAAAATCGTTTTGTTTTCCAGTTCACTGGCCTGTTATTTTTCAAATTTGGGGAAAAATCAAAACTGGGTCGTTTTGCTCTTCCAGAGTTCAGTGCCAATTAGGGGCCATATCATTCAAACGCTTCATTGGGACAAATCAACAGAACAGTGGTTTAATTTTTTTGGCAAGTCAGTATAAACAATCATTGAAAAATTGGTATCAGTGGAAGGCTCTGTCAATTAAATGGCAACACCAAAGCATAGATTTTGTGGTTAGAGTTGATCACTGAAAGCAAAGCTGACAGATGAGAATAGAATGAGAAATTAACACATCAGCTAAACGATTGTGTTCCAAATTATAGAAACAAGGATCATTAAAATCGATTTTGATCAGTGAAACAAGAAAATTGGATTTAAAGAAAAGTTTTAGTCAGAATTTTGCTTGTAAAAAAATTCTGCAAGTGATTAGCTTTATTTTGATACTAATTAAAGCAAATATTGTTTGCTTAATCGTCTTCAAGTCGGAAATCAAAATTTTCAATGATACATTTGAATGCGTCACTAAACTTGATGTGGTATGTGGTAAACATTATTCGCAGACCAGGTCACATAGCCCTTACTTTTTAAGGCTAAGAAAAAGGTTAAGGTTGATTTGCAAAAACATTATTCTGTTGAGAGCGATGTTGTAATTTCCAATTACAGTCAAAAAATGATGCCTGCTTACCACTGTAGTGATAGCTATTGACCGACAGATAGACACTTTCTCGATTTTCAAAGCGATATCGCCTAAGTCTTCTCACGTCTTTCAACCGAGACGCCCGGGCGCTTCCGTCCAATTTATTAAATGGACAATTGTGCGCTACAAAATTTTGTAAATGATCTTAAAAAATAATAAAGAAAAGAGTCCAGCAACAAAAGGTTGGTTAGTTATAACCGGCTCTCGGTGAGGATGAAGTTAGGCCAAGAATAGGTCCATTGGGCTGCCGATGTGTAAGGTGGGTGAGTCACCCTTTTATTTTGGGAACCACTACTTAATATGAAAGAGCCACTCCCAGCCGCACAGGCGTTGTTGAGATCGTTGATCAGATAATCACCTAATGTGTCCTTTCTAATAATGACGAATGCGGGGCACGTGGATAGGACTGACTGACTCTTATCCTTACAGCTTCTGCAGAAGTCATTGTAGGGGATGACCAGTCTTTGGGCATGTCTTCCTATAGCAAAGTGTCCGGTGAGTGTGTTTACGATTTTGGAGAGGGTTCCTCTCTTGTGTTTCAGAAGTCCGATGGACCTGGGCCACAGAAGCCTTGCAGTCAGTCGAACTGTTACCACCGATGGTTGGCTTCTCTCACCGCATCGGCATGGATAATGTATTTAGCATAAGATGTTGGGGCCTCGATGTCGGTGACGCTTATACTATTTAGACCTGACGTTCCACTGCTTCGAATCTCGTTGTGCTGCATGAAGGCCGACTGGCTGTATATGGATATGGATTTGCATATCCGACACAGATACTGCATTAACCGCCAGCCAGTCGGCTGCTTGACGAATGGCAGTGACTTCGGCTTGAAAAACGCTGCAGTAAATAGGAATAAGACGTTCAGGTCTTTTGAAAAAATTCCAGCACCGACTCCTTCCACAGTTTGGAGCCATCCTAAAATATTTTCAGCGATTCATAGTGAAATCCTGTTGTGTCCATTCAGTTATATTGGGTATTAGGTATTTGTAGCCCATGTTGAAGTTGTGTTCAGTGGGCAAGTGGTCGGTGACCTTTGGAAGATGGCGATGCATCGATAGTATTCTATGTCCAGTCTAGTGTGTTGTTCCTTCCATTGCTTGCAACTTCTCAGCCTTATTGCTGAGTAGGCAATCAGTTGTTTGCTGACGATGTTAGTTGGAAGTAGGCGGAGCATGGTTAGGAGCACTGCGTTAGGAGAGGTTCTCAGTGTACCAGTAATGCTGAGACAAGCAACTCGTTGGGTTTTCTTCCATTAGCATTCGTAGGTCTTCTTCAGCGCAGGCCTCTAGACCAGTGCTTGGTACATAAGTATCGGTTTAACTACCAAGATGTACAACCAATGCATGATGTTCAGTTCCAGGACCTAAGTGGGGCCTACTGCTTTTTGCAAATGTAATCAATCTTCAGGCCTTAGATTTGGTGGATTAAAGTGCATGAGTTTATGTTTTCTGGTGAACAGGACCAGTTCGGCCTTCGTCGGATTGACGCAACTTTTAGTCCGGCTGGTTAGTTTATTGAAAAGTAGACTTACTTTTTGTGATACCAGTCAGACCTATCCTGACGTACCGGGCAGTAGCGTGAGGTGTTACAATGTGGCTTTTAAAAAGGCCAGAAAACATTCTGCAAATCAGGAAGTTATGGAAGTGAAGTGTGTAGTGAATAAAAAGACAGAAGTCGAGATATAGTCAAGTGATACTGCTTCGAATGAAACTTAAATACAATTCTTAGCAGCAAGAAATACTGAAGCAATGAATTCTTGCCTCGTTCACTAAAAGGTATTACAAAATTAACTAATTATTAGATGAACTATATCGTACAGCCAATATTGATGGAACTTAGTACGTTTCGGGAATTTGGAGCAAGTTTCTACGAACCTGCATATCACAAAGCTATATAGCCTTGGCGCCTTTTACTTTATAAACTCATTTTGCGGATAATAAGACCACCACCAGGACCGAAGTAATATATCCATTACCTGACGTAGGTGATGTTGCAATGCTTTTCTTTCTTGCACTCTCATTTCGCTTTAAGGCTCAATTAAGATTTCTCTTTTTTTTATTGTCACGTAACGATTTTTTTATTATTTTCTGCGATGTCAATACCTGTTTGAAAAACTCATCACCAGTACGTCAATCTTTATGGTAATCTTCACCACCATGTTGTACTTATTACTATCTGATGTATCAACGCAAAAGCCATCCATAGAACAGGATCTACAAGTGTCAGTAATTAATAAAAGAAAAGAAAGAAAAAAAAACTACTTGTGGCGCAAATAGCAAATTGCAATTGCAATTGCAAACCGCGAAGAAGCTCGTTTCAAACATCCGTTTGGCTAATCACCATCATTGAATCTCACACTCTTCATCACCAGGGTCTCTCCTAACCCTCATCGCACTATGATGGACTTCCGGCTGTATCTGTGTGTGGTTATGGTTCTTTCCAGCCGACTGATTGAAGTGTTGCTTTAAAACTATCGTGATCGTCTAAGACATCTCGAATTCTTGGACTCTGACTAGACAGCACTAATCCATGATGTGTCGGATTGAACACCATGGAAGCCTGTTGATTGGTTTTCCACCCACACCATCGGAGGTTTCTCTGCACTGGCATTGATTGTGGGTGGGTTTGAGGTTAAGAGATACCGCAAAAAGGCAGCTGGTATGTACTTCAAAGTGTGCTAAATGTTACAAGGTAATTTAATCGTTCTACATTAACTTTATTTTCTCTCTATTCGAACTGATCTAGCTTTAAAGATGCAAAAGGTACGTATCTTGATGAGATATGCAAATGTAATAGCCAATTATATTAAGTAAAGACTTTATCACATCGAATCTGAAATTTGTATGATAATGCATCCAAAAGGTCAGTCTTGAAACTATTTTGCTTCAATGAATAGCAATTATTGTAATCTTATGCTTTAAAGTTAAACTGAATCTTCTTCATAAATTAAAACAAGTTAATTGTTTACCTATGAATAAAATAAGATACTAAAAGCCAGTGCCATCAAGTACGTTATTAATTAGAACGAAGGTGACGTCTTGAGGTATCAGTTCAATGTTGTTCTAAGTTGCTAGCTTTATTATTTAGATCATTTAAGCATTCACTATTGAGTGAATAAATTTGCAATATAAAAAATAGGTGAGCTGTTCACACTCGCCTTTGGTCCGATAGTTCAATCGCATCCAGATTATATGTTAGTCTTCAAGTAATGTATCAAGGTTGCATATGATGGCTCATATATCACGTTTTGCACAGAGGAAGGCTGCCTGAGGAATTCAAAGTCCAAAGTGGGATACAGCAAGGCTGCATACTTTCACCAATACAATTTTTATTGATGATTGGCGATGTGCCGCATGCGGTCTTATCAACAGGAAATGGAGAATAGGGGGCAATGTCCTAGGCCCTAGCTCTAGTAGTCGGTGCATGGTGCAGAACAGTCGCGAAGTGAGCACCAACACAAAGGCCAATCACTATAAAAGTTGGCAATCACAAAAGCATCGCCAACGATTTGATGGATGGGAAGAGATCCTTAAACAAAATTCAAAAGGATTGGGAGAAATTGGAAATTGAGGAAAAATTTGTGGACCAAGACTTCGAACTTTCGTTCCACCGGTATTCCATAATTTCACTGAGTACTGTGGGACTTATAGCTCTTTTCGTATTATTGTCCCTGAAAATAAGAAGAAAGCGGCACCCCAGTCAATGTACAATGTACCCTAGGACTCAGAAGAGAAACAGAACATAAATAAGTACAAATAGTGATCAAAGTAACCAAAGATTAAAATCATTAGATGTTCCTTGGCAACAAACAACAATTGTGTTAAGCAAGGCTAAGAGTATGAATGTATGTACATAGATTTATAATAGGCGATTCATTGAGAGTAATCAATGCGATTCATTCGATTCATTGAGAGATACTATTTTCTGAAGTAAAAAGGAATTAAAATTTTTGACTTTTAGGATTATCTTTATTGTCAAGCAAGAATCCCCATTCTTGACATTTTTTTTCAAAAATTATTTTATTCAAATATTGGCCGTAACTGCGGTTTATATGGTCCATTCTAAAGTTCTACCATTGAGTGTACATGGTTGGTTGGTTGAATGAAGGATGCACCGTGTTACAGAAAAGACACTAGTGTGAATTCCTTGATTGAGAGGGATTTTTCGATGGAGTAGACGATGTCGCAAAGAGCCGTTTCAATAGATTTACCTTATTAGTAGGCGTATTGTGACCTGGATAATAAGGTGCTATCCATAGTGGCTTTAATATAGTACAGGATTCTTTCCAGAATGTTGAGAAGGTAAAACGTCAGGCTGATTAGTCTAAGGTCTTTCAGGAGGATGTGTGATGTTTTGCCTGCTTTGGGTATAAAGGCCACACTAACCTCAGTCCAGGCAGCATTGTTCCTAGGTCCAGGCAACCCCTCAGAATACAGGGCAAATCATGCGCTATTATGCTGAAGGCCGCCTGAATTTGTGCAGGAAGAATTCAATCCGGCCCCGGGGACTTGAAAAGCTCGAAAGCGACCACGCTGTCCACTTCAGTTTGTCTCCACTGACAAACTCAGGAGGTGGCGGTGGGCGTGCAGCGTTTGCCACAGAAGGGCCATCGATATATGTAGATAGGTGCGCAGACGGGAAAGTGAGTGCCACTTAGTAGATTGAGTGATGCTTCATCTGATACTGGTAATGATCCATTGGGATTCATGAGGACAATTGGTACGGTTGGTGTTTTAAAAAGGACCTTGTGTAGTCTATAGCATTGAGACGTATTATCAATGATCTGACAAAAACTGTGCAAGAATCTACGTGTCTTGAGCGGGTCTTGATCCAATATGGCGCATATGAGCTTTTGAAATTGTCGCGTCAGTGTATCTTAAAAATAACGCTGAGAGTTGAATCCAAGGGCTTGTATTTTCTTGTTTGTTTAAGTAGGCTTATCTCGTCAATTGTTTGAGCTCAAATGCATGCAGTTCCACCTGTCTTTACCAATTTTCGAGATCAGACCAAATCACACAATCTCGTAATAACTTCAAACACTTTCACGTTCATTAAATATCGAAATGAAAAGTCCGTTTAGCTGAATGAATGCTTAATATTAAATTCACCACAACTTCTATTACATAACAAAGCAAGTTCAATGAAATGTATGAAGGTACATATCGCATATCTAAATACAAAAGAATAACAATAGCGCATCTCTTCCTTTTAGATTTTATCAGTTATTGTTCAAATTAATTACCCGCATTGGTAATATTTTGCATTTTGCATAAGTAGTCTATAAATCTCACGAGTATTCTAAGATATACTTATCTGTTTAAGATGATTAGTTAAATGCTTGCATATTTTATTCGATTAACTTGTTAAGTTAACATGACTTGCGCGCATATGGTCTTTTTTTCCAATGAAAAGAGATACACCTTCCATCCTGACTGATGTGATTATTAAATATATGTTTCCAATTCAAATTAAGTAACTAATGATAGTTGGATTGGGTAATAAATTCTTCACGATGACCAGCTGATGACCAGTTGCTGGTTACATAAATCTACGTTCTAACAATATCTATAAATAAATGTAATAGTGTCTTTGATGAATATGTTTTGAAGCAACGCTTCAAACGTTTTGTGTTACTAGCAGTTAAGGATGAATAATTGTCACGTAATAGTGTTTCCTTGTCTTGAAAACCTGTTTCTGAGAAGTTAAAGCTGCTTTTAGACAGCTTAACTTTTGAATTAACGACTCAGGTCGGTGTCTATGAACATCCGTAGTTTAGCGACGTTTAATGCCATGAATTCACGTCATCAGTCACATAGAAAGGGTGAGCCATCTAGTGGATTCTTTTTAAATCATAGGTTATTTTGACACTGACAGCTGTTTCTCGCTCGAAATCTTGACAGAAAGTCAGTATCATACATCAGCGGAACGAAATGAATCGCTTTACGCTTGATTAACGTTGGGAAATATTGAAAACATATTTCCAATGTGAGTGCTGTTTAGCCCAAGCACTGCGTTTTTTGAACAGAAGTTTTGACCAAAATGAAGCACCCACCGCGCCTTCTCTACGCAAGTTTGTGCAAAAACTTCGTGAGACTAGTATGCTAGTGGACAACACTCATGGTTCCTGTCGTTGTACGGAGCGCACAGCCGAGAATGTGGCTGCTGCAGCAGAGTGAACACTCTATTCACGAACATCAATTCGCCATCGATCTCAACAACGAAAAACGTTTCGGTCAACGGTGGGCGTTACAAATCCATGTTAACCGATTTTTTGCTACTAATAGAGCCAAAACACATTGAAAATTGTTGTTTTGTTCATTTTATTGCACTTTTAAAAAGAAACTTGTTCACCCCTTACATGGTGTCTTAAACATTTGATATTCTTACTGTCCAAGAAACTGCACACCTAGTACTGCTGTTAGATACTGGTTATAATCTTGTTCCATGAGAAAGTTGATATATGGAAGCCAAAAACGTAAGTCACCAAATAAATTGTAACGATTTTTGCCTCCCATTTTAACATAGCCAATTCAATTTTAAATTCGTTCTAAATTGACGTCCGATCGTTACGATTTTGTATGGTTTCCCTTGACTATTGTAAGGTTTCCATCGGCTGACACTCCTCTCACACATCAACCATTCCCTGTAACAACACACGAAAAACATAAACAAACCACCACTACATAAACCTGTCACGTGCGTTTCATCTATTCTCACGGCGTTTTTATCCAAATGTCACTCTGACGGTCAGCCATTTTCTTTTTTTTCTGCCACTGACATTTCTCTGGACGCTAACAGAAACGTCAATATTTTTTTTTTCTTCTTTTTATCTTCAAACAAATCGTCGAAGGGTAAACGACAAATTTTTCCATCTCCACTGAGAAAAATGCCGAAAAATTAAAGAATATCACAAAAATCTTTAAAAATTCAGCTTTCTCTAACAATTTACACATTAGTTTGGTGAAAAAATGTCCTCAAATCAACGACAATTCGCTCAGAAACTTTCAAAGTAAGTACACCACAAGGATGACCTCGCCCTGTCTGCCATAGTCCAAGAGTCTCCAATAGGCCCTCCGCCCCAAATGACAAATGATAATAAGCTTATTGCCATTTTTGTAAATTAAACTGAAATTATTTATTCAATTCTCGTAGGCAGCATGCATCGGAAGTGCGTAAGAACGTGGTTAGCTGCGGCCTGACGACAAAGCCTGCCGATGTTGCCTCTTTATGTTCGTCGACGGTGAGTGTGGTTGGGGTTTTTTTTTTTTTTTCTTCTCATTCCCCATCCCTGTGGATGGTTTTATTGATTTTTTTGTTCCTTTGAATTTTTATGAGTCATTTTCTTTGTAACTAAACAAAATAGATATTGCTAACGGAGCCCGTGGAACCATTGGACTATGAAGAGTTTCTACTTCAACACTCGAGTATACTGAATCGTGATCCGTTGAGACAGATTTTGGAGTTCCCACCGGGTGATGTGTCGGTGAAGACAATACCCAGGAAGATTCGTACAGTGGAACATATTGTGCCAAAGGAGATTATGTAAGTGGATACTTAGTTTTCTAGGAAATGACCAGCTGACAATTTTATAGTCGCGAATAGATCCAGTTTAAAGCGATTGCCTAATAGTTTGCAAACCGCAATAAACATGAATGCTAACTGGGTACCGGTTTATAATTGCTCGTCTCAATTAGAGCATTTTCGACAGCGAGTTATAAAAAGGCTTATTGCTTTGCTAATTAAACCCATACTACTCATGCTATTGCAATGTTTGTGGGCCAGTGTTTCATCTAGCACCGATGATTCATAATCTAGACTTGTTTCTTACGTTTAAAGACACACCCTATTCCTCATCTCATTGGTAGTAGGCTTTCAAAACGTAATAAAAGGTTTTCAGACCTTCATTTCATTGTTAGCAGTTCATCTCTTGCTTTTTTATGTATCCAAGCCCAATTCTGAAATATTTTCCCTCTATTTTAGTACTGAACTCCCACCTCATGTCCAGGAATGCGTTAACTGCTTCACACGTCCGTGGAAAACAGTTGAATATGCCCAGCGTCACTTTTCCAGCTCGTGCTGTACGAGAGAACGCGTCGATCGCGGTACCCTCAGTCCGACGAATTTCCAACAAGAATTCGAAATCGATAAGGACTTCGCCTCATTCGATGACACACTCACCGACAAAAGCGATAGTTGTACCCCAAGCAGCAGGCAATCGATCGCCAGCCTGTCGTCAGTGTCCTCATGCACCGATACGCTAACACCACGCGGATCATGGGCTAGCTTCGACTTACGACGTTCTGTGAACGATCCTCTTATTCCAAATCTCCTCGATGATCTACCTCCAGAAAGCATAGATCAAGCCAATGAAAACCGTCGCCAAGAAGATCGTCAAGAATCACTCTTCAGTTTATATCCTGAAGCTGATCCCGAAGATCTGATCGAACGTCGATTGCCCGCCGAGAAGCCAATCGAACACCAAGGCCATCGAATTCACGTCAAGTGTCTGCAACTCCGGCTGGAACTGGAAGTGGAACCAATATTCGCCTCGATGGCTATATACGATGCCAAAGAAAGGAAGAAAATCTCTGAGAATTTCTATTTCGACATGAATTCGGACAGTTTAAAGCGCATGCTTCACTCGCACGTCCAGTACAGCGATGTGAGCACTCAAAGTCGAACGGGTATCTTCGAAATCACCTATCCGAGCAATGACCTCTTTTTGGTTATTCGATTGGAGAAAGTCTTGCAGGGAGACATTAAAGACTCTGTGGAGCCCTACCTCAAAGATGACAAAGACAAATACAGGGATAAAGCCAAATCGAATGCGGCCGACTTTTGTGAACGTTTGGGCAAGTATCGAATGCCATTCGCCTGGACTGGAATCTACCTAACAAACGTCTTCAATGGGGATAACTTCGAGAGCGAAAAGGAAAACAGTAGTCTGGGTACTGCTTCAAGTTCTAATAGTTTGGGTATAAGTTATGGGGTTCGAGTAGTTATCACAATAAGTATTTTGTTTGCCTTCTAGATCGTAAGTCGTCGACTAGTAGTTTTGATCAGCTGCGGCAGAAGGCTAATGTGATGAGCGGCACCTTGACGAGACGGGGATCTCTGGAGAGGAAAAGTGAAAAGCGACGCTCGTGGTCGCCTGATGAATTTGCCAATAGCATTGAGACATTTAGACCGATCACTATAACCGTCTCGAGCTTCTTTAAACAGGTTTGTCAAGTAATTCTCTCCCTCTGGGCCAGGATTTATGTTTTAAACCCTAGGAGTCTGATAAAATGAAGGATGAGGATCTGTACAAGTTCCTGCCGGAGCTAAAGCGACCAGCAGCAGTGATGAAGAAGTACAAATGCATTCCAGGTTCCATTAAATTGGAGATCTCTCCATGTCCTGAGGATGTCAAAAGTGCGCTCTCTCCAGAGCTAGCCAAAGTGGAACCTTATCCAAGTAAGAGGACTCAAAGTAAATGCGATTAGTTTTGCAGGCCAGATTATCTCTTTCTAGATGACAACACACGACCGGTTAAGGAAATCCTTGAGTTCCCCTCGAATGCGATTTACACTCCTCACTACACGTACCGTAACTTGTTGTTTGTCTCTCCAAAGGAGTTGAATTTCTCCGCACGTGCTGGTTCAGCTCGCAATATCGCCGTTCGTATTCAACTGATGGCTGGGGAGACACAAAGCGAAGCACTTAGAGCTATTTTCGCAAAGTCCTCCTGCCCCGAGTACACCTCTGAGGCATTTACAGCGGTCAATTATCACAACAAATGTCCAACGTTTTATGATGAGATTAAAATTGCTCTTCCAGCGAATATAAAACAAAATCATCACCTTCTCTTTACACTTTATCACGTCTCGTGCCAAAAGAAACCTCAAGAGGTGCAGACCTCTGTTGAAACTCCTGTCGGTTACACATGGATTCCCTTGCTCGAGGATGGAAAGCTCAAGGTGGGGGAATTCAATTTGCCTGTTATGGTAGAGACGCCGCCGGAGAACTACTCATTTATACCACCAAATGTGCATTTGCCCGGGACCAAGTGGCTGGATAATCATCGTCCTGTGTTCACGGTTACGATTGATGCTGTCACTTCGATACACACTTTAGATCCTTACCTAGATCGGTAAGTCTCTAACTTTCAACACATTTTTGATGCCATAATCATGCTTTTTTTGTTAGATTCTTCCTCGCATGTGAATTTCTAGAATCAAAGAAGGTACCACCGCACATCGGTGAGGGTAACATGGAGAAGGAGATGAAGAAATGTCTGCTAGACATTGAGAACGCCGAACGAGAGCCTTTGGTAAAGAATCTTCACATTGTTCTGGATAAGCTCATTGAGTTGCTAGTCACCACGTATAAGATCACCGGACAGACGTTGTCCTTGGGCTCTAATGTCTTTGAAGTGCTCTGCATGGTTTCAGAAAATCTTTCGGTGAGTTTTTCTCTCGCCTTTTCCTTTAGAATCAAAGAATGACTGTGTCTTTCTGTCAGATACTCTCTGATGACTTGGTTATAGATCAATACGGACGTCAGAGTCTGCTCTCTACTTATGTGCAGTTCCAGACGAAAATCCTTCACCCATTTAGCGGGAAGCGACGACTCACGTACAGCCGAAGTAATGCTGAAGAAATTATGACAACATCGCATGATGGCTATGTTGTGCATGAGCACTCTGGAAGGAGTTTAGACAGAAAGGGTGAGCTTGCTTCTTTATACACAAAGAACCTATCATTTCTAACGGATCATATGTCTTTTTAGAAATCACAGCAGAAATTTCCCCATCATATATCGGTCGTGATGGACAAATACGCCTACTGCACGAAGAACTAGCTCTGCATTGGGTAGTAGCAAGTGGCAACGCAGCCGAAATGGCGATGAAAAATTCCTGGTTCCTATTCGAACTGATGATCAAATCAATGATCGAGCACTTGGATCTGACTCGTTCACTCTGCGCGCCAAGAAAGAGCCGCTTTCCTCACCAATTCACTGATGACATATCCACTCTGGTGCATCTTGTTACAACAAAAGTCGTCGGCTATCATAACATCGATCAAAAGTTAGCACAGTCCTTGAATGCCAGTTTGGGATTCTTTATATTCGATTTGTTCAACATCATGGACAGAGGATTCGTGTTTGGACTCATCAAGACCTACTACAAGGTTTTGATATCGAAGAATTCATCAATTCCTGATCTGATGCACTACAAAGTTGACTTCCTGCGCATCGTGTGCAGCCATGAGCATTATATTGCATTGAATCTACCATTTGCAACGCCATACACAACGCTACCGGCTCCGACTAGCCCAACGCCAAGTACAAATTCGAACAATAGCCAAACTTCTTATGTAAGGGTTACAAACTTTTTGCAGGCACCTTTAATCACACTTTGCGATTTTTCTAGGGCTCCATTGAGAAGGCTTTGCAAGCTGATTTGAATGCAGACTTCAGGCAGCAGCACTATTTAGTTGGATTGGTTCTCAGTGAACTGGCGACTGTTTTGGAGGTTTCGTAAGTCAAGCAATCGAATGTACTCTGTTCAGTGGTTTATTTGGTTCCTTTTTTAGAAATCCTGCGCTTCACAGCAAAGCAATACGATGTATACGCAACCTGATGACGTCTCATGACCTCGATGCACGATACAGTGATGCCGATGCCCGAGCTCGAGTGGCATCACTCTACATCCCCTTGCTAGCAATCGTCATGGACACCATTCCACAGTTGCATCAATTCCTCACAGACACTCAAGACAGATTACACAGCATCGGCCTTCTGGAAGACTATCAAGGACCTCATCAGCCAATTGCCACGACAACCATTAGCCCAGAGGTTGCTTATGCGATCTCTGGTAGTCGCACCTATGCCTATGTCCCTGATCCGGTGAAAAACAAATCCCAATTGAACACTGAAGACACTCGTCATCTACTAGCCTGTTTTATTTGGGTTATCAAGAACCTCGAGAGGACAATCCTTTATCGCTGGGTCCTTGGTCTAAGCCCCCATCGAGTACATCAAATGTTACAAGTTCTAAACTGGTGCATTCCCTGCTTCGAGTATAGAGGACAAAAGCGTCTACCGATGGTTAAGCGCAATAACACTCAAAGTTTCCGCAAAACCCCCGACATGAAGGAAAAACTCGAAGAATACATTCGTGGTACCGGATCCGCTCGAAATGATTTGATAAATCGCCGGAAAGATCGCAATTCAACAGAGAAACTCCGCTGGCGGAAAGATCAAATGCCCTACAGATCACAATTCTGCGGCGACACCCAAGTGAAAGCTGAACCAGAGATTGAAATAACTCATTGCATTGAGGGATCTCTGGCCACAGAATTGATACTTGTAACTCTGGATGCACTGGAAATTATCGTACAAGTTGCCACGAATTCGGAAATACATCACAATCTGTTGAGGACCGTCTTAAAGGTTCTTCTTCATGCTCTGTCGCGTAATCAGAGCACACTTGCGCTACAGAATTTATTCGCCTCTCAACGTTCGTTGATCTTTAAGTTTCCAAATTTACTATTCGACGAGGAAACTGATATTTGTGCTGATCTTTGTCTATTGTTGCTGAAGCATTGTGGATCATTGCTGCCAGGAATCAGATCACAAGCCGCTGCATCTTTATACCTGCTTATGAGGCAGAACTTTGAAATTGGAAATGTAAGTAGGAAGTACACATTTGTATGTATTTTAAGGATTTCAGGCCTAAACATTGAAACCGGGAACACATGGTCGATGACTGGCGAGCATTAGCTAACTCATTGAGCCTGCCAGAAGAAGACTTTTCAAATAAAGGGAGGACCTGCCTTAGATCAAAGCAAGCCCCGTGTTGGGCGCCAATATTTGGTGCAACCCTTACTTGTCCATCCATCGAACATCAATTCACTTTCATTTTAAATCCATTACCACTCATTTCATTCTCATAACTCATTACTTTGAATATCTCTTCTTAGCATCCGAATAAAACAATTTTAATTTAAAATTCTAGAACTTTGCACGTGTTAAAATGCAAGTTACCATGTCCCTTAGTTCGCTAGTCGGAACAAGCTCCTCCTTCAGCGAGCAGTCCCTTCGCAGAGCATTAAAAACAATTCTAGTGTACGCTGAGTCCGATATCGATCTTCAAGATACATCTTTCCCCGAACAAGTTCAAGATCTACTATTCAATTTGCACATGATCCTATCGGACACAGTCAAAATGAAAGAATACCAAGAAGATCCAGAAATGTTACTCGATCTTATGCATCGCATAGCCAAAGGATATCAAAACAATCCAGATTTGCGACTAACTTGGCTAGAGAATATGGCTAAAAAGCATCGTGAGCGTGCCAATCATACTGAGGCGGCAATGTGCTATGTACACAGTGCTGCGCTAGTCGCTGAATACTTGAGCATGTTAGAATCACAGACACATTTGCCCGTTGGAGCGGTAAGCTTTCAGAAAGTAACTCCTAATGCTTTGATGGAGTCGGCAGTGTCGGATGATGTGTTAAGCCCCGGCGAAGATGGTATTTGCTTGGGCAATCATTTTACTGAGATCGGACTGAAGGCGCTGTTGGAGGAAGCTGCAAACTCGTTCCAAATTGCTGGGATGTACGAAGCAATGAACGAGGTTTTGAAAATTTTAATACCCATATGCGAGGCGAACCGCGATTTCCATAAGTTGGGCAAGGTACATGGTAAACTGCAAGAGGCCTTCAATAGGATTGCTCAGTTACAAGGCAAGCGAGTTTTTGGCACATACTTCCGGGTGGGTTTCTATGGGACAACATTCGGTGACTTGGATCAACAAGAGTTTATCTATAAAGAGCCAACGTTGACTAAGTTGCCAGAGATATTCAGCAGATTACAGGTAAGCTATAAAGCAAAGACGACAGTGAATCAAGTCGTAATAATTATCTATATATAGAGCTTCTATGCGGATCGTTTCGGACCAGACTCAGTGCACATCATCAAGGACTCGAACAACGTTGATGTAAACTCTTTAGATCCGGATAAAGCCTACATACAGATCACCTATGTCGAGCCTTACTTTGAGACATTTGAGCTGCGCCACAGAGAAACTTACTTCGAGAGGAATTTCAACATCAGTAAGCCTTTTACCTGTTTTCCTAACACCCTTTTTAAACACTCTTCTTCCCTTTAGAACGCTTCATTTTCGCTACACCATTCACCAAAGGAGGCAAAGCTCACGGCGAGCTAAACGAACAATGTAAACGTAAAACGATTCTTACGACAGCGAACCATTTCCCTTACGTCAAGACACGTATCCAAGTCATTAGTCGACAACAAATAATCCTCGAACCAATCGAAGTGGCAATCGAAGATATTCAAAAGAAGACGCTGGAACTTGCGGCGGCCACAAATCAAGAGCCAGCCGATCCAAAAATCTTGCAAATGGTCTTGCAAGGTTGCATTGGAACGACCGTGAATCAGGGACCAATGGAAATGGCTTCAGTGTTCTTGTCTGGCTTAGCTGATGGCGTTACCGTACCAACAAGACATCAGAATAAACTTCGTTTGTGTTTCAAAGAATTCGCCAAACGATGTACAGATGCTCTGAAGAAAAATCGAAATCTAATTCTCTCCGATCAGAAGGATTACCAGAGGGAGTTGGAACGGAATAACGAGCGGTTTGTGGAACGTTTAACGCCATTGATAACACTAAGTCCTAGTCAAGCTGTTGGAGTTGTCAAGTAAGTTGTCTTGCAGTTTGTTAACATGTTCTTCTTAAATTGGAAAAACTTTTTTATGCAAAAAAAATTAGGAAAAATTGATACTGAACGATGGAAACGTACGAGTAGGTACAAAAATTGTTCCCCTTTGAGTTGTTAGATCAATTTGCTGTAATTTTATTGCTAGAATTCATCACATTCATCGTCGGTGCCCCTGAGTAGTGCAGCCTTTAGTAAGGTTTCTGTTTTTACACGAAAGGTATCATCAAGATATCTATAAGGAAACATGTAGCTATTCGTAGCCTCCATAATTTCATAAAATATAACTCAATGTGAGCAGCTTCATCTGATCCCTCATCAGCTTTTCCATTGTTTTGTTTATCATTATTCATTACTCCACATTAGTAGCCACATTTGTGTTTTTTGTTTGCTATAAATTTAGTGTGTGACATCCCTTTATGTAGCCGATAATAGGAAGAGTTTTTATCATGTGGTAACACAGAGGACCTAGCTGTTCTAAGACTGTCCGCACATTGATGCAATGCGAAAAGCATTGGCTTGCGATAAAACATGTATTCTCCTGTAGATACGAACAGTGGAGCTATGGTAAGAAGGTAGGTAGGAGCGGTTGTGCCTCAGCCGATATATAATTAACATAAGGGTGCCGTTTTATTACCACAAATCTTGGAGAAAGTGAAAAGAGTGAAGATTATTTAAGTCCCCAATGCTTATCTCCGCAAACTCTATTAGGATACTAAAGCCAGGGTTCACCTAGATTGTGCTGTCAAGCCCTGCGTCTAGAGTAGGACATTTGCAAAGAGTTAGGCTATTCAAAAAGAAACTTGTGCTGCAATTCTCGCAAACATCAAGAAAGGTTCTCCTGTGGAATCGATTAAAAAAAGTACAGGTATACCCCGGTTAACCTTGCCCCGCGCAATGTTGTTTCGCTATAACGTCGGCAACGAAATGTTACCAAACCTCGCTTAACGTTGCGTATCTTCGCTGTAACGTCGTTTGAAAAAGAATATAAACATTAAAATCCAACAATGCTTAAGTTAGTGGTAGTGTTTAAATAGTTTAAATTAAATAAAATCAGTTATATTTTTTTCCGAGGGTAAATCAGTCTTAAGACAATGTTTTTCTTTTCTTTGCCCCGCGCAACGTTGTTTCGTTTAACGTCGTGTATTCCAAGAACGGATTGACGACGTTAACCGGGGATGCCTGTATTCAGAAGAGTTTATATGCAAGAAGCTGCAAAGTGGTTGTGAGAAGCTTGCATTTGGAGCTCAGATCCACAGTGACTATAGCTGTTAACACGTACAAAAGAATATATAAGTCCTTCATCACAAGTATACACTTCCCGCATCGCATTAAATTTCTTAAAACAACATACACTTCAAATTTACCTAGTTTGCGGTCCATAACATACAATCCAACCAGTAGATTCGATGAAATTCCATATTGAGTTCATGTATATGCTATAGAGTTCGTCTAGATCATTGAAAAAGTGTCTCCCCATACATTATAGCTTCCTTATCACCACAGCCGCCGCAGAGCTCCTCTTCCGTCCTTTGTAGTTTTTGTCATATACCGCAGAGTGTTTTACCCCGTGACGATACACACGAGGGTGGAAATGGATTTCATGTCTTTCCTAACAAATCTCTGGATTCTTGCGGGCATGTCTCTGGATTTTCATCAGCCTAAATTTTCCTACATCTACATTACCGTCGTGTGCATGAGAATACCGCACAACTGACATTTTTTCAGAAACAAACTTTGGCACCAATGTAATCTACTCAAATGCTACAGTTTGAGAAGAAATTTAAAGTGGTGACATCTATTTTTCATTGCTTAAATTGAGTTTGAAATACTCTAATGCCCGTTTTCACAGTGCGAGTTTAAGCGTCGATTCTAGGATCAACACAAATTTTGTTTTCACAGTGAAGGTTTAACGATAAACTCCATTTAAGTAGTGGTTTAACTTAAACGCCCAAATTTCGTGGCTTAATTGTCGATTTAGAGAATAAATACATATGTGGTTGTTGTTAGTGTACTTAAATGTCAAAATAAAATATGTAATCCATTTCAAAAGCAAAATTTGCGTTTAAAAGGTGCCTGTGGATCACAACGATTTGTTGGCCTAACCGTGTGAACACAGAACGGGTCAGGAACATATAGACACAATCATCCAACAGGCAGAATATCCGGCCGTCCAAAGAAAAAACTGGAGGAGAACTGAGACACATTTCCAAAAACCATACACGTTAGCACATAAGCAAACGAAAGCATAATTTTTTTCTGAAGAATACTTCTGCTGTGACATTTTTTCAAATTTTTAATTTTTATTTAACAAAAAGGAAGCACTTCAAAGTTCAAACGATGTAAAACTAATTTATTTTGACATTTGTGTTCAATCACAGTAAATATTTTCCATAAATGGTTCACAATGACACTCAATCCACTACTCAACTAAACCACCCTTAAATATTGATTGTGAAAACGAAGCTTATATTTGATCCTACACTAATCTAATCCAGCGCTTAAGCTCGCACTGTGAAAACGGCCATAAGCAACTCTAAAATAACTCTAAGCAACCCTTCGTAAAACAGTTTTTTGTCTCTCCTGAACAATTGGTGAAATGTCAGTTGTGCCCTAATCTAACTTAGTAAAGTTAAAGAAAAATGTGTTAACAGGGGACAAGGAATCAAAAGAAACAGAAAACCAGCGACTGATTCACCCTATTAAGTTTTTCTTCGACGAAAAGTTGAATCTCTGGGGTTTTCAAAACTATAAACTCCTTAAATTTGCCATCAAAATGTTGGCTAATACTTTATCAGCTCGCCGTTGCTGTATCCCATGGTTCCTTTAGATGAATACGAACCAATCTGATCCGCGCCAATATCTTTTAGCTTATTCATTGTATTTCATTGGTCATTGTTCAATTCCATCAGAAACATTTTTTAAAATTCCATTGTCCTAGTCCATTAGAAACACTTTCCAAAAGTTTATATTCTCTTTACGTTCTCTTACGTTTTTTATTTTGAAATTTCTTTTACGTCATCCCCATTTCCGTTGTCGTTTTTTATATGACTGCCATTCTATTCTTCAGAGCTGTAATAGTAGAAACAACTTGACACAGCAACAGCAACTTTGACAACCGCAGTAAATTTTTTAGAACCAAAGCTTTCCAATGAACAGAACACATTGACACACAGCAGCAGCAGCAACTTCAACGTTAGACCTAAGTCCTAAATCTGCTGTTGAAGTTGTTGTTGGTGTTATCGTGCTCAGTCTGTTGTGTTGCATTGGAAAACATGTTGTCTGCTGTTGTCGTTGCCGTGTGTAATGTGTTTCACACCACAGCATCGGTTTTTTTGTGTATTCTATTGAAGTTGCTGTTTCAAAGTGTTTCTACTCAAGGGTGGTTAAGTTTTAAGGGCCGATGTTGTTGTAATGAATAAAACACAAATTATTTAGGAAATTAATGTCATATCTTTTTATTATCATAATATTGGTATGATTCAATTATGTATGGAACAAAATATCGGCCAAATGGTGTCCCCAACCTCGGCGGCACACCTCCATCCGATGGTCCAAATTTTCGATGACGCTGAGGCATAATTGAGGTTCTATGCCGTTAATGTGCCGAACTATCTCATCCCTTAGCTCTTGAATTGTTGCTGGCTTATCGATGTACACCATTTCTTTCAAATAACCTCAAAGAAAGACGTAGAACGGTGTCAAATCACATGATCTTGGTGGCCAATTGACATCGCCACCACGTGAGATAACACGGCCATTAAATTAGTCGCGCAAAAGAGTCATTGTTTCGTTAGCTGTGTGGTAAGTGGCACCGTCCTGTTGAAACCACATATCTTCCAATTAGGGCCATAAAAAGTTCGTTATCAGCTCACGATAGCGAACACCATTCACGGCAACTGCCTGACCGGCCTCATTTTGGAAAAAAAAATACGGCCCGATGATGCCGCCAGCCCATAAACCGCACCAAACAGTCACTCTTTGTGGGTGCATTGGTTTTTCGACAATCACTCTTCGATTATCATGCGCCTAAATGCGACAATTCTGCTTATTGCCGAATCCACTGAGGTGAAAATGTGCCTCATCACTGAAGATGATTTTTATTGTTGCCATTTCTTGCCACCATTCTGACCATTGACGACGCTTGAAATAGTCAAGAGGCTTTAGTTCTTGAGTCAATTGCATCTTGTAAGCGCGTAAATGCAAGTCTTTATGCATCAGTGAGAGGTGCAATTGTTGGACACGACGACGAATTGAGGTGGACGGCTCTTCAGCCACACTATCACGAACAGCAGCAATATTTTCAGCAGTATGAGCTGTACGAGCATGCACTGGTGCTTTCACATCTCCTACAGACCAGGTTTGCTCAAAGTTTTCCACGATTTTTCCGATTGTACGCACATTTGGACGATTAAATTGACCGAAAAAATCACAAAGTGCACGATATGCATTTTGATTTGAACGCCCATTTTCATAATAAGCCTGAAAAACTTTAACGCGTTGCTCGATTGTGTATCTTTAGTCTGAAATTGAGAAATGTCAAATGAAAAGCAGAAAAAACTTGACGTTTAGGTGTGGTTCACATTCAACATCGGCCCTTAAAATTTAACCACCCTTTATAAAAGAATTGAAACGCCTTTTGTATAAGAATCTTTTAAATGCTCAGAAAAATCGAATGCATTCAGTTAAACTAAGTTTTAAAAAAAGGGCAACGATAATCCGGATGAGTATTTATTTGTTCCTTATTAGCTTTGTTCCTATCATCTTCTTGTAAGCAAACATGTACTAATCATCTTATTCTTTTTATTTAGCGCCAACAGTTACGTCAGCAAGAGCACACCATTGCGATGGTAAATTTATTAAACTAATACACGATTTAAACAATTACTATCATCATTCATCACATTACCAGTAAACACACAGAAATAATCAATTAATCTTTTTCTCTTTTAAATCATTTCCATGCCCTCCATTGGACTAATAGTGTTTCAGATTATTTTAAGTAAGCTTTCTTTATTATTCACAAATTAATTTTAGTCACTTTTGAAGCATCAACACAAAAAGAAAACATTGAAGAAGAATAGTCTTAGTTAAATAGTCAAACTAAGCGCAATTTTAATTCTTTAAAAGCATTTTTTTTATTTTTATTAATTTGTTAACATTTTGGACTGAACGACACCAAAAAAAATAATATTCTATTCTTATTTAATTTAAAAACATGTTCATCTTTTAAAAGATAAGATATTAATAATTAAAATAGAACCACAAGTATTTTATAAATGCATTTCTTAAAACAAGAAGAACGAATTAATTTTAGAAGCTTTAGCTTTTTACATGCATTGTATGCGTTTAACATTATATACACACACACACATCCATATATAGTGAACAACCAATCAAATGCAATCTCTTCATATACCGTATTTATTAAATATATAATTTAGATATAAATATTATATATGTATACATCTTTAGGTAACGTAGCAGTAGTCATAGTAGTCATTTACACATTTTTTTGTACTTAAATTGAAACGAACAAATAAATCACTTTGTTGTAACGATATTTTTATGGGTTCATTTTTTTGTTTTACGCACTCGTTTTTGGCCAGATAACAATTGGTGATGGGAAGTAAATAAAACGGTGTGCCTGAGGATTAGAGTTACATATACTTAAGTTTGTTGGAAAGTATATAACGTTGTTCTCATTCGTTAATTAAACCTTGGTATAGCTAGTAGCCGTGTTTTTTTGAAACCTCCGCAGTAGACTAACAGCAGCTGAATTTGCATAACATGTTTAAAATAAATTGCTTTTTATTTACACAGGCTTATATCAGTAAATGAAAAGCAATGAATGTTCCTTGCCTGCAGATCTCCTACTACTCAAGAGTGCTAGGTTTGTTTTACAAAAAATACCAAATTTGCCTCTACTGCCTGTGGAGGTTAAGAAAAACACACGGCTAGTGTAAGCGAAGCTGACTTGATTTGATTAAACAGAAATTATTCGCAAAATACAATCGGGATCCACGAATCATTTAGCTTTTGTTCAATGTTTAACTAACGAATGATAATAGAAACTAAACTCACTCTGTGTGGTTTTTAGCAAAATAAACGATATCAAAACAAGAACCACGGATAATTTTCTCATCTTTCTAGGACTAGACCGCTCTCGTGCCAAGTAACTTTGTGTGGTTTCCACCCACTGAGACCAGCTTTTATTTCTATTTGTGTAGAAAGGATCATTTCTAAGGAATACATTTGAAGCTGGGACATATGGATTTGCGTTCTTAGGAACTCTATCACAAATACTGCCATCACGCTTTTAAAAGCATAACAAGTGTCCAACCATAGTAGATGGTTACACTTTGCTTCCCTGTTCCTTCTAGGTGCTCGTCTTTCTTCTCAGAACACATAGTTGCGCTGCATTTAATCTGCGAGAAGTCTGATAGTAGGCGATTCGCACGTTTAATTTTTACGTAGATTTTGTTGTGTCCATTGGTATAGAACCTTACTTATTTACTTAAAGGGCTCCCGACCCTTGTAGAGTACCTGCTGCCTTCCATCCTCTGCAGTGCAGGGGACGCTCCTTCCAGTTCGGACAGCTCGATCTTTGTACCGGTGCTCCGGTCTTCTTCTCCGTCTCGAACTTGAGGGGCTAAGCAATGTAGGCTGCGTATCTTGGCTTTTTGGACTACATCCACATCCTGGTACAGCTCATAGAGTTCGCGGTTATATCTTCTCCTCCATTCGTCCTCCTCGCATAAGGGACCTAATATCCGAAGTATTTTTCGCTCGAAGATGCCAAATATTTGCTCAGCTTTCTTACTTATTGTCCAGCACTCGGCTCCATACAGCAGGACTGGTAAGATGAGCGTTGTATAGAGCATCAATTTGGTCCGTCGAGTTAGGAGTTTTGAACCCAGTTGTTTCGCCAAACCGTAGTAGCAGCGGTTTGCTAGGGTTATTCTTCGTCGGATCTCTAAAAGGCCTCATTTGTAGGATTAATATTTGTTCCGAGGTAGGTGAACTTCTTACCTGTATAAGCCGGTCTCCCGAATGGGGCCATCGCCTGATAGAGCTCCAAACCATGAATTCTGTCATAGGTGGCGATGAAGGTGGTGGGTTTCGACTTGAAATTTGTTAGTCTTTTCCAGGATTTGACAAAGTGTGCAAATTTGGTCTATTGTCGATCTGCCGGGCCGGAAGCCACTGGTACGTGCCGATTAGTGTGTTGCAGAAAGGTTTTACACGCCATACAATACGTTGAATAGGATCTTATAGAAGAAGCTGCGAGCCGTAAAAAAAATACAAGAATTTCATTAAGCGCAATGATTTAATTTGCTCGCTCCAACGACCAAGGATCTTCGAAAATTTCAGCATGGAAGAAACCAATTACATCACAAGACAGAAATACGTACAATCTTCTTAATTTTTTATAACTTTGGGTAGCTTACTCCAGCCCGCCGAATTGAACAGACCAGGACTGTCCTCTAGTGATTCGACAACCCCTTCTACTTCGTCGATTAGTTTTTAAGCCGACTCTATGTGATTCGTCGTAATAATTTTTATATCTTATCAATCGTACAATAAAAGTTAAACATAAACCCGAGAAGCCATTTGAGTCTAAGTTAAGAGGTGAGAAACGGTGGACAAAGTATGTATGTGACTCTATTGGATCCTAGATAGCCAAAAGAAGAAAACGCAAATTCATTTCTTTTTGTTTCATTCAATTTTTTACCCTAGTATTTTTCTACAATAAAAAAAAACAAAGCTATACAAAGGAACACAATATTGAAATCTGTGCATTTGAACTTCCAGCAGCTAATATCTCTTAAAGAACGCATCAGCAGTGCAAGTCTTCTCCACGATTCGTAGTTTAACGAAATCTTTTAGTTGTTTGTTGCCATTTGTACTTATTGTGTCTTCTGCTCTAGTATCACCCGACTGTGTATACCATCGTGTCAAGTCTCTGTCGACCTTGAGAGTACTGGGCTCCGCTGGTGATGTATTTATTTCTATGATATGCGAACTAGCCAATTGGTCCAGAGCTTCTCCTAGTAACAAGCAAACAAGAATTCAAATAAAATGTAAACAACTAAAAAGAGACCAAAACTTACTGTGACTTTCTGTGAACCGCAACAAGTCCATGCTTTCCAGCCAATACTTGCAAACGAAGTAAAGATAGTGCCGCGTTAAGTAACCCTTGTGGTCAAACAGTTTCGTCATGTAGTATCGAATGAAGATCGTGTGTATCAATCGAACGCCCACTTTTGAAAGGTTTTCAATTAACTTCAAGTCTACAAACAAAAGAAAATGTAATGACACTCCACCCGACTCTAGAAGCATTACCCTTCTGCTGTTCCATTCGCTGCCACTGCCTTAAGACTTGGTACAGCAATTTGACCACACTGCTGCACATCATAACGTAGCACTGGCATTTGATATTCACTCCCGGACGCTGCGACAATACCCCATCCTCGTCCAAGTCATCGTCATAAGGCAGAATATCAGCCACAAAAGGCGGTGGATTCGGAAAGCAATTTGTGAAAAAGTTCAAATGATTCGAGCAGATCTCGCAGAGCAATCGAAATTGGCTATCACTCAACTCGTGGTAGGCTGGGAAAGCTATTTCCAATAAACTAGCATAGACCTGTAGAATGCATGACTCTGGAGTGAATTTATAAATCGACTGTGACACGGAAAAGGTCTGCGAACGTGAATTACAGCACAACTGCGCTCGTGCTGCAACTGACATCTTCAAAAGGCACTGTGTGAGGTATTTGCTCGCCCAAGCATTTGGCCTACAAAAGATTAGGGTCTTTAGCAGACTCATTAAATGCTCCTGGTACTTCTCTTCCTCGATATGGCTCTCCCAAATGGTGCTCAACAGCAAAGCAAATGATTCGACAACGCCGAAATGCTGACAGATTTCATGCGAGAATCCCAACTTATTCAGCGCGTCCACGATAATCTCAATGAGCAGGTATTCATTGTGCTGAATTGTGAAGAGCATTACACTAGTTTCTGGAACCATGCGACAGATGACACTCAAACCAGCGATGTACCGGCGTAGGTTTATCGTTTTTTCACTGGGAAACAACACTTCGGCTTGGAAGAGACTATAGTTATGAGGTCTGCTGTCCTTTGTGATGTCATACGCGTGATACGGAAGACTCTGACAATGCTGATTGTACTCCAAGCTGTGGACATACGTCCAGAACTCTGCAATGACACTCTTCGCAGAATCGATCACACTCCTTGCCAGCTCTGTCCTTTGGTCTGCCTTCAAGTGGTTGACATATTGCAGCCGTGACATTTGGAACTGAAGTCGCTCCATTTCACGCTGAAAGACATCCTTTCTGAACTTACTGTTGCCCTTTTCTTTCGAGTGGTCGAAGATTTCAATGGGAATGTTGCATGTGGTGGGTATTCGCAAATTCAGGCGAGTAGAACTCTGCAATTGAGTCACTCGCCGTCGATTGGGAGATGTGACTTTGATGTTGCTATGGTGGGGGATGCTTTCGTTAAGATGTTCCCGCATACTATGGTCAAATCGCATTGACTCGTCCGCGTGATTCATCTTCAACTTGGAGATCTCCATTGTCTTGAACTCGAGTACTGTCTGCTGAGCTTCCACTTGCTTTGCCAACTCATTGATCTTATCCTGCCACTCGCTTTTAGCCACATCAGTGCTGTGCAATTTCTCGCGATGGGCATTCTGGATTTGTTGCTTGAGATGCCGAATCTCATCACGAAGCAAGGACACCTGTAAATTAGGATTTAAATATGTAAGTGAGTAAATAAATTGCGTTAGCTTTAGTACGTACCTCACCGTCCTTGCTCTCCATTTTGTTCTTGAAGTCCTCCAATTCCTTGGCAATCTTGGTGTTCTCCTTCTTGAGGGTGTCGGCTCGCTTTTGGAGAAACTGTATCTGACACTCATGGGCCTTCTCACGGTTCGAAGGCTTGATGGTAGCTGTGGGCTGTGTTAGAGTCATCGATGCAGACTGGAATTCATGCGCACCACCATCCCCATTTTGTACAGCCTGGCTAAGGGGCAGGTCTGAAGATTTGGCAAGATCACTGAACGGCCGATCGGTGTGTTGCTGCTTTTCCTTGGTATGCCGCTCAATTTCTTGATGGACACGCTTCAGAGGCACCATGGAGGGTACCTTAAATATTGGTGGCTCTTCGGCGACATTATCCATGCCCCAATCATCGTCAAGAAGCTCGGAGAACAGTTCCACATCGGGCGTGAAAGGTTTCTGTGTACTCGTCACCTTGGCGTTTGGTGCAAACTCGCTAAACGTAAAGTCCATTGTTTGAATGGTCGATGCCATCGTCTGGCCGCGGGGGATTTCCCTCTCGACAACTTGTGATGCCAGCAGAATAACCTCATCGTCATCATCGTCCCAGAAATCGTCGGGACTGGATTTTGATGGACTTTTGGTTTTCACTGTGGAAGAAGATAAGAGCATAAGCCGCTTACTAGATATGATTGCTAACCTGCATTACGAGACGGACCCGGCGCCGAGGATGACTGATTTGGCCGACCTTTGTGTACGATTATCTCGAGTTTTGGCTTCTTATTCACCCGGCCGTATTCTTTAAGTGGTTCATAGCGCTTGTCCATGTCTCAAGAGATGATGGCTTGAGTTTTAATTTCAACATTAATTCAATTCCACGAGAAATTACCGAATATAGCGATTAAAAGTTGAAGAATTTGAGAAAGGGAAATGTTTATCCACCTGAGGATGTCATTTTTCAAGTGACACTTGTGTGCAAAACCCTACAAATGTTGACATCTGTTTTATATTGGTGTGGTGCGATCACAATCAATGTGAGGAAGGATATGTATCTTGAACAACAGATATGATAATGATTTCTTCTTGTTTTATTCCGAGGAGACTGTGATTCGGAGGGGAGGTTGAGAGTCGACTGTCGGTACGTTAAGACGTGTTTTTAGTAGTGCGCTCGAATTTAAATAAAAAAAAGTACAAATATTATTTATATAGTTGATAAACAGAAAGTGCAAAAAAAATGGAAGAGGAGATGAAAGAAAACATCCCTCCTGACAAAAATAAACTAAATTGGCCTTCTCAGTTATTATCTGAGAAGGAAAAAATAAACATTCAAAAAAGTGTTGATGAGTGGCGGGAGACCGACGCCAATGTTTTCTCTGTGACGGACAAAACCACCGTTAGGGACGCCGAAAGTGGCGTGTCTGTTTTAAATAAGATAAAGACAGCGAATGCTTTGTCTGCAAAATCAAGACAGCAATTTCGCATTTACAAAAGTAATACGAATAACAATGATCTGTTAAGACTGTTAAACCACGACAAAACAGCATACGAAAACGTAATAGTGCGCAAAAGGAGCCACGTTGCCAAAATTAACCCGGATAGTAAAACTCAAAAAACGAATGCGGACATCCAGCCATCTAATGGGAATCGCTTTGCGATATTGGCAGAGCAGAGCAATACTACACCGAAAGAAATGGACATACCCCAGGAGACGACAAGCGAGAAGCCGGCTCCCAACAACAAGGACGAGTGGTGCCCACCAATTTTTGTGAAAGGAATTTCATCTAAGGTACTATTTGAATACCTAAAGAGTAACTTGAAATATGATTTAAATTTAGTTAAGTTTGAGAATAAAAGTTTCGGTAGGTTGAAAATTATTGTTAAGGAAACCGAAATGCATAGTTTCCTTCTACACCATTTCGCGGAATCAAGTATAGAGGCGTACTCATTTGTCCCTAGACATTTAAAGAAACCGTTGCTTCTTCTAAAGGGTCTGACTGGTGGTTTCACGGCCGAAGAGATCCATGCAGATCTTATGAGACAAGACCCGTTGCTGAAATTCTCTGTTAAGCCCTTTAAAACCAAATGGTCAAGGGATAATGACTTTGACCTTGAAATATTTGTATGCACTATGGAGGATAGGGAGTCCCTTATAAAAATAAGGAATATAAAGTCGGTCCTACAACATAGGATCAGGTGGGATACGTTGAGGAGGTCTGGACCCCTCCAATGTTACAGGTGTCAACGATTTGGACACGTAAGTGCATACTGCACATCGACCCCGCGGTGTGTAAAATGCAATAATGTGCATGAGGTGGGACAGTGTACGGCCGAAAAAGATTCTGCGGTATTCTGCATAAACTGCAATGAGACTGGCCATCCAGCAAACTTTAGTGGCTGCCCTAAAAGAGTACAATATCTGCAGAGGAAGGAAGCCTCTAAAAACTTAGGAAGAAATAATAGATTTTTAATAAAAGAATCTGTTATATCTGAAATTAAATCTAAACCCAACGTAAGAGGATCCTTTGCAGACGTTGTTCGGGGACAGGAGCCTCCAAAACACGTTGATGCGAGCAACATTGGGTCTGCGCCTCCCACTTCAATGGTTACAGATTTCCTCGGTGAATCCACTAAGCTCTTTGGTGTTTCAATTACTGTCTTGATTGGCAGAATTCGTGAATTCTGGCCACTTTATAAACAAATGAATGATATTGAAAAGCCAGGTGCATACCTGACTTTTATTGCCTCTCTAATGCCATGAACAGATTAATAACAATTCTCTCCTCTAATGTTAACTCACTTTCATCTGATAAAGTTATTGAACTAGAAAACGTTTTTCAAAATGTGTCTCGAAATACCGACGCCAAAGTGGTAAATGGTACAGTAATGAAACCATATATAACTACGCAGATATTAAACCTCTTCTAGTTTACCTAACGCAGCTAGCTAAAAATAGAATAGCTAATCTAGAAACACATGAAAACCCTATCCTCCGTAGAATCTTCAATAGCAATATCAATTTTAATATAAATGGTAGATATTACATTTCTCCCATCAGTTTGTCTAACCCAGATTCCAACCAATTTTTTGAAGTCACAGATGACTCTCTATTATTATCCAATTTTTACAAAAAGTGTAGTCCTAACACCTACAGAGGATGATGCATCTCGGTCGCCTATAGTATATATATATATTTATCTATTTCCACACCTTTTAAATCTCGAATATATTAATTAAAGTCAATTTTATCAAAATATTTCCATGATCATATAATAATATACAAATAATATAAATGTTTTAACTACTTCCATAAAGTAAGAAATTTTATGTAAATGTTAGAAGATCTGGCATCACTATAATTTTATCTTTTAAGTACAATAAACATTGTTAGAGAACACGGTAACATTTAGTCATCCTGCTCTCTCCCTCAATGAAATGTCATTTCTTTCCACACCCTTCCCACATCCCAAAAAATTCCCTCTCTTGTAAAATTGTAAAAAGGCTAAAAACCTCCTGTTATAGCCTTTATTGAGTGGGCCATTTTTATATCAAATAATTAAAAGTTGTACTCTGTTCCATTATAAATATACAATAATGTGAAGTTCTCAAAAGCTGCTTTGCCAGACCAATTCTAAGTCAGCAAGAATATGTTAAATTAGTATAAGTCACACAAATATAAAAAAAAAAAAAAAAAAAATCTCAATAAACTTACTACTACTACTACTGTGATTCGGAGTAGAAGGATCACAACTCTCCCAAGTAACTAAATACCTACGAGTTCAATTAAATGCCGGTTTTTGCATTGATGTGTATTTTTTTGCTAGCGTTCTTTGAAAGCGTTTGAAATATCCTTCTTAGCTAACGGTATTTGAGATATTAATGAATTAATGAAACAATTTTCAAACAAGCAAGCAAGCGGCTTATGTAATTGTTAAAAGAGTGGTTCGTATCTTTACACGGGAGACTACCCTCCTGATCAGAGGTTGGTCACAATGGTGTGCCAAAGATTATGTTAGTTTTGTTTGGAATGTAAGATCCTTGTTATCCAGAATAGGCTACCGCTCTCATCCAAGTTATACAAAAAATATCTGTGGATCTTTGGAGTCACAGTTGAAGGTTAAGGTCTTTGATTAACCTTACCAGGACTAGGAGGCAGAAGTTCAGTGCCGTACATAGTTGCAACCAGTTATTGGCAGAGAGCAGTCGTCCATTTATGAGGCGATGCTTATTCCTTGAGGCTGGAGGGATAGTACAGATATGTACAGATCGATAAAGAGAAGCAGGAAAACACCTCCTCCTTTTAACTCCTCGGTACTGAGATTTGGCATTTCGAAACCCGACTTGCGGCACCAGATTACACAAATTTCGTCGAAGAACATTGCAAACTCTGTTTTTCCAAGCCTGCTCCACTGCACTGAAAAGCAGCTGCAAAACGCCTAAGTAACAAATAAAAAACTACCAACTCTGTGTTTAATCTTTAATTTCCTTAAAAAAACAATATTTAAAACAACATCTCATCGCACACTCTCTATGACGTCGAATCAATCTCGTCCAGAAACTTTCGACACTTTTTCTTTAGCACCTTGACCGCTTCAATGAAGATGACATCTGGCTTTAAGGCTCCCACAGATTCCACACTAAAAATATAGTGATCTCGAATGCGGGACATTGTCACAGCGTCAGCCAACTGTGGATAACGATAGACATTCCTACTGCAGGTGTCATACCGTGAGTCCTTTACAAACGCACAATCGTTATCATCGATCCCGATAACACCGGGGGAGAAACACTTCTGCAAGAGGAACGCTTCCTTTCCCGATACAGTTCGATTCATCTTGATTTCCGGCAGAAGCCGATAAAACGCGGTGGCAACTGGTGAAAACTTCGCATGGTCCTTGCCGATTCCTTTAACCGCAAGCAGCTTCAAATCGAATTCATGGCCTGGGCGCATTTGACTGATTAAAATGTCGTCATGAATCGGACCAATGTTTGCTTCGTCGTATAGTGTCGCCTGCTTGCCTTTTGGTATCCACTTTATCTGACCGGAGTAGATCTTGTGATTTTTGTAGATAGTGTCGAAATTTGCCGATTCCTTGACATCTTTGCGGCGAGTGCATTTCACCTTTAATTCGAACTCAAGGGTGTCGTTCTCGGTGCCAGCATCCTCGCTCTCTTCGCTCTTGTATTCAAAGAGTCGGGGGTCTGCCTTGAGGGGAATCAAACCGATTCGATGCGCCAGCACTTCATCCTGAATGATTGATGTGTTGTTGTAGATGTACACTTTTTCGATGGCCATACTGGGAACTTCGCTAAGCATTAGGCGGCGGAAGGCATTCGCAATCGCCGGGTGGACCCCAATCATATCGAATTCAAGTTCGAAACCTTCGTAACTGAAACACACATGAGAGGATAAAAATCATAAAGGAGTTGTGAATGTAGAGTGTAACTTACCGAACGACTACTATTTGGAATTTCTTCTTGAACGCCTCTAGTGTCCATACGTCGTCAGCGAGCCCGTAGTCGTGTGGATCTTGCTTAATTTTATGCTCATCTAGGTAGAGTCTTGGTTTTCCCACGTCGCCCATGGTGTTGTAATGAAATGTTCTTTCTTAAAATATTTTACAAGAAGTCGGGAATAAAAGTTTTTGTTTTGCCGCTGATCTAAGAAATTTTTGACAGCATAACAACACGTGCTTGTCAGATTTTAGGTGTGTTAAGTTTGTTAATTTGTAGAGTAGGAAGCTGTTTGTTTCAGCTGTTTGCACTTGGTGCTTAGGTGCTTAGCTGAGGCATATTTTAAGTAGGCTACACACTGTCATGCTTTGCATTTGATGGCGCTAAGGTTTTAACCGAGAAGCAGGAAAAAAAAAAGTAACAATCATTTTTGCTGTGACGCATATGCTCCATCAGCATCGTATAATTTTTATTATTCAAGTTTTATTGTGCTAAAAACCTAAGGGATGCACTTAAGAGCCAAAGAGAATGCATTTGATCTCAACAACTTTAATATGCTCTAATCCAAACCGTTAAACTATGATCATCCCTCCGCTCTGATCCGAAAAGAAGCACTCTAATAGACACCTAGTTCGAAGATCTAGTATTTCAACCTTGCTGCGGTGAATGTGGTTATTCTATCTCCGTTGCACCCTCCTCCTTTTATCTTCCGAAGAAAAAAAACAATGCCCTTCGGAAGCATCTTCTGGAAGAGCTTTTCGCTTCCCGATTTTATTTGGGAAGACGCCCAGAATACACTAACACACATAACCCCTTTTATTCTACTACTTGTCAATGCCATATGGCCAGCGATTTTTCATTGTAAAACAAAAATAAGGAATATGGCGGCTCGCCAACACAACAACAAACAGTGGATCGGAAGCATATCGGAAGACAAATTGCATGATCGATTGGAATCTTAAAGAAGAGAATTCTTGAGTGATACCAATCGAAAACGACATAAGTTTTCCTTACCCATTACAATCGAGAAATAGAATCTCGTATTTGTACAATATGTTTCCACCTTATCTCCGGTCAAAAGGCGGTCCTATCCAAAGGTATTCCCTCAGCTGATATCTGTCAAATTGTCAATTCCGACTGTCAGGCTGTATTTCCACCCAAATGTAAATTTTTCATCACTGATTTACTCCGTGCTGCATTTCTTGTATTTTAACTGCATTTCCATTTACTTTTGGTACGTAAATTGTTAAGAAAAACCTACAAAGCGCAAAAACTACTTTTCTTTTATTCATTTGCAATGTCAGCTATTAAATTACATAAATAAACTGTCAACCCATTACAGAACCCTAACCTAGTCATCGCCTCCCAGCCGCCTGCAATAGTAATCATGTCCAGGAACTTCAATCGATTGCTCTTGTCATGCAATAGGAACTTACTCACGCAAAGGAACACAGTTCAGGTTCCCCGCTATCTGCAACATATCCGAAATCAATCACAAAAGCCGGACCCAACCAAAGGCAAAGGACCCATCTCATGGAAAAGTCTTGGCCTTCTGTCTGTTGTCGGTGCTGGAGCTTTGGGTTTCATGTACTATGTGAAAAATGAGAAGGAAGCTGCTATTATGCGTGAACGCAAGCGACAATTGGGAAAAGCAGCCATCGGTGGCAAATGGGAACTTGTAGATCCCACAGGAAAGACTAGAAAGTCTGAGGAGTTTGCCGGCCAATGGCTTCTCATCTACTTTGGATTCACTCACTGTCCGGACATTTGTCCCGATGAGTTGGAGAAAATGGCTCAAGTTGTCGATGATATAGGTGAGACGACTTTTTATACTTCTCCTTATATCTTATCTTATACTCCTTTTAGATAAGAATCCATCTTGTCCCAGCATTCAGCCGATTTTCATCACCGTGGACCCTCTTCGGGACAGCAAAGAGATCGTTGGCAAGTACGTTAAAGAGTTTTCGTCGAAATTACTCGGTTTGACGGGAAGTGAACAACAGATTAAGGATGTGTGCAAAGCGTTTAGAGTTTACTTCAGTGCTGGACCCAGAGATGAGGACAACGATTATATTGTAAGTGTTGCCTTGTTTTAAATTGCTGTTCTGTATATAGTTCTTCTCTCTGTAGGTGGATCACACAATTATCATGTACCTGGTGAATCCCGATGGCGAGTTTGTTGACTACTACGGTCAAACACGTAATAAGGACCAAGTTGTAGCTTCGATTCAAGTGAATATGGCCAAATGGGATCAAGTGCACAAGAAGGGTTGGTTTAGCTAGAGAGATGGATGTTTGGTAACTAACTGACTTAAGTTGTTGCATAATAGAAAGTGAAAACTAGTTTGTACTATCAGTTGCTTAATAAAAATCGATAAAGTAAATGGAACGCTATCATTTAGATTAGTTACAAGGTAAAAATGTCGGCGCATTTGAAAGCCCAGCGAAGGAGAATAGGAGCACACTGCAGGGAACAGCACAGCCCACAGCTCTTGGGGAAGCTATGGATGTGAGAGAGGAATAAAGTTAAAGTTTAAAGAGGTTTATTCATTTAATTGTTAAAACTTGAAAGAAAAATTGTCGCTGCCAGCATCATCATCTTCAGCATTTTCGTTTCCACCATCGAAAAAGTCAAAGGACATGTCTGTTGGCATTTGATCGTTATCATTAGCCTCGCTGTTATTTCCAGCTAAGCTGGAGAAAAAATTTTCAAAATCATCGAACGATGCTTTGGGCGTCTTCACGTTCTTTTTTACGTCCTCTTTCTTCTCTACTTTAAAACTTCCTTGAATTGCTTCATTTGTTTCTGATTCCATTTGAACGTCTTGAATTTGAAATTCTCCAGCGGACAGTGAAGCTGTTGGTGTTTCTTTCGAAAAATCCATGAACATTTCCATAAAGTTCTTTGAGCACAGATCCATGGATTGATTGTCCAATGTTTGTAGATCAGTGCGTATCTTTTTAGGTTGAGCTTTAACGACGTAATTATGTTCTTCATCTACGAGTTTTCTTTTGTTGGTTACCTTCGGATCGGTCGGTATTTCAGGTTGCTGTTCAATCGATAGCTGAGCCTTCGGACTAGAAGAAGAGACTTGAAAAGGCAATAAGGTGTTGGCCGGTTTGATGATATCATCCTCTATTATGGTGATTTTAGGTTTCTTTCTTTTTTCTACTTTAGCATTTTTATTGAAAGTCTTCGTTACATCAGAGTCGACGGTGATTTCAGAGATGTTCGTATCTAAAGTCATGTGGGGGACATTATTGCAAACTTTCATTTCTTGTGCCTTATCTTGTTCAAAAGAAACTGATTTATGGGAATTCGATAATTGTGAAGAATTTGACGATTCCGTGGGCGTTTTGAGAATACTTGGGGGGTTTGGCATCGTTGAGTTATCTGGCATTGGAATTACACTTCTCTGCATGGACTTGAGGTGGACTTCTGCTTGCTGCAGAAGTCGATTTAAGCCCACTGATGGATTTATGGTATGAATTTTAGGTAGAACTGGAGCGTATGGCATTTTAAATTGATCGAAGTTCATTGAAATTCTGGAGGAAAATCCTCTTTTGTGGAGGAGTTGCTGAAAAGAAGGAGGGGTTATTTATATTGATCAAAACATAATATTTAATTACATCAGGTGCTCCCTCGACAATATTTGTTAGGCGATCACTACCAGTCTTTGTAATATCCCCATCCTTAGACTCATATCCAAATGGCTTCTGATGAGAGTATATCTGAGAATAAATTAAACTTATATTACTAACAAAAAGAGTAGATAAGCAACTTGTACGCTTACAATCTCCAAATCCTTGGAACCCTTCACCAATCGATAAATACATTCGAGTAGTTCCTTCATTCTTGTCTTCTCTTCCTCAGCCTTGGCTCTTAAATTGTTTATGGCTTCTTCTAGTTTGAGCCGTTCATCTTCAGATTTCATAAGTTCTTGCTCGATTTGTCTGTACTTTTTGACTGTAAATAATGATTTGGGCCCTATTGCTATATATAGGACTTTTATAATCAAATTTTACCAATTTTTCGGTTTTCCATTTTTGTGGCCATGTTAATTTTGCGTGAATAAAGCTGTTGGTGCATGGCGATAGCGTCTCTAGTCTCCAATTCGATTTTAATCTCTTCATAGCTGTATAGCTTTTCCATTTCGCATTCATCAATTTCGAAGGCAGCCTTTAAATGTCTAAAAAAAGATAAACAAATTCAATTGACGAATATAGATTCAAAGCTCTCAGCCTTACTCCTCGTAGAATTCCTTTAGAAGTGAATGCAATTCTGTTTGAGCATCATTGTTTTCAATAACTGTTTTGCATATGGATTCGAGATTACCAACTTCAATTTTTAATCTTATATTTTCCTCAAGTAGGCCTGCAAAGTGATAATACTGGTATAAAGGGTGATTATAGTGGCACAGTGTACTTACTTTGAGTGCGCCATTTCCTTTTTTCATTTTCCATATATTTCGAAGCAATCTGTTTGCATAATTGTGCCGTTTCTTGACTTTCCTCGCATGTTTCCCGCAGAAGACTAGAAATTATTTGAAATTCAGACATTATTGTCGGTTTAAAGACTATTTAGCTCAAAAAAGAATCTGGAAAATTGATTGTACGTTATGCTGAAAGCGCCAATGTATGATTAAACAGGTTCCGCATTTGTAGTGTTTTCGTATTACAATTTCCGTTCAAAAGTCTGTCAGTGGTGCCAGGCTGACAGAGCTATTTTTTACAGCAGCTTGTACACTGCGAAGAGAACGAAATTGCTCCTCGATCGCGGTGACAGCGACAAAGAAATTCGCAATTTCGAAATTTTATTTCTTAATTCTGTTCCAATTTCGTTCCACACTTTATCCTTCTTCTTCACATTTTTATAATCTTCGTGTTTTAAATCGTATAAAATTGGGATTTTTTTCAAAAATTCAATCAACCTCTCGGTGGACGCCATATTCTTCAAATGCGACAAACCCGCTGCTACACTCTTATATGCCGCTGTGTAATTTGAATGACAGCAGAGGCCTTAAAGCTGCGTGAACTACTACGTTTATAAGCAGACTCAACTCAAGGAATCGTGTTGGGATGCATTTGAGGTCTAATTGGATTCAGTTCGTGACCGTGCTCATCTGTCTCTCCAACTAGGTTTGGACTTTTTAATTCTTCGATTCGGTATGTAGAAATACTCAAATTGAAATCTCACCTCATTCCCTCGACTCTGCATATAAGCGTAGGAATTAATTCAACCATTTTGACCCGTTCACACAAAATTATTGCTCCATTCATACAACCACAAACCAATCAATCTTCTTCGGGCTTCAGACGTACCGTTAAATATAGAGATTCGTTCATAAGCCGAACTACGCGTATGTGGAATAATCTTCTCGGCTCCGTATTCCCTCATCACTAGAGCCTTCAAGCATTCAACGCCAACGCGTACAGGTACTACCTCTGTTCCTCTTCCCTCTTTTTGTGGTCCGCGCCCTGAACATTCTCGCCCATCAGTCTCAAAAGCTCTCAAAAGGGAGAATATTCTCGAAGTGGACTATCTAATATAAGTTATTTGTGGTATATAGCACACAAAACACTAAAGTATTCACTGGACAAAAAAGACTGATCATAGAAATTTCGGGTTCTCAAAATTTTTAACAGAACACGCCTAACGTCAGCACTAACCGTCAAAGCGTTTGGTTCAAAGTATCATTTCTGTGCTGAACGCAACCGATCTTTGCGGCGTTTACAGCTGTGGGCAGACTGCTGGAAAACATTAAAATTTGGGTGACATTTCGGACGCTTGTTTGTCCAAGCAACTACCGTTATACCAAAATATTTTTTGTTATTTGGTTCAAGTTTCATTTGTTGTGTTTCTTCTTGATTTTTATTAATTTATTTAATAAGTTTGTGGTTTTTAGCATACAGGTAAGTTATTATTAAAGTGCATGTTGCATATTCATATGTTTTAAATGGTGAAATTGGTATTGTAAAGCTCGCGACTTGAATTAATGGGCTCCAGCGAGGTCTGTGTACAGAAGTTCTGCGCGTTGATTCTCAAATTCATCCAAGATTCCGTAATATACACACTTTCGAGGATACGATTCATGTTGGAGCTTATCTAAAAAGTTGTATGTCTATCGACATGTTTATAATAACTTATTTGATACATATTTTGCTAACTTACAATTGAAGGAGTCATGCAGAGGAAGGTCCTATGATGCGTCACCAAAGTTTTGAGGTAGACGTATTCCATGGCCTTTTGCACTGTTGGAATTTGCTGCTTCTGAAATCACCCAACAAGTTTAAGTAAGGGTCATTAGATATTGCAAATGAATCAATTTCATGCAAGTACGTCGTTCCACTTGTCCCTCTAATCGGATATTCCGCACATTAGGTATGCATATATTCGTAGCCGCTTTCACCTTATACTATCCAGCTATTTACCTAAAAACAAACTATGTATTTAGAAGGTCAAAGAAGGCACCAGAAAAGGAGTTTATCATTTACTAACTTTTTAATATGACTTCGAATTGAAGATTACCTCATAAAAATGATTACATAACCACTTGTATGTATCAACCATTTACAGCTAGTACAGTCCTGATATGCTGCTGCTTTAGTCATAATTATGAACCCAGGATTCATCGCAAATGTAGACGCTACTCTATTCTGAATACTGCTTACAAAATTCCTCATTGAATTTTGTTCACTTCGCGGCATTTTAATGACTACAGTTTCATACCGCTTCTGAAATGAAAAGTTGGTTAGTTGAGAAGTTAACTTATGGCAAGAAGCAAACAAATCCTCACACATGGTTTAATGACACACTAATTACTGCTCCAATCATTTTAAGCATTGCGGTATGGTCTGACTTGTTCTTCCAAGGCGGCTGTCATCTTCTACTGGCCACATAAGAAATATATTCGACCTAGACCAATTCAAAAAGGGCCAAGCTTTATATAGCTACGTGTTGTACGCAAAAAGAGTTTTTGCACGTATATAATGAATCTATAGCTCTAGCTCCTCCTAAACTATATTCAGATTCACTTGAATGTGCGCACTTACATATAATTCAATAAACAATTCTTATGAATAATATTTTACGGTACCTTTGGCTATTTTATAAAATTATTAGACACCCGGTAGACAGGCAAAATGTATATTCTCCAAAAGAGTCGCTCTCTGCTTTAAGTTCCGTTGTAGTAGGTATCTCTTAAGAATTTTTAAAAAAAGAGTCTCAAAGAAATGACGTTCGGCCAAACTGGATCTCAAAAATGTCATACTTTTACACCAAAAAACGTCGTTTGTTTATCTTTGCACCGACACGCGTTTTTCTGGTGCATTGAGTTCTCTGATTCCTCTCTCTCGCGGTTGCGTGACGTGGGTGTATTTGTGTCGTGTGTGCCTCCAGAGTTATGTTGTGGACGGGAAAATGTTGTTTTGATTCACACACGATCCGTCAGTATTGTGCCGCAATCTGACAGTGTAAGATCGTCTCTCGCAGTAGTGGACACGGTAAGTAAAACCAAAAGAAAAAAAAAAAGTTCTCTGTGAAAGTACTTTTGTGCCTTTTTATATTTTCAACATCTCAATGGATAATTTGTGCTTGTGTTTCCGTTTGCGATAAGATTTCATGTTTTTTTCAAAACAAAACAAAAAAGTAATGCTGTGCTCCAGATTTGTATAACACACGTTCGAGACAAAAAAAAAGGAATATGAGGAACACTGCAGATCTAATGATTTTGTAATCATCTCCTCGTCGCGTGAAGAATTGAAAACTCAGTGGACAACGACAAAGACTCCATTTTGTTTCTTGTTCTTCTCCCTGTGGAGTTGTGCAGAATTTTCTCAAGAAAACTAAGAATTCTGCCTATTGGGAGGAAAATCTGTTTTCAATCTGTGAATATCAGTCAGCCAGCAGCAGTGCGAGTACTCTGTGATCATCAAAGTGTGACCGATCCCACATATGGACGTGGTAAGTTTCAAATAATATATATATTCTATATTTTGTGATTGTGGTTCAATGGGAAGGAGCTAAAGAGTTTGATGTAGTTCTAGTGGTCTCCATTTTGTTTGCGCCCTTTGAAGTTGTGTGCAGAATTTTAGTTTCCTATCTAAGTGCTCGCGCTCCACTCACAATTATGACCTCATTTGTGCCCAAATTTCCTCTGCTGTACATCGGGGTAGTGGTGTGTTTTAAAGTTTCCTATTTTCGGCATTAAAAAGGTCATCGGGGAGTTTAAATTTGGAATCATTTGCTGATAAGAGGAGAACTTTTGTGATGAGCGATCCACACACGAAACCGAAAATAAGAACCCTAATCTCGTTTTTCTAGTGTCATTCACCGATGTGGAGCGGCCGCAGAGTTTATCTTATCTCTGATGTTTTATAAGAGATGAGAAAAGAACCTTTGCAAATTCTATGTCATGTCTCACCCTTGCCACATATTTTGTACTCGAATTGCAAGTAATGATATCGCTTACGAAGCAGAGCATGAAGGAAGGTAACATGTCGGATGTCGTCGCCGTCGTTTTTTGTTGTGTACACAGTTCAAGAAACTGATAAATCAGTTCTTTTAGTTGAGATAAGCATTTTGCTGTTCGTTTTTATCCACTTTCAATTGGTTTGTATCGCTGGCTATACAATTAAGTCTAGTGTCTTTGATGTCAGTCAATTAGGTTGTCTTGTTTTTTATATACTAGACTAGCAGCCATATGGAGGAGGCACTCCCCATTTTACCCGTTTTGTTATACAGCAGTCGATCTACACTTTTATTTATAGACTTCTCGCCGCATGCCCATGTCATTTCATTTGTTTGCTTCTTTTTCGTTTACTTTTTTGTTTATTCCGTAAATTCACTTATTTTTTTTTGCTTCTAAAAAATTTCTAAATATTGGTTTAAGTAATGAATTTCAATTCGTGTATTTGTTTCGGTGGTTAGCAGCATGTGGGGGCAATGAGTGTGTGCATAATTTGTATGACACCATCGCACCGAGTACCGGTTGGAATAGATCGTTGTAAACACAAAATTAAAATTAAGTTGGGAGTGATTATCTGAGGAAAGGATTAAAATGGTTTAATCTTGGCAATGTAATCTGAGACAGTGATACGAGTTAAATTAGCCAATTTAAAAAGGAATGACCTCAGTGTTGCGAAGGCTCTCATGCATGGGCTTAATTGATCTTAATTATTTGCATTTTTATGCTTTTAAAAGGCAATCTCAATCCGAGAGTGACATAATAGACCTTGAAATACAAATTTTGGGTTTGCATAATAGAATCCACGCGGTAACGAGAACGTAATGGTTTTCTGTTCAATTCACTGGACCGAAAGTGTTTGTATAAATTGTTAGTTTTGATTTATTTGCTTATGCCGATTCTAGTTGGTGGCTCAAGTGCTTACATTTAACAATTTTGGATGTTGTCATCCTTGTGAATGTGTTTTTGGCTTTGCCGTCTTTCAGTTGTCTATTCGTTTTCATATTTGAGTAAGAAAACGATTAATAATTAATCTTGACTTTGTATGAGCACACCTAGTAGGTTAGGTTAAGTAGATGGGTGCCTTGCAACAAGAGAGTCACTGCTCACTTATACCAACAATGTGGGTCCATTGTGCCCAATCATTTAACACTGGGAACACTATCCACAGTTAGTAATATGGATCTAAGGATGTCCATCAGCTCAACGTTGCCTTAGACCTCTAACTGCAAGAATAAATGACTACCAAGAGTTCTCTTCCTTCTGACGGACAGTACAGCACAGTCACAGCACAGTGACAAATAGATTCGATTTCTTCTTCGTCTCCGCAACTCCTAGTCATATGCAGCATACCAAATCGCTCTGCGTGAAGGCCCATGGCACAATGGACGGTACGACCCGGCCCAGAAACGACCCGGGAGTTATAACGAGTGAGTTAAACCAGAGCTGATGATCTCTTCTTGCATAAAGGCTGGTCATAGCGATTAGGCATTTCTCCAGATGAATCCAACGTCTGTTTGCTAGATAGATGGTTTCATCTTTTATCTTTTCCGTAAAGAACTGATTGGGGCGGCTGCAAAAGGAAGTGCCCGCGATATTTGCAGTGGCGACCATTCCCTGGCAAGCTCGTCAGCCTTTTTGTTTCCTTTGATATTGATATGCCCCGGTACCCAAATGAAGGTCATCGTATTGGCACTGGATATCTTGTTTAAAAGTGATTTGCAGATTCCCACAAGCTGCCTGGCTGTCTATAGACAGTTTCCAACGATACTACTCTTGCGAGCCCACCTAGTAAATCAGCAATTATTGGTAGCCCCAGGGGAAAGCGGGGTCTCCATGCAGATGACGTTGTTCTTGCTGTTTCAGGCAATTGCCCTGAAGTTCTTAAGAGACCTGGGAGTGAACCTCAATAAACACAGAACTAGTTCTCTTTACTAGAAAATGTTTACGCCTTATAGACCCTCTTAGTGGCATCAGTCTTGTCCTTATTGGTCTTAATTTTTGATAGGAAACATGACTGGAATCTCATTATCCTTAAGCTCGGAAATAAAGCCGGCGTTGCCTTATATTACTGTAAGAGAGCCAGAGCACACAGTGGAGTCTTAAACCCCCGAGTTACTCTCTCGCTTTGTATGTCTGTTTTAACGCCCATACTTCTCTAAGTTGCTGTTTGGTGCCCAGTATTGAACAAAGTTGTTGACCTTAACCTCCTATGTAAAGAACCGCCAGCGTATACATAAGCGGAACATTAGTAACTACTCCCTCCGCAGCATTGCATATTATACTCCATCTATGGCTTAGCAACAATTTTGGGCTCTTCTCCATCCTAAAGCTGTTCCATTGCATTGATGAACCTATGGTTTATATCCCGTCCATTCCTTCTCAAGATCATTGTGAGAACCCTAAACGAGTAGACACTAGATCAATCCACTGCTACACAGATAGTTCGAAGACAAGCAATGGCTTTGGTGTCGGCATTTTCTCTAACAAGCTCAGTCAATGCTTCTAATGAGAGTTTACATCTGTCGACCGTGAAATTGAGAAGAAGTTGAGAAAAACTTCTTAGATCTGTACATGCACTCAATTTTTAGGACTTTATTAGTTATTGGGTACTGACTCACAGCCTGAAAGACGAAAGGTGACCAGATAGCAATGATTCTCTTTCAATTGGCATGTTTCAGCAGCTGTCAAAGTTATCAATGACATCCAGCTGTCAAATAAATAAATAGTAAAGCGCGAATACACGCTTTTCGACTTTAGTTCATCAACCAGACAGGGATTAGTGCGAAATGAATAAACTTTACCCAGTGTATCGGTCAGTAATGGAGAGGACACAGAAAAGGCGATCAGCTGAATTGGGCATCGCATCCTTTCTTCCTTCTCCCTGATCACTGTAGCATATTCTAGGCGGGGACTTTTCCAATTAAGGAAGCACTGTCTTTACTCAAATGTAATGTAATATCTACGAAGGATATCACCATCTTCACCGATAGATTCTTCTGTCAAAGGTCGTCATTAACTGCTGCGATGTCGGAACCTGTCATCCTATCATCTTTGCTGCAAAGGCATTGCGATTTTAGCTCCTTGCTAAAATTCATCTTAAGCAGGATACCATCAAGAAATCCAAGCTTTGGCTCAAGCTGAAGCTGGAGTGCTGCAAAGAGCCATCAATCGGACAAATGTACTTACGGTTCAGGTACTTTCACGTACTTTCAGACTAAGGTTGTTCTACTCAGCTCTTCGGTGTCGTGGTCTAATTAGAAAACGTATTCATTAAATCGGTTAAAGCTAAGTCTTCAACAATAAAACCCCACACGTTTTGCGTGGAACAAACGTTTTAATAACCAAGCTTATATTCATAAAACTGTTACGAAACCACGATAACATGCAGAAGTTTTTTTTTTTAATAAGCCAACTAACCGCCTCCCTATCTCTTCTCAGTACAAGCCATCCTTATTTTCAAGAAGAATCTCATTCATTGCTTTTGTTTTTGCGATAAGACTACATGACTACAAGCAGACAGCCGTTCTCAAGAAAAGAACATTAAAAAAAACTTTAAGTAAAATCCATAAAATTCAAGACAACTCCATCATGATCATCGTCGTCATCGTGCGAGAGAAAACCACTGTGTGTAGTTAAGAAGAAAAAAAATTATAGAAAAGGGAGGAAAGAGAGGAAAAAAGTTTTCGAATTGAGTCCAAATGTCGCGGTTGATGATAACTCAAGTATTCTACTAACAGAGAGCCAAAGATAGAGAAAGAGAGAGAGAGAGAGAGAATAAGCGAGACCCCTTTCCTATATCACAATCCGCATTCATAAGTTGGAAGAGCTTAGCTTTTTGTGTTTGAAACTAGTGCGAGATTTGATTTCGAATAGAGCTGCTGTAGATTGGTTTTTCTCCACACCAACTGAGGTTAGAAAAGGTTTGAACCACAATTACAGGGTGAAAACCATCAAAATTTGAGTTTAAAAATATGTATTCTTGTCGTTTTAGTGATGCCATTTGACACAGCTGGTGAGCAAACAAGCTGCAATCTCAGATAGGCTGATATCCTTCAAGATAAAGTGAGTCTTTCTTTACCATTCTTTTCGAAAGCATATAATTCACTTGTGCCTATTTGTTTTTTAGCAGTCACTTTTGAAGGATTAAGAACAAGTACCTTACAAAAAAGAAAAAAGAAAAAAATAGACAAAAGATAACAAACCGGAAGTAGCACATCCATAATGTTGTGGCATCAACTCTGCCACCGAAACAGCCACCATCAGAGTCACAGACCGCTGATTGCTGTTATCGCAATCGTTGTACTGTGCGCTGCGATTTTAAATGAGGCTGCTGGCCAACAGCATGGCCGACGCGATCGTATACGCGATAAACCACTACGGAAGCAATACACCAAAGAGCAGTCGTGTGAGAAGGGGTCATGCTATCCAGCGACGGGAAATTTATTAATCGGACGTGAGAATCGCTTGGAGGCATCGTCCACTTGCGGTTTAAATGGTCCCGAACGTTTCTGCATTGTATCACATTTGGAGGAGAAAAAGTGCTTCTTGTGCGACACCCGTCCCGGAACCATAGACGATCCGCTGAAGAATCATCGAATTGGCCAAATTGTTTACACCACAAAGCGAGGAACGCGCACACCCACTTGGTGGCAATCGGAGAATGGAAAGGAGAATGTCACAATTAAGTTGGACATGGAAGCTGAATTCCATTTCACTCACTTGATTATAGTGTTTGCGACTTTCCGCCCGGCGGCCATGTTAATCGAGAGATCTTATGATTTCGGCAAAACCTGGCATGTGTACCGATACTTTGCGCAGTACTGTCACGATTCGTTCCCAGGAGTGCCAACAGTGCTGAGGAATATCACCGATGTTGTGTGCGACAGTCGTTACTCCAGTGTGGAACCATCGAAGAATGGCGAGGTGATTTTCAGAGTGTTGCCACCAAACATGAAAGTGGAGAATCCCTATGCATCTCACGTGCAGAATATGCTAAAGATGACCAACTTAAGGATTAACTTCACGAGGTTGCACAATTTGGGAGACACGCTGTTGGACGATCGTCAGGAGATTCAAGAGAAGTACTACTACGGTATCACCAACATGGTTGTTCGAGGTTCTTGCTCGTGTTATGGACATGCGTCACGTTGTTTGCCGCTTGAGGGCACAAATGTCAACGAGGTGGACATGGTGCATGGTCGCTGTGAGTGTACCCACAACACAAAGGGCTACAATTGCGAAAGTTGTGAGGATTTCTTCAATGATCTGCCATGGAACCCGGCCTTTGGAAAACAATCGAACGCTTGCAAGCGATGTGAATGCAATAACCACGCGACTAGCTGTCACTTTGACGAAGCTGTGTACGAGCATTCGGGCCGAATCAGCGGAGGTGTGTGCGATAATTGCCAGCACAACACCCAGGGACAGCACTGCGAGGAATGTATGCCGTTCTTCTTCCGCGACCCAAGAGAGGACATTCAAAGTCCACATGTGTGCAAACCATGTGATTGCGATCCCATTGGAGCCCTGGATGAGGGCATTTGCGATTCAGTTAACGATCCAGAGAACGGAATCGAAGCAGGCGCGTGTCATTGTAAATCGAATGTGAAAGGCCGCCGCTGCGATAAGTGCAAGGATGGCTATTGGAATTTGAATCCGGACAATCCAGAGGGCTGTGAGGCATGCACGTGCAATATTTTGGGAACAGTTGACAACTCTGGATGCAGTATGTCAACGGGAGAGTGCACCTGCAAGCGTTTTGTGATCGGAAAGGACTGTAATCAGTGCGCACCCGAGACATTCGGTTTATCTGAGGCAGATGATGGATGTACGCCTTGTAACTGCCACGCCGGTGGATCGTATAACAACTTCTGCGATGTGATTAGCGGGCAGTGTCACTGCCGCCTGCATATGACCGGACGCACGTGTAGCACCCCAAAACAAAACCATTATATCCCACAGTTGCACATAGTCCACGAAGCTGAAGTGTCTGATGCTTGTATTACGTTCGCAAATAATGGCAACTGCTCGAAGGTTGCTTTCCAACCTCCAGGTGGCGATCGTCAGCCCGATTGGACAGGAACCGGTTTCACTCGCGTGCCAGAGAACTCAGAGATTACGTTTACCATTGGTGATGTGCCAAACAGCATGCCGTACGATATAGTGATTCGTTATCACACTCAGACGCGCGGTGACTGGGAGGATGCCTACATCACTCTGGTTCGACCTGATGAAATTGATATCAATGGACCTTGTGCTAATCAGCCATCTGGCTATGAGACACGTGTGCCGTTCAGTTTACCAGAGAATCAACGTGACGTGGTTGCCTTGCGAGAGGTGTGCCTAGAGGCCAGCAAAGTTTATAAATTCAGAATCCGCTTTGAACGTCATCGCCACAACGAAGACAGCCCAACCGCACAGATTCTGATTGATTCATTGACTCTGGTGCCACGTCTTGAGACGACAGAGGTCTTCAAAGGATCACCAATGGCAGAGAACCGTTTGAGGGACTATCACAACCTGGGATGCAACCAGACATACTACAGTTTGTATTATGATAAAGCAGCACGAGAACGTTGTAAGGAGCTCCTAGATATTGCCAGTACACTCATCCACGACGGAGCTTCGATTTGTAATTGTAATCCAACGGGTTCGTTGTCGAAACAGTGCGATCCCCATGGAGGTTTTTGTCAGTGCAAGGCGAATGTTATAGGCCGTCAGTGCGATCAGTGCGCTCCAGGTACATACGGCTTCGGTCCAGAGGGCTGTAAGGCTTGCGATTGTAACAGCATCGGTTCGAAGGACAACAATTGCGATCAAATCACAGGACAGTGTAGTTGCCATCCGAACACTTACGGCAGAGAGTGTAATCAGTGCCAGCCAGGCTATTGGAATTTCCCACATTGCCAGATCTGTGAGTGTAACGGACATGCGCAACTGTGTGACTCGGTAACTGGAAAATGTTTGAGTTGTATGGACTTTACCACTGGCTACAATTGCGACTCGTGCTTGGATGGTTACTACGGCAATCCATTTTTGGGTAGTGACATTGGTTGCAGGCCGTGTCGATGCCCAGACACAATGGCAAGTGGGAACTCGCACGCTACATCGTGCGACTTGGATTCAAGGAACAACAATATGGTGTGCCGCTGCAAGGACGGTTACGATGGAGCCAGGTGTGAAGTGTGTGCCGATAATTTCTTTGGCAATCCAGAAGCTCCGGGTGGAGAGTGTAGTCCCTGCGATTGTAGCAAGAATACGGATCCGTACAATGTCGGCAATTGCGATAGGCGCACGGGAAAATGCCTCAAGTGCTTGTACGACACTGTAGGTGATCACTGTGAGCTGTGTAGGGACGGATTCTATGGCGATGCGTTGCAGCAGAATTGTGTGAAGTGCGATTGCGACTATTTGGGTACAAATGGAACAATTCAATATTGTGATCGATTCACTGGACAGTGCCCATGCTTGAAGAACGTCCAAGGAGTCCGCTGTGATCAGTGTATCGAGAATCATTGGAAAATCGCCTCTGGCGAGGGCTGCGAAGCGTGCGCTTGTGACGCTATTGGTTCTGAGTCGGAGCAGTGTAATCCGTATGATGGTCAGTGTAGGTGTAAGCAGGGATTCGGTGGAAGGCAGTGTAACCAGTGTCAGGCGACGTACTATGGTAATCCGAATATCGAATGTCAACCATGTGAGTGCAATCCGCATGGAGCGGCGGACTATCAGTGCAACCGCGAGACAGGAAATTGTATCTGTCACGAGGGAATCGGTGGTAAGAAGTGTGACGAGTGCGCACGGGGATATTTGGGTGAGTTCCCATACTGCACACCGTGTGGAGAATGTTTCAATAACTGGGATCTGATTCTTACCGCATTGGATGAGGCTACAAACGCGACAATTGAACGAGCGAAGCAGATTAAGATGATCGGAGCTACCGGAGCGTACACCTCGGACTTTAATTCCCTGGACGATAAGTTGCAGAGGATCAGAGACCTGCTGTCGAACACGACAATAAGTTTACAAGATATTGACAGTTTAGATAAGGATACCGTTCAATTGAAGAACAAACTGCAGGAATCGCATGAAAAACTCATCGAAACAGAGAATAATTTGGAGAAAATCTACTCGGACTTGAGCCTATCATCGGTTCAGTTGGAATCGCTGCAGAATCAGAGTGCGTTAGTCAAGAAGCTTTCCAAAGAATTGAAGGAAAATGGAATCCAGTTGCAAGAGGCTAATATTGAAGGAGCTTTAAATCTAACAAAGAGTCACTACGAAAGAGTTTTGGGACTGTCCTTATTGAAAGATCAGGTGATGGAGTTTAGTGCGAATATCGAAAGGAATAACAAACGAGTTGAGACGTTGGGAAATAAAATGAACGACGACAGGAGTTCGGTAGAGCTAAACAATAACATGCTTGCGGACTACACAACCCAATTGGGCAATTTGACGGCGTCGATTCCAGATCTGAATAACGATATGTGTGACAAGCGTGGTGATCCCTGTGACAGTTTGTGTGGAGGCGCTGGCTGTGGTTCGTGTGGCGGTTTGTCTTGCGAAGCTGGAGCATTGACTCGTACGGAGAAGGCACTAAAGGTGTCCAAAGATACCGAGCAGGCAATCAAAGAGAAAAAGGATGTTGCCGATCAGACAATTCGATCATTGTTCCAAGCCAAGGTGAACGCATCGGAGGCTTATAGAAAGGCAAAGAGTGCCTACGAGGATGCTGAGCGTTACTTGAACAATACAAATGACAATATCAAGGCGGGTGAGGATGTTATCCTGAAGCTAAACGAATTTATCAACAACAACACTGCTTCGCCAAAGGAAAGTCGAGAATTAGCAGAGAAGACATTGAAGCTTGACTTGACACTAGATCCAGAGGAGATTCAAATATTGGGTGGACAGATCAATGAAGCTGTAGCTTCGCTGAATGACGTTGAATCGATTATTCTGAATACACGTCACGACTTGGAGCGTGTGAACCAACTGCAGCAAAAGGCGAATGACACCAAATCAAAAGCAAATGAGATTCTCGACACTGCGAATGCTGTTATCAAGAAACTAGACGATGCCGACTTGTCGCAGCTGAAAGCCCAAGAAGCAATTAGCAAGGCAAACACGAATATCGAATTAGCTGCTGATGATCTAAACGAAATCGATCAAGAGACCAAGGAAGCCGAAGCTCCCGCCAATACAACAGCCCAGCAAGTAGAAGACCTAGCCAAGAAGGTTAATCGCCTGCAGAAGAACATAATTCGCAATGAACTAGACGCAAAGGAGATCAAAAAAGAAGCATACAACGTGAAGGAATCCGCCGGCAATTCCCTAACCAAAGCCATCGAATTGAAGTCCTCCGCTCAAGTAGCCAACCGTACGTTGACCGATCGTGCTGCCAAGTCCGAAAGTGCTCGTGAGCGAGCTAAGAGACTCCTTCAACGTGCATCCAAACTGACCGTCGACACCAGTGAGAAGTTACAAGAACTGCGTCTCCTGCAAGACTCATACTACGAGAAAGATGAAAAACTCGAGAGGTTAAACAACCTCATCAAACCACTGAACGAGGAGCTGTCCGTGTACTTGTCGAACATTCAAACACAAGCCGATCGGTTCAGATTATGCACCAGTTAAACATATTTTTTTCCATTCACCCTCTTCGTTACCAGTTACTTAAAATTCGCTTGTTATTTACTTACCACCTTATATCATAAGTTGAAAAGAATAATCTAGTTTATATACACTTGTAAATACGAACATTTATATATTTTTTTTTTGTTTTACACATAGAATTAGTGAAGAAAATGCAATAGCCATTGACATGAACCAACTTTCTCCAGAAACACCGAATCGAGACGCAAATCTCTCACACGAATGAATTAATGTTAACTTTAGGTTTAGTAAGTTGATTACAACAACAAAATATAGAAGTGCCTTTAATGATTGTCTTCAGAATAATTTTAGTATTAATAATTTTATACACACACATACACAAACACTCAAATGCAAATATAATGAGATAAATGGCAGAGCCATGGAAGAGACACTTTATTCTTTTTTTTGTTTCAGTTTTAAACCACCGCTTGATGTAATAAATATATGAAATATGAATATGCTCTCCTAATAATACTTTTATATAGTTTCCATGTTACGCTTTTGTATTTCTTTTTTTCTCTTTTATTCTGTAATTGAATGTAATAAATATATTATCTTCTGTCATTTTGTGTTAACAAAAAGTTGTTTTATTTTATTGAATTTTAAATTTGAATAAACAAAATCAAACATCTTCCCTTCCTTTACGGCGAAGTTATGATCTGAAAGAGAAGGTCCATCGGTTGTATCTTATGAAGTACCGAAGTACATCGCCACTCAAATGCTGGTGGTTTTGCATTCGTGTGATCACGATGAGCCTGTATTGTTGTTCCACTGGATCTGCAAACCAATACAAAACTACTACCACTACGAAAGGACAGAATAAAGGAGACTGCAAACAAACAGAGACACTTAAGAGTGGCTTAAGCTGATAAGTCAGTAAAACCAGTCAGAGCTTTTGATAAAGCGTAGAAGGTGTCTGATGGGAAGACCCGTAGACCAAAGTCATTGAAGAAATAGGATCCCAACTGTAGGTTCCTTCGTGACGCTATTGCAGGACAGTTATAGAGATGATGGGGGAACGATTCATCCTCCCCCTCGTCCCTGCAACACGTGCAGAAATCATTTGAAGGGTGGCCTAAACGTCTGGCATGTAAGCACTGTCCTGCGAGGACACCAATGATGATGCTAAGATCTGAACGCTTCAAAAACTTCAGTTCGTTAAGGTTGGGCCAAAGCTCTCGAGATATTCTGAAAGGACATTGTTCCCATTGAGCGTGGGCTTTCGTTATAGCGTCCAGTTTGAGCATATGTTTACAAGTAGCAATTGAGGATCACCCCGCCCTTTCGGATTCAATTGGAAGGGTTGTGCCAAGTTTAGCAATTTCATCCGCCTTACAGTTCCCTGCAACGTCCCTGAATGTTACATTGATCTCCGAGATCTCCATCAGAGATGAGCGGCAATCTAGTACGACATTTGATGTGGTTGCGGATGATTCCAGAGATCTGATGGCTGCCTGACTGTCAGTGAAAATGCTAATATCTTTAACAGATAAGTCACTACACGGTGGAAAGAATGGACGAAAAGTGAAATGGACCTGCTGAATAAATGTATTCACAGCAGAGAATTGCAGCACTCGAAACATTCACTGATTTCTGAGAATCCACACTCATTCTTATTCACAAAAATGATGTGGGCTCACATTTAATTGCCTCTCATATAACGAATCTAAACCGAGCTTCCATTCAAATTCATTTCAAGAACTGATTGGCTTCTTTTATACTATGCGGTTTGTCAATGAATTCAATTACATACTTGAAAGTTGAAAGCATTCGAAGGCTACGCATTTCAAGTATTCTGAAAAAGGCTCGTTTTTTTATCCAATGATTCACAACTAAAAATGAATAGATTTATGCAGCTCTCTGACTCACAGAATTGACAGTAAAGGACTTAGCAGCGACAAAGGACAGTTCTATCGAACTATACGAAAGAAAGAATATCATTCGGTCGATTGTATATGCTCCCACGAAAAGTCTGTGCCGTGCAGTAGGCGTCATGCTTTGAAGCATTCGGGTGTACCGTTAGATAGAGATTTATTTAAAGGGTGGGCCATCTAGTGGTTTCTTTTTAAATCATAGGTTATTTTGACACTAACAGCTGTCAAAAAGTCAGTATCATACCTCTGCGGAACGAAATGAGTGGCTTAACGCTTGAACAACGTTGGGAAATATTGAAAACTTATTTCCAAAATGAGTGCTGTGTAGCCCAAACAGCTCGTTTTTTGAAATGAAGTTTTGACCGAAATGAAGCACCTACCACGCCTGCTGTACGCAAGTTTGTACAAAAAGTTCGTGAGACTTATATGCTAGTGGACTACACTCATGGTCCCCGTCGTAGTATAGTGCGCACAGACGAGAATGTGTCTGTTGTAGCCGAGAGTGTGAGACTTCGAAAATGAGGCTGGAAACAACGTTTCGGTCGACGTAGGGCGTTACAGAGCCGTGTTAACCGACTTGTTTTTACTGAAATTGAAGACATGGATTTTGGCGACCTCTGGTTCATGTAGAATGGGGCGCCATGCCACACAGCCATTGTCACAATCGATCTTTGGAGCACCAAATTCCCAAATCGTGTTATCAGCCGTCTTGGCTATGTCAATTGGCCTGTTCAGAGCTGTGATTTGACTCCTTTGGACTAGTTTTTTGGGGGAACTGTGACACTTAAGGCCAGTATCATCGAAGCAATCCGTGAAATTCGTCTTTTAATAGTTTTTTTTTTTTTTAATTTTATTGCACTTTCAAAAGGTTGGCCCAACCACCAATATCCCCTCGGCTCGTCTACCACTGTTTTTCCGAAAATCCGTGCCCGAAATAAGCGGCGTAAGGCTTTTCAAATCCCTTTCTCAGGAGCCCCTTTCGAACTCTTCTTTAAGAGAGCAATTGTATTTTTACTAATTTAAAATGAAAATGCTATAATATTTTCTACCATAGCTTTGTATAAAGTTCCTGGTAAATCATATATTGTTCGATGTTTTATATCCTTTCAGTTGTAATATAAAACAAAATGGATTCGGACGAGAATACAAAATTGAAAAATTTCATATTAAGCCTAAGCTCGGGCAATCTATCGAAATTCATCGAATCCAATCAAGCTCAATTCCAAGAGAAGTGGAACTCAATGTCCGCAAAAGTCCGTCAATGCGAAGAAGAGATAACGAGACAATACCAACAATTGCAGCAAAATTCTCATTTAATTGAGAAATTTCAAAATCAGTTTGTTTATATACATTTCCGAAATATATGAAAAAAGGATAAATTTGTCTGTGTTTTCAGAATACAAGAAGTATCGAAGCAAAATTCTGAATTACTTGAGCAGCAGCAAGTCCTAAAGGAGGAGAATGAAAACCTAAAAAATCAGCTTCAATGTTCAGAGGAAAAATTCGCGCAATTGGACATTGTCTACGATGAAGAGATCTCAGTGTTGAATGAAACAATTGCCAAATTACAAGAACAAGTTGATGAATTGAACCATGTGCAAAATGAAACCGATAACCAGGTGAAATATATTTTTTTCTTTTTCCTTAATCACATTTAAACAGATGAACTCCCTTTGTAGTACGATGGAACTCAATCTGACCTATACAATCAGCTTAAGCACAGCGAAGAAATCAATGCAGACCTTAAAAAGCAACTAAGCTATTTGCTGGAACTCAAAGAAGCCGAGATGAACGACATGAAATCTGAAATTGATACCGCAAATGAGTTAAATGTAAGTGAGATCAGGGAACAGTTTAGTGGGTAATCGTTTCTTTCTAGGAGACTTTGACTAAGAAAGTAGCCGACTGCGAGAATAACATAAAGAACTTGCAAAACAGTCTCACAACTGCTTTATCAGAAAATAAGGAAATTAACGTATTAAAGGTAAGATCAGTCTAATCTGTTTCTGCTGTACAAGTAAACCATAGTGAATTTTTTTACTAGGACAAAATTGAAGCTCTGAATAAGGCTCGGGAAGCTGAAGGAAATGAGTTCCGTATCGAGAAATCTCGACTGCTCAATGTTAACGAAGATTTAAATGTAAATAATAGATATTCTTTATTGTTTTCTATCACACTATAGCCGTGTTTTATTGGAAAGTGTATAGCCAGCTCTCAATAAAACACCCATACTGACTTTCATACTCACTTTTCATTTATACTAAACGCAATATACACTTTCGAATAAAACACGGCTTATATTTATTTCTCCCGTTCACTTCAAACCTTTTTATGTGCTTTTATATCTACAGTTGGTCGTAGTTGATTTGAAGAAGAAATTATTGGCAAAAGATCGAGAAATAGAGGAGGTTTATTTGAAGTATCAACAGCTCACAAAAACTTCGGTTAGTATTGGAATTAGACTTCGAATGTTTGATAAATTTTTTTTGTGTTTTTTAGAATCTGTCTAGTAGGTTTTCGGCAAGAAAACAATCCAGCACAGATGATCCCAAACCAATACAAAGCTCATCCGATTCTGATAGCTCGTCAGTTTCATTTTATGTATTTCCTAAGAGGCGACAAGTCTCCTCAGAAACAGATGATGATAACGTGTTTAATGGTTTTAAAAATCCGAATAAAATGGGAAATAAGCGATGGCCTACCGCTTTGGACAATAAATCTAATGCAGCCAACAAAAAGCGTAAATATCAAGTTCCCAAGGAGCATATTGTAAGTTGTTCCTCTTAGTTTTTGTTTGCAAATGTGTAATTTGTTTTTTTCTTTTCTGTTTCAGGAAATACCGGAATCTCCTGTTGTGAGTTCTTCAGCTCTCACAAATATGGAGCAGAAGTAATGGTTCCTTTTTTTTTTTTTTATTATTATTTTATTTTTTGTTCTTAAAGTGAAGTGTTATTTATTGATTTGTTCTTATTTTTGTTCTGTATACGTTGAATTACAGTATTTTAAAACTATTTAAAGATTTGTTTTTTATGGTTTACTGCAAAGAGGAATTTTTGACGAATAAAGATTTGCTTATTCGCATTATAGGTTTTTCGCGGACTTCTTGCAGCAAAAGATAGGCAACACTACGAAAGATTACAGGCATACCCCGGTTAACGTCGTTAATGCGTTCCTGAAAAACACCGTTAAACGAAACAACGTTGTGCGGGGCAAACAAAAGTAAAGGATGAAACGAAGTTACAGTGAAGACACGCATCGTTAATGAGGTATGATAACAATTCGTTGCCGACGTTATAGCGAAACAACGTATACCTGTAATACTGAGCTTAAATCTGACCAACAAAAGTTTGACTTAAAAGTCAGAAAAGTCGCAAAAGTTTAACTTAAAAGGAAGACTAAAGTCAACTGAGATAGCTAAGTCGTTTTAAAAGGTAAGGAAAGATACAGTTGCATGCATTAAAAAGGATGAGCACTCCATTAGCATTAATCTTCAATAACACTAAAAGGAAATTTTATATTTAGAACCGTTTAAAAAGCAAGGATATTAGATTCCCCTTATTAATTTATTTCCTCCCCACTCGCGCTTGGAGCATAAAGTTATCCCCTCGTTCCACAAATAACCTCATTTTTTTTCCGCTGTTTGATGACGTAGTTCGTGGTTCATGAAATATCTAGGAGTATTTCGTTAAAACATTTCTACTCGAACATTTATTTAAGTAAAAGCCCATGTGCTCGGACCATAAGAAAATTTCTGTAAACTCTGTCTGCAAATGTCACCCACCCACCAGAAGAAACTTCAAAGGCGATATGTCAAAAAAACAAAAAAAAATTCCTAAATGTCATCAGGTTGTCAGCAACTACCACCGGAGGTAGAGGACTTTTTTGCATTTTTCCTACAAAAATTTTCCAACTAAATTCGCGACGAATTCCCTTCTTAAAAATCTTATCGACCTCTAATCGGAATTTAGTCGTCCTTAATACAAGCGCTAGTACAAAAAAAAATCCACATTTCCTTCCGGTAATTTGCAACGAAAAACCAAAAAAAAAAAAAAGAACCGAAAAAATGTCTTAAATCCCCACGGAGTGTGTGAAGAAATTACAAGAAAAAAAAGTCAAGTGCAAAAGCTAAATCCAATAAAGTGTATGAATCAGTGATTTTTTCACCCAAGAATCCAGTGAACAACAAAGAAAAATGGTTTCGCTTATCAAGAATCAACTCCTCAAGCATTTGTCTCGGTAAGTTTCAATGGTTTTCTTCGTATTTATTGAAAACTTGCGACTAGAAAACCTAGTCTAACGGCTGTTGGGCTGTGGGTCACCCTCATATGGGTTGCCAACGAAAAAGGATGCGATTTTGTGTTTTGACAACGAACGAGAGTCGAGTTTTCTTCGTGGCACTTGAATTGATTTTTCCATTTCTCACCACAGACAGCAGCAACACACAGCCCACATTCCACCGAACAAAATCTCGGGTAGACTCAACACAACACGAACACGAAGACGACCAACACCAGCAGGAGCAATCACTCAAAATCTATGTTCCACACGAGGATTTGTTTGTATTTGCAGTTCAATGGGGGTGGTGGTTGGGGTGTTGTCTCTGCCGCCTACCCATGTGGTGGGTGGATGGGTGGTATAGAATTTGTTTTCCACGAAAGGGAAATTAGATTTTTCTAATTTGTTGCTTCGGTGTCGTCTTCGTCATAGGGGGTAGAGAAATGCTTGCAGCGGGTGGATGGGTTGTGTTAAGTTGTTGCATCCCTGCATCTAGGTAGGGCTTGTGCAAGGTCATATTTTCCTTTTCGCTTTTAAATTATAATTGAATTCCACAACGACGAATTTAGTATTGTTGTTGAAGAGACTACTCGCGCTGCTGGAGATGCAACTTCACTGCTTTATTTGAATTAGAGTGTGCCAATGGGGTAGAACCCAATTAGGTCATGACAATGAGTCGCAGGCAACAAGCAGCAAAAATGAGGAGAGTACCTACCTAATTACATTGTTTTCGTTTTGCATGAAACGGTAATTAAACACACAGGCTCAGGTATAGACATAGGATTTTGCAGTGGAAATTGAAGGAGAAGGAGAGCGATGTAGTGTGTACAATATTTTGTTTTCTAATGAAGTACGCGCCAGAGTGATGGCTCTATGTTAATTTGATTTAAAACAAAAAAAAAAAAGGAACGAGAAGTCTCCCTTCTTGTTGTCGTGTCACGATGTTGTCAATGTCTTTTGTATGTCTTCAGAAAAGAAAACAGGATTAGCAAAGGGACGAAGAAAGCATTTTCCTCCTTATTTGCTCACCCTAAGTGGGTGGTAATGTTAGGTCTTTTATGACCTCTCAATTATCCTTAATTTACGGGGGTGGCTTATGCAGAACACGTCCCGAAATGGTTATCAAAACAACAGAGGATATTCTTTAGTCCTTTGAGAGAGAGAGGGGAAAGCATTTACAAAAAGGTTTGACTGACTTTTGCAAAGGTAGGTTCTATGGCAGGTGACCTTTTCACAAGTAGATTAATAGCAATCACATTCGTGGATGTATTTCTTATGTCTAATAGGTATCCTTACGTAAGTTCAGCTCATCCAAAGATATTCTCGATTGCCGCGCACTCGCACTGGTTATCGTACAAGGGCAAAAGTTACAAAGCTTCGAGGAAGCCTTCATGTAGAAGAAGTCATCACAAGCAAGATAAAGCACGTCCGGCTCAGTTGATGCTGTCATGTTCAAAGGAGAGATGGTAGCAACTCCGTCAAAGAGGCAAGATCAGTGAGCGCTACTACACAATCACGGAATTTTCCAACTGCTTGCTAACAATGCTTCTTTGAGCTCCCGAAGTCGTTGACACGGCGGCTTTCCATCCTCTGTGAGATTCTCTTTGCTGGAGCACTGTTGCCCATTCGCCCGATGTGGCCGAGCCAATGTAGTCTTCCCTTTTTGGACTACATTGATTTCCTGGTACAGCTCATAGGGCTTGTGATTGTATCTTCTCCTCCATTCGCCGTCTTCGGACAGGAAGCCTAATATTTGCTCAGCTTTCTAACTTATCGAGTTCAGTTCAACTCATCAAATACTCAGTGCGGTCTCCTGACTCTTAAGCAGGACACTATTGTAGCTCAAATAGCGCCCGATTCCCTTCAAAAGGAATGAATGCTTCTGACGCGACGTTGAAATTTCAGCGACTCGCTCCTCCTAGCTAAGTACTATTTACTACTTATAGCTATCAGTAAGTTTACCTATCATATCTTTGCTAAGTGCCATGCACATTGTAGATAACCCCTAATTTTTACTGTTCACCTTTACAATCACTTTGCAATAAGACTATTAACGTATTAAAAAAATATAAAAAAAATTTTCTAACGACAATGACTCATAAAAGACACTTCATCACTTTGGTATACGGAGAAATTTATCTTGATAAATCAACAGGTACACACCACAGGCCTCTTCAAATATTTTTGTGGGTGGGTTGATAAGCCCACGATTTTTTTTTTCTTTTTCATTTCTGTTGGAACGAGAAAGTAATGAAACAAATACCGATGATGGTAAAGAATTTCCAATTACTCTTAGAGTTGCCTTGTTGTGTTTTGATTGTTGGATTTAACGGAAGAATTAATAAATGACAGCAGAAAATGTAGCAACAATTTCATAAAAAGCGATTAAAAATTTAGGTCTGAGTGAATGAGCATAGAATACCGTTAGGTCTCTGGGGAATGTATTTATTCATCTTGAATGAATCTTGAAAGGGAAATTATTCATCCTTATTATGATTGGTAGGCGATTTATTTACTTCTCGTAATTTGAACGCGTTTCTAGTATATAAGGTGTAAGAACGTCGGTAAGGTGCTCATAAATACCAGCTGATCTACGGCACTGATAGATAACACTATCAGCTTACTTTTACGAATATTATTGTCTTAAAAATAGTTTTATAATGATAAAGGAAACAAATTATCTCAAAGTGTGAATATGACGAAGAAAATCGAATGATGACACGACTTATTTAGCTTCGTTGTAGATGGCTCTGAAGTCAAAACATTTTATGTATCACCCAAGCACTTGTTCGTTTTTGACACGTTCTTGTAAAAAGGAGATTGAAAACACTTTCTTTCAAATCCACCTGCGTTTCATCAACATCGAGTGCAAAATCGCAATTTTACATACAAATGTTTTCGCTCAGTTTCGTCGAGTTTTCGTTCACTTTAGTCTCTAGCCATAGAGAGCGGTTTTATTTGTGCTCTTATGGCTCGGTAAAGTGAGTCATTATTAAAGATTATGATAGTCCACTGCAGTAAACTCGCTAACAGGATAAAAAGGATGAAATCTTGTTAAAGAACGATGAAAGGCATCCACTCTAAGTTCGATAGACTGTCATAGTTATGGATTTCGTTATTGTGGATCCTTGGGCTCTCGCCTCGAGGCTTTTTGGCCGACATGAGTTATAAAGAATACTTCAATATGTATTTCATAGAACGCCAACTCGCATTGTAAAAGGTTACCAGATAGCAATGATCAATTTCCTAAATCTAGGCCTACTTTTTGAGGTAATGCCTAAAATATGGAACAGCAAACGGATTTTCGACAGATTGCACATAGACTTTCTTATCTTCAAATTCAGTACATTATCTCAAAAAAAAAAAGCCTTACTTTGCAGTCAAAACTGAATCTCTCGACTAATCATAAACCTAGAATGCGGAACGTGTTCAAAGATACTTTTCATAATTGTTATGTTTCAGCAGCTGTCAAAGTTAGATACCAATGACATCTAGATGTGTCGGGTTATGTTTCAGCAGCTGTCAAAGTTAGATACCAATGACATCTAGATGTGAAACTTTTCAGTAAGATTTCCCATTTAATCATGCATCGCTCCGCGCTTGCCTAACGAGCGAAGATTATGAAAAAATATTGACAAAATTCTGGCTTACGGAACGTGACTTTCGTCGTGAGTTCAGTTGTCATCGTGGCTTCACTGTGCAGGCAATTCGTCGCATCGTGGGAAAGTTTAAGCGTGAATGCATTCTTTTGGGTCTAAAGCCACTAACCAGACAGAGATTTCTGCGAAATGAAGAAAGGATAGCCGAAGTAGGGGCCCTTATCGAAGAAGACCCATGAATGTCAATTTGGCACTGAACAGCTGAATTAAGCTGTCAAAAACCTTATGCGGATGCAAGAATTGAAGCCCGACTATAATAGACAACGCCATGAGTTGGCTAATTGTGCGCTGGAAATATTGGTCGGAGATCCGGATTTTGGCCAAAAATTCATCTTCTCGGACGAAGCCCATTTTGGTCACAGCGGCTATGTAAACAGGCAAAATTGCCATTATTGGAGCGACCACAATCGACAAGATTGATTGATTGATTGAAGTCATCGGATCTAACTTTTTTAAAACTGAGAGAAACACACCGTTGCCGTCAATGATTTCAGGTATATAGCAATGTTAATTACTTTTCTGTTGCCAGAGGGCGACAACATCAATATCTTATCCTAACTCTGGTTCCACCAAGATGGCGCTACATATCATAGAAGCTACGCAGCGCTCGAAGTTGTGAAAGAAAAATTTGGTGACAGGGTCACCTCACCACGAGCATGTAAAACATTGCTAGAGGAGGCGCGGTGTGCGGATGAATATAACGTGTGAGAGCCAGACAAAAATGATAGGTTTGTTCTCGTACTTTCAGCACTAAAATTCGCAGCTTGTCAAATTTCTAAGAGTGGGCGTAAAATTCTCGCAGAGAAAAACAAATGTCCAAAAAAGTACGGGAAGGGGTTGAACAAAAAAAACTGCTCACTTTTTAGACGTCACTTTTTTGTATTCAAAAACATCAAATGATCTTGCCAGCCAACAACAACACAACCATTTGACAGAACGCATATTTTTGAAAGAAATTTTTTTGGGTTAAAACTCGCAGGATGTAGAAATTTCTTACTCTCTCATGAGCTCTTTCTTTTGTGAAAAACTACGAAACTTTGACGTAAGGGAATAGGAATTCGCTATTTTTCGTAGATTTTCGTCGTTTTCGTCAGTACGGGAACAGATCTGATATGACATACGAAATACGATAGTCTGCTTAATGCAATTATGGAGATTTTGACAACATGCGAGCAGAATGCTCGTTCAATTAAACGAGCTGTCACCTGACAAAGGTTGTCATTATCCAACCTAGCGTATGCATTGTTTTATTGATCAGAATATTGACTGTTTTGCTACCAGTTCACCTTGAAAATAAAATAGACAAAATTGATTAAAATGAAATAGATAGTCTTGTTTGTTTTTAAAAGAACAAGCAGAAGATGTTATCCGTCCATTTCTAATGAAGCATTCACATTACCGACAAGTGAACAATTTCCTTCAAACAGATTCAACTTCAAAGGTCTAGTAAACAAAATTGATGAATCAAAGTTCTATTTTCAAATTCATTTCAAACACAAGCTAGAATAATTCACAAAAGTCTATGGAATCCACTTTCAGAAATAACTCACCCTACAGGTAATCTAGTGTTGAAAATATCTCTTCTAAAAATAACACAGTACATAGATAAGCTGAATCAGTTACAACAAACATTTTCATATTGATAATTAATCCCCATTCGCTGAGTAATTAAAATCACGACCTTGCATGGCAAGTGCAATGTTACTGCATTTACCACATCTCTATTGAGTTGAATTCTATTGCCAGGCATCAAATTTTTGCTTACTTGTGATGAAATTCAAAAAAACACCGTAGGTTATAACATTAACGAAATTGTTAACCATAATCGAATAGAATAATCTTCAAAGTAAATAATAAATTAAATTGTTTTTAAATATAGAAACTCTAGTCGCGCCGGCCGCCTCGTTGTCCCACACAATTGTATTGTATGTATTTGCTCTCAGTGCTCGTATCTGGTCGGGCACACAGAGAGCTTTGAAACTTCATTACCACTGACTGAGCAATTACGTGGGATAAGCAGATAAGAACAACGACCGGGGCTACTCATGCATATGGATGTATATAGCAACATCTTATTATGAAAAAGGAAATTAATCGAAAATCATTTAAAGAAGAATGCTTCCTCTTCCACTCGGGCGCCGCCGCCAGTGCGAAATGAGTGAAGTATTTCAAAAACGAGAACAATTTTTACGGGTCACATTGGGGCATTTTTCAAACTGGGTCGTGTTTGGGTCAGTGGCCCCCGTTGAAGACCATTGAGAATTGTTGAAAACAACAGCGGAATGCTAATGAGCAAAAACAAAAAAAAAAAAAAAAAAGAGAGAGTGAAAATAAGTAGAATATTATTGAAAAATGGGATTGATTGCCGTAAAATTGAGGCGCTTCGCCATGGAAATGATTGATTTTGGAATGTAGGTCCCGGGCGTATTGGGCTGCTGATGATGCTTTGTTTAGGGTGAATAAAAATCGTTGCCTCCGAATCCTTTAGTGTGAATATTGTTCATCGATTGGCTGAATGATTGCATCATGAATGTGTGATTAAACATGTTTATTTAATATTTAAATTATTGGATTTTTGTTTTTACTTATGTGGTTAGTCAGGTGTAGTTGAGTTAGCGGCTGGCTTGATGGGGGATTTACCAGAGGTGGTAAATTATTACCACTTTTTGTTCTGGAGTGATTCACATCGGAGCTTTAAATATTTTATACTACCACAAGTGTCTTAATTTACTGCAATTTATGCGTGGTTAACAGAAATTCCGAGTGAATTTTTTCTCCTGGAATTCTATAAAGAGAAATATTAGGCCATAAGCAGGTGGATAGAGCTGTACGTTAATGGCTAGGTACCTGATGGGCAAACTATTTGTTAGGAAGCTTTCTTATGACAGCAAATACAAACTTTCGGTTGTTTGTCAGATGTAAAAATTGAGGCCCTGAAAAAACATTGGGACTCGAACTTCGAACCCCTAGCACAGTAGTCATCAAGTGGTTCCTATCTAGTGGTTTCTTTATAAATTTTAGGTTATTTTGACACTGACAGCTGTTCTTCGGTCGAAATTTTGACAGAAAGTCAGTATCATACTTCCGCGGAACGAAATCATTCGCTTTACGTTTGAAATATTGAAAATTTGTTTCCAAAATGAGTGTTGTGTAGCCGAAACAGTGCGTTTTTTGAAAAGAAGTTTTGGCCGAAATGAAGCACCCACTGCACCTGTTGTGGAAAAAATTTCGTGAGACTGGTATTCTAGTGGGCAATACTCATGGTCCCCGTCATTGTACTTACGAGAATGTGGCTGGTGTAGCCGAGAGTGTCAGACTCAATTCACAAACAACAACTCAATCCTCAAAACCTCACTAGCCTGAGGAGAATTCTGCACAAAAGTTCTCGGATTATTCGCTTACAAGGTCCAATTGACTCAGCAATTGAAGGCGCACGATCATATGCTTCGTTATCCCTTCGCAATTCGGGCCTTGAATTGGATAACGAATCCCAAGTCGTGTTATCAGCCGTCATGGCGATGTCAATTAGCTGCGACTTGAGCCCTGTGCACTTTTTTAGTGGGGAATCGTGAAGGACCGATGTTATGCCAACAATCCGGAAAAGATTCGAGCACTTAAGGCTAATATCATCCAAGCAATCCGTGAGCTACAGTCTGAAATCATCAACAAGGTCTTGAAAAATTGGAGTACCAGAACGGGCTACTGCGAAGCCAGCGTAGGCAACCACTTGAATGACGTTGTGTTCCATAATTAATGGGAATATTTGCTCTTAATAATAAAGCCATAAAACAAGGATAACATTTAGTTTTGTTCATTTTATTCCATTTTTAAAAAGAAACTTGTATTTGGCCCATCCTGTATTCCTTTGGGGTGAAACTCTATGACGTCGATAACCACTGGGCTGACTTCAATGATTCTTTTTTGTTTTGTTCGTATTTTAGGTGAAGGCAGAAAGAAAATTTCGGAAAATGAAGGCAGAAAGACATTAAAGTCACACTGAAGTCACTATCATTCACTTGAAGTCTTTAAGACTTCACAGAAGACTTCATGCAAATTGATGTCAGTCTTTAAGACTTCAAGTGATTGCTAGTGACTTCAGTGTGACTTTAAAGAATGCAGTGCAGTCACAAGGGTTTAATTCAGTCATATATTTCCAAATTACTGGTGATTTATTTTTTGAAGTCCAAGTCCAAAGATGAAGTCAATTCAATGAACTCTTTCATTTGCAGTCTTTGTGGAGAAATCACGGAATGCATTCCCAAAAGATTGCATTCTTTTACAACCCTGGTGTCAACATCTGACAGTTGATTTATCAACGCGCACGTCATAATTGCCGTCTGGTGGCAAACTGTTCCGGGCAAAAAGTAGTTATGTCGCGTCCAGCTAGTTCTAAATAAAAGATTGATTAAGGTATAATGCTTAGAATGATTGATACGGCAGCCTATTGATGGTTATGGACTATCACATTCTCACTCTATTACCGAGCAATATGCGACTAATTGGAAAACATTTGCGTGTCACGTAAATACATTTTCCTTCAATTAAAACTTAAAAAAAAATGAAAAGTACTGAACATATACATACCATAGAGTTTAAAAATGACTTGTTAACAAGGATTCGGTTTCATGAACTTAGCACAACAGTAATCAAGTCTTGTAGACAAGTTGACGAGACGCCATCGCCATCATTTACAATCTCCCCTCTTCAAAAGGAAGTGTTTTATTTGCACTTTTATGGTACGTACTAGTACGATGTTGTGGCATAAGTCGACGACGTATCTGTAACCGCAACAGAAAGTGAATAGAATAATGAGTCATGAGGCTGTTAGTGAAAAGTGGTTTGTTGTCCCCGTATCCTACCACCATGAACTGGGAGCCATTGTACAAAGCAGGAAATGCGTCTTACATATTTTAGGAGTTAAGACATTTGTTTAAGTAAAATTCATGTCGTAAGTAAAAGCATTACATTTTTTATTGTTTCTACAGGAATAAAATAATGCGTATTCTAACAATTAGGGTATTGTTTCCCTTATCTCTCTATTCTTAGCAAAAGATTAGTGTCCCATTAAGACGTTAATAAATTGTCTTCAGTCTTTTCTGTTAAGAGACAGCAAACATGTCACTGATTTCTCTATATTCCTTTAGTCAGCCTGCAGCCTGAAGAAATATTGTTCATAAGGTGTGCTCATGAGAGACACAATCATCAATGGAACTCCTAACCGATGATACAGAATGATTCAACACCGGTTGATGCCCTGAGAAGTCTTCTTCTGAGCCTTGTATGGTAATCTCATTCCCCATCATCGCGGTGGGACCCAGCCAAGAGTCAGGGAGTTCAATTTTGTGCCCGAATTGAGTGATTTCTTGCATTCATAGACTACATTGGAAGCAGTCCTGCTTTTTAAGATTTTTGTTGGGCAAAATCCAATCGGCGTACTTCTACAATGACGTTGACATATGCAGCTTTCAAACGAATGACAATAGAAAGAGTGCGTTCGAAAATACATCTCAATGCTAAAGGCTTACCAAAGGCACCTTTACACTGCCAGAAGAATGTCAACACCTTTGAGATCTTCGACTCGATATGTTTGAATCAGAGAAGTTTCTTTTCCAGGATTACTCCTAAATATTCGTCTTATTTAAGAGCGGGATAGTGATGCCTTTTAGTACCGGGTGAGTCGGACCTTCTGGTAAAGAGAGCAACCTCGGTTTTAAAGGGATTCACCAAAAACCAATTGCTAATACTCCATTCACATCTTGCAGACAGCTCCTGTTTGCTCCTGACATTACCAAAAGCAACATTCGACGGTTTTGTTAAAACAGGAAGATTCTCTGTCTTCAAATTTTCGTCCAAAGGAACGTATGCTATTATCTCCTGGATCGCTTTTGGGCCTTCGTTGATTCTTCTCTTCATCGGGTGGATTGTCTGTTGAAGATTTGGGGCCTTTTTCTCGTTATTAGTTCTCCACAGGGAAATTCAGAGTGTGGAATCTAACGAACTATTGCAAGTTCCGAGAAATCCAAAACTTTTCTCCAGCCCATTGAGCATGTCAGCAATTTACGAACTCATTAAAGGAACCTTGGGAATTAAAGTTAGATAAGTACGTTTGTGTACTTTCAAATGCCTTGGCACCTACAAAATATGCTAATCGCTTCATTATTTCATTTCCATTTTCATCAAAAAAAGGTCGACCTTAACTCATTACATGTTTTTTAACGAGAATGTCCTGTAACTTGACATTCAAATATCCTATCTCCAGTGAAAGGTTGCCTGTGTGTGTGTGCAAACAAGCCAACCGGAAGTATATTAAAAGGAAATCTATCAGTCTGGCCTGGCATAGAAAATAGAAGTAAATTGTCTGTTCGAAAAGCCAACGACATCATCCCTCAAGGGACGAACGAACGAACTTTATTTTTCTTCTCTGTTTCTATCCTTTCATCAAAGAAGTTTTTGTTGTGCGAGTTAATTTATGTTTCTCCATTAATAATCAATTCGTCAAGGAGGGAAACATGTGGGCTAATTGATGAAATTCGAGTCAATAGTCCTTTGGCGATAGCGACGGCGACGACGGTGTCAGAGGAAAGGATAAAGGTTTGCCGCAAGGTGTTTCCGAATAGTTGTCAAATTCTATATACCTACATAATATGCAGTCGTGTGTACTGCGTACGACTAGTTGTCGCCGTGATGTTGGGGTGTATGTGTGTGGGCAGAAGACTGTTAATAGATATTCGATTTTCGTCCTTCTTACGTTAACGCTATGAATAAACTTGAATATGCGGTTAGGATTAAAATAGCTTGGAACTTAATACTGTCGCAACCTTTAGAAATAGCTGCAGGCGGCCGGCGTGGCGTTCTTTGTTAGCTATTCTTAGAGTAGACAAGCTATTCGAATGCATGAGTAAAACACGTGCAATTTAAATGACCATCATATGTTTTTACGTATTTTCATTCGCCACGATTAAGTGAGACATTTTTAATGACACACAATGTGACAATTATACCAATTAGAGAGAGGGAGTCTATGGCGCGCTTGATGTGATTTTACGGGCGCATATAGTTTGGCGCTAAAGTGACAGTAAAGACTCGACGGCGACATTGTATGTCTTCAGTTGGCAGTGGATGAGATTCTGTAAAATATCTCATCAAAAAGACATTTCCTTGCGAAACTGAAAAGATATGTACAAGTGCTATGGAAGACATTACACTTTCCTTTTTTACTTGCCCGCGGGTGATACTCTTGTTCAGATTCGTAAAACATTCAGAAACATGCGATACAAGCTATTCAAACAACCACTTGGAAACATTTCGCTTGGAAGAAAACGTCTGACGCCCCATCAATTTTGAAATAGGTGTCGGCTATTAATTATATTTCGAACAAAAAGAATGGTGTTTATCGATTTGTTACGCTATTCAAAATTGGAGGAAAAATAACGAAAAAGGAGGCAATAAGACGTAAAATTAGTTGCCAAAGTACATAGGGTGCGTCATCAAAGATTTTCATGCAGACAAAAAGGACAGCGTCTATTCGGGTGCGAATTTGTGGCAGACTTAGGCAAGAAGTCTTGAGTTTCAGGCATGTGAACGAATGTCTCATGCTTGACTATCGCCAGCATTAGCCTAATATGCGCTCACGTCCCTCACGAGAAGATGGACGATGCGACGAAGAATGACTTCTTTCAGCTCTTGGATAAGATACGAGTATATGTATGAGCAATGACCTAGCCATGTGGTTAAAATTGTCCTAGGTGATTTTAATACAAAGCTAGGAAAGGAGGATGTCTGTAGTAGCGTGGTCGGAAAGCACAGCTTGCATGAAACCACATCCGACAGTCGACGGCTAGTCGACTTCGTGATCAAAAGATGATCGAAAAACTGTCAACCAGATCGATCACATTGCTATCGATGTAAGGCAGTCCTCCAGTATACTGCGTGTTCGGACTTTCCGAGCAGCTAACGCGGAACCGATCACTACCTAGTTGTAGCCAAGGCACGGATGCGAATATCCAGAACAGACCGAACTCAAAATACTGCGAGGAAGGCTCGAGTCTCCTTTAATCTCAATCTCAGTCCTATGCTGCCAGCAGCAAACACGGAAGACCAGTGGCAACATTACCAACAAGCTCTGCTAGAGATGCCGCCTCTGAAGTACTGGGTTTCATCCAGTCACCACAATGAAACTCCTGGACGAGGAAAGCACCTGCAACTAAATAGGAGGCATATAAAGCCGCGCTGCTTAGAAGGACTAGAGCTGCTGGCGAGCTCTACGAGCAGAGGAGAAAAGAGGAACATCGATTTCTCAGAAAGAAAAAAAGGCTCATGCTCGATTGAGGAGATTAAAGGACTCTACTGCAGGAATGATGTTCGGAAATTCTACCAAAAGGTAAAGAGAACATGCCAGGGTTTCAAAGCCAGAACAGAAGCCTGCAGGGTTAAAAATGGCAGTCGGTGCTGAGGATAGGAACACTTCTGCAGACTGTTAAACGGCGATGATGACCAATGTTCCGCTGTCAGGTAGAATGAACCATTCAACAGTGACGATGATAGTCAAGATTCCGGTCAACGCGATCTGAATGAAGTGAAGAGTCCCTATCTCGGACTCTTTATAAGACACTAATTATCCCAGTCCTGCTGTATGGCGCAGCGGCATGAACTTTGACAAAATCGGATGAGGGTGCCCTTGAGAGAAAAGTTATTTGAGTGATCTTTGGTCTCATCTGCATGGACGGTAAATGGCGAAGAAGATAGAACGCTAAACTATACAACCTATGCAAGGACATCGACTCGGTCAGAAGAATTCGCGACTAAGATGGCTGGGTAACTTAGCGGATGCAGCCTAACTTTCCAGAGAAGAATGTCTTCGAATCTACTTAGGATGGATGGGGCAGTAGAGGACGAACTCACAGTAGGTGGCGGAAACAAGTGGAGGGGTAATAAATGCGCGATAACTTAGCGTGCGCAAGTGGTGAGAGCTGTCTGGTAACCAGGCTGGGGACTGGTTTGCTGATTGAGGCCCAGGTTTACCTCGGACTGAAAAACCACCTAAGGAAGTAAGTGGATAAGTATTTCGCAACCTATAGGGATCGTCATGTGCCCACTATGTTGCCTTCTGTTTTATGACTTATCTTAAACCCCATAAACCTGATCCAACCTAATCTATTACTGTGTTAATCTTAGCTCTTTTTTTCTTTGATCGACAGCCAGTATCGCAGTCTTAAACAAAACCTCTTGCCTCCTCTTTTTAGGTACACAAAAAATCTTTCATCGGACAAAATCAACCTGAGTACGTTCCGTGGTGAGGGTGAACTCTCCAACTTGCAACTGGATGAAAACGTTCTCACTGAATTGCTCGAATTGCCAACATGGTTAAGGCTAACCTCAGCGTGGTGTAATCATGTCTCCTTTCGAATCAGCTGGACGAAGCTAAAAAGTGTTCCTATAACGCTGACACTTGACGAAGTGAATATATCGGTGGAAACCTGTGATCCGAATTCAAGAAATCAAGATCCTAATTCACCAGGCTTACAGCCATTACAAGTACCGCCTGGGAAGTACAGTTTCATACACAAAGTTGTCGATGGGATAACCATAATCGTGAATACAGTCAATGTGAAGTTCCTTAGTCCAGCGTTTACGTCCTCTGTGCAGGTAAGTTTCTGAGTGTGTCTTCTCTGAGACATTTCATCAGTTTCTCTTTACGTAGATGTCTCGAATCCGTGTTGAGTCGAAAACTCCTAAATGGGCTACAGCCGACCTCCGAATGACACGACTGAAAGATCCACATAGAGGAATAATTCTTATATTTAAGGAACTCTCCTGGCAGACAGTGCGCATAGAAGCTAGCTCAACACAGGATAAAACACTGACGCCATTGCGCTTGCTAACGAATCAGGCTCGTTGTAGGATTACGATACGAAAGCGGACTTCCGATTGTAGTGTACTCGCGTCTAGATTAGTCTTGATTTTGGATGATCTGTTGTGGGTGCTGACTGACTCTCAATTGAAGGCAGCTCTGCACTTTGTCGACTCACTGTCAGGACTAATAAAGGCAGCAACACATGCGACTCAGAAGACCAAAGCACAAAAGAAACTTGAGGTGGGTTTTAGAAAAAAGACTCATAAGATTTGTATTATTTCTTGTTTTTTGTAGACCCTTCCAGAGTATCAAGCACAACTTGCGCAACAAACCCGCCAGCAGTCTGAGTTAGCGCATACTTCTTCCACGCAGAAGATGTTCAATGCGTTCGATGTCCGCGAGACTTCTTATCATTTCTTCAGTCAGCGCATTGATCTTCATTTGTGTGACGATGAAGGAGGTAAGGATCTTCATTTGATTAATTTTAATCAGAAACTTAAAAGTTTTCTTTGGTTAGATGGTCGTTCCAGCTATCCTGACCTGCATAAAGGTGGCGCTTTACAAATCTCTGTGCAAGCATTCCAAGTCGATTACTATCCCTACCATTTGGCCAAATCAGATCGATCTCATTGGGCCAAGTAAGCGCTGAATTCTTTCCCCTACCTACTCCCATATCTAACCATCGGGTGCATTTTCAGATATAAGGAGGCATCTGTATTGCCCGCCCTCTGGCTAAAGGAATCCCTAAACGCATTCCGTGAAGCTGTCCTAAATCTAAGTCAACCAAATCGTCCATCAACGCATGCACCATTAGAACGTAGTGCACCTGCATCTCCAATCATGTTGAATCCAGCCTCTCTTGCAGGAATGAGTTCATCCGGACAATCAACTCCAGTCAATGCAGGAAGCGCCCCAACACCCATATCACAATCCATTCAACAAAAGTCAACTCTAGACAATCTTGCCAAGCTAATGAGTGCATGTGTGATTCTAAGAATAGAGGATTTCACCCTCTATCGTGTGACGACATCAGGAAAGAAACAAATGCCAAAGGAATTTGTCTCTGGTGAGTATTTATAAAAGGATTATGTCGGCGTGTGGCGACATACTGTTTTCATTGACTACTCTCTCTCATGCCTTCAATTAATACAATACCATGTTCGGTGGTGCTTTAACTATTTAGCTCAGCACAAGAGGAAGGCAAAAGCAGGTGATTTGACGCTCAGTTGTTCATTTCATAATTTAGTTACTTTGTTTATTTGCGTAACGTGGGCGGATTATGTTGTCTCGCATGTGTACCTTTTGTACCCTTTGTAGGATTGAATTTTTGCTAATTACTTTTTTTTATTAAATAGATATTCGGTTGAGGTTCTTTAAAAAAAAAGTATGTTTTCGTTCCTCTTTTTAGGCGACAAGGATCGTTACTCTTTCCCGCCGGAGATGCCAATAATGCATGCGGAATTTACGTACTTTTACTATCCAGGAGATTTTATATTTCCACGTAAGTATGCAGCTAATATTATAAAACTTTATTGACGGGGAGAAATATATTATTGATAGTTTGGCTGCGTTAGATTTAAGGATGCCCTGCACGGTCCGAACTCTAGGCCTACATTTTGTGGTAATGCCTAATATATGTAACGGCAAACGAATTGTTGACAGTTTGAGCATTGACGTAAAAGGTAGGGAGAATTTTCTAACCTTCAAATCCAGTCCACTACCTCAAAAAGAAATGCCTTACTTTGTAGTCAAAACTAAATCTCTCGACCATTCAGAATAGTTTGACTACCTAGTGCCTAGAATGCGGAAAGTGCTCACTGTCATCGCCTTTGGCAATCAGCTGATTGATGTGACGTTTTCTATGGGATATTGGGACTGTTCTATCCGGCAATACGTCAACTTGAATTTCAACGTTCAGCGGAACGATGGAACAACGGATGAGTCCGATGAGCTGAGCTCTTCATTCAGATAGACAGCTAGGACAGGACAATCACACAGCAGTTGTCGGACAGATTTAATTTGTTCCTAATCCCTGCTACTTTTCCAGTACATAGTCATGGAGCAGTACAACGATGCATTCCACGTGAAAATCCAATGGCACAGTGCCTGTGACAACCTGTTGCCCATGTCCAACGTCGATTGGCTCTACCGATGGCTTCATCCTTTCTAATTTTTCTTTAAGGTGCATTGGAATTGCATCAGAGGATGATCGGAGAACCTTAAAGGTCCATTCATAGTTCACGGAACTGCGACTACAAACAAACGAATATTCGCAAATTTTGACATTTCATTCACACCGCTGCCAACTGTTAATTTCAAATGTCATTTACCAAAGACAAAAAGAATTGTGAGGTAAAACTCTCGCGAATGTTTTGGTCATGCGAATGTGAATTGCGTTCCACATCTGTGGAATGTGAATAAAATTTGACAGTTCGCAAGAAGAATTCGTTTAAGCGGGGAAAAAATTTGATTTCTTCGCAGAAATTAATTGAAATTTTCTATTTACAAGATTTTTTTTAGTAAATCGATAGAAAAATTGAGCTATGCTCTTTGGGAATAGTCAATTGTTTGCCTTTAAATGGGCTGAAAGTGGTTTGCTCGCTGTTCGCCCATTCGCTGGTCGCTGAGCTGTGAATGTACCTAAAGAGTTGCCTGGCTCTCTGTGTAGACAACACTCTTTATAACCACTGTGATTTCGGCTCAAAATACACTGTAATTGATGTTTATTCTAAAGGAAACGGTTTTGTTATAAATTTATTCATGGGGGTTCATGTGATTAATCACGCGCCATCTGTTGGTGGGCTACCATTGAGAATTTATTTATTTTACCCAATCTCTTTTATTTCCTCTCTCTTTCCAGTTCCTCCGTCCAAGATTTTCGTGCACATCAATCCGTTGCAGGTTCATTTCGATCTCAGCAGTGTACTTTGGTTCAATTCATTTTCCCTCAATCTGCACGAAAGCCTTTTGCGAACAAGTGTCGGCTCACCGACCGCCTCATCATCATCGGCCGCTTCCCTATCGGGTGGTGCATCAGTTTTAGATTCCGAACCTAGCATCATGTACATGGACGTAAAAGTAGAAGCCATAATGCCACGTATCGTAATAGAATCCAGTATAGATGCACCCAACCAAAAAGACCGGCCAAAAATAATGCAAATACAAATCTCCCGATTTGCTGTGACAAATATCCGTGAAATGGGATCTTCCCGAGCGGATCTCGCACAGGCATTGCACTCCCTTCAAGAGGGCACACTAGTTTTTGGCAGCGGATTCCCATCTGTCAATGGAGATATGTGCATTGTGACGGATCGTATTCTTTCGCATGTGGCCGCAAGTGATGTGCCAAATATTCAACAGCCAATAAGTGCATCGATTTCCTCGCAAAATCTTTCAAGATACGCCATGTGGTCGGAGCCCAGAGATGTGTGGTGCATAAAGTTTGATCCAGTTTGGGTGGACTTCTTAGGCGCACGCTCACTGGGGCCAAACAAATCGATTCCTTTTGTCGATGCAGTCCCCATCACCCTATGGTTGCATGGAGGCTCTGACAGTGCAACAGCAGCCACCACTGCAGCATCAACTGCAAAGGGCTCGGTCGAGACAAACATCCATCGATTGGATTACGCAAATAAAAACTACTCAACGTTGAATCCTTTCCTGGAACCCGAACCACAGGACGCTGCATCGGAAAAGCGTAGCAAATCGGGTGACACCGCCACCGAGAAGACCGCTGACATGCATGCCATTGTTCATATATCGAATTTAGTTAGCGTACAAATCGATCACTACCAGTACTTGTTCCTCCTGCGATTGGCCGAAGAGATGACTGAGTTGACGACATTCCTGGCGCTTGATGCCGAACGCATTCTACAAAAGGTAAGCCTCACAAATATCCTCTAGGAATTTATTTGATTCCTCTTTTTTGAATGGTTCGCAGCAACACATCAAGAAATCGATCATTCTGGGTTGTGTTGTGCCACAGATCGAGATAACAATGGTGATGCCGTCCGCAACACCTGGTAAGGAATCAAGTGGTGGTGATGCTGAAAGTGTCTTACCCGATTCAGCTAGTTTGGGTGATGATTTACACATGAATAGTAAGAATTTTTAGTTTTATTTTTGTTAAATCTGCAAAATTTTTGTCAAAAACTAAAAAAAAAAAAAAAATCCGATTTTCCTTAGTTTCGATTCCATTTTGTTTTGCATTTCTCTTTTAATTTGATTCGTTAAATTTTTTTATTCGAATTTTTTTTTCATAAACTACTAACCCAAAATGCACTTAATTTCAATATCACACCACACTATGCATGATCCTGCGAGAGAGATGCTTAATTGTGGATTGTATTCATTGGTATGGGTTCCATTTTAGGTACAAATATAACATGGCCGACTCCACCGCCGTTGGATCATGTGAAGAATAGCACATATGGAAGTGTGGAAACACCGTCCCCGGTCACAAATGATCCACCCTTCGAAACCGGAATGCACGTGTCAAATCCAAATACTCATGGGTAAGCATGAGCATTAAAGGGATATTCATAGCTCAGCGTGAACAAGCGAATGTTCGCTAACTTTGACGTGTTTATATAGTCCCTACCAAAGAACCATAGATGACCTAAACTAGACTATCTGGCACATTTGACATTCTGACTGCACATTTCCGAAAATAAGCGGAGCCTAAATTGTCTTAATTTTGCTGAAATGTCAAAATACAAATGCATTTTTGGGTGATTTTTAGCTTGAGGGAGCGAAACTGTCAGACAACCCGAAGTTGATTGTCAAATTTAGTTCGTTCAAGCAAAACCACACACACCCACAAGTAGAAACTTCAGAGGCTAGCTTGACAGTTCTGTGCGCGGCCATTTTGTAGATCCTAGGTCTGTTCAAGTACTTTGTGCAATAAAATTCGCAGCTTGCCAAATTTCTAAGAGTGGGCGTAACATTTTCTCAGAGAAAGACAAATCTGCAAAAAAAAGTACGGGAACGGGTTGAACAAAAAAGCTACACATTATCTTGACAGCCAACAGCAACACAACCATTTGACAGAACTCACATATTTGCCCAAAGAAATTTCCTGGACTAAAATTCACAGCATGGGGAAATTTCTTACTCTCTCGTGAGCTCTCTCCTCTGTGCAAAACTACGAACAGGAATTCGCTCTTTCTCGTAAAATTTCTTAGATTTTCGTAGTTTAAGTCAGTAAGCGAACATACTTTTTATTTGTATTCTGAGGTTCAAGCAAAATCAAATGCGAACTCATAGAGCCCACACATACAAGTTGACACTTAAGCGACTGGCTTGACAGTTCTGGGCGACCATTTTGGGGAACCTGTTTGCATATAATTTGTTGTTACTAATGAAAGAGTCGTGTGAATGTGGATTGAGTTCGACATCTGTGGAATGTGAATACAATTTGACAGTTCGCAAGAAGTATTCGCTTATTCGCTAGAGATCCAGCGAATTGGTGATTTCTTTACACAAATTAACTACAATTCACCATTTTTTACACAAACCGATAAACAAATTGTCAATTGTGTGCCTTAAATTTTTCTAAAAATGTTTTGTTTGCGATTCGCCCACTCGTTGATCGCTGAGCTGTGAATGTACCTTAACATCCTTACATTTGCTATTAGTTTGCTAATAAGTGTTCTCCTTCTCAGGTATAATGTGCAAATTCAAAGTACGCCAACGGTTGCTTCGTCATCGACGCCAAGTCAAGGCTCACGGCCTGATACCGGGATTTATTCCCAATCGGGAGCATCATCCTCGAAGTCAACGACAAGATCAAGGAATTCCATAACCGATACAAGTTTAACCAAGGAAATCAATTCTGGTTTGTACCCATCGCCTCTGAACTCTTGGAGGGGAATCCTTCATTTTATGGTTAATTTTTAGGTCTATTGTCAATGAAGAAAGGCTTTTCAAGTTTCATGACTTCAATTGATTCGGCAATAAAGTCAGGAGGACCAAATGACGATGCGAGTGATACATTTTCGATTCAAAGTGATATGAGTTCTGATTCAGAGAATTTCGCAAATGTTATGGGCGATGACAAAACCACGGATTGTATCGATGTGATGTTTAGGTAAATGTTTACACTGCTTGAGGGATTTTCAGAATCTTTTCATTTTATAAATATTTTCAGACTCAATCCCTTCACAACCGATACGAATTTGAAAGCATCGCCAGTTGAAGTTGCCAGCGAAGTGTATGAGGAACCAAATTATAAGACTAATTTATCCTCACCGTCAGAACCATCAGAGGCAAGCACTTGGCGACGAAGAGACTTGGTTTCAATGGCGACATTTAGGTACATTCTTTATTTACTCTTATGAAGGAACTTTACTTGATAGACTATTTGTTTTGTAGATTAACAACAGTGGAAATTATAAGGCAAAATGAGGGCTACTCTTCTTCGTTGCGATTGCAAGTGGCGGCTATATCGTGCGATGAATGTGGTTCAATACCTTGGGATGAGTTGCAGGTGAGTTTCTCTCTTGAACGGAGGATTATTTGGCATTTTGTATTACCCTGGTTCCAACTTTGTTCAGTTTTATTTCCTATTGTTGGTTTCGGTTTTGTTTATTTGATAATTTTTTTATGGTTTCCGCTGAGAGTTTTCACATACACAGTTCTACACGAAATTGTTTTTCCATGGCTGACATATGCTCTTTTAACAAACCATTTATTTTACCATTTTCCACTTCATTCATCGGTGCCACTTGCAACAGGTACATAGAAGATCAGCAGGTGAAGAAACCAAGTATAGTTCTTAACAAAGCTGCTTCTGTCAAGTACGGGAAGTATTTATGTACGATCGCTAACTGAACTCCATCAGCAGCTCACGAAGTTCTACTCCATTTCGTTTAGATTTAAACAAAAATATCACAGAGTTCAGCATGGTCTGACTCAGAGAATTTAGCAACTGGATTGAAGGACGATCTTCTATATTCACTATCGATGAAATGTTTAATTATCTCAGTACTTCCTTATATCGTAGCTAACTTTAGGCCATCATTTGAATTCTGTTATGCCATAGCAAAGGAACAGTTTTCCTAGAACATATGTGATGTACAATGTGCAGTGTGCACGGAAGATCAGCAGAGATCTTGAATATTTTCAGTTGTTGGTGCGACGAGGCGGAAAATTGAACTGTTCCTTGAAGTTCCAATGATCCGACAGGCTAATTCTTGATTTAGTCTTCAAGACCAAGCTGAAATTAAAGAATCCTGATTGCCAAACTTTAGAAACCAGATTAGAAGTTGGTTGAGGTAGGAACTGGTCTTCTAGTCACTTCTTCTCATATGTTAAAGCTCATTCAGGATAACAGTTTGAAAGGATGAAGTCAAAACTAAGCACTGTACGAGCGGGCAAATATTTCTTCTATTTCAAGGTAGATTACTTGTTCACAGAGGCAGAGTACGTATGTTCTGCTGATTATTCGTCTTCATTCCACATTCCTTGCCTTGTGATTTCTCCGTAGCCACATTCAATAGTGGCCTGTGTGTCACTTTAAAAGCTTCACAATAGAGCTGTCTTCGCGTCGTATTGTATTGGCTCTTCTTCGTTCTTCGTCGGATATAAGAATGGGTTAAAAAATCCTCAAGATTATTCTTCAGTATGCAAAAGCTAGATTCCTCCTCGACTGTTCTGCGCCACGTTTGCCTAGGGCGTCCCACTGTTCTGCCTGCTTGGGTGAGCGGATTCCACTGCATAGCGTGGGGCTGTGAAGATATTCACTCTTATGCCACAGCGATAAATTCCATATATAAAGTTGTCACTCCTTGTCGTAACCTCTAACAGCTAAGTCATCTGCATACAAGATATTCCAAGGGAGTTCTTCCTTACCATGTTAAAGTGCAATGGACTAATGCCTGAACCTTGATGAACTCCGACTTTTACAGGGCAGCTGGTTATGACTATATGTAGCCCTCGTTGCAGTGCATCGTATATATTGCTACAATGTTAAATTCTTTATTCAAATCTTCTTCAACAAAAACTATAACCTAAACCAAAAATTAATCCACGCGGCTGCGTCCAAAGTCCAGTCTAGACTACCTCGCGCTTTTTTCTATACGTCAGTTCCCGTGTCAGCTGTCAAGTTGTAGACCAGTTAGCATTGGGTTGCGATGGTGCAGTCGTGGATCTGTTCTTTTTCGGTTGCGATGATGTAGTCTCATCTCGTTACTACATATACTCGTATGCATGTATTTACATATCCTCAACAACAACATCTTTCACTTCTCAGGGACATTTTGTTGTCTTAAAGTTTCTATATAGATTTATGGAAGAGCCTGTCGAAACCTTCCTTCTCTGATATTTGGCCTTATTAGCTTGTTAGATATGATACCAGGTTCTTCTAGCATTTTGCAGATATCACTTGGGCTGCCATCCGGACTAGCTTCTTTCCCTATAACTTCTGCTTGTGCGCAGTATTGCTTGGGAAAAAGAGGTCTCTTTGGTAAATTTCCCGTTCAGCAGTTTATTTGAATATCTCTCTCATCTAGCTGATGTTTCGACCCGGGACATCGTAACCATCTTTCCGATATCATTTTCGACTGCATATGTATCAAGTGCATAGTCGATGTTGCACTTCAGCAATTTTTATTTTTATTTTATTTCTTCAAAATCATTTGCTTTAAATAATTTTATTCCAATATTTTCTTGGGTTTAAGGTCCCTCTTTTATAAAACCCAATTTTGCTTAAATTCCTCATTATTTAATTCCTCCTATAATATACTATTTCTATACATATACATATAAATATAAATATAAACTTTTTTAATACAATTTTTTTTAAAGAATTATACTATTTTTATTTTCTTAAAAATAATCAAAATGTTAATGTGTCGCTATAACTTTTTTGCATGCTTTCTCTTCTCTTCTATTTACATAAATAAACAAAATTCAAAAAAAAAATTATATATATAATACAAAAAAATTAAATTATACATCAAAAAATCAACAACAAAAAACAAAATATATTATTAATATTGTGAAATTTATGTAATATTGTTTTTGAACATCTATTCAATGTGTGCTAACGTCAAAATTTATTTTATATATTTCATCAATAAATAAATAATATATATATATCTATATATTTATAAACAAACAAAAATATATGTTTGTACAAATAACCGCTACATCTTAAATAAATTCAAAAAAAAAAAAAAAAAAACACAAAAAAGACCGATCACCAATCAACAAAGGTACATGTAACTATAACTATTATTAAATTAATTACTTATTAAGTATTTTCTTTTGCGTTTTGTTTAGTTTGTTTTTTTGGTTTTCGTTTATTTGTTTTTTTTTTCTTCCTGTTTTCGAAATGAAAATTTGACAATTCTTATCAATTTTATACGTTGTAGACCGAGAGAATAATTCTTTGACTGAAGTTTTTGATTTTTCTTAAATTTTTCGTTGCAATTACAATATTTGTGTTCCCTTATTTGAATTTGATTTCTGGTTTTAGTTTAAGGCCTATTTAGTTCGAAATACATATTTGGATGATTGAACAGAATTGCTACGTCACCTATTAACTGCTGTGTTATTGCTGTTTTTTTTAGACAAAATATATATTTTTGACGAAATGTAATTTAAATGATTTTTTTTTCTCTTATGATGACGATTAAAAACGCAGTGATTCCAAAAAAAAACTACAACAACTTTTTTCCATAATACAGTGTACACTTGTGCATGAAACCTTGCATAAACACAACGATACTGGTTTTTTTTTAAATAAACTGTTTTAATTTTTGTTTTTGTATAATTTGCTTTTAGTCGGGGGTATTTAGGAAGTCAATTAGTTATAACAAATTGGTATTAAAAAAAATGGTACTGTCTTTTCAGTGGGAAATGTTTAATCAGCAGTAGAACGGCAAGTTAAAAACTGTTTTTATCCACCATTTTAACTCTCGATTTAGCAGATGAAATCCAGAAGTTAGCGAACTCATAGTTTTCTAAAAAGCACTGGGATATTTGTTACAAATGATGAAATTGTTTGTCAATATGTCAGTGCGTGTATCCTGCCAAAACAGCGAAATGTTACGAGAATTTGTTTGCGTACGGAGAATATTCATAGGTTTTTCACAGAAGACAGCGCTGAGGAGAGATACATACAAGACATTTTGTCGGATTGGTTTGTGGAAACTGTCAAATCAGTGTATTTTTTCTTTTTCGTGGTTTAGCAAAAAGTACACTAAAGGACATAATTTTAACTCTACGACTCTGATACCAAATTCTTCACTCTCAACCATACGTTTCGTTCGTTATTTACACTGTGCCCATGCCTCAGCTCCAAGCCAATTTTATTATCAAGAGTGAATAGCCAAATAATACATTAAAGGGAAGGAAAAGTCTAAAATTTGCCGTAAAACTTAAAGTTTGCTCACTGATAACTAGACCTCTGTAAAAATATGCTCAAGCATCAAGCATGCAGATTTTGCACATTTTAGCGATTTTTGAACGTGCGTGCATATTTATTCGTTTTCCAGAAATCACCGATTTTTATTAAACTAAACCACAACACTTGATTGTATTCAGTGAACCTCGATTTGTCGCTGTGGTTTTGTTTGTGTATTAAACTATTTATAGCATGTGCACTCACTACACCTACAATACACTTGGTTACAAGCTGCAATATATTATAGCGATAATTTTGAAGATTGCGCTTAGTTTTTGATTCATCGATGCAAACGATGCTGCTTCAGTCGAAAAAGCCCAAGAGCTACGTGAAAAAATATCGTAATTGGCCTACAGCAAAAGTAATTTCGCTGTGATCGTCCGCGCAATTGCAAAACTGGACAGCAAGGCCTGAAGTCAATGAATGAAACAATTTTTAGGCAAGCTAAAGGCTATCCATGCATGCAATGTCGGCTACGTAACCATCAAAGAAATACAACATGTAGTGCACAATGTAAAGATCAGCGACAGTGATCTTTCCAAAAACTCTCTCTGGCAGGGACTGCGGTGTTCAAGTATTCGCCAACGACTTCTATCCATGTTGATCTTTTATTCTCTGCATACAAGCTGGTATTCAGTGAAAAGCGCATTTCATTTATATTCGAATACCTTATCAAAGTTCACTTGTTTTAGAAGAGGAATTCGCATATAGATGTGTTTTGAGCATAATTTCGAGCATATTTTGTCTTTTTTATTGCATATTTGCATGCATTTTTTAAAATTTTTTTGGCATATTTTTACGAGGTCTGCTGATAACTGATACTAGGTCTGTTCCCGTACTGACAGTTGACGTACAGCTGACGTATTGCAAGATAGAACAGTCCCATAGAATTCGTCACATTAATCAGTTGATTGTTAAAGGCGATGACACTTTCTCTACATTCTCTCTCTGCTTCCACCAATGAAAATGCGTACTCTCAATGTTTTTGTGCGTGAATTTCAATATGTGAATGTGTGAATTTAAATCTATGAATGTGTATACTGTCGACAGATCGACGGATGGGAAAAGTAGAAAATAAACGTACTTCATCCGTCGAATTTCATCTATCCGTTAATTATGGGCTGCCTCCTATAAGAACATGTGTATTATATCAAGCTGTCAGTTAAAACCGATGGAACAAAGGATCGATGGATTCGGACTACGAAACTTTGCGAAAATTTACTAAAGAATCGAATTCCTGTTTCGCACTTTTTTCAAAGACGAGACGGAGCTTACGAGAATAAGAAACGAAATTTAGTGCATGAAATTTCTTTGGGCTGGTTGATGAAAGCTGTCAAAATTGTCAAATGAGTGTATTTTCAATTTTTTCTTATTATATACCCGTTCGAGTACTTTTTCGTAATTTTAGCTCTCTTTCTAATTTCACAATTAACCTTACACTTTTCTGGTTACGATTGAGTCTCTTTTGGATTTGCTTTCCTTCACAAATGACAACTAAGCTCACAAATCCTTTGAGCTAAAAGTGAACCACAGCACTAATGCGTGCGTTAATGGGCTTTTCACCGACTGTACGACAACTTCTGTCATAAGGGCGACTTCCAAATTTAACAATTCACAATGTCACTTCAGAGTTGTCGGTGGTTGAGAGGTTATGTCTATAACAAAATATAAGTAATGTTTGTTCAGATTTCAAATACAGAAATTGATCGCAGAAATGAGAGTAGAAAGTATTAAAAACGAGAAATCAAAATTGTAACATAACATAACAGAATACTAGTTCGGAGTAAATACACGACCCAATGACTAAACTTGCTGCTTGCATTCGAACAGGTCACAATGTGGGTTGTCACAACTGATAGCCAGTAGCTGTCAAACGCGCGAGAATGAGAAAGTAGAGAGTTCTACTCAGACGTTGAGGTCGTGTTTGCGGTATATAGGATCTAAAGCGTTGAAAACGCCTGAGGTACCTTTACAGATTGCCCCATTGTTTCTAATCTATATGTCAAAGCCTGACCGCGCGAAAGCGACATTATCAATTGGACATAAAACAATTATGAGTGCGTTTAGATTTTGACAGCACGTGAGCAGAATGCTTGATTATGATGACACTATTATCGGACGCTTAACGCAATTATGGTTTTGGACTTGTGACAAGAAATTTCTTTGGGCAAATTTATGAGATAGTCAAATGGGTAGTGTTTCGTTGTGCTGCTGTTGATTGACAAAAAAAGTGGAAGAAAAATAAAAGCAAGACGAAAAAAGAGTAGGCAGTTTTTTGTTCAGCACGATCCTGTACTTTTTGGTACATATGTATTTATTTCTCCGAGAGATTTTTAGCGCCACTGTTTGATAACAAAAAGTACGGGAACAGCTCCTTGTAGAAGATCTGTCACTAAAAAATCAACAAAAAGTAAAAGTGTAGTCAATTTTGATTTTAGTTTAACTAAAGCTTTCTCCGAATCGTGCGTAATCGTTTTTTTTTTTTTTTGTTTTAAGTTTTAAGCAGCTGAAAACCAAAAGACAGTCCCGACGTTGGGCGCCAATTTTACTAACAAAATCGCGACCTTTATACAGTAACACAAAACTAAAGACAAATTGTCTTTGATCTAACGACAAATAGAAACTTGTTTGCAACGCTTTTCATCCTATAACACCAATATCCTTTCAAATCACAATTTCAAGCTTTGACATACAATTGGATAAAAGATGCTTTTGAATTGGCAATGCATGACATACTGTTTTCGTGAATGACTTTATTTCCGCTATAATGTATTGAGTAATTCGCTTTCAATGTAGTTCATAACAAGTCAAACAAATGAAAAAAATATTTGTTTTTTGCCATGAGATGTGTTTTCCAAAAAAAAAAAACTATTTCCCAACCGTTTTCCACAAAATTTAACAAAGGTTTTGAAAAATCTTGCAGTCAAAATTCCGTGCACGCTGTAAAGCATGGAATTTAGCTCCATATAATCCTGAAGCGCCACCCTGTATACAATTGCGATTGGAAGAGACGTTACATCCACCAGATGAAATCGTTCAGATCACAGATAAAAAATGCATTCAAGAGTGAGTTTTTGTTCAAAATTGATTTGAGGTCTTAAAATATAAATTTGTTGGAACTTTTAGTTGGTTTACTCATCATGCTGACATTCGTGTTAAGGACATCGCATTGGATTTGTCCATGAGCACAGTAATTGGATTGGGAGATTTGGCAGAAGATGAGATGATTACCAAACCGTTGCCTTTGAATGTAAGTTTTTTAAAACAAAATTCGATCTAAATTATTAAAACATTCTTGTTTAGATATCACTTGAGAATGTAAAACTCAATTTGATGGAAGACCGACCGCCAGTTAACATTACCTCACCAGGGCCAGTTCCAATTAACTTAGAAATAGGTTCAATGAAAGTGAAACGAGACGAGAATGGAATTCTGCACATTCAACCGGTTGAAATGGGTAAGTAACTGAGTGATTTGGACTCAAATCAAATTTTCTATACATATTCCTTTTATAGCCGCCGAGGAACAGCCAACTACATCTTCAGCGGCACCCCGTGATAAGGATAGAGATCGTGAGATACTCTCTTTGCAATTGGTTCTGCAACAGTTGAAGCTGGACAATGAAAATGTCCGGAAACAACTGGGCAATGCTAAAGAGAACTCCGAAAGCTATAGGTATTCAAAATCCTTTCAAAAAATACAACACAAATTCTAAACTTGTTCTTTCTGTTTGTAGACAAAAAGCAAAACAAGAAAACGATGTCCTTCGAACGTATCTAAAGGCTGCACAAGATGACATTACGATTTTGTTGGACGAGAAAAGAGCTCTCCTTGACACGATCCGTTCGCTGCAGGTAAGGGCGTATTTAGACAAAGATCTATCAGCAAACACAGAACCTAACACTGAATATGAATTTTTTTGCAATGAAAATGAAATGAATTTTATGCACGATTAGAAGGTCAAAAATGACGAACGGAAGAAAGGTCAGTGCATTTAGCCTTGAGTAGTGAAAATGCAGAGTATCTATAAAGTGTGCAAATTTTGTTTCCTTTACTTTAGACTTTTTGTTTTTTCCTTGATTTTGCGTAGAACACACATAGATACATATGTATGCAAGAGCTTGAAAGAAAATTAGATCAAAAGATTGGGTAGTTCGTCAATGCATAGTTTTGCGCTTTTTTAGTTTTGAGCTGTCGATAGTAAGCGATCATGTACATAATACTCTTTTCGCTGCTCATTTTGAAAATCCTCGAATTGAAGAAATAGTCATAAGGAAGGGAATATGTTCAGATAAAGCTAAACATAAACTCAGAATGATATAGGAATGAAGGACCTTATCATCTTGCCTGAAGAGCTTTAGCGTAACCATTTTTTGACGTTTGAAGTATGAATTTAGTTTATAACACAAATAAATAGTACACTTAGAGAATCCACTCCTTAACCTACAAGCTTTTGACACTGGTGAGCGAGAATGTGTTAGTAAAAACACTTTCAGTGAAAATCACCAACACATTCTCGCTCAGCAGTGTCAAAACTTGTAGGTTAAGGAGAAGATTTGGTTAGGGTTATTTGTGGCATTAAGTTTATATCTGAATTGACTTCCAAAAAACTCACTAGGTTGTTGCCAAAATTATCGACAATTTAAGGTACAAGCTTGGTATACCTCCCGTTATATTTAGATTTTTCGACAAACATAATAATAATATAGAATATCCTTATTTCAGTCACTATGGCAACGCGAACAAGTAGATGCATTACAAAAACAAAAGAAGAAAAAATAAAGACAAGAGGTAAAAGAAGACGGATTGTGTGCCAGAAAAAAGGTTCTTAATCCATCTTTTTACATCTAACGAGTTAGCGAGAGGTTATAACTCTCTATTTTATACTGTGTTAAGTCCATGAAATTATCGCCTTTGTATTAGTATGCTCCTAGTTTTAAGTGCTCTTTTGTGTTTTGTGTCTGCTTTAATTCCTTCAGGCGAACTGAACTTGTGATAGGAATAAAATGTGCGTGTCTTTGTTTAGTGGTTTAGTTTGTTCAAGCTTTCACAGTAAGCCAATACACTACACTACTCGTACGCCAATATGAATATACACCAATAATTCCCCTTTTCTTTTGCCACATCTAAATAAAATCTAGTACAATAGGCTACTGCTGATCACTGCCAAAAATAGCCGAGTTTTTTTAAGACCTTCGCAGCCAGCACTTCATTTGAACAATCCGCAGCAGACTATCGGCAGCTGTATTTTTATATCCCCAAGTTGGTATGTGTAACTTCGGTGTTATGACAATAGCTGTCAAAAATATATTGTTCGTGGCTCTGTTCGTGAGTTATAACTAACATGAGCTCTCCTTCCTTTTCTCAAAAGGAAGACTTCTTTTTGTCTAATGAAAGATCACATAAGTTTCGCAGTCAGATTCAAGTTTAAACATATTTTCGAGACTCGATTACGACTTAAACTAGGTCTGTTCACGCTTTTCTAAAACTACGAAAAGCTAGAATTTTAACGAAAAATAACGAATTTCTGTTCCCGCCAGTCAAAGTTTTGTAGTTTTTCACAGAAGAGGGAGCCGAGAGAGTCAAATATTTCCCCATGTTGCGAATTTTAGTCCAAGAAATTTCTTTGGGCAAAAATAAGAATTCTGTTGTGTTGGTTTCTCAAAGTTTAAGTAAATCCATTCAAAAAATGTGACGTTTGATAAATGGACAGCTTTTTTGTTCAACTCGCTCCCGCAAATTTGACAGCTGTCCTTGTTTTTTTTCGTGAGTCGTTCTACTTCAGTTTATTTGAACTTCATTACTGATAAAAGCTATGAATTCGATTAGAAATTGAAAGGATTGATTCTGCACTTTCAGGTCATTTACTTGAAGTCTTTTGCAGTCAATAAAAAGTACTACAGTACTTTGTAGAAAAATCATACAAAATAATTGGTTATTTGAGTATTTAGATAGGATATACCACACCGGTGATGAGTTCAAACTTTATAAGGAAGTGTTTTATAATGGGTTCACTCTGCCATCATTCATACACAATAAGCGCGCATCATTTGCAAATAAAACATTTCGTTTTATGAGTCCCCAAATGCTTCTCCCCACGCATTCATTAATTTAAAGGGTTTTAGTCCATTCCATTTTGTATAAGCTTTTAACAAACACATGACACAATAAATTTGTTTTGTTTAGACACATCCCTACTATAGATGGCGTCTTGTTGAAAGCAAGAAGCGAGTTGCTCTTTATTCTGTCATTTAAATTCAATTAAAAACTTTGAATGTCAAAAGAGTCGACTCGTTTGTTTCGAATCAGACGACATCTATAATAGGAATAAGAATCCTGGATATTTTCTTAAACAAATACTAATAAAATTTGTATGTAATTACAGCTTCAACTGACATCATCGAATATAAATCGGAAAAGTGACGGAAGTAACAGATAGCACAACTGCATGGATTGCATCCAATGTTGCAGTGAAAATAATAATCCGTGATTAAAACCTAAAACACAAAAAACTAACTTCCTAACTAATTTTTTTAGACTATGTTATCGCTAGGAAAACAAATATATAAATAGGTATTTACATATATACATACATATGTTGCCAAAGGCAAAGCATATTTTTTCAGGCTAAATAAGGGGCGACGGCAACGATTTAGTGTACGTAGGTTGTTTCTAATGTGGAAATTAAAAAATAAAGTTGAATAAAATCTGTGCGGACTTGCCAGAGTTAATTTTCTTATTGAATTGTTGCAGTTGTAGGTAAATAGAATTCGTCCGTTCGCGTACTTTTTTTACTAAAATTTGTAGATTGTCTAATATCGAAGAGTGGGTGTGAAATCCTCCCAAAGAAAGCTTAAATTGCAAAAAATACTCGAATGGGTTGAACAAAAAAGTGTTGAAAATACACTGACTTGACGATTTGACAGTTTTCGTAAACAAGCACAAAGAAATTTCCTCCATTAAAATTCATCGTTTGGGGAATTTTCTTACGCTCTCGTGAACGCTCTCTTCGGCGAAAAAAAAACGAAGAGTCTCCGTATGCGAACAGCTTTTCGTAAATTTTCATAAAAATTCGCTGTTTTAGGAGGGTACGCGAACGGATCTTACGTCATTCACATACGTCATTCTAACAAATCAGTGGAAGAGTGATTTAATTTTTTGACAAGTCAGTAATCACTCATTGAAAAATTGCGGTCAGTGGATAGCCCTGTCAGTGCAATGTCAACAACTATGTCTAGGTTATGAGGCAATAGCTGTCATACAATTGCATCATTTTGATTTCCAATTTTAAGACGATTAAGCAAACAATATTGGCTTTAATTGGTATCAAAATAAAGCCCTTTCTCACAAATTGATTCTGCTTAAAAGTTTTCTTTAAATCGATTTCGATGAACAGCTAATTTTTTGGAACACAATCGTTTCACTGATGTGTGGGTACATTTCTCATTCTATTCTCATCTGTCAGTTTTACTTTCAATGTTTAACTCTAACCTCAAAAACCTGTGCCTGTCACAGAAGTTGTTCCGCATTGGGTAACCAAATGGTTCACAGAAACGAGTAGGTAACTGAAGAAGGGTCAAAAGATGTGTGGACGTGATCGGTTCGCAAGAAAATAATAAACAGTGTTTCATTCCAACATAAGCACAATGAGCTGAAGACAAATCTAGCCAAAAAAATTACACTAGTTCTTCTATATGTTACAAACTGTGTGCTTCTGTGTCACGAGCTATTTTAATACGAGTTTTTTTTTTCAGTCAAAACGTTGCTTACTTGGAATGAAGGAGTACTAAAGAGTACATAAGTTTTATCGTCCAAAACCAAGCGGGTTTTCTTGCTTTCAATTTAGTGTCCTGCAACTTGCAGCTTCACGTTTCTACTACCCTTTACTATTTGTTGTTTCTCGGCTCGTTTCTGTTTTTAATATTAGATAAACATCTGTCAATACTGTCCGGTTACCCTTACTAAAATTAACAGATCTTATTCGGTTGAGTCCTTAGCGATAATAATCGCCAGTAAACTTGTTGCTACTTGTTGCTACCGCTTCCCTTGTTCGCTTGTGTGGTTTAAAGTTAATTATTTTTCAAAAGAATTTATTAAATCATGAAAAAAAAACGCATAAGTATTGGCTACATCAGCAATAAGCTTTTGCAATAATTTTCTTAAAAAAAAAAAAAAAATAAAACAACAAATTTATGCAAAAGTCATGTAATTTTTTTTTAAATTTAAATTAAGATACATAAAATTATAAATTTATAAAATCAAATCATTATTATTGTCCAATTATTTATAAGCAAGACTGAGAAACAAAAACAAAAAAATATTAAAAAAAAACATGTATAAAACAAATTCGTTAATTTTTTTTGTGTTATCACTTAATGTAATTAAAACTTAACATTAATCAATACAATCGTATTTCTTATCAAAACAAGTGTTGTAAATTAAAAGCTTTACTAGTATTATTCCCTCAAAAAAATCATATACATACTTGTTTTCTTCTTTTTTTTAGAAAAAAATGTATATTTGGATAAAATTCAAATCGGAATCAGTATTTTGCAATCATTCAATCAAATTTATATATATAAAATTCATTTTCATTACATTCCACTTCATATTTCTTCATTAAAAAACCCAAAAAACAAAAATTAGTAAATGAACAACAATTTTTGAAAAATTCATACAACTTTTTCTGTTTTCTAAATTTACGAAAGTACTATCACAAATGTATACTTCAAATTCAATGTGATTCTGTTTTTATTGTCATTTGTTATTTGTTTCATTATAATATGTATTAATAAATATTTTTGTAGGTAGGAGAATCAATTTTTTAAAACAAATTATTCGTTTAGGCTAAGCAAAGTAAATAAATTAATTTTATTTCTTATTCTGAGTGTTGTATAATTTTGTTTTAAAAAACAATTATATATACCTATATAAATTCAAATTTAAAATTGTAACAAGAGAATATATATATAAAAGAAAAAGAATCCAACAAATTTTATCAAAGAACCTAATCAAAAAAATTCACATGATTAATATAAGTAAAGCAGATACATTATTAAACAAAACAAAAAAAAAATATTTACATTTTGAATGAAATTAAAAGAAAATAAAAAAGGGGAAATCAAAACAAAAAAAATTTAAATGTACAGATATAAAGCGAAAGTACTATTTAATCAAAGAAACAAATTTTATTGTTGTTGTTCAATATTTATGTATTTTAAGAGAAATGAAAAATAAAAGAAAAATTAAATTTACCATAAAATCCTTTTGTTTTGTTAAATTTATTATAATTAACCGATGAACTCTACGTATAACTTTTTTAATGAAATTTTTGTTCTGAATTTCTTAGAAACTACAACAGGGGTATCAAACTCAAACTCGGACCACATTAAAAAACATAAAGGAGTTTCCAATAGGAATTTCTTAATTTTGACAGGTGATTGTGACCATATTTTTGAGGCTACATCTGTCAAATTGGCTATTCTTTATTTAATCTGTTTTGCCAAGTCAACAAAAAGTGTTAAAGCGTTCAACATCATGTGCAAATTATAAAATTGTTTTATGAAAGTGAAGCTTCTGTTCGAGCAACAACGCTTCGTCGAAAACGACGAGGCCCATTTCTGGACGGATGGGTTCGTCAACAAGAAAAATTTTCGAATTTCGGACGATAACATTACACATGACATTTTGGACTGGAGGCATTATCGGTTCATACTTCTTTGAACAACGTTGGCCAGGCTATCACCGTCAACGGCCAACTGCTAATTTTGTGTCGGCTAGGTCTGCCATCACAGCCACTCCTACCTTCCAACCTTTACACTACATTTAATTTCCTTTCCTACAAAACTAAACGATCATTTTGCCCCTCACTTAAGGTCTCAGCTTCCTAAGCGGTCCTTACAATTAGGAGCAGTAGAGTAGTTTGCCTGATACACTTGGAACTTCCCGTGTGTGCTTCATAAATATGCGATGAATCTAAAATCTCTCTACAAATATATTTCGCTTACTTTTATGTACCTAACACGGGTCGAACCTCCTAGGTTTTAATATCTTATCTCTGCTGGTGGTGTCCAATTTGACTGAAGAGGATTGTATGTCATTTTTGTATTCGTTTGTAATTCACAGTATCCTGTTTCCGTTCGTATTTGAATACACAATATTCTTTCTGAACAAATTGTGTACATATATACATATGTACTCGTATGTAAATGGACATGATTGAGACTAGAGTACCGAACCTTTCATTTAATGACCAAATACACTAGCACTACACCATGGCCTTGCTTACTTGAGTGTCTAATTCACTTAAGAAGTTTGTGTTGCTCTTGCGTTCTTTAATCCTTTCCAATGACATGTCATTGCCAATACAATAAGACATAAATCATTTTTAATTAGTGACTTCACTTCAATATATGTATATTTGTATATTTAACTACAGCTCATTACAATAAATATATATAGACAACAAATAAATTGTACTAATACAAGAATCTACGTTTTGAATTTATCTAATCACGACTCAACGCCAGTTTTATAAGAGGTAAAACTTTGATTGATGAAAGATCAGCCAGTATCGCTTCAATATTTTCCAAGGAGGATACTTGCATGATACTCTCCTTGCGAAAGCTGAGAATGATTATCGCAAAGAGGGAGAGGAGCTCCAAACTATCGAAACCTAACATCTATAAACAAATTGGCATAGGACAAATTTGGTACAGAAACTTATTGATTTGAACCTTACCAAGTCCCAGAGTATGAGCAACTGATCTGGAGGCAAGTGTCCACTAAAGGCACGCATAAGCCACTTGAAGACTATTCGAATTCTGAAAGGGAAGGAAGTAAGCAAATGACACGAAAGTAGTTCTTTTTCTTTTGACTTACGGTTGTATTTGCAGCTCTCGAAAGTGTGACCATAATTGAGGCTCATGGGTTTGTAGGAGTTTTTCGAAAAGAAGACACAAACTGACAATTCCCTGAAATAGTCATGGATTATGTGCACGATTGTTTAAGGATTGACAGTCAAAAAAACCTTCTTACCTGAGGATGTGTATTGATCGTAGTAAGCCTATGGCAGTATCTAATGTAAAAGGCACGAAATGTAAAATACAATTTCATCGGTGAGTCGAAGAGGTAACAGAATGGTGCCGCTATAAAAAAAAAGGATTAAACCTATAACTCGAACTTATGATTTTGTTTTTAGAGATGAGCTTACCAAACATACAAATTCCATGGAAAGGTACAACACCCGATGGTGGACCTTCGTATTGTTTGCCTTTTAAAGGGAATGTTTCAAATTGTACCTTTTCGGATATTTCCCAGTCTCGTGAGAAGCACAACATCACTTGATACAAAACATCTTCGAACACAAAGTACTGGTCGTCATTTGAAGCCGTCAATTGGATGTCCTTAAATATTAGTTTATCAACGATGTGATCTGTGCTAAGGACCTTCTTTTTTAATTTGTTCCAATGTTCTTCGCTCTGCAAGAAAAAGAGATAGTAAAACATTTATTTAACTATTTATCGGAACGAATTCAATCCCAAAATGTCGCAATCTAAGCGTCAGCTTTACTGACAGAAAAAATAGTGTCCCTGGGTTTCGTGACTTCCTTCAAAAGGCTCAATCAAAATTGAATAAAGGCTCTGGACGCTGTCACAGGTAGATAGTCAGTCATGCGAATACATGTACACCCATAAAATTACTTTCTGCTCAGTTTCGTCGAGTTTTCGTTCACTTTTGGCTACATACATACGTAGAGAATGGTTTCATTCATACATTCCGTAGGTAAAGCTGAGGGTGACTACATCGTGTCAAAGCCAGGCAAAGCCGATATGACATACGGCCATGTTTTCTTAATACAATAATGGTTGCGAATGCGAATATGCCCAATTCACAATGCTGCGTTCACGCGCTTTTTACCGGATTTATGATAGCTTCTGTCATAAGCGCGACTCCAAAATTTTGTTTGCTCAAATTTCAAATACAGAAATTCATCGTACAATCGAACAGGCCACAATGTGCGTTGTCGCAACAGGCAGCCAGTAGCTGTCAAACGCGCGCGAAAGGAGAGATTAAGCTCTACTCAGGCGTTGAGGTCGAGTTTACGATATCTACGATCAAAAGCGTTGGAAACGTCTGAGGTTTGAGGTAACATTTCGGATTGCCCCATGAGATCGCCTTGTTTCTACTCGATATTTTAAAGCGAGACCGCGCGAACGCGACATTGTGAATTGGGCATTTGATTTTGACAGCACACGAGCGCTATGTCATTAGCTGTCACACGCCTATGCAATTATGGTGTGTTCTTAAATTTGAACCCAAGGAAAGGATTAATACGGCTCAAGAAGCTAGAATGGGTAGAAAGAAATTTCAATAGCTCAGCTCGATGAATCATATCTAGTTCCGTGATAGACTCATTCTGCTATGAATAAGCTATCCTTTCTAAAGCAATCGAAGGCAGCAATAGCTTCTAACTTCAACTGAAACTTACAAGTAGTAATGGACATATTCCGATTGTGATCCCTAAAGTAGGATACCAAAAATACTACTACTCACATGCATATCCACATGACTGCCGAGTATGTAGGCCCATAATTGTCCACGATACGGTGCCGGTGTGTTGCCTTTCTTGAGCAACTGTTGACACAACGGAGCATGCCTGTAGTCTAAAATCTTTTGACATTGATGGTTAATGTCATAAGATGAATCCTGTCGCAGCAGCTCTCCAAAATCAATGCGCTATAAAGACATTTTGTTTTAATACCCAAAAAGATTGATAAATGTCAGCATTACCAGGTCGAATAAGTTCTTCACCGGCAAGGAGATATGTGAGAACTCCCATCTTGGTATTTGGCTATGAAAAAATTAAAAAAATTTAAGCGATTTCAGAGATAAATATTAAATTTGTTTTCAAAATACACAAACTCATTTATTTCGGCTGGTTTGTTGGGACCTTTCAAAACCAGCAATACATCTAGGACGTCCTTAGGGGCATAAACTGGCCGAAAACTAGACAGGTCTACGAAAACGAAAGTCAGAGTTATCTGAAGATCTAGATCTAAGTCAAACCCACCAATGGCATAATTGCTTAGCTCTTCCCATTTGGCTAAAAACTCTTCACGGTCGTCCGGACCGCGCGGCTGACCCTGCAAAGGCATTTGCAGCTCATTGCACATAGAATTCAGTGACTTTCGAACTCTTCTGTCCCATTGCACAGCTGAGCGCTTCAAGTATGCCAAAGGATCTGTCGTCTAAAACAAACAAAAGTACAAAGTGCATAACTTAAGTCACATTCCAGCCTTACCTGTGACTGTGAATTTGTCTTGATTTCAGATTTCAGGGAGCTTTTTATCAAATGGAATATGACATTACGGATTTCAGTATCCAATCCATTTGCTCTCATTGCTGCCTCCAGGGTATTTCTTAGGTTATTTTTATCGACATCTGGCTGACAGACGAGTTTCTTTAAAAAACAAAGGATAAACAACTTACAATTGGCTTTGAATAGCACCCAAATACCTGAACTGTTTGGTATAGCGTTTGGTAGATTTTCATTGCCTGAATATCTGAAGTCAGTTTTATGGCCGTGTGGTGGATGCTGACATTTTTAAGTTCTTGCATTTTTTATAAAATAAAATTTAGAGACAGAGAAAGATTAGAGAGTAAAAAATAAAAACAATTGTACGGAGACAGAAACCAGACAAATTAAATGAGTTTTGAATTTTTTTTTATTTCTGTTTATATCGATCAAACATTTTTATTTCGTATCGTTGCGCAGGAGTTTGATTTGAAAGTGGTGTTCTAGTAATCCTGTTGATAAACTTATTCTATTGAAAGGAAGCAATATGATGAGGTAGGAAAAAGGAACTATCGTAATGGTTCATTATATTTTTCTTGCTCTCAATGATTTGTAAACTTATGCGGATTGTGTGGCATTGATTGGTCGGACCGTGTTTTTGTACTATGTAGAACCCAAAGGGCTCTTAAGAAGGTCGATGAATGGTATACTTTGGCAAATTTTTAAGGCAAATGAAAAGATTGGCTGATTGGCTTGACATCATTGGACTAGTTTATCGGCTTTAGGTATGAATATGACACTTACTACTCGCAATTGGGGAAACCTAGAAGGATGCTCGCGAGCAGCAGAATGATGTACTGCTTGCAGCGCAGGATCACGCGCAAAATGCCAGTTGGGTTGTGCGCTTTGGAGAAGTAGGTTATAGCCTACCTCTTTTGGTTAAAATATCTTCAAAATAACTTCTAAAACGTGTCAGTCTTCAACAATTTGCAACCGTCCATTATCGTTTTTCCTACTAAATTTTCCTTAAGTCTTAATTGATCTCATAATCTGCCTAAGATTGATTGTTGCTCATACTTCCCGTGATATGTTGAACGAAGACTTTTAAATACACCTGTTAGTTCAGTGAGATTGTTATCAATCAAGTTCAAGACCTTTAAGTCACACATTCACAAGTGACTTGCACGTTCAAGTAAATTTCACAATTTTCTACCCAAGTGCAATGTTTTTCAACTGAAGTAGAACATTGTTTAGATCTGGTCATATTTTTAATCAATCGTATCTGCGATAAATCACTGTTCATTTGAAGAGTAATAATTAAACGCTGTAAATTCTATTTTAGTCTACAAATAATGATAAATATTTAGTGTTAGAAGTGGTAATTAACACTTCGAACACATGAAAACGCTCGAGCGTGTCAATTCGAAATAGATTACGAAATGGCGACTATAAAGTTTCTCTGCGTCATCAAATGCAATATCCTAATCCGGTCTCAATTTAGGCACACAAGTAGACCTTCCTGTTTCCTTCTTAACACCATTTCCTCTATAAAGGTAATCAACTCTTGTCCAAACAACAAACTTTCGGACCATGGCCGACGAACAAAAGAGTAAAAATCAAAAGTTATCAAATTAGGATTGCATTTTCGGTGATTCAGACAATTTCCGTTGGAAACAATATTGAAAATATTATTTCGCTTTTATCTGTAAATGTCCGAGGTTTATTGGAATAATAAAAATTAGAATTTCTCCGAAATCTGACAACCAAAATCGGTATGTATTTGCATATCTCACTTGCGGCAACGTGTAAGATTGTGGCCGATAAAAGTCGCAAGAACAATTATTATTGTAATCGTTATCGAAAGAGAGTAGTAAAATTTTACAAATGACTATGATAGATGGTATTTTTGTCACGGTGTGTGGGGGTAAAAGGTCGTTGTCGCCGATTCAAAAACCAACATTCAAGTGGAATTTCAGTTTATTTCTGTGTTGTAGGTATGTACATACATATGTGTGTATTATTTTGCACATTGTCGAAATGCCAATGTGGAGTACTCATCATGATACAGTAAGGTGTACGCTCACATAAGTTATGAGAGATAAGGCTACTTAATCGATGTCTGCTTGTAGTTTTACCGAATGATATTACTACTCAATGTTCTTTTCTTTGTCAAACAGCAACGAGAATATAAAAGAGCAGTAAACAATTGTCGATGGGAAAACCACAAGGGTTGCTACTTTTTTGTTCTCAAATATCCTACTTACACTATTCTTTGGGCAAAATGTTGATACTTTCTACAACGATGTTCCTATGGAGTGCAAAGTCCTTTCCTACACCCAAAATATAGTGTTCGCTGTATATTTTACAATTTGAGGCAGTCAATTTTACAATTATGTTTTCACTAGGGACAAGTCTGTTCATATGTACAAATAATAGTATTCTTTTACAGGAAATGGTTTAGTTTTGCATTAAAGTTGTTAAAATGACTAAAATTTCTTTAAAATTACGAAATATAACTATGTAAAATATACGTAAAAAATTGTAGAATCTACAACGATCTAGAAACAGCAAAAGATTGTAGGTCTTACACTCGAAAACACAGTCATCCATATAACTTATAATTTCACATTTCAAATATAGCAGTCACATTAAAATTTGCAATCAATTATCCTAGCATCTAGACATTGTTGACGACATGTCAGCTACATTCGTGTTATTATTTATCGTTGATTCACTCATCCTTTCAATGATTAATTCGCAATTGTTTATTGTCTAAAACTTGTCAAATAACTCCACATAAACATTTAAACACGCTAGTTTCAAAATGTTCCAGAATAAAGTCTTTTAAGTCAGTCATTGCATTGTCTACCCTGCCTTCAAAGACTTCAAGTGACTTCAACTAAGTGAATGCAGTCACTGACTTCAACTGATTTCAAGGAAATCAGTGAATGCTAGTGCCTTCAAGATTGCATTCTTTCTGACTTTACCATTCTGAATGCTAAAATTTATTGCTGCAGCCATGACTTCAAAATGAGTGGTGATTTATTTTTTTCAATCTGAAGTCTTTATTGAAGTCATTAAATTGAAACAAATCTACGTGAATACTTAGTATGACTTCATGTGAATGCATTCCGCAATGATTGCATTCTTCTACAGCCCTGGTTAGAAAATTAATATTAGATTCTCGCTTTTTGTCGATAGATGGCTCCAGCTATAAATGCTTTTTGATTTTGACATAACCAAAACGTCATGAAACAAGCTTAGATAAATGGTAAGCAAACCCTTTTGACATATTAGTAACAGCAGCTGAAGCACATCAACAGGTCCAAAAAGTTTAAGGAGATGCTGCTCACGTGCCGTAATGGGTTTCGGCGTTTCAAAGACGGAGATTTTGATGTTGATGACCGTCCACGTCTAAAGAAGACTTAAATTATCCGAAGATGCTGAGTTGGAGGCATTGCTTGATGAAAATCTGTGCCAAACTGTTGAAACCCAACGAAACCATTTTTGGGGAACAGTGTACACTTCAACTGATCGGATTGAGCCGAGCACTGCGGGGTAAAACAGCCAAAATACGAGCAGATGGACCAAAAAGTGACTCAACAGCATAACAACGCTGGGCATCACGTTGCCAGACCCATTAAAACTATCTGGAAACCCCTATCCCTCCCGCAATATTCCACAGATATTGCCGTCCGATGGCACATGGTCTAGCTGATCAGCCGTTTCACTCATATGATGAGATCAACCGAATTGTAGCCGTCTCGTTATTGTCGAGGATTCGGATCGGGAACGAATTGGGTTTTAATGTGGGCTTTCTCTGTTTGCAGATTGAGGGATCGAGTTAGAAACGAATTGGAATCGGGTCATATTTGACATTTCATCCCTTAGGTATATGCAGAGAGCTATGTTTGTCACATAATTTACGTTTACTCGCCATGTTAGTTTCATGACACCACCGTATACCTTATTCAGCCCCATATTGGGCGCATTCGGCATTCTGGGCACTAGATACCTAGTCAAACGTTTCTGATGGGTTGAGGGATTCAGTTTTAACTACAAAGTGCGGCATTTCTTTTTGAGGTAGTGGACTCTATTTGAAGGTACGAAAATGCTCCCTCCCTTTTAAGTAAATGTGCAAACTGTCAAAAATTTGACCTAGAGTAGACCTAGAGTTCGGAACGAACCCATTGTTTTCTGACATCACAATGAGTAATTTCTCTTTCTCTCTTCATTCTCCACCTGTCAAATTCTATTTTTCAATCGGATCCTGTCAATGCTGCTGCAATCCGATCATTCGATTCGCTCTTATAAACGCTGTGACTGGATAGAGATCGAAACGAATTGGAAGGTCTGAAGATATTTTTTGAGGTTAAAGAGGTGAACTCCAGTAGGAGAGTTATGATCCCTATAATTTTGGACATTTTTTTTTTTTTTTTTTTTTTTTTTTCGTGGGTAGGTAAAAACCTTCATAGGCACTACGAGGACCGGCCGCGCGTGCTCATAGTAGTGTGAGATTCTTACTCACTAAAAAACCTCCCATTTCCGGCTAGACTACGACTAAGTTCCCTTAACAAGTAGTTCACGCTTCTATAGTAATCGTGTTTGGCAGGTTACCTTCCAACGAAAGCACCTACAATACCGTAATAATAAGCGGTTTCTCCTTATGACGCTAGATCCAACGGTCTCGTTCGTTGTAGTCGGCGCGCAAGGTTTGTCTGATCCAGAGTTCGGATTATTTCGTCATTGCAATGTTCATTAAGACGAGTGCGAAGTTTGCGAGCAAAGTTTCTCACCTCGTCGGTCACGGTTGCGATTCCTAAATCTCGATGTAAGTCGCTATTTCTTATGTACCATGGAGCATCTACGATTGCTCTTAGGGTCTTATTTTGAAAAGTTTCTAGAATAGATATATTGCTTGGTTTAGTACAGCCCCAAAGTTGTATACCGTACGTCCAAGATGGTTTTAGCACTTGCTTATACAAAAGCAGTTTGTTATATACGCTTAATTTCGAAGATCGTCCGATAAGCCAATTCATTTCTCGTAGCTTGATTTCGAGCTCGTCGCGTTTCTTTTTAACGTGTGGCTTCCACTTAAGTTTTGCGTCTAGGGTCATGCCTAGATATTTCGCCTCGTTGGCGTACGGAATTTGTACCGAGTTAATAAAGAGTGGTAAGTTGTTTACCCTTTTGTAAGTAAAATTTACATGCGTTGATTTAGTCTCGTTAAGGACGATTCGCCAGGTCTTCGTCCACTTGCATATTTTGTCCAAAGCGCGTTGGAGTTTTCCCGTTGATGATTCGACTGTTTTATCCGTGGCGAGGATTGCCGTGTCGTCGGCGAATGAGGCTACAGTCGTTGTCTCATCTTGAGGTACGTCTCTTGTATACATCAAAAACAGTGTTGGACCGAGAACGCTTCCTTGCGGAACACCGGCGTGTATTTCTTTGAATTCCGAGTATTCGCTCCCGTATCTCACACGAAAGAGTCTATCGTCAAGATAAGACTCTAAGAGTTCATACATTTTTACAGGCAAAACTTTCCGTAGCTTATATTTCAGGCCTTCGTGCCATACTTTGTCAAATGCTTGGGATACGTCAAGAAAAGCGGTAGAACATATCATTTTCGCTTCTAAGGCTTTATCAATTTCATTAGTTATTCGATAGACCTGGTCAATTGTTGAGTGTTTGACCCTAAAAATTTTGGACATATCCTTGTAAAACGAATAAAAAGAAGTTAATGTGTGTAATGTCAGTGATCTGCGTGTATGAAGTTGTGCGCACTATTACAATTACCGATGTGGATATTACGAAAATTTGTCTGACAAACGCGCTGGTTAACGTTGTATCACTTTTTTCCATGGCAACCCTGCTACACCTTTTGTGTACCGTTAAAACTAATGACGAAATGAATACCTACATTTGATTCTTCTTGAGCTTACAAATTCTTATCTGCATTCTTCTTATTTTACCTGTTTATCAGCTCGATTACAATAATCATGATAACCTTGTAATATTAATTAAAAAAAACAAAACACCTTTAGCAAACTTTCGAGATAGGGTATTGTTACAAAAAAAAAAAATGATATTAATGCCACCATATGCGTTTGCTTGGCTTTGTTTGCATAGATATCAAAAGCCTATTATGTGTCTTATCGACCCCTTTGCGCCGGCACCCCTTTCGCCACCAAACACCACTTGTTATCGACAGTTTTGCTAATGTTCTGATAGCACTCTCCGAGCTCAGGTATCAGTTTTGACATGCGGCTGGCTGATAAAGTATTTTATTTTTTTCATTTTTCAATATTTTCTTTCACGAATCGAATATATCGCGGCCAATATGGAATTCGGTAATGATTTAAAATTCATTCGTACTCAAAATTTCGCAAAGTAAAGACGTTTCCAATTAATAGCAAAAAAAAAAACGGATCAAAAAAAAGTGTCAAAAGTGACAGATTACTAGTGTGCAAAAGGATGTCGTATTAGCATCCTTTCTTCAAAAAGAAAAAAAAAGTTGAAATACATTTCCAAGTTGAATGTGAAACGACATAAAAATGTCGACGTTTAAAAATGACCACGTAAGTCACTATCGGGACTAAAAATAAAAGTAATCTATTTTTTTTTTGTTCGCTACCTGTACCTATTCAATTATTTAAAGTGCTACGTGTTGGGTTGCAAGAGCAGGTTAGGAAATGGAATTTTATCGATAGTGATTAAGACGACTCGACTCGTCGTCGTCGTCGTTGTAAGTGGTTCCTGCCTGGACAAAGAAGCTGTCCTTATCTTCGTTTTTTTATAAAGAAAAAATAAAAAATAAAAGAGGAAGTTGTAAAATAGCTTATTGTCCTGCACTGTCTAATAGCAGCTCGGTAAAGTACCTGCGATTGCGTTTTAAGTGCAACATGACGTTCAGAGTGTTATTTCGAGGCATTTTCTGATAAAATTGTGAAATGAACTAAGTAACCATAGGGGAACTTGATTGATTGACTAATTGTTTACTCAGTAAGTTGGAGATTAGAAAATGTGAAAGCAAAGTGCTCCGTGGTGCAACAAATTAGTGCAGGAAATGCGAGTGATAAGTAAATGGTTTACCTGCGAACATTATGAGTGAAGAATGTGATTTGATTGCCAAAATGAACGCGTTTAGGGAAAATTCTTATGTTAAAGCATGCATTCACCCTGTCTCTCAAATGTCTATCGACAGCATTGAAGGAGCTTGCAGAACTTAAAAATTTGTCTATATTTGGACTCGATACATCTTCCCGGTGGCTCATTACAGTTTAGAGCCGTATCCTCTACTTTCGTTTGATGTCTTTTTATCTCCAGAGAGCAAGGATGTCAAACTATTGAAAGAGCCTCAAATCCGATTCAATAACAACAGTACGCAAATTGTTTTGCAAGCCGAAGCCTTTTGTTTGTACGGACTTTTCTGGCAGTTCAGAAGAAGCTGTCAAAATTTAAAAATAGCCAAGGTTTGCTCTTTATGTCCAAGAAAATTCGGTCCAATTCCATTTTCTGCATTACTTGCAGGGACATTATCCTGCTGCAACAGAGTTCAACTTTTTTTTAATTTGCCAACAAATTTTTGAAAACTTTTGCTTAACAAGTTTAAGTTTACTTATTTGCAGTTTCCAGGGAAGTAAAAGCTTTCTTCTAGGCTCCATAAGCCGGACTGTAGCTTGCTTATATTTCCAAAACTGAAATTTGAAATCAATTGATCAATTGGCATCCAAATGCGTCTGTATTTCTAAGCCAGACTCCTTAATCTAACGGTTTTTATCAAAGCAATTAAAATCTTTGTTTTCAAATTTTGTTCACGAAATACTGATCCGAATGACCTAATATTCGTGACACAGCAATAATATTCAAGTATAGTTCATGGTCCGTTGAAGATTAGGGCTACCTTTATATGTTTCTTTTCTATTGAAAGCATTCGCTAAGAGATGGCGCTTATTTGAATCATAAGCGTTCTGGTATTCATTGAAAATTTGTGCTGGCTTTGATTGACGTAAAAATAGGAAGAGAAGTGCTTAGCGAACTGTCACTTTTACCCACCTTGTTTCATGATTTTTCTGTGAGTAGGCCAATACTGCTGCAAACTGTAAAATTATTCACGCATTCCACAGTTGTGGAACCCAATTATATTTCGCAAGACGAAAACATTCACGAGAGTTCAACCTTACAATTGTTTTTTTCTTTGGTAAATGATAAACGAAAATCGTAGATTCAAGGAAATATCTAAATTTGTGAATATTGGTTCGTTTGTATTCGCAAGTCGCTGAGCTGTGAATGGACCTTGATTCACTTATTTTTCCCGCAAATGAGCCTCTTGGGAACTGTCAAATTCTATTCACATTCCACAAATGTGTGATGTAAATCACATTCGCTAGAATTTATCCTCACATTTGTTTCTTTCATTGGCAAATGACAAGTGAAATTCGCAAATTACTGCGACTACTTAAAGTGTAGGCAGTTGCTTTGAATGAAATGTTAAAATTTGCGAATTTGTTCCTATTCTTGTGAATAGAGTTGAGTCGCTGATTTTCTGCGAATAAACATCTTTCGAATTATCAAATTTTATTCACTTTTCACAGAATTTTTAAGCTCACAATCACAATTCTTTCGTTCTATTGTGAATGACACTTGAAATCCGTAGATTATTTGTCGTAGAACGCTGAGCTGTGAATGGGTTTTTGCCGACTGCTCTGAAATTTTAAATTGAATGTTTTAAGACTCGACAGATATCTTTACATTTTTCAAAGACTTATATATTAACACTAACTGCGCAAATATTTCTCAGTCTCAGAGTAAATACTTTAATACTGTCCTTTAATGTAAGATTCGACGTCCGAGACGTTTGCAGGCTTCGCTAATCTAGCTGTTAGAATACATTTTGACTGGCGGCGGGGTGACAGATTTGTCGCTAACGAATCTAGCGGCCTCTAGAATAAAAAAGTGGTAGTGGATTCTATCAGAAATTTAAATCTAGTGAACTGTTTCGTCTCCTGGGTCTTTTAGCAGTCTCGCGCATAGCGAATTCTTTGATTAGACCATTAGTATGTTGCTCTGAGTTTGGTCTCTTAGCCTAGCCACACATTCATTAAAAAGCCATGTGCTTCCACCATAAATGTATTTATTTAGTTTAGCAAAGAAGATAACATGCCACAGCTTAATTTAAAAAAGAAAAATATTTTCTTATGTGAATCACAAAAGAACCCACTACCAGCTGACGCCTGATAGGATTATTGGTGCTTACTCAATTTAATCTTATCAATTCTAATCTAGTACATAGCTCTGGCCTTTCTCAAGGGCTTTAGCGCCAAACAGTTATCTGCTTATGTACATGCAAATTTATATGCACAAAATAGAAGCTATCAAATTTGGGGGGAATTTTTTTCCCCACTAATCTAACGATTACTTAAAAATATATAATCCTAATCTCAACCAAGATCAATGACCTAAAATAGTAAATCTTATCACGAAATACTTGACTAGACTAGAAATATTCGGACGAAAAAAAAGTACCGACATTCATTTATTTGAATGGGATGACATCAACTTCGAAGATAACATCAAACTGTATTTACAAATGTCGACAGGTGTTTGTAAAAAATTCCAAAATTAAGAATTTATAGCCTGGGTTTTTTAATTTTGACGCGTGCAGGTACTTTTTGGATCAAAGTATTTTTAGATTACATTATTTTTTTAAGAGTAATGATTACTTGCAAAATTTTTACCAATTCTATTCGTTCGTTTTTTTATAACTTTGATGATCTAATTCATTTTTAATATGACAATAAATAAATTATGTCAGTGAAAAGCTTCTTCTGATTCATTTTATCGGATAATAATTTCCCAAACTGATAATAAATGGAATGATATCTGTTTGATAGTACGTACGTAGAAAGAAGACACCTGCTGAAGCTTATTTAGGGCTGAAATAAATTAATTCAGTTATTGTGTTGATTGAGAAATAATAGAGCTACCTCAATTTATTTATACTTGTATCGTAAGCAGTAAATGAATTTGGGCAGAGAATGAAATGAAGTTTGCAAAAGATTCATCCATGGAGTTACTGCAGTTGAGTTTTGTAACAAGTCCCATAGGTTAAGGTCGAATCACAGCTAAGCAACCTGCGAATACAAATGAACGAATATAAGCAAAACCTGTGAGAGACAAGTTGCCACTTACCAAGAAAAGAAACAATTGTGAGGTTAACTCTAGTGAATGTGGTTTACGGTCCACATTTGTGGAATGTGAATAGAATTTAACAATTTCCAAGAAGCTTATTCGCGAAAAAAAAGTCAGCAAATCAAGGTCCATTAACCGCTCAGCGACGCAAATTTTAACATTTTATACAAATCAACTACGCATACTTTATTGAGTCCCTGCAATCTGCGAATTTAGCAAAGAAAAAAGGAATTGTGAGGTTAAACTCTCGCGAATGTGGATAGCATTTCACATCTCTGAGCTGTGAATGAAGTTTGACAATTCGCAGTTAATTTCTTCGCAGAAAGTCACAAAAAGTTTACACAAATGAATAGATAAATTAGGCTCCCTTTTTTTAAAAAGTAAATTTTACAATTGTGTGCCTTTAAATTTACTTAAAACAGTTTCCGTATTCTTCGGTCCTTGAACTATGAATGGAACTCTAGTATTCCTGCTGAAAATTAGTAAGGATTTCTAAGATTTGGTATGGGTTAAGTTTGCTTGACATGGTTACACGAGGTGAGATTACGCCATCCCTCATAAGTTAGTCACAAGGTCATCAGTGTCCTGATTCGGTACCATTCGCAGTGCAATTATGTCCACTGGGAGAACTGGTTTCAGAATCAACACTCCAGTGCAGGAATGGGGCTAGTCCGTCACATAAGGTATGTTCTACAAGTTGAGCTCAAAATCTTGCTTAGATCTGTGTCATTGGTTCAGCCGAAATGGTACTCATGAGAGAAAAATGCCTGAACCTGACTTTGTCTAATGCCGTCCATCAGGCTCAAATTCCATGCTCATCTCTGAAAAGTTGTAGTGCTAAACAATCGAACAGAATGTGGTAATAGAGAAAACTGAATCATGTGATTTTTACAGGCTTTCATTGGAGCTAGCTTAATTGTATTAAGAGAGTTCTTCAGAGATTGGAACAAGAGATAGGTAGAGACATGGTCATGCCTGAGTCTCGCGATCTATGCCGACAGATCCAAGATGGATGTATTTACTAGTCTACTGCGAATCTCGAAATACAAATACAGGCTTGGGAATAGTTGAAGTACTTTTTAAGTTATAGTTGCTGCAATAAAATAGACTGCGAATATGATTAAAGAGGAAAAGAAGTACAACCCAAGTTCATTAAAATGTGTATCAAACGACGTGACGATATTTCAGTGGCAAAGTAACCCTCTGTAAGGTGTCAAACCACATGAAGATCCCCGGCGAATGAAAAGCATCACATCTAAGCTGTTCGCCTAATCTTCCTGAGGACAATACACCTCTTAGCACATTGCATAGGGTAATAGATAGTGAGACAACAAACGATGGTGTCGATTATCCACATGTTCCCCAGCCAAATCGTTATGACCCCTATGATTAAAGGAGATTTGCTTATCTTATAAAACTAAGTCCCAGGGATATATGTACGAACAGCCATTAGCGTCGTAACAGGACACTCGGTGATAGGCGACCATGCAGCACAGCTAGGTGGGGTATGACCGGTCATCAAAGAAATGTGTGATCAGTCTTTGTTATGATGGAAGGAAAGACAAGTTGGACTGTTTCTTTCTTCAATTAGGTACTAACTAACTATTCCATTATAACAGTGGACGATTCCCTTTCAGCACCACTACAAAAACAGTATTACCATCCAAATTCTGGCTCTGTAAACGCTTGTTTGTGTACGATTTTGACGCTTCCATTTTCGACCCAGCATGTTCAAAAGCTTGCGCATCACAAAACTATAGGTCCCTTCTAAGCCTGCAAAAATGTATACCCGTCATCACTCAAAAAGTACATAAAATTCTTCTTCTTTCCTTTCAGGGTGAATACGTCTGGGTTAAACCATCGAAAAAGGACGAATTTGCAGTTCCCACCGGAGCCCGTATCATCCGCACAGACAAGGCCAAAACTCTCGTTTGTGACGATGAGGGTCGTCAATTCTGGATACCATCCACAGACATACTCAAGGGTATGCATCAAACGTCACAGAATGGCGTCGATGACATGATAACGCTCGGCGATTTACAAGAATACGCCATTCTACGTAATCTGTATATGCGTTATAAAAACAAGCAAATCTACGTAAGTATCTCTGTGCTTAGTCACTTATTACGTAGATATTAATCTGTGAATTTTAACAGACCTATACAGGTGCCATGTTGGTTGCAATAAATCCATATGAAGTCTTATCTATCTACACGAACCGTGAGATAGCACTCTATCGAGGCAGAAAGTTGGGTGAACTACCACCGCATATATTCGCCGTGAGTGACAATGCGTTCCAGGAATTGAAGCGAGAATCTGCAAATCAGTGTATCGTCATCAGCGGTGAGTCAGGAGCTGGCAAGACAGAGAGCACAAAGTTGATAATGCAATATCTGGCTGCGATAAGTGGAAAGCACTCATGGATCGAGCAGCAGATCATAGAGGCGAATCCGATTATGGAGGCTTTTGGCAATGCCAAGACTGTGAGGAATGACAATTCGTCTAGGTTCGGGAAGTACATCGACATTAGGTTCAATGATGCGGGCGTCATTAAAGGTGCCAGGATCGAGCAGTATCTCCTGGAGACTTCAAGGATCGTGTCACAGAGTGCTGATGAGAGAAACTATCACATTTTCTATTGTATGCTAGCGGGCCTCAGCAAAGACGAGAAAAAGCGATTGGAATTAGAAGATGCAGCAAAGTACCACTATCTCTCTCAGGGCGGTTGTCTAACACTCGAGGGTAAAAGCGATGCAAAGTCCTTTGCTGATATACGATCGGCGATGCAGGTTCTATCGTTCAAGGACGATGAAGTTTGGAATATATTTTGTCTTCTAGCGGCCATATTGCATTTGGGGAATCTTAAATTTAAAGGTTCCATCGTTCAAAACATCGACTCTTCCGACGTGAATGACAATACGAATGCTGCAAGGATTGCGCAGTTTTTGGGTGTCCCCAAGGCGCTACTATGCGAAGCTTTGACAAGAAAGACAATTTTTGTCCAGGGAGAGCGGGTAGTCACCTCCATTTCAAAGGAATGTGCAATTGAGGGCAGAGATGCATTCGTTAAGTCTCTCTATGGAAGGGTGTTCATAAGAATCATCGATCGCATAAATGAGACCATCGACAAGGATCCAGAAACAAAGCGAATGAAATCGATTGGAGTGCTGGACATTTTTGGATTTGAGAACTTCCCAGTGAACAGTTTTGAACAGTTGTGCATCAACTATGCAAATGAGAACCTACAGCAGTTCTTTGTGAAGCATATCTTTAAGGTTTGTTGGTTAATGACTGTATATCTGACTTCTGATTGACGGTATTGATTTGGTTTAGATGGAACAAGCTGAATACCAGAATGAAGGTATCCGCTGGGAGAACATAGATTTCAAGGACAATCAGGAGATTCTGGATTTGATTGCCATGAAATCGGTGAACATCATGGCGCTGATTGATGAGGAGTCAAAGTTCCCAAAAGGTTTGCATTACAAGTGCTTCCAGAGGAGCTTAGAAATGACATATGTTTCTCCTTAAAGGTTCCGATTCAACGCTGCTGGAGAAGCTGCATGTGACCCATGGCACAAGGACTATCTACATTAAGCCAAAGTCATCGCAGACATTTTTGTTTGGAATTAATCACTACGCTGGAGTGGTTATGTACAATCCAAATGGTGAGTGCTTGGAAGCTTTCTATAGAAGGAATCATTTCTATTTCTGATTATTGACAGGTTTCCTTGAGAAGAATCGTGATTCCTTCAGCATGGATCTACGGGAGATGGTAGCCAAATCTAGCAATAAGTACCTCTTGGACATATTCTCATCCGAATTGCAGACGGATGCCATGAAGAAGCAAATGACTCTGTCCTTCAAATTCCGAAACTCACTGGACTCCCTGATGAAAACTCTGTCAGCTAGCCATCCATTCTTTATCCGCTGCATCAAGCCAAATGAGTTTAAGACGCCCAATGTAAGTCTGCAGCAGACCAATTTAAATTTTAGTGACATCATTCACTTCTTCTAGGAATTTGACAAAGAACTCTGTGTCCGTCAGCTTCGGTACTCGGGAATGATGGAAACGGCTCGCATTCGTCGAGCTGGCTATCCCATTCGACACACCTACACCGAATTCGTTGAAAGATACAGGCTACTTTTGCCAGGTATTGGGCCAGCCCACAAGATCGATTGCCTGACGGCTGCAAAGAAGATTTGCAAGGAAGTCCTCCCTGCCGGGTCAGACTATCAATTTGGGCAGCGGAAAGTCTTCCTCAAAGACGTTAGTGATGCTTATCTGGAGAAAGAACGCTCGCGGATCGTTCTTAAATCGATTGTCACCATCCAGAGGGGCTTCCGAAAGGTCCTTTTCAAGCGATGGCTGAAACGCTATAGAGATGCCGCCATTACAATTCAAAAACACTGGCGGGGTCGTAAGCTGCGACAAAATTTCCTACTCATCCGACAAGGAATGCATCGCCTCCAGGCGTGTATTCGAGCCCGTCAACTCACGTACAAATTTACCATTCTCCGGCATACTGTCATCAATCTTCAGGCTCACATTCGAGGTTATTTGGCCCGGAAGGCGTTCCAATCGGCCGCATCCGTCAAACTACAAGAGATCAGACAAATCAAGGTAATGCGAGTCTTGGAGGAGAAACAATTCCGAGACTCTGGCAACGCGAATTGGAAGGCTGAAGCCGAGGCTAACTACCAACAGAGAATTAACAACCTAAATAGGAGCATAAGTACAACCAATCATACACCGACTCCCGAGAGTATAAATCATAAAATGGACTTTGAAACCGATAATAAAATGGTGGACGAGGTATTCGGCTTCTTGGACAAAGAAGAAGAGCAGTCCGGACCTAATGTAAGGGATAGGCTTAATTTCTTCGAGAAGGACGCCCTAATTAAGAAAAATGTTCCGAGTAAGCTATTGTCCCGTCCTGTGGCGTCTTACTCATACGAATCGAGGCTGTAAAGAGACACGGTGCGCCATCATCTTCTCATCTGAAAACCACATCCCTTCCATCGCATTTTTATTTTTCTTTGTAAATAGTCTAAGTTAAACGCACGCCTCGAATCATTTTTTTTTCTACATTGCACCATGCTGGTAAATATAAACACATTTTTATCTCTTATTACCGTTACATAACAAATAAAAACAAAATGAAATCCCCTTTTGAATTTAATTAGAAACAATTGTAATATAGCCTGTAAATATGCAATATTATTTATTATTATTTTTTTTTATAGCAAATTTATAGCAATTCATGACTGTAAATATACATATGTATCATACTTAGTTCTTATATATAAAAAAAGAAAATATATTTATCCTTTTTGTGTCCTTATTTCATGTAAAAAACAAAAAAATAAGCCAGGCTCTTGAAACTTTCGATGTTTTTGAACGTGTTTGGAATTTGTGTGTTCTTTTGGTCAAAATTTCCGAAATAAAACAAAGTTTTGATAGCAATGGTTTGGTTTGGAATTTTTTAAATGTTGGAGCACTCAATACATGTGTCATTTTTAGCACAAAAATATAAAAAGTTGAATTTGGGAGCAAAATTTTGGAATGTTTGTCCAAATTGCAAGACGGGTGCTGGGTTTAAGTGTTTTTGGTTTTGTGACTCGTCTGTTGTAAGTGTGCGCTAAAATTTGAACAAAATTTGGGAACGTTTTGGTTTATTTTTTGAAACAAATGTTAGGGACGAAAGCTAGGTAGAATTTATGACGAACATTTTTTGTAAGCTGTTTTAGTAGAGAGTGCGATTCTTAGGGAAAAGTGTAGTAGATTTTGGGAAAGACAAACGATTTAGAATAGGTTTTTCAAAACTATTTTTTGGCTGGGTTTTTAGAGAGTAGGTATTTTATATTGGAGGAATCATAATCTTGCAAGTGCCATTTAAATAAAGACAAAAATTACACACATTGTACCAGGTAGAGGTATGATTCATTATAAAGTACAAAAAATAGTTGTAAATATATTTTAAATTAAGGAAACAAATGGTCGAATGTGAGTTTTTTTGTAAATTTTGTAAAACAAAATTAGTTTTTTTTTTTATAATTTGGCACAGAATGAAAGGCAATAGAAATATTTGTCAGACTTTTATACAACCTGGTCCAAAGAGTGACTACAAATGAGAATTCCTTGGCCTTAGAGTAAGCGGGATCACAAGTTATGCAACCATGCGCAAAATGTCAGCTTTTTATGTCAAACTGCTTAACAAGTACAATGATACACTGACAGATAGACTTTCATAACACCAGTTCCATTTGAAAGGAAGACCAGCACTAAAACAAAACTCGGTTATAATGGAAAATTAAATTCTTGAGAACACGAGGGTAAGTGTAGTTGCAGGTAAACATGTGTTTAATGCTTAAAACTGTGGTATCGGTAGATAAAACCACAATTTAAGGTTTTGGAATAGAGGTGCCGATTTGATTTAGGTAGAAGTAGGTACATGTCATTAGTGGATGCAGATGCTCAGCTGTAATACTGTGCATGAGCTTCCATGTTTTTTCACGACTCACCTCTTTTAAATGTTTGAAAAACATCCAAATCCCTCTGCTATAAAACTGTAGGTCATTTCTGTACGTGCAGAATTGTATACCAAGAACAACACATACATTTGTGAGAAGCTAGGGCTTAGCTCTCTCCGTCCGGAACGGACTCTCTCCTCTCTTTTTCTATAGAGGAAGCGAGTTTTGTACAAATTGTCATCCGCCTAGTTTAAAATTTAAGGCCTAAAAGCATGCTGACGAACGAACACAGCTCCTTGGATAGGATCAAATTTATATTATTTGTCGGTGACCTTAGTGTAGTGCTATTGTATTGCATGAAAGGAAGTGCATGCGACACTTGACGAAAGACCATTAAACAACTGTCAAAATCTAGGTTAGGTAAGGTTAGGTGTATGGACCGCCGTACCTCGCCACCAGGTCAATTCCACACAAATCAGCTAGTGGATTCGATGAATTTCTATATAGAGCTTCAGAGTTCCTGTACATAGTATGAATCATTGAAGAAGTGTGTTCCCAGAGCTTATGCTTTGCACGTTGGAGCACGGGGTATCGGCATAGAGAGTGGGTTGGGTCATCAATAGCTAGTGCCTCTGCAGAGCTCCTTTTCCGTCTTTCACAGTTTTTTTATATGATGATAAGATCTGAAGCTGGTCTCTACGGATTTTCACCTGTAATCTTCCTCTCTCGTGGCTTTTTGCCTTGCTTCAAGCTTGAGGGCACAGGGCGAAATGTGAGTAGGTCCTGTGGTCGATGCTGAGTCACATCTTGCCAATTCGTCAGCTCTCTCATTTCCTGGTATTCCTTCATGACTAGGGAACCAGTAGAGTTCAATTTTGTCCTGTTTACCAAGTGCCTTGAGTTCTTCGTGACAGTACTTCACAAGCTCCGATTTTATGTGAACGACAATAATTGCTTATATAGCAACCATCAGGAGGTATTGCTTTTACCACAGACTCACAGGTCTTGCTTGGAAGACACTTCTATAGTCTGGGAGCCTAGTCGTTCGGAGAAAATGCCGGAACCTACGCCCGTATCTCTTTTGGAGCCGTCTGGGCACACAGCTAAAGAGAGTGCAAGAGAATGGACTCGTGAGGTCTACGGTCAGTGAATGGTACGTAACCAAAGTCTTTTCGTAGGATCGTTGTAGGATCTGTATTGTTTTCCCTCCAATTTTCTGATTGGCTTCCTCTTAGAGCATGAATGGTTGCCACTAGGTTACTAAAAATGTCTAGTGGAAGCAGGTGAGGATACCAACAACACCGGCAGTTGGTGTGGTTCTCATTGCACTAGGGATGCAAGCTAGTCTTTGTACCTTGGTGAGGGCCATTAGGTTAGTGGGTTTTTTGAGTGCCTGCCACCACATAAGATTGCCATATGCGTACCTTCATAGTACATTCTATTGCAGGAGTAAAAGACTATTGTTGATTTTTTTTTGTTATCTAACATCAGTCCTAGGTATTTCGCATTTTGAGAGAATCTAAGCTGTGTGCCTCCGATAGATAGTGTACTGAACTACGGAATCTTGCTTAATACCGACTCAGTCTTCTGAGGAATTACCTCAAGCGTAAACTTCTCGGCTCAGCTGTTTAACGCCTTTAGTGCCTTATCATGTGTAAGGGTAAAAAAGGTATTTACTTGTTGCCTTAAAACAATGTCATCCGCATATGCTCTGCCGAACTCTTAACCATTAGGCGCCATCTAGTGTAAAATATAAATTTCTTTTATTTAAAGGCTTGTTTGGGACAGTAAGGTTTTGACCATGAGCATAATATTGAGAAACATATTGAACAGGAGGTCGTTGGATACCTTATCCCTTCCTTTAAGATCTCCTTTTATCGCCAATATATGCATTTGTTTAAGAAAATTCTCTCAATGGTGTCAACATTTTCCGCGGAGAGCTGTATGTGACTTTTGCATTGGTTCATAATTCACAGTATTTTGTTCTCCCTAGTTTTTAAAAGACATAATACCCACACTATAGTCTCCCATTCCATGTAAATAAGCCACAGTATTTGGTACCATGTATCATTACCATTATTTTGTGTAGAAAAAAAAAACTCATTCTTCTTACTGGGAGTCCTTCAGCTTAAAAGTCCTTCGTGATAGAATTGTTTTCACATCGATTCCTAGCATTCCAGAAGTGCAGTCGCAAAAGGCGGTACTATCCGCATGCCAAAGCCACAGCAAGTTGAACTAGACATGTCGGAATATAGTTTTGCAAAGTTTGCCGCAACGTACTTTAACTCGACAGCAACAGGCTATTATAGCAAGCGTCCTTTGAAGAAGTCCCTCTTGGATCACCCACTGCCTATGGATGAGATATCAGCTCAGGTGAATGGTGTCAAATGATTTTAAGGAATAAAGCCAATTCTTTTCAAAATTGCAGGCAGTTTGGATAATGATCCTCCGTTTCATGGGCGACATGGCAGAAGCAAAATACGATGGGTACGAGGACGAAGCAGAGGACGCAGCTAAAACGTCAATAATGCAACGCCTCACCGTCAATCTGGCAAAAAGTCATGTTCAGAGTAAAGAGTTCCAGGAGGCTGTGGCTTCCCTGGGAGAAACCGACCAACAACGACTGATCCGAAAGACTCTCAAAAGTAAGACTAAGCTGCCTGATGTCCTGCGCAAGGCTTTGGATAATAGCGATGAGATTGAATACTATAACCAGGCCTTGGGTAGCCGTAGCACTAATCTCGAGAAGCTGCACTTTATCATTGGTCATGCTATATTACGTCCAGAATTGAGGTTAGGAACACGAACTATTTGAATGGAAAAATCTTAAAATCCTTTTCAATTTAGGGATGAAATTTTGTGTCAAATTTGTAAGCAACTAACAAGCAATCCAACGCGTACTTCATTCGCCAAGGGCTGGATCTTACTGTCCTTGTGCATTGGATGCTTCCCACCGAGCAAGAGGTTCGAGAAGTACTTGCGATGCTTCATTCGGAGTGGTCCCGAACTGTATGCGCCATTTTGCGAGCAAAGATTGGATCGAACACTGAAGGTGATCTTGGGCTTATCCTAAATCTTTTGAACTTCAGTTTTCCTTTCTTTCTTTTAGAATGGAGCTAGATCACAACCGCCATCATGGCTCGAGCTTCAGGCAACGCGTAACAAGGCTCCTATAGCCCTTAATGTGTTCCTCATGGATGGCAATATGAAAAAGCTTCAGATAGACTCGGCATCCATAGCTAAGGAGGCCGTAGAGCAGTTGGCCGAACACATGGGTCTAATCGATAGTTTTGGATTCTCGATCGTTATATCTCTGTATGATAAGATCATGTCGCTAGGTCACGGTCGAGAGCACATAATGGATGCGATCTCAAACTGCGAACAGTATGCCAAGGAACAGGGTCAAAATGAACGAAAGGCACCGTGGAAGTTGTACCTTCGAAAGGAGGTCTTCACTCCTTGGTACGATCCATCGCAGGATCAGTTGGCGACACATTTGATCTACAAACAGGTAGGTTCTCCGAGCCCTTATGCAACCAGCTGATGTCATAGTTTCTTTCTAGGTAACAAGGGGTGTAAACTTTGGGGAATACCGATGCAAGACTGAGAAGGATATTGCCATGCTCTGTGCATTACAGTACTACGCTGAGTATGGATCCAATATTGATCCAAATGTAAGTTACCCGAAGGATTTCCTTCAAAAGGCTAAAGAAAAAACTTCTCCTTTTAGATCCTTTGCAAGCTTATACCAGACTATGTGCCAAAAGGCCTCTTGGCATCCGGTGAAAAGGCAATCAAAAACTGGGAACGCCTCATCATAGACGCCTTCAATCGCAGTGACTATCCGAAGAAGAGCCTCCCACAGAGCTCTGCCAAGGAAGACATAGCCATCTTCGCCCATCTCACATGGCCAATGATGTTCTCGAGATTCTTCGAAGCAGTCCGGATCATGGGACCAAAGCTTTTAAATGATAATCTAGTGATTGCAGTCAACTCCTTGGGTGTTTTCCTAATCGATGAGACTGAACAGGTTCTAGCCGAGTTTTCATATCCAGAAATCCTATCTGTTTTATCTGAAGTCGATGAGGACTCTCACATCGATGAATTACGTATCAATACAGTGCAACAGGAGAACTTCTCATTCAAATGCTTCGAGTCCAAGGACGTTGCTGAACTGATCAACCATTTACTGAGAAATCTTAAGCTAAGATCTAGATATGCTGTTGTGGTGCAGGACTATAAGCCATCCGCCGAGGATGAGGGTCGTTTGGCCTTGACCAAAGGTGATCTTGTCGTTTTTGAGAAGGGAATCACGGGTGCTACCGTGATGGCAATTGAGAATCGTTGGTCTCGAGGTGATTGTAATGGCCTGAATGGGGCATTCCCTACTGAAGCTGTCTATGTGTTGCCTACTTTGTCAAAGCCCTCAAGTAAGATCTTGCAGATCTTCAAAGAGAGTGGAGCAAAATGTAAGAAATACGCGGCGGTAAATTATAACACGGTGCAGAGGAAGAAGATGTACACGCTTCAGAAGTTTGCCGAAGATCACTTCCGATCGAATATTAGGTTTGTTGATATTTTACCGATCATTTAGATCTCTAAAGACTGTTCTTTCAGTGGACCACGGCAATCGCAAGTCGTCTATACGGCAAGATCGAAAGTGGAAGATCTTTGGAGACATGCTCGAGATCCACTGAAGGCTCCTCTGCTGAAGAGGTTGCAGCACGATCGTGATCTGTTCGAGAGAGCTGTTCTCATTTTCAGTTACATTTTGAAGGTAAGGAAACAGGATAGTGGAGAGTCTCTAACTACTCCTCTTTCTTTAGTATATGGGCGATATTCCCCGAGGAAAGCTCCCAGTGAATACTGATCTGATCTTTGGACCAGCACTCGAAGATGAAAATATTCGTGACGAACTTTTCTGCCAGCTCATGAAGCAGCTCACGGACAATCGAGTGTTGCATAGTGAGGAGCGTGCATGGGATCTTATGTGGCTAGCAACTGGAGTTACATATCCCAGTTCGATTGTAATGAAAGAACTGAGTGAATTCCTTCGATCTCGAACACATCCTCTGGCTGCAGAATCTCTGAAAAGGGTTCGCAAGACACACATGAACGGACAGCGACGGCATCCACCGTACATTATCGAAACTGAGGCCATACAAAACCGTTGCATGCAAATCTATCACAAGGTAGGTTCAAATCCGTTCAAGATGATGACTAATACAAGAAAACATCCAATTTATAGATTTACTTCCCGGACAACACTGTTGAAGCGTTCGAAATTCAGTCGTCCACTCGAGGCTCAGAGCTGTGCGATAAAATTGCCAAAAGTTTGGACTTGAAATTCTGGGAAGGATTCAGCCTGTTCGTCCGAATCAGTGACAAGGTCTTCTCTATTCCGGAAAATGAGTACATTTTTGATTTTATCAGCGAGCTGGTCTTGTGGATGAAGCAGAGTATGCCAACTCGATCGACCGAACAACAGATTCATTGCCAGTACCAATTGTTCTTCATGAAGAAACTTTGGCTAGATACAGTCCCAGGAAAGGATCCGAATGCGGATCATATCTTCTATTACTCACAAGAGGTTCCAAAGTATCTGAATGGTTATTATAAGATATCCAAGGAACTGGGTACACGCCTCGCTGCCATTTTATATCGTGTGCAATGCGGGGATAATATGATTCCTTTACAAAGGATTCATGATGTCCTGCCAAAGTTGCTGCCGGAAGATGTGATCCCGTTGCTGAAGAGTGGCGATTGGAAGAGTGGCATTGTGAAGGCGATCAATGCACTTGGGGTTATAGACGAAGCCCAAGGGAAGAATTTGTTCCTCGAGGAAGTTTCTAAATTTCCCATGTTTGGGTCGACCTTTTTCTTGGTCAAGCAGACAAATGATCAAAATTTACCAGACACGATTTTGATTGCAATCAATCGGAATGGATTCCATATAATTGATCCCAGGAGCAAGGTAGGTTCTTTAGTAAAAAATGCCTGCGACTTCCCTAAATTTTTGTATCATTCTAGGATATCCTTCATTCGTATGACTATTCAGAGTTGAATTTCTGGAGTTCTGGCAACACGTTCTTCCACATTCGATTCGGTAATATGATTGGAGCCTCAAAACTCCTCTGTAGCACAACTCAAGGATACAAAATGGATGACTTAATATCGTCTTACATAAAGCATTTCAACGAAAAGTAAAATTTGTATTTATTAAGTTTAACGGTAATAAAACGATGTTACATTTACAAGTAACCCAAAGTTTTGGACTTTTCAACGAGAGCTATTAAACCCTCGATAGTTTCCTGGGCATTTGGTTTGATATGCGTTGCTGGAAGGACAAAGCCATAACGTCCTTTATCCCGGAACTCAAAGGTATAGCCGACCTTTACTCCGATCTCATTGAATACCCAATCCACCGTGCTTCCTGAAGCGACATCTATGAGAGATAAGTTCTTAGTCTGATTGTGGGCTTATCTTAAAAGTTAATCTTACAAAGAACAGATCCTGTTGATCCATAGGTGAATTCAGTTCCATAAGGTGCAGCCTTGATAGCATTCGCTGCAGCCTGTCCTATCTCAAGAAGATCGGGATAGTTTGGGGGGAAGTCTTCTGCTGTATGACCATAAGGACACAATAAATACTGACCATACGAATGGAATGAAAGATAAATATTGATTTTATCTTGAAGGCTGGTGATTGAGGCTCTAAGAGCTTGAGCTTCTGGTTCAGAGAATGGTACGGGTCCGGCGAATGTTTCTGAACAGGGATTCGATGATGCGCCACCGTTTTCCATCCAGTGGGAGTCAAAGTTGCGATTAGCATCAGTACCAATGCAATTTGATGTCAAAACTGGCTGACGAGTCTTACGCCACATGCGATCCTTAAATGAGAGGGAAACTTGTTAGGTTAAGGTGAAATTTGGATGTACTTGTTGGAAGTGCGAACCGTTTTATGACTGTAGACGAAGCCGTCAACATTAAATACAGGAATGATGTACCAATCGATGTTTTCCCTCAGGCTTACAAGTTCCGGACGACTCGAGGTGAGTAGCTCATTGATAAAGTAGGTGACTGTAGCTGATGTGATCCATTCCCGGGCATGAATGTTGGTTTCAATGAAAATTCCAGGATTACCAGATTTGAAGGAGATTTTGATGGCACGGATGTCACGTCCTTCATAGGATTTGCCAATGACGAATGATGACACAGTGGTTGGGTTTTGGGCAACAACTTCATCGATCCAGGCATAGATTTCTTCGAGACTGTGATAGGAGTCCCAGCCGAATGTACCATCTGGTGAAACGGATCTGGCTTCTTCATCGATAAGGCTGAAATGAGGAGTAAAATTAGAACATTAAGAAGTCTAGACATCACAATAAAAGCTGATGATGAAATTGACAAGTGGACGCCAGATTTAGTCGGCTTAGGGTAATGGTCATGGGGAATTAGGAAGTAACAACTTCTAGATCTCTGCGAGGCCACCTCTAAGCATCAGAGATTCATCAAAAGAAGTGCTGGCAGACAGTGACCTAATGCATTGCAGATATAGAAGCCCGAATTGTCAACAGCAACCGATCCAACTTGCTCAATGAAACCGACAGAAGTGTCTATGTCCCCTAAGAAGTCAGCGATCACATTCTCTTAGATGCTGAACTTATAAAGAGTACAGTGCAGGAAAGCGTTGATAACCCCTACACAAACTACTTTCTCAAATATGGTCATTCACTTAGACAGCTTAAGACCTAAGGGAGTAGAAAGCAAGTTCGGGACAATGACTGTCTCTAATATCCCAAAGGAATTCGCTGATGATCGGAACACTATAGGAACCACCAAGTGAATTGGTAACCTTCTTATCTCGGAAGACAATCATTAGTAAATGGAGGCAGTAATCCCCTACAGTTTGGAACGTGCAAAAATATATACTACGAACAACAGGTACAGTTGTGAAAAGCAAGGCCTTGACCCTTTAAGATCTGCTTCTGACTACAGGGTAACGAGCTGGAGTTCGTGGTCCGATTCTTCTCTGTGACCGCTCTAGCATTTTTCCCGATGCACTCATCATAATTCCAAGGACTTCTATGTAGCTCCTGTTATCATTTCGTGGAGGATGTACTATAGAATTCTGTAGACAGTATACTGTAGAATTCCTCCTTGAGCGGGTCCTTAACATCTCCGAAAGAAAGGCGTGTATGAGTGAACTGCATGAATCCATTCATTTGCCGTTGTGAATCATTTGCTAAAAAGCAAGCCTTTCACAGTCTCACGCAAGCAGAAAAAAAGCGAGTATGAATCATATACGATAATGAACTTCAACTTGTGAAACAAAATCAAGTGACCATGAGGTTGGTATTCATGAATGCTTGAGTGTGTAGTAGGCTCACATTCAAAGTATTCATTCAATCAGAGTATTCACAAAGGCAGTGAAATGTACAAATGATTGACGAGCAGGGAAACAACAAAGGCGACAGAAAAGAAGCAAAAACAAAGGGCACTGCAAACACAAACGTACGTAGATAGAAGACCGCACCAGCGACTCGAAACACTCATTGAATGTGTAAATACTTAAAAAGTAGGGAATATTTTGAATGGCTAATGATAGCTAAATGTCATAATCGAACGAAGAACGCTGTCAAAATCCGAGCGCACTCATAATTTCACAAAAAGTAACCCCCCTCACCGCTCTGTACGGAATGTGCAAATGAAAACGATCTTAATGTATGGAAGCAAAAGTGAACGAAAACTCAACGAAGCTTAGCGAAGGGTCATTATACAAATTACGTGTATTCGCATGACTACGTACGGCAGCCTTAATTTAATTATGGTTGGCCCTTGAGTCCTATAGACCATTCTTCTGTCATTTAAACAAACATTAAAACCCAGGAGTCTTAGCCTGTAATCAAAGTCGCTAATCGTTCGATGCAATAAATGACCCAAATTGTTTCAAAGAAATATATTATCACGACTTGATATCAGGTACTTTACTCGATCAAATTATCGGCCACTGTTTACGGCTACCACGTTTTATTGCTCCTAATCCCATTGACTTATTTTTGCTTAGGAAAATGATTTACAACCGCAATCGAATTGTTTCAGCAATAAATAGCTCAATAATCCATAAAAGGAAAAAACTTTAATAAACCTGATTAACTTACCTTTGAACATTGGGTATCAATAGCTCAGTCTTGAATCCATTCATCCTCATCAATGCGTCGAAACCCTTGGCCACCTTTGGACTAACCATGATATGCAAATCACTTTCCACTCCATTGAATGGCTTCCATAAGTTGTACTAAACGAAATGTCATTTTAGTACCAAACCATGATGCACTAAGCGAAGATTCTTACCCCACTAGTCAGCTCACTTAAATGCTTAACGATTGCGAGTTGCTTTTCATTTTCAATCAACACCTTGAACACCGAATAGTTGTCATAGCGAATTTTGTCAGCACAACTTCCCCCAAGAAGCGTGAGGGCACACACTAACACGAACAGTTTCATGGTTAACACGGACTGAGGAGTACCATGCTAAAGGCAGTTGCTTTTATAGCAAGAGACGCAGGGCTTGCATTGGAGTTTCTTGATAAGGATAACCTATCAGACGATAATCTTTATCATGTAATCGCTCGAAATAGCTACCATTTTTTCCGCAGGGGGGAATAATCAGTTTTACTTTACTTTACTACGTTAAGGTGTTGCCATTGGATGTACTTTGTTCTGTAGATGAAGTCTGGGTGTAGAAAAGGGTCCCCAAGAAAGTTTCTAGGCTTACTTCTTATTTAACCTGTGATTGAAATTTTTACTGAAATACTTTAAAAAAGTCTCTAAGGACCAATTTTTCAGTACGAAATCATCCTAAGCTCAAGGTTCAACTGCAGGATTGCCATCAAAGATTACTAGGACTGTTGAGTCAGTCACCTTCGATTTGGTAGCATGATTGGGGCTTCCAAGCTGCTCTCTACCCCAACTCAAGTATATAAAGTGTTCATGTGGAAATATTTATACAAAAAGCCACAACAAAAGGTTAAATTAATATTTATTACATTCAACACCACACAATTACAAATAACCCAAAGTCTGAGACTTGTCAACGAGCGCTATTAAGCCCTCGATAGTCTCCTGCGCATTTGGTTTGATATGCACTGCTGGCAGTACAAAGCCATAACGTCCCTTATCCCGGAATTCAAAGGTATAACCGACTTTGATACCAGCTTCGTTATATGCCCAATCTACTGTAGCTCCAGAGGCAACATCTAAAAGAGAAAAAAAAGTTTTGCTTACTCTCAACACGTGTATATATAAAGACAATCTTACAAAGAACAGTTGCTGAGGATCCATAAGTATATTCAGTTCCATAAGTCTGACTCTTTATAGCATTAGCTGTAGCCTGACCTATCTCAAGAAGGTCGGGATAATTTGGGGGGAAGTCTACTGTCGTATGACCATAGGGACACAACAAATACTGACCATACGAATGGAATGAAAGGTATATATTGAGTTTGTCCTTGATACTGTTTACGTAGTCTCTAAGGGCTTGAGCTTCTGGCTCCGAGAATGGTACGGGTCCGGCGAATGTTTCTGAACAGGGATTCGATGATGCGCCACCGTTTTCCATCCAGTGAGAGTCAAAGTTGCGATTAGCATCGGCACCAATGCAGTTTGATGTTGTTACTGGCTGACGAGTCTTACGCCACATGCGGTCCTTAAAAGAGAGGGAGAACTTTGAGGTTAAGGAGAAATTTGTGGGTGCTTTTGGAAGTTCAAACCGTTTTATGGCTGTAGGCGAAGCCGTCAACATTGAATACAGGAATGATGTACCAATCGATGTTTTCCCTCAGGTTAACAAGTTCCGCACGACTCGAGGTGAGTAGCTCATTGATAAAGTAAGTGACTGTAGCTGATGTGATCCATTCCCGGGCATGAATGTTGGTTTCAATGAAAATTCCAGGATTACCAGCTTTGAAGGAGATTTTGATGGCACGGATATCACGTCCTTCATAGGATTTGCCGATGACGAAGGATGACACAGTGGTCGGGTTCTGGGCAACAACTTCATCGATCCAGGCATAGATTTCTTCGAGAGTGTGATAGGAGTCCCAGCCGAATGTACCGTCTGGTGAAACGGATCTGGATTCTTCATCGATGAGACTGGAATGAAAGTAGTGAACCATTGTAAGATAGTGTCTTTTGATTTGAGGAAGAAAGTTTCTCCTATATCCTTGATGCAACATCAAAACAAAATTAGCAACTTGAAGCCAATAAAGAGCAAAACGACTTTCGTGGAAGGACAGTGTCTTTGGGCTATGCAATGCTTTAGTACGGACTGTCGACACACTGATCTGAGAGAGAAGCCAATGTGTACGAAAGATAAGGTCTTTTTAAAGAGTGTGGCACAAGAAGACTTAGACAAAGCAAAAGGTTGACAACGGCTTCAAGAAGATGCGAATGTGGATACATGAGTTCCGGGGACAAGCTCTTCAAACAATAATGAGTAAGGATTGAGTTCAAATGGATTACTGGTCCCAAGTATTTCAATTCCTTCTTCCAGAAATTGTGGTCGCTTTGCGCATCTGTCCACGCGGAGATAATTTAGGCTAAAATCAGGTCTTATTTAAGATTGGAGGAAGATTCATTGACGGGCGCAATCACTGATGTCAAAAAATAATGTCAAACTTATGAAAAATGTTGCACAAGACGCCAAGAATTTATCAAAAAATTGGCTATAGCCTGACTACGCAAGGGGAAATCTGGTTTCTCGAGGAGTTTCATGCTTTTGTATGTTGCCCCAGATTGAGCGCAGGCAATCTTAGTACAAGTTCTCTGCAATTCCATCAATTTACTGATTTTGATAAGCAGCCGTCCATAAACGAACTAATGCCCGTTCGGTCGATTTAACGTTGAACTCTCCCAAGCTAAAAACTACCACCGATTTTGAACGTATTCTGACGTTTCCGGCAAATTCAAATGGAAGCTCACACACACACATTCTTAATCGATAGTAGTTTTTACGGACACAGCCATTATGTAGAGTCAGTTAAATGACAGTGACAGTCGGCTGAAAATGTGGTGTGCAAAGGGAAAGGAAGGAAGACCATGTCACATGTATAGTGACGTCTCGTTCACAGGTTCGTTGATATTTTTTCAAATATAGGGCAAGTCAGGCTCCATCTATTATAGAAAATGTGCGTGTGCATGGTATGGTCCCTGTCAACATTTTTGCCACCAAAATGCAAAGAGCGATGCCAACGTCACTAGAGAGATAAATGATGAAGAAAAGGCAGCTGTGTTCAATGTGTACTGTTCCAATGAAAAGCATTGTTTTTAAAAGTATTTCTTGGCCAACCTTGTGTACTGAAACACCCTGTGTATTATAGTTAGAAGAAACCGAGACTGATAATGGAATTCCACACAGTGGTTCATACTTTTATCTTTCCCCGAAAAACTTCGATCGCACGTTTTATTGCTCCTAATCCTATTGAGATATTTTTTGGCTAACTAAATTAATTTATAACAGCAATCGTGTCGCTCCACCAATAAACGGCTTCATAATCCACAAAAGAAAAAAAAATTAAGTGACTTGGTTAACTAACCTTTGTACATTGGGTATCAATAGCTCAGTCTTGAATCCATTCATCCTCATCAGAGCGTCGAAACCCTTGGACACCTTTGGACTAACCATGATGTGCAAATCACTTCCTACTCCATTGAATGGTTTCCACAAGTTGTACTAAATGAAACGTCATTATAGCACCAAACCATGATACACTAGGCGCAGATTCTTACCCCACTAGTCAGCTCACTTAAGTGCTTAACAATTGCGAGTTGCTTGTCATTTTCAATCAACACCTTGAACACCGAAAAGTTGTCATAGCGAATTTTCTCAGCACAACTTACCCCTAGAAGCGTGAGGGCACACACTAACACGAACAGTTTCATGGTTAACACGGACTGAGGAGTACCATGCGAATGGAAGGCTGCTTTTATAGCCAAAGACAAACTGTATTGCATTTGACATTTGTGATAAGGATAATCTATCAGACGATAAATTGTCTTTATCGTGTAATCTCTAGAAGTGGCTACCGTCTTTCGGCTAGACTCCATCGAGAGAATGAGTACTTTTACGTTGAGCTGCTGGCTAATTAACAGAATTGATGGTCATTAAATTGGTTGATAAACAAGGTGAGTGTGTTTGCTGAATGCTTTCAAATGGAGTGAAAGTGGCTGATAAAATATGGGACTCCGTGGCGCAACGGTAGCGCGTCTGACTCCAGATCAGAAGGTTGCGTGTTCAAATCACGTCGGGGTCATTCAAATAGAAGTGGTGTTTGCTACTTTTTTATTAGCTGGCATTATTGCGGAAAACAAAATGAGATAGATGATTGCATTTCTTTTTTCATTCACTTGTCACAGATTTTTTTTTTTTTCCAATAAAATCGCCCGTAGCACAAATTTCCGAATGGCAATGATATAGCATGCTTTCAGGATGCCTGTCAACTGCTGTATGTCATTAATTTGAAAATTTATTTCTGTGTTATTTGACACATGGTGCATTATGTATACGCCATTATGTCCCTAGACAGGCGGTCTTCTTTGGTCGATTTGACGTTCGGCTCCTCCAAGTGCAAAAGTACCACCGATTTTGAATGTATTCTGACGTTTACGGCAAAATCAAATTGGAGCTCACGCACACATTCTCAATTGGCGGTGGTTTTTACGGGCGCAGCCATTTTGTAGAGTCGCTCTGTACATTTTGTTGTTGTTAGTTGAAGATAGTCTGGTGAAAATGTGGTGTGTTCACAAGTTCGTTCACATTTATTCACAGATAGGAAATTTAGGCACCTCCTACTTTAGGCAATTGTTTGAAGATCGATCCACAAAAAAGGATCCCATCAGCTGCGCCAATACTAGAGGCATACTGTGTGAACAATAGCCTAATTGGCTCCTTTTATTGTGGTTTCATTCAGGCAAGGTAGGTCCGCCATCTATCAAATCTTCACACTTCGATAGATGCTGGAAAAAACCCAAGAAGTCAAAATTAAAAGCATTGAATCAGAAGCGGACAAAATGGGTTAGGGGATAAACGAGGGTAAAAGCAAGTATACATGCTGTCAACGAGAAGGGCAATCAACACTGAAGAATTGATCAGAGCGTCACAGTGGGCATCTACATCTGCGAGATGGTAAGAGATTTTGTCTTAGCTCACAAATCAAGCGAAGAATAACTCAAGCCCTGTTTTTTCGGGCTTAAAAGGCATTTCAACAGTAAAGCCACATCTGGTAAAGAGTAGCTGTATAGGAGCCTGATCATTTTATTACTGCTTTACGGCGTTCAAGAGAAAAATTCTTCTTAAGTTATTTGGTCCTGTTTGTGTTGTCTTTTGGAAGACAAAATTCAACGGCCTATTCAAGAAACTGTAGAGCAAATGGACACCAACGCTCCAGCCTGCAGAGTCTCTGAATTAAACCCAGTGGAACGACGCAGTAAAGGACCTCCTCGCCTTAAGTTGCACGTACAAATTTAAGGGACCTCAACCAACTTGCAATGCACAACTGGACTCAATTAACGCGAAAGTGGAGAGGCTTGTTAGTTGAGACTCTGCCTAACCCTGTGCTGTAGCGACATCTAAGAAGAATAAGCACTATTCATCTCTCTACCGATACTCAACCACTGGAAATACTGGATCCAATCTTGGGCTTCCTTCTTGAGTGACGATCAGTGCACTTTGCCGATGGTTCGTTTCAGTGTTTCCAACGTCTTTATTGACATGAGAGAGTCATCAGACCCCCTCTTCCCTGCAAGCTTCATACCTTTCAGACCGAATCCCATTCACACCATCAGTTTCGTCAGCTCTTAACGACTACAGCGGGTCTAGTGGCTGCCCGTTCCGAAAACTTATTCGGAATATAGTAAAGATTAACTTATAGTTCAAGAAAAAAAAAACTTTAATTTTCTTCAACAGATATAACAGATATGTACATTTAAGACACTTTTTATAATTTAATGTAACCCAATTCCAATGATTTAAAAACAGTTTCACATAAACCTTTCAGAGTTTCTCTGCCAACAGGTATTATAAATTCTTCTGGTAGAAATATTGAATAATAGGGATCACCTACTACATATTTTAGCGCCGCACAACGACCAGGTATTTCCTCCTGAGCCCAATCTAGTACACTGCCATGCTCTGCGCCTACAAATGGGAACAACATTATCCTGTCAATACAAGCTAAATTGAAGAATTTCGTTCACTTACCATAATAAGAATTAGACGTACCGTACTCATATACAGTTCTCGTTTCGACATAAATATTACGCACAGTTGCTTTAGCTATTTCGATTAAATCATCGAAATTATCCGGACGTTTAGATGAGTAAGTATAAGGTGTCAAAATGAGCCGTCCGGCTGCGCTAAGCGAAACAAACACTCCAATATTGTTTAAACTTTTTATGTAAGTAGCTAGAGCTTTAGTTTCTGCTTCAGAAAATGGCTCAGGACCACCATATCTATACGAGCAACTAGGATTTATTCTACTCCAGCCGAAATTGAAGTTGAAGTCAAGACTGGCACCAACACAATCCCAATCAGAGGGAGCATTACGGTTCTTAGTCCATACGCGGCTATAATCATGAGTATAGACATATCCATCGGGATTATATATAGGAATAATGTACCAGTCTACCAAATCTGTATACACTCGGGTCTGATAGGGATCGGTGAGGATTTCATTGATTACGTATAATGCTGCTGCTCCTGCATTCCAATCATGAGGGATGATAGTGGCTATGACGAAGACAGACGATTTTGCATTTTTATGTTTGATTTTTATTCCTCGAATGTCTCGACCTTCATAGGTTTTGCCAATGCTAAAGGTCGATGCAACTCCTGGAAATCGATTAGGAAGTTCATCCAACCATCCGTAGATTTCCTCCAGCGTGTGGTATACATCAAAAGTAAAACTTGCATTTGCTGGTTTGGGCTTCATTTCGTTATCTATAAGTCTATACAGAAAAAATGTTTGTTTTACTTAATTAAGAAACCAATGCAAAACTTACGTTTGAACATTTGGAATCAGCAATTTTGTCCGGAAACTATAGAGCTTAGTTAGAGCAGTGAAAGAGGTGAGAACCTTTGGGCTAACCATAATCTCAAATTCACTGCCTACACCAGCAAAAGAGCGCAAGACGTTGTACTATAAGATAGATTGTATTACTTCTAGCTGCAGATACTGTATTCTACTTACCCCTTCCTGGGTTTGACTTAGTTGCTTTGCAATCGATAGTTGGATGGCATTATCGATGGATAATCTATAAACTGCATAGTTGTCGTAACGAACTTTTTTCTTAACACACGCACTTGGAGCCACAACAGCAGCCAACAGAAGTAAGGCCAAACATTTCATTTTTTTTGAAGTAAATCAAGCTAAGAACTGATGGTTATTTAGCTAATAATTGTTGCTTTTATATCGATTGTGAAAAGAATTTATCGAATGGCGATAATATCTTTAAATAGTTTTTATCGCAATCATGGCGTATAAATATGTTTATTGGGCTCTTTAATGAGTTAAATTGCGTGATTATCATTGATTTAGCATACACAGGGGTGGAGCCTAACTAGAAAAATGCCTGATATTTTTAAAGTTCAGAGCAGCATTGCTATCTTGAGACAATACTCACAAAAGGTGGATACAGGGTGCGCCATCTTTGACGTCGGTATGTAAACATGGAACAACTTTGACATATATCAATCGATTGACTTGAGTAGACATGTTGTTGAAACGTCAACCAAAAAAGTGACACTTTAAATTGAAAACAGACATTCAACTGTATTAACGTGCATTTCATCAGAAATTTTGCGGCCAACACTCACCGTCTGACACTTATCGTTATTGAATTTAGCTGAGCACGGAACAGTGGGAGATCGTTGACATGCCGTTCATTAACGTCACGAATAACCTATGTATATTAGATAGTCCACTATCATTGATTTAGCATACACAGGGGTGGAGCCTAACTAGAAAAATGCCTGATATTTTTAAAGTTCAGAGCAGCATTGCTATCTTGAGACAATACTCACAAAAGGTGGATACAGGGTGCGCCATCTTTGACGTCGGTATGTAAACATGGAACAACTTTGACATATATCAATCGATTGACTTGAGTAGACATGTTGTTGAAACGTCAACCAAAAAAGTGACACTTTAAATTGAAAACAGACATTCAACTGTATTAACGTGCATTTCATCAGAAATTTTGCGGCCAACACTCACCGTCTGACACTTATCGTTATTGAATTTAGCTGAGCACGGAACAGTGGGAGATCGTTGACATGCCGTTCATTAACGTCACGAATAACCTATGTATATTAGATAGTCCACTTCGAAAATATTCTTCCTAACCTACAAACTTTTGACACTGGTGAGCGAGAATGCGTTAGTGAAAACAAATATCAGTAAAAATCACGAACAGGGAGAATCATTTACACATTCTCGCTCAAAAGCTTGTAGGTTAGGGAGAAGATTCTCGCAGTGGACTATCTAATATAGATTATTTGCGATTAACGCCCAAGACGTTCCCAAGAATTGGTTGAAGCTTCAGTGTTGTTGAAGAGAGAATGTTACTGAGAACTCACATGTGTCGTATCATGCGCGCTCAGCACTTTGGAGTCAGTGAAACCACCTTCTGGCGCATTTTAATAGATGATTTGCATTTATTTCCGTATAGAGTGCAATTGACTCAAGAAATATTGCCGCCAGATGTCGCTTGGAATACGGCGAAACAGTCACTCGAATGGTTGATTTTTGGAAGTAAATTTTGCAAACCGAATTTGCCGCATTTTGATAACGCAGAATCTAAAAGAAATGAAACACCATTGTGTGATCGTTTGACAATTTGGACAGGCATTTGCGCCAAAAACTCTCTTTGCGATACTTTCTTCAGAGAAGACTCAATTAATGTAAGTCCATATAGGCGAATGTCGGCTCATTTTGTCCGCCTATAAATGTATAAAGAAAGTCTGGAGTTGGACGAGACGAGCGATTGAGCTGCCCGTCAACCAATTCAGTGTCTGCAAGGAAAATTCCCTAGGCGTGTGTTGTCAAAAAATGGTGACATTTGTGACACTTTATGCCAACAAGGGTACCCATACACCCAACCTTACCTGACTGGCCATGCTGAACTCCAGATTTGACCTCTCCGGACTTATTTTAGTGGAGTTACGCCAGCAAGCCCTAGACCCTTGACGAGCTCAACGCCTCAAGACAAGCATTCGTGCCGAAATCATCGCTATACCGCCTGAGGTGCTCGAAAAAGTGATGGAAAACGCAGCGATCACGATCATTTTTCTTTGATCAATGGAGGCGACCACTTGATTGATGTTGTATTCAAAAACTAGTCCAAAAAGGGTTTAAATATTCAAGTTAAATAAAAGTACCTTATATATGGAAATTGGTTGTTTCAAAGTTATTAAATATTCACATGCCGGCATGCAAGATGGCGCACTCTGTGCACTGTTGTGATTGAATTGATCTCGTTCTGTGAAAAGCGTTATGAGTATGTGACCCACAGAAGCTAAAAGGTTGCATACTTCTGTGTTCGTACACATGTACAAAATTATGTATTTCATAAATTATAACACAAGTCATAACGTCATAAATTGAAGTGAAGATTGTTTAGAAAAGAAGTTGCTTTTGAGTCATACTTATAGGCGCTTAAATAAATGGTGGATGATGTTCGTGTGTGCTTTTGCCGTTAACGGTTATGATACAAATTTGAACTGGATTCCTTCAACAATTGTATAGTGTCTTCTGGAACATTTATTTTAGTCATTTCCTCCATAAAAGTTGGATGAGCCTTACTGCTCTAGTGACGGCTCTGAATAAGGCTCTTGATTATGTGAACTATTTTAATATTTCTCCTGTGTCAATCTATTGATCTTGAAGGGGACCAGAATTAGCTTTAATTGACAACTAAGATCGGTCGCCGACAAATTTTTATCAAAGGCGTAGTATTCGCAGATCAAAACGCCATTAGGAATTTGTTTGCCCCAATTTCGCTGATTTTTATCTATGGCATTCCTTAATTGAAAAAGACTCAATGAATTTACAAGACACTGCTACGAAAAATGATAAGCAAATATAGGGTGAACTGAAACTCTCTCCAGATAAATTTATTCAATTAAATGTTCGAATAGATTTACACATTTATACATTTTAAAGGCATTTAACTTCTGGATAAGAGAAAACGTGAAGGTGCAAGAGCTCACCAGTATTTTGGAAAACAAATATCCAAAAGGCGAAATCGAAATATTAAAGCTCATCTAAAAACCACCGGCTTATATAAAATTAAGTTCATGAAAGCGTAAGAAGAGTTCAATGAGAAGCTTTAACAACAAATCTTGGCCAATCTAGCTGCCAAAATTTTGCATTATCATCTCCACGTGGTAACTTCTGGAAAGCTACACTAACGATGAACATATGCCAAATCCGTCTACACATGTGTAGCTGACAGGCGCGAGCACATCTGGATGAACTTCAGCAACCATGTTGGACCGCACGAGGCATCTCTTGCTGAGCTGTACTGTGTCTCAGAAATCTAACAAGAGCCCTCAGAATGAGGATGGAAGGCGAATGAATTTCTAAATACGGAATCAATGGCGGAATTCTTGGACGGTTTTTGGCAGACACCTTACAAGAGCTACTTCAACATACTCGAAGCTCAAGTCTGTAAGGATTTCCATGACTTCACCAGGGTTATGGATTTGAGATAAACCCGAAATGAGATACTGATATCGGTCTCTAGGGCTAAAAACTATGGAACTGGCTGTCCAAGTTGTTGGTTGTAAGAGTAGACATCAGCCTCGAATAACAACAACGATCCCCCGCATTTCGCAATTCGACCCGGAATCTGTCCTCTCGCAGTATAACGGAGATATTACTGCGATCCAGGAGATACGATGGATAGGTATGCAGAAAAGACGTAGCTGCGACATTTATTACAGCTGTCCGGATGTGGTTTCGTTGTGGAAAGTCGGCTACGATCAAGAGTTATTGATTTTAAGCCGAAAAGCGATCGCCTGGCATCAGAGCTATAATCTTAGACATCAGCCTAATGTGTGTACACGCCCCTACTGAAGAAGCGGAAGGCCCTGCCAAAGAGGAATTTTATGACTTCCTGGACGGAGCCTGTACGGAGTACGTTTTAAAATTCATACTGGGGGACTTCAATGCGAAAATTGGTTGGAAAAACATCTTTGGCGGGTTAGTCGGTAAACACAGCCAACACGATACGACAACAGAAAACGGTTTCCGACTAATCGACTTTGCAGCAGCTCGTAATAAGGAGATAAGTAGCACTAGGTTTGCTAGGCTAAGAATCCACACAGCAACTTGGCTTTCCTTTGACGGTCGGACACGCAACCAGATTAACTACGTGCTAATCGACGCAAGGCACGCATCCAACATCTTGGAGGAAGAGGGTGACAGAAGATGCAGACAAAAAAGTGCTGCAGCGCAAAACAAGAGCAGCAAGAGTGGAATACCGAACGAGAAGAAGGGAAGAGGAGAGAATCCTGCGTAAAAAGAAAAGGGACCACGCAGTTTCCCAGCTTAAGGATATCGAGGAGTCTCTCAAGCGTAACAAAATCCGGAATTTTTATCGGAAAGCCTAGTAGCTGACTCCAAATCCGAACCAACTGATTCTATTTAATATGTCAAAGAACCCACACATCAAAGCGGCATTGTGGTTTGCGCATGAGTGTTGCCGTTGTTGGTGTTACCTCCAACAAAGGGTTTCCCTGCTTTTTTAAAATCCAATTTCATCAAATATAATACCTCTAAAATCTTGCTGAAAAGATAAAGAATAAAAAAATGCATTAAAAAAGACAAGACTGTCATAATCAATAAATTTCCCCAATCCCCGTATTACGTACATATGCAATAATAAACCAGACATTGATATCACCTTATAAATCTTGGAAAACACCCAATGCAGGCAACAACACTCCAAGATTTAAACAACATTAATTAGCTAAGTCGGAATCATTTCCACGAAGCATAAAATCAAAATAGAATTAAATAATAATAACAAAAAAAAACCAGTGTGCATTATTTAATGAACAATTCTTCGGAACCAAATATTTATGATGATTTGACATTTGGCCTGTTTCCCGCTTTGATGCTGCCGATGGGAAATGCCGGCCATCATCAAAGCATATCGCCGTATGCACTAGACGCACTGGAATCGCTAAATTTTTTTTTCGTTCAATTTTATTTATATACAAGGTTTGAATTTACGTCACCTTTTTTTCCAGACGTCAAATCTGTCCAAACTAGAGCATCTATTGATGATAAAATCAAACATGTTGTGAGCAACTAAATGCTCCACCGAACATGGGACTTCCCTATATGTAGTATAAAGAGCCATTCGTATTCGTTTTTGCGACTCACACTATCCGCCGGCTGTATGATGAGGGATTATGTAACTCCACCGCAGCACGGATTTGCCTTTCAATTTCAATTCAATTTGAATCAGGAAAGCGAGAGCAAGCAAAAAAAGATTCTCTCTCGCGTAGATACAACTCACAGTTCGGATTCATTGATGTGGCTGAAATGAACGAAATTTTGCAATTAATAATCCCCTGTGAAGGGAGGGTGTGTGTGCGCCCACTTTGACTACAGTCTAGCGAAAGTGATTAAGAGGATCGGATTACCCGCCGATCTATCGAATGGATCGAATGAAAGAATTGAGAAATTAGCCTCTCAATATCCGATGGAGATGTGCAATTGTATCTTGTTTGTCTTTTTTTTTTTGGGAAATTTATCTGATATCCTAGTAAATTTGTTGACCGTATTATCTAATTAGCCAGAAAGAATTTTACAAAAAAATGAAACAATAATTAGTTTGTCACGTTTGCTTACACTTCAATAGAACGGTGGGACACAAAACTATTACTCGGGGTGGTCACGCTCACGGAGATACTAGCTCAGTTTGGAACACAGCTCGTGGATAAACTAATGTGTGAATATTGCTCATTGCCGTTTAGATAGCTTGATCGGATTAGAAATAAAATTGGAAAATTGGAAAACGACTTTGTCTAATTTGCGGAAACCTTTAGTTTAATAAAGGGATTTTTTTTTTCGTTCACGGGCTTTGTTTGGTGACTCATGTTGGGGGGAACTACCCTTAACAATCAGTGAGGGAATTTTATATTTATGAGAGCTAAAGGGAAGGTCCACAAATTATAATTCATGAGTTGTTTGCGTCTGTTGTGCAACCCTGAAACAGAATGCGAGCGAGTCTTAATGTATTCCTTAGATATTCTTAGAAGCAGTATTTTCCACCTCTACTGTACAAAGTCTTTTCCTGAGAAATTTATGATTTAAGACAATTTACTGTTCGAATATTTCATGCTTCTCACATTCCTTTTCTGGGCATAGACTCATTTTGCTAAGGTGACACCTCAAGTCAGAGTTGCCAGTGTGGAAGCTTACTAGGTTCCTGATACTGTGAGTTGATTTATCATTTCAGCTCCGGACCATTATAGTAGAAACACATTAACACATAAACACAGCAACGACAACAGCACACAACAGACTTAGCACGATAATACCAACAACAACTTCAACTTCAACAGCAGATTTAGGACTTAGGTCTAACTTTAAAGTTGCTGTTGCTTTGGTCAATGTGGTCTGTTCCATTGAAGAGCATTGGCTCTAAAAAATTTTCCACGGATGCTGTTGCTGTGTCAATGTGTTTCTACTATTAGTCCGATAGAGCAGACGAAATTTGCGTTTCCATTTGTTAGTCAACGTTGTGACTGGAGTTTATGTCCTACGAACGCAGGTTCTGAGCCAGCACCGGTTCATATATAGATTTGATGTCTTAGTGTCCAAGCCTCAGATAAGTTTGTCCTGGTTATCTCTGTGAAGAGATTCTAATGCACTGTCTTAGAAACTATTGTTAAGGAAAAGATTTCCGTCTGTGTTTGATCAGAAGAAGTCAGTTCATCAGTGAATTGAGCGCAGAGCTTTGAGAACTGATACCTCTGTCAGCTTTTATGTCAGTAAATGTCAGTATCTAATAAACGGTCTTGTATTTGTTAGAAATTGTTCATTCTTTTCTGACAAAATATAATGATTTGGTCGGCATTTTATTTTAGTATGAAATGTGTTGGTTTGTTTTTATGTGGAAGAACAAATAAGGAACCATAATTGAATCATATCCAACGAATTTACTAAAACTTCAGTCATACTTTGCCTTTTTGCCCATTTTTAGATCACTTTCCTCCATATTTCCCACATCTGGCATCGCTGTCCATAGACAAACTAATATATGTAGATCGTCTCCGATCGATTTGACGTGTGGCTCCCCCAAGCTCAAAATTACCATCGATTTCGAATGTATTCTGACGTTTCCGGCAAAATCAAATTTGAGCTCACGCACACATCGCAGCCATTTTATAGAGTCATTCTGTACAAATTGTTGTTGTTAATTAAATGCCAAAGTGAAAGAAAACTCAACGAAACTGAGGGAATAGTCTTTACGTGTGTAATATGCCAACTGTGTGGCTACATTGACCATCGCTGTATGTCATTGGGCTTTTCGATAGATTAATGAGTGCTTCTTCTTATATTTAGGACAAAGTTATACACCCTTGTCTGTATAATGTATTGTAATATACCATGAGCCTGTTTTGATGATGACTCTTGACTACGTAGTAAAGAGTAATGTCGTGTCTACATGCAATAGTGCTCACTCCTGCACTACTTTGATAAAGTACAGGGGAGGGAATGAGTAAATTGAAACACTTCTGTATTTTTTGTGCGTTCTCTCGTCCAAGTACTCATTTTATGTCCGAACTACCCTCCTCAACGATCGAACTAGAAATGATAAAATGGAATAGGGACGGAACATTTCGGTAATAGAACGCGACTCTCCTCGATTTTTCTATTTTCTTCATGACTCTCCCCCTCTCTTTACCCCTCACTCTTCTTACCCATAAACTACCGACATAGCCGAGTTTTGAGTCAGCATCTAAACAGGCTCCATGAAAATCAGTCATCAATCAATCAGTTATGAAGTCAGTCACATATTAGTCACGGGACATTAGTGACATACACGACCTTGGATAGATCACTTTAAAATTTGCAATGTGTGTCAAATAAACAACATTTGTGTTCTAATAACGCACAAAACACTTCGAATTAAACGTGTTAAATCTGTTGGAATAAAATGTTCTCTCAGCTGTGTAAATATTCTCTGCACTACATTACGGTTTAGATAATTATTTAATTTAATTATATTTATACTTGCGCTAGAACTATTTTGAAATAGCTCAAGGGCTGAGTGACATCACTTCCGATTTATTCGTCATACAAAAGTAGACGTATTTAACGAAGGATAATTGCTTGTGATCCTTTATGATGGGGCTTAATGCTATTAGTTGCGGAACAGAACGCATATGTAGATTCTAGGCTACCTCCGGCATGAATCCTTCTCTATAGACACAATTTTTAGAGAATGAGTACCATCGGGTTCTTGAAAACTCATTAAAGTTAAATTTTGTTCTCATTCGTATAGAGTTAATCCTTAAATTTGAAAATTTCAGGGACATTCCCCTATATCCCTGCCTGCAGCATGCATCACTGCAGGATACATTTAACCCTGGAATTGCTGTAAAAAAAAGTCCCTTATTAAGACCACCCAGATAGTGATATAAACCTCAGGTTGTCCATCAATTCAACCTTGCTTGAGTCATCCAGCTCCGACAAGAGATGACTTCTAAGTTCTCTTATTATTCTGCAGATAGGGCAGGGCATTCACACAACAGGTGACTAACAAATTTGACATCTTTTCGTTCCTGCAACCCATACAATAGATATTATGAATCATAGCGAGTTGTTTCCTGTGAAAACCAAAGGCACTAAGTTTAACCAGAATTGATGACCTCTTCTTCCATCGTTGCACATGTCTCCAGGTGAGCCCAGTGTCTGTTTGTGGCTTCATCTTTCATCTTCTTCCGTAAGGAATTGATTGGGACTCCCACAAAAGGATCCTGCGATAGGTACTGCTTCGGACCCTCTCCTAGTCAGCTCGTCAGCCTTTTCGCTTTCTTCGATATCCATATGCCGTGGTCACCGCATTGGTTCTGGATATCCTGTTTAAGAGTGATTTGTTGAGTCTCACAAACCTCGACCTACTTCCTGCCTGCCTTACTGCCCATTCCCAACCATTCAAAACCAAATATTGTCACATATCGTACGGTAAGGACTTACAGTTTTTGCTTTACGAGGAACTTTCCTTTTTATTATAAGCCCAAAGGAGGGGACATACGATATGGATATTTATATAGGGATCGGGTCATGAACCGGGCACAACCATACGACGACGTAAGTGGCAGCGGATTGGTCGCACTCTCCGAAAGGGTGACAGGTCCATAGCTAAACAAGCGATGCGGCGGTCCTTGGAGACCTTGTCGCAGAACAGTGGAAAAGCAACTGTGAAAAATGCACACGATGCGATGGTGCGTAGGCATTGTTGAGGCTCTAGGACCCCTAAGTTGGACACATGAAAATCATTGAACGAATTCCTCTGCTATCAAATCCAGCAGTGTGCCTCTCAGACTTAATGCCTAAGACAGTTCATCTCCATCACCCCTTTGAGGTCGATATCCCAATCCGGAGATCCTGGGACAATCAGCTAATCCCGCAAGCATCCTCCTCAATAGGTTGGTGTACTGACGGATCAAAGATGTCAAGTGGGTCTGGAGCTGAAATCTCTTGTCCAAACGAAACGGTTCGTTTCGAGTCATTATAAGCTAATGTTGACAAGTATGTATACTATCTGCAACAGTCAAAGATCCGCAAAACAGTGTGAAGATTCCGCAAAATTGTGTTCACCTATTCAAGTATGAAAATGTGGCTCGTGTTCTGCTTGTAAATGCAAAATTATCGGCAACACGAATAGTTCCTTCATAAACAATTCTGCTAAGATACGAGTATTAAAATGCAAAACTTTATCGCCTGACGTTTGAAAATAAAAAGTGCTTCAATATTACAAATAAAAAAGACATGAGCGATCTTCACACGTAAAATAGTAAATTATAAATAAAGTATCATCTCTATTAATTAAAGTGTAATCATAAATTCGCGAGGATCAAACAACAACGATCTGACATGACTGATGAATAAATTTCAACCGATCGTAGTTTCGTTATTCTTCATTGATCATCCAACCTCCTGCTAAGAGCTCAGCATCATATTATTTTTGGATTCCAAGTTTTGTGCTGTTTTTTCCCTAAAACAAATAAACAAAATCCACATAAGCAGCCGCAGACTATCATACATCGATCATGCCCGCGCCCAGATGTGCGGTGCAAACGACGATCAACGTCACTGATCTACAGCCAAGTGTAGAGCTCAAAAAAACTATATAGCTCAGGCTTTTTTTTTTTTTCAAATAAAAAAAAATAAAATAAATGTTGCTATTCCAAAACTTCCAGTGGTCATGGGAGCTACACCGCAAAGTTAACTTACGTGATCGTCGAACCGGTGTTTGATCATTCTCAGTTTGACTGCGGTAGCGATCAGTTGTGAATCTTTCTCTAGCTCGTTCGCTTTTTTTTTTTTTTCTGTTTCCAACAAAAAAAAAAATCATATACCGGTCATTATTTAGTGTTTGTTTTTGTGTTGTTAATTTATTTACAAAAAAAAAAAAAAATAGTTCATAAGACAAGTGATATAAAAGGATTTTTGCTTTTAGAGGTTATTCTCTGGCGATCATGTCGCGAATTTTAATCGTCGGTTTTTGCATTTTGCAAATTTCTATCTTAGTCCACTGCAACGGGTTAGTACATTAAAAAAAATATATATATTTAAATAAAAATTATATCTATACTTAAGAGTGTAATTGTGTTAATTTCTTTTTTTCAATAAAAATAAAAAAAAATTGTTTATTCTCTCTGAATGTGGATTTGCCGGTCTGTCATGTTTCGTTGGAACTAGATTTGTGTTTTTTTGTTGTTTTTATTTTTGGTTGATGGGATCTAGGAGGTGAACTTGAGATAAAGATACGAATTCTCGTTGAACATGAATAAATTGAATTTGTTTATTATCTCTGGGATGGCATAGCAATTAGATGACCTTTTTTTAGTGAAATGAAGTAATCATAATCCTTATCAGGTTGAGAGCTGGGAATATTTTTAGTCGCCATTTTTGGGTATTCGATTCGGTCAGTGTGTCTCAATCATAGGTATGCTGCTTCCGTTGACGGAGGTGAAGTCTTATCTTAATGGATTTTACATTTTTTTTTTTTTAAATTAATCTCGTTTTTGTCCTAAATTTTTGAGTAGTTTTTTGGTTTTGTGAGATGTATTATGAGACGTGCAAAGGTTTTTCTTTATCCATCGGATCGGTCATCTATGCAGGTATTTTGTACATGCTGCAGCTGCGATTTTGAATCCAACAGGTACAGGATAGACGTTGCACAAAAAAGGATCAATAAGGAATTGTATAACAATAGTTGCTATTGTACCTTCAAGACACAATGTCTTCGTATCACGTCTGTGCTTGGCTCCTTATAAGAAACAGGTAGATCAATCTTTGTAACGCCGAAACAAAAGTGTTGCATGTGCATGTCCTTACCTTACTTAGCTCAGGTTTTGTTAGAGGTCTTTTGATTACAATTTTTCGTAATTCTGGACTGATCTTCAACACTAACCCCAAAAAGGTGATCGAGATCAAAAGCAAATATCGATTGTTCAGTTTACTTTGAAAGATTACCCGCAGTATTGAAAGTGAAAATGGAATAGAGAACGTACCTAATTCATTTGCTAAGCAATGCAAGAGTATTAGACTTAGAAAGTAGAAGTATTAGAGAACTAGGAAGGCTTTTTTAAAATATTTTTTTATTACATAGATAAAATTTGTCGAAATAAGATAAAAAAAAGGACTACGGCCGGCCACGAAAGGCGTCTATTTAGGGAAATATTTACATTTACATAGAGCTTAGACTCTGGGTAACAGGTCAGCTTAGGCTTCAGCTCCTAGGCAACACCTGTCTATAAAACAATACACCAAGTCTTAAGTTAATCTTTGAACAATGCTACACAAAGTTTCCGACTTAGTTTCACGCTTTTGATGACTGGTGTTATACTTTCCGAGTAGTTGCCTCACAATTTTCGAAAGAATTTTATCATTTTCTTGTTTTAAAAAATTGCTATGAATAATTTCGAACATTTTTGACAAATTGTGTAGATTTTCAAAAGGCACAAAGCTAAAGTAAAGTAAGATAATTGAGATGGGATCTGGATCCTGGCTCTTTTGACTTATTTTAAAACTCATTCAAGATGCCAGTGCTGGTGATAAAGTCAAAAATTTCCTGGTTGAGCTGACAGATTAGGTGGAATTTATCTAAGTAACAATGACACTGTATTCATTGCAACTTCTGTATGGACAGATTGTTTTACTGACTGATTGCATATGTAATTATGTTTATTAAGCTAAAGTAACCTTCTGAATATGTAAGACTAGACAGACAGGTCTTCTTAATGCTTGAACTTTGTTTTCCAGCTAAGGTTGTTCAAAAGTATCAGAACAAAATTTCTTTCTATTACTTTTCTTTGCGTAAATTTCTCTACGTGTAGGAGTACTTAGTAGACAGATGCATCCAATGAGCTGTTATTGCTCATCACAATCAGCTTCTTATTCATTTTGGATAGATGATGGAAGCTCTTGCATTTTGCGCTTGTCTACGTATCGGGATTTTCCTGCGATTAAAAGAGCTCCATAAATTGACCTCTTGAGATTATTGTAGTAAACAAAGTCAAAGTGGTTTGCTTCGATGGGACAAGAAACTTCAGAAGTAAACACTTCAAAACAATTCTGCAAAACTCTAGCTTTGTTTCGACTAGTTAGTCTAAATGGGTAAAATATAATAATGTCAGATGTCAAGTCGATAAGAGAGATTAATTGTTTAATAGCAGATTGTCTAAAAGAATACACACAATATAGAATATATTGACCACAGCAACAGAAACGCTAACTTCGATGTTAAGGCTCCACCCCAATGAACATTGGGAAATGCTTCGTTCTGCTGTTTAGATTAGTCTTTAGTTAAATTACTTTTATTTTACGAAAAAAGGAATACTTCAATACTTCACTTTATTTTTCTTGAGAATTTTTTCAAAAAAATCAAATAGCCGATGATGGTTTGGCTTAAGGCAAACTTTACAATTGTGTTTTCAATAGAAGTTCAATTCAAATTCAATTTGAAGTCAATTTAAAGCTTTCAAGCTAGGTGTCTTGTTTTTAAAAAAGTTCCTCAATTTCTACAATAAATCCCAGCCTCGTCTGTCATTTAGAATATTAGGTAATGATTTTCTCCAACTCCAATGCACGCACTCCAAGGTACTGAAGGTGAAATTACTTAAGAACAGGACATCTTGCGATGAAATGAAACACATCTTCTTGCTCGCTAAGGTTAAACAGGTCACCCAATAGCTCTGTTTGTAAATACACACTGGGGGCCATATATATATTGCTTGTATACCAATCTGTCAAATCGAAAATTCGTTGTCCGACATTTTTCTAGTTTCCAATTTACGTACGTATGGTAGCGTTCAGAGGCTCTGTTCAGCTCATGGACGAACGATTGACTCTTAAGTTCTTAACTGGGTGTTGCCGTTCAAGTGTAAGGTTTGAGGTTGAATTTTTGTTAATGCCCAACAATGATTGAATTACGTATCTAGACGTAGGCTACCGTACGTAGTCATGCGAATATACAAAAATTTTAAATTTCATCCATAATGACTTTTCGCTGAGTGGCCAAAACTACAAGTACTTGCTAAACTAGAGAAATTTGAAAGCTGTTAAAATTTTGTGCTGCTAAACCTTGCAATGATGCTGTGTTTGTTTAAACAGTTGCCAAAATCTCACTTACTTCGAGTTTTGTGGTAAGTTCTCCAGGTTCTTTAAGTTTTTATTCACTTTTTGCTCCATGCCTTGAGAAGGGTTTAATTCCATAAGGAGAGCTGAGTGGGTGTCTACAGTGTGTGAGTGACAGACAATAACTATAGGACACACGATCGTGTTTTCTTAACTCAAATATGAGTGCGTTCAGATTGTGACAGCAACATTTATGACATAAGCCATCGGTCGCTTAATGCAATTGACGTTTAACTTGCCTTTGCTCCCTAAAAGAATTAGTACTGACACTTTTACTAAAGTTATCATTAGTTCTATTGGAATTTGTTTTAGTTGCTAAAAATGATGTTGCTCTGCTAATGTATTTCACATTAGAACTTCTGTCTATTTGATTCTGATTCAATCAGCATCTAAGAACTTAAAATTGTCTTGTGAAGCGTAGATATTTTGAGACAACAACAATTTTATTTCACTTTCTGTCAGTAAATTATGCAGATATGTATTTTAAACCATGAGTCGTTAAGGTACACATCTGTCTATTCATACATTTACATATTACAATGTAAATTTTCACAACGTATATGACTTAAGTAATAATTCAATTTTCACCATGTAACTTAATGACCTCCTTTAGGGGTATCTCGTGAACAATTTCCAAGTCGATAAGAATCTGAGTGTGTTAATTTGTTTATTATTTTTAATGTCTTTTTCTTTTGCTTGTATCGTCTGTCAATCAGAGTGTAATTTAACTGGTAATTGTGTCGTGTAGTACATGTGTCTCTCTGTTTGATAAAACTGAGGTCATACTTTACTTTGTGTGCCTTCAAGACTTTTCTCTAAAGATTTGAATTTTAAAATCGAAGAAAGTTAGTGGGATGAGATTTTATAAATTAATTATGTGTTGTTTATAGTTTTTGCTAATATACATTGCAAATTAGTCTGCAAATAGAATAATTTATTAGACAGTATAGGAGATTATGGAGACACCACCTACGCAGGAAAGCGAAGAGGCTATTCACCTTTTGTAATTAAATTTAAGAAAAAAAACGTAGCCTTAACCAAATTTAGACTTTTTCTTAGCTAATTTAGTGGATATCCGGCTTGATGGGTCTGGTGTATGAAATGTATGTATTGTTGAGGTTATTGGCCGAATCGGGTTTTATCTTATGTTAGAAGAATGGATGATGTAATTTTTTGAACTATTGTCGTGGTCAGTGATAGGAGAATTTTAAGTTTATGTGTTTCTTAAAGAAAACACAAATTTATACCACAGACTAACTTGGGTGTAGCTAGCTAGCGAATATCTACCTACCTAGAACGAACTGTGTAAGCGTTTTATTGAGAAGAGTTGCAGTCATCTATCTCTACTGATTCTATGGGCAGTTGATTTGTCAACTCCTTGATATTTCTTCTGTCACAGCGATGCACATCTGTCATCTTCATCCGAAACTAAATATATTCCTGTAAGTTGAGAGTCCCTGCACTTCGAGAGCTCAAAGCTTTAGTGGTTCGTTGTGGCTTCTACTGGTATCCTTAGAAAGCCACAGTCTTTGTCTTCCCTAAGCGACCGAGAATCTTTCAAGGACTTTCTCTTATATGGAAGTGTGTAGTGACCTGCTGATTGAGTCCACGTCCAGAGATGATTCTTTAGCTCTTACGGCGCTGTTGGATCAGGATGTTAAATTCTGTGTTGGGTCCTATGGATCTTTGACCGACATTACTGCGCAACTGAACAGTCGCTATCAAAAGATGCTAATATCATACCAATTCCATATCTGCTTTGTCTGTTTCGGATATATTGAAAATGTCTCTACAATGCCTACGCCTCAACTGTTCCTGAGTAAGGAAGCTTGGTTAGCTATGGACCTGTCATATCGGATGGCGAGAATGTGTGACTTGATTTGATTTGGATTTGAATATCCTTAAGATGTAGCGTAGGCACCTATTGACAAACTTGTTCAGCTTCCTCGTGATTGACTTGGTGGTCACCCTCCAGGATTACAAAATTTAAAGAATCTTTCACCGTAGCTATTTTGTGGTTGCCTAAACTGTATCTTCCCTTAACAAATTTCAGTCGTCCATCGTCGCTGTCACTCTTAGCGCGCAACTTATTGTAGAAGATCCCCTTTTTGTCCTGCGAAAAGCCATTCGTAGGGGCGTCACATTATATTATCGTTACGTACTCTTGCACGGAATCTGGATGTCAAAATTTTATCAAGAAATTAGGCCTGGCATGCTCTTAGTGTTAGCAGCAATTCAACTCCATATCTACTAGGTCTCCGGAAGGTCTCTGAGAATAGAGGAGAGCAATGACTGTACTTGGTCATCTAACAAATCAAACCCGGACTGTCTTCGAAGTAGAGGAGGGCCTTGTAAAGGATGACACGAGAAAGGAAAGAAGAAGCTCATACGGTTAACAAGGCTTAGCTTAGTAGCCCTAACTTAAGCACCACCAATTAGTACGTCAATTTTCCACGGAGTGCAAGTAGCAACACACATTGCCCAGGGACCACCACGAGGATGTAGCAAGCTATTGTTCAGTGCCTTCCTGCTTTGTAGCTTGGATTTTCCGATTTCAATCGTGCAATTTTCAAGAATGTCACCCAAGGAAAGGTTCAGCTAAGGCTTAGTGTTTGGGCCACAATTCTTAAGGAATACTTGCTAGATATGAACCTGCCCATATTTTGTGTTCCTTGTCATTTTATTCGTCGGCCTCTAAGGAGACATAAAGCAGAAACATGAGTTCTGGAGGCTGGTGAGATGTGCTTTTAAATCATTACTTGTCTGGCTTCTAACTGACTTTGCTCTTAATTCACGATATGGTTGGCACTCAATCTTGTTGGGAGTACTGTGTACTTCTACTGATTTTCGCACGATGAAGTAATACTGAGGATGAACTTTGCTTTGTATTTACATAAGACATCATTGGGTGATCATATAAGACACTTACGTCAAACATCTTAAGTGCCTGACAAGTTATACTTGACTTCTAACGTTGTTAACTCTCATTAAATAATTATTTATGCATAACTAAAAAATTAGAAATTCCCACAATTCTATAAATTAGACAATATCTATATTTTATAATAATTATTTCTTGTCAACAAAAAACGAGTTGGATGCATCTATATCTTATGAATTGATTATTACTTCCAAACTTGACTCGAGTGTCAAGTCAAAGATTTATTCTCCATTTGCACCTTAATGGTAGACTTGAATCTACTCAAAATAATTGAGAGTATCTTTTCTTTGCGTTGCAAATGCAAACAAGTACTCATATGTGTACATATGTCCGCATCTCTGACAACAAAGCTACATTAATTCAGTCCACAAGTCTACTGTTTCATTAGTGCTTCCTCGAAATCGCTTTAAAGCAAAAATCCCCCTTGGTTACATCACATTTCGTGAAAAAAAAAACAGATTCTCTCAATTAATTGTGCAAATAATCACCCAGTTTTTGAATCCAGAGACAAATACAAAATTTTTTATTATGATAACGAGCTGCACCATTGCATAACCAAACAACTTGAGCTGAAATCAAATAAATTTTTGCTTTTTTTTTTTAACTCGACTCCTGGGGCCATCACGAGTGACAGACTGGACACCCAGACTGAACCCCCAATCATCGATCGAAGAGGAAAAGAAGCCCAAAAATAAAGTTGTAAACACAATTAATCCGCAGTCAAGGTGGCTTTAATTATTCCTCGGTTTTTTGCGTCAACAAAAAAACATGTTTAACTTTTTACAGACTTTTTTTTTGTGAAGATCACAAAGCGTGATGTTTTTTTTTTTAACAAAAATACGATAAACAAAAAAAAGTCACATAAATGTAAAAAGCAAAGAAAAAAAAAAACTTCCGAAATCCATTTGGAAGCGTCGTCGTCGTCGGCGAGCATGCGCGTAAATCAGTCATCCTTCAACTTGATCATGCCGCCGGTGCTGGTGGTTTGGTTCGATGTTCTTGAGGGACATCCATAAGTGCATAATAAATTATTCATACACTTGGTGACGTGAGTCTGATTATGCACGTCGAGATAATAGTGTAAGAGAGCACGTACCCTGTACAATGTTGTACAGCGAAAGTATCTATCTAGATACTTTGCGGTTAAATTTATTGCTAATTGAATGAAGGTGTCTACAACAAACTTTTTGTGGGTACTACTGACTGGAAATACCGGTCATTGGAAAACCCATCATCTGTGTACGATGACAATGGTTGTTATTATAAATTTACTATGATCAACGGTGTCTGACGGTTAGTCACCAAATGAAGGTTAATGGTTAAGTTGATTGTTTTTTTTTTTATTTATTTATTTAATTTTTTTTGTTTATAGCTTGTTTTGTTTTGTTATTGTTTGCGTTTGTTATTTAATAACTAATTAGCTGTGTTGGTCAGTTAATATCTTCATTATTTTTTTTTTTTTCAAAGCTAATGAATTAGATGAATAATTCTACGAAATGTAGAGTTAATTACATGTTTCAGGCAAAATAACTTGTGTTTTGTTTATTCTAATAACTTGTTAATAAATTAGGGAATCAAGAATCATTAGAAACCAGCTTAATGGGATGCCACCAACAAATGTTTGTTTTGTACAGATTTCTTTATAGACTGAATAATTTTAAGATCTCAAAGTCGTAAACAAAAAAAATTGTTTTCCTGTTAAATAATTGAAAAAAAAAATAAAAATTTAAATCAAACCTCAGTTTTATTTTAGCTAGATGTTTAATAATTTACGTCGAGACTGTACAAAATACCGGAACAAATTTAAGGTTTTAATTTCAACCGTCGCGGCGCCATACAGTCTGTGAAGAAGTTGGTTGGTTGGTTGGTTGAAAGCTGGGAAACACTTGGACCAGTAATAAGTCGATTGGAATACCAAGGATTTTGGGACATTGACTCACCATTACTCGTTAGAATCATTTTGAGCTTCTTATCTTCTAAGCGTAAGAGGCTGTTTATATCGTTATAGTGGCAACCCCCTAGGAAGGTAGACGTTATTGTATCGGCAGACCTCGCCAACTCATAATTAGCACAAAAAGTGCCCTTTCATAGACATGCACTCATGTAGCCTGAACTGATGTGGACTGTCGTGAATCCTTATGAAGGTAGCAAGAAGAGAAGTTATTATACAAATCCACCCCATTGCATTGAGAAAGTTAATAACGCAACACGCAATGTCGTAAGCCAAATAGGTAGTTACCACCCTTGAATCCGAGATGGAGCCACATTACAAAATGGCTACCGAATTGGGAGAAATTTCCAACTTTGCACCAATTTGACTTGGTGGCACAATCCCTTTTAATTGACGGCGTGACCAAGCGTGAACGTAAGAAAGTAATCAAGTAATCAAGGGAAACATATGTAAGAATAACTAACCTCTTTATAGAGACCGGACGTTTTCTTGGTTAAATTCCTTTGGTTTAGTTGATAAATTGCCGCGATCGCTAATCTGCGACAATAGTCCCCAATGCGGATCTCCACTAATTCTGTTAGGGTATTAAAAAAGGGTTTACCTAGTATAAACAGTCTGTCCCTACCTAGAACCGGACATTCACGAAAGAAGTGAATGGTTGTTCCCTGTTCGGTGGCGATATAGCAGTTGCGGCAGTGAGCATGAAACCTTATGCCTATTCTGGCCGCATGAATCCCAATGGTCCAGTGACCAGTGAACCATCAAGCGCCCTCTTCGCTAGCTCTTCCGCTCACCCATTGCCCTCGATTTTGCTGTGACCCGCTACCCAAAGAAAACAAATACTGAACCTCTGAGCTGGTGTAGAGAGTTCCTCCTTACACTGTTCTATCAACTTTAAGGATGTGATAGCAGATATAATAGCCTTGATAGCCGCCTGCCTGTCAGGGATGGATATAGTATTAGAGGGCGAGGAGATTTGCTTAAGTAGATGGCAAGCCTCACGTTCAGCAAGCACATCAGCCTGGAAGATGCTGCACGAATCCGGAAGCCGGTAGGAAATACAGATTTTGAGGACTTTGGAGAATACCCCCTCCCACGCACCACAGTCAAATTTTGAACCATATCGGTGTAAATTGTTGTTTCGAACTCGCTTGTCACCTCGCTCAATTCCTTCTCCTCCCTGGTTGGGAGTATAGCCATGACACTGTTACTAAAGTTCACTTCGGATATAATATATAGTCGGTAGAAGAAGCTAGCAGATCCCTTAGTAACTGCCTCAGGATATTGCTGTGACCATAAGGTCTAGTTACCCAGCATCCTGTATCTCTTAGTCTAACCGCACTACAAGAGGATAGAAACATGATATGAAGGTCGAGTGGTAGCAGATAAAGTATTACGTTCAAGGCTTCGGTTGGACATATTCTCATGGTCCCTGTTGCGCCAATAGCCCCTGTTCTCTGCACTTTATTAACAAGTCTGATGTTGTAGTCTTTTCCTAACGCAGGCCATCAGACCAGCGATCGATTGGAAAGTATAGGGCGCACCACGGCGGTTTACATCCATATAAACATCTTCGGACGAACTCCCCACTTCTTGCCAAACGTTTTGCTGCAGGCATAAAAAGCCACACAGGCCTTCTTAACACGCAGCTCAATGTTAAGCTTTTAGCTAAGTTTTGAGTCGAGTTAGACGCCTGTGTACTTTGCGCTGGAAGATAAGGGGAGAGGCAGATTGTTGAGCCATGGAGGCGTGCAGGCGTAAAGATCGGTATTTTGGTTTAAGTGGTAAAGAGTATCAGTTCCGTTTTGGGTTGGGTTGATGCTGAGTCCACATTCAATGGCCTATTTGCTTTACCTAAGGTCCATAATTCCATTGATTACTGAAGGAAACATCACTGATACCATGATTACCATGTCATCCGCATATGCGACAGCCTTGACTTCGTCTCTATCAAGTCTGCATAATATTGGTAATAACCAATTACTAGTAAACTCTTCAACGCCCAGTTTGAGAAGGGCGTCCTGAATCGATTCAGTATTAACGTTATTGAAAGCACAACCAATATCTAAGAAGATGGCTAAGGTATATTGTATAGAAAAGTATTATGTGAAGCTTTTTTCTACCGAAGAGGGTTAGGCAAGTGCAAGGAAAGTGAAGAGTAATCTCCTCCTCTTTTTCATCCCTACAGCTTCTGCAGGAGTCGTTTGCGAAAAGGCAAAGCCTTATTGTGTGCTTGCCTATTAGGCTGTGTCCAGTGATGACATCTGTTGAGAGAATTTGGTTTAGCCGCTGTATATGTTATATCATTTGTTCACCTAAGATTTGTACTATCGATTGCCTCCAGCTCTGGCAGCCCCGACAATTAAATTTTGAACTCCGTAAGAGGTTATCGTTTGAGGGCAACTAAGGAAGTTATAGAGATCGAATCCAGAAACTTAATGGCATTTTGGCTGTCAGAAAAGATATGGATATCACGTTTTTCTTAAGCCACGATAAGACTTCTTTAGTCGCGATAATTTCCGTGGCTACAGTAGCTTGGTAGTCGGAATGAGACCTTAAGATTTTTTGAGAAAACACCACTACCAACTTCGCCCTTGGTTTTTGAGTCGTCAGACAGCCCAAACTAGAAAAAATTGGCCTGGAACCAACTATTGTAATGTAGTCAGACCAATACCCATACACAGTCTGACGAAAGATCATGACCAACCCCAATATTTGCGGGCAAAATGCATGCAGCCCTAAGGTGCAACCACAATTATATTAACCGTGCGATAGCTTATGTCATGATTGAACGAACATTTCTATTCTATTCTATTCACGAGCTGTCAAAATCTAAATCGTCTTTACCTGGCTTTCACACGATGTAGATGCCTTAAACTTTCCACACGAAATTTTCGAATGAAACCGCTCTCTAAGTGTGGAAGCAAAAGTGAACGAAAACTCGACGAAACTGAGCGTCGAGTGCAATATACTTACACTTTAGTTCAGTAACGTCTAGGGCCTTAAGTTCCCAACCCATAGAAGCGATCGACCAGTCGATCAAAGTTTAAAATTTGACATAAAAAAAGCTTTCGCAATTTTTCTACTACCTTTTTTCCCAATCGTAACCCTTTCGTGTCCTTAAAAAAACAACTACATATCTCTCTCTATCTTTGCAGACTTTATTCTGTCATTGGACCCGGTACGCTGAGATCAAAATCTCAATACCACGTAACCGTTTCACTCCATGATGCCAAAGCACCTGCCACCTTTAAAGTAGGCATCACAGGACCAGATCTAAACAAAACAGAAACAGTAGAAGTCCCACCAAAGTCCTCGAAAATCGTCAAGTTCGATGTAAGTATTTCAACATCTCTCAAGGCGACTAGGATTTAATATTTTCCACTTTAGATTCCCAAAATTAAGGATGGTGACTACAACTTGACAGCTGAGGGTGTCTCAGGTATTGAGTTCCAAAACTCGACGAAACTTAACTACTTGGCTGACCAGCGCGCCATTTATGTTCAAACGGATAAGGCGACTTATAAGCCAGGCGATAAAGTACAATTCCGAGTTCTGATTCTGGATGAGAATACTAGACCAGCCAAGATCGATGGTCCTGTTAATGTTGTCATCAATGTAGGTTTCCATAAATTCTCCTTAAAAGGAATAGTTTTATGAATTTTTGTTTGTCCTTAGGATGGAGCCCGTAACCGCATCAAGCAATGGAACGATGTCAAGCTCACCAAAGGTGTCTACGCTGGCGAACTGCAGCTATCTGAATTCCCAGTGCTAGGAGCCTGGAATATTGAAGTCAGCGCTGATGGCACATCTGAGACGAAAAACTTCGACGTTGACAAATATGTCCTGCCAAAGTTCGAAGTTCAAGTTGAAGCACCCAAAGATGTTGCCATTTCCGATGGTAAGATTCGCGTGACTGTGCGATCCAAGTACACCTATGGCAAACCAGTGAAAGGAAAGGCTATTGTCTCAGCAAAGACCTCTTACTACTACTATGGCGGTAATAGTGAGCAACCAAGCGCCGAGAAGACCGTTCAAATCGATGGCAAAGGTCACGTTGAGTTTGACATTAATACCGACTTGAAATTAGACAAAGACCGTTATACACCACCACTGACAATCCTGGCTATTGTCGAAGAGGAACTAACTGGATTGAAGCAAAATTCGACGACTACGGTGAATCTACACCGCGAGAAATACCAAATTCAGGGTGTCAATGCTCCCTACACCTATTATCCGGACAAACCTGTTACCATTAATGTGAGTTTTGCCTCGTTAGTTATAGAAATCCAGTTTAAGGGAAGATATTTGTCCTTCTAGGTTGTTGTCAAGAATCTCGATGGATCTCCAGTTCAGGATACCAAAAATCTTATCACTCTGAGTGTTACCCCACCAGAATACTATTTCAGGAGACCACTTCCAATTCCAGTTGCTTATACTCCTTCTGATGGCACTACAACAGTAGAAGAACCAACAACAACAACTGAAGTACCACCACCACCAAAGACTTTGAATTTTACTTCTCATTTAGACAAGGATGGCATGGCTAAGTTCGAAGTTACTCTGCCTGATGATGGTACAGCTTATTACTCTGTTAAGGCTAGTTACTTGGACTCTACCTCATATGTCACTTCGCTGTCAAAGTTCCAAAAGACTGACGTTCCAATCGATGAGTCATTGAAAGTCACTGTTCAGACAACAAAGTGAGTTGGATTGTTTGTAAAGCGGGGTCGTAGTCTCAAATGTGTTTTTCTTCCTTTTGTTTTTAGGCCAACCTTAGGAAAGGATATCTCTTTAAGGGTATCCAACGTCAAGCCGATCCCATACTTTGTGTATACAATCGTTGGACGTGGTGACATCATTCAAAGTGATATCATTGAGGTAAGTTTGACCACTTTAGTTCAGTGACAGTTCGGGAAGGGTTGACAGAAAACAAGACTAAGGATGCCTCGATTGCAATCAGTGGCTTGAGACCTGGGGTCTTGGCTTTGCTTCTCATCTCGCGAAAAAGAACTTGACATCTGGAGGTAAGGCCAGGATTCAATATAGAAAGACGTCCGCCTATCAGATGTACGCGCAGTTCTACCAACGGAATACACTTTAGCTTCGCCTCTATAAGGCAGCTTCAGCCTGTAGTCAGAACCTAAGAGGCTACGTTCCCAGTTTCATTTAGATGCTGCTCGCAGACAGAGCTACTGGTATCAGCCTTTCAAACAAAAGGGCGTCCAGCAGGTGGTCGTGCTTTTCGGGACAAGAGAGTGGATCTAGTAGCAAACGGACGCTTCATTTGTATGCTACGTGCTTCATTTACTGCAAGATCTGCTGGCGATAGAACTGATTACGTCTGTCGACTTTCCTCTGAGGGCTACCCGCAGCTTTTCTCAGATGTTGTGCGCATACAACAGCCATAAGTAGGCTCTACAGGAGTACACACTTGGTCGTCCTTTATACTTTTTTTTAATTTGATTTGTCGTCGAAGTTCAAGACGTCTTTAGTCTTTAGTTAGACGTCTTACCTGTCAATCGACTGCCTGTCAATTTACTGTCTGACAACTAACTGCCTGTCAACCGACTATCTTTCAATCGGCTGCCTGTCAACCGACTGACTGTCAACCGACTGCCTAGCAACCAACTGCCTGCCAATCGACTGCCTCTCAATCGACTGACTTCCTGTCAATCGACTGCCTGTCAACCAACTGCCTGTCAACCGACTGCCTAGCAACCAACTGCCTGCCAATCGGCTGTCTGTCAACCGGCTGCCTGTCAATCGACTGCCTGTCAATCGAGTGCCTGTCAATCGGCTGCCTGTCAACCGACTCCCTGTCACTGCTCTTGACGTCTATCATTTAAAAATGACACTTGTATTCACAATCCCTTTCATTCCATTTCAGGTCCCTGAAAATCGCAACTACCACGTATTCAAAATCACCCCAACCTTCGAAATGGTCCCACGGGCAACAATCATGATCCACTATGTCGTTGACACTGACCTGCAGTACGCCGAAGAAAGTATTAACTTTGAAAAGGAATTCGAAAACTCTGTAAGTCCTAACAAAAGTATTACACGAGTATTTTTACTTACATGACTCCCTCTACAGATTTCTATTGACCTCCCTGCTCAAGCCAAGCCCGGTGAAGATGTTGAGCTTAAAGTTTCCACAGATCCCGACTCCTATGTCGGATTACTCGGCGTCGATCAGAGTGTTCTCCTTCTAAAGAGTGGCAATGACTTGAAGAAAGACACCATCTTCCAAGACTTGAATCGTTACGAAACCCGCACTCCATGGACCTATGGTTATGGCTCATATCCAGGCACCCAATCCGGTGTTGTCACCATGACCAACGCTAATTTCCTCTACCGCCAAAGTAAGTACCTTACGCTTTTTTTTTTAAGTCCTACGCACGCACATTTTGTCCACAGCAAAGAAAAAAATAGAAAAAAAACAAATCGAAACCCTTCGTTCTATAAATTAAAGATCTGCCAATAGCACTAGCCTTTGGTGTGGTACAAGATCAACCAATTCAATTAGAATCCGACATCGGGATACAGGGAGCAGTAAATGCTGTCAGCGAACCACGTGCTGAAGCGCCAAAACTTCGCAAGGAATTCCCCGAATCCTGGCTTTGGGAAGAATACTCTACTGAGACTAAATCTAAAGGGTTTGTTTTGCCCCCTCATTTCTCTCTGTCTCTCTATCTATCTCTCTCTCAGTTTTTTTTTTGTCTCTCGCTCTGTTTATATGTAAAAAGAAAAAAAAGAGAGAATCCGGTGTTGAGGCAAAATGCAGCATGAAGGTGATGGAAAAAAAATACATTTTGTGTAAACATCCTTGTAAAGGACAACCACTAGCTCTGTACCCCAAAAACACAACACACATACAAACACATAGTCCTTAAAATGAAAAACAAAAAACCTGACTCTTTTTTAGTGAACAATGTCGTCCTGAAAGGTGACGAGGTCCAATACGACTCCGTCGATAGTGCATCGTATGACGATGCCGAAGATGGCACCAGCATCGATAGATTCGAATCGAATGGCAACAGCCCCAAAGCCTCCACTCTAATTGTTCGTTCGAAATTTCCCGAAACTTGGATTTGGCTTGGCGATCACGTGCATAGGTTTGTTGCGTGCTGTTTAACACTCTCTCTCTCTACTTGATGATGGATGGCTTGACTTTACACTTTAACACTTAATTTTAGTTAATTTTTTTTTAACGTTTATTGGCCTGTTTCCACTACCAAAATTTATACCGAATCCTTTTTGCCTAATGTAAATATGTATCCTAATTTTTTTTTTTTTTGATTTGTTTTGTAAGACCTGCACCTTGGCTTTTTGGTTAAATAGGACTGATTTCAAATCCTTACAGTGGACGTCTACTATGAATACGATTTTGTTACGCCATATATTACTGAGGAAGTTTTTTACTCTACGCCATTGACGGAAGAAGCAACAATGATGCCAGAATATTCTGAAGCCTCGCTTGATGACGGTTCTTTGAGGGTTAGGAAGAACTTCATTGAGACCTGGATATGGAATGGGCCTGATGAGTTAGTCTATCAATTGTTTGCACCAATATTTTAAAAATGCACTCACATTTTACTGCACCTACATACATATAAAAAAAGAAATCTATAACAAGTGTATCTTATGGCATACATAAATCTATTTTCAAGTGCTGCCAATACCATTGTATTCGTACTTTTTGGAGAATAGACCGCAGGCCGTTCATGATAATATTGACAATACGACACTGTTGCGAGTCCGTATGGACTTTATTGAGACATGGATTTGGATGAACGCTAGTTCAAGGTATTTTAGATCCAACAGAACCCCTTGTTTGAGGATTGCGGGAACCCTTTGATCCCTGCACAGCACTTGTAGCTAGCTTTCCTTGTATATTTAATCCCCGTAGACGGTTAAAGGCCCTCCCTCCTGTTTATTTATCCTTGAGGTTAAGTCTGCAAGTTTTTTGACTAAACTAGGTCTAAGTCTGGACCCCTTTGGAAGCCCTCCTGCCTTTTTGTAAATACATTTCCTGTTTATTGAGATAACGAGGAAATTGATTTAAATTCCTTACAGTGGACTACGACTATGAAAATGATTACCTTATGTCAAACGATGATGAATACTATGACGAGTATTCAGAAGAAACAACAGTGATGCCAGACTATGCTAATAGTCCTCCTAAGACTTCTTCATTTTCCTCAGAACCGAGTGTTAGAAGTAACTTCATCGAAACCTGGATATGGAATAAGCCTGATGAGTTAGTGTATCAACACATTACAAAAAAAAAGCATTCACATTTCTTTAGGATGCACTTTGTTTTTTTCTGTGAAAAAAATCCCTTTTGTAGTATATTTTCTATTCAAGCGCTGCCAATACCATTGCATTCATTGAATAAAGCATACAAGGCGTTCATAATAGTACATAATGTGTCCTTGTATAGGGTTCTCCCTGTAGTCAACTAAAGATTAGGTGATATCCTGCACTTCTCGATGAAGCCAGTCTTATGTCATGTCTTCGTCCTCATCCTGTTCAATCCCTAGTTTAAACTCTGCAAGTTCCATGAATGCGAAGTCATTCTATGTCATTTTATGTCATAACTTCCTTCCACTAGCAAAACTTACTCGAAATCCCTTTGAGCTTTGGTAAATACAGTGTAAGCTCTCTATAACGAATCTTCAAAGATAGATATAGTCCATATAGAGATAGAGAGATTACAAAGATTTCAAAAACAAGGGAAGGGAATGGACTATCCATGGAATGGACTATCCTTCGCTACAAAGAGAAATTCGTTACAAACAGCATTTGTTGTAAAGAGCTTCCACTGTATATACCGATATTTAAAATTTAAAATTGATTTGAAATCCTTATAGTTTACTATTACGGTACACAATACATAACAACCACGGGTGTACGGACTACACAGATTCCCCGATCAACAACAGCGCCATCTTCGGACACTCCTTTGGTATCTAAAATTTCGTCAATAGAGCCAACTGTTAGAAAGAACTTCATCGAATCGTGGATATGGAATGAACTTGAAGAGTTAGTTCTTATTGTCTTTACACAAAACATATCTATCACTCATTGTTTGCACTTTTTCTTTTTCAAAATTCTACTTTATCTCTTCGTGTATTTGACGGTATTTTTCTATTAGTGTTGCCAATTCCATAGTGTTCATTTAGTAGTAGTGAAATAGTACAATTTGGAGTCAAATGTTTTGGCTGTCTTTTAGGGTTACCTTATTGCTACTTATTAACAGCTTAGATGGAGTTGTAAGCGTCTTCTTTCCTGTTTTCTTTGTTTATAAAGATCCTCTTTTTCGATTTCATTTCATCCCCCCTAAATCTTCTCCTTTTCCACCACTCTTTGCTGCTTTTGGTATTCATTTAAATTTAGATGAAATTAAGGTGGCCTCGCTTAAAGAATTGACTTTCTTAAATTTCGAAATACGGCTGTAAATATATATTAGGTTGCAAAATTTAGTTCTTATTTTTTAAATTTCGATTTAAGCTGATATGCCGTTTAATTTCTAATTGCCTCTTACATTTCATCCAAACTTTACCAAGTTCTCTGTCACAGCTTACAATGCTCACGAATATCCCACATCGGCGAATCGTAGTCCCGAATTCCGAAAAATCTTTTCGATTTGGAAATTTTGTAGAAGCTGTGTACTCGACGCCAAATATCCAATTTCTGAACAAATAGTATTAACGCTCTTATTGAGTTCAAATTATGACATTCCTATGCTTAGCCAAATAGTCTCTTTGGAATATATAATTACAGTCAAAACGACGTATCGGTTATAACGACCGAATTCTTAGGTCCTGGCTTAAGCGGATTAAAAACTTTTGATATCAGTCAAATCGCTTTTGTTTCATTATAACCGATTTTGACTGTACGTACATATTTTGAAATATTATTCTAGATTATTTCCCGTTTGACATACGTGTAGAGTATGAATTAGACGATTTAGTAATGCCGTTGCTTGCTGCGGTACCACAGAGTCTTGATGTGGGTGCTATTGCTGCTTCTGGTGTTTCCACGCAACAAATTGTTCCAGAAATACGTAAAGTCTTTCCTGAATCTTGGATAGTTGATAATATTGAAATGTAAATACTAATAGATTACTTATTTGTGTGTGTGTGTGTGTGTATTAATGGTTGGGTATGTTCTATTTACTTCGTGGTTAACAGGTTCATGGTTTGCTTCCAAACTTTTCAATAACGTCTCTGGGGCACATAACATACAGGTGTGAGAAATAAGGACGACTTACAATATTTTTTCAAAGAATGATGAGATACGATGATACATATCTTTGTAAAACTAGACTGGGTTTCTATGGTCAGAATTTACGTCAGAGAATGTCAGTAAATGTCAGTATCGTGCAAGCGGCCTTATTCATAAATATTAGAGCCAAATTTTACACATTATGATAACGCGTTCATTTCTTTCTGACAGATTGTCATTATTTAGCTAGCGTATGCATAATTTAATGACAGTTAGTATGCTAATAGAAGTATTTGTTTACATGTTAGGAATAGCCATCGGTTATCAAATTTGAAAATGATCTCGACTATTGAATGATTTTGCCGACTATACATCTGACAAACGGACAAACGTTAAGGTGGATTTTGTTTGCAATGTATTCTGTCATTTGGTAATGACAGCTAATAGTTGGGTTTCTGATTGAACAATGGGCTTTCTTTGGATTCTTTTTGATCGCGTATCCAATTTGTCTTTGCCTTCACTTAAGTTCTTAGGTTCTATTTTTCTAAAAGGATTTCCAAGACAATGCTGCTGTAAATATCGATTTCCCAAGACATCTCAAAATTTTTCTCTTATAGATATTGTCTACTACAACCAGCCAGTTGGTGGTTTTGGTGGTAATTTTGGAGCACTGCCACCAGGCGCAGTAAATTCGCCACCAATTGCAGTTCCTCTAAGTATTAATGCTATAGGTATTAAAGGTCCAGCTATTCTGAAACAAGAAATTGTACCAGAGATTCGAAAGGAATTCCCTGAAACTTGGATAGTTGAAAGCGTACAAAAGTAAATACTCTCCTCAAAAAAAATGTATCTTCAAGCACTGCAAATTCTAAGATCTTCCTTAAATTGGTTCAGGGTTTATGTTTTCTTTCTACTGGTTTTGGATTTGTTTTTTTATAGTTTCATTATCTCATTGTCATACACGTAGACCTGTTTTTAAAGAATTTTGTAATAATAACTCCATCCAACAGATGTAAGACGTATAATGGGGGGGCTTATAGCAACGCGTCTGTCTGCAGGTCCACTTCATAAACCCTTAGGTGTATCACTTCACAAAATCAAACAATCAGCGTTTCCAGTAGAATATATTCGAAAAGAGTTTCCCGAAACTTGGATAGTAGATGATTTTAAAAAGTAAATATTAAAAATAAAGCTCTAAATGTGCAAGGTTATTCTTTTCATGTTTTGGTGGAGGTTTTCAAAATGATTGGTAAAATTTTTGTAAAATATTTCGGGTCACATCATTTTGACATCTGTTTTTGGCCATAATCTGTATCTTGAACTGTTAATCTTTATGACATTTAACAGTGCAAATATTTTAGGCACGAGATAAGTCTAAAGTGCTGGATTATAATGGATCCAAAAACCGTTATTTTCGAAACTATGACAACGGTCACAATTCGAGTATTGTAAGGTTTAAATAAGTATATTTTGAATAGAACAGTGTCTTCAATACTTAAAGCTAAAGCTTAAGGGACTTTTGTCTTCTTGAGTATGATTAGATTCCTTGTTGTAGATGGATATCCTTACAACTTTAAGGGAACAATATTTGGGGCTCTTTAGGCAACAACTACCAAAAGAAGTTATTTGCCAATAGACATCGCTATGTTTTATTTATAATACAAAATTGTATGTAAATAGTATTAAGTATTGCCTCCCCTGAGGGACTCCATGTTCTGACCTCATTGACATCAATATTATTCTTAAGTTAAAAAGAAAAAAAACAATAGTTATTACAGTGTATGTTAAATAAAATTTTAGGGCCGTTAATTAGGCCTGTAGCAATGTGGGGCGTCCCAGGAATGGTGGGAAGGGGATATGCCGCAAGTCCGGGTGTGTTGTATAGTAGAACAAACATTGCCGCTGTCCCATATGGTGTATCATCACGTGCTGAAGCTCCCACTCCAACAGTTCGTAAGCTTTTCCCGGAATCGTGGATAACTGATAATATACAAAAGTAAATAGAGCCACACACAATTTGGGAATTTACATTTTATTCATTTTTGTTAAATGTGTGTTTGATCGCTTATTCATTTTGACACATCAAATTGGACTTTTGACACATCAAATTGGACTTTATATATTTTCTCATCAACATTTTCTTATATGACATTTGGAACTCCTAAACATTTAGTACAGTTAAGAGTACTGCTGCTACTATAGAACCTTGTGGTACCTCTTCATCTCATAGAATTATATTAGCGGTCTCTAAAGATAAAATGGTCGTGTTTTCTAAAATAAAATTATAAAATTATGTTCACTCGGGGATATGTACATGTTTATATTCAGAATAATTTTGAATAGCAAATAATTGCAGGAAGTGCAAGGCGGCTTATTTCAATTCGCCGTGACTCAAGTAGACGTTTATCGAGTTTGATTCTACCACAAGTTCGAAAGCTCTTTCCTGAAATTTGGATAGCTGATGTTAATATGTAAATGAATATGATTTTCTGTATTTTAATATTTGTACGCGTGTCTTACTAATTAATCGTAAGCCTGCTCTAAGCTAGGGCAAGATGGTTTTATAATAACATTTTTTTTTTTGAGAACTATTATAAAATCCTTTTAGTAACTAGAGAATGCTTTATTTAACAGTTCGTCATCTCGTACCATACTGTAGTGCTCTAATAAGACCAATGACTTCTTTTGCTCATGTTGAACCTGAACTTATGAGTACAACTGAAACCAACGCAGAACTAGAAACAAGAGTGGAAAATATTCGAAAAGAATTCCCCGAAACCTGGATAGTCTATGATTTTAAAAAGTGAATATCTTCAAATATTACAAATCTGAATATTTTGGTGGTGGCTTGTAGGATTTTTCCTTTGCATAGATTATTCTTGTTCTTGTTGTCCTTAGATGTTGAATGAGTGAACAGTTTGTACCTTCAAAACGCTGAGTATCAGTATACTTTTGGTGTCTTATTGTTTCTTCTTTTTCTACAGTCTTAGAATAAATATTTGTAACCTTAACCTCTTTAAATGAAATACAAATTAATTAAAAATATCGTTCAAAAGCTTTTACAGAATTCCCCTTACACGTGTCCTTCGATACGATAGAGCCTTATTTTATGACCATTCAAAAAAATAAGCTTGTCAGTGCATTTTGGGAAAAATCCCTAAAATTTTTAAAAATTCGAAAAGTATTTCCCGAAACATGGATTTTCAAAGATGCAAACACGTATGTACTTTTCTAGTCATTCTTTTCCAACATTTTGGGTCCTAAAAACTTACCATTGCCTTTGCTGTCATGAATATTTTAACAAAATTAGGCCAAATATTGGGTGAAATTAAATTTATTCGTTACATGGTTCAAGAATGAGTGAAATTCATTTAAGGATGGGTTTTTTGAATCCGTCGTACATGCATGTTTCAGAATTCATTTTTAAATTAATCTCTTTATCGAACACTGGCAGCTGATTTAATTTAACATTAAGGTGGTCTTCTACTTATTATCTAAAAGAAGAAGGACGTATCCTGAGTTCTAAATTAAACACTTATCTATTTATTACTCTCAAGTCCATATTTCCAAAAAAATTGTAAGAGTTCTAATTTAAATTGGTAGGATTTTGTTGACTTACTCTTCTGGCTTTTGTTCAAAATTTTACGGTATGACACTGTCCAAGGAAATGGCAATATTTAAAAACAAAAAATGCTTTCGGGGTCAATATCTACAAAATCAAACTTCGCCTGAACCTTCTTCTATTCAGGGTTGCCGAAGGTTCATACCCCTTCTCATCAGAATACTCCTTTACTCCTACTCCCCTCCACCTGATTTTACTCCCTTTAAAACACTTTAGTACATTGTCACCCTTATTTCATTGAATGAGCAATCATACTCTGGTGTAACTAATTACCCCGGGGTAAAATTGACCTTATAGAAGAAAGAGATAAAGTGTGAAGCAAGAAACGGGGTAAAAGCTTCATCCAGTGTTGAAGCAGTTGAACTGCGGGGTAAAACTAATCCATAAACAAGTTGTCAATTTTGAAGTCAAAAACAAAAATACTACTATAGTGAAAGGCGGGCCATTTTACCCCGCATTATTCATCCAATGTGTAATGAGAGTAAGAGATACATCGGGGTTACCCCAGGGTAAAATTGCTCTAGAGTGTGATGTCCCAACGAATAGTCGGAATATGATCAACCGAATTTTGAACAAAATAAAACCCTGGAGAGTTTTTTAAAAAACCTTTCTTTTAATTCATGCAGATGTGATTTATCTTGCAGATCGATTCGAAGGCCCACTCGTGCTTGATAGTATAGGGGTTACTGCACTCGAGCGTCCATCTGCTTCCGCAGCTGCACCGATTGTTCCAGAAGTTCGAAAAGAATTTCCTGAAACATGGATTATGGATAATTTCCAAAAGTAAATATTGTGGTTTTCTTTTCGAAGTAAAGTGTCTTTCTGAAACCTGGTTCTTTTGTCATCTGGTGAAGGTTGTGTGTTTCTGGTTTTTTGTATTATTTTGCCATCATACCATACAGTCGGCGACAAAAACGTTCTTTAATCGAAATTCTGTTGATTTTTGTTGTGTTTTTCAATCGTCCACTCAATTTTGTCGCCGATTGCATATTTATTTTCGTTTCCTTCTTCCCTTTGTGCTTAAACTATTAAAAGTGCGTCATGTGCATTCAAACAAACAAATCCTTGTCAACATTGCTCCACCTCTGTCTGTAAGCCGTAAACACCGTTTTTGAAGTATAAATTTCGATTGTTTTTCTATTATTTAAGTTTCTTTTGCCCCTAAAACGTGGTCAAAATTTAGCGATAGGCTTCTTTCCCCTTGAAAAAAATGTGTCTGAAACTACAACATCAACATCAAACACAACTGGGCTTCCTGTTGATTTCATTTTAGATTTTGTTTTCATATCCCGGCTATAAAACTTATGACTTTGATTTTCCTGCAGATGTAATCGTTTTGTTTAGCTCCATTACAAATCGTGAGAGTGTGCCACGTCCAATACCAGCACCAGCAGCGCCGGTACCAGCAGAACCGGCACCAGCACCAATAGTTCCAGAGATTCGAAAAGAATTTCCTGAAACTTGGATTATTGAGGATTTTAAAAAGTAATTGGATTTTTCAAGAAAACAAATGGATAGGTGGATAGAAAGGTTTTCTTTTCTTCTGGTGGAGGTTAATACTTATTTTTCCATATCTAAAATCTATTTTTGGTTTCTTATACCAAATTTCAAATTTTGTTTCAATAATTTTGCTTTAGTGCCAATGCGCATTTTAAGCTGATATTAAGTGCACTGGCGGTGGAGTGATTCTAAGAGAATGAGTAGGAAAAGACGCTGCAGTTTTGAATCTTATCTTTTGGTTGGTGCCTAAACTAATAGGCGGAGTTGCTTATGATTCTCGTTTTCGTTTCTAGTTCACAGTAATTTGTTGTGTTCGTATTGAAAAGCAGTAAGTGCTTTTGAATTCTTTGATATTATTGCTGTGAAATTTTAATGAAAAATTCCAGTAAATTGTATTTATCCACACCTGAGAATATTTTAAGTAAGAAATAAGTTATGCCCTAGTAAAATTTTTAGACCAAATCTAACTATTTTTGCATATGTAAAAGTTGCAAAAAATTTTCAATGGTTTTTTAAGTTTTCATGTTATTTTGCTTTTACTTAAGGAATGAGAAAACATCCAGTTCCTTACATCAAAGGTATACCAATTTTTGACGCAAATAAGTACGATCCCACATTGGAAGAGACTGAGTTTGAAAATTACCAGATCAATGTTCAAGTCCAATGGGAGAACTGGAAAACTATCAATATTCCTAAGTAAACCAGTTTTTTTCTTCCTTAGTTGAATTTGGGTTTTGTTTTTAATCAAAATTTTGGTCTAATTATTTTTTTCGAGACATGTTTGTAACCTTGCATGGTATCTTAAGGTCTCTTTTAAAAATATGAATACAACATTTTGTGTTTCTTACTCCTTTAGACCTTTAAAACTGAAGAGTCAATTGGGTTCCCGGAGTTTTTCGATCTTCAAAAATGGTTCTACTTTAGATTTTAGAGTCTAAATTGTAACCCATGTTTGTTATTTACATTTTAACTATATAAATACTTTGTATCAAAAGGAATAGGTACAAGGCTGATTTTTATTCTCATAACCTCCAAATCTTATTCTTTTAAATCTTTAGCTTGGATTTTGAATTCCTATTCACCTGGAAGTTTGGCCTATGGGGTATCATATGCGATGGCTTCCGTTGGTTATACGGGTGAATCCTCAATAAAAACTTACAAAATTCGCGAAAACTTTCCTGAGAATTGGATTTTTGACATTTTTAAAAAGTAAATACACAATTTGAAATAAAAATAAAATAGCATAACAACCTACATATATTGGGACGCAAGCATGCTATGTATGGGTACCACTAAAACTTAAGGGCTGTCAAATCAAATTTGACAAGTTACATTCTTAACAAGTCACTCCGTGGATGATCTACAGATCTTGAATCAGCTCACAGTGAGCGTACATATTTTCTCTCGTTCGACGTAGTTTGTGACGTTTATTTGACAGATATGTGACAACTTTCTGCTACTTGATTGACATATAACAACAACTTTCTTGATATGTGACAGATAATATAAAATTAAAGAAAAGACAATTTTAAGAGGTCTCGCGTGACGCAACAATCGACATTTTATTCGTATACATAAATATTTGAATAAATTTCCATAGGATTACATCGACGTTTCTTTAAGAATCGATAAGAAATTGACGTTTAAGGTTAGGAAAGGTTCCATTATGACATTTGACGTTCCTAATTTTTTTTATTGTCCGTGAAGTGCATTCACTTATGCGCTGTTTCAATTGTTATGGACAAATATGTTTAGTCCTTGATAAATAATGCCAAACTAGCTTATATGAAAATTAAGTAAGTATTAAAGGCAAATCCCATCCAAATTTTGATAATATTTTATTTATTTTTCTGTTATTTAAATTTGCAGTTTTTTTCTTCTGTACTTATTAATTTTAATTTTTGTTTGCCATTATAATAAAGTTATGTATTACTATGGTGCGACCTTTGATGCTGATGTAGCATATCAAATGGCAGGTCCAATGGGCGCTGCCGGAGGTGCTGGGGCTGTATACGGACCAAGTCCTTCTATGGGCGTGGAAGTTCGTAAAAATTTTCCTGAAACTTGGATATTTGACAATTTAAAAATGTAAATACTTTCATAGGCTTTTGTTTGTCAAATCATCAAAACTTGAAGTTTGTTTACGTTACGGGTTTCATGAATAAACAGAACTCATAATAGTTTGTTAATGTGACAGCTCGTTTTTTTGAAAAATTATAAACAACCACGTTTTTTTTAGAATTCGATCTCTAGATTGTAACGAAAGGAAACGCATACTTATTATACAAATCACTTGTCTAAGCTTGTCACTAACCTGGTACGTCATTAACTGATTACACTTTACTACATTATGAGCAATTGTGTTTGATTAGTGGTTGAGTTGATGTTAGTATCATTCTTCTGCATAAGTTTGTTTCCCATTGGTTGATAATTTGAAGTCCCGATTAAATTCCAAATATAAGACCATTGTGTGATCCTTTTGTGAACAAAATACTTTGTCTCTTTCCTGACGTAAGTTGATTACACAGACTGAAATATTTGTCAGAATAGTTTCGGTTAACAACTCTTATATTTGTCAGAACAAATTTTAAGATTTTTATTTTCTATTCCGGGATTCTGACGAAGTAAATGGCGTCAAAAGTAACTAGCCAACTGTCAAACCTTAAAACATCGAGCATGTTTTCGTTTTGTTTTTTTTTAGGTAAAATATTTACTAAATATTTATTTTAAAACTTAATTTCATAGGAAACAATTGGTATTTTTTACCGCGCATTGGTATGAAGTATGCATCAGCATTACCCGATGTTCGTATGCGCCCAGCAATGGCTGGAGGCCCTTTAATTGGATACAGTGCTAAAGGTTCTGCAGGTCCACAACCTGCAGTTACTAAGATTCGTAAACTCTTTCCCGAGAATTGGATATTTAACAGTTTTCAAGCGTAATTATTTAGTCTTCTTTGGGAATTAAAAAAAAAAAAGTAAAAATTGGAACACCAGCATGCCATATTTTCCAAAAATAAAGCATTTTAGAATCATCATCATAAAATTCATGACATTTCAAAGTCAAATGAGTGACAGTTCGAGTGTCAATTAGTTATGTGGACTTCTGTCAATTTCTCCATACAAACTATTGAACTGTCATTCGTTTCACAATAAAATTAAATTCATTTTTGGGGAATACAAATGTGACATGTCTAACAAAGTAATTATTAAAATTAAGAAAGTGTAAAATGATCTAATCAACTACAAGATTGTTCTATGCCTCAAAACCCAAAATATTTATATTTTACTGAGCTAACCTTAGTCCAAAATTTGACGTCTGACTACATTTTTAGCTAGAGATTCAGGGATCGATGATTTCGAGGAAATATAGAACGTGTATCTTTTTTCTTTTTGGGTCCATATGAAACCTTTGACAATTTGCTCTCTTTTACTTAAGTGATATATTTGCTAAATATTTTTAAACTTATTTTATAACTTGATTTCATAGGAGACTGGTTCATCTATTATAATACACCTGGTATTATTATGCCGCAGATTGGTATGGCAGCGTTACCAGCTGCTTTTATGGGTCAACCTATGGCTGACAGCGTTGGTATGGGTCTACCTGGTGCTAGAGGACCTGGGGGCCCACCACCTGTAGTTCATAAAATTCGTAAACTTTTTCCCGAGAATTGGATTTTTAACAATATTGAAGCGTAATTATTTTGTCTCATTTGGAAATTTAAAAAGCAAAATTTAAAATTAAATCGGAACACCAGCGATGCATGCTCTATTTCTCACAAAAAAAAAGAAACACACTTTTAAAGGGAAATCATAATTAAATACTAAATTCATAAATTACGTTTTAAAATCAACTTAGTGACAGTTCGAGTGTCAGTCATTCATTTGACAGTAAGGTGAAATACATTTTTGGGGGGTACAGATGTGACATGTGATAGGACAAAGAAGATTTTATTATAAGTAACCGGCGAACCCATGCTCTAAATTTGAAATCGAACTATTTTTCCCTAAAAATTCTTTATTTTGTATTTTAATCATAATTTCACTTTTTATAGTCATTGAGTGGTACGATGACTTAAATCTTCGAGGTGATGTTGAGCGTGTACCTTTTTACCCTTTGATTGGTCATGTGGGTCCATCTCATAAGCCATATGGAAGACCCTTGACAGTTCGTAAACAATTTCCTGAGAATTGGATTTTTGACAATGTAAAAAAGTAAATATTTTATTTAGGCTTCTGCTTTTTCAGGCTCTTAAGTAGGAAGCATGTCATGATTCCACAAAACATTGCAACGGGTATCATTAAAAAAATTGGCATTCATGACATCTTATAAACTGTCAAATGAGTGACATTTTAGGTATTTGTCATAACGCCTTAGTTGGCAACACTTAATTATTAAACTTTTGAGTTTTTGACTTTTTTTTTAGTGTTCTACAAAATGAAATGCTTTGACGTTTGAATTTTCCGAAAGATTCTAGCAATCCAGTCTTCTTATGTGTTTAATTGTGCTTGATTTGTGCCGTTTGTGTGTAATAATAAAAGTTCAAACTTCCGTCATTAGATTTTATTAGGTCGAAACGTGAAACTGGTAATGCTTGACATCTGTCAAAAAGTGGCAGCTTGTAGTGATATACATGTTGTATTTTTCTTTACAATTGACAGCTGTTGATTATACTTTTTGGCTGCTTAGTGAGAATAGTGTCAAATTAAATGAATATTTAACAATATTTAGATATAATACAATACATATTTAAATTTACCACTTCATAATCTACAAACATAATTTTTACATTTCACTTAGGGCTTAGAGTGCGGCCTATTCGTAAGAAGACAGTTTTAAAGAAAAAAGGCACCACGACTTTAAATATAATGCCTGTTGCTGCAGTAGAAGTAAATGAAGTACAGGATAGTGAAGATGAAGTTTTGTCTACTCCGCCTCCGATACGTAAACTATTTCCTGAAAATTGGATTTACATCGATAACACTAAGTAAATGGAATACAGTTGATTTTAAGGAGCTGTGCGCACTTTTGACAGCTTCTGATAGATACAATATGAATTTTTAAGGTTCTGGAACTTAGTCAAACATACGTAGATAGAATGCTGTATCTCATCGGGGGTTTAATAACATAGTCAATTTAACGAAAAGTCAAAAAGTGTCGTCAAAAATCCACATTATGTGTGTAATACTCGAACATTGTAGGTATTTTGTATATCATTGGGGTTTGACATTGAATTCTTTTGGACTTAATGTCGTACGCATGCATTTTTGAGTATATTGTTACGAAATTTACCATTCGTTTGAACTTAGTTACTGTTCCGTTGGATTGTAACAAAAAAAAAAAAGGACCTTCTAAATCAATTGTGTTTTTTTCGCACTTTATTTACACCTTAATATCATTATTTTTTGCCATACTACTACTTTTCAATTGTCTCATTAAAAAAGCAATCGAGTCAATCCAATTTCAATCGAATTGAATCCGGTTTCAATCTGACGTATAAACGTGGTAATTTCCCCTACTGCGTTTCGATACTCGATGCTTTAAGCATGTGTCTTAGATATTATGTGTCCTGTTTATATGAGCGTAGCTGAATCGAGGGATCGAGTCTGAAGCTGATCGAAATAGGATTGAGTTTAACATTTCAGTAATAGTTGCTTTAAAATAGTACGTTTGTGCTTGTGCTTTTTTTTTTCGTTTGGAGCAGAGCACTAAGTAGACCTGCTCAGATATATTTATGAATCAATAAGAGCCGAGATAATCCCTCGAAAAAATAGTAAATCTTTTTTTGAAAGCCCTGAACTGCATTAATTCTCATAAAAAATATGAAATGACCATTAAATAATCCTGTTAAAATTATTAATAAATTCTATTAGGAAAACCGTGGCGAGTCCGATTTCGTTCCCGAAACAAATCAGCAGTAGGAGGATTCCAAAATAGGTCTTTCGCACCCGAACGTGTATCTTTTGATGAGGACGATCGTGTATTAAATGTTGAAGAAGAGACTAAGCCCATTATTGTTCGGCAAATATTTCCAGAAAATTGGATCTTTCTCCATGAGGAAAAGTAATTAAAAAATTATGTACCCGTTTACACACTTAAGCATTGGGAAACTCATTTTTATTTTATTGGCTGTCATAAAAAAGTCATTTAAATATTTACACATTTATGGTCCATTTCTCACTTTACGGTGTACTAAATACTGTAGCAATGCCTCCATATGTCATTCGAACAGTCAAGTAAACGACAGACAAAGTTATTGCAGTATTCATAGGGTAAACTTTCTTCAAGTTGGAAAATCGAATTAGATACTTCTTTCATGAAAATGAGCTCAAATTATTTGGAAATTTTTTTCATATTTTCAATGTGGGAAAATTAAAGTTAATACAACACCAGTGTGATGATGGTGGATCCTCTGCACGGCCTAGAAGTAATAATAAAGGAAGGTCTAGTAAAGGGGATATCCATCAAAATAAAGCGGACAGAAGTGATCAGCAAGCATTGTAGGTTAGTTAGTTAGTTTAAGTAATAACTGACCTCATTTTATGAACTGACACGACAGCTGTCATCGCAAAACTGTCAATATATATTTCTCGCTCGGTTCGTTTCCTTATTTCGAGTAGTCTTATTCGTTTCGCTTTCTTAATTTACACACTTTGTTCTTATTAGATGATATCTTTGACGATAGTGATATGTTGGAGTTCCACATATTAAGTGCCGAAGGCGTAGAGGACTATGATGAAGTATCCAAGGACAAATCGAGTTATAATATAAACGCTGTACCAAGTACAACCATTACTACTCCTACAATACGATTGACATTTCCAGAGAATTGGATATTTTTCAATGTGGATAAGTAAATTAACAAAAATAGATTTACAAATTCTCACCTACATCCAGAGTTCTTAGCGGTGGTAGTTAGAAGTGTCATTGTCATTGATGTGTCATTATCATTGACTTATAAATACTGTTAGTGAAACGTCACTTTTACTTGTTCTTATGTTTTTTTTTTGTTTTTTCCTTTTACGGCAAAGTAAATTGCGCCATCTATGCTTCATCTATTTCGCTGCTTTTATAAAGAAAAGTTAATATTTGAATAGTTAAATAGATATTTGTTGCCCTAGATATCAATGCACATTCGGTTTCGGAACCGTGGAACACAAGTGAACTAGGGCACTAGTAGTTGGCATATTTAGGCATCAATTAGATCCCCTTTTTAAAATTCGTAAAAATAATACATAATGGCGAAACCATAATTTCGATCGAACTGTTCTATTACAGATGATCGGTTTATTTAAAGTTTTGAGCAAATCCTTTTTTAATGAGCTTAAGGATTTACTCGTGTTAAGTTATCATTGTTAATACTCCTTAACTTAGGCAATATTTGATAGTACGTCAGCCACGCCCAATTCAAAATTTTAGATTCGATTACTAAATTTGACATAATTTCATATTTTTACTTGTTCACTTCACATTAGGAGACATTTTTCTGGAAATAGAGGATCGAGTATTATTTGATATTATGCCTGCGGGAGGACATCGTCGTAAAATCAAAAAGCCAAAAGAGAGAAAATTATTTCCAGAGAATTGGATCTTCAACAATGTGAAAAAGTAATTAGAAAACGCACAATTTTTTGGGATTTGGTTTCATTCTTGCTTTAAGTCTAACAGTCTAACATTTCCAGTTTGGATAGGTATCATTTTTAAAGGTTTTACGAACAAGAGAGTGGCTTTTAAAGATCATATATTGTAGACAGCGGGGTTTTGAAGTCAAACTTATCTATAAGTACATCGCTTATAATATCCTTGAAATCTAAACCCACAGCTGCTGTTGACTTTGACACTTTTTAGTAGTTGTTTAGATATTTTTCAAAATTGTTTATAGATTTTTTTATTAAGCATGAAACTAAGTATGTTGAGGACACTTACATTCATATTGTATCTACCAGCATGAAGAAGGAACTTAATGTTAGTTAAAGCAAGATCAAGAAAGCCATGAAAATTAACTCGAAAAAATTATTGGAAATTGGAATTAATACCAAAAATTTAACGGAATTTGATCCCCTCTGTAGTAGGTATTCAAAATTAATCAATGTGTGGAATAAAAGAGGTAGTTTTTGGCACTCACTTTACGGCATTTTGGTGGAGATAACTAATACTTGGTGTGATGTTTTGCCATATGGTAAAGACTCTTGTTAATCAAGGTAATCCTTGACTTGAGGCATTAGACAGTGATCCTTCTCATAGTACTATGTCTTATTTAAAATGCAACAAAAGATATCTAACTGACTGAAGTGACTAATAAAGCATGCAATGTATGGCTAAATTTCACACAAGTGCTCAAGGAATTGGTGGTGAATAAATTGGAAGAGAGAATATGGGATAAGAAAGACTTTTTTTTTATGTCCTGTACTCTCTTGTGAGTCTTAGGACCAATGCTTACAAGCCATCGAATTCGGATTTCCGAAATGTGCCTCAGCTCTCCCCAACTCCTTCCTAGTCGCCGTACTTCCTTCTCAACTGTTCTGCGTCAGGTACGCTTAGGACCGCCGTGTATCCTGCTATCCTGAGTAAGCGGGTTCCATTGCGTCGCGTGGTTAGCTATGGGCCTGCCCCTCGTTCGAAAGACTTGGTGTAGTACAATAGTATTACTTTATGGGAGAGAATTGTATGTAATTTTTAAATTCATTTATAATTCACAGTACTTTTTTTCGCTTTCTTTTATTTTACTACTGTGAACGAGCATATGCTTCGTGGTTCAAGAAGTCGTTCACAAGGATGAAAATGCTGACACTTATTGTGTTTGAGTGTTTCAAATTTTGATGCGAACGAGTTTCAAATTTAATGATTCAAAGTCAGTTTTGGGAAGGGAGAACATGTGAGAAATATCCTTTGTCCATTTGAACTTGACTTTAGAAAAATCGTTTTGAAGCTTTAGAATTTGAATCAATTTCGATCAGTTTCTATTCGGATGCCTAAGTTTCGTTCTCGGGTACAAGACTATTCTAGTATCAACAGGTTTTGAACGTATTTGGAATTGAAAAACGAAAAAAATGAAATGCAAAACTTGTTTGAAAGTTAAAGAACACTCGAAATATAGTTCACGTTTGACTGCAAATAGCTGACATGCACTATAATCAACCAAAACTTCTTCCAGCTTTCTTCCTTAGAGACAAAATTGCGTATGACTCCCAAGGAATTGTATTTGGCTCAGGCGCCGGTTCTTCTTCGGCGCCTTTCGTGCGAAAGGATTTCTTGGAAACCTGGATTTGGAACCATAATGCCAAGTAAAAAAAAAAAGAAAAATTACATTTTTTAGATACACCGTTGCACCCAAATTTGTTTTGAAAATTTTGACCCATAGTTTGGCTTATGGTTTTTTCAATATCCACGTACAAAATTGTTTGTTTTTTCTTTCTGTTTTCGTAGTTGTATTTTTTCTTATCGTATTTTTTTCTTGTCAAAAATCCAAAAACGGGATGAAAAACTTTTATTTTCTAAGTTAAAATTCAAAAATTTTATGTATGTATGTGCATTATTTTAGTGTACAACGAGTATCCTGAAGAAGTGATGAATGTAATTGGGAGCATTAATACTATATTAGACGATATGTCCGGCTCAATATACGATACTAAAATTATAAATGCACCAGTTAAAATTCGTAAAGAATTTCCCGAAAATTGGATTTTTGACAATTTTAAAAAGTAATTATATAAAAGTATATCTCCTTCTCTCTTTAATTTATTAATCGGAAAATTGAATGAACTGTTATGACTTAGTTTGTGGAAAGAACATTCATTTGATATGATCATTTTGGGGTATTCATTTTTTTTTTTGCATATAAGTTTGAATATTAATTTTATAAAAGAAAAACAATAGATCATTATATACATTTAATTAATTAATGGAATGCATAGTTATAAGTTTTAGTTTTTTAAACTTGCAATGAGAATTTTGGGAAGTTTTGGCAGTTTATAGACTTCACTTGTTCTTTTGTTTTGTTTTGGTTTTTTCACCACCTTCTTCGATATTTAAATGAATTTCTCAAATCTTTACTTGTGTTTAGATGTTTCACACTATTGCGCCATTTTAGTCCTGTCGCGATCACAGACTAATGGTGGATTCACACGAGTGACACATTTGCCAGAATATACGTCAGGTATAATGACAAGCGTCTTATAATTGTTAGAAACAATCCTCTTATATTCTGACAAAGTGCGAGAACGCGTTTACACTGTTTTCCTGTTGGCAGAATTTAGTTGACCTTATTTTTGTACGTCAGAACTTTTGATTGTCAAATAATGTCACAATTTTGCAATTGGCATGAAGTAGTCACTCCTTTTCTTGAACCACAAACTCATGTTCGTAAGATACGACTGTCAGAATCGAGTTCAAGAATAGCGATGACTACTTACTTCCAATTGCAAAATAGTGACATTATTTGACAATCAAAAGTTGTGACGTGTTTGTTGCTCGTGTAAATCTAACATAATAACATTGTATGGCCAGAACTTCATAGGTCTTGTGACTGATCACTTGACGCAGCTGATTATAGGTGCATATATCAACATTTTGGGAAACTGTGATTGTGTATGTGTAGACACCGAATTTAAAAATGGCCACACCCATGTGCTGTCAAAAGATTGACATTTATTAGGAGACTTCAATTTTATTTTGCTTGAATTTCAGAATGCAATACACTCAGGAGTGTGCAGTTTGGGGGAGAGTCTCATCTACTTAGTATGCTATTGCTGCTAAAAATGGATACTAAACTTATTCAAATTCGACCTTTTAAAGATTTTAGCTTAAATAATGTTTCTGACCTTTTTTTTCCCAAAAATTATTGCGTTAAAAGTAAGATCTGTCACAATTCTTTACGTCAAATGCAATCAAATTCTTAGTTTCGCCGTTTCTACATATATCAGCCTGAACGCGAACCCCTCACCTTGTAGCTCAACTATTTGCGAGGAGTTCTTAAGAAAAATGGATCTGTCATTTCCCATTGATCTCTCTCAATCATCAGTCTGTTTTATGAGTACATTTACTTTACAGGATAAAAAAATTTCTTTTAAGCACTTCACCGCCAAATTGCATCCACACATAACACTCACTCATTGCACTCGTAGATTAAGTAAATCACAGTAAAGCTTGTTTGTAACTCTCTCCCTAGAAAGTAGTATCCATAACCTAACTTAACACACAAATAGCTTGAACTTAAAACTGCTTACTAATCCAAACTAACATCTCTGTACACTTTTTTGGGTCCTCTGCTTGATGCTATCTCTTTGTTTGTGAATGTTTGTAGACTATAATTCAGTTTCAAGACATTTTCTAATGTGAATTTTTTTTTTTTTGCGGCAATAGCACCGATGGAAATGGCATCACCTTGAGCAAAAAGGTTCCCGATACTATTACATCCTGGGTTGTAACTGGCTTCTCATTGAATCCAAAGACTGGACTGGCACTTACCGACGAAGCAAGCAAGATTCGAGTGTTCCAACCTTTCTTTGTGTCCACCAATCTGCCATATTCTGTCAAGAGGGGTAAGTTTTCGTGTACAGAAACTAGATGGCGCTCTAATTGGTTCAATCCATAGGTGAAGTTATATCGATTCCAGTTATAATTTTCAATTATTTGGATAAGAATCTTGACGCCGAGGTGACACTGGACAATTCTGACAAGGAATTCGAATTCACCGAAGCCACAAATGAAGTAACTGAAAGTGCCAGTGAGGATGTCAAACGCACCAAGACTCTGTCGATTTCATCAAATAGTGGCAAGAGTATTTCCTTTATGATCCGCCCTAAGATTGTTGGACAAGTAACATTGAAAATTACCGCTACTTCTGCATTGGCTGGCGATGCTATTCATCAGAGTCTCAAAGTTGAACCTGAAGGAGTAACGACATTTGTCAACAAAGCTGTGTTCCTAAATTTGGTTGAAAGTAATGAAAAGAAGGAGACCGTTGATATTGAGATTCCCGATAATGCTGTTCCGGATTCGGAGTATATTGAGCTGTCAGTTGTTGGAGATCTTTTGGGACCGACAATCAAGAATTTGGACAAACTCGTACGCATGCCTTATGGATGTGGTGAACAGAATATGGTGAACTTTGTGCCAAATATTTTGGTTCTGAAATACTTGACGGTGAGTTTGATGGAATTTAGAACAAAAATACTTTAAGGACCTTGCGCGATACATATGTCTCTGGCCGTCTGCTGCTTTGACACCAAGGCGCCATCTTGTTTTGGAGTAAAATTTGAGTTCTTTGCCCTTGCACAATGGTCGCAAGCTACATTGTTAGCAGCAGGTGAAAGGATCGTAGATCCTTTGGAGTGACAGTCAAGTGCTTTGACCTCTAAACTGCGTCGCAAGACTCAATTTACTGACTCCCTTCTGGGGCCACAGGCCACAGATTAGACAAGGTTTAGAGGGACACTTTTAGGCCTTCCTGCATCCGAATCCCTTTGAATCTTTTTTTACAAAATTTCTTTTTTCTTGCAGGCAATTAAACAACTCACACCAGCAATTGAAGAGAAGGCAAAGAAGTTCCTCGAAATCGGCTACCAACGTGAGTTGCAGTACAAACACGACGACGGATCTTATAGTGCCTTTGGCAAATCCGATGGCAATGGAAGCACCTGGCTTACAGCTTACGTTGTGAAGTCCTTCCATCAGGCTATTCCCTTTACCGATATTGATCCAAAAGTCCTTGCTGCTGGTCTTCAATTCTTGGCCGAACAGCAGGCAGAGAGTGGTGAATTCCCCGAATCTGGCAGAGTTATTGATAGCTCACACGGTGGTGGCAAGATAGGATTGACAGCATTCGTCTTGTTGGCATTTTTGGAAAACATTGAGACGGCAGACCTTTACAAGGAAAATATTGAGAAGGGTTTGGATTATTTGGAAAAGGAATTGGCTTCATCGGAGGATCAGTACTCACTGGCTATTGCTGGCTCAGCACTGCTGTTTGGAAAGCGTGACGCATCTGCGGAGAAGATCTTTACTAAGCTCAATGGATTGGCTAAGAAGGATGGTAGGTTACAAGTAGAATATTTAAGCCTAGATTAAGCTAATAAGATTCTCCTTAGGTGACCGTCAATGGTGGTCAAAGCCTGTTGAAAGTAAGAACAACTTCTGGTATGGACCACGTTCGGTTGATGTCGAGATCACTTCTTACATTGTGCTGGCGCTATTGGAAAATAACTCAGCCGAATCTGTGTTGCCTGTCATTAGGTGGCTTGTATCGCAACGTAATAGCAACGGAGGATTCTCTTCGACTCAAGACACAGTTGTTGGACTTCAAGCCTTGATTAAGTTCGCTGAGAAAAGTGGTTCAGGAAGTGGAAATATGGAGATCGCTTTCACCGATGGCAAGGACAACTCTGGAGAAATTTCGGTGACTCCTGAGACATCTTTGATTTTGCAAACACATGTGGTAAGTCGTCTCATTCACGGATTCTTACATGATTTAATTCGTATCTCGTGCAGCTCCCGAAAACAGTACGTAAACTTGACATCACAGCTAAGGGTAATGGTTCGTCATTGGCTCAAGTTTCCTATCGCTACAATCTGGCCGATAAGGATACAAAGCCTAGCTTTACTGTGAAGCCAACCGTGAAAGAATCGCCAAAGGATCAACTTGCATTGGAAGTCTGTACTGAATTCGTTCCATTGGACGGTGAGAAGGAATCCAACATGGCTGTGATGGAGGTGTCATTGCCATCAGGCTACACAGCTGATGCTGATAGCTTCGGACGCATCACCGACGTTGAGAATGTCAAGGTAGGGTTTTATACTAGCGCTATCTATGAACAACTATACTACTACTACTTTTGTATCTACTTTAGCGCGTTGAAACAAAGAACTCCGACTCAGTTGTGATTGTGTACTTCGATAGTTTGACCCCGACAACACGTTGTGTGCCAGTCGATGCCATTAAGTCCCATGCAGTGGCTAAGCAAAAGCCAGCGCCGGTTGTGGTCTATGATTATTATGATAATAACAAACGTGCCACCGACTATTATGAAGTGAAGTCATCGCTGTGTGATATCTGCGAGGGTGACGACTGTGGAGCTGGCTGTGCAAAGAAAAATTAAGGACACACATTATGCCTTATTTTAATTTGTAAGGAGAAATCTAAAAAAAACAAACAAACAAATATTCCTTTGTGCCTAAGTTTACCTTTGTGGTTAAGTTTACTTTTAATGTATACTTTCAAAATGTTATCATTCTTTTTTTTACCGTTTATCGGATACTTAATTTCGACGAGATCAAATAAAATAGAAACAAAATATTAAGGAAATGCTGTTCAACTTATTTATCTGTTAGTTGGAAGAAGTGCCATACTTAGCTAGGATACTCAAGGAGGAAGGGAAAGACAACTCCATTCACCAGCTCTTCACAGAAGCCAAGTGCTACGTTGGTTCTATTTATGAATTTATCGAAGAGCCTATAGAAGAAGAGAATCAGCAAATGATGGTGGATTTGGCATCATTTATTATAAGGAAAATGTCATTGACCAATATAGCTGCCTTGAGGGACGCCATATGCTTTTCTAATAGCGTCAAATACTGTTGATCTAAACGACTGACCTCTAAGTGTGTGAGATGAAATAAATAATTTGTTGAGGAATTTTATCAAAAGCCTTTCTTAGGTTAGGTTAGGTTATAAAGGCTTCATCATAAAGACACTAGGCACCATAGTGGGCCCATCACCATCCTCTTAGTGAGTCTAAAAATGGCTGTAAGAAACCTAAAGACTAAACCATGTCGCCTATTGATAAGGTCCTTAAGTTGGTTACAAGAACCTACCTCTACCAGACTGCTAAAGAAGTTCCTTCCTAGATGTGAAAATCTTTTTCTTGAAATTCCCTCGAACATGTGCGTAATATCCTCTGAGGAGTGTAGGTCCTCACAATATCTACAAATATCTGAGTAAGATACCTAGCCCTAATCTACTGGCGTGCTTTCTTAAAAGAATATGTCCAGAGAGAATCCCAATTATAGTCCTAACTTGTGGTCTCCCTAGCTTGATGATTTCCATGGATCGCTTGTGGTTGATCTCTGACAACAGAACAGAACAGATACCCAATGCCCGTCTAGATTAATTTATGACATAAGACTCTAGCGCTATCCTTACCAGATATTGATCCCATCTCAAGTAGTTCCGCAGCTTTGAGCACAGACAATGCATGAGTCCGAGAGTTTTGGAAATATATCAAGGTTCAGATCTTTAGAATATATACCTGACCCAGTTCCCCCGTTGGTCTTGGACCCATTTTGCCAGTTTTTCCTGCTGGAATACGCAACTTCGTATGGAGTGTCGAAGTTGAGAAAACCTAAAATATCATCTGATTGCTCTTGAGCCTTGGGAAACCTGTTTCTGAAGTGGAACTATGCCCTATGCTACTACTCTTAAAGAATCCTATGTTTGTGAGCCGAAGCCCACTTCTTTCCGCTTCAAGTTGTAATTGAAGGTCGAGTGAAAGAAGGTCTAGGAACATTTCAAGTGCTGCCGTAGGAGTGGTAGCGCCCGTGATAGCAACACTCGGTGATCTTAGTACCATCGTCGACTTCTCTTTTATTCACTGTCTGGTGATAGCCTTTCCCCATACTAGAGCTCCATAAGTGAGTATGGGTCTGACTATCGAGACGTGAAGCCAGTGCAACATGACTGGGTTAAAACCTCACTTTTTCTTTGCTGTTCTGAAACAAATGAAAAGGGCGTTGTGTACCTTTCGAACCCTTTCCTCCGTGTTCTGTTTCCAGTGTAGCTTTCGGTCTAACACAATACCAAGATATTTGGCCTTATCGGCGAAAGTAAGTTCTACATTATCAAGCTTAGGTAGCCTGAAGGGTGGTATCTAGTGCTTTCCACTTTTTATGAAGAGTACCAGTTCCGTTTTTTCGGTGTTGACGTTAAGGCCACAGTCTTTTGCGCAACAAATTGTCACCGTTTCGCCGATTTGCGCTGGCCGACAAGATCGCCTGACTTAACAGCTCCAGACTTCTTTTTGAAGTTGAGTCTTTGTCAACCAGCTGCAAACGCTTAAAGCCCTTAAAGAGAATATCCGTTAAGAATGCGAGGACCTATCGCCAAAAGTTCTAGCAAAATTGATGGAAAATGCCACAGATCGGACCCGAATGGTCATCAATTTTGGCGTCGGCTACTTATCCGACGTTAAATGAATATAATCCAAAACCCGAATCAAAGTTTCAAAGAGTGGGGGTAGAATTCTCTCAGAGAGAGCTAAAATTACGAAAAAGTAAACGAACGGGTTGAACAAGAAAAAGTTGAAAATTCACTGGTTTGACAGCTTTAATAAACCAGCCCACCGAAACTTCTTGCACTAAAATTCGTAGCAATGGGGAAATTTCTTACTCTCTCGTGAGCGCTCTCTTTTGTGAAAAACTACGAAAATTCTCCGTACGCGAACAGCTTTTCGTAAATTTCGTCAATTTTCGTAAAAATTCGCTGTTTTAGGAGGGTATGCGACTGGACCTATTGTCAGAATTTAGTTGACGATGTTTTTGTATGAAAAGTGTTTATGTTATTAGTTTTTGTTTTGGTTTATTTGTCAATTGGGGCATTTTGACATTCAGAAATTCTGACAAATATGTCACTCGTGTAAACACCCTTAAGGATGTCTATCGCTATTTTTTGAACCAAAAAACTCAGATAAACGCCTTCCGCCTTTCTTTTTAATTGCCCTTAGCGCCTCTACTATGCCTCGAGGCATGACAACAATATTAACTTAATACGACTGATCTCTCCAGTTGTTGGTAGAGAATGCAGAGCTATGCAGTATATTTTCCCAAGTCGACTTTTAGTTCATTCAACTTTTCTCATCTTCCGTGTTTGCCGCCAATACCCCCAAAGGAACTCGCGTCAGAAAACCGTTTTTTAAATGTCACCTACCAATGTTTTCTGTCAATATTTGCATGAATTCATTCCACCAATTTGACGCGAAATCTTATTTATTTCCTCGACAGTTCCAAGCATCTGTTTCTGTTTGCTTGGCATTAAGTTATTCCATTATACTCGCATACGGGTGAATGGCTACAGTTTACAGATGTTTTTTAACACCGCGTGTAGATATTTTATATAACCAAGCGCCACTCTCTGCAGTGAAACAAATAAGGTCACACATCAGCGGCGGCGGTGGTGGTGGTGGGAAGCAACGAACTCAATTGGAATAAATAAAATCAACCTTGTGCTTAATAAAATATTTAAAAACAAACTCCGATTATCACACAGGTATTCGATCGATCTGGTTCGGAACGATAACGTATCCACAGTAATATCTTAAGAAATTTTCGATATATATATTACCGTTGTACACCGGTTGCATTTAGTAGTTAAAGTTGCATCGTTGAAGCTGTCAAATTTTACGCTGAAAAATGAAACTAATTAGTGTGCTGTGTATCGTCCTCGTCTTGGGAGTTGCCAATTCGCAAAAGTCCTACGATGGTTATAAGTTGTATGAAGTGAATTTCGAAGACGGACAAGCTGACGACTTGGAATCGCTTATAGCTGGCGTCGATGGGGTTAGTTTGAAAATATCAATCACCTTTTTGAATACTGACACTTGGCTTTTTTTAGACTGACATTTGGCTGCTTTCAACAGTAATGAGAAAAGTACACGTTTTCGTATCACCAGAAGCACAGCCAAAGTTGCTTTCGCTCCTGGAGGGTCATGGATATTCGGTTCAGCTATTAAATGGGGACGTAGCGACGTAAGTGTTTTGAAAAATTACATCAAAATTCAATGCCTAATTTTGTATAACTCATTTTTAGTCTGGTAGCGAGTGGGAATTCTTAAGCCGATCGATTCATCGCAGAATCACATCCTTGAAGCCAAAAAACAAAAAACTTTGTAAGATAATTTTAATTTGTTAGAGCCATTTGTTTATGGCTATTTTTAAATAAAAAAAGAAGGAACATTTATAAGAATATTTTGCGTGCAATTGTGTTCAAAGTTCTTCAATGCATTTGAGCTGTCTCCAACTTACCTTGGCTCCAAAAGACTGCTCAACTCTTTTGTTCTGCGTAGAGCCACTTGCTGTTCTGTCTGCTTGTCTGTGAAAGGGGCTTTCAACTCAACCACATAATTTGCTTTTATCCCTCGTAACTGAGGGTTTCTGGAGATTGCGGGATAGAAATGACTTTATAACGATCCATTGATCAGATTACTGCGGAAATTCATTCAAAAAAATTAAGGAAAAGGAACAAAAAAGCGTACCTCTTGCTCGTGACTCAGTGGATAGGTTGGTGCGTTGGTCTATAGACTTGGATACGTCAGCTGGGTGATCGTAAGCACAATCCTCTGATTCACCACCTATCACTGTCCGAAAGCAAATCGTTGGAAAAAAAGGAAATTATAGGTCTGTTCCTTTACTTTACCCGCCACCACCCCAGACTATTGGTGTGCTGTGAATACTATTTTTCACATCAGGTGCTGAAAGGATTGTTGGTTTAGGGCGTAGCTTTCCGAGTACACCTGCAGAAGGATCAACGAACGAAAACAGCTAAGAGCTCGAATTGCAGAACCTCCAGCAGCAGGGAGGATCGAGCTAGAGTCCCTATATCACACGAAGATGAGAGCGTACGACGTGACAAGCGCAATTACACATCAATGCGCTGGCCACGCAAGCAGAAGAAGCAGCAGCGAGGTGCGACAGCAGAACCGTTTAGGGAATCATCAAAGAGCTTATAGATGGGCAAAGCTCTACTACACATTCAGTGTAAGGCCGTCTAACGGTTTGTTGCTAGTATTGGATGAGGATCAACTGAAAAGATGGAGTGAGGATTTTGCTTCGGTTCTTCACTGATTATTCGCCAGCAATATGCACCCAAGTCAGACTAGATTCGCACCACAACCACCAGTAGGGAAGACATTACTACCACGATCAAAGCACTGAAAGGCGGCAGGACTTGACAGCATACGTTTGGAGCTGTTTCGAGCTCCGCCAACAACGTCAACCGAGCTTCTGTTGCCACTTGTTGGGAGAACATGGGAAACCGACAGTTTTCCGGACGAGTGGAAGAAGGGAATGATCGTCAAGCTCCCTAAAAAGATCCTTTCGTGTCAACCACATCAACACCTTGCGAGCAGTGTTTTGAGTATCGATCACCACTTCATCTGCAGTTCATGGATTTTGAAAAGACGTGCCTTTCGCATGAACCTATAGGCACATTGGTCACACTCTCGCAAAGGGTGACGGGTCCATAGCTAACCAAGCGTTGCAATGGAACCGGCTTACTCAGGACGGCAGAATACCCGGCGTTGTGGCACATTTCCAGAAACCGCACAGCATTGTAGGACCCACAAGGGCATACAGGACATATGTAAGTAAGTAAAGTTGCAGTTCCCTTACTTTGTTTAGTGGCTTTATGTGAAGAGTCATCGCAGTTTATTACGAGTATGTCAGTGATCGAAGAATCACAATCGCTGTTGATTCAAAAACAGCTCTGGTAGACTTGTCGACAATTTTTACGAGTCAAATTTAATGTGTAACTCAAAATGGGGAACATTGGAAACTTATTATATAATTCGTCATAATCCCCATAGTTAAATTCAAAAGAACAGAAGTACCAATTACGCGACCAGTTCCAAGGAGTTTTAGTGAAACGTGAAAAGTAGAAGGTTGACTCACCTATATAGGTAGTAAAATATAAATACGAGTGCGTTGTGTTTTCCCACCACGATTCCATTACTAATTTTAATTGCCCGGAAAGTAAACAACGTATGGTTGCATTTGACGCAATATAAAGTTCGTAGCAAAGAGCAAGTTTTTTTTTTTGCGGTTTAGAAGCGAGTTTTTAAAATCATATCAGTATCAGAGTTCCCACTCTAAGTTTTCGCTCCAAACAAAGCGCTCTTATCGTCATTTAGTTGTGGACATACATTTTCCGAGTTGAACACTCTTAAGTCCTCGACTTATTCTCCGTCGTGCTGGTGTTTCACCTGAAAAGTGACTTTACCCAAAGCGTTTGACGATTGTCTATCTCCTAGGAGTTCCATAATCTGTTCAATTGTGTCCAGATCATTATCAGACAACGAGAGCAATTCGTAGGGATCTCCACCTTCCTTGGCGGGAATCTTCAGGGCGATATAGAAATCCGTCAGCTTTCGACAAGTTGTTCAAGTTGACTCCACGCAAATAGAATGGTATTGTGATTTCTTTAAGACTCTGATCAGATGGATCGATCAAGATCACGATGGCTTTGCATTTTGAGCCGGGGACAACACCTAAGATGCCGTGAGTTGTGTAAGACAGCTGGCCGTTTTTGACCACTTTAGGCCCATTTTGCAGATCCCAGATCTAGAGGCAACCCATTCCGTGGGCCTAAATGATGAGAAAGAGTGCCTGACAGCGTTCCCTTTTGTCTCCTTTTACGGTTTTCTCCTTCACTTTGACGAAAGTGCACTAGGAGTCTCTGTAGACCTTCCACACCCGAAGTGTAGTCCCTCTCCTGACGTCTATAAGGTTCACGCGATCCAAATTATCTGCTATGACTCGAGTTGGTCACCTGAATCCATCACACTAATCACACTAATCGTCATACTCGATCTTGTTACTCCACTAGAGGTTTTTGCGCTGGCTTGAAGTGAAAGGACCACCGAGTACGTTCTTATACACCATCCCGAGGACCTCTTTCGCCATATTACCCACAGATTTAGCTCCATACCCCTCCTCTGCATAGTATTGTCCAAGGTAGGATTCTTTTCCAACACCCAGCACGAGGGAACTTTACGTAGGGTATTTACCTACTTTGGCAAGACTATGCTATGTGGTCTTTCGGGACCTGTCACAACCGTGTCATTCATAACACACTCGCGTTCAAATATCGAACTTCTGATATTGGATCTGACATGAGAATTTATCAGTTTTTTTTACTGGCGATAGCTTTCAAACAGTCACCAGGTAAACAGCTCGCTAGTACGCTGCACATATCGCGTGTCCTTCCCTTCGTCCAATCCCAATCGGTTCCTTACGAAAGCAGTTTGAAGAGCAAACAGACGCTGGGCTCATCTCGAGACAAAGGCCTTACAATAACTTGGTGTAACACATTTTGACCGCTGAGTAGAGTGTTTCAAAACTATACCCACAGGATGTGCTTCGTCAAATACAGTCTACAGAAAGTGATGTGCCTAAGATTGTCTTCTTAACAAAAGGCATTCTTCATAATGAATAAAGACTTTTGCTTTCAACTGTTTTTCCATCATTATTGTTAAATAAACTAGACAGAGTGATGATTTATTACTATTGTCTAGAAACTGGTTTACTATTAACTTGTTAAATCCAACGCGATGTTTGGCGAATGCGTCACTACATACGGATGAGATTCTAACTACAATACTAATGATTTCAATACACTAGTAGAATCATGATGACCTTGGCTTTTAATAGCCGATTCACAAGTACGTCACGTTCAAAACAAAACAGAAAAAGAAGATAAAAATTAACTGCTTATACCAACTCTAAACGTTTAATTATTACTTATCAACATAAAAACAAGGCAATAGGTTTCTAGAAAGCTGAAATACTCATATTTTTATTATATAATCGCAACAAAGCAAGCAGAATGTAGTCACAGGCGTCGAGCATCAACTTTTAGTAGGACTCCTTCCAAAGAAACTAATGGACTTCTCATCTAAAGAAAAGGGATACATTTTCAACTCATTTATAAGGAAACAATTTTGAACTCTCACCCTCCTTGTGAACATCGTACACAATCACCGAACCTTGTTTGGCATTAAACACGCTATACGACTTAACACCAACCAACCGAAGGCAGGTGGGCTTTTGAGAAATGTCCTGCACATAGACTAGAACTGAGCCTTGGTTGCCATTGAATTGGATTGACTAAAAGGACAATAGGTTATGTTTGAGTTGGAGTTATGGACTTGAAGTACCCACCCTGACTTGTGCGTTGATCCTTTGGAATTCATCAAAGCTTTTGCCATCGAATCTATAACCTGACTGAAGGTTTACTTCGATAGCGGTTATGTTACTCGGCGCTCCTGTTGCTATACACATTTCAAAGGCAAGAATAATGTCGTCCGAGTCCTGAACATTGATATTTGTTTGGTATTTCGACGACTGAGATTCTGAAAGCATGTTGTAGGTGTATCTGATTTTCACAATTGCAAAGCCGCTTCCTTTGGTCTTAAGGTGGACATCCCGAGTGGATTTGGAGAGCTAGAAGGGACAAATAAGCTTACAACCTGCTGGTTTTAACTCATTCCAACTTGCCATCGTTGTTTGTAGAACTTGAGCATTGCTTGAGTTTACTTGAAGATCACCAGAAACTCCTTGGTTGTCACTGAAGTTGATCTTCAATGCTCTGGTGCCTATGTCCATATCACGGACGAAGCCAATCATGGCTTCTAGGGCTATGATTTGAGTTGGAATATTTTGACTCCCACTGGTCGCTACTAAAGCTCGAACTATTGGTAGCAAGGATTCCATGGGATTCTTTTGCGATTCGAATAGGTTTACGAAGCCAGAAGCAGTTGTTTCAAGGTTTGATTGGAGGTTGTCTAACTTTGACCAGACTATGCGCTTACCTGTCAAAGAATGTCTCTAAAAAGTTCAAATTTTTAAGTATCAACAAGGACTTACTTAATAAGCTAGCACTGCTGCTGAGTTTGCTCAGCAACTCGGCAGATTTCTCGTGCTTTCCCAAAACCAAAGCATAAGTTGACATCACTGAGGTTATTGACGCCTCCATGGTGTCCAAGACCTTGTGCAAATACTCCAGGCCCTTCGTGATAACCTCATTGTATTTCCATTCATTTATCTAGAAAGGAGAGCATTCAGAAAGGAAAGCAACACATGGCAGCTTTACCTACCTCATCAACCAGAAAAGACATCATTGTGAAGGCCGTCAATGCGACATCCTCGTCCCGACCCTTGCCAGAACTCACACAACCATTCTCCCCCTGCTTGGACTTAAGATAATTCAATCCTCGATCAATAACCTTCTGATCCACTGTTATAAAGTCCTTGGCCTGTTGAAGTCCCCACAACGAATAAGCCGTAAGCCATACATCTCCAGTGTATCCCACCGTCCGATGGAAGAAACTGAACGATCCATCCAAATGCTTGAACGCCAGATGACTTTGGTAGCCCAGTTCCAAGTGAAGCTTTGCCTTGGTCTCCAAGCTTGGATTCGAATGGTTCACAGTCTGTAATGAGAGTTTGTGAAGCTAAACCAACAGAAATAGAGATAACCAAACCTTTAGATATTTCAAAACCAACAAATTCGAAACGAAATACCGTATGTTCTCCTCGCCATTTCCATACGGTACACGAACCAGTTTCTGAAGGCTCTTCGTCAGCGGTCCAAATATGTCGCCCACAACTGAGAGCTGGATATTTTCAGAGCCTCGCACAGCGTTATCTGGAATATCCAAAGAGAACGTGTCTTCCTGCTCAGTCTCTGTGGGGAAGTGCACTAGATAAGTTTTCGAAAATGAGTATGGCACACCCTCAGGAGCGACATTGAGGGTTTTTTCAACGGCATCACTAGCCACAGGCGATATGGCCTTGACGAGGATATTATAACGACGGGATCTTGAAAATCTCGCCAGAAACAGTAGTTTAACGTTCCCCTGTGCTGGTATAGTCTTTGACACAGTCTTACTGCTTTGGTTCTTGGCCTCTGAATTGAGAGTGTCTAAGAGCTCCAAGCCAGAGTTCTTACTGCTGATTGTTATATCGCTTGAGATGTCCTGGTCCATGTAATTGAAAACGTACACAGGAATCTCAATAGTTTCTCCTGAAATTCAATCTATTTCTTGAAAAATTTGTCTTGACATTTTTGAAACTCTCTCACCTTTCCTAATCAAGCTCGGCAAATCCATTGAGATGAAGAATCTCTGAAAGACCTTCACTGTAGTGTGATTCTTCGTCAATGAAAGCCCGGTCTTTGGATTCAGTGAGAAGCCAGTAAGCGTCCAAGATGTGATTGTATCCGGAATTTTATCCCGTAGCCTCAAGCCCTCCGCTGGAGTACTAAATGCTTAACTTGAATTGCCTCTATATAGCATTGCAACTTAATTGAAAAATACCTTTCAAAATCTTTGAATAGCCAACTTTCTGAGAATAGTTTTCGAACGCGTGCCAACTCAACAGAAGGTTTGTCGAACCTCTCAGCCTCTTGTACTTCTTCCTCGCCGTCGAGACCATGGAATACAATCCCATCGCCGATGTCTATAGAATTTTTCAAAACTTATTTTCATTTACTCTGCATAAGGTGGTTCTCTTACTGAATCCTTCTCGCGTTACCGCATTGGAAAATGTCACAAGTCCTGCAGTCCTGCCAGGAAATGGATCCACGTTCATATTTAACGAGTCGTAGTTGCGAAGATCTGTGAAAAAATGCTCCTCAGTCAAGTGATTGTGGTTGCCAGCGTCTAGCAAAATTCTCTTATCGACTCCCAGTAGGCCGACATAGGAACCCGGATTTGTGGTTACGTTGACAGAGACTAGGGCGCCTGGGAGGACTTCCTCGTCAGCGTCAATGGTTATCTGATAAACACTCCTTGTTACAAAGTTAAGAAGAGATTTTTGGGAGGAAAAAACTTACAGAATTTTGAAATGTGCGCCTTATGTAGACTTCTTTCAAACGTGTGTCCAAGATGCTTCCTGTTGTCCGATGGACGTATAGCGTTACTTTTGGAACCATGTTGTGAGTTACATTTATGCGAAGAGTGAATGTGCTTTCATTTCGTGGAACCTAGAGTTTGCACATATAGTTATTGTTTTGATTTTGTTTGGTTCTATGTATACTTACATTTATATGATCCGATTGAATTATTTCCCCTCGAGATATTATTTCATAGTCAAAGTATCCAATGGACTCCTTGCACTTGAGTTGGATTAAGAGCTCCTTTCCGACCTCGGGTCTAAAATATTTTGATAAAAGTAAAATAAACTTTTGAACTATCGTATGCAGAATGCTTTGTGGACTTTGAAAATAAAGCTCTAAATGAACAAGAACCTGCGCAAATCGGTCCTTAAGTCGTCGCCACAAACTAGTCTAAGTCCAAAATTTCGAAATTTCGCAATTATTACATCAAATGAAAGTTAGTTATCAGGGCGATGGCATGGGAAATCCTGTACAAGTGGAGAGCAATCATTTGCAGCATTTTGAATGATAAGTCAGATATTGTGATAAATGCCACAAAAGAACATGAGAATACCACCGGAATTGGTTACTCGTCATTTTGAAGAATTTGGAATATATGTATATCCAGAAATGGAATATCGCTTCAAGTGTATTCTTTTGATTGCAGTACCTAGTTCGATGCACTCAAAGGATGAAATCTGAAGAATCAATTAAGTTCAACTCAAAGGATCAATATTGCTTTTGCATCAAAAAAGGTTGTGTAGGTAGGCTTGGACAAAATTACGAATAATATCTTTTATCGAGATGAGGAGCTCTTTTCAAGAGAAGAACAGAAATATTTACGTCAAAGAAGGCATCGATAATCGCGGCTAAAAATAGAATAGTGAAAGAGTTGTCTGGGACCTATGAGTGGATTCTGGAGAAACTATGGAAGCATACACTAACTCAATCTATTTTCTATAAAAAAAGAGATAACTTATAATTTTTAAAAAAAGTCTTAATTTTATTGTTCAAAGAAAGTCTTACAAATTAAAAATAACCTTAAAACTAAACTCGTATTAATTTTATCATTTTTAAGATTTTTACAATCAATCCCTTCAATGTTTACATTCAGATTTCTAGTTCGTAGTCCCCGTTCGGAATGAAAGTCCTGTTGTGTCCATGTGAGTTGTCATTTTGGCAATAACGTTTGCTAGGATTCTCGTATTCAGAATCATCTGAAGTGCTGTAAGCTCTTTTGCGAGCCATGTTATATTCACAATCTGAATCGTCCGAAACACTGTACACTCTTTGGCGAGGTATCGGTTGGAAGTATGCACTCTGAGTTGACAAATCATCCTCTGGAGCACTGTGCCCTCTTTGGCGGGGCTTGTGTTGGACATATCCTCTATCAGTTGGCAAATCATTCTCTGAAACACTGGGCAGTCTTTGGCGAATTGTGTATTTGGTGTATCCACTATAATTTGGCGAATCTTCATCACTCGATTCGGATGAACTTCTGACGGATATTGATGGAATATAAGAATCAGTACAGTCTTTGATATCTGTGTCGTCTTCCACTTCAACTTCCGTTTTTGGTTTCACTTTGTTTCGTATAAAAATGACACTATAATCTTCTTCATTGAATTTTTGCTGACAATAAGCCAGCTTCTGCATTGCAGTCTCGTAAATTAGCTCGAAGTTATCCTGAAGTCTCTTTATTTCCATTAGTCTTCTCTTGATGGGGTTCCGAGTTTCTTCCGAGTTTTCAGTCAGCATCGATTTCGGCAGCGACAGCGAGTCAATTATGAATATCTGTTCTTCTTCTTTTTTTCGAGATGACACTACAATTTTGTAGGATGTTCCTTCGAATACTCTCTTTACATCCTCGTATGTTTTCCGGGTAATCTCGTACAGCTCTCGAGACCTTTCGCGACGGTTCCACTCCTTAAGTAAAGTCTTCTTCAACATCGTTCCGTTTAAAATATTAAGTTGAGATGTTGCAGGAATGCGGGTTCAACTAGGATTGTTTAGTTAGCCGACGGTGGTCATCTTTTTATACAAAATAACGAGAACAAAAACCATTATGTACAGGTAGCTTAATTACAATCCTAATTACTAATTATTACTAAATGCCCCTGAAGGGTTTTCCGTCGCATCGTTGTTCTTAAGGATTTTTTATGATATGTAATATTATTAGTGAAGTCATATGTGCAAAATGCAAAAATGCAAATGCAAAAATCCCACAGTCACTTTAGACGCCATCAAAAAATAACTTTCAAAACTTTCTACTGTCAAATACTGGATGTAAAGTGTTTATAATGGCAGCTGCCATGTTTAAAAGAAGAAAGAAGCTCATAATGGATGACCCTCCTATTTCCTTTCAATGAGGAGCATCCAGCCTTGATAGGCGGTATATATGTAAGCATACTAAAGCTAAGTCAGTTGCACCTTCTTTCTGCGCGATTCTAATGTAAAATTCGCAAATTTCGAAATTTTGGTGCTGACCAAACGCAAACAGGCTGCAGATCCTATATAATAGGACCAAGAAGTGATTGCAAGGCTGTACCAAACTAACAGGATTTCCTTATAATCAACGTTTTGCAATCTGCCCTAAGGAGGCAAAGTGACCAAATTGCTTTTAGCGCCATCTCTCGCTTGCTTGCTAATGACAATTAGCACTTAAAATTGCCTGCAAGGTGGCGCTAACTCTGAAAAACTGCCACTTGCTTCTTTGAACAAGAAGCAGCCAAGAAGATGACTGGAAACAAGGGCCTATCAATGAGTCATGCTAGTTCCGTAATTAAATACGACACCTAATCTCAGAAAGAGAGTGGAAAGAGTTGGGTTCGTGTCCTGGAAAGAATTGTATGGATTTTTTGCATCGTTTGTAATTTACAGTATATTTTGTTGCATTTGTGTTGGAAAGCAATAAGTGCTTTCAAAATGAATCATTATCGGTCTATCTGTGTTAATGTACGCCAATTGGGAAGAAATATTGGCTTCAAACTTCATATCTAATCCCTGTGGGTTTTATTCGAGGCGAAATAAGAATTCTTGCCCTATTACGATTTTCTCGAAAAGGGCTTTAACGATTGTGATTGAATGTCATATATGAGTTTGTTTAGCCAAGTTGCTATAATATGGCGTACCACGTTTTTGTTTGAATATGCGTATAACGGTACTTTTCTTGTTAATTGATTTTAAAGTATTGGCTCTTTCTCGGGTAACACTAAATGGATTACAATAAAAAAATGTGCTGTTTTTTTTTTTTTTTTTAATTTTAATTTTAAATCAATTGATTTACAAGTTACTGCAAATATGTACATACTACATATGTATGTCCAAGAGCTTACAACCCTGTCGTGCACTTTATTTAATTGGTTAGAGAATAATTTTGATTGACTTCATCACCCAATAATAGAATTGCAACAAGTATAGATATAAAATGGCCAATGGAATACTAGAAGTCCGCTTCTAAACAACAGCGATATGAGAATTATTGACTCTCTGTATGCATTTATGTATGAGGCCAACTTACAAGTTGGTTATCGTTCGAGGGTAGGAGTGAGAGTGGAAGTGAATCTGGAAAGAGTTCGATTCAATTGAAATGCCCCCTTAACAATGTTTCCTTGATTCACAAATTGTACATATGAATGTACATATGTATATATCTTAAAAGCGATTGTATTGTAAATAATTCACAGTTTTCCAGATGGTTGTAACCAGAGAATTTATTGATGTAACAAGAACAAGCATTTATTGCACCGTGAACTACGCTTTAGACAATTTTTTATCTTATTTGCAAAAAAAAGTCGACTGTAATCGAGAAGCATATACCTGACAGATGAAACTGACAAAATTGTGTTACACAACACTTTTGACAGTGTGACAGTGGTCTGACAAACTGAACTCATTTAGACGTCTACGGGCAAGAGAGGAAGTTGGGATTTGGGAGGTGGCATCCGAACTCTAGGCCTATTTTTTGAGGTGAGTCCTAACACATTAAACGGCAAACGGTTTTTGACAATTTGCACCTTGACTTGAAAGGATTTTTATCTTCAAATCGATTCCACTACCTGAAAAATAAATGTCTTACTCTGCAGTCAAAACTGAATCTCTCGAGCAATTAGACTACCATGACACTAGAGTACGAAACGCGCTCATTTACTGTTGGATTTCCTTTGACGTTTAGAAACTTGTGTCACTCGAAGGGAAAGAATTGTTTTTTTTTTCTTAATTTCAAATAAAATAATTCAAGCCACCAATAACAATGAAAAAATCCGCCAAATACACAATAAAAAAGAAGGTCGATTGCGCTGAAAAAAAGGTAGAAAAAAGGTAAGCAAATAGACATTGACAAATCAAATGTCAAAATGAATCCGCGGAAATGTGTATTCAGACAAGTCTATAGGTCGCAGATTATTAAATTTCAAAGAATGGGGGTAAATTTGTTTCAGAGAGAACTATCATAACAAAAAAGTAAACGAACAGGTTGAACAAAAAGAGCATCAATTCGACATGTTTGACAGTATCAGAAACCAGTCCAAGGTAATTTCTTGCACTAAAATTCGTCGCATGGAGAAATTTCTTACTCTCTTGTGAGCGCTCTCTTCTGTGAAAAACTACGATAATTCTCCGTACGCGAACAGCTTTTCGTACAAATTCGTAAAATTTCGTTAAATTTCGCTGTCAAAACAAATTCTGTCATCAGGAAACTAGTCGAGATGTCACAGTTGTCAAAATGGTCATAGGGAAGGTACAATGACATTTGGTACAATATCAACTTAAAAAGGAATCAGAATAGCTTGTTCCTGCCCTGTAGTCTTGTTCGATTTGACAACCTCTCACAAACGGATGAACTTAAGGGGATTTCAAATGTTGGAGGTTAAGCTGAATGCTTAAACAAGAAATATTTGTAGCTTTAAGACCTGTCAACAGAAGCTCTGATTTGAAAAGTTGTAGAAACAATTTGCAGATCGAAAACTGCCAGAAAAATACAAAGAAAATGAGTCAGTTGGTCTCAATGCGTTGACTCTAGAATGACATACATAGTACAATCTTTTGAAATTACTCTCTTTAAATGATAAGGAATGGTTAAAACTCGAATACAAGTAGGTACGCATATCAATTCAGATCGAGCCAAGTTACAAGAATTAGAAGAGATTGCCCAAAAGAAAGGCTGGTATATATTTGAAGCAATCTTTAAGATATTTTTGGCTATCATTGAAATGCATCTTTGGAACAAAACAGCTTCCATTTTCTTGACAAGTCAGTTATAGCATTCATGGAAAAATTTCTATCAGTGAAATGGCATCAACAAAGCATAGGTTTTGAGCTTAGAGTCGATCATTGAAAGCAAAACTGACAGATGAGAATAGAATGAGAAATGAACACTTCAGTAAAACGATTGTGTTCCAAATTATAGAAATGAAAATTAGCTGGCATCTGTTTCATGCTATTCCAAACCACTTAAATACTGAAAAAATTCACAAAATAATTCAACACTAGCTCATTTTCTTACTCACTTCTCAGTTAAAATGTCCAAATTGAAAGCATTCGCGTTTTTTTCGATCAACTCTTCGAATGATGACCAGCCAAGGTATTCTGCGGAAACCTTACAACTATCGCCTGTTAGATTCACTAAAGCTACAGCTATTCCACGTTCATCTAAATTTGTATTCACAGTCTTGATGGTATCAGCGTCAAAGTGTATTTCCTCAAAAGTTACTTTTACCGGATTCTTTTGATCTCGAATTGGATTGCCCTCAAGATCTGTTACAGATACCTATAAATATGCATAGATATACAGAGATTCGAATAAGAAAGAAATAAAACCTTACCGCTATGTTAACTAATTCCTCCGGCTCAAACATTTTTGGCGCGTTCACAGTAATTTTATACGGATTATTGTGTATTGTGACCTCAATCTTTGTGTCAGAATGCAGGGAACTTAATGCATCTTGAACCCTTGCCTCTATGTTGAATTTGTAGAGAATCACTGAGTCATTACTCGATTTTCTAGGTATATTAAGATCGTTATTAAAGTCGAATATCACTGTAGTCTCTCCATTAGTTTGAGATTGTTTTGTTCTTGGTTTTGAGTTTGAACTGGCGGGATACTTTGTGTGAAGGTTAACTGTCAGATTGCCTTTGACTGGTTCACCATAGGTGTACCTAAGGATATAAATTCACGTTCTATAAAATGATGTGTATTTCAGTCTGAATTTACCTGGATTTAATGTTGAGAGCTATCTGACCGTCACTCAAGGGAACATCCTTCTTTGTGATGATGTCCACAGAGAATATTGGCAAAACATATTCGGCAACCTCAAACGGCATTGTTTGCATCGAATGCCCATCAGCCATTACTTCGATGGCCCAATTCCCCAAGACAGGATATTCTGATATTTGTAAATCCCCCTTATATACACCTTGTATAAGCTTCACGTTGGTGTTCTTTTTTATAAGATTCCCTTGGCCGTCCTATCGTATAACGAATGGAATGGATTTTATCTAAGACACAAATCAACTGATCAACTCACATAGATCAGGATCTCAATATTCTCATTCACTTTAGCTGGTCGCGTCAATCGATCGATGCAAATCACCCGAAATTGCATCAGCTCGCCGGGCTTATATTTCGACTTATCAGTTTGAATGTACACCGTGTAGTGAAGATCCTCAATAAAGATTCTGGCAACATCTCGAGAAATAATACCACGAGCACCATTCACTTTTAGCTTCCCAAAGCAACAGTCAAGTTGTGGGATCTGAATTTGCACCAATTTTGTTGTTCCCGGGTGAACCTCAACCATTTCAGTTATTTCATTTTGAGGTTTTGTTGTTTGATTAAACTCGATAGAGATTTTAAATAGACACGGCTGTCGAAAATCACTCAGTGATATTGAGACTTGATAGGCGGACTCTGATCGTAATGTACCCGGCGCAACGATCGTGTAAACACTACAATGAAAATGTCAAAGAGAACAGATACTCGATGTGACGTAGTTAAAATAGAAAATATATACAAACCCCTTAGATTGTACATTGTGAAAACAAATAACAAGTTTTATAAACAATAAAGCTATCTTGAGAGACATTTCGCGTGCCCGTACGAGAGGAACTTATTCACGAGACGTCGTGTGGGTAACTGATCGCCGGTCAAGATCGGTGTATGCTGGTTTGATTGGACCTGTATAATGGCATCGTATTTGTTTAGGAATTTATTTAATTCCATTAAATTTCGATGACGTATTAAATACATTCATATGTGCCGCATGTAGATAATTATTGTCTTTGAATTGTATTTAGTTTCTTTTCTTTACTTTTATTTAGTTTCTTCGAAGAGATACTACTATCATCGAAAGCGTTACGTAGGAGGTGATTTCCAAGCATTCACATTCGAATAAAGATACTTTTTGCGGATGAGATCAAGGGTCGAGCGATGTAAGCTTAAACGATTCGAACGACAACGACAACGCCAACGCCAACGCCAACCAGATGTTTGGCATCAAGTCACTTACATTTTGTTTAGAGACTATCTTTTGTCTGCCGGATGCGAGTTCAAGGTGATAATATTTATTTTTGCACACTTCTGTGAATAGTAGGAGGAGGAGACTTGAACAAATTGAATACCAAAACAATATTTCAAAACTAGTTAAACTATTTTATAGATAACAGACTACATGATGCCACTTTTAGGGGCAAAATCTTTGAGGTGTAACCAGAATGACAATGCAAGTGTTTGTTATTTAAAAATAAAAAATAATAAGGTATTGATGAGTCTAAATGAATTTTCTCAGAATTGAGACCACACAACGCGGTTTTGTTGAAGTGTCATTTCTCTGAAGTTATGTGTTTCGTTTCGATGCGACAATGACTTTGGACTCTGACGTGTTAATTGGCACGTCCCAGTCTTTTTCGAAATGTAAGAGTTCATTTGTTTATTTACCGACAGATAGCATTTGGGTATCATCAATAACTGAGTATAGAAATACTACGATCGATTCGTCCCATGCATAGCCATACTAAGTTGACGTGCGACTTTATTTTGTAAGAATTCGACAGAATTAAGTTCTTTTGTATTGATTAAGAATTATGCCCAAAACGCAATGTGGCGTTAGGTCGCTCTCGCTTTGATGCGCTTTGGACGGCGTTGTAGAAACTTTACGATAGAATCTGTCAAAAAGCGTGACCAATGATTTTCCAAAACTAAATGTCGCTTCAGCGTTGAGAAAAAATCATTTTCGCGCACCAGGTTAAATTTTTCTTTCGATGAAATTCTCATAAACAGCTTTGAATGTAATGTCCAACGCCGCAGATAGTACGATGTAGATCTACTCGGGCGTTGCTATCGACCTTACGATATTTACGATCAAACGCCTGAGGTTACATTTCGTTTCAACCCATATGTACGCCTTGTTTCTAGTCTATATGTCAAAGCAAGAGCGACCTAACGCCACATTGCGTTTTGGGCATTAATAAAAATTGTTCTAAGATCCTTATTAGTAATATTTTTCATAGTTGTTTCGTAAAGTGGCAACTCCTAAGTGCTTCTTAGTATTATTTTGTCAATTACATCGCAAATTTAATTGAAATGGAGACGACATTCTATGACTCTTTTGGAGACCGGAAATAATATGCTACAGGATGCGCCATCTTTAATGTCGGTCAGTAAACAAAGAATAATTTTGACATTTATCAACCGATTGGCTTGAGTAGACATGTTTTTGTAACGTCAATTTGAACAGTGAATCGCCTCACACTAAAGATCACGTTTTACACTGATGGCTCAAAAATGGATAAATGGACAGGAGCTGGTTTCTACTCAGAAGTACTACAAAAACAGGAGTCTTTCAGGCTTCCAGAAACATGTATTGTCTTCCAAACTGAATTAGGAAAAGCCACCATATCTATTGTAGAAAGTCACATCCCTCCGTAGGATATAACAATCTGCAAATCAAAAGCTTCCGAGACTCACTGATCACCATCAGTCACCACAAGGTTAAACTCTGTTATTTATCTAGACAGAGCAATGTGGTAGGGCGGATGAATTGGCAATTGGCAATTGGTCTGCTATGATTATTAGTAAGGCTGACACATCCATACTGCAGAGGATTGGAAAACTAAACAGAATTGTTGATAACATAATAGAGAACGAGGCCATCGCCTCCTGGTCAGCCAGGGAGGACTTCACTAATTCAGGTGCCCTATAGCTAAAACTGAATTGAAAGAAAACAAAGACCCTGTTAACAATGGATCAAACTTCTATCCGCGTGCTCACTGGAGTAATCACAGGACATAGGAGCAATGCTCCACAAATGAAACGCAGAGTCCAGAGATTTATGCACAAGCTGTGGAGACGAAGAGGAGGGAGAGTCAATTCAACAGATGCTGTGCCACTACCTGGCGCTTCAAGAACAACGCCTTCGAATTTTAGGCTTTGATAGCATTGCAGAGGCAACAGAATCACGGATAATAAACCTACCTAGATTCGTAGTGGGTGCCGTGGCTCAGTGGTTAGTGCGTTGGACTACTGCGCACTGCGCGGCCCACCTCTTCCGAGTGTCTGACAAACATTCAAGAGTATTCACTGTCATGAGAAAGCTTCTCAAAACCCCTCTGCCCTTCGGATACGGCGTTAAACTGTAGGTCCCTTCTGTATGTGCCGAAATGTATACCACGCACAACATGTACAGGTGTGAGAAGCTAGCCCTTGGCCCTCTATGGGCTGCTTATGGGCTAATACTTGCTTAGATTCGTAAGCACAATGAACCTTTTAGTGTCTCCAAATGCAAGTGATGTGTCCTTATTCCATAACCAAACCTAACATGCTTGCGGCCAACAAGCACCGTCTGACACTATTCGTCGTTGAATTTAGTTGAGCACAGAACAGAGAGATTTTCAGATAATAATTACGAAGCGATGTGCTAATTGCTGCAAGACAGATAGGAGACTATTGATTGTATCTTTTCATGACATTTCATGGGCTTATATAATCGAATGTCAAAGTGTGATGAATATCTTGTCAAAAAAGATTTATCGCGGCACGTACACTCTTTACGAACAGAGCCAAAATAATTCCAATCAGCAGATGTATCTTTTGCATTTCTGTAGGTCCGTTGCCAGTCTCTCGAAGCACTGCATCGACCGTATCAAATTAACAACAATCTTACACAGTGTCTGGCTTTTGGGAAGAATCCTATAAATAAAGGCAACCAAGGATTTGACTCTCCTTCATTTCATGACATTGTAAAACAAGTAGACCTACTTAGATGACGCTACAGTTCGGGTACCTGGGTCCCTTACTACCTCGAAAGTGTAGCTTTCCCACTGTGACTTTCTGTTCAATTTTTCGGTGTTGATCGTCCCTTCTTGTTGACAGCCGTTTCTGATTTAAGGCTTGTAAACGCACCGGTGACAGTCCGCTGAGTTCTTCCAATTATGGCAATATCGTCGGTTTCGCACATTCTGCTTAAGTATGGTATCAAGTACGGTCGCTACCGACCTTGGTGAGCAACGAGCGTTCTTCATCGTCGCGTCGTTCTGCATATACAGAAAAGTTGTCAAAAGCGGCTTTGAAATCCATAGAGTGAAGATTTGATCCTTGATGGACATACCTGGCCTGAAACCACACTGATAGGAGCCATGTTGATAAAAGGTTTTAGACGTTCACACACTATCGCATAAATAATCTTGTTCACAATTTTGAAGAGACTCTATAATTGAGAGTATTAAAGAGATCTCCTCTCCTGTGGGTCGGGCAAACAATGTTGAGGTTCCATTCATCAGGCATACACTCGTCTGAGCAAATCTTAGAAATGAGTTGCTGTATGCTCTCTATGAATTCGTCAAAAACTGGGGAAGAGTGTTCCCTCACTTGAGCACTTTTTCCCTAGATGGAGTCAACGGTGGCGTCTATAGTTCTAGTTAGGTTGAACTAAGTGACCACTTCGCGTGAGCTGCCAAGTTCGGATCACAGGTCGGTAAGAAATTTCAAAGGATAGTCAAATCCTTGGAACAGAGTTGGCAGCGTTTAATCTGCCGACGGCAGCTCTAACTTCTCTCTGAGAGAATTTCACACTTGGATAATCTACGAATTTTAGTGTAAAAAGTACGCGAACAGACTTTATCATTTTGCCGTGGATCTCTCACGTCTCACCTCGCAGTCTATCTCGTATTTCAATTTTGAATGGTCCAGTGCATGTGTATTATATTTTGTCAAAAATGCAGATCAAACGTTCCTGCAACAAGCACTTGACGTATGGCTAGATATTTTGGAGAGAAATGGTCACCGTATCAATTCAAATACGACAGACGAACAAAAATTCCACCGCAATTTTTCAAATTTGCTGCTAAGCAAAAATACATAAACTACACGTAGAATTTCAATGGGAAAATCCTATTGGAATGCGGCTGATAACACTGAGAGTATCTATGCAGCGCGATCTTTAACCCACACCGGTTTATTCCAGAAATATAATTTAAATTGAAAAATGCTTTCTAAGTGCAAAAAGTTCAAATATCTGTGATCTATGATCAACAGCGAAGCAACTTGCAATGATGACATCAATAATCGCGTATCGGAGGTTTGATGAAGCGGCGGGAAAACCCCCCTATTTGTTGTGATTGGAGAATTTCCCCAAGCTGAAAGGAAAGCTCTACACTGCAGTTGTACGTTCAGCGATCACATGCTATACAGCAGATACTGAAGAATGTACTAGATAGAATGTATAAATTATCAGCCGCTGAGATGAAGACTCTTGGCATGAGAATAGGAGTGACAAAGCTTGATCGAAGCTCGGAGAATCTACAATGTGGACCAAATATTTTGTGGAGGAGTCGGTTGACATTGCTCTACTGTACGAGTCTTGGACTCTGAAAAAAGGGATACTTTCTACCCGAAAGTATTGCCACCATGTACTATGTGCAATCTGGCGACAAAATAACATCTTGTGTTCTGTTGAGGCACGGCGCTGAAGGGATTATGTTGCCACAACTATGTGCCTTGTGGCAGTGCGAGTAGAAGTGGGTGCAGGCAGTTTTTTGTTGTGGCATCTGCATATGTACCTGCTGTATGACTTGGTAGAGCCAACAAAAGACATAGAGACCTTGGTGAATGTCTGCAAGGATAGGAGCGAGGATCTAGTGGTTGATTGCAATGCTAACGCACACAGTTCAAACAAGGGAAGCACAAACGATAACTACTCCAGTTTGTAGTCTGTAAAGAGCTAATTTTTGTCGCCAAAACGATCAGAATGGACCTTTGTGTTTGTATGACCAAGGGGAGTTATAAATGCGACTCTTTGTAGTAGCAGAATGCTTGCTATAGTATCAAATGAGAAGGTAATAGATCAGGCAATGAATTGGAGAGCGTCCAATCGAGCCCTGAGAAGGGATGATCCTGGACCATGGGAAGAGTATAATTGAAAAATAAAGAGCTAAAAGGAACTTCGCGACGACATAAAAGGGAGGGAATATTGCTACAGTACGAGGAGCACATCTGAGGCCAATAGGTTTTAGAAAATCATCGCCATGGATCCAATTTACAAAGCTGGACTCATTCGCGTTCGAACAAGGTTGTGACTGTACTAATGAGGTCCTCATTGACAGGCACTTTCCGGAACCCTTTAAATCAGTTAAATCCTGCGCTCTGAAGAAACAAGAACCAAACAGGATGGATAGGACAGAAGCGAAACGGAAGCCAGAATTGTTCAGTGACTCGATAGCAACGCTTTTTCCTTACAAACCCTTAAAATTCGGCTCATATCACCACATTTTATTTATTTATCACTGTCCCAAGTAAAATTAAAAATTTTTTTTATTTATTTTCGTCCAGCCATTCATCGTTTTAACTGCCGTTTTTTAAAAATAAAAATAAAAACAAATCACTCGTAAATCGTAACACATCGCAGTACTGTCATCTACCAGCGATTAGTGTAAGTTATCAGTGCATTTAAATTTTCGAGTCTCGTTTCGGCAACAACATCATACCCCTACCAAACACCAGTGCCACTTGGTTGTGGAACATAACTTTTTTGACATTTTAAAATAGATTATCGCTTCCCCTCTTCCCCCACACGCATTCGTGTGTGTACAATTTTCCAAAGAAAATAGAAAAACGCCGGAAGAGAGTTGGAATTTCTACTGCACTAACGCCTCTAATTCAAAAAATCAACAAAGAAAGACATAAGTAAAAACAAAAAAATGTCCCAAGTACGCTCCAAAGTCATTCAATTATACAAGCAAGTGAGTTTTCTTCCAGTTCATTATAAATTTCTTCTATAGAAACCCTTCTCCACCATTTAGCTGCAATTCCTTGGCCGTGAATACCCCGGTGGAGCGGAAAAGTTTCGTCAACAAGTTCACGACACATTCATGAAGAACAAGGATATTCAGGATCCCAAACAGATAATGGCACTCGTCGCCAAAGGCCGGTACGTTGTCAAGGAGCTGGAAGCGTTATATTCTCTGAAAAAATACCGCGCTATGAAACAGCGCTACGAGAAAAACTAAAACACATTAGAAAACCGGACGTGGGAGGTTCTCCTGAAAGTTGTTCTGTGAATTGACTGCGAAATTTAATTGTTAAAAAAAACGTTAACGTTGTATTTTTCCTTCTTTTGGTTACTTTGTCGCCCCTGTTTTTTGATACGTTTTACATAATAGCTAGTAGTTGCGTCGCAGAAGACGCTCCGAATAAAAATATATTTATTCTCAGTTTTTTGTGTTTTTTTTTATTCCGCTTGGAGGCACGTGCGCAGATCAGAGGCGCCTGGGCTGTCATATTACGGAGCAATTCACCTTATGACAAAAGCACAAGGTGAATGTAACGATTTTTGTTGTCGTAGGTCGTATGTTGTGGATGATGGGACGTAGGTAGTTGTTTGTGTTTATTGCGACGTTCGAAACCGTCGCAGTCGTAGGCCAGCAAGTGTATAAAAGAATGTACGCAGATGCTTTTGTTTGATGAACTAAAGACCTCATGATCTTATTTGACTTTTATTTGACTGATAGTGCCCAAAAGAGCGTCGATCAATTGCAAAAGTTTAATTTGTATTTGGTTCACGTTTATGGAGAATGCTTTGGGTACTTTGAATCCTTGGCCTTATTTTGATACCACACAATCAATCGAGCAAAATATTTGATGTGCCTTTTATCCGTCATTTCTTCGATCGTGAATTCTTATTCTTCATTAGTTTGATTGCCTCTTCAAGCTCCCTGTGGTCTTTACAAAATATATCACGTTCCACAGTGAAATGTTCTATGGAATCGGCGATTTCAAAGATTGAGACTCTGAGTTCTTGACGCATTCTATTTCTCCTGCATCACGACAACAGTTGCAACCTATAGGCCATCGCATAGCTTTCTTGATTGTACATATGTATATCGACAAGAGGTGTTTGCTACTGGCCAGAAGCTGCTAGCATTCGCCTATGCATGTCCAGGAGATGTTGATAGTTTTCCTCTCTTTAAATTTAATTTTTTTCAGAACTCTTGTAGCAATATCTAGAGGATAGATGTACGAGGAATCTCAGGAAACTACGTGCACATGATCATGAATAATAAGAAGCAAAGATGAGAGTAAGTTGTCCCGCAGAAGTCACTGAAAGGTTTCGAATCAAAACCAGATGTACATCAAGGTAGTGCGAGCAACTCTTTGCTATTTATTGCTGTCCTTGAACATGTACTAGGACCCCAAAGAGCAACAGTTAAAAGTGCAAGCAACGAGCAATTGATGTTGATGAAATCTCTCGCCAACTTTTTTCCCAACTGCTGTGCTTCCTGACGGGTTTTATTGCAGCGTTTGGTTAGCTAACGACTCGTCTTCTTTCGTCGTATTGTTGTGAGTACAGTTCTCCGGTGAAATCGGTCGTTCGAGATGTGGTTTGACCACAAAATATTAGGTAGGCGCTTACTAATGATGATACTGTTTAAAGTAAAGAACAACATTCGCTTCTTTTCAAATAATTTATTACTTCCCTTAAGTCGTAAGTTTCTTATCAACTATCTATCAACTAAAGCGCTATCCTAATCCTGTTATATGTATATAAAAAAAACATTTACGCAAATTCCGAGACTATCACATAGAGAGAGCACAACATCTATTCCATTTTGTCATGCAAACAATATTTAAACACACACACACAGTTCGAAAGGCTACTGTCTAACCAAATTCAAATCCCAGTACGTGCTCCAAGCCATAATCGAATAACCGAAAGTCATCCAAATAGATCTCATAAAGCCTTCGAATAGCACCAATGGGCAACGGATCAAAGTACTCCCGCAGATGGCTTCTCGTGCCCGATGATTTGTGTCCCGTGGGGAATGTAAGATTTTTGTCGCCAGTTAAGTACAGCGCCAGAGCTGAGTCATCCAAAAGGGTCTCATATTTACCTAAAAGAGGGAGAGACTTTCATGAAACCCAATCAGAAGACGACATAGTTCCAGTACTCACCAATCACATTGTATTTCATGACACAGGGATGACAGAGTTTCGCAATCGGTTCCCAGTGCTCGTTAAACGACTGATTGAATAGGCTCACATTTGGAGTCAGTAAGTACTGGACAAATTCTCCAAACGTTACATCGTCACCATTTTCAAGCGACTCATTGGTTGGATTCAGTCGAAAATTCTTTACAATCTGTCGACCAACTCGTGTTTGAAAGTATTTCGCACTGGGTGTAGTTCCTTCGAGTTTATTCCTATAAGCCGAGAGCAATCTTTCGAAGGGATGTCGCACCAAAACAAATCGTGTATACTCCGACAGAACAGTATTACGTTCTTCATCACTTAGAGAGCTGAGTTTCTGGAACATGCCAGGGGAATGTGCTAGAGAAGCTGGAATCTGGAGCGGATCAGTACCATTCTGCCAATTGCCAGTGAGTATCATTAGAACACGTTTCCAATTTGTACAGGCTACCTGGAACGAACAAAAACAGATTTATTAGAACAAGATGATAGAAATTGGCAATAAAAATATAAACACTCCGAGTAGTGAATCATCTGTGGGATGATCCAAGAAAATTTATATCCCACACGAACTTATAAACAAACTGTTTGTTTTGTTTACACAGAGAGCGAGGAAAAAACTTGGCGAAAAAACTGTTTCAAGGTTGCGTACTATGTTTAGAGAAATTCGTTTTTTTTTTTTTTTTTTTTTTCGGAGAACTAATGCCGAGGAGCACGAAGAGGAAATTGCTCACTTTGTAAATACGCCTTAGGGAAGTCTAAATAATGGTCTTAATAGTACTCCAGCAGCGACTTTGTTTTTGAAGAAAATCCAAGAACCAGAGCAAATAGATGCGAATAATTTATCTGTTTGGTGCAGTAGCAAAACTTGTTGGTAATATTTGCCGAATTGGCTGCGTTGTTGTCCTCGCGCTGGAGCATAACATGAATCGTACTTATGGGCTGCCAAGACAGATAAAATTCTCTACTCTATATTACTCTACTCTACTCTATGTATATCTTTGGCTGACCTGCTGGTCCAGGAAACCATCTCACCCACAGCTTTCCTTCAGACAGATCTCTCAATATCATTTCAATCACATTGAGATGCTTTGCCCTATAAGAATGCCAACAAGTTGTCTGCTGTCTTTTCAGCTTAGAGACAGGAAAAATCCCCCGGATTTCTCATTAACATCTGGGATAATTCCGTTTAGTCAGCCTACATCCCGGAGAGTCATGTCACGCACAATTGTGTTCATAAGAAACCCAATCATCAATGAGAGGTCTGACAGTTGTTGCAGAAATATCTAATGCATGCTCGGGGTCTGAGAAGTTGGCCCCTAAGACTTGTCTAGCAATCTCATTGGACCAGTGTAGCCTGGCACTCAGATGAGAGTCAATGAGTCTTGTTACACAGTTCAAGGCTCTTTTGCATTCACCAATTAATTTGGAAGTGGTTAAAGGGTTTAGCAAGGTCAGCTTGACTGTCACTACAAACATTTATTCCTAACGATGTGACTCGCAGCCATTACGATTGCAAAGATGTCCACCTAAAAGATAGGAGTTGCAGACTTGTGTTGTCGCCCCTGATCCTTGTTCGATTTTGGAACCATTTGTGAATATACGACTACACTCCATTCTTGGCGCAGACTCTGGTCCTGAATACCAGGAAAGTCGACGTCATACACACAGCTGTTAGGTGTCGTGCAAGATCATAAAAGTCCCAGTGTGGTTCATATTAAAAGGCACATCGTCTGTGAACAGATTTTAAAGAACCTCCGATATAAATATCAAGAGAAGGGAGATTCAGTAGAGCAGAGCCCTGAGTACCGTATCGATCCAGAGGACCTTTTTCGGTGACAAGACCTACGTCGGCGGGCGACTTGGATGCTTTCGATTCGACAGAGAAGATTCTTATCCAGAATTATTTCTAGATAATTGACTTCGTGACACCTTTTAGTACTGGATGAGTCAGACCAGTCATGATCTTCTTTGTCGTAAAGGGAACAACAAAGGGAAAGCCCATTCCTAGTACACCAACCATCGATAATTTAAGCAACTTGCACAATAGCACAGACAGTTCATAGATATGTTCCAACAGAGAACACGATGACATCATCTACCTATGGCCACGCGTAGATGTCAGAACTATTGAAAGCGGTCAGCAAAGAGTCCACCACCACGCAAACGTATCGCATAGTCTCTACTACTCTTTCTTGATGAATTAACTACAACTCTCGATTGTACCTGGAAGAGGAAGATCTCTACATGCCTGTGCTACTTGCTCTTGGTCAAACTGCACCCCTTGCTCCTCCATCACCAAGCAGATCAAGCTTTCACTGGATCTCAAGCGTTACTATAACTTAATAAAGCTAAACAGGTCTCACATCAGTGCCATAGTAGGTGTCATCACAGGACCCTGCATCATTTGGAGGCCCGCAATTAGATTGGGCCTACCTTCAAACGATTTCTGCAGAAGCTGCGTGGTGGTCGAAGAGAAGGAAGAGACTATACTTTTTTTTTTGTGTTGGAGCACTTCTTTGACAATTTAGGCTAACTTGCTGGCATAGTCGTCAATCGCCTTCACGCTTCATAGTTAGTTAATCCGGTTTTAATGGGTAGACTGAGGGTATCACAACAGGCCTCTCTGACCTAATTGTGGCTGCATCCTTACCACACCATTACAAGCCTCTATAGGACAAAGTCTGTTCGTACAACGTCCCACAATAGGCATTTTTTTACGTAAGCAACCTGCCCTGTGTTCACAGACTTGAAGCAGGGAATATAGCCACAAGAGAATCGAACTTAAGGTGAAATTCAACTTTCTTCGATAAAGCAAGGACCGAGAGACTTATGCGTTAGGAAAGACGATGCTTGTGGGGATCCTTATGGGACATAACTCTCTGCGATACCATATGAAGAAACTCTGACGAATGGAAGAAGAACTGTGCATGCGGCGAAAAGGAAGATGTTGAAGACACAACCCACTTACTTTGCCAATGCCCTGGACTCTAGCATTCCAGAAACAAATTGCATGGTGAACATTTCTTTTAAAATCTGAAAGAACTCTCTCGTGAAAATATCGACAACTCTGCTTAACTCTACTAGATCATCAGGGTGGTTTGTATACTCTGATAACTAGTAGGTACCTCATAAAGTAGTTCTTAGACATTGTTAGGGTTGAAAGGGCAAGGGAATAACTTTATTCCCTCTATGGTTGTGGCGAAAGTCTTTTCGTTCTGCCAAGCCAATTACCTTATCCAACTTAATCTAAAAACTCATCTTGCACTTCTCCTGCCCATCTCCATTTACAGGGATTCCTGAGAAAAACATAACCCTCTTGCTTTACTGCATTCCTACTGCTCTGCCTGTGGGTTTTGACAGTTTGACCTCAGAAAATGAATGAGCAATTAGAGCATAGCATGCATATCAATTTGGGGATTGAGCACCAATTGTCATATTGAGATCTTCTCCAAATTGTGGGTATCATCGTCTTCATGTCGCTTGATCGAAGAAGTTGAAGACAATATTGCAGTGGCTATCACGTTGGACTACAAGTTATCAAAAATCTTCTCAAATAATATTTGCCCTTGGAAAAGTGAGAATCCCAGAAAGTACTGCCAAGAAACTTGGACGAGCATCCATCAGTGTTATCGTCAAGAGAAAGCTTTTCCAACTACAACCTCTCAGCCATTTGTTCTTAAGAAGCAATTCATGGGAAAAGAACGCGAGGATGACGGTTCGAACTACAGAAAACAAAAGTTTGTTTGCCTTTAAGGAATCAAAAATTCGCTAATTTTCCGCGAATAAACGAATACTTTTTGCGAACTGTCAAGTTTTATTGGCATTTCATAGATGTGGAACGCATTCCACATTCGCGCGACCAAAGCATTTATTTTCCTTTGGTAAATGACTAATGACATTCGCCGATTGCAGCGACTAGAAAAAAAAAAAGTTGCTGTGTATGAAACGTCAAAACTGGCGATTATTCGCTCGTTCGTTTTTGCAGTAAATGGACCTTTACTTTCATTTTTTACTGCCAATGAAACACTTTGTTTGCAGTAAGCGATTGCATGAGCTACTGTTGAGTGATGGATCTGACTTAAGCCTTCTTATTTATTAGAGTCATGGTGAATCTATCTAGTGGCAGTTTTCTAAGAAACAGCGGTTATGTCAGCCATTCAAAAGCACAAATAACTATCGATTTCATTCGTCAAGTTGACAGCACTAATAGACGCATTGCAGCTTCAGCGCCGAGGCTCTCTCAATAGTATGATTTTACTTAAAAAACCTCGTGGGGCTTACAAATTCTTCAGCTAAAAATAGCCAGCAACTTACTTGAAGTACTTTCAATTTGAGTCGTGTGTCTATCACACTGCCTATCGATTAGAGCACATTATCAATCTGACACGGTGTGCACAGTATTTATCTACGATTCCAATATCCAAAGTTCATTCAAAATACTGTTGACAAATTAATCGTTTGACTCATGCCACATAAAAACCTCAAAACAATAATAAAAATCATCGTTTTCCTGCAAAATTCCCTAACACGTTTCACACTTAATGTAATCAATCAACGTGGAATCGAAAAACTCCCGCTGCTGACCAAGCATCGCTCATGTGTGTGCATCCTTCAGAGGAGAGTAGGTATGTGCCCCCGGCAAAAAGATAGAACACGCATTTGCAACCTCTTAACACCAAACATCAGCTCGACTCGTTGAAATGTTTAAAAATAAAAATCCGCATAAACAAAAATCTAGTCTAATCGAGATCGAAAATGCTAATGTAAGCATTCGCTCGACTTGGATTCGGAATGTTTATTTGGTGAGAATTTTTTCGCAGTGACTTCATGTGCGGCTAGGTCCTAGACAAACTGCCAAAAATCGACATTGCCCCGGCCATGTGCTCAGATACAAACCGACACCCATTCTCGCATTGATTGGTGTCACATAATTGCGATTAATTTTTGTAAGCGTTGGCGGCTTTGCCTTTCATCAAAAGTTCCTTGGGTATCATGTGCGTTTCGGGCACCTGGCCAATTTGGATAAACACCAGAGAGATTCATCAATTCTAATTAGGAAAAGTCAATCAATTTTAATTGCGCAAGTGGGTAAGGCAACTTTAAAAGGGGCTTTTCCAATGCATGTCGTGGGAAATTCTCATCCAATCTCTTTCCAATTAGTAATTATATGTTTCCTAATCTATTGGAACTACCACTTGATAGTGGAATTTCGCGAAATGGATAAAACGAAACTCACCGATAATTGGCCTGACGATAAGCGATAAGATTAGAAGAAATTACATTAAGTGAAAAAGTTTGTCAAGTGATAATGTTCGGGTGAAAGGCACACGTGTTGCGAGAGTAAGGTATTTCGACAAGAAAAGTGATTTATTTCAAAATGATTGTGAATTTCAACGCAATGCGAAAAATACCCAAAAAAATCCCTTCCATAGCTTGGACACCTACCATGGTGAGTGTGTACTGAAACCCAAGACCATCTTACTTGGAACCTGATGCGTGAGTTCTGGGGAGTAAACTTCACCAGAAAAATCGATTACCCTGGGCCAAATCTAGCTCTAGCATTCTAGTCATAATCTATGCGAAATAGTAGACCATAGTCGGCCTTCGTTCAGCCTTAAGAGGTTTTACTTGCCAGACTCTTTGTAGGGCTACATGTTAAGCGGTATAAAAAAGAGCGTGCGTTCAACTGGCGGCTACGAAGAGGAGCGGTGAAAAAACGTTGATTTGACATGTTTGGGATTTAAACCTGGGATCCCATGGACAGTAGTTAAGCGCACTAACCGCCGGCTATGATGATATTGCACGAGGCGACTTTGAAAGGAACAAGTTGCCAAAGAAAACACTTTGGTTAAAGCCCAGCTCCGAGAAATTGTAATTCAACAAAACACTTCTTTGCATAACTTTTTATTCAAGTTTAAAATTTAATACAGTTTCGGACGTACAACTGTAGATGAGCTTAGGTTAGGGGACACACGCTTACGCAATGAATGATATCATCACCACAAGTTACATTGGTACATTGATCATTTTAGATACATATTTAGACTTTTCGCATTGACACTTTTCCATTCAAGTCATAGGCCGCTGTACATTATGTTGAACTACAACATAAAGCATACATGAATACATAATGCACATCTAAATCTATTTTATGATTGGCGTGGGAAAACACAATGACATTAGATGCTGCTATTTCTGATGTAAATTCTGTTAATAATACACACGATGGGGTACAAACAATAGTATATAAGGAAGGCAGCGAAACAGATCTTCAAGCCGTCAAAGGCACCATCTATACCTAATAGAAGGTAGGACTTTTGAGGACATCGCTTTAGCTGCCGCTTCGCCTGGAACTAGCTATAACCATGTTGATTATTGGGGGCCAAGTTGTAGCAACATCAGTACGTACTCAAGCTATCTCTCAATTTCAGCTCATTTTGAAGTATACAGTATTAGAGATACTGCACTCTCTGAATTTATCGGCTGAACAACTTAACTATGATTGTCATCTTTGAATCGAGTCTCGACAGCAGGCCAGCCAGTCGTTCAGTGTGCAGCTTATGTTGCCTGGTAACATGGATGTGGCCAAAAACTGCAGATTTAAGTACACTCTCCCGTAACTAATCGCGGAATCGATTTATTAAAAAAATGTTATGTATCGAAACATTTGACATGTTTCTGCACCCATTGGTGGGCCAAAATTTTCTTTCGCAATTTTTTATTTTAATTCTATAAATACCACGAGATCTTCTATGAATCTTTTAATAAATTCTCCAATTTTTCCTTGGTTCTATTCCAAGTTTCAAGGTAAAGAAGCTTGTATCTCCCACTCTACATATGTCTGCTCAATGCCTTCTTTGAAGCTCTCAAAACCTACATTAAAAAACCACAAAACAAAAGAAACTCCTAGAATGCCTTCAGATCATTAACTGCTTTCATTCATTAAAAATAAATGCTGTAGCTAGATGAACCTACAACACCACTGAAGCAAGCAATTATATCAACTTCAATCGCTTAATTAAGCCAACACTCGCAGCAATTATTAGTAGCTATGTACATTAAGTAGTCGCGAAGAAATAAAAGCAACACCAAATCCAATTATATACATTAGGCCAGCTCCAGTAAACGGCTAACAGATTGTATACCGCAAATCAATTGGCGATAATCTAAACACACATTCGAACGGACGCCAAGTACAAGTACCTTACGCCCACAACGCTTACAATATCGTAAACGATCTGATAAAAGAAACGTAACCGCAGAACGTTTATTACTTTTTACGTGCCACAAGGCGTACATTAGGTACCACTTACTGATGACTTTTTAGAAGGCCAAAGGTTGCCATTATGCCACTCCAAAAAAAAACAACTCTAACTCCGATGTGAGTATGCGCGTTGATCATCCGATATGAGGTACTATTTTACCAGGTGGGCAAGATTAAGAAAGAAAAAAAACACAGGTGATGGTAATGTTGAACTTTTATCACGCACGTTCGTCACTCGTACGAGTTTAGTGGTGAGCTGATTACATAAAAATAAAAATAAAAGCTGAGCAAATTGTTTGAAGTTGAAATGTCAATGATGGATCGCGCAAATAGATGGCTAGCTACTCGCCACAACAACAACAACAATAGAGAACGATAGAATACAGTGAGTGTGAGTAGCACATGTTAGGCGACGACAACGACGATTAAGAAGATCGAATGATCTTAGCCAAGAGACCCCATTTGCATTACAGCGAGGCGAAATGTGTGATCATTTTGTTTTTTAGTCATCTCGACGACAAGTTTCTTTTTAATTGAATGGCTTTCGTGAAAGTTGTATCTTGCATGTGCAGCAATGTACAAACGAACATCGTCGACAGAGTAGTTGTTGCCGGTCTAATGATGATGACAGTAAGAGATGCACTTTTGATTTCATCCGAGGCAACAATTCCAACTCGAACAGTTTGGAAGGAGAAAGTACTCGTAAATTAACTTTCCGCCATTAAATTATACAATAGTTTCACAGCTAACTAACTAGTTGTAAAAGCCTGTGTTTAGATGTTAATTTTCAAAGAAAAGTAACTTGTTAGCGGAAATAGTACAAAAAATAGAAACTGGCGTCGAGTGAAAATTTGATAAGAGAGGACTACAATCGGGTAGTCATATCAGTTCTTTGGAAAACAGCACGAGTACAAGTTTGTGCCAATCCCTAGCCTTTGCAGATAACCAGTCAGTCATCTATGGGTGTAGTGATGTCAGCAATGAGTAATGGGGAGGAATGTGAAATTTCAATGCAAAACACGTTCGAAAAGGGGCAGCACACACATTCAGGTAGATAGATAGTATCTGAGAAATTAATCTGATTTTGGACATGTCTTACAAGTTTGCCGAAGTTGATTTGATCTATATTTTGCGGCAAACATGAGCAATTGGGTATTCTTTGGAAGGCGTTGTTTGAGTCTGTAATAAAGAAGAAGTATAATATTGTTTGACGGAGTTAACACCTCTGTTTCACCTCTCTGTTTGTAGCTACCGCTATATTGCTGGTTAATGAATGAAAGCACAAGCTGGGAATAAATCCTGGAGTTTAGTCTAATCTTACTTTTTCTTACACGAAAGTCCTTAACTTAAATAAAGAAAGCTTGTGGGGAAGCTTGTCTATGGAGATCTAAAGGCACAAATAAAACGAAATGCGTTAAATGGTTGACTTAGGAGTTCCGTCAGTCCTCGGTTACCAGCCAATACATGGCATATACTTTGCTTAGAGGTGTCACAATCAGGGCTTAAACCAAGGTCTTTTCCAGCTCAATCCTTTGTGCATTTGCTGTAACACGTAACTTACCGCCGCTGTTTTATTCAAGATGTCATTGTTGAGGAGACAACTAGATTTACTCACTTTAACTTTAAAGTCAGTTGAAAAATCATATTCCGTTACCTTTTCATATTTGAAAGGTGTTGTCAAATTACTTGATTTGTTAGTTGAGGAGCAGGTAACAAATGGATCAGCTCGTTAGAAGGAGAGAACATCGGTTTGTTCTCAAATTCTAACGATCACTCCGTAGCAAAGAGTGCCCGAATCCGTCAGCCGTTGCCAAAATAACAGTGAGAATAATTCTGGAACGAATCAAGGAGCATTTAGATTCAAGTCTCGATGTCTAACAGGCAGGCTTTCGTGCTGGATTCTCTTGCATCGGCCACATTGACTCCTTACAGATCATAATCGAGCATTGCGTTGAGTACAGGTCCCCGCTTCATCTGCTGTTTATAGAATTTGAGAAGGCCTTTGACAGCTTGAATAGAGATGCTTTTTGGTTGGCAAAACTCATAACTACTACAAGGGCTACGTATAAGGGAAGTAAGTAGCACGTCTTGGACGATGACATGGTGTCAGAAGAATTTGAAGTTTAAAGCGGAGTACATCAAGGATGCATACTGTCACCGCTGTTCTTTTTGGTGGTTATCAGTGATGTTATCCGTGCATTGACAGAAGGAAACTACGGAATTCGCTGGAAGAGGATATCTTAACTTAAACACCTAGACTACGCGGACGATGATTGTCTACTTTTACATCAGATAATGGACCTCCGTCTAAAAATTAAATTTAAGAACCATGTTGAGGCTGCAGAACCCTATGTCCAATGAACAGCTTTATACGAGAACGGGCCATGAATATATATACATTACTATACAAAGGAGCAAGTGGCAGTGGATAGGACACACCCTACCCAAGCAGGCAGAACAGCGGTACGCCCTAGACAAACCTGAGGCAGAAGAATCGAGGAGGAATCAAGCTTTTTAGAAATGAGTTGGAGAGAGCTCAAAAGCGTTGCTAGGGGTTAAAGGACCTAAGTAAGTACATACTTACACACCGTCTCCACAAGACAACGCTGGTGCTCAAAAAATTTTCTTGCAATCAGAATGTCCAGTGTCGCCACTGCAGTTTGTAGACAAGACATTTGTCCAGAAATGAATGTTTAATTTTTTTTTTGCAAGACATCTCTATAGACATCAATTTTGCATCATAGACGAACTAAACTTCCCCTGCCCCCTTATATTTGTATTTGTGACCTTTGTGAGCTGCCATTTAATTTTGCTTGAATGTCAAAATTCAATAACAAATGTCAGCGGAATTTTGCTTAGCGAATATGTATGTATGTCAAACGACCTGAAGTTTACTGTCTACCTAAGTTAAACTATACCCTGCATTTTTTTGACAGCTCTTGTCAGTTTGACTTCAGAATGTGGAATTTTTTTACAGACAATGAATGTCTTTGGAATTACTAAAGCCATGTATATTAACGACTAACAATCGAAAGAATGAACACACGTACTCGTACAATGTATACTCACAGAATGAAATATTTTGTAGAAATTTGCACACCAAAGTCAGAAGAAGAAATGTCAAACGAAATGTCTGACGATTAGGTTAACATTTTTGTATAAATAAAATGCTGAATGTCTTTAATTTTCAAAACTGTGGCGGGCGACGAAAAGCAGACGATAGCAGCTATTATTTCTTAAAGGTAAGTATGGAATAAGGTCAGTAAGGTATTTTCCAAAAGTGTTGACATTTTTCAGTTGAAAAGTGGAGCACGCTATAGGTATATCTTCAAATTTTAAATCTCAAACCAAGTCTATTTATCACTTTGAACTTGAATAAGTTAGATCATTCAAAATGCATACGCTTTGTTAACTTTTGCTGAAACTGCAAACATTCTAGGACAAAGCCTTCTCTTGACACTTGGTAGTTCACACTCAACTCAGTGTGTGTTTTGTTTTCCCAGTAACGCCTATCGTCTATTAGGGGTCAAATGTACAGCATATCACTGCACATGACTGCATAGGAATCAAATAAATAAAACATAATTAATCACCAGACATTCAGGTGGTATCATAGAGCTTGTCACAGATTACAGGTATTAAAATATTACACCAAGCTCATATTTATTAAACAATCAAGAGGTTGTATGTATCAAAACAATGCTCCTTCTGTTGAAGCATACGAGTGTCTACACAGTAAGCAAAAAAATAACCAAATGGAAACCTCAACGAAGCATAAATTAAACATCGGCTGAGGTTCTTCTCCTTCTGACTTGCTAATAAAATAAAAAACAAAAAAATCAGCAAAAAACGCAAATGAAAACGAAGACCATATGTGTTCATCGTTCGACGCTGGAGACCTCCACATGCCCTCAGGCCTTTGCAGAACGGAAATGGAGCAAAAAAAAAAGGAAAAAACAAAAGAGAAAGGTTAGACAGAGACAAAAACGACCACGACGAAGAATATTTTGTTAAGACAACTGACTGCTCCTACACTAAATCGAATAACAATCTTGACTGAGTACTCACCTTCGGCACATAACAGTACATAAATTTATGCTCGGGATCCACCAGCATGTGCTCCATTTGCTCCTCGGTAAGATCCTCCACAGTCTGTGTGGTGTAGCCCATCGTTTCGCACTGTTTCTGCATATACTCCTGCCGCTGAATGTTTATTGTTTGCGTCAGCTCCAGGCCATGTTTGGTGATCTTCACATTGTTATTGTTGCCATCGTCGAAGCACATAACTCCGGAGGTGGTAAGCAGCGCGACAGCCACAGCCAGGATTACAGCACAGGTAACCCTTTTGCGTAAGATCATCGTTCCGAAACGAATCGTGTGTCAGGTAATAATGCGAGGCGGATCGAAAGAACTGCGGAATACGCGTTGAACATTGATATGCGGTCTCGCTAGCTACGCTGTCTCTGACGACCAAAGTAGTTCTCACGTTTAACGAATCGCAGCACCGACTTGTGACCGATACCGAAGTCGCTCAACAACTGACGTCCGTCTGTGTCGGCCACTGGTACCAGAGTCGAACTCGAACTCGCCGCCTGCTCAGTAGTAACTTGCGCCTTACTAAGGGCATACGCTCTCCAGAGGAAACGCCATGACGCGTTGCTACGATGTGGTCGACCGGCACGAGTTGTGGCTGCTGCTACCAAGTCACCACTTCGCCGAGGAGGTGTGTCGGTTGAGCTTTTTTTCGTACTAACTGTTGGTGCTTTCTTTCGATCGGTTTTTCGCTGTTGAAGTAGATTCGCCGTACGTTCGATGGCTCTCTTGAGATTCGCTATCGTTGGATTCGGTTGCGGTAGCTACAAAGAGAGCGAGAGAGAGAGTATAAAATAAATTTATCTTTTATTTTGCTTTTGAAGGGATTGCTCGCTACATTTATCTTGATGTTGCGTCTATCAATGTGGGACACCTAAAGCGACACGAGAAGGCGACCTTGAACTTGAAATTCCACGAGAGTTATGGTTAAGTGGCCCTCAATTGGAGTGATTTTCGTTGCTGAAGGGGCACATAGAGATAGATTGGTGAAGGAATACCATCGCATTGAATTATTAATTGGGGAATCATTGGGTTTTTGTTCCCAAGTGCCATTCATTGAATATTCCTCACGACAAAGGTTAAAGCGGTTTCCTTTGGAAATTTTGCAAGAAAAAAGCTGAGGCTCCTAGAAACTCAATGTGATTGATGTTACAGAACACACTGTGGAGAATGAAATACACTCTTATCAGGCCCTACCCAATAAATTGATAAGGAAGACATAAAGAAGTCTTTTAAAAGCGCGGGAACATGTACGAGTACATTTGATGATAACTTTCGAACCTGTCAGCATTTTTCAAATTTAATCTTTTGTTTTGCGGGAAAGGAAGACATTGTTTTCTTTTTTGACAAAAAGTTCATGATCAATTTCCGCAAGTTCTGTGTGATTATAAAGATTCCAGATTCGAGAACAGTTGAGGCCGACGCATTTTTGTTTAAGCTGACAAATGCTAAGCTTTCTTAACGATATAGTTTTTCACTGAAGCGTGATGACTGATTCCAGTTTTGGAAATAAAGGGAAAATCACGTCATGTGTCATGGAACTGCGGTTGAGCGTAATTACCACATAAGTAGTGATGAATAAAACATAAGACTGTTGGTCCCTAATTATGTCATTTCTTGAGAGAGACTTTAGAACTTTGACAGATGATTGCGGCCATGTTGTTGAAGCTATATCTGTCATTTATATAGCCTGTCTTGCCAAATCAACATAGAAATGATGAAATTGTTTTATGAATTTGGATCTTCTGTCCGAGCAACATTTCGCGCGCTCCGCCCATTTTGCGGACGCCATAATCTCGGCGGATGGGTTCGCCAATAAGCAAAATTGTGGAATTTGGGACGATTAGAATCCACACAATGCATTCAGAGAAAGTAACTGTTTCTTTTTCGACTAGCGCTACCATCGGTCCATACTTCTTTGAGAACTATGTTGGCCAGTTCATCACCGTCAATGGCAAGGGCTATCGGTCGGCAATAATCAATTTCTTTTGGCCCCAATTAGATGATATTGACACTGATTCCAATAGGACGGCTCTATGTTCCACACAGATAGGTCCTTTTTGCACTAAAATTCGTTGAATGAGGAAATTTCTTACTCTTTCGTGAGCGATCTCTTCTGCGAAAAACTACGAAAATTCTCTGTACGCGAACAGCTTTTTGTAGAAATTCGTAAATTTGGGTTCGCTATTTTGGGAGGGAACAAAATTTTAAGTTCACGTAGTTGCTAGACAATTGGGACAAATCTTTCACTGACAGATCTGACAATATCGTCTGGGCATAGCACAAAACAAGCTTAAAAACGCTCTCAGGTTGAGAAGGAAAAATTTAGTGCAAACGCTTTGCAGTAATCAAAGAAAGCGAGGTTAGTTCTAAGTTATGGCAGACCCTTTTTCCGGCTAAATCGATCTGCCTTGTGCTGCCGCCAATTCGTGGTATCGGTAAGCTTAAGTGCTGCCAAGTTTGGCAACAATGCCATTTACCAGCACAGCACATAAACAAATCGTTCAACTGATTCAACCAACTACGTTCAATTGTTCATTCAACTCTATGATTGAATAAATAAACTTGTAACGGTTTACACTAGTTTACACGTAGCTAGCGATGAGCACCGCCATTGAAACTGAAAATTAGACGGCTTCCTGTTCAAGGGATTGCGAATCAAGTCACTTATTCAATTGTTGAATAGCCTAGAACACAAAGTTGGTCAACTTCGGTAGGATTATGCAACGATGAACCAAGACATCGAACACTCGGCAACTGACAACTGGCACTCATCTTGATTTAAAATAGCTATTTCGATTCAATTTGACAGGTGGTGGTGGAGGATGGTGGTTGCCCTACTTCTGATTGTTACCTCGTCCAATGGGGAAGAAGATTTCGATTCAATTTGATAGAGTCTTTTGACATTTTCCTTGATGAGTGTTCATTTTAAGCAACTTCCGCTCACGTCAAATTTTTGATACCGTGACTCTTGTACCCAGAGCTCCTGCCATTCCAAAGATTTTCTCTTTCTTCTATGACCGAAATCAAATCATCATTGTGACAGTCTACCAGTTTTTCTAATTTGCATGTGTTTTTTCCCAGATTTCAGCGAACAAAAAAAAGAAACTTTCACAAGAGTGTAACAAGTACTGTAAGTACGTACAATTCTACTAGATACCTATGTATTGTATATATTCCAGTGAAAAGCACGATCATCCGACAGATTTAGCTTTTTCTTCTGAAACCCATAAACGTGCACGTGTGCTATATATATATATATATAAATATATTTTCATTTGTTTACTTCTCACGGACGTCGGTTTGTTCATTCGAATCGGACTATATTAAATCATAAACCATCGGAAACAGGCTTCAATTAAAATGCCACAAAAAACCACAGAGTCATTGACCTTTAAAAAGCGAAAAGAGATTCGGACACAAAAGCCCCATACAAAAGTGTTGAAGAGATGTCATGTCAGTTCCACTAAAAGACGAGACAACAATAAATTAGAAAAATTATACCTACTCCAAGTTTGTGTCCCAGTACTCAATACCGTTCCCAAGCTGTTGTATCTCATGCGAATTAAGCGTCCATCAAAGTGAGTGTATACCAGTATTCCTCTCGGTTTCATTCCCAATCAATTAGCTTATTGTTGATTATTATTTATTTTTCTATCTACTCTTTGAATATTGATTCGTAGCCTTAAATATAATTTACGCAATCAAGCGAAATGGGTCAATTTGCAAGTAATTGATCTGAATTCGATGGGAATTGGTCATAGTTAGCTTAGCTTCTGATGATTTCTAGGAACTTTTTTTCAAAAAGAATTGGCATACTATGTAGGTGGACCGATGATGTCATTTCCTTTTCTGGATCTTAGTTTGAACAGGTAAAGAAATACTGACGGGGAAACTATAAAGATAAGTGCAAATGCAAGAGATACTTGAAATAAGTTGAGTGACGCAACTGGGAAATTCAACAAATCTTACTCATACTCATGAGAAACACAAATGCATCTCTTGGATGCAAGAGGAGACTGCAGACAAATGTTAACAGATTGGTCTTAACGACTGCCTAGGTGAGATTGTTTCTGGTTATGTAAATGAAAACAAGCCGACACCCGTATGAATAGCAATGAAAACTTCTCGACGTTCGACGTTGATTGATTGAAATAAGAATAGATACATGCAAATTCAAAGATGCATACATAGATATGAGAGACGATTTGTGCAATGATAATTTGCTTTACAACAGCTGACACCAGATTGGAGTCCACTGTAATCATTTTACAATTGTGTTCGTCTTAGATAGTAAGCAACGTTTAACAGAACGTCTAGTGCGATCCAGTTGGATGAGAAGATAAAAGATTGAGTCCAAGTACCTACCGGCTGAAAACAAGATATAAGTATGGCAGTGTACTGTGCAGCTTTTTGTGGGAACAGATGCAACTACTCCAAGTACTTTTTCAGCACCTTCAACAGAATATCCTTGCACTGCAACCACAACTGGAGTTCCTTCTGTAGCCACAACAGTCAATCCTGGCAAAAAAATTTCAATTGTTCAATTGTCTGACAAGTGAGTGACATCATACATCTATGTTGATAGCCATGCAGGCATTAAAACTAACTCATATGAGTCTCGAACCAGAGCTGCTGGCTCCCAGGGCGTCCCAGTCTTCATCATGTCCCTGGGCATTCTAGCAACGAAATGAACGATGAATTAGCTGGAAAACTTTCGATGTCTGAACCAAACGTCAACCATCATCCCCCATGAGTAATGGTGAGCCTGCGTAAACACCTTGAAGCTACTTGCGTTCTCTTAAACAACTTATGTATTTGCCGCTCATTTAAGGAGAACGGAACTAAGCAGAGTCTATGGCGACACGAATGCAGAGGAATATTAAAATCTACTTTTCCCGAAAAGCGAATCAGAAAAATATGCCCTAAAGGTCCGTTTACAGCTCAGCAGACTGCGAATACGAACGAGCGAATTCTCGCGAATTTTGACGTTTCATTTACAGCAACTTTATTATCTAGTCACTGCAATCTGTGAATAAAATTTGACAGTTTGCATTTGAAAGAAGTATTCCCTTACTCGCGAAAATTTATTCGATTTAACCGCATTTTTTGCATTTAATCGCACAATCAAGGACGCATCTTGTCACTAAAAACTGAATGACTGCATTTTATACTGATCCAATACATATAAGACAACCGACCTACTTTATGAGGATCACAACCTTATCCATCAAGCTTTTTAGAATATTGTTGTTATGACTATGGCTTACACTAAATCTGATAACATCAATGAAAGCATACAACTTTTTTTAATTTTCGATTTATTGCTTTCCGATTGCATAAAAGCCTCCGATAAGTCTGTTTGATTTTTCTAATTCATTTGTGTTATCATTTTGTAAATTGCAATAGAGACTGACACAAATAAAATAATAACAAACAGGTTTATTTGATCAGCGTACAAATAAAATTTGTTGTCTTTTTTTTTTTTTTGAGTAATTAGAACATTATACGGTTATTAGCACTTCATCGCTCTGTTAGTGTAGTCAAGTGAACGAGGCAAACGACATTTAAAGTATCTGAAGCAGAGTTTCCAAATGTCAGTTGAACTTTGTCTTGTTACAATAAAACTAAACAAGCAGAAAATGTTTCGTTCAATAGAGCTAAATTGTCCATTCTCTTGGAACTATATGCCACTCATTAATGTTCTCAATTTCAAGCCAAAGATTCTGATGGTACATATGTGACAGATGGTTTTGACAGATGCCATATAAAAGAAATGTCAAATCACAACCTGGAAGTGAATAACCATTTATAAGCCGTTTCTTTTCACTAAAATGAATTCACGCTAGCAGTCTACTTAGACGTCAAAAATAATCTACACATATTAGATAGTCTATTTAGAGAATCTTCTCCCTAACCTACAAGCTTTTGACACTGGTGAGCGAGAATGTGATTTTCACTGATAGTAATCAGAGTCAAAAGCTTGTAGGTTAGGGAAAAGATTCTCGAAAATCATCGTTCGCTTTCCCAAAAACATATTTGTATTTTGATGTTTCAGCATTGTGTAGGTACGAGTGCAGTTTTGGGAATGTAAACGAACTAAACTAAGTAGAATAAACAGTCAAGTTCAGGTCGTTTGACAGTTCTCACAAGCTTAAATCTACCGAGATTGGAAATTTTATTCGGACGTTCAAGCTAAATAAAATGGGAGCTCACAAAGGTCACACATACAAGTAAAGCTCACGGCAACTGGCTTGACAGTTCTGAGAGCAGCCATTTTGTAGAAGCTGTGTACATATAATTTGTTGTTGAGAAATGAAAGAGATAACTCGACAAATTTGTAGTTAACTTTAGGTTACAAGCTACTTCAAATTTCTTCACGAATGAGAGGCCAGGGGAAGTTCGAGTTGACTGTTCATTTAGTTCGTCGTTTAGGGTGACTCGCTTGACAGCAGGACTTTGCGGCCATTTTGTAGATAGGTAAAATCTGTCAAATATAATATTGTTAATGAAATCATAACCTGCAGAAATTATTTTGGTTAAAAGTAAAGGAAGAAACTAGTTAAGTCCTGGTTTCTCGGAAGTTTTTACGTCAATTTAGGCTCCGACTATTTTAGGAAATGTGTGCGCAAGGGAAATGCGTGATGACTGTCTAGAGAGGGCCAGACACTTGACAAATGTCAATACTGACTTTCTCTCGCCATAGCCCCACATCAACCTAAACGTCAAAACAATTTTCCTGTCAGGCTCCAAACTGAACGATGGCGTAGGTTCGGACTTCTATTTGTCTGACCTCGAACTGGTTCTTGCTTCACTCTCCAAAAATCACCAGAGAGACATGATTGATGTAATTCGATATGTGCTTCAAGTTCTTGATAAATTTACATGCCTGACAAATTAGAAATCTCTACGTACAGTTGATGAGGCACTATACAATCGTATACTAATAGAAAATCCCAATAATCACCTGAATACTTCATTGAAGCTTGTGTACATTGAGCTTGCCATAATGTAACACCAGTCTATTCCATTTAATTGCACAACAAACCAGATACAGCTAACTTAAGGCCTAATCGCACGAGGATTCAAGTGAATTTGCCAGTCCCCACTCTATCGTCAATTAATTCTATAATTACGCAAATCGCTGGCGATAATTGAGCTAAGCTTGTGGCTTTGTTCCAAGTGTCATGGGTCAGACTTTAGCTTCCAGCAGTGATAAGTCTTGATTAACTCAGTCGAGGATTATTTATATTTTATTTGGCTGCGGTCAATAAAATGCGAATAATTTAAATGCCACATAAATCGTTTTGCCCTTGTGGTTGCATAAATGTGCGTTGTATGTTCTAATTGCGCACATTACATACACTCCTTTGTATGTGCTGAAGGGCAACCGGGTCAGTTTGCATAGTACGATTGGGATTGGAGTATGTGGAATGTTCCTAATGGCTTTGTAAGGTAGATGACGCATGAAGCTTGTTTCTTACCATCCAATCGACGAATGAAGTGCTGTTTATACTCACCGAGGTATTGTTTGTTAACAACGAAAACGATAAATAAATACTTGTTGCGGCGCGCGTCTCTAATAAGACGTGACATTGATGGTTCAATTGAAATGGGGAGAGATTGCAAACAAAAAGAAATTTCAAACAAAATTTGAACGGGCCGACCGCTTGGATTCTTTTGCGAAACATGATTTAAATAAAACCACTCGCATGTACATGTGGATAGTTTTATTTGTCAGATAATGTTTTCTTAGAAAGAAGAGAGATGATAGATAAGAAGAAATGTGGACTGTAAACAGTGACACGCACAAGCACTAAGCTTATAGTTCTTTGTTCTTAAATTGAAATGAGCTGTTGCTTTAGCAAAAACTGGTGATGTACCTCAACTGTAGCAATTAATTTGAAATAAAAACCAAGACCAGACCGCTGTTTATTCATTTAATTAGCAATGAAGTCGTCTATTTGGCAGAAGGACTGTTAGTAGACCAGACAATTAGTGAAATTCTTAATTGTGTCAATAGCCACCGGAAAAGTGTCTAGATTTGCCACCAGGGACGCACTAAACTAAGACTAATGACAATTTATATGAATTTAATTTAATGAATCTTATATGCGTCTGCTATCCAACAATTAATAGAGCCCACGTCAGCAAATGAAGCGGAAGAAGCACCACTGTTTCCGCATCTTAAACATTTCGAGTAGACAGTCCAATCTTCAACGAAGAAAACCCAGCGGTAGCGCAAGAGAAACAGCATCTAGCCTTTAAAGCAACTGCAAGTTCAAGAGCTGATGTGAAGTGTGTAGGATGTGAATTCAGTACGTAGGCGCTCATGAAGCTCATGGTAAAGTTGCTGCTTTCTGCGATAGATAATGTCTTGTAGGAAGCTGCATCTGGGAGCATACTTTCTTGACAATCTTTGCGAACTAGCGAGCTGCATAGGTGACCTTCGAATAAGCACTGACTGATTCGCCGTGATGCTACTAGAACCTACCCTAGTCTACATGAGACTGACTCACGTGCAGCCTAATCTAATCTGGTCCAATGCTAGAACGAATACAAGGAAGAATGCGACCGATTAGTTGCGTTATTCATCTACCAGAGCTGACTCGATAAAATTACATTTCCTGTTCCATTGTTTATGTCGCTAAATTCCCCATGTAGTCACTCAAGTTAAGTACACAACTTTTTCTAATCATCCACATCATGTTTACAAGACCGAACATTGGACAAACCGATGATATCTTATCTAAATATGCGCCGCATTAAAATTATTACTCTTTCTTGATAGTAACAGTTTTCAATTGAAGAAAAAGCCACTTATCACACTTTAGGGCCACCTAATCAAACGAAGATAACAATTATTCGCAAAGAAGGAGCTCATTAATGGTCACAAATTATGTGAGGAAGCACACTTTCAAGGTTTCTTTCTCGTTTGGCAAGTTCTGTTTACAAACGGACATAAGAAAACAAATTGAGGCCACATTCCAGCCAGAAGACATGCCACACTAACTGTTACAAGAGAATAAAAATGACTCACCACAACTTTGAGCGTTGTTAGTCCATCGCGTTTCACGTAAATCGTTGTCGCCAGTCCTCTGGCCAGGGCAATCTGTTGAGAACGAAAATAATTAACCGCGATCCACTAAATATCGCGTAACGCTCTCGCGAATGATGCAACTAGAATCGAGTGCGAGCAACAAAAAGCAACTGAATTGCGACATGGACACTGGGTTCTTTCGCTGCTCTTGCAATTAACACACACAATGTGTGACGCGGTGGTCAGCATTTCACACCTAGTGGTTAATTAGCTTGAACAAGTTTACTGACCCAGAGACACTGATGCGACTGGGGTTTCCGTTCGTTTTATCGACTTTTACTCGAGTCTTTGCGGCTGCCCGCGGTTGGCAATGCTAAGGTCATGGCGTAGATAGGGAAATGTAAAAGAAAATATTCAAAACTAATTGGATTTGTAGTCACTTTTTGTTGTCCACTCGTGTTATCGGTTCTTACCTCACTTTGAAGTTCTTCGAGAGTACAGTCTGGCTGTAATTCGGCGAAATGCTCGTCGGTTGAAATAATTTTGCGGAAGATAGCCTCAGTGGCATGACACAGAGCTTCATGGTCGTCGCCGGGTGAGGGATTTTCACAAATTTTGGGAATTCTTTTGGGTGAACGAGAACGGTGGTCGTTTAGGGAACCGGTTTTGGTAGGAGAACTCATGATTTAAGGCGAATTGGCTAATGATACCGGCAGGAGAGTGTGGAAACGATTCGGAGAAAACTTGTTTTACGTTTGGGTTTTTATAAAAAACGATAAAAATCCTTTCAAATCAGATGGAAAACAAAAAGAGGAGAGATAAAAACAAGAAGAAACCACAACAAACTGGTAAACTGACAGATGGCGGTAATGCATTCCACGAACCACTGAACTGTAGGTACTGAATTGAAGTGATGCCAGCCCTCGGTGGTTTTTGTGGAATGTAGGTTCAAGAGTGTAGGCAAAAACCAAGTTGTATACTAAAGTTTTAGATTTGCAGGTGAAATTATTAGGATTACAAGGAGAATTAAAATATGCATTTAGTTTAAATATATCCACGCACAAGTAATTTCAATTTATGTCCGAAGAACAAAGTGATTCCTAAATATAATTTTCTTTTCTATTAACAGTATTGTATCAATCATAAGTAAACCATTCTAGACACAAACCGGAACGTGATGGAAACGGAAATACAGATTTTTAATGGAGTGATTCTATTTTAAAAGCAAACGGTTGGAAGAAGTCAGTTTGAATTTTCTCGGCCCAGCGAAGTTTTCAAAAGTGACAGTGCATCGGGCATTTCTTACGCTGCGGTACGAAGACAACTCGATTGCGAATTATACTCGCTACAACAAACAGAACAGCGAAACGCCTAAGGCAATCAAGAGACACAAAAGTTGAGAAGGGATCTAAGATAAATTACAGTAAGTTAAGAAGTCAGCAAACTAAATAACCAATGACCCTCACGAAGATTCAAAGAGTAGTGTGACACCACTGGAATGAGAATATGTAACATCAATAGATTGCATTGAGGACATGCTCAGCCTGCTCCTGCTAGATATCTTTTTGCAGCCATTGACAGCCATATGTGGTCTAAGAATAAGCCAATCAGATAGCTAGAATCTGGGTGCTGTGGCTCAATGCTTGGTGTGTTGGAATGCAGTGCATAGGGATTTAAATATTATCAAGGTTCTTTTACAGCCCAAATTTTTGCGACCTCTGACAAGCATAAGGCAAGATTTCAAAAACCTTCCGTCCTAAGGATACGGTGTTAGTAATAAAATTGAGCCTTGCAACAATGTGTCCCTGCTGTGTTCCTGGACATAAATAAATAGTAGGTTATGAGAAATTTGATGGGCTAGCAAAAAACCGCTTGAAATCAACTTCAGACAGACCAACTTCTTTGTGAATATGAATCCCTTGCACACTTAACCTCGAAGCAGGAGCAAGATCCACAAGAGAAACAAACACCAGCTGCGTCATCCTTCCTATGGACAATGCTAAAACTGGGAGACTTTTTGGGGAACCTTATGAGGGAACTGCGTTTTTTGCGGTTCATCAGCTTGACGTCCGTAGCGAGTTAAACAACTTTCTTCGTATAAACGCAATAATATTTGTATTAGAAGTGGATTTCATCCATGAAGTCATCAATTGGTTCGTCAAACTTAGGTGCATCCACTATTCGTTTTTGTTTCGTTCCAGCGCTTGGATTCTCTGCTTAATAAGATAATTCGAAATGGATTTTGAAAAAATATTATTTGTTGTAGAATCACTTCTTCAGCAAAGTACTGCATTTGCCTCATACTCGTATATATAAAAATCGCGTAATTTTAGATTTTCCTTATTTGGAGCGCACTACATGGTGTCCATCAAGATGTTAAATACATGTAAACCGCCGTTTAATTTTACCCAAATAATAATTTTCTAGACAGAGAACAGGTGTGTGACGTGCTTGAAGAAACCTTAAAATTAGTAGATAATAATACGTATACGCCTACGAAACATTTTGTGGAGTATTGCGGGTTATAATTCAGCCCTTTTCCGAAAACATACTTTAAACGGCGATATTTTTATGATTAAGTAAGGATATCTTAAAACTTTTTGTTAAATTACAAGAAGATATATATAAGTAATAGTGTGATATTCAAATTATTGAGCAATCTGGGCGTTAGATATCTTAAAAGTCAAAATGCAGCCAATAGTTGGGCTGCTATTGGGCACGTTCCGCATTCAGACTTGGAGCTCAAACATTTCTGATTGGTCGAGAGATTCAGTTTTGACTGCAAAGTAAGGCATTTCTTTTTGAAGCAATGGCTTGGATTTCAAGGAAAGAAAATTGTCCCTATCTTTTAAGTCAATGTGTAAACTGTCGTTTGCCGTTCCATATGTTAGGTATGTGTGAGCTCACATTTGTTTTTTCTTGAACGTCAGAATACAATGACGAAATCTAGCGGATTTTTAGCTTGGCGGAGCGAATATGTCAAACGAACCGAAGTTGAGAGTCTAATTTATTTCATCTATGTATTAGGCCTTACATCAAAAAGTAGGCCTAGAGTACGGAATGTGCCCATTTACTTTCGCGGCCGTTTGACAGTTGCCAGCACCTGAAGTTTCATTTGGTTTGTTCGATTTTATGTATTATGGTAAGCTATTGGGTTTAATATTTACCCTGAAATGTTCATCCCGAATGCTTTAATCAACTCATGACGATACGAAGCTTTCTTTTACGAAAGAAAGGCACAAGAAAAGTGAGGCATAGTCTCCTCCTCTTTCTAATCCCTGCAACTTCTGTAAAATTCGTTTGCGAAAAGGCTTAGCCTTGTTGCGTGCTTGCCTATTAGAAAGTGCCTAGTTATGATTCCTATTGTGATCCCGATATGCAACGTGTTGGGAGAAATCAAAGTCTTAGAGTATTTCAAATCCAGTTAAGGCCAATTTTTTTTCACTTGTCCACCAAAGATTTGTACTTTCGATTGCATCCAATTTAAATTTTTGTTTACATGCAGCGATTGCCCTTGTTCGGCATAATGTGTATGGTTGTTCCTACTCTGGCGAGTTCATCTGTGTTACAGTTCCCTCGAATGTCCTTATGCCCAGACACCCAGTACAGATAAATGTTGAACAGCTCGGCCGTCTCCATAAGAGACGACGGTAGTCGAGGGCAACTTGGTTGGATATCACGTTTTTATCAAGCCACGATAATACATGCATCCATAGTCCTTGAGCCGGCAGAGAAGTGAATCGCTTTGCCTTCTATAAAAGATTTCTCAATCCAGACTGATCTTGTGGGAATGGTGACGAAAAAATTCTTGTCAAAATTTAGGCATGGTTCTATCAGTGTTTTCGGAGGAGATTTTGTTTTTTTTTTTCAGAAGGTAAGCATGGCCATAGCTTAACCACTGTCCAGTGCCGCAGAGGGCGCCAAGCTGAAGGCTGGACCTTGCTAAGATCATTGCAATTCATTGCTTTTTCCTGCGCTGTCCACCAGACGATTACCCCATAAGTAAGTATCGGTCTGATGACCGAAACATAGAGTTAGTGAGTTATTCGAGACTATAGACCCAATTGATTCCCAATAGCTTTCTTTGCCAGAGTGCTACTGTAGCTTCTTTACTTTTTCTTGGATTTTAGGTTTCTAGCTCAGTTTCCTATCAAAAATGAGACCCATATCTTTGTCTGAAAAAGTTAGGCTGATGCTATTTAGGGAAGGAAGGTCAATTGTCGGAATTTTCTACTTTTTTTTTCGTGAAATGCACAACTTTCTGACAGTTTACATCCTAACCATATCGACTGGCCAATCTAGTTAGCTTGTTTCAAACATTTTGAAGGAGTTCTTTTATAGTATTTAGGTGCTTTTCTGATACGGCTACAGCAACGTTATCATAATGACCTTCGTCATATTAGACATGCAAACAAAAATATTGTTTATTCTTTCTATTGTATGGGAAGAATCGCAGTGCAACGTCGTTGAAGAGTTAGGAAATTATGAAGCAGAGTAATGGACTTAAAACTAAGCCCTGCGGTACTCTGCCGTTGATCTTTAACTTCTTGTGTCACTTGTCTGTATCGTAGATTACGACATCTCCTCTGGAAGTCATGAGTCACTGAGTTTGTAGTTCTATAAGGTTCCAATCCAGTCTTAAGAAAACCTAACCTATAAATAAGTAAATAAAAGACATTTCATTTGTTCCGCTGTGGTAGCTAAAACTTTATTTTTTATTGTTTTTTTTTTTAATAATCATTATTTATGTTCTAGTATGTAACATTATCAGTAATTGATAAAATTTAAGTTTGAATTTCATTTATTTATAAATTCTTGTAATTCATTTAAGTTCTGTCATCGATTACATGTCATTTTCAATGTAATTCTTCTTGAATGGACTTTCGGAAACCAAAACACTTGATGTTAGTTGTGTATTTGATTATAATAATTATTATTTCTATATTCAATAATGTATTTTATTTTATTTGCAATATTTACAATAAGGATACTTAAATTGTTTTAATAAAAAAGAATAATATACGGCAACCAGGAGTCCTTGGCATGGTGAACTACTTAGTTTCTGTTTGCGCAACAATGAAACCTTCACCATTGCCGTGGAGCCTTGAATCACCAAAAAAAATCCTATATCTAATACTCCTTCTCGCGTAGTAAAGCAGCATAAAAGTCCTCTGAATAATTACTTAACTTAACTCCTCTAAGGACACCGAATGTCGGCACATTGAATCCAAGTAGCTAAGGGTTGGTTGGTTTAAGACGAACCCTCTCTGGTGCTTGCATCCAATAGGTGAACTGCATTCGTATCCTTTTCATTGCTTACACTATGTTTCTCGCTCTCTCTATCGAAATGTCCTGCCAAATTCAAAGTAAAAAACGAATACGAACAGCAAATAACATCGCCAATTCACTCCTTGTCCAATGTGTGTGCACTGTGCTGAACACTCAGGCGTATGTGGACTCTTGCGCTTCGAGTCATTGTCACATGTACGTGTGAGTCCTCAGCACGGTGGTAGTTGTGTTTCGGGGATGAATAGGATGCATTTCTGTGCGCACTGCTTTGCCGTTGGTGTAGTAGGGTTGGTCAGGCCCCGACAACAGCCAATGAAGTTGGCAGGAGACTTGGATAAATTCATTGGCAAATGAATGCCTTGTATTTTTGCCAGAGACTTTCGGCTGCAAATTACCTAGAAAGAGAAATAAAATGGGATATAAGTTTTAATGGTATAGATGTTTTTATGCAGTTCAAAAGTGTAAATAAAGTTGGAATTTTAATGGGATTCTTGTCTTATGTTGGCACTGAAAAACAGGGAATAATTCAGGAACTAAACTCATAACTTGAAGGCAAATCACGTTTGGTTTCCAATGCAAAACTAGAGCTATGCACTTAAAGTATTGCTCCCAATGTTCTAACTTAATGTGGCAACAATTTTGGACTTAAAGGAGGCTTTTTGTTAGCTCACAAGGGAAGCAATTGATTTTCTTTCTCATCTGTTATTCGGTGTTTAAGTTATGCATTGTTACATGATCGCCCTAGAATTAGGAGGGCAAAAACTTAAGTTTCATCCACTGCTATACAGTACAATAGATATGAAGGCTTGAGTGCACAAAGGTTTGAATCATCGTTGGGTTTTTCCTATTATCTCTAACACTCTCTCCCTATAACTTTGCAGTTTCTATAACCAAGACCACCGGTACTTGACCAAAGGCTTTCGAAGGTAACGCTTTGTATGAAGGCACTTCATCCTCCACCATCGTTCGTTATTTTGAACCGACCCACTTTTCCCACTCTTCGTCAGATTTCAAGGGTGCCAAGTTAAGAACCACTAAGCGTTTCTAGAAGCGGTCCTTAAACTGCTGCAAGCTAAGCCTAATTTTGTAAGTACTCTGCTTTCGTAGTTGAATTTGAGCATGGGTTTTGATCTACCAGGTAAGCCCTATGGAAAATGGTTGCAACTCTTGGTTTTCATTGTCAATAAGAAATACTTTCCGCTTTCATTAAAAAACTTCACAGTAGTTTATCATTTAGATTCATACATAAGCTGTGTGTTTTATTGAAACATCGAAAGTCAGTAATTCCCAGTGGAATCCCAGCTGGAACTTAAATGACGTGAGCTTCGTCTTGGTAGTGATTATGTTGAGAGCTTCTATTAGTCTGGAGTTCTGGATCACTTTGCCGAATAATTTTAACTCGAATATTAGTTTGGTCTTTGCAATAGCATTCGGTGGAAGATATAAGGCTACAGAGGGAAGAAATGTAGGAATCAGTTGTTAAGGTACATTCACAGCATTTTTCATTTAAAGCCAAAGAATTGACAATTTTACTATTCCGAAAGAAGACAAATTAATTTATCTATCCTTTTATAGAAAAATCAAAAGTTAAATTGTAAATAATTTCTGCGAAAATATCAATAATTCGCTGATCTTTCCTCGAATATGCAAATGCTTCCTGCGAACTGTCAAATTTTATTCACATTCCACAGAAGTGAAACGCAATCCACATACGCGACAGTTTGACCTCACAAAGTTATTTTCCTTTGGTAAATGACAAATGAAATTCGCCGATTGTAGCGACAAGGCAAAAAAGTTGCTGTGAATGAAACGTCTAAACAGGCAAATATTTGCTCGTTGGTGTTCGCAGTTCGATGAGCTTTAGATAAACCTTTACAGTGCGAGCAACTTTTGTGTAGATGCCTTCATCTCTTTGCAACTCTTCGTCCCACAGTTAACTCCGACATAGGAAAGTGGTCAACAAAATGACGGCAGTCGTTCTGGGAGAATTTAGGCCATGATCGGTGAGCCTGATTGGTTATACACATGCGCAATGTGTTAAGTAGATATAAAAACATTGTAGAACCTACAAGAGGAAGATGAATGAGGAAGATATTGAATCTGTTGACTACCTGGTTTGCAGTTGGTCTGTCATATCCGTCGAAAGAATGTAGACTTTTGCTTTGTACTGACTTCTTCCGAAACTAGATCACTTACGTAATGTTGAGCTGATGAACCTGACATTCGAAGCACTACCTCAGTTATGCTATGCAATCCAGCTAATCTCAGTTAACAACGTTAAAGGCAGGTAGCTGGGAGGCATTCCCATAAAAAAGGCTCACACTAAGTTTTGTTTTGATGCCACAACTCATGCAACTTCTGTAGTGCGTTGGTCAGGTCCAAAATACAACCTATGGACTATAAGTTCTTCCATAGTTCTTCCTGAGACCTTAGATGAGATTCACTTAATGCTCTTGGTCTTGCCCCAACAAGTGTCCCGCAATCGACTATAGTGTGGATAAGGATTTATTTCTCAGTTGTGACCTAGAAGCTGCGACAGTCAGAGTAATGTTGGATACCTAGTTAATCAAGCAACCAGTGTCTTGTGGTGATCGCTGTAAGCTTGGCGATGTTTTTTCGAATTCTTTTTACAAAGTCATTTGTGTTTGGCTTGTTTTGGTTTGGCCAAATCCAGAAATAAATAGGCACAAAAGTCTCAGGACGTCCATTGTAATAATAACTATAATAGTACCACTTCCTGCAAAGTCAATTCTTCTGTACAGCTTGGTTCGCAACATCGCAACATCGCATAGGAAAAACTTGATGTAATGGAATTTGAAGCCCAGATGAGATTATCTTGTACCCTGAGACCTGCAGTAAGTAACGCGTTTTGTGAATCATTCAAAATATTCACTGCTTTTCTTGTACTTACGCACATTCGTATTCATTCACAAGTATTATTGCGTCTCAAAAACTGAATCTGAAGTGAGCTCCCATTCGAATTTATTCAAAGAAATGATTATCTACCCTTACTCTTTGCTGCCTGACACTAAATTTGGAAAAAGGCAATGAGTGTTTTGAGGGGTTCGTGCGATCTTCTATATATTATGTTTGTATGCACATATGTTTTTGACGTTTTTGCTTTAATGTCATAAAAAAGGGTGGCCTTTGTTGTTTGTACTTGCAGTGTTCTAGGTTTACTACTAACTTTATATGAATCCATTCAAAGGCTCGTGAATCACTTGTACATTTCACTGCATAATACTCTGATTGAATGAATACTTTGAATGTGAGCCTACTGCGCACTCAAGTATTCATGAATACCAACATCATGACCATTCCTTTTCATTTCGTTTAGCGAAGCGAGCTTCGCTATCGTTTCCTACATGACTCATATTCACTAGTTTTCTGTGTGCGTGAAGCCTGTAAAAGGCTGGCTTTTTAGCGAATGCTTTACAACGGCAAATTAACAGATTTCTGCAGTTCTCCATCTCCATGGGTGGTGTCTAAACTTACTGGCGAGAGTTGCATGTGAAGTTCTTGCTCTCGTTCATAATTCGCAGTTTTTCTTCGCCTTCGTGTTGAAATGCTCTAAGTTCTTTTGCGTGAACTTTTGATTCTTCTGTTACAGTGAAACTTGAATGGATATGGCCGGTAGGAATTGAATAAATAATAAAGCTCATTAGGAAGATAAAGACGGTTATTAAGTTTGAACGGATAGTCAACTTCGGAATAATATGTTAAGGCCCTTTTGCCTTCTTCCCTTGATTTCCTGTACCTTACCGGTCAAAAATTCTGAATAATAACCTCTATCCAATTTATTTTCCCCTTGTTTTATATTCGATCATGAATCCCCAGTAAAACACGATAATTACTAGCCTACAATGCTTTGAAAATTCTAATTAAAATCATATTCCAATAAAATTGCATGTATACAACGTGTATTGTCTGCTCTAAATCACTTCAATACAAGATTACGCAATTAAATCAGCAACAATAAAAAAAAACCCATTCAATTACCAATTTCTGTTGTATAATGCAATTTGTATCCCAAAAAAAAGAAAAGAAAAGAAAAATAATTGAATTCGAATAAATAAAGATACACCAACCCTAGACTATGGAATACCTTCCTTTAAATTTTTTTTCGTTGATATCCAACCGCGTCTAAGAAAATAAATACTAATGCATATAACTCAGTGTCTGTCCGCTGTGTTTTAATTATAAATTTAGTAAATACACTAAATACCAAGAGAGAAAAACTTACATACACCCAGTGGCGGGTATATTGGGTTAATGATGCATCAACACACGGCTTCTAGCCGCACCGCACACACATCCATGAGATGTGAACGTAAATTACAAAAATAAACCGCGTCTTTCTCTCAGCGGCCTGGGCTAAATAAAAACGTCTCTCGAATATTCCGCCACCGAAATTTACGACTAGAGATGCGCGACTCTTAATGAACAGGGGGGGACTAGGGGGTTAAGGGGCTCTAGATAGATATTTTTGTCTCCTCTTGAGAAAAACAAAAAAACGAAAAAAACTGAAGGCGATTTCAGGATAGATTTACGATATCCCCGCATTTGCGAGGGAAATCTCTAAAGCAGCGGTGATCTACAGAGCCGTCTTTCCTTGAAGGTAGAATAAATTACCCAAGAGAATGCCCTGATCCGGCTGCAGGTCGTAACGATCTGTCCAACGATCAGTTTTCTTATTTTTCTTTCTCATTTTACTGGGGAGGTTTTTGTAAATAAAATAATTAGAAAAAAAAATCGCCTGTGTACAGCTAAAAAGTTACATCACCACCATGTCTAATTAGATCTCGAGGAGATGTTTTTTTTGGGATTTTTTGGTTCTTCTTGTTGATTGCAAAAAATTCGTATATTTAGAATACTGACGCAGAGTACTATATACTGCGGATTTAAAAAGCTTTTGTTTGAAATCTTAGATGGACATTTTAAGTGATAAATACGTCGTCGTCGCCGCAATGTTAAGCAAAGTTCACATCCGAGGAAGATCCTTGAGATGATCTTGAAATTTGATTGATGATAGTGAACAACAAACACGTTTACTGCGACTAATTTTTTTTATGAATTGTCTATTTTGAGATAATGTGGCGATAAAACGCTGATTAACGAAATTGTGTTAATTTTTGCGTTCGTTAATAAATGATTTTACATCGGAAAGGTTAGTTAGCACCTTCGCGGCTTGTATCGCGCTGATGCATCTTATTGGTCATCATGGTCAAGTTCGAGTGTTAGCTCTTCAAACAAATACGCATCTTTTCATTCAGGGTTAAAGTATACCATATTCACGACGACAGATTAGAATGAAGCAGGAGAATTGTTTTTATATCTTGTAATCGTCATCATCATCACTAATTTCCAACTCATTGCCATCATACTATGCCTTCTAATCTTCCTATTTGACCTCACAATTTCATATAGAACCGCGTTTTTTCGGGCCTGAAGAACTTGCAATGAATTAGTGAATAAAGATATACAAGCAATGGATGATCGTGAGGTGCCCGGGTGAAGATCGGACTTAAACGGCTGTACTGCACAGGAGGTCAATAATCGCTGGTAGTGTACTCAATCATTAAATAAGAACTCAAGTCCAAGCCGTATCCATTCAATTTTCACAGTAAACTACAAAATTCGTCTGAAAAACATGTGTCAACATTCCAACAGGAACGCGGAAAAAATACTGTAAACTACGAACGAATGTAAAAAAAATCACATTCAACTCACCCGATCTATTTGGACACCACCCATGGAGAATAGATGTTGCCTACATATACTTCCTCCAGCTAGCCATTCGCGGGTAGATGAGTCCCCACTAACTGAACCATATCAAGATAACAAACCAACAACAAGTCAAACATGTTTCTAGGCAAATCAAGTGAAATTTATGCCTATCATCACAGGCAACTGACAAGGTTAATAGTTTGATTGATCAGGGCACTCATTTCAAATATCGATAATCGCCAGGCAATATCGTTTTCAAGATATCTGTTTCACGTAACATCAATAATCGTCTATCGTCCAGATGATATCGTTAATCAATAAGCGTTAAAACGCTATCGCCAATACAATTGGAGTGATACATAATGATGACGAGATCGAGGACGATTGTCGTTTTCAGAGTGATGGAATGAGTGCCACATACTTATTTCTTTCTTAACCAATGTCGTGTCCCAGTAAGGAGAAGACAGCAGATTTTCGGTAGACCATTCATCAAGGCTCCTGGATTGATAAGGAGGAAAAGGATTAGGGAACTAATAGTTCATCAGAGCTCCAGGTGCTTGAGTGTAAAATTTGGACAAGTAGCTTTCAAGCCACTCTCGAGAGAAATTTCGTAAGTAGACGAGGACCTGAGAGCAACACGCAGAGAGCTGGTTTACTACTCTCAGCTTTCAAACTTTTAATGAGTCGCCCGCAAGTGGACAGATGTTATCTTGCTCTCGGAGATCAATACGCACTTTTTAAACAATGTTCGTATTCTTTTACTATCAAAAGTGCTCTCAAGGGTCACGCACCTTTAGTACCTACAACACTCTCTCATACACAGATTGACACGGCGCACTGTATAAAAGTGAAATATTTCCACATTCTACCTCTTTGTACCTTACTAAACGTAAGTATTTTTAATAAACATTGATGCCATCATTAAAGAGCTGTTAATCCTGGCCATGAGCTTCTTGCCTTTAAAGGAGTTATAGACTTTGTGGAATCAAACTTTAAAACGTACCCTTCTAACTTTATAAGCGGAGTTCTTTGATTACGTCTTCTGTTTTCCGCTGATGAATATATTTCTTACCGAAAGTCTTCTTAATGAGTAGCAACGGACATTCACATGTTCGGATTATATAGCTGCCTTCAAATAGCGTCGCCATTCCGCCAGTAAGAGCCTCTGAGCCCTAGAATCCACTTACGACCAGGGTCCACCCTAGTTTAAGCATGCTGTGTTTAGCAATGGATTCTAATGCAACGTAGAAATGAGTCCATTGAATTGGATTTGGAAAATGCTTTAATTGCTGCCTGACTGTCTGAGAAGATATGTAGCGTCTAGCTTGGCGTGCACTTTTATGTTCCCATAAGTTTTAAAAATGTGATGTTGGATCCAAAGCCCAAAAGACCTTTCAAGCCTGAGTTGTGTCCTGTTTCCACTTCCGGGATTCCACTAGGCCTTCATACCATAGTTTGCAGCTTTTGGCTTAGATTTCCACAAATTTTGGCCAGTTGCCGCATTTCCGTCCCGACGGTGTCACAACCTTTTGGAATACGGTTTGGCCATACAGTCCTGCAGAAAACTAACGTTCGCAGCAATCACATGATAGTGGCGGTCACTCTTCAGCTATCATATGCATATAGCAGCAATGACTCAACTTTGGAAAGGAGCACTAGAATGGATTTTGGAATTTTGGACGACAAACGCAGATTTTCCCTTCGCTATATATATCCAATTTGGTTTCGCAATCGAAAAATATTAGATCGCCTGCTTTGCAGTTCTTTTTTAATCACAATTCAACATATTTTTAGAGGAGAGAGCCAGCCGAATTTCAACAAGAATTTCTAATGGTTCCACAAGGCAGTTACGCATGGCACCAACACTTCCGATGCTGGAGATTCTCTAGAGCTTCTTTTGCTTAGTTGCCATTATTTCTTCAAGGTATTTAGGTCAACAGGCTGTCAAAGGCCCTAGTAACGTTCTTGATGACGGTCTTTATATGGGAATTCCAGTCAAGTCGTTTATACAGACTCACAGGGAGACTTTTTAGGACCTTAATGTGTGATTTGTCTGCCTATATCTTGGTTTGGGGCTTCGATTAAAGATTTACCCTTTGACTAAACTAACTTAAGGAATGTTCCCTCTGCAAGAAATCAGTGAAATTTTTACTGTCTCTCCGTAAATAACACAGCCGGCCTCTGCTTTTCACACAAGTGGTTAGTTCTTGGGGACTAGCTCAGCGAACTGCGAATATTCGCAAATTTTGACATTTCATTCACAGAAAGTTTTATATCTAGTCAAAGTGATCTGCGAATTTCGTTTGTCATTTATTAACAAAAATTGTGAGGTTAAACTCTCTTTTGAAATGTGGATTACGTTCCACTTCTGTGGAATGTGAAGCATATTTGACAGTTCGCAAAAAGGATTCGTCTATTCGGGGAAAAATCAGTGAATTGTTGATTTCTTTGCAGAAGTAAATTAATGCTCACCTACTTTTACATAAATCGATAGATAAATTAAGCTCTCTTCTTTGGGCGTAGTAAAAGTGTCATCTGCCTTTTTTATATGCCAAAGATGTTCGCAGTTTGCCCATTTGACGGTCGCTGAACTGTGAATGGACCTCTCGCAAGGCCTTGCCCATCAGCTACTGCATAAGATCAAGTCAACTCACCCTTATTTTAAAGAAACCAATTGAATGCCCAAAAAAGGGATTAATCATCCTTCAACCACAACTTGATAAAAAGTTCATTGCCCTCCTGTATTCTTCCAATTGAATTAAGAGCCAAATAATTTTATTTCTATTTTCATAGGCCACTGCCAATAAATTCTCACCTCATTTAATTCTGAGCCAAAAAAGAAAAAAAGAAGAAGAAATTAACAAGTAGTCTGTAGCCAATAAATATTTCCTCCAAGTCAATGTACCCCGATGACCTTCACCCAATCGAAGAAATGATGACAATAAGAGTGCCAGCCATTCAGTCAGTTAGCCAGCCACCTGTTTAGTGTTCCCGTATACAGTGCACAAGCCTCTTTCTGGGCAAAGAATCAACTGGCATCCACAACTGATCAGATGTCCAAATAAACCACTGAATGCGTTCATTCACCATTCACCGTCGATAGATTCTGATGAGTATACTCGCTCAATCTCAAGGATATGCCAAGAATTTCTATGAGTGCAGCCAGAAAGGCACACGCCTTATTCAAAAAAAAAAAAAAAAAACACACACACAAGTGGGTGACGAACAGTCACTCGTCCGCTTACGCATCATGTGCCGCGCTGCCGGCCAGAATTAAAATCAGGAAAGTGGCCAAAAAGAATTTCTTGCCTTGCCTGCTCTGATCTGCTTGTATTGGTGTGCAGTAGTTGTGATGACTTCCAGTGCCAAAATTCTGAGAGTTTTTTTCTGTGCCGTGTATCTATTTATCTGAATCGAGTATAGATACTTTTATTCTTTATTTTTTGTTGTTGTTTTGGCCAAGATCTTGGCAAATCTTTCATTCATAATGAATTTAGGGAGAATGAACGATTTATGGTGGGGTGGTGTGTGTCCAAAACATCTTAGCGGGTAACTGATCCAAGAAAAGTAAAGTGCAGCAAGGGTTGAAGGCAGCAGCCAGTGGAGCCAGCCAAAAAAAATAGTCAGTCCTTTGCATATGAAGCTGAGGGGAGATTCTTATTCACACGACAGCCAGACAAGTAGGCGCTTCCACATCCATCGGCTTCGTTTTCTTTTTTTCTTGAATTTGTTGGCCCAATCCATTCTTGGCTCTTGTCTACGATGCATTGCGTCAAAAAATGCGCTGCTGGTGGCGACGACGACAGTAGTGTTGTTGGCTCTGGTCGAGGACTACTTTATGCCGCCAACAGTAAGATCCTGTGTTTGTATGTGTATGCATTACTCCTGATGTTGTTTCAATAATAAAATATATTTCACATTGTGACATCCTCTTTGGGGGAAAATTTATGTCCTCATATGCGGAAGAGTGCAGATTGCTGTTTCCGTTCACATGTCGCTGCCATGGGGGGCATGTACTTGTAAGGATATGAATCAAAGTCAGCTTTTAAATGGTGGGAGGTGGGCTAAGAGGAACCCAACGGCTTTAATTTCAAATTGTACCGATGAAATCATTTCAAATATTTGGCAAGCCGAGTGCTGGACGATAAGTAAGAAAGCTGAGCAAATATTGGGCACCTTAGTGCGAAAAATATTTCGTCGGATATTAGGTCATTTATGGAATGGAGAAGAAGATTCAACCGCGAGTTCTATAAGATGTACCAGGATGTGAATGTAGTCCAAGAAGCCAAGATACGCCGACTACATTGTCTAGGCCACATAGAGCGAATGGACAACAATGCTCCAGCCAAGAGAATCTTTGAATTTCAGAATTCATCTTTGAAAGCAGGGAGCGAGGAATTTTGAACTGTAAAGATATTTTGAGTTCAAAAAGTCACTTTGTTATATAGGGTAAGCTATTGGGGCCTAAAATAAACTGCAAGCTGCAAGATCTGTAGCGTTGGCTGAATAATTAACCAGGTTAAATGGTAAACACTTGGTCTGAGTCATTATATGCATGTATCAGCTTGAAACTTAAAGGAGTGTTTCCTATTGTGCCTCGTTAATTTTATGTGCTTAGTGCAAGCAGTTTGTTTGCCCTAATTTATTGGTTAGTTTGTTGATTCGTTTTACAGGGTAAGCTTGTGCCCATTTACTTAGGTCTCCTTTGGGCCCTCCTGGTATCGCTTAGAACTTAAGTATCATCTCTTAACCTCAATCAAGCTGAACAGTGGCAGAGGAAGTGGTCTACATCATCGTCCTCCTCACAGTTAACGCAGATCGCGGTTTCAAATAGCCCGAGTCTAAACGAATATTTGTTGAGAGGGTTTAGCACTCTTTTTGTTTTGTTATCACTCTGACCCTTTATTACAGATTTGGCCACTTTGCACACCAAGTAATTATTGAATCGTATCTATGATCATAGTAGTCTGTGGAGACTATATTGCCTTTACGGCCTTCATATCACTGTCTATTGCTCCTTCCCTTACCAGTTCATCTGCCTTTACGTTGCCCGGTATCCCTGCTTGCCCCGATGCCAACAGCAAGATGGATTTTGTTCCGGCTTCAGTTTGATTTCGACATTGGGTTTGTCATAAGACTTATTGGTGCTTTACAGTCCGAGCAGATGTAGATTTGCCTATTTTCTTTGTAATTCTCGGCTAGTGTTTCGATTGCTAAAGGTTGATAAACTTTTTTGCTGGCTTTATGCCCTTTAGGCAGATTCAATGTTCAGGACATCCTATCTGGAAAGGATATTGAAGGTCGATATCAAGTGCGTCTCCTTGCCAAGCCCGTTCGTTTCCTTTAAAGCCTTCGTGTCGTAAAATCTAGACAATAGTTATGTATCCTCTTTATTAATGCAATGTTTCCATAGAAGTCAAGACCCCATTGATCAGGAACTAAGGCTGCTAATTAGTGAAAAGCTGTGAATGCGATTTTTCGTAGTTTATCTGTGCATGAAAATTAATACGTGATTTTGCAAGATCTGGCACTATAGACTCCAACTTTAGTATTATCATTTTCTAATTTAGAAACATGTGAACCAAAGTTTCTGTCCGACTTAGCTCCGAGGTGAAGTAGTCTTCAAGTGTATTCGCCTTTTACTCTTTAATAAAATAGAAGCTAGTTGCATTCACGGTGAGTGACATTTAACTGATTACGATTGCTTTCCACCGCAAAGGAAAGAAAGAATATTCTCACTACCTTTTTAGTCAATCTGCAAACTGTCAAAAATTAGTTTGCCGTTCCACTAAACTAAAGTAATTTAAGCAATATCAAATATTTGCTGTTCAACGACATACTAACAATATAGCAATTGCAATTGGAGTTGCCGAATTGCTGTTTGTCAAAAGTAGTGCCCGATTTACACTAGTGACATAGAATGTCTGACTGTCAAATAATGTCATAATTTCGCAATTTCGCAATTTCCAGAAAACGCAAGACATAGTAACACATTTCCTAAAACCAACACTAAACACACGACTAAATTAAAGTTATCGGTCAGAAATTAACGCCATCATTTTTTTCTTGACAACTTCTTAACATTTGCGGACAATAGTTGACGTCAATTCTGACAAATATGTCACTCGCAAGAATCTGGCATTAATTTTTGTTGTGCATTAGGTCCGTTCGCGTACATTTTACACTTAAATTCGTAGATTATTAAATTTCGAAGAGTGGTGATAAAATTCTCTCAGAGAGAGCTAAAATTACGAAAAAGTAAACGAACGGATTGAACAAGAAAAAGTTAAAAATACACTGGTTTGACAGATTTGATAGTTTTAAGAAACCAGCCCACAGAAATTTCTTGCGCTAAAATTCGTAGCAAGGGGGAATTTCTTACTCTCTCGTGAGCGCTTTCTTCTGCGAAAAACTACGAAAATTCTCCGTACGCAAACAGCTTTTCATAAAAATTCACTGTTCTAGGAGGGTACACTAATGGACCTAATTTTTGTACGTTTATACAGTATTGACATTTAGTGTCATTTGCATTTCCTATGCTGAATGTCTTCTGAACTTCTTTAAGTGTTTTAAGAGATTCCAGCCAAGGAAATCACAGTTCATTATTCTACATATGAGCATACAAACATGAATGTCCTTCTTTGACAATTTATGACTTGAAGATATCATAGGAAAATGTTGTACCCTCATCTTATCCTAATTATTACCACGTGGCATTCGATTTATTGCATTGCAATTAATTACCCTAATAGATTCCATATGGTTTATTGACATCTGCCACAACATACACGTAAGCCTGCAGAATCCCAGAATCCCCCTCTCAGCATACACCAAATGCACAGATGCTGGCTGGCACCGTCACTCGTCGTCTCTCTACTGGAATGGTTCCAACTTAAATCCTCGACCTTCCTCAATAGAAAACCAGAAGCGTTCCAAAATTCTCTTCTTTCTTTCATTCAATTAATAAGTTGGAAATAAAAAAACCGCCGAAAACAGGTGCCTTTCACGAGTCACGCCTCCTATTTGCGCGGCGCGGCGGCCTGTTTGTGTTGAATTCGAACCACCACCACCGCGCGCCGCCACCACATGAAACATCAAAATTAAATAACGCACACTTATTATTGGCAGCACTCCATGAGTGATAAATTATGCACTCAAAACTGGCTGCTGCGTAAGGAAGCCGATAAACAAAAATTAATTTCTCCAAAAGAAAAAAGTTACACTTATGTTTGTTTACACTACGAATGCGGCGACTGTATCTGCTTGCACGCACAACTCCTGCCAAGTAGGACGCAACTCTTGAATGTCCCCAAAAAGTATACAGATTCGTCCTCAAGCGGATGTGATGTTTAAAAAAAAAAAAAAAAGTACTTAATCAGCTCCAATGGTTGATGGACATTTTGTAGGGGGGAACGCACGAGCGATGAATCTGAAAAATTCTGATCAGGTTCCAAGTTTCCAAGCCGCAAACACACACAAGAGAGTGTGCGTGTGTACCATAATGAGTTCTTGCCAAGAAGCTGGGTGTAAACAAATCAGAGACTACGCGCCCCGTGTGTCAATGTGGTGGAGGGAGTTCTTTTGCCATCGAGCCAAAAAAAAAGTGTAAATCTGCATAGATGCTGGGGCATTCTTCTTGAATAAGAAGGGGTGGGGGTAGTAGCGTTCCATTCAACCATTCTGGTGTTGGCATTTTGGCTCGGATTTTTATTGCTTTTGGAACGTGAACCGTGGGAAAATTCTCACCTCGAGGCGGTGTGCGTTAAAATACTTGAGTTTAAGATACTTTTTCGTGTTGGCCATGAATTGTTCGAAATTGTTTTTTGTCGAAAGAGGAAGTGACGCACTCAATGGTTTTCGGATGAGTAGATGAGCGATTTTTGGCATCAGGTAGCACATAGAAGAGTTTTTGGCAATTTAACAGATTTTGAGGATAAATTTGAGTTATGCTGATAGTTTTAGATCATAGGATGAGGTGAATGATTGAATAATGGGTAGAAGTCGTGGCAACCCGATGATTGATTATAGAATTTGAGAGAGGTCTATGGCATGGCGGGAGGAATTTTGACAATGACCTTGAGAGATCAGGAGAATTTTCGCTGGTCAAGGAGGTCGTGTATTCTCTTGAGAGTAACAAGAAAACCTAATCATGTGTCAATGTGACAGTTGACATAGTGAAAGTTTGTCATTTCAATAATGGAACACAGCGACCGATCAATATAATATTTGTATTTGACGGCCATCTTCCTTCTATTTGACAGATTTGCTCTCTCAGTCTTTGAACACATCTTTGAACAACATGGAGCGACTTGACAGTGGATGGGTGTGTTCAAAGATAGGAAAATGTAGGCTCCGTCCATTTAAACAGAGATGACTTTATGATAACCTGAATTTGTTCACAAAATAGATTACAATACATAAATTTGAGTCGAGTATTTCTGAAGTACATACATATATTCGGAATAACCAAAAGTTTTTGTTCCCGAAACATAGGGGAACAGGTCACAATAAACGAAATACATAAGCTTGGAGGCTAGTTGGTCTCTTTTCTGGTGGAAGACGACGGGGAGTATTTCAGGTGTTCCTTTGAACTCCTTAAGCAGTGTAGGTCATATTTTTCTGTATTCAGGAAGACACGACAGACAGAAGACATGAGCTGCAATAGGAAATGCCAGGAAACTTGGTTTCTGTAAAGCACGTCCCGCGTCGACGATAATGAAAGTTTGTTGGCTTTCGTGATGAGAGCTTCAAAATCAGTAATTTCAACTCCATTTCATCCAAAATTCCCCTTAAATCGTCGAAGGAATTAATCCAGAATGCATCTCAAAGATCATCTTTCATATGCCAGACTCCTCTTCTGACTTGCATTCACTCCTACGTTTGCTGACCTGGCATAACAATTCTATAAATTTTCAATGGAAAACCAAAAACTAAATCATAAAGCACATTTTCTTGGCATTATCCTTGCCCTTACCAGCCTCGGTTCACTGATGCGTAAACAAACAAAAGGCGCGTCCAAAAATTGTTTGTAATAATTTCACCAAGAAACGGCCCCTCTTCCAATAACCACACACGCATCCAGAGCAAAAGACGCCCAGGAGTAAATCAAATCACAGACCTGCATCCAACCGAGAAGAGAAGGAAGTACAAGAACACACAAGCAAAGACATTAAACAAGGAAATAACAAATATCGTGCCACAGGACGAATAATATTTATTGGACGCCAAGCTAAAAAAAAGGGGTTATACATCCATGAGGCCTCCAGGACCTTCTAAAGTCTTAACAAAAAAAAAAAGCAAGTATTCAATTCATTGTCCTGGCTGCAATTTAATTAATTGCTTCAGCCTTTCGCCTCCTTGGAGATTTATTTCCAACTCAATCGGAATCGAATTCGATTTAATACAAAATCACGAATAATAAATAAACAACGAGTCCTTTCCACTACAAAGGATGCTACAAAGGAAGTGTGAACATAAACGTTAACGGGTTGTCCACTATTTCAGGATACAAAACAAACGTTTTTTTTTTCTTTCCTCTGAAAGGATAAAACATACGAAAGCAGTCGACAAAAAAAATGGAATTCTTTTTCGCAATTTTTCGCTAAAGCATGAGGGTTGAATTGAGTGTCCTTGTAAATGGTGGACATTTAAGTTTTTCTTTTCTTTTCAGTGCCCCAAAACGGAATTTGCGAATTTCCGAAACAGGCGATCAATGTCACCGATAAAAGTTCACACAAAAAAAAGAGGACACATAAAGTAAAGTTTGAATATGTCCGACTTCCGTGTTGGAATTCAAGGAATGTCAACGATTTGTTATTCCATTTCCGGATGAGAGCCAGTTTTTTTTTGGCGGGGGAAACGTTTTAAAACAAATCCTTTTAAGTCTCGACTAGTTTTGTCTGTTAATTACGACTTCTTAATTGTTAATTGCTTTAATGGGTCATAAATTCCACCAACAAGGAGTCTTAGTCATTTTCCAGTTTAAAATTCGCTGCCAAGAAGAATAAGAAGTGTAATCCTTAATTGAAGTAGTGTTTGTTGTGTGTTTGTTTGCGTCTTCGCAAACAAAGGACGAATAGACCCAGAAAAATTGTAGGCGACAGTTATAATAATTAATTGGAAGCCAAAGTGCATAGGCGATCAAAGAAAACACAAAATTTTGTAAAAAGTTTCCACCCAGGTCCTGGAAGCAAAAATAGAAAAAAAAATCCTGAAAAATATCCTCGTTTGTCTTTAGTGGAAAAATATGTAAATAAATCATTACATTACCATTAGGGATGCTGGGCGGTTAGTGGTGAGAGTGTCCTTTATAGCGCGAGACACTGGTCAGTCGAGTCATAATTTTGTGGCAGATTTTTTGTGCTTCAGACGGGAGGCTCTTATTTTTTGTTTTCTTTCTTTCTTTCATTTTTTTCGAAAACAAATACTGGAAAGCAGAAGAAGTTTTGTTTTTTGTTTTTAACTAAGAAAATGCCAAAGTGAATCATAATTGCATAACATTACGGGAGAAGCGGCTTCTTTCCTTTGGTTGTCCATAAGTTTGCGACATTTAGTTTGAGCAAGGATATTTATTACTGCGGTAATCGTTTGTGTCCTGTAATTTGGAAGAAATTATTGGGCACGCTTTTAAATTCACTGGCATTTTTCTCAATTGAAATGGAAATTTTTTTAAATAAATGGGATGGACTTTTTTGACGCATTGAGTTTGGTCCTGTAAAGGGTGTTTCAATTGGAGCACGGGGAAAGGACGCAAAGGCATCAACCTATCAGAAAGTTTGGTTTTACTAATGGCGTCTTATGTCATCACGGTTTTGACAGCATTGCATGACAGAACACACCATACTCTTCAATAATTTTGACAAATAATTGCTTTTACCCGTTTAGGTTATAGTCTACCAGGCAGGGGACAGTGGCATGCCAGACATGACCAGCTTGGTGGTAAATGCTTTTGCAAATGTCAGACCGAACAAAGAAGCTCAGTTAGCGGTCTTTGCAGTAAATTCTGATGAATGCTTTGACATTATCTGTGGAACGTTAACTACGTCTAAACAAAAAGTAAGTCTTCCTCAACCTCGACCACAATGAGGACGATTTTACACTAAATGTATGTGTTCGTCTAGTTAACGTTGCACGTGTTGAATTGTTGAACACCCCCGCACAGCTAGTCTTTTGCCCGGTCCGACATTTAAACGTCAAATGACCTACCGCAGAAATGTTGTCCGACCATTATGTCTGTAATGGTACAGAACTCGTCTCTTTAAGGAATTGATTTGAGTATTTTTAGATGGTCCACTAGGTCAATAGCCTAAAAGCAGCTTATCAGCAGCCGTCTTACTGATGAAGAATGACAGGGATGTCAGTTCTAAAGCAGCTTATAGGGCTGTCGTAAGCACATGGCACTTGCACCTGTAATACCAAGACAAGCCATTCTTTGCAACTTCTGAAGCTTGTTTGCCGTTGTCCATTCTAGAACTATCTAGAACTAGCTTGGTAGTACTCTCTATGTCGAGTAAAGCCGTTTGTCAAGGATGACACCAAGTTATTTGACCTCGGTATAATACACTACTTTGGTGCCTTTTATTGTATTATATTGCACACATAGTGAAAGATCGGCTTCAAAGATTTCTGGCCTCAAAGTTTAGTCCTTCGTCAGGTCAGAATGTATGTCAGAATTCTATGTGTCTTAGTGAATCTAGAAAAGAGTATCGTTTGATCTGCGGCTCAGTGAGTCCCTGCCCTAAAAAAGTATTTTCCCAGCAACGGCTCGGATGGCATACTATTTCACGTGTTCCTTAGTCCCAAGATGATGGCCTAGTGCCATCTGCGGTTTCAAATTTCCAGCATCGAATGTAAGTCAACTCCGACGAATGATTAATGGTCAAGGTCTTCTAATTAACACATTGGACACATGTACCCAAATCTATTCTCAAAATTTATCAAATTTTTATGGTTACAAGCTAATTTACACCTCTTTCCGAAAAATACTTCCTCTACGTGAAAGCTGTGGTACAACAAGCAAACAAGACAGTCCTCGGCAAAGTTTCAAAAAAAGTAAAAGCCAGAATTTCTTGTTTTCAGTAATCAATTTGATTGCATTTGAATTTTACAGATTTGCTTAGAGATTTGATAGAGAAAATGGGGAAGAAGATCCTCTGGAGAATTATTTTGTGCACGACTTTCTGAAAAATAAGTTAACTCTTTAAAATGAATCAAACAATCTATAAACCTGGTAAGTCAACAAAAGGTGTAGCAGGTTTTTAAAATATTTTATTGGAAAATAACAATGTTCTAATGAAGCAGATAATAAATTTGACTGCGAACTACATAGTATAGAGAGCACTTATTTATTTAGTATTAGATTTTGACACCTATTTTAGGATTAATTAGTTTATTAACTCCGTAATTGTTTAGTATCAAGTATGAACTAATGAACTTCGCTCAATTCGAAACAGAAGAATCAAATTTTACCAAACATAATTTTAGTCCCGATCAAGATTCGACCAACAAGCATAAAAATGAACCATACTAAGTGAGTTTTGTCATAAGAAACATGTTCATTGAGGAGAATGAAATCCTGAGAGATTTAACATACATATTAAACGCTAAGATTTTCCAATTCATCTTCAACAGATCCTAAAGGTACAATCATAGTTCATCGACCAGGGAATGGAAACCATTAGCCATTTAAGAGTGAATTGACTATTTTATTATTCCCGAAGAAAAGAGCTTAATTTCTATTGATTTATTTGATTGTAAATAGTTTCTGCGACAAAATCACCAATGCGCTGATATGCCCGCGAATAAGCGAATGCTTCTTGCGACCAGTCAAATTTTACTCACATTCCACAGATGTAGAATGCAATCCACATTCGCGAGAGTTTAACCTCACAATTTTTCTTGTTTAGTAAATGACAAAGAATTCGCAGATGTCAGCGACTAGATTGAAAAGTTACTATGAATGAAACGTCATAATTTGCGAATATTCACTCACTGTAAATGGACCTTAAGACAGTCACGAACTATTTCGCTAATTTTTTTTAAATTGCTATCAATTTCCGGAAGATTTTCAACGAAATTTCACACGGAATAATCTTTTTGAAACTAAAGGCTCTTGGCTTTGAACCGGAAGTTTTTTTTTTATAAAATAAATCTTATTTGATAGATCGCCAATATAAATTTTTGGCTCAGGTATTCACCTCAAGGTTGCCCCATTGGACCTTTGATCTCAATCTTGACTGATCTTCTTTCTCGAATCTCGAAAATTATATTATCTTCTTCTGTAATATTTTAAGGAGTCCACCTTAATAAGGCTTTGTATGGACCACTAGTAGGTTGTTACGCCGATTACTCAACCCCGTCAGCAGTTACCTGCTATTTTGGGTTGTGGTCCTGGAAACTACTTCCTAATGTAGTTCAAAGCTTCAAGGGCACAACGCATAGAATCCGTCATACTGTTAAACATTGATATTCAAGTTGACGTTATTCCAGATAGAACAGTCCCATAGAATCCGTCAGATCAATAAGCTGATTGTCAAAGGCGATGACAGTTTCTCTACATTCTCTCACTGCTTCCACCAATGAAAATGCGTACTCTCAATTGAATTGATTGAATGTATGAACCTAAATCTATAAATGTGTATACTGTCATTATTTTATTGGTTACTGAAGGTTAACGACCAAACACTTCAAGGAGAGTCAATGGTTCATTTGCTAATCCTGTTTAGTTGACAGATTTATTGGCATTAACAAACGACCCCTGATCCTGCCCTCAGTTCAGTCTCACTTTGTGCAACATGATTCTCTCATGTTAATTTTTGATCATTGCCTATTAGCGTACATGTAATTATTTTTATTAATATTGTTTTGGTGCAGTGCAGATTGAAAACAATTAATTGCTTGGAGATAAGTGTTCCCTGATGAATCCCTTCACACTACTGCTGACACTTGCCTATTGGAGATTGACTTTGACAGATTCTCAATCTAATGTAAACAAAATTTTATAGAGCTCAACTTTTAAAGCTCCAATGGCAAGAATACTATTTGAGGACTTGTCTCATCCGCGTACATATTAGGGCTGTTACCGTACTGATTAAAACTACGAAAATCTACGAAATTTTACGAAAACGAGAGGATTCCCGTTCCCGTACATTAAAGTTTTGTAGTTTTTTCAGAGAAGAGAGAGCTTACGAGAGATTAAGGAACTTCTTTGGGCAAATATGAGTTCTGTCAAATAGTTGCATTGTTGTTCATAACGTGACGTGAAGTGACGTCTAAAAAGTGGACAGCTTGTTCAACCCGTTCCCTTACTTTCTTGGAGATTTGACTTTTTCTCTGCGAGAATTTTACCCCCGCTCTTAGAAATTTGACATACTGCAAATTTTAGTGCAGAAGGTACAGGAGTAAACCTATTTTTTTTCACCTAATTCCTGAACATTTTGTGGAAAATCATAAGAATTCAATTCAAGTTCAATTCGCAATAAAAACAGGTTAACAGGCAGACAGATCAATAATATAGGTACAAGTAAAAACCGAAAGTGTTTACAAAAATAAACAATTGCCATGTTCATAGAAATTTAATTGAATTAGCTTCTTTAATTTAATTAATACCGGTTATCTAAAAATTGCATTTTACAGTCGATCGCGCAAATCTTTTGTGCATCAGTCGATTTGATGGCCGAGAAGTTCAAACAAACGAAAACCCCCACTACCTCCAAAGAACCATTTTCAAGGAAATTTTCAGAATGTAATTAATTCTCTTAACACATGTACATATGTGTCGTCTGCTGACATAATAACAATTTAACACCAATCTGTTAGCAGTTATAGTCGGGGTGACTTGATTAAGATTGTCTCCAAAAAAATAAATACTCATTCTCTGGCAAGAAGCGAGAGTGGATAAGTCAATTGTTATCTGTCGAAGGTGTCGGTTGTTTTTGATATAGTATCTGCTCCTATTAGTCCTTGTTATGTTCGGAAGTGTTGTGTGATAATATTATTTATATTTTTGAGGTGAAAGTGAAGTCCTTGTTCTTTAAAATAAGAAGTGATTGCGATAACGACGTCGGGTTGATATTCAGGTAAGGACTTCGGATAGAAAAAGTATTTAAAGGTGAATGAGTGAACGTGATTTTGACGTCTATGTCTCAGTCAAACGAATGTCTAAAATCTGTCTTCCCCTAAACCTTTAGAAAGCCACAGATGTTTTTAGTCCTTATAGTCATCTGAGCTCACTTTTTTTTCTTTTTGTGGATAAATTTCGTACCGACCCTAAAATTTCCTCCATAATTTCTAAAAATAAAACTAAAATTCGTATTTCGTCAAACATTTTTGGAATTTAAAGTCACAAGTAGAAACAAAAATTCCAAAAAAAATGCCAGTCACCTATAAATTGAATCTTTGTATCATTCTATAAATTAATGACAAAATTCAATGGAAACCATGTGGATTTTTAATCAAATTAACACTCGCTGTGGCCGGGTGTCATTTCCGTATTTTGTTTTATTGTTAACAAAACTTTGTATTCTTGAAGTCTGTCAGTCGAATTGAGAGTTTAGATCCTCTTTATTAATTTAACCTATGAGGTAGACAATGACGGTTCTTTTGTTCTATGTTTTGCAAAATATCAAGCTATTTTGTGGCGGGAAAAATAGAAATAATTGATGCGAGATAAAGTACAAAGTATATAAGAACATAACAAGATGTTTTGAGAGTTATAGTCAACATAAAGTTGCCTTTATCGTTATGACCTCTTGTCAAAGTTATCCAAAGATCATATTAAATAATATAACGCTTATACGTATGTCATCTGTCATTTCACTCAAAGAAAATCGTAAAAAAATATAACAAAACAAAAAACTGTCACTTCTAGGTGTTTTATTCAAAATTCTTAGAAGTTGGCGGCAGGTTAAAGTGTCAAGTGTCTATTAATGAAGAAATGTTAAAGCATGTTTTTAAGTTCAAAATTAAGTACACGCAGTGTAATTAAAATGGCTATAATTTTGAACAATTAACTGTGAATCGTTTTATTAGAGATTATGTTCAGAAGTTTAGACTATAACCCCTCGTAAAAAATGGTGTGAATATGGGATGAAGAATCTTAGTGAGTTGAATGCTACCTGATTTCAAATTGCTGCATATGTGGGGAAGTTACTTGGCAGCACGGGCCAACGATTGGCAATTTAAATTTATAACTTTCAAATCAATTATTTCAGAAAATATTTGATAGCCACTATGACAGGCATTTCGTTAGAATAAAAAATAAAAACGCAATCACTAGTATGCAATCTTAGGTCCTCCTCCTATTTGGTCATGCGATGCTTCCGATTCTGCTTTAAAAATAGCTCAGTGGTGCAGAAAAGAACAAGGATATTGTATTACAATACGAATATAGAGACTAACCTGATTCGCCTCAGATTAAATCCTTGTCTTACAAGTGAGCTATACCACAATGCAATTCATTGCGCAACCGCAACTGAAACTGAGTAGTTTTTATTTACCAATACATTAAAGTATATTCGTCTTTCTTTCTTACTTTATGTTGGGACTGATTTTATTTAGGTCAAATTAAATAAGATTTAATATGCAGCTGTACAAGTGAAAATCAAAAACAATCTATATTCTGTTCATATTTTTAGGAAAAAAAAAAATAATAAAAATATTTTCATGATTCCGGTTCTGGAATTAAGTGAAAGTGATATAGAAGAACTTTATTTTACATCATATTATGCTCACGAGAATATGACTTTAGTACCAAAATTCAGGTTGTATGCTCGAAAATATGATCCCACTAAGAATCAGATGAGGCTTACACCTACTCGGTAAAAAACCAACTCGCTCAAACTTAATATAACACTTCTCAGTTCGATCAAATCCGTCAAGATAATCTGTCAACATTGACAAACAAGTGGGCACACAATGTTATCACTGCGAATACAAAGGATTGATATTGTGCGACCATAATAGGTTTTGGCTTTGATTCGTTCAGTTTTCGCTCACTTTTGGTCACTTCTTAAATAGCGAAACCACTAGCTCTTTCGTATAAAAATTTTGACAGTCAGCTGGATAATAATATTCTAAAATGATCTTGTAACGTGAAAAAGCATCTAATCTGAGTTTTTAAACAGCCTTGAATGAGTTATATTATTATTTTTCATTATGGCTATTCACTACTATTTCTGTGTCCGTCAAATCTGTCACAGTTTTACAACTTTTAAATCGTTTCACATAGAGTAACTTGTGGTTTGCGTCTATACACATCGTTTTGATGGTATTTCCTTGGCACACTCCTTGTATGCACAGCAAAAAAATATATATTTGTTTCTCATTAAAAAAAATGTCAAAAATGTACAGGACCCAATGACTAATCTTGCTGCTTAAAATCGAACAGGTTACAATGCGGATCGTCACAGGTCACAGCTTGTAACCAGTAGCTGTCAAACGCGAGAGAAAGTAGAGAGTATCTTGAGGCGTTGAGTTCGTCGATATATACGATCTAAAGCGTTGGAAACGCCTGAGGTAACAATTCGGATTGCCCCATAAGAGCCCATGATTTCTACTCAATATGTCAGAGCACGAACGCGACATTGTGAATTAAGCATTATGGTCTCACTAAGAAGTAAGACGTAACCAAATCAAATAATCATTTCATGGCACAATTATGTATATCATTTGGATTTAGTTATATCAAATCGTATTACGTACTCGTATGTTCTTCAGAAGCGGTTGGCTCAAGACCGTGCTGAAGAGAGAGGTCTTCTCCTTTAAGTCAAGCTCTTCACACACTACATTGTAGTTCATGTTCTTGTTCTGCATATAATCGTATTTTTCAAAATTTCTTCTTAAATGTTCGAATCCCAGAAAATACTAAATATTTCTTTGTGAACGTCTGACAAACATCCAAGAGTATTATTTTTCATGCTTACTAAAAGGTGTCCTTCATCAGTGTTGTGCAGGAACCCCTTCTTCGACAATATCCAAATTATTGACAGAAATCAACAAACTGTCATATAACATCGTTCACAAATATTAAAGAACAAAAGTGACTTAAATGTTTTAAACAGTGAACATAAGTCAAAGCAAGGTTTATGGTGTCAACGACGAGTGACACATAGAATGGACAGAAAAGTGAATAGCATCAAGTTCGATTCAGTAAAGGACTTTGTCTACGTGGGCTCTGCTATTAATTCTGAAAATTTTTGAATTGGAACACAAAATGATATGAATCACAAGTAAACACATTCAAGTCTCTTTTCAGAAGAAATTTCTGAACTTTAACATTCAATTCAATTTGTTTTAATAAATCTTTCGGATCGATGAATTTGCTTTGTCCTTTGTTACATAATCCTCAATCTGTTTTCAATATATCACAAGAAACATTTACAATTTGTCTTAAAACATTTTTAGAAATTAGTTTCTACTCACCACGATTTGAAAGATGTTCTGGAGTTTCAAAAACTTTTCCACTGCAATTGGTTTTATTCGCCAGCATTTTATTGAAAGTTTTTATTTCTATTTAAATTTATTAGAACTAAACACTACTTGTATCCTTGTTTTGTAATAAATTGTCACTACGAGTTAATATTGTGTATTCACTTTAGTATATATATAGCAGCAACTTTAACACTATTTTTTTTTTTTTTTTGAATATTTTTTAACTATAATTTTTATTTAAGTGAATATTCTTAATTTAAAGATTAACCACTACTATATTTGCTTAAAAAGATTTTATTTCAAAGTAAATCCGCGCACGAAAACACTTGTATAAAAATCCAGACTCCTGATGGTTGGCTTCTTCCTTGCTGGAGGACGTCTTCGATGTGGTGTTTGATACGTTTCCATTGAATTCTTCTTCGTGAAACAATGGACGACAACGCACTTCTTAGAGACGTGTCCACTAGAATTGGCCTGGTTCCTGGTTCTCTTCGGTGTCATTGTTAGGCCAGGGGAGAATTTTTTCTGTTGAGTATGGTTTTTTTGGGAATTAGCCAGTTGGCCAAGGCAACAAAATATTGTTGCTCCTTTGGCTGATGACGAAGAAAGAATTTTCGGCTTCCGATTATAATTACGTTGACACTTTAGCTGGCAGATGGAAGGAGCTAAGCTGTATGATCGAGACGGACGTATGTCAATGGCTAAGACAATCGAAATCCGGAAATTTTTTCGCAACCATTAACCTGTTGGCCAGGATGTATGAAGCCAAAAATGAAGAGAACGAAAAAAAAATCCATCCCACTTGGCTGGCTATTGAGTTCTTGGATTTGGCCACCAGCATCTCCAAGAATCATTATCGTTGTCATCATGTGGTGGACCAATGAACGAGAGATATCTTCTTCTTCTTCTTCTTCTTGTTGGTTGGTTCGGCAGAAGGTAGTTGTGTTGGAAGGAGATACACTTGGACTTGGCCATCACTAAGAATATTTTTGGTTTCTGTTGGTTCTGCAACTGATGCTGATGGTGATGGTGATGATGATGAGTTTCTGAATCGGTGGCCAAGTTACGAGACACCGTCCAATTTTTTTTTTTTTTTATCCGACGTATAGTCCGAGTAGACATCTATAAAGAATTTTTGTCGGATGGTTTGTTGGCTGGCCCGTCGATCCGTTTGAGAATTTTTTTTTTTTTTTTGTTTTTTTGGTAATGTCGGGCGTAATTTTTCTTGGATGCGTCTCAATCGTGCCCGAAGGCACGATTGGTGGCACCGCACGTTGCCTGCCTGTGCCAGAAGCGGCACAACACTGCACTGGCAAACAATTCGCAAACAACTGGCTCCACTCCAAGATTCGACATCGGAATCGGTCGCCTTGGTCGCGTCGTCGTTTGGTTCGGTGGCAGAGCAGAGTAGTGTAGTGTAGAACTTTTGTCGGGGGATGTCGTTGTTGTACACTTTTGTCGTCGTCTTGGAGCTCGGAGTCACCACCATATCATCGCAGCGCATTTAGAGAGGCACACACAGCTTTTCTCTTCTATGGGTGAATCTATGAGTGAATCTCTATGTGACTCTATGTCCATTTGTGTATGTTGGTGGATGGCACCGAAATAGCACATTCAGTTGTATCTGTGTGCAGACTTTAGTCACTGGTTGGTGGGGGAGGGACATGAGTGTTGGCGGATGCAAGAGTTTTCTAGTTTTTCTTTTCGTCTTTCGTTTTTTTTCGAGTTTTCCCTTTTTCAATGTTATTATTATTGTTTTACTCGGAACGAGTGTGTGGGAGTTGGATTCGATATTATTCGAGAGCTACACGGTAAAGAGGAGCGCGTGTCTCTTAGAAATTTTATGGGATTTATACGAAAGAAAAAAAAATTCTTGGTGGTGGACACATATAGTCTGACTTGTCACATACATAAATCACTGACAAAATTGTATTAAAATTAAATTTAAATTTAAGCTGACTGTTGGACTGATGAATTCATGTTTCAACTATTTAGTGAGGTACATAAAAATGGTGGTCTATTTTTAGGACGCCGAGTCTACGTTTTACTTCCTTCCGTCGTCGGATTTTTTTTTTTTGTATATTTTTGGCTTCGTTCTAATTGCATTTTGTTGTGAATGGATGAAAACAAACTTCGAAAACAAGACAGTTTTGAAAGAAACTACGTCGTATGTATGTCATGATCAATATTTGGGAAATCCTTACAAAGAGAGGGTTCCTACATATTCCACTTCTTACTTAACTCCTGGCCCTATCTATCTAAGTTATAGAATCAACTTAAGAGGTCATTAAATATACACCATTCAACATACTATGGTGAGGCTTGATTCTGCCTTCGCTTTCTTAAAACTCGTGGAGTAATTCCAGAACCTTATCCAAGCACCCAAGCAAATGAGTGAACTGAAACCAAACCATCTGTAGCAGATTTAAAGGTGGACAATTGACAATTTCACAATTCCCAAAGAAGAGAGCTCAATTTTTCTATCGAATTTTTGTAGATAAGCTAAATTCCAATTAGTTTCTGCGAATAATTCTTGTGAACTGTCAAATTTCATTCACATTCCACTGATGTGGAACGTAATCCACATTCACGAGAGTCTAACCTTACAATTCTTCTTTTCTTTGGTAATTGGCAAATGAAGTTTGCAGATTGCAGTGACTACTTATAGATAAATAAGTTTCTGTGAATGAAGCGAGTGTTAGCTCGTGCGAATTCGTAAGTCCCTGAGATGTAAATGAACCTTTAGGGGATCATCCTCCACTTTACTCCATGTATATTGGTTTGCTTGTACTTTTCGCTACTAGATGGCATTTACGAGTATGTTCAATAACACACCTCACAGCTAGTCAATGGTGGGTTACACGACTTGATGCGTCAACTGGCTGAACAACGAAAGAGATCTAAATGAAATATTGCAAGCATTGAAGATACTCCGGATCCCTTTTCGCATAACTTGAAAGTGAGGTCGTTTTCTTTTCCCCTCTCAGGGACCTGCTTTTTTATTTCTGGTTATTCTATTTGCGGATTTTATCAATCTTGCCGGATATGGCTTTCATCAATTTCATGCTATTTTTTGTGGGTCTTCTCTCATCCTCTTTGTTAGAGGTCTTGGTCTAGGTCTTTCTCCCTATTTTTCTCCCTTAGTACAGCTTCTACACAGCCGCAAACGCGCTCCCAAGTAACTTCACTCGAGCACATCTTCCCACCTACTTACATACATTTTCAGCGGTAATGTTGCCCATCCCTTCTTCCAGCTGACGTCTTTGTGTCTCCCATCTATTGCATTAAAAAAGGTATAGTTTGCGTTATCCATAGCTGCATCCCCATAATGCCATAATTCTAGTTTACTTCTCCGCTCTATCGCCCAGTCCAATCTGGAATTGGTCTGAGCTCCAGCGTTCTTGTCAGCGTTGATCGAAAACTTCTTTTGCTTCAGCTGATGCTAATTGCTGTCCTACTTCTGTCTTCTTTCGGGGAATATTCTTCCTTTCTGCGACAACAAGGTCAATGGACTTAACTCCTACAAACACTAGGGAGGCTGCCTTTGAGATCATCCGGTATCGGATTTTTGTTTTCTATATTTTTCTTGGACGAGTGTAGGGCCACGCACGTTTGCCCATAAGTCTGCTGAGTAAAGTTGTGCAGCTCTTTCGGATGCGGACTTAATCTTCCGTCAGAAGGTGAGCTTTGCGTCTATCTTCATACCTCGACAGTTTCCTTTGTTAAAATTACTTCTGAGCCAACTTGCAGCACTCATCGGCCATTAGAGACACTGAATGCAGCCTTCTAAGAGGAGGGACAGATTTTGTTCATCACTTTCTTCGACCTGGTCGGAACTTGATATTTTAGACTTCGTTCGTACCAGCGGAGGAGGTTGACATAAGCTAAGAATGTGCATGGTAAATGAGTTTGACAGCTAGTCTTATGAAAGACACTAAGCTATACAGTCAATCGTTCAAATATGAAAAAATGAATCGTTCATGTTTCCGATGCAGAAACCTTCAACCCCAATCAGATTGCTTTGCTACCGAAAAGAGGAAAGATTAGGTTCATCGTTAATAATTCATTCCTTCATCTAGAAGAATGAATGCGATCAGCGTCAAATAAGTAGAACTTCAATGCAATTTGTATCAACATTTTAAACTCATTTAGAATGCAATCTTTTTTTCGCAGTGTACTCTCTCCACAACTAATACATCGAATGCACTTGCCAAGTGTGTATGGGTGAAGGATAGTTCTCTCAGTCAATTCATATGCGCGAGAGTAAAGGGTCATTTGTATTTGTTGGAATGCAGTATCCCTCCAACGCATTTGCAAATTTATTCATATCATCTACCGAACAGCAACTATTCAAATTTGATGCTTAAAATTTATAAAACAATTGGTTGATCTCCACTTCATCAGACAAAGTGCACGTAACCCGTGTGCTCCACGTCCAAGGATCCGCAAACAACTGCAGAACAGGACACACGTTTGATGTGCCCTAACAGTGCGCCCCATTGTGCTGGTCATGTCCTGCCAAGAGATGTAAACTGCGAAAAACACTTCATGACTTGATGTATCCTTCAAGACAGAACCAAAAACAAAAACCATCCGAAGGAGGATGAAGATATTTATCTTGATTTTGTATTTCTTATGCGTTTCCTTTTTTTGTTTGTCCTATTCAGCCGCTTTGTCGGTTTTGGCTACCCAAGTCAAATCGTTTGGACTTCATCTCATCCTTGTTGGCGCGGCTTATGTTTTTTTCCTATTCAACGACGGGACAAATTACCCACTCTTTTGACATAGGTCACCACTTACCACTACCACCAGATATATCACCACGAACAGGCAGAGCAAGTATCCTTTTGCTCGCTTGTTCGAGTAACCATCCGTGTGGCGCATGTTTCATGGTTCGCGGTGCACGTTGTTGTTTTTCATTGATGACGATGTTGGTTGTAGTAGTCGAGCCCAGCACGTGGTTTTTGAGCAAGCTTGGAGCAGCTGGTGGTTGTGTAGTTCGATTACGGGAGATGGCTATGCCTTTTTTTTTTCCTGTGTCCTGTGTATCCCTAAACGATGAAGTTACTTCTAATTCAATGGGTCTATTTAGAGGATAAACTAATGCTAAAGCAGTTATCAGAGGGTTTGGTTTGAATTATGTGGCTTATGTTGCGTTCCGGCTGGAGGAGTGAGAGGATTATTATGGGTTAACTGCCGGTTGTTTTAGTTCGCAGGCGAAGGGTTGTAATCATTTGGCTGATATATAGCGACCACATACATTGCAAGTAGTGTAATGGTCGGCATTTTAGAGGTGTTAAACTCCACCCGTTGTGTTTGGTAAGGACTTTAATAGAATTCAATTAGAAGTGAATAAATGTATCGCTTGTAGCATAACATGACTAAGCTATACGCGATCGTGAATTCAAACATCACCTACAAAGTTTAAAGTTGTCATATACTGCTCTAAGGCAGTTGTCCTCTTCCAGGATATGCCTTGAGGTAGAAATTTTGTAACATTCATTTATTAGTAGAAGAACTACATTAGAGGTTACTATAGTACTTTCATTATCAAGCTCTAAAATTGATGCCCGGTAATCCCGACTCAAAGGTTGCACGTCACTGGGATAGTAAAAACGCTTTAAACCTATGGTGACCAGGTAGAAACGATACATTTTCCAGTTGTTATGGTTCAGCACTTGTTAAAGTTAGCGACGATATTCAACTGTCAAAATATCAAGTAAGGCTTACCATTTTTTCACGCATAGTTTCAGGCTGACTAAACGTGCGAAAATTATTAAAAATATAACGTATCCAAATTCCGGCTCAGTGGAATAGTACACTGAAGCCTCTCGTCATTAGGGCTTCAGTGTACAGGCAATTCGCCGCAAATTTTGAGGCTGAGTACACTCTTTTGGACCTTAAGCCTTTAATCAGATAGAGATTGGTGCAAAGAGAAGCACACTTAGACGCCGGAGCGGCCAGTATCGAAGAAGACTTAGAAATGCCAATTCAGTTTCCACCAGGTGAACTCCAGTTCACCAGAGAGTGAACGCGGCTTATTTTGTGGTTGGATTTTGGGCCTATAATCGTATAAGATAGTGCTGATGCAAGAATGAAAGCCGGAAGATCATAGACAGCACCATGAGCTCGCTAATTGGGCACTGTAAATGTTCCCCGGAGATCTGGATTATCTTCTCGGACGAAGCCGAGGCCGAGTGCAGCACCTATCCTCATTAATTGTGTTATTAAAGCGAATACAATCCACAAGTGTTCGACCAAGCATCAGTACATTTACAAGGATTGACTGTTTGGTAGAGTTTATGGCAAGGCGGCCTAATAGGACCTTATTTCATTCAAAATAAGGAAAGAGGCACTGTCACTGTCGATTGTATCAGGTATAGAGCGAAGTTAACAGACTTTCTGTGGTCCGAGCTAGACAACATCCAAATATCCGACCTGTGGTTCCAACGAGAACATACTACATGCCTACGCCAATCTCTGGGGCAACGTCAAGTCCTTAGTCCACTTTGGATGAGCTAGAGGCCAATAATTAAGACGCTATTGACGGAATAACGCTGTATATGTTGAACTAAGCCATCAAAAATTAGATCGACAGCTTGAAGCAGTGCCAGGGAAGCCGAGGCTGCTTTTTGGATAAAGTGCTATTCCTATTTTATTTAAATTGTTTTTTTTATCATTCTTATTTGGTCACCCTATGTTAAGGAAAGGACCCCTTCTATGTCACACTTTTAGGGAAATGCATGGAGGAGAGTTCCAATTGCCAAGCATTATTCTTGGGTTTCATGTTTCGCACGTTCATTAGAAGAATTAAAGGCTACTAAATTTATGATTCAACTTAACATTTGTGAAGGCTAAACGTGCCTCAGCTGTATGGTCTAAGGAACCAATGATGTCACAACTTTGCAGTGACCCAGTAGCACCTATTGACCGCAGTACTACTACGTCTCATAACCACTTACCCCCACCTAGATCACCATCCCCTTCCTAAACACTATCATCGAAAATAAAATCCCAAAAAGCCACCCAAAAGGGACAACTTGCATAGCATTTATGAATACCATGGCGCCAACTGCAATCAACTTGAGAAGCCAATTCTCCTGGCGACAGTAAGATTCTTGCACAAAATATCCTTCTATACAATCCAATCAAACGTTCATAAAATTCTTAATAATATTTCCAATTCAGCAACAAAACCAAAGGTATGCATATTCTCTGCCCAACTACCCACTAAACACAGGACAGAACAACCAGTTTAAGGGCTCCATATCCCCAAATTGAAATTTACATACGATTCCTATAAGACAGTTCTCATCCCGTCGCCACTTAGTCAATGTAATCCAAGGTCTTTGTTGCAATCCTTTCATTTTTGAAGAAGCAGGAATCTCCTTCGGCGACATCTTAATTATCGAAAGGGATTTTTCCAAATATTTGCATATTTCTAAGCAAAAGGATTAGTCCTTACAGTACAAGATGTTTACAGAACTTAACGCAAGGAATCTGTAAGGAATCAAACAAAAGAAAAGGTGATAATTTGTGTGATTTTCTAATCCAGGATGCCCACATAAACATTTCCGAAATCGCATACAAAGAGGACCTGGGATTACTCCCTTTAAGAAGCACAACCTTCTGCTATCGACAAGTTTTCAGGTCATTAAGTTCGTTCTGCCCAGAGACAGAGTAAAGGAAGAGGCTACAAACAAAAAAGTAGAACATAGTGTCTGTGTGCACAGAGTCTCGTCTCGTGTTGGTTGTGTGTTGAGATTACATCTTTAAGGGATGCTACTTGCTACTTTAAGGACAGTTACGTGTTTTTCTTGAATAAAATTAATATTTTCAAATACAATTCTTTCTTTGGGAATTTCTTTCATTTGCCTCCGTCAACTCGTATCTGGAATTTTTGTTGGCAACAAAGGCAAATTGTTTTGGGAAAGTATCAAGGAATGTCCTCTTGGCCTTAAATTGGTAGTTTTTGTCATTTCTACTCGTTCTGTAGTTTAAATATTTTTACATCCTCAATTGCGCTGGCAGTGAGCTTATCTGAATGTGGAGTGGATGGTTGCGAGTGTTTTTGTGCTTCAGGGAAGGAATGAATGATGTATGGTTCGTGAGGGGAGGGTACATGGTCGTTGGGCAACTTTTTTTTGCATTATTTGACATTTGACATTGGGCTGAAGCCATGGAATAATAGTTCAACTTTGGTCAAGGTAACAAATTTAAGATGCAGGCTTTTCTATTTACAGAGTGGGAAACTAGGGGTGGTAGTGTATTCAGGAATTTCGTTGGCTGCTCAAATCCCAACCACATCCATTTAATTTTCACAGGTATGCACTGAGTGTATTTCAACATGAACGCGAAAAAAATACGGTGAATTACAAACGAGTACAAGAAAACCATATAACTCTCCCCAGCATTTTGGACACCATACCAACTCATTCCTTTTCATTCATATCTCTTCTAATTCACCCACTGCTTGGTCCCTGCACATCAGTGTTAGGATATTCAGATCCCGTTTGGGACTATTCTTGTTAAATCATTTCAGCCCTCGGCAAAATTCAACAATGCTCCCTCTAATTCATTTCCAGAAAGCTAGGTCCCTCCTAAATAGCTCTGTGATACATTTGCCTACGTCGTCCCGTCAAACCTAACAGGCAAATAACAAATGCCGAATCCATAGCAATAAACACTGATGGATCAAAAATAGACTCCGGCGTAGGGTCCGGAATATTCTCTGAATCACTGGGGATATCCAGATCTATACGTCTTCCAGACCACAACAGCGTTTTCCCTGCGGAAGGCTTGGCAGTGACAAGAGATAAGGTTCTTGGAACATTGCACAAGGGTCTGCTCTGCTGGGTCAATGGGCATACGGGCGTCACGGGAAATAAAAAGGCAGATGAATTAGCAAGGAAGGCTTCATCTGACCCACTGGAAACGACTGATCTCTCCATAAGCATCCCTCCCTGTGTTCTCAAGCTTGAAGCAGGAAAACTAGCCACGAGAAAGAGAAAATTGCAAAACAATTATTGCCATCATTTGATTAAGTAAGGACCGAGAGACATATACGTAAGGACAGACGATCACTCTCCATGCTTGTGTGGACCCAACACTCTGCAGTGCCACTTAAAGAAACTCCGTCGTACGGAGGAAGAACTCTGCAGAGAATGCTGCGATGAGGACGATATAGAGGAAACAACCCACTTCTTTTGCCAGTGCCCTGGACTCCAACATTCCAGGAACAAGCTCCTTGACAAACACTTCTTCCAGGATCTAGGAGAACTCTTCAACATGAAAAAGGCAGCAAAACATGACACATGTATGAACTGAGACTGCTAAAGGATAAGTCCTTTCTCTTCATTCGAATTCCCCTTGCAATCATTCAGTCACTCCTACACTCCATTTCCTGACAAATTTTGCTAAATACCTGTTGTGTCCATCTATCGATACCTATCTCTAAGCACATAAATTCCCTCGCTTCCAGTTAATCTGCAGTAAAAAAAAAAAAACAAAACCCTCATTCTGTCTAACCTCAAAACACCCAGAGAGACAATAAAATTGCAATCACTTGTAAATTACGATTGAAGTAATGTCCTTTGTCTGCTGATCGCAATACACAACAACTGTTTTGTTATCCCTCCAGTTATAAGCCATAAAAAATGACTAACTACACCTGCAAAATCGGGAAAAAAAAAAGAAAAGCAAAGCAACCTCCTCTAAACTGCAATGGCAACTGAAAATAAAAATCCCTATCTATCCTGGGAGCACTCCACCACCAGCAGCAGGACCAATAAAAGCAATACCACAACCGATTTCTTGCTTATGATTGTCAACGTTGTGGTTTCGCTTGAAAAGGATTTCAATTCCTTTTTTTGTGTTGTTTTGGGTCATTTCAAATCGGTTTTGCAGAACACGGGATGATAAATGTAATTGAGGTGGAATTTTTCGGTGGCGTATTTTTAGTGCACCCTGGACAACATAGCTTTTGAAACAGAATTCACTTGAAAATCGGGCGGGCATTTGTGTTCTAAGAACTCAATTAGACTGTATGGCATCTGTTGCTGATGTAAGATGCGCTTAATGTGTATGCAACACCAGCAGCAGTCAGTTCCGGGCAATTTCGCGAATTTTTATTTATAGACATTACATTGCATTTGCAAAATACAAAATATACACTGTATGCATCTTCATTTATGTGCGTCCTCGGCGTCGCGTCGTCGTCGTTCCCCCGAAAATTTTAAACGGCATGGGGATAGAGAAAATTGCTGCTACTGGTGTTTTCTAATTTCACATCTGCCCATAGACATGATACGAATAAACTATTAGACAACGCGACACACAAATGTCGCACAAAAGTGCATTTGACAAAGTGGCGCGCAAAAAACTGAAACCACAAAAGAAAAAAACCCAAAATGCAAGGCGAGTAAACATATGTATGTATGCAAGTGTGTTCAAATAGCAGAGCGAGACGAATTTAAATTTTTCTTTTTTTCGAATTTACTTTGTCCAGTTAGATAGAAACACAGACAGTGGGGGTGAGAAGTTTATAGGCAGTAGACATGTCTAATCAAACTGTCAAGTAGTAGGTGTGTTCCCGTACTAACTAGAACTATGGAAATCTACAGAATTTAACGATTTACAGATGAGAGAGCTCACGAGAGAGTAAGAAATTTCCCCATGCTGCGAAGAAATGTCCAAGGAATTTCTTACGGCAAAAATATGAGTTCTGTCAAATAATTGTGTTGCTGTCGGCTGGCAAAATAATTTGAAGTAAATAATTATAAACCTCCGCTTTTAAGAAATTTTGCAAGTTGCGAATTTTAGTGTACAAAGTGCGGGAACAGGTCTAATATTTTAGTAAGCAAACATTTCCACAAATAGTATTTGTGTCAGTTTATTGCTATTCCATTTTGCTTGTCAGGGTTCTGGCTTTCCATCGAAAAATGCAATGAGTTTGACGTATCACTTTTTTTCAAAATGGGTGAATCCTAATGAAATGCTCGTTGCTCAATGACATTTTGACAATTTACTATTGAAATTGCCGGCAATGTAATATCTACGTCAATTTGTTTGATGTTTAAGTTGCTATTCACGAATATAGAATGAGTAGATACCTTGCTTGTATTTCCGTTTCTGGAAGGAAGTATTCCTAACAGTGGAGTACTAAATGCCATTTTATTTTTATTTGTTAGTTGTTACCAGTTATCAACTCTGTCAAACTATGCATTCCTCAGACAGTATTCGTCTGATATTCCGTTTTGGACCCTAAATTTTGAGGTAGAAAATGTTCACAGACAAATTTCCTAACTCAAGCTGTAGCTGTTCAAGGATCCATTGATCCATTGGTCCTCTGCCATTGAAAATCCCATCCGAAACACGAAAAAAGAAGATATAGGATTTATCGCACGTAGTTCGGATGATCAAGACAAAATTTTGAATTTCAGAAGCTGATATTTGACCAGTTTGTCACTACGCTAAATTTGACGAGTTTTAGTGGAAGTAGGACAGACTTTTGGTGATTAGTTTACAGAATCTAGTTTTCATGATTCATTAGCTATTTCTGCAATTGTACAGCCGTGGAATCCTTGTCTAGTCTCGACCAGATTGGTTCATAGGGACTTTCCGTAAGCGTTTTGAGCCCTTCGTGACCGCGCTTCAATAGGTTTGCTTCTGCTACCGCGGATAAAATTGTTGTGACAGCAGCTTGCGTCTAAATGATTATCTTTCCTAAAATCTAGTTTTGTGGATAATTCTTGTTCCACCTTAGCTTTTGCTAGCACAACACACTGATGGAGTTTAGAAGCCTTAGGGAATGTGCAAACACGGATAACTCAAGTCCAATCCTTTGCCAGTCTTGGGACCTATCAACGGAAATTAAGGTTGGTGTTTAAGGTATCTGGCACTGTGGTCTTGTTTTTCAAAATTTGGGATGCTAGAGGTACGCTAATCTTCGCGATTTTGCAGGAGTTCCGTAAGATTTGGGACGTTTTCTTATTCTGACCAAAAGTCTAGACATTTAGATATTAATTGGATGGCAAGCTTAAACAGAAACGCGTTCAACTCAAGACCTCTCTATGGATGGGGACGACCACGATGGCATTGAATTAGATCTGTGAGTCGGAGAGGCAAATTCTGATAGGAATCCTATCCAAACTCCGGTGAAGCAATGTCCTCAGGACAATAAGGTCAGTATTGCTTATATTCGTGCAGAATGAGGTCTCTGCCCTCAAGAGAAAACAAGAAAATGGCGTATACGCTTAAGTGTGAAGTGAGTGGAGGTTAACCCTTTTACGTTATCGACACGTGATGCCATCTGTCAACTCAACGAGATAACTTTAGTGGTATTCACTAAGGTAGTGGGCACATTTCTTTTGACTTAAGCAACCATAATATAATATTTTCTTGGTACTTAAAATCCTTATTCGACGTATAGTACGTAGTCTGTTGAGCCACTAAAGCCAAGTTCCTCACATTCACAAAGGTACAAGAAAGAACATATGGATGTATGTCAAATTAGTTGCTACCAAACTTACAACAGTGCACCCAAGTCCGCCAGAATTCTATTCAAAGTATGTCAACTCGATCTGTCACCTTATTAATGACATATTCTGTCACCAATCTTATCACCTCTCCCACATCACAAATTGAGCAATAAATCCTCACTCAGATTGTGTCAACACAGTAGTTCGACCGCAGAAACTGATTGCATGCGTCCACTGGTAATTAATTTTCGACCCATACTGTATCCCTAAAGCATTGAAAAACTCTCATGTTAAATATAAAATAAGCACATGTGTATTTGTGTGTGTGTCTAATGTGATCGTCTGCACCTGCTTGGTAAATGTCATCTAATGCGACTGACATCATGCACTGCACGTAGACGAAAGTGCACTCAACGGATTGTCTTCGGCTTCGCTTCTGGCTATCTGTTAGTTTCGCTTCTATATGTATCTAGCTCTTCGATTTGTGCTCGAATCTAGTGTGTTATGCACAGCTACGCGCTGCCTTTTTGGCCCGATCTACCTTAATAGACTTTCACAATGTGATTTTGTTCCCATTTGCGAATTACGACCGAGCGTTGCTTGGAATTCATAATTCCATCACTTGACTGGCAGTTTCATAGTTTTTTTTTTGCGAAAAAGAAAAAACCCTGTCTAGCAGTGAATACCTAACAAATGTATCTACAAGTGATAAGAATCAAAAAACTGTTTTGTTTATATGAATGCCGTTTGGTCATAAATCGTCAAGAGACGTGTATACTGCGCGTATTCGTTCGATAAATTCATCTTAAGGACGCGTCCTCTTTGGAATGGAGAGGGAGAGTTGAAGACCGACTCGTTGAAATTATTTTGAACTACGAGACTTATAAATCACAGAAGAGAAAGCAGTTAGATATGAATTTAGATAGAGAGGCGTTTTTTTTTTTGTTTGCTATAATGCATTTGGTTCACAAATTATCCTTTCTGTTCAATGAACCAAAAATCTTACAGAATATCACCTCCAATTCTGGCAGACAGTCAAAACGCCCACCTTATCGTCAACCCCCTTGCAGAAGGACTGCCATCAATGACCTCGTTTCCATCTATAACTCCATCTCAAACGATAAAAGGACTGTAAAAATATGAATATGTCCAGCAGCATATCCTGGTACTACTCATAAATTAGGCGACAAAAATACTCAAATCGTTTCGCCGCAAAACCCACACATAAAGTTAAAAGGCAAAATGACAAAATTCCATTGTGTCCTCGCCAAAAAAATTGCCAACCACAAGGATGACAACGAAAAGGATATTTCGCTTGGTGCGCTCTAAAGTGCACTACTTGTACTAAGCTGACGAAGGGTGCGACACAGTCGAGGTCGATTGGCCTTTTTTCCATTTTTCGTATCCTTCAGCCAACAACTATAAAATATTCATCCTTCCTGGTGGAAGTAAAAATCACCAGATTTATGAATGAATGAGGAGGCGGAGCGGAGCGTTATACTTTATCCTTCTTACATACGTTAAACGATGTCGTAATTAAGTGGAAAAGATGCATTAGAGTGGCGCAAGTGGCAGGAGGCTGGCCTGACTGCCGCTTATGGCAGCCGATAATCATTTTTGCGCTTAGAATTTATGAATTATTGTTTTAGCGGTCGAGCATTTAGGATATACTGGTGAGGGTTGAACTTTGCAAAAGAAAACCTTCGAGCTTTTTCTAAGAGATTTTTCGTCTTAAACGATGTATGAACATATATGCGACATATCTGTCGAATAGCCCTAGAAAGATGCCTTAAATTGTGGACAGGCTTTCCGAGAATCTTTTTCTTAATGATAGCTAGTCTCGGTAGGACTGATGTCAGGAGATTCGGTGAGCCAATCTTTCGCACAGATACCATGTTCTTCTTTACAGGTTACGCAGAGTCGACTGCGACCTTTTTCATTCCCAAATATTCGTATTTAGATTGTAACATATTATTGGCTGATAATAAGTTCATTTTTACTAACCCATCTACCTCCAAGTAGACGAATAAACGTCCCAAGAAGGATCGTCAGACTATTTTTGTAGGATGCTTGGCAAGGCGCTGATTGACAGCAACAGGCTTTAATGGAGTAAAATCTTATGCACTTTTCAATAAGGACCTTGGAGAAAAACGGTCTCAAGCTTTTAAGAGGCTTGCTTAGAGTAAGTCAAATTGATCGTGATTCAGATCACGGTTGAAGGCTGATTCCATTGAGCTGCTGCCCCTTTCAATCCTTGGCTATGATATACTGCCTTTTTATGGTAGTTATGAGACCCATCCTGGCTCGCTAGTTTGGTAGAATATCTCTGAGAAGCAATATCAGCTTCCAAACCACCAATGGAGTTCTATATCCTTAGAATCATGATTAATTTCGCTAGACCTACAGTGCAGAAGTATTGCGGCTAAGACTAACATATGGCTTAGGGAGGGGCAACTATGATCACAATCATGCTATGGTCACTTTCTTGTTGACTCCAACTAGGTTCGTGGAAGCAGAATCATCAGAATCCTTAACAGAAACAAATGGATGAACCAACAAGGCACCCAGGGAGCATATTTGGCTCTGGATTCCACGATTGTTCGATCGAGGCTTATAAAAACTGCAGAGAGCCAATAAAGTGGTCTCTTACTACGTACCAAGGCATATGGACATCGCAAGAACGAAAAATGTAGCGAGCTGGTAGGGAAGACATCTGTGTTGCATAAATATTAAGGTCTTCTCGGTCTTCTCTCGGTGAGGTTAGGCCACTTGCCAGGACTCCATTATCGACATACAACAAGATACGATGTTTTGTTAGTTTTAGTGCCTCTAATGAACTAGAGTCCTCTGCTAGTCCTCTTGAGTAGCAAAATAGACTACCTTTCTATTGGTAGCCATACAGAATATGTTCATCACAAACACCTGAAGGAACGAATCAAAACTGTCCGTCACCTACAATGTGAATGTTTCACCTTCTCTATAAAATAAAAGATGAAAGACTTTTGGACAGCAATAAGGATTTATAACTACTGATGCATGGCTGAATCGCTCATTAAATTCTGACTCTGGATGTGCTTATTCGCCTGTTGCCTGATTTCATTGTCTTTCCGAAATATATAAGAATTGAGTATATTTTCAAAAGAGCGGGGTCTGGTCGCCTTAAGACAGTACCTGGCCTTATATTCTACTGATTTAAGAAAAGCAAGAGTACTCTAGTTTTATGACACAGTATTTGAATTGTCCTTAACTCTAGTACTCTCCAATGATGTTCTAGATGCAAGACTTTGTCTTTTATTGCACATTTGCATAGAGATACTTGGTATGGCATAACAGGGGGCAACATTAGAGGGCATCCATTGGCTCCATTGGGATTCCCTATAAATTGTGGTACCAACAATCAATTGGTTTCCTATCGGGTAGTATTGAACCAACCTGTACATGCAATAAGCCTTATCATGTTCCCGAGTGGCACTTGCACTAGGTCCTCTAGTTCTTTGGACAGTCTTCCGTATCATTGCAGTAGTGAGTTGCCGCACAGCTTGGCAGCCATCGCTCCTATCGGACAATGTGTAGTTAGTACACCAATCATGATACTAATTTCCTATTTGTTCATTGACAAGATGCTTTTAGTCCTTTCTTCATTCAATGTTGGCCATAAATCCTGCGAGATATGACGCAGTCCCCTTTAGTAGTCCATGTAGTGTTGATGTTATCTCTTGACATTAGGCATATTTGTCTTTTGGGTACTACAATATAAGTCGCTCATTTAATGCTGACCTATTCTCGTCATAGTCGTCTGCTACCTCACTCCCATCTGTTGCTATAGCCGGGAACCTAGCAAAGAGTGACTTCATGAACATATAGTGGTTACTACTTGTCGGCTTGCAGAGACTGTTTTCGATTTAATCAATTCGCTGTCTAGTGCCTTGAGCGGCGCTTGACTTTGCTTTGGGTTTAGACTCAGCGTGTGAATTTACTGCTCTGATCTCTTCATGGCAAGGACCTTGACTTAAAAGATGCTACAGTCCCTTGGAAGCTTGTAAGGATCTTTGACGTTAAGTAAGTGACAAAAAGCTCCAGTGACAGTTACTGCACATATGTATATTCATTTTGGACCCGTCGGTGTGGACTTAAACGTACTGTTTACTACTTGGTGTGTTGGGCTTCCACTCCTCCTGTCTACCAGGAATAGCCATGGAATATGTATTTCTCGGAAATGTTCAGGTAGTTTGTTGTTCTGACGAAATCAGTTGATCTGTATCTTAGGAATATATGTAGATCCATGTGCATACAACATATCTTCCATATGCTTTATAGTTACTTGGACCTGCTGAAGCTAATTTTGCCAACTCTGTGGAAGTGTCTATTCAGCTCATTTATCCGGTGAATATGTCTAAGGTGCATGCGTATAAAAGATCGTTAGGCTAGTCCCAAAGTGAATAACGTACACCTGAATGTCAACTAGCAATCTGAACACTTTTTACAGAAGTGTCTCCACTGAACAAACTTGAACTTGGTAGTAATTTGCTTTCTTAATATATTTGCCACAAACTCAAAGTATATATGTAGCTAGTTTATTGGTATCACTTTTCAGTGGGCGGAGGGAACATGAGACTTTTCAATTTGCCTTCTAGGGTCATACGGTGGAAAAGTTGGAAAGCACTGCTCTAAATTCTTGAGAAGACCCCCCAAATCTGTTAACGCTGCGTCATGAGGTTTGATTGCCTCTTTTTAAGGTGCACTGCTTCCTATCCTGCGTGCATCTGACGATTTTCGTCTCTTCCACTGCTCCATTAGCTTGTTCAGTTACTCAAACTACACAAGGTTTTGGTAATTTTTTGTGAAACGAATTCAAGAAATTGCAGATTTCAGATGACCAAATACTCTAAGCACAGTGACACCAAAAACGTATTGTGACCTTCCTATTCAACAGCAACTCTTCTCAAGTGAATGCCCTCGTCGAATTAGTTAGAAGAAAAAAAAAACCCAAAATACGTTTTACAAATGAATTTCCATTTGCAACGCCACTCTTTCAAGAGCCTTGATCCTTGAAAAATCGCTTCAATACCCGCATGCATGGAGGATTTTGTCGGGCGGAAAGGATTTCGAATTTGTACAAATTCTGGTGCCAAAAATCGGGATAAATTACCACAAATACCGGAATCACCGCACTAATATAGATAATCGCCTCCTCAGCGAGTGAATTGCTACCGGAAAATGCCACATGAGAAAACGACGCTGGCGAGGGAGTCCTTTTCAATTAATTACTTTACCTCTTCTCCGCGACTGCAGAGATGTGCAAGCTTAAAAATGGTCTTTCAACTTTTACTGGGATTTGTAATCTCATTTAAAGGGATTTGAGTAAAAATGTATCTTTAAATTTGTCTCCCTCTCTCCCTCATACAGTATAACCAAGGACATATAAATCCTTCCAATTAATGTACATTTGCCTTTTAGGCACATAACTTATCCCATAATAGCAGAAATGTAATAAAGACAACATTGTCTGTTGCTCCCATGTTTTCATTCCTCTGTCTGGTGTTTGTTGAGAGCACCACCACCAGCAGAGTGCCAACAAAACAATATAGCAAGGACTCACCCCTCAACCAAAAAAAAAGGAAATCCAAAAATCAAAGGCAGAAAAATCGCGAGACAAAATATTGCAAAATATCGCATCTTTTCTCGGCTTGATTTCATCCTTTTTTTTTGTTATGTCCTTATGATTATTGCAATTTTTTTTTTTTTTTTTTTTTGTTCCTTGAACAAGGAAAGACCACAAGAAAGAGGAAATATAAAAATGACACATGCCCCTTTGAATACGAATTACTCGAAATAAGACAATTGTTTTAAGCCTACGTGTATGTATTTGGCGGATCGGCAAAAGCAATCGAAAGAGTCCTTCAGCCTTAAAAAGCAAATAGACAGGGCAACCGGAAACGAGGCAATTCATTTGATGAGATGTAGTTTGGCGGAAAAATTCCATACACGACGATGAGGACGACGACTGTGATGATAATGATGATGGGGTTGGTTAATGCAGAGAAGATTCTGCATTAAGAAAAAAAAGGACTCTGGATATGAAGTCGCGGTTAGTAGGATGAAATTGGCAATCCAAACAAAAACTTGACTTCATTTGATTTCCGGTCTGATATGGTTGTTGTTATGTATGTATGTGGGCGAGGCAGAGCTAATTTTGTGGGGAGACTTACAACTTTTTAAATGGCCCATGAAACAAGAGTACGGCGATAAAAAGTTAGAGTTTGTATGTGTGTGTGTGAAGGACTTTTTTTTGGAATTGGAAAGGATCCAGGGAGACTGGGTGCTAATTTGTGCAAATGACAGCATATAATTGTTGCGGAACGTGTGGTGTGACTTAATTATGTCAATTCTTTTTTTCAGCGGTTTCTTTTGAGTGATAACCTATTCACTAATTGCCTGGCTCCTTCTTATAACCTTAAATTAATGTGTTATAATAAGAATTGTTTAACCACCATCCCCATTTACTTAAAGGACTTTGGATACTCTTTGCCTAAGACACGGTTGCGTTCACCTTCTGATTGCAGACCATAAGCTGAATTGGAAGCCTCACATGGACAGAACCACTGAGAAGACGACTAAAGCTTTCTGAGCCTGCTATAGGCTTTTCAACAAAATAGTCCACTGGACTTACCTCACAAACATCAATCCGATACAGAACTACGCATCGCTGGTATGGTGGGAAAAGGCTAACCAAACGGTCACACGGTCTACCCTCCAAAGAATACAACGTTTAGGTTGTGTAGGAATTACAGGTGCAATTTGCTCCTGCACGACAGCCGCATTCGAGGTTCTCTAAGACCTTCCACCCATCCACCTAACTATTATAAAGACTGCAACTGCTAGTGCACTAAAGCCTCAACTGCTATGCAATAACTTCTCCCCTAACTTAATTGGATACATGAATATCATTGAAAGATTTTCTCTTCTATCCAATCCAGCAGTGTGCCTCTTAGATTTCATGCCTCCAACAGCCCTTTGAGGTCGGAGTCCCAATCCGGAGCACCTGAGACAATCAGGAAATTCCCCAAACATCATCCTTATTAGATTGGTATACTGACTGATCAAAGATATCGAGGGGATCTGGAGCTGGAATATCTGGTCCAAACCATAACATAATCTTTGAGGCAGAGGTCCTCGCTATCTCAGAGAATGCATTAGAAGAAACCTCGGCAGATCAGATATTAACATATTTTCAGATAGCCAGGCACCTCTCAAGGCAATAAGATCTTTTAACTTTAAGTCAAAGGTAGTTTGGAACTGTCTTCAACCTCTCTCGCAGCTTGCTGCACCAAAAAGTCACACTAATTTAGGTCCCTGGACACAGGGGTATTCCGAAGACCTTCCGTAGACGTAGAATGGATGCTGTCTGACTGAAGCGGGAAGCCACTCCCAATAGACGTAGCTTACACTCGGATCTCAAGAGGATCTATTCTGTAAAAAAGTCAGCTGGAAAGTATTCGTTCCTAATATAACTATTCCTATAGCTGCCACTACAATCTGGGGACTTCCTGTCTTCTTTGATATCGTCTTGCACTAGAGCTCACCAAGCCCGTCCACCCGACAGGCCGGCCCTTTTCAAAACTAACATAATATTTCTTGCAGTGCAATCCGTACATTTTGTCACAACTATTCAAGGATTCCTGAAACAGGTCTCGGTTTTTTTCTTAATGATCTCTTATACGGTGATGAAAGCGACTCCTACCGACTTGCCGATCAGAGATTTTTGAATTGTCGACCATTTTTCTTCTATGTGAAGTTTTTTTTCGATTGAAGATGGATACAGCTCATCTCATCGGTTTGACATGTGAATGACAGTTCACTGTGGTTGTTGAGGGTTTCTGATTTGGTCTATGTAAGATCTTATAATTTTCGGAAGGTTAATTTCTTCTGACTCTGCTCGCATCCCGTAGAGTTTGCTCTAGTTACCAATGGGCGTGATAGTTTTGACGTTAAAATCAGATCAAAAGAGATATTGTAGTGGTTCATGATTCTTTTGGTGATAACTAACCACCCACGGAGAGGAAGTGTAAAACGCGAATTTGGGGTTACAACCCTGATAATGGGTTAACATGTTCCATTTTCGTAAAAACTTTTCGTATAGTGCATAGTTTTCTAATCGCTAAAAGGCGTCTTTTGACCACTAAGCTGATTACGTAATATAAGTCAAGCAGCACCCTTAAATCTTCACAGTTTTTAGCTTCTATGTGTCAGCATCTCTAAAAGATTCATTATGTTTCCCTCTCGTGCAATATCCTTTGTGAAATGATAAAGGAAGGATAGAGACTCTAGCAGTTTAATGGTTTGGAACACTGACGTGAAGCATTCTAGTCCATTGTACAGTCAGAAAGCACAGTCTGTTCGACTGCATTTCAGTTTTAAATTTCAATCAAATTGGCTCGATAAGCAGCTTACAGAAACAGATTTCGCCTTATATGCGCCCACAAGCTTGCAGCTTGACACAAGGAATCAGAAACAATCACAGAGTAAGAGTTCTGCAACATCAAAGCTTACAAGAATTACAGACTTTTTGCATAAGCATAGCACATACTTTGTAAAGCAGGCTGCCCGATGAGAAGGACAATAAGTTGTCTTCGGTACTTCCCAAGCCCAATGAAAATCCTGGAATATAATGCATGTTCTAGGCCTCTAAAACTCTCCTTATAGACTTCAATTCATTCAAAAGGAGTCCTCATTTGCAGTGATCCCAATGTGATCTACACAGAACTCTTGCATTCGTCTATTAGCTTGGAAGTTGTGGAAAGATTGAGCAATGTCCTTCAGCGCAGCTCTGATACTTATTCAGTTATCTGCGAAAATTCTTCTACAACTCATTCCTGGCTCAGACTTTGGCTGAAGCTAGCTCTGAACTCTTCGAAGATCAACCTCATACATAGCAGATGCAATGTATTCGTAGATATCAGAATATCAGATGGCACAGGTCTTCAGTTCGGCTTATATTAAGGGTGCTAAGAAGAGGATTTTCTGTGTATAAGAAGCAAAGCTTGGTTTACTCGGAAATGTTCCAGTTCAGTTCCTTAGGCTTTGGCGCAAAAGACATCCATGTTTTTCCGAATAAAAATTTGTTTCCCCAACCAACGAGACATGTAATCCTGTCGACTAGTTCCAAAGAACTTTTTCTATTGATATCCCATCCTTACCTCTTACCTTTACACCCTTACTCTGTCAAAAATTTAAGGACACTTTTATCCTTACCTTCATGGAGATGCAATACCACAAATTATAAACCGATCTCAAGTAATACCCTTCCGTTCACTTTCATTCACCACGACTGTACTTTTAACATACATTATTTAGTGCATACTTCTAGGCTGCTTTTAAATAATTTATTTGATTTTATTGTCTTTTCAGTTGGAAATTCAAATCACGTTCTACGATGACTTGCTAGCATAATAAATTGCACAAGAAACGACAGATACATTTGTTTACTTCTCAGAAAAATCAGGCACAAGGTTCTAAGAGTTAGAACACTCAAAAAAGAGCCCTCAAATAAGACTGAAACTACGATTCAATCGTAACACAAGTCATTCCTCAAGTATTTTCCTACGCATTCCAGTGACAGCCAAACAAAACAAAAAAAAACAATCTAAGTAACCTATTTTTGGAACTGCAAGGCGAAGTTTTGTTTTTTTTTTCTTCAAAATAATAATCTTATCAACGCAAATTAAATAATAATGGCCATTAGTATTCCACCACCGTTCTCAACGTGCTGGCCAGGGCGAGTATTTGTCGCCACCAACAGCAGTAATCCATTTGATTCGATCAGTGATCGGTATGTGCCAACAGATAGAACTACAGACTAGTGTTAACTTATAGTAGATATTTAGATACTCTTGTACTTAGATTTTTGTTTTGTTTTTGTTTTCAAAAAAAAAAAAATATTTTCTTCCCACCATGAGTGACTGTGATCATTGGGCGCATTTTCTGGCGATCGTGGGACTCTACGTGGTGATATGTTATCTCTATGAGAACCTCCTCTCCGGAGTGATGATCGTGAAGTCCTTGATCGAAGGGCTGGTGGATCCTGAAAAGAAGGTGGATTTAAAGAAAAAGTATGGATCGTGGGCGGGTAAGTAAAAATCAACAAAAAAGAAGATTCATCCCATTTAATCCCCTCTTCAGTTGTCACAGGCTCTACTGACGGGATTGGTAAAGCATACGCCAAGGAACTGGCCAAGCAGGGAATAAATATTGTACTCATAGCACGATCCAAAGATAAATTAGTTAGTGTCGCCGAAGAAATTGGTAAGTCGTAATTAAAAATAGCGCGTAGTAGTACTTTGTGTAACCCTGTCCTTGTACAGAGAATGAATTTGGAGTGCAAGCCAAATGGATTATAGCGGACTTCTCCAAAGGCGCCTCTATTTATGCACACATCGAGAAGGAGCTGGAAGATGTTCCAGTTGGAATTTTGGGTAAGTTTTTTGAATTTTTCCCTGGAAAACAAATTAATTTTGGATTTTTAGTGAACAACGTTGGATGTACTTATGGACGGCTGGATAAGATGGCTGCATTCTCTGAGGAAGTTCTGTGGAATGTTATGAACACAAATGTTGGCGCCGTGACTATTATGTGCCGCATGATGATCAATAAAATGAAGGCCAGTGGAGGCGGTGCCATCGTGAATGTGTCCTCGGGTATGGAGGGGCAACCAGCGCCATATGGAGCCTTATATGCTGCGTCTAAGGTTAGTGGGTCTATTTAGAGTTGAGTGGCATAATTTTGATTGTAGCACGGTCACCATGTCACTATAGTCACAAAGCGATTGTAAGATGAACAGTCAGAGGAATGGCTTCGGTTGGGTAGCTCATGAACAAGGAATTGAACTTGAGATCGATTTGTAGCTTAGACATGACAGTAATGCTCTCAGAAGCTATTTAGACGCTTGTAAGAAGTGGGCCGTGAAAAAACTTCTTGGTATTTTTCTAGGATTCGTGCCTTATATCCAAACATGCAGCTAGGTATTCGTTTTATTGCATTTTGAAGTGGCAATCCTCTAAAGATAAAACTAAGTGTACACGCAGTAACAGTTTGAGATTTCAGCCAACTAGACCTACCTTTCCTACCACTGATCCTCACGGCACTGGCGTCAATCGCGACAGGAGACTTCAGTCTTACGAACTCTAGTGGTTTCTGTTGGGAACCTCAGCTGTATGCGTTTCGGTGTCACTGTTGACTTCGCTTTTCGTTAATGAACGTCACAGCGACTCTTAGTGCTTCAGAAGCTACTTCAGTGTTTGGCATCAGTCTGGTGAAGTTGCCTGGGGTTGGATCTTCACCCGATTTGTTCACAAGAAGATTACGATCTTCATAACATCATGGACTGGTTTCATCAGAATGATACCATCTATCTTGCGATTCTCAAAGACTTGTCCTTGGTTTTTTAGTATCATTCGACTAGTCTCCTGGCATAATAGTTTTGTTGGAAGAAGAAAGTTATTAGTCTCATGTCTGCCCCCACACATTCTGCTTAGGAGGTTATTTGGAAGACGCTATTTACTCTCAAGGCGTTGTGAGTCTCCTTCATGGAACTATCCCGTATTTGAAGGCATCATCAATATCACATCTCTAGCTAAGAGCAAGCTTTTCTTCTGCCTTGGTCCTCCGATATTTGGCATGGTCATTGCCTTGTGTTCTCTACTGCATGTTGCTTAGAACTTATCCATATATCAATAGTTTGCCGATGTAGGGTTTTGAACTCTGATTGTTAGTTACTTTCTATAGCTCGCTTGCTGCTGATGAGTCCTGGTTTTTTTTTCTGCAAGTTGTAGGCACATGCTAACCAGATAGTTCTGAATCATCCCGATTCCATAGTTGGCATCGACACCAATTATTGTCGAAGAAATCGGGAGCCTAAGTGTGAGTACTTCATCATATATTAGGTTCCACAGTAATGGTCCTAGTGCAGAGCCTTGGGGATTACCGCGACTGTGATGTTATACTCTACTTTGGGTACAGTATCTTATTTCTTAAAAATGTACTCCGTCGGAAGCTTCTTCCGGTAGTTTTGTACAGTCTTGACAGTAAGTGCTTGCAGAATGTTAAGGTGCGTGTCCACTTGATAGCACATTCGCTAGTAAACACTTGAGAGTAACTCTCGAGTAGCTTTCCAAATGAGAGAAAAATTTGTGTGAGACGAGTAGCTACTCTCAGAATACGAACATTGTTTGAAAAATGCGAGTTGATTTCTGAGAGTAAGATAACATCTGTCCAGTTGCGAGCAACTCGTTAAAGATTTTAAAGCTGAGAGTAGTAAAGCAAATCACAAAAAATTGATGATTTGATATAAATTCTGAATGTTGTTGTACTTTGGGGGGCTCTTCGATTTCTCTAAAATAGGGATTTCACTTTTTTTCCCAACTTTTGGGGTGGGTACTCCTCTCTCGCTGCTCTCGTTTTGCACTGAAGCAGTTTCTTCTATCACGCACATTACACCAAACTCGGATACCCCAAATTTATGTCTTCTAATTTGTGTTTACCAAATGTTATATGAATGTACTTATCCCAAATAATATGTACATATATTTATGCTGATACTCAGACCACAGATGATGTGGAGATTGGAAAAGAGAAAAGAATTTTGATACTCTGGTGCTATTAGCTTTCAATATTTGCTCTCCGTGGGTGGTGTCTAAATTATTAGAAAGGAAGAATGTCATACGAATTTTCACATTACTTTGCGATATGTCACAGTATTTGTTCGCATTTGTGTAGTCCAAGTGATTTACATACTTTCAAGCTATTTATTTGCTATGGAAATTGACTGGTAAAGGTTGGGAGTCTGATTAGCGAATAGAATATATTTCGACTACATTGTGGACACCATACCATTGTCTATTCTTTTAGGCAGTTCGCAAGCTTCATCTCTTTGGAAATTCAAGTTTGGAATTGATCGAATACGACGTTGATGTCATGGCAAGTCGAAGATGTTGCATCGATTGGGGCGGGTTCTACCTTTGAGCAAAAAGCCAGGACTGTCAGATATTTGGAGCTAGTGATACTAAGCCTCTAGCTATGTGCTGCTGCAAAGTCTCTTAATCAGAAGCTGAGACTTATAGCATACTTACTTGCGTCCTGTATCCCCTTTTGGGTCCTAGAACCTAAAGCCTATATGGTTTCTGGAAATGTGTCTCAGCTCTTCCCAAGACTTTCCTTCTCGACTGTTCTGCTCAATGTACTCCTAAAATTGCCACATATGTCATAGGATGTCATCCTTAGTAAGCCGGTTCCATTGTATCGCATGGTGGACCTGTGGCCCTGTCATCCTTTCGGAGAGTATGACCAATCCACTGTCACTTTCGTCGTTGGATGATTATTCCTATAGGTGGAGTTTTTATTTACCAACGAACCCACGATTGAAGTTCTCAAATCGAATCCTTCTTTTCAGACTTCTCAACGTGTCTGATATATGACAATAGTTGATGTTGTAGTAAACGGCAGATTATAGCCAGTCGGGACAACAAGTTTGTTGTGAACTACAGGATGAACTTTATTCAATTAGTAGACAACAAGCAGCCCATAAAGGGCCAAGGTCTAGCTTCTCCCAACTATACGTGTGTAATAGATAGATTCCATTTCAACAAATAGGAAGCAAAACATTGTACTTTTAGAGCACCTACGAGCCAAGCTCTCTGCGTAGTTCCATAAATCATTCTCTATGGAATCAATTACAATTTACATGTTAATTAGGACGCACATTTAATAAATTTCATGTACACCTCACCATAACAAGTAATCACCACCGAATTCTACTTCCAGGCCTACATCAAGAGTCTAACCCATTCGCTACAATACGAGGCGGCAGACTACAACATCGACATCCAGCTGTTATCGCCCTTCTTTATCGTGACGAAAATTAATTCATACTCAACGGCGATAATGCGTGGCGGTGTAACGATACCAACCGCCGAAACCTATGCTCGTTCGGCTGTATTCACTTTGGGCAGAACCAAGCAAACTACTGGATACTTCTGGCATGCTCTTCTCGTAAGTCACAATCACCCATAACAGAAATAGACTCTAATTTTTGTTTAATTTCAGTACGCCCTAGCGAGATGTGTTCCATATAGAGTGCGTGGTATAATTGCAACTAAGATCGCTGTAGCTCTGGAGATAAACCAGACGAATAGTGAACTAATGACAAATTAGCTTAGAAGCTAGATAAATTTATAAATACTCTACCTTTGTGTACATAACGTTTAATTTAATTTTGTTTAAATAAATGAATTTAGCACTTTTTTTGTAATTGATAAGAAGAAGCTTTTTTTGTTGACTGCGGTGGTTTGTGTCTTAGATTTGGGAAATTTCCCTCTGAAAGTTTGGAAGGTGAGCTTTTATTTTTCCAAGAGAAATAGCAGTGTTTTTTCTTCGTTGTGACTTCCTTGACAGTGTTTGTTCAGTTTCAATGGATAATCATATTGTTGCCGGCTAAACAGTGACCTAATTGACACAAAACATACTCGTAGCGGATGGTGCTAATCAAGTGAATAAGCGCAATAAGTAGGCAATATTTAGTTTGATGATAACGATATTTTGAATGAGCTAAAACGTTGTTAATAATTTGAATCAACAAATTTGAAGGTGGTGTTGGATAGTTTTTTTTAAAGCGCACTTGTTTGAATTCGTTCAGTTGACAGTGGTCTCCGTGGGCTTTGGAAATTTATCGATTTTTCCAAAAGTGAAAGTGTTTTAACTTAGATTGTCCTCCGGTTGAATGGACTTAAGTGCAAGGGAAAGTAGTTTTCAACGTAATTACTTCAAACTAATTAGATTCTGTGCTGTTTCCTTTCAGTAAGTGACAGTTTTGTCATTTGATTTAAATAAGCATCATGTTACTCGAAATACATCGATTTTAATGAAAGGCTTGGAACACAGTTGCATTCATTAGTTTATTGCAAAAGTTTTCCATTTGAATAAAGGCCCAACCATAACTGCATAAGGCGTGCGATAGCTAGTGACATAATTGAATCAAAGTTCCACTCGCACTCTGTCAAAATCTTAGCAAAGCCATAGCTGCATTAAAGAAATGTGGACGAGTGCAATATCGTTTTTGCCTAACTCTCACCCTTGACTCTCCGTGAGGCTAGAGGTGCGTGTCCACTTGAAAGCACTTTCGCTAGTTAACTCTCGAATAGCTTTCCATATGAGAGTAATGTTTGTGTTAGCCGACTAGCTACTGTTAAAATATGAACATTGTTTGAAAAGTTCTAGTTGATTTCTGAGAGTTCTATCCACTTGCGAGCAACTCTTTAAAGATTTGAAAGCTTGAGAGTAGTAAACCAGCCCTCTGCGAGTTCACACGTCTTAGGTCCGTGTCCACTTATGAAATTTCACTCGAGAGTGGCTTGAGAGCTACTCGCCCCAGTTTTACTCTCAAGTGGACAAGCACCTTAATGAAACGTATGGAGCCAAAAGGGAGCGAAAACGATGAAACTGAGCGGAATGTCTTTATGCGTGCAATATGCAAGATAACGTACGACAACATCCACAGCCTTAAATCAATTGTGGTTAAGCCTTAACTGTTGCTCTCAACATTTGCTGTCATTTGAGGGAGGATCCATTTTTCTATCGAGGTGTTTGATGTTGTGATATAAGAGCCTATCGAATATCTCAATTTCAAAGTTGACAAAACTGCATATCATTAGTCTCTATGTAGTGGTGTGTAACTTTGACAATAACTTCTAATTTATCGGAGATACCTTTCGATGAACAACACATGAAATGGCAATCCGTATCCATAAGCAAAACCACTGTTGCTCACCATCGAGAGAGTCTTCTAGGTTTTCCTTTATTTCAGAAATATTTTAGTTACTTTTTGGAATCTTTACGGTCAATACCTTCTTTCATTCCATATCATAGGTCGCAGCTAACCAAACCCACTACACAAGTTGGAACACTAACTAAGCTGATGTTGTTGGCGTTGATTGTGGTAAAAATCTTAACCTGAGAGTAGCAGTAGGTAAGTACTCCCTTGTAGCCTTGTACAGTGGACACCTCAGTCTGATTATCATTAAAAAATTCGAGGTTCACAATGATATCAAAATGCTCCTCCACTTCTCGAACTGTTCGTGAACTAGCCTATCTTATATAATCCGTTCACTATAGTCTTGACTAAGGCTAAACTGTTTTAGCCTTCCCTTCTTAAGCAGTTCAAGACCATAAATAGGTTGCACCACCTTGTAGTGTTAGTATATTCAGTAATTGAATAAAAGGTTCGGTAGTCAAGACACAATCATATCCATTCAAATGAACAAAATACAAGGTCCTTGAGGTGTCAGCATCCACTTCAAATGTTTTTCAACCCTTTTATGTACAAGCTTCCCGAGATTCTTGTAACAAATCCATAAGACGTCAATTCGATGATAGATTTCAGTTGTGTCGCCTAGCTTCTTTAGTTTAAGTACTACAATGATGTAGCATCTTTTGAAAGAATTTCACATGAGAGTATGTCATTAAAGAATGCTCAGGCCAGGATTTGGTATACGTTCCACAGTTTCTCTTAAACTTCGCGGATAGTCCATCTGGTTCGGAAGCACTCCTAAATTTGCAGTTTGTTGTTGCGTCTTCTAACTCAAGAATCGCGAAACCTTGGAAGCACTCAAAAGACACTTAAGATGTAGCTTTGATTTGATATTTATAGCCTCTTAAATATAGTCTATTGGTCTCCTTATCCTGCTTATTTTTAGCCTTTTTCACTATCAGATTTATGAAGACCCCTCGTCATATTCTGGGTCCCTGCGATGTAATGCTGTTTAACCTTCAATATGCTCTTTTGTGCAAGCATTGTTAAATATTATTGAATACCGCCTTAAAGCACCAATAACTATTAGTTTAACCAATTTTATTTGGATTATGACTCGTTAGACACATAACTACTATGCACTAATAAATCTTAGTAGGCGAAGGAAATCCTCTATAAGGTGACAGTGTCATTATAAAAACCACAACTCAAACATAAAACGTTTCGTATTGTTGTCTCAAAATGTGGGACTTTGAAAAATGATTTAATTTCACGTCCATTGACTAACCAAACAACAAAAAAAAAAACGCTTCATTTAACATCAAATCGGAACAATACAATCACTAACAATGCTTATGTACAATCTTCGGTTAAGATCACAAAGTAGGTATGCACTACAAGTTTAAGCCACAAAAACAGAAACAAAAAGCCAAACCACAGCTTTTGTCATAATTGAATGAAAATTCAACTCGCGTACTGTCATAAGCTGTCATAAAATTCCATTAAAACAAACATTCTCTCACACAATGTGCTTTCCTTACCCTTAGTGAATATCATCGAGGAATCGAGGAATGAAAGCTAGAACAGTTTCAGCAGATTACAGATACGAATGATATTATCGGCTTTATATACATATCTGTCATCAGACTTCTCCTGACGTATGGAGTGATCTACTGGTGGACATCTTGAGGTGAAGATATACTCCTCATTAACTTCGCCTCTCTAAAGCGGCTCTTGTTTATGACCAACTGATGAAGGTTTTTTTTTATGCGCTGGAGGCGATGGAGGCCCGTGCTACGAAGTTATGCCCGACTCCATGCTAAAGCAAGTTCATGTGTTAAAATACTGCCCCCGAAATCTGTCCTATTGTCCCACTACGGTTTCACCGATTAAGGCATTCCTTCGTAGGGGCAGGTTTAGACATCCCTCTTCTTCATTATATTACAGGGCTCTCTTCTCCTTCGGCTCTCGGTGTTTGACAAGTCGTTAAACAGATCTAGGCCAAGCTGGAGTACAAACGCTTCAATTTTCTAAGATTGCTTCTTAATGCAATCATAGTTGTCATCACAGGACACACTGCTGATAGGAAGGTATGGCATCAGGCTGGACCTCCTCTCTAATAACTTCTGCAGAAAATACATGAACGAGGAAGAGAACGAGACTATACTTAACCTTCTTTGCACATACCAGAGAACTACATGAATTTATTCATTTGCCATTGTGAATCATTCGCTAAAAAACAAGCCTTTCAAAGTCTGACGCAAAAAGAAAACAAGCGATTGTGAATCATCTAAGAAACAATAACGAAGTGCACTTTGAGAACCGAAATGAAATCGAATCATCATGGCATTGGTATTCATGAATCTTTGAGTACGTAGTAGGCTCACATTCAAAACAGATAAAAAGTATTCATTCAATCAGAGTAGTCACAGAGTACCCGCAGTGAAATGTAGTAATGATTCAAGAGCCTTCGAATGGTTTAAAAAGTAGGTAGAAAACCTAATACAAACAACAAATCCAACCATTTTTATGACAGGAAAGAAGCAAAAGAAAGAGCACCGCACGAACCACTCGAAACATTCACTTACTTTTTTTCAAATACATTGCCAAAGTGTAAGTGTTGATAATCATTTCTTGGAATGAATGTAAATGGGAGCTCGCTTCAGATTCGTTTTATGAGAGGCAATAAAATGTAAGCCCAGCGAATATTTCTTGTGAATGAATACTTCTTGTGAATACATTGAAAGCAGTGAATATTTGGAATGGCTCACAAAATGAGCTACTTGCTGAAGGTCTCTGGTACATACCAAGCTCTGTCTGCTGGCAGAAAACGTAGGTGTTGAACCAACACCATGTCTCTTCCCAAAATAAGCGATATTTTACAACTGACAAATTTCAAAGTTTGACGCAGAAGAGAGTAAGAAATTCCTCCATTTCTTCGGGATGATTTATATGAAACCTGTCAAATCGGTGTACTCTTTGCTGTTAGACGCGTTTGAGAATTTGACCCCTAGTCTTGGAAATTTGACAATCCTTGAAATTTTAAGGCAACATTACAAGATCAGGCTCATGTCTCATGGCTCCAGGCTCATGGTGTACAGGTGTGAATGTCTCATGCACATTCTAAATAAAAGCAAATAAAGTACAGAAATCTGACAGTAAAACCCATGTTCAATCGAAACTCAAATGTAAATAGGCTATCTATTCGTGTAACTGTAGACGTATCGCTCGAGTTAATTTCGCACTTAGTTGTGCAAAAAATTATCGCATAACCAGTGTTAATTTCTGTTAACAAATCCCATTATCGCATCCAACAAGATAACCACAATTAAATGTCACAGCTGACTTCCTAAACCATAAACACTCTCTTGTCAGCTTGTTCAGTGAAAGTGGTCAACTACACGAGAAAAGACACCGAACATGCAAAATTTCCGCCACACTAACCCCGGGTTATTGCACGAAGTCTTTGGCTGAGCCACCTGTCATAATGTCAATAGAAGTATCTATCAAATGCATTCGCATATAAATTCAAACATATTCATGCGAACGAGATACGCATACTAGTAGCCTTATCATCTCTCAAAGTAATGTATGTATCTATATCTACTCCTAAAGCTGTACACTATACCCCAACTATTCAACCAACACACACACACATTCAGCGCAGAGTATCTGGGAGGCCCAAGTAAGTTTTCGACGTTGATTTGGACATTTTAACGAATTTCCTCGCAGCGACTAGTGCCAGTCGGGTGCTGACGATCTTTGTTTGCAGAAGGAACCCAAAGCGGTTGTTGTTATTTATCCGAAGGCTTGGTGTATTACGCGATTGGAATCTTAAGCTCATTGCATGTAGATACTTCTACTTAAAGTCTAATCAGTCCGTCTACTGATAGGAGCCATACGAGTGATAAGAAAAAAAAAAATCAAATAGTCATCGTGAAATAGTGTTTTGTGTTTTTTATAAAAGAAAAAGAAAAAGTGTATCTCAATAAAAATGATGGAAAATCTATGGGATATCCTACGGATAACCGTCCTTTGGGACTACTGGTCGACGATGATATACATAGTCGGCATCTACGCACTGGCCGTGTATCTCTTCGACAACCTCAAATCGGTTCTGTCTATAATTAGATCCGTTTTGGAGCCATACTTCCAGCCGCATCTGCAGAAGTCTCTGATTGAGAAATATGGAAAATGGGCGGGTAAGTACGATAATGTTGTCTTAACGTTCACTTTGTATGCAAGGCTTTGGTTCTTAATGGCTCTGTCGCAAGTTGGTTGGGGTATCCAATCATTTGTTTGTTTAGAATGCACAATGAGCGCGCCGCTGAGATGATGATTGTGACAAAAATATTTATAGGCTATAAATAGATTGAGAGTAAAGTTGTGAATATGAAAATAAAAATTGTGATTAAGTTGAAGATGGTGCGGCTAATACAGACTGATCATTAGTTTCTCATTTGGGTTTATGGCGAATTTGTTTTGATATTATAAATCATAAAATAATAATTGTTTTGAAGGACAAACAGACAAATCGGTTGACAAAAAGGTGAAGAGAGAAGAAGCAAATGCTGTCACTTGAGCTGGAGTTATATGGGGAGCACAGGACGATTAGATAGTTCCGTGCAACATGGAAAATGTGTGTTTATAAGAATCTCTAGTGACTGGCTTTGTGGCCTCTACCAATACGTATGTTGTTTGGACAGATACATACCGAAGGCGGATATCAAAAGATTGATATAGTATGTAAAGTCCTTGCTTCCGTAAGGTGGCTGTCCTGGCAAGAGTCAGTAGATGCATTTAGATGCCACACATTTTGTAGATGGCAAAAATCGCCGTGTACTCGGGAAACCTAGGGTTGTGGGTGAGAATTAATTGTCCTTGAAGTGGTTACTTACAGTGACTTATTCTATCAATATGTTTGACTGTTAAGGTGGTCCGAGAATGTAGAGAATGCCAGCAATTATTCTAGATGACTGATTCCATCGATCCCTCTGTGCTCTTATGCAACCATGGTTTCACCGACTACTTCCCAAGCTTCTTGTTTGCTGAGCATCAGTCCGATGATATTCTCTGGCGTTGAGTTTATACCCAGTCTATTCATTCACATAATGTTAACACCAAGGAACTTCAGTTCTGGTTTAGACACTACAACGTCTTTGCCCACGGTTACTCCTACAGTCTCCATAACCCATCTGCTACTGACAAGTACCACCTCCGTCTCTTCTTCTGCTAGTGTTAAGTCCTTGCTTACAAGTCAGCCCTGTACTATCCCGATGGCTTCATTGTAGTCATGTTCGAGCTCTTCGTTGGCCACTACAACGAGCACTATATCGTCAGCGAAGGTAATTATTTTCGAGGACCTCGGCATTCGAAGTTTGAGAACGTCATCGTACATAAGATTCCACAGTAGTGGACTAAATATGGAACCCCGAGGGACACCGCCTGTGACGTTATACTGCGTTATGACTTCCTCGGTGAGTGGCTGTGTAGGTATTAGGGCACGTAGGAACCTTAGAATAACTTATTCTGGGTACAATTATGCCTTAATACCTAGGAAGTATAAGCGACAGTATAAACGACAGACTCAGTCAATCTCTTTTACCCAAGTTATTTTTCCGCTGTTACTAGTGCTGGCCTAGTTATGAGAAGATCACTTGTCATCCTTAGGGGTGCATTGTTACAGTGCGGACACAATAGCCTTGAAAACTGCCTGGCTGTCAATGAGCGTGCCTATGCTGTTCAAAGGTATAGATGATTGCTTGATTCGCCAGCAGGCATCACATACAGCAAAGAATTTTCGGAAGATGCTAAACGTAGAAGGAAGCTGTTAAGACATGAAAACTTAAATCTTCCCGTGTAGTCATTTCTTAAGTTCACTTTGGGAGTTGACGAGTCGGTTAGATTAGCTACCAGATCCCGTAGTAACAACATAACCATAAGTTCACATCAACACCCTACTTCTATAGCTAAACCGACCTACATAATGATAAGATCGGGCAGTAAAAGGTGCAGTCTTACATTCAAGGCTTCAGTAGAATATATCTATCTATCTATCTATCTATCTATCTTTCTTTAACGCTGGCACTGCCGACAGTATAGGCCGCACCACAGCTGTGTACATTAATTTAAACATCTTTGGAGAAAGTCTCCACTTCTTGTTGAAGGTTTTGCTGCAAGCATACAAATTTTAAGCTTCCAGCTTAGTTTTGAATCGAGTAATTGGCACTAAAGGACTAGGAGAGTAATTTGTTGGTGGTGTCCAGGTTTTAGTGGTAAGGAGCATCAGCTTAATTTTGCATTTAATCTTGTTTTATGCACCTTTTAGAAACTCATTGATTACTGAAGGACACACTCCTGATTTCAGTTTTACCAGAACGGAATCCCCACACGCGACAACCTTTAGTCCACCTCTGTCAAGTCTGTACAAGCTTTTGTTCATTACCATAAACTAAAGAAGAGGAGATATAATCCCACCCTGAGGAGTTCCTCTTACAACAGAAATGGTGTAACTGCTGCTACTGGTGCTCGACTGAATGATTCTAGTTTCTAGTATAGTGAGTATCCATTTGGTAATAAACTCTTCCACATCTAGTTGGATCAGAGCTGAGCCGTGAATCTTTTCGGTGTCAAAAGCGTCTTGAACGTTAAGAAGGTAGCAAAGGAGGATTTTTATCAGTCAAAACGTATTGTTGTTACTGCACTATGTGTGCAAAAAACACCAACAAATGAAGGTAGATTGAGACACTATAATACATTTCATGCAGAATCTACTACTTTTGCGAAACCAACTAACTGCAGGAAACAAAACCGATGCGTCATTTAACATTTGCCATTCACCTTACGTCTTTATGAAAACAAAATTTATACCATGCACTTCTTGCCAAATCCCAGCAACGAATCAATGCCAAGAAAAGTAGCTCACTCAAGGTAGATTAATCAAAAAGTGCAACTCTTACCACAGAGTAGGTATCTACCGCAATTACTTACTCAAGTTCGACGTACTCGCGCACACTCGCTAGATTTTCAATTTTCCGAAAACAAGTACAAGAACTCAGTTTTGTAATAGAACATAAATTAATTACAAAGATACAAGACCTACCACTGCTGCCACTTGCACATCAGTTGCTCTTCATGCCCGTGCCTCTGTTGTTTACTCAAGCTTTGTCGCACTTGGGCAACTTGATGCGCCAATTAACTGACATTAAGCAGGCTATTTACCATTACCAGGCAGCCGCATCTTGTTGAAAGTGAAAATATTCACTTTTAATTGTTGCGGCATTGTGCCGTGCGATGGCGGCAGCGGCGGTGGAGTATGTTAGTAGGCGAGGTGCGAATAAATGAAGACGTTTAATGGCGATGGGTCTTTTCGTTATCCGTTATCTGTCAATCTTTTGCGTTTACACCCAAGGTCGTGTGGGTAATAAATTCATTCGTGTTTTTCTTTTGTGCACTATGGATATGGATGTAACCAAGTGTGGGAATGGAATATTTTATTATTATTCTTTGCAGAATGGAAGGCAGTTGATGTAAACAAAAAAGAAGGTATGGAGACGAACGTGTGGAGAGTAAGGAATGAGTCGTTTTTGGGTCAAGGTCTGGTGGAGCTAGCTAGGTGTAACTGTCAGGCAAGAGACCTTCAATCGAATTGATTGTTTTGCTATCAAGGCCATTCTAGCCATCCGAAATAGACAGGATAGGGAAATATTGCGGGATCACTATTATGTATTTGATAGTGACTGTCCAAAGACACACTTCTACTATTTTACTTGACCGCAGGAAACAGTTCGTAGGTAATGAGTACGTTATAAAACTGTGAGTTTCTTATGTTCCTTCAAAGGGCTTCTAGGTTTCACATTAGTACTTATCTTGCTCTTAGCCTCCAACCCTCAATAAAGATAATATCATTGAGCCACTAAATTGCAAGAATACATGATGCAACATGATGTTATGATCGCGGTCCTTTTCATGCAAAATCAACTGCGTCCTCCTTACCTTGCGAAGGATCAGTATGTTCTCTTAAAGAGGCAACCTTACGTATGTAATTCGAACACTAGAGAGAGCTTTTATAGAGTGAATCAAAAATCACCTCGAAGACACACTTGATACCGAACGTTATTATAATATTATCCACCGATCATCATTCAGTGTTGAGTACTGATAATACAACTCACCTGCTCTTTATCAATTTTTGAAAAAGCATTTAATAGTATCAATCTCGAATTTTAATTGCAACTATGAAGGCTAAGAAGTTCAAAGTAGAGTTCGGTAAGAGTGCATTCTTTGACCAATATTTTTACTGAGAATTCTTGCTATCCCGCAGCCTTCATTACTAGCAGTACTTACATATGTCCAGCAATTTCTTAATGCACTCACTCCATAAACAAATGCGAGATTTGTTTTAAATGCACTCATTTGCCTGTCAGGTAGAAACAACGTTTAATATACACTTTCTGATAAGAACCAGCAGTTATACCTTAGCCCTCATACAATCAAGTTAACCTTCAGCAATCAGATACGAGTAATCTTTAAACCAAACCTCTTATCTATATTAACAGTATTTGCGGCTTAGATTAGGTGGCAATCTCTCGTTTTTCTGCTTGTGATCTATGCTTGAGTTTTATAACGACACAGCAGTGTTAGGCCAACAAGATGAGGTACTTCCTTCGAATTCCTCTTAGGTTAGGTTAGAGTAGTTGCTAGTACTCAGATACAAATGAGCAATAGCTCACTTATACCTAAAAGGCCCATTGTGGTACCACTGGATCCAAACACCAATACTGAGACTACCACTACAAGAAGGACAGAATAAAGGAGACTACGACGAGTTTGGAAGCTAGGTAGGTTTTGCAAAGTAGATTACAACAAACAGAAGGAGATGCTGATTGTCAGGAAAACCAACCGGAGCTTTTGACAAAGCGCAGAAGTGTCTGATGGTTAGACCCCACAGATCACCAAGGTCATCGAAGAAATAGGGCCCCAAGGGGAGGTTCCTTCTTGACGCTAGAGCAGGACAGTTACAGATATAATGAGGGATCCTTGTCCCTGCAACTCCTACCAAAATCATTGGAAGGGAGGCCCAGACGTCTGGCGTGGAAACCAATCAGGCAATGTCCCTGAAGATAAAGCTCAGGTCCGCACGATTCAAAGACATCAGTTCGTGTAGAGTTTTCTGGTTAGGGTTGGGGCCAAATCTCTCTAGATATTCTGAAAAGACAGTGTGGCTGATTGCAGGTAGTAGATAAGTTCGGTCCTAGGCTGATCATTTTTTTCTTTTGCCGGGTTAATTTTCAGCCCAACGACGTCTGCTTCTTTCTCCACATTTGCTGTCATTTGGTGAAGGTTCATATGTAAGAATTCGAATTCCTCCATTTCCTGTTTATTCAGCACATGCAAGGTCCATGCTCCATGCTCTATGCGGTCTAGAGTCGACATAAACACACTATTAAGTTGTCCTTAAACTCGTATCTCTTTGAGCGAAGATGTGTAATCCAAAGATATGGGACAAAGAAAGGGTAATTTTCATATAATATTGGCATCCTCCTCTCCTTATATCCATATGAAGTAGAAATAGAGTTTTCTCTGATTTCAGTCTATCCGTTTTTGAATACCTATCCGATGAGATGGGATGCGATTCGCTGTTCGCTGTTCTTGTAAGGCGATGTAGTGACATAGCATGTGATGGCTTGACTCTACATCTTCATCATCTCCTCAGCTTCTGCCTAAATCGCTGGACTCTTCATTTCATTTGCGGAGTATAGTTCCTATGACGCAGTATCATGTGATTACTCCAGTGAGAACGCGGATAAAGGTTTTGGCCATACTACAGTCCTAGGATATATGGATAACCAGGAGGCGTTGGCCTCTTTTTCTATCATATCATAAATAATGCTATACAGTTTTCTAATCGATGGAAGTATGGGTGTTCATAGCAGACCCCTTTGCCAATTCATCTATCTTTTCGTTCCCTTACACATTACTGTGCCCAGGTGCTCAGATCAATGAGTCTAGACTGTTCTTGACTTACTCCTTAAGGGTTAAATATAAAAACACACTGTATGCCGGACGATCTCTAATATGAAATGATGGAAGGAGCGTCTCCTCTCCTTCAGCCTTTCAGACAAGAAACCGAAACGATAGCCTTCACGGTACCGATCGTTACACCTCAGGCAAGAACCGAAGCGAAATAGCACACGCAGTGTACATGCTCCCATTTGATCTTGATTTTGAGTTGCAACCGTGAACGTTATGATTATGGTGAGCACACATCGATGTGTATCGGCCTTTCATAAATTAAAGGAGAGGAATCCTCTTCGATCAAAAAGTGGCCTTCAGATTAAGTAGTACTTTCCCTTTCTTCTTTCGCAAACTACTACCGATCTGTGGGTCTACTTCAGCAACAGCACTCCATTAAATCCTGTCCAAGTTACAAAACACTTTCATCCCCGCGTAGCTATTCACCTTAATGAAGCTAATTCTTTACATCCACACTGTACTTACACTTCACTTTCAGCAAAATAATAAAAAAAGTAAACTCAAATGACCCACATACCGAGGCACAGGCACAGGCACAGTTTAACTGTTTGGCATTTTGCCACATTAGCCATGGAAGTTACATCACTCCACACCGGTCGTCGCCGCTTCATGCAATGTGCATTTCCACTCGCACACAGATTCAATCGACTGCGTCCTGGATGCAGGAAAAGTACAACATCAGCAAAAGCACCACCGCACACGAATCTTGCTTCTTGATTTGGTCTAACCACAGCCAACCAGTTTGCCAGCTAAAATTATGCAAGAAGTCTTCAGATAAAGTTTTTTTTCTTGCCTTCACCAAACCATGCAATTGCAGATACTTTGGAGTATCTGTTTGAATAGCTTCGCTGTAATGATCGCCGAGGTAGTAGTTACCAGTAAGCGGAAGTGTTGATCAATAGTGTTGCTTTAAAAGATCTTTAGCAGCTTGGCAAGTAACACTTTGCAAGTTCCACAGGGCAAACTGTGAGAATTTTTATTTGCCAATCGCCGCCGGTGCACGTCACACACTGGGTGACACTTAGCACGTAAATAGGAAGATGCTGTTGTGTAATGTACATGTGTTTTGAGTTGAATCCAAATTTGCTTTTTACTTATGGCTTAGATTTTGAATTACAGGAAAAATTATAAAGCAAATATTTATTTTTGCTTGGAGTCTAGACAAAGGCCGGCGTGGTGGGAGTTGGATTGCTAAGAAGATTATAGTCTCTGTCGTAGATAAGGTGCATTTTTTGTAAACATTCTGCTGTGAAGTGATTAGCAATTGATAATTTGGTTTTGTAATAAGCTTTCGAATCAATGTTACCCAAGGACACTGTGTGAAACGAAGATCTTCTCAATCCCCAAAGTTTCATTGCAATTCTGGACGTTTTCTGTTGGGAATAGTGCAATGAGTTTATCTGGCAAAGTGGTTCAGTGATTAACCCCAAAGCTCTGGTCTGAGCCACCGATGCGATGGATCGAAAATGGAACTTGGAGTTGAAACTAGTGTAACTCAATATCAAAGTCTCTATACTTTTGGAGATGTGTCTCACTATGTTGTAAGCCATTGGGATCTGCGTGAAACTCGCATAGAGATAGTAAGTGTACAAGCGTATAAATACATGCAGATAGTCAAAAAGTCCTGAAAATACCAGCGTTCAACTCAATGGACTCCAAAGGCACTCTATGTGGCCAAGCCAATATAGTTGCCTAGAAGAGCTCAGAATCGTGGTTTCCAAGTTGCACAGAGCATCGCGTGTTTTCCAGCGTAACATCTGGATAAGTTTTGATGGTATCCCGAGATGGGCTATCGCCTGGTGGGCTCAAGACGATGAATGATGTCATAGCGGCTTTAAAGTCGATGAAAAGATGGTGGGTTTCGACTTGAAATTCGTTGGTTTCTTCCAGGATTTGTCCGAGTGTAAAAATTTGCAAATTGTCGATCTGCCGGACTGGAAGCCAGACTGGTACTTGCCGATTAGTGGACGTTTAGACGTTAACACAATACGGTGGATAGGATATTTTATGCGACATTTAACAGCGATTTGCCTCGGTAGTTCTTACAAGACATAGGATCGCCTTTTTTGAAAATGGGGCATGTAGAGCTGATACTCCAGTCATCGGGCATGCGTTCTACACTTGGTTATTGATTTCATGCATACACCCTACCAAGACATCACTGCGTGTACCCTTTTCTTTTTCCCTTGTTCTGGCCCGGTACTCGCTGTTCTTGTTTTGCGCTGTAGCGCTTTCTTGTGTGCTCCTCCTTGGTGGTGGTGGTTGCCAGCCAAGGCTAGTCACGGCTATCTCTCTACCATTTGCGGTATTCGGTCCATGTACTGCAGAGAGTTTCTTGACCAGGTGCTCTTTGTACGCTCCGGCTCCTTTAGACGTGCTAAGGCGTCCAATGTTAAGCTTGTTTTTCTCGACGACTCGCAGCTTCTCGTTGGACAATCGGATTCTGAATTTAGCTGCATCAATATACCTAGTACTCAGAGAAAGAACTTCAGGCAAACTTATAATATGTTAAGCTATGACTTCCTTGTAAGCACTTCCTCAGACTATGCTCCTGGTATTAGCTAGCGTTTTGTCGTTAGTGGATACAGTACCTTAAAATGTTTTATACTTACTAATATTTTAAATGACTTAATTTCTTTTGCAGTAATCACCGGTTCAACAGATGGAATCGGTAAAGAATACGCCAAAGAACTAGCACAGAAAGGAATCAATATTGTACTCATTTCGAGGACTGAAAAAAAACTGATCGATGTCGCCAGCGAAATTGGTAAGAACTGTCAAAAAAGTATGTGTCAACTAAATCTATTCATATACCTTTTTTTTAATTATAGAATCTGAATATAAAGTTAAAACAAAGTACATTGTTGCTGATTTTGCGAAAGGAAGGGAAGTTTATGGGCATATTCAAAAAGAATTGGATGGTATTGAAGTTGGTATTTTGGGTAAGTTTTTTGAGTTTGTTGTTGCTTTATTGTGTGCCAATTTAAACAGAGTTCAAACTGAACTAAACTGATAAGACAGATAGAGAATATTGACAATCCATCTGGAATAGATCTTTACTCATTTCTGAACCTCTTTTTCCTCCGAACATCACTTTTCGAAACTAATAAGATCCAATAAAAGCCGGTACCGAAAACACCATTAATCGAATAGTTCTAAGTTTATCTGCACCTTAGCACGGACAGTTCTCAGGCACTGCGATCGGCAATGTATCTGTACGAAAACCTTTTGTGAATTGCTTGCCGGCAGAGAATCTGTATCACAAATGGGACCCCTGTTACTCCGGACTATATTTGTTGGGCACTTACAATTCCCTGATATTCCTGACTTCTCAAAACCCCTCTGCCCGTCGTATACAGCATAAGCTGTAGGTCGCTTCCGTGCATGCAGAAATGTATACCACGCACAGCGTGTACAGTTGTGAGAAGCTAGGCCTTGGCGCTTTGCCTTGTTCTTAAAAGTTTGTAGCCTTCCTCTAAATCTGTCCTTAACGAATGACTTGTCACTGCAGATTAAAGCTCCACCAGGGAACTGACGATCTAGTCGCGGTCTTGACACTATTCTCTTCAGTTAAACAGCAACCTCAACAAGTTTTGCACAATTACCTAACTATTCTCTAAGCACTCCCAGTCGATTTTTCGCAGAACCCTCTTCCTGCAGAGTAACGCCCAAGCAATCAATTTAGAAAGCCATAAACACAGACGATATACATACATGAGCACCTCCATCGAAACATCCAGTAAGTTCAACAGCTTGAGGTATCTACTTGATAGTGTCATTCTCATACTCCAAGTCACAGTACATTATATCAGCTACTGGCGAGGGAAAAAACAACATGTTTGCTCCTCCATTCTATACAGCATAATTGCTTCGACATCGAGGCCCCAACTTCTTAGGCCTAACACCTTATCCATGCCGATGCGGTAAGAGAAGCCAACCATCGATGGCAACAGCTCGACAATTCAAACACTGCAGAACTGCTCTGCCCCATGCTAAATAAAACTGAAACACAAGAGAGGAACCCTCACCAAAATAGTAAACACCCTCATCGGACACTGTGCTATAGAAAAACATGCCCAAATACTGGGCATCCCCTACAATGACTTCTTCAGAAGCTGTAGAGATGATAAGGAGGAAGAAAAAACCATCGGTTACCTTCTATGCATGTGCCCAGCACTCGCCAATATTAGCCGTATTAGGTGAATACCTATTCAACGATCTAAACGATCTCAATAACGCCTGTACGACTAAGATTGGCTCGTTCATACTAAGGAGGAAATGGTTCCCAGAGTAAGAGGGTGACCCAACCACCTTACACATCCGCAGCACAATGGACCTACTCTTAGTCTAAGTGCATCCTCAATCCTCACCGAGGGCCGGTTTCAACCAACCAACCAGCTCTACGTTGTCTGTCAACGTCGTTGTTAAAGACATATTCAGCCTCGCCTGGGATCTGTAAAGAGACTAAGCATCTTTGATTCCTATGCCATTTCGTATCGACTAACATAAGAGATATTAACCGTGTTTTATTCGAAAGTGTATAGCCGCGTTAGTAATTTTTTCCACACAAAGCAAAAACAAACCGCCAAGTGAAGATACTTTAGTCAGTAACAAAAAGTGAACATAAAGTGTAGAGAATGCCGAATCATAGATGGCTTTGACCCAAATTGTAGACAAGAACCATTAATTCTTTAGAACTGATAGTAGGATTTGTTCGTTTAAGGTTATTGTCTGAAATCCGAATCAGTGCCATCTAAGATTCAAATGTCCTTTCGAAAGTATAAATGAAAAGTGAGTATGGACGTTTTATTGAGAACTGGCTATACACTTTCCAATAAAACACGGCTATCGCCATTATTATGTCAAACACCATCCATATCTTCCATTTCACTAACCTGACCTATCTTCCTCTTATGAGAACTCCAATTACGTTCGGTTCATAGCATAGCTAAGCTGTCAACAGTGTTAATACCCCTCATTGTCAACAAAAGACTTTAATTTTCAAGATCAAACTTTAGCCACAACAAACACTACTCTATTGCAAAACAAATTCACTCGACCTTGCCTCCCGCTAAATTAATCTTCTTATCTGCAACAAAGCCTTTTCGCAAATTTGCTTAAAAATACCCACCTAATTAGTCGCACAATTACCATTTCCTCTCAGAAGTATGTATACTTGTGCTTACGCCCAAATGTGCTACCATTTGATGAAATACCAGTGCACGATGCACTGCCAAAAAAAACTAACGATAAGCCCTAATTACCGGATCATAAAAAACTCCTCATACCTAGTCTATTAGCTGGTGCAATCAGCTGCGGTCCACAAAGCCTCCAGAAGCTGTGTAAGCAAAGCACACGTTACGTCATCAAGACCTTACTACGTTATTGTGTATCTCTGCTCGTCGATCAACCTTGTCTTTGACTTACTTAGCTAAACGGTTTCATGGTTGAACTTTATTTTTTTATTTTTAGTGTTTCCTCGTCGTCTTATTCTGCAATTGTTCATGTTTTTGTTTCGGGTTAACTTTTTTTAAGTGCACACATAACAAACATAAAACGGTTACGCATATTGTAACATCAATTGTACCGTGTAATGGCGGTTATGTCACGCAGAGTGGTGGTAATTAAAATGTCTTATTCCATTTATTTTGCAGTTAATAATGTTGGTAAAATGTACGATTATCCGGATGAATTGGCCAAGGTGCCAGAGGATATCCTTTGGGATCTGATAAATATCAATGTTGCAGCCTGCACTATGATGTGTCGCATGTTGAGCGATCAAATGAAGAAGAACGGAAGAGGTGCCATTGTGAACATATCGTCTGGCAGTGAACTGTCACCACTACCACTTATGGCTGTTTATGCAGCAACAAAGGTGAGACTTTAAATAAATTTCCAAAGGACTTTTTCATTTATATGATTTTTTTTTTCAGAAATACATCAGATATCTGACACTGGCTCTTCAGGAAGAGTTGGCTGAATTTGGCATCACTGTTCAGTGTGTAACGCCCCTTTTTTTGGTCACAAAAATGAATCAGTATTCGAAAAAAGTCATGAGTGGGGGATTCCTTATTCCAGATGTGAAGAGTTTCACCAAATTCGCTGTGTTTACACTGGGGAGGACAAGTGAGACGACTGGTTATTGGACACATGGTTTGCAGGTAAAGTTTTGATTACACTAAAAATTTGTACGTTCTTTATATATATTATTTAATTTACAGTATGCTATAAGTAAACTAGTACCCGAGTGGACACGTACCAAAGTCGCCCATAGAATTACAACTCAGCTGCGAGCGGAATATCTAAGTTCGCTGGAGAATAAGTCTGCTCAAAAAGTAGACTAGAATTTATGCTTGTGATTTCGCACGATTTTTAACGAAAATATTAGTCACACTGTGTATGATCTATTGTATGAGCAATCTAAAGTAGAATAAGATTGATGTTCTTTGTATTTATGTGGCGTTTAGATTTAAATGTAAATAATATGTAGGTTAAGTACTTTACATTTTGTATAACACATTCGTTGTATAGTGATGAAAATAATGACTCTGAAAAATGAATAAATAACTGTAAAACTATTCGATTTACGTAAATTTTGGATGGATACGTTCGTGAGGGGACTGGTAAAACATTTTTCTTATCACCAACGGCATACTAATCTGATTCACTTTACGAACATCTCCCACAAATGTCATTGCTGTTGAGAGCATCTGTCATTCTTTCTCTACAATCAGTGGAGCCGTTGAAATTGTTTAAGCTTTTGTTTGGGCCGATGGCTCTGGTTGCAGATGACTATAGAAATTATCCTTGCATAAAGATGGACTTAAGTATATATGTATGCATTTGTGGAGCTCTCTGAATTACAGAAGAAGCTGGAACATAATTTCCCGGATATGACAAAGTCATTTGCTCATTTAGACCTATATACTTACTTAGGAGATGGCGCTACAGTTTGGGGGGAACCTGGGTTTCAACCAACTAGCCTCTCCACTTATAGCTCTTATAGTCTCAAATGGTGCGGCCCAGATAATAGCTAGCATCATCCTGGAGCAAACCAACACCTTGAAGAAACACTCGACGGCGAACAAGCAAGTTTCCGCGCTAAATCCTCCTGTCTCGAGCACATCAACTCCCTGCGGATCATCATCGAGCACTTCACCTGCTGTTCATCGATTTTGAAAAGACGTTTGATAGTGTCAATCGGAAATTTATTTGGCGTGCCTTGCACAGGAGAGGAGGAATTCGAAGTCCAAAGTGGGGTTCGGCAAGGTTGCATACTTTTACCAATTCTGTTTTTATTGGTGATTAGCAATGGACTCTTATCTCGACTACTCTGACGATGTATGCTTTCTATCTCACAGAAGAATAGACCTTCACCAAATGACAACAAATGTGGAGAGGGAAGCAGACATCGTTGGGATGAAAATTAACTCGGTAAAAACAAAAATGATCAGCCTAGGACCGAACTCAGCAACTCATATATACGGTTGAGAGAGTAGAGAGTGTCCAATGCCTTAAAAGTATTGCCTCAACGGATGGCGGATCCGAACTGGATATAGCCAGCCGAATAGGTAAAGCAAAATCTGCGTTTGGGATGCTATCCACAGTTTGGCGAAGTAATGCAATTAGCTTAAACACCAAGCTACAACAGTTCCGTTTCAACGTTGAACTCGTCCTGCTATATGGATGTGGTACCTGTGACCGTCACTATCACGAGGAAGCTGCAAACGTGCCTGCGCGACATCTTAAGGATATTCCGGCCAAACCGTATCTCTAACGAACAGCTTTATGAGAACCTATAGCCATAACCATACGACGACGAAAGTGGCACTGGATTGGTCACTCTCTCCGACAGGTCCATAACCAAGCGATGCAATGGAACCGGCTTACTTAGGAAGGCAGGATATTTAGCGCTTCTAAGAATACATGGTGCAGGACAGTTGAGAAGAAAAATCTTGGGAAGACCTGAGTAACATTTCCAGAAACCGCACACGATGGTGCGTAGTCGTTATAGAGGACCTATGTAGGACCCACAACGGGATACAGAACATAAGTGAAATAAAGTCCTCCAATACTTAAGTAAGTATATATTTTTACTGTAATCTATTTATAAATATCCTTATATTTTTGTTTACCCATAACCTAGATCCAAAATGACTTCAAAGTAATCCGCACTGTCAAAAACAATTTACAAAACGTTTAACAATTTTTCTTTTCACTAAACGCGCCGCCCCTCTTTTCAAAAGTCAAAAAATAAAAAAAACATTCAGATACGCTCATGTGCTTATAAAAAAAGCCAATTTTAATTATATTTCATTCCCTCCCATTGGAATTTCGTCGCCACCCTGCAAAAACGTGCCAACGTTTTTTTGTAATAAAAAAACATTAATTATGACCATTTGTTCATAAATTTTATAGATGAAAAATTAAAAATTTGTTCCCACAATTTATATTTATAGTTTACACATTCTTTATTTATTTATTTCGTTATAGTAATAAAAAAAAAAAGAAAACTAAAATATTTTATTCATTTCTCCTAGAATAACCGCAGACTTGATTTTTTTTTATTTTATTATTAATGTTGTCCAACCGGGAATGATTTTCCCCAGATATTTTTTTTTTTTGTCAATGACATTCTGACTTAAAATGTTTTTCCATAAAAATGTGTCTTATATTTCCGGCAGCGGGCTTTTAAAGTCGTAATACATTAATTGCGTTTAATGATTAAGTAAAAAAAACTGCAAAAATTTTCAATTTCATATGTGGTGATGAATTTTCGTTTTCCTGTGGAGATGGGCCCGTCTACGTGATTCCAATCTAGTTTATCGCTTAAAAAATTGGATAAAAGACAAAAAAAAAAGAACTGGCTTCTATAAGTATTGCACTGTGCGTGTGTTTGAACGACATTGTGACACCGCATGTTTTAAATGGACCCCTTACCACCTACGCATGGCACATTGTTCGGACTTTTTTTTTTGTCTTGTGTTGTTCTATACGCTTCATTTAAAAATAATTTGTTTGTTGATTTAGCTTTAACAAACAATTTTTTTTTTCTTTTTTGTTTTATGCTGTTTGAGTTTTTTAGTAAAAATACATTTTTTGTACTCAATTTTATAAGTGGTGGCTGGAATTTGACTTAAATTTTTCTAAAATGTGGGTAAAATTTTGAAAGGTTTTCCAGCAATCATTTTCTTCAAAAAAAACACCTATGACATGAAGTAGTTATTTTTTTCTAAGTATAGGGTCTTCTCTTTTGTCAAACTTTATTATAAACACGGTTTTAAGGGGCGTGTCCACTTGAGAGCACTTTCGCTAGTAAGACTAAAGAGAGTTACTCTCGAGTAGTTTTCCATATGAGAGTAAAATTTTGTGTGAGCCATGGCACGCCGCTAGCTACTTTCAGAATACGATCTCCGAGCGCAAGATAACATCTGTCCACTTGCGAGCAACTCTTTAAAAGTTTGAAAGCTGAGAGTAGTAAACCAGCTCTCTGCTAGTTGTTCTCAGATCCGAGTCCACTTACGAAATTTCTCTCGAGAGTGGCTTGAGAGCTACTCGTCCTAATTTGACTCTCAAGTGGACAGGCACCTTAGATAAAGTTATAGAAATTTGTTCTTGCTGTAGAAATTCTCACAGTATACATTCAGAAGGAAGTACTGAATTTTGGCTTTGTATAAGAGTGCAATCATGCAATTCACCGAACTATTAACATCCCTGTTTTACTGGGATGCACTAGAGGTTGTCAACCGCAATCGATTAAATTTTTGACCCGTTTACCCAAAAATATTGATGATTTTATTTACACTAGCACAAATCAATCATTCTCAAGCTCAGATCTCACTTGTCTCGGTTATTTATTGTAATTATATATTATATACAATTCTCTAGAATTATCCGGTGGAATATCCAGTGGATCGACGGAAACTGATCACTTGAGCCCGATGCTAACATTTGAAAGGATTTTGAATACAAGAATTCCTGACAGAATTTAATGAAAGAACTGCAGAACCAAGAACCAACTCCTTTGGCGTTCTATACCGACGGTTCTAAGAGGGACAGAGGAGGGTATGGGAGCCGGAGTTAATTGTGAAGACCTACGAATAAACATCGACCGCAGCGTCTTTCAAGCCAAAGTTACAGTCCTCATATAGGCTGCTGAAATTATACGCAAGAGTAATATCCTTGGAAAGAGGATCACTGTGTATATAGGCAGCCAGAAACCCATTTAGGCTCTGGACTCTGCTTCAATTAGATCGAGGCTTGTGGAGGTCTGCAAATCACTCCTAAACGAGATATGCAGAGCCAATGCAATAACCTTTAACTGGGTACCAGGGCAAATGGATATCGAAGGAAATGTAAAGGCTAACTAGCTCGCTATGGCCTGTCATTAGTAAGCAGAGATCACATCTTCTCAACTACTCAGTATAAAGACTGGTTCTTTATGGCATAATTATCAGTCAGTGTTTCATTGGACATTACGCGGAGCGACTCGGTTGACTATTGAAAAAATTGCAGGGACAAAGAAGAAGTCGAATATGTTCTTCACCTGTTGTGTAGTTTTCCTGCCTTATCCGTCAGAATAATGAGAACTCTTGGTAGTCATTTCTTCTCGGAGCTGGAGGATCTCAACAGCGTTAAGCTTAATAAACTCCCGATTTTCATATCACTATCTCGGTGGTTCATTTTTCACAAAGTCCTCTCACCGCACCTCACTTCACGATTGACACACCTCTGATATACTTATAAAGTTGAGGATTTAATTCTAATTTCAAATGATCTGGGATTAATGCACAAGAATAGGTTTACTTAAGGCCCCTTACAGATCCATTCTTGGGAACACGTTCCCCGAGACTCACTAGAAATCGGATGATATTTTGGGAAGATGGGCAAAATGATGAAGTTCATCTTCAGAATGAAATTCCCATTTTTACAGATGGGTCTAAGATCAAACAGGGAACTGGGTCAGGTATATATTCTAAAGACCTGAACCTTGAAATATTTATAATACTCTCGGACCCATACAGCTGTGCTAAAAGATCTGGATCTACTTGAGATAGGAACAATATCCGGTAAGGATATCGCCACCTTCATTGTCAGTCAGGCTGCACTTAATAAAATCCTATGTTATCAAATCTGAGCTAATCGGGGGTTGCAGAGACTGCACAAGACATTATGCACGCAAAATCGCCCAAGATTATACTGGATACCTGGACATTACCACTGAGCTTCAGTGCCCACATGTTCACGATTTGTAAAGTACAAAAAGTTACTGGCGGCATCTTCAAGGTTAAGGGCTTGTATAATACCTGTTCCCTTCAGACTGCATCTCCTTGGATCTTAAAGGCTTGGGCATCAACATTCTTTCAGCTGTTTTTCGATAAGAAAATAACTCTTTAAAATAAAACTGATAAACACAATTGAAACGTGCCAAAGAATAATTTTATTATCCCCATCTACCCCTTACATTCCGCATATGTTGTCTTAAAGGATTTGATTTATAACCCGAAAAAAAACACAAACGTCCTTTGCTCCCCCTTGAAAACGTGTTACCTATTGAGAAGTAAATACTTTGCATCTGTATCCAGAAGTAAAACTTTGCTCTCTGAGTTCCAAACAAAATGGGACTCTAAACTTTTTATTTTTTTTTTTTTGCTTTAAAATAAACCATTCACACGAAGTGTGACATATTTTTATCTTGGACAGCAAATAAACATAAAAAAAAAACTTTTTGTATTTCAAATTTCCATTTTGTTATTGTATTCCATGGGATTTTTTGCGTATTGTCACAGTCTCCCAAAAGTTAATTCTAGTTAATTCTATTTAGTTCTTTAGCTCTTAACCAAAAAATAAAATAAAATAAAAAAAAGTTCTAGCCTCGACACTTGCACATACGATTTTATCTATGTGTTAACTATTCGCAACGGAGAAAAAGAAATACTCAATACCTACTTATTTTGTAAATGGAAAAGTGGAAAAATTGTTTTAGGAAAAAGTTTTAGTTTTGGACCAGGTCTCAGAAAGTTCGGTACTTCCTTCAATCGTATTTAAATTTGTGCAATTTTTTTGTGTCGCCTTAAAGAAAATAATCCCAAAAGGTTAGCAAGTTCATTTTAAATTTTATTTTTATTTTCTAATATATTTACTGAATAAATCAAATGAAAATAAGAATAGTGTTCACTGGAATGAATCGGAGGGGAAAAACAAGTTCAAATTAATTAGTTAAATCAAATATAATTATGTATCTGATAGATGTTAATTTTAAGTGGACAAAATCCAGAGATGGAGGTGGACAGGCGATATTTTTTTTTTGAAATTCATAATTTAATGCGTTCCGATTGTGGCAAATACATATTATAGTTTATTTTTTTGAGGTGGGAAAAAATATATTTGGATTTAGTCCAATAAAATTCCATTTAACGGAAAAGATTATTTCTATGCAGGCTGTGGTCAGAGGGATAGAGTGAAATGTTACAACACGAGCAGAGCGAAGGGATTGCACTGTTGAAATATTCGATCGTTTTCAAGGTTATCGGAGGAATGTGGGACAAATTTTAGGGGTTTAGTGACAAGTAGAAATTTTATAAATTAAGAGATCACGAAGAAAATTTGATGTTACCTTCTAGAAAGAACATACTTTTATGAAACTTGCACTAAATTTGCTAAAATTTCAGTTGATTTTAATCAAAAAGTAATATCTGTTTTATTTTTACAATTATTTAGGGCTAAGATTGCATGGACTTAAGTCTGACTTAAATCCCTTGACACAGTGCCTCATAAAGATTCCACAGTAAATGACCTTCAATTGCCCGATTCAACATCGTGGCTGATGTGTCAAAAAAAAAAATTTAAATACACCAATACACCAAACCAAAGATCGGAGTCACACTTTGGGAAAATGGTTCGAAACTTAAATATAGAGATCTTCAATATTATCATTTTTAAGAATCGGAAATTGCTTCACCTTGAAATTTTGAAACCATATTTGGTAGAAATTTTGAAGAAATAATACTGAAAAGTATTAACGAGTTTGTGTGAAATTGGGACACCACTTATATTGAATGGATGCCAACCTACTGTACTCCAGAGTAGACATTTTGTCAGCCAATTTATATACCCTATCTTTAAGTCTAAATTATTCGACAAAACTTCTTCAGCACACAAACCTTTGAAGCATGTCAAAAATTGACAAAATCTGACGCTCTTCTTTGAGACAAATTAGATTCTGTTTCCAAAAATCATAGTCCATTTAAAGGGATTTTTTAAATAAGCTTGCACAAAAAAATTAAAAAAAAAAATATTTTATTTGGAGACTATTTTCTACGGCACAATTTTTTGTGCTTTTCCCTGTTCCAATAAACATTTTTGTTGCATTTTAAAGATCTGTTCCATCAATGCATTTCTTTAAATCGCTTTTTTTTCGTTTCATACTTGATGCGCACACTTAAACACAATTGGGCACATTTGAGCACAAATCCGCTATTGTAGCTTATAGTGACAAAAAATGGACTATAATGTAAAACAAATTCTGTATCTTCTTCTGAATACTCATATTGTAGTGCAATTCAAGAAATATTTTCGTTCTTATAGCGTCTTCCAATAATGAACAAAAAAATACTTTTGGCGTTTCACTTAAAATAATCCCAAAGGAAATCTTAAACGATTTTAAGCGATCCAAGAGTACCTACTATCATTCAAAAATTCCACAAAAAAAAAACAAATAAGTTCTAAAATTGTACAAAATATTTACCCAAAAGATCACTACTTTTCTGAGATCTTTCTATTTTTCAAATAAAATTGTGAAACACTTCACTTGACACGTCTTTACATTTTTACGAGCCCCCTAATTATGCGACAACCTCTAGGCGCCAAAAATTACATTTCGTTTTTCTTTGTCTAAGGAAAAATGGGCGTGGTTTTGCAATTGACGCAAATTGTTTCGTAAATAAATAAAGAAAGCTAAATAATAATAATAAACAACTTTGATTGATGTGTTCACGTTTTAAATGTCCAAAAAGTGACATGACAAGTATGCGTCTCTTTGACAATCGCGTACTTGCCACATTTGTTGCTCAATAAATTTTTGTTTTCTTCTTTTTTTAAATTAGACAATAATCTGCAGATATTTTTTTTTATTAGGAGCAAAATAAGCTTTTGGATTCAATCGTTCAAAATGGTGTTAATCCGAATCTGCCATTTTGATATTCCTTAGGGGTAACCAACATGTACTTTCTCCATAAGTCCAAATTTTATACAATGAACTAGAAACTAAATTTAGCTAAAAAAAAAAAGTAAAAAATAACCCAAATACTATTTCCTTTTTTTTAAGTTATTTACTCAACTATTTGTTTTTAACTTTAAGAAAACAAAATCTGTCACAAGACCAGACATTAAGTGCTCGAAATTCCTTTGGAGATATAGCAGCTGTTTTTTTCTTGACAGATGTCAACATTAATTTCACATGACCTGTTTTCTAATAAATTTTTTGTTTTTTTACCAAAAACAAAACTCTTTGTTGTGGTTTAGTATTTTATTTATCAGTAAACAAAAGATTTATGCCTATTTATATAGAAATAGAATAATGTAAACAATAGTTTAGTAAGTACTTGTATCTTTGAAGTTTTTTTTTGTTAATTTTCCCTTTGAAATGTAACCAACTAATTTTTTATTTTGTTTTAATTTTTTTTTTTATTTTAGCATCAACATGAGTGAGGTTAAGAGTTTAATGACAACTTTCCTTATTTTGACCGCACTTCTGATATTCCTCTGGACTATTTATGCCGCGTTTAGCAACTAAATGAAAACAAAATGCCAATTATAATTTCATTTTTATACATAAGCTCTTAGAATAAGGATAAAGCTTTTAAATGTAAGTATTAATAATTTCCTTTTTGAATTTTTTAAACAATGAATAAATTTGGTAAACAATTATCGAAGGTTAAAAACTATTCAACACATCATTTTTAGACTACTTTGAATCATTGTCTTAAGTACGTAGAACTAGGAATTAGTCATGTTTGAAGGAAATACAAATTTGTCACTCAGAATGTGCAAAATAGAATCAAGTCATCGGCATTTAAATTGAAGTGACATTCGCAATAAAATCAAATACTTCATATTCCAAGAATTCGCTCGACTTGACATTGGTAAAAATAGAATTTCCTTAGAAAATTAATGAGACATTTTTAAAGAAAAATGCCTGAAGGATATTGGAGTAATTTTTTCAAATTTCCAAAAAAAAAAAGTTTCATAATGTTTTCTGAACCCAAACAGGATTTTCGATAAATTACTGTCCCATTAAAACATTTTATATTTCTTTTCTTCTTTTAACTATTAATGGGTGTCCACTGTTTATTGAGTGGAATATTGTATACTCAATTCTCAACCATAAACATTAAGTTTTACGACTAATCAAACTTAACATTTCGCTACGCTCTGACAGCAGCAATTAAATTGCGACACGAATGCCAAGGACATACAGCGGAATCAAAAACTTGATAATACTCACAATGAATTGGTCAGCACTTAGAATTATCGCCAACATTTTGAGAGTAGTTACTCACAAGTATTTTCTCTCTTCTAATCCAAAAACTTCTGATACGTGGTATATTTCCAACAGACCCTTTTAACGGATATGTTATGCCTACTCTACACTTTATCGGCTTCAATAACGATAAAATATCGCACATGGGCGCCGTGGCACAGTGGTTAGTGAGGGCAAAGGTACCATAAACACTTTGCTACGTCGTGTCTTTGAGTCATAAAATCAAACTAAAAGTGTAATAAAGTACAAACTGAAATATTAAATTGCAAACGAACAAGTTTTCAAAAAGTTTTTAAATTGGAAGAGCAATACGTTTGTGTGCCAGTTGCCATAAACATCTAGCTTAATGTACCTTCCACACATTTTTCAAATCATCAAAATCATTTAATTAAGTTGAGAATTGGACGAAAATAATTTCAAGGTTGGGTTGGAGGGGGATGCAACCAGCACTTCGATTTCGTTCCTCATTTATGACAGGTACCTAGACGACAACCTGCAAAGATATACGAGTGGAAAACAGGGTTATTACTGTCCTGAGTTTTTTGAACAGCTACCCTCAAACGTTAAGAGTTAGGCAGCTTCTTAGACAGGATGGTTATGTATATAATCAAAGAAAAAATTCTCCGAAGCCGTCCTTCTGTTGAAGCAGTGACTGGGGCAAATGCAAAGAAAGTGTTCTGACAGTCAACCTCGGGTCATTTGACAGATACGATCTCCCAAGCGAAAAACGTTTGCGTTTGACGTTTATGTGCCTGTGTTGCCACTGATTTTAAATAAGTCGTCTATGCTTATGCATATTGTCCTTCGATAGGCCACCAGAATTTTCTGGCCAATAATAATATCTGCCCTTAATTCCATTTGTAAAGCACGAGGATCAACTTTGTCTTATCTTGCCTTGTCCAGAGTGTTTTGGAGACACGGCATGATGTCAACCCTTTTCCATCTGTCGGCTGCTTGTCCTTTGAATTCAAGTGCTATCTTTGATAAGGAAAGTTCTAAGTAAGCGAGAAAAGGAATACGGACTATGGGCAGATCTATTTCAGATCCGAATCTACCCAGTTTGTCCACTTTTTCATTCTCTGGGAAACCGGGTGTCTTCTTCCTCCGAGGTTAGTTTCAAGCATAATTCACTGGCTACTTCCGCTAGTATTTCCTCTTGGAAAACACCACCGTCACTGGGTAGACTTATCGATCGCGATCGATCCTTTTTTGACAATCACATTCTAGCGATTAAAAAGGAAAAGTCTTCAATTCGCATTCAAAATGATTTCTCGTATAATTTTGCAGTAATTCGCAGTCACTAAAAACTGAAACTACTAATGTTAAAAACAATCTACTACAATCAGACACTTAAAAAATTATGCATCTTAACATAAATTTCTGTTGCTAACATCCTCAATTCCAATAAATTTGTGCACCTTCCTTTTTTTAAACAAATATTTACTACTTTAATCAAGATTAATGTGCAGTTGCTATTTTTAACCTACAGCAGCCCAAATATTTTCCCCAAAAAAACTCACAAAGAATATAGGGGCCGATATTTTGAGGTCACGTAGAACAACAAAAACAATGTACCTGCTTAAAAATACATATGTATTATAAATACTCAGAGTATAAAGAAAAAGCTAATATATACATACCTACATATGAACTTTGTGAAAAAGTTCGCCTGCGCTTGCATGGAATGGAAAAAACGTCCAAAATTAAATTTAAAAAATTCTCCACACTGTGGTGGCTTTTTGGGGGCATGGCGGGTGGAACCAATATGGTTTACGAAAAAAACAAAAAAAACACAAAAACAAATTTTTGATATCGAGAGAAAAAATTGTGGAGAAATTTTGTGGAAGCACGTCCCAGTTATTTGCAAGCGTTCGGTTAGAACAGTATCTCTGATCGGAAGAACAAACACCAATAAGCCCTTATAACCGAAAAATTTAAAAGACTTTTCCCCAATCGCAGCCGCACAAAATTCAGTGAATTAATATTCGCGCTTTTGTTTACTTTTTCGGTGCAAACTAGATAACAAAAAAAAAAAAAAAAAACTCCAATCAACATGAATGAGTTGAGAAGTCTGCTGACCACTTTCATTATCCTGGTCTTCCTGCTGGGATTATTATACGCATTTTATGCAACATTATCTTAAATTTAATTTCTACAAATAATAATTTTAAAGAATATACAAATATTCCATCATCATAATTTATCATGTAGTTTTTAACAAAAAAAAAAAAAAAAATAACAAAAACCCAACACTCATTGAACTCAGAGGTGAGTGAAACTATTATTTGTTTTTGTTTAACATTCGAATAACAAATTACGTTTTAAACAAATATAAGAAAATGAAAACAAAATATTCGAAATTTTCTTTAAAAATTTATCTTTATTTATGGCGTAAAATAAAATACGCCTGTCAGCAGGGTACGTTTGCTAATACCGATTTTTATAAGATTTTCTATATAATTTTTTTTGTGTTAAAAATAAAAATCAGTGGTAATGATATGGATCACGTAGACGAGAAAGTGCCAATGAGCTGAAATAGACACATTTTCACACTGAAAACGAATCGATTTCGTTAAAATGTTTTATTTTTGGCTTATTTTTTTGGAGGTGTTTTCGGACGTGCCTTTTTGTTAATTATAAGAAGAGTCTTCTGGAAAAGAAGGCAGGGATTATCAATTTTGAAATTGATTGGAATTGTTCTTCAAGTAGAAAATTCGAGGAAAAATAAAATGTTTGAGAGAATTTCTCGGACCCGGAATGGTTTTTCAACAAAGAAACTCCAACTAGGTTCAGACAATGACCAACTGGTTGATTGGACTACGCGATGAAGGTTCAAATCCCAAAAAATCAACCCCACCTATCGTGAGCGTTTGATAAACTTCAAAGAGTATTACTATCATGAGAAGGTTTTTCAAAAAACTCTGCCCATCCAAAACGACATAGCTAAACATCTATATGTGCAGAAATATAAGTATACTGTGCACAATAGTAATTATTATCAGAAGCAAGGTCCTGACTCTCTATGAGTGACCTGGGACCTATTTCTTTGTTAGATCTTTGAAACTATTGTTCAATTGACTCGTGAGCCGAACAAGTGCTCCTTTCTTAAGACCTCATCCTTTTCTTGATCTTAATCCTTTCTGAAATACGAAAAAAATAAAGTAAAGAACCATATTTTACTTCAGGTATCCTTGACACTACGAGCGTATAAAAATTTTTCATATCACAAGACATATGTGCAAGTTTGTATCCTTATTAAAAATTCATCGAATGAAGAACCACTGATCCGTTCATCTAAAACGCTTCAGTTTGGTAATAAGTTCCACTCTCTTGATGTCCAAACTAATAGTAAAGTTTTTTGGATCTTTTTTAGATATTCAGTTGTAATTCACAGAAATTTTTTCTAAAATATACTTGGAGCTCTAAAAGGGAATTTCCTTGTCTTAATATTGAGGAAATTTAATGGTTCTGATTGGGACTTGAATGGACTTAAATTGTACAATGGATTGTCAATATTTGGCACCAAAATTCTTGAAGAACACCGTCGTTGGAAACTAGCACATATTGGTAATGTCATTGAAGTTACAAATGCTAGGATCTATCGCATTGGTTAAGGCAATAACTTATGTGTTTCTGTGTAGTAAATCATTGTGTAAACTAAAAGGGAAATTTTATTGTGCTCTACCGGCAAAAAAATATTCTATTACAAAGGCGTATACACAGAACGCTTGTAGAGAAATTTTTAGAAATAAACGCTAACTGCATACGCAGAGTACCCACTTCGGAGCATCTGTTAAATTACGATAAATAAAAACGACGTCATCTTTTTCATTTCTTTAAATGGCGTGGCTATTAGGATCTTAGAGATCATAAGCCTTACTACATCCTTATTGGGATACTTCTAAGCCCTGTTCGATAAAAAAGCACTTGCTAAAAAATGCTGAACAAAAACCCAATAATGGGTTGCTCCATATTTTTTCAATAGAGCACACACTTATACATAAAAAGGCACTTCATAAGCCTTTTGATTTTTAAAATGTTTAAAGCTGCTCACATTTGGAGGATCTACTTTCCAGAAAGTTCAGCTCGCCAGACCTTGTCGATTTTGAAATAGTTTTGGACGGACATTGCTCCATACCCCAACTGGCAGTTTTTATATGGTTCTTACATAATGTGGGAAGATTGCAAATGTGTCGGTCATGACTGACACGTCAGTTTTTTTTTTGTAATAAGTACACATTAAGTCTCTTTTGCACGTTTCTTAGATATACTTTAGAGCCTAGTTTTAGGCGTACAAGAAAATTCGGAAATTCCATGACATGAATTTAAAATGGCCACCCCTCCCCGTTATTTGTTGTAACCAATACCTCAAATACTTTAATAAATATAAATTCAGATACAATCTGTACCCTCTTTACATTCCACAACTCAATGGAGTTACCTCAAAGGAAAATGTCTCAAGCGAATAATGTTCCAAATGGTCAAGTACCCGCAAACTCTACTACCTTGGACTGTAATCCCCCAGATCAATTTTAAAATCTATTCATCCATCAACCGAAAACATCAAAGTCGCTCAATCAATCAAAGTCATTTCGATTTTTGATCTATTTTAAAACTTTTATTGGTTTTCAAAATTTCCAGTTCACTGGACAAGCTAAAAGCATATTCCATTTATAAATTTATTAAAGCCCGTAAAACCATCTGTCTGTTGGACACCTTATGCAACTTATTACTTATAAATATCTACTCGACTTTCTACTTAAAACAATATCAATTAATTATAAAATTAACAAGCCGTTTCAACTTAAAAATACTTTCTAAATCCACTTTAATACAAATAAATACTTTAACACATCGTCTTTTCTTAAAAAAAAATCCAAAAGATCTTAAGGCGCATCTATTTTTTTTTTAAGAAAGCATCCTAATATTAATTACTGTCGCTTGTCATCAATTTATTAATTAATGTGTTCCATAGAATCCAATAATTAATGCCTCACAGTCGCAACGAGAAAACATTCCGGGGCGTATACGCAACATTTTTTTTTTTTTGCTTTCAAAATCAATTCTTTATTATTATTTTTAAATTTAATTATGATACACAACACGATCTAAAAACATCTAAATAGATAACATTTTTATATTCCAAATTTATGGAATCAAAAAACAAAAAAAAAACCGCAATCCCATCAAAATATCTACAGCTATACACCTCGATGTTATTTTTGTAGAAAATATTTTTTTTTGCTTAAAATTTAATAAATGATTTTGAAGATGTGTGTGCGTGTATTTTTTGTTTTTTATCAGACAATTTATTTTTTATGAGGGGGATTGGCAACGAAGCAAAATTTCTTAAAAAAACAAAAAAATATGAATTTTTATTGCTTGATATAAAAATAATCATGTTTTACCCCGGATTTTTTGTATATGATCCATTTATTATTAAATTTAGTGTTAAAAAAGATGTTGGATGGATTTTTTTTTTGTATGATACACTTGCATGTCGCACAGAGGCGTAAACAAATTTAATAAAAGCGGCATTGACATGGAAAAACATCCTTTTTCAATGTCACAATGTGATAGATTTTATTACAGTTTATTAGGAGAGTACACATGTCAGGAAGACAATTAAAATATGTATTAACCAGCGTCATACGTCTAGAAGATGTTAATGCTTAAAATTAGTATTTAAATATTGATTTTGAGTGTTTGACGGCATTGCTGTGAGTTTTTAAGGGGCATTTTAAGGACTTGCTGGTGAAGAACTTTTACATTTGTTTGCACAGAAAGTAACAAGGCCATTTCTAAATTCTTTTTTCTAGAGGTCCTGTGCAATATAACCTTACAATTTGAATATGTAAATATTTTCTCCATATAACTACATAATACAAGAAGATCTTTGGATGATAAAAATCAGCTTAGGTATATAAAATAGGCTCTCAAACTAACCTATAATTGTCTTTAGTTTTCCGATCCTGGAAAAGTCTCTTGTTCTACACAGCCTTAGACTTCGTTTGATTAAGTTTCTTACTCTGGTCCTTACACCAGAGCCTTAGTCTTAGCAAGAATAACCTACGCATCCTAACTGACTTCCTAACAGGACACCTCAAACTGAGGAAGCATCTACGGAAACTAGGTATAACAAATGAAGGCCTTTGAGGATTCTGCAATGAGTCAGGTGAGACTCTGGAGCACCTTCTAGACCCATTTGAGGCGTTGACCCACAAAAGATTAATTACTTATTTAGGCATGTACCAAAAATCTGGAAAGAATATGCCGACCATAGACTCACTTCTTGTTCTCAGATTCTTAAAAGAAACTGGTCTGGAGATAGATCTCTAAAGGGAGGCGAAGGGGTACTCTAACGAGGGTACAAACCTTGACAAGGTCGCAGTGCAGAATACTCTATAGTCTTTTTTCCGGACTTGAGCCTGAGCTCCACTTGTCCATTCGCTTGCTGTAAGTAGACGAGCAGAATATCTCTCAGGACATATTTCTCACCGAAAGTGGTTGGACATAGTTCCACATGGGAATTATGAGCATATGTATACAAGAGATAGATTATTATTACCCTACCTGAAAGAACTCAGGTTTTATACTCATTTTCTACCAATCGAAGCTATAAAGCAGCTTAGATCCGTTGACTTAGATGTTTTGATCCCAGTGAATGTACCAAACCAAAGTGATTTGGTGGAGCTATCCTTCTTCTGGTCTCCACATAGAACTTAATGTTTGGCACGGGCTGTGTGGAACGTCCTGTTGAAACCGCGTGTCGTCGTTGTCCATATCCTCCAATTGGGGCAAAAAGAAATTGGTTAGCATCTACCGATAGCGATGGCCATTGACAGTGATGGGCTGGCCAAATTCGTTCTCAAAGAAGAATGATGCCGTCAGTTCAAAATGTAGACAAAATAGTAACTTTCTCATCGAGTACATCGAATATTGCAATACGGAGGTTCTCGTGTAATTTTGCTTGTTGACGAACCCATTCATCCAGAACTCCCACTTTCTTAAGACAATTCAATCATTTGCTTAAAAACATGGTTGCAATCAACTGTCAAAGTACAGTAATCCTTATAGGAAAACACGTAATGTTCTTTAGTGTGGCCCGCTTTCATACTTCAAACAAAAAAGAAGATTAAGTTTGACATCCCTGCTAAAGATGATATCAATGTCGTCCCCATGTCCACCAGTTGAATGGATTCCTTCGCAGCTACATATGTATGTAATAACCTTTTCAATCAGCACCCTGTGAAATCCTTTCACTGATATACGAGCGGGGGGTAAATTGAAACAGAGAAGAAGGAATAGGTCAGGACTGGTGTAGCTCTTATTATTTATTCTTTCTGGGTGATGTCCAAATTACTGGAGCGAATTGTATGTAATTCTTGCATTCGCTTGTACTTCACAGTTTTTTTTTAAGCCTTGGTGTTGAAATAAAATAAGTGCCATCTTTCTCATTGCTCTGGGTGATCCATGGTTTACATAAGTGGCAGAAAGTTACCACAAATTTGAATCTACTGAACCATATGTTGAGACATAAACAAAATTTAATTACTGAATATTCCCAAGACCCCAATTCCATCTAATGGATTTTTCCATTTGAAATAAAATGTTCAGCTCCTTTCCTTTGATCCATCTAAACACTAATAAAACCTCAAAAAAACTAGAATCAACTTTCCATAAATGATTTCTATCTCAATGACTATGTAAACACAAACAAAATTAGCCAAAATTTCCATTAGAACATTAATATTACTCGCCCCCCTGAGTAATTATAAAGATATAGCTCATAAGAAAAACCACATGAATGCAATTAGTCAAGTAGATCGTATCGAGTGAATTTATTACGAAAAATTATTTTCATATTGAAAATTTACCTCTCTCACGGTTTTAGTGTGGAACTTTCCAAAATTGTTTGCCAAAAAATTCCTCCTCCAAAACCAATGGGCATTCTAAAATTAACATCAATACAAACAACACAATTTAAATAAAACTTTTTTTTTGTTTATTTAATCATTTGTAGGTGACGTAAGTGTGGATGTTGTGGCGCCATGCAGAGGGGAGCCAAAAAATGCATTTTCACCGAGAGTAAAATTTATTTATTTTTTTTTTTTTTGTGTAAATTTACCAAACAAAATTAAAATATTACATTCGAAGTGATGACGGCAACTACAGCTGGTAATTGACAATACACTTGAATTAAATTAATTTTACTTTTTAAAAATAAATATTTTTTTTTATTTTCCAGATCGAGCGTGTTTAAATGCTCCCCACCTCCCAAAAGAAAGAAACGAAAAAAAGATAATCCTTTCGGGCTATAAACATCTTGACGTCACAGGCAAAAAAAAATATATAAAACACCATCTGCTGTATTGATATTTAAATTGTTTACATTTCTCCTCTATCTTTTTGTTGTGTAGTTCATTTGTTCAAAAAAAAAAGGGTGCACCTGCTATTTGTTTATGTTTTAATTTTCGTTTTTTTTTTATTTTTCTTAATTTTATTTTAAACTATCTATCCATCTTTTCCCGGGAGTGATGGATGGGGGGAAACTTTGCTAATTGTATTTATTTATTCTTTCATCTAACTTATGAATATTTACAATTTTATATATGTTTAAAACAAAAATACATACATATGAGCTGATAAAGTCATTCTCTTGATTATTTAAGAAATAAAAGAAAAATAACTTATTTTATTTTAAAAATAAACGTTTATGTGTTTTATTACTTGACTTAAGTTAAGGTATACGTAAAATTTCTAGAAAATAGGGTCGGGCATAGAAAGAGTAGTCGGACAAGGAAGAACTGGACCATTAAGCCCATGTATTTTGAAAAAAGCCGAGTAAGCACTTTGGTGACGAGTACCACCATATCAGCGAAGAGAACCCATCACCTGATGCGACCAAAGGTAGAACTCTCGTCCAAGAAATGCTCGACAGTGTCATCCGCCTATCCTCCCGTAGGCATCGCAGACTCAAGTCTAACAAGAGTTCAATACAACGCCCAACATTGTGGCGAACGCAAAGGTAAGAAGCAGAAGGTTTGATTAGGTAGGTACTATGTGCAATTGGGTTGGTGAGGAGCTGTGAACTCCACTCCCTACTTAGGGAAAGGAATGTAGTAAGGGGTAACCCTAGGTATGTAGCTGTAACCTGAACTAATGTGGACTGGGGTTAAACCTAATGGAGAGAGTAAGGAAAGAACTGATTACCCACATCCACCCCGTTGCATTGAGAAAGTTAATAAAGTTCCCAATGTGGATCTCCGCTAACTCTATTAGGTTATTAAAAAAGGGTTTACCTAGAGTAATCAGTCTGGCCCTGCCTAGAGCCTGACATTTAAATACAAAGGAAGTGAATGGTTGCAGCTGCGGAAATGGACATGAATCTAAATGGGTCAGTGACCAGTACTGATCGAAAGCATTCTTGCAATATCAACATGATTTCTTTCTAATACTACTTTTGCTCGGTTTAGTTGGTATTAGGGCCACATCTGTCTAGATATGACACAACTCCGTAACCCACGCCACCTTGTGTCAGCGTTCGATTGGTAGTGCGCGAAGATTCTTCCCCTGATGTCACAAAGTGGGGCGTACACCGTTTCCGCAAGGGAACCGTCAGTAGTAGAATCCCTCTGCGCCAAGAGCCGCCGTTCTTTGCACTTTACTAAGAAGTCTGAAGTTAAAGTTATGAAAGTATAGGACGCACCACAGCGGTGTACATCGATATGACAATCTTCGTCTCCAGTTCTTGCGGAACGTTTTGCTGCAGGCATAAAAACCCACATAGGCCTTCTTAACCCGCAGATCGATGTGAAGCTTCCAGCTAAGTTTTGAAAAAGTAGCTGATTGTTGAGCCGTGAAAGCGGAGCACATCCAGTGCTCCCATGAACGTCTCTGTCCAGCGCCCTTCGGTATATATATGCATGTTGGGATTTTGATAGATGGGATTGATCTAGGGATCAAGATCAAGAGATCTAGTCCTCTCCATTTTCAGTTCTTCTGAGCCATTGAAGTAGTGTTTCGCCAGAGTCGTCCCCCTTGGGTATTTAAGAATTAACTTCTATGCAAAACAACGAAACTTAGACGTACGGGAACAGGAATTCGCGATTTTTTGTTAAATCTCGTAGATTTTCGTAGTTTTAGTCAGGTCGGTAACAGACGTTTTGTGACATGAAAAGCGAATTAACCTTTCCATTTGAATCTTAAAATAAAAAAATAAATCTTTCGAATGCATAGAAGAATTGACTATTCATTCAAATCTCGCAATAAGAATGAATAGCTTTTGGCTTCGATTCGTTAAGTTTTCGGTCACTTTTGCTCACTTCCGAAAATGAGAATTCATTCGCTCTTACTTAAAGCTGAACTACAATAGTTGGAAGCAATTGGAAGCTAATGTCAAAACTCTATGTTCAGTTTTCTTTAGTGCAGTCATTTCCATTTCGTTCAAGTGGCTGCCTCGGATGGCTTCGCAGTAGCGCATTCTGTCACCCCAATTTTCCAAGACCTTGTTGATGATTTCTGGCTGTAGCTCACGGATTGCTTGGATGATATTGGCCTTAAGTGCTTGAATCGTTTCCAGATTTTTGGCATAGCTTCGGTCCTTCACAGTTCCCCACAAAAAAAAATCCAAAGGGGTCAAATCGCAGTTGTGAGGTGGCCGATTGACATTGTCAAGACGGCTGATAACATGATTTGGGAATTTGGTGCCCAAAAGATCGATTGTGGCATGGCGCGCCATCAATGGTCGTGCGCCTTCAATTGCTGAGTCAATTGGACCTTGTAAGCTAATAATCCGAGATCTTTGTGCAAAATTCTCCTCAAGCATGAAATGTTGAGCTCTTGAGATCGATCACGAGTTGATGTTCGTAAATTGAGTCTCACACTCTTGGCTACAGATGCCACATTCTCGTCTGTGCGCACCGTACGACGAGCATACGTCTCACGAACTTTTTTTGACAGCAGGCGAGGTGGGTGCTTCATTTCAGCCAAAGCTTCAACGCACTGTTTGGACTACTCAGCACTCACTTTCGAAATAAGTTTTCAATATATCTCACGTTGTACAAGCGTAAAGCGAGTGATTTCGTTTTGCGGAGGTATGATACTGACTTTCTGTCAAGATTTTGAGCGAGAAACTGCTGTCAGTGTCAAAATAACTTATGAAACCACTAGATGGCCCACCCTGTAAGTGTTTAGAAACATCTGTCAAGTACTCGCCGGATATTTTTGTGTTTTCTCAAAAATAATTCAATTGTTTTGAGGAAATTAATAATAGCTTTGTTCAGTGACTGAAAACGTATAACAGTTCAAGTTTGTGAAAACTATCAGATAAGAACAGAAAAGTAGAACCTCCTGTTCAATGAGTCCGAAGGTATCCCAGAGCATTCTTATTAGCAGTCAAACGTATTAAATGGCAAATCATTTTCGTGACATTTGACACTTCTCACGAATATGTTTTACCCCAAAAGGAGGTACATATAGAAAAGAGTGTGCTGGACTGTGCAGTACAGACTCATTGAACAAAAAGAAGGAACACTTTTGGACGACATTTATTCTCATTGAACGCAAAAACCTGTAATTTTCTGTGCTAGACTGTGCTGTACAGAGTCACTGAACAAACCTATATGTATAACGTGTTCAAGACTGTTTGAAACTTTAAATTGTATGCATTTTGTGATTCATTCATAATGCGTTTTGGAACAAAATGATTTCTGGCATTGGATCACTGTTTTTGTGTTTTACATCAGAATTATGGAACACTTGACGTTGTAGCGATGCGGCACTGTTGTTTTTTTTTGGAACTCAGCCGATGTCCACCATCTCATTCAGTTGTGTGCATCTTCGATTCACTGGCAACCTTCGCCATTCAAAATGTCTACCATATCGAATGAATTGTCCAGTTATTTGCAGAGTAGACCCCAGTAGCATGCCAATTAGATTCTTGCATTCTTCAATAAGAAGTAAACTTCACATCGGGACCAAGATTATCGGAATTTACCGCCGAATAAAACATATATATATATTTTTTAATTTAAATTTTTATTTTGATCTTTTATTTTTAACTAAAATATCATTTTAAATAACTTGTTTAATGTTACGGAAGCGTTTTTTGAGTCCTTTTTTTTTTTTTTGTTTTTTGTTTATCGTGCGTCGCGTTCTCATGCCTCAATCAACATCAACTGCTAGTCGTGGTCTGCGTCATTGTCGTCCATTGCGTCTCGTCTTAATGTGTGCTTCTAGGACTCAAAAACGTTTACAAAATCAAAGAGTCAATGTGCAAATTTGAAAATACTTTTAATTTCCACACCACAAGTTTGGAGAAAATAATTAAAACAAACAAAAAAAAAACAAGAAAAGGAAATGAGGAATTTGTTTAAACGTTGCACACTCTAAACAACCATCAATCGAGCGGCGTGAGAGAACAGAATTTGTTAAAATAAAAAAAAAGACTAAATAAAATATATTATATGTAATAGTGTTCCTTTACTGAAACTTCACATCTACAAATCGCTAAGGATTGCATAAAATTTTTCTTTTAAAGGAGCAGAAATTTAATCCATAAGGCTGCTGTGTAACAATATTGCTTTCGCTGTTTAAGTTGGGTTTTGTTGTTGTGTCTTGTGTGGTTGCTGTTGTTGTTCTTAGTCAGGGGCGACGACTGTGTTTTTGTTTTTTTGTTTTTTTTTTTTGCTTTTGCTTTTGTTTTTGTTATTTTATTTAATTTCAACTCGTAACTTTCGTGCGAAGGTAGAGAGAATCAAAGAATAATTAAATTTTGTATTGTATGTACTTTTTTGTGGAAGTTTTATCGGGCGCGCGCGCTTTAACATTCATTCGCCTCAACTATGATAACTTTTTTAGGAATTATATAAACTGATGTTTCTTTTTTTTAATTTGATTTGCTTTTTTAAATATAATTCGGATGAGTGTATCCATATCGTCTAATGGTGGAACTGTGGGCAATGCCTAATCCTCGCCATCTGAGTACCACGATAGCCGTTCCTCATAGAACTTTATCACCAGCTGAGGGCATTTGACGTTCGCTATGGGAGCCGGCACGAGTTCGGCCTGGTCGACGCCCTTGAATTGAATGAGGAAGGTTAGGGTTCCGGTTACGTCGGAGGCGCCGAGAATCTTTTCTGGATCTAGGCCTCGCTCGAAGCCATTCTTTTCTGGTTTCATGGCGCCAATTGATTCATTTGTCGTGGACTCATTGTCCGAATCTGATTTGGAAGATTCTCTTCGTCCCTTCTTTTTGTTGTTGGTTGATGTGTTATTTGTGGCCGTGCTGTTATTAGAGTCCTGGTTGTGATCTGCGTCGGTTTTTTTTCGCTTTGCCGATGTTGTTGATGTTGTACTGCTGTTTGATTTGTCTTTTGAACTCGTTGTCTCATCGGACTTACGTTTAGTGCCTGGTTTAGCAGCCGACGCTGGCTTGGCTTTTTCTGATTTTGTGCTCTACAATGAGAAATGTTTCTTTGTTAGTAATTTCATTTAAAGAAAATTTTGTAAACACAAACACAAACAAACAAGAACTCAACTCACTAAAGCATGCATTCATGGAATGACGGGAATAATAGTCTACAAAACTCAACAACTAAATCAAAATCTTCATTTAACTGTGGCCTTGTTCCCAACACTTTGCTAATCTAACTGTTAGTATACTTTTCGATTCGCTAGCGACAAATCTATCATCCCGGTGCAAAAGTATTCTAGCAGCTAGATTAGCAAATTGTTGGGAACGTGCTCTATGCTTCCTTTACCCTCGATAGCTCATGCCCTAAGTGGGCAACTGTCTCCTTCTTAGTATGACACACCGCACTTTCGGGCACGATAGTTATTCCCTTTGATAGCTAGTTTAAAACTTAACCTCTATTCGCCTAACAAATCATTCTGGAGGCGGAGTTTATGGCGACAAAAAACGTTTTATTTTGGCAAAAGGAAAACCTTCTATCCACGTCTATTGGGCTCCCCACGAAGACGGGCGAAACTTTAGCAACTTTGCTTTATTCTCCGTTTCTGTTGCCACAAGTAAGTGTCGGTGGAGTGTCTTTCAAATTGAAACTTTAACTTATTCGGGAAGCAGCCTTCAAATGTCCAAAAAGTAGAATGCAATTAGTAAACTAATACCGGGCATCGCTCAACGGATTGCAATCTAACTCATTGCTGAGTGCCTTGTCAATATCACGCCCGAAGAAGAGGCTCCTCCGATCCTTTGCCGATAGAAACGGTGAGATGCAATTGCTCTACATTAGGTATGATAGACTAATAAGGGATGCCATAATCTAGACAAGCGTGAAAGTGCCAGATAAACTGCAGTGAACCTAAGAAAAACAAAATACTTACTGAACTTCAGTAGGAAGCCTATAGGTAATCAGGCAGTGATACAAACAGCCTACTTTAAAGTCGGAAGACACGCTACGAGGCTTGGTATTGCGACCTATGATTTCTGTAGCAACTGCATGGACGATTATGCTTTAAGAAAGATAATCATCGAAGAACATATGAATGAGGAAATGAGTAAATTATCATCAGTATCACTGGCTCATGTGGCAGCAGAATGAACCTTATTTGGTCTGAATCAAACCAGCAACTAAGCAAAAAATATTTTAACCAAGAATTTTAGTGGATATGTGGTTGGAAACCTTACCTTGAACGATTCAATCGATAAAACAAATAATTTTTTGTTCGCTGACAAATTGGCCAATTAACACATCTAGTTGCTAACAGTTACCACCTACTTATGACTAAGGCACATTACAACTGGTGATATCAGATTTTAATTGAAAAATGAAAAAATGCGTTGTGTATAAATGTTCTTGATTCGAATCCCTGAAAACATCGAATAAGTTAGTTCACGTGAAAGTATGACAAAAGTCCAAGAGTATTAGTGTTAAGAGAATAAGAGTAATGTTCAGTAACGTATACCACGCATAACACGCTAAGCTATGAGAAGATAAGGCTTAGCTACTTAGCTTTCTGTAGCAGCAACAATTCCTTCTTCATTTTGTCTTGAAATAAAAACTAATCAAAGCACTTGATAGCCAAAAGTATGCCTATAATTTAACACTTTGTTTCGCCGCAAATTCGAACCTATTAAAGGGGCTATAGGGCGGAATTCATAGCCTTTAACTACTTTGAATAATTAATATCTATCTAGTCTTACGGTTAGTCAACGGCCAGATAGGCCAAATTTATTCATATTAATTTGACACTTTACCAAAGAAACAATGTTCACCCAGCGTTCCAAACCTAGCACACCTCGCGTCGTATTCGGAAGCGATAAGCTGTCAGAACCTGATATTTTTTTGAACAGAAATGCTATTTAAAGAAAAAGTAAATAGCGCCTTCCTAAATCCGTCTACTGAATATTACCCATTCCAAAGCACAGTCGCTATATTCTCCTTCCTTCCTAAGGACTAACGTGTCATGTGTTCAACTCAATTTCACAAAAGTAAGGGTCAATCTTTAACGTTCTTGACCAACATTCGTACATTCTCAAATTTCGGGAGCAATGACCTTTCTCGGAAAGGCAAATAAAAGACTACAGAAATGGTCACATTCGTCCAGAAGAGACAACTCTAAAGAAAGAAATAAGTTCCTCAGGTTTCATTCCATTCAATGCCTTTTACCATTTTCTTTTTTACAAAATGTGCAAGAAATGTTAGTCTTATAACCATAGCGTTCCCATTTCACTCCCATGCTTTGGTTAATTTTATAAAACATAACACCCAACGTAAAACTGCCGACACAAGTATAATTTTATAACAATTTGTATGTTTGCGCCCTTTTTTCCTGTCGAAAGTGTGCCCGGGAATGATTTGCTCTTTCATTTGTTAACTGTATACACATGGATAGGAAACGAACTTGAAATTTGTGTGAATTTCGTGGAATTTCTAGGTGAGTGAACCTTCATATGTACACGTTAAAACAAGGAAATACGAAAACATTGTCAAAGTTACACACGAATACTTCTGGTGTTAAGGACATGTGCTGGATACTATACATTACTACAACGACTCTGCGCATTCACTGCGTTCTCGTCAGACATATCGTTGTAAATCCTCATGTGGTCCAGACCAAAAACAAACATGTGTATAGTGTGTAACGTGTTTATCGAAAACGTAGCGTAGCATATGCCGCGTAAAGGTTAAATTACAAGTTACACTGCCATTGGTAGCTTTTTGCTCTGTAAAATTTGAACATAAACACGACATTGTACCTCCGCTTTACAAAATTAATTTATTTATACTCGGACTTTTTCTTCCTTTAGGCGAGATAATGACTTAGTAGGAGGATCATTCTCTTCCACTTCACTGCATTCCTAGTGGTCCGTTTGTGGGTTTTGACGAGCAATGTTAGAAAATATTGAAAACTTAACTCCAAACTGTGTGCTTCGTTGTAGAAACAGTGAGAATTATGAAAACCGCGAGTTTTGTACTTTTTTAAGTGAGATAGGCGTGCTCATCGATAACGCACGCCATCCTAGTGTTTGTCCTGTTGCGCTCTACCGAGATAGGAATAGTATGGAACCTGTAGGCCACTAGTACGCTACAGTGCAATAAGGGCCGTAAAAATAAACCCCCGTGGTGGCACTTATTGGCTCTGACATTGCTGCTACGTCAAAGATCTCTCACTAGCAAACTGAAGAAATTTTATCGGATTCAGGCATCAATATCACGTCAAAGGTACTTGCACATGTAGCATTCTTGATGACAGGGTCCAGTCCATAAAGCAATACTCCACGTCAAGGTAGCGAAAGAATGCTAGAAGTCTACAGGATGTTAGTTGGTATGCCAGCGCATTCGTGGTTCATTATTCTGGTATGTAAACATACAAACCCTTTGCACATCTAAAGTAAAAGCAGGTTGTTTGCTAGTCTTAATACAAATGTTACTGTTAAACGTTTACGTCTTGTCTTGTGGTTTGGTCGATGAATGTTCTTCACACAAACTGCAATGATGTTGATGATATCCACTCAAACTTTGTACGTTCACTAGAAGTATGGATGACAGTGTTCCTGCCTTTTCTTTTCATTTGCAAAGTAGTAAATGGTAGGTACAGTGAAAGCAATATCTTTCATTACTACGTCCAAGCAGAACGTAAAATTATACCAAATGCTTGCTTGTCTAACTTATATTTCCCTCTTAGGAGCAGCATACTTTATTCTAAAGAAGCTACAAGACTATTTTCGTTATACCCCGATCAAACTATGACAAATTCTCTCTATTTCATTTATCAGTTCATATTTTTGGGTTCTTTTAAAATCGATAGAACGCTTATACGTTTGTTACTGAACAAATAGATGGGCTCTTTAACTGGTTGATGTCAATGTGAATGTTAGGTGGATTTCTTCTAATTAGAAGAATGCACAAGAAACTTAAGATTGTCATCGTTTTCCTTCAAGAATTCTCCCATTGTCTATTCCAATAGAACTCACGAATTGTTATCTAATCAATAGTCTGCTGAAGGCTTTGTTTTTGCCGTGATCTTTGGGTGTCTTCCAGATGGAAGTAAAACACTTTCCGACACTCTGTTTGTCTAACCTATTCTGTAGTATTCTCGGTACAGGAGATTAAAGGATTATAAACCATGATGACTCCTTTTCTTTTTGTCATTAGACAACTCTCAAAGTAAACTTGGCTACACACAAAACGACACTCGCCACTAATCCTCGTTTCTTGACACAACTTCAGTCAGTAAAACCATACATTTCGCCGTATGTCAGTCGACAAAAAACACACACAATTCACTGTGACGCTGCCTTGAAAGTTTGAAACCAATTAACGCCCGACCAGCACAAAAAAATAAACACAACTTTCCGGCCTAATTTCGCATCCCACACAAGTCGAATTCGCGACAAGAAAAAAACATAAACAAAAAATCAAAATTCTAGTCCGCCATATGTACAAGTTTCTACTGTTAGAATGTTTCCCGCCAAAATATTAAAACGGCGCAGATGTATGGATAAACTCATGCACTCGCACACAAACACACGCACACATTAACATTTCTAGAGTTTTCTACTTTAAACGGGCGCAAATGCACAATAAGAAAAAAAAAAAAAAGAAAACCACAAATTTTATAGGTCTTCTCACGCCCGCGCTAGAATCTAGAGCTTTAGAGCAACTCACCTCCGATGCTTCTTCTTGCTTTTTACGATCGGCCTCGTATGCCTCAATCAAATCCTTACAATCAAGATTCTCCACCGGTTCCCATGTATTATCCTCGTCCGGATAACCCTTCCATTTCAGAAAATACTCAATCTACCAAAAAAGACGAGACATAAAACAGAAAAAGAGTTGGCGACTGACAAAACTTGCGACAAAACACGAGAAAAAAAAATAATCAAAAGCAGACCACCAAAACGTTCTTTTTTTTTTTTGCTTGCTTTGCTTTGCTTTGCGGTGCCATACACTCACCTTTCCCTTACGCGTCCTTCTGTCTACGACCTTCTCAACGGCGTATTCCTCCTCGGACTCATCATCAGAGCCCGATGCCGTTGCTGCCCCCGATGTTGTCGTTGTGGTCGACTTCTTCGGATCCTGGTCATCCTCGCCGCCAGCATTGGTCGGAGTTTTCGTCTCCGTCGAGCTCTTCTTTGAGCGCATTTTGCTTTTGGCCGAAATATTTACGGATTTTTATGCAAACTCAACGAACTGACTTTTATCTTGTGCGCTCCGTATATTTGCAATAGCGGCGTCTTTTGCGATGTCAAACTTTTTTTTTTTGTTCTTTTCTTTTCTGCTGCCGGTTCGTTGGTGTGGAGCGAAGCGAATTGGTATTTCTTTCCTGCGAGGCGGTTTCTTTTGCAAGTGAATTGATTTGATAAAATTGAAGGCGGTATCGAGGGGCGCTTTGATTTGGTCTAGCAATTGGGTGGAATATCGGCGCCTTTTTGTGTAAGAAAACTGATTAATGTTCAGATATTTGAAATGCACAAGCACATTCCGTTTGCAATTGGAGTGTTGGTTGGTTCACGGCTAAAGTCACGGCGATTTTTCCACAAAAAATGAAAATGGCGTACGGCTTTCGTTGAGAAAAAATAAATTTGCACGCAGTGGTTATCGATAACTGTGTGGATCGTGGAATGTGTGAGGTTGAATGCGCTAAATGGATGAATTCAGACGAAGATATTTAGTGTGTTTATTTGTTATTTTACTTATTTTTCTGTTTTTTTTTTCTCGATACAATGATTCTGGGGATAGAAAAGTTGAAAATAATGAAGCAGACATAAAAGCCCGTACTCCGTTTCCTCAGTGTGAGATTAAACGTGGCATAACCTACATCTTAAAGCACAACTAGGCACCTAATCATAGTATGGATATGTTGCAATTCGTATATTAAGGTATATTCACTGCCTAGCGACCAACAAATAGACGAACAGTGAACAAACAAACAATAGACAATTTTTTTATTCCCAAAGATTCACATTCCACAGATGTGAAACACAGTCTACATTCGCGAGATAGACTCACAAATTTAGTTTCCTTTGGTAAATACAAATGAAGTTCCCCGATTGCGGCGACTAAATAAAAACGTTGCTGTGAATGAGTTGTCAAAACTAGCGAATATTCGCTCGTACGCGTTCGCAATTCGCTTATCCATAAATGGACCCTTAATCTTCGATTTTTTAAAGTCTTTCCAAGAAATTGGAGGAATCAGTTCCAAAATCTTTTTATTTTTGTTTAAGATTACAAAATACATTCGACAAATTTCAGGGGAATTATTATAATACACACAGCAACGACAACAGCACAAGACGTTTTTTTTATTGCAGCAAAACAGACTCAGCATGATACCAACAACGAGTTCAACAGCAGATTCAGGCAGTGCTGCCGTTTTTAAACGTTGGAGAAACAGACACTACTGTCTAAGTGGTAAAAATAACAGCAGACCCCAAATTTCAATGAAAATAGAGACTCTCCTAGTTTTGAAAATGAGCTTAAATTACAATTAGAAGAGCCATTCACAGACGGAGGTTAAACTTGGGCTTTGAAAGCGACATTCGTTACGAGAGAAGGTCCATTATTCTCGTGTTAGAGGTTCACTCCGCATATGTATCAGTGGGGCTCACAACATAACTCCAAACATTGGTCTTAGGTATTATGTTCCACACGAAAGTAATACTCCAGTGGTGTTCAGTCTGCGTACTGGAAAAACTAAAATTGCATTCCCGGACCTTACACGGACTTTACTTTTGCGCAATTCCTAGTTGGTAACGGAATGTAAACCAAAATACAATCCGAAATTGACTGAGAGGGTGATATAAGACCTCAAAAGGTCTCAAGACTCAAACTCAAAGTTCAAACTCGAACTTTTTCGATCAAAAAAACAGTAGGCTCCTGTCAGGACAGTAGAAAAAGAAGCACTGGATTAAGGGCTTAGATCTAACGTTGTTGTTACTGTGTCAATGTGTTTCTACTATTATTCACAACAGTTTTTAAAATCGGCAGATTTTGTATGCATAACTGTTGGACTGAACAAGGCCACATTCAACAGAGAAGAACACAAAATGTCGATAACCCTTCTATTGGAGTTTCGATAGTTTTTGAGTTCTATAAACGGTTGCATTCAGCATTTACATAAATTTATATATTCAACAAATATGCTATTGAATTCCGATACATAAATTAGATACTTATGATCTTTTATATCAACTACAAACTCTGTAGAAAAGAATTGAAATATTTAGTTGCTTCTTCTTATTATGATTAGGATTGGGCACGGCTTAATGATAGAATAATGTCCTGTGGACATAGACAGAAGCTTAGCGCCCGAGGATCTTTCTGCGTAAAACAACCAACAAGCTGAGTGGGTGGGTGTGTGAGCCATTCGAAATATTCACTGCTTTTTAGGCATTCGCACACATTTGTATTCATTCATAAAAAGTATTCCCTGAGGTCACATTTTATTGCCTCTCAAAACGCATCTGAAGCTAGCTCATTCCAAGAAATGATAAGTTACTTTTACACTTCGTTGCCTGGCAATCAGTTTGGAATAAAGGCAATGATTATTTCGAGTGGCTTCTATCTATGTATGTATGTATATGCAGTGCTCTTTGTTACTTTGTTTTTGCTCCTTTTCTGTGCCCTTTGTTGTTTGTACTTTCAGTTTTCTGCGTTTCTACCTACTTTTTATAAAACCATTCGAATGCTCGTGAATCATTTGTACATTTCACTGCTTTTTTGAATAATCTGATTGAATGAATATGTACTTTGAATGGGAGCCTACTATGCGCTCAAGCATTCACGAATACCAACACCGTGATGATTCGTTTTCATTTCGTACATGATTCATACTTGTTTTCTGTCGCATGAGACTCCTAGTTTTTTAGGGAATGATTCACAATGGCAAATGAATGGATTTATGCAGTTCTCTAGTTCACAAGTTACCAATGGTCTTCTATAGTAGGCAGTAAGCCGCAACAGCTTTCAGGGATCGAAATATTGTGGTATTAAAAGCACCTAAAGTAAAGAGCGATTCCATCATTCTTTAACACTGTTCAATAGTACTGATTCGAAGTAATGCTGGAAACGCAGACTTAATTGATAGATATGTACGAACAATACAAAGCATTTCATATGTTTTGCTGGCACCGTTTGGTATACAACGAAATTCGAACCGGCTTGGTTTTGTTGCCTATTTTCAGGATACTTGCAGTTTTTTTTTTTACAAAACTTGTGGGTGTGTTACACGTGCCTTTACTTACAAATGTGTACTATTTAATCGAAACCTCTCTTAAGGAGTGTATCTTACATCAATCTTAAGCATTCTAACAGCTAGATTAGCAAAGTGTTGGAAACTCGGCCAATGCAATACCAAGAGCTAGAGCCATGGAGATTAATACCTTCACTTACTCATTAACGTTTGGAATAATTTTCCATGAATTCCCATCTTATGTCCACGTACTTTTATTAAAAACTATATTTGTTTAGAAATATCCTTAAAGTACTAAACAAACTTAGGCTACCGATAACACAAGCTTCCCCATATCGTTCACATTTCGCTTATATATTTTATTTTTGTATTTTTCTTCTGTTTATTTGCTTTTGCATCAGTTTTTTCTTATATTCTTGTTGTTGTGGGTTTTTTTCTTTTTTTAAATTATTATTTCGCGCTGCAGCATATATTATTGTTTAAGAGACCCGGAGGAAAGTTTAGTAGTTCTTGGAATAATCCGGAATTGTTTTAGAAACAAAAATAGGTTATTTCTTGTATTTTTCGTTTTTTTTTTTTTTCTTTAGCGGAGAATTCGTATTAGACGTTCCTAAGATCTTGACGGATTTTTTTACGACGCATTACAAAGTGCATCTGAAAATGGAAAGTTATTTGAAAATGTGTTTTTTAAAGGATGATGCAAGAACTTACATCCTGTTCGCGATCCTTGGCGCGTTTTTCTTCGTATAGTCTAATTAGATTTGGACACATTTTACTGAGCACTTCTTCGGTCTCCCAATAAAGGCCTTCTTTATCTTCCCATCGGAATAGGTATTCAATCTGAAAGGAATCGGTATTTTTTTTGAATTAAAAGAATGACTAGAAAATGTTGTTTACGATGAGACTTCAGACTGCAAACGAATCTGGACCAAGCTGTACCAACCACGCAAACCTACGAGAAGCAACTAGAGTCAGAAGCAATGTATGATGACAGAAGTTATGAAGAGGACTTAAGATTCAATCGACTTCTTAAGAGGCAGGTTCAAAGTTATAGTGAAGTCACAAAAAAGGAGAAATTTGAAACGACTATGTCCCAACACGAACATGGTTAGACATTGCTAACAGACACATGAAGCTTTAATAGTCAAGTGATAAAAGGGCAGATGTGTAGTGCAATGTATGCAGCTATAAGGCAGCTATAAAGTCCCAGAGATAATCTATGGTTACATAAAAGGTCGAAGCTGATTGGTGGAGATTTTTGGAGATCATGTCCAAGCAAATATGACAACGAAACTGGTTTAATTAAAACGAGTCTTAAAGACTGCAATATCTTAATAAAGACCTCATAGAGCCCTGCACGATGTGACTTCAAGCTACGCCTATAGGCAACTATTTAAACGTTTCCTGCGGGAGCTGCAGAAATGAAAAAGGTGAAAGGATATCTATATATACTATCTGTACCAACCTAGCTCTTTTCAACAGCTGAGTACTCCACCTCTGCTCAATAAACAGGTCTTATTGGAACCCCTAAACAAGGAGGACAAGGGAACTGAATGTGAACAGGATCAAAAAAACGCACGAGGATTACAAGAAGAATGGATTTCGATTAAGCTTAAAGCGTGTTTTCCAATTAGCTGGAGGGCTGCATGCTAAGACAATAACAAGAATTGTATTGAAACAAATAAAAGAAGAAGTAAAGAACGCATTTCAGAAAAAACTCTGGAAGAATAGGATCACGATTCTCCCACCAAAGTGTAGTTAATTCTTACTGCTCCGACTGTAGGGTTTGCTGCTTTGACACCCGGAACTACTGGCAAGCTTTGCGGTTTCGGATAACTTCAACACTGAGGCCGTTTGTGCATTTGTGTGGTACATTCCCTGTTTCGGCCTTTAAAGGATATCTTCTTTGATAATCACAATACGGACTGAGGTAATTGTGAACAGTATATGAACGCCAGGCGTACAACTCCGGTGAAGACCCAGCTTTTCAGCTTTGGCGGCATTTTTCAGTCATAGAAGATAGAGGGGATTTCCTGCTACTTCATCTGCGTGAGGATTGATGTCATGGGAACTTACTCTTGCCTTTGTTCTATCATATATATGTTGTCTATATCAGATCTCTTGGTGTTTATCAAAATCAACCAATAGTATACCCAAATCCTTTACTCACTGGACATGTGCAGCAGAATCAGTGAGGCAAAGTCTTCGTTCAGACACACTATGGCGCAAAGACAATTATCTCCAGCTTCTGAGTACGCTTACCTAGGCATTAGGTAAGGTATCAGGGATACCACGGCTATTAATAGGGCTTACAAGAAAGGTTTTATCGCTGAGTGATTCACAGACACTTGCTTGCTTAGCAACACTTATTAACTTTGAAATGAAACGATGAACACGAATGCATAGCAAACAGGACCCTACGTCTGTCCTTTATAGAAAAGAAATCTGTATCTCCGATGAATCTTAGTCGCCACAATTCCTGCGACATTGATATCAAGACGAAACGCCACGGTGCAACAAAGCATTTGAACCACGCCTCGCGTAAGACACTGAAAAATAAATAAAAGAACATTAATAACCTTACCTTTCCCATTTTAGAGAGCTTTCCGAGAATATTCTTGATCCCGCCCTCGGGTGGTGGATCCTCTTCAACCACTTCGTCCGCCAGGGACTGTCCCTCATCGCTCAGATCGTCCTCGTCGTGTGGCGAGGCAAACGAAAGCGGAATTCGTATCTTTTTACATCGGCCCCCCTCGTTCAGGGTGTCATCATCATCATCATCGTCCTCATCATCGTCGTCGTCGCCCTCATCGTCGGAACAAACGACCTTGCCCTGCCGAAACTTGAATCGTACCATTTTTTTTGTGATTTTCTTCGATCGTTTCTTCTCTGACGACGACGATGTCGATGATTTTTTCGACGGCGACTCGTATGTTATTGTCCGATCCGAGTCATAACCGTCGCTATCGTTTTTCACGTCGATTTCTTGCAACGACGTCGCTGAGACGGCTGCAGTGACGGCGGCGGCAGCCGCCTCATCATCGTCCGCCTTTTCTAAACTATTCTCATCGGCTAGTGTTGTATCTTTGAGATCGTCTGAGATTTGGCGAACCTTCGATTCGAAGCCTCGCGAGTCATCTTTACCCCCGCTGCCGTTGCTACCCCTCGTATTATCGTCGTCAACGACATCGACGACATTCGGGGTGGCAGTATCGGCGGATAGATTTTCTTTGTCATTGACGACATTCGCTTCGATGACGACGGCGTCCGAGGTGTTGTTGTCTTCTATAAACTGCTGCTGCTGCGATGGTGGTTGTGATGATGGTGGCGGCGGTGGCGGTGGCGATGGTGATGCTGGTGAATCTTTGGGGTCAGACATTACTCCTCCAGGTTCGGTGGTCGGATCCTCGGCAGCAATGTCTTCTCTCACTAATTATCCATCGATTAGAGCGAAAGTTTAGATGATTTGCAGAGAAAATGAGTGGATTTTTATTGAATTACCTGCTGCATCCGGCTGTTTTGATGATGAAGAGCTGTCATCGTCGGCGACCACGCATTTTTTTTGCAACGACTGATCGAGGGTATCGCTGCCGGAGTCATCACCCTTGGGGTCCATTGTGCATCGGATTCAATTGGTTTATACTAAAAATTAACTAGAGGAATTGTACAAAAACAAAAAGGCAATGGAATTGGGCGAAATATTTTATTATTCTGTTTATTTTTGTTGACTTTTGTTTGAAATTCCATCCATCTGTCAAAGATGGGTTCCATTAATTGAGGATGTGTTCGTGGGGTTTTTCTCAGTGCTTTTGACACATCCATCTGGAAGGTGGAAGCCGTTGGAATGTAGTGTGCTGTGTAGTAGATTTGTGGACTGTGTTCTGGAGCTAGTTGGGTTCCTGGGTAAATATGCCGATTCATCTAAAATGCGTTGGACTTAAAAAAAAAAAAAATATGAGGAAATGAAGCGTTTAACATGAATTTTAGTATACCCTATTTTAATATTTAGGTTTACAATTAGTGTATCGTATCACAATGCGTTGAAACCTAATGAAGTACAAAATCTTCTGTGAAAAACTACGAAAATGTCCGTACGCGAACAACTTTTCGTTAAATTTCAGAAAAAACTCGCTAAAAAAGAATTTTAACAAATGCAAATACTGTTGCTGATTAAATTTATTTATATAATAAAGTTTAACATAAATTTCACGGGAAACATTTGGAAAATCGTGACTCTTTGTTAGAAACTTTTTTGTTTTAGGCCTAACGGTCAATTGAAAACGAATTATTTAGATAACACAAAAACAGAACCTAACCTATGGCAAATTTTCTAGTTTCTTTTAATTATCTGACCTGTTTTGGGATTTACTAAAATAGTTTTATGGTTTGATGGTGGTTGCGATGGTTTCTCTTCATCTTTAGGTGCACGTTTTTTGCTTTGTTTATTCAGAGTGGGAACTTTTTCAGTTTTCTCCTTTGGTTCTTTCACTTTTGAGTCGATTTTTTTATTTGTAATCTCGTTCTCAGTACTTGAAGATGTCCTGTGATCTTCTGCTTCCGCATGGATCTGCGTCGGCTTATTCAAAGTGATTTCAGGGCTCTTTTGAAAGTCACAATCCAAGCAAGGATCATTGGATATTCGAAGATGGTGTTGTATATGATGTTGAAGAGCTTCATTACAAGCGCTTTCGAAAAAACAATAAGGGCATTTCTTCGATGTGGTCGAATCCTCAACGGGTCCAGGTTCAAGTGGTGGCTTCTTTGTGATATCTCCTACAACCCAGGTAGGTGCTGCGACGCTTGGCTGGGAGATTTGTCCAATCTCTTGAGTAGGATGTGGCGCATCATCTTTAGCATCTTTGTTGATGAGTTCTGCTCTCTCTTGATATATGCTGCTGTGGGCAAGGGAATGGGAGAGTAAAATAACTTTTTGTTTCGCTGAAAAATCACAAACACCACACTGGTGGTCGAAGTCTGCTCCATGGGCCAGCAAATGCTGTTGCAGCTTCTTAGAGCTATTGACAAACTTCTCAGGGCATTTCGGACAATATGAAATTTCCTTTGTGGGTAGATCAGTTTGTGGTGTTCCTTCCTCACGTGAGATTGTTGGTTCTTTGAGACCATTTTGCTCAACAGAATCGCTAGTCGAAACAGACTCTTTACTCTTGCTTATCTCTTGGCCTTTGGTCGAAGTAATCTCGTCTTTTTGCTGAGAAACTTTGATAGAATCATCTCTTGAAGAACCCAAAACATTGCGTACAGATCCAGTGCCATAAAAGTCCAGCGGTTTGTACAAGGGTGTACAACCGTCCGTTGTTCGATGGAGGTACTCAATTTGAATCTGGCCACAGTGTTTCAAGCGGCAATGGCGCTGTAAATGATTGCTTTTTAAAGCCAACTTCAAGAACAAAATCGTGTACATTTACCTGAATAACATGCTTCCAATTGGAAACTTGATGGCAGTGTCCACAGCGAAAGGGCGATGGCCCTTTTCTGTCTGTTAGCAAGTTGGTATTTGCTTTCACAGCAATTGACATTCCTGATTTGCTGCCACCTCTAATGATCGATGAACTTCTGTCTGTTACAGAATCAACAGGAGAAGTGGCAATCGAAGGGGTACTAGCAGCACGAGGATTGGTTGTAACGTCCGCAACTTCCTGTGGTGGTAAATCGTGCTTAGAGAGACTACTGATCGAGCTGGTGATGCTTGATGTTCCATTGCATTGGGAGAGATCGCTTTTATCCTTCAACAGATGCTTTGGCGATAGACACAGGGCAGCTGCAAAATCTTTATTCATATTAGCTTTTGCTGAGCCCTCAATACTTTCATTTTGAGGATTAAGCTTAGGTAAGCTTTCAGCTGAATGATGATGGATTTTTACATGAGCCAACACTGCATCACGGTTGGTGTGCCTGAAACCAATGGAACTCTCTACAAAAATGCTGCGATAAGACCCTACTCTTACTTACCTAAACTGGCACTTGCAGCAATTGTAGAATTTTTCATTTTTGAGATCAGTTTTCACATCCTTTCTATGATCTCCACTTGATCTATTGAACGGTGGTGTAATACATCTATTTCCAGCTTGAGTTTGCTTCGATAGAGCGTCCGTTTTGTCGATCGACTGTTCAGTGTGCGTTTTGCAGTAATCATCTACTAAATCGGATGGAACCTCTGGACTTGGTATCATCTCGCCAGTTCTTATCTGCCTTGGATCACCATCTTCGTGGCTTAGTTTCATAAGAGTGATATACTTATTGTATTTGGTGTAGTTTCGACGCCCTGCCTCATCGCTCATAATTACTCGGGCGGTTCGATGGTAGGGATTTCGAATTGCTTTCAATCGAATGTGCTTTGTGATATCCCAACGCCAGTTGGAACGATATGCACACAATGAACACTTGAATGGTTTTCTGTTTAAATGCCCGACTATATGGACGTGGAATCGTGATGCAGTTGAAGCCCAGAAGGAACAGCATGGACATTTGAAGACCTTTTTACCAGCTGAAGTTGCTGTCTCTTCTTCTGATGTCTTTATCTTCGATATCTAGACAGAGAATTGTATTTTAGTGAATAACTTTGTAACACTGTTAAGCGGGTTGTTGATTGGACCAACGTCACATCTAAAAGAATGGATTCAAGGCAATAAACAAACTCTAGAGACTTACCGCACCTAAACCTGTTTCTGGTAGTTCCAAATCCGCGGGTTTCTTGTCTTGAGAATCTACAACAGTCTCCACACTCTCACTTGCCCTCGAAGTCGATACATCCTTCGCCATAATTTCTTTACTTTCAGTTGCATTTGAGCTTTCGTTTAAGCTTGATGTAGATGATTCAGTCCGCGAACAGTGCTTCATGTGCTTGAAGAGATCTACAGTCGACTTGCATCTGCGTCGACATAGCTGACATCGAGTGGATCCACTGGTAAGGTTCACTCTTGGTGTCTCAATCTTAGGTTTCCCCTCTTGCTTACACAACTTTCGATGAATGACTGCCTCCGAGAAGCATTTCGAAACGTGACCACAGCTGCAGGCTAGATTATCTTCATCGACCACAGATTTCTTCAACTGATCAAAGAATGTGCCAATATTAGCCTGCCTTTTGATTGGAATCCGTAATTTCCGAGTAAGCACTGGTAACTGCACGGTGTCCGCTTTTTCCATCTGCATCATTATGTTATCGATTTGATTCTCGGCAAAGTACAAAGCGGCGATGTCTTTCAGTGATTTGCGCGACAACTCAAGGTCGTTGGGCAGATTATCAAGATTCGTACTCAATTCGATTGGAAACATGAGCGCCGGAGGAGTGGAAGGTGTTGGTATTTTCTTTTGGAGTGAATTAGAAGCACTGTCTTCGATAGGAGCTGGTCGCTTTCTTGATAGGCCTTCAGTCGAACCATGCACCATCTTCATATGCCGCACTAGTTTTTGAAAGTGACGCGACGCATATAAGCAAAGATTACACTTGTTGATGACAATCCTCTCGCCATGTAGATCCCTCAGATGGGTGAGATAGAATCGTGGATTCTGCGTAAAATACGTACAGTGGTTGCAGGAATAATTCCGCTTGATCTTGCACTGTGGCAGCTCGTCATCGGTAAGCTCTCTAGAGGCTGTTGGTGTATCATCAGTATCAGGACGTTGGGGATACATGGCTCTTCAAAAAAAAAAAAAATACGGGTTTTCAGCAAGCAACCAAGGGGAATAGCCCTTCGATTTAGATTTGAATGAATGCGTCGGAGAAAATAAATTTATTTTGAAAAAATAACCGACTCTAAACAGGTCCCTTTGATTGAATGTGGAAAAACAAAGTAAAGGCAAACCATTAGTCGTCTGGTGTTCGCAATTGAAATCGAGTAGGCTTTGAGTTGCCTTCGAAATGGGAAGTCGTTTTTTTTTTTTTGGACAACTCATGGTATACTGCGGTTTAAAAAACAGAAGTGATTTAGTGACGTTGATAGGCAGAGTGTGAGTTTTTGATTGAAAGAGGGATTCATAACTCATCACGACGTATGATTTTGCATCGTTCCTGTCCAGCACTCTGTGTAACAGCAAAGTGATGATCCTTTCGTCCATTTATTGCAGCTTTCCGATGAATTATATCCATGTTGGAGCAGTTTGACCCTTGGTTCCTTTGTGTTTCCCTCTGTTTTTCTTTACATGCTTTTCTTGGAGAATTTTTACGGCGAATATAGAAAATGGATTCATGTATTGTTGCTTAAAAAACTTGTTTAGTAATATTTTAATCAATTTATTTGAAAAATTAAATAAAATTGTTTAAAAACATTTTAGTTATTTTATCTGTCAAATTTACAATAGGTGCGTTCAGTCGAAAGGTTAAACTAATCTAGTACAATTTGTTCGTAAATAGAAGTTTGGTATTTGGAGAGTGACCGTTTGTATATTTTCGAACTAATCTACCATTTAAGGATGACTTAAATGCCAATCTTTAGGTTTACTTAAAATCCAAGAATAACACTGAAGCTGTGGTTTTTTTCAAGACAGGGCAGAAGTGACGTCAAGTAGTCTCCGGCCGTTTAAAGGCTACTTGATTATAGGTCTATAAAGCTGCTGTTTCATAGGTTCCATGAGGTTCATCTGAAAAATTTCGGTTATTTCTCAACTCTACTGTGAATAATCGAGGGATTATACCAAGCGATTGAAAGAATACAACACGCTCAGCTGTGAGAAGCTAGGCCTTGTCCTCTATAAGATGCTTATGGATATTATTTTGATATTTAATTGTTCACTAACTCAGCTGAGAAGATTGTTAACCTGTTGGCGATAACTCTGAATAAAAGAATAACTCCAATTAATTCCTATTAATTCACTTTATTGCAACATTAATTTAATTTACATAAATTTGTATGATTTTATTTCTATTTTTTTTTTCATTCTTTTTCTTTTTAAATAGATGTTTATGTTTCTTAAGTTTCTTTCATTAAATTATTAAATTTAATAATGTTTTCTTTCCTATTAAACATACAAATTGTTAAAGTTTTTTTTTTTTACTTTCTCTGCATATACGAATATATGTATGTGCATATGTATATTTTTTGTTTTCTTTTTCTTGTTTAACAAATATTTGGCATTTAATGCTTTGGTAAAAATATCTAATTTATTTATGTTAATAGATTTTTTGTTTTATTTTATCAAAATGAAATGAGATATTCCCTTACATTGTTGTTTCCTTAACTTACAAGCTAGTGTTTTCTTTATTTTTAGTATGTTTCCTTGTTATAATTATAATAAAATTTGTTTTTGTTTTTCTTTTTTAAAAATAGTTAAATGTATATATTCGAATGTCTGTATGTATGGTGTATATATATTTTTTGTTTTTTTTTTTTGTATAATATATATATTTTTTTCACTTTTTGTATATAAATTATGGTTTCAGTTTGATTTCTTTTTTTTTTAATTCACGGTTTTCATGTTAATTTTTATTGTTTGACAATTTTTACTAGCTAATAAAAAATATGCGTGTTGGTTGTTTGTTTATATTTTAATATTTAAATTTAGAACCTTTTCTTTTGTTTGTAAATTTTAAATTTAATTTTTGTTTCTTTTTAAGTCTAGACTGTTAATATTTATCTAAACGAATTTATTTACTAAGGATAAGGATAAGTTTTGTTTTTTTCTTTAATTTTATGAGAAAAAATAACTAAAATTAAACAAAATGCTGCACCAAATACCTTAAGAAAAAAATTAATTACAGAGAAATTAATAAAAGAGAAAGAAAAAAAAACGATTAAAATAAATACATGTGCGGAAATTTCCGTGTTTCGAAAATTCCTATTGCTTTCTTATTCGAAGGATTATGCTTATAAAATAAGGATTTTTTTTATTCCGAAAGTGTGTCTAAAATTATGCTTTTACAGAGTAAGTTTATACTCAGGGAAGATACCATCAGAAATTAATGTGAATTGAACTGCGATGTGCACCCAGTTCAGGGCCACAGCAAATGAACTGCAAGTCATTGAAGGAGGTTTCTTCAGTGCCCTTTAGCAAGGATCTATTTGCATGCGTATACGACCTTCTTAGAGTCAGTGGAGGACAAAGAAACTCTTATCTTTTTATGGTTTATCATTCCATAGCGCACAGTATAAACATTTCTGTTAAATATCAATCGAAACATAATTGATCCTTCGAGCCGCATAATTAAAAACCTATATCGTGTTTCTTGTTTCAAAAAAGAAAATGCTTTCTGTTTTGTTTGTTTTTTTACCTTAAAAATTAATATTCAACTAACTGCTTAAGGGAAAACTAATTAAGAAACAAAGAAATACAAAGCTAACTAAAATTTGGTGCCTTTTCTCCTGATTAGTAACAAAGTGACAAAAAAATAAAATAAAATATAAAACTAAACCCCTTAATTGTTTAGTGTAATAACAAATAGTATATATATTATATGTGATTATACTCTAATTCATAACAATTAAAACAAATTAAAAAACAAAACGAAACAAAATGTAAAATAATAATAAAAAATAGTATCATCATCTTATGCTAAATGTTAGTCACATTTTTTTGTTGTTGTTTCTTTTAACACAAATATTTATATTTATCTAAATTTGTTTTTTTTATGTTTCGTAAGAATATTTTTCTTTTTGTTGTTTTTTATATAAATATGGCCCCGCTATTCCACAAAGTGTAAGGTATGTATATATTTTTTTATCTATATTTAACAGACTATTTACTAGACTTTTTTGTTTTACTACATGTTTTTTTTTTTTTTGTAGAAAATAAGAAATATATTTAGAAGAATTCAAATTTTATTTAACAAACAAAAAAAATAAAGAATTTATATATAACATCATGATCACAGGCGCTAAAAACAAAAGAAAATAAGCTCCAAACTTTATTTTTCTAGCCCTCGTGTCACTTCTTAAATTTAACTTAAAACACAATAAACAATATTTAAGGTTAAAAACAAAACAAATAATAATAATAATAAAAGTAAACAGATACTAATTCCTCCTGATAACCTGACCAGTTTTGGGATTAACTAAAATAGTTTTATGGCTTGACGGTGGTGCTGATGGTGCTACTACTGTTGGTGAAGATTTCTCTTCACCGTTGTGCGTGCTCGACGAACGACTACTACGGCGAAGGTTTGGACTTGTAGCGATATCCTTTTCTGTGTTTTGTGGGTTTTTGGAATCACAGTTATTATTATTGAAATTGATTGGTTTCGGTTCTTCGCCTTTCTTTGGATCATCATCGGTGACGATCAGCTCAAGATTGTCATAGGACGTGAAAAAGGCCACAGATTTTCTGCTCTCAATCGATTCAAAATGGACTCGCGTATGATCGGCTAGAAGCTCTTCGGTGCTTGTACTAAAGTCACAGTGTTCGCAGGTATACTTGTCCGGTTGGTTCGAGATACAAATGTGTTGCTGTTGATGGCGTTTGAATGTATCACTACAGGTGGTTTGGAACGGACAGTAGGCGCATTTCTCGATCTCTCCACTATCGCTGACCGAGCTCGAGCTGGGCGAGGCTAATGACGCGGGAGAGGGAGTTTCCAAAACAGAGCCCGTTTCAAGTTGTTTCTTAAGCAAAGATCCACCATCACCGCTATCGAAGGATGGCGGTTCGACTTTATGATCCGCCACAACCCATACAGTGGCACCGGTCTTGGGAAGAGTGATTTGTTGTAATTTTCTCAAAGGATAGTCGGTATCCTCCTTAGCACATTTGGCAACCTGTTCTGTTTTCTCCTGATAGGTGCTCGTATGGACATACGAATGAGAAAGAAGAGTGGCTTCTTGTTTCGTGGAATAATTACAAGCTTCACACTTAAAGTCCAGACTCGCACCGTGAGCCTTCAAATGCTGTTGCATCTCCTTCGGGCTGTTGACAAATCTTGACGGACAATTTGGGCAGTAGGACACTACTTTTACAAGTTCCACCTCGTCATCACTTCCACCGTGAGATTGCTTAGATCGAAGGTCAATAGCAGCGGCAGAAGCTGTAGCAGCCACCACCTGTGGTGGTGTATCGTGCATAAATGGGCCATTACCACTTTCATGCATCGCCTTGACGTGATTACTTAAATGCTGCTTCTTGGTGCAGACATACGAACATAAATTGCACTCATATTGTACGGGTTTATGCAGCGATATGTGGTAGTTCATTTGGGATTTACTCTCGCAAATGAATGCGCACGAAGGACACTTTTGTTGTTTGCATTTGTTGGCCACCGGTGAGCTGTACGAGGGTGGGCTATCTTCTACAGGATATCGAGCGATTTCTATCTGATCTATCAGATGGTCATATCTGTACTTTTGTTTGGACTGTGAATGATGATGATGTTCATCCTTGTTAGGTACATTGTTGTTGTTATTGTTATACGATTGTTGGTGATGATGGGGAGTTGATGGTTTACTTGCTCCCAGAATGTAATTATCTGCCGATGGGCCGACCACGTGACACGATTGACCACTTCCACTCAGGCCAAGTGGCCGGTAGACAGGTGCATCGCTATTACGATCGAGTGTTTCGATTCGTATATCGCCCGAGTGTTTCAAGCGACAGTGGCGCTGCAAAAATTAATACAAAAATTAGTTTCAATTTAATTAAATTGTTTTATACTTAAAACTTAATAATAGTTAGCAAGAGTAGCTTATGGTGTTAGGATAAATGTTAACAAAGAGGACCCTTTCCAATAAATAACAAGAAATGAAAAGCAAATTAAATGAGGAAAGCTTATTTGTTTTTCTTTTTCAAAATGAATAATGAACCAATAACCGTTGAAGAACCGTTTAAGAATGTAGTGAACCAAATGAATTCTTATACCAAAAACCGTTTAAAAAACTATAAAACATTTAACATAGAACCAAAATGAAGACTTAACCATGTAATTGAATAAAATATATAAACCAAAACCCCCACCGGAACCGGATGTGAATTATAATGTAAAAGCAATGTAATGAATACCATTTAAGAATGTAGGTATGTATAATTTTTACTCACACGGACAAAATATTTTTTTTTCTTTTTACTATTTTAAGACAAATAAACTGAAATAAAAAAAACTGACTTCACGGGGACAAGGTACGCATTTATCTATTTATTCGCAAGAAAACGAGACTAAAAAAGGTCAGCTAAAGCTTGGACGAAGGATAACACGTTCAACTCTCAGCGTACGATAAATAAATTAATATATAAGACGGGGAAATGTAAAAGGATTTCTTTTTTCTCTATTTAAATTTTGTTTATAAAAATTGGTTGAGATGGCACTTTTTTCTTGTTTTATGTCAGCGTATCTGCGGAAGGAAGGAGATCGAATAAAGCAAGTATGAAGAAGCAACAGTCACCTAGCATTCGAAGTTGTTGCCTCTTAAAATGAAAAATAAACTAGTCGAATACAATTAGTCGGTAATCTAACTTCCAATTACTTTCTTATTCGATTACTCGCCGATTATCGATTGAAAAATTCGTCTCTAAATTTGTCTCTAAAGCTGTCAAACAGACAATTTGTTGTTTCGACTTTAAAAGTACTAGAAGATTTACGTTACAGATGTCAAAAATCCAGGCCACTTATTTTCTGCTGGAACACAATGAGGTCGCGTGTCGCGGTCATAGTCGCTGTCATTATGTTGCGGATCGCTCTCGCACACTCCTCCCAAAAAAAATCATTCACAAACTTCGTATGTCGTATGTTTATGTCATTTGAACTGTGTGTTCAATAGGACACAAATTATTGAGACTCATTTTTTTTAAAACAAAAAGCAATGTATGAAGAACAAGAAGAAAGTGCGATTTTAATGTCAGTGTTGAATATGTGCGTATAAATTGTTAAAAAGAAAGAAACGAAGATGGTGGCGTCCCTTATATCGAGAGAGAAATACCCATGACCCTGACGTTTTTTTTAAATCCACTCGGATGAACATCAGGCAATACGAATTGGTTTTATTCTTGGTAAAAGAAATTATTAACAATAAAATCTATACGGAAACCAATAAATTCATAAAATTTTTCTCATCCAAAGTTGAATATTGCCCAACTCATACGACCGCGAGCGCGAGTACGACAGCAACTGCGACTCATTGTATTCACACTTATGCGACTACGACCGCGACCTCTTTGCTTTCCATTCCAGCAGTTAAAGTACTGGACGCGTTACGTGACAAATGTCAAAAATCGCCGCCCATAAATCGAAGTTCTCCTACATTTAGTCTCGTTATAAGATGAACTAAACTAGACAGTGAGCGCGTTCCTAACAATTCGCTAATCTAGCTGCTAGAATACTTTTGTATCGAGATGACAGATTTATCGCTAACGAATCTAGCGGTTTCTAGGACAAAATCTGTCTAGCTAGATTAGCGAAGTGTTGGGCACGTGGCCAGTGAAATCGAATTTCTCCTGCCTTCTCTTTAGGTCCGTTCGCGGCGTACTTTTTGCATTAAAATTCGTAGATTGTCAAATTGGTAAAATCTTCTCAGAGAAAACTAAGATTACGATAAAGTTAACGAACAGGTTGAGCAAGAAAAAGTTGAAAATACACCGATTTGACAGTTTTCGTAAACCAGGTCAAAGAAATTCCTTGCACTAAAATTCGTAGCATGGGGAAATTGTTTAATCCCTCGTGAGCGCTCTCTTCTGCGAAAAACTACGAAAATTCTCCGTATGCGAACAGCTTTTCTAAGAAATTCGTAAATTTTCGTAAAAATTCACTGTTTTAGGAGGGTACGCGAACGGATCTACTATGTATCTACAAAATGGTTGCGTCCAGAGCTATCTACTTGTCTTTGTGGGCTCTGACAGATCTCATTTCATCTCTCTCAGTTCTAGTGTCTAGTTTTGTTCGTCTATAATCTCGTTTAACAAATTCCTTTTGCTTGCTAGATCTTCCTAGCGCGCAGATACACTGACTTAAAAAAAAGTTGACATCTCAATCAAGTTGTAAAAAAAAAAAGTTAGTATAAATGCTATAATGTCCATTTTGTGTGCATTTCTTATACAAAAATACCTGAATGACATGCTTCCAATTTGATACTTGATGGCAATGACCACAACGAAAGGGTGATGGTTCTCTCCTTTCGTTGCTATCGTTACTAAAGTTAGAACTTGTTGTTACACCCATTACCACCGTAGTAGAATTACTAGCACCACCAATGAATGATGAAGAACCACCCGCAGGAGTAGTAGTAGTAGTAGTAGTTGCAGTTGCAGTAGGATTATTATTAGATGCAGTTGGTGTACAGCTAGTTGGATTGCTAGCTGCAACTGTTGCAGTAGGTGGCGGTGTTAAATTATCACCACGACCACAAATTGAAGAACCACCAACAACAATAGAAGAACTTGCCTCATCGGTCGTCATCTCACCGTGCTGTATGGTGGTACCGGCAGCTTGTAATGAAGCTAAAGCCTTCGGTGAGATAGCCTGTTGAATACCACTAGCACCGATACCGGCTCCTGATGATAGCATGGAATGTTGATTGTTGTTGTTGTTGCTACTTGGTGATTTTTGTCCCTGCAGGAGTTGCTGCTTCTGTGAAAGGCTCAAGGTGGCGTCCAATATTTTATTCATATAAAGATGCAAGGGTGTGTTGTGATTCGATTTGGATGGCGATGAAAAGCCCATCAGCGAGTCCTGATAGTGGACTTTAACGTGAGCTAACACTGCATCACGATTAGCATGCCTAAAACCAAGAAAACAAATGTAAGTCTTCAAATGAAAGATGGGCCGAACAAAAAAACTCACCTAAAATGACACTTGCGGCACTGAAAGGATGTTTTCTTTTCAAGCCCTTCAGTTTTGACATCTGTTATGAGGTCATCACTCGGCTTGATCAGTGGCGGCGGGCTACGTTTGATAGATGCCGTAACTGCTGCAACCGCTTGTTCCTGTTGTTCCTTTTGCTGGGCAATGGCTGCATTCATCATTGCCGACGCTAGGAAAGGCAAACGCATGAAACCGTTAGTATCGACACTCGATTCAGTGTCGTTCTTATGATTTAGCTGCAGCTGATGGTCCCTTGATGAATCACCGTCTTGTGAGTGATTGCTTTTTATGCCATTTGGCAGGCCAGACTCCGAGGCGGCTTTATTGAAATCATTTAGGAAGGCCAGTGAAGCCACTTGATGTGGGGTCATTTCACCGGATTTCATAAGTTTTGGATCGCCATCCTCGTCGGTGACCTTCATCAGAGTGATGTACTTGTTGTACTTGGTGTAGTTGCGACGTCCTGTTTCGTCGTTCATTAGCACCCGAGCGTTTTTATGGCTGGGATCACGGATGGTCTTTAGTCGGATGTGCTTTGTGATGTCCCAACGCCAGTTGGAACGATAGGCACACAGGGAACATTCAAAGGGCTTTTTGTTCAGATGGCCAACGATGTGAACGTGGAAGCGTGATGCTGTCGAAGCCCAGAACGAACAGTGCGGGCATTTGTAGACTTTTTTCAAGGACGAATTTGCGGCTTCCTCCTCGGGTGTCATCTTTTTGGTTACCTAGAAACATTGAAAGTCTCAAATTTCATTGGAAATGATTGGGAGGATCGAATTGGATGGGGGAGTGGATGAACTTGAAATCAAAATGGAAGGATTCATCGCCTAATCAAAAATGCATACTTTTAGGTGCTAATGACAGATGACAGAAGTGCTAACACCCTAGAGTATGCATTCATTTTTGATTACGTGGTAAAGAACTTGTATCATTCTAGATTTGAAATGGTCCCTTCTCATGGTTATGGGAGAATCCGAGAAACCGTAGCACAATCTCATGAGTTTTAGGGACTGAATCACTTTCTACCGATCCAATTGTTCGGAAACTCTCCCTCTCTTTCTTGGCTCCGAATTACAACCATTTACATTCACACTCTAAAAAATTAAGTCAAAGAACAAAAAGCAAAGTCACTCACCTCACCATAACCCGGCGCCGTTTCTACACCATAATAGCTGTTGTCCTCGTTTTTCCCTCCACTGCTGCCTCCAGCAGATCCACTACTACCGCCGCCGCCGCCCGCCATCATCATCACATTCTTTACATCTAGATTACCATTCACATCGCTTTTGCTGCTGCCACTACCATTAGCACCATCCGCACTGCCACCACTACCTCCACCTCCTCCGCCGCCACCACTGCCACCACCACCACCACCACTACCACCACTCATTCCCGGCATCTTATTCCACACAAACACTCTATTTTCCATCGGATGTTTGCTCATATCCTCTGACCCGGCACCATCATCATCGTGCTCCTGCCGCCCACTACTACCACCCGACATTGACATCGAGTCAAAGGAATCATTCTGACAACGCCCAGCGTCCGAACAATTCTTCAGATGATTCAGCAGATCCGCACTCGACTTGCACCGATGGCGACAGTGTTGACATCGCGTTGACCCGCTACAGTTCACCGTCAGGTTAATTGGCGATATACTGGAATGTTTATCCTCATCCGAGTAACTGCAGCTTTTCCTATGAATTATCGACTCGGACAGACACTTGGAGACATGACCACAGCTACACGCGAGATTCTCGTTTCGTGCCGACTCATCGGCGAAGGATTTCTTTAGTTCCTCGAAGAACGTCGAGCTAGGTGCCTTTCGTTTGCTCGCCGCTGAATGGTTCGAGGATGGAGACAACTGAGCCGCATCGGATTTGTCCATTTGCATGATGATCTCAGGGATTTGATTCTCGGCAAAGTATAGAGCTGCAAAGTCTTTTAGGGAGCTCCTCGACGAGGCGAGATCCTTGGAGAGATTCAATGCATTGTTGGCCGATTGGATTGGGATTAGATTTGGCACTGGTCGGACTGATTTCTTTTGATGATGATGACTTCCGGCATCGGATCCGCCTCCTTTTTGGGACAGATCTGTTGGCTGCTCTTCGTCATCGTCGTCTTCGTCGGGGATCTCGTATTTGCACTTCTTTGCGTAGCTCTCATCGAAGTCATCGATGTTGTTGTTGTTATTGTTGAACTGATCATCCGGATCGCCAGGATCGCTTAGATAATCGTCTGAGATGTCTGTGCCGCCCACTTTGTTCCTGCGTCGGGCTAAACTCATGCCAGCCGCGTGACCCACTGGTGGTACGTGATGATTCATCTCGTGTACGGTCAAGCTTTGCTTGATGTCTGCGGTGAAGTCGCAAGCGGCACATTTGAATGGTCCAGCTCCGCCGTGGTTCTTCATATGCCGGTCAAGATTCCATTTGTACGGGGTCCTAAAGTCACACGTAACGCACTTGATCATCGGCATCGAGTGGTACTTGACATGCTTGCTGAACCTGGCCTTTATGTGTGTCACGTAAGTGCACTTGTCGCAGCGGAAGAATTTCGTCCTGCAGTGTTCTTCCTGCTCGTGATCCACCAGCTGGGCTCGATACAGTGTTGTGAAGTCGCAAAGGCTGCACTTTAGAAGGCGATTCTGTGGACTTTCGTCAACCGACATCGAGGGTGACTCCACTTTTGGTATCGCATTCTGAAGCAAGGACTGTTGCTGTTGCTGTTGTTGGTACTCTTGTTGCTCCACCAATTGCTGTTGAATATGTTGTTGCAATTGTTTCTGTTGCTGCTCAAGTTGCTGTTGCAATTGTTGCTGCAAATTCGAAGGAAGTATCAGGCCGTTCTCGACAATATCGTTCTTTCGCTTGCGTGCCGCGGCTGCATCTCGATTGATGTTGCGCTTTCTCGATTGACCATGATTCCCGGCGATTCCCTCCGTGGATCCATGGACCATCTTCATGTGCCTCACGAGCTTTTGATAGTGTCGCGAGGCGTACAAGCATAGCTTGCATTTGTTTATAACAATCTTCTCGCCATGGATATCCCGCAAATGGGTCAGGTGATAGCGTGGATTCTGCGTAAAGTACGTACAATAGCTGCAGGAGTAATTCCGTTTGATCTTACACTGGGGCAGACCTTCGTCCTTTAAATGCTCAGCTTGTATATCACTGTCTTGCATATGCATTGGTTGCTGTTGCTGTTGTTGGTTCTGTTGCTGATGGAAGGCGGATGGTGGTGGACTGTTGACTACATTGCCAGTTTCTTGATTAAGATAAATTTGATTACCGCTAACTACACTGCGTACGATGAGTGTGTCGCCCGAACGTTGGACCATGGATGGCACGTCCATGGTCGTAGATAAGGATGCTTACGTTTTGTTGTAGCGTTTTTCTTACGAAGTATGAGATGTCCAAGAATCAAAATGATTCAATTAACTGAAAATAGAGAGAGAAGAAAGGATATTAGAATTAAATCGAGTCCTTATATAGAAATGCTTAACACCTCCTTTCTATGGAATGGCTTCAATGAAAATAATTTTTTCTCTCTTTGTTTTGGACGACAGTTTTCGAATTTTTCCGCCCGAGTACCTTTGATAAATAGTATTGGGAAAGCAAAGTAAAGAACAAACAGTATTTGTGAAGTATGTGTTAGTCGGGAGTGAGTCCTAGTAGACTGGGGATCAGTTGCAACGTAACGGTCGAAAGGATCTAGATCTTGACTGCAGTCGACTATGTAGAAGATCACTTTTATGATTTGGGTATTCAACCCTTAAGGTGCGTGTCGACTTGAGAGCATTTTTGTTAGTAAACTCTCGAGAGTAACACTCGAGTAGCTTTCCATATGAGAGTAAAATTCGTGTGAGCCATGCTCGCGACTATCTACTCTCAGAATACGAACATTTTTTAAAAAGTGCGAGTTGATCTCTGAGAGGAAGATAACATCTGTGAACTTGCGAGCAACTCTTTAAAAGTTTGAAAGATGAGAGTAGTAAGCCAGCTCGCAGGTCCGTGTTCACTTACGAAATTCCTCTCGAGAGTTTGAGAGCTACTGGCCCAAATTGTACTCTCAAGCACCAAGATCTATTCCATCGATTCACAGAGTAATTTACGCGTACTTTATATTCTTCACTATTACAATGTCTTCGCTGGCTTCTTCAGTTCATCAGACGCTAAGGTTTTGGTCCATTTACAGCACAGCGACTTTCAAATACGACCGAGCGAATATTCGCAAATTATGACGTTTCATTTACAGCTACTTATTAGTTCAGTCTGCGAATTTCATTTGTCATTTACCAAAGAAAAGAGGTTAAACTCACGCAAAGGGGATTACGTTCCACATCTGTGGAATGTAAATAAACTTTGACACTTGGCAAGAAATATACGCTTATTCGCGGAAAAATAATCAAATTTTTAATTTCTTCGCAGAAAATAATCACAATTTAACTTTTTTTTATATAAATCGATAGAAAAATTAAGCTACCTTCGTTGGAAATAGTAAAATTGCTAAAAAATAGTTTGCTGTTCGTTAAGCTGTGAATGTACCTTGAGGGCTGCAAGTTGTTCATATGTTCATAGGTACTTCTGCCTTTTTATACTTAAATCTTAGTTTCGTAAGGCTTGAAACCCAATTCCATTTGTCATAAGAAAATGTCCAGGAAAACATATTTCCAAATTCCTGTCATTTTTAGGGCAGTTCTCGAGTCCTCACGTTCATTCATTTGTCCAACGCTCTGAGTCTTGTCAATTTATAAATATAAAGAGTGGGCCATCTAGTGATTTCTTTTTAAATCATAGGTTATTTTGACACTGACAGCTGTCTCCCGCTCGAAATCTTGACAGAAAGTCAGTATCATACTTCCGCGGAACGAAATAAGTCGCTTTAGACTTGAACTACGTTGGAAAATATTGAAAACTTATTTCCAAAGTGAGTGCTGTGTAGTCAAAAGAGTGCGTTAAAGTTTTGGCCAAAATGAACCACCCATTGGCACCTGCTGTACGCAACTTTATGCAAAAAGTTCATGAAACTGGTATGCAGGTGGACAACACTAATGTTCCCCGTCGTCGTACAGTGTGCACAGACGAGTATATGACTGTCACTTAAACGACGTTGTGTTCCATAATGAATAGGAAACCAAGGAAAGGACGATGAGATACGGAAGAAAATTGTGCGGCAAAATAAGAGGAATTTATTGGGAAATAACCAGCCTGTCATTACAATTCTAAACAGACAACAGGAGTATGCTGTCGAGGTATCCAATTCCAATATCATACCCACCCACACAAAAGCATTCACCCAAAAAACTGCCACCCACTTATTATCCTCACCAACAAAGTGTCATCATCCTTTTCGAAACGACTTCCAAATAACATTTAACTACTTCACAGTTGAAAGAACAACACAACCGCTCTCTCATTACCACATTCATAATGTGTAATAATTTTACATTTAATAAGAAAATACATTTAACGACATTTAAAATCCCCAAATCACCCCTAAAACTGACTATTTATTAACTTCAAATGCTTCCTCGTTTGTCCTTGTGAAATATAAACCTAATAACTTTATGTTGTGTGCTAACATTTTTTTATCAAAATTCCCCATGCATGTGATGATGATCCTTACGTGGGATATTGTTATGCCAATTTGAGCGACCAAACTTAACTTACATTTGATGACCTTTCCTTCCTTATTTGTGGCTTCGAAGAAGAACCAAAAAAAAAACAAAAAAACGATGAAACGGAAATAATAAAAAAAGGAAACGCATTACTCCCAGATGGATGACCCAGAAAGTTCATTACCCGCGTGAATAAAGATGTTACTTACTTCTTACACCAGCAGCACACACAAGGATATCTTTCCTAACCACATTTGTATACACATGGAAGACAATTTAATTTCATACAAGCGGAAAATAAGACATGATGGAACGTAGCACACACAGGAAGGCAGAAAAAAGGTTACGTATACGCCACCAAAACAGCCGAAAAATTTTAGCTGATTGCCTGGTAGAGGGTTTTTTTTCTTTTGGCAGAGCCTCACATATGCCGGTAGAGTCGCGCGAGTTAGCTTCTCCCTCCCGAGGGACTCTTTCAGAATGAAGGAGGCCACACAAAAATTTAACACATCACTGGGACTCCCAAGTCGCCACCGCCGCCACCAACACACGGTGGTAGGGAATTTAATTTCATATCTAGGCGTGGATACGAGTCATTTCATTGAATTGTTGCTCCATTAGGATGGCATTAAAGGATAAATGATAGAGAGACCTTGAAACAATCCTTGAAACGAAATGGAGCAAGTTTTCTCTGTTATTTGTGTGTCGATTTCAATCAAGGACTTCCTCCTTCTCTTGAGTGTTTGGTGGAATTGTTGCAATAATTAGATAAAAAGAAAGGACGCAACAAAAATATCCTTCCCTTATTAACTTTAGGTGGTGAAGGAAAAAAAGAAAAACCCTCCATAAGATGTTTAATTTTCAACAGGATCTCCTTCATATCGTGGTAAAAAAAAAAAAACGAAAAAGAACCAGAAACACTCAACAGCAGAACAAATGAAGTGAATGGAACATGTATCTAGTTCTATGACTGTCAGCAACGTACCATACGACCACCACCACCCCCAAGGTTCTTCATGAAGGACTCGCACACAATAATTAAGTAACTTCGTAGTTGAATGCGCGCGCTAAGAGCCAAAGTGAGAATCACCGGATGAGCATAAATGACGGCCAACAACAACAACAAACAAATACCAACGGCTATAGTGTATAAATAACGCGAAAGGAAGCCAAGGAAATATGTCGGCAAGAAAAAAAAAAAAACAAAAAAGCTCTCGTTACAGCAGCGCGATGTTAGCGAAAGAACTGACGACGACTTCGAAACAAAGGCCAAACAACTGCTGATGGCTTGTGCTGCTGTTAGGAGGTATCCATGCAGAGATTCTCTCTCTCCTTACAAGTACACAACCCCCAAACAAGTTCTTTGCAAAAAACCATATGGTTGCAGGATGGTAGAGTTGGCAAAATCACCCTCAGCAAAAATAACCACGTTGCCGGATGAAGAAAGGACATTCTTCTCTTGTGGGTTCTGCTCAGAGTCGAGTTGGGTTTCTCTGATTTGTCAGAAAGTTATATGGGGCTCTCTTTCGAGGAAAGTCGTTCACGTTGTGGGTAAATAGGGTTGCCGTGTGGCTAAATAACATTGAGCACTGATATTTGGTATTATACTTCAGAAAACGGTATTTTTGCTCAGGTTATTTCCATGTATGGAATTTCGATTCGAAAGTCAAATCATTCGAATTTGAATTTCGAACTCTTTTTACTGTAAAATTTATAGTTTCCATTAAGGGCTCAACCCATAGAATCTGTCAATCTGTTCTTTCGTCGTTCCGTTGACATTCAAGTTGAAGTATGACCGGATAGAACAGTCGCGTCACATAAAATCTGTCACATCAATCAGCTGATTGTCATGCGCGATGACAGTTTCTCTACATTCTCTCTGCTTCCACCAATGACAATGCGTGAATGTGAATGTGAGGAATTTAATGTATGAATGTGTATACTGTCAAAGGATCGACGGATAGAAAAAGTAGAAAGTAAATCGTCGAAGTTGATCCATCCGTTGGTAATGAGCTGTCAGTTAAAAACGACGGAACAATGGATCGACGAATTCTATGGGTTGGCCTGTTTACAATTTAGTAACAGCTAATACTTCTGACCTTATGCTTAGCCACTGAACAGGCTCCAGTGTTACCAATAAAAATGTAACTCTTGGCTGGTAAATTAGCTCGGAAGCAACCATCGTATCGAAGGACTACACACAAATCTGCTTTAGGAATAGAGTCTTCTTCTAGACATCTTTCCAGTTCATTTGCTTGCATCACTGCTCCAAAGTGTTATAGAAACCAAGAAAAAAAATCTATTTGGCAACCCTCTTCTCACTTACACTGCTATCTTAAAGCAAGAGAGATTGTTCTCTGAGAGTGAATAGCTTTTAAGCACAGGCTAAACATCAGACTCAATTAGTTTTATGTATGTCCTCTCTTGCATGAGTGACTTAATTTCTCGAAAACAGATTTTCAAAATCTCTTACCTCTCCCTCGTCTCGCATCCAAGGATGATCTACGACTAAACAGGGGTTTCCCTTCTTTTTTTTCCTCCGTAATTTACCCATTGTTGTTGGCTTGTAAGAAAATGCAGCCTTCATAGCAGGCTCCCCTCCTCATCCATTTAATCCTTGCATTTGTGCCTATTTTGCAGATTTTTTGTTCTCCATTCTGGTCCTGCAAAATGCATTCATTGCCTTCGTCCGTATCATTTGTGGTGAGTTGCCTCTTTAGCTTGTTGAATGAATTTGCCAACACACTTTAGGCTATGCGTTTTGGATTTTGCTGATTCTTTTTAATCGCTCCGAGCTGAATCCAGCACACAATCACTTTGGCAGATGAGAGAATGGAATTATGATGTCATCGATTGCGATTATAGTACCAGGGTGCAGAAGCAACCAGTTAAACGAAGAAAAGTATACACTGAAAGGGATGAAGAACCAGAAGAAGAAGAAGAACAACAACCATGGAAAGGTGTGCGAGGGTGTAGAAGATGGAATGACCTCAACTGGAAGCTGAAAATAGCAGAAACATGGCGCTGGTGATGGTGGTGTTGCAGAGTCGTTTCCTTCTTCAGGAGGGTTATTGTTTGTAGCATGTGGCGTGAGCGGGGTTGAGTTCAGATGTCGGATTGTTGGTATTTACTCGGGTACATATTTGCCCAAGTTAAAAATTCCTGAGGGAGCCACCAACTGGATTAGATTGTTCAGCTTGACACGCTTTTGTTTGGGGTTTTACAGTTTGTTGTTTGTTTCAAAGTAAAACAACAAAACCAATGATTTTGAGGAAGGGTAGAGTTTGAGACATAATTTGGTTTGTTTTTTGCACATTTTACGTGCAGAAGTGGAAGATTTAATATGTAAATTTGAACTAAGATTCTTTGTAATTCGGTTCTGTGAATTATTCTCAAGCAAATAAACAATTATCGCTTCATAAGATTTTACGTGATTTGGAAAAAGGGGTTTACAACATTGGGCACACCATTCAACATCTATAAGCCAAGACTGCAATGTATGACTTTGAAACATTGCCCAAAATTTAGACACTTAACACTAAATAAAGTGCACCCACGTTAATTGAACTAAATAGTTCATTCAGTCACATATAGTTGTCGCAACTAAGCAAAGACAGATCTTCGAATCAATTCCTTGAGGACTATAAATTAAAATGGACTTTGAACTAAAAGTTGGAACTAAATAGTTCGTATAGTTTGTGCTCTTACAATGAACTACATAGTTCGGTCGTTATTCGTAGAAAATGAGGGCTGTAAGAGGACGAAATGGGGGCATAATTGAGCTAAGAAATAATTCGCACTTTTCAAGCTGAAGGCGATATTACTTTGTGTGATCATGGTAGAATGAATTCATTGAATCACAAGTAGATATTTGAAGCTCTAGCTCTGTAAATGATCTTCAAACAGATTATTGTACTAGATCACAAGGCTTAATGGCCGAGTTCCCAACACTTTGCTAATCTAGCTGCTAAGAAAACTTTTGCAATGGGATGACAGATTTGTCGCTAACGATTCTAGCGGCCTCTAAGAGAAAATCTGTCATCCCGGTGCAACAGTTTTCTTACCAGCTAGATAAACAAAGTGTTGGGAACGCGGTTAATCCTAATTTCAAGCAATTAATACTTAGATTCACTCATGCCAATGATATTGTAGAAGACATGAAGAGACGCTGTGCCTTTCTCGAACCTACTTTTACGACATATGGTTTCAAGGTCCTGATTCTTGCTTAGGGACTTCATGATTAATGCCTAAAACAAAGATGTTATCTCAAAAGAAAATCTGATATGATCCAGTAATACAAACCTACAACATTTCGAAAGCCTCAACACAGGAACAAGGTTCAAACCACGACAAAATTCATCCTTTCTTCATTCAATCTGGTCTTGAAAAGCGCCGCCTTAACACCAAAATTAATGGGCCTCATTTCCCTTTAAAACATACGATTGCACCAACAAGAGAAGCCTCTTAATTAACACATTAACTCTCAGATATCCTTGACTTCCACACCCTAATCATTCACTGGTAAACCCCACTGGCGATGCAACACTAATTACTTCCATCAATTAGCCCCATGACAACAGAAAATCACTCAAGATGATTTCGCATTTCTGCTCAAGAGCAACAGCTACTCGTATTTTCACCTCGCTCCAGTTTGCCAAAACTCTACATCCTCCGCTAGTCCAAGTGAAGCCGAACCACCATCTCCATCTATAGTCACAAGGAATCCATCGCCACTGCCCGTAGCGATCGCTGTGTCCTTGAAACGCACAAAGCTCACGTCATCGATAAGAATCACCATCCATCAATTCAAACGAGATCACACACACAAAATACAGATCCGACAGATCCAGCTACAACTGGTATTCGATTGATCGTGACCATTTAAAGCAAAGACTCAGTTCTCTGACATTGGCTTAGATTTTCAAAGATATCCACAAACAGCAGCACATCTTAAGGACGTCACACGAGCAAGCAATACAGCAGCTCCCAGCACTGCACAACTGCTGCTGCAGTGTGAGTAGTTAAAGACCCAATTACCATGACCGATTGATTGGTGTATCTATGTGTGTTTCATGTATCCACCTCCTCACCTCGAAACGCATTGCGTTCCGAATCGGAACAACGCAAACAGAAATAGATAGAATTGTTGCTGCTGCTGCTGCAGCGAACTGCATACAAAAAATGCAGCGGCAGTGTCAACATGAATACGTAAATGGCTGTCGCGGTCCCGTCTACTGGTTTGTAGCGTTGCCAGTATTTTCAGAGGTAACACGCTTCAAGTTTGTTTTTTTAACAAAAGAATCGAGGAGGTTGAGTCACCACCACCATCGCTAGTGCGACGGCGCGGCGCACAGCCGTTTCAAGAATTTTCAAAGTCATCCAAATGGAGCGTCAAGTGCAACCACTATTCCCTCGTGTGTAATGCGCCTCTTTTGGTTGACATTAAGACAAGGTTCTATAGAGTGTATCTGTACAGATACTTGGATTTCAATTAATAATTCTTGAATTACCACGATAAGATATAATTGCAGTAAGCAATCATGAGCGCACAGTTTCCGATTCGAATATTGCTTGCTGTGTGGTATATTACTCTATAGCACCTAGTTTTCCATAATGCAGATCTCGGCTACCAAGAGAGGGAGAGCAAGGTCGACACGATCTGATTTTTATCCAAAGCAATGCAGTTTGTTGTTGTTGTTGGTGTAGTTGTAGTTGGAGGTAAATTGGAGGCGATTTGTTATTTTGGTTGGTTTGGTTCTCCATCAGTGGAGATGCGGTTTGATCTTGGACTACACGACTTGGCACGATTTTTTCACTTTTTCATTTCAGAGAGCGCGATTGAGATCAAGTGCAAGATTTGGCTTTGGTGACCTAGATTCTCTTTTACTCCTGCTAGAGGGGAAGGTAATCGATTGTACGTGGAATTGATTATGTTATTTGGTTTTTTAATTTTCTGTTTTTTTTTTTTTTACATCGATACAGTAGTGATTGGAATGTGTAACGAGAATTACATCAATTTTAAGAGAGAGTTAGGGTACAAGGCTTACGGATTAGGTGGATGAAGGCAGAGGTTTAAGAGGCTTTGTTTATAGTTAGTGCACAATATGAAAGCTGGGGGGTAATAGCACAGAGAGGTGCCCTGTCTTCTTTTTAATAAACCGGGACATAATGGAAGTATACCTTAGCTCCAGGCGTATGCGGTATGCCTTGTAGGTCTTGATATAACCTAAGACCAGCAAAGAATTCACAAGAGCAGCTAAGCCCTGCGGAGAAAAGGAGGAAAACCCATTAGCGAACAAGTTATCCGCCTGTCATAGAGATACCAAAGACAGTGAGGTAGGTTTCCGGAATTGTTTGAGTGACACTAACTACACTAACTTGCTGTGTGTTCTTTTTAACCTGTGCCCAGTGATGCCAGACTTTTCTTTTCCCAATTCAAATTTTTGGGGAAAGTTTTAATAAAATTCCCAATTTCCCAATCGCTTTTTCTACATTTCAATTCAATTAAAAAAATATGAAATTTTCCTTACGAGTTCCGAAATCAACTGAATTGCGTGTAATACAGAGTTTACACAACTGACACATTTGTCAGCAATTATGACAGTTGATTTCAGTATCTAATAAACGGTCTTTGTAAGAACTTGTTCATTCTTTTCTGATAAAACGTCATAATTTAGTTGGCATTGTTCTTGTACAAAATTTGTTGCCATGATTTAAGTGTAAAAGAACAAATAAGGCACCTGATTTACAAAAGGTTCAGTCGCATTTTGGTTTTCCCCATTTTTAGAGCATTTTTCCCCATATTCTCCAACCAATGATATATTTCCCAAAATTGGGAAAATTCCCCATCGCTGCCTGTGCCCATTGCTCAATCTAAAAACATTTTGGGAAAAAAACAATTCTATTATTATTTACGTAACTGAGTGATTGTCAATAGATGGCGCCAGTAATAAGTGCTTGTCCATTTTGACGTAACAAAACGTCATGAACCAAACTTAAGCATATGGTTAACAGTACGTTTTGACACATTAGTGATTTTGTTTTGGCATGATACACTCTCGATTGTGTGAAAATGTCCGATTTTGTACAATATATAATCATTCATTTGGGGGATGTGTTCATTTTCTTCTTTCATTAAAAGAAAATTGCAGTTGAAACGCATCGCATCTTAAAATGAATTCTGTTGGTAACCTCAAGCAGAAATACCTCGAATAGTCGCAAATAAATGAACAATTGTACCCCGGAGTAATGTCAGAAATTTCTATTTTCTTTTTCATGAACCAGACTAAAGAAATTTTTTGGGCTATCAGGAGGGGAAATTTATTGTAAGCACTCCTTCCGAGAAGAATTGCAAAGAAGATTTCTCAAAAATTATCTGATTTGGGAGGTTACACGATCAGACTTAATATGGCGAACAAAATATGACAGCTGACATCGCAAAATCATTTTACAGATTTCAATCGGTATAGTTATCCAAATCGGTTCGTAATTGAAGTCAAGTCGAGTTGAATGGCTCGATGTTCTCTACTTTTTGCATTTACCCGTTTGGAGCAGTGACAGAAAGTTAAACAGAGACTTCACCCTCGATTTGACAACATTCACAACGATTGGCCCTTTCAAAAAAACTGAACTCTCAGACGAATTTTGACGGAGGATTTGCCCTGTCATAATGATTGGACGTTTGGAACCTAGGCAGGCTGTGCGCAGATTTCAATGAAAAACTTTAGTTAGCGGTGCACTTCCACTTTGAGAAGAAAACTGCTGAATTTGGGTCACGAAGAATCTACGTGTGATAAGATGATCAGAGTGAGAAACTATGCATTGACACCGCGTTACGGTTTGGGGCGGATCTTAAGCGAGTGAAGCGATTTTGTTTCTGAAAATGAGTAAGAGTGAACGCTTAGAAAAAATTTAGCTGATAGTAATGTCGCGTAACAAAAAACCACATATGGCAACACAGTCAGAAGCTGTCAAACGCACGAAGAAGTAGAGAGTGGCTCTACTCAGACGTTTAGATCGGGTTTACACTATTTACGATGAAAAGTGTTCGTAACATTCCGGATTGCCCCATAAGAGGCCATAGTTTCTACTCGATATGTCAAAGCTCGACCGTGCGAACGTGACATTCCTGAAAGTTTCATTACACGAAGAAAGGAAAGCAAATCAAAAACAAATTGACTTAGGAAACGTTAAACCATTAAAAATCGGGTAACCAACAAAGCAATTGAAGCCATGTTTAGACAATAAGGGGACTTGGGGGAATGCTCATGTCCCAATATAGTAAATAGGCGTTTGATGGAAGATGATATACTGGACGTACGACGTGATTTGGAACTGACTAACTATGTACACGAGTGAAGTCGAAAAGGATATCATATCTATCTTTTGTTTTATTCATCTTTATATTCTCTCTGTTTCTATTTCTTTTCTTACAAATAATTTTTCATTTATTGAATTTACGCTGTGCCAGCAACCTTACGGACACAGCCAACTTAAAATAAATGTTTTAAAAAAACTATGATTTACAAGTTTTTTCCGATAGTTTTTGCACTCACCAACTTAATACTCGTCATAGAAAATTCTGTAAGAAAAGAAGACAAAGAGAAGAAAAAGGTTAGTTCATCAAAAATCCATTACTTGAACGCATCCAATTCTAAATAAATCATCCTTCCATCATCATCATCAATCTCGAAACGAAAGCGCCCACTCAACATCCAACCAACCAACCAACCAACATTCATTCAATCAACATTCAGTCCAAACACACAATAAAAATCCATATAACAATATAAAGCCAATAAAAAAAAAAAACGAGTTCTATCAAACTTCAATAAACCGAAATAAAATCATTCACGGACAACGACAAACGTCGAGGAGTGTACGAGACTAGGTATCTCCATCCAACAGCGCAGAAAATAAACATCAAGTACGACACGAGACCGCCGGCGAAATCGCCCTGACACCGTCGAAGGTGTCTCTCACGCAAAAAAAAAAAGCAACTGCCTGCCTCACTCATGTAAATATGTAAAAATAAAAAAAATATATCGCGCGCATAATTAATTGCATAAATGAATTGCATTTAGCATAAGATCGCCATCCAAGTCCACCATAAAATTACAAAAATAAAATTGTGCACTCATACTCATGGATTCAATGGAGGGAAACCCCCTCGAGTGTAATTACTGACGAGCACACACACAAAGTAGAAGCTCAACCGATGACGACTTTAAACTCTGACTTTGTCCAAGGAATCGCATCCTTGACCCGGTTCTTAAGTCAACAATGTGCCTAAGAGAGTGTGAGTATGTGTAACTATAAGATTTGCGCGGCGCAGCTGTCAGCGCACTTGTTTTCCCACTTTTTTTTTTTTCCGCAAGTCGAGACACACTCGAGGGGAGGGGAGAGTAGGGTGGTCTGGCATAAGTCGAGTCGTCAAGCCAGATATTACGTGAGTGCATTAAGTGGTTTAGTAGGTAACCACGATGGTACGCAGTCGCAGACGAGAGTCATCTCGTACGAGTGCTGCATACACCTTCAGCGGTTGTGGTCTTTGGTGCTAATGTTAGAAGTAGATTTATGGTTGTTACGCTTGAATATAGCGGTAATGATTAGCCTTGTTTAAACACCATATAGTGCTGGCCATTCTGTCTGTACAGACATACAACAACTGCGACGACGACAACGACAACGACGATGAAGGCAATAAAATGGAAAATGTAAACGAATATTGTTTTCGAATTTCCATTTGGTGGCTGTTGGCCATCCGATCGAAGGTCGAGGTGACAATATAATGAAATTATTAATTGGCTTGTGGCCTCCTGTGTGCAGTAATGTAACACCGTTGCTACTGCTATTGAATGGGATATAACACTGTTGGGGACGACACGCCGCTAAGAGGGTGTGTTCTGCTGGCATAACAAAGTAGTGTTCTTCGACAGAAAACTGACAAGGGACTTTGGATTTTGTATGTTTCATTGTTCAGAAAGGATAGGAGATACATATGTATGTATGTACTCTTAAATTTTGTTGGGAAAAAATCAATAAGTATTGTGTATTGCTAGGAATCTAAATGGCGAGAGATGGGGTGCCACAAGAGACTACTATAGGGAGTCTCTCTTTTTATTAAGAAGAAATGTCAGCCGAACATGAAGACGACAGCAAATTAAATGTTGTTTGAACTCGCAGATTACAAAATTTGTTGACTAAAGTGAAGAGGTCGCTAGAATCGTTTGAAACTGTAGATACGACCGATTTAAACCAACAAAAGTGAGGTTATTTTGAAAGATTAAGATGAAAGGTATATAGCCAGCCACTCAGTGCAGTGAATCTGGTTGCTCAGGATAAGAAAATGCTTTACAGTCTGAGAGGCTAAAGAGAGCTAACAGAAGCGCAGAACAGTGAAGAAGCAAGCACGGCAACTGGAAAAGAGTTGGGGAAAGCTGAGGCACATTTTCAGAAATCGTACACGATATCGCGTAGGCGTTGCGGAGGTCCTAGGACCCACAAGCGGATGCAGGACATAGGTTAAATTTAAGCTTACGTACTTAGCGCCCTTAGTGGCCTAACGGTCTCTCAAGATTGCATTTGTAAGTCTGTTTAGTTCTAAATATGTATTTCCAACTGGTATGCTGGCTTCAAAGATACGAAAGCCACCAAAATCCATAACAATATTCTTTCTATCCAACCATACCTCTGCTAGAATGTATCTATATGTATGTTTGCCATCTCTGTGCATAATCATCCTTGGCTTTTGTTTGGTACCGGAACAAATGAAAACGCTTGAAAGACAAACCATCGGCTGATGATGCTACTGGCGATAATGAGCCATTCCATAAGTCTATTCTCTGCTCAGCAACCACTCCTTTCGCTTGTTTCGCCATCACCCTCGCATTCACCTTCGATTTAGCATTTTATATGTCTGTCTGTCTATCTCATGAGTATTTGAATGCACTCAGTTGCTCGCTGAATGCATCTTGTCATCTTTAACCATGAATTGGGTATTTAATGGTGAATGCAACTCGTTAAAGGATACAGGCTCTTACAGACAAAAAAAAAAAAAAGCTGCACCATGAAAGGAGATGATTCTGCTTCCTTACCTTCAACGGATTCCTTCTTTTTTTTGCTTTGCTTTCTTATTGAAAACTTGAAGTGGTGGTGGTGGATGGAAAGGTCATCTAGATCAACTTTCTATATTCGTTCTTGTGCACTTGTTTCGCTTTTACTTAGTTGTTTTTCCTTTATTTCTGTTTTTTTTTCGTCGTGCGTTAATCATTTATTTGCCCTTGGTGGAGAAGAAGGAAAATTGGTGAATCGGTAATTGGAGAAGGAAGAATAATAACCTTGAAGTCCGATAAGGATGATGATGTTGTTGATGTTGATGGCCAAGCAGCAGCAGCAGCAGATGGTAGAGTAGTTGAAGAGGTCTGTGTTCTTGTTTTTTTTTTCCTCCTTCTTCTAAGATGGATATGGAACGTAATTGGATGTGTTTTCGTCTCTTTTAATTTGGCATTTATTTTGCTTTACTGTTTTTCTTGTTGTTTTGTTATCGAAAAGGGCATACGGATGCTAAGCTGATATGATTTAATTTCGTTGTTTGGTTACAACTGTATAAGGTGCTCTAATCAATTATTCAATATTGGGGAGAGTTTTTCGCCTCAATAGAGTTGGGTCGATGTTTAAGGATGCAGGAGTCTATTTGAGAAACTTCTTCAAGTACGGAACCAAGTACAAGCTGTCAAGAAGAAAGGACAACCAACACCAACGAATTGGACAGAACATCACAGTAGGCAGCTACAGCTTCAGGTAAAAAGGAACTTTGTCAACCTTGGCTCTGCTATTAAGTCTGAAATCAGAGCAGAAATCATGTGAAGAATAACTCTTGCCAGCTGCTGTTTTTCCGGGCTAATACGGCAACAGTAAAGACCAAGAACTAAGGAGACTCTGCAGTCTCCAACGCAGTACATTCCAGTCCTATTTTACTGCATTGAAACATGAACATTCAAAGCGGATAAAGATATCCTTCGTCGAGAGAAAAGTTCATCGTATGACGTTCGGTCGCGTTTGGACGAGTTTTGGAGGAGAAGATTGGACAAAAAACTGCGTCCAATACGCAGAGATGGCTACGACATCTAGTTGAGACACATTTTATTAGAATCATCTAGGTTTCGAACCACAACGCCTAAAAGTATACTCATTTTTGTATCGTAATTTAACTTACAGACTGCTTTTGGTCTTGCATAATAAGCGAGAAATAAAGACTATTCGAAGCAATGCAAGGCAATCTTTAATTGTCCAGGAAAACTGATAAACTCCACGGATCACGTCGTTTTATTCGTCTCATGAGTCAAAGCTTCCCAAATATGCTCTATGCGTTATCGACAGTAAAACATTGAACACTTGCCAATGAACAGAGAAACTTAATGAGCAAATATGGACTGAGCTCTTCAAAGTGGTGTCAGAAGTGGACTATAGTATCATCCAGCTTCAAATTGGTGTCAGAAGTGGATTATTCGCTGTGAAACACCTTTTTAAATATTTAAAGCTGTATTTAGTGCCCCGTTGAAATAGGTGTCCCTATTTAATTTTCGTTGAGTCTTTTTTATCTACTTCCTCACCAAATAAAAACCTTTTTTTCTTTTGTTTGAAAGTATCCACTTCTGACACCGGCAAAGATCTATCGTCCTTTAAAAGTGTTTAGAGCAACACCAATTGATTTAAGAAAAGATTGATCTTCAGCAAATAAACAGACTTCACTCCATTTAAGACTCTTTTTTATTTCCTCTAAAAAATTAAGTAGCAGGAAAGAAGCCTCATATTGGTGTCAGAAGTGTAAATTGACTTTGTCTTCCCTCAAATATACTCATCGCTTCATTTGTTCGTTCGCACCCTGTTAACAAGTTAAGCTTCTCGTTACCACAGTTGAAAACAAACTACAGTAATAGTAATTGCACATAAAAAAAGGAAAACCTAATTAAAATCTAGCACAAGGATACACTAGGATAAGAGAAAATCCCCCTTTTCTACCTCATTTTTTTTATTTTTTCGTTGGATCCTACTGCAATGACAAAATCATGCACACATCAAGTGGAGTCAAACGTCTGCATGACCTTCTGCTTTGACAAATTCTCTCCTCATCTCTCTCTGTTGTTTTACATATCAACATCATCTCCGCACATCCTGATGCTCCCCACTATGCCACTGCTCAAATGCAATGTCCTTCCTCTGACATGGTCCCTCTGTGGTTTGGTAATAACACCAACAACAGCTGCTGTGTAGCACCTTCTATACAAAAGGAGGATAGTGACAACAATAAAAAAAAAACTAGGTGGGTACCAAACTAAAGGATAGAGTTGGTAGTTGGTAATCCCCATACAGCAAATGAGTAAATGGGACCAAAGCCAGTGGGTGGTGGTGGTGGTGGTTGCTTCGTTGGAGACGACAAAAAAGCTTTCTCTCGCTCATCATGGGGTAGAGTAGTAGTTGCCGTACTAATGTGTGTGCATCGCACACATGCTACCGGGATTAGTTCCAATAGCTTGTTCTTTTCGAAAGATATATAGAACAACGACGAAGAGTGTTTATCCGCCCGCTTGCCACCCATATTGGCAGGATTGTCAGGGTTCTTTGCTGCTACACAGAATTGATGCCAAAGTTCTGAGATTGGTTTCTGAAGATGGCCTTTGCTTTTAAAGACGAGACGAGACGAGAAAGCCAAACGGGACGAAGTACAGAGAACACAGGATGACAATCAGGTGTTTCATGATATATGGATTTATGAAGGATACCACTTTGTAGCATGGCGATTGTCATTCCAAGGTAATTTAGATAACTTATAACATTGTAAGCCATAAACAAGGAATTGGTTTTAAGGGGTGACTATAACAGATGATTGGCTATTGAGCTATTGTGTGTGTGTGTGTGTTGGTGGGTTTGTGTCCTTGAAGGTTATGCATGCATATACCAAGGGTTGTTTCACTTAACTGAAGAGATTGAGGTAATATTGACCAAAGAGAAGACAGACTAAAAGACTTTGAAGAAGAATTTCCACAGACTTCTGTGGTGTGTTCGTGCTTGGAGGCATTTTCGTTTAAATTGTCTTAAACACCCTGTAGCGAGTGGTTTCTTAAAAGCCACGTCTGATATAAAATAAGTAAGTGTACATGTACCCCCCCTGTGAACGCATGAACGTGGGTACAGTGAGAGACAGTTTACGTCGAGTTCAGGGGTAGATTGGGGGTATGTTTTAGGGCGCCAAATGGAAGTGGCATTTTGGTGTTAGAAGTGGATGTCTGCAAAAAGAATTAGGGAAACAAATTCTTCAACTCTTGCCAGCATTAAATGTCTTAATTCGCTACTGTCATTCAAACAGTCAAATGCGTGCATAAGACAGTGAAGGCAGCACACTCATTAAGCACCAATTTCTAGTGTCCGAAGTGTAGGCTTGAATACGGAAGAATAGGATGAATTTTCAATTGACAGGTAAAGAACATAAGTCGGTTATGATATATAAAGTTGTTTAAAAAACGACCTTACCACGTTGCCCAAAATGCGTACATTAAAGCATTAAAGCAGCAACGCAATGTAGTATAAGGTTTTGGTGTCAGAAGTGTAGATGTTCAAAAGGAAGGAATAGGATGAATTCTCTATTTGCCTTCTTTGTAAGTGATAGCAGTGGTTCATACATAGTCAAGCTACTTAAAGACAGACTTTCGCAAAAAGCACTAAATTTCAATTAAAGTAGTTTAGGTGTCAGAAGTGTAAAATTAGATTGAGAAGTACACTTCTTTTAAAGATGCATACGTGGGCTATAAAATGTTGGTCATAAACAAAGGATGAAAGAGATAATGTATGTCAAGAAGGATTACTTTTTTTTTTTTTAATTGGTGTCAGAAGTGGGACATAACATTGCAAGATTTGGAAGTTAGAACTTGTCTACGAACTAGAAAAATCCTGTATAAGTCAAGGAACTAAAGCTTTATTTCATTTTGAAAGCAGGTACATTTTTGCAGGTCAACGCGCATTCGATTTGCCCAATACGGTGTCCGAAGTGGGACAGTATTTCTCAATACGATTAAGTATTTTGGTGCCCATACCTTTCAAAAGACTTCTTTAGAGGATACATGTTTAGTAAAAAAATAGCTTTATTTCGCCTTTTTTATTTGAAACCCCAGCTCCACCCCTGAACCTGCCCCCGTCCATTATCATCTAGTCGAAGTATGACTATGCCAAGGGAAAAAGAATGCGGCTAATATGAGTTAAAAAAAAAATAATAGAAACAACAAAACCTCACCACGAACAATGCACAGAAAGGGTGGCAATAAGCAAATAAAATGAGAAAGTATCCTCCTCCAAGAAAAAGAAGCTGAGGTAAGTATAATTACCGAACAGAGATGCCTACTACCATCAATCTCTCACACCCAATCTTAAACCATCCTCAACAACTGCAGAACCTCACTATAGCCTCGGTCACACTACCTCGAAGAGTGTAAACCGCTTGCGTCAGTGTGTATGCCTCAAGTCCTTCAAGGATATGGTGATGACTTAGGGATATCTGATAAAAAAAAAAAAACTAGAACACTACCATCATCGCTGGAATGAGAAGGCAACAATTTCTTTTGCCTTCCTAACATACATGCCAATATAAAGTTACAACCAAGGTTACACTAATACACTCGCAGTTAGTTGGATATACTACATTTGTCCTTCAGTTGTTGGTATATGTGTGTGTACTTATTTTGTTTTATTGAGGTGCATCAACTGTGTACTGTAACTAATTTTTTTTTTTTTCACTTGTCGATGGAGTCTGAGTGTAGGAAGCCACACCACCACGTGGCTTTTTAGTATAATTACAAAATAGAAGGATATAGATACTTAGGCAAAGACAAAGTCGGTCCATTAAGAGGAAAAAAAAGCGAAGCGAAAGAAAAAGGAAAACAATAAATGGCCTAATAACTTTTAAATAGCCATGACATAGAAACCGCTCTTTTGTTTCGCGTATCTCATGGCGAACTGGATTATATCCAAAAAAAGAGGACATTATTTTCGCCAGGACTTTGTGGTAGGGAAGAGGTTCGTTTTTGTTAAGTAGAATCTTGCTGAAAGAAGTTAAGGGGTTTAGTTCAAGATAGGGTCAGTGAATTATGAGTACTTCAACGGTGGTGATAAAAATGAATTAACGCACGATGGACTAGTTTTTAAGTGAGACTGATGGCTGCTTTGAAGGAACTACTACACAGTTCGGTAGATACTCCACTTGGAGGCCACAAGACGTGCAGGAAAACGTTTGAATCTTGCTTCCAAGAAGGTCTCATTGGTATCGAAGAAAAAAGACAATTCCCTTCCCAATATGCAGTAAACTGTGCATCTCTGCATGTGGAAAAGATGCATGAGAGAGGAACAATTTCACGACATGCATTGTATTGGTGCACCAAATTCGGATATACTAAGATTTTTGACCGAAAGTTTACTGTCAAGTGGAAATGTCTCTCCATGCTATTATATGCAGAAAATGTTAAATGCGTCTCTGCATGGGTATCTGCAGAAATATCGCTTCGATAGGACATGCGTTGCTCGTCTACTCCAATGAGGGCACTGCCTATGAAGGGCATGTAAAACTAGAGATATCTTGTATTGTCATATCTTGCAGCGCTGCATGCGTTGTGTCAAGCATCTTTATTTGCTCAAGTTGGAGAATTCAGAAGCTTTGATGAACTGAATTGCGAGTATATAAGGAAATAGGACAGCCATGTTTGTTTTTGATTTTACGGTTTGAGGCTCTGGTATTGGATGGTGTTTGAACTAAATAGTTAAGCGGAACAGCAGATGCAACGCAGTGTTGTTACTGTCTCTATAAGAGCCACAGATTGCAGTGTCACTTAAGACAGCGTATTGCTATAAAGGTTCTTGATGAAATTGACAGGTTTGTCGAGATTTGACCTAGCTCAGTTGAGAGTAATCGGTGACTATGCTGAAAATTTTATGAGCATCTGCATCCTGAAGAGTCATGCTAAATACAATTCTTTTAGTAACAACAAAGTCTTAAGCGAGAACACACAGTACAATAGAGGATCTGGCCCTGACAATGTGAGAGTTCAGGTTATTCACCAGATGTTTCTCCAGATCAAAAAGCATTCTATGAAGACCTAGCCTTTGACTCAATATAGTGTCACCCATGCAAATACGTCTGTTTTCCTAATATTGAATCTGATCATAGTCCAGTCATAAGCACAAGAAAAGTCGACTATAAACTTGCACTGTAGCGGAAGTTCTGGTGGTCTGTCAGATTTTGACCGAAGCAAGTCCTGAACATAAAGAAAGTCGACTTTAAACAATCTGTTGGTTCATTTTAAAAATCCATTGACAGACTGATTCACTCCATGATATGGGTATCAAGACAGGGCTACTATATAGAGGGTCATCTAGCAGCGCAAGACGTATTCTGGAAAATTTTCGTGACCAGGCATTTGTTCATGCAACTACGCAAAAGGACCTCCGATTTCCTAGCTGCTACATAGGCTAAGAATGTTCTCATTATACAGGGTGCTCCATCTTTTAGTTTAAATTGAATAACTTTGACATTTATCAACCTTTTGACAGGAGACAAAGTTAGTTCAGTACAATTTTAGCCATAATGACGTTTTTCATTGAAAATAATCGTTCAGTTGTGTTAACTCAACGAAAAAATCGTTGCCAACTAGCACCATCAGACTAATCGTCGTTTAGTGTCAAATTTTGCTGAGCATTGGACAGTGGGAGATCGTAGACATGCCTTTCATCAAAGCCCAAGACATCTCAATAAACTGCTTGACGCGGTAAGGGAAAGTGTGGCAGAGAACCCTCATGTGTCGTCAAGGGAACAATCTTGCGCCGAATTTTGAAGTATAATTTGTTGCGTTAACCAGTGTTCAAAGGAGAAGAAGATTTCATACGTATTTTTGTGCGAATGTGGACACAAAGAGATGGAAGATCTCGCAGTGTTTTTTTCCTGTGACTGTTTGCTTTTGATTTATCGGAGAATCGCCAACAGAGAGGAAGTGACGTTGCTATCAGTAAGCCAAATGGTTCGACTCTCACTGCCAACTATGGGGCGTGATATGCCAGCTATGAAACTGGTATTCTTGTGACAGACATGTGGTATAGAACGGTATCAATTACAGGATTCTGATCCCACTTAAGCTGAAGCTTTATATGGAATAGGAATCTCAAATTGAAGAGTTTCATGAATACGTTCATAAAGCGTAGAAAGATTTAAAGCTCTTTTCCTTCTCTAGGCTATTTGTTACATCGCCGAACCAAGCAGTGAACATGTGGATTTCACAGGAGATGGCAACACATCTCCATGGGCCTCAGATATAGGAAGTCTCACTTCCTTTGGGTGTCCAACAATATAATCCAAATCAGCAAAAAGCACTCACAGGCGGCTAAGAACTACTTTAAGAAAACAAACACATTACACCCGTAATTTTTCTTTCGTTTTAAGTAAAAGAAACAATTAGATTCTGCAATTGCGCTATTTTTAGACGCGTTCAGGTACTCATGTACTAAAAAGCCAACGCTGCCGGCCGCTAATTAAGCTCTCTCTATTCTTAATGTTTTCAAATGAACATTGCGCTCAATTAGACAGATGCGTTTAGTGATGTGACTTCCGAGTATTCTTCCCATCCGGTATCTTAATTCACTCGCCCACCGTCGAAAACTTAATTAAAAATTAAAATGCTTTTAGAACAAATCAATATTTATGTAGATCTGCAGAGATACAATACAAAAACCCATTTCACATCAAAGGTTCAAATTTTTGACACACACACACACACACACAATCCTTTTCATCAAGAATCCACCCTCAAGGTGACTATAAAACCAGGCATCCCATCATGACACTAAACAAACATAAAATCTGTTGATGAAATCGAAAGTCTATTTCGAAGGTCTGTGTGCGATTAGGAAACAACATAAAAATTTAGAATAGCCCCTACCTTAGCCAAGAATACATTTCAACACTTAATCCTCAATCGTATCCAAAGAGAAAAATACTTTTTTTAAATAGCTTCCAACACTTTTCATTAACTCCACATTAGAGGCACGAAATACAAAATAGAAAAAAAACTTAAAACGACATCATCATTGGTCGGTAATACCTTGGCCCAAATTGACTCATAGAGAAGAAGAAGCACTCGCGTAACCACAAAACTGTCGCACTCTTGTAAAAACAGATACAAATAACAAAAACATTTCTCTCTCTACACCATTTCGGCCAGAACATGGCTTCTTGCCAAAAAAAAAACCGAAACACAAAAACCCGACACGAAACGAATTTCTTCGACTCAACAATGACAATGATGGCCTAAACTAAACACACCACACATCCAGCAGCAGCAGCAGATACTTAGATACTCACTAGGTCGTCGTCGTCGTCGTGTAAGAAAAAAAAATTGCGCGCCGCGAGTATCTATAAAAGAAAACAGTATTTTTTTTTTTTCGCTTTTTTGGTTTTTTAGCTCAAAGGACGGCGGGCTAAAAAGGTTCGTGAGGTAACGTGACACCGGCTTGTTTGCCCCCCATAGTCGTAGCACATCACCTTTTCACTTTCTTCAGAAAGATAGATTTTTTTTTTACGTAAGTAGAGTACAATGAAGTTGAGCTAATAGAGTCGCTTTGGTGCTCAAGACTTTACGGCGCGCGCGAAGAAATACACGTGTATGTGTGGCAGAGTACTATACCGACTAGGTGGTACACAAAGGCTTGGACAAAAGATGATATATGTATGTATCTATGGCCTTTATTAAGAGTACATTTGGCTAAAAGCCAACAAAACAAAAGAAAAAACGAAACACAAACTAAGTGGACACAATTCCCTTCAACGAGAATTTGTATCTGCCTGAAGGAAAGTATCTCTACCACACCAGAGGAGAACTTATGAGCCACTACTGGTCGGCATAGTATCTCACCTCTCTGATGGCAGAAACCAAAAGCAAAAACCGAAACAGAAGCATTTTTGAAGAAGAAAAGCTCTCTTCATCGCCAGTCTCGTCGTCCAACTTAACTTTTCCAAGAACATACGAGCGCGGACTTTTCTTCTCTGGTACAAAAGTATCTGCTGCTGCTACTTCTGCTGCTGCTGCTGCTTTGGTTGGCTGGTAGATACTCTACTCCTGTGTGCACCCCAAATGGCTTTTTTTTTCGTTTTGTTTCGTCTAATTATAGAACAGAGCTCCAAAAGAGAATCTCTCTTGATGTGAGAGCACATGCGCGTTGCGCCATGCATTTGCGACGACAAAACACCACCAAAACCAGCAGAGAAGCAGCATCGACAGTAGTACCATCGTCCAAAGAATGGTATATAGATAGACTCGGGGTGGCTTACTGGCAGTGGAGGAGGTGAAGGTGCGGAAACATCAAGTCTTGTAGACTTGAATTCTAAATATACAAACAATGCGGTTCATGTGGCAGCGGTAACGAAAAATTTCCTTCTTCCGATATTTGTAGAGCTCTTGTCGAATTTGTATTGAATTTATCGATGAGCAGGAGGGAAAGTGTTTTTTTTTTTCCTGAATTCGTTACGAAGAATTTGGGGGTTTGGCCTGCTGAGGGGGTGAGTGTGAAAGGTAGGCCTTTTGTTCTTTTTTACATGTGAGTACGTGGAATACTACCTTCTTATTCTGCTAGACGAAGGCGATTTATGACGAGGGAATGCATGAGCTTTTCTACTTTTATTTCGAGGGGATTTTCGAGTGAAAATAAAGATTTTTTAGATAGATGAAGGTGTCTTTTGATGACTTCATCGTCAAAAAATGGATTTGATGGGGAAGACTGCATTTTGGTGCGCAAAATTAAAAAAAGGAATTTATTCAGGGTAATTTTGTAGACTGGGAAGACACTGTAAGATCGCTTTTCCCCCCAGTCTTACTCGTCTCATTACTAAACATAAATTGGGATTTTCTACTCCAAAAACAATTCAATTTAAGTGTCAGAAGTGGCCGGAAACTTTATTTTCTATAGCGACAACCGTTAATGGTGGCAATTTCTGAAAAGGTTATGAAAAAATCAACCAGAAACATTACTTTTATACAAGTCCATGTTCAGATTAGGAAAATATACACATAAGTATCGAAGAGCTAAAAGATAGCATTTTACATAAACGAACAATACTTAAACAAAAACAATCTCGACCTCTAAGAGATACAACAAATGGAAGCTAAGTAGATTCCAGATTTGATGTCAGAAGTGGAGAGCGCAATACCATAGACGATCTAACTTAGACAGTCAACTTTGAGTCGTTTGACAGCTTCGCTCACCCATTACCGAATCTGTATTTTGGCGTTTCGGCAAAATTAAATGAAACCTCACTCACACAAATGCAGTTTTGGGCAGATCTGTTGACAGTACAAGGGTGTTTCTTGTTTCACATTTAGTCAAACGCAGGCTCACAGGGTGGCTACATTCAGTTGACTTAAAGGACTGACAACCTTTTTTTTTATGCACCAGAGGGCTAGCTTATTGAAATACTATATCATCGAGTTTGTAGAAAAAAACCTAAGGAAAATCAAGATTTATGTACATTCTCCTGGTTATAGATTATACATTCAGAACTGCCTAAGTCTTATGAATGCACTCGAAAAGTAAATTAAGCATTAGGTGTCAGAAGTGGAGATGCACACTTCAGCCTTATTTTAAAATTTGATTGGTTTTTTTCTGAAGACAATTATTTGACTCATGTCAGAAGAGAACGCCTTTTGGACCCCTAGTTCAAAAAGAGATAATCATAAAGCTTCTAACAATGTTGAACTCTTCCCCAGGTGATAGACTGTACATGCTGAGCTGAACAAGATATATTAATGCAGGACAAGTAGATGATAGATTGGGTGTCAGAAGTGGGCAGTAGAATAATGTTAACTCAAAATCTTTCTTTGAATTGAATGCGCCCATTTGAAGTGTCCCATGCAGAATCGACTTGGAATGCTAGTGGAATTTTACTTCTGACATAAATTTTTGGAACAATGTTCCATACAACAAACAACAAGGGATGCCACTTCTGACACCAACAAACGATGTCATTTATGGGATTTAAAAAAGGCTAGCTCCTAATGAAGTGTCAGTCTTAAGAGAAGATGAATTGAGGTATTCTTTTGAACTTTCTAAGTCCTGCTTTGTAGTCTATATTTTTTCCTGCACATTCAACGATTATTGGCAAACAAAACAAATACGAGTAACTTGTTTAATATTGTTCAGTTTAAAACTAAAGCTAACATTCAAGTGGTCAAACATTTTCACATAATAGGGGCACCGGGAATAAGACCTTAATGTAATCTGTGAATTGAATGAGCTCTGCTTTAATCTTACTTCTAAAGGAGCCATTTTGAAATGCATCTCTTTCCAAACAATCTTTCAAATCCGATTTAAACCCCAATATCCGGTGGTGGTTTGGGTGTTATTAAGAATCATAGTAACTTGCAGCAGACATGCAATAATGGTGTTAAAGTCCAATTTCATCTCAATTAGTGGTACAGTCAAACTCGGATGATTAGAACTCTTAATATCAGAAAATCTAAGCGAAATCGATGTTTGTTTCCCTCTAGATAGTTGTATTCCTTATATCCTTCCTTATACTTAAAAAATAAGAATCGACATCAGTTAACGAGTGAGTAAAATCCATACGGTAACAATAGACGAGTTCCCATTGAAAATTGTACTAGTAAAATTCTACTACAATGCCTGACAAATGTCAAAAGTATCAATTTTTGTGAGCGAAGTTATTGTTTATTTTTCCTCTTCGGAGTCAGAGGATGATCAATAAATTAATCCAACGAAGACGTTCAAGGGATAAGCGCTAGAATACTTTTGCATCAGACAGATTTGTCGCTAACCAAGCTAGCGGCCTCTTGAACACAATCAATGTCATCCCGGTGCAAAAGTGTTCTGGTAGCTAGATTAGCGAAGTCAGCTCGTCAACACAAACCCTGCCGAATAGTACTAGATTACTAATAACAGAATGTCACTTTTCGATACTCGATACTCGATCTTTGGCGGTCATGCCAAATCGACATATATGAGACACGTATTACTCGATACTCATGTGGTAATTCGACCCCAAGCCTCACGTAGTAGAGTTTCGGACATTCTTTCTCAATAATGTCACTTCTTTGAAGGCTTTATCTTTGCATGGGAATCTTATGATTGTTTGATGTGATCTCCAACTGGTCTGGCTCAAAAATCTTGTTCAAAAACTACTAAATTCAGGCAGACAATTCAAATGGGACTCTACTGTGCACATTATAAATAGTTTAATAGACAAAAATTGCTTACAACTCTCAGCAAATTCAAGCATCTTACCTGAAAAATAAAGAAAAAATTGCATTAGATTGGAATTTTATACAAGTTATGTAAATTTGAAAGGTCAGACGATGTGAAATTAGAAAATTGTAAGCAGTGTTGACCTTTTAGGCCGGATAAAAAGGTATTTACTGTACAAATCCAGCTCGCATTGGAGACGGGAGACTTAAAAATGTATTGCGTATATATGCAGACGTTAATAAAGGGTTTAACAGCTAAATTCGACGACTGCATCCCTCGGGCTGTGATTCCCCTATTTACCATCACAGCATCACCCTCGTTCTGTTAAACATTCGAGAGTACAGTTGTTAATCAAAATTCCATTAAAAGACATACCCTCCGACACTGTGCAGATGAATTTATCTGGTGTTTTTTTAACATCCCCCAAAAAAGATACAAAAACAAAAACCTCTGAGCTCTGACCATCACGAAACCATCCACATCTCAATGTCAGGTCAGGCTAACCATCCAACAACCATCATCCCCCCAGCAAGCACCACGCGAGCATATAAAATGTTGATTCTACTTTTCATCCCACATGATGGCATATGGGACAGATTTTGTTTTTCGTGAACAGAATCACGTCCGGTGTGTTGTACCTCCTCTTCCTCCGTTGTTAAGTCCAGGCACACAAAACTGAGCGTGGAAACGGTCGCTCTGCAAAAATTCTGATCATGCGGTGGCGAAGATTAAATGGAATTAGTATCTTCTTTTTTTTTTTTTTGCTGCTGTTTTGTCTTTTAGAAAAAATATATTCAACAGATGCAGATTAAGTTCAAGTGTTTTGTTGTATCTGATTAAGTGTTGCACGGCGCGACACAAGTCACAACAGAACAATTGAATCCACCAGACGTTTGTTGGTTATGTGATATGATTGCATTTTATAGTTTCTTTGTCCGCGATGGCAGATTAGTGAAGATACGAGGTGTCTAATGACTGTTTCAAGGTGAAAGATATTCAAATGCAGGTACACGGATGCTGGAGATGACTAAAATTAGAAACTCGCGTGTGAAGCTTTGAATATAATTTTGATCCTCAGAGATCTCATGTGAATGTCTAACAAGAAGGAACATTTCCTCGTGCGAGCTATTCGATTTCAGTGGTGAAGCAATGTTCCAACATCTTGGCGGACAGATGTAGTAAAAGAAGACAAGGAAATTGGAAACGCAGGAAGACGTACATATGAATGTGAGTATGAGCACCGAAATAAAATGCAAACGACACTATTTGAGAGACAGTTTGTAGCCAAGGATTGACTACAAGAGCTCAATGGTTGAAATGATCTCCAATAGCAGTTTCCAGGACGGCAAAATTTGAAGATATAATTCGTCGGAACACTCTAGACGAGACCGAGACAATGCTTCAAATTCAAACACAATACAGAACTGCATCGGAACGACCTTCTTGGTAACTAATGTCAGCTTCATTTGAGCTCGGAATCTGGCCAAATGACCACAATCGCCGGTCCTTTCATTCAAACTGATGACACTACCTTCATGTATCTGGGACATTGGTACAAGGAGGCAATCTGAGGAGTAGCCTATCTGTCACAGTTCACGAACTGGTCAGTTTTCCCAGTGAGCATGTAAGCTGTAAGAATCACGGTAGTGACAGACTGTCTGTACCTCTTGACTTGGGTCTATAGGACGAAATCAGATCCTTTAGACCAAGAGTGATGGCGGTGTACTCAGGAGGTCCACCAGCTCAACGCTGCCTAAGTCCTCCAGTTCTGAGAAGAAATTACTATCAAAAGTTCTCATTCTTCTGGTGGATAGACAGGATAGTCGCAATAAACAAGAACTAGTCCATAGCCTTGAGAGTCCCTATGCGTGATTGATTTCTTCTTGCTAGCACCCTGGCCGTTGCACAGTCTCTGTTTGCTCGACCAATGGTTTCATCTTCTAACTTCTTTAGTAAGGAGCTGATTGGGGCTATTACAAAAGGAAGGAAGTCGACTTTTTCTAGCGATCTCGTCAGCCTTTTGGTTTCCTTTGATATCCATGTACCATGGTACCCAACTCAGGGTCACCGCCTTGGCTCTGGATATCAAAAGTGATTTGCTGGTTCTCAAAATGATTGATCCAAATACGCCAGAGTCCAGAGCCTTAATGGCTGCCTGGGTGTCTATATAGACAGTGATCGTCATTCCACAGGGTGTATCATGACTGATTCCTCGGCTTGAACGACGTTGCAGTCGTCATTCATTCTAAAGAGTGGTTTAGTCCCAAGTCTCCGGCCCCCGTACCAATGTCCATCGTAAAACCATCGGTGTAGAACCGAACTCTTTTTCTTCTTAGCATCGAGCTCATGGAATCAGTTTCTGTCTATCCACTTGTAGAGTGGAAGCATGGCTTCCATTGCCTCTGTCGGTGTTGTTCTTATTGATCTCATGATTCCGATGCACGCCGCATCTGGAGAGCTAGCTCAACGCCGCCGATAGTTAGAAGTCTGAAGGTAGGCATTAATCACTTCTTAAAGAAAAGAACAACATCCGTCTTGAAGGGTTCACTCCCAGTCGTTTGCTGCTGCCCCAGTCATCCACTAGCTGTAGTGCAAAGTTCAGCCTTTCAGTTAAGACTGGAGAAAAACCAGTATAACCACATCGCAAGTCACGAGATTTTTCATCCAACTCATTTGACAGCAGGCACAGCTCAAATGTATCGGTCTATAGATCCAATGACCAGAGTTTAAAGCTCTGAAATGCTTTAATTCCTTTGAGCCTTCACACTTGCTAATGACCAACCTCTCCTTCAACTATGAATGACTGTCGTTTCCAGTAACCAACATAAAGTTAAGTGCCAAGTCTTCGAAAGTATTCCTAAAAAACGCGCGCCTATGATGAGCATCATTTAAACGGTCATAAACTACAAAGTACCATTGTTTCCGCTTCTTCCACGACCACGACCACGATAACCACTTAACTTCTTTTTCTCTGCAAATGATTCTATTACTTAGATTAATAGATACAACAAAATACAGATAGAGATGCAGAGCGTGGCTTCTCCTACTTGAGAAAATTAACACCACGCACAATACCGCGGAAATATTACTTAACCGAGAGATGAAAACCAGGGCAAACGACAACGACATCGAAAGATGGAAGACGCTCAACTCAACACAAGTTTCCAAAGAAAGCTGCAAAATGAAAAAAATGGTTAACGTGGATCCGAGTATTGTAACGAAAATAAAACCATCCCAGGGAGGGAACTTGTACTCTTGCGAGACCAAAGACCATATTGTGCGTACAAAGTGGAGAGACTGTGTGTGCCGCATTAGTGCTGGGGCAATAAATTTCATTAGAGAGGTGGTCATGACGTACAACAACCACGACGACAACGACGACGGAGACTATTCCCATTTTATTTGTTCAATTCTGCCATGGAGTCTTCGGAGGAACACTGAAGAACCTGAAGAAATCATTTTCGTTTAACGATTTTGTTGTTGGTTCTCAAATTCAGGCCGACGACGATGATGATGTCGAAATTAGGGTGTGGACGCTTCCAGATCTCTAATCTATGTGTAGCTCGTGCGGTTCACCATCAGTCACTCTGTGGAATGGTGACACGCGGGTTTGGTCACCCTTATGGTTCTCGGGATTGTTTCTGTATGTGTGTTTGCAAAATGTGTGATGAAGCGAAACCAGAAACCATCAAAAGGCTTAGCACTCGCTGGCCAAACCTCAAATTCAGTGTTTTTTTTTTCTCTTCCTCCATAGAACCATCTGTTAGGTGTGTATTGTATCTATGTATCTGTTATGGTCGAACGAGATTATTTAACAACAAATGATGATGATGACAATTGTATCAAAGAGGTCCATAATTGTCTCTCTAGAGAGCGAGTGGAGGTACCAATTTAAACTAGAGAAGAGGTCAATGATGTGGTCCCCTCGATTATTGCATGTACACAACCAGAAGACACACAAGAGATGCCACAAGATAGAAAATTGAATGAACTTTTAGGGCACAAGGCAGTCAGCCAGCCAGCACACGTAACACAAAATGGGCGCCTCGACCAGTGGAAATCGAAAGTGAAGAAGTCAACATGAAATGGATGATGAAATCTTGTTGTTTTTTTCTTTTTTTTCGAAGTCCAATTCTTTCTTCTTATTTTTTGGAGACAACACAGAGAGGAGATACCATTGAGTACTGATATAGAAGAATACAAGTGCAAGAGGCCAAAAAAGGTTAACAATTTCAAACATCGCCGGCAATAAATGGTGCGATGGTGCAATGTATCTCGAGTATTTCATCATTTAAAAAAAAAAAAAATTAAATATCAATATGGAACCGGAATCAAGCCACTATCACTGTCTGAAGATGAACACAAAAGCAGCAGATGACCAATGAGTATAGAAGACAAGGAGGTGATTGCTTGGGTAAATTTTCTGAAGGTTATCGCCTACGCAGTTAGCAAAAGAGGAGTAGCGCACCTAAACTTTTTAGCTACTAAGTTGTTATTTATGAGAATTTTTTTTTGCAATGTGATAACCAGGAGGTCGACTAGCTTTTGGGTAAAATTAAGGGAAGATAATGAAGCATTTATGCAGCCTAATTGGTATTGGGTTGGCTTATAATTTGGTTTCGAAAGAGAATAGGTCTGTAGATTGTCTCTTGAGGCATCCCATCTCTTTTTGCAGAAGGGGAACCTCTTAATGGAGGTTTAGTGTAGAGGATCTCTAGAAGATGTTTAGAGCTTCAAATAAAGAGTCAAAAAGGATAAAGGAGAGAGAGAGACCTCTAAAAAATAGGTTCAGGTACGTAGGACTTTGAGGGCAAAATTTTTGACGATCTCCATTCAGTCCACGGAGCTCCATTGCTACAGCGAGAAAACTCCTGCTCCTTGGAGATCTTCGGTTTCAATCCACCTATTTCATGGTATATTGGGCTCTGAAATGGACAACCTTTCTCCTCGACGATTCACGGAATAAATGCCACCAGTTTCTGGTACTGCTAAAGAGCAGTCAGTATTTGAAGTTCTACAGAGCTCCCGGTGGTTACTACATCTTTGGCCATAACTTGTTGTCAAGCAACCAAACTCTGCAAGAACTTCGGAAGTCCTTACCAGGTGGGCCCAATCCAATATATGTATAGTTTGGACTAGGGGAAGCGGAGACTGTCATCCCTGACTATAGCGCCTGAACTCTTGTGCCCTCTCTTCTGTTAGGAAGGGCATGGACCAACAAGATAGACTTGAGTAATTATTATTTTCTGGGAGAAAGCAGTTGAGATCTGCCAGTTGCAGAAGTGAAACTTGACAAAGTGCTTAAGCCTTCGCCAAAGATACCTCATCCACCTCAAAGACTGGCTAGATCTGAGGATCAAACACTATTAGCATAAGATGCCACGAAAGCCAAGGCTAGGAATTGACCAATGTTACTCCGGTCAACTTAGAGAACTAGACACTCTCAACTGCGCAAATAGCTCATGTCTAAGATTCAGTGGAGCAACGGCAGCGTGTGGCCACATTTTTCCTGTTTACACTGCAAAACGAGGCTAGTATTTGTTTGAGCAGACAGTACTACTGTTGGATGGATTCACTTAAACTTCAAGGCAATCAGGCTCAAGAGCGGATTGAATGTGTCAATGCTCGAAAAGAGATCTTCGCCAAAAGAACATATTGTGCGAATGTTCTTTCGCAAAGTCTCAAGTTCGACGGAAATAGAGGCAAAAAATGCTGGTTTAAAACCAATTCCTCGACGCATTCCTCTACTTCGTGTTAGACATCGATGACGATCGATTCCATCAAGTTGACTTTAAGAGCACCGACAAGATCCCAGGGCATGATCACGAGAGCCCAAAGAAAGTCTATGTTCGCTTACCATTTCCTACTGCAGCGGACCATCCAACTTTACTTCCCTTACCAACGCCTCTGTTGACGCCAACACCATTAATGGAACCTAGTTCTGTCCAATCCCACTTCAGTTGGATTTAGTGAATGGACAAGCCTATCAAGTGTTAAAAGCAATCACCCTATTCGAACGAAAGGATACTAGATGTGGCATAAAGTCCTAAGCCAATCAGGTATCCTTAACTAACTTTCAATGGCGTGCTTGTCAATCGCTTTTACCCACATTCATTGCTTCCCTTTTAGTTATATCCTTGTGTGCTTACTCATCCTTAAACCCTTTTGACTCAGTTCAAAAAACTAAGACTAAATACAGTAAAACACTGAGATGGGAAAAAGTAAATCTATCTCGCCGCCCGTTATGATGATTTTTTCACTACTCTCTGCACTTCGATTTGAATTTTTCAAAAAAAAAGGAATCGAAAACGATTCTCGTTCTTTTTTAATCCAAATGACCAGCACAGCAGTCCAACTACTTCTAGGTACACACATCAAAAGTCCGTGAGGGGAAAAAAAAATTCTATTTCTGGACCGGGACTGGGGTGATCTACTTTATTGCGTTTTTTTCCTCCTCCTCGCTTTTATTTACCTCCAACAATGAGAGCAGCAGAAGAGCACACACACACCCTGGTCACTGGCCGTTTGTTCGCAAAATTATAATTCGCTTAAAGGCGCTTCGCTCCGGTCGCTACTTTGACGAGGACGACTGCGAGTGTGTACTGTACACTCGTCTGTTTGCACCCCGAGACAATAGAGTGGTCCTTTTGTTGGATTTTTGGATTTTCAAATGCAACTAGCGCAGGCGATTATGCGTCGCAATACAGTAGCAGCAATGCAATGCAGTGCTTTTGTTTATTGTTTGCCTGTGCCATGGGGGCAGGGAGAGAATTGACAGTCGATTTCTTCTTCACCATCGATTTGACTAGTTTCATCGGCGATTGATTGATTTTCGAATTATAAAAATGGAACACTGTTGCGCGAGGTGTCGCATGAGAGTGTGTGTGTTGTGGACTTTGCGTGGAATTATGTGGAACTATAGCACTTTGTCAATCGGATTTAGTGGAGAGCAGAGAGTTACACACTGTAAAGCCAAAAATAAACAGAATTTGACTTGAAAATCAAATTGCCACCGGAAATTGTATGTTGTTATGAGTGTTGGCGATGTATTTCCGGGATTAGTTTGTCACCAGGGGAATTATGAGTGGATTTTGGGCTGAAATCATAAAAAGGAGCTGCTATTTGAATGAAGCTAGAATAGTACTAGAGCACAATGTGTTGCTGAACGCGTTACAAGGAAATAGTAGGCGTGTTTTTTTGCTACCTCCGCAGGCAGTAGAGACCTGTTACTGAGTAGGAGAACTGCTGCCTAGGAATTCGGCAACATGTTGCGAGAAATGCTTTTTATTTACAGAAGTTGGCTGGCGTCACTCTGAAGTTTATTCGGTTCAAAGGGAGTGTTCGTAGTGATGACCCGAATATAAGAAATTTTGATTGGAGTAAATTTTGCAATTTAATTGATTAATTTTGGTCTAATTTTTAAGCAATTTAAGAAAATGAATATTCAGACGTAAGACAGTTGCTTTTTTAAAAGAAATTCTGATTTCAAGCGACAAATTTTTTTGTAATCTTTCCGTCTAACTCTTAATCGGAAAGACAAGTTTTACTGATCTATTTTTCGAATCACTGACAAAGATTGAAAATAAATAGAAGAAAAAAGCAAACAGCTGTCATTATTTTGACATTTTGATGAAGCTGTGAGTCTTGTATTTTAAGGCTTCAATCATTTTTGTTTCGTTAAAAGAAGAATTATCCATTTTGATATAGATTTGAGCAATCTAAGGGTTGAAAAAAGATCGTAAAAGAAACAAAAAGAGTTATAACTTATGAACATAGCCACGAACTAGTTTTTGACAACTAATGTCATAACAGCAAAGTCACACGTACCAACTTGGGGGTGTCCAAATGAACTGCCGGCTACGGAGATTGCAAAAAAGAAAACATGGCTATTGCAAGATGACAGGACACAGTGGGATATTTGACTACAAAAGATGGACACAATTTTCCACAGTCAATTTAAAGATCATTGATTTGGTTTGTTCGTATTCTCGAGTCAAGTTGAATAGCTTGTTTTGAATAGCTTGGCTTTTAGTACCACTTTCTATTTGTAGTACAATGCTTCATTCCTTAGGAATAAGAGGCTCTTCAAAATTGGACACATTGTGTTTGTGTCGCACCCTGTCAAGGTTGGACTCGATCTGGAACAAAAGCAATGAAGTACAAAGCTTATTCTTAATACTAGGTTCCTTAAGGACATAACTTTCAAACCTAGCCACTACCCCGTTGCTTTTCTATTGATTTTTGACACACAATGAATGCTATGAACTCGTAGTGTATTAGACAAAAACCGAGGAACCGAGTTAAGACTCCTGAGGAACCCCTTTCGGCACTTTGTTTTAAATGCTATAGCTTCACGTAGAGAGTTCTCTTCAGAAGAAGGTGAATCACATTCTGCATACCTTTTGACAAGAACTCGAGAGTTGAGACTGTTTGTGTCATAATGAAGAGGTATAACGTATTTAGGGACATAGAGACAGTTAGAGACGGATGGCTTGGTTTGGTAGCTGATTATGAGCTGTGGGTTTATGAATACCAGCGGCAAAGATGCACTCGTTGTAGTGGAAATAAGTCCGTATTTGTATTACGAGCACATCAAATATCCTCATTGAAACCTTAAATTTAACGAATTCTATAGATGATACCTTACTGACTTCTAAATTTATAGGCTTTTGCTTGGTTCTAAATTGTATGCTCAAATATCCCACTGTGCAGTACACATTGCCGCTCAAAAGTTTGTAGTCGACATTAAATGAAAACCACACACTTAGGCGCTTACGATGAAGGAGCTTACGATGAAGCTACAGAAATGATTGACAAAGAGGTATTCACCCAAAGGCAACTTCCTTAGGATTTAGAGCGCATTGCTGTTGCACAGAAGATGACAGTGAATAGTCTCCTCCAGCTCCTGCAGAAATCGTTTGAAGCGAGGCCCAATAAAGTTGCGTACCTCCCAATGACGGAGTATTCTAGAATGACAATTATGATGGTAGTATGGGACCTGTTTAGCTTAAGTAAGTTGTAGTAGCGCTTGAGGTCCAGCTTGGGCCAGATCAGCTTGGTAATAGAGCAAGAGGTACATTACTTCGATTAGTGGCGTTGATTTTTTTGATTAACAGTGCACATGTAGGAAGAGGCATGTGAAGATTCTCCTTTATTGGTTAGAATCGAAAAAATTGTGCCATGATGGGCGAGTTTGTCAGCCATACTTTGGCCCTGGATATCACTGTGTCGCGGCACCCATATTGAGATAGATTGTTCATCCAGAACGTAACTTTAGCGCGAAAGGGCACATGGTGATCAAGGCTATCTAAAAGTCTAAGTTATATTCCTAGAGAGCGACTAAACTATGCAACATATAACTGTAACATCACAAATCATCCGCCATCTTCAAAAAATACTAGCATTATCTACGTTTCCGCCCATTTTCCCTTCAAACTTTCTAATCTCATCGCCAATTCTTCCCAAACAGCACACACATTGCCATCTGTTTTTCTCAACCGCATGAGTGTACACAGTATGTACTGGGCTATGGAGAGCACAAAAATTTAGGTTAATAGGTACAAAGCGGCAGCCAGTACCTCTACTCACAATCTGCAAATAACGTCTGCTTCTTATCTACCCAGCAGCCTCCCTCACACTTGGCAAGACACAAAAACAAAAAAAATCTATCTAAAGCGAAGAAAATTTTTGCTCTAAATTTACTCATGCTTGCTTGCTCCGTGCGCGTTGCACTTAGAAGCGTTTTAAGACAGATGCAAAAAATTAAATAAAAAAAATCCAGTCCATCATCAGAGAGATTGCATAACGCGACGCGCAGATCATTGATTATCTGTTTTTCACATTTGGCGAGCGCACTGGAAAAGCTCCACAATGCGCAGAAAGATACAAACAGAGTTCTGATGGCCATTCCACTGTGTGTTCTTCTTTTTTTCTAATGACTTTTGGGGGCAGCACACAGTGTAGTGTGTGAATTACAAAGAAAAAAAAAAAAAAACGAATAAAAGGCGCCGCTGATTGAATGCATATGTGGATGGATTGGTATCCGCCAAACACAAAACCGTCTATAGATACATTTTTTTTTCGTTCGTTCGTTCGTTCATATCTATAGAATGTTAGAGAAGTGCTTAACAAATGAAAAACATATAGATATTCAGTATATTCTTCTTTCTCAAGGTTGCAGTTAAATCGTCATCGCACTCTGAGTTCTGACGGATGGACGGACACAACAAGCGACTAATTTACAAAGTATTTGTATCTGTGCGACTCGGTGTGTTAGTGGGTGGCGGCGGCTCATGCATCTGTGCGCGATGAAAAGCGTCGTTCTTTTGTAAAAAAACAGAAAAAAAAAAAGTTAATTTTATCTTTTATTTCGGTCTGTCCCTGTATTTGTACAAAGCAACGAGAGGTGGAGTGTGCAAGATAAAGCTGGACACGGACAAGTCTCTCTCTCTTGCTGACAATGGGCTCTATCCCCGACCATTGACCAAGTCTCGTTAAATACTTTAGTTTTTTTTTTGTGTGGAATTTGTGTTCTTCCCCTTCTCTCTCTCTAATGATGTCACCATGGGGCTTTTTTTTGGTTCTAAAACTCATTATGGTGATGTTGCTCCCACCTGAGGTTGCTCTGGCAAATGACTTATTGTGCATTGCCAGGGTCAAATTTTTAATTGCCTTAAAAACCAAGCCACTGCACTTCCTTTATGGATTATTAATTTTCTGTGTTTTTGGTCGAAAGAGAGACAAAGGATCATAATTATTGTATATCCGCCCACGACACCATGCAGAGATTAATCATGGTGTATCCGTTCAGAGCTACTGTCCACTGTCGGTGGATTTTCTCCCGTCAGACACAACACAATGTCAATGTCATATGGGAACATAATATACCGAGCCAGCCACCATAGTCGGAGGAATGAGCGATAAAATTTCTGTGCGCGCTCTCAAAATGGAGATAAAACAATTATTCACTCGCAGATAAGCAGAATTTCTTTCTGATTATGGAATTTTTACGAGTCTGGCGGATGGTAAGACAACCCGCTGCGCAATGTGATTTGGTTGACGAAATACTTTAACCGTCGAAAGAAATTTTTGTATATTGCAATAAATTTTAACTTTTTTTTTCTTTCTGTTTGTTTTTGGGTTGACAGACTTGGACACAAAGAAGGGGAGGTTCCTTTTTGCTTTTGTACTTGTTTCTTGTTTCGGTGCAATTAAAAAGAATGCAAATTTTTAAGTGAATTTAAATGTTTTCTTAATTGTTAATGGATAGCAATCAGTTAGCCGAAAATTCGCCGCGGTGACTAAGCGGACAAGTTCGGGTGACGAAATATCCCGAAGAGAGTTGATGGATGATGAAGAAGATATTCCTTTCAGTATCTGGATGCAATTTTATCGTTGGCGGCAAAGTACTAAATGAAATATTAAAAGGAGATTAACATCAGTGCTGAAATCAGGCGGAAGAGCTTCACATCTTGGAAGGAGCGAGTCATGAAACCTTTAGTGAAGTTCAATGGCAACACTTTTCAGAAACTACTGCTACTTACTGCTGACGAATTGAGCCTTCTCTATTAAGAATATTCATTTCAGGAAGGAGCTTCCATGGGCTGTATGGTGATGTCAAATCGTAAGGACGAGGTGGCCAACTAATAGTGGTTCTTTGGACGAAAGAAGGAAGGAAGAAAGTTAGGTTCCGAACAGAAATAGCCCCTCTGGTGCTGGACTATCAAATAGTAACTGACGAATTGTTCCTATTTCCTCCTCCTGTCCCTTAAGCTTCGACATGACTACATAGTGATGGGGGTAGTGCCAGTGTGAAGACACCAGCAGCTATTTCGTAGATCCCTGTGTCTGTGTTTCCTGAAGTCTGCAAGTTGACTGACAGTAGAGCATGTTTTTAATCGACACCATTTTTTCCTTCATCATAGCGAAAAGCAGAGGCCTTGTTATGGGCCTTGCTAGTCGGCATTTATATCCCCCTCAGCAGTGGTTTGCCTTAGAGGTAGTTCCTTTGCGGGGGGTTTTCTAAGCAGGAGCGTTCTGTATGTATACTTCATTTGAGCGTCCCTTCTTTTCGATAGCCCAAGTCAGGGAACTATTTTCCTTTTCGAAGAGAGATCCAGAATCTTTCTGACGTGCGTCGAGACCTTGGTCATCCTGCCCGTCTTTTGGGGACTCTCGAGTCGATCTGCAAGCAATTGCTCTTTTCGCAGAGATCTCCTCAGTCTAGCTGGCAGCCGGTAGCGGCTGCTGCTCCATCAGTTCTGGTGCTCCCACGGGTAGCATGACAGCAACATATCAGTGTTGTGTTTAATGTTTTGTCAACGTTTATACCCATTTGTGTTCCCAAGAGTAGGGTAAAGGGTCCACCCCGCCAGAGCCGCCATGCCGGGGTAAGGCATTTATACCACAGAATCCTCCAGGACATCTGTGGAAGCTCGTTAGTAGTTGGTTTATTTGAAAAGCACTCCAACCTTCGATCCTTGGGCATGGTTTTAGGGTTGCTCCCTTCACCACTGACATGAGGGCTCGACTGTTTCCTAGTTTTTAGACCTCGGAGATCGGCTGGTTAGGAACACTACGGCGTCTTACTTTGCAAAAACCCCTACGACCTACTTAAGTCCCATCACCAAGTCAAGGTGATAAGTCAGGTGTTGATTCGATGTCTGTTTAGGTTGGATGGTTTTACAGGATAAGCTTGCGCTCATTCACCTAGTCCTGTATTGGGCTCGTTGTGTTTCCTTTGTTAGTTTAACGATTTGTTCAGACTGGGAATTTTATTGAGAGGGAATGTGGGCATAGGAACCATGGAGAGTAGTTAGTTGTAGTAGTTCTAGAGCCTGGTTAGTCCTAGTATTTAACCAATTCCTGTCTTTCTAAGGTGTGTTACGTCTGATATCGCTAATGACCCCAAAATCTCTGTCTTAAGGTCGCTGTAACTGGACAGTGGCAAAGGGAGTACTCTACATCTTCCTCCACCTCTCCACAGATCGCTATTTCTGATACCCCAAGTCTGAACAAATGTTTGTTGAGATTAGTGTGGCCTGCAATGACTCACGCCTTCAGTCTCAGCTGGCTTCTGCATTAGCATAGCACTGTTTTTGGTGTGTTTACAAATCTGGCAACTTTGCATATATCCCTACTACGACTTTACGGCTTCCTTCCTCGCTTGTTTATATGCCTTTTCGCTGTATTCCAAAGTCCTCTGCTTGGAGCACTGATACAAACAGCTCTTGATGAATGAAAAGTTCAATCGACGCTACCGGTAGTATACCTAAGATTTGATTTGGCCGGGACCTTTGTATAAAGTCAAATGGGTTAGGACTCTGCAGCTTGAGGGAGCGAATCTGTCAAATGACACTCAGACCTATTAGACATCTGTCTAATGCCCTACATCCCTCAAATCAAAGTCAACAACAAAAAAATGGCTGCGACCATAAAAACTGCCGCCGATTGAGAATGTGTGCGTGAGCTCCACTTTGATTTTGCCGGAGACGTCAGAATACATTCAAAATCGGTGGGAGTTTTGTTCTTGTGAAAGCCAATGGTCAAATTGACCGAAGACGAGCGTCTATATTAGTTTGTCTATGGCTTAAACTAGTTCGAGTTCGAGTAATGTCTTCGCTATACTCTGAAGTGTAGTTCATTTTCAGTAGAGAAAAAGGCTATAAGTCACTCCTAGAAAGGATGAAAAGAACGAGCGGAAGCTTATCGTGATCAAACTGATCAGATGACCGGGACTTTGCATCACGAAGAACCTGTGCTCTGATACGATGAGCCTGCACCATTGCCTCACATGTAGTTCGCATTTGGTCTATGAATGACCTTGTCGTGTACAGACTTGAGTGTCATTTTCATTACCCTGGATACCGGAGAGGTATCAAATACATTCTTCAACGGCACAAAGAAATATTGTTACTGAATCCTTTCCCCAGTTGTCTGACGAATCCACATACCTTGGCACCACAAATAAACAAGACATGTGTACATGTTCCTCAATACGCTCCAAGGTAAAAAACGAAAACCGCTGTGCAAGCAAGACGTACAACAATGTCTTAACCAATGTTATTGTTCGATTAAGTAATACGTCATACCAGGACCCGATTCGGTAAGAACCCGCCAGGAAGCCAATTACTTAATTTGTTATTCGAGGGATTCGACTGCTTTTGAGAGCCTGTAAGCTGTGTACTCGGTGAAATTTGTCATAGGAAATTCGCCGCTCCGAGATGAACGAATTTCTATAGAAACCCCTTTTTTTCCTGAGCCTCAAAGTTAATCCAAAAATTCTTGGAAATAAAGTCCCTTGGCAAAGTTTTCCTTTTTCATTGAATAGACTTTAAAGAAAGCTTTAAAAGGAAGTTTTCCATCCCTTTTTTGAATACCCCAACTGGAAAATTCTCCTTGATCCCTTTGTTTGAACAGAAAAGGAAAATGATTGACGGGTTCCACTTGTGAAGCCATTTCCGTATTTAACACCCAAAGATCTGGCCATAAATCAGTTTTACCTTCAAACAAAGAGCCGACATCTATTCAACAAACAATCAAACTGTCAACACACTATCTAAGCTGAAACATCTTGAAATTTAAAAAAAAACGCTGCCACTAATTACGACTGCACACAAGAACTTAGAGTTAGATACATTTTGTATCTTCTTAGCTAATAACCATCCATTAAATTGACTTTTAATAGTACTCTTTAGAGGAGTTAATCTTTAAGAGATGGCGGGAGGGGATTCCCCTTCAACACAATGTCAACCGGAGGGGAATCTCTAGTAGTAGAATGTAATATTGAAAGAACCTCGAACCAAGGGTCATTATTATTGTTTAGAAACAAATCTCTGTTCAAAAATGCGCGCATCTTATTCGGGTAAACAAATTGCGAGAATAGATAAAGAATTCATACTGACGGATGAGTAAAATATGTCAGACCTTGTGTGTGCTAGAGATGCGTAATGCTTGAGGAGATGATGCTGCTACTACTGCTTTGGATGACAGATAATTGTCACTTGTGAGTTCTTTCAAGTAGATTGGGTTTTCTTAGTTTTAAGAATGATTATTGTGTATATACTTTTGCCTTCGGTGAATGAGATACAACCAAGAATGTGAGGAGAAGAGTAGGCTGGCTTTTGATAGTGTTTACTTTAAAGTGGAGTATCTGGCACACACACACTGAGTTGGTGTAGTAGTTTAATCTTATCTTGACCTAAAGAGATAAATTGAATAGTTTGGCTTTGAAACATTGTTCAAATGTTAGTGGAGGGATGGAGGTTTCATCTTCAGGCAATAGTTTGACTGCAAGATAAGGCTAGTGGAAGCCTTGAACCCAGTTACTCTCCCTTCTATTCGTTTCATTGAGCAACATTTCTTCCATGTAGTCAGTCCTTTTAAAGCAGGAAATTTCACCACATTTTAAGTATGAGACGCAGAAAATATTCGCGGCTCTGACCGAAGTCAAGTGAGTGTCCTCTCGGACCCGTGAGTGAATTCCAGTTTGACAGATCTGAAGTATGCCAAAGGTGCAGACCTATCAGGACATACAAATTCACAACTGCAACCATTTTAAGTAAGATAAGATCAACAGTACAACGAGGGAAGTGACAGTGTTGTAGCTTCTGAAAAGATGACAGGTATATAAAGGGTTTTCCCCACTATGACAGGTGATTGATGAATAAAGCTACTTCTGTCAAATTGGCTGTCATTCATTAAGTCTGTTTTGTCAAATCAACATGGAGAGTGGGTCTTTGTCACTTTACGGTCCTTTCGAGAGAACTATTTGTAACGTGTTAAATAAATGTGTGTCCACTGGTTCATTGAACGGCCCGTACTGCAACGAAACGCAAGATCTGCCCAAAATATCGGCGCTCTCCGTGAGAGTGTACAGGAGAATCCAAGGAAGTCAATTCTGGTGCCGCGGTCAAGAACTCCGCCTTAAACAGACCACAAAATCGCGAATTTTACGTTCGATTTCGAGCTACTGAACTGCCTCATGACCAAACACAACGCCATTTGCTTGTTGAATAGGCTCTCGAGCAGTTTCTGTAGGAATCGGTTCATCAACAGTCCAATCTACAATCCACATGGAATCCAGAGAACGGCACTGTTTGGTGTGGATTTTAAACTGGCGGCATCATCGGTCCATACTTCCTTAAGAACGACGTTGACCAGGACATCACCGTCAACGGCGAGCCCGATGGGTCTATGATAACCAAATTCTTTTAGCCCCAAATTGGAGGCTTAGTGGAAGACCATTTAGCTTAAGTAGCCATCCAATTGGCACAAGGCGCAGAACAGCACAGGAGAAAGTACGGCAACTGAGAAAAAGCTGAGCAGAACTCAGGCACATGATCCTATGTACTATTGTAAGAGCCTTAGGACTCACAAGGAGACACAAAGATAGAGGACATATGAATGTAAGTCATAGGTGCATATACAAGTACTTGCTCCAAAGCCAGAGCTCTTCTTTGAAACGCAAAGATAGTCTTTTTGATACTCTCCCCAACAAATTGATGGCTATCCTGTGAGCAATGAGAACTGGAGATTACTGTGTAAAACTTATTCTTCCTTTCACCAATGTCTATTTAAGAATGGAAATGTCTCTTAACATTGGGTTACTTTGCAATGTTCTACTGCCAATGGAAGCCAAGGAATACTCAGCAACACAGTGCCAGTGGGGGATGAGCGATGAGAGTCCAAGAATTGCTCCTGCTGCTGCCGTTGAGTACTCTTTTAATGCCCAGCTCAAGCAGTTGATTCATGTGTTCCTTATCTTAGATGTGTAGTGCCATAAGGGGACCTCAGAGAGGCGTTGGCATTGAACTTTGACTCGGAACTTTATTTAGGTGAGAACAATGGCTTAGGGGCTAGACCTTGCTCCTGTATATACTGCTCATCTTCAGAGATTAGTAGGCCTAGGGGTTCTTGTTTAAGTAAAGTCCAAAGCGGAGGACATAGTTATCCCAGCGTGTGCAGCTTCTGGAGGTAAAAAAAAGTCTCAGAAGTCCTACGCGCGAGCAAAGTACCAAAATCTTGCCTTACCTCTTTAGAGGAATGAATGTGTGGTATGTCATCTAATGACATGATTCAAATGAGCTAAAATAGGAAGGGCGCATGTCATATTCCTGGCGGTGATGATAGACTATAGACTATGCCTAGTACGGACTACAAAAGTGGGGCTGATGCAATTCTCCATACGTCTCACCTTGAAATACGTTAATAACTTCTATTTCATTAAATTTAACCCCAAAAACTTGAGAGATTTCTGTCAGTCCTTATGCTTTCGAGTAAGACTTAGCTTCCATCCAGATTTTAGTACCTTATGCAAAAATTCTTAAAATCTCTTCCTCAAATCTCAAACTAAGCAAAATCTCAGCATAAAAACCTTTGGACTTCTGGTCATTTAGTCCGATTAGCTAATAAGCATAATGGGCATTCCTGGAAAACCACTTAAGCCTAACAGCAGCAGCATCATCAAATTAGACCTAGATCGGCAATCTTTAACCGCTTGATAGGCACGTCTAGTCCAAGGTCCACTAGAAATTATACAATATTCCCACACTCTACACATAATGGATATGAATTAAAGAACGAATGTAGGTAGGTATCTTGTATCTTTTTTTTTTAAAGTACCCACCGTGTGATTTATGCGTTTTTAATTGTTGACAGGCATAAGAGAGCTACCAAAAGAGATCTTCATTGAGATTATTTTTCAATTAGCCGAATTATGATACCATTATTCCATCTATAAGTTGTTTATTCCAAATTGCAACTAAACAACTTATTGCATAACAATTAAGGGAAATACCCCAGGAAAGATACACAAAATCTTTCTCATCCCAACCCAGTTTCTGTAGAATGCTTCTAAGCACTTTTTCCCGACCAGTCTGCACCCATTGTCTTGACCAAAAAAAAAACAAACCACATCGTTTGTTACTACCAACAAAAAACACCCAAGGCTTCAACACAAAAAAAAAAAAACAAATAAAAAAACCATTCAAGGTTACTTCTTTGGTAATTCCATAAACAATAACAAAACAACAACTTCAGCGTATGACAATAAAGTATCTCAAAACGTACTTATTCCATATGCGCGCGCGGTATCTGTCGGAACAAACTTCTGTTAGAGCCATCAAGTACCTACCTCGGAACGTCTTCATTGGTATTCTTTGAAATTATCGCGCTACAATCGAACTAAATACCCATCGACGTAACGTAACTACTAAGTGCTGGCCATTAGAGTATCTATGTATCTGACAAATTGACTGCGGTTTCTCCACTATCACTTTCACAAAAGAACCCAACACAACAAAAGAAACAAATTTAATAATTTATTTAAAATAACAAAAAAATGTGTTCTGTGCGAGCGTTAAATGTGCGTTCGCGCTCCCAGGTAATCTGTGAATTGATGAGGGCGGCAAGGCGGCTCACAACACAACACAAAATGTGGTCAAGGGAGCACCAGCACTACGCCAAAAGAATCAATATTTTATGCGTGATAGAGAACCAAAGTGGATGACATTGAAATGGTCTGCTGCTGGGGCCGACGAGCGACGAGCGACAACGACGACGACGACGAATGATTGGGTGTTGAAGTGCCTTGAGGTATTTATTTTTTGATCAGCTTTACCAAAAAGTTATGGCGTATAGGTACTTGTTTGTTTTGAGAGGGAAAATCAAGGAAAGGAGTGGTTGTTTGTTCGTTGGATAGTTGATCCTTTTAGTCTGGTTTTAGTTTTCTTTACATGACCTGTAGGACAAGTCGGTGAGTGGTGCAGGTTATACTCTTTGGTTTGCCAAGAGGAACGTTGTTTTTTACTCTCAACATTGTCTTAAGAACATTTCACAACCCTGTAGCCACGAAAGATATTCCTAATCAGTCAAATCTTAGAGCAGAAAGACCCACTTCATCAATTGGGTTCTCTTACTGCAGCATAAAATGCAGCACTGGAGCACTCAGACATCAACTTGTCCATTGTACTATCAAAAAGCATCCCATTACGCCCCTGTTACTGTATAAACTTTCTCATCTTTTTAATAAATTCGAGTAGGAGCTTCAGTGACGAAGAGCTTACATTGACAGCATTCACCATATTGGCCTGATGCGAGCATGGGCAGGACAATCACATACTAGGAAGTGTACCGCAGTGTCGTCACCCTCTCCACAAGCGTCGCAAACAGATGTTTTACTTAAGCCAATCATATTAAGAGGGAAGTGCCCCGTAAGAACGCCAATAAGTGGTCTGCAGTCTTTTCTGCTGAGAGACAGCAAGAATTCCGCGGATTTTTCACTAACGTCTAGGAGGATCATTTTAGTCAGCCAGGAGAAACATGCCACGCACAATTGTGTTCATAAGGAACCCAACTATCAATGGAAGCCCTGACCGTTGATGCAGGAAGACCTAACGCAGGTTTGGGTGCTGAGAAATTCTCCTCTGTGTCTTGTCTAGCAATCTCATCGGACCAGTGTGACCTGGCACTCAGATGAGAGTCAATAAATCGAATCTTGCGACACAGTTTAAGGCTTTCTTGCAGTCACCAACTAATTTGGCTGAGGATAAAGGGTTAAGCAAGGCCTTAAGCGCAGCTTGACTGTCACTACAGACACCTAATTCTAACGAAGTGACCATAAGGATTGCAAACATCTCTGCCTGGAAGTCAGAGGCGTGCTTACCCAATGTGTATTGCTTTGTCTTCCGCAAATACACCAGCCCCTGATCCTAACCAGTCTTGAATACCTGGAAATGGACCTCATATTTGCGCCGCAACTGAAGTCTTGAAGTCATAGCATCAGACGGCATATCCATAAGACCAGGATCATAGGATAAATGTCGTGCAGGATCACTAGTGTGACTCATACCAAAAGCCACCTCGTCTGAGTCTGTGAATAGCTTTTAACGAACAAGAGGAGGGAAATTCAGCAGTCCTTCTAGAGCAGAGCCCGGTACTTTGACAGATTTTGATGTTCATCAAGGCAAGGTTATATGCTCAAGAGGATTAAACAAGGACCGTATACACATGTCATTTGTTCTTTGTCCACGAACTCAGCCATTGGCATATCTTCAACAAAAATGATGCCACTGGAAGGGATCTTACTTCCTCGTTATTAAAGGACATCTAATGTTCTCTATTCTTGTAAACTACGAGCATCAGTAAAGTCATAGTATCTGTGCTCAGGGTCTTCTAAATGAGGAGGCTAAAAGCGACTCACGACTAAACAATCTCAACCGAGATTATTCTGTGTACACCAGGAATGGGGGTCTAGTTTATGGACTGGAACATGAGCCAAAAGCTAGTTGACTACCAATTCCCATCATTGTGCCTTATAGGAGAATTGTGTTGCAGTCTGGTAAGGACTTTTACTAAGTAGATCCACCAACTCTCTAAAGAAGTAACTGACAAAGGTGCACATCCTGGTAGGACCATTACAGAGAAGGTGACGTACGATAACAATTTCTTCCTCGTCCCTAAAGCTTTTGCCATTGGGAGATAAAAGTACTCTGAGTCAACACTCTAAGAGGAAAGGACATACACAGAGTCATTCACAACTTCTTCCTCCTTCCTGCAGTTCACACAACAAAGATTGTGGTGCAAGAGGGCTAAGTCTACTCTCTAAGAGGTTGGGAGACGAATTTCAAGAACAATTTTTGGAACAGGGCCCTGTTATATTGCCAAGGATTAGCGCGTAACAAAGACTTAGTTTCTCCAGTGATAGAAATCTTTTCTGGCTAAGCTGACTATATAGTCTTAGCGCAATTGTTGTAGTGCCCAAATCTTCAATATCGCACTCAAACGAACTTAATCTGATTTTAGAGAAAGAGCTTGTGAGTTATGAAACCGTGTTACCTTCTTTGCCAGCCTTCATGCACTTTGGAAGCCAAGATTGGGTATAGATATTTCATTAGAATAGTTTTGCAGACTTTTAGAAGCCTCGATCTAATTGCTGATGAATCCAGAGCCTAAACATTTGCCTTGCTACCTATTAGCCTGCCGAAAGTATTGAAATGTCTCGACTAAGGAAGTAGTTTAAAAGGGCTTGACTGTACCTTATTTGCCTTTGTGTTCTTCGACCATTTCGTCGAAGAGGAAGCCGATACACCGAATTGTTCTTAGAGCGCCGAGTCTATAGACACTTTATAGTTTCCGTCTCGAGTCTATTCTACAAAAGCATCAACCCAGACTAGGGCTGCCTATATTCTTTTCGAATTGATTACTTTGAGACTCTCTGTCCAGTCCTGATTAGGCTTATTCACGCTAGGGATAATGGATTGTTTTCCTACATAGTCAAGGTGAGAGTTAGTAACATAAATGTTAAGGCTATTGTCTATTGCTTTGCCTAGGTAACTGGAATGATTGGCTCACTTTTATGCGTGAAACCACTGTTACATCCAATCCTGCTGTGTCTAGTCAGATTAAACTACATACTTAGTATCGCTCCACTTGTTGCTGATTCGACATGACTATTACAACAGCGATGTCGTCGTATAACTTTTGCACTTGAAGACATTGGCAGTTTGAAGCTATGATCTACAGAAGCAAGATGATGTATAAGTCCGAGGTGTCCGAAGTGGCTTTTCGAAAACTAGTGTCAGAAGTGGGAAGTTTTTTTTTTTTGAAGCAGCACCTTAAATGGGTTTGGGGACTTCAATGTAAAGGAATGGGCTTTCCTCAATGATGGATCGTGGACTCAAAAGGATCTTCACGGAATTGTAAGCAAAAGTCAGCTCTGTAGATTCACAGAAATCTTCATATTTTTGAGAAAATTTCCATAACTGATCAGAGCACATAAGAGAATTCATGTAGCTTGTAATCTATCATGCTGCTGTCGCTCTGAAGGGCTGACTTCTTGAACCAAGCATGCAATAATCTTTCCACCCTAAACAGATGCTTAAACGATCTCATTTTTCAACACGACAACCGTTTAAGACCCTTCAAACCGCGGTATGATACCCATTACATGTTATTAAAAGAATTTATTCCCCGAATTCTCCGATTACAACACAAAAAAACGAAAAAGAAAAAAAGAAACCCAACTTAACTTTTCGACATCCGCCCTATTCCCAAAAATGTGTTTAAGTAGTATTGATGAAGATATTTCGTGTCAACGTTAAATTTCCTCTTTCTTCAAGTTGTTTAAGGGGGGAATCCCCCCTTCCCTCTCAGCCCAACAATTACACCATTAAAACGATCTAAAGAAATAGACCGCAAATAAATTGTGTGCTCAGTGTTGTAACTTCGAATCGAAATCATTTGCATTTGAGTGTGTGTATATCTGTATCTATCACACAGATAGAGTGTGACATTGAGATACTTATTCGTTAAAAGTTTTGCGCCTGCATTCCACCAGCCGCCGCGCGCCGCCGCATGCAAGTTTAATGTAAATTTTTAATTATATTTCCCGAATGCCTTCTATAACTCTGCGCTCAAGTGTTTTGCTGATGATTATTCCGGTGGCGATGATGGCGATGATGAGTGAGTCTAATAGTGTGTGTATCTTATAGATTCGAATGAATTCTATACTTTTATCACGATCTCGATTTCCGGGCGTGGCAGCTTAGTACCACTTGCAAATATGCAACAACTACTATTTCTGTATGCACAAGCATCGTCGTGTCGGTTAGGTTAGATAGAACGCAGAAGATGCACACGTGTAATAAACTTGCGAGTATATATATGGCTTCCTTTGCTTCTTTTGGACGTTTTAGACATTTCTGGAGTAGGTAATTGGAGTCTCTGTAACAACAGCACAACAGTGCTGATCAAGCAGATCGATCTTAGTATACAGCCGTGACAAATGTGTTACGTATACGACCTATTGACTTTGGGCGATCGAGCGGCAACACAAAAGACGAAGATACTCACTGACGGTCATTATGGGAAACGAAAAAAAGATCACATCAAATAGAAATCGGTTTATAGCTAAGAGGAGTGGTATCCACTCCAACAGAGCATATGGCCCTGTCAATTGGAATGATTAAATTTATTTCTTTTTTTTTCCAATTTGGTGGGAAAAAAACGTTCATTTGTAACCGCCTAAGACACGGCTAATAGAGTGAAACTAAGAATTAATTTGCAACTTACCATTTCAATGGTTTTACGTTGGTCTGTCATTTGTTGATTGATGTGTGCTTTAGACACATTCCAGATTTATGTAGTTGGTCTCTGGAAATATAAAAGGCAAAAAGTTGTTGAAAAAAAGTTGAGGAAAATTACTCGTTATAAATGGTAGTTATGCAGTTAAAGAAAAAGAGGAACCTCAACAGGAGGGATATTGTCTTAGTGCTTAAGAGGAGACTTAACGTCAATCTACAGAAGGCAGACGTTGTTCTTTCTACAAAGCTAAATACCTCCGTCCAGGATAGCTCAATAGTACATCACTCAGAACCTGAGACAAAACTAGGTACAAAGTATACTTATTACGTCAGAAACAATAAGTCTCCTTTGCTTGCACCAGAAGATACACGAAAAAGTGGGGACCTACCTATCTACCAACATCTACTGGATGACTACAGCCATTTAGACACCCATTCTTACCTATGGATGTCCAATATTGTGACCAGCAACAGAGATGGTTTCAGAAAACTGATCAAGGTTAAGAGACTAGCAGTCTAACGTATACTAGTTCCCTCTACCCTCTCAACACGTCAGTAAAACCTTGTCAACAAGAGCACAAAAGAAAAGGTCAGAGGTATCAAAAGTGGCCTAAATATTTATGTGAAAATAAGAAGCAAAAAACCTACATGTGCCTCAAAGGATCTACATTAAGCGTAAATAGGCCATAAGTCTCAAAAATTTTCTTCAAAATATCGGAACTAAATGCAAATGGGATGCAAGACATAGAGGTGGCAGAAGTGGTCTATTATGAGTCTGAAGATATTGGGTAAGAGGTGTCAGAAGTTGGCTTTAATATTGTGAACGATGGAACATTGAAATGCGCCGAAATTCTTGTAAAAGTAGGAAAATATTAGATGCGCAACTAAGTTCTCGCTGCTTATCAATAGATGGCTCTAGCAGTAAGTGCTGTTGGATTTTGACATATCCAAAAGGTCATGAAGTAAGCTTAAAGATTTGATATATTTTTTTGGCTGTGCAAAAAGTCTTATTTTTGTACCAAATAATCATCATTTGCGGGAAGTGTTAATTTTTTTCCTTTATTTAAAGAAAACGGCGGCTGAAGCGCATCGAGAGGTCCAAAAAGTTTCCAGAGATGTTGCTGTTAGTGAAACAACGTGCTGTCCTCATGAAAGAAGTTCAAAATCTTTCATAGATGCTGAATGAGGATCCATGCCAAAGTGTTGAAACCCAATGAAACCATCACTGGGGAAGGGTGTCGACTTCAGTTGATGTGATTGAGCCGAGGACTTTGCCAAAAACTGCCACAATACGAGCAGAGGTACGAAAGAGTGATTGTATAGCATGACAACGCTTGGCTTCATGTTGCTAAACACGTTAAAACTACCGGCTACTACCCAAAAGGGAAGTCTTAAACCACCCGCTATATTCCTCTGATATTCCGACGTCCGATTATTACTTATTCCAATCGATGGCACTTTGTCTGGGTGATCAGCAGTTTTGCTCATATGAAGTCATAAAAAAATGGCTTGATTCGCGGATAGCCTTAAGAGATGAACACATTTACTTTGACGGTATTCGAGCTCTACCAGAAGGATGTGAAAAAAGTTGTAGCTCCAAAATACTCGAAATAAGATGTATGATATGTCAGAATTAGTTATCAACCAAAAAAATAAATATTAGGTCGCAAGCAGCCCATAGAGGCCCAAGACCTAACTTCTCACAACTGTATATGTTGTGCCTAGTATACATTTCTACACGTACAGAAGGGATCTACAGTTTTGTGCCGCATCCGAAGGGCATGAGGTTTCTGAGAAGTTTTTCCATGACAGTAATACTCTTGAAGTTTGACACTTGGAAGAGGTGGGGTCGTGAAAAAACCTTTTCATTACATTTTTCTGAATTCGAACTTGGAACAGTAGTCCAACGTACTAAGCACTGAAAGCACTTAGCTGAAACCATTCTCAGAAATAGTCTGAGCGTGACTTCTGTATAAACTTTTTCCAGTGATTAGTTTCGCATTTTAAAATCAGCAAAGAGGATTTCAAAATCTTCGAACAGGCTCAGCTTTCGAAACAAGCAAGAGATTTAGTAGGTACATCAACCAAAGACTCCTTTTTAGATTCGTAAGATTCCCAACCTGGTAGTTACATTGCATACGAGTCAAACATATTTTAAGTTGGGCGCTGAACAATAGCAGATAGCTTAAGGTGCTATCGCAAGAATAATCTGCATTGCCATGGATAGGTGGCGCTTTTTTCAAGCCAACTTTATACAAATGACAGACTTCAATTGAAACGCAGCACGTTCCTCAGTAGCATTTGAAAGATACAATCTCTTCTTAAACTTTCTTTTGAAAAAAATAAAATAAAATCATTAAAAAGTAGACTGTGACTCCTCTGCCCTCAACCAACAGTTCTTTATCTTTCCAGAAACCCAATAACCCTTCGAGCCAACCAAAAAAAAAAAAAAAAAAAAATTTATTAATTTATACACATTTACATTCTTCCAAACAAAAAAAGAAAAGCAGAAAAAAAAAACAATTCAAAACCAAAAGAGAACAAGAAGGGAAAAATAAATTCCGAGGTCATTAGGTCAACTACAAGCAAACTATGCACATCACTCACTGAATCAACAATCGGCTCTTGGTCTCATTTTACACCCCGAAAATAAATCGACAAAAAAAAAACCAAGAAGAGAAGAGGACAATTCAAAACGAATACAAAAAAAAAAAAAAAAAACGAAAAAATACCCCAGTCCAACAAAAGCGGGACGCGCGCAAAAGAGCCCAGAAAGCAGCAGCAGCACCACCACCAGAACTAACCACCGCCACACTACAATCGGTCTCCCCGGGCATATTTAAATATTCAAATTGCCCTTTGGTGTAGTTTTTCTGTCGTTTTGTGTGCCGCGCCTCCACCTCCTCCTCCTGCTCGTCTAGAATTCGTATTTCTTTTTTCGTTTAATTCCTTGGCTCTTTAACATTCTTTTCTTTTAGAATATAGAATATATAGAATTTGACACCCTTGCCGCCGCCTTGAGGTAATGTTTAAACCATGAATGCGTTTCAGACACTACCTCAGCAGCAGCGCAAGACCGGACTACACAAAACATTGACACTGACACATACACCACAGAGGCACAGAATGTTCCTGCCAAAAGGAATTCGTTAGAAGATACATATCAACAACAAAAAACCGGCATAAAATATTCAAAGAGGCCTCGACACGCACGCCGAGGTGCTGCTTCTGTCAAACGCATATTTAAATTCTGTTTTCCTTTTTTTTTGGGATAAATTTGACGCGACAAAACGATAGATGGAAAAAAAAATATCTCGGTCGTGTCAAAGCGGCGGCGGGTAGAGGTCATCTCCCAATTGACGCCACCCGGATTGTTTGTATAACTTGAGGTATTTGAGTATCTTTCACTCTCGAGAGGCTTTTGATACTTCAGTTTTTTTGGAGAAGAGAAGATTGCAACCAAGGTTACTCAACATCACAGCATAGAAAAAAATATTCACTCTGCAGATAGTAAATCACTTTAGATACTCTTGTCCAAGAAGGGAGTCCTTCTTTTTTTTTTTGCATTGTCTTTGAGGATGCTTTGCCAAGTTTTACCACCCACCCAAAAGCAAGGTCACACCATCTCAAAAGTGGTTGCTTAAACAATTTGATGATATTGGCTTCTTTGTAAGGGATGATGGTGTCATCGTTGTCGTGGGCGCAAAGATAGATGGATGGATGGTTGGATGTCCTTGGGAGGATATTCCACATCCCCTCTGTCTATTGTGTGTCACAGGAAGGAAGTATAGTCCTTTCAATAATCTCTTTGATGGAATTTTCTTCTTCTTGTCGATTTTTTTTTTCTTTCTCTTTTTTTTTTGCTTCGGCCTCTTGGTTTGGATTTTATTTATGTAGCTCTTTGTCTTTTGTCTTGGTTTCGGTAAGGTTTCAGGAAAGATTTTACTTATTTCTTTGGAAATCTGACAGATGCATTCATTTTGGAGATTTATCGGCGAAGGATTTTCATTAAATTAGAACGCAAGGTTAGGTTCTTTAAAGTGGTGTACTTAATTTACCTAAATGGGGCTTATTCAATCGTGGGGTTAGAGACTTGGAAGTTCATTGATTTTTTCTGCATACATACATTACAGAAGTCGAGGAGTGTCAGAAGTGGATGTTAAGTACATTTTTGGGACGATTTTCTTTGAATGGTGGCAATATTCGTACAAAGTTTGTGGTGTCAGAAGTGGATAAATGAAATAAGAACTAGATAGGAGTGCCAGAAGTAGTTCTGCTAGATGCGAGTGTCAAAAGAATGACTGCAAAACAAGTGTCAGAAGTGGATGACATTTCTAAAAGACGTGAGTCTAAATACAAGTGTCAGAAGTGGATGCCATTTCTAATAGATGCGAGTGTCAAAAGAATGGCTTCAATACAAGTGTCAGGAGTGGATGAAATTTCTAATAGACGCTAGTGTCAAAAGATTGGCTTAAATACAAGTGTCAGAAGTGGATGCCATTTCTAATAGATGTAAGCGTCAAAAGAATGGTTTAAATCCAAGTGTCAGAAGTTGATGCCATTTTTAATAAATGTCTCAAAAGATTGGCTTAAATACAAGTGTCAGAAGTAGATGCCATTTCTAATAGATGCGAGTGCCAAAAGAATGGCTTCAGTACAAGTGTCAGAAGTGGATGCCATTTCTAATAGATGTCTCAAAAGATTGGCTTAAATACAAGTGTCAGAAGTGGATGCCATTTCTAATAGATGCGAGTGCCAAAAGAATGTCTTCAGTACAAGTGTCAGAAGTGGATGACATTTCTAATAGACGTGAGTTTAAATACAAGTGTCAGAAGTGGATGCATACCATTAAATTTTATTATTCATTTCTACTATCTACCATGGTTAATCGAAACATATTTCCCCAACCAACAACATCTGCGTAATAAGCTTCAATCAAATAAAAAACAGGCATTCCCTGCGTAGTAGCTACCTGATTCCAAAACATACTAAACGACGATTCATACTCAATTCCAGCTAAAAGACAAACTCACACTTCGAAGTGGAAAAACAAAAACAAATCACAAAACCGCCTGGCGGAAGAAAAATAACAATTCGCAGTTTATATTTGCAAAATGAATTCTTTTTTTTTCAATAAAAATTGCGCTCTAGTGGCTTGTGGTGGCAGAACTACTAGTGGTGAATTCCACAACCCTACCTCACCTCGTTTTTCAACCACACCAACCCTCTGACAGGCAAGCTTTTTATTCTAGCATATGTCATATTTTTATGGAGAGTTTTCCTTCATTAACCATGCAAGGTTACAAATATTATTTTTTTTGCTTTTGCTATTTGTGTAGAGTATACACTACTTTGGTTGGTTTTTGACGCTACGCGACGCGACGTCAACCAACAACGACAACGACGACGACGACGACGTTCCATAACTCAATTGAATGCAATGCAATAGTAATAATAAATTATTCTCAAGACGATTTTTCCTTGTACCTTGAGCAAAAATTGGCACTTGAACTTGCCGAAGCGTCAAACTTAGTTACGCGCGCAATTCTATTGACAGCCAACAAGTGTCACTCTAGTCAGTATGTCATAGATTTTTTTGTGGCGGGAGTCTTTTAGTAATGACACCGCTGAACTTTTTTACAATTTTTTTTTTTTTTGTGGTTTCGATTTTATTTTTTTATTTATTTTATTAATTCTATTTTATGTGGACTTTTGTTGAAGTTTTGTGGTTGACATTTTAATGTTGGGGTTTGTTTCTTTTTTTTTTTAATGACATTTGACAATGATGCAAACGGCAGGTGGTGCTGGTGGTGGTTAAGAGTTTCGGTTGGCAATTTATTGATAAATTTACAGCGGCAGGAGTGACAGGTCAACTGAATTATGGTGCATTAATCAATGTTCTATAAGAAATGTATTAAGAATGAAGGTCGCGCATGCGCTTTGTTGTAATTTAAATTGACACAATGTAGTTATGTTGGTTTAGTTTATATAGTTAGTAAGAAGAATTTGTCAGGTTGAAGGTGGTAATGACGACAAATAGAAACTGACTTAAAACAAATAGACAACAGGGCCCAAACCCTATAGGAGGACCCGTAGGAATTCAGTGAAGTGAGAAGGTTGTGATTTCTCCTCAACTCAGATCAAAACCTCACCTAAGGCAGAAAGGAAGTCAACTGGTCTTGACATCGATATTGGTTTCAATCTCTGCTGCTAGTTTGAGTTATGTCTGAACTAAAAAGGTGCAGGTATTGGCTTAAGTCCCTGCTGTTAGCTTAGGTTCAAGAGTTATGTCCGGACTCAAAAGATATGTTAATAAAAATGTAGTCTGCAAATATTGGGCACCTTCGAGAGAAGAATACTTCGCCGGCTATTAGGTCCCTTATGCGAGGAGGGCGAATGGAGGAGAAGATTCAACAGCGAACTCTATGAGCTGTACCAGAATGTGCATGTAGCCCAAAAAGCTAGGATACGCAGACTACATTGGCTTGGCCACAAAAAATGGACAACAATACTAGAGCCAAGAGAATCTTCAAATTGCAGTCCCCAGGTTCGAGACGGCGAGGAAGACTTGGAAAACTTGGTCTTCGGAAGCAGCGTGCCCGAGACCGCAAATGATGGCAGGCAGAGACTCTACAAAGGTCGGGAGCCCTTTAAGCAAGTAAGTAGTCTGCATTGATGGCCCTCTGAGAGATGTTTGACCATAAATTTAAGAAGAAGTTTTTGATCCGGAGTAGGGGATTATGGTTTGAGTTTTTGGTGCTAGCTTTGGTTTGTGCATTGGCTAAAAATTGCTATATCTAAACTAAAAGCCACATTATTCATCTATTAAACCTCAGAAGATAAGAAACATAAGTTCTCAGTTTATGGAAGCTATCGATAGACTGAAGTGATGGCACTACACAGGAGGAAAAGTTGTCAGCGCAACAAGGCCTCAAAATAGATACTTTCCCAAGAGACAAATAGATGCAATGACATAAGGCTTGACTTGACATACTGTTTACTCAAACCTTCCGCCTTTCTTCACATCTTTTCGCTCCATTTACCATTACTGTCTCTTGTTCATCTCATTTCACCATCGTCTCTGGCTCGTGGCATGATCATCTCATAAACTCATCACCATACTACGCACGGAAAGTGTATACAAACAAGATTGGCCCAATTAGGATCACCTGTGTCATCTCACATGTGCCCAATAAAACATTTCTCGCTTCTTCTTCTTCTTCTTTATTGTTCCATTCTTCACTTTTATTTTCATTTCCATGGAAGAAGAAATATCTTTTGTACAGCTTTTGTGTATCTGTTCTCCTCTTGTCAACTCAAAATTAACTACATTTGTGTGTCTGTCTGTCTTAAAGGTGATAATGGCAATAACAATAAAACCATTTTATTGTTAACCGACAAAATTTTCACTTTTGACTCTTGACTTCTCTGGATGTTGACAACAACCACCTTGTTGCTGCATACGAGTATACAGTGAGTGCATTGCTAACTCAGACAGGCAGATCAACTCTTATGGAAAGTGTTTTTCAAGACAGACCTTCTGTGTACATACAATTTTTTTTGTATTCTTCTGTCCGTCTGTTTTGGATTGTATTTTTTTTTGTCATCACAATTGGTAATGAATAGCAGGAGGCAGTAAGACATTTTGTTTATATTAGCAACAAGATGTCGTAAAAAAATCCGCCGAAACAATTCAAGCGAGACGTGTGCAAAGAACTTCAGAAGAAAAAAAAAAACTGAAGAAAGTACCCTATTTAGGGAGAAGGATCTGTGTCGAGGTAGCACTTGAGTCCGTGTGGTATGGGTTGTCGAAAAAAAAATAAAAATTAAAACCCTCATGTGGGTGAGGACTAACCATTAAAAAAAAAAAGTAAAACGCTACTCAAAACGACAATAAGACCGAACGAAACCGGAGAGATGTGGCACTTAAATCCAAGGTGGAATTCATCCGAAAAATTTTCTGCCACAAAAACAACTACAACGAGGCGAAGGAGACGCGTTCTACGTTTTTGGGGTCACCATCAATGGTAGCTTAACATAATTCCATTTTATCCGAACCAACTGGGAGTGGTGCGGCGCGGACTACACACTATACCATCTCACAAACAGTACAATGGTTTTTGGTGGTCGTTTTTGAGATGACGACGACGACGACGACGGCGATGATGATGATGATGACAAAAGTCGTGACACTGTAATTGAATTATTATGATTTTCTTTTTATTTCTTATGATTTTTTTTTTTTTTGGGTACTTTTGTGTAAGAGATGAATGAGGGCAGAAATCATCATAACCATCTACAGCACACCCGAGACGGCAAGCAAGCAAGCACCCAAACCATCATCTTCATCAACATTGTCGCAGGATGAACACGATGATGATGATGATGATGATGATGACGGACGTGTACACCAAGCCTATGTCTTAATTTTGGGCTTTAATCTTTTTCAGCCTCTGTGTAGAAAGCTAAATGACAGTTTGGCACTTTTACTTTCTCTCAAACGTTCAGGAATCTTTTAAATTCAATTTGACGTTTTTTTTCTTCTTATTTTTTGATCGGAGATTTGAAGGAAAATACGTCGGGATTATGATTATTGTCCGGAGATGGTGCGATAAGAGGTAGATTGCTGCCTGCTTCTGGGGGATCACATTTCTTCTGTTGTTTCTCTTTTTTTTTTGCCTTGATTGGGGCGATAGAAGGGATTTGTATTGTTACTTGGGGCATAAGCTGGGGTGGATTCTGGAATGTTTAAGGTCCATTGAGGAAAAGTGGGCGATAGGTGAAGGATTTACTTTTCCAAGACTCTGTGAACTCCTAACTCTTCTATACACATTTGCAGACGAGGAGTTGCTGTCTACTTCAGCACTCATTCTTTGTACACGATAATGAGCAAGCCAGTCAAATGAGACCGCGTTTCTTCTAGACCCTTAGTCATACCTAAATATTTTAAAATGTATTCTAGCAAGAACTCTACATCAAGAGTGGTAAGCTACCTTAGTAGTCTTCCCCTCCACCCAATGCTGACGAAAGAGAGGTTAGACATGAGCGAGTTAATAGTAACTACACACTTGGTTGAAACCGGCACTCGGTGAGGATACACTTAGACCAAGAATAGGTCCATTGTGCTGACTCCCAGTAAACTGAGGTAAATGAAGGCTCACTCTTTCTGGACCTTCAGATTTTGAGAATGCATACTAGCTCATAACTCTTTTATCCAGCTTTGTAGCTGAGGAGTTATAGACTACTCTAGCACTCATCGTTTTCACACAAAAAAAAGGAGTGAAGAGTAGCAGCACATGAGTGAATCATAATGAACTAATTAGCGAACTCAGTCAAATAGGGAAACACGGCTCAAAAGATCTAAGCTTAAGTCATTTGTTGAAGTAGTAAATTAAGTGGATTTTTATAAGTTTTATGGGTAAAAGGCGAGGGATTTTGAGACGCTTTAGAGTTCTGAGATCTAGTCCCACCAATATACTCTTAGAGAGGAGAAGCGTGGGATTGCTCAACAACTCTTTTCCTAAAGATTAAGCTATGTTGATCCTAATAGCCTTTTTATGGTCCTTGAATCCGGTTCTTTTGCCTGGCAAATAAATTAATCCAAGAAAAGGGTTGGACAGTGACTGAGTCAAATGAACTTATCTTCGCTTCCACAAAGCAGAGAAAACCAAATACCATACGGATTGAAACGGAAAACATGTTTGAGGCTAATCTGCTATGGTTAAGTGGTTCGCAATATAATGTAGATAGAGTGCTTTGATTCGTGAGTCAATTTGCAGCTCATCGTTCACTCGAGTAAGGTTCTTTCAATATGAGGGACTACACGTTAAATTTTAAATCGGTATTTGAATCATGTAATGACTTTAGGGCAAAGTTTCTTCCTTTGAGTAGCTGTCTTTTGATAGATTTTCTGGTACAAAGCTAGTTCGAGACATGACATAATAACATACCCTAAGGTTTAAGAAAATCCATCTCCATCACCCCTTTGGGGTCACTATCCCAATTCGGAGCTCCTAAAATAATCATCAAATCCCCCAAACATCCTCCTCATTAGATGGTATACTGACGGATAGAAAATGTCGAGTGGGCCTGGAGCTGGAATCTCCGGTCCAAACTACAAATTATCTATTCCTCTAGGACAAGCAACCACAATTTTTTAGGCAGAGGCCATCGCTATCGAGCTCTGTGCCAGAGAATGTATTGGAAGAAACCTCCGTAGATCACATATTAACATACTTTCAGATAGCCAGGCAGTTAGGCAACTCTAAAAGCTCCCAGATCTTTTAACTTTAAGTCAAAGCTAGTCTGGAATTGTCTTCAACCACTCTTGCAATTTGCTGTGCACAATAAAGTCACACTAATTTTGGGTCCCTGGACGCAGGGGCATTCCTGTCAACAAAGCCGCTGTAGAGCTTGCCAGACAAGGTGCGCAGGCCGAATCATCCATGAGCAAATGCAAAGTCAAGAAAATCGTGACTGGACATTGCTCTTACAATTATCATCTCAATGTCCAATCGGACACGTGTCGCTTACGTCTTCAAGACACTGAAACAGCCCACCATATATTGTGCGAACGTCCAGCCATAGCTCGGCTTTACGAATACATAGTCTCTAGGTATAAAAAGTCGTTCCTGTTAAAGTTAGAAGAGGAAGGTTAAAGAGCCAGCAAATTCTACTACCAGCTCGTAAGAAAGATGGCAAAATGGTTTTGGAATAAGTACAATCGGGAAAGAAATTGTACTAGATGTACTCAAAGCAATGAGCCATTTCCCAATTCTTCGCTAATTTAGCTGCTTGAATACTTTTGCACTTGGATGACAGATGTTTCGCTAATGAATCTAGCGAGCTTGACTATATTTTAGCGAATTCTAGCGAGAAGCACCTATGCTTTAAAGTATTAGAACCAATTAACACTTCCATGAATCGTTGTGAATCAAGGAAAGGGCTCAGCCCATAGAATCCATCGTTCCGTTGAACGTTGACGTTTAAGTTGACTGTCACCTCAAACAGCTGCTTGTCAAAGGCGATGACAGCTTCTCTACTTTCTCTCTCTGCTTCCACCAATGAAATGCGTACTCTCAGTTTACTTATGCGTGAACTTCAATATGTGAATGTCTGAACTTGAGTGTATGAATGTGTATACTGTCAACGGATTGACGGTTGGAGAAAATAGGAAAAAACCGACTTCATCTGTCGAAGTTCATGCATAAGAATGAGCGCATTCAATCAAGCTGTCAATTAAAAACGACTGACTCTGCGGGGTCCCTTCTTTCCGTGCAAAGACTTGTACCACCCACAACACGTATACTTCAGAAAACAAACGATCGGTGGTTGCTAGAGTCTAATCTTTATTTTGCTTCTATTTCGACTGGCGTTGGACGTTGTGTGGCGAGACTCTGGATCCAGAGATCAATGCAAAGATTTTCCTTGTAAAGGAAGAAGAAGATGGGACCAATATAAGGAGAAGTAATTTACAAAAGAACTGCGTCTCGTGTACTAAACCCATACTTGTTTTAGAAACTTCTCTTGCGTTCTAGTCTGCCTGTCTCAGAGACTATCTCTGCCTGATTCATATCCCCTAGTGTTACTCATTTCTTAGAAGGAAAAATTATTTTGTTCACACTGACAGTGTCCATCACGAGTTGCGGGTGTTTTTCGCTCGCTTATTAATAAATATGTTATAATTTATTTGACCATGAAAATGCATGCGGCAGGCCTTTAAAAGCTAACCAATATACAAACACACCATCAAGTGCCACCCATCTCCAGCTGAAACTACCACCGCCACCACCCCCTTTATAGCTTGTAAAAATAACAAGTGAATTACAATAATATCTCTCCTCTCTCATGATGTTAATTAAAATATGCGCCAACAGCTTAGCAGCAACAACAATCCATGCATATGATATGATAATAATAATAATAGTACGAGTACAATGCCATTAATAGGAGAGTAACCCAACAGCCCCCCCGCCCACCATCATCACCTACTAAAGCTAAACACCATCGCCACCCTCAATATGCACAGCGCAGCGAGCGACAGAGGCAACAGTTTGCTGTGCAAACAAACGCGCGTGTAATTGATATTCATAGCGAGTTGTGTATAGTATCTTGGGCCTGTCATGTGAAGTACCCCCAAGTCCACCAAACAGAATGTTTGTCATGTTGTTGTCGTCGTCTTCGTTGTTTCGTAACTTCAACCTAAATTTGTTGTGTCTTTTTTGACGTTTTGGACTCTTTTTTTTCCCGTTTTATTGTCAAAGTACTAGAAATGGAACAGATGATGGTACTGTTGCGTGTAGATACATCTTTTACTTTTGAAGATGCGGCTTCCTTTTCTCTTTTTTTGGAAATTTTCACCGGAATTTTCGGTTTTCTTTTGTTTTGTCAGAAACGGCAGAAAGACAAAAAAAAAAGAGTATTTTTTGGGTGTCAAGTGTGGTGACACACTGTTTGCCAAAGTATTGTCTGTCGGATGTTTGTTTTAAAGAAGCCAGATACTACATATGTAGAGAAACCCATGAATCATTGTTGCTCCAGATATGAATATGTAAGTTTTAACAGGTGTTTCTGAACAAGATCCGCATCAGAAATATTGAAAATGTTATTGTGGACTCGACTAGACTGCGAGTCTCGCTTTGTTGTTGGCACCTATTCATCGTTGTCCTTATTAGATAGACGCTCATGGGGATCACGGCAATAGGACCTAGATTTGAATATCTATAGCACTGGGATCTTTTGGCCTATTTTGCCTCTCTCCAATGATTGAGCAGGTTTGTTTCCTTGCATTACGAGCCTGGTATGCGGGGATAGGATGCCCTATAGTGCCTTGTTTCATATAACCTTCCTTAACATGGCTTAAAAACTTTGAGAAAGAGCCTATTAACTCCCAAATTTATAGATTCTTAGGAAAATTTGAAGTGCAGATAAGTTCCATTCACAGCTCAGCGACTAGTGAATGGGGAAACTGCGACCCGACTAGCTTAAAAGCACATTTAAAGAGACGCACTTGTCAATTTTACTATGTCCAAAGAAGTATGCTAAATTTATCAATCGATTTATACAAAACAAGTCAAATTTAAGTTTGTTTCTGTCAACAAAATCACAGTTTGCTGACTTTTCTGTGAATAAGCAAATGCTCCTTACGAACTGTCAAATTTTATTCACATTCCACAGATGTGGAACGCAATCCACGTTCGCGAGAGTAAGCTCACAATTCTTTTTTTTTCTTTGGTAAATGACAAGTGAAATTCGCAGATTGCTGCGACCAGATAAAACAAGTTGCTGTGACTGAAATGTCAAAATTTGCGAATATTCGTTTGTTCGTGTTCGCAGTTTGCTGAGCTAATGAAGCTATAGGTACTACTCGCGGCTGAACTGCTGTAGCTATTTAAATTTTTCAAATAAAAAGATTCAGACCTCAAGACTTTCACCATTCACTGCGAGATCCGAGAACAACTGACCAACTGTCAAAGTTTACAGATAGAAACGATGTTTTGATTGGTCGCTCGTGTTTAATGACATTTTCGAATAACCAAACATTTGCATAGGCTTAACCGATTCGATTTATGTGCCGTATCAATCGATATTTGAAAGTGGTAATCGATATTGTACGGTTCCACTAGGTTAAATTTGTCAACAGGAATCGACCAAACCATCCAGAACGTGCACAAATTTTTCACTTTTAATCCATCTCAAGTCGAACATCAACAGATCATTAATACTGTCTGCTTGCCTGCATTAAATTGTTACTAAAAAGTGTTTTCTTCGGTTCTTTTTGTTTTACTCCCTTGGTTTACAGTCGTCGTTCGTTTCAATGCATAAATTAAATTTACGAGGCATTAATGCCGACAGTTTTATTGACCGATTTCGCATTGGCAATTATTTTCCGTAAGGAGTTGTTGGTTTTTTGACGAACTTAAAAGGATGTCAATCCTTTTTTATATTATATTCTGTGGATTTCTTTGGACATAACTGACATAAAGGACTAATCAAAGTGGTTTATGACAAGGATATGCAGGAAGTTATGTCTGCAATTCACAGTCTGAAAGGCTTCTAATCCCGGAAGTGTGAGAGTCTCTCAATATGGTCAGTGGATCTGTTGTCGATTACTGACTCTAAACTGACTTGTTTCTATCACAAATGACCATCTGAACCTTGGTTTATAGTGCACTAGAGACCTTTGAACGAACTCTAGCAGATTCCTAGGAATATACATATGTATGTAGCACGGAATGAAATTTTGGGAGGAAACAATCGTATACTGGCTAAATGATGGAGTTCACCTTTAAGAATGTGATTCCCATTTTTACAAACGGGTCTTAAATCAATAAGGGAACTGGGTCAGATTTTTACGCAGAACACTTGAACCGAGATATATTTCTAAAACTCCCGGACCCATGCAGTGTTTTCCAGGCCAAGGTTCTAGCTGTGTTCAAAGCTGCGGAACTACTTGAGATAAGATCTATATCCAACAAGGATATTGCCACCTTCTCAAAGGTCGCTAGAGCCTTTTGTCATCAAATCTGAGCTAGTCAATGATTGCCGCGCAACGCTCAAGGCATTATGCACGCAGAACCGGACGCTGTGCCATTGAGGGTAATGAATGCGCCGATAGACTGGCCAAGAAAGCTGGGAACTCCCATCTGGGATCGTCAGGAGAGGTATTACCAATTGTATATACAACTTGGCTAATCGCAGATGGGCTAACCTGAAGGGACATAGGGAGAGATCAAACATAAAAGATCAAGTGAAATTATCAAGCTAGGGAGAACACATAACAGAACTATGATCGGGATCCTCTTTGGACATTGTTGGGTGGTCGGCACAGGAGGATCCAGAGAGGTGACCTGAGAGGATCCGAAGTGTCCTTTGGTTTGCTCCAGGGCTATCATAACTATAAACGTAGTTACAGAAGGCATCAGGCAGATAGCTGCATTAGATTGCTTTTTTTAAGGGATAAAACCCCTCTCCCAATCATCCGAAGTCAACCAGTCATACCAGTCCCCATCGACAATCTTTTCAGTACTTTGATCATCAATAGTGTAGTAGTTGCTCATTGCTTCCACATCTCGTGAGAGATGGTCCCTTAGCTCTTGTTTCATTCTTGATTCGATATTGAACCTTAGGACCTTAGGACGACAACATATAGTTGGACAGTCTCTATTAAAAGATGATAATTTCTTTGGTACCAATGAGTTTTCCACTCTTGACATTGAGGTCATCGGCCAACAATGAGACTTCATACTGTTCTGTGTGAAATGTACGAATATGATCTGTCCTTACGTACTGAAAGGAGAGTGAATGAGAACTTGACGAAACTGAGATTAATATATGTGTGTATGTTCATATGCTTCATCGCGAGGCATTACTAGTGTTAAGAATCGTTTCATTCTTTGGGTGTTAACAGCAGATCTACTCAGTATCCACGGGAGCTTCCCGATGACCTTCCGATGAGAGAACAGTACATTGAGTTGGCCTGGTACTATGACATGAACTCATGCTCATTCTGGCGTCCTTAGCTTCTCACTCGGTATAAACTTCGATCCCAAAAAGATCAAACGACGATGTACCCCACATATGGCATTCGATTGAGGTCGGTTAATCAGCTGATATTTAAACAAAAGAAACATTGTTTCATATTTTTTTCCATTCTTTTTTTTTTTTTTTATGTGCCAATATCAGGTACAATGGGTTGTCTTAATTACTCCGAAACGTGACAAATGCGTAGCGAATTTTTTCTTCTTTTGTTTTTGTTTCAAAAAAAAACTTGGTGTAAAATTCTTCAGAAATATGTACATATGTACTTCAGACAAGCACAATCAAACAGTTAAAACCGTATGTGGAATAGGCACGTTCGTGAATTTTTATCACAGCTTTTAGAACAATAGAAGCGAAGCGAAAAAATGGCAAAACAAATTCTATTCAATGGTTGCCCTTATCGAAGTCTGTGTTTCAGAAAATCAGCTCAATTTATTAGTGTAAAACTTATTTATGCACACGCTTTGTGAATCACCAGAGCCAGATAGTGTCATTGAAGACCTTTATGGATTCTTGGGTGCACTCCTACGTGTAGGCTTGAGAGGTGAGATCATAAAAATTTACCCAAAAGTTTTTGTTTTCCAACAAAATAAAAAGGTTCGTGCTAAAGCTAATTATAAATTCCACACACTTGGTGATCAGTGGGTTGAGTCATAACCAATTCGATTGTTAGCCGATTTGGAAGACCACCAACTGGATGATCCCAGGAAAAGTAAATCGGTTCTTTTAAAAGAAGTATCTTAGGACAGGTTTCTGTGTGAAGTGACGTGGAGGCACATCAAATTTGACAGATGAAGGTGGTGATTGACGGGTTCGTGGTAAAGCAATGAATAATGTGACAATGATTTCCTACTTGTGAGCTAAAATTTAGGAAAGGAAATTTTGAAGACTAATTTCAAATTTTGTGAGCTTTTTGTACTGTAGCAAGTGCTAGCCATGATATTCTCAGCAATTCGGAACTGTCAATCGTATGGCAAACAAAATTTGACAGCTGTCATCAGAGCTATGTTCATATAGTTTCCATATCCCTGATAAGCTATGCAGGATGGCAATGAAGAACATAAAGGTACAAATGTCACCTGATCTTTATGTCAGAAAAGTGTTAGGTGAGTTTTTCATTAATAATGCTTGAAAGGTACAATCTGTTGCAAGTCTGTACGCAGATTGGGGAGAAGAAATACCCTATGTCAAATGGAGGAGAAGATACAACCGCAAACTCTATGATTTGTACAAGGATATGGATGTAGTCCATCGAGCGAATGAACAACGATGCTCCAGCTAAAAGGATCTTCAAATCACAGTCCCCAGGTTCGAGAAGGCGTAAGGGAAACTGTCATCGAACTATTTGACAATTCATTTGCGACTTGCTAACTGACATTTACACAACTGTCAAAAGTAATCTACGTTCAGGAAAATTTAACCTTACAGTTTTTTAGTGAATGACAAGTAAAATCCGCAAATTGCTATAACTAGACAAAAGAGTAGTTGTGAATGAAATGTCAAAATTTGTCAAATTGGTTGGTTCGTATTCACAGATCGCTGAGCTAGGAATGGACTTTAAGAACATATAGCCATGCTGGCCGGTTCACTGATTTTGGAGTTCGAAAGCCAAAAAGACTATGTGGAAAGTAAAAGTTATATTTATTCACCGAATTCGTGGAACGTAAGATCGACGTGTGATTGAAGAGAAGTCTATGGATTTGCAGCAAGTTATAGTTTGACAGCATGGAGTTTCAAGACTTGACAACGGACTTTTTGTAACCAGAATAGGAAAGTTTGGGATTTGATCGACATGTAGTTCCAACAAAATGGTGCGATCAGCCAAAAAGCTCCCAAAATGATTCTCAAGTTTGTAGGAGTAGAAGGGGACAGAACAAATTATTCCTAGAGAAGTGTAAGCACCATGTAGAGCAAAAGTTTTTGGGATGAGTAGTAGTAGTAGATCTCCTCTATTCAACTTACTGAATATATCTTAGCTACTTTGTAGATAATGTGCTGATGAACTTACTGGGTAGAGAGCTGATGAGGAATTGGTAGAGAGCACGATTTCCTAAGATTTGGCCAGGTGAGTGTATGCCTTGTGAATGGAATCTTTGTATCGTTTGCCCAATTCATAGAAAGGAGACCCCTTCAACTGCGAGTGATAAATAGAGACATCATATCCTCAACATTACGTACAAGATCTTTTCTGCGATACTGTGTGTTTGATTGCCCGAAACCTACTGTCAACAGCCTAATTGGCCCCAGTGCGGTTTCATGCCAGGTAAGTCCACCATTGATCAAATCTTCACACTGTGATGGATCCTGGAGAAAACCCAAGAAATCAGCAAGGATACTCATCATCTCTTTATCGATGTCAAAACAGCATCTATAGGGACGAAATGTAGTCTAGTCGTCTAGTCCTGACTTGTCTATCTGTGTAGGATGACAATGGAGAACGGTCGCTGCTCCACCAATGTCTATATTGACCGTACCAGCCCAGAATAACCCTTGCCAACCGCTGGCTAGTAAGGCAATTCAACAGTAAGGCCCTTTCTTGAAGAACTAAGGACACTCTACTAATACTCTTACCCCTGTTTTACGGCGCGGAAAAATGGACTTTATTAAAAGTGGATGAAGATATCCTTGGTCACTTCGATAGATCAATTCTTTGTAAGATCTTTGACGGGATTCTGTGGAGAGGATTGAATAACGAACACAGCGACACCGACCTGATCAAAAAACTACGTATTGGACGTCTGAGTGGCTGGAATATGTAGAAGGAATGGAGAACCACAGAGTCTTCGAATCTATTCGGAGGAACGATTCAGTAGAAAGCCTCCTCGCCGCTGGTGGTGCGTACAAGAGGACCTAGATTTGGAGGCAATTGGCTAAAGACCGAGTTAAGTGGAGAGGTTTGCTGATTGAGGCCCAGGTTCACCCCGAACTGCAGCACCATCTGTGTAAGTAACTAGCCTCCACAAGTTTTTCTCATACTCTTGACAGCTGCATACACAGATTATTCCCTGTCAGTTGGTAGACAAAGGAGCAAATCTGGCGAAAGGGCTCAATTAGCCCAAGGACGTGCTGTTTTCATACCTCAACGATGTGATATCTCCCTCTTCTACTCCTCCCAACTTGAGAATCACTACTGACCTAAAACCCACCTTGAAACACCCGAGTGGAGAAAAACAAGAAAAGCAAGAAAAGAAAAATGAAAACAACATCAATTAGCGATAGTTTCCAAGTTTTAATTGCTGCTTCCAAGACATATGACTAAAAATAGCTCACGTACGTCAGTGATCAGATTTAGAACGTACTATTGCATTCCCCAGAACTACTGATAAGACTCGGTCCAGAATTCCATCTTATCTCCCCTCTCAAGAGATGTCCACTAACCCTTTAGTCGGTCTTTCCTTTCACCATATTACGCAATAATTTTGAAAATTTCCCCAACTCTCCAACTGCAGTAATAATCTATAGGAAAAACCTATAAAAAAAAACCACGAGTTCGAAACTCAGAAAGCGAAATCAAGAAAAATTAATGCAAGCCAATGCGCAGGCAGTTAAAAAAATATATCGACTAACCATTGTAGAATGCGAAGCGAAATTTTCTCCTTCTTTTCTTGTAAAGAAAAAAAGGCCATAAAAATGTATCCAACGTGCAAATGCATCTTTTTTTTAGATGAATTTTGTGCCCAGACATTAATCAGAGAAAACACTTGTGTGTGCCTTATGGAAGGCTCCAATCCTAAGGTGCGTTTGCTTAACACTCGATTGCAGTCAGTAATGAGGAAGTCGATATGCAAAAAAAAAAAAAGTTATTAATTTATTGAAATCAATCGCGACAAAGGTACACCTCTCTCAAGCAAAGCACACGAGTCACGATAATATTGCTGTGTGTTGTCTTGGCTGCGACTTAATTATTTTTTGAAAAATAAATGATTGACACGCTAGCATGGAACAGGTGAATACAAAAAAAAAGTAAAGACTAAACGAAAAAATACCCACAAAACTGAGCAATTTCCAACCGACAACAACGAGAACGACGACGAGGACGTGTGTGTGTTGTCTCCCCCGCTGCGTCGCAGCCAGCAACTACCCTCAATAGCCTCGACCTCATTTCACTTCACAGATTCATCCCACAGAGTATAGGAAGCAAATTTACTAGATTACTGCACGAAAAAAACAAATATCTGCTGCAGATATAAAGTGTATCTTTCTATCTTTGTGGGGGTAAAAATTCCTCAAGAATTATACGAGTAGTATATTCCACTGCATTAGATGCAATAAGCACACTTGTACTCGAGATAAATAAGCCCAAAAGTAGGTGATGACGCTGAGATATAGGGGCTGCTGTGTACACAGACACGAAGTAGAAGATAGCAATCTATTGCAAACTACTGGTGCAAAATTTTGTACTATACGTGATGGCATGCAGAGGGAGGGAGGGAGGGAGGGAGAGTTGCACATTTACACCCCTTATGGAGAGCAGCACACACGACGACTACTACCCGCCGCCATATTTTCGAGGTCACGTCACGTTTGTTGTTGCTCAGAGAAGCGAAGCTTTTTTTTTTCTTTCTTTATTGTCAGCTCACCACCCCCTAGCCCCCCCGCTGACGATCCAAAAAGGCAAAGCAAAAAAGAAAATAAATAATAATTACTTACAGAAAGAGAGGAAGATCGTTCCGATGAAGAAGCTTTCGCTTGGAAAAACTGAGAACAAAAACGACAAAAAAACGACAAAAAAAAAAAAAAACTTCACGATCGCGATCGCACTTTGTATAGTTAGAGCTCCTCTCAGGGGCTGCTGCTGCTTCTGCTTCTGCTGCTAGCTAGTGCTGAGGTTTCTGTGTTGCACTTGTGAGTGTGGCAGCGATCCAACTAAAAAGGAAGTCTGCGATCGCGCTGGCCCATCGCACGGACGGACTGCTGAGCTGATCGTGGTAGAAAATTAAAAGAAAATGTACGTATAGATACATACATACATAGATACTTTTTGCATAGGCGCGCACCATAAACAAAGCTAAAGTAAGTGCAAGCAAGTTTTCTTTGCTTCTCTTCTTATTCTTCCTCTGGGTTGTGTGTTGCTTGTTGCTGTTTTCTTTACAACCCCTCAGCAAGCTACTAAATAGTTTGGGGCTTTTCAAGCTAAGCTATTGTCGTAAAAGAGGCCGGGTTGTGGGGAGAAGTACATAGTCTGACCTTGAAGCGCGATATCAGCGAGCCTGTTGTGCTTCTGATGATGTTAGATGCATTTTTCGTGTGCATTTGTGTAATGTGGACTTTTAGCACACATTTTTTATTTTTTATTTTTTTTTTTGGAGAGAATGTGTGTGGTTGGTTGGTGGTGTATAATGAAGGCGACAGGCCGACGCCACTAAGGGGGTTGGTAGGCGGGTGGTCTGAGGTCTGCGCTTGGCTGCTTTGGGTGTTAGATGATTTGACGGAAAGGGAAGAAAAAAAAAAATTGTTTTTGCAAGTTTTACGCGAATCGGGCGGCGGTGATAAGTGGGAAATGAACACATTCAGAGTGCGCTTGCTGGGAGGAGATGTTCTTTCTACGGATAATTGAGAACTTGAGTGATTGCTGTATGAAAGAAAATACATAATCAAAAAGCAAATCTCGTTAGAATAAGTTTTATACTAAATGTTTACCACTAGCTTGTGAGTGTAAGTAAATTGCGCTATCAATTATGTTGCGAGCTGGGCCTTGTAATGTGATGAAGTGCATCATGGCGAGATGATAAGGGGTTTACAGTTTGGTTTCAGTTTCTCTCTGAAAGTTTTTCTCTACTTTTACGACCAAATAGAACTTAAGACTCAATGAAGAAGGCAGTAGTCCTCCAAAGATATGTCAAACTATGGGACACCAGGAAATATTCGACTCAAGTCCCAGAATGAACATGATCTGCACTATCTTCGATTTTATGGTCGGAGAATAGTGTTTCGGAAGGTTCTTTGAGGTGTACCACGAACACAGCTTTATAAATCTCATCTGATTTGCCGACGGAAGCTGATAAACTTGGAGACAGTTGGAGACTTCATAGGGAAGTTCTGATGTGCCACTGCGAGTTAGACTACAGTCTGTATTACGTTGCTGTTTTATGAAGGGATTGAAGGAAAGGGCAAGAGATTGCTATTTAGAGTCAGAATGCATGTTCTGTAAAGGTACCCAACATAACGCCAACCAAATACTGGAAGCATAAGATGCCCTGCATTCCAGCTGAATACAGATTGTCCGATACTACAATACGTGCATCGCAACTCTGAGCCAACTCTATGTAGCGAACAGCGCTTAAAACTTCAAACCGTCACGTCAAATCGAACTGCGCATGTAAACGGGGCAACAGCACACTCTGTGTAAACACCCTTTAGTTTCCCATTTCGCCGCGCTCAAATGACAGATCGTTGGTTACATTTCGCCACGCCTTTTATCGGTGGTAAGCTCTCCGATAAAAAGACCGAGAGGAAGAATAGAAATAACAGCTGCGGCTGCATCGGGAAGATTAATTGTCGAAAAAGACAAGAGCAACCCCAACGAGCCTTGGAGAATAAAGTTAAGCACTAAAATCGAATACATAAAGATCAGTAAATTCGTTTTAACTGTCAGTTGCAAGATCGAGAGCCTGACCAGGTATATGACAGTCTCCTATCTGTGGACACTTCAGCCATGATATGGATATGCAGCCAACGAGCATTGGAAGAGAAGTGGCGCACCAGACAGGCACTTCACAGCATTACACAGGAAGAACTCGAACGGACTTGACAACATCGTAACCTCTGTAAGAGGAAGAAACTGGGCTCTCATTGCAGGTGACTTCAATGCTTGGGTAGCAGAAAAGAGTTCCAGAAATACCAGAAGAAGAAACATTCCTGGAGGCATTCGCATCGTTCTGGGACCGAGCTGAACTTCAGCATAAATGGAAGATGGTCTCTTTGTGGAGAGTAAGCAGCAAATGCACAGAGATTACGAGATAATAAAGTTTCAGTTAAGACCCAGTCCTTTTAGTAATAAAGAAGGCAGAATAAGGAATGGAAACAGCACACTCTGGACATTGATGATAGAGGATGTATCACTTTGTAGATACACCAGCTCTTAAGACGAGTGGCAAAGGCTAAAGACGCATCCTTACTACACAAAACAGAACACTTGCGCAGGTCCAAAGAGTTTCTCCAAAGAGAAAGGATAAAGGAAAAAACAAAGTAGAGAAGTATAACGGGTGCGCTTTCAATACCTTTTGCCACCGCAGTAAATGCTTGCAAGTCTGTATAAAAATCAAGAGCCAAAAGGCATCTGGAAAAGTCGGATCTCCAACGTTGCCTTAAAAACATCAGAAGTGCAGCACTGCCTCAAGGAATGAGTATTCCCTAAACGGAGAAAGCTAACAAACCATCAGAGCACCGCTTGTTGCATGAACCTCTTAGCATGTTGGACAAAATGGGGGAAACACTGAGACACTTATGGTTTCTGTAAGACACGTTCCAGGCAGTATTCCTCAAGCGTAAGGACCTAACCCCAGACTACACCACCCGGCTGAGCACGGAAGACGCTTAGAAAGCAGCTACTGACACTGTAGCAACTATCTTAAAAGTACAACGAAGATGAAAGTGACAACGAAACGCATCGTAGCAGCCTAGGTACTAGAGTGGGAGTATCCTCTCAGTATACAATCCCTAGGTCTTTCAGATTGGTCATCACAAACCACTGTAGCATCACGCAAACCTCACAAACAACTCATGGTTCTCGGATTGATATACCTAGTTTGGCGCACACATTGGAAAGCCTGCTTCATGTGAAAGCAATAGCAGCAGATTGATCTGAGCTTCCATCCAGGGAAAGAACCACCTTTTGAAGTGGAATTTATTATGAATAGACCAACTGCAACCTATAGATGTGGACAAACAAAGACCAATGTCGACCTTTGCTTGGCAAGAGCCTCAGTTCTTATATGATATATATCTCTGTGGCTCCATCTCTACTCGACGACATAGTTTCCCTCGTCATAGCTATGATACCTATGCTAGAAGTCCTCTATCAAATCGTCTTCATGTGATCATCAAAAAACTTATCTAAGATTCACTTGTGCTTTCCTCATCTCATATGCAAATTCCTCACGAGTTAACAGTCCATAAAAAGACGCCACTAAATTTGCATACCTCTCCCACTATCCCACATTCAAGATATGTGTCAAGCACTGTCCCATTGTAAGCGACACCACTTTGCCGCTTAACCTTCAAATAAATGGCACTTAAAGTAACAAATGTCTAACAACTAAAAGCCATGTCTAACAGCGCCACTGCCCAAATTGCTCATGTCCAAGAGTCACTTTCCATTTTTTAACGACGATGTCCGCCATCCGAACAAAACAAAGCTCCATGGGTTGTGTCCGTCTCGCAAATTACGATCTTTTCGCTTTAATGTCACGTCCTTATGCAGTCAGTCATCAGCCTCCCAGAGGTGCGCGCGAGCGTGCATACATCATTTGGCAATAATATCTATATATCTACCTCTGTTGTGTGTGCACTTCACTAAACAGTCTGCATAAATTAGTCAAGCCCCAGACTTGCGCCCCGATCCAATAGAGTGATTAATTGCGCGAGGACATTATGCATCCGAGCTAGGGATGTTTGGTTCCCCTCACAGATGCACACTGCCATTTGTGACACATGCCACACCATAACCGAATCTCTGAAACTGAAACCGTGAAACCGAGAAACCACCTGTGAAATCTTAAGTAGCCACCCGTCTCGAACCCAACCCAATTCGATTGAAGTTCCTCTCTAAACACAAAGAACGCGATTAGGTAGCGCAATTTTTAATTGATTCGCCACCATCCCCAAATGCACCGAGCGACCGACAACTCAGACGGACAACGACGACGACTACAACAAACATTCGAAGGTGAATTGGTACCGCGAAGAGTTATTAGTATTCCAGTCAAAGCCTCGTCTCAATTTGCACTTTTGCACTAACTTAGATGGCCGGCCAGGCATATACAGTATATGCTCGTACACCCGAGACACTGAAGCCTCGCGCGTCTTTGGTAGCGTGCGAGCGTGCGCATTTGAATGCCGTCAACGCGACGCATTCCTCCTCATCCAAAATGGTATAGCAGAGCTGATTCTTAAATTACCTCGTCTATAGTGCTGCGCATCAAGAATTCCAAATGCAATTCTTTTGTATCTTTGTATCTTTTGCCCATGCAAATGGATCTTATGAGCACGCGCCCACAATCACCTACTACATCATCAGCGACCGCCGCCACCAAGAACAAGCACAAAACGAAAAAAAATATATAAAATAACTTGGCTCGCTTGACTAATTAGGATTCCAGGTCTCGATTTGTCATCTTCGACATTGATGGCTGATTGTTCTCTCCTTGAAGTGCTGACGGACACGGAACCAACTGTCGTCCGGCGACGACATACACCACGATCGACGGCGACGTCCGACAATAAAGCATTTTCAACCTCCTCCGCATTGTCTTCTCCTTATTTTGTGTGCTACTGCCTGCCTCTCGGGTGATTTTTTTAATTGAGAAATAAATTATTGCAATTAAATCAATGAGGTGAGGGCGACGAGCGAAGGCGCACTGGACGATCTGATGGAACTATTGCGCGTCTATTTGGGTGGAGTCACAAATAATTGTCCTCCCTGGCGGCTTTGTTAAGGTGGAAATCTTTTCTTTAATTGCTTTCAATGTTTGTGGTTTTGAGCGATTCTCCAGCGAGCAACTAATCCGAGAGGAATTTGTGGTCACCCCAAAGGGTGCAGGTAGAGGTCTTTCAAATGGAATGAGTAAGATGTTTCTTACATTGAAAATGGTAAGAAATCATCTCGACAGAAACCAAGAAAAAAATAACAAATTTTGACAAGACACCTCGTAATTTTTCACAAAAGAGAGCTCGAGAGAATAGAAATTTCCCCATAATACGAACTTTAGTGCAAGAAAATTCTTTGGCCTGGTTTATGAGAACTGTCAAATCTGTCAAATCAGTGTATTTTTATCTTTTTCTTGTTCAACCCGTTCGTTTACAGTTTCGTAATTTTAGTTCTCTCTGGGAGAGAAGATAGGAAGACGTTAGGTTTGAATATCTACTCTTTGTGGATGGAGCCAGATTTGTTAGGGAGAATACTATGGGATTTTTGTATTTGTTTATAATTCACAGTATTTTTACGCTCATTCCTATTGGATTTAACCTTCTGCTTTCCAAGTTAATTGTTAAGTTTTACTACTTTGAAAGTTGAATGGACTATCGGTCTTAATCTCGAGATCTACTACTCTACGGTAATCTACTCCAAATAGAAATTAACATCTCAATTGTGCTTAGTTTGTTAAGCAGCGGCGGAGAGGAGATACAACCAATATTTCGGGCACTATTTCTCATTGCATCAATGGTATATATTGCAGTCAGTTAAGATATCAAAATTGCAGCGAAAGAGGAATTCCTTTTGAACCATAGGAACTACAAAAGCAGTTGCTACCCATGCGCATCTACCGCTTCACAGTGAACAAAATGGTGATATACTGTTACTGAGTACGTGGCGCAGAATAGTTTAGAAAGAAATACGGCAACTGGAAGAGAGTTGGAGAGATTTGAGGCACATTTCTAGAAATTGCATTGTAGAAGCCCTAGGAGCTACAAGGGGATGCAGAACATATGGAAGGAAGGTTGCCTGCTAGTGAAATTTGTGTCTGCGATTGCTACATGAATCTGCGACTGTGAGTGCGAGTCATTGTACAGAATTGTACTTTGATGAGGCGCTGGTCATTTTATATATTGTTCGCAGTCGTTGGTGGTTTGATATGCTCATCTCTAGTTAGTTGTGGTTTTTATTTACAATTTTTAAAAGTTTTATTACATTGAAGAAGTATGAACACACTTATAATTTTATCTCAAAGAGCAGAGCAAAATTCTAACCAAAGATACCCGTTTCATCAAAAAGATACTTGGCTTTAAGTAAATCCCAAAAGTTACAACAACCTCATTAGTTTTTATATTTCATTTTTGATCCATGAAAGGAAAAGTGCAAGTGCAATAATCAGAAGGACGAGAGCTTTAGTTCTTAGGAATGAAAGGTGTTCATCTCTCCTGCTAAGAGAGATACAAATCCACTTTTTACTTTGTTGCTTTCTGTACACTGGACGGACTGGTTTTAAAGTGTTCATGTTCTATTACTTACAATTAAATGATTTTGGATTATGGATCTAAAATTAAGGAATGCCTGTCAGTGTCAGTTGCTGGATTGGACAGAGAAATCGCCAAAGGAAATAAAAAAATCCCTGAATACAATAGCTGGGGATAAACTGTGGCTCTGTCTTAACCACATGCAGAACGGACGGTTGGTGATACATACTTGTTCCGGTGCTAAGACTGAAATGACTGTTCCTTCTAGCACCAGGTATGAGGATATAGATTTATCCTTAAACATATTTAAACTCGTACGCCTATCTGTGAATTTGTTTGCTCGCGTTTCACATTGAAACTACTGGACAAAACTGAGCAGTGTTTTCGCAGCTGCAATGCTCAGAGTTTGATTTGGGACTTGGTACATGTTTATCCTGATCTGCTGTCTATAGAAGTAGAGATCTATGCTGAATAGCAGACTGTCAAATTGGAGACATGGTTATAGTATTTCAAAGGAAGCCAGAGATGGCGCTAGAAGCAATGTAATGTGATGTTGCTATTCACTAACTTACATGCGAGTGGTAGCTTCAGTGTTGCCACAAGCCGTATACTTAAACATGCTAAAGTTAGCAACTCAAGATAAACTTACGAAGTATCGAGAGGAGGGAGAGAGAGGGTAGGCTAGGGTTAGAGAAAAGAAGATGTGGAACTGGAATTGGAGCGATGCTTGGAAGGGTGGCTCTGCTACAATGAAAGTCGAAAAAGTTGTCCATACTGTTGACAAAACAAAGTATTCTAGATGAGCGGTAAGGCGGAATAAAGGAGTGGGACTTAGGTTACATGGATTTGTATTAAATGAGACCGATCGGTGCAAGAAGCCGAAGAGGAGATTGGCATTTCCCCGACGATTTTCAAGCGACTAAAGGTTGATCAGTTTCAGTCGCTCAGAGTAGGGAGGCAAATTGAAACTGTCAACTTAAGGAAGGGCGAAACAATGTGTAAGCCTGAGTAGGATGACTTCAATACGTCGGACGTGGACATCATAGTGAGGGGGCCAAGTTTGGCACGTGTATTCAAGGATAGGTCTGACGAATTGGATGTACTTATAATGTTGTCAATATGCAACTCGAAGTTAAGCTCCCTATCGCGGATGACACCTAAATCGCGATGAGAATAAGAGAAGGTTCGTTGCAGGCAAAGCCAGCCCTATGATATGGAGAAAGGAAGGGTACTAAACTGTACAATATTTTGTTTCAATTGACTTCAATTTGGACATAGCATTTTACATAAGAACATTCTGAAAAGATTGATACTACTTTAAAAAATGAGCAAAACTGCTGGGCTGACAAGAGTCAAGCCAGTTCTCTGCTGAAATATCAATGGCTATGGGGCCAAACTTATGGCTTCTTTAAATATAATCCACATAAGGATATGACTCTAGTTTAAGTTCACTCCCTTCGTTTCTTTTTCGGACCCCAAAGGGAGACTGATCGCGTTATGATCGATCTGGTAGTATGTTCAAGTGGAAGATATGTATTTAGAACAGCACAGATCGCCGACCGTTGCCATTAAGCTCATGAGCCTAAGCATAGATTAGTCGCTTCCTACTTTGGGATTGAACTATTTCATCGCCTTCACAACGTCTGATTGTAGAAGGAGTCAAAGAATTTTTGACACCATCCTCAGATGGTTTAAAACAGATCAAAAGGATCTAAAAGGGCATCCAGTAACCTGAAATCTGAAATTAGAGAGGCCAATATCAAGTGAATAGCCTGCAAGCAAAACATCATAGAACACCCTTGTAACTCTCCGATAAGCCTGTGACCCAAATTCACCAGCCAACAATGTGTTGCTGTTCCAAAAATAACTTTGCCAGTAGAACTATCAATGACAACACACATTTTTTTTTTTCGCCTCAACAAAGCTGTTCAAATAAATATATTCAATTGAACTCTCTCGTCAAAAGTGAACAACCGATTAAGCTGCCGAAAAAAAACCCCTATACACACAAACAGACATCTATTTAATCTACATCGCTATTCAGAGTCGCCGCCGCCGCCACACTGCTGCTGCCAATTATCGCAGATACAATTAATTTGTTAAATTACTACGGCGCGGCGTATTCCAGTGTATCCGCATAGTCTGGGCCTAAATTGTGTCAGTAATGAGGCTCTCTCGGGTATTTTTCATGTTCTTTTGCTCTTTTGGTTTCCCTTTTCATTTTATTGTTTTGATCTAATTTTCTAAAATTTGTTGGTTTCGAAAAAAAAAAAAAAAAATAGAAGCTAAAACACACGGAACTAGTGTACGAAAATTTATCTAAAATTTGTTAATTTTCCAATTCAGCGAACCAACCTAAAAGATTTTTTGCTTTTTACCACTCCCCATTTCGCTTTTTATTTGATTTCGATTTTTATTATGGTTTCGCGTATATTTTCGGACGAAATAGTGCGTAATGTCTGTGGCGGCCTTTTATATAGGGCGGGCGGGCGTACTACCTCCGTTCCGCCGCGTACCGCACTTTCGATTTCGGGGTTTGTTTTCTCTTTCATTTGACTTGACCACTATTTTTCACTCTTCATTTTGACATCACACGGTGATTTTTATTGGTTTTTTTGTTCACTCTATTCGCTTTGCTGTTTGTTTTACTAATCAGAGCCTCTGGCTCATTATGTATGGATGATGGACAGGCATGGCTGGTTGTAGGTGAAGGTTAAAAGCGTTGACTTGACTAGAATTTTTTCTTCAAACTAGTTTTTTCGTCTCTGCTTTGCGGTCTGTTCGTCATTGTTTTTTTTTTCCCCTTTTATCCGAGAGAATCATCATAGAAATTAGTTTGCCATTAGATAGTAAACAAAACAAAAAAAAAACAACAAGAAGTGTCAAAGTAGTCCTTCCGCGCGGAATGATAGAGTTAATTGTGCAATTAATTTTGCTAATAGTGTTGACAACAAAACGAAACGAAACGACACAAAACATAATTATATTTATTTATTTGTTGTCTGTCTATTTGTGCATGCGTATGACTCGAATTGGTAATGAAAACAGAGAGGAGAAGAGGAAAAAAAAAATGATTAAATTATTATGACACTTGATGTTTCGGTGAATTATTTTTTGTTAAACTTTATTAAATGTGTTTTTTTTACGCTTTTTCTTTTAATTTATTGCTGGCGATGATGATTGTTGTTGTTGTCGTTGTGATGGGTTGTTTCGGGGTTACAGGGTTTTTGTTTCTGTTCATTTTTTTTTTTTTTTTTGTCTGTGTGCCTTTTTATGTGGCGTGTAGTGTGTTGGCCAAAAGGGCACGTGCTAAGTGGAGAAAGTGACAGATGGGTTAACGAGGCTGTGGAATTTTGTATTTTTATTTTCATTTTAATATTTGTGTACTCTTTAGTTATGGTTGTTATGTGTAGGGACAACAATTGCACGATTACTTAGTCATCGTCCAAAAAAAAAAAAGAGGTGTTTATCGTTTTGGGCACAGGGTTGTTATTTGTTGTGGCAAAGTGGTTTATGCGTTTTTTTTTTTTTTGAGCATACACGAAGTATTTGGCCTTCTAAAAGAGGAAGTCCCTACTTACTCATTTTTGCATTGAAGTTTCGTTAGTTCGAGGAGGGTCTAGCACCCAGGAATTGCGTTGTTCTCTGAAATGTCTTAAGGTCGTGAATAGTCTCTGGTTAACACTGAACATAACCAGGCCCATTGGAACATACATTTAATAGAATTGTCGGCAAAAAATGGAGCACTTAATGTACTTCAACGTGATCGTGAAAAAGAAACATGCAACTCTCTCGCCTGTCAAATTGGATGCCATCCATGGAGAATCAACACTGCGACTTGGTGAAACATTCTTCACATTTCACTGGATAGAACGAGACAGTATGCATTGCAAATGGATGCGGAGACTGATGAGTTATATTCACACTTGAATCAAAAGGAAGAATGGAGAACTGACATTCAAACTGTTCTAGATGTTTACTGGCAATGGATGCTTAAAAGCGATTATGTTGGAGAAGAGAGGATGGTTTCATCTTTCCACCTTCCAAAGTAGAAAAAAACGCCTGACAGTCCAAAACACCATGCACCGAATGGATGAATATCGATCTACCTAAAACCTTACCTAGACTTCAATCCTAATCTTAAATCCTAAATTTTCCTCAACGTCATAATTTCCACGTTCATACCCGTCTCTACTGATGAGTCGAAAGAAGTTGGGGGTTTTGACTCCGGAATCTGCTCAAATCTCAGATCAACCACGACTCCACTCAATGTGAACGTCTGTTGAGCTATTCTATCCGCGCACACCGCGGACAACACGTACAACTGCTAGTAACTACTTTTTACTTCAGTTGACTTTTATATAGGGTTCTCCATTAAGAGTTTTTTATCTTTAAATTTGAATAAAACAAACTGTGATTAAGATATCATTTAAATTTGTTATTAACTTACAAGGTCCATGCATGCCATTATGGATGGAAAGTAATATTATTCAAATGTCCACAGCAGTTTGGCAGGGAGGAGCGTATCCAAAACGTCCAATATTCAATAACTGTGGCGCCTAAATCAGGCTAAATTTAACCAATGGCATTGATTATGTTCGCTTTTAGGGCAGTGGTGGTTTGTGGTTAATTGGCATGGACATGTGACACTAGAAAACCTCCCAAGAAGAAGTGGCGTCGAATCGGGCGATTGCACTGGGCAATTCACATTGCGTCTGCATGAGATAACCATATTCGGGAATCGCAAACGTCCTTTGTGTTAAGTGGCTGTATGGTACCTATCGCCGTCCTATTGAAACTACATGTCACCCGTGAGCATATCATCCAATTGGGGCCGAAAGAACGACTGATAGCGCTCGCAATTGATGGTGGTAGTCTGTCCAATATCGTTCTCAAAGAAGTTAGGACCGATGATGCCGCCAGTCCACTTAACTACACTTAATAGTGACTATCTCTGGATGCATTGCAATTAAGTGGATTTCGTGGGGATTGTTATTGTCCCAAATTCGACAATTTCGCTTGTTGGCGACCCCTTCATACCGAAATGGGCGAAAATCTTCCTTAAACAGAAGACCCACTTTCATAAAACAATTTAATCATTTGCACATGTTGTTGAATGCTTTTACTCTCCATGTCGATTTGGCAAGACAAACTTAATAATTGAAAGCCAATTTGACAGATGTAGCTTCAACAATATGGCCATAATCATCTGTCAAATTTCAGAAATCTCTTTTGGAAAGCTATTAGTGTAAGAAGTGGGCAAATGTATCAAGTCAAATTCAAAGCAGGATGGCAAAGTAACAGTGTTAAAGAGACTAGATAGCTTATATTCACTACTGTCGGAAGTGGACTACCGAGTTGCAGTATAAAGAGATCCTAGGAAGGATTCATTTTTTCCAGAAAAGGAGTCAAATAGAATAAAACAATACGTATTCTATTACTAATAGGAAAGTGTCAGAAGTGGCCTATTTCGTGGAAATACAAAAGCCTTAGTAAGCGTTCCTTTTTAGGTTATATTATACATCGATCGCGTCTATGATTTAATAGAAAACAGATACCTTTATGCATACCCGAAGTGACAGATGTGTCAGAAATGTCAGAAGTGGGGTACTTAAGTTGTAAGATTCAGATTCTTATTTGGTTTTTAATGAAATATAAATGCTCTTATGTAAGTCGGACAGGAAGGTCTTGATGAAAACGACTACAAATGGGATTGGTGTTAGAAGTGGGACAAACTGTGTTAAGCCATATAGTACCAAAAACTTCTGGCAAATCTAAGTACAGAACAACGATATCAGTCAGGTCGATTTAAAGATGTGGAAATAAAAAAAGCTGTCAAGGATACACGACTGACAAAGGGATATACTCCTCCTTAAAACGTTGACAAACTTCCTTTGCTTCCACTAACTCATTTTCTACAAACTCTGTCCCAAATATACATAGGTACAACAATTCTACTATAAACAACTTTGATCTCAAAATAACCTCCACTTCTGACACCGAATTCCCACGTTGATTGAATTATAATTCATCACCTGAAACAAGATGTACCTACAAATACATAATCTTGTCATTGACTTGGCGTCAGAACCAGCATTCTGCGTTCTTCGTAAATTTGCATTTTGAAAGTTTAATTCTCTTTCAACTTCCTGGTCTTTTTTGCTTGCCTTTTCCAAGGTAAAACAAAAGATTGTTTAATGACCATGAAATCGAAACCAGAATTCTTTACTCTCAAAATGTTACAGAAAGATTTCTTTTTTTTTGTATAACTTAACTCACCTTGTTCAACACATCAGAAGAAAATAATCTGAAACGAAAAAAAAAAAAATACTGTTAGATACTGTCCACCTATTTCAAAACAAAACTATCACTCAAATAGTAATTTAGAGGAGCGATATCTGTATACATATAGACGTCACTCGACACCCTTCAAACGAAAACGACCACTTTCGAGTGTCAACGTTTCCCAATCACCAGCACTGATCCAACCAATTCACGCAGCCATATCATCTCATAAATGTATCTCTGCCCCTTCATTGGGAGATTCTTTCTTCTTTTTTAAAAACAAAAAAACTCTGTCAAAATACATAGCACACACACGCCCAGGCAGGCAGCAGAAACATCCTCTTCTCCTTCTTCTCATCTCAAAATAGACACAATATCTAGGTCGCCCAAAATCACGATACACAACACGCATTTTCAGTTCAAAACAGAAAAGAACCCCGGAGACAGTGTCACCATCATTCATTCGGGGCGGGGGATAATCACGCTTAAATGCATTCCACCCAAAAGATTCGCCACTGTTCTGGCTGACTTTAAAAGATTTATGAGAAGAAATAATAAAAATGGTGCCCTCTCTCGCTCTTCCCACTTCGGACACTAGTTTGTCCAGTCAGAATTTGTTTAGAGGTCAACTAGCCTGAAATAGGAAAAGAAGTCTCGAACTGACAGAAGAAATAATGCAAAAAACAAGAACTCAAATGTCAAATAATCCACCAGCAGACCAATTAAAGTTTAAAAAAAAAACCAAACCATCACCGCGGTCGTCCATCCATTGAATCGGTCGAATTACCATCGCTGGTTGGCGTGGTTGAGTTAAGACCAGCGCTCAAAGTCGTATTTCTGGAACTGGCTTGAAGGTCAAACCATCAACTTTTCTGCTGTTGGCGTTGTTCGCTGGTCGCTGGTCGGGTTGTGTATTTGATGATGACGTCGGCGTCGAACGAAGACCAAGATGGTGTTGATGATGATGATGATAATTGTTTGAGGTGAATCCTACCAGCAACTGACCGGAATTTATGGTAAATTTTGACAGAAAACGTGTTTTGTTTTTTTCCCGTCGTCTTCGGCGCGCTCTGTGTTGTTGTTTACTTTCACTTAGAACTTTCAATTTCATGGGTTTTATCGGGATTAGATGTTGATTTTGGGTTTTTTCCTAGATGGGTTGTTGTTGAATGGAGTAAAATGATGAAGACGTTGCAGGGATTCTTTTAAAATGCGTTTTTAAAGCTATCATTCAAATCAGCGTAAGGTGTACGAAGTGGGAAGATTATCTTCTCATTCTATTCTTCATTGTTGACTGAATTGAAATTGCGATCGAGCTGGAGATTCAAGTGTCTGAAGTGGATTCATACCCGGCACCCCAAGTTGTGCTGCCGCTTTGTTAGGGACTTTTATGAAAGATTATTCAAATCAGCTTTAGGTGTACGAAGTGGAAAAAAAAACCATCTCTTTCTATTCTTTATTGATGGCTGAGCGAACTTGGGATCCATCTGAAGATTCAAGTGTCCGAAGTGGATTGATACCCGACACCCCAGAGTTGTGCCTGTCGCTTCTTACAGCTATTTGCGAAGGACTTTTATGAAAGATTATTGAAATCAGCGTAAGGTGTACGAAGTGGGAAGATTATCTTCTCATTCTATTCTTCATTGTTGACTGAATTGAAATTGCTATCGAGCTGAAGATTCAAGTGTCTGAAGTGGATTGATACCCGACACCCCAGAGTTGTACTTGTCGCTTTTTAAAGCTATTTGCGAAGGACTTTTATGCAAGATTATTGAAATCAGCATTAGGTGTACGAAGTGGAAAGAAAACCTCCTTATTCTATTCTTTATTGATGACTGAATTGAAATCGCGATCAAGCTGAACATTCAAGTGTCCGAAGTGGATTCATACCCGACATTGGTTTGTGTTTTCAATATAATTGGAATTTGAAGGCAAGTGTACGAAGTGGACTTAGTATTTTAGATCCTCTTGCATGAGAATGATTTAAGTATATGGCGTGCTTTAGTTGTCTAAAGTTTGGTGAAAAACAAATTGTCTTCCAGGCCGAAACTACTAACCCCAAACATTTATAGAGTAAGTGTCCGAAGTGGTAGTAAGTAACAGGTTGTTTGGACGGTCTGACAGTCCTTATAAGATGAGGTTATTCTCTAAAACTAATGGCTCTTTACTTTAAGATCATTTGACCCTCCTCTACTGCTAGCAAAAAGTCTTAGGATGCCAAAGTGCATCAACGTGGGTTAGAGGTTTTAGAACAAGTGTACGAAGTGGAAAAGGATTTTCATTCGAGTTTAGGTTGACCTTCCAAGCCGCCAATAGGCCGGTTTTTGACATTTTTTGATGATGCATAAAAGTTGTAAGCCCCAATGTTAGTTTGAATGCAAGTGTACGAAGTGGAGGATAGATTCCATTCCGCCGCCAAACGATCAATAATTTATAAAAAAAAAAACACTCCCAAAAGCCCACAAAACATAATCTGCAAAACCGCTTAGTTTAATTTCTCGTCTTCAAATCCAATAGATCACATCGCCTAACAGTATCAAGCGTATCCCATTAATCCAAACGCCAAAAGCCAACACCACACACACACACAAAGCAGAGAATCGAAAAGAAGGTCGATTAGTATCTACGGATGGTGTAGTTTTTACTACTATTTCAACCTACCACTTCGCATATAAATTGAAAGATTTAAACGAAAATGATTGAGGAAGTAATCATGCTAAAGATCTTTTCATCCAAAAGATAGAAAAATAGAAAAAAACCCACTACTCAATGAAAGACGAAAGATGGCATGACAGACGCGTCAAGTCCAAAGGTAAAGCCACCGATGAAATGCAAAACAACCCAAGAGATAGGTGGTATTTCAACATTCAAAACATTCGAAAAAAGCTCTTCTTTCTTCGCGGTAGGTGGGTGTGTTTCGTGAATTATAAGATACAAATAATGTATCGCTACGCGGTCAAATCCGAACGGGTGGATCTTTTGTCTTTTCAATTTATCTGGCAGCAGCGGCGCGCTTTTCTCACTGATGATGGTGACAATGGCCATTTTTGGGGGCACAGTTTTTTTTTTTTTTTGTTTTTACTTGACAGCCGGTTGCTGGTAGTGTGTTTTTTTTTTGGCAGAAAAATGGCCGACTAATTGTTGAAAGACGTACGGTATGGCATGGGCATGGTACGCACCTCAAATCTTTAAATGGTCAAAAAGTAATTTTAATCTTTTTTTTCACCGTCCGTCGGTCTGAAAGAGAATGAAAGAAAGATGATGATGGTAGTGGACATGTACAGAAAGAGATTTAAATGTCAATGGAGATTTGGAATGCCGTTGAGACTGGTAATAGAGATATGGAAATATGGTTTCTGGTTGAACGATGGTGGGGTTACATAAGCTCTTTTGATTTTCTAATTCTGATGGATTAGAGTAGCCTAAAAGAAGGTTAGGTTGGTTAGCAGTGCTTGAGAGAAGCATCAATGGCTATATCGTGACGTCTGTCAAATGGAATCAGGGATCCGCACTAAGCCCGCTACTTTTCTGCTTCTTCTTGGCCCTTTCTCACTTATCTGTTAAGCGCTTGGCCTTGGTTCTTCTTATACGAAATAGCATCCACAATCGCCTGTTCTAGGCCATCCTTTGGTGTGAATTTGGTTCCACTGCATTTTATTGGATGTGATAGACCACAATGTCAGTTGCTGGTGTCTGTAGGATCTGTTGTGAATTTCATCAGGGAATGTCCTATATGCAGACGACATTATACAAGGTCCCAACCAAAACAGATCTACATACATACTCCTTTACTGAAACAAGGACAGGTGGACCAAGAACTGCTGAAAGACTACAGGACTGTGGACCAATGATTTATGAATCGGAGTCTCTAACAGCATTGAATAATGGTAAGTAGAGCGCTATATGTGGACGAAGACTCCAAGCCAAGAGGAACACCAACGGTGACTTAAGGGACGAATAGTGTTAAGAACACAGACAGATGATCCTGGAGACTTAAGACAGGGAATGCCAGTCCCAGTCCCAGCTAGCACATAAAGTTAGATAGTGTTGCGTCGTAGCTCAGTGGTTAGAGCGTTGAACTACTCTAGATGAGTTCGAATTCCAGATGAAAACATCCAACGTTTTTTCACAGTCTCTTGCGAGAATCGGACAAACATCCAATAGCATGACTGTCTTTCGAAAAGGCTTCCAGAAACCCTCTTGCCTTCAGATACCGTATAAAGCTGTAGGTTGTTTAATACGTGCAGAAATATATGCCGCCACAACACGTAGAGCTGTGAGAAGCTGCGCCTTTGTCCTCTATGGGCTGCTAATAAGATGAACAGCAGTTTACCCACTTCGTACACATAGGACACTCTACGTACCTTTCATAACCACGCCCCTAAAAGTGTGTGTGATATAGTAAGCTTTTAGTATCTTTAAGCTGGAAAACTAGTAAGCGAATTGGGCACCTTATGTAGAGAAATAAGCTGCGAGTATCAAGACGTAAAGACAGCTACTATCGCAACGTAAATTTTCCCACTTCGGACACTTGTCTTTTGATTTGACAGTAATATGGAGAAAGAAATCAGGTGTACGAAGTGGATATGGTGGAAATGGTTCTACAAAGTGCTGGGGAACAAGGAGCTATGAATTCATCTATCAGTATGTGGCAAGACGATGGTTCTACCTCCAAATAACATTGTAAATACTTGTCTCCACTTCGAACACCATCACTTTATAGGTATACACAGGAACATTTCACTCATTTCGCTTTCAATTGCTCCACCTATGACCATTTCTGATTGGATCTGGATCCACCACAGCTGTGATAAAAATCACTAAACACCCTCGCATCTATAAGTACTAAAATCCATTTATCTAACGCTAACGATTGATTCCCAACTGAGCAACACTTAATCCGGTCATCAAACATCCAATCAAACTTCAAACCGACAACTACCACCACGACCACCACCGAGAGAATGCACACCGGAAATCACAACTTCCACTTGGCTATCAGGAGGGCTCTCTGCCCATAATCCTCAGAGGGTATTCAATTCCGCATGGCAATCATTAAAACTGCATGCAGCATGCAATTCGGTCGCAAGTCTGTGTGTTGGGTCTTTGTCATCGTCATTGTGTGTCCACCAGCAGCAGCAGTGCTCTGCATTTCTTCCCTCCCTCCCTTCGGCCACCTCTTAAGAGTGCAATAGCGGTCAATTGTTCCGAAATATTTTTATCTTGTGTTCCTTGTGCTGGACTTAACTAAGGTTTCCCTCTCAAGATTGCAGACAACAACGACAACACGATGGCTTCTGTGATTCAGAAACTTATATTCTCCTGAAGACGAAGATCTAATTTATGTGGTGCGCTATGATGAGCTTCATCTCAGACGGCATCAAAGCAGCATTTAAGTCATGAGAGGGTGGGTGGAGGAATCCAAGAAAAAAATGAACTCTCTGCAGTGCTTTGTGATCATCTTTCCTCCTGTTTTTTTTGTAGGGGGTAATGTCTTACTACTCCTGCCCTCACTAATCCAGAGCAAAAGATACCCATTCATTGCTGATGGTTGCTACTGCTGCTGCAGCAGCAGTTGTCGTCATCGTCGTCGTTGTTAGTGGTGCTGCAGGGAGGGTAATGCCCTTTTAGTGTGCTACAGAGCTAGTAGTAGCTCCACCACTAGGAGTGCTACCATTTGATGAGCTGTATACAGTGTCGCCGTGGTTCTTTTTTTTGTCGAATGCGCAAACGCTGCTTTTTTTTTCTGCTTCTGGGTGATTGCTTTTTTGTTTCATTTCTTTTGGGTTCTTTTTCATTCAGTCTATGCTTCCTCGGTTGGTTCTTCTTTATCGAAAAAATATTTGTTGCTGTTGTTGTTGTTAGTTGTTGGTGGATGGATGGTGTAGTCATAGTTCCGTTTTTCTCTTCCATTTGCAACTGAGAATGCAGCAGAGATAAAGAATAAAAAAAAACACATTCTGCTTACCACTGCTGGATAAGATTTTTCGCTTGTTGTTGGCTTGTTGGCGCGCACTTGAAGTTATTTTTGTAACCCAGCAGTCAGCACACAGAACGATGAAGTCACTGGATGTCTGGCTTTGGCCTAAGCCTGCATTGGATTTATCGTTTTGAAGGAGAGTTTTATGCTCATTGAAGGTCTAAGCAGGCTTGGTTTTTTGCTTTTTCCATAAACAAATAGCAACCGAGATGATCATCAGGGGAAATAACTTTTGAATGGTGTTATCGCGCCACTTCTGACACTTGTGCTTACATTTTATAATGATGACTATTTTATTATTTTTGTACTTACAAGTGGCCTTGCTGATTTAAAATCTAGAGAAGATAGTTCAAAGTCTTGGTTTGGAGTCAGTTGAACATAAGCCAGCTGGTTTCCGTGATTGGGTTTAGTAGAATATAACTGGCAACATGCATATTAAGAGATAGCCATCTTAGAAAATGATTCCTTGGATCTTTCATTGAAAATGACCTTAAGAATCTTGTTCAGTCATGAGTCAACAAGAGGTGTAGGCTCTGAAAATAGACAGAACTGAGAGAATATTCTTTTAATGAAAGACTAGGTGTACGAAGTGGCAAACAAAAAATGAGTCATTCGGGTGTACGAAGTGGAATCTGCTCTCCTTCTGTAGAAACTAAGGAACTATTCTTCAACTTTAGGTGGTGTACGAAGTGGACAGACGTACTTCTAAGACCCACGTGTTCTTATCTACTCGGAAACTGCTCTCCTTCAGTAGAACCTAAGGAACTATTCTTCAGTTGTATCAGTTTATGAACAAAGCAAGTACAAGGTGTACGAAGTGGGCGACTACTCTTATAGGTTTTACAAGTGACAGAACACCTTACGTAGATGCTTAAATGAACATTTTTGGACTGCTTTCATCATTAGAACCAGTAGTCATTTCTTTTTTAAAGCAAAAGATGAAGTTTACTTGAACCATTAAACCAGAATCAAGCGGCAAAAGCTTGCTTTAGAGAACTGCTTCATTGGAGGTGATTTATTCTTTCTTCTCTTTTTTATCCAAAATCTTTCGAAAGGCAAAAAGGGAAGAGGAAAGAGTTCTGTCCTTATACATTGGGTTATCACACTAGATAAAGCGCAGACATAAGCACTGTGGATGAGGACCAAACAAACACAACGTCTAACCTTCAAGTGACTTAAAAGATTGACATAACTCCACTGACAGCAATGTACCCAAACGACTCAATAAAACGATAATCAGCAAGAGTCAATTTGAAATGTAATACGTACTGCCAAAAGCTCAACCATTTCCCTTCAAAGGATTAAGTATATCTTTATGAAGAAGTCTTAAGTGCAGACAATCGCAATTCTACGTTGATTGGTTGACATCCCAATTGTCTCGATGTAGCACACACCCTCCATAAGGTTGTCTTTCTTTCTTTCTTTTATCATGTCTTCTTGGCAACATTCCTCAGCTATAATCATCCACGTCTAAGCAACTTTACCAGCATCTGTGCTATCATGTTCATCATCATCATCAATCATAATTAGGTATGCGACAATATGGCTTCCCCTCTCTCTCTCTAGCAAATGCAAATGTTTTCATCTCACAACAGTCGTGGCTCATTTCATGGACCCAAAAGTAATTTTCCTCCACAAAAACGTGTCACAGCCAGCAGAAAAGAAACCAAGTCAAACCTTCTACTTAAGTACAACTGAATGAGGAATAAAGGATCCAAATTACAGAGGGAATACCTCTCTTATACTATCCCAGCCCAGCATCTTTTTTTTTTCTTCTCATAAATATAGCGTGTTACACCAGTCCACCATGAGTAAGCAAAAGTGCGTACACAAAGCAAAAAAAAAAAACACACAACAGAAAGCAAGAAAAAAAAAGGAAAAGTGGTCACATAATGAAATTGAAAGAAAAAAGAAAAAACGAAGAAATGGAAGAACAACTAAGCAAGAACCTTCTACACATGACTCCGTTATAAGCACTTAGTGTGCGGGGGAAATACCAACCACATCATCGTCATCTCGGCACACACAGAACCGTAAGGGAACCTAAATAGAATGCAAAGCACCCCCGTCCGTCCCGTCCAATCCAACTAAACAAACCTAGAGGCACTGCTAAAGTAAGTAAGTATAACTGAAGGACGAGGAGGACAAGCAGGGAGCCACCACCAACAGAATACCATTAGTTTCTTCAGTGGAGGCCATAGCCATACCAGCATGCCCCATGGTGGTATCTCTTACCCAGCTCACGTGTGTGTACTCTGTGGCTGCCCTGCTGCTGATGAGGCAACACAACACACAGTAAAGCAGAATCGCATTAATTTCACTTTCAATTTCGTTTTTATAAATTCTTGTTTCTTTTTTTTTTTTCTTTTTTGTTCTTTGTTTCCTCCACCTCGTGGTTCTTGTTTGCTTGGACTAACTCGGTGGTGTGTAGTGTAGCCTCTTACTGTCATTGCAGACATGGTATGGAGGTTGAAAAACTGCATTTTAACTAATCAGTCGTATGGTTGGCACATGACAGAAGGAAATATATGAAGCGACTGCCATTTGTTGGAGACAGATGGTAGGATACCCTATTTAAGAGGATTGAAACCTGTTGCAAGTAAGTGGTGATCACAGCTGTCATTTCACATCGAACAGTACAGCTTAACAGTTGAAACAAAACTTCACATTTTAAGTCAGGAAAACGTCAAATTTCTACAAATGCTTAAATCTCTGGAGCCAACTTCAGGCTGGGAGGAGTCATATAACGGCAAGAGGCGAGAGAAAACGCTAAAAAAAATAGGCGTGGCGCCCATCAACCACAAGCATCATTTGACAGGTACACTCTCATCCAACAGTTTTGTCACAATCCGGCATTAGAAATGTAAAGTCACTGTTTCTGTCAGAAAAATGCAAATTGTAGGAATCATACGAGGAAAAAAGGCGTACAAAAGTAGGCGTGGCGCCCATCAACCATGCAATATTTGACAGGTACAATCTCATCCAAAATGTTTGTCTCAATACAACATTAGAAGTTTAGTTTCAATGTTTTTGCCAGGCAAGAACCAATGATAGGAATCATATTAGGAAAAGTGTACAAAAGTAGGCGTGGTGCACTTTAAATACAAGTCTCATCTGACAGGTACATTCCCATCTCGCCTTTAGAGTCACCGTCTTTGCCAGACAAAACCCCATTTACCCTATTAAGAACCAGAATCTATTAATCGCATACTTCTTGTGCCCGAAGTAAAGGAACTAGATGGGCAAGCCTCAAGCCATCATCAACATCAGCATCATCGGTGTATATCACGCTCATCGAATTGGTACAAGCATATGACACGCCATCGCGCTTTTTACCCACCACACCACCATCATCATCATCAAGTGTGAGTTGTGTTGTGTGTGGGTTGTGTAAATTGTTTTATGTTGCTTAGCCGTCATGGTCGCCATGTCGTGATATTAATATCAGATACCGACGATGAAACACCACCAGAACCAGCAGAACAAGATGACAATCATGAGCTTTAACTTTAGCTTTAGCTTCAGCGTCAAAGTGCGCGGGACAAGTTGAACCAAAGTTGATTACCTTCGACACTCTCTCTCTGGTCTTGGTGGATGGATGGATGATGGTTTTACCTAATCGGGTTTTGGCTTTTTGCACGTTGTTTTTGTTTTTTTCTGTCACTTTATTGGAAATATTGATGGGAAAATAAATTGATTTAAGAGGACTCTGACCATCTGTAAGGACTTAAGCTGTTGAAGAGGAAGGCAATAGATTGTATTGGTCACTGGCCAGAAAAATTCCTCTTTGATTCATTCTTCTGAAGAGGAAGAAAAATTCAAGTTGATAACAATGCCACTGGTGTGAATTTATCACAAATCTGACGTCTTGGGGAAGTCCCTCTTGCGTGAGAGCTTTTCAGAGGGTCTGATCCGTTGTTCCGTCGTATTCAACTGACAGCTCGATAGAATGCACACATTTATATGGGTGGCGCTTTATAACCAACTCTCTTCTATCCGTCAATCCTTTGACAGTATACACATTCATACAAGTTCACACAATCACATTTTGAAGTTCACGCATAAGAAAATTGAGAGTACGCATTTTCATTGGTGGAAGCAGAGAGAGAATGTAGTAAAACTGTCATCGCCTTTGACAATCAGCTGATTGACTGTTCTAATACGTCAACTTGAATGTCAACAGTTAATGGAACAACGGGAGAGCGAATTGACGGATTCAATGGATTGAGCCCTTCACTCGTTCGCCTTCTAAAAATAAAGAAGAAAACTTCAAGTGTTTTTGGGTAAAAATGTTGTCAAAATTAAGAGGAAAGTTGAACCGAATCTTTTGGTACAGGATCCAAAGAAAATGTCAGAATTTCACGTCCGATATTTTGATCAAATTAAGCTCATCTCACCTCTGTTTCTTCATCACAATTAGCAAGGAATTTTTCGAACAAATTCTGTCCCACTGATCGCGCCAAATAAGTGACAAGCTGTCATTAATCCTTCATAAGTTCAAGGCTGTCAGTTCTTCAAATCAAACAAAGCAGTTATACACGTTTGTTGTCTTCTAGGAAACAAGTTATTCTCTGCACAGAATTGCCATAATAAGCGTAGGTTCAACCGCATCGCAAAAGATCAAAGCATGTTCACCGAAAACAAGAGTTCTTCTTGAATGACGTATCCCCTGACATTGTATACTAAACTATGCTAATTGAAAAGAATTCTCTAAAATTTAGCACAAAATTAAGCTTTGTTCTCAAGCCGCTCGCTGCACTGTCACTGTTTTTGAGCGCCTCCCCAAAATTCGATAAAAAATGAAGCAAGCCCACTTTGTAACGCGTAATTATTTGCTTATTTCATTTTCACTTGATTTTTTATTTATTCATGCACGTGCTCTCCTTATTTTACAAAATCAATTCACATCACATTACGAAGGTTGAACTGTTCGTTTTGTATAGCCAAAACCACCAGCACCACACCAGTAAAAAGTTGTTGAACTAAACTTGACCATGAGCCGAATTAGAGCATTAGTTAGTGTCTCTGTCTGGCTGTTAGCCGAAAAGATACTACGCACAGGGTTGCTTTGTTACTTTTAAGTACATACATATGTGTGTGTTCTTTTCGATGCGGAACAAAAGAAAAAGGAAGTAAATTTTTTATAGACTGTGTACTTGACAGCGAACCTTGTTTGTTGCCCTAAAAGGCCCTTCAAAAAAAACAAGTTGAGAGGACAAATCAATTACACTAAAGGAGTTTGTCATCATATTATAATCTAAACATTTCAGATAAATCAAAGTCATGCATGAACCTAAAAAAAACAAAAACACTGAATGAGTAAAGCAGTAGTAACAGTCTGTCATGCATAAAAATGCTAACCATTTTGGTTTGGAGCGCCGCCGCTAACAAAATGTCAAACAGGCATAAATCCATCCGCTGTCAGGTGTTGCGTTGCGTTGCGACGATTGACCACTATTGGTACTCTTCACTCCACACCTGAACGGCAACAGTAGAGGTCATACACACAGTGGAGGTGGCCTCTGTAATAAAGCCGATGGCATCCATTACAACCGATGACCTATTTAAAAAGTAGGTGGATTCGCACTTGGATTGCCTATCGTCATAGGCAGAGGTGCAAATTGATAACGAATACGAAATTGGAAACATTACGACGTGACGTGAGGTGAAAAGTTTTTTTTTTTTTTTTTTTTTTAACATTTTTATTATGTTGTCGTGATTTTTAGGGAATGACAGTTGGTAATCACTTTGAGATTGCGTAAGGTCTGTAGACACGTCTAGAAGAGCAATTAAGTGGGTATGCGTGGGTTCGATGGTGCGTGATAGCTTTGCGTTTCCGAAAGAAAATCAAGATAAATACATAGACAGGAAGTTGGGAGGAGAATACGTTAAAGTGTAGAAGGAAACTCATTTGACCATGAAAAAGTTAAAAATAGTTACATCTGTCATTAGAATAAGTTCTGCCTTAAGACGGCGTATGAGGTTTTGCAGAGAGGTTTTGCTTTACATTTTGGAGGCAGTGTCAGGCAGGAACTAACACACTAAGTCTGAGGATGCGTACGTAGTTGAATACTGTGAAGCTGCTAGAACACATTTGGATGAATTTCAGAGAACTGTTCGGAGTAAGACATAGGAGATGCCTTTCTGAGGATACCTGAACTCTGATCGACAAACGAAAGCAGTTCAAAGCTTCCATAGTCACTACCCCATCAGAAGAAGGGAACGACCGGGAGTCCCTATATTACATGAAAATGAGAGAAATACAGCGTATCGTACGACGTGACCACTGCAACTACACCAAAACACTGGATTCAGAAGCAGAGGAGTTTGGTCGCAGCTTATCTAGATGGCTCTTTGCTTAGTTCGAATGAGAACCAGCTCAAGAGGTAGAAGGACCATTTTTCTATTGTTTTGAACCGTGTATTTGCCAGCTTCCAAATCAGACAGAGCACCCCGAGGTACAAAACTACGGAAAAAGTACCACGACCCCCAGTAAGGATGAGATCAGTGCCGCGATCAAGGCCCTAAAAAACAACAAGGCGGTAGAACTTGACGCTAATCCCGCCGAGCTTTGACTAGAAGCGCCAATAACATCGGTTAAGCTACTGTTCCTTCTAATTGGAAGAGCTGGGCAAGCTGAGAACTTTCCTGCCAAATAGAAGATATGGAGAGTGAGCATCAACATGACAAGAAAGTTACAAACGTTCGTTAACAGGTGCCTGCCTAACATCTTAAGGATTTTCTGGCCCAACCGTAGCTCTAATGAACACCTCTACCAGGCTCGATTATCCAATGACGTGAGTGACAGTAGGTTAGTCACAGGAGGAGAGAACGGTCCAGGAGAACGTAACCCAGAACTGTGAAGAACTGAGGCACATTGCTAGAAACTGTCCACAATGGCTCGTAGGCGTAATAGAGGCCCTAGGCCCCACAAAGAGATACAGGAGATAACTAAGTAAATAGACGAAGCATCTAGTGTTGCTCTGATTGGTGGCACATGCCGTTCAGGTGCTTAGCAAGAGCCAGAACGATGACATCAATCAATGGCAAGATCTTCATAAGTACAGTGAAATAAGCAGACGAGCTCAAAAAGATTCACAAAATACTCAACGGTGAGATCGACATCCAAACCAGCAGAAACCTTATATGAATTCCTTCACATACATATGTATTCAGAGCGCAAGAGGACGTAAGGAATTCTCCAGAGAGATTAAACGGTGACACCTATACGAGCTCTTCGAAATACACAGAGCTTGGACCACTAAGTCTTTCTATAGTCGAGACAGGACCCTGGCAAATGAAACACCCCTATCCACACCCTTCGTTGTTGATGGCACTCTATTTGGTCGTAAGCGTAGGATTTTCTAAGTGGGGAATGTCTCTCTCATCCAAGGAATGCTTTTTCCAAGAACGACCCTGGCAAATAGACTTCGATACTTAAGTCTAACAATGATTCCCTCCAGCTTGCCGAAGTGCTATAAAGCAAAGGCAACTGTTACAGTCAATCTGGACAGTGTTCTGTCATTAGACTCAGAGTAGCTGCTGAGCTATACAAACTGGGTTTCATGACAACTGACAACACTTCTTGATAAACAGGTTTGCCCGAGTTTTGACTGCGAGAAACACTCTAGAAAGAGAAATTGGAAATGCGGTAACCCCAAGGAGCCTAATAGGAGCTTCGAGTGTCCATAAAGAGACCATCGAGTCCAGGACCTAGGAAGCACTAGGAAGGAAATACAGGACATAAGTAAGTAGGTTGCCTACCTAGCCAAAAAGTGTTAAGTGTTCCGACGTGGAAAATATCGTCAGAGCCATTGTCTATCAGTGGAGTCATTGTAGGTCTCACTAACCAAAGAATGTAGTAAGATCTCCATGATATTTGGCGTCGCTAGTGAACTTATAAAAGATAGTTTTGTACACTACAAGACGATAGACATTTACTAGGACATATGAACTGCCTGCCACCCATAAATCCGACGATCTTTCATAGATCTCTGCAAAGTTCAACCAAAGAACCAAATGATGGCTTACCCCAAGTGACCATCCTTCCGCCCCTACTATTTTGTTATTCCTCCCATTAGCACATGATCACATCTCGATTAAAATCTCATTACACATCTTGATCAATTGCACACACCCAGACGGGTACAGGTCTTTTGCATATTTTTTCAACCTCAACCTTGTTGTAATATTATTATTAAACGATCCACTTCTCAGCTGCATGATCTGATCAGTTTGTGTGTATCTATCGTAAGTAAACATCTATCTATCTATCTGTAATCTGTGAAGTGTAAAACATATGTTTTTTTGCTAATTTTCTTTTGCCCGATGCTTGATGCTAATTAAAATAACAACCACTTGTCAGTCAAGTGCCACTCTGGATTGCTTTCAATTATCCGAAAGATGTACATGTATCTTTTTTTTGTATGACTAGGTCAAACTCTGCGCGTATTGAATGTGTGTGTACTTATTTAACTGACGCGGCGGCAATTGACAGCAAAAAGCCCGCGCTAATCGCTTTTCAAAATTAATAACACTCACGGTAATTTGAGTTGCAATACAATTCCTCTCTCTCGCGCAAACACACTCTGTCCACAAAGACACTGTCAAGTAATATTTCCGAGAGAAGATGCTGTTTTAGGGTGAGGTAAAGTCCAAAGACTAGCTCTGCCAGGTCCACTAAGCAGCCTTCGCTAGCGACTCTTATGCAAATGCATGAGACTCGCGAGACATGCGATTTTTCAAGATCATCTAAGATTGTATCTCGAACACGGTGAGTACCATCCATCGGTTGGTTTGTGCTTTTTCTTGAGAAAAAATCTTGTTTAGTTGACTTCACATTAAAAATAATTAATTATCTCTTAGTGATTAATTTATTGAAAACAATCTCCTGTGATGGATGGGAAAACTATCTGAAAGAGTGTGTTCAGAATTCCGCAGAAGTGCGGATGACGCATTCTGAAGGTATCCCTTGCCTGCCACCACAAGTGATGCTTAATTGAAATTAGAGTCACAAATGTGCGCGCAATGCAGCCACAAACAGATTTAATATCTAACCAACAAGAGTGCATTTAAATGGACGACGGAACGACGGAGTGCTGGTGCTGATGGTGGAATTGGTTGGTGGACGACGCTGCTGAATGCGGGTGGAAGTGATAATGCAGTTTGCAGTGGGCCTTGCTTTGTTGTGGATCGTTTCAATAGAATTTCGCATTGTTATTCAATTTTTATGTTAATCCGAGTTAGGGGTGGTGACTTAGGACTCCGGGTTTAGTAAATGACCGAAGTGTTAAAGTGAGAAATGACTTGACTTGATTTTAGATGGCAATTTGTGGATGGGAAAAGTTTCTTTAGAAAGAGTTATTCAATATAACAATTATGACGACTCATCAATCAATATTACAATAGACGATGATTGAAGCCTATTTTAAGTGCTTTCGAGCGTCAGAATGTCACTTGAGCTGAGATTGTTGATCGATTTATCATCATTCCTAAGGCGTGTCATCATTACTTTGTCTGATAAGTGTGATCGCTTACAAGGTTCGAATATTAAATGATATAAATAATGCCTTAAAAGGTGCTGAACTTAGCTTAGTTTGGGCACTATTATATTTCTTATGAGACAGTCACTGAGGCTGAGAATGATGAAGAAACTATACACTAAAAAGCACAATAAGTCCGATCGTTTACTAAGTAACAAGGTTCGAGTATAAACTGAGCATTCAATGTTTGGAGTCATAGCTTAGCTTGGACACTATAACATTGTAGTAAGGACAATTGCTCCTCAAACTATGCAAACAAACATAATTTAGAGCCCCACTTTGTTTGTCTCAGCTTCAAGAGTGTTGGCCATGGAATGGAGGTCCATTATCCAATGTCAAAGTAGACAAACTTCGCCAGCGTAGTCTAGGTGTGTAAGATATTATAGTCCACCGATATATATAGTTTCCTTCCGTCCATGTTGCATGGAGTACATCACTGATAACCACCAAGAAGAACAGCGGTGACAACATGCATCCTTGACGTGCTCCACTTTGGACTTTAAATTCTTCTGACACCTTACCATTGTGCAAGTCATGACTTGATAATAGATATGAGTTCTTCAGGGATACCTCTCCTGCTCAAAGCAAACCAGATAGCATCTCCATTCAAGCTGTTAAAAGCCTTCTCGAAGTCGATAAACAGCAAATGGAAGGGCCGACATCCCACAGTGGTTTAATACTGTGTCGAAACGATCTCTCAAGCTAAACAGCTGATCCTCATCCGGAATCAGAAGGTTACCGTCTAGATGCTTGACCGGATGTTATTTGGAGCTCTGACCACCACTGAGGTTCTTGGTAGATACATGCACTCCTACAATGAGCTACAGATTGCTTCTGCTTACAAGGCAAGGTGGGCCCTTAACTGTTGGCGCATTTGGGGATTCTTGAGCCTGTTGGTACAGAACCTGTTGTTGCTTAGCAAGTTTAAACGGTTGCCATTGACAGATGCCGTACGAAGGTGTATGAGCTACCATGACATGGTGATCGCGTTCTTGTCTCTTCTGTGTCGGGCGTCCAGAAGACGATTTCTAAAGCGACGGTTGTCCGCATTGTTATCGATCTGGCTGTATGTTAGCAGCCTATCATACGAGACCTAACTGATCTTGTGGCAGCATATCTCCAATGACCAGGCGATCCTCAAATTATACTTTTTGAACTTTATTTCCCGTCCCGTCTCGATCATTAGCAGGGACTCAGTCCTTAACAAGCAGTCCACCGTAAGACCTGGGTTGCAAGATGAGATACAAGTTGCTCATGACAAGGTGGTAGAAATCCTTGCTAGACGAGAAATTCGTTCACAGAGTCGTGCGTTTCTTTGTGGCTTTCTAGAGCTCATTCAGATCATCATGAACTTTTGTACCTTTTGTTGGTTATTAGAGAGAAGGATTTGTTTCTTAATTGTCGTCTTAGTCCTAGGAAGCAGCGTTTGAAAAGAATGTAACTCGTCGTCTGATTTACGAGCTGGTAGAGCAGGTTCTTAACTACCTCGTACTCATAGCAATATCTCTCAGCAATCAGTTGGTGGTGAATGGCTTAAGATGCTCACACAAAGCAGCAGACAAAGTGTTGTAGCTGACAATGTTTGGAGGACTAATACGCCCTTCATTGAAAGAGGTCTTGACGGTCAGACAAATAATGCTGAGGTTCCCTTCTTCGGTTGCAGGGTCTTCACCATCTTTCTATCTTCTGCTGCTTAAAAGAGTTCAGTGGTACAACTGTTTGTTGCAGCTGTCAAGACACATCAGACTGACCATGATCCAATAGTCCAACAACTAAAGAAAAGTTCAGAGATCTACTGGAAAGCCTTTACTGTTCAGAATTCTCAACTTCAAAAAGCTTCTAATTCCGCTGAAATCGCTCGTGAAATAAAATGGATTCGATCAAGTTTCCATTCAGATGCCAATAGAATCATCTTCCTCCAACTGCGTCTTTATCAATTGCTTAACCCCAAATCACAATAAAATTCCATAAAATACTACAAAAAAACCAATTAACCAAAGCGATTAGACTATTTGAATATTTCAAAAAGCGTCACACAGCCTTGAATGTTTCCAAAAGAGCGAACCGCATGTGATTCATTGAAGCTATCTCATCTAGAACAGTCTCTCTGGGGTTATAGCAAAAGTTCCTCACCCACGCGTTTATCTGCACGAAAAATTCTATATTCTTATCTGCATGTCTTGGTCGAATGGTAAATATATATTTTTCGTTCTTTCAATTTAACTTGACACGCATTTGTAAAGAAAGAAATAGATTAGGCAATACGTGAACTTTGAATTCGAAACAAAATTGGATTTAAATTTTGAAACGTTGACTTTGTGTGCTATCAGGGGTTAAGCATTCTGCAAAGAGGATTTAGATGGTGAGTATGATGAAGTCAGATACATATGTCAGTGGTTGCTATGGAGGAAGTAGGTCAAACCATGGATCTCTATTTTGATACAGAAGACAAGTTCTTACCTTAAAATGCCAAAACGACACAAGAAAAGTAGTAAAAGATACAACTTTTGGGAGACCAAAATAGCCATCACTCGGCTCTGTTATGACGCGTGTCCTGCCATGTGACCAACCAAAAAAGACCATCTCAAGTGCATGTAATTTGTTCAGCTGTCACACTGGCCGCAAGACCAACGAATAATATCTGGAAAAAACCGCGACATCATTGGGAAAAATGTGCTAAAAAAAAAACACATCTCCCTGTATCTGTATCTATCTGTTTGCCGATACGTATTACAACCGACCACCACCACCATCACGACGATGAAGTATAATAATTGCTTCCATTGGCTGTGACCATGAAAACCACCATCCAAGCAACCAACCAACCGACCGACAGACCGATCGGAACATTACATAATCCGAAAACAGCAGCAGCAACCGCCGCCACAGCAAGATGCGAGAAAATAAGAAAAATCGTAGAAAAAAAAAAAACTATAAACACGACTCTCATGGAGCAGAGCGACAAACAAATAAAAAAAGATACAAAAATTTATAAAACAGATACTCTCATCTCAATCATCATCATTGCTGCAGGTTGTACTTGGAATACTTCTACTCTCACATGACTATCTAGTATCTGTTTGGTGTATCTACTCAACTGTGTGTTGTTACACTTATTGCGCATCTGCAGGTGGAACTCTGAGACTATCTGTCATCGAAAAGATACAGCCAGCCCTTTTGCGAATGAACTAATCAATTGTTGTGTCAAGTTGTGCAATTGAGAGAGAGATGAGGAAAAAGATTGTCCTCCAAAAGCGACAGGCGGCGTTTAGGCGGATTGGTTTCAAATGTATTTTCTCCATATTTCGAGTTCTCTTGGACAGAAAACCAATCGGTTTTGTATATTTGCTTTCGATTTTGGGTAAAACTACCAAATTTGGGCGGCGGCGGAGAAAATACACAATGCGAACTTGGAAAATTATTTTTGTAGACCATCTGTTTGGTTTTTTTCTGTTACCTTGAAAGTGTTTGGACTTGTGGTTAAAGGCCACGAACCACGAGTTGCGATGGAGATCGATCATACCGTTTTGACAACTATATACATAGCTTTGAAATAAATTAGAAATACTCGATCAAACAGAAGGTAAAGACTCCGTGATCACTTCGAAAGTTCATCAATCTCAGGGACTGATCTTGGCACCAGAAATTAGTGACACAATTGTCTCAGCAAACGGGAACAATGACCAAGTATCTGCATCTCACCTAAAAGTATATTCAATGCTATTACGGAGGTGATCATGTCTTTTTTAGTAGCCCCAAGTTGGGCGCCAATTTTTTTTTTATTTAAAAGGGCTTTTAGCTCGGAGGTTTTGCTTGAAAAACAACCAAAAAATCTACTCAGTTGGAATGCGTGGCAGTCATGTTTTACAGTAGCTAACTTACCTCCATATGATATGTTCTTGTCTCAATTTCAAAGGCGTTATAAGATTTTTTAAGAAAATACTTCAAATTAAGGTACTAAAGGTAACTTTCAGCATGCCTTAATGCTACCAACAGTTCGATTAAATGATTTATGTCATTCCCCGGCATATTTCATCAAAAAGTTCTTCCCCCGCGTTGGGCGCCAATTTAAGCATTTAAAAAAACTGCCAAACTTGAAGGCATTTCTTAAGGAAACGATGACTAATAAATCTTTGCTGAACTGTAGTTCACGACAACACTTATATGTTTTACAGCAGTAATCTCAGTACCCAAATACAATACGATCGCACTACAACAAAGCCCCGCATTGGGCGCCACATTATTAAGGTAAGAAATACTTGAACAGCGGGACACCCTAGGCAAACGTGGCGCAAAACAGTCGAGGAGGAATCGAGCTCTTTAGGAATGAGTTGAAGAGAGCTCAAAAGCATTGAAGAAGCAGGCGTAGTTGACACCCTATGCCCCCCGAGTGGTTAAAGGACCTATGTAAGTAGCTAAATACTTGAAGAAGGCTTAAACTCAATGACAAGTACTTGGATAAAACTCGAACGATGTATTTCAAGAAGTGGTCAAGGTACGTCTGAAATGTTGAGCAGAGAAGATTAACAAAATTTTCATGACTTGGGTGTTTGTTAGTCTCTCGAACAATGGCATGTTCTGTCCTGTCATCCGGACAAGGAACGCTCACGAAAAACTCATAATTGATCAAAACAGCCACTGATTCTGCAGTCAATGTTTAAGTTCGTTGCAAAATAGACTATGGCTCCGTGTTGGGCGCCATTTTTTAGAAGACAACTTTAGTGCTATGGAAAAACGAGAGCACGTCTTTGTCGCGAAAAGGGTAACATATGTATTTTAGCACAACTTAGATAGTATAGAGTATGTACTGGCTCCGAAAGGTCATTGTTTTGAGCATCTACTAAAGCCCCGTGTTGGGTGCCATTCCACCTCGACAACATTCGTTTCTCGATCACAAAACCTCACCTTAAATGTAGCTTAGGGATCTTGCTGCTAATTTCAAAAGGCTAGAACAAGAGGGAACAAGAGATTGCTTCACGCATCAAGCTTAGTATGTCATGAGGGGATCATGAAAGAAGGACTTAGATAAGAGGGTTTGTGGCTTTACATTCCTTTACAAATTGGGACTAAATTCCAGAGATAGCTAGAAAATCGCTACGAAATTCTGTACTGCAACTCAATCCAAGGGTAATACTTTCAGAACAACATCACATGACGTTACACCATCGACCTTTAACTCGAGCTTAATTCATAGCTCCAACAACTTGTAACATTGTTATCTCTTTAGACCTTAATCTACAACAAAAAAAAAATAAAAACAAAATCCGAATCAAATCAAATCCACGTACTGTATGTTTAGTATCCGCATTGCAATTAGGTACACGTACTGCGTCAGTACAGATACATACTACCCATATCACACGCATTCTATTTAAAGCTTCAACTTGTCGTTTTTTTTCATCTTTTTTGTTGTCAATAATGACACTGAGAATTCTGATTACACAGTCGATTACAGCAAATCACATAATAGTTACTAGAGTTTCTAAAGAGAGCCCGCACAGAGAAAGAGTGACAGACGGACGGAATGGAGGAGAATATAAAGCCGTTTAAACAACAAACAAACGAAGCCTTGAAAAGCATTTCTGTTGATATTGGTCCCCGCGAATAGAAAATGATTACATGCACTTGCACTATACGCTACCCAACATGCGAGTGCAATTACATTATATTATGGGTATTTAAATTAATAAATAAACCGAGCTTAAACACCAAGGAGAGTAGTACCATGATTGTAGTTTTATTGCGAGAAGAAAAATTACATTTGAAAAAGCGCCAGCGAGAGAATCTCTAAGAGATAAGGCTACAGATACATTTGCAGTTGTTTGTTGAATATTTGACTTTTTTTTTTTGTAATAAATGCCAAGTTTCTAGTTTTGAGGTTGCTGGTTGTAGATTGACTGTGTGATTTAGGGTAGACACTTTGTTCCCTACTTGAACTAGTATCTTTTGCTGTTAATGAGTAGCTTTTAGGGTACTTTTCGCGATCATTTTTGAAGCACAGATCGCCAGCATTGAGCCTCTTGGCACCAGAAACTAGTGATGGTTATGCAACGCATCAGCAAACAGGAACAATAACCAAGTATCTTCATCTCGCTTAAAAGTATATCCAATACTACTGAGGAAGTGATCGTGTCTTTTTTAGTAGCCCCACATTGGGCGCCAATGTTTTTTTTTATTTAAAAAACTTGGGACGTGATAGCCACTGTCTCACGGTTAAACATTCTGTCAGAGCTCTTGAATTTGAATACTTAATGTATGCAATCGATTCGATATAATGATCAGCTTCTTGATATGCTTTTCAAATTTTATTACCAATTTAAATGCAAATTGCACACTGTAGTCTGGTACAGTTTATTGGAGGCGGTTACAGTCACGACTTCTCTATAATTTTCATTTCATCCGTAGCTTGTACCAAGTACCAAGTAGGTACCAATTTTGTTGACATCTAGATTAGTGATCGTGACCGTAACCTATATTGCTCGCTGATTTTTGAAGCTGAGGAGAAATTTTGGTCAGAAAGTTTTATTTTTCTTGAGGAGGATACTTGCCTGTCTACGAGTAGATGAGGAACTGGAAAGTATTGTGAGGGGTGCAAAGAATGGCTCCATGGTCCCCTACTGACCAGCATACATATGATGGAAGGAGGAACTCTGACTCAGTTTTTGGTCTTAGTCTGCCAAGTAATTCGTGGCTCATTCGATTTGCTGCAACAAACTGGTCTCTCTATAAACATTCCGTCCTGCCTTCTTAGGCTTGAAGCAGAGAAACTAGCCACGAGAGAGGCGAACTTGAGGTGGAATTCCATGAAAGCTTGCAGCATTGCAAGACATCTATAGCTGTCCTCCGATAAAGCAAGGACAGATGATCCCTTTCCATGTTTGTAGGCGACTCACATACCACCTTACCCAACTCATGGCTCATGCTTTCATATCACTAGAATTGGAGTGAATAGTTTGATAGAGGCTTGTATAGAAGACATGGAGTGCTACCCGAACAAGATGCTTGAGAGACTATCCCCACAAAGGGGTAGCCAACAGAGACGACAGGAGCCACCTGCCAACATCAAACAACCGAGGTCCTGTCTCCTGATGAATTACTGTATGGCATTGCCACGAAGACTAGTGGACGGTCGGGCGATTGTGGGTTTAGTGGGTAGGAACCCAGTTCAGTTTCGTCTTTAAAAGGGACCTACCGTCAAAAGGTCGACCGATCACAGAGACAAATAGCATATTGTTTAGTTTAGTCAGAAGGACAGGGTTCTATTTTGAATGCCGTAAGCCCTATTTAGCTCAATAAAATAGCTGGCTTAAGTCACTTAAATAGTTCGAGGTGGAATCTCAAACCAGATGTTCTTATGACGGCACCAAAAACTTTGTTTAAACAGCCACTCCTGAGACCCCTAAGACCATAAAATCAGGATCACCTCCTTTGTATATCCTCATTTAATGCCCTTTGTCTCTTAAAGAATACCATGCGTGCATACAACTTTTCCAACATGAAGACATCAATCTTGACGTCATCATATCACTGACAATCTTGACAATGCCAATCATCTTCATGCAAATTTTAACACGAGCCATCTTTATCTTTGACTGCATCTACACGTAAAGCAATCAAAATTCAACCAAATTCCCATTAAATATTCATCACTCATCTGCAAAAAAAAACGAAAAATTCACCAAAATAAAAAGAAAAACAAGAACAGTCCCCAAATGGTTACCCCGTGGCACCCCATGACAATTTCTTTCCTTCTTCTTCTTCTCTTTTGTTTTGATTAATTAATTATATGCATGCCATCAGTTGTCAGCGCCGATAATTGATTAGTTCTTGATACCATCTCCTTTTGGTGATTAAAACAAAACAAAAAAACCAATGAATTTTATCAGAAAATAATAATTCATCCATCCAACGGATGACGCCGCGTCGGCCGTGCCAAATGACTCAAATTCGAAATATTCATCGATTCTCATTAAAATATTACTCACAATCGAATTGCACATATGTAAGCCGCTGCCGCCTTTGAGCTGGAATTGGTAATTCGATTCGCATACCATATGTGGCTTGAGCCACGTTTCCAACCACCGATTTTTTCGGGGTAGACCTCAACCAAAGGAAAAAAAAAAAAAGCCAGCCCCAGCTTAATAGGCAATGAACAAGTCGAGAATCACATTGAAATTTTCTTTATCAAGGCCTCCGCGGCAAAACTGTCAATTTGGATTAGTAATTGGCATACGATTGCATGGCATGCACAGGTTACGTGTATGTAATACCAGAAACCACGGTATACCCTGACTGTGGTGCACTGTCAGTGCCACCAAAACCACACGGCACATTTGCATGTGGCCTGCGTGCTTCAATCGCCTAGCTGTGGCCTATAGTTAGTTGCACGCGCGCGCTTGCGCCGCGCTGCCACTGCCCTACTACTCTGCTAAACTAGTAGATACTAGTATCTAAAGGCTTATATAATCTCGCTTCTTTTATACACTCTCTCTCTCTCTCTCTTTCGGTTTCATATGCAATTTCAAGTTCAAATTCGAGTTTATGTACTCGTATTTTTTTTATAGCTTGCGTGATGGAAACATTTAATTTTCCGTCTTCGACTGTGTGTATGGTGTGCGCAATCTGACAGTTGATGTAATTTTAAACGAAGGCCCAGCAGACGCAGGGGAATTTTTTTTTTTTCTGTATTTTTTGGATGTAAAATCGCGCGATTTGTATTCGTCGAATGTAGAAAGAGGTAATTACGCCGCTTTTCCACGGCACTTTTCAATGTCAGATTGTTAACTTTGCGCGAGCGGTTATTTGTTCGTGTTTTTTTTTTTCTTTATTTTTTACTTGCTTCTCGATGTAAAGGAAAAACAAACAGAAGCAAGATGATGATGGGAAATTTAACAAAAAAAAGATACATACACATGACAGACAGATAGATAGATACTTTTGCTCTAACAAACTAATTCTATACAATTTGAGAGAAGAGCATTACAATTACAGATTGATGAGGAGAACAAACACAGTGTGTATCTTTTTTTTTTTTGCCTTGAATGAGATGGAGTAGTTGTCCTCCATCGGATGACTTGACAGTGCGTATATTCATTAAAGTTGCCAGAGAAAAAGATGATGAAGAAGAAGAAGTATGTATCTTCCTTATCGAAAGGGAAAAAAGTTTCATCTTATGACATGACGGGATGTAGATACATCGAGTGAGTTCATTATTTATGAATGAGAATATGAATGATTTCCGAATCAATTCGGATGGGAAGACAATAATTGATTTGAACTAGTTAAGTATAGAAGTGATTCGGAGATGGATTCAGGCTTCCTTTGGGAGGTGGCAGTCGAGGTTCTGTTAACCGAATCGCTATCCTTATTTAAAGACAGTCACGGTAAAGCAATGAGAAGTCTACAATGAAACTCAGACTTACAGGTGCACCGAAATCTCTGAAGAGTCAGTAGTAGTAGCATAGTCATCACCCACCTTAGACCCACCAAATTTGCCACCTTCTAGGCCAGCACAACCAAACAGAGAAGGGTAAACGCAACGCGATGGCCTTTACTATGCATCTCTGTCAATTTTTACGGACGGGAGGCCTAGATATCCATTTCTTCCCCTGCCAATCATCGAATGCTTTACTACATTAAGTCTCAAGCATTGGTGGCCACAGTGTATCTGTAGAGTAATCCTGCGCAGCATGAGTCGGCCCGACGTAGTGTTAGAGTACCCAGTCAAAGTTTCACTGCTCAAGTTCTAACCATAGCTACTCCATTCTCACAGTAACATTCTTAAATAATTAACTCTCAAAGCACTTTGTGTCTTACAATACAAAAGCGACAAAAAAAAATACGGCGAATTATAAACGAACGCATAAATTACATACATTTCTCTCCCAGTGATATTGCACACCACCCATTCGAGAGTATTACTCTCACGGAAAAGCTCTCTATTCCATACTATTTGCCGAAGCTCGAAGCTAACATTCGTAAGGAAATTGGATGCAAGAATTCTTGGGAGAACTGGGCATTCCCTATAATAGACTTCTGCAGAAGCTGTAGAGATGAAGACGAAGAGGAGATCATCAGTCACCTCGCCAACTTTAGAAAGGCCACAGTAGGTGAATACCTGTTCAACGATCTGAAGAACGCCTGTATGGCTAAGATTGGCTCCTTCATAATAAGGAGTAAATGGTTCCCAGAGTAAGAGGGGAGCACTTGGTTTTAACCAACCAATCAACCAATATCTTTGGAAAGTTCAACACTGTCTTTATAGACAGCCAGGCAGCTATTACGGCTCTCGACTCTGCTGCAATTAGGTCAAGGGTTGTGAGAGTCTGCAAATGACTTTTAAACGAGTTATCTTGAGGCAAGGCGGTGACCTACAGTTGGGTACCAAAGCATATGTATGTATATCGAAGAAGACGGAAAGACTGCTTGAAAGCTTGGAGAGGGTCGACGCTGCACCAATTGCGGGTCCAAATAGTTCCTTCCAGAAGAACTTAGAAGATGAAGCCATCGGTCGGTCAAACTGCTGCTGTGTTCATCTGGAGACATGTGTAAGAGGGGACTATGGGCGGCCTTTAGCAAGAAGAGATCATAAAACACTAGTTGAACTCAGTCGTTATAAGGCCTTTACGCAGAGCGACTCTTTATGCTATGGACTACTGACTATTGAAGAAGTTGCAGGGACAAAGAAGAAGTCGAATCTATTCGCCCCCTGTTGTGTGATTGTCCTGCCCTATCCGTCAGAAGAATGAGAACTCCTGATCTACGTTTCTTCTCAGAGCTGGAGGACTTAGGCAGCGCTGAGCTAATAGACCTCGATTCATATCACAATCAGGGTAGTTCTTATAGTGTTTCCAGGGCTAAATGGAGCCGAATTGTTGGTCTAAGTGAGCAGTGACGTTACTTGTCACAAGGCACCCATCAACCCAGCCTAACCACCCTCGTGTAGGTAACTCACACGAATGATGTCGCTGGAATCTCAAAGGAACCCTGCTACTATTGTTATCTTAACAGCAATCATGCTGAGGGTAAGAGGTCCCATGTCCATGACTTATTATGTGAAGCGGGCAGCAAGCAACACATTTGTTGGTCGTAGCCAGCATTAGCGGACGCAGATTGTATACGGAGCCAGTAGGACAAATGATGGGTAAAGAGAGAAGTCTCCGTGCACTCATGTCATGTCCTCAAATGAAATACGAAGGGACGATGCAGTAGAGGGCCTCCTCGCCGCAGGTGGGGCGTACATGTAGACCTCGACCAACTTGGAGTGCGCAACTGGAGGCAGACTGACCTAAGGGGAGAGGCTTATCGGTTGAAGCCCCGCGAACTGTAGCGCCATACAAGAAGAAGAAGACTCAAGTTAGAAGGCTCAATATCTTATTGATACTCGTACTGTATGGACCCCAGCACCAATTGATTGGAATGACACTGCAAAAGTTTAGCGTACACTTGCTATCTCATCGTATTCCTTTTAAACGAAAGTCTTAGCCTACTTCAAGAAATGGCAGAGGGTTTGATGATCACTTTTCGACCAATTCTTAAGGCTTAGATGGCAAATATCCAAAGCAAAGTTCAAAAAAGAACAATCCACATCTCCTCAAGTATCTATCACAATCAAATCTAGGTCAATGGCCTTTCCAAACCTGATATTAACCAAGTAACAATTTTTTACTGATAAAGCAGATACAAATCGACACATGTACCAGCACAATTCAACAAATTTGCTTAACCAAATTTCTTACGCCTTTTTTTTTTCTTTCTCACACAAAAAGCACCTTGCGCCTCTTGTTACAACTCAAACTCACGGTCTACCCTACATATTCTGCTATCAGATACATTGATAAGATAACGCCTAGACCCTCGTAAAGAACCTTCAACAAAATGTTTCTACCCAAAGCTTTAAAAAAAAATTCAATTAAATAATCTATATTTTTTGCTCCATTGTTTGGCACCACAAATTGCTCTCAATAAAGTCGAGTGCATCGTAGCAGCAATTTTTTTTTTTTTATCTAACAGTGGCACCCATTAAATCCACAAAATACACGCCAGGTAAATTAGAAAATAGCCAGCATTGTCGTCGCTGCCATGACAGAAAAGCACACGGCTACCGCAAAAAAATTACAAAAAAAAAAAAATATAAAAATCTGTGGTGACGGCGGCGGTGATGATCATCATAATTAAATTATAGCATTGACTGAAGTTCAATGAAAAAAAAAAATAAAAATTTCATCGACCAAGGCCAATGGGAAAAAATACAACGATGATGATGATGGCTGTAATAATCATGATGGGAATCAATTTTTCACTCAATAGTCGCTTTAATTAGAAAACAAAATGTACTCGTAAAAGCTAACAATCCACGGATGCATCTTGTGTGAAAAGATCCTCGATCGAGCCGCATACAATGGCGATAGATGTGACGTAAAACTTCCAGATACATCGGCGATCTCTCCAATTTTATTTTTTTTTCTTGTGAAAAACCTTTGATCTGCAGAAAGTCGGGAAAAAACACAAATTATAATTACACCAAGCAAAATGTATCTCAAAGTTTCAGCAAGTCCGAGTCATAGATACTATTTTTTTTTTTATGGAAATCACCATCTTTACTGTGGCTCTAAGCTGGAAGATCATTATTCACCTGCTTGCATCTATTAAAGCCCACGCCCCTTTTGTCAACCCGCCGCAGCCCGCGCCTATTGTTCGACTGACGGTCGTCCGTGGCTGGTGGTACCTGACGAAGAGACTGTATCTATCTATCTATAGGTATATGGCGGTTCAGAGAGAGAGATACCTCGTGTAGGTAACTTCTGTGCTACTGCTGTTTCTGTTGCTGTTGTGTGCACTGAGCTTATTTACCTGTCTAATATCAAGTTCAAGGTCAACGTAAGAATACTCGTTTTAATAAAGCGAATGTAATAATAAATGAGAATTGTATCTATACTCGTAGATGTATACTGCAATTAGTTTGTTTGTTTTTGTTGTTTTGCTTCGGTTGCTGCTTCTTCTGTTTTTATTTTTTTCCATTTTTTCTCACATTGCAATGAAGAGATACAAGTTACTTTTCTACTACTGCCGATGCCTTTTGTTATGGTTAATTATAATTTTTAGCAAATGAAGTTAAAAACGATCGTTTTAATTGTTTTTTAATTGACTACACTACTGCTGGTGGCTTTAGAAGAGCCAACATTTTTAAAGCAAGTTTTCCTCTGCCAAATGACGTTTCGGCAGGCGACTACATTGCACTGGGGTAAAGTGCAATTGCGCAATTAATGGCTTATGACTTCTCAGGAGAGCAAGTGGGCGGTTTATGTGTGTGTTTTCATGAAATGGTCGCTTAATGTAAAAATATGGACTTTCCATTGAAACTGCTACCTCGAAACACTTGGCGAAAGAATTTCGCAGAACACTTTGCTCGCACTCCGGATGTGGGGTGAATCATGTGAGGGTATAGGTACATATTAGTAGAACAATTGCAATTTCCTAGAATCATATAAAAATATCTGTGTTTTGTGTGTTTTTTGTGACTTCGTGCGACGCTTCTTGGCCAGGTCTGTAATTATTTATTAAGAAATGATTGCTGATGAGAGGTGGTATCTCTGTTTTTTTTGTGAAGTTTTCTTTGCATGTTGGAGTAAGATACTTTTGCTGTGTCATTGGCCATCATTAAGGCAAGTGATTTGGGGGAAACATCTTAGAAATATTCTGGTTCCAAAATGCTTCAACTAATTCATTTGCCTAGTTCATGACTCCTTTTACTGAGTTGCCTTCTTTTTGACTCACTCTCGGCGCACGTTGTGAATGCCAAAATCAGAGAATATATAAGAAGTCAAGCTACTAACTTTATCTTACCCGTGAGTGCTTCAAACATTTACAATTTGTACTATGATCCTTTTGACTGACTCACTTCAAAAGAGTCATGATAACTTTAGTCTTAAAGCAGCCTTAAAATGCAAAGAAGAGTTCGGTGTTCAAGTCCCAAATGTATCTATTCAATCTTCCAAGAAAGAAAATTCAATAGTTCCCACGAAACACACTTGCACTTCAACATGAATGCGAAAGTGATACTGTGAATTACAAACGAATGCGAAGATTGCATACAATTCTCCCCAGTCAATTTAAGCAGAAGCCACTCAGAATGAATATTAGAACCTCACTTATTCGCAACGCTCGCAGATGATATGAAAGCGAAGCTACAACTGAAGAAGATATAGAATCAGTGACAGCTATCAAAGGGCGAGAAAGGGGACAGAGGTTTTAAGGATCGCGCTCGAAGTTCTGTTTTCAAAGAAGTAATAGAACAAATTCAGAGATCTTCTGCCATTTCTAAACAGCACATCTGATGGAAAGCCAAGACTCGTCTCAATGTAGGCAACAAATTGTCGAAAGGCAGACAAACTCTCCGATCAATCCTAGTGGAGGCCGATGTGGGTACTAAATATATTGGACGAAAAGGATTCGATCAATATACGGAAGGGAACTTGGGGCTTTTCGATCAAGGGTTTGAATTAAGGCGGACACAAAGCATAATCCACGGATAATGAATAAACAAGGCCCTGAGATTGAATTTAAGTGTAATTTTTGACCGGATGGCTACCTTTCTAGAAACCAATTGAACGTCTTAGAAAGAGAAATGTGTATTGAAATGGTCACAAGAAGCTTGCTCGCAATTTTGTTGCTGACGAGTGAGGACTAAGAGTATGATCCAGCCACAGACCTTAGTTGAATGAGTAATGAGAAACGAACAATCTACTAGCTCTTGCAACAGAAAAGGAAGTGCCAAACCGACTCGTGTAAAGGAATAACATGACCGTCGGTGCCGCAGTGGACAAACAGAACAGAGCAATACTAGTCCTTGAAATTAGAGACTTGTAGGAGTATGAAGTATGCCATAGCTTGTAGAAGGGACTATACTATGCCTACTAGTATTATTTGACTTCAAAGGGATCACTCGGAAAGAATATCAGGATACCGTTTTCCTCGATATTTCGCCACTGATCCTACAATACGTACTTATGCTACACACACTCCTCCCATCTTTTCCATCGTTCGTATTTCAATGCCATAGTCATGCCTTTAGTCAGCACTAACTCAATAATAACACACGACGCCGAATGAATCATATGTCGCCAGAAAAACCATAAAGTCATAGCACTTGCCGCCGATATATGTATGTATTTCTAGGTTTATGAAGAGGACACTGAAAGGCGCATCGAGTATAAAGACGTGTCCTTAAAGAAGAAATGTGTAGCCAACAGCACAGTGCATGTAAAAGGGGCAATCGCATCACCCGTGTAAACACTTGCTGCTCTCAGTTCGCTTAGTAAATTGATCTTTGGTTCTTATGTCGGCCTTCGATAGAACACTAGAAAAGAGCAGCTGGATTTAAAGTCCTAAATCTGATGTTAGTTGCCTCAAATAGACTCAACTTTGTCTTTTGTCTTATAGTAGCAACTAAACATATGTATGTATACAGAAAGATGGCTTAAGACTTAAGCTATACCCAACAACACACATTCAATTAATTCGCCTTCCGCATATGCTTAATGCTTATGCTGCTGTTTCCAGCTCTCTATGACCTTAATATTAATTTATGCCCCTACAAAGGTACCGCCTCAACATTTTGTTACATTTAACCCAAACACTTACCTTGAAACGCCGCCTTTTCAAACATGCAACCTACGAACGAAATTCCAATCGAAATCTGGTCTGAGAAAAAGACTTGTTCAATGTCGTCTTTTCAGCTTCAACGTTTAAAGTATCTATCACTTTTAGAATCGACTTGACCTAGAACCCGGAAGTGTCAAGTTCAATAGCACACACACGAGATTGCGCTTATAAACGGTTTTCTTCTATAAATATCCTCGTAAAAGTGAAAATGTAATTTCTAAAGCACAAATCCCATAAACTGCCAGAAAACATAAAAAAAAAGATTCTAATAAAAACTGCAACCTTTAACTTTGACCTTTGCCGCCGCCGCCGTCTTTAGATACACCTCCCAAAAAAAACACATAACTCTTAGGATTTACGATGATGATTTCATCCCAGAGTATGTAAATATTCCCTCGTGTGTATATACTCATAAGGTTTACCCAATCAATATCTACAGAACCAATTATGCATCCCAAATACCCCGCAAGAGAAATCCCAAAGAATAATACTTGTATGTATCTTTATATCTTTTTCCCCTACTTTGTGCTGCAAGAACCCAACCAACTTGAGGCTGATTACCATTATTCGTTGGAAAAAAAAAAAAAAAACATTCTAACACCACATTTTCCATTGCGACAAATGAGGTTTCTATAAAGCCTCATGGGTTTCCGCGATTCCTCGAGACTCAGTGTAAACAAGTTGCTTTTTTTTTTTATTGGAAAACAATTAACTTTCTTGAGCGCGATTTGTGAGAAATAAATATATACATATCTATCTACTATTCGCAATAATTGCAATCGGTTTAGCTAAACTGCAGATGTCTGAGAAGTTCTGCTCAAAGTATCTATGGCTGTCCTTGAGGTTGAAAAGTACTTCCTCATAGTAGGTATACTTTCTCTTTAAATGCGAAAGAAAATTACAAAATACAAAACTACGCAATAAGATAGAGTATCTAATGAGCCGTGGTGTCTTTTGGTTTCGGTTTGTCATGAGTTTTCCTTTGAATTTTGAATGGTTAACAAGAGATTTATGAGTAGGCTCACTTACATTCTTCAGTTAGTTGTCAATTGTAGGCATCTGCAAAAGAAAAAAAGGAAGATATTAGTGTCTTTGCGAAAGTGAAATAAGCAACAAAATGAAAGAAGGCAGAGGAATTTTATTTGAACGCGCAAGTCGAATGCAAGTTAAAAGCCTTTAAGTTATGCTATTCATGTGAAAAAGAGTGTCTGTGGTATTGAAGCGGTAGTCACAGATTGGATTTGTATTAAATATTCGCAGCTTTAGGCTGTATTAAGCAGAAGATATTGTACCAAACGCAGTGCGAATTGAACTCGCGAGTGAGAATCAAAAACACAGTATTTAGTAGGAGCAAAGGCTGGAGAATCACATAGGAAATGTTCCGCAGTGTCGTCACTCTCTCCACAAGCGTAGCAGAGAGATGCTTTGCCTAAGCCAATCATGAAGATGCCAATAAGTTGTCTGCAGTCTTTTCTGATGAGAAACAGGAAAAATGCCGCGGATTTCTCACTTGCAGCATCCGTTTAGTCAACCCACATCCAGCAGAACCATGCCACGCAAAATTGCGCTCATAAGAAACCCAGATCATCAATGGAAGCCCTGACCGTTGACACGGGAAGACGTAACGCAGGCATGGATCTTGAGAAACTCTCCTCTGAGTCTTGTTTAGCAATCTCATTGGATGTGACCTGGCACCCAGATGAGAATCAATACCTACATATTGAGTTTTGCGACACAGTTCTCTTGCATTCACCCACTAATTTGGATTAGGCTTAAGGGGTTGAACATGGCCTTAAGCGCAGCTTGACTGTCACTACAGACACCTATTCATAACGAAGTGACTCGCATCCTATTAGGATTGCCAATATCTCCTCCTGGAAGACAGAGGCATGATTACCTAATTAGTATTGCAGTCTTGGGTTATCGTCGTCCACAAATACACCAGCCACTGATTCTAGATACACTTTATTCCAGGCTCAGACGCTAGCCAGTTCTGAATATCTGGGGAGTCGACCTCATACTGCGGCAGCTGAAGCCCTGGAGTCATAGCATTAGACGGCATATCCATAAGACCAGGGTCATAGGATAGCTGTCGTGAAACGCACATCATACCAAAAGCCACCACGTCTTAGTCTAAGTCTATGGATAGCTTTTAGCGAACAAACCCCAAGGAGATTCAGCAGGGCATATAGAGCAGAGCCCGGAGTGCTCGGAAAGGCTCCCGTGCATCCAAGACAAACTGTTCTTTGTAGTTTGGCGCAAGAGGCAACCACGTGTTTAAGAGAAATACCCTTTCACCAAACAATCAACGCATAAGCCAAACATGGTTTCATCGTAGCCCTATAGATCCAGAGGACCTTTATCGGTGACAACCCCACGTCTTTCCAAAAGCACTCTTACACTGAGAGCGGCTTGGATGTTTTTTAATCAACATGTTTTGACCAGAGAAGCTTCTTATCCAGAATAACTTCTAGACTTCATCTGAAAGCGAGCTGGTGACGCCTTTTAGTACTGGCTGAGTCAGACCGGTCAAGATCCTCCTTGTCGTAAAAAGAACAACTTTTGTCTCTAGAGGACTGACCGAAAGCTCATAGATCATGTCCAAGGCCGCCTACACATTAGCACAGATAGTTCTTAGACATGTACCAACAGAGAGCACGGCACATCACCTGCATGCCTAGATGTTATACCTATTGAGAGTTGTCAGCAGAGAGCCCACCAGGGGAGATATGACACCACCCTGTGGACAGTCCTTTTTTACCCCAGTAAATACATTTTGGCCACACTCTACCTCCAACTCTACATCATTTATCAACATTGCCTTTATCCAAAACACTAATGTTTCATGCACACCATGGCGCCTGGCCGAGTCACACATGCAGCTCTTCGGCCATTAGCCCGAGTCTCTTCCGTAGCTCTACTAAATGTTCCTTATCTCTAAGTCCTTCTCGACACTTGTCCTAGGACTCGATGCCCAGCAAGAAACCGGAAGAGATCTACATATATCTGTAGTGGACCTTTATCTTATCAGGGTTCAACAAGGCATCACAATTAGCTTGCATCACTTTTTGCTGTTTGACTTTTGTGGTCTGGGAAGTAGCCTTAAACCTCTATCGTTAACCATTCCGGCTTTGAAGGAGTAATAAACCTTCACGAATGTACCTACTGTCAATTCGACACTACTGTCTGTCTACGTGAATTAGATTTCTCAGGCAAATAAAATCCACTGAGGGAATAGAGCCATTCGAAGTTTATAGACAAGTTGCTGTTTGTAGGTCCCTGCTCGGGCGCCAATTTGTAATTTTGTTTCTAGTTGTAACAATGTCATAGATAGATGGAACAGTCGTTAGCCCAATGTGAAGAAAGTTAAACATAGATACACAAACAGATTCAGTTGCAGTTGAAGAGTAACGCGACCGAGGAGTTGTCATCTATAGGACACAAGATTGAGATTTTTCTTGATTTTCATGAATTTTTAAAACACATTTGACGACTGCGGACAAAGTGAGTTTAAGACCTTTCAATTTCTTAACTTTTGTTTCCCTCTTTTCTACATGTGACAAAACGAAAGACAAAAAGCAACGATTGGCTAAACAGTTTCCTAAAATAAAATAAAATTAGACGTCATCTAAGGTTTCATAACCAAAACATTCATCAGAGCTTCATAAATCACGCTGAACAATGACAATTCTGCCTCCAGTGTCCGCTGCTTGGGCGCCAATTATGATTTTATTTCGTTGAATGCTACACCTTTTCACCGTTTTATGGCTTAAGTGTCTTCAACCATTGGCTTTTTACTGTTGGCAGCAATTGTATGTGCCTATGATCTCGCGGCGCTGAAATTTGATATGATTTCCCTGTTTTGTGTGACAAAATTGATAATTTATGACAGCGGTATCTTTCTCCCGAAAGGTGGCGGCACCTTAGTCAAAATTAAATTAAATATTTTTATGACAAAATACTATATGGGCATCTGAAAAGGTCAGTGATCCGCCTACCACTTAACTTTAAATAATATTTTCTTTCAAACTTTACAACAACTTCATCTCATCCGAGTACATGGTTGACAAAAAAACATATCTCCACAAAAGATACTTAAAAATCCATAATTTTCCCCGCATGGGAAAAAAAAGCTAAAGTATCTATGATGTATCTACCGGCATCTACCGGTATATCGTTTAGGCTTAGGCCATCCTACAATAACCTTAAAAGAGTTATTAAAACACCAAAACTACAAAAACAAAAAAGACATAGAGGCGAAACTAATAAAATGCCAGTCATAAATGGAATGTGGGTCGACAATAAAGCCTCCTCTATATACGCCAAGCAACAAGAAACCAACACAGATACACACACACACAGCCATTTAGTACGCGCAACGCACAATTTGTTGTTCCATGAGATTCATTTTATTTTTCACCATCCGTCTTCATCTTCTTTGGTCTCTCTACTAGCAAAAGCAGAAGTTACGAGACAAAGCCAACACGAGGTGGATGATGATGATGATGATGATGAAGAAGACACGATTTTGGACGACGTACATGTGTGCCAAAGCAGAAAAGAATGAAACGGAAAAACAGAGAAGAGACAATGCGATGCGATACTAACCAAAGATAGGCTGATAAACGAAATCAAAAGTATATTATTGTGTGAGCGCGGATTCCAAATGGAAATGCGCGAAGCGGGGGAAGGGAGAGTGTGAACCACAAAAATAACGAAAGGAAAAAGAAGTGGGCCGAGCGGCGCGCCGCATGCCCGACAAATGGTTAGTTAGAAGAGTAGTGTGCGGAATTTATTATTATGCCATAAGCATAAACGGAGAATGGTAGAACATAAAGGCATTAGATTAACACCGAGGGGACACACAGGCCAGGCAGTGAAAGAAAAAAAAAAGGAGGAAGAGGAAGAGGAACGCGAAGAATGAAAGTAAAAGTGTGGAAATTCAATTTTAGCACCGTGGAGGGCTTAATGTTCTCCTCCAGAGCACCATGTAAGGTGCGGGGCTGCCTGTTCTGCTACTAGCTGTGCGGTAAGTGGTTAGTTATCATTCCTTTTTCGCTTTTATTTTCATTTGAATTGTCAAAAAGTTTTTTAAGAGTCTTTTTTCCTCTTCTTCTTCTTCTTCTTCGCATTTTGTGTGCTTGAGGAACAAAAAAAAAAAAGAATTCCTTTCAGATGATAGCCTACGATTGTGGCGATGATGATGAGGTTTGAATTAGTGCTAAAGTTGATTTAATGGCTTTTAAATTGGATTTTGAAAGGCTGAATATGGCCGGAGTTATGAGATGAATCAGAAGGGAGTTTAAGGTACTTAAACTTTTTTTTTCTTTTTGACAAAGTACCTAATTGATTCGAAAAGGAACAATAAGAGAAGCACTAAAGCGTTACAAAGTTTGAAAGCCTTATGGAAGAAGAACTGGCAACTAAAGCGTTATAAAGTTTGAAAGTCTTATGGAAGAAAAACTGTCAACTGTCATTTGGAACTGTCAACGCACACAACACTAAATGGGGTAGAAATGACAAGTGAATACAAGGCTTGTTTTAAATCAGTTACATCCTCGACTTTGAGGGACTCACGAGACGCTTTCTTCTTCTTCCAAACAACGAATAGAAGAGACCATTGGTTGCAATACCTTGATTTTCTGCAGCATAATTTAGCTTTTACATCAGCTACAGGAGACGATTCCCACGCCAGTTGCTTTCGGGCGTCTGCAACCGTTTCTGATGTCAAAATAGGCAGCCATTTTAATTAGAGCTTTAGTGCGAGTTGAAACTCAGCTGACTTTATGGTGGACTCGTTACTTGCAAGCCTAAAGGCAAGGTGATTTGGGTTACAAAACTAAAAAGAGAAGTCTTTCACCACTGTCTTTTCGATTGACTAAGAGGTTTCGTCTTCTTGGCATTTAAGTCCCATATCACAGTCTCCTTTTATATCTCAGACAAACTAGTCGTTCAGGGATAACACTATACAATGTTGATGATCGTACTATCATTTCACCATACGGCATCTGCGTAGTGTGGCTGTTAACAAAGGACCCATCCAATATCAGGTTCTCTGAGAATCTATCCGAGTAGAAAAATACCATGCTATGACTTAACGAAGTTACAATATTACCGTTATATTTAGCTAGAACATCTCAGCTCCCCACAGAGCCATATTCACCTCAGACGCACCAACTAATGCCCTCAACTGATCGAATTCACCTCATTGCAATAAAGCCAATGAACTCACCACGACACCACCCAGTTTACCTCGATCATATAAACATATGCATGATGATATAAACAAACCACTAAACTCACCATGAAATCCACCACAGTTATAGCCATTTCTTCACGACACTACTAAGCTAGTAAGGTGGATAGTGGGGACAAATGGTACGAAATTTATGGCGGCCATATAGGAGAAGTACCAACATGGCTGACAGCACCACGGAGACAAACAATAGGCAACAAGAGAATGCAACAATCAATAGGCAGCCATAAAGGAAGCAAGCGGCAGCGAGGTGTACTCCCGTCCTTCTTACAACCCCAGTCACCGCTGAAAGCAGCCACGCCACCTTCTCTCCCTCGTTAAAAATTCACTTTTATTTTTACCCAAGAAGTGGTAATCCTATGAAACACACGCCAATTGTTCGTTAAGTTTGTCATGTACTTCAAGAGAGCGATAGCTAATGTCATAATTGAACGAAAGTTCTGCTCGAACGCTGTCAACATCTGAGCATTACCATATGTCATATCGTTTCACACAATGTAGTTCTCAACACTCTGGACGGAATGTTGAAATGTAACAGCTCTCGACATATGGAAGCAAAAGTGAACGAAAACTCGACGAAACTTTGTGAAAAGACTACGGATGATTACATAGAGAGACCTGTATTCGAATATGGTTGGTGTTTTAGTCGATGTTTATGTTATCACGAAGGCCTACGTACATATAGCGTTGCAGTTGAGTCCTCTGTTCCAATATATCCACGACTGTCTTACAAATTCGTCATCCATTGATAAATCAGGTTTCAGATATCTTATAACAAATGCCTTTCAATGACTAGGCCTCCGAAATGAGAAGGTCTTCTAAAAATCTGCCACCATAAGCTAAAATAGTCCAAACATAATGTATGTTTATAAAATTTTCCACAGAATTTGTCCTATGCATTCGCACATATCAACTTCAAAGATACTTGGAATTTCAAACGTCCAATCGATATGCACGATACCACCCCTCTTATGGCTCAACAAACAATCCCAAAAGCGAACTAGTAATCAATACATTTCCCATCAAAGACGCGACAAGATAAACACACGAGACGAGACAACATGCAAAATAAAAAAAAATAAAAAAAAACAACTTCGATTGGTTTTAATAGACCCAAACAGACATACTTCAAGTGTGACCACTTCATTGGATTGTGGTTTCGGCAATAATCCCCTTAAATTTTCAACAATAAATTGCATTGTTGACTTTAGATACCCACCGCCAGCACCACTATTAGACATGTACTGTCTGTTTCCTTCTAATTGAATAATCGCATCCGTAAAATTGAAATGTAAATAAAAAAAAAAAAAATTAGATTCAAAAGTAAACATGCATAAGCACACAGATACTCTCGAATGCTGCTTCTAATCCTCAGCAACAGGTTGGATTTCCAATTCGCAAAATGCTGCCTCGTTCCTTCCACTGCTTGACTTTTTTTTTCCCTCTTTTTGCTCTTTTTTCTCTGAACGATGATTATGCAGAAAGAAAAAAAAAATACAAAAAAATATTCTTTTTCTTGTTTAGATATTGAGTTACTCTAAACACACAGACACACAAAAGGCACAAACGAAATGCACAGAGATATGACTGTAAACAAACACGGATACGAACAGTAGCTGCTAAACCATCGAATTTAAAATGAAAATTAAATAGGTATCTTTTCACAGGTTGTTACGCAAGTATCTGTCTATCTCTGCTGGAGTACATTACATCTGGATGCCTGCCTTAGGCTGGAACACAACCCCTTGGTGTATCGCTTCATTACTACCAGATACAGTATCTAATGCGATATGACCTTCAGGGAATTTAATTAAATATCCGTTTCATTACTAAGGAGAGGGTAAACCTTTTAAGCAATATGAGCACAACAGGGATCATCTTGCGGAGAAGATTTTCTAAATATAAAAATAGCACAACTACGAATGCATTTGAAAACAGATGCACGAAACTAAAATGTATCTAAAGCGGTCTAGAGCATGTATCTATATGAAGGCACAACAAATAATTGTCATCACACAACCACCACAAACAATTTTCAAGTCGAGGTGAAAGTTTAACAACCCCCAGTGAACTTTTGTCAAATCGTTTGCTACACTACACACATGCATAGACTTGGTCATAGATAGATAGATAGATAGATTCCGCATACTTTGTGTGCGCTTGTTTAAAACAGAGACAGAGATTTTCAGCGAAAATAAATCAATCATTTATGGATTGAAGTTTTTTTTTTTGTGTTTTCCTTGTTTTTTGTCCCACAGAAGTCGCGCTAGCTTTGTGGAAGAAAGTATCTATGTAAGAGGGAGCATGCATTCGCTGAAATTAAGTTTGAAAAAGTTGGGGATTTTTGGAAAACGAAAAAAACAGCAAAAAGTTCCCAAGGGAATTTCAGTATTGAGCTGATGGTAAGCATCTGTTAGGAGGTACTTTAGGTTTGAGGTTTTTCTAGCCCAGTGTCAAAGTGTAGTTGAAGAAGGAGCCAAAGAAGGACTCAATATGTAGGCAAAGGTATTTACCAGTAAGTAAAATGAGTGAGCCGACCATCTCCAATTCGTTAAACAGTAAATGAATCAATTTCAACACGAACGCGAAAAAAATACTGCGAATTACTAACGAATGCAAATATTACATACAATCTCACGCAGTCAATTTGGATACCACCCAGTGAGAGGGAATATTGAAACTTAGCACCACTACACGAACTCGTTCATATCCATATTCTCTGCATATGTTTGGTGCATGCACAAATATTTCAATCTTTTGTGGGTCAATGCCCCGCACGACTCTAGGAGGTGTTCCACAGTCTCAGTTGACTGCAAAGGCCTTCATTTGTTTCCGTAGATGTTCTCTCAGTTTGCAGTGTCCTGGTAGGAAGTCAGGTAGGTTATTCTTGCTGAGGCAAATGTAAGCTTCGATGCTTCTCCGGTTGTAGTTCCCCAGCAGTTTCTTCGCTTGCCTTAGGCCTGTGCAAGTATTGTTCCTGGTTCTTGCCCTGTCTTTTTTTTTCTTTTTTCCTGAATATAGTGTGATCCCCTATTTCCCTTTTGGTTCAGGTCCAATAAGAGATTCTTTGGCTCCTTGTCTTGCCAAGGCATCCGCTTCTTCGTTACCTTTGATCCCGACGGATCCCAGGGATCCAGTAGAGTGCGGTCTTGTTGTTCATGTCCAGTTTATTAAGCTTATGAGCCCATTCCTATACAAACTTGATGATAGAGGAGTCAGGCGCTCTAATGGATACTTGACTTTCTGACAGTATTGCTATTTTGCAGTTACGAAGGAACCCGTTCCTTCCTCGCTTCTCGAGCCGTCTATGTACTGTGTGTGTCTAGGTTGTTAGTTATTCCATATATTGTAGATTCGTTGCTCCACTCTTCAACTTTATGCAAGAGTTTTTCACAAAATGAAACAGTCATCCCTGAGGACTGCAAGCAACGGAAGCTCCTTGAGAAGCACGTCATATTCTCTTGAACCAATGCATTTCTCCCTTCCGATGCCTTCATTAGCCATCCTTAGGATTGTCCGTTTTGCATGTTGCTCCACTAGGAGTACTTCCATAGCTGCGGTTGGATCCGATCGTATGCAAAGGTACGCCAATCTTTGCACTTTAGTGAGTGACTCCCCCGTTGTTACCAGACTCTTTGTCCATGCTGTCGCACTATAAGTGAAGGGGAAGATAACTAGTGAATTAAATGAACGTTGGTCATGTAACGAAAAGAAACCGATGGACAGAGGATGATTCGCGGCTAGTGCATCAGTAGAATTCGAATCAACAAAAAAAAAACAATCAAAAAAGGTCTTGTAACAGAAGAAGCAAGCCAGCAAGTCCTTAAAGGTTCGTGTCTTGGGTTCCTATAGCTATAGATCATATCTGGAGAACAGTGCCTTACATTGCTTCCATCACTTCTTCCATTACTCTCCAATGTTTGGGGGGGAAGAACATTTCTTTTATGATTTATAGGTTTCGAACGAACCATGTATTGGGTTTTGGTATTTACTCCTTGTGGTTGGTGTCTAGACTATTTGAGAGAATTGTGACTCATCTGGGAGAGCCGATAAGACCATTCCATAGGAATGACCCAGATAAGTTTGAACTATATCATAGCCACATGTAAGGGTACTTTTCTTTGTCGTCTTTAGAAAAGAGAGGACCGGTTCTTAGATGAAAAGCCGTATGACTTCTTGGATAGTCTGCTTCAAGTAGAATACAGCGTTGAAGTACTATGTTGTGTGCTCACCTGTCATATTAGGCAGATCGACTCTTGTGGAAAGTTTTAAATGACGAATTACCCATTCAAACGGGGGCTTTGGACAGTCATGAGACAGACTTATTTGTATATGGATACGAACCTGAATGAGTTAATGCATTTCCCATTACACCCTCTTGAACTAGTTACTTTGAGGTCTGTGCCATGTTTACAATTCGCTGTAAAGAAGTCACACACTGAGTCACACTGCAAAAACTGTTTTATCTGAACCCAACCTAGGTAGATACCTCCTCTAACTTGTCCTCTTGTGTCCACAAGAAACGCACACACCTTACACTCTGGATTAGATAAAAATCACCTTCACAATGTAGGTACCCATATCGCTATCGTTCTTGTCGCGTTACTACCCCAAGTTAAGTCTACCATATCAAGTCTTTTACTTACTTTTTTTTCTTCTTATCAGCGACACAGGCAATCCTCGACATAAAAGAATAAAAAAAAAAAAAAAAAACTCAAAGTTAATTCCTCATCGGCCTAACCACTCCATCGAACAACGCAAGTACCAAGCCAATAGATAAAGATTCAGTCCACCACGACGTCAACAAAACGAACCCAAGAATCCAACAACCTAGAAGTCAACCAACTTGAAGAATCAAATATGTACTACCAAAAAGAGATACCAAACGACGACAAAACCGAGTAAAGCACGAGAAATGAAAAATTAAAGACCGATAAGCGCGCTTGAATCGCGCCTTAATCTTTGGCGTATTTTGTTGTTGTAAAAGCACTTTGCCAAAGAATTGACAAACGCCAGATACTCTTCGACTATAATTCTCGACGACGGCATCTTATCTATATGCGACCACGAACCGAACCACCATCAGAGAGAGAGAGAGAGAGAGCGAGCGAGAGTATCTATCTATCTATCTTTCTACAACAAAAAGTATATTTCGAGGTATATTTACGTTGGCGGTTCCCAGCAGCGACTTCTGTTGTAAGAAGTGAATTTCATCATCATCGCAGTGGATAATGATTTCTCAATTTCTCAAGAACCCAAGAACACAGCCTTATCACTTTCAACAACACATAAATTTGTGTGTTATTATTTGGTGATTTTATTTGTTTTCCCCTCGGATGGTATCTGTCTGTCTGTCTGCGTTGTGTGTGTGTGTTTTGTTCCATCAAAGAACAATAAAAACCTCGTCGACTAAATTTCGGCCAATGATCTATAAAAATTCAATTGAGTACTGTTTTCGGGACACAAAAGGCACACCACATCGAAACTGTATCGAAACGGGAGCATGAAAAATTTCCTTCCTCCGACTTATGTGTACAGTGTGTACACATGACACATGTGATTAAACAATTCATTATTCCCTCAGATATTCCTCTCAGATACACTTGGAAGCAGTGACAGATACTTGTGTAGTTTTTCATGTCAACAAGTGCCCGCCGATGGAATATGAGGCCATTATATACTCGTACGAAATGTTTTCACTATTGTAGGTCACAGTACACACGATAGAGTCCATCCATCCATCCATCTAAAGCAAAGCACTCTCTAGAGGTGGAGAATTTCGATGACAGAGGCATACTACTCGTACTATCACCAGTTCAACATGATGACAATGAATCCTCCTTAGTGCGCATGATAGGAAGAAGATACACGCTCAATTTATAACAAAAAAAACAACAAGTATCTGTTCGTAGTAGTGTGCACTAAAACGCTAGTATGTGGTCACAAAATCAAATAATAAACTAGCGCACACCATGTGTAGTGTGTGTCGAGTGGTTGACTGTGTATATCTGTAACTAAGTTCATCTTAATGGGAATGAATTGGGGAATGCATTCTTAGAGGTCGACTAGTAAACAGATGTGTGGTGGACATTCCTTTGGTATTTTATCGGTCGATCATAAGTCATTAATATTCCACAGAATTTGATCATTGGATCTCTGATCCGTCCGTTTGAAAGGAGAAGTAGCCTAAGGACAAGTATTCTTTGGTTCCTTAGGCGTAACACTTCACCATTCTTAAGTATCCTCGAGTATGCTATTAAGTACTTAGTTCAAACAAATTTTTTTCTCTTCTCTTCATGTCATTACTGCCAGATGCTCACGATTGTTGCCATATTGTACAATTGTTTGCATGGCTTTCTCAAACTTTTTTATCACATACTCGAGTATGGAAGAACTTCTTGAGTAGGTGCTATCATTTCACAGTGTAAGTCATTGGTTTTTTGACTGATTTTTGCGTGATTTGGTCGTCATACTTACAAAAACTGCTTCATACTCAAGTATACTCAAACTTGTGTTAAGTTCTGTTCAGAAAATACCTACTTTATTGCGAAAAAGTACATCTTTTCTGAATAAATTCTATCGACTACAACAAATTGCAGTTCATACTTCCACGTACTTAAAAATACTGCGGAAAGGTACTGATGCAAGTTACCTAGAATCAGACTTGTGTAGTTCTAAATCTTGCAGGATTTCAGTCCTCCAGTACTTAGTACTTCTACGTCAATACCCTAGTACTTATAGTTGAAAAAATGCAAGTACAGACAAGTATTTTTCACGAATTTAGATGCAAGTACTGAGTAGTATTTCCAAGTACTTGAGCAGTAATTCCAAGTACTTAGACCAGTGCCTTCAAGTCAATGCTTCAAGTATTTTTCACGAATTTAGATGCAAGTACTGAGCAGTATTTCCAAGTACTTGAGCAGTACTTTGAAGTACTTAGACCAGTGCCTCCAAGTCAATGTTTCAACGTCAATTTTTAGGGAAATGAAGAACTGATCAAATTTTTGAAAGTATTGCTGAAGAACTTGCAAGTACTGCTTAGTTACTTTGGTACTTAAGAACTTAATACTTGGTACTTGCGACGAAGTACTTGAAAAATACTCGCATTTAATCTTGTCAAGTACCAGTATCAGAGTACTGAGGTACAGGTACTGGTACTGGTACTTGTACTTTATTTAGTTCTATCTATGACTTAACGTACTCAATCATACTCGAGTATTGTAGTTCACATGGAATAACTTATACTCTTCTGGAAAGCATTGAAAACCATAGACTAAGTTAGTTTAAACTACATTTTTACGACTAAGTGTGTGCATTATTTTGATGATACTCACAAAAACTCATGGATACTTAAGTATAGGTAAAACTGTGGTAGAAATTCATGTAAAAACTCTTAACCTTTTGTGGAAAGACAGTACATATGTATTGTGTTGCCAGAACTGAAAGTGTCACAAGAAACCCCTTCTCCATTCAGGATCTTACAAACGGAAAGCATGACGTACTTATAAATTAAATATACTGAGCTACAGCTCATTAGAAAGCAGTATTTCCACACTACGTATCTATAGATACCTCTTTAAAAAATCAAACCCAAATTTGGCATTCTCTCAACTCTCTATCTATCAAATTCATAATATATTCTGTCCCCTCGAACTAATTTGGTTGCGGATGATCGTATGATTGACACACAAAATAAATGGACACAAACCGGAAACCCCATACAACAAACCACCATCAATTTGACGCCACCGAAAAGTTCAAGATCACAATTATGGCCAACATTTTTTTTCAGCCAGCCACTATAACCCACAGAACATCTCTAACTAGCTGAACAATTTATTCGCCCATTTTTAAGTTAGGCTAGGTTATGGTGGATTCCTAGATGAATTCACTCCTCAAACCGGTCACTAAATTTCAAGTTTCTAATCATAAAACGTATCTTTTTCTACTTGACCACCAAAATATTGACAACTTTCATTCATATTCTAAAATATGCTTTGCAGAATCTAGCTAGAAAAAAAAAACAAGATACGCTCAAGCTAGCTAGATGATCGCAATCATTATGTCAAAGATTAATTATCCCGGCAATAGAAGCCAGCAAAACAACAGCAATAAACCCAAATGAATATTAAGTTGAAAGGAGATTAACCAGGGGGAAAATATGATAATTTTATGTGTATACTGTATAACACTGGTGCCCCTTTTGAAGAAGAAATAAATATATGCTGTCGCATAAAAAAGTATTTTACCACGACCGACGTCACTCGTGGAAATCCAGTTTCTGACACAGATTTTAACGCGAGGAATTACTCTTCTGAGTAATTAAGTACTTACCACAGTTCTGAGACTTTTAATAATTATATTTAATGTTTGAAGAGAATATATAATAATTAACTGCAAGATTGTGCGCTTGGTATGCTAAAAGCTTGACATTCCAATTTGACAGTCGCTTATTGTGAAATGCCTATGAATATTGATCGAGATCATCATTTGTTTAATCGAGCTTGAAAGACACCTGTCAGTTTCTTCGCTGGGTTGATCTTTGAAAGTCCATGACACTCTATTGCAACAAAGTACATACATACATACGTATTTTTGAGACAGTTTTATAGAAGGCGTTACAATTACACTTGAAACTAGTGTCTAATCTTGATAACTACGGCAAAAGACTGAATGAGGACAAAGTTTTGGTACTTCCAATCATTGAGTGAGGGCTCAAGTTCTCTACGCAATTTCCCCAGCATTAATATTAAATAAATCGATTAGACAGCACATAGTGTATCTCTATACGAACATGATAAAATACTGTGAATTATAATACGAAACAAACAATTCTCTCATATTATTTAGACACCCACCACGCAGGAATAGTACACACTAAAACTTAACCTGAGTGTCGAACTCCACTAAGACCTTCTCAATCTCCCACTGTCGTCCCAGTAGAAGGATTTGCATTCTGCTGAGGTGGTAGCTTAATTTTTGGTACTGAGAGTATTTAATTGTTTGGTTGAAACCGGGCCTCGGTGAGGATGCACTTGAACCAAGAATAGGCCCATTGTGCTGCCAATGTGTAAGGTGGGTGGGTCACCCTCTTACTCTGGAAACCATTTACTCCCTAGTATGAATCTTAGCAGTACAGGAGTTGTTGAGATCGTGAATATCGTGGCACAGGTATCCACCAAATGTGGCGTTTCTAATGTTGATGGTCTCCTCTTCTTCTTCATCTCTACAGCTTCTGCAGAAGTCATTGTAGGGCTTACCGAATCTTTGAGCATGTCTTCCTATAGCACAGTGTCCGGTGAGGCTGTTTAGTATTTTGGAGAGGGTTCCTCTGTTGTATTTCGGAAGTCCAATGGACCTGGTTTTATTTAGCATGAGCCAGAGCAGCCTTGCAATGTTACAGTGGTCAAGCTGTTACCAACGATGGTTGGCTTCTTTCGCCGCATCGGCATGGATAAGGTATTTAGCATAAGACCCCTCGATGTCGGTGACGCTTATGCTATTTAGACCTGTAGAGCTTCGTCGGGCCAATTAGATAACTTCACGATTCCCTGGTATATTAAAGTGACCCGGCACCCAGCAGAGCATGAGGTTGTACTGTCCAAATATCTTGTTCAGAGATCCGAGGGATTTGATAGCCGCTTGGCTGTCGATGCATATGACAATATCCGATACGGATATTGCTTTAACCGCCAGCTAGTCGGCTGCTTGACGAATGGCAGTTACTTCGGCGTGAAAAACGCTGCAGTAGATAGGTAGGCTGAAGGAAAGATGCATGTCCAGGTCTCCTCAGTTTTGGACCCATCCATGAAGATTGTCAGCGACTCATAGTGAAGGACATTCCGTTGTGTCCATTTTGTTCTATTGGGTATTAAACATTTGTAGCCCATGTTCAACTTGTATTCAGTGGGCAAGTGGTCGGTGACTTTTGGAAAATGGCGATGCATTAATAGTATTCTGGCGTAATCAGTGGGTTGTTCCCTCCATTGTTTGGAACTTCTCAGTCCTATTGCTGAGCAGGCAGCCAGTTGTTTGCTGACGATGCCAGTTGGAAGTAGTTCAAGCATGGTTTGAAACATCGCAGCATGCTAGTTAGAACAATCTTTTCTGATACTGTGATTCCCCGGCAACGATGTCATGTTTGATAATGGCTTCTGTGTATTTGAAATAAAAATTCAGATCCTTCTTAGGTCATTAATGGATGAGCATGCCCTTAGCCCACAATCTATGTGTGTTCAAATTTTTAAGTAGGAGATCTTGCAAAGATTTCGTATCCTGTATTGAGCACATCTACCAACATTCGAATATGACATATCTTTCAGTGTAGCTTCTTTGTAAAAATCACAGATTTAATGCAATATCTTATCAATATGTCACATCATTTCTGTTGCGAGCAAATCAATTCGCCTGCAATCCATGAAGTAATTGAATTAACACACAATTTTTCTTATCTTTTAGAAGTAAGTAAGCAATATGTAGTTGCATCTGCATTTTATGAGGAAATGTGTATCCCCCCTAAGTCTGTGGAAAGAGAGGCTCTATAGTCTGCTGCTGAGGAAATAGAAATATCCACCACCAAATAGGACGCAAGAATATGTAGCTGATCAATGTTTAAAGTTGTTGTCATCAGTTGTTAATAGAGTTCAACTAAATCGCAGTTGCAATCGCAGTGATAAATATGATTGCGATTTTTGGTTTAGGATGAGTTGTGATATTACTCTCCTTAATCATCACATAGACCACCTGATTCAAGTCGCAAATCATAGAGTAGGAGACCATGCTCAGTACAATGCTAATTTTATCGACTGTATACACATATACAAGCCATAAAGTGAAAACCCTTACCATCCAGGAGTCAATTGCCAAATACTAGCTCATCAGGTTTTGTAGAGTTTTTTGTCCTGTGACACTCACACACTGCGATTTTCAATTCACAGTACCTAACTATATCGCAGATAGTGTTCTCTTGCTCATCTCTAGTTGTTAATTATTTCCTTGAAAAGCAAACACTGCAAGGACTCTCGTTTTACGCTGATTATTCTGTAAACTCTCTGTACAGTGAGTGATGCAATTAACAACAATTTCTTACATGTTTACATATTCCATCTGAACTCTTGTAATAAAGTGTAATGGAGATACAAACAATAACAATTAATCACGGAATTTTTTTTTATTCATTTTTTTTTTTTGTCAGTCTGTTTATTATAAAAGTTTCTGTGCCCACTCATACATTAGTTGTAATTTATTTAATGTCACAGAGAGTAAAAGATGTAACCATATTTAATGGCTTTTTGTTTTTGTATAAATAACCACAAGCTGCAGTTGAAAAGTTAATAACTTTTTTTTTGTAAAAATGTTAAAGTTCAGTGAATACTTTTGATGAAGTAGTACTTAGCATAGGTTCTGCTGTCGAATAATTATTATTTGACACACGAGCTACTAATTGGGCAAATATGTTGGCAGGCACGCATTGAATAAAGCATCATAAAATTAATGTATTACATCACATACACTATCAAATCAGTCAATTCGTTACATTGTATTGCATTCGTTGTATATTTTATCAGGCGTTTCTTTATACCATTCGCTTTGAGTCAAATATTTTTTAAAGAAACTATGAAAATTGTACAAAAACCCCGACTTCATTGTACTTGAAACCCTCAGGAGAAATTCTATTGATTTCATTCGTTACTTCACTCGTTAGTTGTCAATTATCGTAATTGTTCTTTTCTTTCGTCGTGTAAGTAAATTCGTTATCTTTCTGAATAGAGTCGGTTGACGACTGTAAGTAATTAGGACCTTCATATATCATTTATAAATAATGCACTCCGAAACAAATATAAAGTTATTCTTTTCAGTTGGGGGCATAAATTCATATCGAACAGCAATAGAAAACGCGTTTTTTTCAACAAATAACACTTAAAAAGGCGCCATCTACAGTTGATAGTGAAATATATTCTTGCAATTGCACCTTTATGGGATTGTATTTTTCTGAACTAACAGTGGACAATCAGATTATGATTTTATTATATAATTTCTCATTGAATGATGATGATTTGAGTGAATATTTAGGATATAAGATTTTATCCATTTTAAGATGATTCAGCGGTAAAGCTTACAAAATATCTTTATCCATCTGTCAATTTAAGACAAAAAACAAACAAAAAAAGTGAACGTTCCGTGGTCTATTGAACATGCTAGACAGGTGGCTAACTGGCTACCTGTTCGAAGGGAACAGAAAGTGGTTAGTGAAACTGAAATCGGACAAATGTCAAGCGGATCAGTAAAGGCCTAATTACTGTAAGAAAATGAAAGTATTCTTTGGATTTTTTATGGTCACTGTGGTAGTCTATGGTAAATGATGGAATTTTCTTCTTTAGTAAGTTCGCCTTGTGAAAAGTTAGATAATTCTTAAATGTTCATGAAGCTTCGAGGCAGCAAAGAATTTGTTTAAGTCTTTTTTTCCTAGCATTTTTGAGTAGGTTATAGTTCAATATGGCGTATATCACCAACTACAGACAACAACTATTTTAATTGCAAATTTGTAATTAGGGGTGTTGTTTCATAGCGTTAAGGTGCGTGTCCACTTGAGAGCACTTTCGCTAGTAAACTCTCGGGAGTAACTCTCGTCCAAATTTTACTCTCAAGTGGACAAGTACCTTAAGGCAGAAGTTTTTTGGAATCAAATTTTCAGACTACTCTATAAATGTGTGTAATTTGATGAAATAAGCCACTGGATTTTGATGATCACCGCCGTTTGTTTTGATACCAAAACGATGTTCTCTGAAAGACTGCTAGTTGCTTTTAGGTCTAATCGTCTTCAAGCGGAGTGAGGAATGTTTCTATCTAAGTTCGACATTTTGAGTGGAGGACTCTTAAGGTACAAGCAAGACTCCAGTTCAGTTTCATTGCAGTTTGCATCAGGAAAACCTCATCTCAGCCACGAGGAGTTACTTCATCACAATGTTCTTGCCTTGAAAAGCGGCAAAGTACCTAGTTGATTAGATGGAAGGAAATGTTTCAGAATAATTTTTGACAGTTGGGGGATGACACATAGAGCTGTCAGTTTTATAAAAGTTTGTTCAGTTTTGAGATCCTACATCGCCCTCTCAGTCAGTTCTAAGGGGTTTGTAGGATACTACGCGAATACGCGAAGTGGGAGAGTGTAGTTGGTGTCGTTCTAGAGTGAGAGTAAAGAGTGATTATACATACAGATTTTGGCTGTTCTTCTCAAAGATTACCACAGTCAGAATTTACGAGCAGTATGACAAAGGTAGATATCGATTTGGATCACCTATCCCTTGGCCCAAAACTGAAAGCTTACTTGATGACACAGTATTTGTGATCCTTTAGTTCTTCGTTTTGAAAAATGTTCTTGAGTAACTTTGTAAAAATTTTATTCCTACCTAAGGCGCTTCCTTATTGAACTTCTTTTTCCGATAAATACCTATAAAGTGACCAGAAAAGTTCAAACGTATTTGTTCGGTGCGTGGCGGGCCCAAAAAAACAAAAAACTGTGAGGTAAACTGTAATTTATAATTTATTTTCTCGGAAATCTAGTTTCGGCATATTTTGGGTTTTAGTCATTTTTTGGCACGCGGTAGAGAGCAGTCACAAGTTTCACAACAAGTTTCGCAAGCTCAAAAAATTTTATCAGCAAAAATATCATTATCCACAATACAGGGTTGTAGGTTGTAGGAAATTTTAGCGCCATCTTTTGCTGACCCCAAGGAGGCATATGTTTAAGCAGAATTCTTGTGAGTTTGGGAAAAGACACCTAGATTTACTCCTCTGTCAGTTTTGTAACCTCTTTTGCTGAACTAGGACCAGCGGTTCAAAATTTACTAATCCTTAACAGACTGACATATAAACAGAAAGGTGTCTCGTAAAACACCCTGGTCCGTGTCTCATTTCACTTGTCCGCAACACTTAAGGTAGACAACAGATCTGTCAGATGTCCAAACCCATAAAAGCCCAAAAGCCTTAAATTTTCTCGAATCCCTGCTCCTTATTAAATACCAGGCTCTTATGCAAACTGCATACTCATGGAACCGACACAATTTTTTCTAAAAATCCGTGTCCAAAACATCCAATTTCGCCTACAGTGTCAAGATCAAAGACCCCCGTCACTCCAGTGTCCTTGGCATTCTCAAAACCCACTAACTCAATCAAAATTTTTGCGCAAAATAATCAAAATAATCAACAAAAAAAAACTCACCAACAAAAAAATTAATGAAAATTAATCCAATTAACTCCTTCTTCAGATATTTCTTCTGTTTCTATCCACCAATCCACTATCTAATGAATTGCATCCGCAAATCAATTGAAAATTATTCAAAAAATTCACCAAAAAAAAATACACTCCGTCTAGCGTGTACACTGTGTTTATCAACAAGTTTCCGAAACATACAAATTCCAAATGTATAGAAACACGTCAGTTAATCAAAAACAATATTTTCAAAATTATTTTTCAATTCAGAGGCGCACTTTTATTTTTTTTCCACTCCAACACAAGTGCAATTGGTACACACAAAAAAAAAATATAAATAAAAACCCGTCTGTGGTGTGGTCTTATCTAAAAACAATTCTTTTTTAACCAACAACACTGCTATTTGACTTCCTCAAGACACTCCAAGTCCGTCGCGTATATAAGTCGATGTCTTATCTTTTGGAGAAGCAAAAACCCCGAACAAAAAAAATTTTTTTTTTTTTTTAAAGAAATCCAAGAAGTTTCTTTTTTTAGCAAAAATTATCGGTAGGCGTACAAAAAAATTTTTCACACCAAGAGTCGGTTGTATAAATTCGATTAGAAGACACTTTTTTTTTTGTCATACGGTTTCAAGTGCATTCGAGTGTAATGCACTGTCAATCACCACCGCCGACTAGGTATACTGCTTCACCATTCTTTTTTTTCCACTGATAATCCACAAAAAAACACTACACAGCCCACAAAAGACAAAAACAATAAAAAAAAAGCTCAAAAAAAAAAATTCTTTGACACAGTAATTTGGTTCTATTTCTCTCGGAGAGGAAGGGAAGCGCTCTCAATTAAATTCGAATTAATTAAACTTTTTTTTTTGTTCCACAATATTTTCTTTCATATTTCCCAATCAGAAGAAGAAGACGCAGCAGCAGCAGCAGCAGTGTAGGAGGAGGAGGAGGAACGAAGGGAAAAACACTTGAACAAAATTTTGCTCATTTTACTAGCGAAACGCACTCTTTCTCTCTTTCGCGCGCTCTCTTTCACTCTTTCACCCTCTTTTGGCTATTTATAAAAATTCATAGAAAAAAAACACTTTGCTTCGCCGAACGTTTTGAGAAAAGCGTATAACTCTCGCGTGGTCTATAACACTCTACAAAATTGTTGTTGTTGTTTTGAAACGAATAGAATAATAACGAACGAATAAAAAAGCTTTCAAAACAAAGTAACAATTTGTTCTCTCAATGCACCACACTCATCGGCGACTCTCAGACGACTGAACCTAGCAACACCGCGATGGCCAGAAGAATATTCCAATTGCGCCAGCAACCAATTGAATCAAACCACACCAACAACACGACGAACACCAGAAGCAGCAGCAGCACCAGCAACAGAGCTGAAGCAAAGCAGCAGCGGCGGTGGTGGTGTGGACAAACGACAAAACACACGGCAAAGGAATTATTATTATCGTGTGGAGTGGTGAAGAAACGAAAGAAATCCACCATAGCGAACCAACACCACCATCAACACAGGGTGGAATTTTAGTGTAACCGTAAGCCCAGCACAGCACAACAGCAGCGAAGAAGAAGAGCGGTAAGACCTAAGAAAAGCACAAACAAACCGACAGTCAGACAGACAGACCGAGGGAGGTAAAAGAAAATGTGGAAAAGCAGAGCAAAAGATGACAACAGAAACAGATTCACCACAGCACAGAAAGCCCACCACCATTAGCACGGAACTAGGGGGTGAGCAACGTTTAAGCACAACAGAGAGGGAGAAAGACACAGTCCAAAAGAAAAAATAAAAAAGAGAGAACAACAAAAACAAAAACAAAGGTCAATCGTCATCATCGTCATCGTCACACATGTCATTCTTTTGGTAGTAATCGCATCTTCCTTTTTTGCTTCTTCTGTTTTGTCAACTCTTCGTCTATTTGTGTTTGTGTGGCGCACTAGTTTTTCAAATTGGAAAACGAAGAGGAGAGAGAAGAATAAAAACACGTAATTCACCACACTACACTCACACACACTCGCTTGAGTTGAAGAAAAAATGTGCATCAGCAGCATCGGGGCTGATGCTGGTAGTTTTGGATTGAAATATCCACGACTCATGTGATTCGAACGAATAGCAGAAGAAGAAGATGCAAAGGAAGGGAAGGAAAATGTTTGATATTCTTTTTGTCATGTGTGGGTGCGGAATAGAGCGAGAGAGAGAGGGCTAATCATCCCCTATGGAGTTTTATAAATTGTTCTTACTGCACTTTTGTGGAATGCAATTGGCTGGGATTTACTAAATTTTGCTGGCAGAAAATGTTTGAAAAAATATCTTGTAAGAGATTTAGAATGTTTAACTTCGAAATATGCTAGTGTGTGAGATGTAAAATGCATAACAGATGGTTGCCGGTTGCATGGTTTCGTATCGGAAATGGTATTTCCATTTGAAAATACAGATTCACACATGCCACACAGAAGGGTTTTGGATGGGCCTGGACTGTTGAATGCAACTGTTAGAGAGCTAAACAGATTCAAATGCCTATTATCTGTAAGAAAAATTTATAAGAATAATGGGAAAAATTATCGTGATTTCAAAACTAAATGGCGCCCAACGTCGCGAACTAATGATAAGGAGCTAAAGGGCAGCGGAGATTAGAAAAAATGTATTATGACGTTTAGACATTCTATGACAGCTGTCAAAAAGTGTTTGGCAATATCACTTTGAACTGAAAGTCTATCCAATAACAGAAACACATTCCTAAAGTTTACGTTGTTCGCTTGTAGCCACAAACTTTTTAATATTTACGTCCAGAAGTGGGAGCGCTCAGCTTTTCCTTGGTTATGATGAGTTTACTGACAGTTTAAATTCAGCAAATGGTTCTATTTTCATCTCTGACATGAGATGCAAAAGGTTTTTCTCCTTAAACTGTTGCATTTACTTTCTAATGTCCTGTATCCGATTGTGGGCCTCTACAACGCCTACGCGCCATCGTGTGCGGTTTCTGGAAATGTGCCTCAGCTCTCCCCAACTCTTTCCCAATTACCGTGCTACCTTCTCAACTGCTCTGCGCCACGTACTTCTAGGACCGCCGCGTATTCTGCCATGCTGGGTAAGCGGGTTACATTACATCGCTTGTTTCGCTATAAACTTGTCAGCCTTTCGGAGAGTGTGTCCAATCCACTGCCACTTTCACCGTCGTATCGTTGTGAATGTAGGTTCATGACTCGTTCTCTGATAAAACTGTTCGTTTGGCCAGAAAGTCTTTAAGATGTCGCATAGGCACCTATTGACAAAAGTCAATAGTGAATAGTCATAGCCACTTCCTCTGCGCTGCGTTCCGTTGTCTTTCATGTCTTCATTGCTCCTTCATGATAGTAGCCACGCTTTCACTTACTACTTTCCAAATTTCATGTGTGCTGAACATCAGTCCTTTGATATTCTCTGGGATTAAGTTCATACCCAGTCTGTTCGCCAATAGACAGCCTTCATGATATCGCGGACATTATGGCCTCCGCGTTTTCCCTTGCTTCTATGCACATTGGACAATAAGAGTTGCCCAAATCTGTGGAGGTATGCTCTGAAACATCCATGGCCCGTAACCACCATCGTCAGGTAGAACTTCAGCTCTCCATGTTTCCTATTGATCCAAAGGTCGATATTGGGAACCTTTGTCAGAGGTCATTGCCATTCTTCCAGGTTTGATCTTCGTGGTAATTCGTCATCACTTCGCCTAGCTGCTATTGGTATCATTGTCTGTTGGCACAATATTTCCATGCGGCTTCCTATAGGTCTACAGACGTGTCCTATGAGGTTGTTCGGAAGGCACTACATAGATACTCTCAATGCATTAATTCTGTATACTCTTGCCAAGAGTAGTCTTTTCCTTTGCTTAGGTCTTTCAATATTTGGCATAATTCTTGCCAGGGTAGCAGTGGTTCTTGCTGTCTTCTCCGCTGCATGTTGTAGAGGTTGCTTAAAAGTTGACCTTGCATCTATAGTAACACCAAGGTACTTAAGTTCTGGTTTGGGAACTGCAACGAAATCGCTCATGGTCAGTCTTACAGTCTCTATAGTCCGTCTGCTGCTGAATAGTACAACCTCCGTCTTTTCTTCTGCAGTCCTATACCATCCCGATGGGTTCATTGCAGTCATGTTCCAGCTCTTCAAGAAGTTTTGTCACTATAACGATCGCTATGTCGTCAGCGAAGCCAATTATTTTCGACGACCTGGGGACTCGAAGTTTGAGGACGTCAATCTTCTGCAGGAGTCACTGTCCAGGTACCACAACCATATAGTAGCACGGATTCAAAGTTGAAACGGAACAGGCGTAGCTTGCTTAAGCTCATTGCATTACTCGCCAAACTGTGGATCGCATTCCAATCGCAGAATTTGCCTTCCCTATTCGGCTGGTTATATCCAATTTGGTTCCTTCATTTGTTGATAGGATCCCAAAATCTCTAATCTCTCAACAGTTTGTGTAGTACATTTACCCTATTATTTTGTCAAAGATCTCTACATAAGCACAGCACCAAGAGGGCTATCCCAATCGTCAATCTCCACCCAAAATCACTCTCTTATTTCACGTTCTCTGTCCTCCAACCTACCTATCCAATCTGCCTACGCAAAGCGTTACTCGAAAAGAAGTTAACTTCAAACAAATTATGAACCTGGATTACTGGTTCTTTTGACTGCAGAAATATTATACTTGTTTTTATTTTTATCTCTTCTCCAGAGGAAATGCCAAAGAAATCGTTTTTGACTTTTTTGTTTTTTAGACGAGGGTACAAGGTCTGAGCCAAAGACAAAATACAAACACCGTCTTCGATATAGAATGGGAAATTAATTGATTTATTCATTTTAGATGACTAAAACGAGACTTATTGGTTAGATCCATTAGTTATCGCCGTTTGCCCCTTTGGGGAATCTTAAAATGTTTGCTGGTCGAACATGGATTCGTATCGATAAACGATTTCGAAATAAGAAATGGTAATAGGTATCCTGGGAATATGGTGATGTAATTGGCGCTTACCTTATGGCAGCCAGCGAGAGTGGGATCTCTCTAAAAAGTTGTCACCAAACCAAGCCAAATGGGTATTGCTTTTTTTATTTTAGGTTCTTTCTGCGCTACGCGACGGAATGTCCTCAATTGGTGCCATTCATGAGCAGGTACGAGAACATTATCTCTTGAAGTTGTTTGAACAGCTTTTAAGATGTTGACCTCATGCAAGGAATTTGTACACAAAAAAAAAAGGCATTTGATGGAGTGTGCTAGGATTTCTTTTTCAGAGCTTCGTGGTGGTACTTTGACATTATAGAGTTGGGTTCTCTTTTGCCACTGACATGAGTGTATTGGGATATCATTTAAATTGTGATATACACAGGTAGGTATTTTGTGGTGGTAGCTTAGGAATACGATGTCAACGACCCTGATGATTCGTCGAATTCCAAGTTCTACATCCATCCAGTAGCAGTTTCTGGACATGACAAATCAAACCTTGAGGTGAGCCAGAAGTTTAACTGCGGTGGCTGTGGGTTGGTCCATTTCATCAGAACTATATAGCAAGTCCCAAACTGCACTCTGCTTAAGGACTTATTTGTGAAATAGTATTAAGAATCACAGCTGCTAGTGATTGAGAAGAAGATTGTACAAAGAGCCCCTAAAGTGAAGGAATTAGGACTATACTTTTTTTGGTCAGCAATTATTCGATCATGAAACAATTGTGCGTTCCCTGAGTAAATGACACAGTACCTGCGTGAATGTATGAACTTATGACTCCAAGATGAATAGAAACTCAAACATCGAAAGATAGAGGATAGACACTGGAGGACTCTGGATGCCGGACCAGCAGGCTTTCACTTTGGATGCTCATTTGTCGATCACTTAACCCTGCGGATCATCATCTCCTTTACCTGCAATTCATAGATTTTGAGAAGGCATTCGATAGTGTCAACAGGGAGTTTATTTGGCGTGCCTTATGCAGGAGTGATATCCAGGATAAATTAATTGCTTTTTAAAAGGCTACATGCACATGCTGGATCAAAATGTCACGTCATGCTCAGAGGAAGGTTGTCAGAGAAATTCGAGTGGGCTAAGACAAGGTTGCACTCTTTCACCAGTACTTTTCCTTTTTCTGATTAGCGATGTGCTTCGTGCAGCTTTGTTCAAGGGAATGCGGAGGAATTCTGTAGATTTTTATATTTCAACTGAATCTGACGATGAGTGCTACTCTTTCACAGAATTATGGATCTTCTCCACCCAATGACAGCTAATATGGAGAGGGAGGCAGGCGTTGTCACGTTGGGCTGGAAATTAATACGGCAAAAACTAAAGTTATCAGCCTTGGTACAACCTCATCAGCTCAAATAAGCTTACCGGTAGAGAGAGTAGAGGATTTCCATCTTGGGAGTATTATCTGACTGACGGTGGAACCGAACTGGATTGAAAGAACTACAGCGAAATCTGGGCTTGGTATATTGTCCAAGATATCGTGAAGCAATACAATCAGCTAAAACACCAAGCTAAGATTGTTCCAAACCAACGTTATACATCTATAAGAATGCAGAACGTGGAGAGTGAGAATTTATATCACAAGAAAGATACACACGTTCCTTAACAGGTGCCTGCGTAACATCTCAAAGGTTTTCTGGCCCAACCGAATCTGTAAAGAACATCTCTACCATATAACTGGTCAGGAAACTATAGACACGATCATCCAATAACGAAAGTGGCAATAGATTGGTCACCCAGAGCCATAGCCAGCCATGCAATGTAATCCGTTAACCCAGGATGTAGAAATACCCAATGGTCCGAGGACAACACGGCGCAGAACGGTCGAGAAAAATTGGAGAGAACTCAGGCTTATTGCCAGAAACCGTACACAATGGCACGGCTTCCTAATAGAGGCCCTAGGTCGCACAAGGGAATACAAGACATAATAAAGTTCCAGCTCGAACCGATCATTGTGTGTTTTCCAGCGTTACACAAGACATCTGGATAAGTTTTGAAGTCTTCCCGAATCGGACCATTCCCTGGTATGAATGTAGTTAGAAAGGACTTGGAAGTCAATGAATAAGTGGTGAGTTCCGAATTGATATTCGTTGCTCTATTGCAGCATTTGAACTTGTGTGACAACCTGCTAGGCCGAAAGCTACATTGGTAAGTGCCGTTTTGTGTACTTGAGAAATATTTTAGACTTTGGATTTTATAGACCTCTATAGTTCTTACAAGACATAGTCAACCAGAAGGCAGAATAGGCACGATTAAAAATACCAATTTAAAAAAAGAGTCCAAAAACATTTTGAGAATATGTTCAATATGCGGCGCCGCACACTAAAAATATGACAAATGGCAACCCTGATCATAGGGTTTCACTGACGTTACTTAGGTGAATCCATAGCTACACTTGCCCTAAAATGGATCCATCTTATCCTTGAGGTGTGATTAGTCTACTGTCCCTTTTGGATCTACGCCTAGGCAAGTAGCTGCTTTGAGTAGCATTAAACCACGCAAATAGTACAGATAACAGAACTCGTGCGACCATCTTCAACACACAGATTTGATAAAACAACGAAAAGAAGAAAAAAAAGCAATAAAAAGAATTAGTTAACGATTCAAAGTGGTAAAGCATATCACTTTCAACACTAATGATGGAGATTTGTCCTCTCGGAGACAGCAATTATTTCTTTCTTTCTTTTCGCCTTTATTGCACCTTAATAGTGTCGCCGCTGGTTTTCAGGAATTTTTTTTTTAAATTCCAACAGCTTAACCAAACCATCATAATGCTCCGACATTCCAAGCAAAATAACAAAAACAAAAATAATCATAAACCTCAAATAAAGACCAAAGACGACGGTACAGATACACGGCTACGATTCCATCTTTCAGCACTTCAGGGCAAAGCTGTTCAAACAAAAAAATGAATAAATTTTTTCTGGTTTATTTCTCTCGACTGGCGCACATAAAATGAATCTAAAAAAGCTTCTTTCTCAAATTCAAGAAATCTGCACACAAAAATTCAAATTGAATTCAAGTCGACCCATGAGGGTGGGCGCAGCGCTGCACGGAGGGATACCTACTAAACGACCGACGAATGTAACGAAGCGAATTGCTTGTATTTAGATTCAAAATTTTTCAAGGTCTTCCAGCACAACACTCTCAGTACTGGAGTTGAATTGGAGTTTCCCACCGGCAAGTTGCGAGATTCTCCTCTCAAGAGTCAAGACCAAGTAATAACGCGAAACCACCACCCGGCACACTGCCTGCCACTCTCGGAAATCGTATTAAAAGTGATGGCAAAAGAAAAAAGATACAAATTGTAATGCACGGCGCGAAAGATTGGATGGTCGGGTGATTACCGAGAATAAAAAGCTCGGACTTCCTATTTTTCTTGGAATAGATACTCGTACCTCGTATTGGTGGTGATTTTTTGATGGCTTCTTTGAAAATTAGAATGCAATATCCGAATTGAGACAAAAAAAAAAAAAAAAACCTCTTGAGCCATAAGCGTGGATCATTATGCCGATTGTGTTAGGTGACGAAATGGATAAACAGAATCAAGCTCATTTCCCGGTTCTTTTTCGGCGGGTAATGGGCTTGTGATGCAAATCATCGTCATCGACGAATTGGGATTCAAATTGCGCTCGCCAAATTGGACTCCAATTTGACGCGTATAATGCCGATGGTTAGTGGATTTATTTTGCGCAAAAGTTAATGAAACTACCGACTGTATAATGATGTGAATTATTTGAGGTGTGGGCGGGAAAATAAAGTCCCCTTCACCAGAATTATGGCTATATTCTGATAGGTGGTTAGATGGGGATGACTTTGCGATATGATACGATGTTTGAGGCTCAAGTGTACGATGAAGGTGCTGGCTATCGATAGGCCATCCATAAACTTCCAAGTTTCCACTGAGCATATCTAAGAGAAAGCAGCAATAGGGAACCATTTTCTATGAAACGGAAGAAAGAACTCGCAGGAGAAGTCTCACAGGAATCAGTCTTAGGCCCAGCCTTCTGGAGCAATATGTACGAACATGCCAACCAATAACAACGACTATAATCGGATGGAGGAGATGGTGCAATGTGGCATCTATATTATGAAAGACTTTGCAATATGTCTCATAAGGCAAAGCATTAGCGGAGGCTGTCCTTATAAGCAGCCGCAAAAATACAGGTGAACACAGTATCGATTCAAAGCCCTCTTTTGGCGTTGGAAGGTGGGAATCTTTCAAGAGCCCTTACTCAGTAACAGTGTGTGATTTCCATCTACTAAACACACCTCTCCTTCTACCCCTGATCCTCGCGGCACTGCCGTCAAGTATTTCACCTCGAGGGGGGACATCAGTCTTAAAAATGGCAGCTAACTGCGCTGCGTAACGTTGTCTTGTTATGTGCTCAGCATCGGTGATATTCTCTAGGGTTAAGTTGACAGCCAGTCGGTTCGTCAACAGGCGTTCACGATACCGTGGACTGTGGAGCATTATGTGCTCCGCGTTTTCCACTACTCCTGCGCACTTTGTGACAAGAGTTGTCTTCATACCCAAATCTGTGGACGTATGCTCTGAAATATCAATTCAGCTCTCCATGTTTCCTATTGATCCAAAGTCGACATTGGGGATCAATCTTTGAGTCTATCTACATTTGTTAGAAAAGTTCCATCTTTCTTCCAGGTTTGTTGTTTGTTGGCACGATATTTCCATCCGGCTTCCTTAACGAGGAGGTTTATTGGTTGTTCGGTTCAAAGCCCTACATAAAGTACTAAGACGTACTGTTAGACCACAGGCTCAACTGTTGGGAGCAACCAGGCCACATAAATGCGAAGGCAAATCGAATTCTTCAGACTGATACCAAATATTGCCGGATCAAGCCAGGCAATGAGAAGACTTAAGTCAATCCTCATGCACGCAGCCGTAGCTATATATACACAGGGTACAGCCACAATCTTGTACATGAGGCAGGTAAACGTGGTGCACTGTAGAACATCCAGCAAAATGCACAAAATATGATGGGAGAATATCTAATAATGGAAGTCAGAGTAGCAGCGTCCACAATGAGGACAATCAAGAATCGAATGCCATCAAAACAACTGCCAAAACTGAATGACATCGTTGGAACTACTAGCCACTATCAAACATAGAAGAGTGGACCAGAAGAAAACTCGGTGAAGTATAAAAGTATCGGAGGTGACCCATTCTGGCGTTTCTGTGAAGGGAAAGTATGGCTGCAATACAAAATATATGAAGCTACAAGACGCGTTTTAGAACGTGGTATAGGGAATGCAGTAACCTGTAAGAGACTGCTGTTGCTCATGCTATCAACGAGGGAAGAATGGGCTAGAATGCCAAGAATGGGAAAGAGCTACAACTGGAAAAGCGAATACTGAAAGCCGAAGGTACAAAGAAAATCCTAGAACGAAAGAATAGTATATCCATCAGGCCACAACAGTCAACAAAAATTGATGGTCAGTATTAATGCTGAAAACACGTGCTTCATGTGCCGCAGAGAGTTCCTCTGTTGTCAGTCCTTGGGATGGATGGCATACTTTTTGGAACAGCACGAACTCGTCCTTACACAAAGAGAACATAGAGTTCCTGAGACGTTTAAGGTCTTACACTCTTTCGCTGTCGATTTTGGTCGGGGTCTTCTGATCGGTAATTTGCATCCAATTGATCCCCTTAATGGCCTACGGTCAGCCTCAGTCCTGAGTTCCACCATGTCAGCTGTGCATAGTACTACAAGGTAAGCCCTACGTCGATTATTATGACCAGGTGCCTAGATTCTGACTTCAAGTGGACAATGTGGCCACCGTCATGGTCTTCAGCACTATAAAAGTGAGCCTAAAAGATTCTTAGAATATTTCGAACCCAATTACAGACATCCTTTTCACAAGAACTTCTGCAACACATTTCTTTACCAAATTAATCACTCGACTAATTCTGTAAAAGGCTGGTCAATCGAGAGGCTTTGACGTCTAGCTTGACGTGCGAAAACAAATCGAACAGTCATTGTTAGGCAAGTTTGTAACCACAGTGCGTGCGACTTGTACGAACAACACCCATATTGATAAGCAAATATACGTTTTATAGACCATTGACAGGATGATTCAAAGTGATGGTGTGATGCCTTGTAAATTCGCAAAAATATAATTATTCATGACCGCAGCCAAGCCACCATATGAGACTCCATCCATTGTTACGTACAATTGGCAGACATTGGAAAATCCCTGCATGACATTGACATCCACTCTCTAGGACTCGTTCTACCTGCATCCTTAATGACGCACACAGTCGGCCTCTATCTCTACAGACGCGCCCGCATACAAAATTCCAAAAACAAATTTGTCCGGCTCTTCACACCATAAATCATTCACATCCCAATTGACTGTGTAATGGTTAATTGTTTCGTTAACCAAACACAAACAGTGCTTCCCCACACCATCATCATCATCATCATCATCATCAGTAGTAGCAGTGGCAGCAGCACGACCACACTCGTAGATATTATTATGAAATTCAGGGTTGCATATTATTATTAGCTAGCATGACTGTGACATTAATCAAGGCCGGCTCTATCGCACTGTTTTGAAATAATTTCTTCCAGCAAACACCCCAAAGGATGAGTCAGAACCATCCGAGAGACCGAGAGAGCACTCGTGTACCACCTACAACATTCCGCGTATGTTACCAGCTAAAACAACACCTAGATCGTTCTGAATCACCCTTAATTTCTCGGTAATCACTCTCATGGTCCAGTCTTATCGTCTAATTAGGTTTTGCATATATACATATTTTCTGCTTTTTTTTCGCATTTGCATCCGAGAGATTGATATTCATCGCGCTGACCTTGAATGCAATCCAGGGAGACATACAACACAGCGCTTGAGAGCATGGTAATTTAGACATGAATCTATAATTACCATCATTACTGCACCAGCGGTACAGTGGCGGCCCGTATAACAACCCTTCGAACCCCTGCGATTGCATCGTGTGTCATTGTTGTTGTTGCTGTTGTTATAGTAGGTGCTTACCATAACGTGTGGTTTTAATTATTATCGAATCATCGAAGCAAATCATTTTCCATCAGCACCATCTCCAGAGCCGAGCAGCACCCTGGGTTTGGTGGATGTAAACTCTTTCTAGCAAGCCACTGTGAACCGATTAACAGACAATGGAATGCAAAGATACTATTAGGTACTCGTGTTTCGCTACATTGTCATCGCGAGGAAGTAATTAGATGAAGTAAGCCACCGACGGGAAACCAGAGACTCATGGATTGAATTAGCTTTGTTTTTTTTTTTCAAACTGTTGGCGGGTGGTAGAACACAAATTTGCTAAATGTGTCAAAAAGTTCATATAGCAACATGTAAAACTCTGACAGGTGACAAATTTGACAGATGATTCTCCTAATCGTTCTGATGACATGACGCGGTGATTTAACATTCCTGGCAAAATGTTGAAGGTAACTTTGAAATGATCGATTATGTCATGAGAGGAATGGAAGAAAAACTCCTGAACACAACTTCATTTTACGTCAAGAATGAGCTTAATAGTCGTGACCATGGTGCATAATGTATTATGCACATGACAGTTTCTAAGAATTTGCTTACACTTAGTGGGTACTTTTATTGTTTTTTGATGTACAAATGGAGCTATGACAGACTTTCCATGAACTAGACAGGAGGCAACACAGGCTAATAATCTGTCAGAATAAAGCACGTTCAGAGCCTTAATTCAATTATGGTTGGCCCTCAAGCTGCCTTGGTATCAAGGAATCGGACACTTTAACATATTAGGTCCGTTGGCGAGAACTTTCGTAGTTTTTCGCAGAAGAGGGCGCTCACGAGAGAGTAAGACATTTTCCCATGTTACGAATTTAGAAATTTCTGTGGGTTGGTTTATGAAAACTGTCAAAGCAGCGTATTTTCAATTTTTTCTTGTTCAACCCGTTCGTTTACTTTTTCGTAATTTTAGCTCTCTCTGACAGAATTTTACCCCCACTCTTCTAAATTTCATAATCTACGAATTTTAGTGCAAAAAGTACGCGAACAAACCTATTGCAGCAAATTCTGTCAAAACTGCGCTTCCAAAGTGACAAATCTAGTACTTTTTTGTAAGTTCCGCTGAGTCTTTTCTCTATGAACAGATGTCAAAGTTTCTCACCACACCTGTTCATGGCTTTTGTCAACCTCCATTTATAGATGCCGCTAGGTTCCAGGCGAATTCAAATATTTTCATTTCGCCGTTTGGAGATTTGCATATTAGCATGTTTCTCGTTATAACTTTTATAGTGCACGATTTTTTATTTTCGAACTTTAGGACCCTAGTAAAATACTCATACTTAGCTGACAGCTCGGAGTTTTCACTAAATTAAACAAAGCACTTGTACTCATAAGACAAGCCAACGAATAATGGAAACCTTTGACAGCATGTCGTGTCTTTATGAAAATCTGGACAAACTATAAGGTGAAGACCAAATCCATCCTCCGTCAAAACGGACAAAACTTAGGTTTGTTCATAAGTATCACCTACTGGCAGCTTACCGAAAAAGGACGCTGTTAAACACAGATAAACTATAATATGACAAGGAATATCCTTTCAGCTTCGTGATATCTAGGAGGAGAATTTCTCAGGACCCGAGCCTGCGTTAGGTCTTCCTACATCAACGGTCAGGGCTTTCATTGATGATTGGGTTTCTTATGAACAGAATTGTGCGTGGTATGTCTCTCCTGGATGTAGGTAGACTACACAGATGCTGCAAGACGTTAGTGAGAAATCAACGACATTCTTGCTGTCTCGCAGCAGAAAAGACTACAGACAACTTATTGGCGTTCTTGCAGGGCACTTCGCTATTGCTAAGCACTTTCTATACGATTGTTCTGCCGTATCAAGCTGCAGGTTCTACTCGCTACTCGAATGGGGTGCTTCCTGGTAGTACAAAGGAAAAGTTGATGTCTGAGTGCTCCAGTAAGAGTTTTTCTATCCAAACAAAAACAAAAATCCTTCCATCTTCACTCTTGCAGAAACTTAAACACATGAGGAGCAGAATGGATCCTTCTGAGAACTGAGTGAAGACAGCATCTACAACATAATACCTCTCAATCTACACACCAAGCCAATCGTTGTGAATAGGAACCTGCACCAACCATCGAACATACAAAGAAAGGACATTTATGCTCACTATCCAAGCATACACCCAAATTCCGGTTTAAGTCTTCATCCGGAAAAAGTACTATACAGAGCAATATATGAAGGAACATATCCATCTTGTCAGATGCTTCATAAAAGAACAAAGAGCTTCAAATCTATTCAGAAATAAGCCTGGGTCTATAAAGATGAGCAGGCCAAACTAACAAGTCCACACTACACGCTTATCTTTGAAAACAACTGACCCAACTTAAAATATGTATGTGAAATGTGACAAGGAGACAAGCGGGATGGTTCAAAAAGAGACGTCTTGAAGTTGGCAAATGGTTTAGAGTCTGAGTATCCCGTTCATATGGTGTATAACTTCTTCTTTATGTTGTTGAATCTTATCAGGGTGGAAGAGGACAACTCCAAATAGCTTAGATCACATCTTATTGGCGACCATCCTCTGTCTCGAAAACGTGATGGATTCTGTTTCTCTTTTTGCATAGTGTGCACCGCCCCATCCTCCATTTCAGTCGGACTTTTGTCTGCATTTCACGATAGACCCTTTTCAAAGAAAATATGATCCGACGTTGCAATGGAACGCATCCTCTTCCAGAAGTGAGGTTATATTAGGTTAGGTATTCCATTTCGCATCGTCTGTCCTTATACTACTCGGTCCTTACTTTATCAAAGGAGGCCGTAGTTGTCTTTCAATATTGCAGGTTTTCATGGAATTCCACTGCAATTTCATGACAACTGCTTCAGATCGGATATTTAAGTATAGAGAGACCAATTTGATCTAGGAAAGTTGATGAACTTTGTCTTGTCTTGACGTCAGAGAAACACTCGTGCCTAGGAACCCAGCAGACTCGTGTCTTGTGTTCCAAGAACCTTAAGCTCTTCGCGACAGCCTTTCACAAGCATGTATATGGTTGCTTTTACAGCTGCCTGGCTGTCCATAAACAAGGTAACACTTTCTGGTGGTAGACTCACAGTCGGCTGTTGCCACTTTGAAGATCTCCGCTTGTGGTCTTGAAGTCGTATAGGTCAAGTATCCCAATGATTAAGAGAAGATTCTAGACCCTACGCCGGTGTCCGTTTTTGAACCATCAGTATACCTACATACATCCCTATGGATTCGGCATTGGTTAAATGATATATTTTAAAGTCTAAGTAAGTCATGATGCATGCTGTAAGGCGTACATGGCCGAAATATCTGTAAAGGATGGGCGAATGCACCGTCGTATTTGTCTTCTAGTTTGCTGACTGACTGATTCTTAAGGCACTAATAGCTTCCGTTGATTTGGTAAAACTATCTAACGGATGCAGCTTGGCAATAGCCTCAAGGCCTACAGTTGGAGTTCTTCTCATCGCACTGGTTCCAAGAGTGAAGTTCTAACCATGACCAGTCTTAGATTCAACTAGATCAACGTGAAAGTACAAGTCCTTCTTCAATATTCGTTCGAGAATACTGCTAGAATGCTAGGTACGATGCAAGGTACATGGCAAAGGCAAGACAGTAGTTACTTTATCCACTGCTTTATAAAAAGCTTCCAGTTTTTTGGTACTAAATCTTCTTCCACATCATCGGTGTAAGCAACAACCTTGGATCTATTCCTGTTAAGTTTTGACAGGATTTTGGTGAATAGCTAAAGCAGTACTTCTTGTGGTGTTCCTCTGGTAGATGGTTTAGAAGTTCAGTCCTAGTTCTTAGCATGGTATCTAGTTACTCGGCCACGCCTAATTGAAATTGAATTGAAGTGATTCCTGAGTCATTTCACATGCTATCCCTTCGTGCTCTTCCTAGAATATCGCGCAAGAATCGAGTGAGTAGCACCACCGCTAAGAACTCAAAAAAGTTCTTTGATAGCTGAGCCACTAAGTGCATATTGGAATTGGATAGCAAGACGTGTCATAAAGTAAGTGTTCACTTGAGTCTGATGGTTGCACCAAAGTCGTATTTTTCTAGGAACTATATCTGATAAAGTCGTTGGTGGAAGTTCGAGCAGAATGGCGACCCTTATGAAGGATAAATGGGGGTCATTAGACTGATGATGATGGTGATCAAAACTGCAGCCAATATGATGCCAAATTACATACCATTTCTCGATAAAGAGATCCAGCATTCAAATACTTTTTCCAATCAAAAAAATGTCGCCGACTTAATAAATACCTTCTTGACCACCACTTAAGCCTCACCTTGTCCATCCCTTTACAAAATGCTTCGCACACCAAGTAGGTAGCGCTCTTACCTGAATCTAGTATTTCTCTCATGATACGATGATGAATTTCGTTGACCCACATTCGCGCACAATGCCATTCGAACCCGATAACAATCGGACCAATCCTCCCGTTTCGATACCTTCAACCTTCGGTCGAATCTGAATCTGAATCCGAAACCTTACCTAAAAATCCATCGATATCGCGAGCAATAAAATCGCTTTTGACTCACACCAAAGGTTTTTTTTTTTTTTGTTTGTGACAGTACTTGAGGTTAGGGTAGGGTTGGGTTGGGTAGTAGGGGATAGGGTAAGGTAGGGTCGTCTATTTTTATGCCCATTGCACTGAGCTGTTCATCGTCGTCGTCGTCGTCGTTGTCGCTCATTGCAATTACTTACAACTTACCAGCACGTACGGTAATGAAGTGTTTGCTGGCATTTTTGTGGAAAAAGCACAAAAAACATGCATTAATCAGGCGGACCCGCGCGGACCATGTGATGATAACGTGAGAAGGTCCACTTAACTCTTTTTTTTCTTTTGTTGTTGTTGTTGTTCCTCTTTTTGCTTGTGTTTCGTTTTTCGCTCTGTCTTTTGATTTTGCTGCTTCTATTCGTTTTCGTTGTGCTTTTCAAGAAGCGCGGCGACAAAATGACAAAAAAAGCAACAAAAAAAGAACCGAAACCGCGACTTGGTCGTAAAATTGAAGCTAAACTGGAGAGCTTCTGGCGATTGCGATTTGTTAGATGTGCCTGGCGACACTCTACGGAGCACTCGAGTGATTTGTATTTACAATTGCCTGCCGCCACCGCCAATAGATAGACAGATAGATAGTTAGATACTTAGATAGACCGACTGAGATCTTTGTCTGTGTGGCAGAGCACTCTGTATGAATAGAACGTGAGGAGCTGATGGTGATTTCGACGTCGTCGTCGTCGTTGGTTGGTTGGCTCGTTTTGCTGGTAAGACTTGATGGATTGACGTCATCTATGTATCTGCTGCTGCTACTGCTGTTGTAAAAAAGTGAAAAACTGCTGCTGCATGTCCAAGAGACGTGCTTTTAAAAGTGATTTGTAATTTTGTGTGATTTTCTTCTCTTTTATTTTTTCAGAGTTTTTTAATGCTTTTTTTGTATAGTTAGAAGCATTGTATCGTTTAACAACAATTTGAAGGTTGATTTGGTTAAAGGTCTCAATTATCAAGTGTTTGTATTTGTTAACTGATACATGGATAGGTATTTTTTGCCATTAAAAGTGGAGGTAGACTCTGTAAATTACTACTTGGGGGTGTGCCAAAAATCAGGGAATAGCTTTAGCTTTGGGTCTTGTCGAGAGCTAAATGGCAGGCAGACTTGGTAGATTAATGGCCAGTACGTTGAGAGTAATTCCACACGAAATCAATATAAAGTCCAAGGTCGAATGATTGGAAACAACACGTGTAATTACAACTTTCTCGAGGAGGATTTTAGGGGATTTTTGCAAGAGTCAAGTATCAAGTATGAAGCCTTATGTCGGTCTTCATTTTACCGCTCGAATCCTCCGAAACGCTAAACCTTTTTAGTTTCCAAACTGCCTGCTTGAAGGTATCCGCTGGCTGACTAAATGGTTGATAGCTGGCTGGTTCACTGAACGATGTCTTTTGACAGATGACAGTTACAAGACTCATTTTGTTGATCTTCTGGTTCCACCTTGTGAAGATATTGCTTGACTTACAATGTGAAGAACTTTGGAACGTCAGATTTCTTCAACTCAAGTAAAAGTTCATACGCTACAATGAGATGCTTAGAAGTGGTTGAGTACCGACTGAATGAGCCTTGCAGCCTTACGTCGGCATCCTCTGTTGGCCTGTTGTTAGCAGCTACAGCATGCGGAGGTTTCCTGGTGAAATTCCATGTGAATACTCAATTCTCGACTAGATTATGCCGCGCCGCATAACGCGTCGTTGGTTGGTGCGCCTGATAAAGAACAGGAAACCTTCTACTACCAGTTGAGTCCACCTTTCCACTGCCAACGACGACGTGATAGGAAACTGAATCCCAAGGTAGGAAGCGACAACGAAGTGCTCAAACATACATATGTAGTGCGGGGAAACACGGGCTAAGAAGTTGATTTTACAAATGAAATTGCCTTGTCATAGGTGGTACCATGAAGTCGATTAGGGGTCAACTGAAACAGAGACAAGAAGTGGGAATGGGTACGAGATCATCATTTTACTGACGAATTATCCATTGCTGCCGTTGAAAGTCTGACGACACAGGTATACCTAGACCCAGTATCTGCCGATGCAGTCATTGGATAGTACGCCAAAGCTAAGAGCCATCTTTCACGAGACGAAAGCAGTCTTAAGCTGCAGCGAGGTTTCTAAAGTTAGTCCATATGCCTCAAGAAGCAAGAAGAGCTTATTTGGAACATTGCTCAGTTTTAAACAGAGTATTTGCTTGTATACACTCAAGTCGGACAGACTGAAAGACAAAAAGGCTTTAACTCTAAATGGCATACCCGAAAACCTATTTCTAGCAGCGCTAACAGAATTATCCAATCTACTGCTTCCTCCACCTGGGAGGCCAAAACGACAAGTCTGACAGGTTTTTTGACTGTATGGTTGGAAGCCAACTTAGAAATGGTACCACAAACAACAAGGAATCACAATAGATCAATAGCCAGCACCTTCAATGGTGCATATCCCTCACACCATACCATAAGATACCATCATCCAGAAGTGCGTTGAATGTCGATCGCCAATAAACCTGCTATTCATTGTTTGATAGTATTAAACAGGACAGGTAGGACAGGTTTAGTAGCAGACAAATTAGTAGCAACTTTAAAGGCTAACTACGATGGTTCCACACGTCACCTTGCATAAAGAAATTTAGCTGAAGAGTGACTGCCTCGGCTGAGTTCGTAGTAGCGCATTCAGTGACTCCAATTTTCCAAGACCTCTTTGATGGTTTCGAGCTGTAGCTCACGGATTGCTTGAATGATATTATCCTTAAGTGCTTGAACCGCTTCCGGGTTTTTGTCATCGGTCCTTCACGGTTCCCCATAAAAGAAGAGGCCAAAGGGGTCAAATTGCAGCTCGGAAGCGGCCAATTGTTATCACCAAGACGATTGATAACACGATGATGTTTACCCAAACATTGTTGTCCAATTCAAGCTCCTTTAAGGCCCAAACTGCGAAGCGATAGCAAAGCGGATCGTCAATTGGACCTTATAAGCGAAGAATCCGAGATCAGAATCAGAATTCTCCTCAGGCAAGTACGTGAAATGTTGAGTTGTTGAAATATATGGCGAGTCCCACACTCTAGACCCACTGTCTGGGCTACACAGCACTCACTTTGGAAATAAATTTTCAATTTTTACGACTCGTTTCGTTCCGCGGCGGAGGTATGATACTGACTTTCTGTCAAGATTTCGAGCGGGAAACAGCTGTCAGTGTCAAAATAACCTATGATTTAAAAAGAAACCACTAGATAACCCACCCTGTACATGTCGACTCTACAGTCCAGAGCCAACTAAGTAAACGCAGGGAAATCTACTTCTGGTTACTTCTGGTTAACAAGATCTTAACTTAGGCTCAAACTGTCGTATCGTTTGTTCAAAAGGGTAATCCTCTTTGGACCCATCTGTGCATGATGTGTAGTATCCTATATTTCTATTGGCCTTTGAACAACAGTTGAATCACACGATATATGCACAAAGGAGAAGTGCTCAAAGATCATTTTGAGATATCCCTAAAGGCCTAACTGAATTCACATAAAATTTTACTACCATGCTAAGCCCCAAAACCCTGTAAAACCAATGTCTACTTATCTTGGCGAACAATAAAACCTTTTGACGTGTCGCGTCGCAATAATACTAAATTACCGAACGTGATTTTCGACCAAATAGTGATTATCTTCGACTAAATGATCAAAATAAGAAAAGCAAAAATCTCCTGAATGTTTTTGTTTTGACTATAACCACGAAGGTCGTGAAATTTTCTACAAAAAAAATAACAAAAATGTGTCAAAGCTCAAAGTTCACTCAGGTAGATCTTTGGAGTCTGATTCATTTCGATAATGAAGTCATGCGGAAGTCTACACTATCATCGTTCAAAAACTCCTCATATCACTTTACAGACCTTTTTTCAAATGACATTCTGAGCTTCATATGGCATCGTATGGCAACGTGCCATAACTCTTTTCTGTTCCATTTAATTTACTCGGTCTGTTGGTTTTCCAAAATGCTGAATTCAAAAACCAAAAGATCACAATTGCGAATCTAAAAAATCAAATGTGTTTTTTGACCTCCGCCACCGGTTAAGATCCCCTGATCGTCACCTCATTATTCTTTCGCGGACATACATACATATGTACATATTTGCGTGCAGTCCAGTCAAAGTAGCTCATTTAGGGGTTTTGTTGTTTTTCGTTCATTTTGCTTCCTAATTGCATCATTTGCACTTTTGAACTTTCGCATCTGCCGAGATTAGTGGAGACCATACAGAGATTAAAGAATTCACTTTTTATTTAATGAACATAATTTGACACTTTAATGGTCCTTTATTGTTTTGTTTAATTGGCGGCGATTAAAGTGTTTGTTATTTGCACTTAGAGTGGTACTGCATTCTTTATTGCACTTAACTGAGTAAGCATCTGTCATATGAGTGTCATAACTAAAGGAAGATAAAATATTTCATCAAAAACTGCAGAAGTTTTTAATAGTCACATCACAAAAGGTCGCATCTGCGCAATCAAATCGGGAAATTTATGAAAAAAACAAGTGAATTTTTGTTTCTGAGATTAAATATCAAATTATTTAACTTCACGATCTTGAAGTCAAACTTTATAACAGAGAGTCCAAATGGTAGCTTCGATCTTAGCCTCGAAATCTGCGGTAAAAATTTTGAAGGTTGATCTTGAAAAGAAGTGATGTTGTTCAGATTTAAGTTTTAGACTTACTTTTTCGGCTGCAAGTTTATTCTGAATTTGGTCAAAAATACACCCTGTGTACTAAATTTAAAACGATGTTTGCTAAAGGCCCCAATTTATGCGAGGAATTTTGTTGAAATTCAAGATTTATTTCAGATTGGCTTGAGCACTCAACGTTGCTAGAATCAGCCGTGAAAACAAGGACATGTGGGACTTACGGTGAGTCTCATCTTTACACTGCATCGTCCTGAATGCAACCACACTTAGGCCAAAAATGTCTGTTGTGATACCGAACGGGTCGAATATCCTTAGTCGACTCTTTTAAACCAGCAGCAGGTCACTATGAAGCGGTGGAGGTGATTGACATTAGCAAATTCGCCTAAATTGTTGAAGAAGTATTCTATTTACCTAAGTGTAACTTCCTTTGGATAGTTTGGATTGAGAGATCATGGCAGCTGCACAGAAGTATAGTCTCCTCCTCCTCATCTATGCAGTTTCTGCGGAAATTGTTTGAAGGAAGGCCCAATCTAGTTGCGCGCCTTCCGATGATACAGTGTCCTGTGATTACACAACTCTATTAAGTTATAGGAGCATTTGTGATCAAGCTTAGGCCTGATCTGCTTGGTAATGGAGCAAGTGGTAGAGGTCGGCCAACTGCGATTGCTAGGGTTGATCGCATTTTGTTTTTTTTTAACAGTGAATGGCGAGTCAGCCGTATAGTTGCCCAGGATCCTGGATGTCACAGGGGCCTATCTTATTCTCTGACCACTCTTACCTCCAATCTGGTCTAAGCAATCTTCAACCAGTCCCTACTAATATAAGGAACTACAAACGAACCAATTCGTCTCTATATAGGGCATACCTTACTAGATTCCTTCCCCCTGAGCTGCCTCCCTCACTTTCTCGTTCCGTAGAACTTCTGTCCAGTCCCATTGCGGCAAAGAGAAACCTTTCTGGGGGGAATGACAATCAGGGATGTCTCAGAGCAAGGTCCCGGCAACTCTTCAACAAGGCCAAATATGACCAATGGACTGCCACTAGCAAAGAAAACATTGAGGCTGAGATCCAGCAATCCTTTGTTATTATTCAGCCCTGGCTGTATACTACCATAAGGGGTTACTTGAAACTTGTCTACATTCCCAAATTATGGACAGAAGTAGGTAGGGTTTCTCACACTAGTCCAAAGGATCTCCGACTTATCAGTCTCGCGCATCATACCTGGATTCTAGTCAAAAGGACAGCTAAAACCCTTTGCACAACTTTAGCAATTCGTTAGGCTAAAGTGTCACATTCAATGATCCTTGGGAATTTTACTTCCCTTTGCTCAAGCACTGTGTCTTCCACGTTATCTTACATATCCCTCAAGTTTAAAGAAGTAGGTCTGGCCTGCTGCTTGCGATATATGTACATATGGTCTCCTAGGCCACGCATTGACTTAACCTAACCTACCCCAGCCAAGCTTATAACCATAAACAATTGCGCAGAAACTAGGACCCATTTCCAATCCAACTGTGACAAAAATCTAAACTGCAAGCCAACAACTGTAAGTAGAAAAGAATTGCATCATTAGCCATTGAATTTCTTTGGAAGATGCCCAAATTGGCAACAAATTTTATTGCCACTGATGATGTAAGCTTCTTCTTCTGCTTCTACAAAACGATTTCTTTCCTCTGAACGTCCAATTGACATCACACAGAATGTTACATGAAAAGAGCTGACGCCATAGACAACCATGTGCCTACTCCTCCTTCAACTCACCCTGAACTCGGCAGCTGTGCAAGATGCACACACATAACTAACTAACGTCCGTCTGTAGGTCTTCCATTGGTCGTTATGCCCCCATGGACACTAGTAATAATTGAAGACAAAGACGCTTTTCTCGTGTGCAAAAAGAGACCTAATGTTCACTCCACGAAGTAGGAAATCATTGAAAACGAAACGTTGACGTTGATCATCGTCTTGCTGCTGCTGCCGTCAACACAGCTTAACCTGGACCCGAAGAGAGGAAGAGTGCATCCTCTTAGTGTCCCGGTTATGATGTCAATTCTTCAACTTGCATTCTGCACTAAATTAAGTAATTGCAGGCATCTTCCATGCCATGGCAGGTATATAGATACATTCATATGTATGCAAGTATCTATCTCAAAAGAATGAGATGCATTCATGGAATCTAGCACAAACTAGGGCTGTAGAACATTGCACACTTGTACGAGTAGATACGTCAGATTTCGTAATATCTCCACGTACTCTCTATCGAGTAAGAGATCGTGCACCAGCAGCAGCAGCAGCAGCATCAGTGAAGCACCAACAACCAGGCATCATGGCCTAGACTCGCGCAATGTGTTATACAACAACAAGAATGCACTGGCACGTAGTACGGGTACGGGATGAGAACATTATATACATCGACCGACACACAAGCTTCACGAGAACTATATAAGTTTTTTTTTTTTTTGTAAGAAAAAAAGCATCCCTCCGTCGCACACCGCACAGAATGAGATTAAGAACTGAGGGTTGGTTGTAAAGTGCTACGAGAGGGTGTAGCCAAGCAGCCAGCTAGCAAGCACTTGAGATTGCATAACACACAACTCGGATCGTTTTGGTTGCTCGTGTTGTGCTCTCTCCCATGGAAACGCTTGACGTGGTGATGATGGTGTTGATCACCTGCAGGCCATTTCTAGGGTTAACGATTATATTCCCTCGTAAAATAAGTCGTAAAGTTGAAATATTAATTAAGACTTCTTGAGTTTTTATCGATTCCAGAGCACCTGATGCAAAAAGAGCCCTCCTCGCACCAAATGATCAATCAATCTTTATTGTGTAAGCGTGGAGTATTGTTCTCGTAAGAAATCGGAAGAGGAAAGAAGATATCATGCTATATACACACATGTGCTTAAAAGATTTTTTTTGAATGACAGGTGTACCAACAACCGGAAATGTAGATGATTTTGCGCACTTATGTCAAACTGTGATAGTTATGTCAAACGTAGAAGCAGTGTTGCCAGTATTCCGACGAAGATCGCCTTGTTGATCAGATTGCCTTGTTCAAAGGGTCTGCTAGGATAAATCTAAGGAAGGTCAATTTTGTTGCAGTGAGTTAGCACCAGCAATATGGACCCAAGGAAGATATGCCCACAGCCCCTTGTTAGAATGAGATCTTTACCGCGATCAAGGCACTGCACAGCAACTGCTGCCGACTGAGCTACTGTTTCCATTTGTTGGGCTTGGAAAGCAGAAATCCTTTCTAATAATAAGAAGAAGAAAGGGATGATCATAAAGCGAGGTATCTGCGTACTGTCAGCTGTTGCTGAAATAGAAGATCTCGAAGACGCACTTCTTCAAACAAAATAGACACTCTGATGTATTTCGAACACAGTAAGACCCTAGGGTTCAGCATCGAACAGTGCATTGTCGAACTCCACCAATTGCCCTGCTGCCCGTCGATTTTGAAAAGCCTTTTGGAAGTGACTTTCGATAGAGACACTGTCTTCAAGACTTTGCTCGATGTCACGTCATGCATACTTGTCTTTCGAACTCAAAGTTCAAAGTGCAGTTCCGCAAGGCTGGTGATGAACGATGTGCTTTATGATGTTCGATGGGCAACCTCGACTCGACAAGCACCTTGACTATGCTGTTGATGTATGTCTACACTCTCACAGGATGACAGACGGACAGCGGAAGTGGAGACGGGGGCAATTATTGTCGTTGCTCTGAATATAAACTCGGTAAAGGCAAACCTGGAATCGAACTTATTGGCTGCTATTTGCATTCCTGGACAGAGATTTCCAAAAGAAAAGAGTTTTCAATATCGTGGGAGTCTTTTCTCAACCGAGTTTGGCATAGAACTGGTATTGAGAGCCGATCAGCAAAACAAAACCTGCATTTGGGATGCTGTCCATAATTTATCGACTTTTCCAAGTCCGTGATGCAAACGAGCGCCTCATAAAAGAACACACCAGGAACCAATAAGCCACACCATACAACGACGAAGATGACTGTGGATTGCTAACCACGCGGTGGCAAAGAACCAGCTTACTCAGGATGGCACAATGCACGGGATGGTGCTGAAGAATCGAGAAGGAAGCATGGAAATTAAAGAAAAGTGGGAGAGGCCTCAAACACTTTGTCAGAAACCATACGTAATGATGCCTAGACGTTGTACAGGGCCTAAGACTGACAAAGAGATTAAGGAGATAAGTTGCCAATATCCATTGCCTGTGACCCTCTTTGAACTGAGTTCCTATGTCAACCTTTTTCTTTTCGTGGGGTTCAGTTCTTCTTACTGGAAGCTTTCCCTTTTAGCAGCGAACACCTTGCTTCGTTCACTTGTTTGGTGCGGGTGTATTACCCTTGCTCGTCTTGGTGACCGTGACCAAACAGATAGTGTTTGTTTGTTGGGATCAAAAAGGAGACGAACTCGGCCGGCTAACAACAAGAGCTAGTTCTAATAATCAGCTGAAAAGCTGTAGACCACACACGTCTTTGTGTTGGAAACCAAACCATCATAAGATGTCTGAGAGTTATGCTTGAAAACAGGTTAGAATTCAAAGCCGTGACAGTCGTCACATATGAACAAAGATGGATGGGCAAAGATAATTCTACCATCCAGAGTTTTATACTCTACCTTTGCCTGGGCGCCGTGGCTCAGTGGTTAGTGCGTTGGACTACTGCGCAAAGGGTTCCGAGTTCGAATCCAGAAAAATACCACCAAAGTTTTTTCACGGCCCCACCTCTTGCGAGCGTCTGACAAACATCCAAGAGTATTTACTGTCATGAGAAAGCTTCTCAAAAACCCCCCTGCCCTTCGGATACGGCATAAAACTGTAGGTCCCTTCTGTACGTACAGAAATGTATACCACGCACAATACGTACAGGTTGCTTACGGCCTAATATTTATTTATTTTATTTTTTTACTTCAACGAAGGCAGAAACTGTTTTGATCTTGCACAGTAGCTTTAGTCTGACATTTTTTTATAAGTCTAGCTGCTTCCAGTATCTGTCCATCTAGAAAGGTAAAGTGACTGACTTTTCTTTAAAATTGCTGCACTTCATTGTCCACCAACTGGACCCCGATCAAGAAACGTTTAGTCTTCGTTTTCACGGAATCTATTCTCCAATTCAAGCAAGGTGCATTCACCTATCTGGACGAAGACATCAGTAGCAGATACAAAGCCACGTAAACAGCTCTGTTAAAAGTTCCCAAGGAAGTCGTTGCCCTTCTTAAGATCACTTTATTTGCGCATTCAAATTTCACTTCGCAGTGCCCTTCCCGGAAACCATAAACTCCATTCTCACTCGTTTCCCTAGATCTAATCAGCACCAAATGCACCAACATGCACACCTCATGCAGAATCCATATCGAGTTGCGAACTCCTGAAATGGGTCGTTCCTGTGTTTTGTGTGTGTGCACCACGAAACATAATAGCACAAAGAGACCGAGGCTTGCAACAAAGGTGACTTTTTTTTTTCGTTCCACAAGTGTCTAATTGAATGCGCTTCTAATTGCCTCCGCGCCTCGTGTTCACTCGCACTAACTCGCCGCGTCACATTTTTGGTCAAAGCCAGCAACACATAACACATATCGTAGACAAACGGCAACCAAATCCGTCAACAATGTTGTTTCGCGTTGTTTTTCGATCACTTGATCACTTCAAATATGGGCTCTTGATCATCAGAGACCCTCACACTGGCTCTGTCTCTCTATGGGTTTTGTGTTTTGTAAATGACACTCAAGTGATCTTGGAATCTCGATTCGATTGGCGGCTGGTTGGCCCTCGGTTTCAGCTACGTTATATGGGTTTGCAGGGTACAGCGAGTCAAAATGGAATTCTACCTGCAAAAATTCATGAGCGTGATACAAAAAGGTATAAATTTTGAAGTATACACAAAGCCGAGACTCCCGATATAAATAATGAGAAAATGATGACTCAATGACGTCGTGGTACCAGGAGGAAGAGGGAAGAGCCTCTCTTCGGTACTTATAGAGCTTTGATAAAAATGAAATAAAAATGTGTTGTGGTAAAATTAATAATTGGCTTGACAGACACAACGTGTGCTGCCTGTTGGCATTAGAACATTGTGTTTATTGTGTTCTTTATTTCTTTGAGTTGTGTGATTGTTATTTTTGTTTTCTTAATTCGAAGTAAATTGGGGTTTTTGCAGCAGCGGCGGACGGCAGACGTCTATAATTGACGGACGTGTAAACATTTTGAGATAATTACAATTGACAGTGGATAACTTGTTGAAATTGTTGAAATTGTGGGTGTTGTTGGGTAATCCTTTGAGGAAAGTTACTTTGATGGACAAACTGTCAGACATTTGTAGTTTGCATCCTGAGAGATTGAATGTGGAGTCCAAGTGTACAGTAGAGGCCTCTAGAAGTTAGTCAGTGATCAGCATATAAGGCTATCAGCCAGTACTGAGCATATCTGGTGAGCATACACTTAGTCCAGTTTCAGAGCACAGAGTTTTAACAAGAATAGCCTGAGTTCTACTAGAATGGATGATTCGCAAACAATGCCAAGGAAACGCGGACGTACTGTACTTACACGCTACAAAATTCAAAGAGATCTCCAGGCGGGACTGACGTTAGGTATTACTTAGCAATTTATGCTCTATTGTCCCTATTTTCCTCTTCGACCCTTCTTAAGGTTTTAAATCCACGCAGTTTGATCCGCATGGCCGTCATGACGAAACAGATCTCCAACCAATTGTCCCCTGACTTCATCATGTCGTCTCCGAGCTTCGTAGATTTGCTATGACTCCGCATCTTCCTCCTCTTCTGGGCATTCTGGACAAAAGGAAAAGGTATCCGTGTCCAAATGTGTGGAAGTATTTTCGACAGCCAGCATGCACAGACTGGAACTGCGTAAGATGATAATTGCAGGCCCCATGAGTTATGTTGCCAGACTTCTATAGATGTTCCTCCTTCGGCCTCCTGGTAAGTCTGGTATCTTGTCGATTTGCGATAAGGCTAATGAATGTCGATAGGACCTATCACAGGCTTCAAGCACAGGCTACTTCGTTCTAAACTTTTCGGAAACCGCAAATTGTTCTGATTGCAAAAAGTCTGAAAGCAGACGGGAGTTCCTTCGTTATTTTCTTCGTTGAGAGCGCCACCACCCATACTAGGACAGCATACAAAAAGATGGAGCTTATCAATCTGGATAGCAGGATTTTCATTGCTTATCCAGGCCTGCCGATGTTTGGCAGCGTCCGAGAAAGCACTTCCTGTATCCGTGACGCCTTTTTACTAGAGTACACGACATGTACTTTGAGTTTCAGACTGTTGTCGAGCATGACTCTCAGGTATTTGAATGCCTCCTTAAGTTGCTTGTCCAAAATTTGAGCAAGAAGCTCTCAAGCTACTCTCAAGAGAAATTTCGTTATTGGACACGTACCTGAGAGCAACTCGCAGAGCTGGCTGGCTGGTGGACAGCTGGCTTACTAATCTCAGCTTTCAAACTCGCAAGTGGACAGATGTTATCTTACTTTCAACTCGCAATTTTTAAACAAAATTCGTATTCTGAGAGGAGGTATTCGCGAGCATGGCTCACACAAATTTTTCTCTCATATGTAAAGCTACTCGAGAGTTACTCTCGACCAAACTTGCATATTTCACAGTCTTTCTGGTTATTAGGGCAGCTTCATTTTTGTGGTCAGCTAGTTCTAGGGTGGCCATTTTTTGATCCTGGCTACTGCTTCATTCCTGGCGGGCACAACCTCGTGGATATGTTTAGCCACAGTCACTACAGCAGTATCGTCAGCGAAACTGATAACTTTAACTCCTTGCGGTAGCATAAAGTACAAAACATTGTCATGCATTGTATTTCACAGAAATGGTCATAGGACTGACAACTGTGGAACTTTCGCGGTGATATTGTATTGTGGTAGGTACTTAACGCCATCGGTAGTCGGTAAAGTAGTCGGTGGTGTAAATCTATTCATGGTGCAATGGCAGTCCAAACTCACCACAAATCAGTTGTCAAATTGGTTGCTGCCGAAGAAAGTGTTGCCAATCCGAAAAACCAACCTCTTAAAAGGAAATAGTTTTGTTCTTGATGTGTACTTGAACTTAAAAGTAGATTCCACGAGAAGAGACCATGCAACCTTATATTCTGCCTAAAATCTTAAAACGTAACAAAGTATTCCCTCTTTATCAACTATAGTCTAAACTGATTTAAGATATTTAATTAAAAACACACAGTTAATCGTCCAAATTGACGCCCAAAAGGCGTCTCTTCCACTGATGTATTACAGCACCATTCATTAGATAGAATAGTAACTTTTTCACCTTCAACAGTGCTAACCTGACAGCTTGCTTCCGGATTCCATAGACAACCGACGACGACGTTTCAAGAAAAAACCATGAGAATTTTACCAGCATCTTGCTAGCATCTTCTCTTCTAAAAAGTAACTTCTTGTCGCAACTTTGGATGGTGACAAATTTATTAGAGTTACGTCCTTGAAAGTGTATTTTCATTTTCAAGTAGGAAATTAAAGCAAAATATTTATTACTCATTCGTGAGATGTCAATAAAAACGAAAAAAATAGACGTTCTGCTTGGCCAAGTGCAGACAACATGATCAAGAAGAGAATCTATCCAAATATGCGTCATTAGAAATTAGTCTCGATTTATTATGATGAATCACTACTTAGTGGGTAGCCGATCTAACTTGCATTTCTCACTCTCTCCCTCTCTATCTCTTTCAGTAATAAGGACTGGTTAAACAGAATCTTCCATCTAGATGTATCTCAAATTGTTTTTTACCTTCTTAACCTGTATTTTAGTTTTAAGAACCAAATGCCTTAGCCATGCAAACACAAGGAATGCTTTCATTGATTCATTAGCACCACAATGGCAATGATTATTGGAATCACCTTCAAAAAGTAACCGAGAAATAACGAATCTCACGACATTTGTATGTAGGTATCTTCTACCTACACGGAGAGTTGAATTAAGAACCTCGCTGATGGCGCTGTGCCGTGTCCAAACAACTTCATTTCGAAGCGAAATGCCAAAAATCCAAGTCTGCATTCCCATTTGGTGCCCGAAAACATAACCAAAACCGCAATTGCAACGTTTATTTTTGGCAATTTTTTTCGTCTTTCTTTTTCTTTTTTGCGGTTCGAATGTAGGATTGAAATAAATTACCATCAGATACTTTTGTATCTTTTGTACTGAAAATATCCCCCAGACGAAAGAAAGAGTTATCATTGTCTGGTTTATTTTTTTGTCTTTTTAACCAAATGTATGTATCTCGGTGAGCATCTCTCTCATCTCGATGTTGGTCGAACTCTTGACCTTAAACTCAAGTCACCAAAATCGATGAAGGAATTAGAAAACAGTCCGTTGCCGTCAGAAGGAGGAGTTCACCTTCAACAATAACAAAAAGCAAGAAAAAAAAAGCCACTCACACACAGAATCCAGCTCTGGTGGTTTCGGGCTCTTGACTTGGACTTGTGTGGAATTCTTAGCCGACCTTGAACAAGTAAATTGCTGCTGCTGCTGCTGCTATTGCTGTTGCTGTTGCCGCTGACTGATTTTTAAGACAAATATTATCGCTTTCGTTTGGAGTGCGATGATTTGACTTGTTATTTCGAGTATTACGCTAGCGCTGCGGAGAGGTGCTAATTCCCTCGTCGTCGTCGTCGTCGTCGTTGTCGAGCTTCAAGGTTGAATTTTTATACTCTTCTTCGACTTACCGGCTGAGTGATGCTGATGATGATGAGTTAGAAAAGAGCCGGACTTGAGCGAACGACTGATGTTGATGATGGGTTGTGGGATGAAAAGAAGTTTTGCATTTGAAACTTCAGTTTCAGCTTTGACTTGATTTTTGAATGTCTTGTTGTGTTTTAGTTGTTGACTTAAGGGTTTCTTAAGAAATAGACAAAGATGAGATGTTAATTATGTGTGTAAGTCGTAAAATTGGTTTAAGTGACACCGACCAGGCGGAGCACTTGTTTTGGGGGGGCGAAATAGAATCATCTAAGACCGGCTTAGAGATCCGTCATACTTCATTCTAAGTGGGGTTTGTTATTTACTTTGCTGAACCAGTTCTTTGGAAAATATTCACAGATTGTACGTAGACAGATGGTACAACAGAGTATCGCCTTGATTGTCTTGGAATTTGGCAAACATTTGTCTGAACAATGACAGCCTTGTTGGGCTTGAAAATGTGAAGCGTGAGACCTTGATGCTATCATTATTGACTGATAGCGAAAATATGCAAAGTTATTCCAAGGCTCTTCAAGTTTTAAGTGAACAGAAACGGCTGGGGTGAGGCTGATCTCTGTCGGACGTTCAAAGCCTCTGCAATGGAGCCATAAAGAGGCGAAACATTCCTCGCTAGCTAGACCGTTCGCTTATTACACTCAATGTTGCTGTGACTGTGAAACTCTGAGCTAGCGAGGAGAGTTCATCCTTAAGGACTTGGTGGCAGATATAATAGCCTTGACAGTGGTCTGTCTGTCAATGAGGATAGCTATAATGCTTAGGGAAGATATGATGAAATTGTTGCTTTAAACTCCTTATTCCTACTCCTCCCTGGCTGGGGATATAGCCCTAACACTTACACACTAAAGCTCACTCTAGGAATAGTATAGTCGGTTGAGAGAGTTGCCAGATCCTTTGGTAATCGATTTAAAATGCTGTTGAGACCATAAGGTCTGGTTACCCAACATCCTGTATCTCTTAGCTTAACCATTCTGCATGAAGATAAAAACATTATATGAAGGTCGAGTGGTAGCAAGTGAAGTATACCATACCAACGATCCATAGGAAAGTATAGGATGCATTACAGCGGTGTACATCCATATGACCATCTTCGAGCGATGTCCCCACTTCTTACCGAACGTTTTGCTGCAGACATAGAAAGCCACGCAGGCCTTCTTAGCCCGTAGATCAATATTAGGCGTCCAACTTAGCTCTGAATCAAGTACCTTCCACACCTAGGTACTTGGCGCCATCAGCATCAGAGTCATCACCGCAGCAGGCTAGTTCGGTGTAGTGGAACATCTCAGTGTTATCTTAAACAATGACTTGACTATACCAATTCCTTCATACAAGCATGCCACTAGGTCATGCACCATCCCCCACATCGTGTTCAGAAAATACTGTTCCTTCTTTCAGCTAAAAATATTGGAAAGGGGAAAGCTGGTTACATGGTTTCCCGACACTGATCCATAGAAGTCTGTTCTAGTTCACCGATGGATCGAGGATGAAATTTGGAATTGGAACCTACTTCCAAGCTAGTTAATAAGTCAAAACATTTACTCTTTTCTGGTTCCCAGATCATATTGCATTCAAAGGAACGGAGATGTCCAAAAAGACCGGCGGACAAGGCCTAAGATAAAATTACGAAAACGTCGAACCCGAACCAGACTCTGACTTACCTTCTCGTTCAGGGCTTCCGTCTCTGTAGGCAGACTAAATGAATGTTCCAGGACTTTAACAGAAAATTTGCCTATACTAGGTATCTTCGATTCCTTCTGGAGAGGATACTGTAAAGCAATTGCTCTGTGATTGCTCTGTCTTAATGTGCAAGCTCCTTATCACCAAAGTGCATCCTTGGACCCTGATGAAATTTGTTCTGACAGTACAATGGATCAATTGTATCTCAATACTACGATGAATCATTCTCTGCTATTAAGAAGACACTCTGTAGTAGCAACACCTACGTTCCATACAGTCATCCATCCACTTTAGGACCTAATTACGACATTCCGCCTCACAAAGAATTTCAAGCTTCTGTGTCACTTTTACTTTTAATCGTTTATCAGCTTCCTGCTTCTTATTCGTCCTCCCAATTTAAACACTCGCGCAATTATCCAGTAGCAAAAACCTCAACTTTTGGGCCACAGTGCAAAGCAATAATCAAACTAATTGGCAAGTTCGCTGTCTAGTCAAATTAATAACCCACCACAGCCGACCACCATCATCATCATCATCATCATCATCAAAATCCAAATAAAAAGCAAATACAAAATACAATCCACGAATGATTATTATACGCCGCTTGATGCCATTTTTAAGTTCCATGCATGCATGACTAACATACGAACCGCTCCAGCTACTGTCATTCCCATTTAGAAGCCGCCGCCGCACCGAAAATAAAAAACACCACAGCACACAGTGGCAGGTACTAAGCTAGCTACCACCGACCTTGAACCACCAACCCAGACCTCCAGAGCACTTGCCATAGCATTAAACGCGAAATAATATCTTTCTTTTTTTTTTTAATATATCCGCTCGAGGAGGTCCACTCTGCTGAGATCACATCGCAGACAACACTCGCATTATAGTCTCTTCTCACCTAAGAGCGCATTCGACAATAAACCTTTTTGCACTTTGCGCGCCACCATCAGTCTGTGTTTTATAGTCTCAGCTCAGATTCTAGATCAAATAAAACCTGCATTTTTGGGAAGAGTCAACAGTTAAATATTTTTGATACGTAAATACACAACAGCCCCATCTGGCCCCCCAATCGCCACTGTGCAGCGTCGCTGTGCATTACCAAAAACAACATTTACCAAACCAAAGTGTGTTCTGTTTTTTTTTTTGGATTGTAAAGCTGCTAATGCTGGTCTTGACTTAAAAGACCGGACACAGACGCCAAAGTAAGCATCCAATGCGCCATCGTCGCATCATGGTAATGGTAAATCGTGGTGGCTTCACCCGTTCAAAAAAAAAAAAATGCCGCGATGTGCAAAACAGTAATTAAAACTGGCCAAAGAGACGACAACAAAAAACATTCAATATTCGTATTCAATGACTTGCGAACTTTTATTATCGTTTCTTTGAAGTGAGCTGCTCGTTTTTTTTTTTTTTTGTAAATTTTTTTCGCTCAAAAAAAGTGCTAATAAAATGAGTATTTACGATCCCACATCAATTATTTATGATGCACGAGTGAAATCACTGTTGGCGGTGATGCACAGTCAGCGAGATGGTTAATAAATCAGTTTAACTTGATCAGGTGTTACGCCAGGTGGTTGGGGTATTTTGAAGAATTTCTAGGGCTAATATGAGCGAATATTCGCAAATTTTGAGGTTTCATTCTCAGCTACTCTTTTATCCAGTCGCAGCAATCTGCGAATTGCACTTTACCAACTGTTCCCATACTTTCTGCAGTAAAACTCACAGCTTGTCAAAGTTCTAAGAGGGGGCGTAACATCCTCTTAGAGAACAACAAATCTACCAAAAAAAATGCCTACTTTTTAGACCATCCTTTTTGAATGGTTTTACTTCAAATTACTTTGCCAACCAACAGCAACACAACCATTTGACAGAACTCATAAACTTCAAGAATTCTCTTCTTCTGGATTCCAATCGAACATGCAATTTGTTTTCCACTCAACTGTTTATGTGTTGGTGAACCACCATATTCCTTGTTTTTAAGTCCAAGTAGTCCAATGAATGAGTTTATGTGTGTTAGTGTATTATATGCTTCGTCCCAAATGAAAATGAAATGAAAAAAAAATCTTTCAGAGAGGATAAAAACTACGAAAAAGTAAACGAACGGGTTGAACAAGAACAAGTTGAAATTACACTGAGTTGACAGATTTGAAAGTTTTTACAAACTAACCCACAGAAATTTCTTGCACTAAAATTGGTAGAATGGGGAAATTACTTACTCTCTCGTGAGCGCTCTCTTCTGTGAAAAACTACGAACATTCTCCGTACGCGAACAGCTTTTCGTAAATATTCGTAAATTTTCGTAAAAAATCGCTGTTTTAGGAGGGTACACGAACGGACGCAGTGTTTTTTCTGTTGAATAACATTAGTCTCTCGAAAGCTCCATCCATACACGAACTAAATTAGACAGTCTTTGAGTCGTTTGACAGATTCGCTCCCCCAAGCTAAAATCCACCAAAAACGCATCTGGATTTTGACGTTTCAGCCAAATTAAATGGGACATCATTCGTAGAAGTGCATTATTCGGCATATCGGTTGACAGTTTAGGACGCATCCATTTTGTAGATGCTGTGCATAGAATTTGTTGTTGTGAATGGAATAAAATTTATAATAAGGTCTTGGGCTCCGGCTGTTTTCGGTAATGAGGGGGCAGGGGAAGGTTCGAGTTGAGCGTCTAATTTAGTAGTCTATGACTCCATCTTCTGTGAAAAACTACGAAACTTTGACGTGCGGGAACAGGAGTTCACTATTTTTCGTAAAATTATGTAGTTTTAGCCAGTTCGGAAACAGACCTAGAATTGTGAAGCGAATATTTGGGTGGTTCGAATGTGGATTGCATTCCACTTCTGTGGAACATGAATAAAATTTGACAGTTCGTAAGAAGCATTTGCGAAAAATCAGCGAATGGTTGATTTCTTCACAGAAACTAATTTAAACTCAACTTCTTTTGCATAAATCCATAAATAAATTAAGCCCTCTCCTTGGTTGGAGGGCCCTCGATGAGGATGCACTTAGACCAGTAGTTGGTCCATTGTGCTGCCGATTTGTAAGGGTGGGTGGGTCACCCTCTTACTCAGGAAACCATTTACTCCTTATTATCAAGGAGCCTATCTTAGGCATTGTTTAGATCACTTAGATCGTTGAACAGGTATTCACCTAGTGTGGCCTTTCTAATGTTAGCAAGTGAGGAGCACGTGCATAGGAGGTGACTGAAAGTCTCCTCTTCTTCTTCATCTCTACAACTATTACAGAAGTCATTGTAGGGGATGCCCAGTCTTTGGGCATGCCTTCCTATGGCACAGTGTCCGGTGAGAGTGTCTACGACTTTGGAGAGGGTTTCTCTCTAATGTTTCAGAAGTCCGATGAACCTGGTTACGTTTAGCGTAGGCCAAAGCAGCCTTACAGTGTTACGGTGGCCGAGCTGTTGCCACCGATGGTTGGCTTCTCTTACCGCGTCGGCATGGACAAGGTATTTAGCATAGGACGTTTGTGCCTTGATGTTGGTGAGGTTTATGCTGTTTAGGAGCCTCGTCGGGCCAGTTCGTCAGCTGGTATATTAGCCCTCTCGTAGTAAAATTGTCAATTGTTTGCGTTTAAATGTGCTAAAATGCTTTTTCGCAGTTCGCCGGTCGATGAGCTGTGAATGTACATACAGCAGACTTGTTAGCATTTTAAATTTGGGTTTTTAGCTACCAACTGCTAATGTGGAGCGTCTAAACATTCCAACAGAACGTAGATCCACTCTCCAGCTCACTTCATAGAATTTTCTTTAGCGCATCTTTCAGTTCGCAATTAAAGTCTTTGTGAACCCCTTAATCGCTTCCTCTTCCTATTACATCAGCCAACGTCCACCATCTTCCATCTAACAAGGGATTAGCTAATAAAAGAAAAGTACCATCCAAACCTATACTTCTCCATCTTCTTGTAGAAAATTGCGTGCAATCCAAAAAAAAACACGCACACGATTCCACCCGCCAGCCAGATAGTGTGGCATCCTCAACATGATCTAATTCCATAAAGTAAATTTACACATCCATTCGTCCATGGTTGTACTTTATACGAGTACAATCCCTCCTCTGCCAGCCGACATGGTTCGCGTTGATCTTCACAATCAGCAACGTCAACCATCTCTCGTCTCATCGCAGCTACTTCACAGTGCGAATAGAATATTGCGTTCTTTCACAAACGTTCTAATACATGTGAAATATTTATACTCTACCCCCTCACTCCAAGACTCTGTCCTCATCACCAGATCACTGATCATGCAGCAAACGATCGTGCGTGCACCAATAAAACGAAAAAAAAAAAAAACGCAAAAAGGCAGCCAGAACCGCCAACAAAATTGAAAATTACTAGTGCTTTCAAGAATCTAGTAACCTAGTTTCTTAGTTTTTTCTGTTCCATGTGTGGGGATCTGTAAACATGGTTCGCGTTCAATGGTGAGCCAACGGGCGCGGTGCTTCTCATAAGATTCTAAACTAAATTAATAGCAAAACAAAGTAAAAAGTAAAAAAAAAAAAATCGCACTATTAAGACGATGAAGACGATGAGATGTTGCCACACGGCGGCAACGGACGGTCCTAGATTCAGTTTAGGTACCCCAATGGTGCTTCTACTCTGTGAATCGCCTCCGACGATGTGCCACTACCATGAACGACGACAACAACGACGACGACGACGCAGAGAGTACATAATCTATAAAACAGAACCAAACTGCCCCAGAGTTACGGCTTCTGGGTCATATGTACACGGTTGGTTCTTATCTTCAGCGCAATTTGTCTCAATTGACTGATCAGTCGAGGGACGTGAGAGCGCGAAGAGGCAGTAGCACAGGCCCCAGCTCATGGCTTTGGAGGACGCAATTGGTGCTATATGGATGTTTGGACGTTTTATGGTTTTCCGCTGAATCGTGTAAAATTCTATGGAAAAGATGGTGTATTGAACAGTAGAGTATCACTTTTCAGATGCATTTACGAAAAAAAAGAAAAAAACAGATTACAAGTGAAGCATGCGGAGAGAGCACGTCTTCGGAGGGTTATGTAAGCTCCACCACACGATGGGTGAGATGATTTTTTCACGTTCAATTAAGTTTGTATGAAGAAGTTGTGGTTTTTCCCCGGTTTTGAATGAATACATCATCAAAGCTATTTTTATCGATAAGGATCACTTCCTGGTGATAAATGGTAAGACGCATTTGTCTAGCTATCGCACTGTTTATGACCTACACAATGTACATATAGGAGGAGCTTCGGTTCAAAATACATAGGTTTTTATAAAGCTAATGGAAACACATTTTTCTGGCTAAAGGGCTCAACCCATAGAATCCTTCGATCCATTGTTCCGCCATTTCGTTGAACGTTGACATTCAAATTGACGTTTTGCCGCATAGAACAGTCCAATAGAATACGTCACATCAATCAGCTGATTGTCAAAGGCGATGACAGTTTCTCTACATTCTCTGTCTGCTTCTACCAATGAAAATACATAGTCTCAATTTTCTTATGCGTCAACTTCAGTATGCGAATGTGTGAACTGAAATCTATGATCGACTGATCCTATAGGTTGGGCACTTTACGTTTTCAATATTTTCGATAGAATAATTTTTAGGCTTTGAAACAAGTAGTTTCATTAAATTTAAGGAGTTCCTCTTCGCTTTCAACTCTTAAGGCCCTACCATAATAGAATTACAGCTCTGTACGTTGCCTGTTCTCGAATGTCAAAGTTTTGTAGTTTTTCACAAAAGAGAGACCTCACGAGAGAATAAGATATTTCCCCGTGCTGCGATGTTTAGTTCAAGTAATTTCTTTGGGCAAAAATATGAGTTCTGTCAAATGAGATAGTTTTACCCCCCACTCTTAGAAATTTGACAAGCTGCCAATTTTGGTGCACAAAGTGAGGGAACAAACCTATAATTTGTATACTGCATCTATAATGACTTTTCGTTCAATTTAGTTCAGTTTTCGTTCACTTTTGGTTTCATACGTAGAGGACTGTTTCATGCGAACATTCAATACAGAGCGTTTAGAATATGACGACATTGTATGAGAGCCAGGGGGAAAGGATATTTGCGCTCAGAACACAATCAAAATTTTCGTTCAATTATGACATTAGCTATCGCACGCTTAATTCAATTAGGTTTGAGCCTTTTTTCTACTTGAAATCCTCCTCTGGCCATGCATCTCTATCAGCGAAACAATTAAGAAACCGAGTTCTAAATTCATCGAAATTTATATTGTGTATACGCTTGTAGGCGTCTATCCTGCAATGAGTCTCAATTCTTCTGAGTTGCAGCGCCTTTAATTTATTTGAGCTACTGTCATAGCTATACCTCCTTAACTTTCACACTTCATTTCTTTCTTCCAGTCATTAGCAGAGTCCTCAGATTTCTAAGCTCTCTCTATACAATTTGGATGAGTAACTCAGATGTTATGGGCTCTGATTTTAAGAGCTCCATTGGCATACCTTTAAGTCCTACCGCCTTGTAGTTTTTTATTGGCTTGATCTCCGTGATAATTCACTGAGTAATCTAGTCGAGCATTTGTTGTCTCACACTTCTCATTCTAGGGTGGCATTTAAGAGCTAGGTACAGGCTGTTATCCAAAATGGATGTTGAGTAAATACTGGAAAAACAGAGCTAACAGGTCTTATAGCGTCATCTGTCAATCTGCCTCCAGATATTCTTAAAAAGCTTCCTTCAATGCCTTCTCCGCCATCGACTGAACATTTTTTTCACACATAGAAATATCTATTCATTGTTTCCACAACATTCAAAAAATGATCTCTTATTTACTTTCGCAGGACAAGCTTACTCTGTCGAGCTGCAGCAGTCCGGTTAATCATGTCAACAATTAAGGATACTCCTTCTAAAACGCCGGCTGATAGCAAAGTGATGGACTAGATATAGGATTGTTCACCTGTCACTCGACATTCTGACTTGTGCTCAAATATTGTAATAATCTACAAACAATGCATTCGCTTAGTTCTGTTTTCCGAAAAAAAGTTTTGAACCCCAAGTTGTAGTTTCTAACCTCGGTATTCAATCAAATTCCCCATCACTACTTTGTCACCTATTTTTTTGGAAAAGGTCTCCTTTTCATCATCAGACTAGGCCTATATTTGGGCGCATAAAGGAGTACTTCAGTTGAAAATCTAAAGAAGTGTCATTCTAAATTTCATGCCATTATTGAACTGTCATCACACAGCTGTCATCGCGAAGACTTTCGTTGAGTGAATTAGAAGGTTTTGAAGTATGGATTGATACGCAATTATACAATGTGTTGAAATAGTGAAAATTCACAACAAAAATTGTGAAAACATCAAGGAAACACTCTTTGTAAAGTTCGTACTGCTTTTGGGCATCATCAGACGTCTTTTTGGTAACTTTGAACAGGTCGTGTTCGTCCGGTAAAGTCAGCTGAAAGTGTGACTGACAAGAATTGGGTCTATCCGCAATAACTTTGCACCGCATTTTGCTAAATGATATTGCCCTACATGCTTATAACTCTGAGTTCACACTAGAATTGAAGATCATAATTTTTCCACAAAATTATACTGACCGATGAAGCTTATTTCGATTTGTCTGACAGCTAAGACTCCGAAAAGCCAACCTGCAGCAGGGATAGTGACAGTTTGATACGTTCTGGGTGTGTGATATGTAAGATTGTAAGAAATTACTTGCTATTCCTATTGCCAGTAAGTAAATGCACGAGTGCACTGATAAGATGAACTTTGTTTAACTTCTCGAATTGATAGCTAGGCGAAGCAGCGCATTCTTCCCCACCACCACCAGATTTTTCTTCGCACATTTCCTGACAGTTTTCCATTCACATGCTTGTCACATATTTCACACCATATAGCGTTATACTCATTGTTAAAAAAAAAAAAAAAACAAAAGTTTACACAACGAATTTTCTTCCATCCATAAATAGCTCTGGCTTTAAGCTTTATCCTTGAACACCATGCTGATCGTTGTCGTTGAAAATAGCTGGTCACCTCGTATTCGATGGAAGAGTTTACACATATGTACATACACGGAGTGTTGCCACTAGTAGGTACTAACACACAACTGTTTTAAAGTGCAAATTCTAATTATCGATAACAACTACGCTGTATGTTTTTGATGGTCACAATGACAATGCACGATGAGAGCTGACCGCTGCAATTCTAATCACGAAACTTTGTGGTGGTGGAGCACTAGTGCAATGGTTATTTGCTCAACTAAACTTAGATGTTATACCTTTGTTCCGTGGGTGGGGTTCATGCATAAAAGAAGTTGCAGTGGCTTTAGTTAATGAGTCATTTGATGACATCAATTTGTATCACGGTTTAAATGGAAGGAATGTTTTGTTCAACTTTTCAAGTGTATTTTGGACGGATGTCTTGGAGATGAATATTGTATGCACTTGTTAATATTAGAGGGAATCTTTAGCACTACACTGGAATCTAAGGCCGCCATTAGCCACTTGATGTATAGAACTACCCACCTCAAACAGCCGAAGATCATTAAACGGATCTAAATTCAAAGTCTAACATATCTACAGAGCCGTAACCCTAGTTAAGGCTAAATTAGTGAAACGTTGCGTTGCTGCGACGAGAACCAACAGATATCGCTCTATTGGGGATAGGATTCAACAGTATCCAATGGTCTGTTAATTGTCCTGTGGCACTTCTTAAATCCACTAAAGCACTAGACTTCCAACGGCGTTCCCTGAAAATTCTGCACAAAATAATAGACCAAACATATCCTTGCGTTAAACAGAAAAAACTGAACGTTTCCAGGTCATTACGGATTATAAGATATTGGCCGAACAATAAAAAATAAGTGCTAATCGTCTTTGGAGATCTGCAGCAACACAGTCAGGCATTTCCATGCATTGAGATCGATGCAGCAAAGATGGGTTTGGCGGTAAATGAAAGCCAGACGAAATATATGCTGTCTACATAAGAGGACACTCAACATCGTTGTCTTGGACAGAATGCCACAATAGACAGACATTATTTCGAGGTAGTAAAGGACTTGGTCTACCTAGGCTCTATAGTGAGCTCCACGAATGACACGAGTGGGAAAATCAAACGAAGAATCTAAGAAGGTAATTGAGTAACAAAGCCCTATCTTAAACTACTAAGGTAAGGCGTCTAAGCTGGCTGGGTAATGTAGATCGGATTATACACAACGTTCCAGGGAAGAATGTCTTCGAAACCACATCTGATGGACGGCGCAGTAGAAGACAACCTCGCGGTAAGTGGCCCAAGCAAGTGGAGGGGGATCTCAACCAACTTGGCGTGTGCAACTGGAGGGAGCTGGCTCGTAACTGGATTGGCTGGAAAGTTTTGTTGGTTGAGGCCCAGACTGTAGGAAGTAAGTAAAGCAGAAAAAGAGAAGTAGAAGAGTCTCCCAACTACGGGCTGATACTATGAACACAGAATCAACGCGTTAAGAGTGGGCAGCACCCTCCCTGCAACCTCGTATGAATTGGCACGTGTTGTATCTAGCATTATTCCAATAGACATTCCATCAAAAATATCGCTTAAGCAGGACCAAGTTGACAACAGTGACCAGTCGAAGTAATATTAAAGTACTACCAACGACAAGAATGGTACAAGATATGGTATCACTCTAACAGAGGTAGACGGACACAGAGATTGGTCCATTAAATTGAGGCTTTGATCAATAGGAAATATGCAGAGCTGAACTTCTATCTTCTTACTGCTAGAGTAAAAAGTCTGGCCCTAGCTAGTGCCGAGCAGTTGAAAATAAAGTGGGTCACGGTTGCTTTTTCAGTTGCAGCGCCTCAGCTGCTTTCTTAAGAGCTGGACACCATACTTTGTGAGAATTGGACGAACTACGGCCGTATACATCCAGAGGGTCAATTTCGGTTCCAAACCCCATCGTTTGCCAAAGGTTCCGTCGCCGGCCTTTACTTGCCTTCTTTACTTGCTGCTCTAAGTTGAGTTTCGTGGTCAGTTAGGGGTTGAGGATAACACCTAGATACTTAGCACTGGATGACAGGAGGATTGTCTGATCGTTTGGGCGAAGAAGCGTGTCCCTACTGATGTGATGAAAATGCGTCTGAAATCTTAAGGCCTACATGGCACAACTTCTAAGGCTTATAGCTGAGGCTCTTTGAAGCCCTTCACTAAACCTAACCTAGCCTTTTAAATCTGATGCCAGGATGATCACTGATCTTAAGTATGTGCTTGTAACAAAGGGCTTGATTGAGGGGTTTCTACCCTTAACTGAAGGATGATATTCAGACAATTTGGAACATGATTCATTGGCCTAGTAGCATGCATTTATTAAACATTGTAAGGAATACTAAAGATCAAAGCAATTGATCGTACCTACATGAATGACTATCCAACAAATGGAGACAACTAAATATCCCTCCATAGTCCCCAGTGCAACAGATTAATAAAAGTAAACCCGGAAGCTAAATAGGCCATTCGTACCGATCAAAGTACGTACTTAAAGTACGCGTATCTACGTAGCAAAGATTTGTTGCCTGGTGACTCTCTATTGCCATTGATCACCCATATCAGATCGGTTTTTTTTTTATTTGAATCAATGAAACTTGCATCGAGATCATTTCAAAGACAAAGATTTTTCATTGTGCTCCACTAATTACACAACAGCGCTCCAGCTCCGGCATACACTTGGATGAGAGCTCACTTTGGATTTTTCAAGATCACAGTCCGATCAATCGATCGCAATCGAGATCGAGACCGGCCGCCCAACTTTGGTTAGATTTTTTCTAAGTGCGAGGTTATTTTATAAAGAAAACAGCAGCGCGCGGCATATTTCTGCAATGAATTGAGGCTTCCAATTGCAGTTTCTAATCAAAATTGCTTTGGGTAATGGAGGGTGGGAGGGAAAAGGGTAACCAAGTGCCTTCAATATATGTTATAGTAGTGGTAGGTGACCCATAAAATGGGTCGATGCACATATTCCTTATCAGTTACAGTTCAAATAACATAGACTCATGGTGCTTCTAAAGTGGGGTATGGAATTCTAATCAGTTCTTCTTCTTTCTGAAGCTTTCTTAGAAAATAAATCAAAAGAAAATAGTAAAAAAGAGTTGGCGTGCAAGTAAGTGTTGTTGCAATGTGGCCTTGTATTTGATGAGTTTATCAGTTTATTTGGTTTCTGTTAAGTGAAGCGTTTTTCTTTTTTAAATGTTTGCTCTGATTGATTTGAGAAAAATATTATTTAAAAAGCCTGAAGGGCATAGTGTGCTCATACTCATGCTGGTTAGTTTGACAAATTTTAGTCAAAAAAGTATTAAAAGTATTTCCTGTCTTCTTTCACAGTGCAATTTAAACAAGATTTTACTTGAGACAGTTTAATTTTCCGTCCAGCACGTCTCTTTGAAACTCACAACAAGTCAATTGTTTTGAAAAATAGGTCCGTTTGCGTAGGTAGATAGGTAGGTAGAAATGGTGGTTTTCAAAAATAGAGAAAAATTAGCATCAAGGTGCCGTTTTGACACCACAACTCATGTGACCTGCGTGGATTGCTGAGAAGTCTCTAAATCCAACCCGTGGAGTTTAAGAATACGAGTATATAGTTGATTGATATTCTTTCCTGAGATCTCCTCAAGAAGGGCTCACCTAGAGTCCGTAGTCTGATCCTGGCTAGTGTCGGACAATTGCAAATACAGTGGGTGACGGTTTCTTCTAGCTGCGACAATGTGAGCTATTATATGGAATACCTAGTCTAGCCGCGTATACACCAATAGACCAGTACCCGGTCAAAGTCACTGTTATTCAATATTTTTGAGCTTTTTGTTTAGTGAGTCCTTTGTTTTGGACTTATTGAAGCTTGGTCACATTTTTCTGGTTACGCCGCAGTTCGATAGTTAGTTCATCTGAGTTAGTTTTTAGTTTTTTTTTTCTTAGAAGATTGAGCAGATACATATTTGCCTTAATTACCACGAGAGGGATGTGATCTAACTCCCCGAGTGAGCAGTGAAGGATTGAATCTTGTCTGGCCAGTTTTGTCGGCATGCTCGTTTTCATAAACGGAACCCAGATCAGAGTTGTTATAAATTGGCACCTAGTAATGCTAGTTCTTCTCGGCATTCTAGAACTAATTTGGATGATATGGTAACCAAGTCAATGGCTTTGATAGCAGCCTGGCTATCAACAAAGAAGCCAATTTTCTTGTAGGATATGAGTATGTAGTTTGATTTGACGACAGGCTTCAAGAATAGCGAGTCATTCCGCTTGAAAGATATTCATTGAATACAGTAGTTTTCCGTCAGTATGATCTAAAAACCTCACCCAAAGAAGACAGGTTTCCTCACCAGAAAACCAACCTTCACCTTTGAGGGCGATTGGTCAGTTTAAGTTTAAGATTAGTGCGCAAGTTCAATAGAGGCTTGAGATAAACCCTCAAGTATTTCCCTCAATTCTGAATGCCATCTGAACTCTCTATATAGACCTGCAATGACTCTGTAGTTTCCAACAAAGTAGCAACAAGTTGTTTCTGTATCAGCTTCTATTTCTCTGAAGGCAACTGAGGTTAATTAGCCCAGTAATCGAGCGCCGATGATAAGTCGGTCTATTGTGACGGCGGCGATAGATCGGAAACGCACAAAACGCTTCTTGAAGCTGTAAGTGGCACCATCCCGAACATGGCCTAGCCTGTATTTCATAGCAGAGTGCGTTATTTCTCGGGGATTGGTGTTGGATGGCCTTCGAGGACGCTGATGTGATGAGGACTTTCCTTTGAGTGGTGTAAGCCTTTTAGTGCATCCTTATAGGTCTTTCTATTAAACCGTGGACCGTGTAGACGTCAACGTAATTTGTTATTTTTATAAAATTGAATCCCTTTGCGTATACGTACGAGAAGCCATTACCATTGTCAGAGAATGATTAAGATGGTCACACAGCTGACAAGCAAGGAGGTACTACTTGGAGAGCATAATGTTTAGCTTCGCCTTTGCATGGAGGTAATTTACTCCGGCATCAAGTGACATTCGGTGATGCTCCTTCTCCTGTCCGTATTTTGACATACTTGAAGTGTTTGCAACTAGAATTACTCTGCTGAAGTGTCTAATTGTTTTATATGTGGTGTGCAACATCCATCCCACAGGAACTGTCCGCCAAGACCCTGAGGACATTTTCTTGGGTTCCAATGCAACTTCTGATGTAGCTTGATCTGTAGAGAACTTTATCTTTCTGTGGAAATGTGACCCCAGGACGCGTTAAACGAGAAGTTTGGCAGCGATTTTCTCGGCCCACAATTGGAGATTGTGGGGTCTGAGAGATTTAGCGCTGGGATTAGAACGGAAGCTGTTGGAAATACATACATTTATGTAGAATTTAAGAACATGGGTGAAAGAACATTCCCCTGTTATCTAGATTTGACTCTCCGATGCTGATCATTGCTGCACGCTTGCTAGCTTAGATCCCACTGTGGCGATCGGTATCATTTAAATTTTATACTGTTATGAGTGTCTGGGTTGGGATTTTTTACACCTTTTGATATCAAAAGGTTGCCAGGACATTATGGCGATTATGGCGTCCCGAATATTTGCATTTGGAACAGCTATAGAACTGTATGAGTCATAACTTATTAGCCCTTCCTAGGCTGTCAATCCTTTTTATGAATTGTGAGACAACTTTGCCATGTTATCGATACTCCTCATCGCCTAAGTAGCACCTTATTCAGACCTTATTGTCCTTCCTTTCTCATATAAGTAAACAACAGAAATACTATTTAGTGATTTTTATTTTTGATTTAAGTGTTTTGTTAAGAATTATAACAGATAGAGCATTTACGGAGGAAAATATTAAACAAAAGACGAAAAAATTGCAATAAATTAGACATTTATGTGTGTCTGGGGGCCCTAATAACGAATGAACGACGCGAATGAATTTTATTTTTTGTCCACAACTTGATCGTATTGCGCAGTCTTTCCACATTGTCATGATTACTTTTGGATGAATAACATGTATTACTCTTTCCATTATCCGTTTCGTTACAAAATAATAAAAATAAAAAACAAAAACATGATGTTAGGTAATAAAAATCCTCTATGAATGTCAGTGAATTTGTGTATGTGTTGTGTGGATGTGTTTTTATATGTGTATGTGTGTGCAACTATTGCGTATGACGAAATTGCTTCTTAAATACCACAGATACAGATTAGTTTTTTTACGAGAAGGCGCACTGCGCCGCTCCGCTGTCTTCTTCGGATGCGTCATAGTCCTCGCTCGGTTGTACATCCTCGAGAAACACCTCCTGTACATCTTCGCCTGTGGGCATTTCAAATGGTATCCGAGGTGGTAGGAGTTCTTCTAATGTCTTCATTGTCTCTGGACTAGCGAAGTGATTTGGTGGCATTTCGACCACAAACGAGACCATTAGATCGCCCCTTTCGAAGGGGTTATTATGTTTCGGCATGCCTTCACCTCTGATCATCATCATGGCGTTGGGCTTGATGACTTGACCAGGATCGGTACGAACGACTAGTACCCGACCATCTAAATGGGTGAAAGCGTATTCTAGGCCGCATAGCGCTTGAATTAGGGAAATATTAATCTGGGGTAGAAGTAAATCACTAAATTTTCGCTGGAATAAAGAGTGTGGCTCCTGTTGCAGAATGACTATTAGATGGCCCCGATCACCTTTGGAATTTTGATGACCCTCGGAACGGAAGGGAATTTTCTCCATGTGATGCATACCCTTTTCGATAGTCACATTGACGGTTTTCTCTTTCTCAAGAAGTCCTTTGCCCGAACAGTGTTTGCATTGGTATTCTTCTTTGAGGATTTTACCACGTCCATGGCAAGCATCGCAGCGCTGAAATGGGGGAAATATAATTGTTTTATTGAAAACTGTAAAAATTATGAATACTCACTCCTGACACAATGATTCCCATTGTTGTGCGATACCCAAAGCCTCCACAGACTTCGCAGGGCTCTTCCTTGGATGCATCTCCCCCAGCACCGTCACAGTCAACGCAAATCTCCATGCGGGTGTAATTGACTTTCTTCGAAGTATTCCCATTGTAAAAGTCCTCCAATGTGACCGACAATCCTACCTGCAGGTCATTATTACTGCCAAACGAAAAGAATCTCGAGAATAGACTCTCTGTGTCCATACTGCTGTGACTGCCGCCATCCTGTAGGCCCTTGATGCCGTACCTATCGTAAATCTGACGTTTCTCCGGATCCGATAGCACCTCATAAGCAAAAGAGATCTCTTTAAATTTATCACCGGCCTCTGGATTCTTATCCGGATGAAACTCTTTTGCTAATTTTCTATAATTCTGCAAGAAAAACAAAAGTTTTTATCAACTATGTGCAAACTTTTTAACCCCACTGTGCTGTGGAACCTATTCACAGTTCGCCATTTTCATTTGATTTTCAGTTTTTCCTTCAAGCAAACAATAATTTTTCTTTTTCTCCCTTTGTTACGTAAACAAAAGCAATTGATCGAACTTGATTCATTCAGTCAATTAAGCGCTAATTTATGGACAATTATATGAACTTACCTTCTTTATATCAGCATCTGTTGCGTCTTTGCTAACTCCAAGCAATTCGTAGAGCGAGACACTGCTGTCGTCCATCACAAAACACGGCACACGGATTGATGGCTTTCGAATGAATTTAAAGGAAGATTTTTGTCTAATGCGATTCCTTTTGAAAGGAATTCGTTTCGAATGCAAAGACTGGCAGCGATTTCCGAATGTCTGACAAATTTTACACAAGAAACTGGAAGATAAACGAAGAAAAATTTGTTCGTTGCTTTAGCGCAACTGTCAAATAAGACAGCTGAGGTTTGTGTGTTTTCTTCTTAAGTATTCACAGAGGTTGTCTAATTGTGGAATGTATGTTTAAATCGCCAGATATAGAACGTTGGCAATTCGAACGGTACAAAGATTTCAAGAAACAATTTTAAAATGTTTTTTTATAAACTTAACTGGAAGTTGAGACTGATCTTCATCAGGTTAAGAGCCTTTATAAACCCAGTGGCAATAGGACCAAGTCGTGGAAATAAACTCTCAATACACGTTTTTACGAACTGGTACAATCATTTGCTCCTTGCCTTGCAAATATCGGTAATGAAGCAAGTAATTTGACGAAAATATTGAAAACTCGAGTGAAAATTTTAAGTGACAAACAACATTTTTCATTTGAAGTAAAACTCGATAGCGACATTGTCAGAACGAGCTTGCATGTCAACTGACGTGAACCATACTTCATAGCCAATACACAAAAATGAATTTGACGGATAGTACATGAAAGCTACTCGTTCATTAGTAAGTCATTTGAGAATCCAGTAATCCGCGTCTTTTTCCTTTTTTAACAGATTTTGATTGCGACCTGATATTAAGGGAATATAACCCTCACCCTTCTCTGCATCCAACTGGTTTGCTTTTGGGCTTAAATAATTAAAATTATCAATTTTGCTGTACATCGATTCATATAAACCAATATAAAAGAAATATATTGCAAACTTCATGAAAAAAGACATCGCCTAGACGAGATTATCATTGTTATACGGCTAATCGACAACTTCAGTCATATAATCAATAGAAACGTCAAAAAAGTTACACAAATCTGTACGGAAATATCTCTAATATTAACGAAAAACAAAAATCTAAATCTTTCTGAAAAAAAACAAAATAAACCAAGTATTTCACCATAATTACCAATCAGATAGTAAGCCCAATGCATAACTTCCGATTGGCAACGCCAAATTCTTATAAACATTTGACAGCTTTCATTTCTCTAGTCGGCCATTTTTGTGAATGTCAGCCATCACGTCATTTGTAGTTTAGTGTGTGTCAAGTAAATGAAGAAAAAGTCAAAATATTCATAAAAATTCTAAATTTCTCCAAAAAAACTGAAACGAATATCAAAAAAAATATTATCAAAATGGAAAATAATATTCCCCCAAATACACCAGCCACAGAATGTAATGGCGCAGCCAACGCCGAGGCCACAATCCATTGCACACTCTCAGACCAAAACAATTCTCCCGCTGAAAAGAACGACGCTGAAAATGTTTCCACTACCAACACCAATACCACCATCACCACCACCACAGAAACTACAACTGCGCCCGTCGTTGCCGTTGCCTCAGTGGAGGATGCAGGTACTGCTGTTGCTGCTGGAACAGGCGAATCTGTTGGAGTAAACGAACAACAGTTACTCGGACTTGGGAACTGCTTTGCCTCGGCAGTGACCACTACTGTTAAAGGGAAAGATGCAGCCGCCGCTGAAGAAGATGACGATGATGATGAGGATGATGCTAATTATGAGACAGACGACAGTGATGACAATTCATCTGACGACTCGGACTTCTCCGACTTAAGTGGCATGTCTGAGGTGTCGGGCCGTGAATGGAAACCCGTTGCCGCGACAAAACCCATCAATTGGGTGCAGAAACAAATCCATTCGGGCGCCAATCCGCGCGAGTTGCTCTCACAGATACTTCCCAATGGCACAGCTGCGGCACAGATTGCTCCCGGATTGAATGACATGACATTATGGCGCATTCTGGCGAGTATGCTGTCGGAACCACCGCGACGCAGAAAACTCCGCACCGTAAACACCTTTGACGATGTGATTGAGCTGCTGAAGTCGTCCAAGAATGTCATTGTTTTAACTGGCGCAGGAGTTTCCGTTTCGTGTGGAATTCCAGACTTTCGCTCCAGCGATGGTATATACAGCCGCCTGGCAAAGGATTTCCCCGACTTGCCAGATCCGCAGGCGATGTTCGACATAAGCTACTTCTCACGGGATCCGCGACCGTTTTACAAGTTCGCCCGAGAGATCTATCCCGGTCAGTTCACACCGTCGCCTTGTCATCGTTTCATCAAATTGTTGGAGACAAAGCAGAAGTTATTGCGGAACTATACGCAGAATATTGACACCCTAGAACGGGTGGCCGGGATACGGAACGTGATCGAGTGTCACGGTTCGTTCTCGACTGCCAGTTGCACTAAATGCAAATTCAAGAGCACGGCGGATGCAATTCGCGAGGACATATTCGCACAGAGGATCCCAGTGTGCCCGAAGTGTCAACCAAATGTGACTCATAGCTCGGATGCATCAGACAGTGTAGCCGAGGGCGATCTGAAGAGAATAGTCGAGAATGGAATCATGAAGCCGGACATTGTATTCTTCGGAGAAGGTGAGTATCGTATGAGGAGCAGAATGTTGGCTGTTGAGTGAATGTGATTTGAATGGACTTTAGGACAGTTGAATGAGAGTTTATTACTTCATAGCACAAGGATCTATCTATTTATCTGGCTCTAGGGTGGTCATCTTCTCTATTTTGGCCGGATAACTCTTGCGCCACTCCACCTTTACACTCTTCCGTCCTTTTCTTTTAATCAAACACATTTTCCTTTGTTTAGGTCTTCCTGAGGAGTTCCACACAGTTATGGCCAGCGACAAGGACAAGTGTGATCTTCTCATCGTAATGGGTTCTTCCCTAAAGGTTCGACCAGTAGCACTTATTCCCAGCTCGATCCCAGCGAATGTACCACAGATTCTGATCAATCGTGAACAACTGCGTCACTTGGAATTCGATGTTGAGCTGCTTGGTGATTCAGACGTGATTATCAATCAAATTTGTCACAAATTGGCCGAGGACTGGACCGAGATATGTTTCGATCAAACAATCTTATCGGAAGCAAAACATTTGACACCACACCCAGTCGAAGACGAAGCCGTTGTTATTGGAAGCCTAGACACAGACACACAATCCGTAAAGTCTTCCACATCAACAGATACCGCTCTGCGCTCAACAGGCTACTCTGATTCCGGTTTTGAGAGTTCAACTTCATCGATGCTCCAGCCAATGGGTCGACCGGATGATATGCCCTCGTGTAGCATGGCTTCACGTGCAAATTTCAGCGACATACCGCTGTTCAAGGAACAAGAAGAAGCCGCTGTATCGGCTATTAAGAAAATCAAACACGGAATGTTAGACTTGGACAATCCCGAAGAGGAGGGCTACGAGCCCGAAATAGAAGACGAGGAAAGCGAGAGCTTCAGTTTTGATGGTCGCTTACAGAAGAAACCAGTGAACTGCAATTACAGGCATTTGTCAATAGATTCGTCAAAGGATAGTGGCATTTGCGATTCATCCAATTCGGTGTCTTGTGGTACAGTGATTGGGAATGGTATTCCTGGTCCAGATGTTGGTGGCGGCGGCGGCGGAGGTGGAGGCGGTGGTACTGGTAGCGTCTGTGGAAATGGTGCCTCTAAAGAACAAACGAACATGGTCGCTACAATAGATTGCAGTCCATCAACCAACACCCGAAGGAACAGCGGCTGGACCAGAAATAAACGGTCAAAACGTCAAACCGCCGCCGAACGTCTAATTGACGGAACATACTACTGTCACGAGTCGTCATGCTCGTACATATTTCCCGGTGCACAGGTATCATGGAGCTCCGATTCAGAAGACTCAGATGATGCAGATGACGACTTCGAAGACGAGGATCAATTGTCGCCGCTAATGACGACATCTGTGGAGGACCTCCCGCCGCCAGACACACCGATAAAACAAAACCCCAGATCTAGCGTAAGCCCATCGCCCACATCGGTGAAACGTGATGCGAACTTTGAAAAGATCTCTGCACCGACAACAACGCCTGACGATGGCCCGCCGCTAAAAAAGCGAAGGAACGTAGTCATCACTGGCAGCCTGCTAAAGGTAACTCCCTCCGCCGAGGAGGTGCCTCAACAGATCTAAAACACCAATTGCACTAATTATTTTTTTTTATATATATACATATAATTATTAATCTTATTATTTATGAAATTTCTTATTCTGTTCACTTTTTTAGCAGTCCTAAGTTTTATGCGGTGAGTTCTTGTGGTGGAACTGAGAGAGTTTTGCTTTCGAAACTGCCCGTTTCCATCTCGTGTCTCGGTTTAGGAAAATTACACAATAGAAAAAAAAAAGAAATCAATTAAAATGTAAACTTTGTTTGTTTCTTTTTGTTATTTAGCTCTTAAGGTCGCGCTAATCAGTAAAAATAATAGTTTTTTTTGCATTCAAATTCTTCTTCCACAAAGATCAAAGTATCTCTCAACTTCTCTCCCCTTTTTAATCTATGTAACTCCTTCTCCCCCTCAAACAAAATAGCACAAATCACAATAAAAACAAAAATTTCTAAATCAAGCAGGCAGGCAATAAAACAATACAAAACGAAAATATTCAAATAGAAATAAATTTATGCATTAAAAATAAAATAAAAAAAAAAATATTTTTAGATTTAAACTAAATCAAATAAAAAGCAAAAGAAAATATATATATATAAATAAAATAAAAAGAAAAAAAAATTAGAAAGAAGAAAACATATACTTATTATCAATGTAGTTAAATGTCAGAGCAATCTTTAACAATTAAAAAAAAGTGAATACATAAACACATTTTGTTAACCTCTTTTCTATTATTTTTTTTTTTTCTTCTATTTTTCTTGTTCATTTTAGATTTAAGAAACTCTATTACACCGAAAGTTTAAAAAACAACAAAAAATAATGAAATTGATGTATTATTTACAAAAAAAAAACTAAAAACAAAAATAAGTTTAATTTAATTAAAAACACATACACTCGTTTTTTCGAAGGTGTTCTTAAGTGGATGTGTGTGTGCTTTTTTTTCTTCTCTGTATTATGTATCTTTTCGTTTTGCTGGAATTCTTTTTTTTTACCCTTTTCTTATAGTTTACTCTTTTTTTTATATATGCGTTTTTTTTTTATTGTTGATTGAACACCAAAATCGTAAGAATTAACTAACTTTTGTTTCTAATTTAAATACATACAACAACAACAAGAAAAAATGTATACATATTTGCTTCAATAAAAAGAAATCTATTATTTTTTATAAAAACAGAAAGAATTTGGATTTTTATTTATATTTAGTAAGGCTTTTTCCAAACTGGTTAAAGGTGAAGAGGAAGTGTAATGGCTTTCTTACTTATGTTCTGTAACGCCTAGACTGGAAATATAATTCAGCTCTCCCCACCTCTTTCCCAGTTGCTGTCCTTCCTTCTCCACTGTTCTGCGCTACGTACTCCAAGGACTGCTGCGTATCCTGCCATCGTGAGTAAGCGGGTTCCATTGCATCACTTGGTTAGCTATAGATCTGTCACCCATTGACGAACGCCTGCAGCTTCATAGTGATAGTCGCTGTCATTCTCCAGGTACCACATCCATATAGCCGCACGAATTCAACGTTGGCTTGGGGTTTAAGCTAATTGCATTAGGTCCGTTCGCGTACTTTTTGCACTTAAATTCGTAGATTATCAAATTTCGAAGAGTGGGGGTAAAATTCTCTAAGAGAGGGCTAAAATTACGACAAAGTAAACGAACGGGTTGAACAAGAAAAAGTTAAAAATACACTAGGTTGACAGATTTGACAGCTTTCATAAACCAGCCCACAGAAATTTCTTGCACTAAAATTCGTATAGCATGTGGAAATTTCCTACTCTCTCGTGAGCGCTCTCTTCTGCAAAAAAACGAAAGCGAACTGCTTTTCGTAAAAATTCAACCCAAAAACCAAACTGGGTAGCATTCTAAACGATTTTGCTTTGTAAGGGTTGTTCAGTTCGGTTCCGCCATCGGTTATTGTATTGGAAACTCTCTACTCTCCCAAGCGTCTGACCAGTAATGCATATATGAATTGATGAGTTTGCCAAGTTAATTTTCAGCCCAAGGACGCGACGTCTGCTTCCCTCTTCACATTTACTGTAATTTACTCAAGGTCCAATATTCTGGGAGACATCAGAGTTCAGATGTAAGAGCCCATCGAATTCCTCCATTTCCTGCTTATTAGGCCGCATTTAGAACACCAGTAAAAACAATATTGGTTAAAGTTTGCAGCCTTGCCGAACCCCACTTTCAAATTCCTCAGACAGCCTTCCTCGGCACAAAACTGGCTTTCGCGTGTCCTTGATGTGGCCTGGGATTTCTGTGATCAATGGACTCATCGGCATAGGTCTGCATCGCTGGGCAACCAATTGAGTCTGGGTTACTAACCTATATCCTGTTGGTCTACTATGAAATTCGCCACGAGTCGTATAATTTGCTTCGCGGCGACAACGATACGCAAAGGGATCGTTGTCGAACTCCCAAAATATAATTTTTGAACCTTCTCACGATTTTTTCGCAAACTTTTCCATTCTCAAAGTCTAACGAAATATTATTATATATTACTTCATGAGACTGCCAAAAATATGGGTGGGTAATGTTTGTATTTACAAAGGAATAATGAGGTCTTCTGGAACATAAATTGAAAAAGAAAATCGTTCGAGTGACTTATCCTTCTTCTTCAGTCTTCTGTCGAAAACGACTGGCGACATCTGTCGAGTCGAGGAGTTTGAAATTTCACATCGCGTAACTAAAAGGAGGCAACTCTCTGAACACTTACACTCCAAAAACATTTCAGACGACTTTCATCGATCGCCGCCTCAACAAAAGGGTGTTACTCTATTGGAAGAATTTAAGATCCCGGCTGTATATATATATACTATACTTCGTTGCATGTGAGATGAGGATCCATTATTGCCATGCAATAGGAACGAGCGATACCTATTTGCCAATGCAGGGCGCTTTTCTGCAAATGTCGATTTGCGTGATATATTTTTCATACTCATACGTCATACTCCTACGTCATACCCATTTTGTTGGGTTGCCATCTATCGTTACCGTAGAGTTATGCGATAGTGTTCGTCCGCGAATTGCATAGCACCAAAATGGAAATGCTCACAAATTGACTTCATGCTAAATTGAATACTAGACTAGCGGGGAACAATTCGGGAACCGCTGGAATCTGAGTTACTTACTTATATCCTGTACCCATTTACTTAGCCAGAAAACGTTATCAGAATTTTTCAAAAAAGGTAAAGGCTATTCATCTGCTTTGCGTTAATAATATATTCTTTGTAACTTCAACACCCATAGGTTTATAGCTCGTGAAAGCTTGTTCTATACTATTGCATGCCAAATCCCCAGATAAAAAGTTAAAGAATCTAGGGTAAGACCCCTAGCAGCCGAAATTAAATTCGATTTTACTGATATACTTCGTAGGGAACGAGTTAGAACCAACAGAGTATCCGAGTAATTCAATATTTAAGACCTACTTCTGTGAACGGAACAATCTGCACATCGATTTGTTGTCCATGATTCCAAAAAGTACATGAGTGGCTGCTATCCGACAAGCGTCCCTTCCTACGTCCAAATATATATAATTCGTTCAAATCCAATATTTTCTATCCTGTCCTCGTACTCTCTTTTAGCAAATGCTGCTCATGATTTGAAGTCGGTGAAAGAAGATTGAAAAGAATAGCGAGTTTAACAGTATCCTTCCCAGCGACTGGCAAGAAGCAAGAAGCAGGCTCTGCAAATTGGCGCCCAACGCAGGGCTATTTCATTACTATTGAGTGGAGCGGTCTTAAAATTTTTCAATATCACGTTGGAGGCAGCCTATTATTTGTGCCATCCGAACTTAAGGGCCAATCATAAATGAATTAAGGGTCTGGACGCACCCGTAAGTAGTCAGGCGAATCCACAAATTTTTATACTGCACCCACAATGACTTTTCGCTCAGTTTTGTCGATTTTCATTCACTCTTGCCTCCATACGTAGAGAGCGGTTTCATTCGCACATTCCGTAAGGAGCGGTCACGGTTCCTAAATGCAATTATGGGTGCGCTTGGGTTTTGACAGCACGCGAGCAGAATTTTTGTTCGATTATAGCATTAGCTATCGTACGCTTAATGCAATTATGGTTGGTGCTTTAGAATTTCCTAGCTGATAAACATGTCACACAATCGAATAGCGTATACAATTTGGCAAAACAGAGAGGTACACAAATAGAAAAGCCCTAAACGTACTCTGTGAATCGATAACACCTTTGGATAGCACTTTACACTTGTAGGTATAAACTATCTACTTACGCATCTTCTTACTTGCATCTCTAAAGACCTCTTAACTTTCATCAATAAAATTGAAACAATTAAATATTAAATATTTATTTAAATAGATTAGTAAACACTTGCATTGTCATATTATAACATCTGAATGTATGTATAAAGTGCCCCGCACTCTTCAAACTTGGGAATTGAGTTGAAATTCCTCGGTATCTTCACATACTCCTCATAGATTTTCATACTCTTCTCATCCACCGTTGGTGGCTTAATACTTTCATACGAATCTGTTCCATAGTCACTCAATGGTTGCAAATCAATACCTCGCAACAGTTTAACTGCATCCTGTTCGCGACTCGGCCCCGATGGATAGAGCTGTGGTGATGAAAGCTTTCCTATTTGAACGTATTTTTTGTAACGACTCATGCTGCTTTTACTTGGATTCTCAATTGTACAGCCGTACACCGTTTCCATTGATGGAAGCAACGATTCAAAAGTAAGTGGTCCTTGTTCATTGTCTTCGATTAGTTTTGGGATATTCTCCCAGTCACCATCGAAGTCATCATCGGTACTGGAGTCATCGCCCTCAGATGATGAACTCGATGTATTACTGGTGGAGGAACTCTGTCCAGTCAAAGAGGGATTCTTGCGACTTGCACGCTCTTCAGTGTGCCGCTGGAAGGGACTAAAATTCGTACGGAATGTGGGTAGGTAACGAATCGACATTTGGCTTATTTCAAAGGCAATGTGCTCCCCAAAGTCGGTCAGTTTAAATGACATGTGGTAGTTGGAGTAGGAATCAATCATTTCTAGATCGTTTGAGTGGACACGGAATAGTTCTTTGACGATTTTGTTGGCATCTGAACAAGAGTACGGTAGCAAGGAGCGCACTTTTGGACGAATCCAGTCGGTGAGGAGCGTTGTTTCTGTACGTGGGCTCAGCGGTTTGTAGGTGTTGTGCATGTAATAGTCCGATTGGAGCTCCCAAATTGGTTGATTTTCTAAGGGAACAAGTTTAAAGTCAAGAACCAGTGAATAACAAAAACGTCTACTTACGTTTCGAATGACTCCTGCTGGGAATGTAGTAACCCAAGAACAAGTTAATACTATGCTGCTTCTCGGTGTCACTAAATGTGTTACTGTAATACCGACTAAGAGTCTGCATAATATCATTTCCTTGCGACGCCCAAACAGCCGTTTTTCTGTACGTCTTAATGCGATGCACCAACTGCGATCCACCATACTGCAGTGCTAGTGTGTCGCCATGATCCTCATACAAATTCTCCAACATCGTTACACAATCAGAGTCAAACTCCAGTCGCGCGGGCTTGATAAAACCCAACTTTTCGAGCTGATGTGCCAGGGCACACTTTCCTATGGCAAATTGTGCTGTATTCGTTCGATCCAAGCAATCGACACAGTTTACCCGTACAATTCCCGTCTGGAAACTGATCTCATTGCGATCTTTGAAGAACATACCCGTCTGTTCGACGACTTTCTCTGAAATGTTAGCCAGCATTTCCATAACATTACCACCGCCACGAGATTTGCGTGCCATGTCAAAGTGAATGTACTGCATTCGGTGAGGTGGGGGCAAGAATTGATTTAAGTACTTGATGCTTCCCATGATCTCCTGGCTGAGAATACTCTCATGCTTGCGGCGTTCTCTTTTCTTCACGAGATTAAGGACGATGAGGGGAGCTCCATAATGAAAGAGAAGGCGATCAAAGTGCCGTGATGGTGTCTGTGCAAAGGGATCAGAGATATCCAGTGAGATTGGTGGACGAGCTACCATTTTACTGATGTCTTGTGACCAATGTGAAGGAATTGACCCACGCATCTGCGTGAAACTACACATGCGGTGGCCGTCCGTGACGATTTGCTCAGTTTCGACTTCGTTAGCGACGTCACCCTTAAAATTTGCACCACGTTTGAGGAATCTAGTGCCAGCGAATCGTGTGCTACGCCTGGCCAGAAGGCATACATTCACGTGTCGCCCAAAGATGCTAATGCACGACTGACTCACGTATCCGTGGATAACCTCCAGCAGCCAATCCTTCAACATTATGTGCTGCATTGGCTTCAGGAGGAATGCATTCCAAACAAAACGATTTCGTGGATTGCTCCTAAATGCATAGTCCACTCGCTCGTTTTCATTCTCCACATTGTTCGTGAGAGTATCCCAATCAGGGAGTGGATCGTCCTTCTCTATATCCACCCCGGGACCCACGTACCGCGGTGCTGACATGTTATACTGAAGAGTCCTAGTCAAGTCGTAGCTGTAGCTGAAATAGAAATTACTTCGCAAGTCGATGCTTTGGAACATCTTGATATAACGCTGCTCATTTGGGTGTGGCGTCCGATGCGAGGATTCATTTACTCGCACCATCACTGTGTCCTTGATGGTATAGATCAGATGCATTCCTATGAAGGCACATCCTTTGCGTTTAGTGACCAGAATCAAATAATACCCCTCAAGGAAGCGAACAAAGCCCAATACTCCATAAGCACTGACAACCTTTGGGTTTCCCAGAGCGCTGACGAAACGACGAATCTCTGCGGCATTTTTCTCATTTGGATCTTCATATATGCTGAGTCGGTCTTGAGAGGTGCGGTCGATGACAAGGAGGCGAAAACGAGTCTCCCTAATGTTACTGCCCACAAGATAGAGTTTCTAGAAGAAATTAAGGATACATATTGATCAAGGAACTGTCGGACCTACAGAAATTAGTACTCACTGTCTTAGTCTCGTAGAGAATAACTTTTTGAATCGAACTGATGAGAGGATGAAAAACTATGTTCGGATTGTTGTTATTCATTTTGCACTTGTTGGGGTGGAGCACACAGTGAGTTGTTTCTTATCATTTGTATGAAAAAATTGGAATTAAATTACAAATCCAGTTTGTTATCTTCCAAACAGCTGATGGGTGAATTGTTTTTGTTTATGTCAGCGGCGCTGAGGTTTCCTTAAGGTGGAGATAGCATGAGAATGGAATAAGAAACGAACTAGTCTTGGGGATTAACATAAGATAACACTATAAGTTCGTTGAATTTTTGGCTTCCATTTCATGTGGGTAGTCAATCTTTTGATTTACATATTGAGCTGAGTTTCAGCTTTAAAACAAACATGTAAATTGAATGGTAAACTGCATCGTTTCGGATCGAAGAGGAAGAATTGTAGATAGCAAGGACTCCAACTCTTGAGAGCGCCTGACAATCAACGAGTATTACTGTCATCTCTGCCCTTCATCTCTGCTGTTTACCCTCAACTTATTCTTTTTGCCTCCAACCGTTGGAACTAGAGCTATGACATTCGGCAAGATAATAAGGTCCTGTTCCTTGACTTATTGCGCTTATAGTCTTACATTGATTGGACCGGGGCGGATAGAAGTTGTTCTGTTGGAAGTCAGTGAATCACATTCTGTTGTATTGACAGCGTGATTATTTTCCTGGATTTATGGTTTAAAACCTAGTTTTATGGCTCTTTTAACGCAGAGAGTTCTATACACTGCACAAGTACTTGAGGGAATTATATCCTACAGCACAGCCATTGGAGAGGAACTAGGAAGAAAGGATAAGAATGAGTTGGTGTATTTGATTTTGTAGCCCAAATGTTATTAAGTTTCAACTTAGTCCAGATATTGCATAGATTTTCCTTTATTTTGTTGTAGCTTCCCTCGAACATTATATTTTTTATTTTGTGGATGTATTTTTGCGTCGCCCACTGTATTCGTTCCTTTCCCTTGCTTGTGGCACTACCTTTATAAAAAAAAAACACCCGCACTCACCTGCACGCAAATTTTCACTTGCCAACCCGAGTGACAGCAACATTTTTTGTATTTATTTGCAGACAGACTACAGCATTTCGTTGTTTAGTTTTTTTTATTTTTCTCAAGGAAACTAGTAAATAAACATTTGTAAGTGTACATTTCTATTTATAGCCACTTACGCATAAACACAAGTAAAATACGCCTCTTACTATCAACAGCAGCTGCCTAGAGCACTACAGATCGTCTGTAATAGCCCACTTGTTACTCTATCACCGATTCGAGACATGTAAATCCTGCAATGACTGACCACAGAAGGGTAAAACGTGAAGAAATCCTACAAAATCTCATCCGAACCTCAAAAGAATGCCAAACACAGTACGGTGGACGAAAAGAGCTGGCCACAGAAAAAGATGACGTAATTGCAGCTCTACTCGATACGCTTGAAGACGCCTTTCATTACGGCTTGAGGCAACACACGACATCACTTCCCATAGCAATTCTACAGAACGTCCATGAAATAGTCTCGGGCACTACAACAACGACGACAAATGATACAATATTTTGGGACTTTTGCCAGCGACACTTGACCAACCACGAGCGGGAACGTTTTAATGGACTCAAACACATCAGGACTAAGTGTGGCAAAGTGAAAGCATTTATACGAGCATCGCTCAATGAGAACTCACTAAGGAGATACATTCTAATGTGGCTAGACGATCCTAGTCTCAGGGAGGTCTACGAACCGTGGGCATTTATGGTTGATCCCGAGGCAGCTAATCTTCTGCCATCGATTGCAGCTGGACTGAATACGATTTTATTTGCTTTGACTATCGACACGCCAGACATCAATGTCAACCAGATCCGCGAAGTGATTAGGAAGACAGAACCGATTATATACGCCCCATCGCCAGTGGGTTCACTCAAAAAGACAGCGGCTATAGAGCGCCCTATAGCCTCAGTAGGAGCAGATGACGTTGTGAAAGAATTCCTACCGAATGGAGTAGCCAAAGAAGTTCAACAAAAAAGCGAAGAAGTTGTTCTTCCACCGGAAGAGGAACCTGAACCAGAATCCGTCGAATATGAGCCTGAATGTCTTACAGAGATCCTCAATGAGATGCTCACCAAGAAGTTTGACCACGAAATCTCAACTCCGGAGCCCGAACACGATATCGATGCGGATGCTGATATCGAAATCGATGCAGAGCCAGACGGCAGAAGTGAAAGTTCATCGCAGTACAGCAAATCATCGTCAGCAGTATCCTCCGCAAATGCATATCGCCAACAAAACGCCCTAGACCTTGAGGATAAGCTCAGAGAAATGACCGAAAGGTGCACCCTCCTCGAGACTCGTGTAGCTCAGCTGAGCCTTGAGAACAGACAACTACGCCGGCTGACAAATAGTGTGGTCACCGAAACAACGGCGAATTTCTTAATCACAATTCCACAGGTATTGTACTCTTCCTCTTAACTGCCTTTGTAGACTATATTAATCTTTCCATTTAGGTGAAGCTCATAAAGACCCGCCACCGCAACTACTACTCTTACGAAGTCCACCTAACAATGCGCGACAAGCTAGAACATTGGATGATAATGCGAAGATATAGAGAGTTCTATATGCTACACAAGTACTTGAAGGCATTACATCCCGGAATATCGACAATAGAATTCCCACCCAAAAAGCATTTTGGAAATATGAATCGAGTTTTTGTAGAAGAAAGACGACAGCAGCTGCAGATTTACTTAATCAATGTTATGGAATTTCTGCCTCAAGTTGAGGCGTGCAAAAGTAAAGAGGACCTGCAGAGAATATTTCCCTTCTTTCAGGAACGATAGCACCAGAGAGTATTCTGTTAATTAACAAAAAAATAAAAGTATTCGTTTTGTAAGGCAACATATGTTAAAAAGCGTTTGAATCTCTGTTGAAAATACACACAGTTTCACGAACTTCTTGCATTACTTAGAATCTCTGGGCACCATCGAGTTGCAATGAGTTTCAGCTCTCCAAATCTTCAGCAGTTGCCGCGAACGTTCCTCTATTGTTCTCTGCTTGTACTTCTTCCATACTATAGAATCCTGGCCTGAAGTGTCTGTTCGTCTGAATATATTAAGGTGCGCGCAAACAAGAGTAAAGTGAACATACAAGGAGAGCCTTAGTTGTACTCGTAACTTAAGCACCCCAACCAAATGCAATAGCTTCTTCACTTTCATCCAAACAAAACAACCAAGACAAGTACAGTTAATAAAACTATATTTATTCCATATTACAACAAAACTTTCCTTAAAAACTCTCCTGTGCCTTCTTTGCTTTAAGCCTTTCCATTGCCAGCCTTCGGTTCTCTGCAATTCGTGCTATTTGTTCAGAGGATAACTTTGGTTTCTCTGATCTCTCTGGGGAGTTATCTCTGGCCGGTGTCGCCGGTTGACTTGGTGGTAAGGGCTGCGCCAAGTCGCTTTCATCTAAATTAAACACCCCTGAATACGGAGTCGACATAACAGCAGCTCCACGTCCAAAATGCGGTGTATTCAGCGAACTTCCAGACATGGAGCTATGCGGACGACTGCTGCCCGACATAGAAGTCTGAGGCCGACTTGGCGTCTTCGGTGCTAGCCTCGAGATGGCAATCTGTTCACCTAGCAGGGCGTCAAATTCATCAAATGGCTCATCCTGAGCGGCCTGCTCATCGTCCTCGTACTCTGGTTGGTTGCCTTGAATCGTTTGAGTCTCCAGCATTCCAAGTCTGTACCTACTCATGTGCACTTGCAGGGGTTTTTTCTTTCCGAGACGCTCTATATTCGCCACCACATCATCGAACTTATAGCTGGGGTACATACGATGGGCCCAGTGCTGTAGGCGGCGCATGACCTCATTCAAATCCTTTCGCTCATGTCCTTTGCCGTGGAACTTTATGTCTTTGAAGTATTCCTCGATGGTGTGAATGCCACGGGGTCCTTGGAGGGTGTCAATTGTAAGCCTTGGTCGAGGATTTCTTACCGAACGTTTCTTGGGTTCGACTTTCACGGGTTGCGCATCGTTTCCCTCACCATCAGCTTCAACGGCGTCGGCCTTTTCTTGGTCGTCGTCACTTGGCAATTCGTTCTCATTGACATTTTCATTGAGGAGATCATCAACGCAATCATCACCAAAGATTGACATGATATAAATCTTATTAAAAAGAAGGAATAAAGTTATTTAAACAAAATTTTGGGTGAATTAAATATAAACAAAAATGCGGTTGACGGAAAAGTGCAATTTTCAAATGTCAGTACGATCCCGCCAAAGACGAGAAGGGAACAAATTAGAACAGGGATGGTAAGATAAAATGGAATACTTCAGCATCAATATGAACCCAAGGCGTGTTTGGGCATATTTTTCTTTATCAAAAATTGTATAATACAATGAAGGGTCATACAGTTTAGCTTTCTGGCAAAAAAGGCATTTAAAAAAGCCTGGGCACCCACAACTCTTATGTCTTGTATCCCCTTCTGGGTCCTAGAGCCTCTACAACGCCTGCGTGCCATCGTGTGCGATTTCTGGAAATGTGCCTCATCTCTCCCCAACTCTTTCCCAGTTGCCGTGCTTCGTTCTTAACTGTTCTGCGCCACGTACTCCTAGGACCACCGTGTATCCTGCCGTCCTGGATAAGCGAGTTCCATTTGTTAGCTATGCACCTGTCACCCTTTCGGAGAGTGTGACCAATCCACTGCCATTTTCGTCGTCCTGTGTTTGTGCTTATAGGTTCGTGGCCCGTTCTCTGATAAAGCTGTTCGTTAAAGATACTGTTTGGCCTGAATATCCTTAAGATATAGCGTAGGTACTTATTGACGAACGTTTGCAGCTTACTCGTAATAGTGGCGGTCACTCTCCATGTACTACATCCATATGGCAGCACGGACTCAACGTTGGAACGGAACAGCCGTAGCTTGGGGCTTAAGCTAATTGCATTACTTCGCTAAACTGTAGATAGCATCACAAACGCAGATTTTGCTAAGCCTTTTCGGCTGGCTGTATCCAGCTCGGTTCCACCATAGGTTGAGACAATACTCCCAGGTTCCAATACTTTGGAACTCTCTCAACAGTATAGGTGAAAGTGTGCAGCCTTGCCGAACCCCTCTTTGGAGGAGGAGGATCAAGAGCGGAAACCTGCTTGTTCAGCGTCGAATATGTCTTCAAGGTGTTCTTTCATTCGTTACAGGATGATTCCAGCTATTATCTAAGCCCCTGCATTCACAATGGGTCATACTCTTTGGTCAGTATTTCTGTGCAAATGATGATATTGCGGTAGACGTTATCGTGGCATGCATTGCGAAGTCAAATGGCCATCTAGACCTTGCAATTAACAGAAGTTAAAACTTGAATACTGAACCAGTATCAATTGTTTAACACAGCAAAATATATGACATATTGCCATAGAACTTGGTCTAACATTAGCAAGTCGTTAAGACGCTATACTCGTCTTCAATAACACTCTATTCTTTCATGGTGGATATGCAATTTGTAGAGAGTGGAACGAAACTGCATCGTTAAGGACGGTTACCTCCACTCGTTTATTAGAAAATCGATTTTTGGCGAGTCTATAATTTTTTACTAAAACATAGTAGTACCTAGTTTCATAAATATTCTCTAAAAGAGAGAATTAAATATGTTACTGGCTTCAGATTATGTTGTACAGTACTTACTTGAGATGTTGGATGGCTAGACGAACTTGGTCGCAACAGTATTTGGTGTTAATAATTTAAAATTTGTATATTTTATCTATGCACCTGTCTGGTATTTCTAAATAATAAAACCTTTGTGCTCGAAACATTTTGAACCACATAACATCCCTGCAATCATTGCCGCCAACCTAGCCATCCTCAATACAACGCATTTTCCAGTCACCATGGTGGATATTTACTTCTGCCATTCTGCCAAACAAGAAAAAAGCCGTGTGTCGTCCATCAAAAAGGTCGCCTCTACAAACTCGAGTTGTTTATTATTATAAATTCTCCGCTATTTATCGCAAATCGCGAAATAAAACTACAACCAAATTATTCCCCTAACATTCGTCCATATAAACCAAGCATTTCCAAATCGTAAATTACGTCTAATTAAATTTCATTGTGATTGTAAACAAAAAAAAAAAAAAACTCCAAACTCGTCCACATCTCAATTTCGCCACAAAAATTTTTGCATCACCAAAAAGCAACCATCTCCCGGGGTGAAACTCACCTCGTATCTACGCATTTTCTGTCGTGTGTGTTTGGGTGTGTGTGTGTTTTAAGTGGGGGACAAGTGTCAACTGTCACTTGCCGGGCGCACACGCTTGACAGTCGCTCCAAGAAATGTCAAACGTTTAAAGCGGGGCGCATTGGTGTTTTTGTTTTTTATTTACGTTTTTCGATTCTTTGGCCCCTCTTTGAAGAATAAGTGCAAATATTTATTAATAGAAAGTCTCCAGGTCCAATAACGCCAACATGATGGACAGCAAGACAAAGTACAACCTGGACCATGTCTATTGCCATACGAATGAGAGCAACAATTACATTCGCGCCAACCACAACACTGGCTCGGGACAGTCCTCAAACGACGTGATGTCGTTGCTGAAGGAGAACAAAAAGTTAAAAGCGATGTTGATCCTGCATTTGGATCTAATCCAAGAACAAAGTGACCAATTGCTTGCGAAGGACAAGCTACTGGTGGGTCTCAAGGAGGAAAACCACACGCTGAAGGCCAAGAACGACCGATTGGAGAAGGAACTACAGGAAATGGTCGCAGCGGCCGCATTTAAATCGGAGGAAGAAGGCGCAGCTGAGGAGATCAAGAAAGAGTACAAGATTCAGTCGATGGGAAGCTCAGCGCCAGAGGAGGAGGACGGCGATAACATTATCGGTGAATGCAATGGCAAACTGATTAGCAAAATCATTCTGCACAGAATCAGTCTGCCAGGAAAGAGTCCGTCTACGACATCGGATGTGTCAGAGGTGGAAGACCCTGTCGCTGTAATGGGTTTAATCGAAGACAGTCAGTTGAGTATTACAACAGATGGGGAAGAGGAGGCCCTTCGCAAGCTGCAGAGTCCCTCGGAGATGGTAAAGGACCAACAGAAAGCTTCCGCCGGGCTGTCGTCACCGCTGTCTGCGATGTCGGCGCCGAGCTTGAAAGTACCTGAGATCAAAATCGACTCGGACGAGAGTTTTAGCTGTGATTCAACAAATCAGGTTGGTATTTGCCTCTAGAAATTTGCCGTTTTTCTATTTGTTGTTTGTCTGACGTCGGCTTGTCGGCTTGTGCACTAGCTTCTGTGCGACTGTAAATTCGTAATCCCGTGTCAACTGCATTGCTAAACAGTTGGACTGTCAGTGCATTTCATTCAGCTTGACGTGTTCAGTGGTAGTAGTTGTTGATTGACGTCACTACAGAGTTACAGTGGTGGGAAGATAAATAGAACGAATATTTTGTGTTGTCAATAAAACTATTTTTCAAGCGAAACTTTTGAGTTTAGTTTGCTGTTTGCCGGTAAAAATTTAAACTTAAGAATGAATAAAACTTGATTTCGTGGTTTTGTTACTTTTATCTCGAACCTTTTGGTTCTTAAGGCTACGCTCTAACTTGTACGGTTTCCGACAATGAGTTTCAGCACTTCAAATCTTCCACAGTTGTCGTTAGGTTCCATGCTATTCTACTAGTCCAATTCAATATTATAATTGCTCAGAGAACAGTTGTATAATACGAACCCATTTAATTTATTTGTAGGATCTATCCCGCGGAGCAAAACACCCACGCAGATCATCCCGCCGTTGTGGTCTACTCACAACCAATCAGATGTACTCGATTCGCGAATGGGAAGACGAGGATTTCTGTGACGAATTTATCAAGGAGGAAGCAAAAGCGCTAAAATCCGACGCCCCCATGCTGGAAATACCCAAATGGACAGTGCACGAAGTACATCCGCTCTACAGCATTGAAGGTACCGAAGATCTCTCCGATGATACATTTCTCAAGCGCCATGCAAAACTCGAATACGACGAGAAACGACGAAAGAAATGGGATGTCCAACAAATTCGTGAACAACGTCGTATCGAGCGTTTGAAACGTCGCCATTGCAAGGATGAAATGCGAGAAGAAGAAGCCGGTGTTAACAGCTTCTATCCATCGTGCGATTCAATTCAAACGATTTGCTATACAACTGAACTACCTGTGATGGCATTTGGCGAGGGTATCCCACGCCTTACGGCGGCTGAATTCGCCCTACCCTGGTATCCGGTATACGGTCATGCTACTATATCTCATCGGGATCACCCATACCAGCAGCAATCGCAGAACAGTTCGTTTGTTTTTCTCAAAAAACGTCGACGCCAACAGAGCTCCTCAATTCTTCAGAACCGGCGTGGGACTATAATTGGTGCCGGCGGCGGCGTCGGCGGACAACAGCAACGACTAACCGCATACAGTAACTCTGACGGTGGAAGAAATTAAGTGTTAACATAAAAATTTATATAAGAAAAACAAAACAAAAAAACAATGAAAAACAGTCAAAGATCTCACAGGTCTGTTTCAATATAACAATTCCTTACAAAAAAAAACCCACTCCCCACACTATCTGATTTTTACACATAATATGCAACTATTTTTGTTTGTTTAGTTATTTTTCTATTTTATTTTAAAATTATTGTCAAATCCATAAGAGAGAATTTATTTTTTAGGTGCAAAATTGCAATATGTGCTTTGTAGTATATTTTCAAAATAGAAAAGAAAAAACAAAAGAAATTCTTTATTTATTCGAAAAGAGTGTATCCAAAAGTATGAGCAAATTTTAAGTTAGGTACAAAATTGACTATCAATTAAAAAATATATTATAACTGTGTGTTTCCTTGATTCGATTTTATTAAATAAAAGCTAAGAATCATATTTTATTTACATTTTTCTTTTTGTTACTTTTTTTATTTTATTTTTTTTGTTTAAGGGGCTTTTCAATTGGTTAAAATAATAAGCAGTATTATTTGCGTTATATGTTGAAAAAATATGCTTTTATAGCTGTGCTTAGCTCAGGTTATAAGCCGGGCTCAATTTATTTGCCAGTTAAAAACAAGTCCAATCAAATGTTATCACAAAAACACAACAATGGGCCTCACAAACTCAAAGTCTCCAGAGGCAAACGCGAGTTAAGTCAAATATTTAAAACAATCTAGCGGAGTCTCTGATCCTTCCTTTCTTTATTTCAGCCCTTGAACCTCACGGGGGCATAGTGTGTATGTCATCTTGCTCGGAGTTTTGAATTGCCTCAAACTCAGTCTTAAAGAGGTCAATTTCTCCTCGACAGTTGTGCGCCTTTTCGCCTGGGCGTTGGGCTATTCTGCCTACTTGGGTGAGAGGATTCGTCACGGTGCAGGGTATATGTGTACAGTCTACTGCTAATTTTACCCCAATTACGTTTGTCGGGAGTAGAAAACGACTCAAGTTTACTTTCGAGTCGGGTTGATGAACGATAAACACAAGTGGAGTAAATGTTTATGGCTTTCGGGACTGTTCGCATATAAATTTGTTCGTTTAGTCAAAAAAATCTTCAAGCTGATTATGTAAAATTTTACTTACGAAGACTTGCAGCTTCTGTGTATTAAATTGATCAACATAACATTGTATTGATGCCGAGTCTTCTATTTAGCTCTGCTAAAGCTCAGATCTATTTTTGAAACCGAATATGACAGTCGAATTAGATCATAGTCGTTTTAGTTATTAGAAAGTCGTATACGTGTTCGTAAGAAGCGAATAAAGGTGACTCTATATTATTTTATATCGAGTTCAAGAATAAAGGTGACTCTATATTTTTATTTTAATGAAGCATTTGAGATTAGTTTAGACTCATAGATCACATCTCAAAACTTCTTGTTAGCACTTTTTTTTGTCGAAATAGTTTGCTTAGCAATACACGTTTAATCTGTAAGGATCCCAGCTCTAAATAAAAGTTAGAATACTGAAGATATTTTACTCTTTTCCTCCAAAGAAAAGCCATTTAAACTAAAGTATTGTTCAAGTAAAATCGAGCTATTAAATAACAATGCAAAGGCCTTTCTGTTTTCGATAAGAAACCAGTAGATCAATAATTCAAATTGGGATTTGATAGCTATTCTGTTCCGTGGAACTCGAGAGGGTCCCACTAAAGCTGTGCAGAAATTTCAGGACAGTATGCCAAGAGACGAGTTAGTTTTGAACTGAGTGTTGCCTCGTAGCTCAATGAGCCCAACCTGAAAGACGGCAACGCAGCGAAGTATTCATAACAAAGAAAAAATAGATCGGATTGGATCCTTAAACAAATATTCTACACACAGAGCTCCTCAAAATAAGCTATGTAAACTCATCTGTGACTGATCTGTGATCGTTAGTGATCCACGTAAATTGTGACCAGTCCTTGTTTGTGATTCCACTCGGAACCTTATGGACTCCATTTAATGTACATATGTGTATGTATAAGGCAACTACACACTTTAAAATGTTATTTCTTTCAAAGAAACTTTAGTTCTTATTAGAAACTCTACTTTTGGAAGCACTTTCTTCGTAATATCAATTTATGTAACTTCCAGAGTTCCCAATACAATAATAGTCAATACAACCTACACCTTACTCAATTATATTCATTTAATAACAAAATAAAAACAATAGAAACTAGTTAACAATAAAAATTAAGTGTTTATCCAATGTAGAAACCAAATGCAAACAGAAAAATATATTATACCAAATTAAATCAACAAAAATATAATAGTTACGTGCAATTAGCTGCTATTTCTATTCAACCAATGTACTCTTAAAAAGTCACACATATGTATTTAAATTTTGATTTAACAAAAAGACAATTTATTTTTTTGGTTTCGTAAAGAAATTGCTTTAAAAGCCCTTTTATTCTCAGAGAAATAAATAAATAAATGAATTATAAAAAATAAATAAAAAAAAGTGTAAACCCTGTTGAAAACAGAAAAGAATATAAAATAAATAAGAAAAAAAAAGAACAACAAATATTTAGATGAAAGTGTAAAAAGTGTTTTATTGTACATATGTTTTTGCTTTAAAGTTTCGAATAAAAGGTTTCTATTCAATTTGGTTTGATAATACAACCACAATGCCTCCGCCCGGATCCGATCCTTATTCATTAGGTACCTGGAAAAGTGAATAACGATTGCCCGATTGACACTATGAAACGTCTTTACAAAATCGAAGAAAAGCAGGTGAAGCGATGGTGATAGATATTCAACACATTACTCGGGTGTTGATGTGGTCGAAACAGGACAATCCAGAGCGGAAACCTGCTCTCTCGGCGTCGAGTGTGTCTTCAAGCTGGTCTTTGATTGGCTCCAGGATTATTCAAGCTGCCACAGTAGGCAGCACGCAGATACCTCTCCAGTTTTCGCACTGCATTAGGTTGCCTTTTTTAGACAGCTTGAAGATCATTCCCTTTTCCCACTCATCCGGAAAACTCTCGGCTTCCCATGTTCTCCCGACAAGTGGGAACAGTAGCTTTGCCGATGCTGATGGCGCAACTTGAAAAAGCTCCCTTCGATCGACCAACAATCTTTTCAGGACCCGATGTAAAAACGGTGTTCACAGCACACCAATGCTCTTGGATGGCGGCTTGCAGTGAGCTGCTATTTGTTTCCACTTCACGTGAGAGATGTTCCCTTAGTTCTTGGCGCACTGTGGGAACTCTTAGTCAGTCTACGTTGAACCTAGGTGTTCTCATGTCGGTGAATCTTCAGCAGTACGTAATTCAACAGTAGCTGTCATAAGATGGTGATCTCGTACCAATCTCATGTCCGCTTGCTCGTCTAGACGAGACTACATTTAAAACGGCGACTGATGGCAAAATGGTCAATTTAGTTGGAAGAAGTTGCCTATCAGTTGACACCCAGCTGATTTTACGTCAGGCCTTGTGCTCAAACATGAGGCCACCTATGACAAGACGGTTTGCGGTTGCCTAATCCGTGCTGTCCCATAACATGTTTGAGCCCTTCGTTGTCGCTGCCTACCTTGGCATTCAGGTCCCCTATCATTATGAAAGGCTCCCAACTGGTTGTAGAAGGTCTTCTTTTCTTCAGGCGAACCATCCGTGGGAGCGTATCGCTGGATAATGGTGACGCGACGTACTCTTGTCCGGAATACAGTGCTACGAGTTGAGGATTGGTACTCACCCGCATCTAACCACCTTATATCGCTTACTCCCAATATGTCTAGCCTATATCGCATGAACACATGAAAAAGGAACCTGGCGTTCTGAGGTCCTTTATTTTGAGATTCAAGCGTTTTCACATTCTAGAAACCAATCTTAGTCCGGGCACGATAGCCAAAGGAACCACCACGAGGAGGTAAAGCAAGCACTAAATTACGAACTTGATTGTTGGGCTACTGGTCCAATCCACGTTTTGGACAGTCAGTAGTTTCCCGATCAATCACCATGCTGATCCCACTGATTAAGGCCCATTGCGTTAGTCGAACTAATCAGTACGGGAACGGGTTGAACAAAAAAGCTGCCCACTTTTAAGACGTCACTTTTTTTGTATTGATTTACATCAAATTGTCTTGCCAGCCAACAACAACACAACCATTTGACAGAACTCATATTTTTGCCCAAAGAAATTTCTCGGCCTAAAATTTGCAGCATGTGGAAATTTCTTAGTCTCTCGTGAGCTCCCTCTTCTGTGAAATACTTTGAAACTTTAGACGTACGGGAACAGGAATTCGCTAATTTTAGTAAAATTTCGTAGATTTTCGTAGTTCTAGTCAGTACGGGAACAGACCTAGGCTTGACGTATGTAATTGATTGACAGGGTGCCTTTCGTATAAATTATTTCATAAATCTCAAACAGATTTTCAAATTCAAATAAAACTCAAGCGATTTGTTTTTATTAAAATGTTCCGTAGATATTGCTATATTCGTGGACTAATTGACTTTCGTTACAATAGTGAACAATAAAATGAGTTTCGCAACATAATAAAACTTATAAGAATAAATAGACAAAATTACTCATAAAAACCATTAGCCGCCACAGTCTCACTTGTCACTCTGCTTAAGGTAGTTATCTGCAGCTTCGTCCCATATTTCATCGATTCGCTCGAAGTTCTCCGTCCACAATTCTTCGATTATCTTCCAGCCATCCTCCTGTGTCACGAGGACATACTCATTGCTTGGGTGCAGCGAATGGGTGTATGCTCCCATAGTCAGACTCTGAGCCAATCTTCCTGCCACGCAGTACTTAAGATACTTCTTTTCCTCTGGCTTAAGTGGCCTGACGGATTCATATCCAGCTAGGACTATGCCACCAACGAGAAGGCTTTTTGCCTGCAGGATCATGTAAGTAATCGCGACGCCAACTTCAAAAATAAGCGGCGAATAGCTAGTGTCCCCGAAATCAATGATTCCACTAACTTTGTAGTCATCAGAATCCGTTTTCTTCTCAACTAAGATATTCTGTTCATTGAAATCGCCATGGATGATCTGTTTTTCCAGATCATCGATATGTGGATTGACGTTAGTGTCAAACGAATCAATAATCTGTTCCACGATCGACTTACGATCATGATCGGTTAGGACGTAGAGGAATTCCTTCAGTTGAGAGATGGATTGGAGATTCCAAAGGGTCTTGTGGGTTTTGTAGGCTTCATGATTAAAGTCCTGTGGGAAAAAAAAAACTTATAACCCATATCTATAATTCCGATCTTCTTACCTTCAAAGCACGATCAATCTTCGCGATGTATTCTCCACTCTGGAAGAATAAAAAGTTCGTCTTTGGGACCTCGTGGAACATTTTCCCCGGAATGAATTCCAAAAGTCGTACAATGTATTCCACTCCATTGATGGTCTCCAGCGAAAAGTATTTAGCATAGACATTGGCTATCGGCTTTGGACACTTGATATCTTGCTTAGCTAAAAGAGTGGACAAGCTAAATCAAAAACTAATTACCAGTCAAATGAGTTTGGCCCACTTACATAAGTAGATCATCAATTCATTTTGGGCGGCAATAAAATCCGGCTTCTTCGAGTCATGTGCATTGAGGATTTTCAAAACATATCCATGCGGCCAAGTGCGAGTAATTAGCGGATTCTTAACATTCCTTAAAAAAAAAGTTCAAAAAGAAGATAGATACATCATGGGGATTAGAGAAATGATAAATTTTGTGTTGAGTGCATTTTAATTGTTTTTAATGAAACTGTTTACAATTGTGAATAAGATTAAAGTGTCGCCAATGGATAAACAGAACGCTGATAAGATAAAGCCGGTAAATTTGTGTTTGCGTTTGTTTTAGACATTGTTGTTGGTAAAAAATTTAAGTGTTTTGGTTCAATTTATATTAAGGTCAACTCTTATGGAAGGAGTTGAGGAGCATATCTGGGAAGATTCACAAAAAATACAATAAATCATGGTGTGCATACATGATATGTAGTCATTCCGATGAGCGTTTAAGTGAGTCTAGTGCACTGTACTTTCAGAATGCGAAAGCACACAATTGATATATTGCACCCACAATTAGCTTTCTCTCAGTTTCGTCCAATTTTCGTTGACTTTTAACTACATACGTAGAGAGCGGTTTTATTCGCTTCGAACATTCCGTTATAGAACGTTGAGGATGAAGACAACCCGATAGCTTAAGACTATTACGGCTATACGGAGATTGTAGCACGACGCCCGAAAATGTTTGTTCAAATATGACATTAATAATCCTAAAACAGCTAATTTTTACGAAAATTTACGAATTTTTTCGAAAAGCTGTTTGCGTATGGAGAATTTTCGTAGTTTTTCGCAAAAGAAAGCGCTCAGAAGAGAGTAAGAAATTTCCCCATGCTACGAATTTGAGTCAAAGAAATTTCTGTGGGTTGCTTTATGAAAGCTGTCAAGGCTGTCAAACCAGTGTATTTTCAACTTTTTCTTGTTCAACCCGTTCGTTTACTTTTTCGTAGTTTTAGCTCTCTCTGAGAGAATTTTACCCCCACTCTTCGAAATTAGATAATCTACTAATTTTAGTGCAAAAAGTACGCGAATGGACCTATTATGTAGCTATGTATTGGATACTTAATGTATGCAGTAGTGGTTTGTGGCAAAAGGTTCAGTTTCGTTAATCCCGCGAAAGAGAGAATATTTGACAGTCATCTGGAGAGAGTTCTAAAGGCGAAAGATTCAAAAATAGCTGAAAACTTAACAGTTGTTTCCATTCAATACGCCTTTTATAGGCTACTTTAGAGATTGACAATACTGAAGGGAACTTGACTTGAAATTAAGACAATAACCTCTATTTATTTTCGACAATCATAGCCCTGATTTTAAGGTTCAGGTTCATCAAGTACACATACTTATGTTCACTAATAAAAGAGCTGTAAAGGGTATTTAATGTACGAAAATGTTACAAAATGTTAGGCTAGGTTAGAGTGGTTGACAGCACCCAAACACAGATGAACACTAGGTCACTTAGGCCTAAAAAAGGCCCATTGTGGTACTACTGGATCTAAAAGGCAACACAAAACTACTACCAGTACGAAAGGACAAAATAAAGGAGGCTACAAACATATAGAGGCACTTAATAGGTGGTTAAGCTGATAAGTCAGGAAAACCAGCCGGAGTTTTTGATAAATTCTACAAGGTTTCTGAGGAGTAGACCCGTCAGCTCACCAAAGTCATCGAAGAAATAGGGCCCCAAGTGGAGATTTCTTCTTGACACGAGAGCAGGGCAGTTAGAGAGCAGATGAGGGATCGTCTCCTCCTCCTCCTCGTCCCTACTGCAACTACTGCAGAAATTATTTGAAGAGAGGCCTAAACGTCTGGCATGTAGGCCGATCATGTCCTGTGAGGAAAGCTTCAGAAATATCGTTTCATTTGAACTCTTCTGGTTAAGATTGGGCCAAAGTTCCCTAGGTAGTTGACTAGGTACTCAAACGTCTCTGATTGGTCGAGAGATTCAATTTTGACTGGAAAGTAAGGCATTTCTTTTTGAGGAAGTGGACTGGATTTGCACGTAAGACAATTCTCCCTATCTTTTAAGTCAATGTGCAAACTGTCAAAAATTCCTTTGCCTTACCTTTAGTTCGGAACGTGCCCAAACTCAATCCAAAATCGCTTAGCCAAAACATTCGCGATAGCTTAATGTAAAATTTTATTTAGACCACCACAATGAATTTAGACTGCCGCCGCACTCTAGCGCTTATTTGGTTCTTTTTGAACTATATATATATATATATATTCCAACATACCTAGAGAACTTTGAAAATAAATGCATAGAGCGCATAGAGTATTTTTCCACGTACAGAAAGGTTTTATGCCAATCCTTTGAATAAGAAGGGAGATTTTTGAGAAGTTTTCTCATGACAGTAGGATGACTCTTGGTTGTTTGTCAGACGGGTGCAAGAGCTGGAGCTGTGAAAAAAAACTTTTGATGGTATTTTTCTGGACTTGAACTTGGAACCGCATGATCACTTGTTCAAAGCACTAACTACTGAGCCACGGCACCATCCCACCTAGAGAGCATTCGTAAGGTTTTTATTCGAACTATGATTTGCTTCTATGAAGGATCTTTGGGAACACAGAGTACCTGCTTATAGTCTATTCCAAACACTCGGAATTAAAGGCATTCGTCTGTGGGACTAATCCAAAGTGAAAATGAATCAAACAACCTTTGTTTGCCATTTTACATAACGCATTCAGGGTCTGCCCCACCCGTTTCTAATTTATTTTTCTATTAATTTCACTCTTCCACCACTTGATTGCCATGAGTCCTTTCTTTTTGCATTCCGACTTTGAATTGAATTAGACCAATTAGCTAACCGCGAAATTGATCATCTACAACTATGACCTAAAATTTGTTTATACATTTTTATATGTCATCTATTTATTTTTAAAACTTTATTGACTCGTCGTCGTGGTTGCTTTCGACAACCTGAACCAACACCAAACCACTTAACGAAGACATCACGACATGAATTCAAATCGAAAGCCATTCCTACTCACAAACATCGCACGATAAAAAAAATAAATAAAAATAACAAAAAATTATAATTCTTGGGTCAATAATAAACACCCCACTAACCACGAATAAAATTCAGATCATGTGAGTGTCAATTATGGATATTCTGTACTATCAACAATGATTGGCACCGGCAATTAAGATTATCAGTTGATAGCTCCTCTCAGATAGGATCTCCCCTTATAATTATTTGCACTCACCTGTCTTCGGTGATAAAGTAATTCCTATCGTCGTAAGACAGCAACTCCTTAAAGTCTCCAATAGTGATGCCATACAACCTCTGGGCCAGGTTATAGACCTCCTCCGTTGTGACCTTAGGCTGGATATCTGAACCTGGTTTGAGGAGCTCTTCCTCACCCTCACCGTTACTATTAGTGTGCGTATCATCCTCTGGCACGGAGGTGATTTTTCCAGTCGTCAGAGGCTTGCCTCCGAGCTCGAACTTAGTGTTCAATGTATAGGACTTCTTTGAAAGCGAAGATAGTTCCATGGTGTATAGTATATGCTTCACGAATCAGTGTCTGTCTAGTGATATGGTATCGCTCTTGAGTCTGATCAGCAACTGTGCAGTCTGTTCGATAGCAATGCTCACAGTCGAGCTAAAGTGATAATGGCTCTACAGTTTGTTTTTCGTCGTTTTCCCTTTCGTTCTTAATTCTATTTTTGTGTAGTCTCTTTTGTCGTTTATTTACCTTAGCAATTTATGGTGGTATTATCCATCAATTTCAGCGATAAGATGCGAAGGAGGGGGCTAGATTAGAGACGCAGAGCGTTGAATGTTAATTAAACTAGTTTCTTTCTTTAAACAAACTCAAAATATTTGCTAAGGTTTCAGCATAGGTATTTTTGTCTTTTAGCAAGAAGCTAACTAATTGATGTTTAACTAAAATGTTTTGCTTGGTAGAGCTATAAATAAAAGTAGAATAAAATTTGAATAACAATAATTTTAGCAAGTGGGTTAGTACAGTGATTTACATCGAGCTTAAGGAGCGACATCTACTTGCCTAATTGACAGAAGCGATGAACTTGAATAGGCATATACTTGAGTGCGAATGAATTTTATTAACGCCGCCCACTCGACGACAACAAATCATGAGTTGAAGAGGCCCATTTAATGGGTTAATTCTAAGAATAGTTTAACTATTTGACGGATTACATTGTTTCGTTGAATGGTTCAGCTTAAAGTAGGCATATCACCAATGGGGTGGTCTAACTGCGTGGAAACTTTTACAGAATTTATCTAATAAATACTATGGAATCTTATGTTAGGTGTGTTGTGTAATAAAATGTGTGCTGTATGAGAGATCCCAGAGATAAAAGTAAGGGTGGGCCATCTAGTGGTTTCTTTTTAAATCATAGGTTATTTTGACACTGACAGCTGTTTCCCGCTCGAAATCTTGACAGAAAGTCAGTATCATATCCCCGCGCAACGAAATGACTGGTTTTACGATTGAACGACCTTGGGAAATATTGTAAACTTATTTCCAAAGTGATTGCTGTGTAGGCCTAAACAGTGCGTTTTTTGCAAAGAAGTTTTGCCCGAATTATGAACCCGCCTGCTGTACGCAAGTACGCCTTGCAGTTTGGTCCTTAGAGCAGCTTAAAAGATTTTGGACCAAAAATCATCTTTTCTGACCAGGCGCATTTTCATCTCGGAGCTGCGATTTGACCCCCTTGGAATTTTTGTGGGGAACAGTGGAAGACCGATCCGGAAACAATTCGATTCGATTCCATCATTTTAGGCTAATATCGTTGAAGCAAACCGTGTGCTACAGCCCGAAACCATCAACAAGGTCTTGGAAAATTGGAGTGTCAGAATGCACTACTACGAAGCCAGCCGAGGCAGTTACTTGAATGACGTTGTGTTCCATAATTAATGGGAATGTCAATATATTATGAACCAAATATGACAGCTGTCATCGTCCTCCTGTTTACTTTTAATGCATAGTGAAATTGCAGTGAGAGGTTATGTTGAAACGAACGCATTGTTACATAAGATTCTGTAAAAATTAGAAGAATTTTGTAAAACATTTTTGGGGTCCGAATCAAAAGGTATAGACTTTGAGGGCATGTGGTTTGTAAAAGAAGGTGAGGTTTAATCCCTAGGCGATCCCATTGAACTTATTGAGCAATAAGCTCATAGAATGCTCACCTCGGAAAGAACACCACCTGCTTACGTCCATAAAACCGTGTTTTGTTTGGACGAGTTTAGTACTTGTTGCCTGGAAATCTTATGCAAATTATATCATAAATTTGCCCACTGATATCGGCCCGTATAGCGGTTAGCCCGTGTCAGTGGACGCGTTCCGTACTCTAAGGATTTGAAGGTAAAAAAATTCTCCCTTCCCTTCAAGTCAATGTCCAAACTGTCAAAAATTGTTTTCCGTTTCGTTCCACCTCACAAAGTAGGCATAGAGTTCGGAACATGTTCAGAAAACTGCGAGTTGTTCAACGTTTTTATCGTTTACTCATCTTGCGTTATCTCTGACATTTAAATTTGAGGTAGAGATAAACGCTCGCTACTGTACTGTACTGTAAGCAATTTTCTATTAATAATGCGTAGACGGGTTGTAGTAGACACTACTTAAAATAACAACTTTATGTTTTTTTTTTTAATCGACAATTTTTTTCATTACATTTTTTCGTCTATTCCTTATCAGCTTTTGATAGCATTTGACACTCCTCCCGGTACAATGTACTCTAAAAAATAAATCCATAAATAAATATACTCACCCTTAAACTAGAAAATGTCACGTGTATTCTTTATTTGTAAAACTATAAAAAACGTGCCATGCTTACTAAAAATACACACGCCTAATCTTCTGATATCGATTTTTCCCGCACTAGTGTTCAGAAACGAAAACAATGCGACAAATTACGAAACAATTAAACGAACAAACAGACGTAAACTAATAAAAATAATAATGAATAACGATGTGAATACCGGGGATTCGCATCTCAATTCACACACATGATCCGACGACGAGTAGCACAGAGCGGCGACCTTCGAACAGAAATCACGTACGAATTCAACAGACAACAAAAATATACTTGCCCCTTTCCGTTGCCGCACACTGTAGTGCGTAATTATTTAAATTCATCCACGCTACTATTGAGAAGAATCCCAGATTTTGCATTTTGAATTTTAAATATCCCGCCATATACTGGGGTCCTTTTTATCCCACCACTTTCTTCCCGGCTAGGTGCTAAGAAATCCCGCTCCCATGAACCGATGTTGTCAGTTCTCAAGCGGTAAGCCGATTTTTATTTCCAATAAAACAGTCACCGAGCTCTATTTCTGCCAGGCGCACAGCGCCCATAGGCAGCTTGCCTTCTGTTTTCCCGCCAATGCGAAAGATGTTGGTTTATTTTTGTTCTTCAGTTTTACTGCCAATACAGTGGAGTCGAGCAAAAATGATGCAGCTGGGAAATTGTTTTTTCAATAAATCTTATAGCTAAATCAAAATCTATTATGAATTGATGGGACGCAGGAGAAATCAGTGAATTTTTAAATAAGAAGATTCGAAGACCATCGAAATCAAAGTTGTTCGATTCGGGATCATGACTTAAGCTAGAACGACTGAAATCTATATATTGTATAGATCAGTTCCCGAACTAACTGAAACTACGAAATCTACGAAATTTTACGAAAAATAGAAAAAAAGTTTTGTAGTTTTTTACAGAAGAAAGAGCTCACAAGAGTAAGAAATTTTCCCATACGGCGAATTTTAGTCCAAGAAATTTCTTTGGGCAAATTTATGAGTTCTGTCAAATCGTTGTGTTGTTGTTAGGTGGCCAAATAATTGGCCGTAAAACAGCACAAAAAAGAGTGACGTCTTTGACATTAGGCAGAAAGGTCTTAAGTCAAAATTGCATTGTGGGTTTTTTTTTATTGCTTTTACTTAATTCTTTTCTTTTTCGTTTGGTATTAATCCTTAAGTCTAGTACAACTGCTTCTTATCGTAATACTCTAGGCTTTAGGCAATAAGTCAGAAAAATACATAAGTATTTGGTTTGGTTAAGCTACTTTCAATTTGGCTTTACGAAAAAGCAATTTCTGACTAAAGGCCTTTTTAGCAAACGTCAAAGATTTAACTCCCACTCTTATAAACTTGAAAAGCTGTGAATTTCAGTAGAGAAAGTACGGCAACGAACCCAATGTTTTTTGTATAGTATACAGTACAATCTGACAAGAACATTTCTGCACGAAGAAAAGTTTCTTTATTTTAGGCACATCTTTTGAATGGTTTATTTAAATACTTTGAGTGGATCAAATAGGAACTCAGTAATCAGAATGAAATACTGTTTGATTGTCATCGAAGATATGGTGACTTCTTACGTCATTTCCGGGGAATGAGAAGGCGGATGAACTGGCCAGGGAAGAGTTACACATAGGCTCCTTGCAGGCACTTCTTTAGGCCAGCACACTGTTTAGCCGACTGTACTGGGATATAGACAGTGAGTCCTAGGAGGCTAACAAACGAAGAGACGAATAAGAAATAGAATCAATTCGTCACCTACTGTGTTACTGTCCAGCATTGGCCGTGAAATGGAAAGATACTATAGGGAGTTAGCTCCTTCCGGAGCTGGATGATCTTGGAAATATAGAGCTTAGCAAACTCCTGAGATTCATACAAATATATGGATGGTTTAGCTGAGCGGCCTAACGGATTTAGGTTCCCATCACTCCTTGGGCACAATGGACTCATAGTGATCTAAGAAAGCCGTTGACACTTGCTGTTAACAAGGGAATTTATAGTCAAGCAAAAGGAGGTAAAATTAATCGTATAAACCAAATCAAGTTAAATCCCTTTGCATATTTACATGAACAACATCAAGTACAAGAAAATAATTCCTATTGCAAAAGAAAACATTTAACGCCAGTGTATAACCAAAAAGAGCGGGAACTTTTTTTGTGTCTCACTTTTTTCTTCATCATATTCCCCCATTCCTACACAATCCCATAAGTATCCGGCTTTTATTATCTCCCCCTGTTCACATTAATCGGTACAATAGTACTCGTCCAACAATACGAAAAGTGAGTGCGAGATTTCTTTTTATGCTTGCTCTTTCTCTCGACATTCGAAAACCCAATTTCATAAGAGAAATTCCATGCATTACCGAAATGTTTGAAATCCCAATTCCATACTTTTAGGCACGTCAGCGAAATTTTCTACCAGGCACCCAGCCGCAGCAGCAACGCGCTCCGTTCGTTGTTGCCTTCCATTTGAGGGGTTCATCGAACACTCTTTGGATTGGCGCCTTTCCCACAGACATTTACTCTTCAAAAGTGGTCGCACTCTTTAGTCAAAGTTGAAAGAGCACACCCTACTGGGAGCTCTGCGAGCCGCATATTTCGGAATCAGAATTCAAAATGTTTTTGATGATTCCTATTGGACGATGATGATGATGATGACGATTGGATCGAATTCAATTGGGCGGGTACGGTACGGTACTTTGCCCAACGATTCACGATGGATTAGTTGAATTCGGTCGCTTTGTATTGGACGGGGAAGAGTTCGCCGCGCTGTTCGTCATTTGTCAGCGCCAGTGCATACATACATTTCCATTTGTGTGGGTTTATGATGTCTAAAAATACAACAACAATAGCGAATGACCACGAGAGCGAACTGGGTTGGCTGCAACAACAGCCGCGCGCATTGACACATCCATCGTTGTCCGTCGTATTCCATCCAACTGATATTTTAACTCTATTTTCACCAGGCGCACATCAACAGCAAGTAGGCGAAGGCATTCTGACGTCTACACCTTATGAGTGAGTTTCTTTGAATTTCTTTCGTTGGATGACGTAAGCATAGAGGGGAATTGTGTAGAGTTGCCATGGTATTCGTATACAAATCAATAAAAAATTTGTTTGTGAATAAATTGTAATATACTTTTGGTTTTAATTTAAATAGGAGTAGAGTATTTATTTATTTACTTCATGGCGTTGCAGTGTATTTTAGAATTCTTCATAGGATTGTAGTATATATCCTTTTTTTAACGAAGGGAATGAGGAAATTTCTATTTCAATTTTGGTGTATATACTTTCAGTAGTTTTTTTTCTTGCTTTTCGGTGTTCTGTAGAATTTGGGACTTAACATTTATGAGCCTAATCTGTGTTAGGAAAGATATAACTGTGTTGCATTGTAAGCTGTGCTGCCGTCTCCATTCCTCATAAGGGACTACTCATCTTTGTTCGAAAAAAGTTCAATCTACTGTTTGCCGTTGCTAGAAAAAAATCTGGGCTCTCATCACGTATGACAACAATCGTCTGACGATATCGTTTTGTCGATAGTTTTGCTTTTTCTAACATTAAATATCACTATCGTTTGGGCGATATCGTTTTGACGATTAAACTTTTGCTTCACGTAACCCCAGAGACTCTCAAACACTATCGTCAAGACGACATCGTTAGCGCGATAGGTAAATCGGTATCGTCTTAAAATTGAATTTGTTGTGTCAATTTCAATTTTCTCTATCGCTCTCAAACTTTTCACAAAGTAAACGATTGACGAAACTATAGTGATGGAGTTGTATGAAGCAAATTACAGAAGAGTTCTTTTCTGATGAGAGCCCTGTTTTCCTCTCTTTATTTTCGAGTTCAACTTTTGGTGGTGTCTGTTGCATTCAGTTTAAATAATATTTAACATGTCCAGTTGAAACCCTGATAGCTAGTGCAGCAGTTAAGTTAAATAGTTATCTACTGGTATTCTACTATGGCCCTGCACCCAAAAAGTGGAAGAGTCCTGCCTTTTGTGGTCGACTACCACCCTCCCAGCACAGCAAATCCTATATATGGATGTAGGTTTCAGAGTTTCCTTTGCACCGACAAGTAGTTATGGAAGAGTATGGTTGGTGCTTTCGGAGGAAATTCTTGTTCGTTTGGAATAGATAAGTATTCGGTACTCAATCACTGATATTGTATTCATGCGAATGTCTGTAGTAGCAGCCGCTATGTACATTACATACATATGTACACCTGGAGGTAGATTGTACTTCTCAGGAGTGTAGGTCCTCATAATATCTACAAATATCAGATTCAGATATTCCTAATCTACTGGCCTTGACAGAGAGGATCCCAATTATAGTTCTAACTTCTGATCTCCCTGGCTTGATGAATTCAACTGATCTTTTGTGGTTGATCTTTGGCCACATAGCTCTGGGTACACTATGACCATCTATCAAATATTAGTCCATCTGCGGTTGGCGTTGTGTACAGTTGTGATATTTCACAGCGGTGCCTTGATGCTGCTGGTGACGTTCCCCGATGGGAGTCCCGCAGACTTTTTGGCTAGTCTATCGGCACATTCGTTACACACAATATCACAGTGTCCAGGTACCCAGCATCAGATGTTACCGGATTCAGCCTGATTGTCAATGAAGATGGCGATATCCTTACCGGATGATGATCTCATCTCAAGTAGTTCCGCAGCTTTGAGCACAGAAAGAACGTCCTATCAACCGCAGGTAATCACTACTGAGCCCATTAGACCCGTGCCAGCAAAAATTCTGATGGTTCTACTAATTTCATTAAAATTAAACTCTCCTCTATTAATCTCAATAAAAATTTTTTGTTTGTTTTAAGAGATAGTCATGTACTTTGTATATAACAATTTCCTCTTCATGTCAGTCTCTCCTGTTGAATGACGAAACATGCCTTAAAAGTTTCTTCATCCAAGAATGATTAAGAGTATGAGTTCAACCGGTTTCTACCATGTGAACAACCTCTAACCTCTAATAACTAAGACCTGGGCGCCAAATTATGCAATTCTGAAACAATTTATCTAAACATTCACCTTGACCGATATTTCTACTAAACAGCGAGTTATCAATCTGATAAGGCAAACTGTCAGCAAATTTGTTGCAAATTTTATCTAGTGCACAATAAATATCTACTCATCTGCTGATTACGGTTTGTTTTGAATTATTTCATAATAAGGACATGCGCCTTACAAAACTCACCCCAAAAATTGAGTGGGGTGATTCTAGTTCTATACAATTTAGTAAGGACAATCATGTTTAGTCGGCCGAGTGTTGTGAGTAAAAAAAGCCGGTTCTACAAACGCGTGTTTTGTGAAGAAGTGTATCTATAGTTCTTAAAATTCAAATAAAGTGACGGGAAAAATGTTTGAAATGACGCATTATTCTGTGTAACATGGTTTAACAAACAAACAAGAGGAAATATGTATGATTTCTTTTCAATGGTGATTAATACCGGCAACCATGTGGTGCTGCTACATATTGGAATGAATGCCAAACAGTGTATTGTGATAAACACGCATGTACCAGTGGAAGGTATAGCTTTTGAATTCGAGTTTGTTTTGTCTCTTATGAATGAAATAAAAAGGGTTGCCATCTGATTATGTAATGAATAGATTTATGTATGTTTTGTGGTGAAGATAGATTGTATTATAAAAGAGTTAAAAGCTGAGAGAATTTGCAATAAAGGCAAATAACACTCTTACTGTGAATAGTATTGGCTATGAATTAGGGAATCCACTGCTTCACTTCTTGCAAACGTCTGACACACATAAGGAGGCTTTTCAAACACCCTTCGTCCTTGGGATATGACATAACATTGTAGATCTGTATCATTCGTATGAAACTATATGACCTTGCAGATGCTAGGTCTTGATCTCGACATGGCTCATCGCCGCATTTCAAAGAGCAACGGTGGGTCTGGTTGACATATATTTTCTTAACAAGTAAAAATAATGCCTGCCACACATTTGTCAATTCTGAACATATTTCGGAGTGTTGAATGTAGAATATATCATTATGAGAAGCATACGGGTTTGCTGAACTTTAATGTTAAGAATCCAAAGGAAGCGAACAGCATCAACCAAAAAGTGAATAGGTGTTATTCGAATCATATTCCTAAAAGGTTTAGAAATTACATACCAGCAACTCAACTCTTATAGCTTAGCTGAAGTTCGGGGATTCCTGTATCGGGCAATTTTTTTCCGATTGGACACGGCCCATTTTCTTGAGATGATAATTGAGAGAGCAATCACGAGTTAGGATATCAGTGATTTGTTTGACTTTGTATTTTCTCATAGAAAGGATGTTCTTAATTCTCTTTTTTGAGAAGTTAATGTATTGTTTGGCATGTTTTAAGCCAGTTTGAGAGTTCCAGTGGAAGAGCGTTTCTTGACGATCCCATCTACTGAGCTCTATCCTTATTTGGTTAGTTTTTAAGCCACCAAAAGGACTAGGACCAATGAATGGAGCCTGAGCACCTTCTCTGGCAAGCTCATCAGCGGCTTCGTTTGCAGGGATGGGTGCAGGGACCCAAATTGGAGTAACTTTATTGTGTGCAGCAAACTGCAAGAGAAGTTGGAGACGGTTCCAGACTAGCTTTGACTCAAATTTAAAAGATCTGTTAGCCTTGAGAGCTGTCTGCCTGCCTGTCTATCTGAAAATATGCATTCTCTGGCACAGACCTCGACAGCAAGGACCTCTGCCTGAAAGATTGTGTTTGCTTGTCCTGGATGAATAGATAATTTGTAGTTTGGACCAGAGATTCCAGCTCCAGAGCCACTCGACATCTTCGATAGGTCAGTATATCAATCTGATGAGGACGATATTTGTGGGATCTGTTTTTTATCCCAGGAGCTCTTGGGATAGCGATCTCAAAGGGGTAATGGAGATAGATTCTCTTAGGCATGAAGTCTGAGAGGCACACTGCTCGATTGGATAGCAGAGGAATGCTTTCAATGATTTCCATCTGTCCAACTAAGTTAGGGGAGAAATTGTTACATAGCTGTTGAAGCTTTAGGGCACTAGCAGCTGCAGTCTTCATAATAGTTATGTGGACGGGTGAAAGGTCTAAGAGAGCCTCAAACGCATCTGTCAGGCAGGAGCGCATTGCATCCGTTCCTACACAAGCTAAACGTTTTCTTCTTTGGAAGGGAGACCGTATGACCATTTAATTGGCCATACTACCGTAAGTCCAGGTAAGTCCAGTGGATTATTTTTCGTTCGGGCAATTTAGTAAGATCACTGAGTTAAAATCGGCTTTATCAAAAAACCTCTTCCGTCCAAAAATGTTTGCATTTGAAGGAACTTGGTTCGTTAAGCGCTAATATCTAGTGAAGAATGTTATAGATATCTATAAAATAAGTAATAGATTTACAAGATTGATGGACTACTTTTGAAACAAAATCTCGATAAATATTGCAAATAATAATATGGCAACCCTTTTTTATCGCACAAGAGCAAGCACAATAGAGTAGGTATCCGATTCCACAAAAAGCTTGCAACCCATACGTCATCGCTACACACACGTGTCATATACAGTACAGTAGTTTGGCGTGTTAAATGGATTCACTGGAAGCGATTTACGTTTTTATGTTAGCAAAAAGCTTCAAAGCTGCCGCGCCGCTATTGCAAAGTGAAGTTTTTTAAAATGTTTTCAGTTCTATAAAAACAACCGTTCAAAACAGAGAAGTTTTCGCGACTATTGAGTCTGATATTTTGTATTTTGAAATTTGTATTGCATTTTTACCATGACGATATTAAAAGTGTCAATGTTTTGCAACAACTCCGAGTTATTAAACAAGTTTTTCGTACCAAAGTAGACGCAGCTGACTAATTTGATTGATTGGCATTTTGGCATTTTAAACGTGGCGCGACGACGTATTTTTACTCATCGCGATCGCAATTTAGGTACGAAGAAAATATTATTTTTACAATTAAAAAACGTTAGTGTCATCGTTTGGTGTTCTTTGATTAAAAACGACAATTAGTCGGGGGTGTTTAATCGCAAAGTGGTAGTGAGGTTTTGTGTGAAACAATGTCTCAGCATGGAGATAACAGTGTCGAGGCAGTTCCTCTGTCGGTTTCTGATCGAAACGGAATAGTGAGGAAGGAATCCCTCGGCGAAGGTGGTGATAAAATTGTACTCAAACGGAAGTTGACCCTGATTAATGGAGTTGCCATCATTGTTGGAACGATTATTGGTTCTGGGATTTTTATTTCACCCACCGGTGTATTCTTCTATACAGAGTGAGTATTTTCTCTTTTCTGTTTATGGCGCGGGGGGTCATTGAAAAGTGTCTGTGGCAGTAGCAGTAGGGATTAAGTTACTGTAAAATAAAGTGTGCTCCTACCTACTTACTCATATTTGTAATTCAGTTGAAAAGATGAAAGGTGATACTATAGATACATTCATGTGAAGGGAGCAATCACCTTAATGACTCTAAGTGCAGTCTAAAGCCACATTGTTTGCATTTATTTTTTGAATAAGTAGGTAGACACCTACCTGTGGCAGTAAAATGAGATCAAAACTATGAACTCATGTGGGATTAAATTTATTTTTTTTTTACTTGCATGCATAAGTATATAATGGTAATGAGTTTGTTTGCAAGTAAATCACAAATTCGATCTGGTATATTAAATGGAGATTTGTTTTTAGAGACAAAGGTAATAGATGTGGACCATGCCGAAAGATTCTGAACTACAGATGCATTTAAGTGTATAGGGTTATTATTTACGTAAAGGGTGTTGATATTACGACGCCTCGAACACGGAAAGGTAACATTCGTTGTCTGTGGAGAGTATCGCTCTTCTAAGAGGACTCTCAAACTTTGGTCAGATAATCGATGTTTACAGAGAATTTTGGGGAAAGACTTCGAGGTGGACCATCACAAAGTGCAAAGGTTTTATCATCTAACGCAGACTGACAATCGTAATGTTAATTACAGCCAAGCTCTACTAAACCTCGATCATAGAGGAACTAAATTAGACAGTCAACTTTGGGTCGTTTGACAGATTCGCCCACCCCCCCCCCATCCCCCCAATCTAAAAACCGTCAGAATCGGTCATTCCGACGTTTAATACGAGCTCACTCCTACAAGTAATGATTTTGACATCTATGGGCGCAGCCATTTTGCACACACAAATTGTTGTTGTTAAAGGAATGACAACCTCCAAACAAAAAAAAAAAAAAATTCAAAGGTAATGAAAGAGACAACTCGACAAATTTATAGTTAAATTCTGGTCACACGCTACTTCACATTTATTTACAAACAGGGGAATTTAGGCTCCGCTTGTTTTCGGTAACGAGGCGGAAGGGGAATTTCGAGTTGATTGTCTAATTTAGGTAGTCTAGGACCTCGATGGGGTCATTCCACGGAGGATCGACCGACGTTCTGAACGACCCCCCTCCGATTTGGCTGAAAATTAGTACAAATACTCATTGGAGTTATACAAGTCATAAGGCAAAAAAGTTTTGCAGAATTCGATATAGTTTGCGTGTAACGGAACTTTAAAAATTGGCAAAAAATCGAATTCTAAGCGTTCTTCTATATTTCAAAATATCATAACTTTGGTTCTGCTTATCAGAATTTGATAAAATATACCTTGTTGAATTCAGAAAAGGGTGAACTTTCAAAGAAAGTCTCACGCTCACGTCATCAAGTGAGTACAAATAGTCAAAGTCTAACTTCTTAAATACTGAAAATGGGAAATGTGTAGTTACAAACACTAGTCATTGAAGGAAAAAAAGAAAAACAAGCCCAGTGACGTTTTTTTTTTTTTTTTAAAAAAACTGCTATGTATGTATGTGTACGCGGGTTATATGTGATGATTGTAAAAGGAGTAACGTACTAAACATTAGTTTTTTTGACTTAGCCGGCTATAAAAAATTATTTTGGCCGAACCCATAGAGATCCCAACTTGAAATTTGGAATGGAGATAGAGGACGAATGACTCTATAATATATAAAAAAATAAAAAAAATAAAAATACAATTTTTTGAGTTATTCAAGGATATATGTAAAAAGGATATTCTGGAACATCCTTCGTCCTTGAAAACAAATTACTCTATTTCTTTGAAAGTTCACCTTTTTTTGAATTCAACAAGGTATATTTTATCAAATTCTGATAAGCAGAACCAAAGTTATGATATTTTGAAATATAGAAGAACGCTTAGAATTCGATTTTTTGCCAATTTTTGAAGTTCCGTTACACGCAAACTATATCGAATTCTGCAAAACTTTTTTGCCTTATGACTTGTACCACTCCAATGAGTATTTGTACTAATTTTTAGCCAAATCGGAGGGGGGTCGTTCAGAGCTCTCCATATAGCCTCGGCGATTTATCGTGGAATGACGCGATGGTGATGAGGACGATATTCTATTATAAATCATCATGCGTAAAGTGGCGCCACCTACATATGTATGTGAATTCGTGAACAAGATAAATTGTCGATTTTGCTGTACTAAAACCTAAGTCTAATGCACTAAAGTTCCATTCACAAATCAGCGACCTGTGAGTACAAATGAGTGAATATCACAAATTTTGACATTTCATTCACAGCAACGTTTTTTATGTTGTCACTGGAATCTGCGAATTGCAGTTGGCATTCACAAAAAAACGAGAGAATTTGTGAGTTTAAACCCTTGCGAATGTTTCAGTCGTGCGAATGGTTTTGCAACTTGCGTTTCACTGATTAGGCTACAATTTTTCGAGGACGCCGTCGGCCACACCCTATCTGTGTCTAGTGAGCTTACATATATAATTATGATCAACGACTTCTTGCTGGCGGAGTGATAGGGAAAATTTTGCAGCAAGCGTTTCACGGCCACTTAATTCCTCTTTCTGGCAATTTGCACTTTAAAAAATCCTTTGTTTGACTCTTTGCCTTAATATTAACACATTCAGTAGCATTGTAGTCATTTTAAAAATACATTTTAACTTCTATTAACACATTCTTAGTTTTGAATGCTATTTAAATAATAATTCCATGATATGTGAAGCGTAAAACATATGTATGCATACTGTAAAAGTACCGTACTTATGAAACATTACCGGAGATCACTACCCTATCTACTACTATCAATAAATAAAATATTGTTTGGGATCAAAAATTGTTTTGTGATCAGTGATTTAAATTTATCCTTTGAGCTGTAGTAACGCAAGCCGGGTATAAGCTAATATATACAGAGATATCTGAAATTCGGAACCGATTTGCTACATGAACTTGCTGACAACTTTCTTTCCTTCCTCAGTTTAGCGCCGTTTTGATCGTTATCATAGGGATCTACTAACCGTCCCACTTTACTCCATCCCTACTTGTCCGTATATGGAACTCGCCAATTTGAGTTCAAAATGTATCTGTAGGCCTTCCAGTTTAGAATTACTTCATCATTGAGGCCAATTTTTAGGTTGAAGTGCACCTAATCCATGTAAAAAGCCACTCGTTTCCGTCCGCACATCCAAACCTTTAACTTCGCTTGATTTTCTCCTTTTTGATGTCGCGGTAAAGCAGTTCTACTGTTCGTACATTTTTATCAAAACGCTAAAAAAAAGAGCACCAATTTACCTATGTAGCTAGTTTATTGACGCTGAGATAGTATGAGTTTGTTTGTACATAAAAAACTCATGAAACATGCTGGGAAAATGCAATAAACCGATAAATAATAAACAATTCAACATAAACAATAGATTTTTTTTTCCTTTTTTATTTTACTAAATTCTCTGTGGCAGAGTAAAAACATGATATGAGTTGTTGACGTTTATATACTAAGTATCTTTGCGAACATAAACCGCGCCATTCAGATTCGAGCAATTTTTGTTCCTTAAATCAAAATTTTGCTCCTGCACCCATTCTTCTGAATATTTTTGTTGACTCAGACTTGGGTTGGGCTCTTAAGGGAACTTTGGTTGTTCTGTTGCAGAAAATTTCGATTACAGAGACTATTGCCCCCTAGTAGAATTCATTCGTATCTACCAACACTCAGCTATAGTTGTCAGCAACTTATGTATGTACGAGGCTAGTGTGGTATGAGTTCATTTATTTATTTATTTGGTATTTCGACGAGTCATTTACGTATGTCACACAAAATGTCATATTTTTTCGTAAGGGCAGCAGCCCTATACTGGAAACTGTCGGATCTGAAATTCGCATAAGCCCCACCAATCAGTCAGTTACATATGTACATATGTACATATTTTTTTTTTTTTTAATTTCCAAGTCTAACTGACAAGTGCTGTCATCAGATTAGGACCGGTCAGCAAGAAGTCATTGATCGTGGATCTGTAGAGCGGTAATGGTGTTTCCCCAAAATTAGATGAAAAGACCATCTTTTGAGGGCTCAATTGTGTGGCCCATCATGTTGTTAATGTTTGGGCGACAGATTGGACAGTTTTTATTTCAAAAACCAAATGCAGTCAAATGCTTCACGTTCTTGAATAGTAGATTCAGAGTCTATTATCATATGTTCATTCATATTACTTTTAAAAAAATTTTAAAAGTCGATATGACATAAGCTCCATTTGTAAAATTAAATTGTCAAAAATACCCTCCTATTCAAGGTATGGGATGCGGGTAGATTGCAAGGGCTAAGGCTAGCAATTAGTTGGTGTAATGGAATTTGAAACTCAGGTGGTATAGGGTTTTGACATTTACAATTTGTAGATTGAGAGAACCTTTTTGAATTCGGTTTCAATTCACAGTAGTTTTTTTCTCGTTGATATTGGAATACACACCAAATAAAATTCTGGAGTTTGTACGTCTCTACATAAAATTTATCTTGACAAAAGTATCAACAATTCTTTATTCTTTTTTAAAACAAAAAACAAGAGTATAAACTTGTATTTTCCAGTGAGTATAAAATCTAGTATTTAATGAGCTCTATAAATTTATTTGTTAAAACTAGTTTTTACGCAGGTCGTAGGGAAATTGATTAGTACATCCACTTAAAAGTTAGTAAATAATCTTTTATTCTGCAATAAAAAAATGAAAGTTTCCACTTTTTATTCAATAAGTACCTTGTATCAATTAAAAGTAATAGTAACATGCAAATGACCCTGGCAGCTAATAATTTTTTTTTGCATTTATCTAGTTTAAAATAAATAAATCTAAGTTTCAATGTTTTATTCATTTTGATATTCCTTATTCACCCCTCTCAATAGGTCTGTTGGAACGTCATTAGTCATATGGGCACTGTGCGGAATACTGTCGACAATAGGTGCACTCTGTTACGCTGAACTGGGCACCAGCATAACCAGGTCTGGTGGTGATTATGCCTATCTGCTGGTTGCATTTGGTCCGCTGGTTGGATTCTTGCGACTATGGATTGCGCTGCTGATCATTCGACCAACAACACAGGTGAGTATCTATACTCATATCGCGCTGGTTGATCTTTTTTATGTCGTGCATCGTGGGGTGCACGATTTTGTTTATAGAGTGAGCTTTTTAATATTGTCATTGACATTAATCTTCGTAAAATAAAAAAGTCCCTAAAATATAAATATTTACTTCGAAAATGGTAATAAGGAAACTTGATGCATTTGTAAAATTAAATGAAAGGCTAGACGGCTATTTAAAGTTTTGTGAAGCCTTTTTATTGAGTCATAAAAGAACGCTGTATGGAGAATATTAAATTAAAGTTTAAAGATAATTAGTGGGAACCAGAAGGAGATACTGTTTTTGTGCAAGAACATACATATCTATATGACTGATGATAATGCCTGTATGTCAGTGTCTTGATTCTGTTTTATTCTTTCATCATATCGAAGATAATCTTTTTGTTTTTGCTGTCTTATGCAAGAGCGATATCATTCATTGGGTGCGTTGGTGTAGTTAAATTGAAATTAATAAACTTATCTTTTTTTGGGTATTTTATTTAGCTTGATCCAGTTCTTACTGGAAAGCTGTACAAAGCAGGGATATCTATTTGTTAGTGCTCGTATTTGGGTTGCAGATATGTTTATACATTTGTAAAATACCACATAGTTATGCTTCTAGCTATGATTATGCCCTAGCTTACACCAACTTGACACTATGAATTCGTAGTATATGAAACTCATGAGATAATTATGACAAAAGTGCCATTGGGTTGGTCACACTCTCCACAGAGGTGAGAGCTTCATAGCTAAACACGCGGTGCAATGGAAGTCGCAATGCAATGGATGGTAGCATACGCAGTGGTCCTTAGAGTACACGGCGCGGAACAGTTGAAAAGTAAGCATGGCAATATGAAACAAGTTGGGAAAATACATTGCCAGAAAACCATACAAATTCAGACACAAAATTGACTGTTTCTTCTACACATTTTGTGGAAAAACGTTCCTAAAAGGGTTTCCAATACGGATTTCCGAACTTTGACAGGTAATAGCGGCAATGTTGTTGGAGCTACATCTGTCAAATTTGCTGTCATTTATTCAGCTTGTCTTGGCAAATAAACATGGAGAGTTACATTGATCAACAACATGCGCAAGTTATTTAATTGTTTTATGAAAGTGGGACTTCTGTTCGAGAGACCGAGGAGCTCAATGTTAATGACCATAGACAACGCCGTTTGCTCGCTGACTGAGCTCTTGAAAAGTTGGAAGTTAACCACAATTTTGGTCGATAAATCATATTCAGCGAGGCCCATTTCTGGATGAATAGGTACGTCAACAAGCCATTTTCTCGAATTTGGGAAAATTACAATCCACACGTGATCCACCAAAACTGGAAGCATCATCGGTCCATACTTTTTTGAGAATCGACGTTGGCTAGGCCGTCACTGTCAACGGCAAGCGCTATCGGTCGATGACAACCAATTTCTTTTGGCGCCAATTTGATGATATGTATACCGACGGCAAGTGGTTGCAAAAGAACAGCGCTACGTGCTACACAGCCCGTGATACAACATTTTTCCAAGCCATTAGAGCATTTTAGGGCCAAAGTTACTACCACTCAATTAATCCCTGAGTGTCGGTCTATACGGGATAGTCAGGAAGCTAATAAGTCCCTGGCTTATAGCACCATGAGAATATGCGCTTAGAGACTGTCCATTCCCTACAACTACGAGCTGTCAACAGTCAAACAGTCAAAGTACTAGAACTTAACAGTATTTTGACAAAGAGTATTCCAGCGGCGAATGGACAACAAAGCTCCGGCCCGTAGAGGGGTTCCTCGTCGCAGGTGGCGCGGGGGTTATTGGTTGAGGCCCCGAACAGTATTCGTAATAGCGCCACAAGAAGAAGATATAAAAGCAGACTGTCAAAACCCTAAGACGAGTTTGGCAAGAAGCAGAAGCTTGACATCTAGTGTCAGAGAAGGTTAGGAAAATTGTAGTAGATTTGTTGTTTAAATAATAGCTTTTGCTTTAATTCAACTTTTTTTTTTTTTTTTTTTAATAAAAAGGTTCTACTCTCTGTTCTTTGACTTATTTAAATTACCGAGAAAATGTTTTGCTCCCAGTTGATATTTAAATGATGTTATACTCCATTCATAATCGGATACATAAAAATAAAATCTATGAAACCTTTATACTACGATTTGTAACTTTCTAAAATAGGCCCCAGTATGTTATCAAGAGCGCATCGCTTAGAACTTGGTACTGATGCATCATTCTGCGCCCACAATTTACCCCCCCAGATATTGAAATAAAATAAAAAAATTACCCCTAATTAACTAAACAATAATATGAAATACTGCTTCCAGAAAACGTCTAAATATCGCATTAAAATTTTTATTTCTAGACAATTGTGGCCCTGACATTCGCTCAGTACGCAGCGAAACCATTTTTTGAAGACTGCTCACCGCCTGAATCGGCGGTGAAACTTTTAGCCGCCATCTGCTTATGTAAGTTAATTATGCAATAAAATTTATAAAAAGATTCATTATTAACAAAGCCCCGTGTGAAAACGTAAAAATACTTCAGAATCAGTGATCTAGAACAGAGCTAATCGCGTTCGTATACAATGTGCACCACTGCATCGGGGTACAGGCGTGCCACTGTTCCGATCACCGATTTTGTTATACTCAAATGTTTACACTGCAATTGTTTATTTATTTATTTGATATTTAACTTATTAGGTTTCCTAACGGCGATAAACTGCCTATCTGTCAAGTGGTCAATGAAGATCCAAGATGTTTTCACCGCCGGCAAGTTGATCGCGCTAGTTCTGATCATTCTCGCTGGAGTCTATTCCATGGCAATGGGAAAGATGGAGAATTTCGATAACCTGTGGGATGGACAGTATGGTGCGGCGAATATTGGATTCGCTTTTTACTCGGGACTGTTTGCTTTTGGCGGTTGGAATTACTTGAACTTTGTCACAGAGGAGTTACAAGATCCGTACAAGTAAGTACATTTGTGGAGTGTAGATCTGTTTGTATTGATTGAGCTGGACTCTCCTGCCTAAGGTGATTTAGTTTGACTCACTGTTTTAAAGAAAGATATTCATAGTCACTGTATACGCAAGGATTGCTACGTGCTACGTCTTCGATTGTCAAGCACATAATATTCAATGATGCGGACCTATTTTAATTTTCAGTATTAAATAGTCAGGAAAGCAATTCATAACTTGTTGCTATCACCGTTTCACTTCATTAAAACCCTTAGATACTTTTGATAATTAAATACAAAAGAACCTAAACGATATCTACACACAGTTGGATAAATTGTATTACCATCGTCCAGTAGTTAACCTGCTTTGTAGGACATTAATCAAATTGAAGCAGCACACACATCCTTTATTCTGTACTCCTACACTCCTATTAGTCCCTAAATCAAACACAACCAACCACCACTAGTTGCTTCAACAGAAGAGGAACTCATTAAGTGCAAACAAGTCCTGGCAGCTTACGTCAATAGCTTCTGCCTTTCTGCTTTTCGCAAAATAAAACAGACATTCAACAGATGAAGGAGATAAAAGTTTTGTGTATTCACCGCCGCCGCCGCCGCCATGATTTATAAGACAAAACCGTGCGTCGTCGTTTGCAATTCATGGACTCCCATCCATGCTAGACATTCGTTCAACTCCTGCCACTGTGTGGGCTGGGTTTTGTGTGGGTGTTCTGCTCACTGGTGATTTCCTTAAGTGGTTTCGTTTGTTTGCAATCGGGAGTGCTATTGATTCCGGTCTTTCATTTTTATTATCTCATTGTATTTGAATTGTATTTTATTTTTTTTTTCTTTTCAGAAACTTACCACGTGCTATCTGGATAGCTATGCCACTTGTAACTGGCATCTATGTCCTTGTCAACTTGGCCTACTTTGCTGTTGTTTCCAAGGCTGAAATGTTAAGTTCGTTTGCAGTTGCAGTAACTTTTGGAAATCACGTATTTGGACCGTTAGCGTTTATGGTGCCTATTTTTGTTGCGTTGAGCACTTTTGGTGGAGTCAATGGAGTGTTATTCACTTCGGCAAGGTTGTTTGCAACAGGAGCACAGGAAGGACACTTGCCAAAGTTTTTCTCACTTTTCCATTGCAAGCAACAGACACCGATTCCGTCTTTAATCTTTTCGGTGAGTATCTTTATCCTCCGTTTTCTTAATATAAATATTTAAGGAGAATAAGGCTGCATACATAATGTAGATGACACTGACATAAGATGCATAGATTCAAGCACCCAGACAAGATTTCTGTGAAGTTTTGATGCATACTTTTATGCGTAGCCTATTTTTAGGAATGGATCAGTTTAAAGTTAAAAAACTCAACGAAACGCTAAGTGTCATTCGTTGCGATATAAATGGATGCGTTCCGTACTCTAGGGACAGGGTTGATTCCTAGCCTACCATATGGTAGGCTTTACCTCAAAAAGTAGGCCTAGAGTTCGGAACGCGCCCATTGTCTTTTCCACAGTCTCTAAAAGTTTGAATTGAAAAGAGTTGTATGCCTGAAAGTATGCATTAAAATGGAATTTCAATGTGTCAAACTGACTTACTTAACTCGGTTGAAAAGATGTAAAAGTATATCCGAAGTAAAGACCTACATTATTTGGTGTGATTCTATGGTTCCAATGTTCTTCCTTAAATTCTTCCACCCAGAGGAAGTATAGAGCGCCAATTACCCTCATATCCAAAAGACCTGGATTCCTCTTTAACTTTTCTTTGACACGTTTGCTTAGAGCGTCTTTCCACTCTTTGAATGAGCAGATTCCACTGCATTGCATAACGTTCTTGGCCTTGTCTTTTCTCAAGTTGTTCATTGGAGATAAGAGATAGGATAGGGTTATATTTTTAAGATAATTCTTAAGGGTTCAACCCACAGAACCTGTTGATCCATTGTTCTTTTGAACTTTGACATTTAAGTTGGAATCCTTCACATCAATCAGCTGATTGTCAATAGCGATGACAGTTTCTCTAAATTTTCTCTTTGTTTCTACCAATCAAAATGCGTATACTCTCAATTTTCTTATGCGTGAACTATTTACAATACGTCAATGTGTGAGCTTAAAAGTATGAATGTATAAACTGTCAACGGGTCGACGGATAGAAAAAGTAGAAAATAAACCTACTTTATCCACCGAAGTTTATCCATCCATTCTTTATGGGCCGTCTTCTATAAGAATGTGTGTATTCAATGTATTCAATTGAGCTGTCAGTTAAAAACGACAGAACAATTGATCGACGGATTCTATGGGTTGGGCTCTTAAGACATTTATTTACTAAGGCCTGTTGCAAACCCAAAAAAATTACTGTGAATGAGAACCCAATACAAAAATCACATACAGTTCTCCTCAGTAATTTTGACATCATCCATGGAGAGTAAATTTTGACAGTTCTGACCGGGATTACTATAGTTTGACAGATGTTCCATTGCGAAGCGAGCTTGACTGCTGGTTTGAACTTAGTAGCTGCCAATTGGTATATTTAAGAGTCAAGACCTTTTAGTAAACAATAGCTACTATTTATTAAAATAATCAATACATTTTTTTTTAACTTTTCAGTGTTGTATGTCACTCGTTATGCTACTAACAGCAGATGTCTACATCTTAATCAACTACTTCAGTCAAGTGCTTTGGCTATCTGTAGCTGCAAGTATTGCTGGACTCTTATGGATGCGAAAGACAAAGTAAGTCTTATTATTTCTTTTTAGGACTCCATACTTATGTTCTTTTTTTTTTTTTAACTTTCAGACCCGATCTTCCTCGACCAATTAAGGTCCACCTCGCACTGCCACTGACGTTTATTGTCTGCTGTATAGTGCTCGTCCTGATGCCAAGTTTCTCACAGCCATTCAACCTATTAGTTGGCGTTGCAATCACACTGGCTGGCATTCCATTCTACTATGCCTGCATCAAGTGGAAGAACAAACCAAAGTACTATGGTGTATTGTCCAAGGGAATGGTTACATTCTGTCAAGCAATGTTCAATACTGTCTTTGTTCAAAGTGCTGATAGTTCTTAAGCTTTACTATGACATATGCTACTTAAAGAGGGACCAATGATTAAGTCAAATGTCCGCGGCTAACTCAAAAAAACGGCTCAGGAAGTGCGCCTTCCTCTTGTCGTTCTAAGGATATTTTATATAAATCGCGCTTTTTAAAATGCATTTTTTGTAAATTTTATTTTTAATTCCAATGAGAATTTGGCTTAATGAGTATTGTACTTAAATGTATTCTCCTTTTAAAATTATATTTGAATAGGTTTCTTTTTAAATGTAATTTATATTCATGTATCCTTAATAGTTTTAGTTTTAGTTCTAGTTTTTATTTTTGTTTTAAATATTTTGCATAAGTTTTTGTTTTTATTTTACTTACTATAAAATATATAGAGTATTCATTGTTAATAATAAACTAAAATACATTGAAAATACCTTTAAATTGTATAAATGCTATGAAATTGAATCTTTATTTGAGACGGGGCAGATAGGACACTACGTCCTCTTAGTCTATGCCCTCGCTCTCTCGCTTTACCCATAATTGTTAATTTGTTTATGCGATATTTATTAATGAGATGAACAGAAGCTAAGTGCGTTTCTTTGTCAATAAGGTGACCCTCCTTTGGGTGCCAGGCCACAGGTAGATCCCTGGCAATGAAAGGGCGGGTGAACTAGACAGGGAAGAGTCCCATTTTATCTCTTCCGCGGCCCTTCCTGAGGGCAGTACAACGTTTAGCGCATTGTACAGGGAAATAGGCAGTGGGAGTCCTGCAACGAATCTAAGACGGTGTTGATAGACACATGTGCTACAGCCAGATTGTTATATAGATAAAGGCAGATTTGCTAAGCTTATTAAACTAATACTAATTACTAATTATTAAATAATAGTCTCTTCGTGACAAGGCACAGCGTGTTAGGCAGATATACTCCACGATGACTTCTTTAAAAGTTGTACGAACGAAGAGAAATAGAATCCAGTCGCCACCTACTATGTGACTGTCCACCACTGGTCCTCTAGGGAGCTATTTCCTTTCGGAGGATGCTTGATCTAGGAAAAACTTCTGAAATTTATACACGTATGTATCTGAGTAGTTTAGCTTAGCGTTCAAATAAGTTTAGGTTCTTTAGGTTCACTTTCTGTCAACAAGGGCATCCATTAGTTTAAAGAGAAAGCGCCATCTCGCAGCAATTTAATGTACTAAATCACACAAAGGAATGAAAAAGGCTGTCAAAAGATGGCGCTAGAAGAAATTTAAAGTGCTCCTAAGCTACAGTCTAGGATGGCGAACGACTAACAAAGGCCTCGTAGGAGCAGCATCTCCCGATAGGTGCTGTTTCATTAAGTAGCGAGAAAGAGCCACTGCAGACGAACACCTAGCAGCTCTGTTAGTAAGCCCTACTCCCACCTCCTCGTGGTGCCATCTGGGAATTCCTTCGGAAATTGCTAACGGGAGAGGACGAATGGCGAGTTTCCTGCGCCACAAAACAGGATTAGTGTCGGTTGGTCTGGGGCCCAGCGAGCCTCAACTGTAAAAATTCATATTGCTCCGAAACGCAACAATACGCCTCGGATACGGACGGAAAACTTGTTGACGACCTTTGGCTATCGACAACGGACAACGATCGGATTCTGGAACGTTAAGACCCTCCTGGACTCACTCCATGAAGGGCCTTATAACGCCAGATTCCTCCAAATGGAGCGCGAATTCACACGATATAAAATAGACATCCTAGGGTTGAGCGAAATAAGATGGTTTGACGCTGGGGAATTCATCTCCCCAACAAAAAGCACTGTCATGCTCTACTCTGGTAAGCCAGCTGGAAGTTCACGGAGGTCTGGAGTGGGACTGGTGTTAACTCCAGCAGCGCGAAAAAGCCTCATATCCTGGAAGCCCCACAGCGACCGGATATTGACGGCCAGGTTTCAGAGTAGAGTAAGGAAGGTCACCATAATACAGTGCTACGCTCCGACCGATGATGCGGCTGAGGATATAAAAGATAATTTTTACAGTCATTTAGGCGCCGTCTTCAACCAGACACCAAACGGAGACATCGTAATTGTGATGGGGGATCTCAATGCCAAGGTAGGTAGCGACAACACTATGCTCAAACACGTGATGGGAGTTCACGGCCTTGGAGACCGAAACGACAACGGTGAGCGGTTTGTGGACTTCTGCAATACCAACCGCCTAGTCATTGGAGGTACGCTGTTTGAGCATAACACCTGCCACAAGATCACTTGGGTCTCGACTGACAGGCAGCGATCATCCAACCAGATCGACCACATTGCGATCAGCCGCCGCTTTAGAAATTGTCTCCTAGATGTCCGAAACAGACGTGGAGCGGACATCGGACAGGAGCGCGATCACCATCTTATGATAGCTCATTTACGCCTTCGCACTGCATCTGTCAATAGTAACCGCTCAAACTTGCTAAACAACGCCAGGTATAATACTGACAGGCTCAAGGTTCCCCAAGTGCGCCAACAGTTCAGGGACCACCTTGCCTTACAAGCAGAAGTAATCAGCAGATCATTACAGGAGAGCATGGATGACCACTGGAATGCTGTGAAAAATGCTTTTGCAACGGGGGCAAGCGCCTACGTCGGCAAGAGGCAGAAACACCACCGCACATGGCTTTCAGCAGATACCTGGAGACGGATCGAAGAGCGTACAGCAATAAAGGCTCGGATTGCAGCCGCCTCAGCAGTGGAGAAAACCGAGCTAGAAACCCAATATCGTGTGAAGAAGAAAGAAGTGCAGCGTAGTGTGAGGCGTGACAAACGTCAGTACATCGACACACTGGCTTCAAAGGCTGAAGAAGCAGCGAACAGATGCGACAGTAGGACTGTTTATAGTATCACCAAGGAGCTCACTGGTGGTCGGAGCTCCAAACAACACCCGGTGAAAAGTCTAGATGGCAGCCTTCTGATTTCGGATGAGGATCAGCTCGTTAGATGGAGAGAACATTTCGCCACAGTATTAAACCACTTAGGCGATGTCGATATGTTCTCAAATTTTAATGAGCATTCCGTAGCAACAAATTCCCGAATCCGCACCGCACCTCCCAGTAAGAACGAAATCATAACAGCGATCAGGTCCCTCAAGAAAAACAAAGCGGTTGGTATTGATCGCATCCCTGCCGAACTATTTCAAGCGGCGCCAAATATATCGGCAGATTTGCTGCATCCGCTAATACGGAGAGCTTGGGATAGCGAAGAGTTTCCACAGGAGTGGAAAAGAGGGATGATCATCAAACTTCCGAAAAAGGGAAACCTGATGGATTGTGGAAACTGGAGAGGTATTTGTGTTCTGCCAGCCGTAGCCAAAATAACTGCAAGAATAATTCTGGAAAGGATCAGGGAGCATTTAGATTCTACTCTCGACGTCGAACAAGCAGGCTTTCGTGCTGGATCCTCCTGCATCGACCATATTAATACGTTAAGGATCATAATCGAGCAATGCGTTGAGTACAGGTCTCCGCTACATCTGCTGTTTATCGACTTCGAGAAGGCCTTTGACAGTTTGAATAGAGATGCAATCTGGTTGGCCTTGTGCAGGAGAGGTATCCCAGAAAAACTCATTGCTATTATTAAGGCTACGTATGAGGGCAGTAAGTGTCACGTCTTGCACAATGGCAAGGTGTCAGAAGAATTTGAAGTCCAAAGCGGAGTACGTCAAGGATGCATACTGTCACCGCTGTTATTTTTAGTGGTTATCAGTGATGTTCTCCGTGCAGCATTGACGGAAGGAAATCATGGAATTCGCTGGACTATGACATCTTACCTCAAACACCTAGACTACGCTGACGATGTTTGTCTACTTTCACATCGGATAATGGACCTCCATCTTATGGTCCAGAATCTAGAAGCTGAGGCAAACAAAGTAGGGCTAAAAATTAACACAGCCAAAACAAAAGCCCTGAGCACTTCTGACACCAGCGCGCAACTTAACATTGCCGGACAGGAAGTCGAGAAAGTTGACAACTTTCTATACCTAGGAAGTGTGGTCTCGGCAAACCGTGGTGGCACTGAACTGGATGTGTGCAGCAGAATCGGGAAGGCCAAAGCTGCGTTTGGCATGCTGTCCACCATCTGGAAAAGCAATGTTATCAGCTTAAGAACCAAGCTACGACTGTTTCGCTCCAACGTAGAATCGGTACTGCTTTATGGGTGCAGTACTTGGAAAGTGGACACCTTTAACACGCGCCGGCTGCAAGCCTTTGTAAACAAATGTTTAAGAATCATCTTGAGGATCTTTTGGCCGAACCGTATCTCCAATGAACAGCTTTATACAAGAACGGGCCAGGAACCTATAAACATTACGATACGAAGGAGAAAGTGGCAGTGGATTGGACACACCCTACGGCGCGAAGACAATTCCATTGCGAAATACGCTATGCAGTGGAATCCGCTCACCCAAGCAGGCAGAACAGCGGGACGCCCTAGGCAAACGTGGCGCAGAACAGTCGAGGAGGAATCGAGCTCTTTGGGAATGAGCTGGAGAGAGCTCAAACGCGTTGCAGAACTACGAACAAGATGGCGCGCAGGCGTTGTTGACGCCCTATGCCCCCCGAGGGGTTAAAGGATTAAAGTAAAGTAAGTAAGCTACAGTCTACTCCGCTTAACTGAAAAGTCAATTTCTCACAAATATTTGTAAAACTTAAGCGGCATTTTCTGTTAAGCGAACTACGGAATGCAAAGTGCTTTGCCAGTAATTTGCATTTTGCTATCATAAAACCTTAAAACCACGTTCTCAACAAAGGAAAATTGAGTTTCCAAGTCTCCGAGGTTTGGCATTGATTTTTGATACTTCAGAACCTTATACTTTCAGTGTAAATTTGTCGAAATCGTGCTGAGTTTTTTCATCCGTCAAACTCAATAATTCTACAACGTTAACTTTAATTCAAATTAGTGTTCATTTCGATGTCAAAATGAAGTGACAACTATCGACATTCGAAATAATTTTGATAAAACTTCATCGAAACTTTGAGGTTAAGTTTCGGTGAGAACCGTTTCGATATAAAATAAACTGTATTATGGCGAAACTCATACACTTAAGTTGTTTCATTTTTATAATTTATCAACCTTATTACAAATGGGGTTTAATTTGGTTAACCAGAGTTTAAGTATGCCTTGCCTTGAGTGCCATAACGTTCTACATACGTCCCGTGACGTAAAAATCTTGCTGAACACAACCTATAATGCCCAGTTTGCACGGTTGTTTTTTGACGCCCAACCCATAGAATCCATCAATTCGTTGTTCCGTCACTTTTAACTGACAGCTCGATAGAATACACACATTCTTGTAGGAGGCGGTCCATAACAAACAGATGGATGAACTTCGACGGATAAAGTAGGTTTTTTTTCCTGTTTCCGTTGAGAGCACACATATTCATACATTTAAGTTTACACATTCACATATTGTGGTTTACGCATAAGAAAATTGACAGTACAATTGTTGACAATAGGCAGCTTGATGTGACGGATTCTATGGGGCTGGCCGGGAATACGTCAACTTAAATGTCGAAGTTCAACGGAACGACGGAACCATGGATCGATGGATGGGTTGGACTCTTTAGGCTGCAAATTTTTTCCTCGTAGGGCAGAACTTCTTTTGTAAATATTAAAAAAAAAATTCAAGATTTAAAACATAAGTTCATATACATAGTTCTAATTTAACGGTTATCTCATTACAGTCAGTGTTTAACGGACCAGATAAATGGACATAATGAACTCAAATTGTTAGTCTTAGTGATCAATGAGGTTACGGTCATATCGCTCCTTTCCCATATGTCACTAATAAACGTTGATAACGACGTCAATCATCACGTAACGTAAACGTATAGTGGCTAAAGTGGCAGGGAAACTCAGCCATTTTCTACAAGAACTCTGCAACAAAAGAAATGACATTTTAAAGAAAACAATTACTCAATTTTAATGACATATGTTTAACTAATTGCATTAACTCAAAAAAGTATTCTCTCCCTCGTCTCATCTTCGATTAACAAATAATAAACAAAAGCCAGTGATATCACTTCCCGTGTCCGTTGTAATCTCGTCTTTGTACGCGACTTTTCCACTTTGTATCCATTGAACTTCAGCACGACTTTCTTCAAATAAAAAAAACAAAAACACAACCTAAGAGGTATGCAAATGACGTTTATATAACGCAATACTCACGCTTGCACGCACGTGTAGGTGAAGATCATTGCTACTTATCAGTGATGGAGCACCTCACGCCCACTTTCTTTTTCCGTTTCCATTTCTCTACAGTCCATTAGCATCTTGGGCGCTCCCAATTGAATTAAGGCACAAACATGCGTTTGAGATATGTATACCACCACACAATTGGAATTGACGGTAATTGAATTACCTCACACTTATCATATTAAGGCGCGAAAAATAAATCTAAGTTACGCGACAGTACTGCGAAACCTTCCTGCTCATGGCCCATCGCAAGATCTAACTAAATTCAGTAAAGTTATGTCCAAGTTTCCGCTACCGTTTAGGGGGCAGACTCCCATTTAAGATATGAGTAGATCAATCTCTACGGAACTATCCAAGTCTAAACAAAGAGAATCACTGAGAAGCCCTGAGAATGCACCTCGAGAGAGTCTAGTGAACAAAAAAAAAAAAGCTCGACTATAATTTCAGATACAAACGACGAGACTGAGTGGTCACTTGTGCTCTAACCGTGGGGGACACAGGGTGCTTGTTCGTCGTATCTGTCTCATTGTTTTGAATCTAATTCACACTTCCGGGCACCGGTACGCTGTTGGCTGTTGTAATTCGAAAATGATGAGGACGCTCATCAAAGTGACGCTCTCGGGGCGGAGAGGGGAGACAAACGAACGCAGAACGCTCCATTGTGAGACACTCAAATTCAGACGCGTTCGAGCTTTCAACGGAGACGGTTTGGCGCGCGAAACACTCGTCAGTGTTTAGATACAAAACAAAAAAAAAAAACTGTGAATTAATTTTCGGTTCACGAAAAGAATTTACCAAAGAAAAAAAATCTAGGTTTTAAGTTCGCTTCTCGCAATGGCTTCAGCCTTGGCCTACTTGCTTTCTCTGGTCACAGTGTCGGCGGTAGTTGCATCGGATGACTTGCAACTTTGGCTAGCAATCAGTGCACAACACCGTCAGTTGGAAGTGTCATGGATAAACGCTAGAGCTCATCCCGACGACATGATTCTCATAACCAACCAAGAGCCGGTTTCATTCGAGAAGGTCAAACTACAGATATCCACCGAAATGCTCAGCGATGGTAGCTCCACCGAGGGTAGCGGCAGTGGATATGGCAGTGGAGCTATTGTACCAGCATTTGAATCGACAATATCACATCTGGATGTCATCCCCCTAGACAGCAGCTCTGAGTCACATCAATTCTATTGGATCAGCAACAGTGGAATGGCAGATATTGTGGCGTCGGTGCGGCCTCGTCAATCAAAACAATGGTATACGACCCCGGTGCGATTTGATTATGGTCTTTCGCGAAATGTGACTGTGTACACCAAGTGCTATGGCTACTGGGCGAGTTATGTGAATGGAAGTGGCCACATTTTGGCGAGCAACTGCATGCGAGCGTATCCAAAGTGGATGAACGAAATGAGATCTATTGTGGGTGGAATGCGTATAAGAGATTTGTTTATACCGGGAACACATGATTCGGGGTCGTACAGACCGAATTTTTCACCATCGAATCGGGAAACTATTGTGACGAAGTATGCCCTGACGCAGGACGATGATATTCGAGGGCAGTTGATGCATGGCGTACGGTATTTGGACATTCGAGTGGGGTACTATAAGAATTCAGACGACTTGTTCTATGTGAATCATGGCATCACCAGGCAGAGACCGCTGTCGGAGATTATCGATCAAGTTATTGAGTTTGTGCTGGAGACAAATGAAATTGTGATATTCGGAGTTAAGGAGTTTCCCGTGGGTAAGTAGATCTTACAGTAATTAGAGTTACACAATCCACTTTGACTTTGTTTTCCATTCGGTGCAACGCTTTTAATTGCGAATGCACAGACGTACATGGTGCTAAACCAGATTAGCAGTTGCATTTAATTGCTGCAGCATGGTGCGTTGTAATCTTTTGTAGCCAATAGTATATATAATTAATCTCATTATGACAGCGTTGAGTTATAAAAACTTAACGTATTGATATGAGAGGTTTTTTTACGCTAAGCTGTGGACACCGTGGCTCAGTGGTTAGTGCTTTGAACTACCTAGCATGAGGATCGAGGTTAGAGATCTTGAATACAGAAAAGAGTTATTTTTTCACGGGCCCTTCCTTGCGAGCTTTAGAGTAACATTCAATAATTTGATTCAAAATGTAAACAGCAAACATCAGCACTTGAATCAACATTTTCTTAGAAAGTTTCGAGGCTAAGAGCGTGGAAATTCAAATGGATACCACGGGTGAGTAGGCACCCAATACCTACATATATAACTATGTACAGTGGTGCTCAAAATAATTATTATGCACTTAGTCATATCGGTTTTAATAGCTCTGTCCCTCTGCTTGAAACTGAAAAATCTGAAAATAAGTTATACCATCTTTCCACCAAACCGAAATCGTGTGGTTTAGATGAACTTTTATCGAAACCTCAGTAAGCCGTTCCCACCAAGTCGAAATAATTTCGAATGTCGTTGTCAATCCATTTTGATGTGGCGGGAGACAAACTTGAGAGTGTTCAAATTGGGAAACCAAAAAGTGGTCGATTTTCGAAACATACCATAAATGCAACAAACAAATTAAACAATGCATAAAATTTACATATAACATCATAAATAAATAAAATGAATATTAGCCCGTAAGCAGCCCATAAAGGACCAAGGGCTAGCTTCTCACAACTATACATGTTGTGCGTGGTATACATTTGGGCATATACAGAAGGGACCTACAGTTTAACGCCGTATCCGAAGGGCAGAGAAGTTTCGAGAAGCTTCCTCATCACAGTTATACTCTTGAATGTTTGTCAGACATTCGGAAGAGGTGGGACCGTGAAAAAACCTTTGATGGTATTTTTTTGGATTCGAACTTAGAACCCCTTGCACAGTAGTCCAACGCACTAACCACTGACATATAACATCATAGTAATCCATAATGGATAACCTAAATAAATACTATGAAAAATATAAAATATAATTGGTAGAAGTCCCAACACTAGTCGCAGTTGCTTTGACATACTCGTATAATATTTTGACGTCTAAAAATAAACATTAAAACAAACTGAAGTTCACGCTTAGGCTTGTTCGATTTGACAACCTCTTACGACCGGATAACCTCAGGGAGATTTCAAGTACGTTTCGATGAAACGTCGATAATGTATGGCGAAACATCAGGGGTTTGGGTGAATTTGACGAAACCTTGCGATTTCGTTTGGTGGGAACATAGTATTAGATATTTCTTATAAAAACTACTCACAGACATAAGATAACCTAGCGTATTGATTTGGATCAGCGTGGCATGAAGTCTATTAAACTTTGACATCTTTTGAAAGTCATGTGCTTTGTACAACTTGCCGAACTGCATTGCTAAAGTGCATTCTTTGTGTCGCACTACATGTTTTCTATGGGGCTAAGGTCAGGGGAGTGTATCGGTCAGGTCCCAACTTTAACGACATTAACTCGAAACCCTTCATTTGCCTTTTACTAGTATTTTTCTGGTTGTTATTCTGTTGGAAGACCTAGGTAAAGGTAACCGACATTTTTGGTCTCGCATTAGGAAACATTGTTCCTGATAAAAATTAGATGTATTGGTGCCACAGTTTGGTTGGAAAAATAACCCCAAACCATTATTTTAGAACCATCGTGCTTAATTGTATTTGTTTTATAATTTGACTGCTGTTCTGTGTTTGCGAACATATTGTGGACGACCAGCTCCACGAAAAAGAACAATTTTGATCTCATCGGTCTGTAATATGTTGCCCCATTTCTCGACATGTCAGATCGTAAGTTTCTTCCCCAAATTGATGCGAGTGCTTTGTATTGAGCAGTGAAACCTTATAGCTTCATAAATCGACCGACTGACCCTACCTCTGATGTGCGAATAGAAATTTATGAACCTTTGTTGATTATGAATCTTGTCTGCGCTCAGCTTAGTCTAGGGTTAGCGCAATCATTAGTCAGTTTCCCCCAGTTGAGGACAGAAAAGTATGTCGACATGCATTTACACTCAAAGAGATGCCTCTCTCTTCTTTGGAGACTGCCCGGACCAAAACATTGATGCACATCCCCTCCACATGTGCCAGTCACTCTTCTGAGTAGAACGATGGAACCTTTGTTGCAGCTCTCCACCAAGAATCACACGAATAACATTTCTTTCAAAGTGATCAAGGCAATCTTTGTCTGCAGGTCCAGGACGATCAGGATCTGGTATAGCTTTTCAATATATAGCCTAACTTATGCCAATGAAGAAGTGATCGAGTAGGTTAAGATAATACCTTATGTTAGGTAAATATGTAGACATTATACCTATGTCAAAAGTAAGTGTTCTAGGAACACAGGATCTTTGACAACCTTAAAGTTGTAGGCATCTACCGTAATCTTTTCTCAGTGGTAACCTTGCATTTTGACGGTACTATAGGTTTTTTTTTTGTCCTCATTCATATCCAGACAATAAATTTCAGTCCATTGTAATAGACCAATATCAAAAGTGCTCTTTAGCTGAGGGTAGGCTGACCAAGGTCATCGAAATCTTACGGCTGAGAATCCTATTAGGTGCTTAAGAGAAATATTGAAGATGAAGCTACCTTTAAACTAAACGCCACTGGGTTCACATAGACACGTGTGGAACAATAAGGCCTACCCTTGCAACGAAGCTGTATACGAACATTTCTCTGGTTAAGCCATAATGTAGGTACTTACTTGTATTCTGTATGCTCTTGTGTATCTTGGGACCTCTGCAATGTGCCTTACATCCTCCCCTCACTCTCTTTCCCAGTTGCTGTACTTCCATCCATCCATTGATCTGTGCCATCTACTTGAAGGATCGTGCAAATCATCTATGATGGTATAGATGTGACTATTGGTTCATGGCGGTCTCTGATAAAGTTGTTCATTGAGACACTTCGACTATTACAGAGACAAGGAAGATATTTAATCATTTCGCAGTAAGATTTCGCTGTGATTTCCTTGATTTATCGTAATGGAATTCCTAAGATTTATATCACTGTACGCGTATGGGTTGGTCTAATTTAGGGGCTATGTCCTTATAGTGTTTCTGGGGTTAAGTAAATGAGGCGCGAACTATTGGTCCTTGTGAGCAGTGATTTTGTCATAAGGTACCTTATAATAAGGTATATTTCTTTTTCTAAAGTTTAATCAAAATTTAATTCCTAAATATGAACAGGCACACTTCGATCAAATAGAAGTTTTAGGGCTCATCCACAAGAGAAGATTCAGCTACACATTATAAGTATGTGTTAATGCAAAACACGACGAACGATTCTAACCTTAACATTGTTCAAACACCACGACTGTATTCTCATAAAGTTGTTACTATTTTCCACGTCAAAGCACAAATTCATTGAAATCTGTTTCTGTCCAACCAGTTTTTCTCTTTGTAGAGGTCTTTCCAGTATTCACTGTATCTCTGTCGGTTGTTTTTATTTAAATATTTAAAATCGGCTTAGATATGACAGAATGTTGGCCATCGGAATTCCTTTGGCATGAATATTAGGGGTGGAAACTGGAAACACAAAACAATCGCAACGCTGAAACGTTGTTATTCATTAGAGACAAGTCGTGATCTGATGATGGGTGTCGTGGGAATTGTTTTTTTTTGTTAATTCAGCTTTTAATTGAAACTGTAGTGGGAATAAACAAACCTTATTTTCTTTGTTGATACAATTGTAATCCAATTTCCGGTGGTTGCTATTGAAAATGGATGTTTGGTCTCTGAACTAAGTTGAGATGCGAAAGATTAATGTGATGTCAGTAAAGATATTCGTTTGTTCTAAAAAAATGGTAGATAAGGCGATGAGGTACGGCTTATTTGAAGTAGGTAGTAATTATTTAGTGAATCAGTAGAGGCAAATATTAGTCGATGCAGGTGCTTCACAAGATGTTTAAAGTTGCTCACTTTTAACACCTAGCTATGAATGCATGACAGTTGCCAGCAGTGGCGTGAAAGTTTTAAAGTGGGAAGATGCCCGAGTCGGCAATGCAGTGAAGTACATGATTTTTCAAAAGTGAGTGCTATTGCTAGCTAACTTTCTTAAAAATTAAAATTTAAAATTTTGACAGGCCGGAAACAGTACCCAATGACTCATACAACTACCCAACAGAGGAGCTTACACCATCAAATCATCAGAATGCACTTTCTCGAAGACGAAACTTTAGCTTTTAGGGACTGAAGTGGTTTATAGAATTTCTGTTAACCTAGATAGTGCACTCTATAACAAGCAAACGATTATAATGGATGTACACGATTGACATATTTGTCAGAATTTGCATCATTGAATATCAACAAATGTCAGGAACGTTGAATACCGTCGAAATAGTAGATCTGTTCCCTTAACTTAACGTACAGTAGCGAACTCCTGTTCACGTACGTCAAAGTTTCGTAGTTTTTCATAGAATGAGAGAGCTCACTCCAAGGAATTTCCTTGGGCAAATATATGCAATCTGTCAAATGGTTGTATTGTTGGCTGGCAAAATCATTTTAAGTAAATCAATACAAAAAAAGTGACGTCTAAAAAGTTGAGATTTGTTTTTTTCTGAGAGAGTTTCAGCCCCACTTTTAGAAATTTGGCAAGCTGCGAATTTTACTGCAGAAAGTACATCTTATGAAAGACAACTGATCACTTTGATTCTTTCTGACAGATTGACAGAATTCAGTTCTCATTGTGCTACGCCCATATTTTTGCCTTTATGCTCTATTACTCTGTTTTTCTTTAGACCAACTGGTTACTGCGGTTTGATGGATATCTATGAAAAGAGAAAAAACTAAAAACTCCACTGGAATACGTAGAGAATGCAAAAATTGTCGGCTTATTCTCTTTCCTCTTTTTATAATTATTTAAATTTTTATTATGCGTTCTTTTGTGCGTGATTTGCGGCGTAGCGTAGCATTCCATCTGTCGTTGAAGTTTGTAAAGGAAATCCGTTATATGGACCCCACGCCACCGGTAGCGAGATGTCAGAATCTGCGGCAACTTTCTCCAAACTAAATGACTAACAACTTCTTTCAGTTGCAAATTATCACTTTTTAAGAGTTAACAGGTTGACCAGAACGTGTGTAATTAAGCAACTTTTTTTTCTTTTGCTATTTGACTATACAGGCGCGTGTGATGAGTGTGCCAGGCACTAGGTAGCTGCTCTTTAAAGTAGAACAGAACCTAATTGTTTTTTTTTTCTTTAAAAGCCACGATAAATTATGTTACAATTAATCATGTCGGACGTTGTAAGAACTACAAACACCTTTACCTCCAACTTAACTTCTTTGGAACACATACAATTGAGCTCTTTTCTGGAACAATAGCCAGGGTGTGTCTCATAGATTTTATGACGTCACTATTCGGTGGATGAATAAGAGTCTGCAGAGTCTAAAGAATAACTCAGTAGCTTGATAAATAATGAAAGGGATTGTCCACGGTTCTTTAGTGTACAATCATAAGTATGTTTTGTGTTAAAGTGAGGCATAAAGATCGCTTTCCATTGCATATGCTTACTTTGTACCTATGCATACTGAAATCTAATGATTAAATATTTTATATTTAGCTACGGGACCTAAAAAGATAAGGAATTACTAAAAAATATAGAGTCTGATACCGGGTAAAACAACAAGGGGCCTTCTCAAAGAGACCTGTATTAAAAAGTTTCTGCTGTCTAGCTTAGCTTTTGCCTCATAAGTTTAAACCACTTCCCCGGCTGTTCTTCTTCCACTTATTGTGTATGTACATATGTCGGAGAAAGGCAAAGGCAATTCCCAACAAGGAGCTGTGCTACAAGGTCATCTTGTCTCGCTTCTGCCACTTAACTCTTTTGTCCAGTGATGGGAAAAAACATCGACTGACAACTAAACAGTCAGTTCCTACTACCTCCTTGACCAATGAACAAGGATGTCTATGTTTTAGATAGACTTCGCAGAGACCTTAAACTCAAACTGTCGGCTAAGAAATTGTCTTCCACACTCTGTACGTCTGTATCTAGGGAAAGAAATCAGTTCGAAAACGTCGCATTCCAAATGTCACCAAAGTTTCTTGGTGACACTTTTAAGAGAATGATGATGCCCTTAGTATACCTATGACTTAAATAGCAGAAACCATTTATAGTTGGAAACATTCTCGAGACATAAAGACACAAAAGCCTCGCTAAAAGGCTTCGGACACTCTGTGTTTAACTATGTTCATATCAAGAGCGAGAAAAACTGGCAACATCACAAAATTGCGTTTGCCAGTTCCTGCTCCATGTTACTTAATTAAAGGGTTCCCAACTCCTGTATAGTCTCTGTCTGAGACACGGCTGCCTTCCATTCTCTACGGTCTAGGGCACGCTGCTGCCTATTGTGGTCTTTGCCTTTTTAACCGGATGTTTGGTCTTCTTCGCTGTCTCGAATCTGAGGGCTTTGATTAGAAGATCTACGCTTTTTGGACTACATCCACATCCGACTATAGTTCATAAAGCTCGCCCATCGCCGCATACTCTGCAGACATCTTCCTCCGTACGACGCTGTTCCTTCAAGTGGTACCGCAGAGTGTTGTGACCTGTGAGGATCCCCGCAAGCATGGAAAATAATCGTCTGTCCGTACGTATAAGTAAAGGGCCGAGACCTTGCTTTATCAAATGATGGCCATAATTTTCTTCCAATTTTGTAAGTTTCTAATGAATTCCATCTCAGGTTGGCCTCTCTAGTGGCCAGTTTCCCTGCTTTGAGCCTGAGAACGCAGGGCGGGATACTTATGGTGAGGTCAGTCAGTTCTAGTAGGTTCGATGACGCTTTTCTTGCTAATTCACCTGCCTTTTCGTTTCCCCGGACAGTGCCTTGTGCTGAGTTCGAAGAACCTTAAGATCTTCACGACAGCACTTCACAAGCTTGGACTCTAATTCTATGCCGGTAATTACTTTTTTAGCTGCCTGGATGTCGATTAAAAAGGTAGTCCTTTCTGGTGTTATGGTGCTAAGAGCAAACTGGGATTCGTATAGATCTGGATATTCTCAGTGATTTAGAGAAGACTCCGAATCCATTTGTGATCTATCTGTATAAACCTCGTTTTTTATACATACCTCTACTAAAAATTCTTTCTTATCATAAATTTGTTCCCAATTTTAATTTTATCTTCTCCCACCTACAGGTTTTGGAAAAACTCTTGGCGTTCATCGACTCCTGGTGTCATATCTAAAAAACCGTTTCGGTGAATTCCTTGTCACACCAAACGTTTCCTGGCAAGTGCTTCTGCAGGATGTCTGGAAGATGAAACAGAATATCTTCTTAGCCTACGATCATGGTGCCACAGTAATGGAATTCCCTGGAATTCTATTCGGTCCAATTGAGCAGCGTTGGGGTGATGTCCGCACTTGGCCTCGCCTCGAGAAGCATTTAATTGCCATCAACGAGTACGACAGATTGTAAGTTTTGATACACATTTTTGCATTCGAATTAAATTTAATTAATTACTATCTCTGCCCACAGACGACTCTCTAGCCGGCCGGTGGCCGATATGGCAGAGTTAACACCCGACACTTGGGGTGTTATAACGGACAGATACGGTGGATTACGTAAAATGGCCGACGAGGTCAATTGGCGAATATCAGACTTGTATCGCGATCGCTTGGGAGAGAGTTCAAACATTGTTGCAGCTGATTTTATCCGTGGCACGTGCTTGGTCGACATAGCCATGGAATGGAATAAGAAAAAAGTGATTTACAGATAGTGATTTATTAGAAAATAGATAAGAAAAAAACAGAATACATTTCATTTGTTCTTTTTTTCTACTGTGCGTTTTAGGGTTATCTAATGAGGATTACTGCCATACTTATGTATGATCGTGTACTCCTGATGTGCCTTACTTTTGTGTATGCTTTGAAGGTCAAGGAGCCTATTCAGAAAGGATATTCGAAGAAAACATTGACGTTACATACTCTTGGTACTTTGTATTTTTCTTTCAGAGTTGTCTATAACTTCATTGATTCTTCATCTCTTCGATAGCCAATTCAGTAATATTTAGTGGTCCCTCTAAGATAGTCCACAGCCACAATATTTTCTATTGGTCTGAGCTCGTTCAGAAATAGATTCGATACGCGTTTGTTCACAGTTCACACTGACAGCTAGTATTTGGCATTGGCAACACCTGCATTTGATTTTAGTTCAGACACATCTGAGTCGGATCTAGTCTAAGCTTAGTCATCGATGCCTTTAGACAGTTTTCAGCCATCAATTGATCTCTTTTTTTAGTAAGCCAGTAGCCAGTAACTAGTAGCTAGTAGCCAGTAGCCAGTAGACGTGATGGATGATGATGATAGACGTGATGGCGGCATCGACCTTTCTAGATAGTTTGTAGCTGAATTTTTTTTTGGGTTTATCTAGCCATCAGAGAATTTTTGTAGAGAATTTAGCAATGACTTTTAATTCACCCCATCTGGCGACTGATTGTCATTTTGATCGCCAGTATTTGCTGTGAAATTGTACCAAATCAACTGAAGACGCAGCTTCTCGGACGGTAGTTGAGGGTTACTTTTGAAATAGTTGACATCGGACTATGTACATTTTTCTACTCTATTTGACCTTGGGCCCTCATTTTTAACCTTAAAAAGGAATTAATAACTTTCTATACAACTGCCATGAACACTGAGAGTAAGCCATAAACAGAGTTGTGATTTGTAGCAAAGAGATGGCGCACTATTTCATTGCAGCCCTCTTCTAATACCTGAGTAACTGTTGATGTGACCAACGTTTCCCACCATTGCTGGGGCGCCTTATTTATTTATTTTATCAGCAAATGATACACTGTCCAATCTTATCCTTAGGCGCTGTTAACTCTTACAAGGTACTGTACAGGGTGGGCCAAATAAAAGTTTCTTTTTAAAAATGCAATAAAATGAACAAAATTAAATTTGTCCATGTATATGGCTTTATTAGTAATAGCAAGCATTCCCATTTATTATGGAGCACAACGTCGTTCAAGTGCCTGTCTCGGCTGGATTCGCAGTAGCGTTTTCTGTCACTCCAATTTTCTAAGACCTAAGATATTGGCTTTAGTGCTTGAATCGTTCCCGGACTGTTGGCATAACATCGGTCCTTCATGGTTCTCCACACAAAAAATCCATAGTGGTCAAATCACCGCCAAAACGATAAATATCGATTGTGGCATGGCCCGCCATCCTGCATGAACCAGAGGTCGTCCAAATCCATGTCTTCAATTTCTGTAAAATTGAAAATCCTTTCAAGTTTTCCAGCGTGAAACAGCTGTCAGTGTCAAAATAACCTATGACTTAAAAAGAAACCACTAGATGGTCCACCCTGTAGATAACATTTCTTTGAATTCATACACCGATATAAATCTTTATTCATTTTGTTTTAACTTTTTGCACTATCAATCGGATTGCTGTTAAGATATTTTTTCCCTACACGACCTCTCGAAGGCAAAGAGATAACGCATCTCTTTAGACATCAACAGTGATAACCGAAAAAAAGACACACACAGCTTGCAAGAAAGTGATTGAATTCATTTTTTTAATTTGTTTTTTTTAATAAGCAATATTGCTTTCTATAAATTAAGTTAAGGCTTATTAATTCTATTTTTATTAATTTTAATGGCTAAATCGGCAATTGTTGTTCCCCTGAAAAAGTCCACAGCCACAATGTTAGCTTTAGTTCCCAACTCATTCCGATAAAGATTTGAAACTCCACTGTTCACACTATCAGCCATCTGCCTTATACTACCGTAGTTACTAAAAGCAGCGCCTTTAGATCCTGGTGTTAATTCAGCCATATCTGCCTTTGGGATTGATGTGTCTCTAAACAGGAATGTCTTTCATACAGTTCATAAACAAAAATTGATTCAACTTACTCGTGCGATCGATGTAGTTCCCTCAAAAAGCTCTGAAGTTCTGAATATTTGTCACTATTACCCCAACGTTGAGTGACAGCTGGGAAAAGGTTCGACTTGAGTTTCTCTACAACATTTGGCTTATCGTAGGCAAGGAAAATGTATTGTTGTCTCTTCCAAAGTTCTCCAAGTGTAACGTTCCACGATAAGGCTGGGTCTACAATAAGTCCTGCCAACTCCTTTTGCAAATAAGAAACAAATTTCTTGTGCACACTGTCGTTTGTGAATCCCCATGGGAACTGCTTAAAGCCCATTATAACGAACTCCTTTGTTCCACGTACGAAATTCTTGACATGTTCAATTACTTCTGACATCGGTCTTTGGACAGTTCCACCGTGGTTCACATAGAAGGGTTTTTGGGGGAAAATCCCGAAGTAAGAGGGACGAATGTCCAAGTACCTAACACCGTGCATCAGCTGACCCCTGATATCATCGTCCTGAGACAAGGAGTACTTCGTGAAGGGTGTCTCCCATCTAGATGGTTTGAAATTTGGTTTATACGATCCGGAGTCATGAGTTCCTGGGATGAAAAGGTCGGTCATTCGAAAGCTTTCTATCTCGGGTCTAAGTCTGTTCATCCAAGTTGGATACGCCCTTAGACAACCTGTAGCGTTCACTTCACCTCTCACTGTGATATAATCTACCCAATAGCTATAGCAATCTGTATTTAATTGGACACCCTTTGAGAGGGAATAGTCGAACTTGATGTCGGTCGTTTGCCATCCGTTATCCGATTTCGGAGTTATCTGAGCAAGGGTCTTTCCAAAGCCGTTATGGACAGTGATTTGATCTCCATTGACTCGTTTAAAATTGTTCCAAACAACTTGGAGTAACCTCTTCTCAGCTGTTATAGCGAGTGTTACATCAGGAAAAGTAAGAGCTTTGGTAAATGTTAGAACGTTTAGGACACACAAACAGGCTACTAGAACTGTGTTCATTTTGAATGCCAAAATGAACTGAACGATAAAGAGTCGTGAACTGCTTTTATTCTTCAATCACATAATTGTTCTGTTTGTGTATCTAATCAGCAATTTTTGGCATTGTAGATTGCGATTTCACTGTATTGATATCTGTTCGAACCTCTGTATCTAACAATATCGTTGTCTTATACAAAATTTGAAGAGGGCAATCTAGTTAATTGTTATTTTGGCAAATAATTGGCCTCGGTATAAAAGAGTAGTCTGTCCTACTTTTTAATTCTAGATTGCTTGAAGGAAAAGTGATGGACTCTAAAGTGTTGACGTTGAAGCTGTCAAAGTGATCAAACAACAAACAGATCAAACGTCCCTGCATCGATCATTTGATGTATGGGTGGATGTTTTGGAGGCGAATGGGTACTGAATTAGTTCAAAATCTTTTTTTCTGATTCAGAATGGACTATTCCAGTGCCAAAAATGTAAGTAGGTACCTATCTACAGTCTATGGTCAAAAGCGGATCACATTGTGGTGATCGCATCAATGGTGATGGATGAAATCTTCGCTATCTTCTGTGATGCTGGAAGAAAGGCTCTACAATGCAATTGTATGTATGTACGTTCGGCATTCACATTCAGTTTACAATATTGGACAACCCAAAAAAGTATGAAGGTAAAATCAACGGCAGCTGAGAGGAAGATGCTTCACATGACAGCAGGAGTAACAAGGCTTGATAAAATAAAAAGTTCAAAGATTAACGAAAACCTATGCAAAAGAACTCATTACAAGCAAGACTAAGGACGATGGGTTCAATTGGTATAGGTTTCAGCAAGAAATACAAATTTATTCAAGTAAAAGATGTTTAAAGTTCGCTAAAGGACGCGCTCATTCATCGACAGGTTTGTAGGCAAAATTTCCATTGGACACCCCGCAGCAGGCTATCGGCTGGTGCGTTTTTATACTCTCAAGCTATTAGATAGTAACATAGTCCACTTCTTGGACTTCTCCAACCTAAAAATTTTACTCTGTTGAGCGAGCATGTGTTAGTGATTTTCCCTGTTCGTGATTTTCACAGATAGTGCTTTTCACTAACACATTCTCCCTCACCAGTGTAAAAGCTTTTATATCTTCACTCTAACCTCCGAAGTGGACTATCTAATTGTAGGTTATTTGTGCTCCCAAGTTGGCACGTCGGACTTCGTTGTTATGACATTAGCTGTCAACAAAATATATGATTGCGGCTATGTTCGTGAGTTATAACTCTTTTTATGTTTTTTTTCCACCATCCTTTTTTGAACATAGCCACGATCATATGTATATTTTGTTGAAGCTAATGTCCCACCAGCCGACAGCCTACTGCGGGGTGTTGAACTGAAATGTTGCCTGCGGAGAAAGCAGAAGCATATATTTTTTATTGCATGGATACGGACATACATAGCAGGTATAGGGCAAGTTTAGGATTTGTGAAAATTTTTGATCTCGAGATTTTTTTGATCTTGAGAGTTTGGCAAAGTGCTATGCTATGTGATCATGTACCACATTTTTGGCCAAATGCGTTAATAACGGTACTGTACCCAAAGTCAAATTGAGAAAAATCCGATTTGGTAGGAATGATGGCAGCTTAGAAGCATGCTATAAAATGGCTTACAAAATTTTGGCCAAAAATTGTTATAACGGCAGTTAAGGCTGATTTGCTTAAAAGTCTGTTTGTTAAAAAAACTGTCTTCCGATTTCATTCAAATTTTAAATCTGTAAATTGGGCTAAGGACGTAACACTTTTTTGGCTCAAATTCAGAATAAAGGTGCTTTTCTTAGGGCTAATAGGTTTTAACCAATTCGCTCGAAAACGGCTCTAAAAATTTTATTCAAACTTGATACATATTTATATATATATTCTAGTTTTGTTAAGTAAAATTGCGTACCGTTTTTTTGGCCAAAAACAATTTGCTTATTAAGTACCTTCTTCTAGAAATATTGCTATAAGAGTGCAATTACTTATGGCACATTTTATTTTTTAATTTGATTATATAAAATAAGTGCCACTTACACTAGGTGATATTTTATTGAAAAATAAGAACCTCTTTTAAGAACAAACAAAAACAAAAGTACCAATTTTTAGATAATGCACTTATTGGAAACAATATTATTTAAGTACTTTTCCATTTTTTATTTATATAAGTAAAGTTTAATAGTTATGCAGAGTAAATATATATGTATATAGGCATCTTCTGCCTACCGAAGCTTAATCTACATCCAACAACAGCCACCCAGACGATGCCTTTAGTAGAAGAAGTAAAGTGTATTGCTTGCTTAAGGCTTTTTAATTTTATTTTTATTAATTTTAATAGCCAAATCGGCGATTGTCGTTCCCCTTAGATAGTCCACAGCCACAATGTTAGCCTTTGTTCCCAACTCATTCCGATAGAGATTCGAAATGCCACTGTTGACATTGTCAGCCATCCGCCTTAGGCCACCGTACTTATTGAAAATTGTGCCTTTAGTCCCTGGTGTTAACTCAGCCATATCTGCATTTGGGATTGGTGTGTTCCTAAAGAGATTTGCCATTAGTGCAGTTATTAAATAAAATTTGATTTTTTTTACCTCGGTGATTTATACAAGTCCCTCAAGTAGCTTTCTAGTTCTGGATATTTGTCCTTGTTACCCCAATTTTGATTCACAGCTGGGAAAAGGGTTGACTTGTATTTTTCTACAATTTTTGGCCTATCGTAAGCAAGGAAAACGTATTGTTGTCTCTTCCAAAGTTCTCCAAGTGTAACGTTCCACGACAAGGCTGGGTCTACAATGAGTCCTGCCAATTCCTTTTGCAAATAAGAAACAAACTTCTTGTGCACACTGTCGTTGATGAATCCCCAGGGAAACTCTTTGAAGCCAATTATAACAAATTCTTTTGTATCACGAACGAAGTTCCTAACATGTTCAAGTACTTCTGACATTGGTCTTTGGACAGTTGCTCCATGGTTCACGTAGAAAGGTTTTTTCGGGAAAATCCCGAAGAAAGATGGACGAATGTCTAAATATCTAGCACCATGCATCAATTGACCTTTGATATCGTCGTCCTGAGCCAAGGAGTATTTCGTGAAAAGTGTCTCCAGTTTAGATGGTGTAAAATTAGGTTTATAGGATCCTGAATCGTGTGTCCCGGGGATGAATAGGTCGGCCATTCGAAAGCTTTCTATTTCGGGTCTAAGTTTATTCATCCAAGTTGGATGGGCTCTTAGACACCCTGTGGCGTTCACTTGATTATTCGCAGTGATGTATTCTATCCAATAGGCATAGCAATCTGTGTTTAATGGGATAGCCCTTGAGTGTGCATAGTTGAACTTGGTATCGGTCGTTTGCCATCCATTATTCGCTTTTGGAGTTATCTGAGTAAGGGTCTTCCCATTGCCATCTTTGACAATAATTCGATCGCCATTGGCCCATTGGGGATTGTACCAAACAGCTTGGAGTAGCCTCTTCTCAGCTGTTATAGTGAGGGTAACTTCAGCAGCTCTGGAAAAAGTTAGTATGCCTAGGGTGCACAAACAGGCTAGGAGAACCTTGTTCATGGTGAATGCAGGAAAGAACTGAATAGAAGAGGGCTGTGATCTGGTTTTATTCTCCAATCAATTGCGTTGTTGGTGAAACTTATCAGTAATTTTCTTTAAAAAAAATTATGATAACACTGTATAAATTGGTTTGAGAAATATCACCCGCTATTCTTCCGTGTGTCTTGTAACTTATTGTCTTAACAATAACAAAGTTATTGTTTGAGTTATTGCTCATACGAGTACCTGCAATATTTGTAAAGAGGCAATCAGTTTAAATGCTTTTTGATGCACATTTGAGAAAAGTTTGCTCATACAATTTCTTTTGCAAATACAAAGGATTGGAAACAACATTTAATGTTTACCTAGACGTTTATTCTAAAGAAAGCTCAGTATCTCTTGCATTTTTTCTTGTTCTTGGTCTCTCTTAGTATTTAGCAACCAGCAAATGTATTCCAAATTTATTTTCATAGAACATAAAGCACGTTATCTTTTTGCAAAAACCGCGATCGGTAATGTCATAATTGCTCGCCTGGTGTCAAAATACGTCATGATAAACGCGACCCGATTTTTGTCTGTTTGGCTCTCACACGATGTCCTCATCCTCGGCGTTTCGTACAGATTGTGCAAATGGAAAATATGGAGCCAAAAGGGAACGGAAAGTGATTTTGGTTGCAATATGTCAATTCTGTATACATATTCACATGATTAAGTATGACAGCGTCTTAATTTAATTATGGTCCCTAAGAGGCAACTTAAATGGGATTAACCTTAAGTCGAAATCGAACGAAAATTCAGTTGCAACATCCGCCAAGCAGTCATCTTTGTCATTTTTGTCAAAGTGACAAGAGCTGTCTAAGATTTGTCAGTGTTGATGTCTACAGAGAAGCCTTGAAGTAAAATCAGACATTTACTTCAGGAAATTTCTCTTCAACTCTCGACGTTGAACAGGCTGGCTTTCGTGCTGGATCCTACTACATCGACCACATTAACACTTTACGTATCATAATCGAGCAATGCGTTGAGTACAAATCTCAGCTCTGCTCTTTACCGACTTCGAGAAGGCTTTCGACAGCTTGAATAGAAATGCTATCTGGATGGCCATGCGCTGGAGAGGTATCCCAGAAGAACTTATAGCTATTGCTAAGGCTATGTTACGTATGAGGGCAGTAAGTGTCACGTCTTGCACAATGGCAAGGTATCAGAAGAGTTTGAAGTCCAAAGTGGAATACGTCAAGGATGCATACTGTCACCGCTGTTATTTATGGTGGTTGTGAGTAATGTTCTGCCAGCGTGTTCTTTGGGAATGAGTCCGAAAGAGCTCAAGCGCGTTGCAGAAGTACGAACAAGATGACGGACAGGCGTTCTTCATTCTTCATTCTTCACACATGTTATGTCAAGTAGAGATGCGGTCTTAAATTAGCGTAAGCTCATCTTAGTCCATTATGGTTGGTCCTTAACATTTGTAAGGTTTCATTTTCCCTCAGCTCAGTAATTTGAATCATATAATGTAGCAATATTTGATTTGTGAACGAGTTTCAGAAACTGTTGATTGCTTCATTATTTTGGCTTCACTCAATAATTCGATTCTTTTGCATTCCAATAGAACATGCAATTTGTCTTTCGTTCAACTGTGTTCATAAGTATGTATGTGTTGATGAACTGTCACATTTCTTGTTTTTGTATTTTAAATGAAAATTTACTCAACCAAATGTAAACAATAGACACAAAGTCCGATGAATAATTTTATGTTTATGTTTATTTTGAAATCGAAAGCTAAGACCTCTTTCATATTTTGCTTCCGAAGAGCCAATGGAACATGATTGACGGACAGAATTTTTTGCCCTTGGAAAGCCAAAAGCAAACTACTTTTTGTCCAACGGATGTTAGGTATACCAAGAAATATTGGGTGACAGATCTGTAGTAAGTGAAAATGCAGAATTTTACAAAAAGTGGGCGTGTCAGGCAGTGAATATTAAAAATCTTTTCACATGAACTATACTTATTTCCAAAGACCTCGTATACAGCCCACAACATTATGGACTTAGGTCAAAAATTATAACCGACAGACCAGAAAGAATATGGTCCATCTGAATTTAAGGAGTCTAAATGGGGCTCGGCAAGGCTGCATACTTCCACTAATACTATTTTTATTGATGATTAGCTATGTGCTGAATGCGGCCTTATTAACAGAAAACGGAGGTATTCCATGGACTCTTATATCTGAACTCAAAAACGATGTACGTATGACTACTGTCTCACAGGTGACAGGTTCATAGCTAACCACGCGAGACAAGGGAACCCACTTAACAGTAGAGAAAGAAGCACAGCAACTGGGAAAGAGTTGGGGTGAGTTGAGACTCATTTCCAGAGCCCGCCCAAGATAGCACGTGGATGTTGTAGAGGCCCAGGACCCACAAGGGAATACGTGACGTAATCGAATGGAAACCTGCAGTAAACATCTTCATAGCTAGTTTTAATTTCCTTACATCACATCCACAAGAGCTCGAGGTGCTTTAAAACTGCCTTCATTATGAGCCAAGATCTATTTGACTATGACTCCACATATTTTTAAAAACACAGTTGATCTACGAGTTTTCAATTTTATTTTTATTCAATTCAATAGCCAGCTCACTAACTGTAGAACCCCTTAAATAGTCCACAGCAACAATATTCGCCATAGTACCAAGCTCATTTCGGTAAAGATTCGATACGCCACTGTTAACATTGTCAGCCATTCGTCGTAGACCACCATACTTGTCCAATGCAACACCAGCTGCATCCGCTGTTAGCTCCGCCATGTCTGAAGATGGTCTCAATGGATCCCTAATAGGAGTTGTGTTTGTTTATAAATGCTTAGAAAGCCATAAACCATATTCTACTTACTCCACTGGCGTTTCATAGACTCTCTTTAAATAGTCTTCCAGTGCCTCCCAGGTTTGAACGTCGCCCCATCTTTGACTCACCGATGGAAACAGAGTATCCTGAAATCTCCCTACTATAGAACTATCATCGTAGGCCAGGAAGATGTATTGATTCCTTTGCCACAGTTCACCAAGTGTAACATTCCATGTTACTGCTGGATCGATGATCAGTTCAGCGAACTCTTCTCTCAAATAGAGGACAAATTTCTCATGAACACCAGCGTCGGTGAATCCAAATGGGAACTCCTTTATGCCGAAGATAACAAGCTCCTTCGTCTTACGAACAAAGTTCCGTACATGCTCAACCACTTCTGACATCGGTCTCTGTCTGGTGACACCATGATTCACATAAAAGGGCTTCCCTGGCAGTGATTTATAGTAAGCTGGACGAATATCCAGATACCTTGCGCCATGCATTAGCTGACCGCGAATATCTTCGTCCTGAGTGAGTGAGTACTTGGTGACTGGAGTCTCCCATTTGCCTGGATCGAAACCAACTCTATAGGATCCTGCATCATGTGTTCCCGGAATGAACAGCTCAGATATTCGAAATCTCTCTATTCCAGGTCGAAGATCATTCATCCAAGTGGCGGATGTTCTCAGACAACCAACAGCCATCAGTTCATTGCTCGAGGTGAAATAGTTAACCCAGTAGCCATAGCAGTCAGTGCTCGTACTCACATTTCTTGACAATTCATAGTCGAAAGTGACATTGGTGGTTACCCAGCCGTTAGTAGATTGTGGGGCCACCTGAGCAAGGATCTCTGGATTCCAATTCCTCCCAAGTGATGCAAAGGAAATAGGTGGTTGATTGGTGACGATGATTCTATCGCCAGTTGAACAGTCAAGATCGTACCAAACGATCTCCAGGAATCTCTTCTCAGCTGCAAAGCGCTTGCAAAAGTCAGAAGCGAGAGGTAGGCAACTAGAACCGTGTTCATGGCGAACTGCGAGGGAACTGACCACTTGATGGACAAGAAGTGTACTTTATGGTTTGTTTTTGTTCTATACTTTGGAATGTTGATAAACAAATAAATATAAATCGATCGAGGAGAGATAACTCTGTTATGTGCTAATCTGATTGATGTTTTGAAATTTTATTTATAGAAGCCCCGATTGTAAGAGTACTTTACCACGAAGTAAGGTAAATGAAGTCAACAGTGATGCGTGTGGTACCACAATGCAGATATCAAGGTCGAAAAGAGCCAGATAAGATAAATACTTATTTTTAAGTCATGCCTTAGAGAGCAAGATATTTAAATGAGACATTCAAAGTGCACGTTTATGGCAACCAATTGGTAACAAATTTACTGGGTAAATGCTCATCGGATCCAAAAGCCAGTTGAGTTCCAAATGTTGTAAGCAAATTTGATGCTTCATCTTCTTCCTTAGCACTGCCATCGGATTCTCAGGAGAGAAGTGATCAAGTGACCAGACATCATGTGCATATGCTTTTACGGATAATATACAGCGCTCACTTGAAGGTCCTTTTAAGGGAATTAGCTGAGTACCATCTAGCTATATATTTTGCTGACCATAAATAGTCTGCAGTCTGGGTCCAAGCATATGTGTGAATAGGAAATAGTTTTAAAAGCATTTGAGCACCAGTCCTTCAGAGGAAAATTATCTTTTGACATGAAAAAACCTCGCGACGGAGAATCAAACCAAAAAGGATATTTGGAAGCAAAAGGGAACATAAATTGAACCTTAACCCTAGACTAAGGAGAAGATACAAGAAGGGAAATAGGGACTTCTAATACTTTCTTTTCTTTTGGATAATGCGACTGCAGTAGTTCAAAGAAGTTTGGAGTCCACAGGCTATCCAATGAGCAGCAGAAAGGAACGCGGGACGAGCTGATAGGGGAGCTGAGAATGCGAGGTTTGGACCTAAATGAGTTACAAGAGAAGATGCTCCAGCGATTGCTGAGGACAATGGATCTGATAGAAAACTACAATAACGCATCGGGTAGTAGGGAGAGCAATGTGCAGGCTAACAACAATGAAGCGTCTGACAAGGTGAACTCGAAGCATTACGAAGGGAACTGGCTCGCATGAAAGTAAAACGGATGGAGTGCCAGCTTTTTAGGATTTTTCCATATTTAATTTCTTGTTTGGGATCAATGGAAGGAAATAATTTTACTATTGATTTTGGAATGTTTTGTTGTTTGTTCAAAAGAAGATAAGCAAACTACACGTACCTAATAGGAGCGAAATTTTTGAAAAATTTGATTCAATCCTAAATCCTGATCGAACCTCTGTAATGTGTGTTTGTGCGTGTGCCATAAAAGGAGAGCAAGAAAAAGAAGAAGGTTCGGCTTCCATCCATGAACTTGAATAGGAGAAGAGAACAACCGTGCAAATGGTTAGGTTGAATCAATCACCCCTTTCTCTACCTTCTCGGTCCATCTTTGACAGTAAGGGTTGAGTAAGTCAGTCACCGTACCTATCCAGTTCAGTTCAAAATGCTCCTGAGACTACTCGAACCAGTCCACATACATAATTTGTCAGATGTTCTAAAGAAGTACGGGCTCGGATCATGGCCAACACACTAAGTACTGAGCCACTATCTATCAACACAATGAGAACAACAAAAACATCTGGTCTGATGACAAAGCTGTTTAGAGACGAGGGTGATTGGTAGAGTGCATACATCAAATAGGGGTGGACGAAAGCATGCTCAAAGACTTCAATATTAACTCTAGGAACTGATCCTACATATGCATATTTCGGAAAGTTTATTGAGGCACATTCTTACTTAAAGTGCCAAACAAGATCCGTTCTCGTATTAGCAAAGCATTGTAAGAATATGCTGGCTTCCAGTGTGAGCATTATAACTTCAGGCCCGGAAATAGGCCAAACAACTTTTTCTGGGACACAAATTCTGAAGAAGATTACCAAGTTCCAGGTCTAAAGTCTTTTTCATTGATTCACCGTGTTAAGCCATACCGAGTGATAGGTGAGCCAGCTGCGCCGAACAATAGACCAATCTTTGTTCAGTTATTCGAAGAGAATGGAAGGCTGTTGTAGTGCTATACCTTAGGCAGTGAGTGACAGTACAGTAGCCTTGCGTAAGTTGTAGGAATCCCAGGATTGTATACTCCTTTGAGATTTATCCTGCATAATCGCATGAATTCTTTAGGATAAGTGGTTAATACTTCTCAGACCTTGACTAATACTTCCTTTCTATTTGTGTAAGTTAGTTTAGGATAGAGTGATTGCCCGTACCAGATACTGATGACCACTAGCAGACTTGTTGGCCCTAAAACCTCTTGTGGTACCGAATCTAGAAACATATACTAGGACCACCACTACAGGAAAGACGGAAACAGTAATAAGAGGTAGTAGCAGTAACATTTAGACACTTGGACAGTTGGACGCAACTAGGAGTAGAGACTTATTGTAAGACATAGAAAAGGGAGGTTAGACTGACACCCTGTGGGTTCATTAGGAGAACTAACTACAGCTCTTGACAGAGCTCAGTAGCTGTCTGATATGTGAACTGTCAGATCACCAAGTTCATTAAAGAAGAAGGACACCATGAGAGGTTTCTTTTTGTCGATAGGGCAGTGTAGTTGCAGGGAAGATGAAGGATAGTTTCCTCTTCTTCTCATACCGACAGCTCCTGCTGAAATCATTTGGCGGGGGGCCTGTAGCGTGCAGACAAACCAGACAGGACACCGATGATGATGCTCAGATCCGAACGATTCAGAACCATAAGTTCATTTGAACGTTTCTGGTTTATGTTAGGCCAAAGTTCTCCTATTTTCTGCGGATAGAAGCTAACTGATAGAAGCTAACTTTGTATCCTTCTAGTCGCTTACAAACATTTTTCTCCGTACCCCCAACAGAGTTCATAAGAAACTACACAAATTTCTTATCCTACCCAACGGACAATTCAAATTTAAGCGCATGCACCAAAGCAATGACAAAAGTCGGCGCTGTGTTTTCGATTATTACATAACTTTCCACTAGATGCCGCTACCAAGAGGCGAAAGCAGAAATTGAAAACTAACAATCAGCTGTTTTCTTTTGCTTCTTTCTTGTTTATCTCTTTTGCTGTCAACAACCAAACAAATGTTTCAAGAAATTCCAATTCAATTAAAAGTTTTAAAATATCTAAACCAACAGCGCCGCACGGGAACATTCTGTGACCTGAACATAGAACTCCAGTCGGGCATTTCAGTATGGGGCCACTTTTGTGTCGTCGGCGCTCAGAGCGAGTTCATTGGCGGACGACATTTCCTCCAAAAATCTCTTCAATTCTCCATTCACAATCCGCTGAAAATCAAAATCCACAACTTCTCTTGCACTGAGTGTCTCCAGACAATCATTGACTTCTTTTATCAGGATATGGTGTCCATCAGCAAGGACCACGAAGACCACTTTAAGAAACTGGCAAAGCTTCTGTGTGTTACGGAGCTTCTTAAGTTCTTTTGCATCGAAGAGGTCAAGGAGGAGCCAACGAAGCAGGGCGATATCAATGTTGTCGTCGAAAATCTCTTCGAGGAAAAGCAGAATTACTTTAAGGTAAGAGCGGAGATACCTATTCCCTTGGAAGTTTAACTGACTGTCTACTGCTTTTAGGTACGAAACCCAAAACAGATGAACAATGGTGCGCATAGTAAGATCAACTATTGCATTGGATGCGACTTTAAATGCTACAAAGTGCAGCAAATGGTGGATCATATGACCACGTGTGGAACTTGCAATCTCACATGTTGCCTCTGTGAGGTAGGCTTTTTCTCAGACAAGGACTTTGATGAACATCTACGGCGTCACGTCGATCCAAAACCATTCTTTTGCTTTGAATGCGATTCGAGATTTCTCACCAAGGCTGCGCTAAATGTCCATCACCCAAAACACTCCATAGAGACCCCGTACGTCTGTCCACACTGTTCCAAAGGCTTCAAGTGGAAGCAGGGTCTTACTAGTCATCTGCAGATTCACAACAAGGAAAAACACATGCTCTGTGATGTTTGTGGCTACAGCACAACCCACATGAAGGCCTTAAAGTCCCATAAACTTACTCATGCTGGCGACGTCTTCAAGTGCACCTATCCCGATTGCTCACACACTTCCAATCGAAAGGAGAACCTGAAGATTCATATGGACACTCACAAGCAAGAGCGACCATTTGTCTGCGAGGTGTGCGGCTATAAATTCAGCCAGAACAAGAATTTAAAGAGACACGCTCTAAAGCACACCGAAAATACGAATCGACACAAGTGTCAGTTGTGTTCGTTCACCAGTCACCGGTCGGACAAGCTGAAGGAACACGTGCAGAAGGTGCACACAGAGAAAGCTGTGCAGCTGGAGCTACCCGAAACAGTGGAGAATTCCTTTGAACTGAAGACTGGCTTGGATGATTTTCCGCTGCCAAGTTTGGAGAAAGTGGAAGTCGTCCAGAAGGAGCCTGTGAAGAGGAAACCGAGAAGGAAGAGTGAATTTGCGAAACCGAAGAAATTGAGGAGGATTGTACCAAAAGTGGAGCCAGTGGATGCTGGCAGTAGTGTAACTTTAGTCTAAGGGGTTCTTATCGCAATAAAGTTAAAGATTGAATCAATGTACGCTTTGCTTCTTCATTAAACTATCTAATAAGTAGGAAAGCAGAACAAACACAGTGGGGAAGGCAGATGGGGAAGCAAACACAGCAGCGAACGCTGATTTGTTGGAATCACGGACCTGCATGGGCCATTTGACTACGACAGACACAGTTGGAATAGTTAAATGGCCAACACATTTTGCAATAATTGAATATTCTCACACCGTTTTAGAATTACAACTTTTTATTCATTAGATCTCGTCAATCAACTTAAAACGTTGATGTTGCTTCTCAGGGATGACATTGAAGAACTTCTTATGAATCTGTTGATCCATACGACCAGCGTAATGTCGCTGAATCCATGTGTGATCCCAATTGGGTTCCAACTTTTCACAGGTGACGTAAACCTTGCCATGTTCCATAGCAAATAGAGTTCCATTACGTCCAAAGCCGACCTAGAATTTCACGTATAAATCTTATTTTTCGCCTTCTCTTTCGTGTCAACTTACATTCAAGCCAGGGTGGAACCTAGTAGTCCTTTGGGTTGCAAGGATAGTACCCTGAGCGACGTTATGTCCATCCTGTACCCTCCAGCCACGATGTTTTGGCCTCGGGTGCTTGGGATTGTTACGCGAGCTGCCTCCGGTTTTTTTACTCGCATTTCGCACAGTCGCTGGCAAGTGATTTAAATGTATTAAATGTTTGGTTTAATTAATGGGATTTTACTTACTTAATAGTGGTTGTTCGACTTTTAAACATTGCAGCGAAAGCTTTTGAAGAATTGTTAAGGACATCACGAAAAATTCTGAAGAAAATCGACCCAAGTACGAGGAAAAAACTTAGGTTATTTTGACAGTTCAACAGCTGATGGACTGGGTTAAAGTTGCAGAAGCACTGAAGTGACTGTGGCGGCATACAGCGAAGTAAACTGTTTTGTAGGAAAGGTGCTCAAACATTTCAGCTTGCGGCCGATTGCATTGGTAAAGTTCGAATGAAATTGGACGAAAATATTTATTATCATTTCAGGATCTATATATAAAAGTGCGTGTGTCAGTGAATTGAAAGTCGATGACAGCAGCTGTTGGACGTAAAACTGATAAGAAAAGGAGCATTTTTAAGATTTTAAGGGTACAAATGGTCTCCCAGCTTAAGAACAGGTACCTACTGCCTTGTAAAATATTTTTCACTTAAAAATTTAAAACAAACTTTTATCGCTGCTTTATCTTTAAGTTTTTTTTTGTATTTTTATATTCATGATTCTAAAAAATTAGTAACAAAATTCTTGATTTAATATATATTTTTGTTTTTTATTCATGTTTTAAAGAATTAGTTTCAATAAAATTAAAACATTTAAATTTTAAAAATTTCGCGCGGTGTACCATCAACAGTTTGACAGAGGTTGATTGGAAGCCATTGCATTCCTCCCTTAAACGACAATAGCCGGTAAAGAATTTGCAAAATCCACTAGTCTATTTTATTTTGGTTTATAATTTTGAATATTTGCAAGAAGAAATGTCTGAAGGAAATCTAATTGTTCCAACCGAGGATTTACGCGAAAAGATCCGTAATTACTCGCGTAAAATGCGAGAACAGAAACGAAATTATGACACGGATTTGCTTCGCTTTGGGCTGGGTGAAATCAAGTCCGAGATCTTAGATCTTGAGAGTCTCACCCCGAAGGATATTCAAGGCATGGCCAACAGGATAAAGCGATATAAGAAAGCCACACCAGAAGACATGTACAGACTGAGTCATGCATTTCTCCAGGATATTGAGAATATTCGAGTTTTTGCCAAAATTCCAGGAGCTATTCAGATGCTGGTCAAGGAACTTACAGGTAAGTTTCGGCCCCTAGAGATGGTTGGGAGACTAATTTATGGTTAATAGGGTCTGATGCAGAGCAAAAGTTTCATGCCATTGAGACGTTGTGCAATTTATCGCTTGGAGAGGAGCCAGTTTGTGAAAAGATAGCCACATTGGCGGGAACTTACCTCATCACTTATTTGGACACAACGGACGAGCGGCTGAAACGATATTCTCTGTGGATATTGATGAATATCATGGCCACCGGCGGGAAGGGTGCGGCGACTATGATGTCAATGGAATTGGTACCGACGTTGCTCAACCTGTATTTAGCCGGAGACGAAGATGAGTATGACTATCGAGAGGATGCAGCTATATTGCTTGATATAATCACTTCATCTGAGGAGAAACTCTTGAGGTTTGCACAAGGTTTGGTCCCCATTTATGTCTTATTGATTCAGTACTTTCCTTTAGACCTTCAGATGAAGAGATTTTACTCAAAAGAATGCTCCTAAAGGACCACACCGCAAAGGCTGCTGAATACCATCTAAAGATTATTTTTGATTCGGAAATTATAACTCCCACGAGCATACTGTCTGAGCTGCAGATTAATTATCTAGTAATCTTTTGTTTGGCGAATCTAATCCAAACGCCAGACTTTGAAGGCATCCCCAACAGAATGAGAATACTCTATGCAATTCGATTGCTGGCCAACTTGCTGGTATTGGACGCGAACTCTTGCAATGTTTTGATGGAGAAGTGTCGTCTTTGGGACACAAATTTTGTGCACGTTCTCAACAGGATATTCGCTTTTAAGAATGAAAGCTTGGGCTATGAAACCCTATGGTTGGTTAAGAATTATCTAGTTTGTCAGAGCGAGAACTTTGCTGACTCGGATTTCATAAAACATTTACACGTGTATAGTAAGAGCCTACCGCCGCACGGGGATGGAGATTTTATTTAGAGCGAAATTAACTGTAATTTAGTGGTGGAATTATAAATAAATCTCAAGTTAACCTAATTTATGTGAATTGGATTTTAATTGCGATTATCAGCAGAGTGCTATTGGGTCTTGCTTTCCCTATAGCGGGCATCAATTAGTGCTCTCTGGAAAGAGGTCTGTCTTCATTGTTGACTTCAGAGGATTCCAGATCTCGTGCAGATATGTATTTTCAAAGTATTCATCGACATGTCGTACTCCAAAGCATAGTAGTAGACACTATACTCAGTCTAACTCTAAGGAGTTTACTTGTTGACCTTCTCCGGCAAGGATGCAGGCTTAGGCTGTCAAACAAAATGTAAAAGAAAGTTTAACCAATAAAACTAAATCAATTTCATTTATTAACTTTAACAACAAAACTTTTTCTCGCAATTTATAGCTTATCGACACAATTTACTTGATTTTTTTTTTACTATTTATTGACTCTACTGTTCCTCACTGAAAAGACTGGCTCCTTCCTTCAGCATCTCAAATAACAATTGACTAATCAGAGGTACACTCTTATCTCTGCTCCTCCGATTGAGGTGACTTCTCGTCAGATCTCTCTGTTGCTGTCTCTGATTTCAGTAGGGGGTTTTGCAAATGAGCAGTTTTGTGATTGCTCTCTGGTGGTGCCTTTAAGAAGACCTTTTGCTGTTGATAGATTGGTAGCTCATGTGCCAGCATATATTGCTCCTGTTCTGGGTAATCGTGCTCACAGTGATGTTCTCCACAGATTTTGCATTCGTAGATGTTTGGCTTGATGGCGTTATGGAATTTCTAAAAAGGCGAAACATGAAATCTTGCAGGCTGTAAGGGATTTTTAAAGTATTTACCTCCCAAAAGGTATCTCCTGGAGCACGGAGAAGATTAATGAATGCATATCCTGGAATGCAGACTAGAGACAGAGAAGCGAACATCCAACCGACGCCATATGCCCAGTCTGGGTACTTGTACTGTCCATTGTGATAGGTGGGCTCGTGATAGTTTATCAAACTTAGAATCCAAATGGCCTAAGGGTTAAAAGAAAGTCAGTGTGTAGGTTCATAGATAGAAGAAGGAAGAAACCTTACAAATAGTAACAGCGGTCCACAGAAAATCCAGCAGGACTTCAAGTACATCGACGGAGCCTTCCCAGTCATCTGTTTGATGTTTTTCGACAGTCTTTCGGTTCCATAGAACCATGCGAGTGCTATCATTTGGCAGAACGCCAAAAACGTTATCGATATTGAGGCAGCATAGTGATCCATTAATTGGAAGAAGTATATTCCTCCCTAAACCATTCAATTAACTAAAAGATTTGACTATATTTTAGTATATGACCTCACCTGTATCAGATTAGGCAGTCCAAATAGAAATGAGATCACACAGACGATCAGCACCAGAACCTCGTGATAGCCTAGCTTTCGTTTGATCCAATTCGGGAAGCCATCCTGAATTGAGGTGACCACAACCTCAACAATGGCAAATTGACTGTTCAACCCCAAGCAGAGCAGCATAAAGAAGAACATGACTCCCCAAAGCTGGGCATATGGCATCTTAGCCATCGCCTGTGGATAGACTACAAATATCAAGCCCGGTCCATCGCCAATGACATCCCTGACATTTGTATTCTGCTCGAGCGCCAAATTCCCCAAAGTAGCAAAAGCAAAGACTCCAACCAGAAAACTGGTCAACACATTCACCATAGACACAGCCACTGTGTCGCGCAGAATGTTGTTGTTGTACTTGTTGTAGCTGGCAAAGGAAATCATCGAACCAAAGGCTATGCCCAGCGAGTTAAAGTTCTGTGAGGCAGCATTTATCCAAACGTTGGCATTTTTCAACTCAGACCAATTTGGCCGAAAGAAATAACGAAGACCCGCATCGGCACCTTCTAAGGTCAATGCGCGTGCCATGAGTATGATGATCAGGAAGAATGGAAACGTGGCTGTGAAGTAGCGGACCTGAAAAAAACTCCCAGAATCATTCACTGAACTTGTTCCTAGTTTGAAATTCACACCTTTCCCGACGACTTGATGGACTTCCACGTCGCGAAGTAGACCATAAGCCAGGCGCAAATTAGGCAGGCGAATAGCTCCCATCGCATGATGCCAGGATATTCAATTCCAGGACTGATTTGAAGGACTTTATTTCTAAAAAGAGTAACAAAATAGACAAGAGTTTTCGGTTGGAGATTGTATAAGAAACTTACTCAAAGAATTCTTCTGATGGAGTTCTAGACATTGCCGGTGCAGTCATATTTAAATCCTTACGTTGTGGTACCCAGCAATCGGGTGTGTTCCACCTGGGAAGGAGTTGGATTCTAGAAAATACACTGGCTTAAGATTCTGATAGACTTACCTATTATTGCAGTCTGTCCATGGCATAAATGGTTTGAACGATGTGAAGAAGTAGTAAATGGAATAAGCTATAATGACGCTGTAATAAGTTGACATTAGAAATGATACGACGACACTTGCAAGACCAGCTCCTGGAACGATAAGTAAGAAAAGTTATAAGTAGAAATTTAACAGCCTTGAGCTTCTAGTACTGATTTAAAGAAATACTAGTTACGAGCAGAGCTATAGACGGACTAAGTCTAGATAGTGGCATACATTTCTGGACCAATAGAATTAATAGAAGCTTTGATAGAAGGGATAGAAGGGTTTCGAGAAGCTTCCTTATAAGACGGCAGTACTCTTGAATATTTGTAAGTTAGCCACTTTTAGATATTTTTTGTGTAATCTTGATCCTACGCATAGTAGAACAACGTGCTTACCACTGACCACTGAGTCTAGAAGAAAGCCTACTGATTGATACTTAGGGTTGTGGGTCCATTTTGTCGAAAAAGTGTGTTCTCCTTTCAAATAAATCGCTGCAGTTCTACGATAAGGAAACTGTTGCATACAGAGACATCTTAAACAAAATTGGGATACAAGTCTGCCATCATCCATGGCTCAGAACGATGTCTAGTCTGGTGGCCAGCGATCGAGAAAGCTGCTCTGTGAGGCGTCAGATAACTGACAATAATCTAGACACTAGCATGATTAGCAGCCACAATTGAAACCTCGCCAACTGAAGTCCTTGAAACAATAGTTGCCCTGATATCACTCAACCTGTGGCAATAACTTCCTCAAGTCCAAAGCTGTCTAACCTTTGGGAAGAGGCTCTTATGCAGCAATATGTCGAGGGGCATGCAATATGCTCATCTAGACGCCACTGCAGATATTCTCCTAGTTTCTCTCGACTTCTTTGTAAGTCACTCTTAAACCGATTACGTTCGTCGCCCCATGGTAGCATTCAAGCAAATGCGATTCACTGAAGGCCATCATGGACCACACTGGTGGGCCCCAGGCTACAATAAATGGCAGATAAATTAGCAAGAGCGAGACCTATCAATGGTTTAAAGCTACGTCCAGTGTACTCCTTCTAGAACTCGTTACAACTAATATAGTACTTGACTTCAAGCGACAAGCTGACGGGTGATAAAATGCACAACCATCGTGCCTTGTCTCTGTATTTGATACACGAAGGTTAGGTTAGGTTATGAGGGTGTGATGGAAGTAAAACACATCACGTGCACTCGCAGTAACTAAATAGTCCATTGTGCTGGGAAGTGAAGATCTCTCTGGGTGTCGGTTAGTGCTATTAACGAATCTAAATAGGTTCGCTATTCGTCACTGTGCTACCCCTGCAATGCCATTGAACAATCAGTGTTGTTCTTTTAAGCTGGAAAAGTGGAATAGCATGATTGAATCTACCTCCTCTTCATCTCCGCAGCTTCTGCTGAGCTCTACATTCCGATTGCGAAGCCTAGTTCCTATGGCGCTGTCTCTTATGATTACTCCAGTGAGCACGCGGATAGGTGGTCCATCCATTATTATTGGCAGGGTCTTTGCCTTTGAGTCAATTTTGGTCATAGAGCATGTGGAGTAGCGCAGTCCTTTCTGGATAACTAGGAGGCGTTGGAAATACGTAGCTTGTTTGCTTTATTTTTGTTGGGTTTGATAAATTTTTGACCTTGTGCTTTGTCTCCATACTCGGCGATAACTTTTCCAGTGTATTATTGTGGAGTAGATAGTACTAGTACCTAATCTGTAATAGGATTCAGGGTCGATGAGTGATCCTTCAGAACTTCTTCTCGGAAGATAGTTTATTCTCATGAAATCATTCGCATCTGTCTTGTAACAATATTGGGTTCTTAGTGTTGACTGACTCTCTAAATAGCTGTAGATGCCAGCTCCGTGGAGTATTTCTCCTCAGGCATTCCCGAACGCATACCTCTATGGAATGACAACCTATCTAGAAGACTGAAGGTGATTTTAAAAGCACTGCCATACGTTGAATCATCGTGGTGTGTTGAATCTATTCTTTCTCTATTCTTGGCGATCACCAATTTTGAAATTTTGATTATTGGGTTGCATGGGATTAGCTTTAAGATTAGATACAAGGTTATCCACGTTCTCATTGTTCCCACTCAAGTTTCTACAGATAGCGAATGTCTAAAGCAGGAGAGATAGTGTTCTCATCAGCAATCACCTGCTATCTTCCGCAAAGTAGTCTTTGATCAGGAGTGGGGCGCTTGGCTTGCTTAGAACATTATCGATTGCCTCATATGAGGGCCTCCTAAATATCAGTGAGTCTGACTCTTGCACTTTTAGCAAACATGTTTGGCTTGCATGCAAGGTCATGTGCATGTAGGAAGTCCTATGCAGAAGCAATAAACATGACTATGGTGGCACAGATGCAGAAGAAGCTATAATCCTAAGAACCAGGTTGATTTCGGGAAGACAACTTCAATAACAAACATCACTCAAGCAACTAACTAATATCTGTTCTATTTTTCCTCCCGACGTTTTCATTTTAGAGTTACCATACTAGTGCGGCCATCATGTGGTGCTAGTGGTCATTTAATAAAAGATTTGGTACCCAAGTCCCAACCATATTCACTTAATTTTCATAGAAAACAAAATAAAATAATAATCTAGGAAAACACTTATTGTATTTCAGCGCAAACGTGAAAAATACAGTGAATTACAAACGAATGTAAAAAAAACACATTCAATTTACCCCAGTCACTTTGGACACTATCCATGGCCAAATTCTTCTGAGCTCATTTGCCTTACACTCCATCTCTCAACTTTCATTCTACCGACAAATTATTAAATATCTCGTGCCAATCTACTAACAACTCTGACAATGACTTCTTAAAATATTTACCAATTCGCTACATAAAAGACTTTTGCCATTCGTCTACCTGTTAATTGTTTACAAAAAGCGTATAACCAAACGTTTTGAATAATTTACAGGGGTTGATAACCTAGTCTCAATTCAGATGAGAGACAGATAACCATACACTACACACATACAAACTTCAAAGATAAATTTGCATAAAAACATACACTCTTAAGTTTGACCGTCTAGCACACATTTACTTGTTTCTCGAAAAGAAAAAAGATTACGTATACGACGTAGTAAGAACAGAAACCCAAGAACTCGTAAATATTCTGCATTAAAACTGTCATGACGAAAGTGATTAAATTAAAAAAACAAAACCGGCACAAGTCTTCGCCGGCAAGATAATTTTACGACTTTTTTGTTGCATAAGTCACAATAAAAAGAGTAATAAGTACCACGGGTTTGTTCCAAAGGTGAAAAAGCCAAGCTGATACCAAATTTGAATATTGAAAATTTTAAGTTGGTTTGACGTTTTGGTGAAAGCTTTTATCTTATTCAAGAATTGTTTCAAAGTATGAGAAGCTTAATGATTCATTAAAATGATCACATGAATGCAAACGATTGGCATATCGACAAGTTGTTAGAATGCTTCGGCTTAATTGATTTGCAAGTTGTAGCGAATAATTTGAATTTCAAATGACAACTACCTCCATTTGACACTCCATAAGTTGGAATTAAAATAATAATGCTAATGCATGACAGTTGTAGGGGGACATTCAAAGTATATCATTGTTAATGTGCGAAATTTTTTCACTGACATTGACTTAAAGGGTTGGGTGTGCGAAATATTTCACTGACAGCGACTTAAATGGTGTCTTGCTTAGAACAACAGCCACCCACAGGGAAGTCGCATTTGAAAAGCTTTACAGTTTCCTGTTCAATAAATCAACAGCGGTAGACTGTCTCGAGTTTTAATTGAATTGGGTGTAGTGTCAGATGTGAGAACAAAGAATTAATAAGTGAAATCAGAGGGGTGATTTGGTGGGGGGAAATATACCCACGTGATCATATTACAAGCAATAAATCGATGTCTACTGCTACTGCCTCTTTCCTTAGTATTTCGTCCAACTGGTCGTCGTCAAATGAGATTGCCTTCCTGCCATATGGACATATTTATTTGACTTTATCTAGTAAGCAGATTTTTTTGGAGGGGAATAAAACGCACTGAAGTGCCAACTAAGATATCAGAATCGCACGAGGCTCTTTTTGAAGGAAAACCTCAAGAGCTTGAGTCCCAAAGAAGCAAATAGTAGCAAATTATTTGCTTAAATCATGCCATATACAGACTAATCACAGTTTTGAATCGAATTATCTATTTTCACGGTGAAACAAACTGCGATTGCGATTTGACAAAAAAAAACTCGGATGAACTTCGAAGGATAAAGCAGGTTTAGTTTTTCCATCCGTCGATCCTTTGACAGTATACAAATTCATAGATATAAGTTCACACATTCAAATATATAGCATAAGAAAATTGAGAGTACGAATTTTCATTGGTGGAAACAGAGAGAGAATTCAGGGAAACTGTCATCGCCTTTGAAAATCCACTGATTGATGTGACGGATTCTATGGGATTGACCGGCAATAAGTCAACTTGAATGTCAACGTTCAATGGAATGACGGAACAACATATGGACGAATTCTATGGGCTGTGCCCTTCACATTCGCACTTTCTGAGTCTATTATTTAATTCTGGTGAGGGTCAGGACTCTTAAGTCAAAGAGAGTTAATACTGGCTTCGTTTACTGAATATGTGAACTTAATGCGAGTTGCACCACATCCCGCGATGCAGTTGGTGTTATGGCCAAAATAGCAAATGTAACTGCAAGGTTATGAAGCCAGCTGACGAACTGTCTAGTGAAGGTACAGTCAATATTCCGCTAGGTGACATTAAAGGAAACATACAACAGTTTGAGGAGCTATGTATATTAACGAAAACATGGTTCAGCTGCAATAAACATAAATTAGACCAGTTTGTGGCTTTTATTTTTTGCAATTAGCAGAGGCAGAGCAGCTTAGCAATCAACTGCTTCACTTATGTAGATATATATGGCTTTTAAGGATCCTTAATTCTTTTCTTAACCTACCATTGACAGTCACAGAATTCAGAGCGTATTATTATTTGGTATGTCTTTCTTTATTTCCTTGTAGATGTAGAAATCTCTTAATCTAATAATATATCTAAATAATATAATAATAATAATAATAAGACTCATTCATCATCTTTCAAAGGTCTACTTCTTCAAAACTAAAAGCTAATGTTCCACTTCTGACACCAGCCGTTTCTGTCCGAGCAGTGAGTTATATGTGAATTAAGTATCGTTATCTATGGTTTAAATTTAACAAGCAAATTAGAACCTTTTCTGCTTAGTATTTACCCGAAACATAAACAAGAGAATGAAGCTCAATTGTTTGTAGTCCCCCACTTCTGACAGGCAAATATTGATCTGAGTATTTTTGGTTAAAATAAAAACCAACGTGTGTGATAATCCACTTCTGACACTAATCTTAAGGCTAATTTGTACTCTTGTTATTCAGCTTAGGACAAGACAAAGATTAACCAAAGAGATAGCTGTGCACGTTGGGCTTCTGAAGGTTGTAATGATGATCAAATATAGACTATAGTAGGTATGAGGTCGGTGAGGATACCAAGATTCTTCCAACTCAATTTAATAAATACTCGGAATCTTTTAAGGTTATAGGTGTTTTTCTTGGATTTATTGATACTCTTTCTTGTATTCTATTTTCTGAATTTTTTTTTGAAGATGAGATCTCCTAATCCATAGAATGGTATATTATGTATGGTTTTCAAGAAACTGTTTGATACCTTTGGTTGTTCGAGACTATTCAATTACATTCTCTAGAAATCCTAGTAGCGGCATTAAAATTGTATGCCAATCCGTAAGGCTAAGAAGCCTTTAAGTTTTCATAAAACTCTTAGATGCTTCCCAGACATAAATAAACAGGTAGAGTTGCAGGCTTTTGAACAGTTTCTCATCATTTCATTTTCTCATTTTATTACCCATTACCTTCCTACAAAAAATAATTTCCATCCTATAAACAGTCTGTAAAGCACTTACCTTTAAAGAGCGGGCAAACTTGCCCCAGTGCACCAATTGGCCCCCGTCCGGTGTACTGTCCAACGGATAGTTCCATAAACAGCAGCGGAATGCTACAAACAACTAGTATAATGCAATAAGGTACTAAGAACACGCCTGCAATGAAAAAGTTAGAAAAAAAACGTATCTCAATTAGCATAATATGTAAAGTGCTGATGGGTGACAATAGAAGCAACGTCCCACTCAATAAAGCCAGTAGTGTCGGGGTGAAAAAGCAGAAAACAATTTTTCCGCACGTCAATGTCATCTTGAGTTACAGCTCTATTCACACTCAGGCAACAGGCACACTGTCTTCATTCATGTGGAACAATAAGAGAGAAATTGCCACTATAATGCCAGGAAATTGAAGATTTTAATCTTCATCTCATTTTCTCATTTGACACATCTGTTAATTTGTCAATGAAGAGCAGAGACACACACAGATTCAACAGATACTCGTCATGCTAAATGCGAAGAGGAAACGCGCTATAACAACAAATCTGTTGTGACACTTGGCGCTGATCTTTCCCCTACTCTCAAGATAAGTGACCAATTGTGCAACAGAGTGTCAGCGGCGGGTACTTACCTCCTCCACTTTTATAGCACATGTATGGGAACCTCCAAACGTTGCCCAGGCCGACAGAGTAACCGATGCAGGCTAAAACGAACTGCATCTTATTTGCCCAGTGTTGCTGGCGGGGTTTCAAATTCGCTGAATCGTCCGAAAAGTCCATAAAACTGTCATCATCATCATCGTCTACACCTGGAGGTCTGGAAAAAAAGATACAAAAACCATCAGATACTGCTATCGCATGCTTATAATTATACACGAGATCTTTTATGGTGATTAATGAACGTCGATTAAGATGAAATTGCACTCATTTGGTTAAGCTTATTACAGTCTTTTGTTGTCGTTTCACACTGTACACTAGTGTGGAATGAACCGCCCCCAACAATGGGTGGCAGCCGACCGACGGGTGGGAATGCAATTTAATTACAAATCCGCGCTGAGTTATGGCAAAAATCTAATAGAAATTGATGCGATGAAATTGCTTAATTGAAGCACTGGACTGGGGTGTGTCATTTGGTTAAACTGTTAACTTAATGACTGTTTGATAGGGAATATCAGATTTGAATTAAGAATTTCTTAGATTCAGTTGAATGTTCTAAAATGTATGTAAGCCGAGGCCATAGTTTCGGCTCTTTATAGTTAAATTAAACATTGAGACGCTTGAGCTTTGAATTTCTTCTAATACAGCTGTTGGAGTGAATTACACAGCCACCGTCTTGAAGGCACACAACTTACCTAAAAAATCTGATCGGGTGAAGGTATACCTCTCACCAATGTTCGCCCAGAGTGAGACCTCTTAACTGACCTCTTAACTCTAGAAGCAACAGTCTCGTAACCATAGCTTAAGAGGTCTTACATAACATGTTAATCATGCACTACCGGTCTTTATAAAGGGTTCATTGATTAAACAAGACGATCAAAAGATCACTCCAACACGACAAATTTATGCAAGAGGTCTTCTTAGACAACTTTCCTATATGTACTTTCAACCAGAGAAGTGCATAAATCCATTCATTTGCCGTTGTCAATCATTCGCTAAGAAACGAGCCTTTCACAGTCTCATGCACACAGAACACAAGCGAGTATGAATCATGTAAGAGACGATAATGAAGTTCACTTTGCAAAACGAAATAAAAGCGAATCATCATGGTGCTGGTATTCATAAACCCTTGAGTGCGTAGTAGGCTCACGTTCAAATTATTCATTCAATCAGAGTATTCACAAAAGCAATGAAATTTACAAGTGATTAGCGATTGAAAGGCGACCTTTTTTTTTATAACAGGAAAGAAGCAAATAAGAGAGAGAGTGAGAGAGAGAAACTTTCATTTCCTTTTCCCAAATTCAGTATTCGCTTCAGATTCATTTTATGACAGGCAATAAAATGTGAGCCCAGCGAATACTTCGAAAGCAGTGAATATTTCGAATGGCTTACAAAACGCGCTACTTGCTGGAGACCTACATGTTTAAGACTGAGCACAGTGTATCTAGCTTTTATTTTCTACTTCGAGCACACAGTCAAGGGCCCAAGGCCCGCCTGAGAACACATTTAGTGTGGCAACTAGAGCTGTGTCAATCGTGATTGATTTCATCATTTTGACCCGTTCACCCAAAAAGTATTGTACTTTCAGTTGTCTCGATTATTTAGCAATGAACGAATAAAACAAAAGTATTGTCACGAAAAGGAAATTGAAACTTCTTTATGTTTTTTTTTTTTGACATTAGGAATATACCTAACATACTTTCGACAATATGATTCATCAGTAGAATGACCGAAGAACGGAACGAAACCAATTCAATTATAAGATCTGATTGGGATTGATGATCGTTGTTTTCAGTCAATACAATATGTCTATCTTTATCATTGAACGATTGAATGATTGATTGGAATGAGCGAATCATTTTTGAAACCAATACTTGAACGATCCGGTTATCAAATTTGAACGAATGACACAGTTCTAGTGGCACCACTAAATCTACCAACAATGGCTTCGCATTGCATCTAGTGTCATCTCTTGCATCTTTTAAAATACTGTAGTACCTTTCATTTCTTGCAGATGCCAGATGGCGCTATCTCTTAAAACAACATTTCTCTATATAAATGTAACCCATTTTACAGGTCAGCTAAGATCTCGGCTTCTGGGTGACAGATCACCAAAAAAGCTTAAATCATGTCATAGGTTAGACTCTTAGCAATGCAACTGGGAAAATCCTCTTTCATTTCGTGTAGGAGTTTTCGCGTGATGCATGTTCAAATAAACTTAGAGGCAGACAAAATCTCCGAGAGGCTTCTACGATGGATGTTATACTTTGCCTCTCCTGGACACTACAAAGGAAAACTTTTTGAGGATAATATCTGTTGAGGACCGGACTATGTAATTGAGGTTCTTTATTCTTACAATAAAGGAATTGCTTTGCAAAATGTGAGATTGTATCAAGTACATCCCCATGTAGACAGAGATTGGTTGAATAACTTTTTTATTTATATTTAATATTATATTTCGATTTAAACAAGCAGACCATTTTCCCCCGTTGAATGTACATCAATTAACACATGCGCCAATAACACGCTATAGATACGCGCACTATTTAACAAGCATGCTAAAAAACTGTGCAAACATTTTTGCCAGAATACTTGTACTAAATATTAAAAAATACCAAAGTGGTTACTGACACTCGGTTCTTAACGTCAAGCAAATTATTGTTATTTGTGTTGCGATCGTTTTTAATCTTAACCTTGTTTGTTGAGCTACCTTAACTGTGTTAATTTGTTTGGCAAACAAATTCGTAAGTGTTTTCGACTTTCAGGCAAACAACATATAAAAAACATGCAAATGATCGCAAATGATCGCAGATTATGGTCCAATTAGGGACTGGAAGTGGAATGGGTCTTGATTGCTGGAAGGGGGATTTGTATTTTTTAGGGCAATTTACTTTGATCTACAAAATATAAAGTGATCCTCGCTCTAAAGATCATGTTCAAAGTTTAAATGTTATCTTAAGACATGTAGCATTTGAAACTTGTTTGCAAGTAAACAAATATTCTCAAGTCAACAAAGATCTTATCAAACCAAGATCCACGATCAACTGACGATCAATGAATCATTTCAACTGCTTTAAATTGAACAAAATTTCATTAGGTATTTCTTTAATCACTCACATTTTCGCCACACGATTATACTTATGAATATAAGATACTTCCGACTGCCGAGACGATATATCCCTATGATTACGATCTGCAGTATGATTCTCACCAACACGCGAGGGCATGGTACAACTTCACTAAGTTTTTGGTCGCCGTTTTGTTTAAATTTAAAGAAGATTAAGTAGATAGTAGTAGATAAAACTTAAGACGAAGTTAATTAAAATATTTTTAAATGTTCAAAAGTTAGAATCCTTGCGCCATCGTCCAACACCACAAAACGCCACCTCGACACGATCGATTTGAGATTTTAATTTCTATTTTTCGGACCTAACTCACCGAGGAGTATCGTTCAACTGATCTTTACCATTTATTCGGTTACTATGATCGATAAAATGTGCTAAATATTATTTAGTTTTTGAATTTTAATCGATCCATTTAGAAGCGATCGGTAATACGTGTGATAATTGGTAGTGTCAACAAAATTATGTAGCAGACTGTGATTTATATACGTGGATTGTGGCGTATTCAAGGTTAGAATTTGCAAGTAGGAGTATTTGAATATTTAAAGGGCTAGGTAGCTAATATTTGTCAATAAAAGTGGATCAATTTAGGCCATTCAAATAAAGTAGCACTTAAGGTACATGTAAAGTTTTGATATTTAACAGGTAAATGGATTTTGAAGTCAAGTTGGAGTGTTTTGCTAGGATTCTTTCAAAACAAGATGCACAGCGTAAAACTTTGAAATAGATGAGAGAATAAATGATAGGAATGATTTGGTTAAGCTCACTGATTCACTTCTTTGAAATTAGAAAATGAAGTATTAAAGAGAGTCTAGTACTTGGAAAACGAGGTTCTGGCCAAGTAGAAAGAGTCGCAATTATTTGATAAAGTCAAAGAGGCCATCATTTGCATCTGGAAAGGAATCTTCGAAAAAAAGGTAATGGCTTCAAATTCGAACTGATTCACACAGTATTCACTTCATATAGTATTTCTCACAAAGCAGTAGAAATAGTTCACTAGAAAAGTGTTCAGATTGCCCGTCAATGCGCTGTTGTACGTTCTTGACTTTTCGACTGAACTATACACCCAACTCCCATCTATTCATCCAAATGCAACAGAAGATTATGCAAAACACGAAGGACAGTTGATAAAAGGCTAGAAGTTTAGTTGGTGGAGTGAGTAGGGGATTTTAAACGTTCCCAAGGTTGGGGGACATTATACCAAAACACGAACGAAGTCATAAAGGTTTCCTGACGAAGACTATGTGTACGAAGAGCTACAATTATATTTTTCGGGCTGTATACGTGAGGACAAAATTTTAATCCCAAATCCATCGATGGTGGAAGCTATTGACGACGTAGTATCAGAGGCTATTATGATGGACAAGAAAATGGAGGAGGCAGTGCGACAAGGCAGTCCGAGTTCTATTAGGAAACCTACACTCTTGATTAGCAATTTATGCTCTTCTGTCTCTATTTGCCTCCTCGGCCCTTCTTAATGCTTCCAATCGGCGCAGCTTGATCTGCACGGCAATTATGACGGGGAACAGATCTCCCCTGACTTCATAATATGGTATTTTAGGAGCTCTGGGCTTCGTAGATTCGCAATGCTACATCTGAAGTGTCCACATTGGAGCATAGCGTGCTAAGCGTATTCGTCCTCTTCTGGGCATTCTAAACAAAAGGGTGAGCTATCGTACAGTCATGCTTCATGCGTTCTTTTTGTCCAACTTTCAACTTGTGAGTTCAACTTTCTTTGGTGGTCCCATCTGACTTGACAGAGTGCTACAAATGTTGCCCATTCTTCCTACTTTACTCTCCTCGAAAGTCTGGTATCTTGTCTGTTCCCGATAAGCCTTCATATGTAAATCCTTCACATTTCATTGGTGACGATGTCGATAGAGACTACACAACATGTTACTTCCAAAATAGTTCGGAAGCTGCGAATAGTTCTGATTCCTCAAGACCTGTAAGCAGACGAAAGTTTCCTCCTTATTTCCTTTGTTGAGAGTGCCGCCGCTCAAACTGGGGCAGCGTATGTACAAAAGGATGAAGCTCATCACTTTGGATGGTAGAATTCTCCTTGCGTATTTAGACCAGATGATATTTGGCAGCATCCAAGGAAGCACTGCCTAAAATTGTGACACCTTTTTACTAGAACAATCGAGATGGGACACTTGCCCTTCGATATGCTCAAAATTCGTCGATATATAAACTACAAGTTAAAGATATTCAAGAGACTGATGATGGAATATATTACTGCCAAGTAGTCATATCAGTCGTTCATCATGTGACCTCTGCTGGTGTTAAGCTATGCGTGAGGCGGCCACTTGTTATTTCGGACAATTCCACTCAGTCGATAATGGCTTCTGGAAGAAATGCAGTCCAAATGGAGTGCTATGGTTGCCCAACAAACAACGCCATCTTACCAACAGATAGCGCCACATACGTCAGTAACATTCTAAAAATTAACTCTGTCAAAAAAGAAGACTGTGGGGCATGTTATTGTGTGGCTGATAATGGAGTAAGCAGGGGTGATCATCTTAATATCAACTTGGAAAGTGTATTCTGTCCAGTGATTTGTGTGCCACGTCCCCGCCCTGGCCAGGCACTTCAATATGACATGGATTTGGACTTATTATACGCCACGTTGGAGGTATACAGAGACATAGGTTGTACTGCAAGGCCGCGGAAAAGAAAGGAGGCATCTGCCCATTCGCCGATATGGAGAAATGAAAGCTAGTGGGTCCTGGGATCCCATTGCGAAAGTTGAGGAGGTTAAAAAAATCTCTCTTTCCGCTTTAAAGAATGAGTGTTCCAATAACCTGAATACACAACGACTACACTGTGGCCACCTACTCGTTCCATACTTGCAGGCTCCAGGCTGTCCCCAGTCCATAGTTCCATTCTAGTTCCAATCAAGAATATGACTTAGTTTCTTTGTATGTCAACGGTTTTGGCTGTCAGACTGCCAAATTCAAACTGCGATATGCAAATAGCTATCGCTTTGGGTACAAAATTACATCGTTTTTAATTGTGTAAGTACAATTCAATGACTTGTAGCGGAAATCTGTGCCTGACTGTGCAGCCATAAAACTCAGACTTACGACTTGACTCTGTAATTAAAACCTCATAACATTTAGAGAATAGGTATATCCGCGTAACAAAAAATTATGATGTAAACACAACGAACAACGGGTTCAACGATATTCGTATCCATATCGGATCGATCGAATTGGAATTTATTTTTTTATTCATTCAAATGTAGCACACGTTTCGCGATGAATCGATCAGTAATTATGTTCGCACATCTATCTGTACACACGCCAAGTGAATAATAAACTCAGAACAATCCATCGACGCACCTTCATTACGCAAAAACGTAACTAGGCGTAGTTAAGTGGTCAAGAATTTCTGTTTGCACTACAACTAGGTATATGTACTCGATTGTGAATTGAATTCTGAAATTATATCCGATTCGGACGATGATAATTGACCTGTATTGCCGTTCGAATTGCAATGCGGTTTTGAGAGATACAAAAGTGCATGTGATGGTGTCGTGAATTGACAATCTATTTACGTACATCCACGACGAATCAATTACATTTGTTGGATTTGGTTTCAAAATATCTACGAGTACACTCAAATGGATCTCACGGGAATTGAAGAGAAGCATCATGTAATCGGTCGAGATGATCAGCTGAGGGATGCAATTTGTGCTTGTGGATTTTGTGATGGAAGGCATGAATTTTGATCGGTGGCTAACAAATTTTAATTAAATTTAGATTCGATGTATGATATCCTTGTGAAAATTTCAAATTTATTCTGCAATCCACACGCTGTTTGTAAAGAACGCATTCAACACCAGTAGCTAGAGAGTGCCATACTATAGGAGATAAAAGGTCCGTTCCCGTACCCTCCCAAAATGGGGAATTCTTACAAAAACTCACGAATTTTTTTGAAAAGCTATTCGCGTACGCAGAATTTCAGAATTTTTCTAGTTTTTCACAGAAGAGGGCGCTCATAAGGGAGTACAAAATTTCCCCATGCTAGTGCAAGAAAATTCTTTGTAAAACTGTCTGTCAAATGAGAGAATTTTTAACTTGTTATCTCTGAGAGAATTGTACCCCTACTCTTCGATTTATGCTTATTTACGAATCTTTGTGCAAAAAAAAAACGCAAACGGACCTAAAGACGGACAGTATGATGACAGACATTCATTCATACAGGCGATGTTCCCCAAGGTTTCGTACTAGATCCGCTACTACCGCCAAAAGAAAAAGGCAATGTTATGATCCAGAGTAAGGGAATCAATCTATTGCATTCCTACTGATCCGCAGGTGGTTTTTGACGTACTGCAGTACTACAGAGCCTAATGTATAATGATGACCTTATACATAGAATCCCGAGGTATTTTCTTGGCGAAATAGATATTGTTGTATTGTTCGAACTCCTTGATGGATTGCAGCATGGGATGGTTTACGACATATAAGTAAGCAAAGACAGAAGCAGTGCTCATCAACAGTCAGAAAGTTATGGAGACTATAATTGGACACAGAGATGAAGTACCTCTATGTTAATAAAGATGCTAAGCTAACCTCTATGCAACAGTAACTATATTTAGTTGAGAAGACAGGAAGGACCTCTTGTCACAGCAAGAATCATGGCAAATAGCGAATAAAAAAGAAGAAGAAAAGTCTATTACTAGTGAGAGTTGCCAAAGAGATGAAGCTTGACGGCTCTAAACTGGTGTCATAAAGTAGAAATTGTGTAGAAGGAAGAAGGAGGGAGGTTACAGAATCAATGCAGGACTTTCTACCTACTACGTAGCAGTGTAGTGGTTGGCATAGTACCAATAGTCCTTTTTATACCCTATCCTAAGGGTATATTAAGTTTGATACATAGTTTGTAACATAGAGAAATATTGAAGATAGACCACATAAAGTATATATATAAATGATCAGCATCACTAGCCGAGTCGATTGAGCTATGTCCGTCCGTCCGTCCGTCCGTCCGTCCGTCCGTCCGTCTGTCACCTGTTTTTGGGCCTTAAATTTGGAGCTAGGACAATGAAATTTTGTATACGAAGTCCTTGTATATCGGGACAGAACAAGTGTAAAAATTTTTAAAATCCGCCCACTGTCACGCCCACTTTTCAAAAAAATCACATTTTTTCACTATTTTCATATGAAACTCGAAAAAACTTACTTGAGCAAATATGTAGATATCCACTTAATCTACAAATTGTCTATACATTGTATATGGCCACGCCCACTTTTTAGGGGCGTTTACTTAAAAAAATTAATTTTCGAGTAAAAATATTAGTTTATAGGGCAAAATAGAAAATTTTGTGAATACATTTTCCACCGCCCACTGACACGACCAAATAAGATAGGGATAGGGTATCATATGATCCGCTCCAGGCGGATTGTAGCATTTTTCACTGGTTATTAAAGAAGTCCATCGAAAATATTGCGCCGGCATTAACATTGATGAAATACTGGGATACCATAAAGTACAAGTTCCAAGAATGACAAGAGTTATAATATCACTCTGACAAAGGTAGATGGACCCAGAGATTAATTCAAAAGATATGTACTTACATAGGTGCTTGGATGAATAGGGAGCAGAAGCTGAACCCAGATACTTACTGCTTCAGAATATACTGCCAAAAATTTGGATAGGACCACAAATTTTATGGCCCAACATCGAGGATGCGGAGCTCATCATTCTTCAGTGTCAACTATACTATGAAGAACATATTGGTGGACAAGCTGGGGCTGAACCTAGCTCCGGAGAACACCATCAGATAGATGCTGAGCAAGGAAGAAGCTAAAATCTCCCGTCGCGAATAAATGCTTGACCGCAGTATCGCAAGGACAATCCTGGTAGGTGAAGTGGATTTACTGGATACGGGCTCAGTTTCATCTTTAAAAGATTGCCACCTTCCAAAGCCAAAGAAAAATACTTCCCAGGTACAATATTATAATCTGTTGTCTTATCTCACTTGTTTCCTTACTTTGCCTATAAAATAGAAAGTTGTTAATGCATCGGCAGACACTGATCACATGTCTCCTCTACTAGTATTTGAAAGAACTCTTGATGAAGTTTACTAGAAAAAAAAGAACCGTTGGAAAAGGTACTGACCTCCCAGTAATACAAGGATGTAGGCAGTAATGTGGGAGGCCTCATACTCTTAATCACAACCTCGCCTAAAGAAGAAGAACAAGGAGAAGAAGACCTGTTCTACTGACGTGATGTCCTTTGAATAATCCATCCTTTTGAATAAGCGGCGATCACACGTAAAGGGCTTGGGAAGCTGTAAAGATCAAAAACTAGTGAGCAATACTCTTGAGCGAGATGTCACGTAAGGCGGTGTCAATCATTCAAAATTGGAAACCGAATCGTTGAGGGAACTGATTGATTCGGTCTTTGCAATCAATTCAATCATTCACGATCAAGGACTGGTAGGTGCAGTTTGTGATCTCAAGAGGATCTATTGTACTCAACTGAAGGAGTAAGAGAAATGAGACATGTATTGACTTTGTTTGTTATTGAACAGGTCAAAAAGATCAAATCAACCGCGATTGGGACTGCTCCACTATCAGGCGTTAGGCTTTCTTTGGATATCAGGTCATGAGTATGAATATCACAGAGAAGGAAAGGGTTGGTTAGTCTGCAAGAAAGGAGGTCCCCGCTGAATGTCTCGCAAGGTTTAACTCTTGTAGCGATCATAATTGGTTGGAAGTGTCTGTCAGCAGAGAAACGCCAACACACTTGGACAAGAAATATATCAGTTGTGATATATAGATAGCGATCATAATAGGCTCTTAAGAAAGATGAAGTCTACTAAACCGATACTAGTTCTAGTGTCTGGTGCCTGGCCAGGGCGCTACGACCAGCTTTCAGTGAGAAGAGATCTGCTTCTCTGATAAATTTTTACCAGCAAAATAGACAGGTAAACTCTGGCAAAGTTTTTTTTTTTTTAGTACTGGAACACTCAGACATCAAGCCCAGAAAGAACCCCATTCGAGTAGGCGCTTACATTAACAGCACTCAACACATCCGCACCAAGAATTTGTAGTCTGATACGAGCAAAGGCTGGACAATCACATAGGAAGTGTTCCGTAGTGCTGTCATTCTCTCCTCAGGCGTTGCAGACTAATGTTTCGCTTAAGCCAATCATATTTAGATGTTTACCAAAAGCGCAGCGCTCGTAAGGATGCCAATAAGTTGTCTGCTGTCTTTTCTGCTGAGAGACAGCAAGAATACCGCGGATATCTCACTAACGTCTGGGAGCATCCATTTGGTCAGCCTACATCCAGGAGAGTAAATCCGGCATATATACTAGTCACTGTGCCATTGACATTTAATCGGGGCTCCTGGAATGTACATATGTAAGTACAACACACGGAGTATTGAAGAAGCGAGGAAGTAATTGACATTCGTCGCCTGTTTTAATTGTCATGGTCTGTCCGCCAAGAAAATGGGGGCTCATTGGAAATTCTAGCCTCTGAACTGGAGGACTTAAGCAATGCTAGAGTGTTTGGTTTATTGTTATACAATATAAGAACCAGTGCAGGTGGTGGACGGCTGAAAGGAGGAAGTTGAATCTATTCACTGATATCCGTCAGAAGAATTAGGACTCGCTCTAGGTTGAGCTGATAGACCTTTTTAGAGTCATAGCACTGTTTGGATGGTTATAAGCAAGCGGCTATATCTTTTCACAGCCTTCTAGGGCTTAAATGAACCCAAATTGGAAGGGCAGATCGCTTTTGATGAAGGTACAATAACTTTGTATCACGTGAAGAACTTGAAGATCGCAAAGATCCACCTCCCTAACCATTCATCTTAATAAGTATACCTCGAAGTAAAAATCGCCCCAGACACTTTTCCCTGGACCACTCAGCAGCACTTAGTTGATCTTTTCTTTTCGGAAGTTTGTGATTAGCGTAGGTTTCAATTCCGTCTACCAACCATCTCATCTAGTCTAACTAACTAATTATCTCAGACCAATTAAACAATATTCAAAGTAAAAGATACTGGACTTTACCCCTGCGCTGACTACTTGCAATTGTACTGAGCGCAGTTTTAGAAAAAAAAAAAACAAAACCAACCTACAGTGCTAGTGTGCATTTGAATACAACACGCTAGATAGACATGGACAGTGAATCAACCACGAAATTACATAACTCTGGGGGTAATTACTGAACTTGTCGGCGCGGTCGTCATAATGGTTGCATCTGCTTATTATGCTTAAGCACGGCTAATTCGAAGATGAGCGATGGATAATTGTCTATTTCCCTGTGGAAACCGAAATTATTTAATATACATAAGTCTATTTGTTAGGAGGAAAGGACCTTGTGAGCTAATTGAATAGGTACTTACGGTGGCGATGGCGGATTAACTATGCTAAACAGTTCATTTGGTGTATTGGGCACTCGACGAATCACCAGCTTGCGGCCATCGGTCGACCCGATGCCGATCGACGCTAACGATCGAACTGACATCACGTCGGAGAAGATTTGACTGGCTGAGTTATCACCGTAAATGTAGGAACTTGCACTGAGTTGCTTGCCACTGGTCGACGGACGCAGCAATTGATTGCGGGAGTCGTGATGATCTGCATCGGGAGAATAAGCTATAAAAAAATAAAATAAAATTTAATGATCTTGACGAAGTGAAGATGTTGAATAAAGGCATGCATGTCGAATCGAAGGTGTGCTTAACTTCTCAGCTTAACTTTGATTTGTCGGGGGTAGAGGGTCTTAACATTGAACACAGACCGTGTTTTATGATGCTGGATACTCTCTCTCCGTCCTATTCCATTCGCAATTTGTGAAGAACTGCTAAATGACACCACAAGGAGGTCGGAGCAAATCTAACAAACTAACATTTCAAAGGATCTGGGTGTAGTGGCTGTTTCTCGCTATTAAGCATACCAACTGATATCTACAGGGCCAGCAAGGATAGCAAGGTAAGATGCTTCAAAATAATCCACGTCCTGCACGGAACACAACTTGGTGATTGTGCCAACTGCATGAGACATGCGACAAAATAGGTAAAAACAAATCACTTGTATGCAATGGCAGTCAAAATATTTGGGTCAAAACGATTGTCGGAAAGACTCTCAACATAAATGAGGGGAGGATTTGGCTTAAACCATAGAACCATAGATCCAAATCAGCGGATGCCTCTCTTAGATACAATAAGAAATGCCTTATAACGTTTCAGAAAGCAGAGGATAAGGGGGCTCTTAGATTTTATAAAATCGCTGATACTATGAAGACTTAAGAATAGCGTTAAGGATAATGCTTTACACGAGCTTCCAACTAGTCGCAATTGTCCCTTCAGTTTGGTGTTGTTGTCACACGAGCAGCATTTAGAGCTGCATTCGCTCGTGTATATAGTTCTATTGGTTTTCTGTATATGTATTCATGATGGGCAACCAAATGGAAGAGCAGAAATAGAAGCTCACCTGGCATTGATCTAAGTACTACAACGTTACAGGGATGGTAGTTCCTTGATAAAAGTGTACAGTGTTTGGATAAGTATAAACATAAGTGATATTCGTGTGTGCTGGTAGTCGGTATCTTTAAAAGATGTCAGTATCCTTCAGTGCATTAAAAAAAGTAACATCTTTTGAATCCAATTTGCCAAAGTCTAAAATGCCTTGAGTTAAAACTTTCCATCGTGATTTTCAAGGTGTTTTTTGGACTGCTGAAATTAAAAAAAAAAAACAGCACGAAACATCCATGAACTCTGATCTACAGGAATGTATCTAGAATGTACAATCTTCACAAGTCCCGAGTCCAGTGTCAGAATCTTAAGGGTCAGATATGCTTTATTTCTTTATAAGAAGACTAAGGGCAGAACATGAGACTTAAGACTTTGCGTCACTCAACCTTGTCAGGCCTACAGTTCTGTTTGAATTATCGGTCTGGTAGACAGCATCCCTTAAAATGCTGAGTCTCGATCGCAAGAGGAAGGTTTGAAGAGCTTTTTATCTGTCAGTGGCGCACTAGGAATCACACTCTGCCACGCATTGGGTACAATTGTCGGTAGAAAACAAAGCTTCATCACTATGATTGAGTTATCACCTTGACCGCTACTCAATTCTAAGAGAATATGACTTCCAAAATGAACCCACCGACTATACCGCATCTAGATTTTAGGAATAACCCTGAGTAGCTGAATGTGAGGCGAGATAAGAAGGTGATAAGCTTCTGAAGCTCTGCGACTTGGATAAATCGGTTTTTCTATTCCCTAGCAAGATTGCATGCAATTAGTTGATTTGTTATCTAGCTGAAATCTAGTTTATAAATGAAGCTGCAGACATTTTGAGCTAAAGCAGAAGAGACACCAGAGGGAGATGTGAAGCCTTTGTTAGAGTGCTTAAGTCTCAGCCTAGCTATGGATGGGCATTTATACAGTATATGATGGGCTGTTTCTGTGTTTTCAAGACAAAAAGGACACGAGTCCGATTGGATGTGGCTCATTTTCTTGAGATGATAATTGAGAGAACAAGGACCAGTCCAACCACTGATTACCTAAATGATTTGTTTGAATTTGTATTTGCTCATGGAGAAGATCTCTTTTTCTCTTTTTTGAGAAGCGGATGTGTTGTTTTAAGTCAGTTTGAGAGTTCCAGTGAGTGAGTATTTCTTGACGTTCCCATCTTTTGAGCTCTATCCGTATTTGGTTAGTTTGTAAGCTACAAAAAGGTTCAGGACCAATGAATGGAGCTTGAGCACCTTGTCTGGTAAGCTCATCAGCGAGCTCGTTGCCAAGGATGCCCCTGTGTCCAGCGACCCAAATTAGTGTGAGTTTATTGTGTGCAGCAGAGGTTGAAGACAGCTCCAGACTTGCTTTGACTCAAAAGCCTTGAGAGCTGCCTGGCTATCTGAAAATTATGTTACTGTGTGATCTACGGGGGTTTCTTCCAATACATTCCCTGACACAGAGCTCGATAGCGATGAGCTCTGTCTGAAAGACTGGCATGAAGTCTGACAGGCACACTGCGGCTGCACACTGGATAGCAGAGTAATTCTTTCAATGATTTTCATGTGTCCAACTAAGTTAGGGGAGGATATTCTAGGCTTAGGTGTGGTACAATCTCAGCGCAGGACATTCGTTTTTTTTTACCGATCCATGGAATGGTCTATCTTCAATATAAGGGAGTTATTTAATTGCCGTACTAGTTGGAATAATGGCATTCTAAGGAGCTGAATCCCCATGGAGATGTGGCCTAAACTGAACCATCGATTTCCACTCGTTTCACTATCCATTCTTGAGGAGGAATATACTTGTTTTTGTAGGACATTAACACTATCCGCTTAGCTAAGACTATAGGCGCCTAAGCCTCCCTTCTGCACAACTTCTGCAGGAACCGTGGGGATGGAGAAGAAGAGGATAATACTTTCCTGTGAAACCAGTGATCATCGATGGTTCAGTTTAGGCCACATCTCCATGGGGATTCAGCTTCTTAGAATGCCCTTATTCCAACTAGTACGGCAATTAAATAACTCCCTTATATTGAAGATAGACAATTCCATGGATCGGTAAAAAAAACGAATGTCCTTCGCTGAGATAGTTTAGTGGAGCGTAACACACATTCCATCCCTTGTACCTTAAATTTGTATTTCCTTTACTTTTCTTCCGATTGGCGGATGTAAGTTTATGGAGAAGATACCCAGTACCAGATGAAAGCAGACCGCAAAATCACAGAACCACTTTTCCAAGTAAGTCATGAAACTTTGCGTTCATCTTTAGATTAGTTTACACATGAGCTACATAAGTCGTGTAACAATCCATTAATAACAATAAAAACTCAATTCAAGATCACTTGAGCATATCGCCAACGCACACTTGGATCTCCGTGTTAATAACATCACTGTTCGCAGTTAGATTGAGCGTCTTTTCAACTGATGCACACACACGACCCCTTTTTGGCATTTTACATGATCAACCCGCCCCCCACTGTGTTATGCAATTGAATTAGGGGTTCTAAGCAAATTTTAATGGCAAATTATCACACTGTGTTCCACTTACCTGACACAACAGATCTCATGCTGCTGTTCCGTTCTGTTTTGGGTCTCAGATCGGCACCGAGACTTGATGACGAGTTAATTGAAGCAATTGCCGGACTAGTGCAACTGTGGGTGATGGTGCTGGGTGCTGCAGTCCTATTAGGGGTTCCATTGTTCGACGAGATTCCACTTTGCCGTATCGCCTTCATTGTGGGATAGGCGATGCTGGGTGTCGCTTTTGACGGGCTCTCGCTGTTCGAATTTTCACCACTTTGCTGCTCACTTAGGGACGCTTCTGTCGGCGGCGGCGACTGTTGTGGTATTGTTACAGGAAACTGTGGCGGCTGCTGTTGTTGCAGTTTTTGAATTGGCGGCGTCGATGGGATTATAATGAATTTTCGTGTCCTAGACGAGGGGGTGCGAATCAGTTGTGCCTGGTCGTCGCCATCTAAACTGTCTGACTGGTTGTCCAGAAGTAGACTATGACGAAAGTTGTGGGCCAGCGATGGCTGCTTCTGATTGTCAGAGTTGCCAAACACAACTGAAATGGGCTTGTGGTTGCTGCTGCTACTACTACTACTTGTGGTGGTGTCCATTTTGTATTTTTTTGTTTTAAAATAATTTTTTAACGTTAATAACTTTGGCACTTTAGTTTGTGTGTATCTTTTTATTTGGAATTTTCGGTATCACATGGTGTTACGTTGTTAGTTGAGCAGCGGAGCTGTAAATCGGTTTCACATGATGTCACGTATTCTGTTGTGAAGGTACAGAATTTGTATCTAGATACAGTAAACATTATAACCTGCTTTTCGGTTGACTGGAGATGGTTGTAAATCATTTAGTTTCAGTGGCTTGTTATGTCACAGATGCCCGCGTATTGTTTTTAGGAATTGAATAGAAATTGATGAGACGGCTGGGTCAAAGTTTACACACCTACGGTACGATTTATGTTTGTGGTGTGAGGGACCAGGGAGATGATTGATGTGACTTTGACAGCCTATATAGAAAGTTTGGGTGTTGGTAGATAGAGTTCAGTAGATCAACCGTCGGTGGTCGTGGTCATTAGTGAATACAAGGGATCTAGTACTTTCAGAAACCCTAGAAGGGCTGACTAGCAAACATATATATACATTTGGTCCATACTGGCATATGCGTTTGTCCTGTCTGGTCTCGTCAATGAAGCCAGTCAAAGAGTGCTCCAACAAAGCCAAAGTAACATCTGTAGGTTAGTCAACACTGAATATAAGCATGTCCATCGAACTCCTAAAACAGAAAAGAGAAGCCCTCTCAAGATAATAAACGTCGTCAATGGACATGTTGCAATAGTAAGACAGGCCCAGAGACTGTGAATTCCCAAGCATAATTTCTGTAGAAGCTGTGAAGACGAAGAAACACAGATCGGGCACTAAGAAGGTATGAATCCTATCGAATGTGGAGGGGCGTGAAACCTATGAAAAAAGGGTTTACCTAGTGTGCGCTGTCTAACCTTGCCTTGAGCCGGACATTTACAAAGGAAGCGTATGATTGTTCGTTGGTAGCTACTGCAGTCAGCATTACTCCCAGTGACCAGTAACTGATAGAAAGAATTCTTGCTGTTTCTATTCAGTGGTTCTTGTGTTCTCTTCCAATGGTATTTGGGCCACATCTGTCTAGGTATGACACAGCTCCGTAACCTCTTCCAGCTTGTATGAGCTCAAAAAAGTGCACAAAGATTCATCCCCATCAACTGCAGAACCTCTCCTCACTAGCACGTCCGCTTGCTGTGACCCGGCAAAGAAGTCATATTTTTAAACTCGGAGACAGCAAGGATAGTTCCTTCTTGTACTGTTCAAACAGCTTCGAGGATGTGGTGGCAAATGCAGGCAATCGCCATGATAGTAGCGTGCCTGTCAATGAGGATGGTTATAGTATTTAGGGATGAGTAGATTGCTTGAGTAGGCAGCAAGGCTCACGTGAAGCAAGTACTTCAGCCTGGAAGATGGTGCACGAATTTTTCACTGGGAAGAAAACAGGATGAAATTCATGTGCACTTGTCTTGCGTTAGCCCTCACCGAAAGGCTAAAATAAACTTCTTCATCCAGAGAAGTACATGGATCTCAAAATAAGAGCTTAATTCATGAGCTTTAAGTGCTATGTATTTCCAACCAACCAACTTCATCTCAGGAGCTCTAATAATTGTGTCTGACGTAGCTCAATTTCACCATAAGCCCACAGAGCTCTTTGGAGCTCCTAAATCTTAAAGGATCGACGATCTTCAAAATATTGAAGGAACTCAACCAATTGTCGATCACAGTCTTCACCAGAAATCACTGATAGGTATTTTTGTGGCAGCATCGAGTCTAAGAAGGATGGTTTGTGATGTTCATGTCTATCGACCACTACTTTGTGGTCACGTATTTCTGGACTTCGAGGGAGACTTCGATCGTATCATTCCACTGATGGATCTGAAAGAAAAGGGTAAAGCACTGAACTTTCAATTGAGTGTGCAGATAGTCAACCTGCAAGTAAGACTCTGGGATGGTACGATGCCGTGTCCCTTTGCTTTTTGATAAGCTCTCTCATGACAGTAATACCCTTGGATGTTTGCCAGATGCTCACAATAGTTGGGGCCGTAAAAAATTTAAGGTAATTCTCTTGGATTCGAAATTGAAATTCCATACGCAGTAGTTTAACGCCTTAGCCATTGAGCTGCACCACCCACAACCGAAGGAGTAAGAGATGAAACGAAGAACAACACAAAATACACGATGAATAAGAGGTGAAATATTTAACAAATGAATCAGTCTCCGCCATGTCATAGTCCATTTCAAGGATCTTCTGGCCTTGCACCCTTATATGTGTGTTAACAGGTGATTAACTCAAGAAGCTATTCATAACCCACAACTCTAACCTACTGCCCACTGAACATGAAGCACGACCAACTTGGGCGTCTTGGGTACAAGTAGCCGAAAAGAGATTCGAATGAGAAAAACCAGAATCCAACTAGTCTTCAAATGAAATTATCCGTCTTCTGTTGGTTCGAAAGTAGTGCAGATATTGCCCAAACATGTAACAAGAGGTGCCATCAGGTTATTGTGTCCTCCAAAGCCTGTAAGGGTAAATGGTTGACCGGAAAAAAGTTCGAGGCTTTCTTTGCGAACATTCGCGTTTCTTTGAATATTTTCAAGAATACTGAGATGGCCTTTAAGGTCCCCAGGGTTAAGATCTAGTCTCTCTGGCAGTCTTAGACCAATCAGAGCATCTGCTGTATGCCTTTTAAGACCGCGGTAATGTCAACAAGGACTAATTAGTATACACTGATTAGCTGGTCCTTGGTTGGTAATGTTCAAGGCCAGCATACATAAAAGGTATAGGCAATCATTGGTCCGAGGATTGTGTGTCTAAGCTCATGGTTATCTTATTAGTCCTAAACCGTTTTGAGGTAAGGTTGAAGTCACTTTGCATTATTTCTGATATGATACGTTCGGATTTGGTAAGGACTAGGGAAGCAGAGGAGGCAGTAGCCTCTTATCGATACAATAGCTCTCAGTTGACCGTCGCACTCTAATTTTGCTTTGTAGAATCTTAGCAGAGGTTCAATGCCCTTTCGGATCAAGGTAGCCATGTCGATTGCCTCGTATGTTCAACTAGGCTTATAGACCGCAATTCCTTCTGTTTCTCCGAATGCTCTTGGTTATTTCGAGAGAAAACTTCTTCGAATGATCTTTGGTCCCGTCTACATAGACGGTGAGAGGCGAAAAAGATATAACGCCGAACTATACGGCCTATACGAGGATATAGACTTGGTCAGAAGAGTTCACATGTAGCAACTAAGATGGCTGGATCATGTAGAGCGGAAGGAGCCCAACTTTCCAGTAAAGAATGTCTTCGAAACCACATCGGGTATACGGCGCAGTAGAGGATGACCTCGCGGTAGGTGGCGCAAACAAGTGGAGGGGGACTTTAACCAACTTGGCGTGCGTAACTGAAGGGAGCTGGAGGGAGCTGACTCGTTACCGGGTTGGCTGGAGAGGTTTGTTGGTTGAGGCCCAGATCCACCCAGACTGTAGCGCCACCTAAGTAAGTTTCTCCGGCTTAGCTGTGGACACCAGTCTAAACTAGATCTGAATATCGTCGGAAGTGAGGGCGTCAATTCTTCTTGTCCATGTCTTCTTGTCTTCGTAGGCGACATGGGATGATGCCATTTTCACCTGGCTACAAGTCGAGAGGGCCTATGAGTAGAACAAGTCTTCTCATTTGTTCTCAAATAAAATCACCATCAAGTGGGTATTAAAAAGTAGTTAACAGTGTTCCCCACGACTGTTTCTGAACTTGCCACCATTTCCCTTTTTTAAGAAACCGACTTAGTGTGATTGACTCTGAACTAACCCTAGGAAATCATGCCAATAAACACTTTAGATTTTGTATCATATCATTGATCTCTGGCATCCCAATTGTTCGGAAAATACTTAAAACTATTTATTGATTTTCATCACAGATTTAGTAGCACGTAAACTGCAACAAAGGTGTCGTTTACCACATTGCGGCACACTTTCAAATATCTTACTATTCTTCGAAAATAAACAAGTTTAATGGGCGTGCATTCAATTAAAGTCCAAGTTTTATGACCAATTCCCAATATTTATTGCCTGTCATAAATTGGTTGAACTGTTGAACACAAAGGAATCCGTATAGAAGTGATTAACTCGAATGGCACCTACTTAGCTTCGCCTTCCACAGACATCCCATAAAAATTTCACAAAAATGAGACCGAAATTAGTCTTATCACAGCCGACATGTGAGTGTTAAAATCACATTACTTTTATGATATAATTCGCACATTCGAAACAATAAACATAAAAAAATAAAAAAAACAGAGCGTCAAATTAGCCACATCAAGCTACTGGAACCGCACTTCAAAACTCAACGGCCATTTGTGCTCGAATTACTCAATTTCATTCAAAAATTTTGATAATGGGACTAAGCTTATCCAATTTGACAGGCCTAAGCCCCCCAAGTGAGACTGTACAGAGTGACCTTGACAAACAAATCACACACCCCCCCAAATAATTAGCTTCTGTTTCATTTTGTGATTATTGTGGGGGGTGTTCTGGTTCTGAAGTGTCAATAAAATTGAAATTACCGTAAAGTCTGAGTGGAACTTAACGCGTTTACAACAGCAATTAACTTGTCAAGCCAACAGCATAGTCAACTTGATATCACTGTTGTACACAAGGTGTTTATCTTTTTTTTAAAAATTTTTTTATCAAAATGCAAACATCAGATGAGTGGCTGGTTACACTTTCATTTGTTTACTTGTGATCTCTTGTTATAAAACCTTGAGGTAGAAAAGTAGACAATGCCTACAATACTTTGATTGAGTTTAACAAAAAAAAAAGTGAAAGAGAGAAGGTTTCGTAGGAAGGTACTTGTCTCGGTACGAGGACTTCTGCTTATCAGGCTATTTTCAATGGCGCCAGATGTCATTTGAACTAAAGAATGAGTCTTGAATTCTAGCAATGAGAAGGTAAAATAGATAGACGTCACATCTAGCAACAAATTATTCATATTTGAGAGTAAAAAGTTTAACACGAGCTAGGCAACTACACACGAAGAATGTCAAACTTCCAGGAAACCAATATGTTGCGTATACTTAAGTCTCAACCATATTCTATCTCGACCGTGTCAGGAAACCAATTTGTAGGTAGTCACTGAGTATAAGATTGTATACTTAAGGCTCTACCCTTTTTCTTAAAGTAAATTTTTGTGCAAAAATATACTGTGAATTACAACTGAACGCAAAAAATCCCTTTGATTCCCTGCAAATAGTTTTGACACCACCCCGCTATGTGTCCATATCTAATGCTATGTGACACTTAAGATCAACAATTCTACTCTAAGAATCTTCAAATGGTTGCCCAAGACATGAATCGGACGTAATAGTGCAACTAGCCCATGTTATAGTGTTTGCATTGGTTCCTTTTGGTAGTCCTGGTAATTGAATGGGTAAGTAGTAAATAGAGACTTGTTAATCTGGATCGGAGTTGCGAGTTACTGAAATGATTGGTGCTACAGAAACGCAACGCAATGCTTTCGATAAGGAATCACAACATGTTGATGATATGAGCAAGTGTTCATGCGGTTTGGGTAGGTTAGACCTTTTCATGATAAGAGAAGATAAGATGCTTAATGCGGGTGGGTACAAATCCCCAATGCCTATGACTGTACTGCTTTAATCCCAAAGACCATTCGGAAACTGCCGGAGATATGGATTTTCTTACAACACATTAAAAGCATCCAAATCTTGAAAGAAGAGTCCATTCTAAGAGGATGAGTTTTTTTCTCGCAGAAACTGGATTCTTGAACACAAGCTAGTTCACTGACACTGAAAATTTTGGCACCCAAGTCACATAAAGCAAAAGTTGAGTAACGAGTTGAATAGATAATTTACGCATTGAGCAATTCGACCTCGTATACTGAAAGGATCCGTAATGACAACTTCCAAAGATTCGCTTATTTTTAGAACACCATATTTGAGCTTGCATTAAAGTCAGCTTGGTGTCAAAACCTCAAATCAAATTAACCATTCTGCCATCGTTATTGTAGAAGTAGTCCTCTAGACGACCAAAACAGACGGAAACTGGACGTTGGGTTGGTACGAGATCTACACCTTATGAGAACGATTGCCCACGTACAATCATTTGCGTGGTATTGGTTTATTGCAGGGAACACATAGAGCTAATTTTTTCGAAGATATTTTGAGAAAATCGACGAACGTAGTTCACTTGGATCGCGAACTGCAGCAACTCTGGAGTAACATGGACCATCGAACTGGCCACATATCACATGAAGAAGCAGCACTTAAGTGCAATAGCAATGGTTGAAGGCCTACGCAACGTCCAGAGAAAGGAGCTTAAATCGGAAGAGGATTAGAAAAGACATTGAAGCAGTAGTTTGCTTTGATTTTAAACTCAGCATTCACCAGCAATGTGCGGACTGAGTTGTCCAGGGAAAGAAATACCCGAATTCGCACCACGATTCTAAGAATGAGATCATCACCATGGTCAAAGCATTGAAAGTCAGGAAGCTGGATGGAATTGATGGTTTCTGCTAGGAGTTTCAACTGCAACCGAATACAGAAAGGTCGAGACTCACTGATCACCGAGACTCAGACACCACAAAGTCGAGACTGTGCTAGGTAAATGGACATAGCAATTTGGAGGGGAACTCAAAGGCAGATGAACTAGCAAGACTGGAATCTGCTATGGATGATGGATGAAATACCTAGCCCCGCCCTACAAGAACAACCTTCGAATCCTAGGCAACAGATTCTTCTAGCACAGTCACAGAGACCGACACCAAGGTAAATTTCCACCTCTCAGCATTTTTCATTTTTGTTCTTCCTTCTCTTCACTTTCAAGGATAAGCACAATGGGCTTTTTAGTATCTCCGAGTGTTGCCAGTTCTGGTAAAGATAGTAACTGAAATCAAAGAACACTTCGAAGACGCATTCAATGTCGAACTACCAGGTTTCGGATCTCTGTGTACCGCCAATCGCGTTATCGATCGTCACTTTACCTACTATTCATTGATTGGACCTTTGTTGGTATTCCTTGCGTCAAAGAGGTCTACAGATCACTTTTTAGGCAAAGTTAAGTTTTGTCTGAGGAATTTGAAGTTCAATGTGAAGTTCCACAAGGCTGCAGGCTTTCGCCAAATTTTGCTTTTATTGTGAGCGTGCTAACTTAAATACTTCGACTTTGCAATGAAAGCGAATGGAGTGGAAAATACGGATCAGCCTGAGACTGAACTCATCTACTCATATACATATGTACATATGCCTTGCTGGACGCCTGTCTGTATTGTCTCAACCGGTGATAGAACCAGACGACCTACAGCCAGCCAAAGCACCACATGTGAGTAAGAGTTTTGGAGAGTTGAGGCTTATTTAAAGAAATCACACACGATGGGGCGTTTTGGAGGTCCTAAGATCCACATGAGGATGCACAACATAGCTAATGTGCGCAGAGGGCATTACCGAGATGTCGTCTAAAACACTGATGTTTTCTCTACATGGGCTAAGAACTTGTCTTTGAAATAAATGATCTCCATACCTTGTGCTTGGGTTCTATACAGTCTCAATGTCATTCCTAACTCAACAACAACTCTGATTAATTATTCAAAAATCCATCAACTTGATTGCCACATACTTCAGTCAAGTTCAAAGCCAACATCAGCTAGGGCTTGTCTCTTGTTACCCAAAAAAGCAGGAAGTGGTTCCCCCTCTCAAAAAAACACTTTATTTACTCTTTTCTTAAGTCGTAAAGCCAAATATTCGGCTTCGCAATAAATAACCTGTCTGTACGTAAATTTGGAAATTCCCATCCGAAAACCTTCAATTTGTTTGCATGTGATTAGTTATTTTGCCGATGCCTACAATTACATGAGGCGAAATAATGATATTTATCTTTCCAAACAAAAGATATTAATATTTAATCAAGCACATGACAGATAAGATACTGCAGCCCATAGCAGAGTCCCGCAGACGACCGACGTCGACACTTTCTACTGTCTACTGTCAATCTTAACTAAAAAAAACACACACTTCAAGATGATTCAGATAAAATGCTCATCCACCCGCCAAAAGAGGTCAGATGTCGGTTTAAATTAATAAATTAGCACAGAATGAAGCCAAAGGCAAAGGAAAACGAAAAAAATAATTGTAACACACTAAAATTAACATAATGCTGGCAATGACGCGTGTTTGTTTGTAACAAAATATGCTACCAATGTCAAGCCACTATCAACAAATGCATCCAACCAAGTGATAGATACTCTCTACACTTTAAAACCGAATAAGCAGGTTGGTATTCAAATTACGCTTAAAAAATAAATATACCATGATATCACAGATACAGTATCTATATACCGGCTACTCCCTCACTAATGGTTGCACTCGACGCACTTATTTTCTTTCCCCCGCCGTCGTCGTCGTCGTCGTTGTTGTGTGTAATTGAATAATTGATTGATGTATCTAGCTAGCTAGAACGGACGTAGCTCAGAGATACTCGCTTAGAAAAAAAAAACTAATTCGACAAATATTTCGTGAAGCACGACTCACAAACTGTATCCATGAGTTACACTCTATTTCACTGTACACACTGTGATTACATTGCACGCAATTCGATCGTATGCGGAACCGCTATTTATCAGGGAAATCCGTGAGAGAAGATACTTTTTAATACGATCACTGATCCCGTCGTTAGATGATTTTCGAAATTAGAAAAGATACACTTTATATCCTTAACGATCGTGGCGAGGATCAGATCAGGAAAAGATAAACTATTCGTTTTGACAGTAGCACTCAGAACCGACAAGATCGATAAGTATCTAGTGGCTAGTTGAAGAACCGTGAACACTCGTGTTTTGTACGACTGCTGCCACTGTCAAATGTCAACTGATCGTGTGCACGAGTATCACATTCTAGTGACTGATATCCAAGATATAAACAGACGTAGTGTCAAAGCTTTTAGTAGGAGGTTGGTTGGTTGTTTTTTTTTTCTTTTCTTTTATTTGTTTGTAGTTTTGCAAAATGTTTTTTTTTTTTTATCAATTTTATAAGTGTACGAGTGCACGATCATTTTTCGCTCAAAGTGGGAAGGAGGGGTTTCTGCAGTTTTTTTTTTTTAACTTCGTTCTGCCTTTAGAATGAAAGTTGAGAGCTTAGAACTTTGTTGTCTTTTGTTTACGTTATGAATGAATAGATGAATGAACGTGTGACAAGTGACAATTTAGTTGACAGTACGAGCGAGGTGTATACTGGAACAAATGGAAAGTGAACACCCGTGAGAAGTATTTGAATTTCTCTCTGTTTTGGGTGATTTGATGGGTTTTAATTTTTAAAAAAAGATAAGTTGGATTTCTGATCAGAATTTTAACTGAGGAAGTTCATTGGAAAGTCCAACTATGCACATCTATGTGTGCATACAAAAGTGAATGTAAGTTTGTTTCAAATAGAAATCCAAAGAGTTTGTAGTAAGAGTTTGAAATTTTGCACACCAATTCTCTGTAACTAGGAACAAAATACTGTAGATAGTTAATCTGTCAAGTTTACCCTCCTCTAGAAATCCTGTCCCTTTCTTAAAAAATCCAGTCCCAGATAGTGATGCATTCAGGGGAGCCAAAAGAATAGAAATAATCGTCAAAAGTTTGGAAAAATCTCATTTAATGGATATTTCCCTCAAACCTACTGTTTCCGAGATAATGTACGATAATGCAAAGGAGTGTCTCACCAAAGTACGCTGGCTGCCTTCTTCAGACTTTTTTTTTCGAAAAGAATAATGACTATTGGGGACCTATATCCTGAAACTACTGATTGTTAGCACCGAATTCATTTGTAGTATAGACCTTGCCTTAGCTTTTAGCGCTTGTGCACCACCAGCAACAGTATCCATGAATAGGCAGGATGAAATCGCAAAGGCGAGGCATCTACATCAATATCATCGTCAGCCAGTTAACGCTGAATTCATTCGGAACCATGTATAATTGCCCGACAAGTGGTTTCAGGCTGGAGAACAAATTGCTTCACTATAATACATTTCGAGACAAAAGGCTCCCCTTGGTTACTTCAACCCTATTCAGCATTGTAAGTTACTTACTGCGTTACTCAATGGAGTTGATCTTGTTCATATTGATCTGTCTGTTGGCTGAAAGTTCCTCTAGATCCTGAAAAAATTGCCTCCCAATGAATTTATTGCCCATATGTCCAAGAGAGTGGTATAGAAAAGGAATTGTGTTATGACAAGTACCTTAACTTCGTCGAAAGTTTCACTAGTAACATTTCTATTAAGCTATGTGATGACTTTCAAAAATAGTGGAAGGAAATCTCGAGTTTTTCGATCAGAGTTGTGCTAAAAGTTTTCCATAACATCTTTGTGGGGACATAAGGGTCTGTAGAGATGCACCTCTATAGGCCTCTATTAGGGGTTGTCCTGCGAAAATAGGAGCCACTGATTACTTTGCTCACTTAGCTACAACCGTAAAGCAAACATTGCGCCAAAAAGATTTCTATTCCTCGGAAAAGGAATGGTACTTTGATGACGATTTTTGGACAAGGGTATGGCCAGATACTCCGCGATTCAGTCCAAGAAGAGAACAATAGATTCCATTCCAGTTTGAGCATCAGTTCACACGCTATATGATTGATATCTTGAGGTTGAGCTTTACTCTGTAGCACGGTGTGAAAACCCCTAACGACATATGTAGAGTCAAGCTGCAGTTAATACCCACAGGAAGAATAAAAGGGAAAAAAAAGAAAGAATACCTGTAGAGAGGCTGTCTGTAGAGAGTCTCTTTTCGGGGCTGTTCTCGTTCATGACTGGCTTCGTTGGAGCTACAAAAGTGGCTGTGTGCCTGCTGCTGTTTTGCTTTTGTGGTGGATGTCAAAGGAGTTGTGGTATCGATGATAGTCTCTTCATCCAAGTCCTCACTACGGATTCATGTGACCCACTGTTAAGTACCAACATTGGTTTGGTCAATATAAGTCCGGTGGTTGATTGGCAAAAGAAAGCTTCTTAGAAAGACAGATGCGGTTAACTGCAACGAGAATTAATGCAATACATTTAAGGTGGATCTTCTTTTTGGTTTTCACACATCCTGTACACTTTTTCTAACAAAGACTACTCTAATGAAAACTCAAATAGAAGCTTACTGTTCTTTGGTTTCACGGAGACGCCTTATCGCTCACAGCTAACCTGACAGAAGCAGCAGCCATGGCTGAGTACACCCAAGCGCCAAGGGACTACAAACTTACAGCATTTATATGACCAATTGTCGACGCAGGCACACTTGCTTGCCTCAGAAGGTGTATTTGGAAAGCTGGGTGATTTCCATTTTCTTCATTATTTAATGCAAGGAAGCATCATATGGATTTGAGATGTTCTTCTGTCAAAATTTGAACTGGAAAGGACCATTGTAATGCTTTACATCGATCTGAAAAACTCCGATGGATATGAAGGACTATTACTAAGACCCACAGCATGGGGGTCTCTATAAATCTATGAGCTGTACCAGGATGTAGATGTAGTCCAAGCTACGCAGACTACATTGGCTCGGCCACATTGAGCGAAGGGACAATAATGCTCCAAGAGAATCTTCGAATCCCAGCCCCCAGGTTCGAGACGGCGAAGAAGACCGAACCTCCGGTACAAAGACCAAGCTGTCGCGGATGCCAGAAAACTTGGTCTTCACAACTGGAAGCAGCGTGCTCGGGACCGCAGAGAATGGAAGGCAACGGTGTCTCTGGCAGGGACTCTACAAGTGTCGGGAGCCCTTTAATGAAATGAATGAATGATTGGGATCTTGCATGAGTAAGAGAGAAGTGCAAAAAATTGTACAAAGTGGCAGACTTCAGACGTACAGGAAGCTGTAGCAGCAGTGATAAGTGGCCGCTGTTCTACCCAGTATTAAGTGAAAGGCTTGGAGTGTTCTATGTTTATTCCTGATGAGAAACAAATTCATGGAAAGAATGATTCTCTTCGGTATTGCTAGAGCTGATATGCTCCCAATTCAGACTAATGTAATCAAGGAAGAAGTGCCACACAGACATCACTGATCAGACAACTAAAGACAAAAAAGATAGGACTTGACAAGCAACATACTCGCTGAGCAGAAACTATTGCTTTGACTTGTGGAGGTAGTCCAGTAGACAACTTCTCGGATGAGAGGAAGAAAGTTATGTGTGATCGTCAAACTGTCTGAGATTCTCTATTGCTTCTGTCTTAACGAAAGCTACTATAAAAATGAAGAAGTTACATTTTAACTGAAATATCTCGACAGATCGTGTATACTTACTCTCAGAGAGGGTAAATGGATCTCATTAGATAGCCCAAGGGATGAGGTGAAAAAGACCGCCATGGTCGTCTTTTTTTCACACAAGAAGCCTGTTCTAATATCTTGGGAGGATTGCCAAATTACGGTTACTATGATAGGCTATGATGGGTGAGATCAAGGTTCGAATTCCCCAATTCGTTTTCCACGGTACCATCATCATTATCAGAGAATGAGCCAGGGCCTATAGTTATGGTTACGGCGAGAATAACTTTTCGATTTTTTTTAAAAATTCTAACCAAAATTTTCCATGTAACTGTATACTTTCCTGACTCATGACTTTGTCTGACTTTTTATCAGTTCAACTTTGGATAGACACCTTACCTCACCTCACCTTACCTCACCTCACCTAGCCTGATAAATTTAAATACTTAAACCCATTCGATTGACCTACGACCTACTGCTTCCACCACTTTTTGCTAGTCCAAGTAATACCTTTAGCTTATCAGAATTTGGTTTCATGATTAATTTATAACCTCTCAAGCTATCTCATAAATTCCACGATATCCCCCCATCAATATCCCAATAAACAATTTGTCACATGCAATTTGACTTATCAAACAGGCTCAATCAGGGGGTCTTAAATTTTACAAAAATTAAAATCCATTCCATCCATTTAAAGTTATCTGTTAGTATTTTTTTTTAATTGCAAACCAACAGACAGACAGCAAGACTGATACAAGGCAAACGGACAAACGGACAGACGTACAAATGTGCGATTAATTACAGCGTATCGTAAATATTAGCTCATCATGCGCCGCTGTCCATCACTTCAAGGTACAAATACCGATGATGGATTGTGACAAAATAAATATGAATAAGGCCGACGACGTGAGAATCCATGTGAGAGGTCTCGAGATTGAAGCCATGGAAAAGCTAACGAGGAAAAATTAAGGCTAATCTCAACGTCCGGCGCTCTGGGGATATATTTTATAATTTAGCGTGTAACGATTAATGCGCAAAGATGGGTAATTATTATACAGAAAAGCCTCGGGCATTATTAGCGATGAAATGTGTTAACAATTAGTTGTCAGAGTCGTTGACTTTAAGGTAGAATAGTACATTTAGTACTTACACACTCCATTTCATCATTCAAGCGTGAGAAATGGATGTCTTGACAGCTGTCAAGTGAAGTACTATACTAGGAAATGTTACTTTATGAAATTAAACACTTAGTAAATGGTAATTTTTCTTGGAAGGATTCCCAAATGAGGCAAAGAGCTGAACAGTATTTACTCGTACCCTTCCACCCCTTACCCTATCCCAGTCTTTTCTTTAGTTGGTGCGGTGATTCAAAAGGGGGAATATGATGTATAAACTGGAGTGGGATACCTGGCTCCCAATATGAAGAAGCAATGACCATAGAAAGAACAATGAAATGAAGCGCAGGTAGCTGCTAATACTAATCACCCGAGTATATACATAAGACTGAAGCCCCACTTCGTGACGAAATGCTTAACGGTAGTGCCGCAAGGATCAGGTTTAGAAGGGGAGGTTGGATTAGTGGGTGGGAATCCTATACTTTGAACGAAATTTTCCATTCACTCAGAAGTTGCCATTGGTAAGTAGTTTAGCTAATGTTAACACACATTTCTTTAACAACATATAAGAGAAACCATCAGGCCCTTCTTTCATAGTAGGGTCTAATTTAAATAATGCCTCTTCTACTTCGGATATATCCAAGTGTAGGGATCCAATCTTTGTTTAGAAAGTGATTAAGACAAATAAACGGATTGAAAATAGTCCGCAAACATATTGCAAATGGTCGGTATGTCACAAGTCGTTCTGGCTACGTAAGTCATACAATTTGGAAGATTTTTTTTGTGGAATTTGTTTGCAGAAACTTATTGTCTACTTTTTAAAACAATCTAGAGACTAGTCCTCATTCAAAACCAAGAAGTAGCACTGTGTCTGTGATGAGCCCAATAGAACTCAGAGCTAGATTTAGTCCAATACAATCTAAAGCTGCGCGGTGTAAGAGGTAATCAAGCCAGTTTCAATTGGGTTGAACAAGTAGGTAGGCAGTGTTCGGCTGAAACTGGTGACGACTCTACCTCAAAATGAAAGAGAAGTTTGGAAGAACCCGTATATAACATCAGTGCTTAGTGAAAGCCCTCCAAACACTAATATAAATTCTCAATAGTGAAGTGAGATATAACTCAGTAAATGCCACATACAAAATCCAAATATCAAACGTATTTTGTGAACGTCTCAAAGCTTTTGGCAACAAACCAATCAGCAGGAGTTAGTGTGACCTCCGCAGATCGGCAATAGAACATCGTCAAAAATAAATTATAGAAAAGGCCAACAAATATCAAGTTCACCACCTATTCATTGACTTTAAACTTATGACAGCTTCATCGTTTCTACCAGGTGAAAGCTGAATTCAGGACACCGTCACATCTTATCTTATGTGTCGCATAACGCTCACCCGTGCTCTTCCAAAACGGTCACGTAGGGTTACATGGAATGGACCACATCGCTCTAGAATCACAGCCTCCAACCTCAGACGTTGAAAAAACAAAGCGTTCGGGCCACATATTTACACAATTTATCGGAGATGCCATAAAACGTGTTCTTCATAACTGAAAGCAGCCTGCCCAGAGCTGCAGGACCAAAGTACTCCCTAACTCAGACAGAGGCTCTCGAAAGGTCTGGTGATCTTTGTGGAGATATTTTAAATTCTCAAACAATTCAAAAATAAATTACTGATTAGTTGAACAACTATGTGCAATGCCATTCGGGATGACGAAAGTTAGTCCCCCAGGGAAGTTTTTTAGATGGGTTAAAGTCCCTCACTATTGCAGAAGCATCCCTCGCGTTTTGAAAAGCATACTCTTCAATGTTTGTCAAGCGTAAAAAAAAACTTTGATGTTATTTTTAAGATTCGAACTTGGAACCCCGTACACAAGAGTTCAACGCACTAACCACTGAGCTACGGCACCAACGGTCGTCCGAATACCAATTCGTTGAAGGAATCCAGAGATTTTTTGATCCTAGAAAATGAGCCTCAACTGGCGTCTAAAAATATTACTGACTACTACTTTCAACCGTCGAACAATCCATTGTCCTAGTGAAGCTGGAGACAGTGGTGTTTTTATTTCGCAACCTGTGAGGCTTAGAGACTTCGTTTGAATTCACAACTGTTTCAAGGAATTGCTTTAGTTGGCTTTACTAAGTTCGGTAATCAGATCGATTTTAGACAGACAGACAGACGATCTTATAATTTATAAAATCCTTCTTTCAAATCTCGAAATAAAGAAACCACTTCAACACATATTTTTATTTATTTTTTATTTTTATTTATTAGTTTACATAAGCGAACATTTTGTTGTTGTTTTATTATTTCTTTTTTTTTTCCTATAATTTTGTTTAAAATATATTTTTAATTTTTATATTTTTCTTTTCCATTTAACTATTTTGAAAACAATTTACAAATTTCGTTACAATAACATATAAAATTCTATTTTATTTTATTGTGCAAAAAGATTTCTAGAATTACTTTTCATCATGAAAGTTAAAATAAAAAAAAAGAAAGGAAAAATAATCAAAAGAAATAGTGGAGTATTCAAAATTTTTGAAACTATCTTCATTTTGCATTGTATTTTCATTTTTCATTTAAAAAAAATTATATATTTCTTTTCATTTAATGGCTAAACTTTAGCTATTGCATTTAACAAATTGAGTTAGGAATAATAAAAAAAAAAAATAATATAAAACTTAAAAAAGAATAGTTAACGAGTGGAGTTAAGACCCTATACACATTTTTTTATTTGATAAAAAAAATACAATAAAATAAAATAAAAAAAAAATCGCCTTAAAGTAGTGACTATACATTGTTTTTTTTTTTTATTATTCTTTTAATATTAGTTAGTGATGCTTCGTTAAATTCACGAACTACATTTTCTAGGGTTTCAACCAAATCTATGTTATGCCGGTGACAGTTTGAAAAAAGGGGAAAATATAATCAAAAGCAACTGACAGTGGCTCTAAAAGTTTCGCTGCAATAGAACCAAACGTCAGTTGCTAGGGACAATTTGTCTCTTTTTTTTTACCAGCACCATGCCTTTAAGGCAATGGAAGAAACCATTTTGTTCGTTGTATTTGTTTCCTATAATTATTGCTTTAAATAATCACAACAAAATATTTTTCTTTTTAATTTAAAAATTTACAAAGAGTAGTTGTTTCTTTGACTATAAGTATTAATAAGGAAAAGATTTTTTTTTTGTTAATAACTAAAGGGGTTAAATATAATAAAAAGTATATCAAATCCTCCGTTAATCGTCGTTTAAAACCTACAAAGAATAGTTTCCTATAAAAAAACAATATGCTGGGTAAAAAAAAAAAAAAAAATAACTGGGACCTAGTTTCTATCATTTGAACGAGTGAAGACTTCCGATTACCTTTAAGTAATCCACAGTGCTTAAGTGGTAGTATAATACAAACAAAATGTTGTTAAATTTTTTTCTATTCTCCAGGGGGGCGTGTCGGTGTCCCATAAAACTTTCAAGTTGACTTTTGACTACAAACTACGTGGCAGGAGTATTGTTCTATCCAAAAGCTACTCCAAAATTCGGGGTAATTTCTTTTCTCTTAATATAAAGTTAAATTTTTTTATAGGCAGTATATTTTATAGTACATTTTATAGAAGGGGAGCTACACCTTCACCATTTAAAAAAAAAAATAAAAAAAAAGGATTCCTTTTGGGCAGTTTTCAGGGTTTGTGATTTGCATTTTTGTTTTTGGCCCTCTAAAATGAGAAAAAAGTTTTTATCCTATAATTTCGACTAACGGAGGAGATGTCGCTGTCAACTTCAAAGAGAACCTTGGTGCTTTCCTATAAAATTTTTATGCTCTGCGCCATTTTTGTTTTCTTATTTCTTTCTAGTTTATTTGTCGTTTACGGCTTTGGCAGTAGGATTTGTTGTTCCACGTGTTGTACTTGATTTTTACACGAGTTTTTTGTTTTGTTTTTTTTTGCGTACAATAAAGTGGGTTGGCGCCTAGGCTTAGCTAAGTTCATCGAAGAAGTTGAGGTTATAATGCTATAAAATGAGTTTGATTTTATCTAAACGTTTAAGTGATCTAGTCTACCTAACACTCGTGTGTTTTTTTTTTGATAAAAGCAAAGCCATTTTGTGAAAAAAAAGTTAAATATTTTACAAATTTATCTCATTTTGCTGTTAAGACTTAAAATTAGATTTTGTTTTGTTTTTTTAGTTTCAGAAACTTTGACACATTCTTTTCTTCGTTTGAGATTGCTTAGTTCAATTCATTAAAGCATTTCAATATACACAGGGTTGTTTGTTTTTGAGTTTTTGAGTGCATCTTTTTGCACATTTTTTTTACAATGTTTTGTTTCTTAAAGTCTAGTTTTGTTTTTTAAATCCATTAGTAGGTTTGGTTGCATTTTTTCTTTCTTCAACAAAGTGCAAGCACCTAATTTGTTTGTTTTTTACTAATTTGTTTATAAATTAAGTTGATTTGTTTAGTTTTAATTTATTCTTACGAGATATAGTCAGGTGTTGGTTCTGGTATCGCCTCTGGATTGGTGAAGAGGGGATTGGGGAACTCTGGAGGATGTGGCAATGGGCCGACTGTTTTTGGTCGTCTTCGGTAGGCCATTAGCCAACATGATACTGCAACTGCTACGGCGACTAAAGCTAACAGCGCTGTTATGACCAGAGCTATGATGAGACCAACCATTGAGACACAAATGTCTTCGACACGCTGGGCAGATGGTTTGACTGAGGAAAATAAAAGTAAAATGGTTAGAATTTGTGAAGAAAAATTAAAGAATATTGCAAAAGAGTGTGTGGCAGCTCTTGTGAGTCTCGAGAGTGTGGCATCTCTTGCGAGGTAAGTCAGATAAACGAGGAGATGAGGTAGAAATCAACGTAGAAGGGGACAACAACTGTGGTAGAATGAGGTAAGCTGAGTGTCAAAATGAACGAGAGTGTATTTGAAGTAAGGTGAGTTCACTTGCGAGGTGAATTAAAGGTAAGTATGTGACAATAGCCCTCTGAATCCTTGCAATTCGAATCGAAAGTTGTGAATTGCTGTCCAGAACAGCCTAAGTTTCTTGATTCACAAAACAAAATATCGCTCTGGTTAGATCCTGAATAAGTACGTAATATATTCCAGACGATGAGTCGGCATATGAATTAGCAAAGATAAATTTGGTGTTCACCAGAGTTTTCTAGAGACACGACATGACATGGCCCACCTTTCGTTTGCTTGTGAATTCAAGTGCTTCTTTGGATTTGACAGCTTTAAGGGAGAGAGAACCGAAGTACGGGCCATTGACAGATCTTGTTCAGATCCGATTCTTATGAATGCTCTCGAGAAGAGTTTGAGTTTCTTGGTACAGTTTCTTGGTACACAGCTCAACGTATCCCTCTGATGAGTTCCTGGACACGGGAGTATTCTGGGCAACAAGAAGGCTGAACTAGTAAGGATTGGTTCAACACCTTTATTAGCGAGCACGGATTTGGTTTTAATTAGAATTTTCAACTCTCGTTTGCTTGTCTTCTGAATTCAAGTGCTTCTTTGGATTAGCCATGCTCTAAAGGAAGAGAAACGAAGGCCATGTCCATCATACGACAACCTAAGTGGCAGTGGATGGGTCACACACTTCGTGACGGCTCCATAGCTAACCAAGCGATGTAATGGAACCCGCTTATTCAGGATGACGGAATACGCGCCAGTTCTAGGAGTAGGTGGCGCAGAAAAATTGAGAAGGAAGCATGGCAACTGAGAAAGAGGGGAGAGCTGAAACACATTTCCAGAGATCGCACAAGTTGGCGCGTAGGCATTGTAGAGGCCCTAGGACACTTCATTCGTTAGTCTAAGATCCACAGATTGTTGTTAGTTAGCATCATATGAACCTACTCAAATGGGCGTGTCCATTCGATCGATTCGTTCGTTTAACGAGTAAAAATAAGACTCATTGGAGATGGCATACAAAAGTCTTCCATAAATGTGAATTCTTTTAACTTATTGGGAAAGGAAGAGGCCCAATACCTCAACCTCAAGGCAATCCACCTAAATTCAAGGAGAACTACTTACTTTGTGAATCAGTTGAACCAGCCTCCCGCTTTTCGAATGTCAACATCACATTCGATTGGATTGTTATTTCCTCACGCAGTGTTCCTTCCATGTCACCATTGGCTTGACTGGACACTGCTGTTGTCAATGTTGAATTATCCGCAATGGCACGTCGTCTTCTTCTGCCGAAGGCATTACCTCCGCGACAATTAACCGGTTGACACTTGCCGAAGCACACACGAATGTTACACTGGAAGCGGATATTATCACTTGACGGGAATTTGAAGGCATTGAAGCTGGCTAGAAGGCTATTCGTGTCAGGATTGTAGTCCCATTCACCGAATATCGTAGGATCTGTAGCGCAGCCATTTTCATCTGTTACAATGTATTCGTTCTCGACATTATCTTCCACTGTCTTGGCTATGCAAGTTCGAGCAAAGCCTCCATAGATTGCTGCAAGGAGAGAGAGGAAAGGATATTCATTTGAAATTAAAGGACTTGACTTAAAAGGACTTACTGGCTGGTTCAACATCGACTTGCAGCATAAGATTGTCACCAATTTCCGCTGAGTTGATCTCTTGTCCACTGTGAGTGATGATTCGCATTTGACAGATTGGTGGAGGTCCTGTATTGGCAATGGTTCCTGCGGTGGTTAACATTGAGACATTGAAGCCAAGGGTTACGTTCTTTTCTCCGGTTTGATAGACGCATTTGATGTTATAGGCTTGAGCCTTGTACGTTACAAGTTTAGGATGTTTCTGGATCACCAAGACAAAGCTGGCGATTCCATTGACATGCATCAAGCCACAGCTGCCAAAGTGAACCTTGAAGATTTCGTTGCGTGGTGCAGACTCTCCTGAGAGGTTAACCACTCGTCGACAGTCCTCATCCTTGCTGTGTCCTTTCACGTAGAGAACTCCATTGAATCCGGGTTCGGGCAGATGGATTTGCACTTGAACGCCATCAGCTAAACAGCTGACGATCATCTCTGGACGTGGGAAGTCCGTGCGGAAGTTGGTGTGATCTAGAAGGAGAACCAAAAATGTATAGAGCTTTGTAAGGATTATGGGATTTCTTGGGTCTTACTGCAGAATTCTTCAGCATTGCCAGTGTAGCCAACATTACATTTGCACACTGCCTTGTGGTTGATTGTGTTACAGAAGGCATTGATGCCGCAGGTCTTGTAGATGCAAGCATCCTCGCAGGTCTTTGATTCTGGATTACAGAAGCGATTGTCAGCGCAGTCTTCGTCCGATTGACACTCGGCTGTGATGGTGGGTATGCATTCTCCGTCCTTTGTTAGGCGGTAGCCGTATTCTGTTGGACAGATACAGCGTCCACGCTCGTCGATAACCATTCCGCGCTCCAAGGCACACTCACAGTGTCCTGTTTCGTCGATCTTGAAGCCATTCTCAACGACGCATTGGGTACAGTATTCGTAGACGTCTAGAGCGGTGCCTGGTGGGCAGACACACTGTCCGTCGACATCGCGAACGAAGCCCTTCTCGATGACGCAGAGGGAACCTTCAAATAAAAAACAAAAAAGTTAGTCAAAAAGGAATCCTTAAAGGGAAACTACTCCCAACTTACGTTTATCACACTGAACAGCTGCATTGCCGGTGTATCCTTCCAGACACTCGCAGATCATCGTTCTCACAGGAACAGTATCCAAGACTCGGCAGTTGGCATTGACACCACACGGTATGGTGGCATTGCAAGGATTCACGCATTCGCCGTTGATACAGGCGGTCTGGGTAGGACATTCAGAGTCATAAACACACAGGTCGGAGCGTTCAATCTCGCAGCCATTCCTTCGAGCGATTGTGCCCGGTGGACAGGCGCATTGTGGTCGATGTTGGTAGACCTTGCAGACTTCGTCAATAGCGCACGCTGCTGTGGTATCACAAGGATTCTGGCATTTGCCGTTGACACAAGCCTTGTCGCTTGGACATTCATCATCAGCACGACATCCCAATGGAATGCATGAAACTCGAGCATTTCCTCCAAATCCTGGAGCACATTCGCAAATTGCACGGTGATTCAAAGCTGTACACTCTGCATTCTGTCCGCATTGTTTCTCCTGGCAGGCAGGTATACACAGTCCATTTCTACAGCTGTGTGTCGTGGGACATGCACTGTCCGAGACGCATTCAACCTTAGAGCATTCGAATTCAGGATTTCCTTCGAAGCCTTGACGACACGTGCACACTGGCTTGTGGTCTTTGATGCGGCATTCGGCATTCAGTCCACAATTGCATGGATCTCGGCAAACTCCATTGACACAGGCCTTGTCGGCGGGACAGTCTGGATCGGCTATACAGCCTCCGGTTAAGGTGGTCACGGCCTTTGTTGGTTTACATGTTCCACTGCCCGCACTGATGTATCCATCAGGACAGATACAAATCATGGTTCTCACTGGAGACGTTGGAGTAACCTCACACTTGGCAGGTCTGTTGCATGGCTCGAGAATTGCACAAGGATCTTGGCACTCGTTGCTGATGCAGGCCAGTCGGGATGGGCAGTCGGTGTCGAAGGTACACTCAGGAGTGATTTCTGGTCGGCAATCAATGTAAGGATTGCCCATGAATCCACTTGGACAGCGACAGATTGCGATGTGATTCTGTGGTTTGCATTCAGCCCTTGGCGAGCAGGGATTCTCATAGATACAAGGATTGACGCACTGTTCATTGATGCAGTTCTTGTCCGATGGACAGTCGCTATTTGTTCGGCATCCAATGACGCGACAGCGTTCATACGCATTTCCTCGATATCCTGACCTACAGCGGCACATTGGCGCGTTACCCTGGACATAGCACTCGGCATTAATGCCGCAAGGATCATTGACCAGACAAGGATTAACGCAGTTTCCATTGATACAAGCCTTTCCTGAGTCGCATTCACCATTGACGCGACAACCAATGCTTCTGCAAGTCGAGTAAGGATTTCCATCGAAACCGTCCTGGCAGGAGCACGTGGCTCGGTGATTCTGGACATTACAAACGGCGTTGGTTCCACAATTGCAAGGATTACGGCATTGACGATTCACACAGGCTTCGGTATCTGGGCACTCACTGTCTGTTGTACATCCTGGTGGTGTTTGCAGGACAATTGGCTTGCATTCTCCTCTTGCGTCGGGCACCTGAGACTCTGGACACTCACAGATCATTGTTCTCACCGGTGCACTGTCAAGGACACTGCATCTGGCTGAACTTGCACATGGTGACAGTATGATGCAAGGATCCTGGCATTTATTGTCAATACAGGCCAGTCGACTTGGACAGTCGGGATCGTTGACGCACTGTGGTTCAACCGGTCGTCGTTCACAGTAGGAGAGTGGGTTTCCAAGTGGCATTGTCTCAGGACACCTACAGACAGCAGCGTGATTAATCGCGCTACAGAGGGCATTCTGGGCGCATGGATTGTCTAAGCAGGGGTTGACACATTGATTCCTAATACAAGCTTGGTTCGAGGCACACTCATAATCCGAATGACACTCAACGCGGACGCATCGTGTAAACGGATCACCTTCGAGGCCTTGTGGGCATCGGCACGTGGCACGATGGTTCCTTCCAAAGCATTCAGCATTCAGAGCGCAAATATTCGATAGGAGACAAGGATTGACGCACTCTCGGTTCACACACTGTGTGCTCAGTGAGCATTCGTCGTCCGATTGACATCCGATTTGAACGCAACCGTATTGAGCGTTTCCTGAGAATCCTGGCTTGCAGTAGCACACTGGGTGGTGGTTGCGAACAATACACTCTGCATTGTTGCCACAGTTACAAGGATTCACACACTTCTCGTTGACACAGGATTCGGTCAGTTGACAGTCGGAGTTGGACTTGCAGCCGATTCGGGAGACTTCAGCAGCTGTAAGGAGAGAAAAGGGACATTAGATGGTCGCATGGGAGAGGCAAAGGAGAAACTTACGTGGAATACATTCGATTCGAGCATCTCCGGTGTATTCCGGTGGACATCTGCAGATAGGTTCGCGATTTTCGACATGGCAGTACGCTCCTCGTCCGCAAGGATCCTCCGAACATGGATTGATGCAGTATTCATTGCGGCAGTTCTGATCGCTTGGACAGTCGTCGTCCTTGGTGCACTCGGGTCTTGGCGTGTGTGGGGTCTTACCAGTGATTGGATTGCATTCAACTCTTGGATTGCCCTCGTATCCTAGTGGACACGTGCACTGGGCATAGTGATCCTTAGACCTACACTGGGCATTCAGTCCACAACGATCAAGGCGGCAGGCTTCGATACACTGCCCGTTTTGGCATACTTCGGGGTTTGAGCATTCATCATTGACTTGACAGCCCAGGTCATGTTTGATTGGCACGCAGTTCCTTGAATTGTCTGTAACTGTGTCGCTGGGACACTTGCAGATCATTGTTCTCAATGGCAGGGTGTCAAGGACTGTACAAGTCTGTTGTGGTGTACAAACATTCGGGACCGCACATGGGTTGGAGCAACGGGCATTGATACAAGCCAATTGGGTTGGACAATCTGAGTCAACTTCACACTCTGGTTTCGGTCTTGGTGGCTCCTTGAAGGCGATACATTCTACGAATGGATTGCCAGTGGTTCCTTGACGGCATTGACACTGTGGTTGATGACGACGTCCTGTACAGACGGCTGTTGGAGCACATGTGTCTTCATCGCAAACTGGGCGACAAACGCGGTTCAAACGATCACAGGCTTCATGATCGGCACAGTCTTCGTTGTATTGACAGTGTCCGGCGATACAAGACACGAAGGGATTGCCCTGGGTGCCTGGTGGACAGACACACACCGCTTGATGGTTTTGTGCTTCACATTGAGCCGCAGTTCCACAACGGACAGAGCCGAAGGTGCAAGGGTTGACGCAGTTCTCGTTGATGCAAGCCTTGTCGTAGGGACAATCCGAATTGATCTTACATTCCGCTGCAAAGAAAAATACACATTCGTTTGGTGTCCTTGCTAAAAGGGGGGAGTTTAACTTACGTTTGTAACACTGTACTTGAGGATCGCCTCCCCATCCAGGTGGACAGAAGCACAGTGGTCTATAGTTCGAGACACGACACTCGGCATTTCCAGCGCAAGGATTACCTGCGGCGCATGGATCTTGGCAGCGTTTGTTGATGCAAGGTAACGATGCGGGACATTCCGAGGAATGGGTACATCCAGTTGTAATGTTCCTTTGTTCCTCATAGCAGTTGATGAAAGGATCTCCCAGTAGGCCAGCTGGACAGGTACAAACCGCACGATGGTTTGTGGCTAAGCACTCAGCGGTTCGTGCGCAAGGTGAGCTGTCCATACAAGGATTCATACAGACTCCGGTACGGCAGGCCTCGGTGTCAGGGCAGTCGGCATGAGATTGACAGCCGTGATCCTTTGCGGGTTCTGTGAGACATAAGAAAAGGTTAGCATGGGCTCCATTATAGGTCTAGAGAAGGATTTCTTGTGTAAGAGAGAGAAAGAGGGGGGAAAAGTACAGAAGTGAGGTTAAAAAACAATGGTGCTCTGGAACTTCTATACAAAAACATATGTATATACAGACTTGTATGTACATTGCACCGCTGAAAGGTAAATAAAATTCTGCGACGATCATTAGATGGTTTCAAAGCCAAAAAGGCCAAAGAGCTATCTATGTATGTATCCTTACCTTTGCGGCATCCAACGTCGGCATCACCGATATAACCCGGTTCGCATTGACAGATCATGGTACGCAGTGGAAGGGTATCCTCGACGGAACAGATAGCATTCTGTCCGCAAGGTTTGGTCACATAACATGGGTTCTTACACTCTCCACTGAAGCAGGCCAGTTTGCTGGGACAGTCGGCATCGACACTACACTGTGGCTTCTTCTTCTGAGGAATAATGTCACACTGCTTGCGAGGATCACCACTGTATCCTGGTGGACATCTGCACTGGGCATGATGGTTATCAACTCGGCATTCAGCTCCAATTCCACAGTTGCAAGGATCTTCACAGCGTTCATTGAGGCAGGCCAGATGGAAGGCACAATCCGTGTCACGAGTACATTCTGGTCGTACGCATTGAACTTGAGGATTACCACGGTATCCCTCAGGGCAGTAACAGCGGGCCTTGTGATTATAGTCAGTTCGGCAAGTGGCCAACGCTCCACATTGAGTGAAGAGGCAAGGATCAACGCATTGCTTATTGATGCAAGCCTCGGTTGCGGGACACTCATCATCGGAACGACATCCTATGACATGGCAGAAGGTCTGGGCGTTTCCTGTGAATCCTTCATTACAGACGCAAAGTGGACGATGCAGTTGGACGTGACACTTGGCGTTTTGTCCACAGATGTTGGACTGCTCGCAGGGGTTCTTGCACTCCTGATTGATGCAGGCCTTGTCATTTGAACACTCGTTGTCTGAAGTACACTCAGGACGAGGTGGAATTACATCGAGTCTACATTGATCATAGGGCGAGCCATAGTATCCAGCTGGGCAGGTACAGAGCGCCTTGTGATTGATGGCACTGCAAATGGCATTAACACCGCACGCATTGATGCAAGGATCTCGGCATTTCTGGTTGACACAGGCGCGATCTCTGGGGCACTCCTCGTTGGTTACACATTCGGGATATGTACAGGTGGCAACACCATTAATTACGCGACAAATGCCATTGCTACGACATGGTGATAGATCGCAAGGATCTTCTGGTGTCTTGGGTGCAGGAGTATGACATTCTAGGAATGGATTGCCAACCATTGGCTCTGGACAAGAGCAGATGGGATTGTGATTTACAACTTGACATTGGGCACCATAGCCGCAGATTCCTGGGCAAGGATCGACGCACTTAGAGTTGACGCAGGCACGGTTCTTGGGACAATCAGAGCTTAGAGTACACTCTGGCTGACATCCTTGTCCGATGGGGTTGCCAAAGTATCCTGGAAGGCATTCGCAGACTGCGCTATCGCGCACATTCTTACAGATGGAGTTCAATCCGCATGGTGATCGCGAGCAGGGGTTCTCCACTTTCTCTATGATTATTGGAGTACACTGCCTGAAGGCATCACCAGTGAGCCCAGGTGGACATGAGCAAATCGGAATATGATTATGAATACTGCAAATGGCTTCGATGCCGCAGGTTCCAGGGCAAGGATCAACGCACTTGTAACGGATGCAGGCTCTATTTGCAGAACATTCCGAGTTTCCAACACATTCTGGTCGACATCCTTCGTAGGGATTTCCAATATAGTCATTGAGGCACTGACAGGTGAAGCTATCACCATGGACTTGGCATTCGGCATTAGTTCCACATGGCTGTGGATAGCATGGATTCTTGGCTTCAACTTCTACTGGTGGTTCTGCTCGTTCTAAAATGAAAGAAAATAGATTTAAGGTTATGGCCACTGTGAAGATCACCCTAGGGGTAAGCTTACTTGGTACTTCTATGCAGCGGTAGAACGGATCGCCGGTAAGTCCCGCTGGACACACACAATTTGGTATGTGCACGGTGACTATACACTGAGCGTTCTGTCCGCACGATCCTGGGCAAGGATCGCGGCACTTTTGATTGATGCATGCTAAGTTATTGAAACAATCGTCGTTGCTAGTACATTCGGGACGGCAGTTAGGAGCCTGGCCAATGTATTCGGGTAGACAGGTACAAATAGCCTGGCCATTGCCATTGCGACACTCTGAATAGGGGCCACACGGCGATGGAAGGCAAGGATTCTCATCTCTTGGTGGTGGTCGGGGTTGAGGGAATTCTAGAACAATAGTTTGAGGGTCAGTATAAGGGTCTAAGCTGGGTCTTGGGAGGAGCATACCTATCTTATTGCAGTAACTGTAAGCATTTCCGGTGTAACCAGGACTGCACTCACATTGAGCACGATGTTGAACAGCCTGGCAGATGGCATTGAGGCCACATTTGCCGGGACAAGGATCGATACATTTATTATTGACACAAGCTTGAGTTTGGCTACAGTCTGAGCTGGAGTAGCATTCAAGGCGACAGTTGGGTGGAACTCCTAGGAAGCCGGTGATACAAGAGCAAATGGCATTGCCATTGCGATCGATACACTGGCTGTTGGGACCGCATGGTGAGGGTTGACATGGATTGCGAGGGATTTCAACTGAAAGAAGGACATGATTCTATAGAGACTGTCTAACAACGAGTGAAGGGAGTTTTTACCTTTAACCGGTTCGCACAGTACAAACGCGTTACCGGTCATCTTCTCTGGGCATCGACACATCGGAATGTGATTATTGACCTCACAGATGGCCCGCGTTCCACAGGTGCCTGGGCAAGGATCAACGCACTTGTTTCTTATACAAGCTCGATCTCTTGCGCAGTCAGAGTTTAGGACACATTCAGGACGGCAACCAATAGTTGGATCGCCATGATACTCAGGAATGCATGAGCACTGACCATTGTTGCAGACTGTATTCGCGCCGCATGGTGATGGACGACAAGGATCTCTGGGAATTTTCTCATCTTCCACCGGTGGTGGTGGTGGTGGTGCTGGTCGACAACTTGTGAATGGATCTCCGGTATAACCTAATGGACATGAACAACTTGGTGTGTGACTGATGACATTACAGATCGCATCGAATCCACAAGATCCAGGGCAAGGATCACGGCATTTCTCATTGATACAAGCCTGGTTGCTGGGACATTCCGAGTTGATGGTACACTCTGGCCGGCAGTTGGGTGGCGATCCAATATAGTTGGGTAGACATGTGCACGATGGAGATCTATTAATCTCCCGACACTGGGCATAGGATCCACATGGCGATGGTATGCATGGATTTACTTCCCTATCTGGTATCTTAGGTGCTGGAGGTGCTAAAATGTTGTAAGGAATTTTCTTTTGTAGATCCTGTTCGAGGGGAAATCTAGAAGCAAAATATTTACGTATTGGATAGCATCGTGTAAAGGCTTCTCCAGTGAAACCTGTCTTGCAAGAACACAAAGGACTATGTTGACGGACGTGGCATTCGGCGTTGATACCGCACGATCCGGGACAAGGATCGGCGCATTTCTGATTGATGCAAGCCTTGTCCGTTGGACATTCAGAGCTGACGACACATTCGGGACGGCAAACTGGTGGACTGCCAACAAATTCTGGCTGGCAAGAGCATACAGCTTGTTTGTTGACTTCACGGCATTGGCTGTTTGGTCCGCACGGCGTTGGCTGGCAGGGGTTCTCGTCGCGAATAAGTGGAGGTTCTGTGGAGGTTTTTTGGTTTTAAATTTTATTTCTTTTTTTTGTAGATAAGCAAGGTCAAGCAAAGCTGTAAGAAGCTATAAAAAGGCACATAAAAAGCTGTCTTAAAAGCGGTTGAAAGCTTAAATTAGGCAAAAAGTCAGAGGCAGAGGGGGTCTTCCTTTTGAGGTTAATATAAAGCTGTAATTTTGATAAATTCTGGGTTAAATTTTAGGCTCAAAGCCTACGTAGAGAGATGGTCTAAAAGATTGTATAAACCTAAGTCCTAGAGGGCATAAGGAAAGTTAAAGTAGGGTACAAGGTTGGCCGCATAGAAGTAGTTTATAGGTCAACCTAAAGAGACTAGTTTTAGAGACATTTTCAAGTCAAAATTTTAAAAGTTTCATTATGTTGGGTTTAAACGTACGTTTGTAGCTTCGACTGTACTTTACATTAGTCTTTTGACTAAATTTTGCGTGAAATTTTGCAAAAATCAAATGAAACTTTACAATCAATTTTGACTAAATTTAGCACAAAAGAGGTGAAAATTCAATGAAATTCCACCAGTCTCGTTCAAAAATTAATTTTGCTTAGTTTCCCATAAAATTTGCGGTCCAATTAGCGTTTATTGTACTAAAATTCAAGACTAATCCGGAATTTTTCTTAAAATTTTACAAAATTCACGAAATTTTTCATTGTAATTTTTGATTTGAAACCCGAAATACATGACGTTTAAGTTTACTTCATTTGTGATCAAAAATTATATAAAAATATTAAAAATTTCTAATATTTCAGTGTATTTTCAAATTTTGCAGATAACTTTAGTACTGTTCAATAAGTCGTCCAATTTTCATTATGTTCGCATGAATATTTAAAACACTTTTTGCAAAAATATTTGAAAATTTTGACTGAAATTTTTTTTTGTATCAATCCAAAATTTGGCAACTACGTGAGTCAAGCTTAATCGGTCGTTCAATTTTATCAAGTTCGCTGGCAAATTTAAAATGAAAACACGAATTTTCTAATCAAATCTGATTAATTTTGCATGATTTACACAAAATTTTGAGTTCAAATAATGTTTTTGGTCAAAATTCACATGAAATTTTGAGTTCAAATACCGTTTTTGATCAGAATAATTATTATTTAAATATTCTCATAAAAAATTTGAAGCATCGAGTCGCATTTTTCGTCAAAATCAAATGAAATATTCAAAATTTTTCATAATTTTCTGCGAAAATTTTGAACCACAGAATTGTTTGCCGCAGTATAAGAGAAATTTTAGTTGGAAAAATTGAAATTGTCTTTTTAATTTGGTCATGCGAAAGACGGTCACGTGTTCTTGTACTGGGCTTTGTCACTTGATATTTCTAAAGTTTAACGGTTTTTTTCTCCAAAAACTTATGATAGAATAGGAAGCTTAAAACTGAAATAAAATTATAAGAATTTTGGATTTCGAGCGAAGTGTTAAGAGAAGCTTTATCAGAGTCGAAACGGGCTTATATTTTTAGAGCAAAGATTACCAGAATTTTGAAAGGTTAAGCTTAAAACTAAAATAAGATTAGACTAGGTTTTTAGATCTAACGGTTTAAGTTCTGCGTTTTCGAGGCTTTAATTTGGTTATTGATCATGTTTGAAAGTAATAAGGCGGGAGGTAAGATTAAGAGAATTTCAAAAGATCAGACGAGGCAGTTAGGTGAGGGAGTAGTAAATTATGAACACTAGGGGTTTTGAGATTAAGCTTAAGAGCGTATTTCGTTTCTATTTTCCTTACGTTCAACTGGAGGGCTACACGCGATGTAAGGGTTTCCAATGTATCCCGTGTAACATTCACAATTTGGCACATGGTTTATAGCGCGACAAAGCGCGTTCTGTCCACAAGTTCCGGGACAAGGATCTTTACACTTTTGATTGACGCACGCTCTGTCTGCTGGACAATCAGAATTTCGTGTACACTCTGGGCGACAGACATCATACGGGTTGCCATAGTAATCGGGCAAACACTGGCATTGGCTGAAGCCATTTCTTGGTCGGCAGAAGGCATTCGGTCCACATGGGCTTGGGCTACATGGCAAGGCGACTTCTGTTGGGGGATCTTGTTGTCGGACACAAGCCGTGAATGGATTGCCGGTCATTCCTTGAGGGCAATAGCACATCGCACTGTGACTGATCACCTTGCACTCGGCTTGTGATCCACACGATCCGGGGCAGGGATCGATGCATTTCTGACTAATGCATGCCTTATTTGAGGGGCACTCCGCATTGGTAACACATTCAGGTCGGCAATTGGGTGGGGCTCCAATGAATTCGGGAAGGCAAGAGCATTTGGCGTTTTGATTTTGAACTTCACATTTGGCATTCAGACCACATGGCGAGGGTATGCATGGATCTTCGGGGTCACGTGGCGGCTGTTCGACTGAAAGGTGGAGGAGATGGTTAGACAAGGGTTTGGGTGGAAGGAGCTTGAGGTCATACTTATTGGTTGGCAGGCTATGAATGGGCTTCCTGTGTGTCTTGGCGGGCAGCTACAGATTGGATTGTGGTTACGGACGACACATTGCGCCCGCAGGCCACAGGTTCCGGGACAGGGATCTTTACACTTTTGATTGAGACAGAATCGATCCAATGGACAGTCGGAGTTTGTGGTACATTCAGGTCGGCAAGATGGTGGTGTGCCGAAGTAACCCGATACACAGGAGCATATGGCTTGTTGGTTGAACTCGCGACACTGACTGTTCGGGCCGCAGGGTGACGGATAACAAGGATTTGATACCACTGGTGTTGGTAGAGGGTCGCATTGAATGAAGGCAGATCCAGTCATTCCTTCAGGGCATGAGCACATGGGAATGTGATTGGGAGTGATGCACAAGGCGTTTCTACCGCAGGTTCCTGGGCAGGGATCGGCACACTTGTTGCGGATGCAGGCTCTATCGCGAGGACAATCAGAGTTAAGGACACATTCCGGTCGACAACCGGAATAGGGGTCGCCACGGTACTCAGGGATGCAGGTACAGATTCCGTTGTTACAATTGGCATTTGCGCCGCAAGGCGATGGGATGCATGGATCATCTGGAGTTGGTGGTTCACCTAGAGAATTGAGAGAGGTTTGCATGAGTCTGAGGTGGGGATTTAAGGATGTCAGTCTTACGTGGAGGTGGAGGCTGAGGTCTGCAGGCTGTGAATGGATCTCCGGTATATCCGGAGGGACACACACAATTCGGCACGTGGTTGAGAACGTTACAAATAGCCGACAGGCCACATGAACCGGGGCAGGGATCGCGGCACTTCTCATTGATACAGGCCAGACTCGTGGGACAATCAGAATGAACACTACACTCGGGGCGACAATTTGGTGGGGATCCTTGATAGCTTGGCAGGCAGGAGCATGACGGTGCGCCATTTATGTTGCGACATTGCGAGAATTGTCCACATGGCGATGGAATGCAAGGATCGCGAATAGGTTCAGGAAGTGGATCAGCTGGGGCTACAAGATCGAGAAGTAAGTGAGTATGTGTGGGCGATTATGGGGTCCCTTTAGAATCTTACGTGGAATGGGATAACACCTAGTGAAGGCGTCTCCGGTATAAGTCGGACGACAGGCACAAATCGGGTTATGATTGTAGACATTGCATTCGGCATTCTGTCCACAGACACCTGGGCAAGGATCACCGCACTTGCGATTGATACAAGCCTTATTGAGAGGACATTCTGTGTTCATGACACATTCTGGCCTACAGGCAGGCGGACTTCCAATGAATTCAGGCAGACAGGAGCAGACAGCTTGTTGATTTACTTCGCGGCATTGGCTGTTTGGTCCACAGGGTGAGGGCACACAAGGATTCACATATTCTTGAACAGCTGTCGAGGGGAAAAGATCAGTTTGTTTGTGGAAAAGAGTGCAAGGTTCGGTTGTCTTACGTTTTGGTATTGGTGAACAGAATCGGTAAGGATCACCAGTGTAATCCTGATAACAGTTACAAGATGGCAAATGATTGGTAACATGACATTCGGCGTTTTGTCCACAAGTTCCTGGACAAGGATCAACACATTTATTCTGGACGCATGCCTTATTCGAGGGACAGTCTGAGTTGAGGACACATTCCGGTCGGCATCCTTCGTAAGGATTGCCAAAGTACTCAGGCAGACAAACACAGGACCCAACTGTACCATGCTGACGACACTCGGCATTGCTGCCGCAAGGATTTGGTTGGCAAGGATTGATTTGATCTCGAATGGGTTCACGGATCTGTTCACATCTTGTGAAAGGATCTCCAATGAAGCCGGTCTGACAGACACAATTGGGTACGTGATTGAATGTCCTGCACTCGGCGTTAAGACCGCATAGACCAGGGCACGGATCAACGCACTTCTGATTGATGCACGCCTTATCGCTAGAGCATTCGGAGTTCGATATGCATTCAGGGCGGCAGCGTGGTGGCGCTCCAATGAAGGTGGGAAGGCATGAACACGATGGACTGCCGTTTGAATTGACGCACTGGGAGTTTGGTCCACATGGTGATGGGTTACAAGGATCTTCCTCCAACTGAATCGGAGGTTCAACTGAAAGAGAGGATGGTAGGGTGAAATGCTGGGTAACCTAGTGGGTTTTGGGGAATATACCTTTGATTTCACAAGCAACGAAGGGACTGCCGGTGTACCCGGAAGGACACACACAGAATGGATTGTGATTAACCACGTTGCAAAGGGCATTTCGCCCACATGTTCCTGGGCAGGGATCTTGACACTTTTGATTGATGCATGCCCGATTCGAGGGACATTCAGAGTTGGTAACACATTCTGGCCGACACGAGGGCGGGGTTCCGATAAATTCTGGGAGACAGGAGCAAATAGCCAGGGTATTTACTTCGCGGCACTGGCTATTTGGACCGCATGGTGAAGGGTTGCAGGGGTTTTCTATCGCTGGCTCTAGAATGAGAAGGTTAGAGTCTGGGGTGGTGCCTATGTTTGAGTCTGATTTACTTGGAACTGGAGAGCACTGTAGGAAGGCATTGCCGGTCATCTCTGCCGGACAATGGCACATCGGGATGTGATTGTTAACTTCGCAGATAGCGTTGGTGCCACACGTTCCGGGGCAGGGATCAACACACTTGTTTCGAATGCAAGCCTTGTCTCGAGGACATTCTGTGTTAAGAATGCACTCTGGCCGGCATTCGATGTAAGGATCGCCGTGGTATTCTGGAATGCAGGAGCACTGTCCGTCACGGCAGATGGCGTTCGGACCGCAGGGTGATGGGTTGCATGGATCGTCGGGTGCAGGGGGTTCTGTATCATGAAAGGGGGTTACACAAAGAGGACACACTTGGGTGAGTTGCAATCTTACGTGCTGGTGGCTGAGCTGGTGAACAGACAGTGAAGGGATCGCCTTCATAGCCTGTTGGGCATGTACACATCGGTATATGGCTGCGGACATTACAAATCGCGTTTAGTCCACAGGATCCCGGGCAAGGATCTCTGCACTTTTGTTGGAGACAAGCTTGATTGCTGGGGCAATCTGAGTTAAGCGTACACTCAGGTCGACAATTGGGTGGTTGCCCGATGTAGGTGGGCAAACAGGAGCACGATGGAAGATTGTTAATATTTCGACACTCGGCGTATGCTCCGCAGGGTGATGGCACACAAGGGTCTCGATAGGGTTCTACATCCCTCACCGGTGGCGGTGGTGGAATAGGTAAGCACCGAATGAACGGATCGCCGGTGAAACCGGAGCGACACGAACACAGAGGGCTATGATTCCACACCCGACACTCGGCATCGGTACCGCAGGTGCCTGGGCAAGGATCAACACACTTTTGATTGATACAAGCTTGTTCGCGAGGACACTCTGAGTTGGTGGTGCATTCAGGTCGGCAGGCAGGCGGACTACCAACGAAAGTTGGTAGGCATGAGCAAATGGCCTGCTCGCCAACGGTCTTGCACTGGCTATTCGGGCCACAGGGTGACGGGACACAAGGATTCACATACTCTTTGGTGGCTAAATGGTGGAAATAATGTTATAAGGGCTGAAGCTGCAAATTTGAGGAGAAATCTTACGCTCTGGTGGAATGGAGCAATAGCGGAACGGATCTCCAGTATATCCCTCGATGCAGCTGCACGATGGCGCATGATTGATGACGTTGCACCTGGCATTGAGGCCACATGTACCGGGACATGGATCTTTGCATTTCTGGTTCACACAAGCTCGGTTCGATGGACAGTCTGAGTTGAGGACACATTCTGGGCGGCAGCCCTCATAGGGATTTCCGAAATATTCCGGTAGGCATGTACATGATCCGGCGGTGCCGCGGATTTCACATCTAGCGTTGGCTCCACACGGGCTTGGATTGCATGGGTTAGTTTCATCCAGTGGTGGTGGTCTTCGCTGGTTGCATTGCACGAATGGATCACCCTCGAAGCCTTCTAGGCAGAGACAGGACGGCGTATGGCTGACAACTTGACAGCGGGCATTCTGTCCGCAGAGTCCCGGGCAAGGATCTTTGCATTTTTGATTGATGCAAGCCAAGTTGCTGGGACATTCTGAGGAAGTTACACACTCTGGTCGGCAATTTGGTGGACTTCCACTGAAGTTTGGCAAGCATGAGCAAGATGGAGAGTCTCCTATTGGCTGGCACTGTGAGTTCGGACCACAAGGACTAGGAATACATGGATTGCTGGGCTCCTTTTGTATCACCGGTGGCGGCGGTAGGCGCTGGCAAAGGGTGAATGGATTGCCAGTATAGCCGTCTAAGCAGGAGCAGAATGGATTGTGATTGACGACATTGCAAAGGGCGTTGGTGCCGCAAGTTCCAGGGCATGGATCACGGCATTTCTGGTTCAGACAAGCCTGGTTGAGGGGACAGTCTGCGTTGATGGAACACTCTGGGCGACACGTTGGTGGGCGGCCAATGAAGCCTGCGATACAAGAACAGACCGCCTGTTGATTGACTTCACGGCACTGGCTATTCGGACCGCAGGGTGATGGCTGGCAGGGGTTTCCAACCGGTGGAGCTGAATGGGGCAAAGAAAAGACTGTGGTTAGAGTGGGGGCTGGGTTGTCTATGACAGGGAACCTATTACGTGGAATCGGACTGCATTGAATGAAGGCATTGCCGGACATTCCATCGGGGCAACGACACATCGGCACGTGGTTGTTCACCTCGCAGATCGCCGTAAGGGCACAAGTTCCTGGACAAGGATCAACGCACTTGTTCCGAATGCAAGCTTTGTCGCGAGAACAGTCCGAATTGAGGACACATTCTGGACGACAACCTGAGTAGGGATCGCCATGGTATTCGGGTAGACAAGTGCACTGACCGTTGTTACATTGAGCGTTCGGACCGCAGGGCGATGGATTGCATGGATCGTCGAGAACTGGTGGACCTAAAGGGAATAGGGCATGAGTGATCAATGTTACATGGGGGATACGTTGTTTACTTGGAGGCTTTAGAACGCAATTGGTGAAAGGATCACCGGTGTATCCAGTCGGACAGGTACAAGTCGGCGTATGGTTGATGACACTACACAGGGCGAGGTTTCCACAAGATCCTGGGCAAGGGTCGATACACCTTTCTCGAACGCAGGCCTTGCTTGCTTGACACTCAGAGTTGATGACACATTCTGGGCGGCAATTTGGTGGCGCGCCAAAGTATGACGGAAGGCAGGAGCAAGACGCTTGATCATTAATCGGTTGACACTGAGCATTGGGTCCACAAGGAGATGGGACACATGGATCGCGGTAAGGCTGGACGTCTCTGACTGGTGGTGGAGGTGGGGGAATTGGGTAGCACCTCGTGAATGGATCTCCGGTGAATCCATTTCGACAGGAACAGAGAGGACTGTGGTTTCGTACACGACACTCGGCGTTTTGTCCACAAGTTCCTGGGCATGGATCTACACATTTACGGTTGACGCAAGCCTTATCGAAGGCGCACTCGGAGCTTGTTGTACACTCGGGTCTACAGGCAGGTGGGCTTCCCACGTAATTTGGCAGGCAGGAGCACACAGCTTGGTTATTGACTTCGCGACACTGACTATTGGGGCCGCAGGGTGTTGGCTGACAAGGGTTCACATACTCTTGGACGACAGCTAAAAAGAGGAGAAGGGTGTCAGGAGTGGAAAGTGGTGTACAAAGAGGGTCTTACGTGTTTGAATTGGACTACAGAAGCGGTAAGGATCGCCGCTATAGCTGGGCAGACAAGTACACGATGGCAGATGGTTGACAACATTACATTCGGCATTTTGACCGCAAGTTCCTGGACAAGGATCCTTGCATTTGCTTTGGATACAAGCCCTGTTCGATGGGCAGTCGGAGTTGAGGACACATTCAGGGCGACATCCCTCGTAGGGGTTGCCGATGAACTCGGGTAGACACTGACAAGCGCCGGCGCCATTTCGTTCGGTGCACTCAGCATTAGCTCCACATGGACTTGGCTGGCATGGACTTGTGACCTCCCGCAGGGGTTCTTGGATAACGTGACACGAGCTGAATGGATCACCGGTGAAGCCGGCGGCACAAACGCACATGGGAGTGTGATTGATGACATGACATTCGGCGTTGTTTCCACAGACTCCTGGGCAGGGATCTTTGCACTTCTGATTAATGCAGGCGTTTGAGCTTGGACACTCCGAATTGGTGACACATTCTGGCCGGCAATTTGGTGGGGAACCTATAAATTCCTTTAGACACGAACACGAAGGAGAGCCATTGATATTGCGGCACTCGGAGTTCGGGCCACAGGGGCTTGGGCGGCAAGGATCGGTCTCATCTCGCGGTGGTGGTTCAACTGAAAGAGATAATGAGGTGGTGGAAGGCTTATGAATGGGGACGCTACGCGACTCACTTGGTATGGGATGGCACGCAACGAATGGATCACCAGAGAACCTATTTCTACAGCGACAAATCGGACTGTGGTTGATCACCGAACACTCGGCGTTCACTCCACAAGTTCCGGGACATGGATCGACGCACTTATTCTGAAGGCAAGCCTTATTCAAAGGACACTCGTGGTTGGCCGAGCATTCCGGTCGACACTGAGGAGGACTGCCAATGTACTCTGGCAGGCAGGAGCAGACGGCTTGCTGGTTGATTTCCCGACACTGACTGTTCGGGCCACAGGGTGATGGTTGGCAAGGGTTCTGTCGAATTGGAGCTGAAAGGGAGAAAGCACGGGTTTGGATAACGAACTTCAACGAAAGACTTCTTTGGATAGTTACGTGGCGTAGGTAGACATTGAGCGAAAGCATTTCCGGTCATTCCATCGGGACAGTGACACATCGGAATATGGTTGAAGACCTCACAGATGGCGTTCAGTCCACAAGTACCTGGACATGGATCGACGCATTTGCTTCGAATGCAGGCCTTGTCCGTGCGACAATCGGAGTTCAGAACGCACTCTGGACGGCAGCCAACATAGGGATCGCCTTGGTACTCTGGCAGGCAGCTACACTGTCCATTCTGGCAGACGGCATTTGCGCCACATGGAGATGGATTGCATGGATCTGAGGGTTCCGGTGGAATTGGGTCGGCCGGGATCGGTTGACAACTCGTGAACGGATCACCAGTGTAACCTCGAAGACATTGACAAATGGGTTGATGGTTGATGACATCGCATTCGGCTTGGTATCCACAAGATCCCGGACAAGGATCAAGACACTTTTGAGAAATGCAAGCCTTGTTGCTTGGACACTCGGAGTTGACAACACATTCGGGGCGACAATTTGGCGGAGATCCTAGGTATGTCGGCAGGCAAGAGCACGATGGACTGCCATTGATGTCGCGACACTCGGCGAATTGACCGCATGGAGATGGCACGCAAGGGTTTCGATACACATCGGGGACAGGTGGTGGAGGAGCTATTTTCCAAAAAAGTAGTTAGAAAGTGGGTGGGTTTATGTCTAAGTTATCTTACGAGGAATCGGGTAACACCTGGTAAAGGCATCACCAGTGAATCCACTCCTACAGCTACACAAAGGCGAGTGATTGTGTACTCTGCACTCGGCGTTGGTGCCACAAACTCCGGGACATGGGTCGACACATTTCTGGTTCTTGCAAGCCTTATCCAAGGCACACTCAGAGTTTGTGGTACATTCCGGACGACAGGCTGGTGGACTGCCAATGAACTCAGGAAGGCACGAACAGACAGCCTGTTCGTTGACTTCGCGGCACTGACTATTGGGACCACAGGGCGTGGGTTGACAAGGGTTCACGTACTCTTTGATGATGGCTAAGGGGACGTTTCGAGTCATTAAAGGGAACAACTGGGAAGATTCGAATGAACTTACGTTTATCAGGGATGGAACAGTAGCGGTATGGATTGCCAGTGTATCCTGACAAGCAGTCACAAGTTGGCAGATGGTTGATGACGTTGCAAATGGCGTTTTGTCCACAAACACCGGGGCATGGATCCTTGCATTTCTGGTTCACACAAGCACGGTTCGATGGACAGTCAGAGTTCTGTACACATTCTGGGCGACAGCCCTCATAGGGATTGCCGAAGTACTCAGGAAGACATTGACACGAGCCAGCATTATTCACTTGTCTGCATTCGGCGTTGATACCGCAAGGATTTGGATCACAGGGTCTTATCTCATCCGCCGGTGGAGGCATTGGCACGCATCCACTGAACGGATCACCAGTGAATCCTGCAGCACAAATGCACATCGCAGTGTGACTAATCACTCGGCATTCGGCATTGCTACCGCAGAGTCCTGGACATGGATCCTTGCATTTCTGGTTGAGGCACGCTTTGTTGCTGGGACATTCGGAGTTGGTGACACATTCTGGGCGGCAGTTCGGTGGGGCGCCAATAAACTCAGCCAGGCACGAGCATGATGGGGAATCACCCACAGCTCGGCACTGAGAGTTTGGCCCGCAGGGTGATGGTTGGCATGGGTTCTTCGGCTCATCGGGGACTGGAGCGATTATTTCTTGGCAACGAACGAAGGGACTTCCGGTGAAGCCCTGCGGACATGTGCAGAATGGATTGTGATTGACCACGGTACATCTAGCACTAAGTCCACAGGTTCCAGGACAAGGATCGATGCATTTTTGATTCTGACAGGCCAACGATGGAGCACAGTCTGAGTTGCTTGTACACTCGGGGCGACAAGTTGGCGGATTGCCAATGAAACCTTCAATGCAAGAGCATACAGCCGAGCCTTGGAACTCTCGGCATCGAGAGTTCGGCCCGCATGGCGAAGGATTGCAAGGATTCACGTTCTCGGGCTCGCGGACAATTGGATTGCATTGAACAAAGGCATTACCGGCCATGTTCTCGGGACATCTACACATCGGGATGTGATTGATGACGTCGCAAATGGCACCAAATCCACAGGTTCCTGGGCAAGGATCTGCGCATTTATTGCGAATGCAAGCCTTAACCGAGGGACATTCGGTACTGAGGACGCATTCAGGGCGACAACCGCGATAGGGATCGCCTTGATACTCAGCAATGCAGGTACACTGGCCGTTGTTGCAGATGGCATTAGCGCCGCATGGCGATGGATTGCATGGGTCGTCCTTTTCGACTGGTTTTGCTTTAAAAAGAGGAAGGGAGTGGTTAGCTACTAAATGGCATGGGGAGGTGAGAAATTCTCTTACGTTGTGGAGCGACTTGACAGCTTGTAAATGGATCACCTACATAGCCCTGGATGCAAGAGCATATCGGGGTGTGGTTGATCACACTACACAGGGCATTCAAACCGCAGGAGCCGGGACAAGGATCAATGCAACGATTGTTGATGCAAGCCAGATTGCTGGCGCATTCAGAGTTCGATGTACATTCGGGGCGGCAATTTGGTGGAGCGCCAAAGAAGTTCGGCAAACAGGAGCATGAAGCCTGACCATTGGAGTTGCGGCATTGAGAGTTCGGACCACAGGGTGATGGTAGGCAGGGATCACGAACTCTCTCGGGAACGACAATTGCTGGCGGAGCTATAAAAAGAAAGTCAGTTTCGGGGACTGGTCCTAGCTAAACGTTTGTCTTACGTGGAATGGGGTTACAGCGGGTGAATGGATCACCAGTGAAGCCATTTCTGCACGAGCACAGAGGACTGTGGTTATTAACACGGCACTCGGCATTGGTGCCGCAGGTTCCTGGGCAAGGGTCAACGCACTTTTGATTCACACAAGCCTTATCGAGGCTGCATTCAGAGCTGATGGTACACTCGGGACGACAACCTGGTGGGGTTCCGATGTAATTGGGCAGACACGAGCATACGGCTTGCTGGTTGACCTCGCGGCATTGGCTGTTCGGTCCGCAGGGCGATGGTTGGCAGGGGTTCACGTACTCCTGGACAGTAGCTGTGGGGGAATAGGTAAGTTGGAATCCTAGTAAAACTATATAGGAGCCTCTTACGTTTGGTCTCTAGGGCACAGTACCGGTAGGGATCACCAGAGTATCCAATACGACAAGCACAAGATGGTAGGTGATTCAGGACATGACAATCGGCGTTTTGTCCGCAAGTTCCTGGACAAGGGTCTTTACACTTTTGATTCACGCACGCACGATTCGATGGGCAGTCAGAGTTGAGGATGCATTCGGGGCGACATCCTTCGTAGGGATTTCCAAAGTACTCAGGCAGACATTGGCAGGAACCAACGCCATTTTGTTGACGACACTCGGCAAAGGCACCGCACGGACTTGGGTTGCAAGGATCCACAACTTCTGGTGGAAGTTGTCGAACCGCGTTGCATTGAATGAATGGATCTCCCGTGAAGCCAGCTTCACAGGTGCACATTGGAGTGTGACTTATCACCCGACAAAGAGCATTAAATCCACACAATCCGGGGCAGGGATCCTTGCACCGTTGATTGACGCAAACCTGCGTTGTGGGACATTCAGAATTGGTGACACATTCCGGCCGACAATTTGGTGGACTTCCAGAGAAAGTCTCCAAGCACGAGCACGATGGTGAGCCATTGATGTTGCGGCACTCGGAGTTCGGACCGCAGGGTGATGGTTGGCAAGGATTCGTCGGTGGTTCTGGGTCACGTTCAACTAGACAGAGGATGGGGGAGAGTTAGAAAGGAACTGCTAGAAGTGGAACCTATTTGGGCTTACTGATTCTCTGGCACAGTACGAATGGATTTCCAGTGTATCGCTCTGGACAGGAACAGAATGGATTATGATTGACAACGGAACACTTGGCATATTGCCCACAGGTTCCGGGGCAAGGATCTTGACATTTCTGGTTCTGGCAAGCTTGGTTCGGTGGGCACTCAGAGTTGGTGGTACATTCGGGGCGACAAGTAGGCGGGCTTCCAATGAAGTTGGGCAGGCAAGAGCAGACAGCTTGAAGGTTGACCTCACGGCACTGGCTGTTTGGCCCACATGGCGATGGTTGGCATGGATTTTGGAAGATTTCAACTGAAGGTGGAAGGGGTTAAAAAGAGTTTTCGAGGAATTCATTTGAGTTGAATTACCCTGAGCTGGGATGCACTGGCTAAAGGCATTTCCAGTCATTCCATCGGGACAATGGCACATTGGTATGTGATTGTGCACCTCACAGATGGCGCTAGGTGCACAAGTTCCTGGGCATGGGTCGACACATTTGCTTCGAATGCAGGCACGATCGCGGTTGCAGTCCGAGTTGAGAATACACTCAGGGCGACAGCCTACTAGAGGGTTGCCTTGATACTCAGGAATGCAGGAGCATTGACCATCTCGACAGATGGCGTTGGGTCCGCAGGGGCTTGGGTTGCATGGATCACGTTCTTCCTCACGCAATGGTGCTGAAAAAGGGGGGCTATAAACAACTGAAGCTACAAACGAGGAATGAGATGCTTACGAGGCGGAGGAGCTGGTTGACAACTGACAAATGGATCGCCAGTATATCCAACTGGACACTGGCAACTTGGCGTGTGGTTGATGACATTACAGGTGGCAGCAAAGCCACAGGCTCCCGGGCATGGATCGCGACAGTGGTTATTGATGCAAGCCTTGTTGCTGACGCACTCCGAGTTGAGGGAGCATTCTGGGCGGCAGTTTGGTGGGGCGCCAATGAAGTCAGGCAGACAGGAGCACGATGGCAGGTTGTTAACATTGCGGCATTGAGAGTTCGGGCCACATGGTGTTGGAACGCAAGGATCGCGGTATACTTCGATATCTCGAGGTGGTGGTGGAGCTAAGGGAAAAAACAGATGAGTGGGGTAGGCTTTAGGATGACAGAACTTGTCTTACGTGGGACTGGGAAGCATCGAACAAAGGCATCCCCGGTGTAGCCATTTCTACACGAACAGATGGGGCTGTGATTACGAACACGACACTCGGCATTTTGGCCACAAGTTCCGGGACATGGATCCGCGCACTTTCGGTTTATGCAGGCCTTATCGGCGGCACATTCCGAGCTTGTGGTGCACTCAGGTCGACACGAAGGTGGAGTTCCTATGTACTCAGGCAGACATGAGCAGACAGCTTGGTTGTTGACCTCCCTACACTGGCTGTTCGGTCCGCAGGGAGAGGGCTGACAAGGGTTCACGTACTCGTGGACAATAGCTACAGAGGTTTAGGTTGTGTGGGTTAGTTTGAAGACAAAGGGTCAAGGGAAGTTTCTTACGTTCTGGTGGAATGTTGCAGAAACGGTATGGATCCCCGGTGTATCCCACGAAGCAGTTGCAAGTGGCCACATGGTTGACGACATTGCACTCAGCATTCTGTCCACAGGTTCCAGGACAAGGATCGCGGCATTTTTGATTCATACAAGCACGATTCGATGGGCAGTCGGAGTTGACGACGCATTCGGGGCGACAGCCTTCGTAGGGGTTTCCAAAGTACTCTGGCAGACATTGACAGGCACCGGCGCCATTTCGCTCGATACAGTTGGCATTTGGCCCACAGGGGCTGGGGTTGCAAGGATTTATGACCTCGGGAGGTAGTTGTCTTACAATCGAGCACTGACTGAATGGATCACCAGTAAAGCCTGCTGTGCAGATGCACATGGGAGTGTGACTGACTACACGGCACTCGGCGTTGAGACCACAGAGTCCGGGGCATGGATCTTTGCACCGCTGATTGATGCAAGCCAGGTTGCTTGCACACTCAGAGTTTGAGACGCATTCAGGCTTGCAGTACGGTGGTGTCCCGAAGAAACCGTCAAGACACGAGCAAGATGGGGCGTCTCCAATGCTTCGGCACTCGGAGTTTGGTCCGCAGGGCGATGGTTGGCAAGGGTCCTGTGGGTCTTGAGGGCGTTCGATGATCTCTTGGCAAGCAACGAACGGGCTTCCGGTGTAATGTGGAAGGCAGGTACAGAATGGATTGTGGTTGACAACGGTACACTTGGCATTGCGTCCACAAGATCCAGGGCATGGATCGCGGCATTTCTGATTCACGCAGGCGAGGTTCGATGGGCATTCCTGATTGGCTGTGCACTCTGGTCTACAGCTTGGCGGGCTTCCAATGAAGCCTGGCACGCAGGAACAGACAGCCTGGTTGTTCACCTCACGGCACTGACTGTTGGGGCCACATGGTGACGGTTGGCATGGGTTTTGGATCGTTGGAGCTAGAAATAGAGGGTGGGGACTTAGAAAGGATGTCAGATGTGGCATCTCATGGTATTTACGTGGAATTGGAGAGCACTGTACAAAAGCATTGCCAGACATTCCATTGGGACATCTACACATTGGAATGTGATTTATAACATCGCAGAGGGCGTTCGCACCGCAGGTGCCTGGGCAAGGATCTACGCATTTATTGCGAATGCAAGCCTTATCCCGGGGACATTCGGTGTTGAGAACGCACTCTGGACGGCATCCGGAGTAGGGATCTCCTTGATACTCAGGAATGCACGTGCATTCTCCATTGTTGCAGACAGCATTGGGTCCACAAGGCGACGGATTGCAAGGATCGTCAGGAACAACAACTGAAAGGAGTTTAGGCACGTGTTAGGCATGAAAAGACCGAACGGATGGCTAGTTCTTACTTCGCTGTGGAGGTTCTGGTTGACAGTAGGTGAACGGATCACCGGTATATCCCACGGGGCATACACAAGTCGGCGTATGATTGATGACATTACAGACCGCGGCGAGGCCACATGCTCCTGGGCAAGGATCACGGCATTTTTCGTTGATGCAAGCCTGATTGCTGGAGCATTCCGAGTTGATGGTACACTCTGGTCGGCAGTTTGGTGGCGCGCCAATGTAATTGGGCAGGCATGAGCAAGATGGAGAGTCATTGATGGCACGACACTGGGAGTGGGGTCCACATGGAGACGGAACACAAGGGTCACGTGGTTCACGTTGAATGACGGCAGGTGGCGCGGCTACAATTTGAGCGTTTGTTAGGGAAAATGTTTTCACAAAATCTAAGAGCAAAAAGGACTCACGAGGAATGGGGTAACATCTAGTGAATGCATCACCAGTGTATCCTGCCTTGCAACTACACAGAGGACTGTGATTGTTGACACGGCAAATGGCATTGGTTCCGCAAGTGCCTGGGCATGGATCTTTGCACTTTTGATTGATGCAGGCACGATCCGATGGACATTCGGAGCTGATGGTACACTCAGGACGACAGGCCGGTGGGCTACCAACGAAGGTGGGCAGGCACGAACAGACAGCTTGTGAGTTAATCTCACGACATTGACTATTGGGACCACAGGGTGTTGGCTGACAAGGGTTGACATACTCTTTGATTGCTAAAAGGTCATAAGGGCACGTTTAATAAAAGCAGAAGTGGGTTAAGACGTCCAACTTACGTTCACGTTCTTGTTGGCAGAATCGATAAGGATCGCCAGAGTATCCCGTGATACATGTACACGATGGAAGGTGATTGACGACGTTGCACAGGGCATTTTGTCCACAAGTACCTGGACAAGGATCCTTGCACTTATTCTGAACACAAGCTCTGTTTGATGGGCAATCGGAGTTGAGCACACATTCCGGTCGGCAGCCCTCGTAAGGGTTACCGAAGTACTCTGGCAGGCATTGACATGCCCCTGCGTCATTCTTTCGAATGCATTGAGCATTTGACCCACAGGGGCTCGGTTGGCAAGGATCTACTTGATCCAGCTGTTGGATTCTTATGGCGACACATTGGAAGAATGGATCTCCTTCGAAGCCGATTGGACAAAGACAACTTGGCGTGTGACTAAGGACACGGCATTCGGCTCCAGAACCACATAGCCCTGGGCATGGATCTTTGCACTTTTGATTGATGCAAGCCTGGTTGCTGGGGCACTCGGAGCTTGTCAGACATTCTGGTCTGCAATTTGGTGGCGCGCCAATGTAGGACTCAAGACAGGTGCAAGATGGAGATTCACCCACAACTCGGCACTCTGAATACGGTCCACATGGCGATGGCGTACATGGAGCTACTTTCACAACATCACGAGGTGGTTCAACTGCAAGGGGAGATACTATAAGAATGGACAAAGGACACGATAGGGAATCGACATACTTATACGTTGACAACTGATGAATGGATTGCCAGAGTATCGGTCGGGGCAACGACAGAACGGGCTGTGATTGACTACCTGACACTTGGCATTCGATCCACAAGTTCCTGGGCAAGGATCTGTACATTTCTGATTCAAGCAGGCCTGACTAAGAGGACATTCCGAGTTTGTGGTGCACTCTGGTCGACAGAACGGAGGGCTTCCCACGAATTGTTCCAGGCATGAGCAGACAGCTTGTTGATTTATCTCCTGGCATCTGCTGTTCGGACCACATGGTGTCGGTTGGCAAGGATTTGTGATTTGAATTCCTAAAAACACGGGGCAGAGGTCAGAAGTGGAGCTAAGTCAGACGACAGGGAATCTTACTTGGACTAGGACTGCACTGTATGAATGCATTGCCCTGCATTCCTTCAGGGCACTTGCAAATTGGGATGTGATTCAAAACTTCACAGATGGCACTTGGGGCACAGGTTCCTGAACAAGGATCAACGCAGGTATTCCGAATGCAAGCACGATCGCGTGGGCAATCAGAGTGGAGGACACATTCTGGGCGACATCCGGTGTAGGGATCGCCATGATATTTGGGAATACACGTGCATTGGCCGTTGTTGCAATTGGCATTCGGGCCACAGGGCGATGGGTTGCAAGGATCATCCTTGAAAGCTTCAGCTAAAGAGGAAAGGATTCTGTGAAATGGTCACTAGATGGAGCGTAAGTCTTACGTTGAACTGGTGGAGGTTCTGGATTGCACACTGTGAACGGGTCACCAGTGTATCCCACAGAGCAGGTGCAAATCGGCGTATGGTTGATGACATTGCATATGGCACTGATTCCACAGGATCCTGGGCATGGATCGCGACATTTTTCGTTGATGCAGGCCTGGTTGCTGGGGCACTCTGAGTTGATGGAGCACTCAGGTCGGCAGTTTGGTGGGGCGCCGATGTAGTTGGGCAAGCACGAACATGAAGGTGAGCCGCCAAGATCGCGACATTGAGAGTTCGGACCGCAGGGTGTTGGTACACATGGGTTGCGATAGACATCCTTGACTGGGGGCGGTGGAGCTATAGAACAGATGGCAATGAAAGAGAGAGAACTCGACTTAATGGGGCAAAAGGCTTACGAGGAATATTGAAGCATCGGCTGAATGGATCTCCCGTGAAACCGTTTCTACACGAGCAAATGGGACTGTGATTTTTGACACGGCATTCGGCGTTCTGTCCACAGGTTCCAGGGCATGGATCGACACATTTTCGATTGACGCAAGCCTTATCGGCGGGGCATTCAGAGCTTGACGTGCACTCAGGTCTGCAAGCTGGAGGGCTTCCGATATATTCAGGCAGACATGAACAAACCGCTTGGCTATTCAGTTCACGGCACTGACTGTTTGGACCGCAAGGCGATGGCTGACAGGGATTCACGTATTCACGGATCGCTACAAGAGGAAGTGGTTGTGAGCTAGACGATGGCATGGGGAGGGGAGGAGGATATTACGTTCTTTTTCGATGTTACAGAAGCGGTATGGGTCTCCGGTGTATCCAGAGAAACAGTTACAAGACGCCACATGGTTGATGACTTGACATTCGGCGTTGGTTCCGCAAGTTCCTGGGCAAGGATCTCTGCATTTGTTCTGCAAGCAGGCTCGATTCGATGGGCAGTCTGAATTGAGGACGCACTCTGGGCGACAGCCCTCGTAAGGATTGCCAAAGTACTCGGGTAAGCATTGACAAGAACCCGCTCCGCCACGTTCCTCACACTTGGCATTGGTTCCACATGGACTGGGATTGCAAGGGTTGAGTGGTTCGATGTTGGGACGAATCTCTTCACACTGAGTGAATGGATCACCAGTGAAGCCGACTGCGCAAAGGCACATCGGAGTATGGGATACCACTCTACACTGGGCATTGTTGCCACAAAGTCCTGGGCAAGGATCAACGCATTTCTGGTTGATGCAAGCCAGGTTGCTGGGACATTCCGAGTTGGAGACACATTCTGGTCGGCAATTTGGCGGAGAACCAAGGTAGGAAGGTAGGCAAGAGCATGAGGGACTGTCACCAGAGACGCGACACTCAGAGTTCGGTCCACATGGTGATGGGACACACGGCATTGGCACGTCCCTAACAGGAACAACAACTGAGGAAGAGAATACAAAGTTAGCTCGTTGCAAGGGTCTTTTCTGAGAGGACCTTACTTATCTCCTCGCAACGGACGAATGGATTGCCAGAGAATCTCTCTGGGCAGCTACAGAACGGATTGTGATTGACAACATTGCATCTGGCGTTGAATCCACAAGTTCCTGGGCAAGGGTCTCGGCATTTCATATTCTGGCACGCTTGGCTGGGAGAACATTCAGAGTTGGTTGTACACTCCGGTCGACACTGTGGCGGACTGCCGATATATTCGGGGATGCACGAGCAAACCGCGGTGCCTTGAACGACTCGGCACTGACTGTTTGGCCCACAAGGTGACGGTTGACAAGGGTTCGTGGCAATCGGTTCTAGATGATGATACAAAAAAGGACTCAAAGACGATTCTATACACACAACGGAGGGACTATATTTACTTGGCACAGGTCTACACTCGAAGAAAGCGTTACCAGACATTCCATCTGGGCATCTACACATCGGAACGTGATTATTCACTTCGCAGAGAGCATTTACGCCACAGGTTCCTGGGCAAGGATCTTTGCATTTATTCTGAAGGCAAGCCAGATTCAATGGACAATCTGAGTTGAGGACGCATTCTGGACGACATTCGACGTAAGGATCGCCTTGATACTCAGGGATGCAGGTACATTGGCCGTTGTTGCAATTGGCATTCGGGCCACAGGGCGATGGGTTGCAAGGATCGTCCTGAATTGGCGGTGATGTTGCTGTGGGAAGGAGGGACAGTGTAGAATTGTGGATGGTCTGAAAGGAGGCGAAAGTCTTACGTGCTGGTGGTTTCGGATTGCAATTTGTGAAAGGATTGCCAATGAATCCTTCAATACATGCGCAGGATGGCGTATGATTAATCACCCGACAGAAGGTATTCAAACCACAGGAGCCGGGGCAAGGATCGACGCATTTTTCACGGATGCAGGCCCGATCACTGGGACATTCTGCGTTGATGGTGCACTCGGGGCGGCAGTTTGGCGGGACGCCAATGTACGTGGCCAGGCAGGAGCAAGATGGCACAGAGTTGATGTTACGGCATTCAGAGTTAGGACCACAGGGCGATGGCAGACATGGATCACGGAATTCTTCCTTTTTGATCTCCGGGGGTGCTAAAGAAGGGGGTGTTAGAGAAAAGGGTCGGCAACAAAACTGATCCTTACGTGGTGGAATAGGGAAGCATCTAATAAACGCATCTCCAGTGAAACCTGATCTACATGTGCAGATGGGGCTGTGATTACGAACCCTACACTCAGCGTTGTTGCCACAAGGCTTGGCTTCACAGGGATTCACGCATTTCTGATTGATACAGGCCTTATCCGCCGAACATTCTGAGCTTATGGTACACTCCGGACGACAGGACGGTGGACTTCCAACATAGGCTGGTAGGCAAGAGCAAACAGCTTGACTGTTTACCTCGCGACACTGACTATTCGGGCCACAGGGCGTTGGTTGGCAGGGATTCACATATTCTTTGATAAGAGCTAGAGAGGGTAACACTGGTTAGAAGGAGTTCGGTAAGTTTGACAGCGAGCTTACGTTGCGATGGCTGGTTGCAGAATCGGTATGGATCGCCTGTGTATCCTGGGAAACAATTGCACGATGGTACATGATTGACTACTTGACATTCGGCATTCTGTCCACAAGTTCCTGGACAAGGATCGTAGCATTTATTCTGCATGCAGGCTTTATTCGATGGGCAGTCTGAATTTTGGACACATTCTGGTCGACATGCTTCATAGGGATTGCCAAAGTAGTCTGGGAAACATTGACAAGAGGCAGCTCCATTGCGTTGTCTACACTCAGCGTTCGATCCACAAGGATTCGGATGGCATGGATCAATGGATTCCACATCCGGTTGCCGTGGAACGTCGCATTGAATGAACGGATCACCAGTGTAGCCGGCAGCGCAAATGCACATGATGGCATGACTGACGACTCGGCATTCGGCGTTCACTCCACAACGTCCCGGACATGGATCCTTGCACTTTTGATTGATGCAGGCCAGATTGCTTGGACATTCTGAGCTTGTGACGCATTCAGGGCGGCAATTTGGTGGGCGACCGATGTAGTTCTCCAAGCATGAACAAGATGGCGCTTCTCCGATTGGTTTGCATTGAGAGTAAGGGCCACATGGCGATGGACGACAAGGATCGATGACATCACGAACTGGTTCGACAACTAAAGGGGGAGGGGATACTTTAGAGAGATAACTTTGTGAAGGTTTTTTTTTCCTTACTGATGGGCTGACAACGGACGAAAGGATTTCCCGTAAATCGTTCAGGACAGGTGCAGAATGGACTGTGATTGACCACTGAGCACCGGGCACCGACTCCACATGTTCCTGGGCAAGGATCTCGGCATCTTTGATTGAGGCAAGCTTCGGTTGGTGGACATTCTGAGTTCGATGTACACTCAGGACGGCAAGTTGGTGGGCTTCCAATGTAATCCTTAAGGCAAGAGCAAACCGCCTGTTGGTTGACCTCACGGCATTGGCTGTTCGGTCCACAGGGGCTCGGTTGACAGGGGTTTGTTATGAGAGGTCCTACAATTTCAAAATTGGTTAAGGGGGAGTCTTTCAAAGTCTCTTCTGAGAGGTTTCATACTTTGAACAGGGCTACATCTGATGAAGGCACTTCCAGCCGTGCCCTCTGGGCATCTACACATCGGAATGTGATTGATGACATCACAGATGGCGTTTTCACCACACGTCCCTTGGCAAGGATTCACGCATTTGCTTCTAATGCAGGCCTTGTCCCTTGGACAATCTGAATTAAGGACACATTCTGGGCGGCATCCAGTGTAGGGATCTCCATGATACTCGGGCAGGCAGTGACAAGTTCCAGCGCTGCACTCAGCATTGGCACCACATGGCGATGGATGGCAAGGATCGGTTGGTTCCCCTAATCAGAACTGTTTGAGAAAACGGATTTTTTTTTGTTTAAAAAATAGCTTACTTAGGACAGGTGGTGTGGGTGCTAAGCTACAACTAGAGAACGGATCGCCGGTATACCCAGCGGGACAGACACAAATTGGCGTGTGATTGATCACACTACAATCCGCACCGAATCCACACGACCCTGGGCACGGATCAATGCACTTTTCGCGAATGCAGGCCTTGTCACTGGCACACTCGGCACTGATCGTACATTCAGGGCGGCAATTCGGTGGGGCGCCAATATACGTGGCTAGGCAGGTACACGACGGGCGATTATTGATGTTGCGACATTGAGAGTTCGGTCCGCATGGTGACGGCACACATGGATCTTGTTCGACCACGTGCGGCAATGGAGGGGGCGCTACAATAGGGATTTGAGGTTAAGTTACGAAGGGCAGACTTTATAATTTTTTTTTCTTACGAGGAATTGGGAAACACCTAGTGAAGGCATCCCCAGTGTATCCGCGACGACACGAGCAGAGTGGACTATGATTCCGAACTCGACATTCTGCATTCAGGCCGCAATTACCCGCACACGGGTTCTGGCATCTTTGCTGAATGCAGGCTTTGTCGGACGGGCATTCAGTTGACAGAACACACTCTGGACGACAAGATGGCGGTAATCCGATGTAATTTTCAAGACACGAACAGACAGCTTGACCGTTAATCTCACGGCACTGGCTGTTCGGTCCACACGGTGATGGTTGACAGGGGTTTGTTGGTTCCGCAAGACGGATCGCTAAAAAGGGGTCGAGGTTCAATCAAAAGTGCCGACTGGCAGTCTTTAAAACTTTCTTACGTTTCTCGGGAATAAGATTACAGTAACGATACGGATCACCGGAATATCCTAACCGGCAGCTACAAGACGGTATATGATTCACAACCTGGCACTCAGCGTTCGAGCCACATGTTCCAGGACATGGATCGCGACACTTATTCTGAGTACAGGCACGATTTGTCGGACAGTCCGAATTCAAAATACACTCGGGACGGCAACTTTGGTATGGATCGCCGAAATTATCGGGCAGACATCGACATGATCCAATTCCGTTTTGTTCACGACAGACAGCGTTCGAACCGCACGGATTCGGCTCACATGGGGTCACACTTTCATAGCTAATTTCTGTAAGGGATGAAAGAGAGAGAGAGAGACAGAGACTCCGTTAGGTATCATTTTTTCAAGGTTTTCAACGGATTAGTTTCGGCACACACCTGCGATTAACCAATCTAAAAAAGCGGACTACTTCCGTGTGTTTTCTTTTGCAGTTGGTTAGGGTGTTTGTAGCTGTTGTTTGCTTGTTTGTTTTGGCTTTTTGTTGTTGTTTTGTTATAAAGGCAAGAGTGCGTTGCATAGCGGTCACAATAGTGTTTATTATTTTGTTTTCTTTTTGCTGTTAAATAGTAAATAACGGTTTTTTGTTTGTTTTATTGTTTAGGTGCAGTTTTTGTTAAGAGCAGTGTTTGTTTCTTATATCATGGCAGTGTATCTTAATTCATAATAAGCAGATTCAGACTCAAACATTAGGCAAAAAGAGGGGTAAAGGCGTTTTTCTAGGTTATGTCAAAGGGTTTTTTCTTTGCAAGGTTATGGCAGAGGGTTTGTCCCATTTTATTCAGACGACGACGAGGTGTTAGGGTTTGGGTTAAACTTTTGTTAAGAGGCGGGTGTTCTTTTGTTTTCTTTGGGGGAAGCCCCCACCTAGTACTGTGGAGGGCTTCAGTTTATTTGTGTGTTGGTGCTTATGCGTGTGTGTGTTTGTGGTTTAAGATGGATTATGGATTACGACTACACACCACTAGCGAGTCAAATATTACGTTTCAAACATGATTTTCAAAAAAAAAAAAACTTAAAGCTTGGTTCAAAAATACAAAAAAAAAAACGCAGAACTTAAACACAGTGGGGTTAAAAAAAAAAAACTTAAACTAAAGGCAAGGTTTTTTGTTTGGTTGGTATTTGCGGCAGACTACAGTTTAAGGCAGGTGGTGTTTTTTGGTTTAGGTGTTCGGCACAGAGACACTAAGGCTTACAGAGTTAGGGGCAGAGTTATAAAGGCAGTTATTTTTAGCATTATACTTTTGGCGTGTGTAATAGGCAGTTTTGCGACGATTGTTCCAAATAACTTTAGCATTAGCGCATTATAAAAAGGCATATTAATTTTATTAAAAAAACGACAGCAAACGTCAACTATTGGACGAGTCCAGCACTTCGGAGTGATGACAAATTCAGACAGTTCGTACAGAATTGTATCAGCTTCGAATTAGCATTTTGTTTTGTTGGTCTGTTTTATGGATACACATATGTTAGAGAAGAGACCTTTTAACAATGCTTCGTGCGGAACTATCCGATAGTTGATTTTTGCTGGAAGAAAATAGTTGATTTGCTAACAAACTAGAACAAGTTTTTAGGTGGCTACTAGAGGGGTTCATTTAGTACTTTACACTTTTCAACTGGATGATCACTTTTGGTCGAGAAATAAAGTCCATAGATTGCAGGGTAAAGGGGCTCCTAATATGGTTTATTGTATTGGGCTTTAAGAACGGAGAAACAGACAAAATCTTCCGAAGAAATGTCGTCCAACTTAGAGGATCTTCAAGGCAATTAATGTGTGCTTCATTGGCAACGATTTAGATGAGAAAATACAGCTCAAGAGTTTATGTCCTTTGGACAGTTTACCGAAATCGGATATACAACGTCGAAAAGTCAGCAGCATAGAAAGGAGGATGTAGTTGGATTTATGGATTTGACAATTCATAGAATGGTTTTGTAGTTCATCCGAAAATTGGATATAAACAAAGTCGACGGCTTGGCATTGATCCTTCTTAATATTAGTAACATCTGACGAATTTGGCACAAAAGAAGCTCTTCTGGACTGAGTCTCAGAATTCACATTACTTGCTTTACTTTTATTTGTATTAAAGACTCCACTTGCAATTGTATACATGTCGTAAATAAGTGGCATCACTGGTAATATGTATACCAACTGTATCAGATCATAGATGGCGCCGCAGATGATTGAGAGAGTTCTTAGTTCTCAAGGTTGGACGCGGCTATCTAAGTCGTTTGTCGTTATCTCCAGAATCTCCAGAATCTTGAGCAAATCTAAAAGAATCCATGCCGACCATAATGGAGACAGAGAGCTTGTCATTTTAGCTCATAGCATATATCGGATGCATGAAATCGGATATAGTAAGACGAATCATTGGAGAAGAATGTCTTGAGACGGATGTCCCTTAATAAGAAAATATTGAGACGTGAAATACAGAAACAGCATCTTTGACAACTAGAATAAATGACAACCGCAGCAACCATTTTAGAATCAATGGAAAAGAACTTATTAGCCATAGAAACGTCAAAAGAAACTTCAGCTTCAGTTGCTGTCAATGTGTTCCATTCTATTGAATACCATTGGTTCTAAAAGTAGCAGCGATTGTTAAAGTTTCTGGGGTTACATTACATTTCAGATTGACAGTGACATCTGTCACATTTAAAGATTGTGTTCACGGAAATGCTTTTGGGGTAAATGGTGCCACAATATTTTATTAAATACAAAACCAGATTGTTTCAATAGAATTGGTCAAGATCAAGACAAAGACCATGTCTGTCACGACTCCTGTGAGAGTTGATTTCGGGCTTCAAAGTTATCACAGTTCAAATAGTATGAAGTTACTAAAATGAAAGTTACGCTGTTTATAAAGATTTACACAAAGGCTGTGTTTGGAGCCTCGGAGCTGCGACAGTTAAGGTTTCTAATAGTAGAAACACATTGATACAGCAACATGCAACCGCCACTTCAACAGTAGAGGCAAAAAGACCGATGATGTGGTGTGAAACACATTACACACTGCAACAGCAACAGAACACAACGTGTTTTTCTATGCAACAGAAGAACCTGAGCACGACAACAGCAACAGGCGGTTTAGGATTTAGGTGTAACGTTGAAGTTGCTGTTGTCAATGTGTTATGTTCCACAAAGCATTGGTTCTAAAATATTTCCTCCGGTTCTCAAAGTTGTTGTGTTAATGTGTTTCTACTATAAAACATCAGGAAGTTAAGCTGTCATTTAAATCGGTTCTGTCAAGATGGACACAATGACTACTTTTCAGACAACTAGAACTTTTGTTCAGTGACTCTTGCGGTAGAACACATTCGTAAGAAGTGTCATAGCGACAGCTTGATACTTTTTGCTACTTATAAGAAGAATGCTTTGTATAAAAATATAAAATAGGGATGTCATTTAAAAAAATGCCACAAAAACTGGATTGACAGATGGACACTATGACAGATGGTTTTTAGCTCTAAAGCTGTCATCATTTTCTTGGACTCACTGGCATTTCCTCATAAAGTGTCAACATGAACATATAGCGACCTGTCTTGACAACTAGCCATTGATTAAGACTTTTGGATAATGACATTCTGGTGTGAGGGAAAAAAATACTCTATTGCTTTGGATTCTTTTGTGCTTGTGTCTTCTGGATTGTCAAAATCATTTGCAGGTTATGTGCAAATGTGTCAAAAGTGACATAAAATGTGATTGGCTTATTTTCTATTGCATTGCATGTGATACAGACACAGATCCGGTTTGATTATAAAATAAGTGCCTAGTGATCGGATTGACTTTTGTTTTCTTGCAAAGGATAGGATCATAATTTCTCCTTCTTAGTGATCAAAAAAAAATTGCACTCAGTTGACAGTGTAAAGTGATGATGTCAAAAATTTCATTTGACATGTTTTTTTTTTTGCAAAATTTCAAAGTGCACTTTTGCATTCAACAAAATTCCTTAAAAAATACTTTGTTCTAACTTGTGTGTGTTTCATACCTTAGCCAGGCTTTGGGGTCAGATTTAGTAAAATTTTGATCAACTGACTCCCCTGCAACTGGAGCCGGTATCAAGGCGATTAAGCTTTAACTTGAATAGCATAAAAAATATATTAAAAGCCCTTTAGACCAAATAGCTTATGCCTTGCCTAACTTTTGTAAAAAACTTTTAGAAAAAAACTTACCAGGAATTGGTTGACATCCTGAGAATGGATCTCCGGTGAAACCGGTGTTGCAGGAACAAATCGGCATATGATTGGCTACTGAGCAGCGAGCGTTGAATCCACACGATCCTAGACATGGATCGTCACATTTCTGCCGGATGCATGCCTTTGTTGAAGGACATTCAGGATTGATTGTGCATTCAGGGCGGCAATTTGGTGGCGTGCCAATGAATGTCTCTAAGCAGGAGCAAGCTGGACTGCCATTTATAACCCTGCAGATTGAGTTCGGGCCGCATAAGGCCGTTTGGCATGGATCAGTTGGTGGTTCGACTGGTGGTATAACAATAGGTGCTTTGTAGCAGCGGGTGAATGGATCACCGGTGAAACCAGAGTCACAACTGCAAACTGGGTTGTGGTTGATCACTTGACATTTGGCGTATTGGCCGCAAGCTCCGGGACAAGGATCGACACATTTCTTGTTGAGACAGGCCGTTTGCAGGGAACACTCTGAGCTGGTCAGACACTCTGGCTTGCAGGCTGGTGGCGAACCAAGCATTCCTAGTTGACAGGCGCACACGGCTCCGGATGCTGATTCATGACAGATGCTGTTCGGTCCACATGGCGATGGATTACATGGATTGGTTGGTATGACGGCTGCGCGGCAGCGAATGAACGGATCTCCAACGTAGCCCTTGGGACAGCTGCAAATCGGTATGTGGTTGGAAACGTCACATTGGGCTTCTTCGCCACATGTTCCAGGGCAAGGATCCACGCAGTGTTTGTTGAGACAGGCTTTGTTTGGCGAGCAGTCTGTGCTGAGTGTACATTCTGGGCGGCATCCGGTGTAAGGATCACCAAGGTAGTCGCGAATACAGGTGCATACTCCGCCGTCACAGTTGGCGTTGGCGCCGCAGGGCTGTAAATCACAAGGATCATCAGATGGTGGGCTTGGTGTTGGCGGTTCTATGATCTCCACGCATCGAGTGAATGGATCTCCCGTGAAGCCGGTGCGGCAGTTACAGATTGGAATGTGATTTTGGATGCGGCATTCGGAGTCGATTCCGCAGGAGCCTATGCATGGGTTTCGGCATTTCTCGGCGATGCAAGACATGTCTGGTGCGCAGTCTGTATTGACGATACATTCTGGTCGGCAGTTGGGTGGCGAACCGATGTAAGATGGCAGGCACGAGCAGGACGGTGTGTCCCCGTTGGCACGGCACTCGGCATACAGACCGCATGGGCTGGGAATACAAGGATTCCGATCAGTTTTCTCGACTGGTGGTTGGTAGGTCGGCGTTAGGTAGCACCTAGTGAATGGGTCACCAGACATATCTAGAGGGCAGCTGCAGATTGGGTTGTGATTGATGACCTCACACTTGGCATCAATGCCACATGTTCCGGAGCATGGGTTGGCGCACTTGAACTTGTGGCACGCCTTGTTCTGTGGGCACTCGGCGTTAACAGTGCACTCTGGCTTGCAGTTTGGTGGGGCTCCGATATATTCTTCGATGCACGAGCACACAGCGATTCCATTAGCTACGCGGCACTTGCTATTGGGTCCACATGGCGATGGTCTGCAAGGCTCTGGGGGTACTGTTGGCTCCACCACTATCCTCTGGCAGAAGGTGAATGGATCACCAGTGAATCCGGTGACACACACACAGTTTGGTACGTGGTTCACTGCATAGCATTGGGCATTTTGACCGCAAATTCCTGGGCATGGGTCAGTACATTTGTTGCGAATGCAAGCCTTATCGGTGGGACAGTCAGAGCTGAGGACGCATTCTGGGCGACAAGCTTCGTAGGGATCTCCTTGGTATTCGTCGATACACTTGCATGATGCGGCTCCATTGCGTTCGATGCACTCAGCATTGGCTCCGCAGGGTGATGGTTCACATGGCTTGGGCTTTTCAACTTCCTGTGGGACGCACTGGACAAAGGCATTGCCTCCGAAGCCAGTCGGGCACGAGCAAGACACGGTGTGGCTTATGACGCGGCATTCAGCATTGGTTCCACAAGATCCCGGGCATGGATCACGGCATTTGTTGTTGATGCACGCCTGATTCGATGAACAGTCGGGATTGATAATGCATTCTGGGCGGCAGTTAGGCGGGGATCCAATGAAGTCTGGCAGGCACTGGCATGAGGGTCCACTGGGACCGGCCCTGCACACAGAATTCGCTCCACACGGAGATGGGTCACAGACGTCAGTGATAATGGTATCATTTCTCCTGGTCTCTACTTGAGCTTCGATATCCTGGCAGCCTTGGAATGGATCTCCAGTTTTGCCGGGAGGACATCCGCAAATTGGACTGTGGCTTATGACTTCACAACGGGCGTCGATGCCGCAAGCGCCGCGGCATGGATCTACGCATTTCTTGTTCACGCAGGCTTGGACCGCTGAGCATTCACTGCTGACGACACACTCTGGGCGACATTGTGGTGGGGCGCCGATGAATCCATCTAAGCACGAGCACACAGCTTGTTCGTTAATGTTGCGGCACTGGCTGTTAGGTCCACATGGTGATGGCGAGCAAGGAGCTGGGCGCTCTTCAATTGCCTTCGGACGACACCTGGTGAATGGATCACCTTCAAATCCTTGTGTACACGAGCAGACCGGGATGTGGGCGACAACTTCACAGTAAGCATTGAGTCCGCAGGTTCCTGGGCAAGGATCGACGCATTTGTTGCGCAGACAGGCCTTGTCACGAGGACAATCCGAGCTGAGGGTACATTCTGGACGACATCCGTCGTAGGGATTTCCTTGATAATTGTTCTGACAACGGCACTCTCCGTTGAAGCAGTCAGCATTGGGTCCACAAGGTGAAGGATCGCAGGGGTCGTTGGCCTTGGCAGGTTTCTCTGTTGTCGGTGGTAGGACGTTACAACGGACGAATGGATCGCCGGTATAACCGTCGAGACAGTTGCAAATCGGAACGTGGTTAAGGACATGGCACCGGGCCTCGAAACCGCAGGATCCTGGGCAAGGATCGCGACATTTCTGATTGATGCAAGCTTCTGTTGAACCACATTCTGAGTTGAGAACGCATTCAGGTCGGCAACTGGGTGGGCTTCCAATGAAATCTGGAAGGCACGAGCACGCTGGGCTTCCTTGAACAATCTGGCACTTAGAGTTCGGTCCGCAAGGTGATGGCGAGCAGGACGGTGGAGGTGGTGGACGTTCTGTTATGGGTTCCATCACTGAAAAGAGAACAAGAAATTGTAATGAGTGGAGGAGGAATGCCATCCGAGAGAAACTTACCAATCTTGGTGCATTGCACGAATGGATCACCGGTTTGACCTCGAGGGCATGTACAGATCGGGCTATGGTTCTTGGTGGTACATAGAGCACCCAAGCCGCAGGTGTGTGGACATGGATCGACGCATTTTTTGTTGATGCAGGCTTTCTCTGGAGCACATTCTGAGCTGACCACACATTCTGGCCTGCAGTTTGGTGGCTGATCGATGAATCCACTTTGACAGGAGCACACTGCTTGGGTGTTGATTTCACGGCAAATGCTGTTGGGCCCACATGGTGATGGGTTGCAAGGGTACTCCACTGGGGGTAGAACCTTTCGTTCCTCTTTGCACTGGAAGAATGGATCTCCAGTTAGTCCAGGTGGACAGGTACAGGTCGGGACGTGTTTCTCAACCGAGCAGATGGCGAATTCTCCGCAGATATTCTCACAAGGATTGACACACTTGAAACGGACACACGCCTGCATGAGGTTACAATCGTCGTTGGCTTCGCACTCTCTACGGCAGCCACGTTCGGTGTCGTAGGCATTGCCCTCGAACCCTTCGTAACAGTAGCAAGCTCCTGCGCCATTTCTTTCACGACATTCGGCGTTTGGTCCACATGGTGCTGAGTCACATGGTGTAGGTGGTGCCTGGGTAACTGGTGGTAGGATGGAGCATCCTGCGAAAGGATCTCCTTCATATCCATCGGCACATGTACACACAGGGTTATGTTGAACCACCTTACAAAGGGCGTTGTTGCCACAGGAGCCAGGGCATGGATCCACACAGCGTTCGTTCTGACAAGCCAAGTTGTTCGGGCACTCATCGTTGTTGTTGCATTCTGGACGACAATTTGGTGGACGACCAATGTAGTTCGACTGACAAGAGCATGCAGCTTGATCTCCGATTACGCGACACAGTGAGTTCGGTCCGCACGGTGATGGTACGCAGGGCTGAGTCTGTGGTGGCTCAATAATTTGCTTAGTACACGACACGAACGGATCACCAGTCATTCCAGGTGAGCATGTGCAAATCGGATTATGATTGACCACTTGGCATCTGGCATTCGATCCACAAGTTCCTGGGCAAGGATCATTACACTTGGTGTTGATGCAGGCACGGTTCTGTGGGCATTCCGAGCTGACAACGCACTCTGGCTTGCAGGAAGGTGGAGCTCCAATGTATCCATCATTGCAAGAGCATACAGCGTGTCCATTGACTTCTCGGCACTGGCTGTATGGTCCACATGGTGATTGTATGCAGGGATTCGTTGGTCTTTCGGTACGTGTTTCTATGCGTACACAAGATCCTTGAGCATCTTCTGTGAATCCTTCGATACACAGGCACTTTGGCGCATGATTCAAGACTCTACACTGGGCATTCAGTCCGCACACTCCTGGACAAGGATCTTGGCACTTATTATTGCTGCAGGCCTTAGAGCGATCACAATCTGAGTTCTGGACGCATTCTGGTCGGCATCCACTGTAAGGATCTCCAAAGTACTCTGGCAGACAGGCGCATGATCCGACTCCGTTTTGTTCCCTACAGACAGCATTTGATCCGCATGGCGATGGATTGCATGGATTCCTTGGAGCTTCCGTTGGTTGTACTATAGAATTTGGGGAAAGGGGGGTGAGGAAGGAAAAAGAACAAAAAATAAAAATTAGTAAATGGTAATGTCGTTGTCCTGGACTCATTACTTATTTGTATTGAGCAACCGGAGAACGGATCACCGGTATAACCAATTTCGCATTGACACTGAGCATTGTGCTTTATGACAGTACACAAGGAGTGTATACCACAAGCACCCGCACAAGGATCACTACATTTTTGATTGATGCACGCCAAAGTTGCCGGGCACTCCGAGCTGCTAACGCATTCGGGTCGACAATTTGGCGGGCGTCCAATATAATTAGATAGGCAGGAACATGCAGGAGAGCCACCAACTTCGATACACTTCGAGTTGGGACCACATGGAGACGGCATACAGGGATTACCAGTTGGTTCGGGAGCAACTACTATTTACATGTAGTGGTTTATAGGTAGTAGGTGTAGTAGGTTGATAGTGTAGTAGTAGAACATAGTAGTAGATAGCAGATGGATAGATAACACAAACATAAAAATAAAATAAGAAAAAAAAAAACACAAACAAATATATGTATGAGTCATGCAAAATAGTGGAGAAAATACCATAGGCGGGAAAGAGGGCTTGTCAAATAGGTCTTAAAGGTGTGGAATTTTTCTTAAATTTACAACATGCATTGGTGGAAGGGTTTTCAATAAGTTGTGACTTTCCGAGCCGTGTCGGAGCTTTCTGAGGTCAGTTAAAACTAAGGGCCTTGAGATTTTTCAAACAAATTTCATGAAAAAGTGACTAACGAAATCGTACTTGAAGAGAACAGCTTAAAGTGGGAAGAAAACGAGTATTTTCACCATCTCAAGACCCTTACCAAAGTCTAGCTACAACACAGGCTTCAGAAGGACATTCAAAAATCAATTCGACAAGCCCTCTTTCCCTACAACCCAAAACAGCATGCTTACTCTTAATCTTTTCACATCTACTGAAGGGATCTCCCGTGTATCCCGGAGGACACGAGCATGCAGCATAATGATTTACAACTTGACATCTAGCCTCAGTGCCACAAGTACCGGGGCATGGATCAACACATTTTTGATTTTCACACGACCGATCCTGTGCACACTCAGAACTGACGACACACTCCGGTCGACAATTTGGTGGCGACCCAATAAAACTAGTCTGGCAAGAGCACACAGCATGACCGTTGATTTCACGACACTGACTGTAGAGACCACAGGGCGATGGAACGCAAGGATTCTTTGGTTCTCCTAGAGAATTCGACAAAAAAGGATGGCGAAAGTTTGTAAATGATTCTCGATGAAAGGGGTTAGTAAAAAGCGTTTATTAGGCTCTTTCATACTTGTTTCTGGAGGAGGTAACTGTTGGATTTCATGGCAGGCGCTGAGGGGATTTCCCGTAAAGCCTGGCAGACAGTCGCAGTTGGGAGCATGATTGGCGACACGGCATTCGGCGTTACGTCCACAGACACCGGGACATGGATCAATGCATTTGTTGTTATTGCAGGATTTGTCGCGTGAACAATCGCTATTGGTGACACATTCGGGACGGCATCCGCTGTACGGATCGCCAAAGTATTCCGGAAGGCAAGTACACGAGCCAGCACCGTTGCGTTCTCTGCACTCGGCATTGGCACCGCAGGGCGATGGTATGCAGGGGGTGACCAGGTCAACTATTTCAGCTGTTGAGAGGAAAAGATTCATGAGACATGGGTCTAACGGGGGGGTTTCTATTTGTTGCATCTCTTACGTTCGGGATTGCATCCGGAGAAGGGATCGCCAATGAAACCTGGTTCGCAGTTACAATTGGGAGAATGGTTGACAACGTTACAGTAGGCATTGAAGCCGCACGATCCTGGACATGGATCCTTGCAGCGCTCGTTGATACATGCCAGATTGGCTGGACACTCAGAGTTAATGGTACATTCAGGCCGGCAATTTGGTGCGCGGCCTATGAAGTTCGGCAAGCACGAGCAAACTGGTGTTTCGCCAATTTCACGGCACTGTGAGTTCGGTCCGCAAGGACTTGGCACACAAGGATGTTCTGGGAGACGTTCAATGGGATCAGCTAATGAGAAATGTTATATTTAAACAGACTGCGCTGGTAATTGTCTAGGGTAGCCTTACGCTCTTTTTTGATGCACCGTATGAATGGATCACCGGACAAACCCTGTGGGCAGGAACAAATCGGATTGTGATTGGTCACCTTACAGAGGGCCTGTTGGCCGCAGGTTCCCGGACATGGGTCTACACAACGCAAATTCACGCAAGCCTTGTCCTGAGAGCACTCCGAGCTAACGGAACACTCTGGCCGACAAGCTGGCGGTGTACCAATATGATTTTGAATGCAAGAGCAGACCGCATGACCGTTCACCTCGCGACAATTACTGTACGGGCCACATGGTGACGGTTTGCAGGGTTCCACAATGGCAGGTTCTAAAATGACGAGAAAAATGAGGTACGGTGCAGGGGGAAATGTTTCTAGAAAACCTACGAATTGTCTTGCGGCAATATTCCGAAGGATTGCCATTGAATCCGGATGGACAGCTACAACTTGGTGAATGATTGATAACATGACACTCGGCACCAACGCCGCAAACTCCAGGACATGGATCCTTGCACTTGTTGTTGACACAAGCCCTATTTTTCGCGCAGTCACTATTCAAGACACACTCCGGTCGGCACTCGCTGTACGGATCACCAAAGTAATCCGGTAAGCAAGTACACGAACCAGCTCCGTTTCGTTCCTTACAGATGGCGTTCGATCCACATGGCGATGGATTACAGGGTTCTGGTCTTGGTGGTGGCGTTGTAACTATCAGACGAAAGAAAGAGAAAACACCATTGAATGATCTGCTGACTGGGGCGACCGCGAAAAAAACTTCATACTTATTGGGCTACACTCTGAGAATGGATCACCCGAATAATGATCGAGGCAACGGCACACAGGTCGATGTTTATTTACAATGCAAGTCGTAAACGAACCGCAAGTCCCGACACACGGATCCTGGCATCGCATATTGATGCAGGCCCGATCGCCGGGACATTCGGAGTTCGATGTACACTCGGGTCGACAATTCGGGGCGCGTCCAATATAATTCGGTAAGCATGAGCACACAGCGTGCTCGTTAGCACCAACCACCCGGCACTGTGAGTTCGGCCCGCACGGGCTTGGCACACAGGGATTCTCATCCCTTTGAGGGGGTATGATTTCTACATATGACCGCAATTAATAGAACATGCAAGAAAGAGAAAGAAAAAAACAAAAAAAGCAAAGTATGAGCATGCAAAGCGTGGTCGGCGGCGTGTTTGTTTGTCGACGGGGTCTTACTTTTCTCCTCGTATATACAGCGCAGGAACGGATCACCGGTGAAGCCGGGCATGCAGGTGCATATCGGGTTATGATTGACGGCGCGACAATTGGCATTCAGACCGCAAGTACCCGGACAGGGATCCTTGCAGCGTTGATTGACACAAGAGCGATCCTGAGCACATTCCGAACTGGATATGCATTCGGGACGACAATTAGGCGGGGCGCCAATATAAGACGATATGCACGAGCATACGGCGTGACCATTGATGGGGCGACAGTTGCTATACAGTCCGCATGGGCTGGGCTGGCAAGGGTTGACGGGTTCGATGGGTACAACTGTGGATTGTGTGTGGATCGTGAGAAGTGTATTATGAGCAAAGGGGTTAGTACTGGTCTTACTAGGGTCGCTGGGTATTAGACGGCATCCGGTGATTGGATTTCCTGTGTATCCTGGCAAGCAGTCACAGTTGGGGGAGTGATTGACCACGGAACATTCGGCATTGTAGCCGCACATTCCGGGACAAGGATCGACGCATTTGTTGTTAACACAGGCTCGCGATTTGGGACAATCGGTATTGATGACACATTCGGGCCTGCACTCGATATAGGGATCGCCGAAGTACTCGGGAATGCATTTGCAAGCTGCAGCGCGGTTGCGCTCCTGACAAATAGCATTCAGACCGCAAGGGGATGGATTACAGGGCATAACTGGTTCGGGTAGGCCTGAAATATTATCAGAGCTTAGAACCTGATTCGAAGAAGGTTTCGTGAAATTCTTACGTGGGACCTCGCGATAGCATCCTGAGAAAGGATCGCCAGTATAGCCTTGCTCGCACATGCAAATCGGTGCATGAGAACGAACATGGCAAATGGCGTTCGATCCACAGGATCCAACACAAGGATCGGCACAGCGGGCGTTCATACAGGCCATGTGCGAAGGACACTCAGAGTTGATGGTACATTCCGGGCGACAGTTTGGCGGTCTGCCAATGTAGCTGTGCACGCAAGAGCATACAGCTCCGGCGCTGCCCACTCTACACTGAGAGTTCGAACCGCATGGCGACGGTACACATGGATTGCTAGGTGGCAGAGGATCTCTTGGAGTTGGTTCAACTCTTTGAGGAATACACTGTGTGAATGGATCACCAGTGAAGCCACGCGCACATGTACAGATCGGAGAGTGATTGGTAACCCTACATCTGGCATTGTTGCCACATGTTCCGGGGCAGGGATCTCTGCACTTCTGATTGATGCAGGCCTTGTCAGAGGGACACTCCGAGCTGATAACACACTCAGGTCGACAATTCGGTGGGCTGCCTATATAGTCTGGCAGACAAGAGCAAACCGGCCGATTCGTATTGACCTGACATGTGCTATACAGCCCGCAGGGTGATGGTCGACAGGGGTTCCGAACGGGTTCTATATCTTTAGCTAAAAATTCAAATTCTGTTAGAGGTCTTCCTTTGGAGAGAGAGAGGCTTATATAGGTCTTACGTTCAGGTATTGGATGACAAATTCTTAAAGGATTTCCCGTATATCCTGGCGCACAGTTACACACTGGCAGATGATTACCAACTCGACACACCGAATTGATGCCACACAAATCGACACACGGATCCACACATTTCATATTAACACAAGATTTCGCCCGAGGACAATCCGAATTTTGAACACATTCCGGACGACAGCTTAGATAAGGATCACCAAAATAGTTTTGCATGCAAGTACATGAACCGGCACCATTTCGTTCCCTACATATAGCATTCGATCCGCATGGCGATGGATGACACGGATCAGCAATCTCTGGCACCACTAATGTTTATATATATATATATTTTTTTTTTGAGGATGAACACATATGTATACAAAGAGAGGAGAGAAAAAAATGCATATTTACACATTGAAAGGAGTATGAAAAAATATATATAACATGCAAGTGAAGGAGGTGAAGTGCAGAAATAAAATGAAGAATGGGTTGGTAGGCTCTGTGGACTCTTATACGACTAGACTTACCTTGACGCAGGTTGCATCCAGCATAGGGATCACCTTCGTGATCCTCAATGCAGGAGCAGATGGGCTTGTGATTCTGTGCGCTGCAAATTGCATTGAAGCCACAGGCTCCGATGCAAGGATCTTCGCAGCGTTGACGTATACAGGCGCGATTCGGTGGGCAGTCTTGATGGATGACACATTCTGGGCGGCAGTTTGGCGGGGCACCAAACATTCCGGTGGAGCAAGTGCACACAGCACGATTGTCCATGGTACGGCAGTCGGAATTGGGCCCGCACGGGCTCGGAATGCAGGGGTTTTCAATTTTTGTTATCGCTGTAGAAAAAGTTGGGATTAGTTAAAGTTTTCAAGTCTTGGAGGCCTTGGCCCTGCCCTACATCTTCAATAGCGATGGGCGATTGCGAATAAAGCGGCATCCATACTGTTTATCGTTACACGCATATCGCTAAACGCTTATCGCATATCGCTGTCACAGTAAAATAAATTTCAACTTACGTTTTGGAGAACACTGTTCGAATGGGTCGCCAACAAGGTCCCCGGGACAGGAACAAATCGGGTTGTGATTGACAACTTGACACTTGGCGTTCAGGCCACAAGTTCCAGCGCATGGATCCACACATTTCTGATTGATACAAGCCAAATTTTGGCTGCACTCCGAACTAACAACACACTCGGGTCGACAATTTGGTGGTGATCCAAAGTAACCCACTTGACATGAGCAAGTTGGGCGACCATCAATGACACGGCATAAACTATTGGGACCACATGGTGATTGCTCACATGGGTTTCCAATAACTGTGAAGAGAAGCAACATTTTGAATTTCTATCTTTAGGGTTTCCCTTGTCCAAAACTTACGAGTACGTTCCGGTGTACATCCTTTGAATGGATCTCCTTGGTAGCCGCGTTGACAGCTGCACGTTGGCACATGATTTACAACCGAGCACTCGGCATTGGAACCACAACTGCCAATGCATGGATCACGGCAATGCTGTTTGATGCAAGCCAGTGACGATGGACATTCAGCACTGTAGATACATTCTGGCCGGCAGCCTGTTGAGTACGGATCACCGATATACGGTTCGATACACACGCAACGAGGGGTGCCGTTCCTATCTGTGCAGATTGCGTTTTCGCCGCAGGGATACTTAGAGCAGGGGTTCAGTTCTACAACTAAAAAGAAGAAGTTAATGCAGTGGAGACAAAGGATCATAAGAGGACCTACCATCTGGAATCCTTGAGCATCGAACGAAGGCATCACCTTCGAAGCCGTCTTCGCAGCTACAGTGGGCCGAGTGCGAGATAACCGTACAGCGAGCATTCAGTCCACAGGTGTTGGCACATGGATTTTGACACTTCTCATTGATGCAAGCCTTGTCCAAAGGACACTCACTGTTTAGGGTACACTCTGGCCGGCAGTATGGTGGACTTCCGATATAGTTGGCAACACAAGAGCATACGGGACGTCCTTGTTTTATTTGACAGATGGAATTGGGTCCGCATGGCGATGGTACGCAACGGTTTGTGACATTCCTTTCTTCGTCTGGAATGCGCGCGCATGAGACGAATGGATCTCCTTCAAATCCTACTTCACAGCCACAAACTGGGTTATGGTTAAGGACTTCACAGCGTGCGCCAAGTCCACATGTTCCTGGGCAGGGATCGACACATTTTTGATTGATGCAAGCCTTGTTCAACGAACACTCTGAGCTGACAACGCACTCAGCCTGACAGACAGGTGGAGCACCTCTAAATCCTGGCAGACAAGAGCAGGCTACATTGCCATCTGGTGTTGGCAAGCAACGGCTATTCGGTCCACAGGGTGACGGTTCACAGGGTGTTGGGTGATATGTATCTGGGTATGGTGGCAGATAATATGGCTGGCATGCAATGAAGGGATCACCAGTGTAATTGGCTTGACACATGCACACAGGAGCGTGGTTGACGACCCTGCATTCGGCATGAAGCCCACAGACTCCTACACAGGAGTCTACGCAACGATTGTTGACACAGGATCTATCCATTGGGCAGTCGTTGTTGAGGACACATTCAGGGCGACAACCAATGAGGGGATCACCCGCATATCCTTTCCTACAGATACAGACTGGGCCAGCATGCTTCCGCTTACACTCAGCATTAGCACCGCAACGGACATTCGCGCAAGTGACTTCAATGTCAAGCATGGAACAATGTTCGTAGGGATTTCCATGTAGACCCTGTGGGCAGGAGCACAACGGATTATGGTCGTACACATTACAGATAGCATTGTGGCCGCAAGATCCTGGACAGGGATCCAAACATTTCTGGTTCATACACGCCATATTGAAGGGACAATCAGAGTTCGAGAGACATTCAGGACGGCAACGTGGATTATAGATGGCATCTGGTCCAAAGCAGGGGTCACATAGAGCGACTCCATCTCCGTAGACCGAACAAACGTCACGCGGTCCACATGGTGATGTTCTGCAAGGGTCTCGCGTTACGTTCCTGACCACTCCTATTGGGAGACATTGTATATGCGAGTCCCCAGTGTATCCTTCGACACACGCGCAATTTGGAGTGTGCTGGGTAACCCTACAGACTGCGTTGACACCACAGATATTTCCTGCGCAAGGATCCACGCACTTCCTGTTCCTACAGGCGTTCGTCGGTCCGCAATCGGAATTGATGACACATTCTGGCCGGCATCCACTTTGTGGATCTCCTAGGTACTCAGGCAGGCAGGAGCATACGGCACGATTGTTCATAACCTTGCATTCGCTGTTCACGCCGCAAGGACTCTGGCTACATGGGTTCTTTGTCGGTGTCTTTGGTTGTTCATCGGCATAGCAACGGATTGCTGGACTGCCAGTTAGTCCCGGATTGCAGGTACAAACTGGGTGATGTTCTTCGACGCGACAACTTGCTTCAATGCCACAAGCTCCAGGGCATGGGTCATAGCATTTGAAGCCCATACAGGCCTTGTTCTTGGAACAGTCACTGTCGACTTGACACTCATAGCCTTGGCATCCTTCTGGACTTGTTGGATCACCAACCAAACCGACTGGGCAACTACATAGCTGTTGACCTCCTTGGATCGAGCACAGGGCATTTGGTCCACATGGGTTTGGCTCGCAGGCAGTTTGCGGTGGTTCACGACAGCCGCCATAAGGATCACCGATAAAGCCAGGGCTGCAGTAGCATTGCTCGCGATTTCCAACGATGTAACAGTCGGCATTGCGTCCACAAGGACCTGGACGGCATAGTTCAACGCTGACAGTGGGTTCGGTGCAGAGTTTGAATGGATTGCCAACCTTGTTGTCGGGACAGAAGCAAACTGGGTTGCGACCTGAGTCACATACTGCTCCTTGTCCGCAAGGATTGGGGTCGCATGGGTTGACAGGCTCCACACAGCCTCGGATTGTGTTGGGGCTTTCCACATAGCCAGCCAGGCAGGTACATTTCGAGAATCCATTGCTGAGGACCGTACACTGAGTGTTTGGTCCACAAGGTGAGGAATCACATGGGTTGCTGGGCAGCTCGCAGGGTATATTCGGTGGTTGTCCTTCGAACTCAGGCAAACAGAAGCAGACTGGTGAGTTGGCGACTACTCGGCAACCGCTATTGGGGCCGCATGGGTTCGGTGAGCATTCGTCTCCTTCAGGAACTGCAAGGCAAATTGGGTAAAAAAAAAGAACACCTAATTGGAAGGGCTTGTGTACTTACTGCAATTCTTGAACGGATTTCCGGTCATGCCCTTTGGACAGAAGCAGATTGGGTTACCCTGATCCAGTTCACAGAGAGCATTCAGTCCGCAGGGATTGGGATCACATGGATTAGTTGGTGGATTACAGGCAATCTCTGGACGTCCAGCATAACCTGGTGGGCACTTGCACACTCCGCGATGATTGATGACATCACAAAGCGCGTTCGAGCCACACTTACAGGGTGATGCACATTTGCCATTGATACATGCCTCGTTTGAATTACACTCGGAGTTCGATCGACATCCTTGAACTCGCTGGCATTCGACATACGCGTTGCCAACATACCCAGCGAAACAGTGACATTCGATTCCATGGTTCGCCGGTATGCACTCGGCGTTCTCTCCACAAGAGTCCTCCATGCAGGGGCTGATGCAACGTCGATTGAGTCTATCGCACAGCTTGTCCAGCGGACAGTCCTCGTTGTATTGACAAACCGATTCATAGGAGAGGGCTGGATGTTTGCATATGTACAGTGTAGGATAAGTATTTGTGTGTGTTTACGTGTGTGAGGATGTGACAAAAGAAAGACAATATAAGTAAGTGTCGTCCTTGTGACAGACTAAAAAATACAAACCTGGTTGGCATCCAACGAAACCATTGCCCTGATATCCTTCTATACAACTGCAATCGGAACCGTGATTTGTGTTTATACAGACAGCGTTGAGTGCGCAAGGATTATGCACATCGCACGGATGTTGACACTTCTCGCCGATGCAAGCCTCCGTTATCGCGCAATCTTCATTGCGGGTGCATTCAACTGTTTTACAGGGTGACGACAACGACAATGTGCACACACAGAGAGACAGACAGAGAGAGAGAGAGAAAGAGAAATATTTTCGTTTGTGTATGAGACAATTTGTGCTAAAGTCTAAATTCAAGGAGGGGATTGGTTCTAAAGCAACAACTCTTCGTGTATATTTACATGATGAGTGTCAATTAAAAAAATAAATATCCTTCAATAAATTGTCGAGTGAGTTACAAGGATTAGAAAGTTAATAGTTAGTTTATCTCTTACTTGTTTCCAGTGGTGTGCATTTAACGGTGGGATTGCCCTCGTGTCCTTTCGGACATGAGCATATCGGTCGGTGCTGTTTGGCAACACACTTCGCAGTTGGTGCACAGACGTTAGCAAATTCACATGGATCCTGACACAGACCCATGTAACAAGCCTCAGAGACAATGCAATCATTGTTTGATTCGCATGGTTCGGGTATTTTCGGTGTTCCTGGTGGCGCTGCGCTCGATTAGAAGGGTTAGACAGTTGGTTAGAAAATTGTTGGTTAAATTTTTATGAATGTTTTTTTTTAAATGAGAATATTAATGAAGTTAATATACTAATACATATGAGAGCAATGTTTGTACGAAAATTAAAATTTTACCGTGGTTTGGGTGAAGGAATGAAATTTGTTGGGTTAGGATTTGGTGGTGGTGAGCTTTTCGTTTTACTTTGGCTTTGTTTTGGTGCATGAAAGCAGTGATTTTAGAAATTAGAACAAATTTTGGTTCTACCTAAAGTTTTTCTTTCCTTAAATTTCAGGCTTCTGGGCAGGGATTCGTCAGAAAATCCTACAGGTGGGTACTAAATTTATTCTGAAGGACGGACTGGAGCCTATTTTAAGTTGTTAAGTGTCTTCTATAGTCGGGTGCTGTATACTCTACAGTGGATGACAAATCAGACTTTATAAAGGATGGCCATGTGGCCAAGGGGTATGTATCTACAGTTCCGTGAAAACACGAAGAAGCGCCTTGTAACCTAAGCTTTTAAGTGAGAAGAAGGGATAATAAAGAGTTCGTGTCGGGTCCATATCGCTTGGGGAGAATTGCATTTGTTTTTTGCTCTTGTTCATAATTCGCAGTACTTTTTTGCGTTCGTGTTGAAATATACTAGGAGCTTTTCTGAAGAATTAATTAGCTACTAGCTATGTCTGCAACATCATTCACGTGGCGTAAAGACAGTTGAACAAATTAAAGTTAGTTTCTGATCAAATTATCTTCGCAGTCCGGGAGATACTGAAGCTGTCACGCGGATACCACTTAGCAGCAGAACATTAAATTGCTTCTAGCGCCATCTCTTGAATGCTTTCAAGTTCTTGCGAAATGAATGTGGCTAACGTATAGGACATGTATGCACGTTGAACCCGCTCAGCTTCTATGTGGCAGATCAAAATGAAATATATACGAAACTTTAAGTTAAGTTCTGAGCAATGTGAACGTCAAGAACTTTGTTCAATTTCACGCTACAATTTTACTGCGATGAGTGAGCAAAAAAACATACAGATTGACAGACAATTTGAAGAGAGTGTAATTTTTTCTTAAATATCTTTAACGTACAGACGAGGCTTAGGACGGCACCGAACCAACGAATTCCACGTAAATATTCAGTGTCTTGTTTGGAGATTGGTTTTGAGTTCAGCAGAAGAGCGTTACCTTACTAGAGCATGTGACGTTGATAGTCTCAACTAGACTGAGCTTATAAGATCTCTTGATATATTTGTATCACGGGTAAGTAAGAATATTGCAAACTTCGTCCAAAACAAGGGCAAAGCTCACACTTTTGTACTCGTACATATCCATCAGGTGAGAGTCGCTTTAAAGGAAATGCAATCAACGTGTGGTGCAAGAGAGATCCAGAAGGTTTGTCCGTCAAATTTCCCCTTATCCCTATTAAAATCGAATGCTGTCATTATAAAATAAATAAGAACAGTAATCATGCAACCAAAGAGGCGACAAAGTTATCAGCCTTGGTACAACCTCATCAGCTCAATTATGTATTGCTGGACAACCAGTAGAGAGAGTAGACGCGATTTCCTATATCTTTGGAGTATTGTCTCGGCTGACGGTGGAACCGAACTGCATATACCTCACAGAATCTCAAATGTTGTTCAAGGTATGGCGAAGCAATTCAATCAGCTTAATCACCAAGCTGAGACTATTACGCTCCAAAGTTATATCCGTGCTCAGTGCTGTTATATGGATCCAGCACGCGGCGAGTGACCATCAACATCACAAAGTACGTTCGTTACCAGGTGTTTGCGTAACATCTTAAGGATTTTCTGGCCCAACCGTATCTCTAATGAACACGATCATCTAACGACGAAAGTGGCAATGGATTGGTCACATGCTCCGAAAAGATGACAGTTCCATGGCTTACCATGCTATGCAATGGAATCCGTAAACAGGATGGGACAATACCCGGCTTATCTCAATACGGTTGAGATGGAGGCTTGGCAGCTGGGAAAAAGTTGGGTAGAACTGTGGCATATTGCCAGAAACCCTGCGCGATGGCACGTAGGCGTAATAGGAGCCCTAGATCCCAAAAGGGAATACAGGACATAAGTGGAAGCAGTAAAGAGGGGCCAATGATGTCTTGGGTTTGCTTGGGCTGAAAGAGGAACACCTAGTTTGGTACTAAATGCCGGCAAGCACATGAAGCAAAGCTAGAGGCATAACTAAAAGCTAAGGCTCTAATGTTCTGATCTCCAAAGTGCTAGATGATGACTTGGCGGGGGATCTCCATCGAGGAGAAGTATGAGTCCTTTTTTGTCGCATGTGATCACTTGAAGAGTGCAATAGTTTTTATGGCCTTAGAAGCTAATTTGAGGAACAAACTGTATGGCACAGGAGCAGGTACCTTATTATAAGTGGATAAGGTTGCATTTAACTACTTCGACAGGTTATAGGCTCATGCAGATGGACATGAATCTGATCAAAAGAGTTCGAAATAATCCTGACTAAGAGGGCTGAATAAGTACGGACATCGATACCTTAACCTCGAAGCAGAGCTATACGAGTACACTGTGGGCCATCTAGTGGTTTCTTTTTAAATTATAGGTTATTTTGACACTGACAGCTGTTTCCCGCTCGAAATTTTGACAGAAAGTCAGTATCATACCTCCGCGGAAAGACTTGAATCACTTAAGGTTGGAAGAACGTTGGAAAATATTGGAAAATTATTACCAAAGTGCTGTGTAGCCCGAACAGTGCGTTTTTTAAAAGAAGTTTTGGCCGAAATGAAGCACCCACCGCGCCTGCTGTACGCAACTATGTGGAAAATGTTCGTGATATTGATATGCTAGCGGACAACATTTATCGTCCCCATCGTTGCAGGGTGCGCACAGACGAGAATGTGGCTACTGTAGCCGAGTGTGTGAGATTCAATTTACGACATATCGTTCAACGGGGGGCGATACAGAGTCATGAAATTGAAGACATAGATTTGGACGACCTATGGTTCATGCAGTATGGCGGGCCATGCCACACAGCGATCTTTTGCGCACGAAATAGTGTAATCAGTCATTCTGACGATGTAAATTGGCCCCCTCGGTGTTGCGATTTGACCCCTTCGGACTTTTTTTTTGTGGAAAACCATGAAGGACCGATGTTATGCCAACAAACCGGAAGCAATTCCAGCACTTAAGGCCAAAATCATCCAAGCAATCCATGAGCTACAGCCCGAAACTATCAACAAGGTCTTGGAAAATTGGAGTGACAGAAAGCGATACTGCGAAGCTAGCAGAGGCAGCCACTTGAACGACGTTGTGTTCCAAAATCAATGGGAATGTTTGCTCTTACTAATGAAGCCATAATATATAAATTTTTTTTTATTTAATTGCATTTTTAAAAATATACTTCTATTTGGTCCACCCTGTGACCCTTAAACCTAATGCCAGAGCATAGACACAAACCATTTTTATACAAAATGTCTTCCCGCTTCTAGTTCTCTCTATACCACTTCGGTTGTGTTGTTGGATCTGACACATAAAAGACTGCTTGCCTTCCCAAACTTCATTCCTTCAAGAAAACCCCAGTCAAAACCTCATTTGGGGGTTCAAAAAAAACTTCTCTAAAACAAATTACATTTGATACAACCAAAATATACAATGTTACTTTATATATACAATATTTACAGTGTTACTGCATTAATTTTAAAATTAAATTAATAAAAAAAAATAAATAAATATGTATGTACAACTTTTTGTTTTTTTTTGTAAATACTGAGTGTGAATTATAATGTGAATGTAAAAAAAAAAATAGAAATGTTAATATTTTTGAAAATGTTATACCTGTGACACAATCAATATTATCACCGTCATCAGTTTGTGTATCACAAATGACACGACAACGACCCCCAATGCATAGTTCCTTAGAACTGCAGTTAGTATTGTTAAGACATGATTTACGCGGTCCAATGACATCAACATCAGTGGAAGTGGTCGTTTGTTGTTGTTCTTCCTCTAGTGTTGTTGTTCTCAAGAAGACCGCTGGAGTTGTTGGTGTTTCGACATAGAACTCAGATGATCTCGTCTCACCGGCCGTGGTTGGGAATGTAGAAGTGCCTGTGACTAAATCTGAACCACTAATCGTGGTTGTTGTCTTTGATTTGGGTTCTTCGTCGGTTACTTCAGGCAATGTTGTGTCATATTTCTCAGTGGTGGTGGTAAGATTTTTGAACACAACTGTGGTTATGTACGGGTGATCAGTTTCAAGGGATGTATCACCGCGTGTCGATGGACGTTTTGTATATTCCACAAAAACTGTGGAATGACCAGTGGTTGCTGTCGGAGGTTGGGTTGTTGTCTCTAATGTTGATGTTGGTGGTGTAGTTAGGGACTTGGGTTTAGTTAGTGTTGTTGTGTCTACAGATGGCAATGTAGTTTCTGGGGGGATTTCTGTTGTGGTAGAAGTCTTGGAACCTATCAGGGTTGTCTCGATAGGAGTGGAGGTTGTAGATATGCCGGATATGGTTGTTGTCTCAACTTCATGTTCAGTTGTGGAACTTATTGGCGTTCTAGTTCTGTTGGCAATTCTCTGGGTAGTCGGGGTAATAGTTGTATCAACTATACTCTCAGTCGTTGAAGTGGTTTGAACTCTACTAACAGTTGTTTCAACATCGCCCTCTGTTGTGGAAGTTACCGTAGATGGCGTTGTTGTCCCTTCATCTTTACCTTCAGTTACACCAGCGATTGGGGTTGTTGTCTCGAATACATTTGGAGTTGTGGAACCCTTAGGAACAGGAGTGATTGTTCCAGTCAAATCAGATTCTCCCTTTGTAACGGTGGTGTTGTGGATTGTGGAACTTGACGGAGTTACCGTATCAGTCGTTGTATAGATGGTGGCAGTTATATTGTTCTCCCCATCGCGATAGCCCTTCGGAGGACCAGTCTTGGTACTGATTTCCACACTAGGCTCCGTTGAAGACTCAGTTGTTGTGAGAATATCTCCCACTGTTGTGGTGTCTGAGGTCTGAGTTGTTGTTGTTGTTGTCATTGGACTTGAAGACGGAGTTGCCGTTGTTGTTGTCTCCTGTTCTGATAACGGAGTTGTACTAGTGCCAGTGCCTGTTGTAGTTGTTGTTGGTGCCTTATCTGTTGTTGTTGTTGTTGTTGTTAAGTTAGTATATTCAATAGTAGTGGTACCACCCTCATCGATAGCCGGTTTAAGGGTAGTGGCATATGTTATGGTGGTAGTAGCAGTGGTAGTAGTACTTGTTACTTCAGTTAAATTGGTAGTAGAAGAAGTGGTAGTGGTTGTTATATTCGCTAAAGATTATTTACAGAATAAAAAAATATTTGTGTGGATTTTCCAAAAAAAAAAAAAATTAAAAAAATATATATTTACAAATTTTACAAAGAAAAATTTGTTTATGGCTCCACCAAAGCTTTGAGGTTAGACTAAGGTAGAGCCGTTGTGAGTGTGGTATTCCTTGTCGCTTGTGAACCGAGTTTAATTTATTTTACATTTTTTGTTTTGTTTTTGTGAATTAATTTGTGCAAATTTATGTGCGACGTTAATTTGGAGGATATATATACAAATCCATGGAATAGAAGCTACTTTTGCAGAAAATCTGGCATGGGACTTACCTTGTATACAAGCACCAGTTGTTGGGTCACATGTTGTTCCGTATGGGCAGTGTTCACATCCTGTTGTTATTCCTGGTTCACGAGCTGCAGGTGGGAATTTGTTTCAAAATGTTGTCCTGGAAAAATCTACTTCTACTACTTACGTGACAAGCAGTTGCATCCATCGCATTGGGTTCCCTGGCGACAGTCAGAGTTCCTTTGACATTGACAAACTAAAAAAAAATTATTTCAAGCAACAAATGTTATTCAGAATTCAGACAATGGCAACACTGTGACAGCAACTTACCCTTGACACAAACCGGTTGATGCTGTTGCACTTGACATTCTTGATCCCTGGCGCATGGATTCGCATAAGAGCACGGATCCACGCACAATGCATTGACACAAGCTCTCTCCGTTGGACAATCGCTGCTCGACTTGCAGCCGATTTCTGTAAAATTTCGAAAAACTTATTAAGACCGGGTTTTGAAAATATAAAACACACTAGGCTGCTTTTTCGTCCTAAAAAAAACACAAACATTCTCCTTTTTTTTTTCTCTGAAATGGAACTTAAAGAAAAGTATAGCTCAGCACAACATATACACATGCAAGCATTATAAAGTTTAATTTGTGACCAAAAGTAAGGGTTTTCTACTAAGCCAATACAACCACCATCACCATTTTGTTTTATATTTATATATTTACATTTGTACAACTATATACAACAACCAATAAATAAAAAAACTATACTTATTCTCATGTTCATTCTTCCCGCAAACTATAAAAACAAATAAAGAACGAAGGACACGAAGGACGACTCCTCGAGCAAGCCCACAGTAACATGCGCCACCATCATCCTAACTTGCAAAAATATTTTATGACATTCAAATCAAAATATGGCCGACTGTCAAAATTTTGTTTGACAGCAAGAACAGTGTGAAACAAAGAAGAATTAAACAAAATAGTGGTACAAATAAACACACATGCAGATGTCTACAGCTTTTTGGGAGATGCAACTGTAGTTCTTCAAAATAAATGAGTTTTTTTTCGAATTTTTAAGCCGGGCTTAAGTGGTTTTGGCTGAAACTCCAGATTGGATGGAGTTCGGGACCGTTAGCGAATTCGAAAAAAAAGATAATATGGTGCATTCGTGTGAGCCGTATATGTGTGGTTTGATGAAGAGTGGCTCAAAAGTGAGGAGGACAGGAGGAGAGTGACATAGAATGTATAGGTTGGAAGGAGAAAATGAAAGGAGAGGAGAGAGAGAAAGAGAGAGAGAGAGAGCGAGAGAGAGTTCAACATGTATGCCGCTGTTCTTAGATATATTTTTTGGTATTTTTTTTCTTGCGAACAATGTATCCCCAACCGGTACCGAGAAGGAGAGAGAGACAGAGTCAAGTAAGGCCGGCGCACGCAAGTGGCAGTTTAGGTGCAGTTCTTGCGCACTCCCGGTCTCAGCTTGCAACATTATTTTGCTTGCTTGCACATTCCAAATAACTTAAGAGAGGCTCGAGAGATTCATGTTTACCTGGTATCACGTGACAATCTGGTGTATTCACATCTGCATCTGCATTGCAAAAGCACATAGCCGTATGGTTTATAGATCTACATACGTGGAAGGTAGGTTCTAAGGTGACGCAAGGTGTGTAAGCTAGGCATGGATCAGAACAGACAGAACGGAGGCAGATTTCGAAGTCGTTGCAGTGGTAGTCGCTGGTGCAGGTATCGGTAGTGCGGTTGGTGGGGAGTGGGATTTTAGTTGTTGTCTGGGGTAACACGGTGACGAAGATGTCAGTCTTATCGGTGGGCAAGAGGGTTGTTTCGTAAGTTATATATGGCACAGTGGACGTGGTAAGAAGTTGGCTCCCCGATGCTGTCGTAGACTCCGGGGTTGTGAGATCATAGGGCAAAGTTGTGTGTGGCAAGGCAGGGCCTGTAATGGAGATCGTTGTCGTGATGATAGGTATGACGCTACCCGTGGCATTTTCAATCCTATAAACGGTTTCAGTCGTCGTTTCAGGCGGAGTGCCGTCTGACGAAATTCCTGGTATAAAAGACTTCTCGTCTTCTACATCAGTTATATTTTTCGGTCTTAAGATAGCAGTTTCCGTGGTTGGTGGCAAATATGTAGTCACCGACTCAGCAATAGTACTTGGAGTATATTCCGAGCCAGGATATGATGTCTTGCTTTCAGATGGAAGTCCAGTTGTCGGTACACCTCGAATGGATTCAGTTGTAGCTTCAGTCGGAACACCTGGAGAAGTTTCTTTGCCAGGATAGACTGTTGTGCCTACAGAAGGAGCTCCGGTTGTGGCTGCAGTGCCAGGATAATCTGTTGAAGGTCCTGGAGTAGTTTCTGTGCCAGGATAGACTGTCTTGCCTTCAGATGGAAGTCCAGTTGTCGGTACACCTCGAATGGATTCAGTTGTAGCTTCAGTCGGAACAGCTGGAGAAGTTTCTTTGCCAGGATAGACTGTTGTGCCTACAGAAGGAGCTCTGGTTGTGGCTGCAGTACCAGGATAATCTGTTGAAGGTCCTGGAGTAGTTTCTGTGCCAGGATAGACTGTCTTGCTTTCAGATGGAAGTCCAGTTGTCGGTGCACCTCGAATGGATTCAGTTGTAGCTTCAATCGGAACAGCTGGAGAAGTTTCTTTGCCAGGATAGACTGTTGTGCCTACAGAAGGAACTCCGGTTGTGGCTGCAATGCCAGGATATTCTGTTGAAGGTCCTGGAGTGTCTTCTGTGTCAGGATAGGCTGTCTTGCTTCCAGATGGAAGCCCAGTTGTCGGTACACCTCGAATTGATTCAGTTGTAGCTTCAGTCGGAACACCTGGAGAAGTTTCTTTGCCAGGATAGACTGTTGTGCCTACAGAAGGAACTCCGGTTGCGGCTGCAGTGCCAGGATAATCTGTTGAAGGTCCTGGAGTGTATTCTGAGCCAGGATAGGCTGTCTTGCTTTCAGATGGAAGCCCAGTTGTCGGCACACCTCGAATTGATTCAGTTGTAGCTTCAGTCGGAACACCTGGAGAAGTTCCTTGGCCAGGATAGACTGTTGTGCCTACAGAAGGAACTCCGGTTGTGGCTGCAGTGCCAGGATAATCTGTTGAAAGTCCTGGAGTAGTTTCTGTGCCAGGATAGACTGTCTTGCCTTCAGATGGAAGTCCAGTTGTCGGTACACCTCGAATGGATTCAGTTGTAGCTTCAGTCGGAACAGCTGGAGAAGTTTCTTTGCCAGGATAGACTGTTGTGCCTACAGAAGGAACTCCAGTTGTGGCTGCAGTGCCAGGATATTCTGTTGAAGGTCGTGGAGTAATTTCTGAGCCAGGATATACTGTCTTGCCTTCAGATGGAAGCCCAGTTGTCGGTACACCTCGAATGGATTCAGTTGTAGCTTCAGTCGGAACACCTGGAGAAGTTCCTTGGCCAGGATAGACTGTTGTGCCTACAGAAGGAACTCCGGTTGTGGCTGCAGTGCCAGGATAATCTGTTGAAAGTCCTGGAGTAGTTTCTGTGCCAGGATAGATTGTCTTGCCTTCAGATGGAAGTCCAGTTGTCGGTACACCTCGAATGGATTCAGTTGTAGCTTCAGTCGGAACACCTGGAGAAGTTTCTTTGTCAGGATAGACTGTTGTGCCTACAGAAGGAACTCCGGTTGTGGCTGCAGTGCCAGGATAATCTGTTGAAGGTCCTGGAGTAGTTTCAGTGCCAGGATAGACTGTCTTGCCTTCAGATGGAAGTCCAGTTGTCGGTACACCTCGAATGGATTCAGTTGTAGCTTCAGTCGGAACACCTGGAGAAGTTTCTTTGCCAGGATAGACTGTTGTGCCTACAGAAGGAGCTCTGGTTGTGGCTGCAGTACCAGGATAATCTGTTGAAGGTCCTGGAGTAGTTTCTGTGCCAGGATAGACTGTCTTGCTTTCAGATGGAAGTCCAGTTGTCGGTGCACCTCGAATGGATTCAGTTGTAGCTTCAGTCGGAACAGCTGGAGAAGTTTCTTTGCCAGGATAGACTGTTGTGCCTACAGAAGGAACTCTGGTTGTGGCTGCAATGCCAGGATATTCTGTTGAAGGTCCTGGAGTGTCTTCTGTGTCAGGATAGGCTGTCTTGCTTCCAGATGGAAGCCCAGTTGTCGGTACACCTCGAATGGATTCAGTTGTAGCTTCAGTCGGAACACCTGGAGAAGTTTCTTGGCCAGGATAGACTGTTGTGCCTACAGAAGGAACTCCGGTTGTGGCTGCAGTGCCAGGATAATCTGTTGAAGGTCCTGGAGTAGTTTCTGAGCCGGGATAGACTGTCTTGCCTTCAGATGGAAGCCCAGTTGTCGGTACACCTCGAATTGATTCAGTTGTAGCTTCAGTCGGAACACCTGGAGAAGTTCCTTGGCCAGGATAGACTGTTGTGCCTACAGAAGGAACTCCAGTTGTGGCTGCAGTGCCAGGATATTCTGTTGAAGGTCGTGGAGTAATTTCTGAGCCAGGATATACTGTCTTGCCTTCAGATGGAAGTCCAGTTGTCGGTACACCTCGATTGGATTCAGTTGTAGCTTCAGTCGGAACACCTGGAGAAGTTTCTTTGTCAGGATACACTGTTGTGCCTACAGAAGGAACTCCGGTTGTGGCTGCAGTGCCAGGATATTCTGTTGAAGGTGCTGGAGTAGTTTCTGTGCCAGGATAGACTGTCTTGGTTTCAGATGGAAGTCCAGTTGTCGGTACACCTCGAATGGATTCAGTTGTAGCTTCAGTCGGAACACCTGGAGAAGTTTCTTTGCCAGGATAGACTGTTGTGCCTACAGAAGGAACTCCGGTTGTGGCTGCAGTGCCAGGATATTCTGTTGAAGGTCCTGGAGTGTATTTTGTGCCAGGATAGCCTGTCTTGCTTTCAGATGGAAGTCCAGTTGTCGGTACACCTCGAATGGATTCAGTTGTAGCTTCAGTCGGAACACCTGGAGAAGTTTCTTTGCCGGGATAGACTGTTGTGCCTACAGAAGAAACTCCGGTTGCGGCTGCAGCGCCAGGATAATCTGTTGAAGGTCCTGGAGTAGTTTCTGTGCCAGGATAGGCTGTCTTGCTTTCAGATGGAAGTCCAGTTGTCGGTACACCTCGAATGGATTCAGTTGTAGCTTCAGTCGGAACACCTGGAGAAGTTTCTTTTCCAGGATAGACTGTTGTGCCTACAGAAGGAATTCCGGTTGTGGCTGCAGTGCCAGGATAATCTGTTGAAGGTCCTGGAGTGTATTCTGTGCCAGGATAGGCTGTCTTGCTTTCAGATGGAAGCCCAGTTGTCGGTACACCTCGAATGGATTCAGTTGTAGCTTCAGTCGGAACACCTGGAGTAGTTTCTGTGCCAGGATAGACTGTCTTGCTTTCAGATGGAAGTCCAGTTGTCGGTACACCTCGAATGGATTCAGTTGTAGCTTCAGTCGGAACACCTGGAGAAGTTTCTTTGCCAGGATAGACTGTTGTGCCTACAGAAGGAATTCCGGTTGTGGCTGCAGTGTCAGGATAATCTGTTGAAGGTCCTGGAGTAGTTTCTGTGCCAGGATAGGCTGTCTTGCTTTCAGATGGAAGTCCAGTTGTCGGTACACCTCGAATGGATTCAGTTGTAGCTTCAGTCGGAACACCTGGAGAAGTTTCTTTTCCAGGATAGACTGTTGTGCCTACAGAAGGAATTCCGGTTGTGGCTGCAGTGCCAGGATAATCTGTTGAAGGTCCTGGAGTGTATTCTGTGCCAGGATAGGCTGTCTTGCTTTCAGATGGAAGCCCAGTTGTCGGTACAGTTCGAATGGATTCAGTTGTAGCTTCAGTCGGAACACCTGGAGTAGTTTCTGTGCCAGGATAGACTGTCTTGCTTTCAGATGGAAGTCCAGTTGTCGGTACACCTCGAATGGATTCAGTTGTAGCTTCAGTCGGAACACCTGGAGAAGTTTCTTTGCCAGGATAGACTGTTGTGCCTACAGAAGGAACTCCGGTTGTAGCTGCAGTGCCAGGATATTCTGTTGAAGGTCCTGGAGTGTATTCTGTGCCAGGATAGCCTGTCTTGCTTTCAGATGGAAGTCCAGTTGTCGGTACACCTGGAACGGATTCAGTTGTAGCTTCAGTCGGAACACCTGGAGAAGTTTCTTTGCCAGGATAGACTGTTGTGCCTACAGAAGGAATTCCGGTTGTGGCTGCAGTGCCAGGATAATCTGTTGAAGGTCCTGGAGTAGTTTCTGTGCCAGGATAGGCTGTCTTGCTTTCAGATGGAAGCCCAGTTGTCGGTACACCTCGAATGGATTCAGTTGTAGCTTCAGTCGGAACACCTGGAGAAGTTTCTTTGCCAGGATAGACTGTTGTGCCTACAGAAGGAACTCCGGTTGTAGCTGCAGTGCCAGGATATTCTGTTGAAGGTCCTGGAGTGTATTCTGTGCCAGGATAGCCTGTCTTGCTTTCAGATGGAAGGCCAGTTGTCGATACACCTCGGATGGATTCAGTTGTAGCTTCAGTCGGAACACCTGGAGAAGTTTTTTGGCCAGGATAGACTGTTGTGCCTACAGAAGGAACTCCGGTTATGGCTGCAGTGCCAGGATATTCTGTTGAAGGTCCTGGAGTGTATTCTGTGCCAGGATAGGCTGTCTTGCTTTCAGATGGAAGCCCAGTTGTCGGTACACCTGGAATGGATTCAGTTGTAGCTTCAGTCGGAACACCTGGAGAAGTTTCTTTGCCAGGATAGACTGTTGTGCCTACAGAAGGAACTCCGGTTGTAGCTGCAGTGCCAGGATATTCTGTTGAAGGTCCTGGAGTGTATTCTGTGCCAGGATAGCCTCTCTTGCTTTCAGATGGAAGGCCAGTTGTCGGTACACCTCGAATGGATTCAGTTGTAGCTTCAGTCGGAACACCTGGAGAAGTTTTTTGGCCAGGATAGACTGTTGTGCCTACAGAAGGAACTCCGGTTATGGCTGCAGTGCCAGGATAATCTGTTGAAGGTCCTGGAGTAGTTTCTGTGCCAGGATAGGCTGTCTTGCTTTCAGATGGAAGTCCAGTTGTCGGTACACCTCGAATGGATTCAGTTGTAGCTTCAGTCGGAACACCTGGAGAAGTTTCTTTGCCAGGATAGACTGTTGTGCCTACAGAAGGAATTCCGGTTGTGGCTGCAGCGCCAGGATAATCTGTTGAAGGTCCTGGAGTAGTTTCTGTGCCAGGATAGACTGTCTTGCTTTCAGATGGAAGTCCAGTTGTCGGTACACCTCGAATGGATTCAGTTGTAGCTTCAGTCGGAACACCTGGAGAAGTTTCTTTGCCAGGATAGACTGTTGTGCCTACAGAAGGAACTCCGGTTGTAGCTGCAGTGCCAGGATATTCTGTTGAAGGTCCTGGAGTGTATTCTGTGCCAGGATAGCCTGTCTTGCTTTCAGATGGAAGTCCAGTTGTCGGTACACCTGGAACGGATTCAGTTGTAGCTTCAGTCGGAACACCTGGAGAAGTTTCTTTGCCAGGATAGACTGTTGTGCCTACAGAAGGAATTCCGGTTGTGGCTGCAGTGCCAGGATAATCTGTTGAAGGTCCTGGAGTAGTTTCTGTGCCAGGATAGGCTGTCTTGCTTTCAGATGGAAGCCCAGTTGTCGGTACACCTCGAATGGATTCAGTTGTAGCTTCAGTCGGAACACCTGGAGAAGTTTCTTTGCCAGGATAGACTGTTGTGCCTACAGAAGGAACTCCGGTTGTAGCTGCAGTGCCAGGATATTCTGTTGAAGGTCCTGGAGTGTATTCTGTGCCAGGATAGCCTGTCTTGCTTTCAGATGGAAGGCCAGTTGTCGATACACCTCGAATGGATTCAGTTGTAGCTTCAGTCGGAACACCTGGAGAAGTTTTTTGGCCAGGATAGACTGTTGTGCCTACAGAAGGAACTCCGGTTATGGCTGCAGTGCCAGGATATTCTGTTGAAGGTCCTGGAGTGTATTCTGTGCCAGGATAGCCTGTCTTGCTTTCAGATGGAAGGCCAGTTGTCGGTACACCTCGAATGGATTCAGTTGTAGCTTCAGTCGGAACACCTGGAGAAGTTTCTTTGCCAGGATAGACTGTTGTGCCTACGGAAGGAACTCCGGTTGTGGATGCAGCGCCAGGATAATCTGTTGAAGGTCCTGGAGTGTATTCTGTGCCAGGATAGCCTGTCTTGCTTTCAGATGGAAGGCCAGTTGTCGGATATTCTGTTGAAGGTCCTGGAGTTGTTTCTGTACCAGGATAGGCTGTCTTGCTTTCAGATGGAAGTCCAGTTGTCGGTACACCTCGAATGGATTCAGTTGTAGCTTCAGTCGGAACACCTGGAGAAGTTTCTTTGCCAGGATAGACTGTTGTGCCTACAGAAGGAACTCCGGTTGTGGCTGCAGTGCCAGGATATTCTGTTGAAGGTCCTGGAGTGTATTCTGTGCCAGGGTAAGTTGTCTTGCTTTCAGATGGAAGTCCAGTTGTCGGTACACCTCGAATGGATTCAGTTGTAGCTTCAGTCGGAACACCTGGAGAAGTTTCTTTGCCAGGATAGACTGTTGTGCCTACAGAAGGAACTTCGGTTGTAGCTGCCGTTCCAGGATAATCTGTTGAAGGCTCTGGAGTGTATTCTGTGCCAGGATAGCCTGTCTTGCTTTCAGATGGAAGGCCAGTTGTCGGATATTCTGTTGAAGGTCCTGGAGTTGTTTCTGTACCAGGATAGGCTGTCTTGCTTTCAGATGGAAGTCCAGTTGTCGGTACACCTCGAATGGATTCAGTTGTAGCTTCAGTCGGAACACCTGGAGAAGTTTCTTTGCCAGGATAGACTGTTGTGCCTACGGAAGGAACTCCGGTTGTGGATGCAGCGCCAGGATAATCTGTTGAAGGTCCTGGAGTGTATTCTGTGCCAGGATAGCCTGTCTTGCTTTCAGATGGAAGGCCAGTTGTCGGATATTCTGTTGAAGGTCCTGGAGTTGTTTCTGTACCAGGATAGGCTGTCTTGCTTTCAGATGGAAGTCCAGTTGTCGGTACACCTCGAATGGATTCAGTTGTAGCTTCAGTCGGAACACCTGGAGAAGTTTCTTTGCCAGGATAGACTGTTGTGCCTACAGAAGGAACTCCGGTTGTGGCTGCAGTGCCAGGATATTCTGTTGAAGGTCCTGGAGTGTATTCTGTGCCAGGGTAAGTTGTCTTGCTTTCAGATGGAAGTCCAGTTGTCGGTACACCTCGAATGGATTCAGTTGTAGCTTCAGTCGGAACACCTGGAGAAGTTTCTTTGCCAGGATAGACTGTTGTGCCTACAGAAGGAACTCCGGTTGTGGCTGCAGTGCCAGGATATTCTGTTGAAGGTCCTGGAGTTGTTTCTGTACCAGGATAGGCTGTCTTGCTTTCAGATGGAAGTCCAGTTGTCGGTACACCTCGAATGGATTCAGTTGTAGCTTCAATCGGAACACCTGGAGAAGTTTCTTTGCCAGGATAGACTGTTGTGCCTACAGAAGGAACTCCGGTTGAGGCTGCAGTGCCAGGATATTCTGTTGAAGGTCCTGGAGTAGTTTCTGTGCCAGGATAGGCTGTCTTGTTTTCAGATGGAAGTCCAGTTGTCGGTACACCTCGAATGGATTCAGTTGTAGCTTCAGTCGGAACACCTGGAGAAGTTTCTTTGCCAGGATAGACTGTTGTGCCTACAGAAGGAATTCCGGTTGTGGCTGCAGCGCCAGGATAATCCGTTGAAGGTCCTGGAGTGTATTCTGTGCCAGGATAGGCTGTCTTGCTTTCAGATGGAAGTCCAGTTGTCGGTACACCTCGAATGGATTCAGTTGTAGCTTCAGTCGGAACACCTGGAGAAGTTTCTTTGCCAGGATAGACTGTTGTGCCTACAGAAGGAACTCCGGTTGTGGCTGCAGTGCCAGGATATTCTGTTGAAGGTCCTGGAGTAGTTTCTGTGCCAGGGTAAGCTGTCTTGCTTTCAGATGGAAGTCCAGTTGTCGGTACACCTCGAATGGATTCAGTTGTAGCTTCAGTCGGAACACCTGGAGAAGTTTCTTTGCCAGGATAGACTGTCTTGCTTTCAGATGGAAGTCCAGTTGTCGGTACACCTCGAATGGATTCAGTTGTAGCTTCAGTCGGAACACCTGGAGAAGTTTCTTTGCCAGGATAGACTGTTGTGCCTACAGAAGGAACTCCGGTTGAGGCTGCAGTGCCAGGATATTCTGTTAAAGGTCCTGGAGTAGTTTCTGTGCCAGGATAGGCTGTCTTGTTTTCAGATGGAAGTCCAGTTGTCGGTACACCTCGAATGGATTCAGTTGTAGCTTCAGTCGGAACACCTGGAGAAGTTTCTTTGCCAGGATAGACTGTTGTGCCTACAGAAGGAATTCCGGTTGTGGCTGCAGCGCCAGGATAATCCGTTGAAGGTCCTGGAGTGTATTCTGTGCCAGGATAGGCTGTCTTGCTTTCAGATGGAAGTCCAGTTGTCGGTACACCTCGAATGGATTCAGTTGTAGCTTCAGTCGGAACACCTGGAGAAGTTTCTTTGCCAGGATAGACTGTCTTGCTTTCAGATGGAAGTCCAGTTGTCGGTACACCTCGAATGGATTCAGTTGTAGCTTCAGTCGGAACACCTGGAGAAGTTTCTTTGCCAGGATAGACTGTTGTGCCTACAGAAGGAACTCCGGTTGTTGCTGCAGTGCCAGGATATTCTGTTGAAGGTCCTGGAGTGTATTCTGTGCCAGGATAGGCTGTCTTGCTTTCAGATGGAAGTCCAGTTGTCGGTACACCTGGAATGGATTCAGTTGTAGCTTCAGTCGGAACACCTGGAGAAGTTTCTTTGCCAGGATAGACTGTTGTGCCTACAGAAGGAACTTCGGTTGTAGCTGCCGTTCCAGGATAATCTGTTGAAGGCTCTGGAGTGTATTCTGTGCCAGGATAGACTGTCTTGCTTTCAGATGGAAGTCCAGTTGTCGGTACACCTCGAATGGATTCAGTTGTAGCTTCAGTCGGAACACCTGGAGAAGTTTCTTTGCCAGGATAGACTGTTGTGCCTACAGAAGGAACTCCGGTTGTGGCTGCAGTGCCAGGATATTCTGTTGAAGGCCCTGGAGTGTATTCTGTGCCAGGATAGGCTGTCTTGCTTTCAGATGGAAGTCCAGTTGTCGGTACACCTGGAATGGATTCAGTTGTAGCTTCAGTCGGAACACCTGGAGAAGTTTCTTTGCCAGGATAGACTGTTGTGCCTACAGAAGGAATTCCGGTTGTGGCTGCAGTGCCAGGATAATCTGTTGAAGGTCCTGGAGTAGTTTCTGTGCCAGGGTAAGCTGTCTTGCTTTCAGATGGAAGTCCAGTTGTCGGTACACCTCGAATGGATTCAGTTGTAGCTTCAGTCGGAAGACCTGGAGAAGTTTCTTTGCCAGGATAGACTGTCTTGCTTTCAGATGGAAGTCCAGTTGTCGGTACACCTCGAATGGATTCAGTTGTAGCTTCAGTCGGAACACCTGGAGAAGTTTCTTTGCCAGGATAGACTGTTGTGCCTACAGAAGGAACTCCGGTTGTGGCTGCAGTGCCAGGATATTCTGTTGAAGGCCCTGGAGTGTATTCTGTGCCAGGATAGGCTGTCTTGCTTTCAGATGGAAGTCCAGTTGTCGGTACACCTGGAATGGATTCAGTTGTAGCTTCAGTCGGAACACCTGGAGAAGTTTCTTTGCCAGGATAGACTGTTGTGCCTACAGAAGGAATTCCGGTTGTGGCTGCAGTGCCAGGATAATCTGTTGAAGGTCCTGGAGTAGTTTCTGTGCCAGGGTAAGCTGTCTTGCTTTCAGATGGAAGTCCAGTTGTCGGTACACCTCGAATGGATTCAGTTGTAGCTTCAGTCGGAAGACCTGGAGAAGTTTCTTTGCCAGGATAGACTGTCTTGCTTTCAGATGGAAGTCCAGTTGTCGGTACACCTCGAATGGATTCAGTTGTAGCTTCAGTCGGAAGACCTGGAGAAGTTTCTTTGCCAGGATAGACTGTCTTGCTTTCAGATGGAAGTCCAGTTGTCGGTACACCTCGAATGGATTCAGTTGTAGCTTCAGTCGGAACACCTGGAGAAGTTTCTTTGCCAGGATAGACTGTTGTGCCTACAGAAGGAACTCCGGTTGTGGCTGCAGTGCCAGGATATTCTGTTGAAGGCCCTGGAGTGTATTCTGTGCCAGGATAGGCTGTCTTGCTTTCAGATGGAAGTCCAGTTGTCGGTACACCTCGAATGGATTCAGTTGTAGCTTCAGTCGGAACACCTGGAGAAGTTTCTTTGCCAGGATAGACTGTTGTGCCTACAGAAGGAACTCCGGTTGTGGCTGCAGTGCTAGGATATTCTGTTGAAGGTCCTGGAGTTGTTTCTGTACCAGGATAGGCTGTCTTGCTTTCAGATGGAAGTCCAGTTGTCGGTACACCTCGAATGGATTCAGTTGTAGCTTCAGTCGGAACACCTGGAGAAGTTTCTTTGCCAGGATAGACTGTTGTGCCTACAGAAGGAACTCCGGTTGTGGCTGCAGTGCCAGGATATTCTGTTGAAGGTCCTGGAGTGTATTCTGTGCCAGGGTAAGTTGTCTTGCTTTCAGATGGAAGTCCAGTTGCAGGTACACCTCGAATGGATTCAGTTGTAGCTTCAGTCGGAACACCTGGAGAAGTTTCTTTTCCAGGATAGACTGTTGTGCCTACAGAAGGAACTCCGGTTGTGGCTGCAGTGCCAGGATATTCTGTTGAAGGTCCTGGAGTGTATTCTGTGCCAGGATAGGCTGTCTTGCTTTCAGATGGAAGTCCAGTTGTCGGTACACCTGGAATGGATTCAGTTGTAGCTTCAGTCGGAACACCTGGAGAAGTTTCTTTGCCAGGATAGACTGTTGTGCCTACAGAAGGAATTCCGGTTGTGGCTGCAGTGCCAGGATAATCTGTTGAAGGTCCTGGAGTAGTCTCTGTGCCAGGGTAAGCTGTCTTGCTTTCAGATGGAAGTCCAGTTGTCGGTACACCTCGAATGGATTCAGTTGTAGCTTCAGTCGGAACACCTGGAGAAGTTTCTTTGCCAGGATAGACTGTTGTGCCTACAGAAGGAACTCCGGTTGTGGCTGCAGTGCCAGGATATTCTGTTGAAGGTCGTGGAGTAATTTCTGAGCCAGGATAGGCTGTCTTGCTTTCAGATGGAAGTCCAGTTGTCGGTACACCTCGAATGGATTCAGTTGTAGCTTCAGTCGGAACACCTGGAGAAGTTTCTTTGCCAGGATAGACTGTTGTGCCTACAGAAGGAACTCCGGTTGTGGCTGCAGTGCCAGGATATTCTGTTGAAGGTCCTGGAGTGTATTCTGTGCCAGGGTAAGTTGTCTTGCTTTCAGATGGAAGTCCAGTAGTCGGTACACCTCGAATGGATTCAGTTGTAGCTTCAGTCGGAACACCTGGAGAAGTTTCTTTGCCAGGATAGACTGTTGTGCCTACAGAAGGAACTCCGGTTGTGGCTGCAGTGCCAGGATATTCTGTTGAAGGTCGTGGAGTAATTTCTGAGCCAGGATAGGCTGTCTTGCTTTCAGATGGAAGTCCAGTTGTCGGTACACCTCGAATGGATTCAGTTGTAGCTTCAGTCGGAACACCTGGAGAAGTTTCTTTGCCAGGATAGACTGTCTTGCTTTCAGATGGAAGTCCAGTTGTCGGTACACCTCGAATGGATTCAGTTGTAGCTTCAGTCGGAACACCTGGAGAAGTTTCTTTGCCAGGATAGACTGTCTTGCTTTCAGATGGAAGTCCAGTTGTCGGTACACCTCGAATGGATTCAGTTGTAGCTTCAGTCGGAACACCTGGAGAAGTTTCTTTGCCAGGATAGACTGTTGTGCCTACAGAAGGAACTCCGGTTGTGGCTGCAGTGCCAGGATATTCTGTTGAAGGTCCTGGAGTTGTTTCTGTACCAGGATAGGCTGTCTTGCTTTCAGATGGAAGTCCAGTTGTCGGTACACCTGGAATGGATTCAGTTGTAGCTTCAGTCGGAACACCTGGAGAAGTTTCTTTGCCAGGATAGACTGTCTTGCTTTCAGATGGAAGTCCAGTTGTCGGTACACCTCGAATGGATTCAGTTGTAGCTTCAGTCGGAACACCTGGAGAAGTTTCTTTGCCAGGATAGACTGTTGTGCCTACAGAAGGAACTCCGGTTGTGGCTGCAGTGCCAGGATATTCTGTTGAAGGTCCTGGAGTAGTTTCTGTGCCAGGGTAAGCTGTCTTGCTTTCAGATGGAAGTCCAGTTGTCGGTACACCTGGAATGGATTCAGTTGTAGCTTCAGTCGGAACACCTGGAGAAGTTTCTTTGCCAGGATAGACTGTCTTGCTTTCAGATGGAAGTCCAGTTGTCGGTACACCTCGAATGGATTCAGTTGTAGCTTCAGTCGGAACACCTGGAGAAGTTTCTTTGCCAGGATAGACTGTTGTGCCTACAGAAGGAACTCCGGTTGAGGCTGCAGTGCCAGGATATTCTGTTGAAGGTCCTGGAGTAGTTTCTGTGCCAGGATAGGCTGTCTTGTTTTCAGATGGAAGTCCAGTTGTCGGTACACCTCGAATGGATTCAGTTGTAGCTTCAGTCGGAACACCTGGAGAAGTTTCTTTGCCAGGATAGACTGTTGTGCCTACAGAAGGAATTCCGGTTGTGGCTGCAGCGCCAGGATAATCCGTTGAAGGTCCTGGAGTGTATTCCGTGCCAGGATAGGCTGTCTTGCTTTCAGATGGAAGTCCAGTTGTCGGTACACCTCGAATGGATTCAGTTGTAGCTTCAGTCGGAACACCTGGAGAAGTTTCTTTGCCAGGATAGACTGTCTTGCTTTCAGATGGAAGTCCAGTTGTCGGTACACCTCGAATGGATTCAGTTGTAGCTTCAGTCGGAACACCTGGAGAAGTTTCTTTGCCAGGATAGACTGTTGTGCCTACAGAAGGAACTCCGGTTGTTGCTGCAGTGCCAGGATATTCTGTTGAAGGTCCTGGAGTGTATTCTGTGCCAGGATAGGCTGTCTTGCTTTCAGATGGAAGTCCAGTTGTCGGTACACCTCGAATGGATTCAGTTGTAGCTTCAGTCGGAACACCTGGAGAAGTTTCTTTGCCAGGATAGACTGTTGTGCCTACAGAAGGAACTCCGGTTGTGGCTGCAGTGCCAGGATATTCTGTTGAAGGTCCTGGAGTGTATTCTGTGCCAGGGTAAGTTGTCTTGCTTTCAGATGGAAGTCCAGTTGTCGGTACACCTCGAATGGATTCAGTTGTAGCTTCAGTCGGAACACCTGGAGAAGTTTCTTTGCCAGGATAGACTGTTGTGCCTACAGAAGGAACTCCGGTTGTGGCTGCAATGCCAGGATATTCTGTTGAAGGTCCTGGAGTAGTTTCTGTGCCAGGATAGGCTGTCTTGCTTTCAGATGGAAGTCCAGTTGTCGGTACACCTCGAATGGATTCAGTTGTAGCTTCAGTTGGAACACCTGGATATGTTTCTTTGCCAGGATAGACTGTTGTGCCTACAGAAGGAACTCCGGTTGTTGCTGCAGTGCCAGGATATTCTGTTGAAGGTCCTGGAGTGTATTCTGTGCCAGGATAGGCTGTCTTGCTTTCAGATGGAAGTCCAGTTGTCGGTACACCTCGAATGGATTCAGTTGTAGCTTCAGTCGGAACACCTGGAGAAGTTTCTTTGCCAGGATAGACTGTTGTGCCTACAGAAGGAACTCCGGTTGAGGCTGCAGTGCCAGGATATTCTGTTGAAGGTCCTGGAGTAGTTTCTGTGCCAGGATAGGCTGTCTTGTTTTCAGATGGAAGTCCAGTTGTCGGTACACCTCGAATGGATTCAGTTGTAGCTTCAGTCGGAACACCTGGAGAAGTTTCTTTGCCAGGATAGTCTGTTGTGCCTACAGAAGGAATTCCGGTTGTGGCTGCAGCGCCAGGATAATCCGTTGAAGGTCCTGGAGTGTATTCTGTGCCAGGATAGGCTGTCTTGCTTTCAGATGGAAGTCCAGTTGTCGGTACACCTCGAATGGATTCAGTTGTAGCTTCAGTCGGAACACCTGGAGAAGTTTCTTTGCCAGGATAGACTGTCTTGCTTTCAGATGGAAGTCCAGTTGTCGGTACACCTCGAATGGATTCAGTTGTAGCTTCAGTCGGAACACCTGGAGAAGTTTCTTTGCCAGGATAGACTGTTGTGCCTACAGAAGGAACTCCGGTTGTGGCTGCAGTGCCAGGATATTCTGTTGAAGGTCCTGGAGTAGTTTCTGTGCCAGGATAGACTGTCTTGCTTTCAGATGGAAGCCCAGTTGTCGGTACACCTCGAATTGATTCAGTTGTAGCTTCAGTCGGAACACCTGGAGAAGTTTCTTTGCCAGGATAGACTGTTGTGCCTACAGAAGGAACTCCGGTTGTGGCTGCAGTGCCAGGATATTCTGTTGAAGGTCCTGGAGTAGTTTCTGTGCCAGGATAGACTGTCTTGCTTTCAGATGGAAGCCCAGTTGTCGGTACACCTCCAATGGATTCAGTTGTAGCTTCAGTCGGAACACCTGGAGAAGTTTCTTTGCCAGGATAGACTGTTGTGCCTATACTTTTCGCAGTTGTCACGTCAATACCTATTGAGGTCGACGTGCTTTTGGTTGTAGTCTCACCTACAGGAGATATCGTCGTATTTGTTGGTCCTTCTGAGCTTGCTTCAGTGACTTTTGATTCTGAAGTAATTGTTGATCCTTCAATTTCTGGTTCAGTACTTTCTGCCCCTACCCCTGTCCTTAGAGTTGTAGGTTCAACTCCTGGTGTTGTTTCTGGTCTCTCTGTCTTTCCAAACACGCCAGGTATTGTTGAACCTCTTCCAATACCAGTTTCTGGTGTCTCTTCTGATCTATAAGTTGGACCCCTACCTGGGGGTGTCGTTAGCTTCCTTAATTCCGATTCCGTGGTTTCACTTCCCTCACTTACTGTAGTATAACCCTCAGTTGTTGCCCTTATATACACTTCAGTCGTTGTTTTAACCTCTTCCTCTGCCATAATATCTGTCACTTTTGTTCGCATTTCCGTTTGATTCACCACATCCGATGTGGTGTATTTAATTGTCGTCGTTTCTATTTCACCACCCATACCTACCGTTGTCTGTACCTGTTCTTTTCCATCACTTTTACTACTTAAGCTAATTGTTGTTGTGTCTATAATTTCTATACACTTGACATGTGCATCACCCGTATAATTAGGTGCGCATTCACATGAATAAACCCTATGTGCTTTCACCACACAGATTGCAGATTCACCACACCCAGTTGTACAGGGGTCGCCACAGACTCCCCCCGTTAAACACTGGAGCGTTTCACTGCAGTCCGAGTCTTGTGTACAGTTGCGGGTTGCTGCGGATTTGATTATTATTTTTTTATTATTGGTTGGTAAGACTGGTTATTCTTTTTGTTTTTTTTTTAGGTTATGTTAATATTTTTTGTTTGTATGTTAAATTTGTTAAGGTTATAAGTAAAAAAAAGAATATATGTATATACATATGCATATGCTTAAGTTAATGGGTTTACTTTGGTTTTTTGTTTTGTACAAGGACGAAAGCTTAGAAACTATTTAATGTATCACTTCCACTTATATATTTTTTGGATGTGTCTACTGAAGGATGTTACTATATACAAAAAAACACAACTTAAAGTTATTGCTTTAAATTAGAAAAAAATAAATACAGTCCCAGAGTTTACTGAAAGCTTAAAACATTGTTATAAAACAGTTTTAAATTCCTTTAAAGCAAGGGGTTATGCAGTCTTTTAAAGGGTTAATTTGGTTTGTTTTTGTAGATGCTTTTAAGAACTTCAATAAATTTGAGGTTTTATTATTAAATTGCATTTTAAATGACGGTTTGAAGACGTTTTTGACACATTTCTAAGTAACTGACATTTTTAGAAGAAGCTCGGCCATTATATTGGTGACAGCTGTCAGTATTTACTACCGCCTGTCAGCTAGACAAGCGTCTCTGCGAAACACTGGGGTAAAAATGGATGGACATGAATGAAACTGGACAGAGGTGGTGTTGAGTTATAAGATAGCCTTCGGGAAGGAATGGCATGACAATCATAGATGGCGAGACATTTCTTCATAGTTTTTCAACGGAGTGACATTTGTAGTGTAGATTGGATCCATTCTTCATCCATAATTCACAGAGTTGTGAACAGAGGAACTAATTTGGAGTTGTAAGCGTAATCATCCACTTAAAGGAAACAATTAAAAGGTAATATCATTCTCTATTTTGACATGTCACATGCCAATTTATGTGACATTTATGTGTCATCGTTGACATGTGCTAATGTAAATAGTCATTTTGACAGATGTCCTCGAAACAAATGAGTGTTTTAAAATGTCTTGAAAGCTTTTGACAGTCAAAAGAATAGCTTTGCCATGCTTGATACATTTTGCCAAAATTTTTGAGGCATGAAATAAAACTTAAGAGGCAGATGTGACAGCTTTTCTTGCAGATGTGCATTAGGTGTCAATATCTATTTTCATTTTATTTCATGCTTAAAGTTTAGCCAAAGATTTGAAGCACGCGTCGACCTGTCTTTGTTGTTCTAATTCTGACAGCTTTCTCTACGGAAACTTAAAAATATGTCAAAAACGTCTTCAAGCCAGACAAGTGGTGGTTTTTTTTTTACGTGTAAATTCTTGAAAGCACCTATTTTCTAAAATAAGGCATTATTTTCATTTTAGGCTCTGTGAGTGAGGTGGTGGTGAAATTTGTCGAATTTTGGCGACTTTTTTCTTGATTGACGCGTGAATTGATAAAAACAGATTTTTTCTTATATATTTTTTGGGTTAGAAGACCAATTGAATTTGGTTAAACATTTATAAAATTTGGTGAGCGTTTTTTGTTTTTGTTGTTACGTATTTGTTTCTTAAATTTGTTGGTAGTTTAATTTGTTTTATTTTTTATTTATTTTTTTGTGAGCATGAGCGTGTGTGAATGTTTTAATTTTATTTTTGTATTGTTTTTAGAGGGAATATTTAAGTTTAGTGTTCTTTTTTTAGCTTTGTTTTATTAATAAAACAATTAGAAGCTAAAGCGGTGTGCTTATATATTTTTGTCTTTTTTGAATTGGTGGGGTTTAGTTTCTCTCTTTTTCTTATAACGAATTTTGTGTGTGTGTTTTATATATAAAGGATCACAGAGAGAGAAGATAGTAGTTTTGGTGGAAAAAAAAAATATTTATATTTTTGTTTTTGTATTAAGAAGAGCAGAATAAGCTTGGTTGTTTTTACATTTGAGAGACTGGAGAAAGGGGTTAAGGTTTGTATATATGTTGCTTTCTATTATTTGCTTTGTTTGGGGATGCAGTTGTATAGATAAAAAAATAGGATTCTATTTTGTGAGAAGAGTTGTATTTGTTTATTATACACCAGAGGGTTTGGACGAAGTGTTTTTGCCTTTAGATAAACTTTCTAAATAAATTTTTTGATGTCGTGGTTCGATTGAGGGAACATGTTGTACCCCAACTGTCTTTGGCGTGTTTGTCTAAATCTAACCTTGGTTCTTATTGGCAGCAAGCCCTAGTAGTAACGACTGCTCAATAGGGATCTCTGAGGCAGGCATCCATATATGGGATGTTATCCAATCTCGTCTTGGCCATGGTAGGAGTTGGAATCATTAACTGCAACGATTAAGCTTCGCCGACAATGTGAGTACCATATTTTTAGGCCTTGCTGGAGACTAATGCTCTGACGTCTGATCTGTGCGCTTATCTGGGTCAAACTTTAAATAAAAACATTGGAAACAAGCTTTATAAAGGGCTCAATTATGCCGAAGTGCATTTTGAAGTTGGCTTTGAATTCATTTCAGAAATCATGCCGGTCAACGTTAAACGACCTCAAAATGTTTCCCCTCAGACGAGAATTTTCTCTAAATTGAAGGAAACTGACAGCATCAGTGTTCGAAATTAACGCCTGTCCCAAAAAGTTCCAAAATTTTAGAGTTTTAATTTGAACAAAGGAAAGAATGAGCAGATGCCCTCTGTATCAAGTGAAGAGGTTGCAACTGATGGTAATCGTGGTCTCATTTAACGAAATAGTTCTAAGAAGACGATCCAAGGATCAAGTATGGTATTGAGCATGTCTCGTTCATTTATCATTTTGATCATGTCTTTGATCTAAGATTATGCATAGTCTTTGCACTATTCCTCATTTGTAATGTAACTTAACCTCATCCAAAAAGGTTCGGCTTTCACTTTGTGATTGGACCAACCTTTGATGTTGGAGGTCCATTGCAGGATCCTTTACAAAGCGAGGATCGGAAAATATCTTCTTCAAGACTTAAATCCAGAAGAAGTAAGGCAAGAACCTTTAAATACAACTGACACTTCTAAATAGATCGGGCAAAACCGAAAGAATAACATCATTTGAAGAATTTTATGAAACAATACAACTTTTACATTTGTCAGCTTTTTTGACTTCGAAGACGCACATCAGCTCGCCATTGGCAATTTTCCAATAACACTCAAGATTTTATGTTTAAACTAAAGGAAAATATTTCAAGTACCAGTGGGTAGTGAGAAGTGAAATTTTTTGCCACATGTGCGAGAAATGAGGTCCTTTTTTGGCTATTTCTTAGAAAAGATGGAAGAACTTTCAGTGCTTAAAAGTTATCAGTCTCATGACTAAGATGCAATGATTTTTGGACAAGAATTTAGAGAATTTAGACGTGATGAAGAGCTTCAGAAATCTAGTTCAATATATGCACATTCAACCAGGCAAAAGTGGGCGTGAGCATCAGGAGACGACCAGAGCATCTTAATTTGTTGAAGTAGAGATCAGGGACGAAGAAAACTTGTTGGCCAAGGAAACATTCACTTGCCGTAAACATTGGAACAGTTAAAAGGGACAATGTGGAATTTATTTTATGAAAAACTTTGCTGTGACAGGTAGAGTCATCTAGTGAGGATTAAACAAACAGATAGACAGATTGCCAAAACAACAAGTCTCCAAGTTTTATTGAACATTTGAAAAAACAAACACAACTGATGTTTAGACAAAGACGGAGGTCGATGAAGAGATTAAATAATGAGGAAGAGTCGTCGCTCTACATTATAAACATAAAGTATCTTAATAATATTTTATATTGAATAAATTATTTCGAAGTACAAATTTCTTCAAGGAGCATTCAGTGATTTTTCTTACCAACAACATCATCGCCTATCTCTAGTGTATAAAAAAAAGGTACAAACTCTCCTCATTAATACCCAGAAAGTTTTAAACTCAAATAGAAAACATACACTGTTCCTTGCAAATTTCGTAAGAAAAAAAAATTAAATAAATAAAAAATTAAAAAACTCTTACTCCTGTAAACCCAAAAATTTTCTTTGAACTTTCTACAAAAAAAAGTGATAGAGAGCCTACACAAAATCAAGTCCTGTTCACTTTTACATTTATAAAAACAATTTTTTTATATATTTTCTTTTGTGTTTTATGTCAAAATTTATGGTTTTCATGTTTCAGTGTGAGTTTTTTGTATTTTTTTTTTAGTTTTTACCTTTTTGACATCCATTCCTTGCGTCCGCAATAAATCCAGGTGGGCAGAATTTACAGATCGGCTTATGATCCTCCACAATGCATGGCGAATTGGCGGCGCACTGTGCAAAGTCACAAGGATTAACGCATTGATAGTTTCTACAAGCCAGACCCGTCGGGCAACCAGTATCACGCAGGCATATCGAGATCGACGGTTGACAGTCCTTCATACAGATGCAGAGCGGTTTGTGGTCTTGCACTTGACACGATTTATTCTCGGCGCAGATTGGTTGACGACCAACTGGAACTATGCATGGATTTCGGCATTTTCCTTCGGTACAGGCCATGTTCGAGGCGCAATCATCATCGCGATAGCATTCACGCTTTTCAGGCGCACAAGTTAGCTCGCCATACTCGTTGACAATAAAGCCCGACTTGCAGACACACACGGGTCGGTGTCGGCGGGTTTCACACTTTTTATTGCCGTCACAGCTGAAGGAAGGACTCTGACAGGGATCGGTACATTGGCCATAGGGACTACATTGCAGTGCCTCCGGGCAGTCTTGATCATATGTACAGGCCACTTGAATGGTTGGATCTGTTGGTGTGGTTGTTGCGGCGGTTTCTGTGCACTTAGGATCTGGCTTGCATTCGACTTCGGGTCGACCGATAAAGCAACTTGGGCAGGAGCAACGCGGTCGATGGAGGACAGTTTTGCAGAGAGCGTTCGCGCCACATACACCACGCATTGCACACGGATCGTCGCAATGTCCTTGTAGGCATGCCTTCTCGCTAGGACAATCCTTGTCGGAGTAGCATTGTTCGGTGTCTATAAATCACGGGGAAGGTAGGAGATTTTTGCTGGTAACTCTTTTTTGTTCTTATTTTTTGATAACAATTTTTTTTTTGTAAGGTCTTGGTAGTGGGAGTAAGTATGTGTGTATATATTTTTTTTTTGTGTAATTTGTGTGTGTGTAAATTATAATATAGAAAAAAAAAGAAAGTGAGAAAGTGTGTGACAGGAATTGAGAGAGAATGGAAGGTCAACAAGGACTGCCTTCCGAAGATGTTAGAATACTTAAGTTATAGGGATATTTTTGAGGTTGGAAACGGGGGTTTTTGAGGAGTTTTTTGAATGATTTTTCTTTTTTTTTTTTGATATTTTTTTCAGAGAGGTTATGTCTTGGTGCTTAAATAATTTTAAAATAAATGGTGGTATTGCAATATTTCAGAGATTAGTGTATGTACAAGAATTCGTTATTAGTTTCTTAAAAATTTGTAAAAACTATTGTTTTTCTGTTTTAGAGAACTGTGAAGGGAGACTTTTCTCACAAATATTTCTAGTTTAAGAGATTGTTTTTCAATACTTTTCTCTATTTTGGAACAAGTATCTGGTGTTTTCTTTTGCTCAGTTTTTATACATCCAACACATGCGCTCCGCCCGTTAGAGACACGCGATATTGGAACGTTTATCTACCGCCGAAACCGTTTTCTTTTTCGAAAGTCTTCTCTTGTTTTTCGTAGAAAAAAAAAGATTAGGAACGAAGAAATGTGAATATGACTGCGATTTACGAGATACATTTTGAACTACTACTAGTTTTTTTTTTGTTTAATTAAATTTTTTTTTATACAGTATATGTACAACTTAAGCACTAAGTTAATTTATTTTTGAGAAATAAAAAAAAAAAACAAGAATTAATTTTTACATAGTAAAAATAAAATAAAATATAAAAATTGTATGTGAAAAATGTTGTTAGTTCCCAAAAGGAGAGAGGGAGAGATAGAGTAAGAAGCACCAATTTTAAGAGTAGGATAGCAAAACGATAATTTTGTATAAGGAAAAAATATTAACAAAAGATTTGGTTTCTTTTTTTTTTTTCTTTTATAAAAAAGAAGCTGTACAATAGAAAAAAAGGCCTAGATGGAGGTCGAAAAAATATATATAATATTTTTTTGTTTATAAAATTTCATGTCTATATATAAAAAAGCAATTGTTTTTTTTTAAGGAGGATGTACATATACAATGATTCTTATCGAATTGTTTGGTTTTAAATATTTTTATTTTACAGGATGACGATCTATATAGAGTTTTGTTTTTTTATTTTTTGCAAGCATATGTGAACTATGTGAGAATTGTCCCGTCCACAGTTCCCAATCTGACATACCTTTCTCTCAATTTTCTTTTTGTTTGAACATTTATTTTAAAATTATTTAAACGGAGACTTTTTTAGAGGTTTTGGGGATTTGTTTGGTGTACGAAATTTTTTATTTATTTTTAACAAAAAAAGAGATAATTATATAGGCTAAGGGGGACTAAGGAAAAAATTAAAATATTTTTGTATTTATTCCTAAAATTTTCCTTTAAGTGACCAAAAATTTAGGATGGATACGTATCGCTATCGCGGCTTATTCATTTTTTTTTCTTTTGTTAGATACAATATGAAAATCTTTGAATGAAGGCCACTTTTCAGAAGTTGAACGGTTTTTTTTTGTTACCCGATATTGTAAAATTTTGAAATATTTTATTTGATTATTTATTTGTTTTTGTTATAAGTATCTGTGCGGTTTTTGTTTTTGAATGCTTGTGCTGGGAGGCATTTTGTTTGAGGTTTAGAAGCCGCTTTTTCTTTTTATTCAGAAATCTTTTTTACCTTGTGAAAAAATTTGGTTCGTTTTTATAAAGCTTTTGCGTGCTTATAATGAGCTGATTGTGCAATCTTAACTTGATTTCAGCGATGCAAAGTGCCGTAGATGTTTTATTTTCCAACTGCCTGTCGTTGGAGTATTTATGAGAAGTGCTTTAAGGTGAGGGTAATAGGGAGAACGTTCTTAATAGACTCTTAGGCCCCGCGATTCTAATTTTTATTCTTGAGTCAAGTGGATTCTAGGGATATTTTTTATTTCTACTTCAATACAAAAGCATGTGCATTGCCTCTATATTAAGATAAGAATTTGAAAGGACACTGTTGTGAGTTTGATTTAAGACTCGCGGGTCTATGGTTTGCATCTGGGCTATTTTGATCAGATTATTGTGCTTGCTTGTGCTCAAAATGAGTTGATTGTGCAATCTTGAAGATGAGTGCCGTACATATCTTATTTTCCAAATCACTGTTGATAAAGCATTTTTGAAAGATGATAGCTAAGCCTTTGTTCGAAAAAGAACCAAGCTATTTGGCGTTAGGGTTTGAATGTTGGGTAAATAACTTGAGGCTCTTTGGTTTGAGTCGGTGCTATTTGGGATGAATGTAGTTGCTTGCAAATAGAATTTATCATACACGGGTGAATAGATATTTGAAGGATATATTTAAGATATAAATCGGATCTTCAGAGATGAAAGAAAAAATGAGATCATTACAATCTAAGCTTTAGTATTATTCAATTGAAAATGCCTTTGGGTCCAAGCAATAGTTTTGAATAGAATTCAAATCTGATCCTAAACAAAAATGGGCATACAGTGCGACTAGGCAATATCTAGTAAATTATTTGAGATTCAAACCATGATCATTGCGTAGTAGTCGACCGGCTTATCAACGAATGTTGGGTGACTGCCAAAATATGAAATTATTTCTCTTTGAGGACACAAGCAATAGACAGGAGCTGAGGAGGACTTAAAAGATATATCAAAGACATGAACCGTAAAAGGGAAGAAGTAGTAGTAGTAGTGGGAAATTAGAGCCGGTTTTCAGCTTGCTAATTTTCCGAAATCTTTTTGGTCTTTAAGCTAAGCCACAGGAGTAGTTGTGGTTCGCGTATTGAAATAGGAGCAGCTGGGACGAGCACCAGGAAAGTTAGGTTATTGGTGAAAGAAGTATGCAAGATTCTTCCAGACAAGTGTCAAAACAGCAACGAAGCGAGTGCTGACTAAGTCTCCAAACAAATTAGAAATTGAGTTCTTTTGGTTAGCTGGAACACAAACCATCTTAGTTGGAGAAAAGTTGTTGGCTTATGATTAAAAGATTAAGTTTTGGAATACTCTTCCCTGAAAAAAAGACATTCAAGATGTCTTTTGAAAGCCTTAAAAATTTAACACTTTTGGAACGATTAAGACTGAACTATCTGTATGATTCTATTCACAATGGAAGCAAAGATTTCAAGAATTCCCCAAGCCAAGTTCGGCTTAACTTATGCAACGTGTGCCATCAAAGTTTCCATCCATTTAAGCTTAGTACACTGAGGAACTTAGATGAGATAAAGGCAATGAGGACTGTCAAATCGGAGTTAAAAAATAGCACAAACCCAAGTCCCAAACCACTTATTTTGAATCAAGTTTTGCAACTTCCAAGCTTAACGTAGAAGGCGCTGTCCAATATGAATACAAAAAAGCAAACAAACAGTTCTCTGCAGTTAGTTGATACATCTAGCATGAAGTGCGTTCCAAGTCTCAAACCATCTAAGTTTTAAACTACCTAAGCTCCAAACCACTTATATTCAAGTAATTTCATTCTTGTAAGCTTTACAAGTCAATCGCTTTCGGTTGGACTGATGCAGAGAAAGGTATGGAGTTTGAATCCAAGAATTCTACAAATAAATTAGAGTACGGAGAATTTTGGCTTACGAAAAGGGCTTTCAAGTCCTCTTAGCAAAATAGTGTCTGGCGATGACTTTATGTATCTTAGGATGGGAAACTTCTGGGAATGAATAAAAGCAGCTATGTTTTGTGTCATGTCTTTCGAATTGGCGAAAATCACATGACTTTAAAAGTTCTTTTGTTAGAACTAATGTCGATTCTCCGCAGAAGGAAGCCATCGGAAACCAATGGAATCTCCAGAGGCATTACTTCCCATGAAAATGTTACCTTGGAGCCTAAGAGCTATTCAGAATGATGATGATACCTTTGCATATTTTGGAATTCATATTTACATTCAACCTTGCTTAGATCTCGTATGTACTCTCTGAATTAAGTTGGTTTTAAAAAACAGTCTCTGTTCTGAATCCAAGCTTTTGAAACATAGGAAAGACTTCAGAAGCTCTAACTTGTTTGTTTAAGTCGAAGAGAATATGGTTTCGTATATACCTACTCAGAAATCCACTTAATTTATTGCAAGATACACCCAAAGTTTAGGTCAGAAGGAAGTTCAAATTTTAAAGTATGAAACGGTACAAGGTAGGATTTCCAATTACAATAAAATTTTTTGAGTTTTTTCCTGCGAAAAGTTTTGAAAAAATAGAGAACTTTTAAAGGTTTTATTTCTGTCAGACGGAAGTGTATATTTTGTTGGTGAATATTTTTGTTTTTTTATTTTTTTTAGTAGAAATGCCAATTGGTAATGAGTTATGATACCAGTTTCGGTGTTTTTTTGTTTTGTGTGTGCAGTAAGCATTATTGTTGCTGAATTTTAGAATTTCTTTCTTTTACAATTATTAATTCTTAAAAAAAATAAAATGATCATGATGGATCAACGGCTTAAAAATGGGGTTAAAAAATGGGTGCTTAGTTTTTGTTTTATTATTATTTTCAATGATTTATTTTAATTTAATGATTTATCGAGTTTCGAAGAAGTTAAAAAGTGTTTTTTGTTTAATCTGTATATAAAAAAAAGTATTTATTCATAAATATGTAATAATGTTAGGATTATAAAAAAAAAAACAATAATTAATTAAAAAATAAATTATTTAGGCAAGAGAAAATAGGCACAGATTGGGAGACCGCGATAGCGACAGCGACATTCCACGGATTTCCATATGCGAATTTGTTTTATATTTTTTGAAATGTCAAGTTTAAAAAAAAAATTATATATTTTCTTAAAACTATAAACAAATAAATATATTTTTGTATTTTGTATTTTGTATATCAGGTGCAATATAATTAAAAAAAAAATTAAATAAGGATTGTGTGTGTGTTTGGTGTGTGTAATATGTATCATTTTCTTTGATTGAAACAAAAAAGAAACGAGAGATAAAAGAGAATAAAAAACCTCTGTGTATTTATAGAAAAATGGTTTCTTTAAAAAAAACATGTGTATATGGTTGTATAGTTTTTACGATCTCTTTCTGGTTTCTGGTTTATACACACACTAAACTATCTTCTGTCTTTGTTGTTGTTGTAGCTTATTTTTGCTGTATACTTTGCGGCTAAGTTAATATTATTTTTTTAATTGATTAATCAAATAAATTAAAAAAATACCGTTAAGCTAACAAATATTCAATTAATTTTTTACGGGTTAAATTAACTAATAAAACAATTTTAATTTTAATTTTTGTTACTAACACAAGTTGCTTTTTGTTTTGTAATTATTACAAATAAAATTATTTAATTTGGTTTATTTATCAACAACAAAGTTAATTAAGTAATATTAATCAAACAATTTTAAATGAATTTTAATATGACAACTCAAATAAAAAAAACAAAGTAAATATTACTCATCAATCCTTACTTGATTAGAGATCAATTAAAAAAATCAGTTACTCAAAAAATAATTGGTTTTAAATACTGGCTGAGACTTGCTAAGTTTTGAAATCGGTTTTGTAATTTATATAATTTTGAAATTAAGTCTTTTTGGTTTTGATTTTGTGCGAAAACACAAAGAAAATTATTAGAACTAAAGACTTACCTTGTTTACAGATATAGTCATATCCTTGGCGAACGCATTCACCGACGACACAACCATTTTTGCGACAGTCTTCTTTCGGTGGGGTTAGGTAACCTAAAGAGAGATTGATTTTTTTGTTTAGATTCAAATTAAAGTCTTGAAAAACAGCTTTAGAGGAAAGAGGGTGTTAGAAGTGGGAAGTAGAATTCGTTTGATTTCATTCAAACTTGGTGTCAGAAGTGGGGAACGAAATTGGCTCAAATCCATTTAACAAGGATTACTGAAGAAGTGGAAAGCAGAATTCGTTCAGTTTCAGTCAAACTTCGACCGAAAAGGCTTTGGTGTCAGAAGTGGGGAACGAAATTTGTTCAAATTCATTCAATAGAACGGTGTCAGAAGTGGAAATGGAATCGGTGTCAGAAGTGGAAAGCTATTTTTCTAACTCAAATCATGCTTTTTGTGAAATATGCGAGTTTACTTTCAGAAGACAGAAATGACATATAGTTCCTCACTAGTGTCAGAAGTGGAATAACAAAAAAAAAACTTACATTGAACATAAGCATCTCCATTGGGGAAGTCCTCTGGGCAATAGCACTGTGGTTCATCATGATCTGCGATACGGCAGGCAGCATTCAATCCACAAGGATGATCTTGACATCCATTTACTTTCTCTCCACCACAGATGCATCCCTTGGTGGCATCTCCCATGCAACCATCCATGCACGAACACTCGAATCCTCCGGGTACATCACGACACTTGGAATTCACTCCGCATGGATTGGTGGCACATCCCACTCCGGTCAGTGACTTGCATTCCGTAGCAGGATTTCCAAAGAAGTCCGGTGGGCATGAACACTGTGGACGGCGATCGACGACCCGACACTGAGCATTGATTCCACAAGCTCCGTATTCCAAGCAAGGATTGCGGCATTTTCCTCCATCGCAACGTTTATTAGATTCACAGTCCTCATCGGCATGACACTCGAATTGGACGCATTTCTTGCTGGGCTCACCTTCGTATCCATCCGGGCAGTAGCAAAGCACCCGATGATCGGACACCGTGCATAGGGCATTCTCTCCACAGGCTCCTGGGCGTTGGCATGGATCGACACATTGATTCTTGACGCAAACCTGATCTGCGGCACAGTCGACATTGACCTTGCAACCTGCCAGACAGGCTCCACGTTCACAAAGTTGTCCCAATGGGCATGGTTTTCCGGGGCCGCATTTCTGGCGACATCTATTCCGTGAGCACATCTGCCCGCAGGCACAGTCATCATTTCGGATGCAAGTTGGGGCGCAGTATGTATTCGATTCGTCACACTCACAGCCGGGATTGCATCGTTGTGGTGGCATTTGACAGCCAGTAAGACCGTCTCCGAGGAATCCACTTGGACAGCTGCACTGGACGCCATGATTGACGACAAGGCAGTTGGCACAGTGTCCACATTGTCCGGCATTTTCACAGGGATTCGTACATTTCTTGTTGATGCACGATTGTTCGCTGGGGCAGGTGAGATCGTTACGACAGCCGATTTGGCAAACACGGTTCTCGCAAATCTGTCCCAAGGAGCAAGCAGTGTCTGTGTTGCACACGGTTCGGCAAGTTCCTCGCATGCATCGTTCATCACTAAGGCAGTTCTGGTCATTGCGACACTTACGTTGGCACATTCCTCCGTAACAGAGATGTGACACAGGGCAGTTGTCATTTGTCGAGCACGCTGTCTCTGGAGCTTTGCAAGAAACATCTGGATTGCCCACCAGCTCGTCAGGACATGCGCAGAGTTTTCTATGATTTTGGACAGAGCACAAAGCATTGGTACCACAGGCAGTTGGATTGGCACACGGATCAACGCATTGTTGTCCCACGCAAGCCAAATTATCCGGGCAACCTTGATCTGAGCGGCATCCTGCAACGCACATCTGTCCCAAACAGACTTCGCTATTTCGGCAATCGTCATCGCGACGGCAAAGCGGCTTGCAGACTCCGTTGTAACATCTTTCGTTGGGGAAGCAGCCTCCATCATCGGCACAGAGTGGACGACAGAGGTTCTCAGAGCAGGTCAAATCCGATGGACAGTCTCGGTTTTCATTACACACTACAGCTGGTGCGCGGACGCAACCAACCTTTGGCGTTGGATTTGGTACCATTCCTTCGATACATGTGCACGATGCGCGATGATTTGACACCGTACACAGTGCATTTGGACCACAAGTGTTCTCGGTACATGGCACCACACATTTGTCGTTTCTGCAGGACTCCGATGCACTGCAATCGTCGTCAACGTGGCATCCAAAGACGCATTGGTTGTGCAGGCAGATGTGGCCAAGGAAGCAGTCGTTGTCCACGCGGCAGGTCACTGTAAGGATTAGACATTATATGTTGGGGTCGTTTGTGTACACATTTCATAGCTACTTACGCATGCAATATCCCTTCAGACACTTCTCGTTCAGGGCACAATGCTGATCGGTTACACAAGTTGGCTGGCACATAGAGTCCCTACACCTGTAGTTTGGTCCACATTCTAGGTCCTTGACACATGTCACTGGAACTACAAAGGGCATCATTAGTTTGTGCTCTAAGGGATAGTTTTGGGTTAAAAACTTACTTCTCACACATTCAACATCTGGATTTCCGGTGAACCCATCCGGACAAGTGCACTGCTTGGCGTGCAGTCCCATCCGGCATTCGGCATTCATTCCGCATGCTTGCGGCTGATCGCAAGGATTCAAACATTGTCCACCTTGGCAAATCTCCGTAGCTGAACATTCGGTATCCAGGATACAAGCAGCTGTAATTGATCCCGAAAAAAAAGTTAGAAAATTTGTTCAAAATCTAGATTTTTGGTTGTTTGTCCTCCAAAAATCCCTGGAATACGTTCTCCTCTACCACTGTGTCAAAAGAAAAATTGTCGGTTAAACTTTTTTGAGGTTATGTCACATCATACCTTTGGTTTGTAAGTTTTTTTTTTTTTAATAAAAATTAAGGTCTGACTTAATGTCTTGAGGTAAGTAGACCACCGTTTGTACTAACTAAAAAATAACCATAACTACATGCGGACTCCGCAGTTGTATAGGAGTTACTTGTATTCCCAAGGGATGCAGGGGGATTAGTTTGATTTTGGGCACTAGGTTTTTTTTTTTTTAAAGTGGCGTGGCTCTTTTCGATGGTACTTACGTTTACAGATACTATCCGAGCAGTAGGTATTAGCTGGACAGTCACTGGTTACTTGGCAGGGCGTTGGCAGGGGTTGACAACCAATGGTCAGGTCAGAGGGTTGACCATCGTAGCCATTACGGCAGAGACAATTGGCCACATGGCCTTTGGGAACGCATTCAGCATTGGGACCACATTTGGCATTTTCACAGACATCGCGACATTTAGGGACACCATTAATGGTTCCGCATTCGGCTGCGGGTGGACAGTCTTCATTCGATTGACATTCGACTGCGGTACGGCAGCCTTCGTTGTAGGGATCACCGACGAGCCCAATTGGGCAGGTACACTTAAAGGTTCCGCGGGCATTGCGACACCTAGCTCCGGGGCCACAAGGGGCATCCTTACAGTAGTCGACGACGTCACAGCGAACTGTGGGGTCACCGGTGAAGCCCGGTTGGCAGTGGCAGACTTGTTTATGGTTTTCGGTCGTACAGAGGGCGTTCTCGCCGCAGGGTTGACCTATAAGGCAGGCGATTTTGCACATGTGATTGTCGCAGGTCTTGTCATTAGAGCAGTCATTGTCTGTGCTGCATTCGATTTTTCGGCAGCCAGATTTGGGATCTCCAAAGAAGCCTTCCTTGCAGTCACAGTCGGGGTTGTGTTGACGGGCAGTACATTCGGCATTGCGACCACAGATGGCGCGACCAACACACACGTCTTGGCAGTTGGCACGGCCAAAATTGTCCAGGATGCAGTTCTCGTTGATGGCGCAGTCCTCGTCCTGTCGGCAGAGCACTTCCTTGGTGCAGATGTTGTTGCTGCAGAACTGGAATTCGGGACAGCTGGAGTTGGACTTACAAGTCGGTTGGCAGACTCCTTGGATGCAGAGTTGATCGGAGATACAATCGCGATTGCTGGTACAAAGTGAGTTACAAAGTCCATTGTTACAGATTGTTCCCGATGGGCACTGAGTGTCAGCACTGCAGTACTGCAGTGGAACACAACCAAGCTGGGGATTTCCGGTTCGTCCGGTGTCACAGGTACAGACTCCAACGTGATTTTGAGCCACACAGAGAGCCTGAAGCCCGCAGGCGTTTGGCAGGGAACATGGATCGACGCATTTAGCATCCAGACAGGTCTTATCGTTGGAGCAGTCGTCATTATCTAAGCATTCGACTTGAACGCACTCGATGCTGGGATCTCCTCGGGAATTTGGTGCACAAGAGCAGACGGCAGAATGGGCTTCAGCTACACAATTGGCGTTCTTTCCGCAGGCATTAGCCCGCTCGCAAGGATTCTTGCAACGTTGATTCTGGCAACTGGCAGAGTTGGGACAATCGGCGTCAGTGAGGCATTCGTTTGGATCTCGGCATCCGGTCTGGATGGGGTCACCAATGAGTCCCTCGGGACATGAACAGGTATAAGTGCCAGGCAAATTGTGACACAATGCTGTGCTGTGGCAGGGATTGCCTAAACATTCGTCAATATCACCACAGGAGTCACCATCGGTAAGCAGTTGGTAGCCATCGTAGCAGGCGCATGAGGCTTTATGGTTGACCACTCGGCAGCTTCCCTTGCCGCAGCTGGTCAGATCGCAAGGATTCACGCAGCGATTTGTTTCTGAGTCGCAGCTTCTCTCTTGGGCACAATCATCACTAGTGACACACTCCACCTTGAAGCATCCCACGACGGTGTCGAAAGGATCTCCCAGATATCCCACATCACACAGGCATTGTCCCGATCGACAAATGGCTTTCGGTCCACAATTGGCTGTCAGGCATGGATCAGCACACTTTCCATCGGTACAGGCAAGTCCTTCAGCGCAATCGGCATTCTTGTAGCATTCCTTGGACTTGACACAACCCTCCTTGCTGTATCCATCGCCAACGGTGCCATTCGGGCAGATGCAACGGAAGGATCCTGGTTCATTTTCGCACCTAGCTGACCGATGGCATGGGTTGTCGGTACACTCGTCGATATCCTGACAGCCGAAGGGCGTTCCAATGAAACCTTTAGCGCACTTGCATTTGCCAGTGAGGCAGAGTTCGGTAGGTGGACAATCAGCATCGGATTCACATCCTGGTTGGCAGGTTCCGTCGTTGTTACAGATCTCACCCGGCAGGCAGTTGTTGCTGGTGTAACAGACCTTGGCGCAGATGTTGTTGTAGCAGCGTTCGCCTATGGCACAGGCTGAGGTCTTCTGGCAGGGTAGGTTGCACTGGTTGCCAATACACATGTGTCCTGTTGGGCATTGATTGCTTGCTGTGCAGGGATTTGGAACTCGGACACATCCTTGATCTGGCGTGGGGTTGCCTTCGAATCCTTCTGGGCACTTGCAGTAGCTTCGGTGATCGTGCATGTTGCAGAGGGCGTTTGGTCCACAAACACCTCCGGTTTGGCAGGGATTGGCGCATTTGTTGTTGATGCAGGACTGTTCACTGTCGCAATCTCTGTTCGATCGGCAGCCAATGGCGCAGATTCCATCCAAGCAGGCGAGTCCACTGGCGCATTGACTGTGATCCAGACAGACCACGACGCAGGTGTTCTGGAGGCACTTCTCCCCGACTGAACAGTCATTAGAGTTCCTGCAAGCGACACGGCACTGGCCGTTGTAGCACACAGCTCCGCCACAGTCGATGTCACTTCTGCAAGTGGACACAGACCTTGTGCAGCCATCCTTGGGTAGCTCCCCGATCGGTTGGAATTTCACTGGGCAGGAGCAGATCGCCTTACGGTTGACAACTTTGCATTCTGAGTTGACTCCACAGGCATTGTCACAAGGATCGACGCACCGTCCTCCAGCACAAATTGAATTTGCTGGACAGTCAGCATCACCGTTGGGGCATTGTCCTTCCGGACGACATCCAGTTGTTGTTGGTTCTCCGACGAAGTTAGCCGGGCAGCGGCAGACCGGTCCAGTTGGTGAGACTTCACAAATCGCTGTCGAGTGACAGGTTCCTGGGGAACATCCTCCAACAGCGACGCATTCGACCTCTGGAAGAGGATTTCCCTTGTATCCTGGTGGACATTGGCAGATCGCACGATGTTCGTCCGCAATACAGATGGCATTTTCTCCACAGGACTCTTCGTCACACACATCGTAGCAGGTGTGGGTCATTCTGTTGCACAGTTGTGCAGTGGGACAGTCGTTGTTATAGACACACGGCACACTGCGACATCCCTGATAGGGATCGTATGGATCTCCGGCAAATGGACCTGGTGGACACTGACACTGAGCCAAGTGATTGTTGGTGATGCAAATGGCTCTAGGTCCACATTGGACGCTCTCACAAGCCGGTCTGCAGGACAAACTCTCTGATGGGCCAAACTTGACGCAAGCCTCAGACTCTGAGCACTCTGCGCTCGTTCTGCATTGGTTCTTCTGAACAGTCTGGCATCCGTTTCGGTCGTTTGGATTTCCGACGAATCCTGCTAAGCAGTCACAGCGTCCTTGATGATCCCGAGCCACACAAACCGAATTGGCGGGGCAGGTGAACTCCGAGCATATGGAAACGCATTTGAGCACTCCCAAGACATCGGGCCTACAGGCGGCATCTGGATGACAATCGCCGTCCTTTGTGCAGTCCGGAATTGAAGGCTTCTCACAGGCCGACGTTACTGGATTCCATGTGAAGCTATCTTGACAGTTACAGACCGGATGGCCATTACTATCGATTTGACAGAGCTCGTTGGTTCCACAGATTACAGTCGAACAGAGGTGGATGCATGACTTGCGACCGCTGGGAGCCGTATTGCAGATGAATCCACTTTCACAGTCGGTGTCGGCCTTGCATTTGTCCTCGTCCTTTTCAATAATTCTTCTCTCTGGCTGGCATCCAGCTTGGAGATTGCTGGGGTTTCCAAAGTATCCATCGGCACAGATGCATGTTGATCGATGGTCGTCCGACACACAGAGTGCGTTGGGACCACATTGGATCTTGGTGCAACCGTCGACGCATTTTCGTAGTCCTCGTCCAAGTTGGAAGCAGATTTCTGAATGTTTGCAGTCCTCATCGTTGCTACATTGTCCTCGGATTGTGCATCCTTTCTCCTTGTCATGTGGATCACCTTGATAGCCCAATGGGCAGAGACAACGACCTTCGTCGCACACTGCTCTTGGTCCACAAGCTGCCTTGGCGCACAGGTCTTTGCATTTTCCTTGGTCACAGCTGAATCCATCTGGGCATTCTACATTCGGTCCACATTTGCAAGAACGTGGATCGGAACAGAAGACTAAGTCGACAATTTGACAGCTGCTGAACGGATTTCCAGCAAAGCCAGACTTACACAGACAGTCGAAGCTTCCAGGTGAGTTCAAACAAACCGCATTCTGTCCGCAGGGCTTATTTAGACATTCATCTACGTCGTGACATCCCACATAGCTATTTCCAGTGAATCCTGGCGCACATTCGCAGATAATTCTCGTTCCATCTGATCTGCATTCAGCGTTTTGGCCACAGCTATCGGGACTGCATGTGTTCTTCTTCTGAGCTCCGCATCCTTCATAGGGATTTCCACTGGTTCCTGGGTTGCAGGCGCAGTAGCTTGTGCCATATCCGTACTCACAGTGAGCATTCTCTCCACAGTCTGGTTCGCATTTAGCATAAGCCACTGGTGGCATGCACACAAGATCTGGGTTTCCGACAAAGTTCGCCTCACAGACGCACTTTCCGCTCGACTTGTCACAAACACCTCCGATTCCACAAACCACTCCTTCACAGCGCTCCTTACACCGTCCGTTAATGCAAACCTGGGGTGTGTTGCACGGCCTTTCGGCTGAGCATTGATCGGTGTAGCAATTGCCTCCGGGGAATGGATTTCCTTGATATCCCTGAGGGCACTTACAGGTGTGGCCTTCTGATGTTGGTATGCATAGCGCTCCTTCTCCACAGATGACACCTTGACACTGGGACACACATCCCCCGCTGGGATGCTCGGTGTATCCCACTCGACAGCGGCACCATCCGGCATGATTCTCTGGCTCACAGAACGCATTTGCTCCGCAGAGCAGTGTTGTGCAAGGGCTTACACAAGTTCCCTTGGCACAGGCTAGATTGTCGGCACAGTCTTCGTTGGACTGACACTGGCTCTTAACGGATCCGGGTTCGAGTATACATCCACTCTTGTAGGGGTCACCTGTCAAGCCTTTGGGGCAGACGCACTGGTAGCCACCCTTTTTGTTGACACAGTAGGCGCCGTAGGCGCAGGGAGTCGTGGCACATTCGTCATCGTCCACGCAACCTTGCAGTGGATCTCCCTTGTATCCAACTTCGCACATACACTGTGGCGGGTCTGTTGGGGTACATTTGGCGTTGATTCCACAGGGGAAGCGTTCACAAGGACTCTTGCACTTGTTCTCGTCTGATGGATCCAAGAAGAACGGTGGCGGGCAAACACACTCTCCCGGCTGAACGCACTTCTCATTCGTTCCACATTCCCGATCTCCTGAGCATTTCCTCTGAGCTGGGGAGCACAGTCCATGGTAAGGGTCTCCTTGGTAGCCCTCGGGGCATATGCAAGTGAAGCTTCCTTCGTTGTTGATACATTCGGCTCCATAGCCACAGATTTGTTGGCGTTCTGTGCACTCATTCACGTCGACGCAGGTTCCATCGCCGAGGGTCTTGAAGCCCTTGGGACAGGCACAATAGCTGACGCCTCCAGCAATGCTGATGCATTCAGAGCCCTTTGGACATTTCTCTCCATTAGAGCAGCCTGACAGCACACAACTGTTTCCGACGAGCTTATACGGCGCTTGGCACTGACACTCGGGAGTGTGGCATTCCTCGCAGATTTGGAAGGGATTTCCATTGAATCCCTGTGGGCAACGGCACTCATAGCTTCCGGGGAGATTCTTACACAGAGCATTGACTCCACAAGCCGATTTGCCTCGAGCTGGTGAGCACTCGTCAATATCACGACATTGGCCAGTCTGAGCATCTCTTTCGTAACCTTGACGGCAGATACAGACTCCATTACCGCTGTACGAATCCAGCACGCAGCTTTCTCCTGGAGCGCAAGGATTTGCATCAGAGCAACTAAGAGGTACCTTTGAAATTGCACACCCATCACGGTATGGATCACCAGTGGATCCTCCAGGACACTGACAAAGATAGCCTCCAGCTGTGTTTGTACAAACAGCTCCGGCTTGGCATGGATTTCCTTTGCATTCGTCGATATCATTGCACCCTCCAGCTGTTTTTGGGGTTCCAGTGTATCCTTCAGCGCAAAGACACTGAGCATTTCCGTTCACGAGCATACAGTGAGCATGAGCTCCACAGTTCAGAGCCTCGCAAGGATGCCTACAGTCGTTGCCAACATTTGGCTCTGGACACAGACATCTCTGCTCCTCATCGCACACTCCATTTCCAGGGCAATCATCATTTGTCTTACATGTCACAATATTGACACATCGAACCGTTGGATCTGGATCGGCAATAGCGCCTTCTGGACACTTGCACGAGTATCCTCCTTGCATATTCACACAGATGGCTCCTTCTCCGCAGGTATTTCCCCTCGCACATTCATCAACATCGACACACTTTGTGTTTGGATCTCCGGAGAATCCTGGAGGACATGCGCAACTGAACGCACCAGCGGTATTCGTACAGGTGGCATTCGTTCCACATCGTCCTGACGGCCCATGAACCGTATCACATTCATCAATATCCACACATCCAGCGGAAATGTCTTGAGGATTAAAAGTCCATCCCTCATCACAGATACAATACGCCTCTGATCCATCGGGCTTGCAATAGGCATGCTCACCACAACGGACATCCTCACAAGGCTCCTTACATCCCACCTTAGGAGGAACGCCAACATATCCTGCATCACACTCACATCGATACGAACCGACTGTGTTGATGCACTGAGCATGTTGGCCACATCCATCCGTGTGCGACCGACATTCATCAATGTCCACGCAACTGGATCCTTTAGCTTCGAATCCGTCGATACAGAAACATTGATTCTCGATACATTCGGCGTTGTTGGTACAATCAAAGTTCGTCCGGCAAAGGATATTAACGTCGACTTGTTCGCAGGCAATTTTCGGATCTGGTTTCCCGTCGAATCCTTGGGGACAACGGCAATTGTAGCCGGGAGAAGCATTCTCACAAATCGCATGTTCTCCGCAGGGTTTCTCCAGCGTAGCACACTCGTCGATGTCCACACATCCGCGGAATGGATCGCCAGTGTACTCTGGCTTGCAGGTGCACACAAAGCTTCCTATTGTATCTGTACAGATGGCGTGTTCACCGCAGGGATTGTCCTGGCATTCGTTAATATCTATTGATGGATATGGGTAGACAAGGGTATTGCAAAAGGGCGGTAAAAAAAATTCTTTTTTTTTGGGCTTTTTGCTTTGAACAGTGGGGTGCAAAAGTAAGGCTCTGATTTTATATTTTTTTCTTAAAGCGGACTCATAAAATATTGTGCTTGCACTTAAGTTTTGTAAGCTTAAAAAGGACTATTTTCTGAAGGATTAACTAATATTTGCTGTTATTTAAAGAAGTCTCCTCAAAGTATGCAACGTTTTTTTCTATTTTTGTGGAAAAAGTGAGCAAAATTTGTACTTTTTTTGACAGAAAGATACGCGGAGTCAGTTAAGAGTTAGAAGAAAAGGAACTACGTTCTGGATTTGAGTCAGGCTTATAGAAAATTCTTCTCGAAGGATCTGAATTTCCCCATTAAAAATTAGAAAGTGTGTAGGATGTGCCCTCATGTACCGATTTTTCAAAATTTCTGTCCTTTTTAAGGAAAGTCAGAACATTTTAGAATTTTTTTTTAAATGTCGCCTCACTTTTACTCACCACTGTTCAATTAAAAGTCTTTTCTTTGGGGGGGAACTATGTACAAGGGAATAAAATATTTAGAAATAGCGTGAAAAGCGTTTTTAGGAGATAAATATGGGATTTCCTTAGAAGGAATAAGGACGAGGCAGGCTTTAAAGATTTTTTTGGTTGGAAAAAAAAAAGATTTGCAAAAAATAGTAGCGTAAAAGCAGCAGCAGCATACTAACTTCCACAAAACAAATGTCCCTGGCCATGGAATCCAGTCGGACATAAGCACTTAAAGGACCCGGGGAAATTAATACATTTCGCATTTTGGCCACAAGCAGTCGGCACTGCACACTCGTCCACATCAATGCAGTCCACATTGTCCTCGAGTGTATAGCCCTCCGGGCAGCGACACTCAAAGCCACCCGCATAATTTACGCACTCAGCGCCCAAGCCACAAGGATTGTTAGAGCATTCATCGACATCTTTAGTCGATTTCGTATGTGTGTTTGGTTTTAGTTTAGCGATAAATGGATAAATATTAGATGTCCAACCAATTTTATTTGTATGTGTGCGGATAAGTTTTGTTGTATTCGTTTTATTTGTGAGTTGTGAGTGTGTTTTGAGTGAGTGTTTTTTTTTGAGAATGGTTTCGATATAATTTTTTCGATTTCGATGTCGTTTTTTATGTATCGATTTGAGTGCAGTTAATTAGGCGCAATGTTATGAAATTAGATAGCAAAAAAAATAATTTTATCAGACCATGCAACCAATATGTAAGATGGGAGGAAAAAACTTACCTTCGCAGCCTACGGCTGGATCACCTTGATATCCTTCGGGACAGGAACACACAAAACTACCGTCGGTATTAAGACATCTGGCATTGTGACCGCAAGGCGATTGGGCACATTCGTCGGTATCAATACAACCGGTTTCGGAGCGGCCATCACCTTCGTAGCCTGGCGGACAGTCGCAGCGATAACTGCCCTCCAGATTACTACAGATAGACCGGGGTCCGCACGCTTTCGGATGTGTACATTCGTCCAAATCGACGCAACCGTCGAATGGATTGCCTAGGAATCCTTCTGGACACTCACACGTGTGGTTGCCGGGCGTATTGATACAGTGGGCGTTCTTACCACATGCGTTCGGATTTCGACATTCATCGATATCTGTAAGGAAAAATTTTGATTTATATTTGTTGTAAGCTTCCAAAAATTTCAAGCTCTTGGGTTCTACGGAAATTGATCTCTATCTTTGGGAAAGGCCTAAAAGTAGTAAGAACTCAAATATTTGTGAATTAAGGCGGATAATTTGACTGATTAAGGCCTAAACCGTAGCTGAATTCCAAGCGAAACGCCAAAAACGGGAATTCTGCATGCATCTCTGCATGAAGAAGGCTTACATTCTTGCAACTGAAATGCTTGTGAACATTTTTACGTGGTCATCTTTATGCAGAATAATTCGACACATCATGCATCATTCGTTCTCTAACGACTGAAATTGTTTGCATGTTTAGCTGTTGTTTTCGCTGCATCGCTGCATGCAGACATCAAACGATTCTATAATCTGAAATGTTTGTAAGCTATCCTGCATTATTTTGGTATTGCATGACTTCATACAGATCTGTCCTACGTTTTTATTTCTATTGCAGCGCAAAAATTTGTAAAATATTCTGCACATCGCTTCACTTATCATTTTATGATAAGAAGAGAGTACTTCAGAACCGAAAAATCTTCAAAATTCGACAATTCTTATTTGTTAAGTTAATTTAGTCCAAGTGCCATGAATTTAGAAGCAAATTTATTTTGCAGCGCTGCATGATGCAAAGTAATTATAGATGCAGATCAACCAAAAACATATTTGGGGACATGTCTGTGATGGAGTAGAATTACATGAGCTAGGCTAACACACATTGTGACCAGAAATTTAGGAGAATTTTTGACTAGAATCCAATTTGTAAGCGAAGGCATCGTGATTGTTTTAAGGCACGTTGACTACCTTGCATAAGTTGGCGCCAGGGTCTTAGCAGGATAGAATTTTTAGGATAACCAAAAACTCTGGTCAGATGCACGCTCCTCATGCAGTTCTGCAGCAATTTCACTCTGATTTGTTAATCTCTTTAAAGTTAAAAAAGGCTTAAGAGTAACATGCAGAATTTAGGTTTTACAAAGCGAGATTCGAACTAATTTTTGCCCATATGTCAGCGCAGAGCTGCAATGCAAACAAATTATTGCATAGTGCACGGTTGCAGAATTTGAAAGCTAATTTCAGGGCCCAAAGGAGTAGAATTTTGCTGAAAGTAACCTACGAAGGGCAGAGCTGCAAACCGAAGTAAATCTGGTTGAACTAGGTCCACAAAGAGGACTATATGTAAAAAGTAACAACGCGCAGATATGCATTCAAAAACCCAAACATTTGCGACCAAAACTGAAAGCCAATCATGACGTCTGCTCCGCATCTACATAAGATACAAAATTAAGTCTCAATATATAACGCAAGACGATAAAACTTTCACAAAATATCTTGCCAACATCTGCTGCAACAAAGAAAACAAAAACAAAAAAATCTGCATCTAACAAGGTTTCGATTTTATCTTCTCAAAAAGATAAAAGGTTGAAATTAAATCAGTTTTCCCTTTCTTACGACCCGACACACGTCCGCCTTTGGGGACCAGACCATTCCTTAGAAATCAGGTTCCTCCGACAGAAAAAAGTATCTCATCCTTCCTTTTGCCTTTGTTCCTTTCGAAAGGGGAACATCCTCCCGAAAAACGAAAGAAAGAGTGATTATGTTACGAGAGTCAAGGTCAGCTCTTAAGTGCCTGCATGATACGAAGGTTCGAGGTTACTTTTTCGGAGATTCTTAAGAACGAACCTCCTCTGTGTGATGCATTAGCCCAAAGGCAAAATGTATCTTTTAAACTTGTGGCCTGTTTGTGCAGAAAAAGAAGTGAATTTCAAGGAAAAAAGGTGATGGCCAACGCAAGCATTACAAGTATCTGCTGACGAGTGATGTCATGCAAGATATCCGATAACCTGGGCCAAAACATGACATCACTTCTTCTTTTTCTTCTTCTTCTGCTTTAGCTTCTTCATTTTGTTGGTTGAAAAGATTTACATTAAGATTGCCAAGACATAAATTAATTTTTTTGGGGATTTTTTTTTTCGGCAGAAAATACTATGCTAATGGATTTTAAGTGAGCGAAGAGGTCATAGGAAGTGGATCTTTGTCAAAAGATGCACGCAATTTGATCTCATTTGTAAGACCAACAACTTTTGTGATAAAGAGAAACTCTTAAATGACATCAGTGTTGGTAATTTATACCGCCCACGGTTAGACACCTGCTGTTAGATACTTTAAAGCCTTCTTTGGGCATAGCCACAGTCTGAGTTATAATTATAGGGTTTTGGGGAGATAATTTGGAAGCAAATGGGCGGTTAGTCTGTGGATTTTTATTGATTCAAGATGACCTTCGTGGTGAGTCTAAAAATAGAACTAAGCATCAGCACAAGCTGAGAGTTTTAGGTGTTTTCAGTCGAATGAATTCATAAAGAGAGTCTTTAGACCTTCAAGTAGAAAAATTTGTGCTCTCCTAAGCTTACTACAGCTAGAGATACACCTAGAGAGATACCGAGGCAAGTAGAGTCTCCTAGGGATTGATATCTTCTATTCAGAAGAACTTTGAACCCTTTTTTGAACCAAAAGATAAAGCGCACTTACCTGTACATTGAACTTCCCCATCGCCTTCGTAGCCATCCTTACACTTGCACAAAAAGTGCGCTGGTAAATTACAACATTCGGCATTCTCTACACATCGTGCGGCTATCGCTGAGTCTTGGCATTCATCAATATCTGAAACAAAACAAGGAATTCAATAAGCATTTAAGATACATAAATCTATCACTAAGACCCAAATGATTAATTTGAACCCCAAAAACTAACAGCTAAACCTCTTCTTCTTTGAGATTATCTATCTCAAAGCAATTAATCACATTTAAGACTGCATTTGATAAAGAAAAACTGAAAAACCTTTCGAAGCAAATGGGAAACAATAAAATTACCGACACAGGGACGAACCCATTCCAATTGATAGATGCAAGATACAACGCATCGAACGCACGCATGCGTGTGAAGATACTTTGTACTTTGATTGGATTTTTTTCCCCTTGACTCGTAAATTACTACGTTCTTAGCCATTTATCTATTTGTACGCACTTTTTACATGCAAATGCCATCCAAGAGAAAGGTCAACGCATCATGATGAGCAAAGTCAACACATTTGATGGCCAGGATGTCCCACTTTCAGGTCGCAACTTTGTTTTGATTTACATAATAAAGCGAATGTATGCAACAAAGTCTGTATCTGTATCTATGGGTTGGCACTATGTTTTTCTATGTCATAAAACTGCACTTGATCTCGTACAGTTATGCAACATGCCGCCTTGACTTAGTCAAACTCACAACCGTACCTCATCTAGATACGTGAACGAAGCCGCGACTGACTGTAATGCGCTTTTAATGAGAAGTGTCACTTACCTCAAAAAACGCACTCAAAGATACATTTGGCATGGCAAAACGCCAGACGTGCTATTACATTGAGTGACCTCTATGACGTGATGACGAGAGGGAGAACGCGAGAAACGTCTAAGTACATATCTCGAAAGGTGTTGCATAGAATTTTGATGAGAGATACTGGTTTTTTTTTTCCACTACACAGACTGGTTGTGTTATAGAAAAGTTGATGATGTTCAGAGATACATTTGTATTGGATTAGTATAGCGAAGCTGTTGGATCACAGATGTCAGATACTTAATTTCAATTAACTGGGTGGACAGGGCTTTAAATATATCGGTTAATTGCTTTAGAGCGGATCTGAGCTTTGAACGGACATCTTCAGACGTTTAGCTGTGAAATGTTGTTTGATTATGATTTGCAGTGGGGAATGTCAATGCTGAGTGCAAGTATCTGCACTGTGTAGTTGCACATTTAATAGAAGACAATTAAACGGGTAGATGAGGTTTGTTTGTTGATTTTTATGATGAATCTAGTTTTGAGAGGAAGTAGTTCTTGAATAACAGTTGGAAAAAGTTGATAAACTTGTTCGGCAATCAATGGCGAGTGACCTATAAAGCGGGTGAGTTTAATGGAGGAGTAAAGGATGTTCATTAAGTATTTTCTATCTTTGAGTTTGATTGGAGTAAACTGTGAGAAAGGTATCATTGAAATTTTGTAATTATTTGAAAGACCTTTGTATGCCATTATGTATGGAATATAAAACTAGTCAAATGGCTGCCACGGTTTTACTGGGTGGCGCTCATCAGAAATGACTACTTTTCAAAACTCTGGCGCATAAATCAGACTCAATTTGACCAATGGTAGTGATTTTGTCGGCTTTCAGGGTAGTGAGGGCCTTTGGTTTATTGGCATAGACCTGTGACTTAAGAAAATCCACCAAAATGAAGCTAAATCACACGATTTTGGTGGCCAATTCACTTCGCCCCCTCGTAAGATGTCTACGAGTATGTTCGAAAATCACTCGGGCAAAAGGACAATTTTAGCATGATCTTTGTGGCACGTAGCGCCGTCCTGTTAAAATCACATGTCGTTGGTGTCCATATCATCAAATTGGAGCCAAAAAAAATTGGTTATCATCAAGCGATAGCACTCGCCGTTGGTGCCAACATCTGATGGCACCAGTCCAAAATCTTCACCAAATAGTGACTTTCTCTGGATGCGTTGTAATTTGGTGGATCTCGTGGAGATTGTTATCGTCCCAAACTCGGCAATTTTACTTGCTTTTCATCCAGAAATGAGCCTCGCCTTTGAATATGAGTTTTCGACCCAATTTAGGGTCAACTTCCAACTGCTGGAGAGCCCAGTCAGCAACCAACGGCGTTGTCTATGGTCACTTACTTTGAGCTCCTGGGTCAGTTGAATCTTTTGCAGGTGTAGGCCCAAGTCATGACGAAAAATTTGTCAAATTGTGGTCTTTATATACATAGCTTCAACAATATGGTCGCAATCAGCCGCCAAAGCTCAGGAATCTCTATGGGAAAACCCTTCTCTGACTGATTTCAAATGTCAACGTTCCCAAGCCTAGTGTCAAAGAGAATTCCAGCCTCCAAGTTCAAGACGACGAAGGAGACCGAGCTCCGGTACAAAGCCCAAGTTGTCGTGGATGCCAGAAAAGTTGGTCTCTGCAACTGGAAGCAACGTGTCTGGGACCATAGAGGATGGAAGGCAGCGGTGTCTCAGGCAGAGACTCTACAAGGGTCGGGAGCTCTTTAAGTAAGTAAGTATTGTCAAAGAAAGTTGTTGGAACTTGAGGTCTAAAATGTGTCGATGTTTTGCAAGGATAGGCATATTTTTACGGCAACTAGACTTCTTACTCAAGGATGCAAACTTGTGGACCTTCTGCGGAGACATAGGAAACATTTGTCTGTAGAGCCGTCGAGTCTGATAAAAAGTGGAAAGGGCCTCAGAGCCAGAATAATAAAAGGGCTCAACGACTCACAACGACCTTGTGTAGCCACACCTCATGATAGTACTGTCGTCATAAAGTATCTGTAACTAATGCTAACCCATTGATTGATTCTGTGCTTGGACTTTTAGCAGACATGAGATTCTGTTTGCCTACTCAACCATAAAAGTTTCCAATCATCCATCGAAGTGCATCCAATTTACAACCGATCGATTCCCAGAAAGTTCAAAAGCCTATAACTTATCCCGCATTATCCATGTCATGAGACCGATTTACATATCTCCTCGTACGCCCTTAAGTTTTTTTTTTGTTTCTCCACAAAAAAGGGTTACCCAAAAGCCGATGAGGGCAAAACTACTTCGTTTAACGATTAGCTTCACTCTTGTAAGCCGATCGAAAATAAACACTCATCGCCGGCTCTTTTTACAGATATCCATCACCTCTACAACAACTGCGCGCATTCGTAATCCATTAAACCGTATTTACAATCCAATTTGATTGATTCGATGCGCACAGACATCATGTCCTTCTTCTCTTTTACACACATACATACGCTAAGTGACCTATATCATATGAGGATAATCCATTGGCGCATTCATCTAGTAGACCGAACAAGTGAAGAACGAATCACTTGACACGCAGAATGGGGATGGGTAACCTTCCGGGGCCCAGAAAACAACCGAGTTGAATGGTCATTTAAAAGTCACGCACCTGGAGGAAGATGGTGTATCTTTAGGAAGCCAACAGGCTTTGGACGATTACAATCTAGAATGGTCCTTAGAACTGAAAGAGGAACATTCGTGGTAGGTATCTTCATCAGAATAGATACGAAATTCCCGTTGATTTTTTGATTGAAGGAGTTGTATCTGTGTATCTTTGCGTGTGCGTCTTATCTGTCCACTTCTTCTTCTTCTTCTGATTCTTCTGGTTCTTGTGTTTGCATGTGCATTTCATTGTTCTTCCTGTTGTTTGTTGGGTTCTGTGTTTTTAGCCGATAAACGGTTCTCATCTATCTTCTAGGCGCGAAGCAGAGCCAGCAGAAGAAATGAAGAGGTGAATAATAATATCAGACATTATTATTTTGACAGTTGTGCATCAGTTACTGAGGGAAAAGAATGGATCAGAAGGGGGGAGTGCGTTGACGGGTTGCATGTTTATGATGAAGATATTCTCTAAAAGGAATCGCATAAAAGAATATGAGGACAATGAAGACGAATCATCATTAGGTGTAGAAATCATGTGATCTTGAATTGTTTTTTTTTTTGTCTATAACCCCCTCTGGGGCTATTGTCATGCATTTGACTATACCGTTGGAGATGAATTGAGTTCAATGAGCAGTTATCGTGTTGGCAATTGCTATTATGACACCTCTTTCATGGTGGTATCTTCGAGGAGGGTACATACGAGTTACAAGTGCGTGATTTTGAAACATTAAAGTTGGAGAAACTATGGACACTTAGCTTGGGAGAGAAACTGTAAAAGGCGAATGGCACAGTTGGACTTGGCAGATGTTTGTAGACGGAGTCGATATACGTCAAGGCGGTCATGGAAAAGTTCAAAGATACTTGTCAAGGTTTGGTAAGGAGCAGTGGTATTCGGCAGGGCTTTAGGCTATGAAGGGCAAGTCATTTTCATGTGAGTACAGAAGAGTATAAGGGCCCTCGTACTCAATAAAAATCGCTGGAGAGTCTAGTAGAGAACTTTTACTTTTAATGTGAACAATCGAAGACATTACAGGAGAGTAAGTAGATCTAAAGGAGAAGGACACTGACCAAAAGAAGGATAAAGTTCGAGCTTTAAAGGGATTCAAAGATATTGAGAGAATGACATACAGACAATGTAATAGACTAAGATGTGGGCCTATAGTCAACCAGAAGCCTGTTGCAACTGCAATCAGTTTCTTACGAAAGAAGCTAGAAGATGAAGCCATCGGTCGAGCAAACAAAAACGACTAGTGTGCTATGAGCAGCCTTTAGCAAGAAGAGATCATCAACTCTGGTCAAACTCAATTGTTATGATGCACGGGTTGATTCTGGTGTAATTGCTGGCTAATGTGGCATTGCATTGTGGATGAAGAAAGTCACAATAGAGGCCGCAGTGAGAAGGTTCCCACCTCAACCTACAATCTACAGGGTTGAAGAAGAAGTCGAATCTGTGCGTCATCTGTTGTGCGATTATCCTGCTCCATTAGAGGAATGATAACTCTCGTGGCTGGAAGACAACGCGGAGCTCCTCCTGAGATTTATAGAACTCTCTAAGTGGCTCTAATAGCGGACTCTTCTTTACAGCGTTTCCAGTGTTAAATGATTAGGCACAATGGACCCGATTTGTTAGTCCAATTAAGCAGTGAGTTTCTTATCACAAGACAGCCATCTACATAACCAAACCTATGGTCAAAGTGTCAGTTCTCAGACGATCAAATGGCCTAAGAATCGATATGTGGTTATGGCAGATGAGCTGGAAAGAACGAAGGAGGATGTTGATTCAAATGGCTCATTCTTCCAATATACAGAGAAAAGAGCAGAACAAGAGGCACTGTGGAAACTCTAGTTCAGTCAAGCTGATAGGACATGATTGAGAAGTAAATAGGTGGTCACTATTGCAGCCTTGTCGCTGGTACATCAAACCCAAAAGCAGCCTAAGGTGCACGAATTCTGGGATTGTGTTGGGTGACATTCGGAGGACACCCATGAAGTCTTCTATAAGCCTACGTGCAGGTAATCATGTTCCTATACGAGATAAGGTTCAGATGCCGCAGCAGTTTCACAGTACAGCTTTCAATCCAAGTCGGTGTACACCAGGGAAGTGTCTTAGGTCCTTTGCTCTGTATTGCAGTTGTTGACAGCTACAGTTGATGACAGTTTGCTAGAAGGTAAAAAGGCGGAGTCTCTTAGCTGTTATATGCAATTGGTGGCCCTTGTGATACAAACCACGGTTCTGAAGATATTTTCTGAGGACGAATTAGCTGAAAGGTAGGGAGGATCCCAATCTGATTCAGTAGAAAAGGTCAAAGGAGTAATAGAAGCCTTGGCTTCTGATGGTATCCTCGTTTTGGGTCCTTCGACCTGGAAGATTCCACTCTACTTTTCCTTTCACTCTCCGCTCCCATCGCAACAGTAAATGGAGAAAAATTCCAAATCAAACACAAGCCTGTCCATCATCGTCCAACCAATATGTCAATCACTTTCTGTAATCGGATTACTTCTTCTCTATCACAGTTAAGGGGAAAAAAAAAACTCCTAATTCTCCACTCGGTTACAACGGCAAACAAAAATCGAATAGGTACACATCCAATTAGTGTGCTCGCCTTCGATCGTTCGCAGCAGATACAAATCTGATTATCTGTGGCAACCCACAATAATCTGAGAGCGACCATCATTCAGTATTCTTCACATGGGATTCTAATTTTGCATGCAGCAAAAATTTCATGATCTTCAACCTTCCAATCCGATCATCAGCAGCAGAAGAAAAAAAAATACACACAACAGCAAATCGAGGAAGGAAGGAAGGGCAACAAAAGAACCGTGATGAGGGAAGAAGACTCTTTCTAACCATCATCGAGCTGTGTAGGCACATTGACCCGTTCTAACGAATGTATGCCCATCATCATCATCATTAACGAATTTTTCTCTCACAAGAAGAACAAAACCAAAAAGTATCTATGCGACCAAAGGAAGCAAATCACTTTCCTTTGGGAGAGGCGCAGCAGTACAGCCTAGGATGGAATTTCATGTTCACAAGTTCCAAATGAAATCCTTTTTCAATCATCGACTTCATCATCATGATTACGAGTATCATCATCATAGTTACCATCGTGCAGACTTTTTTTTTTTTTTCTTCTTCCTTCAAACAGCAAAGGGAAGACCTCTAGTCGACCTTTTGCTGTCATCATCTCTGTCTCTCTTTTGCTGTGGACTTGCAAGAAGTTCTGCAATTTTTTCTCTTCGATAGACATCACGGAAGAGGAAAATATTATTTCTGCTCCAATAGATACAAATATACATGGCAGCTCGAGCTATAGATACACGGTGCCTCGTACTAAGTGCAATGGTTTAGTTTTAGTTTTGCTTTTGTGTTATGCCATTGTATATGGGCATGGAATTCCCATTCCATTAACCTCGTAAGCCTGCCCAGTCGAGAGAGCAGCCCAAGTTATGTGGCATGCTCATGCATGGTCATAGAAAAAAAAAGTATCTTTCCCTCTCACACGGTCTAACAATTGTTCCCGAATGGTATCTCCTTTTCGCCTTTCAAAAGCTGCTGCTGCTATTGCTGTTGCTGTTGCTGATGATGATGATGAGGATGAGGATGATGATGATCGGGGATGAGGTTGATGATGGTTTTGCTAAAGAAAAACACGAAGAGGAACAACAGAAATAGAAGCCCAAAACAACACTAGAACCACCAGCAGAAGCAGAAGCAGCCGCAGCGACAGAAACAACGTCAGTTATGTGGAAAATGCATAGAAAGGGAGATCATTGCCCTTAAGTGAGGCATTCTCCTGCTGTTCCTGCTGCTGCTGCTTCTGCTGTTGCTGATGATGGTGCTGTTGGTGCTGGTGCTACACACCACTAGTTGTTGTTGTTGTTCATGATGATGATGGTATTCTTCGTCTTCATCGTGGTGGTAGATGAAAAAGAAGAATAAGAAGAAGGAGTTTGGGTATTTATCTATCTTTCTGGCCTTTCAACGCAGACATTGTTGAATTCTTGTGCATTTTTCTTCGACTTTTGCTTAGGTTTTTTTCTTGGAGGTGAACAATTGGATTGTGAGAATCCATAGGGAGTCTTAGATGGGGTCAGTATGAATATAATAGAGGCACATTGATCGAATCAAGTTCTTCAGAGTGCGTAAGATGCGGGAAAACTGCATATTTTTCTACTGAAAGTTTCACAAAAAAAAATCTCAAGAGCTGCTTCGCAAGGTGTCGGATTCGAAGAAAAAAGTTTGGAGAAGGAGTATCTGTCGTTACCTTTTCACTTATTGTAGTAGATTGTCCAACTTCTGAATGATATCCCCACTAAACGCGATCGTTTTGTTTTCGTCAAGTTGCGAGATCTGACGACTGAGGCTGTCAAAAACTTTATTGCTTCCTATTCAGGCAATAAAAATCATCAATCCACTATGGATAAGAGAAAGCGTATCTCGATTACAACCATGTCGAACGGCTGTCACATTTATGTTCATAATAGAACAGAACCTTTTCTGGTGCCCTGTCAAAGGCCGGGCGAATCCACAATTTCTTTCACGAAACATGACCGTATGTCATACCACTTTTGTATGATGACAGCTGTCAGCTCTCAAGCATATGAAACCACAAAAGTGAACGAAAACTCGACGAAAGTGAGCTTGTATTCACATGACTACTTACGGCTGCGTTCAGAGCCCTAAGGCTCAACCATAATAAACGTCAGTGGGATAAACCTAATGCCAAAATTGTACTGAATGTCCCATTTCATTTATACTTTCCTTAAGCCCGGAGAAGTTAACGAAACTCGACGAAACTGAGCATAATCCCATTGCGGCCATACACAACTATTTCTGCAAAAAAAAGAGGCATTCGCTTACACTGGCTTAAGCTCATCTATGTCAATTATGGTTGAGTCTTAAGTCTCGCCAGGAAACACAAGGTTCACAGAGACAGAGAGGCAGGCTGGGCTTTCATATTTGAGCAAAGCTGGAACGCAGCGGTCATATTGTACTGGAAGCTTTTGTTGCTGACAGGAAAGTTCAGTCCAGATATGTTAGCTGCTGATGAGTTGGAGTGTCTTGCCCAGGGGTGGTTCTGAAGCTAGACAGCGAACAAAATTAGTTGACAAGACAAGATAGACTTTTAAGGACGAATTTTGGCATTACTTTTGAACTTAATTTCGGAAAACTGAGGCCGGTTGTCAGCCTACAAATTCTCTTCAAAAAAGTTTAAGTCCTCGTTATCCAGGAAAAGCCAATCTATTTATAGAAAGAGAAATTTTAAGTGAGTCGTGGCTCTGGCATTAATAGAATTGTTTTAAAAAAAGTTGTCTTTCTATCTATTTGTTTTTTTGTTCGCGCATAATTCAAAAACGACTGGATAGAATTGAACGAAATTTAGCAGTTGCATTGTCCAGGTTCTGACTTAAAGTTTGCCCTATATTTTATTGTAATCTGCTGTCTGGAAGCTGAGATCTACGCATTTTGAGCTTACATACATTTGGGAAATCTACTATTTGATTGTAGCGCCATCTCTGAAGCAATTTAATGTGCTTATTGCCATTTGTACTTGAAAGGATGCAAGAGATGGCTCTGGAAGCGATCTAATCTGCTGCTAAGAGCTAATAGCGAGATAGCTTGAGCTTGAGCTGACTTATTATAATCTCATCTTTCATTTGACTTTAGGCCATGCGAACAGCTAGTCTGTTACAGGGCTCTTAACCCATATAGAGTCACGGCAAGTAATGGTACTTTTGCAACACCCGTCATCTGGCTAATTTCCTCCAAAAAAGGCGAACAAATTAATTCCTCTACCCGACTAGGGCTTCGTATTCTTCGACATTTTATAGGAATTTCCCTTGCCAACAGCGTGTTACCCTCGAAAGAATCCCCACATTGATTGAGATAACCTCCACCTTCACGAAGTGCATGTCTTTGCATAAATTTTGCATAAAAGTTTCTCAAGCTATTTTCGCTTCTAGCCATGGTTCTTCTCTTGGTTTTTTTTTGTTTTTCGGTTCGACTTGTCGATATTTGTTAATTGCAAACAAGATAACGCTGCAGGATTTAATTATAGGTATTTCTCTCAGCAAGGAACCTTTTACGGAACGATAAAGGTCAGCGCAGCGCAGCCGCACATGCGTTCAATTGTGTGCGCACAAACCATCGAACGAAGAAGAATCTCTTCAATTGATCTGTGGATATCTTTTCGAGTAAGAAATGATAAAGACCAAGTTTATTTATAGAACAACGTGCACCGAGATAGTAATTAAAGAAATGCAAATTTTAGACTTTTTGTTTTCCTTAGCAAACGCATTGCGAAGGCTCAAGGATGCGCTAGCGCTTGATTGGAATGTTGCCTTAGATTAGGCTAATGATGGGAAGATATGCAAATTTCGCTGAACGAAAAGTCATGTCCAATTAGGAAAATCCTTAGATAAATACTGATCTATGCTAAAAGCTTCCAAGATGAATGTATCTCCAGTATCTTTAGCTCCATTTCTTTTGCGGTTTTTTTCTTATGCAAGCCAAATGACTTGTAAGTAATCAATTTGAGACAAAAAAACACCGACTTCTCACCCTAAAGGATTGCATAACACCGTGTCGTGTCCATAATTGATATGCAAGCCGTTCACGATCTTCTTTTTTTTTTTGGTTGAGAGTCGTTAAGCAACGGTAATATTGATGACGACGATGACATTGTTTTGTTGGTCACTTAATTTTATCTTCCATTTTTTTTAACTTTATCTTAACGCCACGGCTACTGTTGGATGTACCACACACACTATGCATACAAGGACCAACCTACCTGTTGATAGCAATTTTTTATCTGCCTTTCATTCAATCTGTTAATAAATTATGACATATACAACGGCAA